>OX345692.1:0-4800000 GCA_947044815.1 Apomyelois bistriatella | reverse complement strand
ATAAACGTTCACTTTGGATATGGCGTCGGACGAGCGCGCTTGAGACGAATACGTATCGTGATTAATTGAGCGGATAGATCGAAAAGATAATAGTTTATGTAAATAGGTTTAAGCGTTAACCCGTGCACGTGGTTATGTGATTATTGCCAGAAGCTAGCTATCCCTTGTTGACCTATGGGCGAGAAGCCTAGTGTTCAGAAGTCTCGTGATGAGGCGCCTAGATGCGCGAGTGTCTGTGTACCCTTGACCCTTGATTTCACCAATTGCTGTTGGTTATAATTTATGTTAGCACGGAGGAAATCGAGAAGAGTCTTGGTTGTGAGATTACTATCGTGTGCGTGTGTGGGGCACCGATCTAAGCCGTGATTTGGGTTGCTGTCCCTCTGCCGGGACAATTATGCCCTTGCTTGACCTTTGTAAGATTGTGTAAAGATACCCTGTTAGTGAACTGTCACTCTGCTTTGAAGAGTTGCCCACGAAAGCCATCCTATGACCCTATGATTGATGCTCGGAGCCATCCATCCTGACTTCCATTTGGCCCCCTTATATCTCTCACTCCGACATATATTTGAAAAGTGTTTTTAAGATATTTTTACAAATATACCGTAATAACTTAAAAATTCGCACATAAATCCAATTGGATTAGAAAAAAGCTAAGACGACAATATTTAAAAATAATTTCGAAAGTGACTCGTAGTGAGTGGGCACAGCTTTGTCAAATTCTACCCGCGGCAAGGACGATCAGTTGAACACGTACAAGCTCTAAGCCTATGATGTATGACGTACTGACGCACTATAAAATCTGGCCACAGCGTATTTAAAACATCATTCATTGCATATACACAACAAAGAATTAACATGTTCTCCAAAGTAAGTTTTGATTATTCAATACTACATAAACAAAATAAAAAAATATATATATAAATCGGAAAGCTGTTTGAGTTCTCAATTTCATTTTATTTTTAACAGTTTGTAGCCCTGTGCGCTCTGGTGGCGGTATCCCAGGCCGGTCTCCTGTCTGCGCCCGCGCACTACTCCTCCGCCGCCGCAGTCTCCTCGCAGAGCATCGTGCGCCACGACCAGCCACAGCCCGCCAAACTCGTGGCTGCCGCCCCCGTCTACCACGCCGCTCCTGCCCCAGTCGCCTACCATGCTGCCTCAGCCGCCGTCACCTACCACGCTGCTCCTGCCCCAGTTGCCTATCACGCTGCTCCTGCCCCAGTCGCCTATCACGCTGCTCCTGCCCATGTTGCCTACCACGCTGCTCCTGTTACAAAGATTTTGGCTCATGCTGAGGAAATCGTATGTATTTCTTTCTAAAACGAGTAGCCAAGTACTGTGTTAAAAAATAACAAAACAATATAATTATTATTTTCTATTAATAACTAATTGCAATGTATTTGACGTAGGCTCACCCCAAGTATGAGTACTCTTACTCCGTGGCTGACGGACACACCGGCGACAACAAGTCCCAGCAGGAGGTGCGCGACGGCGACGTGGTGAAGGGCTCATACTCGTTCCACGAAGCCGACGGCTCCATCAGGACCGTGGAGTACTCCGCCGACGACCACAGCGGCTTCAACGCGGTGGTGCACAACAGCGCGCCCACCGCCGCGCCCGTCGCCGTCAAGGCCGCGCCCGTGCTGCTTAAGGCTGCCTACGCCGCGCCTGCGCTCCAATACTACCACCACTAGATCTCAATCTTTACTACCCCATGTACTGACTAGATGATTGTTGACTGTTAATTTATTGCAATATACGAATAAGTATTAAAAAAATGAATTTTACTTATTATTCATAAAACCTGATCAAATAATCTTTTAGACTGTAGAATAGTTATTAACAGTAGAAAAATAATGTCAGCGTATTAAACAGCATCGAGCATCTTTATCGATACCTATAATAACAAAATCTTAAGAGAATAAGAATATTTTGGTTTAACAGAGTCTAGTATTTTGTAAAACCAAGATATTTTTGTAAAAGTAATTGATTAGCATCTGGATAAATACAAGCCAAAACTATCACTTAGAGTTTTTGTCTGTCTGTACATTTGAAAGTCACAAAAATATATCTACTAGACGGATTTCGATGAAGTTTCGAACGACATCCCTAAGGAAATAAAACGGTTATAATTTATTCCGAAATTTTGTTATGATACCGAGGGATAGCACAAAACTAAATGACTTAAAGAGCTGAAATTTGGTAGGTATAGTAAGTTGTAGTCTTAAAAATTGTATGTAATCATGGGTAAGCAAACAGAATCACAAATTTTCAAAATTTCCCGAGGGTAAAGTGAAAAATCTGTTTTAAACTTCGAGCGCCACGGCTTCCGTACCGGAAGCCTTAGTAGCGATATTTCACTATTAGGCGTTTTTTGCGGAGGGAAATACACATAAGATTTGTGTGTAGTACAGTTCAGGGGCTTAGCAAAAGTCACAGTCGTAAAACGTTAAACAAAATTTAGGAGATTGACATAAGATGGTCAATCTTAGCTCAATCCCATACATTTTGTTCTTGTCGACATTCGTTAGCGTTTTGAAATTGTCACTTGGCTAGGGGTACAGCATACCTACATACAAAAGATATACTGTCACGTGACTATAATGATGCAACTTGCACATAATAAATTAAAACAAAACAGCAAATAATGTGTGTATAGATTACACACTCTCATAACGGGGTTTTAACAAGAACTTGTTTTCTAAAACAACATAAAACAAAGAATTTAGATGAAGATGATTCAAATTGTTACATTGCATATGCCGACTCCCGTGTTGCTTGAAGATTTGAAACAATAATGTTATTATTTATATAAAGAATCGCACTAATTCACATAGATAACAAAGTGCATATGAAATATTACATGTTTCAAAGGTTTCTATTATATTTTACAAAAAAATATGCTTAGGCTATCCATTGAAGGATTTCCGATTGCATATCTAGCCTTCTGAACTCGAGGTCTGCTTAAACACGATATCCTATAGTTTTCCTTTTATTTAATCACATAGAAAAGTAGCTCATGAGATGTAAATATAATGGTAAAGTAGTACTATACCTAACCCGTTGGTTCCTAGAATCCAGACAATATTTTAAAAATTTGTGCGCGAACCAATCGGAAATATTAATAGACATAAAATTACAGTATTCTTATGAATAAATTTGTTAGTCGAATCTGCCACCAGTCAAACCGCCACAGGAAGTGGTATTTACTTAAGCTGGATTTATGTCCGCCATAACAAAGAGAACGAAAATCCTGGGCTAAGAGAAACTAAAAACACGAAGCCCATTATTCATAAAAATAATCAAATCATTCTTTCACGATTTTCGATATAGATTTATATAAATTTCTTTTATTATAATATATGAAGAAATAAAATTCCTACACAAACTTAGTAAAACCATTCCAAACATATTGATTTAAATGTATTGAATAAAACTTATGGTAATATCTTCACTTAACATATGTTAGGCAGTTGAGTAATTTTTATTCACATGTCAACAGCGAATACAATAATACTAATAATATTACAAACATTTTCATAAAATCAATAAAATGTTCTTAAGATTCCGTACTCAAAAAATAAAAACGGGCTTCATTCTCTTACTAAGACTTACTGCCGTCCGTTTGTCTGTAATCGGGCTGTATTTCATGAAACGTAATTGATAGACAGTTGAAATTTTTACAGATAATTTACTTGACGCTATAACAAGAAATACTAAAAAACAGAATAAAATATCTATGTAAGAGACACAAAATACCTCAGCGCCTTAAAACTAAGGTCTTCGACCAGTGTGTGTTACCAGTAATGACATTTGGATCCGAAACGTGGTCCCTTGCTATGGGCCTCGAAAGCTCAAGGTCGCCCAAAGAGCCATGGAAAGAGCTATGCTCGGTGTTGCCCTACAAGACCGAATCAGAAATGAGGAGATCCGTAGGAAAACAAAGCCCAGCGGATTAGCTCTTTGAAGTGGCAATGGGCAGGGCACATAGCGCGTCAAACCGATGGCCGATGGGGCAGAAAGGTTCTCGAATGGCGACCACGCACCGGTAAGCCCAGCATCGGACACCCACCGACCAGATGGTCAGATGACCTAAGGAAGGTCACAGGCAGGCGCTGGATGCAGGCCGCTTCCAACCGGTCATTTTGTAAATCCTTAGGGGAGGCCTATGTCCAGCAGTGGACAGCCTGCGGCTGTTTTTTTAAGGTAAACGTAAAATATTATTTTACGTTTCAGCTCTATCTAGAACAGTCATTAATTAGTTCAAAACGTACCACCAGGAATTTAGTCAATATAAGTAATGCCCAAAAAACCAGTAGGTTGATTTTGTTTTTGTCAGAATTAGCAAAAAAATATATAAAAACAGTAGATTTATTGGCTATCAAAGTGACTGAATTCTTGTCCTGTAAGTATATGAGGGGCAGAAGCTATAGCTAAGCAGAATATGAACAGAAACCTACTGTTGATTGAAAGCAATATGGTAATGGCAATGATGAAAGTTTGCGTATGCAGATTGAAGCAAGGTTATCTAATCCTAAAGTTTGTTGACCTTGCCCTAGAACTGCTTCCACAAATAATTGTCGATAAGATCTGGAGTTAGCCCACGATATATAAGTATAAAACATGGTCCACACATTGACAAATATCAGAATACGATTATTCGTGTAACTGAAACTATCACAATGTTCTTTAAAGTAAGTATATGAGATAACGCATTAATACTTTAATTAATTACCTTAAAAAGAACAGTGATAAATGTAGTGATTGTATTGTTTGTAGTTGGTAGCTCTCTGTGCTCTGGTGGCGGTATCCCAGGCCGGTCTCCTGCCGGCACCCGCGCACTACTCCTCCGCCGCCGCCGTCTCCTCGCAGAGCATCGTGCGCCACGACCAGCCACAGCCGGCCAAACTCGTGGCTGCCGCCCCCGTATACCACGCTGCTCCTGCCCCAGTCTCCTACCATGCTGCCCCAGCCGCCGTCTCCTACCACGCCGCTCCTGCTCCAGTTGCCTACCATGCTGCCCCTGCCGCCGTCACCTACCACGCTGCTCCTGCCCCAGTCGCTTATCACGCTGCCCCTGTTGCTAAACTTTTGGCTCACACTGAGGAAATCGTAAGTATTTATTTCAAAAATGAGTATAATATTCGGAATATATCAAAACAATATACCAATTGTCACAAATTTGTCACAGGCTCATCCCAAGTACGAGTACTCCTACTCCGTGGCTGACGATCACACCGGCGACAACAAGTCCCAGCAGGAAGTGCGCGACGGCGACGTGGTGAAGGGCTCATACTCGTTCCACGAAGCCGACGGCTCCATCAGGACCGTGGAGTACTCCGCCGACGACCACAGCGGCTTCAACGCGGTGGTGCACAACACCGCGCCCACCGCCGCGCCCGTCGCCGTCAAGGCCGCGCCCGTGCTGCTCAAAGCTGCCTACGCCGCGCCCGCGCTCCAATACTACCACCACTAGATATTTGCCAAAGTATAGAAAATAGTAAGCCTAATTTATTTCAATAAAAAAGACGACATGTCAATTCAATGTCACACTTTTTATTCACTTCTATTCCTTTTCAATCGCGTACTATGCACTCTCCTGTCAAGAGTTTTTTCAAGATTTACCGGCCTTTGAGCTTTTACTAATACCATCAAACTATTACAGAATTGGTTAGTTGCGTTAACGAATGGAAGTATTACTTTTAAATTTTCCTTTGGAAAAATATGTTACTGAAAAAAACAAAACCACCGATATGACAATAATCAAACACGAATAATACTAGCGCTTAGGAAAATAAACGAGAGCAACAGCGCAAGTAGCAAAAGGGTGAAACAGCGACGTATAAATGATAAAATATACATTATTAGATAGTGATAGTTTCTACCTATCGATGAGCGAGAAGAAAATCTCAGTATCATGCTGTTGATAGCTAATTCTATTGACATTTAATATTTTAGGTCATTGTGATATCAACTTCAAGTCTACACCTCTTAGCGGTGCCCCTCTGAATAATAAAGGTGCACAAGTGGTGTTTGAGAACTCTTTAAATGTGTATACTTAGTTTTCACACATTTTATGACGTCATGTCATGTAGGTTACTAAGGTATTGATGTTGTTCAATATGGTATCACAGTTTTTCCTGTATCTCGGCTTCTGAAGTAAGTTTAACGACCAATCTGTCATATCTAGAAACTCTCTAAACAAAAGCTTCTGATGGCACCGGATCATCTTTTTCATCTGAAAATCAGATAAAATGATTCAATCGAGCGATGTTCTAACCAAAGCACAATCTAATTTAATAAAATCATTAATTCAATCTTAATATTATAATTGTTTTTCATTTGTTAACGTCTTTTTCTTCGTTGATTCTAATGCAATTTATACACTTTTTATGGAGTTCTTCTGTGGTCAATCCTGTAGTAAGAATTATATAGTACTTAACCTACTGGACACCGTACAACGCATGTTTTGTCATTTTCAGGGTTCTGTACCTCAAAAAGTGAAATCGGAATCCTTATAGGTTTATTTTGTTATCATTATGTCTTGTCTGTAAAAAATATTTTCTCAAGAACCCATTAAGGTATCAAGTTGCAATTCATAACATATTCACAGTTTTATAATCTCTTTCAGCTATAAAGTACACTAGCTGTAGCCCGCGACATCGTGCGCGTGAGCTTCGTTCCTGTTATCGTGGATTATTTCGGGAATTGCTCCTGAAATTCCCGCGGTAATTGCCCAGAAATTCCCCTTTTTCATTTATACAAAGTTTATCATGACAATAACCAACATAAAAAAAAAAAACAAATTATCCAATTTTGTGCATTCGTTCGAAATAAAACATGCCTTGAGTTCATTCAAATGACAATAACTTTTCTTAATGAACCGATTTTGATGAAACAAACTTTAGATGTTCTTCCTAGTAAAAAAAAAACAATTGGGGAAAGTTTGAAGCAAATCGCCTTAGTAATTTCGGAGATAAGCGTGATCATACATACAGACAGACAGACAGATAAAAGAAAATGTTTTGCTTTCTATTATTCATTTTAAATGACCCTCTATCCTTTTCAGTCAAAATTAACAAATGTACAGACAAAATGTTTTTTCTATTTTATTATATGTATACATATATAGATTGGCAAGCGTGGTATGTACCTGCTTAATAGATTTTTCATCCCTTCTATTCGAAATGTTCAACTTTGCTGCCGCAGAAGTGCGACCAAAGTAAGTCTTTTCCGATAGGGTTTTTTAGCGGGCAATAATGAGTTTCAAATTTGGAACAAAACAATACGGTCATGCACATATTATGAAAAATAAAGTTATGTATTTCATTTAAATTTAGTTCTGTACGTACGTGTTTTGTTTTTTCTCATAGAGCGAGATGAAAAGTAGAGTGTATCATTCGGGCGCAAACATATTTTTGGCTCGGGCGATGTACTTTGAATCCCTTTCTCCGTTCACACACTCCGATCTGGATTCAAAAATCGCTCTCGCCGTAAAAATATTATTTTGCTCCCTTGTGATACAATCTACTATTTTATGCTTTATACTTAGTCACGTATCTCCATCCATTCCAATTTTCTGTTGAGCCTAAAGAAAAATGAACTTGTTTTCAATAAAATTATTCAAATAATGTTAATCACTTTTGCCCTTAGCTACCTTTAGTTTATCGAACCATTAAATAGCAAATAGAAAAAAAGATCAGATAACGACACATAAATATGTGTGTCAAAACAAAACTATTGATACAATCAATAAAAATAATATAAATATCGATGTATCTTGCCCTATTGTCTTGTTTTAATTAAAAAATAACTGGCGTCATCGATAATAATATTGATCTCTTGTCTGCGCGATCGATCTTTTTGTTATGTCTTCTGTATATTCCGTCAACTGTCAACGTCATGTCTGATACAGAAATGTATGTAACAGACAAACAAGATATGATATATATATATGATGTTTTTTTGTTTTGTTATTTCTATTTGCAACGTTTTTACACTCTTAACTTTGTTCTATATTTACTTAAAAGCCCGTTATGTCCTTACCAATCTGGAAACACCTAAACAAAGTATTCTTCCCATGGGAATCGAACCCACGACTTCCGTAAGTGTTTCGTAAGTGTCAAGAGATGCAAAATCTATCTTTTATACTGGGTTATTGATGAAAATTCATGTTTTAATACTTATTTGTATATTGCAATAAATTAACAGTCAACAATCTTCTAGTCAGTACGTGGGGTAGTAACGATTGAGATCTAGTGGTGGTAGTATTGGAACGCAGGCGCGGCGTAGGCAGCCTTGAGCAGCACGGGCGCGGCCTTGACGGCGACGGGCGCGGCGGTAGGCGCGGTGTTGTGCACCACCGCGTTGAAGCCGCTGTGGTCGTCGGCGGAGTACTCCACGGTCCTGATGGAGCCGTCGGCTTCGTGGAACGAGTATGAGCCCTTCACCACGTCGCCGTCGCGCACTTCCTGCTGGGACTTGTTGTCGCCGGTGTGTCCGTCAGCCACGGAGTAAGAGTACTCGTACTTGGGGTGAGCCTGCGACAAATACGTTGCAGTTAGTTATTTAGTTTTGATATTTCTTAAAATAGTATTCAATTTGGGAATAAATACTTACGATTTCCTCAGCGTGAGCCAAAACCTTGGTAACAGGAGCAGCGTGGTAGGCAACCTGGGCAGGGGCAGCGTGGTAGGCGACTGGAGCGGGAGCAGCGTGGTAGGTGACGGCGGCAGGGGCAGCATGGTAGGCGACTGGGGCAGGGGCGGCGTGGTAGGTGACGGCGGCTGGGGCAGCATGGTAGGCGACTGGGGCAGGAGCGGCGTGGTAGACGGGGGCGGCAGCCACGAGTTTGGCGGGCTGTGGCTGGTCGTGGCGCACGATGCTCTGTGAAGAGACGGCGGCGGCGGAGGAGTAGTGCGCGGGCGCGGGCAGGAGACCGGCCTGGGATACCGCCACCAGAGCGCACAAGGCAACCAACTGCAAACACACAATGATCATAGTAATAAATCACTTTAAAATTACACCAACACATTGACACACTTTTTTAAACACTGCGACACTTACTTTGGAGAACATTTTAGATATTACTGTTAGACGACTTACTCGTATCGCACAATGATATTTTGTCACAGCTTTCTTCAGTTTTTATATGCCTAACAATTTCGTGGGTTGCTTATTCAAGATCATATCCAAACCAAGTAGTCAAACAAGCTTAGAAGGTAACCGACCTTGCCCCGGGTTATACGTGTACTTTCGCTAATCTAATAGCTGTTGACGATCTCTATGCTTCACTCTGCGTAAACTACAGCTTGTACAATGGGTTATGCTCGGATAAACTGTTCGATATGATGCCAACTGCTACTTTCTATCGTCTCATTTCTCGTTATTGACAAGGAATCCACCGGCATACATTACTTGACTTAAAACCGTCGCATACAGTACGCTTTATGAGGAATTTCTTCCCAATCAACTCCCTGCCACGATTTTTACAAAGGATATGAGATTTGTCAAAACTGGCATAAAATTATTTTTTAATAAGCGGCAGTGCGCACGTGACACCGGTGATGCTGGCTACGGTAACCGCATCCGATAAGGTGGTCTATATACCTTACCAGTTTGCTTGCATAATATTATTATTATAAAAATAAAAAGAAACGTCTCATCCTCAGTGATTGCTTGGTTCTCTAGCTATCTTCATGGTCGCCGGCAACAGGTTCGTAATGGTATGGACACCTCCGATTGGTGTGATCTAAAAGCCGGTGTTCTTCATGGTGGTATTCTGTCCACTATCCTTTTTTCTGTTTTTATAAATCTTCTTTCACATCACTTGTCTTGTTCCTACCAATTCTACGCTGACGACTTGCAGCTTTATACACAGACAAACATAGATGATATTGACCAAGCCATTTCTCTATTAAACCAAAATTTAAATAGTATTTTAGAATGGTCTATTAATTTTGGAATTCGTGTTAATCCTTTAAAATGTCAAGCTATAATAATAGGTAGCTCATACCAAATTAAAAATATTGATTTGAACCTTACAAAATCACTTAAATTTGACGGTAACGTGATTCCATTCAGTCCAGTGGTAAAGGATCTCGGTGTACACATCGATAGCACGCTCTGTTGGGACACTCATATCAACCAAATCAGTAGAAAGGTATATGGTACTCTTCACTATCTGCAACGTCTTAAAAACTTTTTGCCCATTAGAACAAAAATTATGCTGGCTCAAGCGCTAATACTTCCTCTAATTGATTATGGTGATGTGTGTTGTCTGGACTTAACTGAAGAACAGCTGAATAAATTAGAACGTCTTGTAAACAATTTCATCAGATTCATTTTTTGTCTCCGGAAATATGACCATATTTCAGAATATCGTTCTCAGCTTAAATGGCTACCCATCCGTCAACGCAGGAATTTGCATATATTATGCCAACTTTATAATATTCTCTATAATCCACTTGCTCCCGATTATCTCAAAATTGATATCAAACTTTTAAGTTCGACTCATGAAAGAATCCTGCGTTCTTCCAATACTATGACCCTTGCTACTCCTTCTCACCGTACCGGTTTTCTCTCTAATTCTTTCGCTGTGACGGCTGTCAGACTTTGGAATAAGCTTCCAGAATCCATCAGAACAGCCTCTAGCCGCGCTAACTTCAAATGGCTTGCCTACAGGTTCTTACTATCACAGAACGCCACAGTTTAAGGAGCAAAATTAGGTAATAATTACGGGTACATTTTGAGTTGCTGCTTTATCTCGTAAATATTTTTGTCATATATATATATATATATATATATGTATATTGTTATTTATTTATTTATATATCTAGGTATATATGTAAGTATATGTATGTAAGTTTTTGTAAATTTATATTACTATTATATTAAACCCACATTACGATCTCTGCTTGACCTAAAGGTTGACTGTTAGATAATGCTTTTAGCATTAAGTTCGCCTATTGTGCTATACAACTGTATTTTGTACAATAAAGTTTAAATAAATAAATAAATAAGAAACATGCTCTCAAGTACAGTTTCATTATTATCAAGGCATACTCGTACAGTTATCGTTTTAAAAACAAAAGGAAATATGTACCGACTCTTATGGATTTGGGCTCGAAAGTAAAAAGAAAACGAGTGTTCTGTTCTGGAATAGGTCTCCCGGTTTTGCTCAACCTGAACAGTTTCCACCCAAGAATGACAAGGATGGCCGAGATTGGATGTAATGATTTTTTAGATACGCTGATTGACTCTATGATATTCGGCCATGTCTCTTAATCTAAGTAAGTGAATAGTGAGTAACTTTTTAGGCACACAATTAGTTGATACTTTCTCACTTTCAGAATCAAACCGTCACTAAAAATTAGCCAAATTTCGACTACTAACGCCATCTAGTAGCGCCAGGTTAGAGAAGTGTAATGCAAAAACTCACCCTATCGATGGTTATCACTAGTGTCGTTATGTAATTGGTGTGAGGTCGGGTGACCGTTGACAGCAACATCGACATTTCTTCATTAGAGACATCAAGACACTCGTCATGGTGTTCAAGTCGGATTTTGTGTTGAACAGCGACATTTCTTGTATAAAGACGCTTTTTCTGAAGTTTTTATGTAGCTATGACTATTTTTTACATGAATAATGTTTTAAAACAAAAAGTGACAGATGAAAAATATTGCCCCGCGCGCTATTCCAAATTCTTTGGTGACAGTTTTGTTTACATTTTTTTTAAGTAACAGTTTCGCGTTATTTATGTAGGATTTTTACCTAGAACATTTTTGAATGTATACTCTATTTAAACAATAAATGACAATCTTCACGTAATTTCTGTTCGTAAGTAAGACAAGATTTTTAACGAAATATGTGTAGTCTTACAGACAGAGATAGTATTTTTTTTTATAAATAAAGTTTGTATAATTTAATAAATGTACCTAGATTATTAATGTTAATATAGACCGAGCGGTCTAAGTTCGCGCGGCCTTAGTTCGCGTCGATTAAAAGATAATAATATTCTTTTACAATATCTAACTCATCATGCTTTCAATTAACCCAAAAACTCAAAAATTTAGGGAATTTTTAAAGGAATTAATTTCCGAACTGTAAATCTCCACAAATAATTGAACTATAAGTTACTCAAGGTCCAAGTTCTAGCACCACAGGCATAAAATGTAGACAATACTTTAGAAATAAATATTTTCCAAGTTCTTCCTGTCAATGTTTTCGATATTTTTCTCCAGCTTCTGAAGATGATCGAGATTATTAAGCCCAGTTCTTATGATAATTCGTCATAACAAGAATCTTACGATGGGACTTAAAACATAAAATTACCGAAAAAAGTATGACAATAACAATATTTAGTTAGCAGGTCTCAATCACAATTAGGTTCATTTAATTCATCTGCTTCATCAGGATCGTCCGGTTCATCTAATTCCTTTTATTCTGACAGCTCAGATTCTGAACAAAATGCAGTTCCACTATCAAAGCTGAATTTATTTTATTTATTTATTTAACTTCATTACAATGATGCTAAGGGGAGACTTTAAGCCGAAGGCTTTTTTACCAGTCAATCAAGAATTGTGTTACATTTAACCAAGAACCACAAAAACTAAATTAAACATTAGTGCGGCGAGTTGCCGTTGATTTTGGGAAGCAGAAGTAAGACTGTTCTATGTATTCAATTAAAAGAAAACTAGATTATTTGACAAGGCTGATTAAGCCATATAATAAATAAATAAACCTTTTATTTTTAGGGTTCCGTACAAAAATAAAAATACGGAACCCTTATAGGATCACGCGTGCGTCTGTCTGTCCGTCCGTCTGTCACAGCCAATTTTCTCCGAAACTACTGGACCAAAACAGATGCAATTTGGTAGAATGGCGTAAGCCTGTGACTCAAACACAGATGTGCAAAGTAAATTAATATTTTTTTAAATAAGGGTCGTTTTCGGCTGACATATAAGGAATTTAAAAAAAAAAGTTTTGCAAACCCTACCGTATAGTACCGTATATATCATATGAAAGGGCTCGTTATGAGGATCTCAAATATATTTTTGTTATTATTGCAACATACAAAGTTTTGGTTTTATTCATGAAAGAAGACGTAAATTGACCATTCCTCAGTTCATTGCCTGTAGATTACAGGAAAACCTACAAGATTTTATCAATTGACAATTAAGTGGTAAATTCAATAAAAAACTTTCACTTACGGAAAATAGTTCACTAAGCACCACTAGATAGCGATAGTAGTAGGTAGTTAGTTGACATACCACAATTGAATATAAAAACTGACATTGCCATTGTATTGTACGGAACCACGCGAGTTCAACTCGCACTTGACCGCTTTTTTTATATAAAATATCTGATTTATATTAACGCGTAGTTTCATTTATTTTATTTCCTGATTCTTTATAAATATAGAGCAAAAGTGACATTTTACCTAATCTAATGTTTCAGCACTATCATAAGAAGTTATGAAAAGTGACACTTTTACATATTACGCGTAAAGTGACACAAATTTTTCACTAAAAACTTCCAGGAATGTGAATAATTTTAAAACGTGTATGTTGTCAAATCAAATTTTATACAAATTATAACAATTTGGGTTTAAAAAAATAGAAAATAAAATACACATTTTGCAACAGTTTTCTATTTTCGAGCTTTGAATGAACTTTATGATATTTTGCTTTTTTTGCTTAGTAACAACGGTTTGATTCTCAGCGTGCGATAGGAACTTGGTCCCCTTTTTGACCGAGCGAGCGAAGCGAGCGAGAGTCTCCATTTCGAGACTGGCAAATTTTGCTTTTGTCCGGATGTCTGTCTGTCTGTCTGTCTGTTTGTTCCGGGCTAGGGGTCGCATTTCTGAACGGATCCTAATGAAACTTGGCACACGTGTTCCTTGATTTATTTGCAATTTTTTGTCGAGAGATTTTTTTAATTGGGGGGAAAATGGAGTAAAAAAGGGGGAAAGTTTTCTGTGACGTTGTTTACGAACGGATCCTGATGAAACTTGGCACACGTATTCCTTGATTTATTTGTAATTTTTTGTCGAGAGCTTTTTTTGATTGGGGGGAAAATAGGTAAAAAAGGGGGAAATACCTATCTATAGAGTTATGAAAAAAAAGGAAAAGGGAGTAAACGGAGGTGTTTCGCGAGGTCTACTGTTCACAGAACCACTAGTTAATAGGTATGTTACAAACAAATCCTTCAGTTTAAAATACACTCTTTTGGATCAGGAATAGAGGAATAAAAATAATACGTCTTATTCGTTTGTTTACCAATAAATTATTATTTTTAAGTTTAAAGCGTTTGTTTTTTACTTTGCTATAAATAATTTCTAGTGGTGGTAGTATTGAAGCGCGGGCGCGGCGTAGGCAGCCTTGAGCAGCACGGGCGCGGCCTTGACGGCGACGGGCGCGGCGGTGGGCGCGGTGTTGTGCACCACCGCGTTGAAGCCGCTGTGGTCGTCGGCGGAGTACTCCACGGTCCTGATGGAGCCGTCGGCTTCGTGGAACGAGTATGAGCCCTTCACCACGTCGCCGTCGCGCACTTCCTGCTGGGACTTGTTGTCGCCGGTGTGATCGTCAGCCACGGAGTAGGAGTACTCGTACTTGGGGTGGGCCTGCGACAATTTACGGTTTAAATCAACAAAGAGTTTTGATATCCTTTGAGACAATAATCATTAAAGAAAAAAAGACTTACGACTTCCTCAGCATGAGCCAAAACCTTGGTAACTGGGGCAGCATGGTAGGCAACATGGACCGGTGCAGCGTGGTAGGCAACATGGGCGGGGGCAGCGTGGTAAGCGACTGGGGCAGGAGCAGCGTGGTAGGTGACGGCAGCGGGGGCAGCATGGTAGGCGACTGGGGCGTGATAGACGGGGGCGGCAGCCAGCAGTTTGGAGGGCTGTGGCTGGTCGTGGCGCACGATGCTCTGCGAGGAGACGGCTGCTGCGGAGGAGTAGTGCGCGGGCGCAGGCAGGAGACCGGCCTGAGATACCGCCACCAGAGCGCACAAGGCTACTAACTGTAAATAATGAAAAGAAAATATTCAGGTTATAAAGTGTAGGTAGCACTTCTTTGGATTGTTAGATTTTGTTGTAACTGGAAGGTTTTGTATTTTTTTCTATACCAGTTTCATTGTAAATTAACTTACTTTGCTGAACATTTTGATATGGTCTCTATAACGATCAATTTGTGAATGATAAATGACAAATGTGTGGTCTAGTTTTATACCAACGTGTGATTCATTCATGACATAGGATGCAATTAAATAGTTGAACAAGCAAATACACTCTTGACCTTACCTCCATTAAGCCGTAAGGCGATAAAGTATTGCTTTCACTTTTCCATATTCTTTATTCATACAAAACATGGTTACTTGTGTTACACAGAGTTAATTTCAATCATTCATAAAATGTAAAATTGAAATCTTGTTTTGAAAATGTAATAAATCAAAATTAAATAGTCTTCTAAATCTTAACTCTGTTTTAGCTGTACTTTCGGAAGATTATAAGTAGATATGTTTTAAAAATTATACTAATATTATAATCTTAATCACACTTTCAGACTTATATTATAAAGAGGAAAGCTTTTATTTTGTGTAATAAATAAACTCAAAAATAAGTTGACCTATTTTAATTTTCATTGACCATTATTAGGCTACTTTTTTTTGAGTATCAGGCTATATGATGATGCACATACGGCATTAGTATTCTATATTTTTGTTTTAAAACAACATAAATGTAAAGTTTCTAGCGCTATACACTCTTTTCGTTGGAGTTTTTCGACTAAGACTAGTCAGTTATCTTCGTAGTCAGACGATCAGATGATTCAACAATTCAATATCATAACCAAACTGTAAACTACTTAAAAGTATGCTTTCCGTTGGAGGCCAGATCTTCATGTCTTCAAGCAAACGCCTTAACCAGAGGACCAGAGTGAAGAAAAATATATTTTATAAATTTAAAAGTATTTCAGATCAAAACATATTTGACTATTCAGTCATTATTTTGATTTTAATTACGTATTAATTAAATTTACAATTAAATTTCAATTTAATTACTTTCTTTTAAACTATCACAAGTATTAGATTTATTTATTAAATAATATAGATACTGAAAAATTTACAAGAACAAAAATGAAACTATTCCTATCTTAAAATTATAAAGAGAGAGGGGTCTACGGAAAGTAGCTGACTCAAAGGGTCCCATAATGCTTGTACCGTTGCCGCATTGTAAAGCAATGGAGACGTATTTTACGTTATACTTACCTTCGAGCAACACGGCCTCCATCCCGGAAGGAAGTAGCCATACGCTGCGTTCCCAAACTTGCGTCAAAGTGTATAAACCCAAATATGCAATGTATTAGTGTGTGTAATCTGTACACAAATTATTTGCTGTTTGTTTATTTTTTATTGTGTTAATGTGGATGACAGTTTTTAATGTAGGTATGCAGAACTGTACTTGTGTGTATTTTCCCCCGCAAAAAACGTCATCTATTGTAATAGAAAAATACCGTTAAGGCTTGTCTTTTCGCTATGGAAGCCGTTGCTTGAAGCGTCATACTGATCGCAACATTTCAAACTTAATTCATTATGTTGTTTTACTTACAAGAATTAAATACTAGTGAATCTCATTTAATTTACTAGAACTAGAAATAGATTTGATCGAACTAATTGTTTTGCTTTGTAATTTATTTTGAATTTGTATTTAAAAAAAACGAAAAATTTTCCTGTCTTAATGTAAATAAACCAACTATAAAATATAAGTTTGTGCCCAAGTCATCTTGGTTTTGGACCCCAGCTCATGAACGAACATGAGTGTCGATTAGCGAAAGTGTCTAAGCAAGCACAGGGCCAAGGTCGCCAATATCCTAAGCTTGTTTGACGACTTCCACCACTTTGTTACGATATGAAATTCATTGAATTGAATTCGGATATATAACCTGATCCTAGCTATAGCTTAATATCATTCAGTGTTTGAGTTTTAAGTATTATAATGTACTCTAAAGTAAGTGTTATACAATGTATTCAAAAAATCGAAATTGTATTTTAAACAATACATTGATTAATGTTGAGCTCATATAATTTTCAGTTGGTAGCCTTGTGCGCTCTGGTGGCGGTATCCCAGGCGGGTCTCCTGCCTGCGCCCGCGCACTACTCCTCCGCCGCCGCAGTCTCCTCGCAGAGCATCGTGCACCACGACCAGCCACAGCCCGCCAAACTCGTGGCTGCCGCCCCCGTCTACCACGCCGCTCCTGCCCCAGTCGCCTACCATGCTGCCCCAGCCGCCGTCACCTACCACGCCGCCCCTGCCCCAGTCGCCTACCATGCTGCCCCCGCTGCCGTCACCTACCACGCTGCTCCCGCTCCAGTCACCTACCACGCTGCCCCTGCCCATGTTGCCTACCACGCTGCTCCTGCCCATGTTGCCTACCACGCTGCTCCTGTTACTAAAGTTTTGGCTCACGCTGAGGAAATCGTAAGTATTTATTCCCAAATTGAATACTGTTTTAAGAAATATCAAAACTAAATAACTAACTGCAACGTATTTGTCGCAGGCTCACCCAAAGTACGAGTACTCCTACTCTGTGGCTGACGATCACACCGGCGACAACAAGTCCCAGCAGGAAGTGCGCGACGGCGACGTGGTGAAGGGCTCATACTCGTTCCACGAAGCCGACGGCTCCATCAGGACCGTGGAGTACTCCGCCGACGACCACAGCGGCTTCAACGCGGTGGTGCACAACACCGCGCCCACCGCCGCGCCCGTCGCCGTCAAGGCCGCGCCCGTGCTGCTCAAGGCTGCCTACGCCTCGCCCGCGCTTCAGTACTACCACCACTAAATCTATACCAAAGTTTATAAGCGATTTAAATATAAAAATAATTTATTGCAATATACAAATGAACCCGATGTACTCTCTTTGATTGGCGCCTCCTCGTTTCTTTGAATTATTTTCACCAGACCTGTTTGTTTTCTCCCATTAACACGTTGGCGGACATTTTTCAAAACACAATAGAAGTAATTTTATTATAACTGCTATAGCAGTCGTATTTCCACTAACGTGTTAAGCGCATTTTATGCGACAGACTAGGCAAATCTCATAAGAATAAAAAGGTAAGTTTCAGTGCAGTAATGAGGCTAAAATTTTTACATATTCTCACAGCTCTTAGGTTCTTTTTTGAAATATATTGGTAAAACTATACGGTTGACCCTATGGTAAAAAAAAACTGTTACTAATGAACATTTGTTTACATATAGGTATTTATATGGCATAACATTTCGAAATAATAGATCCATTATATCCCTTCTCTACATAGTATAAAACAAAGTCGCTTTCACTGTCCCTTTGTATGATTAAATCTTTAGAACTACGCAACGGATTTTGATGCGGTTTTTTGTAATAAATAGATAGAGTGATTCAAGGGAAAGGTTATGCCCATGCGAAGCCGGGCGGGTCGCTAGTAAATAATAATAATAATATACATTCATTTATATTGTATGGGTTAAAAGGTCAATTGATCCTGCAGACCCAGACTTTAGAGGTTTCGAAACAGCCTCTCGTAGTGGTTTCTTAAGCGACTATCCAAGTAAGGCCGGTGGGACCACGCATGGAATCATCTTTCATCGGACATTCATGTCGTGGGAATCGATCCCACGATCTCCGGATATTCACGCAAATACCCTAACCACAGAGGCAATATATAGAAACGGTATATCCATGTGTTTTATAATCTTTTGTCGTTGGGTTTTTTAATAAAGTGAAGGGTGTATTTAATGCAATGAATGACCCAGGGTAAGGTTAACTCTTGTTTGGCAGCTTCCACTACTTACGTGAATTGTAATTATTTGCTCTGATATGTGAGTATATAACTGGATCGTATTTAATAAAGAATATCATTAACGATCACGTTACAAAACAGAACAGTCAAAATGATTTCAAAAGTAAGTGAAAATTCATAATAATTTTTGTACATTACTTTTTTTTCATTTAAATACTTTACTATTCATCAATATACTCGTACTATATTTGACAATGCACACACTTAAAAATAATAAAGTTACATTTGTTACAATTATGGTACAAATGCAGTCTTATTTTTTTCAGATATTTAACAAATTATATGTTATTTTCATTTGCAGATATTTTCACTTTGCGCGCTGGTCGCTGTTTGCCAAGCAGGTCTCCTGGCAGAGCCTGTTCACTATTCGGAAGCAGTGTCCTCACAAAGCATCGTCCGCCATGACCAACCCCATCAAATTGAAACCAAATACGTGTCTGGCCCTGTTTCATACCAATCTCCTGTTTATTTCCAGTCAGCTCCTGTCAAATACTCAGTTGACTCTTCTCATGTATACCAACCTCAGATCACTAAGCTGGTATCCCCTGTGACCAAATACGTTTCAACTCCTATTGTTGATAAGGTTGCCGTCTCTGCTCCAGTATACCACAGTGCTCCCGTGTCATACAGCGCCCCAGTGCACTACTCTGCACCTATTGCCAAAGTGGTAGCTCATGAACCAGAACTAGTGGTAAGAAACAATTTTTGTCTCAGGTCTATTTTGAAATTCCATAATATGTAAAACGTCTTCGGATAGGTACCTATAAATCCTGTGAAATTGAATTGAATACGTTATATATATTATAATAAGTAATTTACTTACCACAGTAAGTAGTGATTATATACTTTAAAAAATATGTTTAATTTGTTAGTTAATGAACTCGACGCGTAACAATTAAAGTTATGATTTGTAATAAGTGAATACCTTTTACGGATATTTTTTTACATATCTATTTTTGATGGTTAGTCAAATTTGAATGATTTCTTAAATTTATGTATCTAATGTTTTCAGTCTGACGCTAAGTACGAGTACTCGTACTCCGTGGCTGACGGACACACCGGCGACAACAAGTCCCAGCAGGAGTCGCGCGACGGCGACGTGGTGAAGGGCTCATACTCGTTCCACGAGGCCGATGGTTCCATCAGGACGGTTGAGTACACTGCTGACTCTCACAATGGATTCAACGCGGTGGTACACAACACTGCCCCCACTCCAGCCCCTGTTCTTGTCAAGAATGCCCCAGTTTTGGTTAAGTCTGCACCTGTCCTTCAATACTACAATCATTAATTTAGTTTCATGGTCTATACCTCTTGATAAGTATTTGTGTTGACTTATTATTTATTGCAATTATACATATAAGTTTGATAATGTGATATATTTAGTTTTATTTGGAGTCATTTAGTTTTATTTGCCATATTTTTCTACGATGCTAAAAAGCTCATTAAGAATCAAGATTAATTAATAAGCTTTTAGGATGTGGGTCTATCGCAGAATGCTTATGATAGTTGGGTACAAAAAGTACGCAATACAACAATTTTAGAAAGAATGGACAAGAAACACAAAATTCTGAAAACTGGTGAAAGTTAGAAAAATGCAACTTATTCTGCAAGGCAAGGTCCAAGGCCGACGGAGGCCTGAACGAAGGAAAATTTCTTGGTTCTTACTTATTGTACCATCGGCTAGGTTTATAACCTAGCCGATGGTACAATAGAAGTAAGCTATCCCTATTCCGAGCGGCTGTCTCAAAGGTGCAGGTCGCATTGATAGTTGCCGACCTTCGATGAAGATGCCATGCACAGAGAGAAGAAAAAGGATTATTATAAGGCAGTTTCATCAACAGATTTTTATTTTCATTTAGCTCTTATGCTAATTAATAAAATATTAAAAATACAAAAGTGAGTTCGTTTGCAAAAGAAAAAAAAAACAATGGGTCTTGGCTAAAATAAGCAGGGGATACCGCTAGCAAAAGATTGTTTTAATTTCGAGAAGATAAGAATATGATATGACATAAAATAAATAGAATAAACCTTTATGGACCTCTAATACACCTTTAAATTAGGATATGTACGAAAGGATGGTGAATTTTTATAGATTAGAATTAAGCATAAAAATTGATCAATTGATTAAGTATAAGTAAATTGGTTATATCTTTACGGAATTCTCAGATAAATTTGTAATGGCAAATAAAATTTAACAATAGATTCATGGCGACGACTGTAGAATAGCGATGTTGGGATGATAACAAACCGCAATCCTCTCTCTTTCAAAAAAATTGATACAGGATTATAACTAAAGAGGAGACTGGGGAAAAACCATCCAGTTAAGAAAACACATTGACGTCCAAATGATAGCTAAGCAAAAGTTATATTGTATGCAATTACGTATGCGATTTTATTTTAACCTCTGTAACCGACTTTGATTTAATTGGTCAACGATTACTTCTTTTGGTGATAAGCTGCATAAAAACAAAACCCTAAACAAATACTGTGACATCAAAAACTATACCAAGCTACGCTTGTATCAATTAGCCTTCATAGATTCGTATAATTTAATTTAAATTGAGAAAATCATACATTAAAAGATTACTAATGATTAAACATAAAGGCATAGTGTATATTTTCTTTGATACAGGTGAATCTACTAGTAATAAAAGTAGATACCTATTGAATTATTCAATAAAACAAATATAAAACAATTGAATATAAAAACCAATACAATATCTATGCCGTTTCTTACATTCTCCCCTTTAGGTACCTGCGATAGAAAAATGAACTCACTGCCTCTTTTGATTTCGATGGCGATGATACGATAAATTACCTTTTGTGCTAAATTAATATGGACAAGACTTCTTATACAATATTTACGGTACTGTAAACCGGATGGTTTGGTGGTGGTATAACTTAAAGTTACCACCTATTTTTAATTACAGTGATAATTACCCAGAACCATCTCAGTGTGATTAAGGAATATATATAATAATCAAAAAAATATTAATAATGATTTTTAATAATTATCAAATTTTTTTCGACTTTAAAATTATATTATTTGTTTGGCTTATCAAATTCAGTTCTTGAGATGAGTGAATGAGAGAATGTGTATATGAGTGCATGTGAGAGAGTAAATAATTTCGGAATCGGTCATGGCAGGTCCACTGTATTCTTTCTTTAAATCTAAAATAACAATAAAAGCATATTCGAAATTTTGAGAATTTTTATGTAATACTCATAATTGGAAAAGTATAAAATGGTTTATAGCGCAACAATTTGTTAACAGTTCGCTAGTACTTCCTGTAGGCGACGGTTCATATTAAGTTACTACAATGAATCAACAAGTAATAATTACAAATTCCCATTACAATAACCATTATATTAAACTTTATAATTTATAACAGTACTCAATTTAAAAAAATATAATCATTTTTTTTTACAAAAAAATGAAAATTTTACTAGTTATCAATGTTCAGAAAAGTGTATATTAAATGTTTTAATTGCAGATTATTTTATTGGTTTGCTTCGTGTGTATCAGTCAAGCAGTAGTTATAAATCCTACCCATAAAATTCAAGACAGCCACGAAAACTCAAAGACATGGCAATATATTAAGGTATATCATCCTCCGAGCTCGAAATATATCCACACATACGATTATTACGTAAGTAAATTTTTTTCGGAAATCATAATTAAGTTAAAAAATCTTATTCTTATAAAAACTTTCAATCAGTAGCTAGAATTACCTGGTTTGCAATTTATATTGTATTTACATTTTTTTATGTTTGAAAAAGCATTTTAAGGAAATATAATAAATATTTATATATATTTTCAGGCGTACCCAAAATATGAATTTGAATATGCCGTATCAGACAAGAAGACGGGTGATCATAAACACCACCACGAATACAGAGATGGAGATAGAGTAAAAGGAGAGTACAGTTTGATTGAAGCTGACGGTTCATTGAGAAAGGTGCAATATGATGCTGATGACCATAACGGGTAAGTTGACAAATTTCATAGTTATCCCAAGCCCTATGTCGTCGTCGTTGTCGTATATTCAAAAATATTTTCAGTTTTTCATTTATTTGGAATCTGTAATTTTTTATTATAACTATCTTATATCTTCTTATATTCTTATGGGGTCCTAGGTTATAGGAAGCACGTCAAACCTTTGGGTATTTTTGTACTTACCCCATTCCTTTCTTTTAGTTATAGTTTGTAAAACAGTAGGTTATAATGGTTGGCTTTTACAGTTTTAATGCGGTTGTTAGCAACTTATATAACAAGCATGGAGACAACGCCTTTTCTATCTTCGATCAAAGAAGGGAGTTCGGCCATGGTGTTAAGATAAACCACTATTTCCCTGGCAAAGATTACTTTCATGACTCTAAAGAAAATAAAGAAAAACAAAGTATACCTGTGGAGGAATCCATACAGGAACCTAAAGAAGACAGTGAAGAAAACATTACATATAAAGAGGAAAGTAACGAATCATCTTCAAAAGTATCAAATAAAGTAGAAGAGCTTGAACCGTCTTCAGTTAAAGTGGAAGCAGTAGAAGTTGCACCTTTGAAAACAATGCCTAAAATTGTGTCAATGATTGTTCCAAATGATGATAAGTTAAATTCTGATATAGTTATGATGCCCCCTGTAGAGGGTGCTAGTGAAAAACCAGAAACAAATAAAAGTGATAAGAACAATTCCGAACAAGCCGGAGCTGACTCTGAAGTAGCTTCGTCATTTTATCGTCAATCCAGAATTTATTACGTAGGATTTTAATTTTAATGATAAGTATAATAAAGCCGAGAATTCTGTACATATACTTAGACTTAATTTGTTGTTATTCTTAAAATTGTTGTGGTTGTTGTTGGTTAATTTTTACACTGTCCGACTGATACATAAATAAAATAAAAATATATACTAAATTGACTTGTATGCCTTCATTCCTATCTTTGTGTATATGCCACGGAAAGTGGATTTATGATCCTTAATAATAAATATAATAATTTATGAAATAAATCAAATAAAAAGATGCTTCGCGAATAAAGAAATAACTTTATGCTTATACAAAATTTATTGTTTATTATCACCATCTTAGTTTTTTATCAGTTTAGATTAATTTCCTACTTTTCCCTTGACTTTGTGTAATTATTAACAAAATACATAGTAATAATTTATAAATAATCACATTTATCGTAAAATATATACTTTCAACACCATCTATGAAATTCTTTACAAAAAACTAAATGTATCGATCACGGCAATGTTGCCTTTCACTGGCCACCTCTTGCATATTTTTACTTAGTAAACATAATATCTTACAGATGGCGCTATAGAGTTGAATTCTTTTCCTCCTTAATCCTCTATGGTAATATTCTTTTTGAGTCAATTAGTTAGTTAATCACACGGCTCAGTTTTTGATTGTGTAAGACTCTGTGTGTAAGACATATGAAAAGAAAATTCTTCTCATCAGATAGTTCTTTTGGTATCCAGGTTCCGCTAGAAGGCGACATGCCTCAAGAACTTAAACTTTAAGGATAAAATTAATAATGTATATATAAATGTCAGCAAGAGTTGTTTCCGGTCATCTTCAAAACTGAGTCAATTTCGACGGAGCTTTTTACTAGTAGGTATTGACTAGTAAAAAGCTTAACTAAGTAATTTAATATTATTATTTAAACTTAAAACTTGACACTTATCATATATGTATTCATAATGATAAGTATCACACTACTTAATAAATCAGATTACTAGATCTAATTAACATAACGGAAGGATAAATGTAAAAATTTTCCTCATAGAATTAGGAAGTCGCGCGCGCACGCAATTTTTTTTCTAATCTATGCTTTTCCTGCAACTTTATTCGATTAAACCCTTTATTTTCAAAAGAAGATTCTTGATTTTTAAGATGAGCTTCATGGTCTACCTGGGCTTGATTTGAGTTGGATTTGTCGAGACTAATTGCATATCAATCTTGATCTTATCCATGCTTTAGAAGGCACATTGGGCCGTTGGTCCAAAATTTTCTCACTAAACGACAGCCATAAGATTATGTCAGATGCCCTACGCTGCCGTAAGCCCTAAAAGATCTGAAAGTGTTTAACACTATCAAACTCGGATCATAATCCTATTGGTCTGGTTTCCAAAAAGTACCCTGACCTCTGAAGAGCAAGTTGAGACTGTAACTGGAAAACACGCATAAATGAAGAAGAAAGATAGGTCCAGATTTCTTTACCATGTGAGAAAAACCCTTAATCATAGCTAGTTTACGTTTTTAGTAAGAATATGACAAAATTAACTTCGCATAATACATTAACATTTCTGAAATGCGAACTAGGTATTTGAGACTAAAATAAGTATAATTTAATTTGTGCAAGATGACATTGCATTAAATGTGTAAGTATGTCCTACAATTTTTTCACGAAATCTTTATTACATGCCAGCCAACCTCGTTGAATTTTAAAGAATTTTTAATTTACGCACCGATAATAAAAATTCTTTTTATATTGCATTACTGAATTTTCGCTATGATTAAGCTATTGAAAACTGTTATAGTTAACAAAAAGGTTTTTGATAGATTGTTGATAGTGATGAGTAACAGTGAGCGAGAGTGTAGATAAAGGCTAAAAAATAGATGGATTTTTTGTGTCAATGCAAATAGGAGCAGGAAAAGTTAAAAGGAAGTGATAAGTACTTACTAAATAGAATGAATAAAGAAGAGGGTAAGCTCATAACGTGAATGTTTTATACTTTACCTATGCCAAGCATACGGCAATAAAACATAAAGCAAATATAGTATGTGTTCCTACTCCGAAAAATTGTTATATTATATTTTTTTTATTTTAAAATAGTTACTCTTTTTTCTCGTGGGTATCGTAAAGGGCGACTAAAGTAGAACAGGCCATAATTAACGTGGCCAAACGTGGTCCAGTGGTTAAGGTAACCACTGGACCACAGAGGCAGTTATCAAAACTATTAATGAAAGACAAACTACGACCTTGGCCATTTCTGCCACCAACGGCAGTTAAATTTTAATTGATCAATTTTGATTTTTTACGGTAGCATAAGACCTCTGTTCGAATACAACTTTATTAGTATTCGTGCTAACATGGATTATATCATTGTATTTGATTGCGACCTTCATGAAGTTGACCACTCTTAAAAGCCAGATAGTTTTCGAATAATGAGCAACAATGAAATTGGAACCTGGATACCAAAAGAACTATCAGATGAGAGGAATTTACATTTCATATGTCTTACTCACAGAGTCTTTAAGAATAAACCAAGGAAACAATTTTTCTTATAATCGCAAAATAAAACATTCCAGGTCATAAATGTCAACAACGCCTGAGAAATATGATCCAAATAAATTCAAATGATGTAACTTTTCTTATGCGTGCAGATATTTGAATAACCAGCTATGTCTAGATGTAATTATTAGGTAAAATGAAACCGGAGTGCGACAAGGAACAGCACTTTCTAGGCCCTTGTGCAGATAAATGTAGGCAATAGCCTATAAATCTTTAATGCTCTCATAACCGACTGCTGTGATGCCATAGCTCTTATGTAGTCCATGAAATTAGATCACACAATTTCATGGATTCATTCTATAATTTCTAGATTATTTTTCAATACAAGTGATGTATAAATACGGTACTCTGATCAAATAGTTGAAAGATATTCACAAGCTATGTATACACACACACAACTTTGTTACGATCACGTCTTAATTTTTTACAGAATTGAGAGAGTCTCAAATGTTACTTACCGTTTACCGCAGAGGCTTAATGCCAGTAATATGCTAACAAACCAAATTCTATTATTTCAAATTATATTCTCTCACCTGTGGTCTATATTTACATCTGGCATATTATCCTTTAACAAGAAAGAGGCTATCAAATAAAAGTTCTGAATATTGGGCAAGTAGACAAACCCTTATTGGACGTACGTCACACGGCTTTAAAACAAATTAAGCCTTAGTTTTGACTAATGAAGAATTATACTAACAGAATAAATCCTGGATTGCTTGTAGGGAAAATAAATAATCCACTGAAGATTTCATGAAAATTTTACCAATCATCCTTTGTTCTTCAAATAAAACAGTGGCAAAAAATTGTAACAATATAGGCCTCTCACTTAATGTCCATTTTGTCTACACATTGTAGCCATATCGAATCTTGCGACACTATAAAGTGAGCAGATTGGCAATGCAGCAATTACTGTGATCCGATCGGATATCGTCGGGAATAGATCCCCTCCACGATCCGCTTATGTTTTGTTTGTTATATAAAAAGAGTGCACTATCAAAGCTATACCAGTCGTCAAGGCATTTGTCTCTACAGCAAAATGTTCTCCAAAGTAAGCAGTACATTTCAAAACATTCAAAATTGCGTAACGACAATTTTGTTCTGAAAGCTTGCGTGTAGAGGACACAATACATTTTTTGATTGTGTCTTTTAGGTCCTGCTGGTTTGCGCTGTGGTGGCTGCTTGCCATGCCGGCTACATCCACCACGCTCCCGCCGTCTCCTCGCAGAACATCTTCCGTCATGATCAGAGCATCCACCATGAAGCTCCAGTCCACTACGCCGCTCCCGTAGTCCATGCCGCCCCCGTAGTCCACGCTGCGCCCCTGATCCACGCTGCACCTGTCCACACTGCTGTACATGCCGCCCCAGCACATGAAGATCATTATGTCGATGAATACGTAAGTTATTGTCATCAATAATGTAATGGGCTAAATCCATGGAATCCCCAAAAGTAGGTTTTTACGTGAAGGCATATTGCCTTTTTTTAAGCAAATGAAGTAGGTATATTTTTTGAAACATCATGATCACACCATCACAACCATCACATCACGTATCACCAATTAAATTTTACTTTTATAGTACAAAAATAATACACAGCAGCTATTTTAATTTTGTTCCTGTTCTTCCCAGGCTCATCCTAAATACGGCTACTCATACTCCGTAGAGGACCCTCACACTGGCGATCATAAGTCCCAACACGAAGAGCGTGACGGTGATGTCGTGAAGGGAGAATACTCCTTGCTGCAACCTGATGGCTCCTTCCGCAAGGTTACCTACACGGCTGATCACCACAATGGGTAACAAATTTGTCTTACGAAGTTTTCTTTGTAAGTTAATTGCTGTCAATTTTATGAAATTTCAAAAAGTTATTTAACTACTTTTATCATAAAAAAAGCTCAAAAACATTGTATTTCTGGCCCAATAATATTACATTGTTTCAATATAAGAAGAAAACTTACTTAGTTTTCTCTATAAGCAACAGCAAAAGTAGTAAATTAAATAAGAAGGATTTATAGAAATAAAAAGTAAAGTTTTACAAAAGCAAAATTATTAACTAACATGATTAGTAACGACTAATAATTTAACAGTCATAAAACTTCTCAAGATCTCCGTTGTAAAGCAATGTGAAACAAAAGCCCGTAAATTTAAATATTGAGCAACAATACAATGGCCACTATCAGACAGACCCGTGGTGAATTGTAAAATAGGCGACCAGCATCGCCTAGGTTTTGTAGGCTTATATTTATGTGTAAAATGACTTTTTGACACTAACACAAACGTATTCTTGCCACAGATTCAACGCCGTCGTGCACAACACTCCTCCAGTCATCCATCACCATTAGGAGACACGTTTACCCAATCTGTGATATTAGACTTATGATTATATTAGTTTATACGTAATCGACTTTAGGTCCACCACCTTATTTTCGTCTAATGTATATTTTGTAGTTATCTTTTTACCTCTTTGAAATTCCAATTAATTTGTAAAGCTTCTTCAATCTTACTTATTCTTGGTGTGGTCTTTGTAGTACGTGAATGATTGTTATGGAAATGCATGTTGCAATATATAATGTAAATAAAACGAATATATGACATGAAACGAAGCCATTTTTTGTTTTATTTTGAAATCATATATCATTACGAAGTTGTTCCAATGCTAATTACATTTTAAGTAATATAAACAGTGGGTATTTCTACATCTGTGTTGCAATTAATTGGAGCGTTTTGCAGTAGGCAGTAAATACCATTAGTAAGCCAAAAATTGCATTGTGTTAGCCCTGACATGTGTTAATTGCACTCAGTACCCACTGGACCGTGGGAAGTATTGGATGACTAAGACAATGGGCATAAATTGCATAAACATCATGTCCAAAATAAGGAGCGAAAGTTATACAAGTCCACCAACTATCGGTCTGTAGCAAAATCCTGAGGTATTTAATATTCCTGCATTTAGCAATTGAGATCACATCGATATTGCGACGGACCTACATAGCGAACAGTTCCTGGTCACAAAATACGACGTTCAAAAGCTGAACACCAGTAGGTCGTTAAATTAAATTACTATGAAAACTTCACGATTAACGCAATAAGATCACCTCGACTGAAGAATTTAAGGGACTTAAATAATTAAAAAAATTTATTAGAAATTAACTTGTCCTCAATTGTTTCACGTATTGACAATTAATTACTTGCCGCTGTATTCGTGAGGTTGTGATAGTTTTAATTGTTTAGGTTGTGAGACCAACTTATGTAACAGAAGTACTACACTACAATTTGTTTTTGTATCGTAAAGCTAAACTAGGTCATTTGAGATAAAGAGATAGAAATGAACGATCAAAAACATATGAATTGACTGATAGCATTAAATAAAAATGTAAATATAATCCGATGATAGTATCAGAGTGCGAAAATGTCTTTTGGATGGTTAGCATTCACAAATTTCTATGAAATGATTTAATTGATCTCTGAGATAAATGATTCATTATATACCTAAAGATACAAACAATCCGACTCTTTAAATATAATCTCTAAATAAAAATTACTTACAAGACTCTAACCGGCTGAAATAACAGATAATTTTGTATATAGTAGATAGATTTAACATCAAAATCATTATTTGAATATAACACTAAGAAAAGCATCTTAAGTTGAAATGATTGAACAAAAACTTATGGCCTGAGAACCGAAAATAATCTCGCATACTGTATTCCATTACACATTTGTTAACGAATTGCAATTTAACATGATTAAGTTGCGACACAAGGACTTTCTTTGGAGATCCCATACATTACTTCTTACCGGTTGGTTTCGACACCATGTTTTATTAATGCCTTTTGCGTAAATAATAATCACTGAACTTTATCAGATTCGACACGAGGTGACGCATCATCGTCTGATGAGCAAAGTGAACTTTCTAATTAATTTTGTGAAACCAGTAATCCATCATCAGTGACATGTCACTGCTAAATGTTTATAAATACGCAGCAAACAGGTTGGAGATTTAGAGAACAAATTGATATTAACTCATGTTAAAATTAATGCTTTAACTTCATGGGCAAGAGCATGAAGTTGAAATTTTAGTTTTTTATTCTCTTGCCACCAAAAATCTCTAAATATTAGTCGAATTAATAAATGCAACTTCTGTTATAAATTCGACATTTTATTAATTTTATTAACCCAGCTACTAAAATAGTGGTTTAATGTTGTTTTGCCATTGAAAAAGAATAAAATAGTTTATTATGATACAAATCATATTCTTACATGAAATTTCAGAAAACATTAATCAATCCGTATACATTTTTTTTTCGTTTTTCTAGTTTTCTCGTAAATAATCATACAATAAATTGAAACAAAATAATAAGAAAACCTAAAGTCTAATCCTTATACATTATCTTATCAGGTCGAACCATTATGACATATTTAGGTCGCCAAGTTTTTTTATACTTTAATAACTATTGTAAGTATACGCTTTAAAGGAAAAAAATATGAAGAATCTTACAGCTAAGTTAAAATACTTACAATCGAAAAAACTCGATTTAGGTCACAGATTTTTAATAGTCTGGTGTTTAAATAAATTACTCAATCGCATAGTTAACTAATAAATTAGAATCAACGAGATTTGTCGTAATTAGAATAGTGTACGAGTACCAAGTCTTTAAAAAATTATACACTTATTTATATTTCATCTTTATTTTCAGTTCTCATATACTTTATGATTTGTCGATGATCGGTCTCAAAAAATCTTAATACCAGTAAATATAAAACTCTTGTATAAAAACTTACAAATTTAAAGGTAATTTCAACAAGAATATATATTGTATGGATAATTTGACAGTTATGAGCTTCACACTCTGTTAACTGGCATGGTTTGACACGTATGATTATATAGTTATAAGTAGACTTTTATATCATGATTATGATGTTTATCCATGCAAATATGCATGAGTAACCAAAGAAAATCTGACGTGCGTAAAGAAAGATTGCGATTGCATTTTTCTTATAGACGAACTCCGTAACGTAGTCGTCAACACGCTAGTCTGCTGATTTGATTCTAAGTTCGATCCCCAGTCAGGACAAGTTGGAACATGGCCTTTTCCAAATTGTTCTGCAAGGGTCTTGGATGTTTATCTAAACTTATTATACAGTTATACAATATTGTATCGTTGAGTTAATCAACATAAGTTTCATATGTACTTTAACTAAAAATAAAATTATCCATCAAAAATAGGATTTTACCCTATTTAGCATTGAGGGAAGCATCTCATACATAATTATAACAATAACATCGCTACAGTTAGGCAAAGCCCTACAGCGCAGTTATTTGTTTTGACTGGTTGCTAGAGGCCTGTATTCAGAAGCTTCCTGAATGCAGGCCTGTACCAAGAAAATTTAACTAGGTCTCGGACTATCTGGTAGGTCTGGATATCCCACGCTGGGCTCAAGTTGGGTCACTTAGTGCCATAAACTGATAATCACTACAATAAATATATAGTAAAAGACGTTGCCAATTTTGCATGGTTTTACCACAGGGTTGTAAATCTAGGTCAATTTATGAATTCAACCACAACACACAAGGATAAATCAAATAAATGTACTATACTACATTCTCATTAATTAGAGGTATATACACTCTTTTTAAAAAAAATAATAGACATACGTCAAAACAGCCTTGATGCTACCAACTATTGTAATATAACTGGCATTGGAATTCTTAAAAATGGTCGCGTGACTGGGCTGTATGCGCAGGCGCAGACCCACGCGTCTATACTTTGATATCGATAAGTTATTGTAATTATTGTTACAAATCCGTCATGCTTGCTAGCAAGGTCATTGCACTCATCGAGATCGAGCTTATTTTCTGTTACGTCACTAACGAGATTAGAGTAGTCATGTTAAAGTGTAATGTAGTGTTAACATTATAAATTACTATGATGGAATTAAAAAACCGAATTAAAATATATATTTTATAATTTAGGGAGTAAGTGAGTTAAAGAGATGGCATGATAAGTTGCACTGAAATTAGCAAATGATTAATACTTTATATCTTCGAATGAAGCGTACTCATATAATATCGATCGAACTTCACTTGGTAAGTTCGTTTGATCTTATATTATAAACGTGTTACAATCAGTGAGGGACTGACTAAAAAGAAATGTTGAAGAAATCGTTGCATTAACATGCTCAATTTGATACCTGAAGTTCCTAAGTCATTGAAAACCATTAAAAGCATTGTCGCAAATATAAATATTGCTCTCAAAATCATTCTAGCCAACAAGGATACGCATTCATGTAACAACTATCCTAACCAATCAACCCATATTATTGATACAGTTCATAGACTGGTTATTGCAAAACAATATTTATATCCAACCTATCTGTTATAACATACTTCGTGACGAGACGATCGAATATTTACGACTTCACTTACGGCCAGAATGCAGAGGGATAAAAATGGATGTCATTGGTAGGTTTCGTTGTAATGTGGATGTGGATTGAGCAAGTCGACCTTCACAGAAAGCGAGATACGCGCTTTTGCTTTTACGCGCGCCGACGCGGGAAGTATGTAGAGTTATGTGGTTGCCAGCTGCAAATTCAGACCAATGGTGACACCGAGAGGAATATATAATTTTCTACACGTTTATTTTATGTCTTATATATATGTTGCAATATATAGGGAATAGCATACCCTGGACTAAGAATGCTCTGAAGCTTTTAAGCTGAGGGTGTAATTGTGAAACAATTCGGGATTAAATATATTGGTATTGTCATAATCTAAAAGGATTCAGGATAGTGGAATATTTATTTATTTGTTTTTCGGGTGTCTTACAGCTTAATATAGTATAGTAAAGAATACAATTAGAATGATGGACTGTACCAATAACAAGACTCCACCAATTAAATATTACATTAGAATGACTGAAATACATATATTTGAGTGGATATTGTTTCATTATTTCTATAACAATATTTATTTAAAGTATCATCATTTCAGCCTGCAGAAATTTTTTCCCGCATCTGGAAACATTCCTGTTTTTGTGTATTTCATCCCTATTCAATCCTAAGATTCTCATAAGTAAGTATTCCAATCCCAACTTATACTATAAATCCGAAAGTGAGTTTGTATATTTGTTTGTTTGTTACCTCTTCACGCCCTATCTACTGAACCAATCTTCCTGAAATTTCGTATTCACATAGCTAGGAGTATTAAAAAGGACATAGGGTACACATCCCGAGAAAAACCACTGTTCCTGAGGGAATCTCAAGAGGGCGAACCCTCGGACGAAGGCTAGAAATCTTATAAGTTACACTTACATATTTTAATCGCCTAATAATAATACTGAAGAGATATACACAACAATGCATCATGATAATATAAGGATTAGTGTTGAAAACGCCTTAGGCGCAAACATTGAAATTTCCTCGGTGTGCCACTAGACTATTGCGCAAGAGTTTACTGGAGCAGTCGGTGCAACCCAGAGTGCTACTTTCTTGCCGGACGACCACACTTCAGACACGTTTACACTGGATACTCCTGTAACCTAACCTTTCTATACAACTCACTAGTAATTAGATATTCATAATCTAACACCCCAGAAATAAATTGATACAGTGCAGTATCATCGTTGGGAAAATACGTGCCTTTGATAATGTGTATTGATAAATTTTCATCTAATAAATAACAATTGTGTTAAAAATAAATCATTTATGCTTTGTTTATTAAATAAAATATTTATTAAATATGATTTCTTGAAATAACGATGATACTTCATTGTTTCTTTTTAATAAATTTTTAGTGAAATAAATTAGTACCTACCATTTTTATTCTTACATGATTTTGTCGATAGGATGGACATGCCTGGTTTTATAGAGATGTGTTACCAGTGGGAAAGGTCGATGGAACAGGGTTAAATATCACATGAAAAATTTTTGAGAAGAAATAGGTAGACGCAACTAAAATAAGGACAAGTAGAGATAAATACTTTAACTTAATGATAGCCACATATGCTTTACATTATTCAAGTGAATGGATAAATTAAGCGAGTCGATATACGTCTTATAGACGGATATTCCTGTCTACTTTGTCACGTATGTTACAAACTAGTTACACTGGCGAGTCACTGTCAGTCACTAGTTCTAAGTGTGGGCCTCGCACCCATGCCTCGTTACATGAATATTAGACAGAAAAAATATCAAAGTTCCTTAATCAAAATTAGCATTATCTTTATATCTTTGCTCTCAAAGTTAGCTACGCAGTAAAAGCTGCAGAGAACAGAACCGAATGGTGAAACATTGTAAAAAGTAATTGCTTCATTATGTATTCTGTAAGAGGAAAGTAATAGAGACATGACCCTCAGCGGCGAGGGATACAATGCAAGAAAGAAGTGCTAATATATACCTATCTGTTGGTTTTGGTCAACTTACAATACAGACAAAAGTGCAATTATTTTTCATTATTCTTTATATTTTGTTTTTAATTTACATGGTTTTTTTTATTCATACTTACTTACTGCGATGGCTCAGCGACCCAAAAAGGAATTTGGCCTCCGGCACCAGAGCTCTCCACCGATCCCTGCTCAGCGTCTGCCCTTGCAAGTCGGTTTTTTGGAAGGCTTTCAGATCCTTTCTAACTTCATCACTCCAACGATACTAAGGACGACTAACTTTTTATTGATATCCAATTTTTATTTCAAACAACAGAGCAGTTAACTTTTAAAAACTGCAATTAAAAATTGGTCTATAATTTAGGTAGGCTACCTTCATGTGGAAAATTACTTATTTTATGTAATAACACCTAATGTTTTTAAAAATACGAGAGACTTAAAGAGTGAGTCATTATTGTAAAGTGGGTGCGATATTCAGGTGTGGTGTATGTGAATGAAGCCTCGTAAGAATATCATAACATTGATACGTGAGTTAAACTGGTACTGAACCAGTTATTCGCTGCTATTTTTAAAACTTAACTTTTAAGGGCATGTGCATGTGCAATTTCGTTAATCATTCGATTGTATTCTTTCATCATTGTACTTTAAATTATTTTGTTTATCATAATTGTTATGATGACATTTTATGGTTTGACCATTTAGGCATAAGGTAACCACAATGCTAAGGCATAACTAAATTACTAAGAACTCTCAGTTCCAGTAGTTGCAATCAGTGTAAGCTCAAAACTAAGAAAGATGGTTAATTAAAAAAAAGAAATAATTTTCTTTTTAAAACCGAAACTAATATTTAAAACAAATATATATATTCGATATGTTTTTCCTTTCTTTCTTAAGCAGTTAATCTTCCTTAAAGACATAATAACCTTGAACGTTTATGAAAAATTTTTAGCCTTCTTCTCATTACGTAAATTACGTCATCGTAAAGGCGATCGAGTGTGGCGGTGTCGTGTGTAGGGCCGTTGGGCCGGTTCTCGGGTGACATGTCATGTGTCACATCCCCGGTATAAAAACTCCATCCTACCGGGATCGTTACCAAACGAGGTCCAGTAGTCAGTAAAAGCACATCATGTACACAAAAGTAAGATATTGACGTAAAAATATTAAAAGTCAAAGTTTTCAGGACTAAAATTAATGTTTTAATTAGTGGAACGTGTTTTTTTTGTTCGGCTTTTTTATCTACTTTGGTGTCTATATGGACACATTTTTGTTTAATTAGCTTTTTTGCACTAAACAGAAAATATTACACCACAATTTAAAATTTCGATACAATTTCTACTCTATAAATAACAAAAGTCCAAATTCTTCCAGATCCTCCTTCTCCACTTCGTAGCATTCTGCTACGCTAGTCCGATTCCCGAAGAAGGCCATGGTCAAGCCTTCTCCTCACAAAGCTTCATACATCACAACGAGCCAAGCCAACCTTCGTCTTACATCGAGCACCCAGCCCATGTCCAAATAGAGCAGCAACAAATTCTTCAGCACGGACCTCTTGTACACCATTATGAGCATAGTGCACCTCTAATTCATTCAGCACCTCTAGTGCATGCTATTCATACCCCGGTAGTCCATGCCACACCGGTAGTACATGCTGCTCCAGTGGTCCACGCGTCCCCTCTAAGTCTGGTGCAGCACGTGTCTCCAGTTCATCATACCCAGGTTCAGCATGTAGCTCCTGCTGTTGTGGGCCGCACTGAACGAGTGGAGCAATACGTAAGTTGAATTCATTAATCTTTATATTAAAAAAAAAATCAACTAGTTTTAAATTTGTTTTCATGATATTGTTGATTGATGAACGATAAAATCGTCACTTAAAAATATAATCACATTTTATTTAATAAATGATAAATTTATAATTTTTGAATCATATACACTATCTCGGGAAAAAATTACTTCCATTTTCGTACAATTTCAAATTTTCATTTTGTTACATATCTGGAACATTGTTGTGCATTCTTATAATTGTAATTTATTTTTAAGTATACCTAATTATAATTACTTTTGAATATGTAATAATACATAATTCATGAGAAACAAACATATTGCGAGCATAATCGGCGTTTCAAAAATCTTACGCGTGCTATTTATTATACGCACTCAAATTTACTAACAAAGAAAGTGAAAGGCACGTACTCTGATTAAAAATGTGATCAGTTAATGTAAACCTTAGAATAACTATGAATTATAGCGTTTATATAGTTTAAAAAGACAAGAGGGCATCTCTTAAAAAGTCAATGATTTTTAAATACATACTCATACATGTGTGTATGTATAGCTTAGTAGCTTATTATAGTTATATTTTCTTAAGTTCAATGTGATATAAAAAAAGGTTTGTTAAAAGTCAAGTCAATACGTCCACATTTAAAATTGAGCACCGTTTGTTTTCCCAAAGTTATCTGTGCTTTGACTGCATGCTCTCTGTTATGTTTTAAAAGTAAATTAAATACTGACTCTATATATCAACCCAATTAAATATTTATTGTGCAAGCTCCGTGTCATTACAAGAGTATAGAAAGTTTTATAACATCTGTATAGCAATCAATCTATCACGCTGTGATTCGGATTACTGTCTATTTATCACAAATATCATTACTTATATAGTTTACTTACGTAGTTGCCCTGTTACACTTAATTATATGATATAACTAGCTGATCCCCGCGGCTCCGCCCCGCGTGGGACTCGGTTATATCGCGCCCAAAAGTAGCCTATGTTTGACCTCAGGTCGTAAACTACATCCCTACCAAATTTCATCACAATCGGTCCAGCAGTTTAGCCGTGAAGAGGTGACAGACAGACAGACAGACTTTCGCATTTATAATATTAGTATGGATGCTGAGCGTAAGTAATAAGGATATATTAATAACTCTCAATGAGTTAACTTTTACGTGAAAGAAGAAATAGCAGTACTCGGAGATGGATACCGAATGGATCTAGACTAATTTAAATCAATACGATTAACCAGCTATATAAGAAATTAACAATAAAATAAAACATTGTGTTTAACTAATTTAGCTCGGAAGTTATTCGAGAGGATGCAATGTGGTAAAAGAAATAATAAAATACTAACATTATCATTAAATAACTGCCTCCATGGTCCAGTGGTTAAACCATTTGTCCATAGACCCGGGGGTGTGGGTTCGATTCCTACGGGAAACATACTTTTTTTGCTTGTTTCCAGTTTTGTTCGACATTGCAGGCTTGACTCACCTGATTGTCTGATAATAATGATGATTCCGTGCTTCGGAAGGCACGTTAAGCCGTTGGTCCCGGCAGCCATCTAATACTCGTTAAAGGAAGCACGTCAGAGGCCGAGAAGCGGTCCCGAAGAACTCTAACACCAGGGTGTGCATGGTCGTTTGACCATGGCGCCTACATGAAATGACTATGATTATTTACTAATATTAAATTTTCTATATTTTCTAATTACAGGCTCCAGCCCATTACGAGTTTTCTTATTCAGTAGAAGATCCCCACACCGGTGACCACAAGTCACATCGTGAGAGTCGCGAAGGAGACGTCGTGAAGGGAGAGTACTCCTTGGTGCAGCCAGATGGCTCTGTTCGCAAAGTAGAATATACCGCTGATGGGGAAAATGGGTAAAACATTTTTTTTTTACTGCAGTCGCTACTAAAAATTAAGCAAGGACTTTGAACATGTTACATTTAATTTGCCAAGAGCAAGTTAGATTTGTGACATAACTTGCCAAATTATAAACGATTTAAAAACTCCATAGCCTTTCTAAGAATGATTTTTTTTATTATCACCTCTAACAACAACATAATGTGTAAATAAAAATTTAGTCTAGCTATTGCGGTACATATGATACAGATAGATGGATTCGCGGAGGCTTAGCAATAGGATCCCATTAACCATTTGTACCTATATGGAACCATAAAAAAGCTATTGGAAGATTTTACTACACGTCTTGATAAAGATACTTTCGAACCTCAAGACATTGAGTGATAGAACTTTAATTGTATTATAATTAATCATTGAAGTAACTAGACTATCTCTAATTGGATCAAAATAAATTGACTATGTGCTTGACTAACACGTAATAAGAAATCATGAATAGATTCAAAATCGTGTTTAAAATCTTTTTTATATGCAAGTGTAATTTTTACTTTATCTCATAGCCCAAAAAGCTGTTATTTCGTTTGAAAAATAGAACACTCCCTATTTTTTATGGGTGTCGCAAGAAGCGTCAAATGGAATAATAGATACCCCGGCCCCGGGATTCTTGTTTATGCTTTTCATAAAGTTCGGTCACACATAGAAAATACTCGCTGCGAATAATAGTCAAGGCGACAATTCGCTGCCTACTTGTCACATACAGCGAGTTCCAAACGAGCAATTTCGACAATATCAAAGATAATCGCCTGTTGTGGCTATTCGCAGCGGGCATCTTGTCACAGATAGCAAATTATCGCGGCGTGTTCGCATTTGCAGCGAGTAAAATTAAATATATTCAATTCAAGCCGCGATTGAATTTTATCGCAGCGAATAATAGCTTGTTACTTTGAGTGAATATTCGATTAGAAGGCGTTTGCAGTGACTATTCTATATGTGTGACGCAAGCTTTCAAGCATTAGCGAAGAATGCATGAGAATCGCTTTGGCACTTGGCTACGGGTGGGAACAAACTCTATCCAAAAGATAATGGTCCACCAATAACATCCAAAAGCCTAAGGGATGTTGACGTTAGACAGATGGCAAATCATAATTAATGCCAATTATAAATGTCTTACCTGGGTCTTGGAAAGCCACTGGGATATAAGTATTAAATTATGATGATGCTAGCCATAAAAATTTCTCAAGCAACAACCTCTTCCATGTGGGTTTTAGGAATTCTTTTTGCGATGGTATTTATGACGATGAGTGCACTCACGTTACTTTCAATTTTATACGCTGCTTCCTTTATACCGATGACCTAGTGCTTTTTTAATAACTTCAGAACCCAAAAAAAAGACTTCAGTCTCAGATATCGGAAAAATAAAATTATTGATAGATGTCGTTTCAGCATTATTACTTAGTTCCATTTTATGACACCAACTGAATTGAACTTGTAATCATTTACCTACCGTAGTCGATGATGTTAAGGCCAAGTAACATATAAATAACTAAAGAAGTAGAGCTGGCGCGTAGAGTACGCGCTGTTAGTAATTTATAAAAGTTTTATCTTAATGTTGGATGTTGTTGCGGTCGATAACTCTGATAATATCGTTACACGGCTAGGATTCTGTGCTGCAATCGTATTTAACGCTAACGTACCTATCTTAGGTATAGGTAAGGTATAGCACTCTATAATCTGTACTTTTGATAATGTTTAACAATTTCACAATATTATGTACCTATCTAAATAAGAAATCGCAAAGCTCTCAGTCAAAATTATGAATAACAGAAAGCTGAAATTCAGACTCGACATAACAAGTTATTTAATGCTTGCTATCTGTGGTCCAGTGGTTAAGGCGTTTGCCTGAAGACCGCAGATCATGGGTCCAATTCGATTAGGACATTGCGGGCTTGAATCACCAGATTATCTGAAAAGACATGTTAAGGCCTTGGTCAAGCCTGCTAGGTGTTAAAAACCATGGTGAACATGGTCAATTGACTCTGTAACACACACGATAATAATAATTAATGGATGTTTATCTTCTTCTTCTTTTCGAGTCACTTTATATCCATTTTGTGTTGAAAGGATCAGCCAGTCTGCATTACCGACTTGACAGTCCACGAAGGCCCAGGGTGCGCCGGACGTAAGGGGATAATGGATGTTGATGTTATGTTATTTACTCACTATCAAATGTTATTTTTGGTGCAGGTTCAACGCCGTGGTCCACAACTCCGCGCCAGGATCTGAGCCCGTCCCTGTCCGACCTGCCCCAGTTCACTCCACCGCAGCCATCCCTGCACAATACGCACATGTCGCACATCAATAAACTTCACGACTGAACTAAATGGACTGTATTATTTTTGTATTTATTATAATTATAGAAGATAATTTACATTTTCGTTTCATTTTTGTAATCTATTGTCGATGAAGATTCTTGGTTTATTGAAATTATTCACTAAAATATATATTTTTTTATACTAATTTACAGTTAAACAAAACTTACTCAAAGCAAAACAGCTATTTTTACAATTTGGAGTGCAGTCGAAAAAGTAGCTTTTATAAATTAATCCTTACTATATACAGCAGTTTAACATAATGAAATAAGATAATCAAAAAAATGTTTTATATACAAACATTAATATTAAGTTTATATCTGTAATGAGATTGTTTTAAATGCTTCCCCTTCTAATACAGAGTAATTTAAAAAGAAAATAAACTTTAAAAATAAAAGTTAACATTTGCAGTAGAGACATATTGGAAATAAATAAAAAAAGTGTAATTTTATGGGTTCTGAGCATTCAGGAAACAGCCAGCAAAAGAGCGTCCATAAAGAAAAAGTTGCTTCGAACAATCGAACGCGTCGGCAAAATTTTGTAATAGTAATTAGCATCCATAACTTCTCGTGTAAAAACACTGAATAATCAACCGGTCCTGCCTTTTAACGGTCCATTTCCACTGACTATGTAGATAAAGTTATCTTTAGAAAGTAGAAGTAGAAATGTTGGGAGTACATTATTTAAGGTGATAATGTAACTCCAAACATTTATACATACGTACAAATTATAAACTTTATAAATTATTTATTGCCTCGCTTCTGTAGCGTCGTGTATACAACTATGCTTGCCAAAATAAAGTAAAAATTGATACATGTACGTAAATCCATTGAGACAGAAAGGTTTTGCAATGGAAACCACGTACCAGTAAACGCAGCGTACATCCACTAACCAGGTGGTACAACGACCTTGTTTAGGTCTTTGTAAAAAAGGTTGTAAATATATATGAAGAAGTCCAATTTCAAGTAAGTAACTGAGATGATGATGAATGATAGTACCTATGTCTTCCCAGAAAATGTATTCGATTAGTATTATCTAAATTTGCTTTGTGTATCACTTACGAAACAGTATTTTATTCATATGTAGAGATTGCATCAAGTTTTATCAGATCGAGGAAGCGTTGTAGTGCCAAAAGTGAAACGACCGACACGATTATAACTAAGACTATCTTTGCTATCATGAGTCACGAATACCTTAGACGGAGAATTGTAATCTAGATTATTAAGAGTGTATTATATTATGATTTCGTCTAGTAGTGGACGCAATAGAATTTGAATACAATATAAACTTAAATTTGGTAATAAATATTATTAAATGATTATTTTGAAAAGGAAATACACCATCAATGTACTATAATCTTTTTAACCGATTCCATTTCTTTTACCACAATGCATAAACTGCTTATCCGGTTCAGATTAAATTTGTCATTAAGTAAGTAATTTTTGGCACGACATAACAACATATCACCACAGCTCCAGTCAAAAACTAGTATAAAATAAAATCGTAGGATTTTTGTTTCTGAACATGAAATATATTATGATTAGATTTATTGTCCACCAACATTACAGCACAAATCTACTCGACGGTTTTTTATGAAATTTTGTTATGATAAGAGCTTTTATTGTCCAAGTATGGGCTAACTGAAAACTTAACTAAACTTTACTAAACCAATCAAAGGATAGTCAAATCAATATAAAGTATGTTGACGTGAGGAGTTGAAATTCGGCAGGTAGGTCTCTTCAGTACACTAAATTTAGGAAATATCTGACAACAACTGATTTTACAAAAACAACGTGGGAACGGAGTGGTAACGTGACGTGACTAACGAGCTGCTAGTAACTTATATAAAGTGTAAGTGATCTCAAGGTCGCAATAACTCTCATGCAAAAAAATTGTTTGCGGTAAGTCGTAACGCTCTACTTCGAACGAAATAAATTACAAATTAATTAAGTCTCTTGTTAGCAGCGTTTACATTTAAACTTTTTTTGATACCAACTTTAAGAATGACTTAATATGGACATGGCAAATATTAGTCCTATAATTTTCATATTTTTTTATGGTATTTTTTTATTAAGGCCCAAATATAATATTTTAATCCACAGTAATATATATATTACTAATATTTGCCATATATATATTTGAAATTATTTAATAGGTTTATGGACACAAATTTACAATTATTATACAATCTTAAGAACTATCTATATACACACTTAAAGTTAAAATATATATATATATATATATATATATATATCAAAAACTTATATATAGTCAAAATCTTAAAGCACTATAAATATCTAGCAAATATTGAAAACTAACCGCACTTACTGATTGTTAATGAGACATTTAACTGAATAATTTGAATTCTTCTTCTCTTCGAGTCATAATGGCTATATGGACTCTATATCTACTTAGCCCAGTATTTGGCAACCTGTACCGCTCGGTCGTTTGCCTCGTTCGAGTTCCTCATTGTGTAGGTGACAGGGTAGCTAGGGCACGACAGAAGATGAGCCATGGACTGCACCGCGGTATTCACACAGGCTGCTGTCAGAGAAACCCCCATCTAGCACGGCTCTCCTGGCATCTTCGAACACCAGCCCGAAGTCTGTTGAGTATCTGCCAGGTTGCCCAGGGAAGGTCACTGCCAGAAGGGAGCTTCTCTGCTGGTGGAAGGCACGCCGATGATGGAGGATAATAAATTAAATAAGAGCATTTTAGCCACAAATAGTGTGTAATAGACTACTAGTATCTTAAGTTTGTTAGTGCTATTGTGGGGGCGGTCATGCATTGGATGTTTAGTAAAAAAATACCAATATTGGCCTTCAACTTTATGCATATTAATAGGTACAGTTTGTAAAGAGCAAAATAAGCATATTATTACGAAAATGGGACCTTGCACGGATTTAAAATTTGATAGAAAACATTTAATCGGCATGTACATGTTTTTCTGGTTTTAACAATTTAGTATGCCTTATTTAAGTTAAATTTATTATTCTACAGGGTATATTAAATATATTTTTTTAATCTTGAATAACATCTGGCTATATTTTAACTGGATAAAGCTATTGAAAAACATAATATAGTTGTTTTGTCGAGACGTTAGTGAATGAATAATATGTGTTTGAAGAATATTTCACAGTGTATTACAGTGCTATCTCTACATATATAGCCACAGCATATATATTAGTACCACAGAAATTTTTATATTTGCTATATGTTAAAATTTCTGTGTGTAGCCTTGCCACGTAATCGGTGACATAATAGTTATTTTATTATTATGGTTCAAAACGAAACACAACTTACAAAAATGGTCGACGAAAATAATAATTTTATTGTACTATTTACAAACTTATAAATATTACGTATATTAAATTTTTCCGAAGTAGGTTATTTAAAGAAGATTTATGCAAAAATTTAGTGTAGTGAAACAAAATTATTGCATTATTTATATTTGCTCATGCAACAATTATATTTAGGTATTGCAAGAAATAATTATTTTACATCTCTTCGAGTTACTGTGAATCAAATTCTAGTAGCACCGTTTTAAAAAAAAATAGTTTTACTGTAATAATATTTTAAAAAGAGAGAAAAATCTAAACTAATAACAGATTTCACAAATTTTAATTATCTATTTAGGATTCACAAGATGACAATGTAGAACGAAATAGGCTGTTGTTGGCATTATTTGAGTATTTAACCCTGAGAAATAAAACTAATTTAATCACCAATTTAAATGCCATATAATGGAAATTAAAGAATAATGTACTATGTAGATATATCAGCTATTTATAATGGCAGTTTAGACAAATTTGTAGTAAAATGAAGTGGAATAAAATAGTTTATAATAAGAAATTATATTAGTAAACTCTAACATTTCATAACCTAACATATCGTTTTCTATATCGCAGCTGTATTATGTGTGAAAAAAACCGGTCAAGTGCGTGTTGAACTCTCGTGGAGTGGGTTCCGTACAATGCCAATGTTAGTTTTTATATTAAATTGTGATATTTATCTACTACTATCGCTATCTAGTGGTTTAGTGAACTATTTTCCGTAAGTGAACGTTTAATATTGAATTTACCACTTAATTGTCAATTGATAGAATTCTAATAAAATTAAAACTATTTATGTTACAATAATAACAAAAATATATTTAAGGCCCTCATAACGAGCCCTTTCATTTGATATATAACACGGTAAAGTTTGCAAAACTTTTTTTTCTTAAATTCCTAAGTTGTCCCCCGAATACGACCCTTTTTTAAAAAAATATATTGATTTACTTTGCAAATCTGTCTTTGTGTCACAGGATTACGCCGTCCTACAAAATTTCATCTATTTTGGTCCAGTAGGTTCGGAGAAATTGGCTGTGACAGACGGACGGACGGACAGACAGACGCACGAGTGATCCTATAAGGGTTCCGTTTTTACATTTTTGTAAGGAACCCTAAAAACTATCATGAGATAATGTCACAACTTTCAGTCATATGCTATTACGAGAATTATGAAAGATAGGCTAACGATCTCGACGCTTGAACCGGTATCAAGGTCACTGTCATTCGATATCACTAATTTTATTTTAAATCGTAATAATATTTATATACTACATATTTTAATTCACTCCAAATATGTCAATGTAAATGTTTTTCGTATAACATACAAACATGTCTTTTTATAGATGTAAATTTGTGTTGTATTCATACGAATATTGAAAACTTAAAATTGAGCACTGTGAACTAATTTTACTACCTATAAAGTTTTAATTTAATCATACTGTAAATTAATAAACAACTATACGTCAGGTGTTTATTGGACGTGTCCTTAAGATGCTTGCAAGGCTAAAGCTCGCCTTCGCTTGTACATGAACATGAAGAAAATTTTCACGCCATTTAAAAAAAAACGACATGTTTTCTTTTGAAAAGAAAATGACAATTGCTGAATTATTGCAGTATTTGTTTTGCTGCCTTTAAATGCAATAGTGTCCAACAACTTTTTTTTCTCCTAATCTCCAGATAACCACGTGTCTTTTATTAACTGTTACTAATTTATTAATTTCGTAATTTGGTCTGGTCCTATCTCAAACTTCTCTCAAGTAAGTACTTTAGTACATAGCCTTTTATACATTTTAAATATATTTGTTGATGAGGTTGTAATATTTCAATACAACAAATGATTTTTACTGTTATTTTATAGAATGGGTTTAATAAGGAAAAATATAAAAATCTCTTATCACCAACAATTAACTTCGATGAACTTTACGTGCAAATCTATATTTACTTATAATAAACTTCATAAGTATGAGTATGGATGCAAGAACCCATTTCTTATTTTATACAAAATGTTAGTGTGTGCTCTATAAACGAATCAATATGGCAATATTATTTATTTTACGGTAAAAGTAACATAATCCTTTCACTGCTAGAAATTATATTATTTTCATATAAGGTACAATAATTCTTATTATGGACTTAATTTTACCTTGAACGGTAAAAAAGTATGTTCTTAAATTTATGTAATTGCTATATCATTATCAACTACCGTATTCTTGCATAGATAGATCGTAAGCGTCGCATCTCGCCGGTTTACAAATATAAAAGTCGGTGGATTCGCTCTTCACTAACAGTTGTGTGTGGTCGGTGAGACGAAGCAAACCTAATTCAAACACAAAATGATCGCCAAAGTAAGTGCCCGTGATATAATCTCAAGTGAAAGGATCAGCCAAAACGTCGTGCGATTTGGAGCAACCCCAAGGATTGTCGCTCGTTCTTGCTAACTTTTAAGAAAAATCACTGCGTTCAAAAGCCAACTTCGTGAAATAAGTTTTCAGTCATTGTATAAAAAAAATATTACCTTTTTAAAAAAATGGAAGTTATCCTTCTCAACTATTATTAAATAGTCAGTGTTCGTTTAGTTTACTATCATTTATATTCTAATACATTTCATCGATTACAATATATTCGAAAGAGAAAAATTCAAACATGATTAATCATTTGGTACATATAACTTATCTTGGTAAATTGGAGATACAGCTTATTTAATTAATCGTCGAATTAATCGATTAGCATCAGTTTAACTTTTAGCACCGGCCTTAAGTGCACGTTTCCTATTTTCACTAATTATTTTTCCACTTTCACAGTACGATGACTATGGACTGTTATCGTAATTACAATGTGGTTATTGTTCGCCTAAGTATTTAAGTCTTCGTTAGTTTTCTTCAATAAAGATACACATAAACGTCTTTAGATAAACATAGTGTTAACATAATCGTTGACCACTTAGTTTCATTAATTTTTAACGCACAGGCTTCCCTTTCCAGATAGATTAATATCTCAATATTTAAAAACTGAAAAGTTTGTGATTGTAAACTCATATCTGTTTTTTAATTTATATGGAAATCAGTGGATTTATGCTTGTTAGATTATTTTTATGAATTATAGAATTTACAAGGAGTACATGTTTGATGCATTATGCATTATATGCCCAAAAATGTCATGTATCAGTAATAGAACTCATATTAACGTTTTTAGTACAAGGGTGCTACTTACTATATTCTATTTCAAGCTGAAAATTAATTGTGACATAATTTTCTCCAGGCCGCAGTAATTCTGTCAGTAGTCGCGTTCGCGGCGGCTGGTGTCCTGGAGCTATCGGGATACCAGGGCTACGAACAGGAACCCGTCGCCTACGCTCAAGTGCCAGTCGCCCCCGCACACTACTCAGGCTATGAAGACAGACATGTCGATTACCATGTGAGTTTTAATGATTAAAAAATTAAGATAAGACTTTTCAGGTCTTTTTTCATGCGCGTTGTTACCGTAGCTTATTAAAGCTCGTGACAAGTGCGCTGACAATTTGTGGTCTAGGATGTTTCGCCACAGAACACCAAATTATTTCCCTGCCTCCCTATAACTGGCATAAAAATATACCTAAATGGTCAATTCTATGGATGATAATTCAGTAGATGTCTAGAATTTGTCGGTCTGAAGAATAACTGTCTATTATTATGGGTCACTTGGCTAATCTAATAACTTTCAATATTCAGAGATTAAATAATTTGGTATTAAAAGTATACATATTTAGGCCTAGTATTCTAGTTTATGCCTTATTGTTTTGAATACGACTTGTACATACATTGTATTAGAAGAGCATGCAATACATGGTATACTTAACATTCCTGCGACTCGATTGTCCTACATATCAAGGCTATCTACAGGCAAAGGTAACGGATGGAACCAGCATCCTTTCACAAATAAGGTCCTAGTACTCCTTAGTTATAACTACAACGTTCGGATGTACAGACCAAAAGTAAACGTGAAGTCGTTTCACTCATCCTAAAAATTACAATTATATAAGTGTCAAAAATTTATGTCTTTGACTAAATAAATTACAAATATATTTAGTCACAGACATAACAATACTGTATATATTCTGCGAAAATATAAATATTTGTTACAACATACTATTTTTAAAATAAACATGTCAGCTTTATTAATTGCCTATCGTAAAATTATCGTCTGTATAAATCATCATTTGCACATGCTTAGAAATGAGATATGACACATTTAGGACCTGTAAAAAAACAAATGCAACCATTTTCAACATTCAAGTGTTGTAGAAATGTTAACTTTGAGCCTTGAACAAAAACCAATTGAATATTGTCAAAAAGTGATAAGAAAAGCCTAGGTATGTTTTTAATCAAAAGACAATAAAAAATGTAATCTACTTTATTCCTGCACAGAGGCTTTGTGCTTGACCTACTTATTCAAACAATAGATATGAACGATTAAATATCTCGGCCACGTTGCCAAATCAAAATAAAACAAACAACAACGCTAAATTATGAACAACCTTCAGCTAATGAACATTGTGGAGAATTGCAGTAATAGCGTACGCGCACTGTAATCGTCTCAAATATTATTGCTCCACAAAACTGTCACACAGAGTCACACTATAAAGGTAGAGAAGATATTGGTCAAGGATTCACAAATCAAAATAGCGACATTGTTATATCTTGCAATCTACTAATTGGTGTTACGTTAGACCAATTCGTGCCAATATCAGGAGTTATAAGTGGAGCAGTTAGGCTGGTTTGTTACCCTAGGCCTGTGTTACTTGGCTGTGATGTAATACAATAGTAACAAGCTAATTGATGGCTTGCATAAACGGCGCATGCACCGCGATCAACACAATCGGCTGCGTTTCCGGGATACCATACTAGTTACTCTTGTTAAAGACTTGAATTCTCCTGTTATTATATTACGCCATCTATCCGTCTGTCTTTATATTTTACTTGTCTTTTATGTAGTATATAATTGTAAATATATTAAACAAATAATAAAGCTTATTTATTTATTCTGTAATAATTTATAATAATATATTAATAACCAAAATTTTTAAAAAGTTGCCAGTATATACTTATATCGGTTATATAATAAGCTTAGACGAAAATATCTGAATATTATAAATCTTATATATATAAAATAAAGTCGTGTTAGTTACTCCACTTATAACTCAAGAACAGCTGAACCGATTTAGCTGAAAATTGTCAGGGAGGTAGTTTAGAGCCAGGAGAAGGACATAGGGTACCTTTCATCCCGGGAAGTCCACGCGGGCGAAGCCGCGGGCAAAAGCTAGTATTCTTATATAACTAAAACAATATCTTATGAGAACAATGATTTTCATTGTAGAAAGATTACCGTTGAGCAGTTAACATTATTGAATAACAATCTTAGTATTATGGAATGACTTAAGAAACTAAATAGTGTACAAAAATAACACTTTGAATAAAAATAAAATATATTGTAATATGCAAATGCCATGCGGTTTGATATGAAAAAATATAGCCTTAATAATACATTTATTTCATTAAGGAAACAAAGCTTACATTTTAACAAAAACGTTTGCGGTAACTATAAAATAAATATACAGTTTTTGAATTTTTAGTAGGTATGTAGTTAGAAATATAATTAAAGGTTTACGTTAAAAAAATAATAGAAAAGTCCCTATAAAGATTTTATTGAAAAAATTACTTGCCGTCTTGCTGCTGTATATTATTTACAAAGAGTACCTTTGTTCTATATTTATTTGATTATATTATTCAGAAAATTTAGTTTGGTCTGTTGTTGTCGTCATAAATTGCATGCCGCTGGTATTCGGTATAATGCTAGCTTGTTGGCATTACATAAGCATATCCTAGTCGTGACTGAAGGGCCGATATCTCAGTTCCCAGGAGGCTTGCGACATATTCGCCTTTGAATAGGGACGTAATGACTGTCATGAGGGGAAACGGACCGTTGTTTGCATAAACCGTGGTCTCACGCTCGTTCAAAGGCAGATCTGGGTTCTGACGGCTTTACGTCGTCCCAAATGTGAAGGTTGCGCAAAACCATTTGACACCTAAATATTTTTGAAATGACATGAAGGAAGATGCTATTTTGTAATTACTATATTTCTATAATTGATACAGCTTTGTGCTAGAACATGTATGATTTTTATTTGACACAAAAACCAATGTATATATATATATATACCAATGTATATGTATATATATACTTACAGCTCAGCTTACTTCTAAATAGTAGAATTATAAACTAAATGTACCCATGAAGAGGTTATTTTTAGAGTCAGCTGAAAAATAATGTAGAATGCATCGCCATTTTATAGATACAATATTATAAAATAAAATATAACAACGAATTACTAAAATATCTCTCCAATATCATAATATACTCATGGAGTAGCAGTCCAAAATTCAACTTGTTCAAAGTTCAATTACCACCTAGGTCGAAAGTCCTTATTTTCAATCATAATCAAGACTTGGTTTATATGTATGTATTTATCCAATATTCTCACTGCCTAGGTTTTATAGAGAGTTATTTGTGTTCATTTTATTTTTATTTACTTGTTGTAGTCAAGTTGAAAGTTTGCTCTATCTTACTAAGTTCGTCCACTTTCTGGATAAGGGATAAGACTATCGTAATATTCATTTATCAAATACATGAGGTAAGCTCTATTAACAAGTATGAAAACTAAAGCCCTATAACCCAATTCTATAATATTTTATTGCGTCTTTGATAGAGTTGTTTATTACATTTGAAAATTACGTTTTACATTCCAGGCTCATCCCAAATACGACTACTCCTATTCAGTGTCTGACCCCCACACCGGAGACCACAAGACTCAGCATGAGGTCCGCGATGGAGACGTCGTGAAGGGAGAGTACTCCCTGCTGCAGCCTGATGGCACCTTCCGCAAGGTCACGTACACCGCTGATGACCACAATGGGTAAGGATAATCTTGTTGCTTTTCTTATAAAACCATCTGAGACTAAGGTAACCTGTGAGTTGCTAGCTGATGAATTTATTGAAGAAAGACTGCTAGAAAATAGACAAATCATTTCCTTTAAAAGAAAATAATGTCGCGTCAAAATATTTTTATATATAATCTATATGTTAAAAATAGTCTTATATATATTATTTATGTTAAAAATCGGGAAATTAAAATTGAATGGTCATCCTACCAATTACTTCTTTCAATTCTGTCTAAAACACCACGTCATCTAGGTCACCTTACCATTTCGGCCATTCTCAATTTTGGCATTCTTAGTCTAATTACCACAACCCTTTTAAGTTTTTGAACTTATTCATGAAATATGACTGTAGAGAGAATGAATATGAATCAATTGTGAATTTAATCGTATTGGCATTTATTTAGCTTATGTAGTATCCAAGTTATCGGTATCTAAAATATTTGATGGTTGTGACAATTAGAAATTATAAATTTACCTCGTCCTGGTAATTAGAAACTTGAATTTTTCCACATAAGTATATTGAATAATGACCGCTTATGTAATTAAAGAAGATATTTACATATTATATATTAATTTTGTTAAGAAACTATCATATAAAACGCAACAATTCAACATTATAATTAGTTTATAATTGTTTGAGTTTGCTTAAATCTAACGGAAATAACAGCTGTTTTGGTTTTTAATTGACGGTGGCGCTAGTGTTCACCGAGGTATCACCTTAAATAACAGCTGTTATATACTTATTTTTAAACAACAGCAGCGATGGCAATTAGAAAAGTTGTGGCAATAAGCGTCGTGGCTCTTAGAGAGAAACATGATTTTTAAAAAAAAAAGCTACTTAATAAACAGAATTCTCATATAGACACATCATAATCCATAGAGCCCAGAAATCTGCTTTATTTTCAATAAACAAAAACAAGTTAACAATAACTCATAAGTTTTTAATCAAGGCTACATGAATTAGAAAAGTCGAAAACCAAAGTCATGGCAATTGGATACTTAGGTATCTAATTGGCGATTACGCGACTCAGCGCACAACCACACTCGACGAGTACCTCGACAACACAGACGGCTCGGGACCTGTGCTATAGTGATGTGCCAGAGATTCTTATTTAGGGATGTGCGCCCTCGATTGCAAGTGGTTTTGGCAATTATTGTCAAAGGTCGGACACGTCTTCATTTGATAATTTTGACTAAGAAAGTACTAGTAACTTGTTGTATATTTGATATGTTGTTAAATATATATTCCTTAATATAAAAAACCATCTAAAATAACTAAAACTCTTTCTCTGAATTAGTATTAGACAAGTTTCCAAACTGGGAGAGCGCGTGGACGCGTCGTGGTAATTTAAGAACAATGTTTTGAAATATTTTTTCTGTTATACTATGCAATATAGAGATATTTTTTAAAGTGCAACACATAGAAATAGTTGTTAGCTACTTTACAAAAAAAACAGCACCTAATATTATTATGTTTACATGAAAATTTTGCACTGGACGCTCTAAATTAAGCCTTCTGAGAATGGCCGATTTATGTTAGGTTTCTACTTCATTTTAATAAAAAATCGACAAGGTTCTTGAATTTCTAACATCATGAATGATATTTTTACATATTTATCTTATATATATTTTTTGAAGCAAACCTACATAATATTTTCTTCTTGAGAACCAAAAAATCAAAATCATTATAATCTAAAAAATAATTTTCATATTAAAACTATATGTAGATATAGATAAATGTTTATACATCGTGACTTATTCATAAAAGTTAACAAATATTCATTGTCTATTTTTACTAAAAATATGTTGCTACGTTGTACTTTATCCCTTACTATCCTTTCGTTATTTTATGTCAAAAAACGTGCCAAAACATGTTTTAACTAGCGAAGTAAGTAATCTTCGTTTATTCGATGTATTATATAATACAGTTATTATAACATCGGCTAAGACCAATGAAAAAAAGGAATAAATTTAATGGTTTATGGAATTAAAAGTTGATTTACCAATGAAGCTCTTAAAAATGATGATCAACCCTGAGCTACTGGCTATAAATATGTGCATAACTAAAATTTAACTTGATCCAAATGTCATTCATTTCATCATGAATTTACGGGTTGTATAACATTTCCTGTTTATCAAAATTCAAGGCCTTTTAATGTCTTAATTAAATATTTATAAAATTTGATTTCAAGTTTCTAGCAAATTTTAACAGCTCCGTCTTGAATTCTTACATACAAGTTTTAATTCAGAAAATAATACTATTACAATATATATATTATTATTACAAAATATTATTAACTTATTCGTCGCCGGTATTCACACTTTCTGCTTGGTCCAGTTGACTGGTAGAGAAATTCCATTAAGTTTCCATTAATCCATCATTTGTACATTTTATTTTTAACTTGTCTAATAAAGTTTAAATAAATAAATTTAGTTAGATAAGGACGAACCGAAATTGAGATACTTTGGCTTGCTGCGCCATGATGAATCATTTAAGATAATCTGGTCTAATAAACTTCTACATTCGAAATACACTTTTTTTTTATTTATGAAAACTTATTTTTTTCAATTAAATTAGTAATATAAAATTCTATGATAATTTGTTTGCACGATTTGGAAGTAATTATTGTAGAAGTGTGAATAAAATTTTCTATATATTTTTTTTTACGTTTTAACGGCTGGGTGATTTTAATGTAATTTAGTATAGAGGTAGCTGATACTTTGGGTTAACGGATGGGCCACATTTTATCCCGAAAAGTATGGACTCCCGTTAGTTTGGTCAAAAAGTCTGATAGTCGATAGCGCTTTATAAAGTAGATGGCACTACTGTACTACTATAAACCGCAAGTAACACCGCGAGGTGCAGCTAGTTATCCATTTGCAATAATCATTTATTTCTTGTCATTCTTACATTTTTATCTTGTTTATTATATTTTTTTCTTTTTAAACAGTTTTTCTCTGATTAAACTGTTACTCACCACAAGTTAGGGCTAGTTATCCTATCCTTAAGGTAGCCTGGAAGAGATTGCACCAGCGATAAGGCCGCCTATTGTATATCTTGTCACAACTTAACTTTTACTTACATTTAATTATTTTCATTGCAGATTCAACGCAGTAGTAGAAAACAGCGGGCCGTCTCACCACGCCTCTTACCATTAAACAGCTGTGTCGGCTTTGAGCCATATTTTATGTGATATTAAATCTTTAATACTATTAGATAGTCTTTAGTTGACATGACTTTGTTTTAAGACTGCGGCGAAAATAAACTGTTCGAAAAAAAGTTGTTTTATTATTGAGATTTTTCACGTTGAGAGTCTGTAAAACACATTTTGCTTTTACCCAGAATCAGATGGAGCACATAATCTTAGTTTGTGAAATTCGACACCGTTATCAAAGTCCAAGTATGCTGGGACTAGTAAGTGTGACTCCAAAATGCCGGTCAGATTAAAGGAGAAGAAAAAGAGAAAAGCAACCCTTGGTTCTTAAGTCAAAGTAGGATAAAACTGGGAAAAGGCTCAGATGAAAAATATATAATTTTAAGTTTAACAAATCAAAAAAGTTTATTCTAAAGACAAACTACGACCTAGAAAATACAAAGCAGGATGCTTAAAAAAAGAAAAGATATATTAGAACAAATCTTTAAAACCATATTAAATATTTTTACATATTTTTTCTTCGAGGTGTTTTGTCGTTTTATGAACCTTATAGGGTAAGAACTAGGGTTAGGATTAAAGAATTATATCTAAAAAACTTCGATTTCTCGTCACTGACTTACTGATGAATCATCTAAGGGTACTTCATATTTTATTTGGTATGTAAACTAATAGTATTACACAAACAACAAAAAATAAATCTAAGACTTGGAACCTTTATCCCACTTAACTGGGGGATTTTTTTGTTGAGAATTCTGCATAACTTGATCTGAAAATAGCGATCCTTGCTATTAATAATAAAAAGTAATACTTGTTACACTTTATAAACATTATATATATAAACAACTAACACACCATAGTCTCGCACTGTCAAAAAGTTATCAGATCTCTTATAGAGCCAACTTGTAACACTACACGCCCTAACTCTACAAAGCAAGAATTTATAATTACACATTAAATTTGTTAATAATTCGTATGGCTACACAGTAGAACTCCCTGCCAGCAGACGTATTCCCGGACACATACAATTTGGGTCTTTCCAAGGCAAGAGTGAATAGGCTATTAATGTGCCAGCGAGCTCCATCTTAGACCGCATCTGCATTTAACATCAGGTTGGTGATCAATCGCTGGACATTGTGAATATAAACAAACAGCTATTGTATAACAGAAAAGTAATGAACAGTGAATACATTTTTCACTTTATGCCTTTAGGAATGTAGCGAAATGGCCAAGCCATTGGACCGAGGTGTAGTGTAGAGTTTGGCAATTTTGGCCTTATAGAGCAAGGGCGTGTAGAATTTTTTAAAGAGAAAGTACCTAATAAAATTGCTTTGTGACATCATAGCTCAAAGATGAGTCAATATATGACTTTATATGTGTACTTCTATTCTAAAAATTTTAGTGTAATAAATTGATTGTAGGATTGTAGATGATTAATTTTGATATTGTTTTGTTGTTTTAATATTTAGTAATGCCGATCAGACTTGATTTGATTTCACCCTGTATCCTTCCTTCCTTTCTGTAGCGCTACAACCCTTTGTGGGTCTTGGCCTCTTCTACTATTTTTTTCTAAATTTGCCCATCTTTTTAAAGTCTTCCATTACGCAGTCCATCCATCTCTTCCTTGGTCTACCCCTGGGTCTTTTCTGCTGCGGTGTCTATTTCGACATGATCTTTGGGGATCTATCATCCGGCATACGCTCTATATGCACCGCCCACCTATATAATAATAATGTACCCTATAATCTTAGATGCCTGTAACCATTTTTTGATTTTCAATCAATTGATGATCAAGATTTTGTAGGTATCATCGGCCTGAACGGCAGTTGTCACTTTCTTTGGGGGAAATAATGGAAATATAAGGTGAACGTAAGACGGCGATATTGTCTCCAAATACCTATTTCTCAATTCTTACTAATCTAAAGAGAGAATTGGTGAACGGAGAATTAAAAAAATTTATGATTCCCCCATTTCTATATAGGGTGTATAGTGTATATTTTCTTTGACATAGGTGATGCGGTTAGCAACCCGTCACTTTTAACCATGCTAAAGACGGCTCTTATACTTTAGGATCTGACTACACTGTATGGGATAAAGTCGTCATTTTAAGTAAATTATAAACTCTCTTGTTTTAAACTTTAACTAAAACTTTATGTCTGACGTCAGTTTAGTTTATAGAATTATAATTACCTTAATTGTTTTTTTAATAAATACGTGACCTAAGCCAAATAAAATGTAACAAACTTGTATTGATTTCAATAATATACCTAAGCAAGTATGTGTTCAGAAACTCATATAAAAATGTTTGCTCATAGAAGTAAGTAGGCGTGAATAAGATAAAGCCTAAATATTTTTACTTCTTTTTTATCTCCTACGATATTTGTGTTAGTTAATGTAACAACATTACCTACAATATAAAATTAATGTATTATATATTTTATTTCTTTTCTAACTTTCTATCTTTTCCTACCAAAAATGGTTTGGCAAAGATTTTTAGATTGTCCTATAATTAAATGCACCCGAAAAAAAATATGCATGTAAAATAAAACATTATGCAGAAAATAAACTTAAGTCAAAAAATACAGGCAGATTGTTATTAAAGAACGGTTTTAACCATTTAATTCTGATATATTTTTGAGATAAACAGTTTCATTTAAGCAATTTAAATAATGCTTACTTGAACTCTCCCATGAATACCATTTCGCTAATGGAAAAATTTCACATGCAGGTCACAGGGTTAAACATACATAATAAGACTGAATAATTTTCAAGGGACTCCTCGGAAGTACTACCAAGTGAACTCAAATGCACTGACATAAAGGAATAGCAAATAGTTCCTTGTAATATTTCATAAGTTTCGGACTGACGAGACAAAGCAAAATGTCACGCTGTATTTGCCTACTTTTTGTAACTCACGTGCTTTGAATCCATGATAGAAAACGAAGAGCCTGCGTAAAATTTTCATTAACATTTTGATTGTTCACTACTATTCATTTTGTCAACGACATTGATGGTTTGTTTCGGTATTACCGAACAGCATATTTTATGGCAAACAAAGCGCCTTTTATAAGAGAGGAACATTCAGAAAAATATCAGTAGTCTTCCACCGAACACCAGGAAAGATGATCCCCAATGTAAGTATTGTTTGTCAAAAGAATCAAAAATTTAATTATTGTACGATTCTCATTTAAATATTATTTTTCTATTTCAGATGTTTGGATTACTTTTGGGTGTTAGTTTGCTTCATACAGTGTATGGTTCGGCATATTCAAAGATTTATGTTCAAAATGGAGCCGAAGTAGTTCCTGTAGAATATGTAAACTATGGTGTACCTAGAGTGTTTACAAATAGGAAAATAGCAGCACTTTCAGCGCCACCAATCGGATCTAGTTTACCTTTCACAAACTTGGTATCGCCTTGCGTAGCTCCGTGTATTGTGCCAGCCCAATCTGTTGAAGCATTGGCACCTGTGCCATCAAATGCTAAAATCATATCATATAATTCACCAAATACACCAGCTGTAGTAGTACCGGCTAACGATGTAAGTAAGCTTGTTATCATACTTACTTTATATTATCTTTATTTGATATTTTATTGTTTAATTTTTGGAAGATATAAGTACAGTGGACTGCAGAAAAATCTGACCCCCTTTCAATAGTGATACTTGTGGCATGTGGGTCAGACTTCTCTGCAGCCCACTGTACGTAAGTACAGCTAATCAACATTTTTTGTTTGCCAAACATTAATGAAATTTCAGTAGGTACTTAATGCTTTGCGCAGTATATTCTACATACAGATAGAAACTCCTTAAATAACGATACAACTTCATTGAGTTTGGGCTCGTTTACCATCGTATTAATGAGTATAGATACTTGATGTTTAAAAACATTTAAATTTATTTTCTTTAAGTTTTTTTACTAACATGGAGCTTGTTTTTAAATATTTTTAAAAGGGACTAGTATGAGGATTTAGTTAAGATCTAAATGAATTATTTATTAATAGAAGTTTATATTATAAGATATTATCTAAAAATTACGGGCAGATTTACAATTAAATAAACAAAAAAAAATTTAAATCTTTTTGCAGGAGAAATCAAGCTACGAGTATTCTTATGTCGTTTATGATGAGGACACAGGAGACAAAAAAGCCCAACGTGAGTTGAGCGATGGCTCAGTGGTCCACGGGGAGTACTCATTTATTCAACCAGATGGTTATATACGAGAAGTTAAATATACTGCTGATGATCTTTCTGGGTTAATATTTATTTATTTATATAATATATCTAAAAAAAGAAACGGCTAGCGGAAGATAGAAACACCTGAAAGGGACTCCACCAGTGTAGAGCTCTTTGATTTTAGATAGATAGATGATATAATATCTACTATTATAAATTATTTAAATTACTAAATAAATGTTTTTTTTTTACCAATTTCGACAGATTTAATGCAGTAGTTAAAAGTTTCTTGCCTGACTCAGTTATTGGCAATGAAAAAAAGAAACCAGAAGTCAAAGAGAAGAATGAACAACCACCATGTGAAGAAACAAAAAATGAAGCTCTAAAAATTGAACCAAAACCAGGTCATGATGAACCAAGCCACATTGAAACACTTGAACCTAATTCAGAAATTCATAGTGAGTTAACAGTAGTACCTGTTCCTGGTCACGAAACTGAAGCTAAAGATATACATTCTGAAAAGGAACATCCCGTGAATAAAGCTGAACATATAGCAGTATCAACAGAACATTCTTATCAAACTGGGGCTGAAAAGGGACCAAAACAGAAATTCAGCAAACTAAATTCAGATCATTTTGTGATTCATGTCAACGAATCTCCAGAAGAACATGCTAAACACAGTGATCATACTGTGGAAGTAGTAACTGAAACTACAGCAAACGAAAAACCGTCATCTGAACAGTCACTTACTACAAAACTACCACCAGCAGTAGAACTAATCCATACATATGAAGATTGTGATGACAAAACTCATACTCATGAAAACGTACAGGCAACCAACCCACCGGTTTCAACTCTAAATGGACTTGCTGCATACAATGATATAATCAAATGTATTCAATCAGCAATGACAAACCGAGACGGTAATGCTGCTAGTATTTCTCCGCTTACGTATATCATACTGGCTGGAGCTAATAAACCATGTTAAAATATAGCAATCGCTGTCATTAACTTTCTAGTCTTACAATTGATATCTTCAGTAACTGAACATTGATTACGATGTTTTTAACTTGTACGTTTTCGTTAAATAAAATTTTGCAAATAATATTAGTAGTTTTTTTATTTTTCGTCCCAGATAAACATATGTCACAGATAAATAATAATGAATTAAATAACAAAAATGGTTTATTGTCTAAATAATAGGTCACAGTTAACGTAGGAGTAGCGCCTACGTTCGTGAAGTTATAGTGTACTATTATAATGAGTAACCTTACAACAATTTCAATTGACCAATCGATCAGTATCATGTCGAACCTTTTAAGTCCGCTTTTAATATAAAACGATAATCATCTCATTTATGTTAGCAAATAATTCTAATAAGCTTTATTACGGCCTGACCTTCCTCGAGCAAAGAAAGTTGGATACTGATACTGCCGAGTTCGATCATGCATATAAAATTAATTAAAGACAGATTAAATTGATTATCATGAAATACTCAAACAGTACTTACTTAGGTACATGCAATGTCTTTATTATGTTTTTCTTGGAAGAGACATCCAAGAAAAATTAAGATTTGAATTTATTTTTATCATCTGTAGGTGTCACGGTCAATGAACTGTGCACATCACGGTGTCAAAGTTCTTCGGAACCGCTTCACCAGATGGCAGCCGGGACCAGCCACTTTATTTCTATAACAAGAAATGTTATTTTAGTTACAAGTCAACGTAAATTATGTAACAATGTTCACGCATCATTATAAGTTCGTTGTCCCATATAAATACTTTTGTAGATGGTATCGCACGTTAGTATCTAAAAGAAACAATTTACAAGTCAGCACCAAATAGCCTAGCCGTGTAGTTTTCAGCATAGAAAAAGGCCAATTCCTCACTTCCCGTGGGTTACGTAAAAAATATAATGCCCAATCTAATTTTGTCCTAAAGATCTCATGGCGATTCAATTTTATTTTGAATATCGATTTTGTCATAATTCTGTGATTTGTTAAACGATCAGGAGAAATATGTTTCTAAAATTTATAAAAATACATAAAACTATTCTTTACGATTGGTTTAAGTTATATTATAATTTTATTGTAGGTCGAGTTAATATGACAAACATGTTAATTGTATTAAACTAAATTTAAAGTGTAACTGAGTATGTTTTTACAACCTCTACCAAAATGTATTGTTTTCGAAAAAATATGAGTGTTAAGAAGATATCGAAGAAATTTATTCCCTGCTGATGGTAAAAAAATCACATTAGTTTCCAAGTCGATTGACACTCGATAAGCAGGGCATCAAGGCAAAGGGAAGGCTTAATTTCAAAACATAATGTATGCGTTTTCCCAAGCATTATAACCTTTATAAAAACGATTAAAGTAATAAAACTACTTAAATAGCCTAAATACTTCCACGTAGTTAAAATGGTTTTATTATTTTATGCAATTCATTAGGCAAGATATGCGGCTTGTCTGTATATCCATATGTTTATTCTAAATGAAATCAAAATCTAGAAACAAATGAAAGATTATTTTATTGTAATTAGTCAGCATATCTAGAATAGAACTGATTGTGTGTCACAAAACCATAGGATAATACGCGTCAGTTCAGTCATTCAAATTAAGCTATTCGCGTAGAAATAATACAAATAAACGCGCAACTGAATCTCAACACCGAGCCTATGCAATATCAATGTGAACCTATCCGATGATGATGTTGAGAGAGATGGCCAAAATATCTCATGAATACTTTTACATTTTTTGTTATATTATTAGGATAAGAAATGGGATACTTACTTTTCCCGATGCTCTGGTCCTATAGAATTCTAAAATTAACCTTGGTTCTGTCTAAAGCGCGCTATACACTTTAAATCGATCAATCGAAATTTTGTGTCAAATGGACAAGTGATCTTTATATCCCGGTTTTGTTTTTTGTTTATCTAAATTATTTCTTTTAAGACCGTCATTAGTTGTTACTTTCTTTTGTTATAGTGTCTATATATTAAAAGTAGCACAACAATGAAAGAGTGGAGAACTCTATCACAGGCCTATGGCTTGAAAGTGCTCTCCGATCAATACATTTTTGTATTCAAACCTACTTATGTATCAATAAAGATATTTTTAAAACTACATTCTGCCATACACAAAGATAAGCTTATAGCTAAAGTACAGTTCGTTAAGTTAAATTTTTACAAACACAAAATGGATTATTGTTATCTCACTAAAATATATCTAATGAATAAAATAATTGATGTGTACAGACAAAAAAGTCATGATTGTATCAGGCCAATTGTACAGATTACCACATATAATGACTTATAATTTGGACAGGGAAGTATTGACAGTAGGTAACTTTAATCAATTAAATCAGATATAAAGCACAAAAGTTCAAAATCAAATTTTGTCATTTACGAATAACATTTTAAACATTAATCATTAGCTATCTAAACTATTATCTAAAAGTAAACAACGCATTACATTTTTGGAGCCATTCTATCAAATCTGACCCACATTATTTAAGTCGTGTAGCCAAACCCGACGACTGCGCAAGAGTTTCTGTCGATCTGTCACAATTATGACAACTCGCATACCTTTAAACTACAGTGTAATATTCTGTAATCTGTGGTACTATACCTACAGTTTTCTACATGATATAATTTTACTATATTTAAATTAGTTTCATTCAAAACTTTCTTAGTGTCCAACGATTGATGACGCTTCTAGCCTAATACTTTTAAAATGTAAAGTAATAATTAATGAAATGCCAAGCCAAGTCGCCTGTGGTTGCATATCGTTATAGGTTCTATTATTCCCTGATTGATTAGAAGGGCTTAAACAAACAGGCGAATCTTTATTCCATTTTATTAAAAACAACTGCGTTAATTTACTAAAATTCAAATCATCATCACTACATAGTACCTACATAAAACAAAGTCGCTTACTCTGTCCCTATGTACCTTTGTATGCTTAAATCTTTAAAACTACGCAACAGATTTTAATGCAGTTTTTTTAATAGATAGTGATTCAAGAGGAAGGTTTTTATGCCCATGCGTAGCCGGGGCGGGTCGCTAGTTAAATATAATTTAGCTGACTTAATTAAATTACCTGATGACTCGTACTTATAACACAGTGAATTCCTTCTAGTAATAGAATCTCTTATATAGCGAATATTTAACTAATCCGTTATTATTTTAATACAACTACAGAATACAACAGATAAACATAGCTTTCTGGAATAAATCCGTCATTGTGATATTGATTTTAATTAAGATACGAAAAAGCTCTAAGTATTATATCTAAAACCAAGGTTCCTTTTCGTGATAAAAAACCAGAAACCAGAGAAATGATGCCATTTAGAAACAATTTTATTAAATTAATGAAGGTATAGATGATCAATATGATCATCCTATATTTCTCAGTTGCATCCTTAGGCCAGGGTACGCTTTAATAATGGTCTTAGAGATCTAAAATACTCATCACTTGACATGAATTGTTGTTAGAACACACATGCTCCGCTAGGCTATTGATCTCCTTAATTATATTAAAACCAAATTACTTTGTTTGTAATATCTTTATTGTTTAAAAGAAAACGTATTTATACATACGGTAAAACAATAATTATTGTTGCATTTTCCTTGATCGCTATTGTTCAATTTAATTCACAATCTCAAAAAATGTCAGTACGTGACGTCAATGAGGCGGATACAATGATTAACGAGTTCATATTAGTATCGAAGTAGTGGCCTTGAAAGTGTCAAAGTTACAAGTCAAGGTGCGCGCACGCATTTCTCCGCCCCACCGCGCACCGCACGCGTTAGCCGTGTTCTATAAAACCATACAGCAGGACCAATGACATCAATCAACACTTGATAATTAAACAATAAACATGTTTAGCAAAGTAAGTTAAAAAATAACAATTTAATATGTAAAATATTATTTTCAAAAATTAACTGAACATAATGAACGTAAAACAAAAACATTTCATTTAAATTTAAAAAAAAATATTCCCAAAAATAAATTGAATCTGAGTGCATACCTCGAAGTGGTTCAAACTGGCACAAATACCGAATTGGAAATACTTTTTGGATAACATTAAAATTTGCTTCTAAATAAAACCAACTTGAGGAGAAATTTATTATTAAACATTGTCCACAATGTGTGAAATAAAGAAGGAATAACATGAAAGTTTGTAGCGCATTTAATTCAAATTAGTTTTTTCTAAATGGGTTTGGTGACAGCAAAACAAAATTCTAAATATGCGTTTTATACCTTTCCTTTTAACTATTTTTTTGTGCATCAACTTTCAATGTATCTAACTTACAAAATTGTTCTCTTTTTTTATAAATTGTAGTATTTTATGTGCAATAAAAATGTAAAAAACAGTAAATTTTTATGTCATAAAATTTTCAGATCCTAGCTTTCGGCGCTATGTTGGCAGCGGCTAACGCTGGCCTGTACGGCCACGGTCACGCCGTGTCCTCCCAGAGCATCGTCCGTCATGACGAGGGTCATCACTCCGCCCCCCTAGTCCATGTTGCCCCTGTGGCCCACTACGCGGCCCCTGCAGTCCACTACGCCGCCCCTGCAGTCCACTTCGCCGCCCCTGAGGCTCACTACGGCCATGTTGAGCACTACGCTGCCCCAGCGCATGAGGAACATGCTCATGATTACTATGTAAGTAAAAAATAATATTATTTATTTTTGCTATGTATACAAAAAGTTACGCGTTGCAATAATAAGTGAGAATTATTATAGTACAAATGATTTACGAGTAATGTAATACGATACCTACAATATCAAAATTACAAATGCGGTGCTTGGTTGATATTCATTGACTGCGATTGCCACTTTTTGGCCATAACCGTGAATAAAATAACCTAAAAGTGAATAGCACTGGGCAGTAGGTATTTTATTTGGCTCCAGCTAAAGAGCTATCATATGCTAATCATATTTGGAAAGTCAATCATTAATAGCACAAAACCAAGAGAATTAAAACGAGACCTGTTATACATTTTCAGGCTCACCCTAAATACGACTACGCTTACTCCGTGGCTGACCCCCACACCGGCGACCACAAGAGCCAGCACGAGAGCCGCGACGGTGACGCCGTACATGGCTTCTACTCCCTGGTGCAGCCTGATGGCTCCGTGCGCAAGGTGGAATACACCGCTGATGACCACAACGGGTAAGCAGATTTCTTTAATATAGATATTTATGTGAATGGGCTCCTGATGAAAAAGATTGATTCTAGATCAATCTTAAAATGAAATCCAATAATAAAAACCAAGAAATAAAAGTAAATACAAAAATCTAAAATAAAAATGTACAATGGCAGATTTACCACAGAAAGAATACTTTTACAGTCAACCAGCGAGTGACAGAGAGTATATACTTTTAATTATCCATGTATTGCAAGCATGATTGATCCAATCACCAATCATTGTCTGACGGCTTATTGAAGGTCACAGGAAGAAACTGGATGTAGGCTACTTACCAGCTGTGGTCAGTGTTTGGGAGTTCAAAGTTGTTCATATTTTATGAAGGTAATATGTGTATTTATACATTTCTTTGTTTCTTTTTCAGTTTCAATGCTGTGGTCCACAACACCGCCCCCGCCGTGCACCCCGCTCCTGCGCACGACTACCATCACTACTAAATAATACAAATTTAGCGCAAATGAATGACTGAAAGCAATATTTATACCTTTTGTACGAGATGTGATGTGTGTATGCTGTAAATAAAGTACGCGTGATTATATATGGTCCCTTATTTACTACATATTATATATACATTGCTATAATTAAATTAATTTTTAAACAAAGATTTCAAAAATTGCACTCCTGGGCAAACCATACTTACTGACAAGAAAGAATAAATTGGCTTAAGGAAATGTTTATCTGTACACAAAGTAGAAGAAAAGACTTTTCCACTAAAACCATTGCAAAAAGTCGGTTTTTGTTTATTATTATTTATAACATTTCAAAACTGTGTTAAAATCCGCCGAATTAGTGTAATATATTATAGAAGTAGTATTTTTCGAATATAGTGTTTTTGTGTGGAGTCATGGGAAAAAAAGTATATGGTCATGCATGGCGTCAAAAAAGCGGAACGACGGATTGACGTGATTTTTGTACGGAGACAGTTGTAAGGACCGGAAAGTATCATAAATTACTTACTAAGCGAGCAGTTACTAATTATCAATATTAAAAAAACAATTTTACAGTGCTATTAAAATTATATATGTAAGGATATAAAAAGGGTTGCCAAAATTTATATCTGTAAGATTTACCTGAGCTAAGCCGCAGGCATAAAGCTAGTCTATAATTTAACCAGTAATTTTTACACATCTTTCAAAATCAAAATAACTTTTTATATTTTGTATTTATGGAGACATAAAAATACATTGCTATCGAAATATAGAGTCATGGTCTTACTATTGTATTGGCTTAAGCCTGGCAAATACGTTATCCAAACTAGATTAAATTACAATTCATTGATGTCAAAAATAGCATATCTAGTGGCCTCATAACAGTATCCGGCTACTGATTATGCAGCAATTCGTCACATTCCATTACTGTGCAGCTTGCCTGACGGATGCACGATGTCCAAAGTTGAAGTCTGTGAGGTTTTCTCTGAGTCGATGAATAAACAGCGGACTGACACACCTTAATAAATAAATAATTAAAGGTATTAAAATAGATTAAAGATTAGTTAAAAGATTGTCTGTAGTATTTAATTTTGAATAAACATTGATTTTTAAACGGTATGTTAAGATTATGGAAGAAAATAATATTTTTTATTTATTATTAGAGGCTTTGAATTGATCAAAGTTTAAATTTCGGGAGAAGCCTATATATCCATTAGTGGACTTCTTCAGGTTGAGACGATCGATACGTCAATTCTGATAACACTCATACAAGAAATCTTACAATACCGACTAGATGCCTTATATTTATAGAGCTCAGTGTAGGTAATATTTATTTAAACCATTCAACAATCCAGCTATCTCAAGACTGATAAGAAGACACTTACCTCCTGCTCAAACTAATTTAATAGCGCCATATGAAGTTATAATAAAATTCCTTTATTGTTCTGGCCCAATGATCAAATAATAGATCAATGGTTATTAGCTATCCGACCGAATTACCCATTCGTGTCTAAGCTTTGGCACTAATCACGGTAAAGATAGGAGCACCAACCCCGCTCCTATCACTGGGATCCAGCCTGAAGCGTACCAATCCCTCGTCCGTGCCTACCTATGTTAATCTACAGTTACATTTGAACACATACTAAAATTATCAACAGCAATATCATATCAATATCAAATACTAATAAAGGCCATGTTAAATCACTAGAGCACAATACACGTCTGCACCGCTCGGCGAACCCAAGGAGAAGAGAGCGTTACACTCATACTCACCCCGACACTACTACTGCCAAGAGGGGTTTACCTGTAGTGGGGAGATATCTGTCACGTGATGTTACCGGGCGCTAACATGGTGTCGGCGTAACGATTAGTGTCCCATACCATGGACACTGGAGGAGTTCGATAGCCTAGCACAGCGCGTGTATTCGTAACGATAGTGTGTGTCAAGCGACGGCGATGGTGAATGCGCGGTCATGTTTGGATTGGTTGCCATTAGTGGCATTTCTATCTTGAGCTCCTCCTTGGTTCGGAAGGCACATGAAGCCGTTGGTCCCGGCTGTTATCGGTAAATGACAGTCGTTAGGCTTTGTCAGTGCCTTTAGGCAGCCTGAAAAATCTGACAGTGTTGGCCACTAACACACGTCATGTTCCTGTGTGTGGTTTCTGTAAAAAGGGTTACGGAGGTCAAACGGCAGTCGGCTCTATTGTAATAACCAGTTTCGCTAAATCAGGACCATGATTAATAGCGTACCCTGGGCTCTGAAGCCTTAGCTGAAGATGCAACCGGGAAACACGATCAGACAAAGAAAAGAAGACCATGAGCCATTTCAAACGATTGCGTTAGCAATTTCCTATGCCAAATTCGTAAAGTTAGTAATGGGCAAAAATGATAGAAAACCATTTTCTACCGTTGTTTACTATAAACCTCATAAATTACGGTATAAAATATAGTAAACTACTGTGGAAACAGTTGAAAACTAGGTAACTAAAAAATACTTCCTACAACCCTTACGACTACGTGTATGAAGTTTCATAGTAGAAGCACAGAGATTTAGCTGTCGGATACCGTAGCCTCGCGAGCTATCTACATCCGATTCTAGGTTCGATGACTCACTACTATCAGGCTCTTAATAATGGTAATAAAACTGTTACAATGTACGACAGACAAGGTAAATTTATACACGCACGCTATATCTATGTAGTATTCTTATGTACTGTACATTCATATGTACATTTTCTGTTCTGTCTTGGAAGAAACGGTAAATATCAAGTAAATTTGACAATGTTTGGTATTATCTAAAAATAAGCTCGGCTAGAAGAAAGTGCCTTAGCGATAAATCCGCCTTTGCGCTTTGCACTAATTTTATTTTCGATCCTGTACAATCCAATAATGTATGTAATTGGTGCAATAAAGTATTTATTTATTCATTCATTCATCTAACTCAACTAGACAGCTTTGTGAATGGCTGTATCTATCAGATATATATATCAGATCAGCAGTATATTTGTAAACACACTTATTTTGAAACATTTTTCAGTTAATTATAAATTGGTTATTTCTGTTTAACATTTGTTCTAAGTTTAATTACAAAGACTAAATTCTTCAAGTATTTCCCTCATCACCCGAGCGGTCGCTTATGGTCACGTAATGTATGGACTCTATTGTGGTGGCTCAGATGCATGGCATAGCCAGGGAAGGCTTAAGCCCAGCAGTAGGTTGTTGACAGATGATGATGATAAGTTTCATTTTATAAAGTACCTACCTACCTCATGTGAATAAAAAAAAAACTTTTCGTTAAGTGATATAAAATATGCATATGGAAATAACCATGGAAATGTCTTATAGGGATGAATATCCGATAGCTTTGGCTGCTCATAATATTGAAACTTTCAAAGTTGCAACAAACCTTATCCAACATTCAAACATTTATTTTATTTCACGATGGGTTTGATTTTCATAAAAAAGTTATTAGATTGCGACACTATGACATATTTAAATTCTATAAATTGGTGTTTTTATTTCGTGGTTTTTCTATTGTCATTGTCAACCGAGGTCCTCACACCGCGGTCGGCCCCACTTGTTCTTGTTGGATGATTTATATAAAAACCTGTGATCAATATCATCTGATAACAATCATTGCTTGGTAACTTGAACAAAATGGTCCACAATGTAAGTGTGCAAGGAATATTTTTTATTAAATTACACTATTGGTAAAATTTTGATTTTAATTACCTGCTAAAAATAAAATTTAAAAATTAAACTACTGTGGGTTGCTACTCAAGTTAAAACTGGAACTGGACATAACCATTCATAATATTCTCCCTTTATTCTTATTTATTAGATTTTAGTGTTCATCTCAGCATTAGCTGCAGTAACTGCTGCGTACGACTACGGCCACGCAGTCTCCTCCCAGTCCATCATCCGTCAGGACGGCTACGCACCGCTGGGCCACCTTGTAGCACCATCTCACTACGCTGCGCCCCTGGTACATGCGTCACCGCTCGCGCACTATGCTGCTCCTATACCTTATGGTAGTTATGGGGGATATGGTGAAGATCATGGACATGACGATCATGATGTAAGTGCAAGGCCATAAATTAAGATTTATTTAAATGTACATTAACCACACTGAAAATTTTACGAATGTGTGTACTGAAGATAATTTAATTGAAATATAGTGGTTTGTCTTGCTTCTTTAGAATGTAGACAGCCAATACCTAAACATAAATGGTATCACTAAAAGTCATAAGCCATTTAAATTTATTTACTGCATTTCGCAATTGTAAGATAATAGTTCTAACAGTCCAAATATTGGTTTGCACTATGTGCCCTCTGCCATTTTAAGGAGCCAATTTGCTGGGCTATTTCAGCAACCTTTCTTCTCCTAAGGATCTCCTCATTTCTGATTAGGTTTCGTAGAGAAACATCGAGCATATCCCTCTCTATGGCTCTATGGGGAACCTTGAGCTTTCTTATGAGGCCCATTAGTAAAGGGACCACTTTTTTTAAATAGGTACTATATGAACCCAGGAAAGACAGAAAGCTGGCAGCTGATCATAAAAAACTTAATATAACTTTTTTTTTAAATCTTATTTAAGAACCCATTTACAATTTTGTGTTGCAGGAGCATGATTATCCAAAATATGCGTTCGAGTACTCAGTGTCTGATCCTCACACCGGTGACCTGAAATCTCAACATGAGACCCGTGACGGTGATGTAGTCCACGGGTACTACTCCTTAGTGCAACCTGACGGCTCCATCCGCAAGGTGGAGTACACAGCTGATGATCATAATGGGTAAGTTCTCACAAGGCAATAGTATAGTAGAATAATTTAATTTCAGTGGTCACTCTTGTAATCTAAATAATCCCGATAAGTTTATAGACATATAAGGATTCTTGTCGCGGCTTGCTGGTATAAAATTAGCTTAAAGGGCTTGAAGGTGCCAATTTCATACGTAAGGTAAAGGAAAGTTTCTATCCCGATAATGTTTAGTAGTTTAAATTGGTAACTAGTAAGCCGCTGGGCATTCAGTGTTGAAGATTTTTCTCATTTTTATTTAAAAATCGGTATAGAAAAGGTCAAAGTTTCATAGCTAGCTAAGCCGAAAAATAATGGGATAGTTCTGAATCAATTAAAATTCTTATTAAATAATGTTAATAGCACTTTTAGTCAAATCCGATATTTAAATAATAAAAACAATGTTGGTAATAAGTATATTGGTTGTGTCAACCTCTAAAAGTTATCTCACTTTTACAATTTTAGCACTTTAGCCGTACTTATCTACTCATGCGTTGAATTCGACATTGCAAGGTTGGGTTGATGACCACGGCCAACCAAAAAAGAACGTTTTACGCTTCAATTGAGGAAGTTACCTTTTTAGTTCAATGCAACGGCAGCAAACACTTGCATTAATACAAATTATTGGTCATTCTCGTAAGTGCTTAGTTGAGGAAATTTAGCAGTCAAATATTTTACTAAAATATAAATTCTACTTAAAATAATATAGAATATATTCGTGCGTGGAATATTTATAAAGAAATCATAATCATCAGTCCAGATATAAGACATAGCCTTTCCTCCTGCATAAATTTCCTCTCTCTCTGTCTCACTCTCATCTTAGCACTTTTCTGGTTGCTTTCGGACTGCTTCGGAGCCCATCAGGGTCCGCAAAAATCTGAATATTATCAATTTGACCGCCGCCGGCATGTTAGTTTTTTATAAATAAATAATTAATTTAACATTTAGATTACTTACGCAAAATTCATTTAATCAAATTACAATACTACGATGTTTTGTTATAGTTCTCTTTAAAACCGATACAGTTTTAGATTTTTCTTAGGTACTTGTCCGAATCATTCAAGGACTTCGTTTCTGCTATCAATCAATATAAGACAATAATTACTTACAATATCTCTATCGCTTTGAGCTAGTATTGACCAAGCTACGGAGCGTAACTTACGACTCTCATTGAGTATGAATGAAATGTTATAATTATTGTTTCCTAATTTCCTATTACACGATCCTAGGTCAAGGAAATATGTTAAATGAATAATTGTTTGGAAACTTACGAGGTACAGAAATACATGTGAAATTATTTAATTAAATTTATTTGGACTTAAATTTATTAATTTTTTTTATTTTTATAAATACACGAAAATCTATTTGAAATATTTTTTTGTTTTAACTTTAAACATGGATTACAGTTGGAATTAAAACAAATTGCGATGTGCATAAAAATTCCTACGTGGTGTACGGCGCGTTGATGTCTTTTGCTCACAAAAATATAAACGCTTCTAATAGATGTGCGTACGCACACTGCGCGTGCCTAAATACACATTTAAAATATATATTTATCGTGGTATGTATTCGAAATATATACCAACGATCATATTTATCAGATATCTGAATATCAGATACAAATGCTAAGAAATGGCATATATAAGTAACAAGAATATTGTCTTTGACTTTTGTGTATATTTAGTGTCAGAGTAATCTGTGTTATTTGTTCTTAAATATATATTTATATACTAGCTTTTACCCGCGGCTTCGCTCGCGTGGAATTAGAAAATTTTTGCCAGGAAGAAAAATTTATTAGGTTATATGGCCGATATTTGGTGTACACATACAAATATTCCAGTAATCTCCCTTGGGAACTTGATGCTTTTTCAGGACCAAAAGTCTATGTTACTCTCCATCCTTTCAACTAACTCTATGCCAAAAATCAGGTCGATTGGTTGCTTAGCTACGACGTGAAGGAAGGACAAGCAAATAAACAAACACACTTTCACATTTATAATATTAGTATGGATATGGATATTGATGTTTTTATTCTATTTCAGATTTAACGCCGTGGTACATAATTCAGCTCCAACCATCCATCTTGAGCCGGAACATCATCATGAATACTAAAACATACATTAAGTTCATTCAAGGCATTAACAAAATAAAATGTTAATTTATTAAATATTTCTACAACCATGCTCTTTTTTGATTTATACATGCGCTAAAGCTACCTGAATCTTTATTTCACATAAGTGTTTTCATGCTAAGTAATATAAAAGTTTATCCTATCATATAAATGTTTTCAGAACAATTCAAAGCATAGAACACAGACAATATGTGGTTCCAATTATACAAAAAGTTATACGCAGGAATAATGATCATGTTAGCTATCAAGCTATTTTTCATCTTAGAGATCTTCCCGTCGCGTTGCATCTTTAGCTGGTCGCTTCAAACCCCAGAATCTGCTCTGCTATGCTTTTGCTATATTTGAAAATCTTAATGATATTTTTAATGAAATAAAAACAATACGAAACTCATATGGAAATATAAGTACCATTTTGTTCTATTGTTTGTTAATGCCTTGCAACTTATGGTAATGCCTGAGGCAACTATCGATTTGTTTACTACGGAATGTTTCACTCTTATCCTACCTCTACATAAGGTGGTAGCTACACATCTGTATAATAGTTGACCATAATCAAATAACTCATTACAACCAAAATTTAAGTAAAGTTTGGTAAATATAACTGGATTTGAGTGATAGTAAACAAAATTACTTTGATTCAAAAAAACTTCTCGTAAATATTTTCTTCCGCAAGACGTCCACTGTACGGTCTCTACCATTCACCATCAGAGTTTGAATCTGACCGATTTAAAGTGACTTATATCCAGGGCCGACCTTATTACGGTCCCAAAAAGCGACCAATATAAGGTCGTCGGTTGTCGCTACGTGGTCGCCTTTACTACCCTAGTTGACAATCTTTGTACAAATATCTACCTCTAAACAATACAAACACTATGCCAATCAATATAAGTGATATTAGTTTTCATTAGTAATTTACTTTTATATTTATTATAAAAGTATTTTTATATATGTATAACAGTCATACAATCTCATGTATTTCATACGACATAAATGTTGTAATATTTAAGCATTACTGTTCTTTAATGCTTTCGAGTATGTCACAAATGCCAAGAGGTAGATATGCACCTTAAGCCACATGGTGTCAATCCAAATGCGACTACAATTTGTTTGCATACGTACACATCAGATAACTATTGATGTTGAAACTGTTTGTTTCAAACATGTCTACTTATGTCTTGACAAATTGACTTATCATGGACATAGCCTACAATATGATTTACTATATTTACTTTCTTGGTATCTTATCTTAAGATAAGATACTCTCTTGATTACTATTGCAAGTTGTTCTTTATGATATGATAAATAATCAAATTAAAGCCAGCTTATATTTCTGAGATTCCGGATTTATTAGCCGAATGACATAGAATTTGAAAATCGCGCGCGGTCTCTTTGACGCCAATTTTTTTTAATCTATGCTGAATAATGCTCAAATAAGAAATTTAAATGATTAGATACTTCTGGATGCAGGCCGCTTCCAACCGGTCATTTTGAAAATCCTTGGGGGGAGGCCTATGTCCAGCAGTGGACAGCCTGCGGCTGAAATGATGATGATGATGATGACGTATCGAAAGACATGTTTTTATTTCTAGAAGCGGTAGTATCTATTTTGATCTAGTAGTATTTGAAATATATATATGATAAATTAGGGCACTCCACGTCACTTTCACATCATCATCCTAGCGTATGTCTGGCTGGTTAATCCTAATTTTTCATTAATGATATGTCTATTTAAAACAATAACTATTTTAATGACACATAGAATTGCTATTATAAATAGGTGCTACCATCAGTTATAGAAAGATATAAAACTAGACCTTTGTGCATACCCTAATCGCAAAGTAAGAAGAAAGTAACTTAAAAAGTAACTAGCTGAACGTAGTATACATTTAAATTTAACACAATTGTCGTATTACATGTAAGTAAAAATTTTCCATTATCTCAAGCGAAACCGTAATTGTAAAGGAACAATCGTGAATTTGAAGGTAATGTCGACCCTTACTTGAGACAATATTAAATTCGAGGACTATCAAACTATTATTTCGATTTTAAAAGTAATTTTAACTTTATAATATTTACTTACTCTGACACTCGCTGATTGATTGTAAGTAAAAAAATTACAAAATCTGCAACGATGGACTTTATCCCAGAAAGGGGATCTCCTTTCTGGGATAAAGTCCATCGTTGCAGATTTTGTCATTTTTTTATGTTTTTGTACTCTTTCATTTTATGCGTAAAATAAAGATATTACAAATATATAAACATACTTATAGTCATCATAGGCTCTAGTTGGTGGAGTTCCATTCCTGTCTGTCATTAGCGAGTTACTCAGTATAAGAATAAGAATAAGAATCATTTATTTTGCAAGAATACATGTACGAGTATATATGGTGTTACAATTGTTAGTCCAGTGTACTCAGTCTGTTTGGAGACGTGCAAAAGTTACATTTAAAGTATCTTGGTACTATATAGGAATTTACGATATGATGATTTCATGAAAAAATTCCCACGTCAAACTAAAATGGTGTCCAGGTTGACAAAAGGCACAGTTACATTACTTAGAGTCAATGATCAATCAAACTTTCAAATTTCACTTAGAAGTATAGTATATCCTTTAATTTTATAATTTAAAAATACTTGCGATATTAAGGTGTCATTGTTAGGGCACTTCTATTGTCACCCACGCAATATATAACTATGACAGACAGCCCATAAATAAAACTTATCACAATCCACATTGACCTACAATAACAACGTATAATATAGTTCACAGCGTTTTTTATCAAGTAATTTTGTTGATAGTATGTAATGCGAGAATGTGAAGACAAAGCTTACGACCTTGCGTACGCGGGGACGCACTCTGTGTTACTCGCCCCACCGGACCAACGCCATTTCTTATAAAACCCACTGGTTACTATCAAATCTATGTCAGTCACGCACAACTGTTACACACAAAAAAATGTTCTCTAAAGTAAGTCCTGGAGTGGTCATAGTGAAGTGAAATGTGATGTGTTTACAAATAATTGAATTATTTTGGCCTGTGCAGATCGTGGTCCTTGTTGCTGCAGCGGCGGCGGCCCATGCTGGCCTGCTGGGCCATGGAGGATACTCTGTGTCTTCTCAGAGCAATCTGGTACATCATGATGCCCATTATGCGGCTGCTCCCTTAGCTCACTACGCCCCTGTGGAACATGCCGCTCCAATTTACGTTGCCGCTCCTGTATCTCATGGATACTCTGGCCACGGATACTCCGGTCATGGACATGAGGATTACTACGTATGTTGTTATAATTTTAATTCATAGACATAATTATTGTATCCAAAAATCGAATATAAATAATTAGAATATTTACCAAATTATAAAGTCATCATCTTTTTTGTTTACAGTCTCACCCCAAATACCAGTATTCTTACTCCGTGGAGGACCCCCACACCGGTGACCACAAGTCCCAGCATGAGAGCCGCGACGGTGACGTCGTTAAGGGAGAGTACTCCTTGCTGCAGCCTGATGGTACCTTCCGCAAGGTCTCCTACTCCGCTGACGACCACAATGGGTAAATTTCCAAAAAACTAAAAAAAAAATGCTAACAAAATTACATGTCAAAGCTTTGAAAAGTAGGAACTAAATAAATAAAAAAAAATCTCTTCCTCTCAATTAAAGTAAAGCATAAGTAGTCTCTTTTTCACAATTTAATAAAAAAGTAAAGAAAAAAATATGTAAAAATTATTGTCTAATTTTAAAGTCTTCTTGATCAGGACTTAGAACTTTAACACGTTGGCGAACACACGACTGCTATAGCAGTTATAACAATATAACTTCTATTGTGTTTCCAAAAATGTCCGCGAACGTGTTAACATGTTACATGCTCAAATTTTTTAATTATGACAAAACATCTAAGTAAACATAATTGCATAAATAGAATCTTTAACGCTGACGATGATATTGCAACTTTCCCCGAATTGCGCAAAACAGGTCGACTTACCATATTTGCTGAGAAGCTTTGTTTGCGCGAAACTAGTCGTAACTTAACGTAACTCCTCAATGTTTACATTAAATCATATGGCGGTCTAACCGGTACAGGCAACATATGAGTAAGAAGTAATGACCTCTCGAGACCTCTGTCTACGAACGAGTGCTACAATTATGAACCTGTTCGTAACAGGTTTAACGTCATGATAGATGATAATTTGATTCCTTGTTATTGTTTCAGTTTCAACGCGGTTGTACACAACTCAGGTCCTAGCCATCATGTCTACTCTTCTCAGTACCACCATTACTAGATCTTGGATTAGTGTGTAAGCTACTATGTACCTTGACTATTTATTCTGCTGTGATCTTCGTGTATATACTCATTATTTTAATAATGTTAGTCATTAAAAAGTACAAAACTTATCATGTGGTCTTTTATTACATTTTTTCTACCTTTTCTTCTCCTTCTTCTTTTGGTGCCACTTTATTACTGAAGGTTAGGTCATCTTTTTTAACCATGGAGATTATGAACAACTGTACCAATGTATTAATACAAGTCCACAGGTGATGTTCCTCAGCCTGACATTTTGCGCGTCCTACTCTGCATTTTCCGGCAATTTTTCTCGTACTGATGGTCTGCAGATCCTACCTTTTGACAGAGCTCTACATGTTTTTTTTCCTTTATGAAGAAAGGAGACTATACCTACTTTAGTAGGTACTGTAGCTTTTAACAACAAAGCTTTCATACTGGTACCGATACCGTTTTTCTTTTTTTTTAGACTTGCAGGAAGTAAGTAAGATATGGTATTAAAATAGTTTATACTTTAATTAATTACGTTATCAAATTAGTGGAACGCATAAATACCAGAGTATATAGTCTTTTTGTTCAATCTTTCAGCACGTATTGAACTTTGTTTGTTCACAACGTTTAAAAACGAATGCCAACAAATCTAAAATAAATTCAGTCATACTCGTATGTACTTTAAACTTTAATACTAGATTATCTACGCCACTTTAGTTACGAAAGTCTATTTTAATTATTTCTAATATCCATTAGTATGTCGAAATCATTTCAAACTGTAAGCATTTATCAGAGGCAAGTATAATCTACTTGATAACCAGCACCGCAAACATGCTGTATTGAACATTTCGATACCGTATTTAGTCATATCCGGCATTTCGATATTAAAATTATGCGACGCAAAGATATTATCCTTTATTATTTGTCATGTCATAAAAGTTGAAGCGATCAGCCTAGCCGCGTGATTTCCGGATTAATGGACCACTCTTTTCCTACTCGTAGATATTGTAAAATTTGATTAAGAGACAACAGAGACACACATTTTAGAAAGAGGACTCTATGCTCCGAAGCAACCAACTGAGAATTCATTGATGGACAATAGAAAAAAATACATTTAGTGAGCCCCAAGCAGTAAAGCAAAAAAAGCTTAGGATGCAACTAAAATAACGCTATGATATTAGAGATAATAGTCCAGGCAATAATAAATATATTTATAGATAGTATATATAACGAGCAGAAACTAATTGCATAAGTACAATGAGAGAAGTACTACGAGAAATATCTCTGTAACATCTTTGTCCTAAAATCATCTATCACAATATCCCTCATAAAAGTTTGACAAACAAGTTATTACTGTGAAACCATTTTGGAGTATTATAATCATCTTAGCGTTATCCTGGTTGCATCGAAAGTCGCACAGATCATGACAAATTTTATGATTGAAGGACAGTATGATTTGTGCCGTGACAAACAAGATCATCTTGCGCAAACACAAGCAGTTTGCCTGCGCATAATATAGTATAATATTAGTACTAAGGAATGGCTTGTATAATTTCCTCGAGTTCTGTTTACGCCCCTGTCAAGACTGGCCTCTTTCACCCACATCCACCGATGTCATAAGCAACAAGTCTTACAGGTTACATGTATTAATAGACATATTTGTATCGTGTGGTCACCTCGTTAGGAATAAACCACCTCTTGTCTTAAAGTGAGGACCTAAAGAAACAGAGGACTCAATTTAGTTGTATTTCCACCAACAAAAGCATTAATTTTCAGGCAGGCGGCTGGTCATGAGAACATCTGAGATACGATAACACTATTATTTTCCCCCTTTTACACGAATTTCCCTAGGGAAAATCCGTATTCGTAGGGAAAATCGTGTTTTTTTACGCTTAGATGATGAAAAGTAATAAAATTTGGTTTTATTTTATTAGGATCATGATTCCTATATTGTTTATCGGATTACGCTTCAGAGCTCATCATGGTACTAGACATAGAGGTACTAGTTTTATTTTACTCTTTCTATTGCTAATCAAATCCTTCTTTGCAATTTTCAGGCTGCTTTACACGATTTTTTCGTTTCAATTACTCTATTAAATAATACATTTATCAAGTACATTTAATTTCACCTTAAAATATGATAATGCATAAAACAATATAATTTTGAACAACTTTCCTTTAAAAAACAAATTTTTGGACCCTAAAACGACAAGTAAATTTATATGTAGAGTCGTGAACTCGTGACCGTGATCCTTATTATGTGTTTATATGTATCATGTTTGATGACAAGATACGATAGGTCAGTCGAAACAATAATAAATGTAATGCCAAGAAAAGCTTTTAATTGATATTAATTGTTCTCCGCCCAAGGTCCGAGTAGGTGAGTGACCTCTGAACTATCGGTCGAATTACCTACTCCTTTCAATCCTTATTATAAGTTCCACCATCGGCCTTGTGGGAACAAAGATAATGTTTTATAATCAAAAACAAGCGGAACTGTTTCCACGCTTCAATGATATAACCACGATCACGAATGCGGTATCCGATATCAAAGCTCGCATTCAAGTGTTAATTTTTTCTAAATTATTGGTAACTTTTAAACTTTATTTTTTTCCACAATAATCTGCTCAACCTAAAATGTAGTCAATAAGTTCAAATTTGTATAAATTAAACCGAACAAAGCCTATAGGAATCTGATCTTATTAATAATTTACCGCCAGTTATAATTTTATTATTTAAATTTACTATCTTAAAATTTAAAAAAATGGGCGATATAAACTCTTGGCGTATCGGAATCAAATCTGGAACAATTAAATGGTTATGTGCAATAATCGTGCTTCAATAATCAGGCCCTTCAATATGCAACTATGACACAATTACTTGAATTCATTACCGATCAAATTCGTGATTGAACAGACATAAAAACGTCGATGTTTTCTTGATAGCTCTATCGCTCAGGGCGCTCTTATTAGGGTTATGTTGCTACTATTTTCTATTTTTAGGGTTCTCAATAAGACAGTATTTTAATACTATCATTGGCTCGGTTCCAGTGGTTAAAACGGAATTAAATTTAATACGAGTATTTTATTAGTTCTAGAATAACAACTCTCACAACAATTTGTGGTGAGATTTTAACTCAAACGCATAATTTAAATCACGAGTAGGTTCTTGATAGATAGACAACATAAGTAGCAATTTTTTGTCCAAATAAATTTAAAATAAATAAAAAATTAAAATTGGATTAATTTAATTAAAAATATACGGTTTCTGCTGGGCAAACTTTGAGTCGGTATATATTTTGTAAAAAAAGTTAGGCTAATAATTTGTGCCCATGAACCTTTTGAATAATCCATTCATTGCGAATGAAGCTGTTCGTTTGTATATATTATTTTGGTTATAAATTTGCCATTTATGAATCAATCCAAGGTTTTTTTTATATTTTATAAATTTAGATAATCATACAAGTGGGAGTTTTACAAGGTATATCGTATCAGAATTCGGACCCTCAATACGTAATTAACATGTATTTTTGTCTAGTTCTTACTTGTCACATTGTTATAACTGTTAATAAATCGTTTGTAAACAATTAATTTCGAACGAAAGAAGGCTATTCGGTTGCAACACTTTATTTATGATATCGACTCTCTTTGATCGCATTACGAACGTTAGGAAATTAAATACTAACCAACATAGTAGGTAGGTAGTAGCCGTTTGCAGGTAAACCGCTGTGTGGTTTGTGCATTGGATATCTAGATGGCGAAATTATGCTTCGATATGAAAAGATATACTTATTAGATGTCACATGTAATCTAATATACAAAGATACAATAATTACTTTGTATAGTTGACCTTTAATATGTGGGTCAGGGAGTTTGTCACACATAGTCGTAATTGAAATTTTAATTAGTTCATACGACAAATGTTTAATTAGTATTTCTTTTTTGTTACATTACATACCATGTCACTTCAAATACAAGGTTTGCAAAAAAGAATTGTTGATGCTTTTTTGTAAGAAAATATTGATTCAATTTTCGGTTTTAAATTAATAAGTATTTTGCTACCTTTGCCCTGTGTCAAAACTGACAAAACTGTATATTTGCTGATGAACTATATAAAGTTCATCGAAACCGTAACTTAGATTGGTCTCACCACCAGATAATTTCTTTATTAATAACATTATTTCCCTTTCATATTTCTTACACTAATAAAGGTTTCTTATCTTTGACATATGACACTCAAAACAAATGTTCATATACAACTCAAGAACGTTACAATCAAACCTGAAGATAAAATATGTAAGCAACAGAGTTAGTGTTTAATACTTGACTTGCTGCAAAGAATCAAATTCGAACGAACACACTTTCAGCTTTAGTTGAAATGTTATGATATAATTCAACTTTACAACTTCTTCTATTTCAAAAATTCGTCCGTATATCTTTCTTTTTTGAGTTGAGAGATAGATTGAGTTAGCCTAAAAGTAAGTTCGAGACTTGTGTTATGAGATACTAACTTAACGATACTATATTTTATTACAAATACATATATATATATATAAACATCCAAGACCCAGGCCAATCTAAAAACCCACTTTTCATCTTGACCTAATCTCCTGAGTAGCGAACAGACATATTAACCATTACCCCACAGGGGTCGTGAGATACCTAGAAATTGTTTTGTAGTTTTCATGCTATCTTTCATGTGTACTCATAATTTATAGAAACTTTTTATCTATATCTCTAGTATGTATATATATATATCATCACCATTTTTTTTTCTTGTTTAAAAATAATTCTTTGTCAGTCACAAGTATTTTTAACATTAAACAAAGTTAGTACAAAATTAATTCACAAACAAAGTATATTTATTTTAAAACAATTATATTCACCATTGATACTGCGATTACTCACGCCACGTTACCACAAAACAATTATTGGAGGCTGGAGGGCCCGCGAGAGGCTAGTGAATTATTGAGCTTTGAAGGTATGTGGGCCTGTGACCTCGCGGTGTCAAAGTTGCGGAACTAAGGTGACCGCAGTCCCCACCATTCGCAGGACTACAGTCCGTTTTGCTTTTCATATAAAAGTCACACTCCGGGCCGATAATAGTATCAGTCACCTGCTCTGATTAACTAGTGCAAAATGTTCACCAAAGTAAGTTGAACAAGAATTCTTAAGGACAATAATTATTTTAATATTGGATATTTCCATTGAAGGATTTTGTGCTTTAAAAACAGTTGACGGGCAAAAGTGAAGCGAATACTTTAAGTTTTGACTATATATATTCGCCTGGAGTAAAGTCAACTTTTTGTTTATACTTAACTAGCTTTTGCCCGCGGCTTCGCCCGCGTGGGCTTCCCGGGATAAAAAGTATCCTATGTCCTTCTCCTGGCTCTAAACTACCTCCCTGACAATTTTCAGCTAAATCGGTTCAGCCGTTCTTGAGTTATAAGTGAAGTAACTAACACGACTTTCTTTTATATATATAGATGACACATTTTAAAAATACCCTAGCTTAAAAACCTACACATTTTATAGCAATAGCTATCTAAAATCTTTACAAAATGTTATTTTATGACTAGATTTGACTAATTTAGTTTAGAAGTTTAGTTAGAAACTTGGCTCCATTTTTTCCTGTTCCAATTAGCTAGTTTAGTTAACTATTCTTAGCTGATGCCTTATTTAGCCTTAAACTTATGTTTATTATTCATATATGACGCTCCTCGGTAAACCAGAAAAAATATGTATTACTAAGTGTTTGTATTTCCAGGTCTTCACCCTCAGCGCCGTGTTGGCCGCGGTCAACGCTGGTCTGCTGCCACTGCACCACGCCGCCGTCTCCTCACAGAGCATCGTGCGCCACGACGCCCCTGCTCACTACGCCTCTGCTCACTACGCCCCGGCGCACTACGCCCCCGCCCACTACGCCCCCGCCCACTACGCCGCCCCAGCTCACTATGCTGCCCCCTTGGTTCACGCCGCCCCTGTAGTCCACGCCGCGCCCGTCGTACACGCTGCCCCTATTGCTATTGCTCATGATGTAAGTACTTTTGATGAAACTGATGGTTCTTTGGTATAAGTAGAGGATTATTAAAAGACGCTGTTTAGAAAAGGACCCTGAATGAGTAACATGTATGATTTTATATATCTACGTTCCCCTCTCATCGTGTTCTCTGTTACATGCTTTGGAGTCTGGAGCCTACAAAACAAAATATTTCAAACTTTTACTATTTTAAGATACTAAAACAGATTAATGGACTAGCTGTGCTACCTTTCTATAATTAAAAAATATATATTTTTTCGGAAATCCAAGACAGTTTATCTTGATGCCAATTAACTCAGAGAACCGACCAAATAAAGTGATAAAGCGCTAAATAGCTATAGCTTATAGAATAAAACTATTAGAATTACAAATCCAACATCTCCAATGATAAGCGCGAGTCATATCCAACATATATTTTTATCATAAATCTCAGAAGAGCATCACTAATTTTCTTTTCTGTAACAGTCCCACCCCAAATACGACTACGCTTACTCCGTGGCTGACCCCCACACCGGCGACCACAAGAGCCAGCACGAATCCCGCGACGGTGGCGCCGTCCATGGCAGCTACTCCCTGGTAGAGCCTGACGGTTCCGTGCGCAAAGTAGAGTACACCGCTGATGACCACCATGGGTAAGACTTTCTTAAAATTCTGCTTAGTACTTAATACGTAAGCAAAATTTATCACAAGAAATTGATCAGTTTTTTATAATATTTTTTTAAGGTACCTACATCTTCATTCGGCTTAGCAACTTCTATTTAAATTATTAAAACAATTTGCGGTATATTTTGTTGTTTTATAATAGTTTGATTCAGCAGTGTTTATTATTTATTATTCTCACATCTTACCGAACTCTTATACAATTATATAAGATAGACTCAAGTTTTGTGTAACAATTTGCACAAAATTTTGAAAATTTTTAAATACTCGTATATTCATTAATTAATTATACTTTTTTAATTTCAGTTTCAACGCCGTCGTCCACAAGACTCCCGGCCACCACCCCGCCCCCGTGGTCCATGCTCACGCTGCTCCCCTGGTGCACGCCCACGCCGCTCCCCTGGCGCACCTCGCTCTCGCTCCCTTGGCCCACCATGGCCATCATGGTCTCCTCGGACATTATTAAACGACTATAGCTTTATGGGTGATATGACGGATGACTGATGATTGTGATATTTATGTGTACATAATGATGATGATATGATTTATACTGGAATGTAAATATACTCAGCTGCTGAAAAGGATTACTTTATTTTATTTCTTCAAAATATTTTACTTCATCTTTAGAAAGCAATTTTTAAACTATATAATAAAAATTACAAGACAAATAATATTGGAACCTAACCAAATTAAAAACTAAAACAAAACGATCAAAATGAGGATAGTATACTCATAATGTACCTACCTAATTACATTAATTTATTTATAAAATCAATCTATGGAGATTACGGTACTTATAAAAAATGAACTTAAACTGCTACTCTCACAATTATTTATAAGTATAACATTTTTTGCGTAGAGTGGAATCAAATACAATTAAAGATAAAGTCACTATCAGTCAACCTATCATAAGTACAATGCACATTTTTATATGATTAATACTAAATATATTATGAAGCCAAAAGGCTGTAATTTGTTGAATAGTTCCCTTAGAAATTGCGTCTTACCTACTGCCTCAAGGTAGGCTCATATCTCCAAACATCGTTAAAATCATGACAAATTACATTATAAACGTGATAACAATTCACACGGGCATACCCTTGAAAAGTGAGGTTACACATAATACAGTAGTATAATTAATTTGCTTGAAGCCACGCGTGGTTGCGTGCGAGACGCATACCTCAGCCTGTGTTTTGGAACTATAATTACAGCATTGTAAGGAGAATTACGAAAATTCATACTACTCATATTACTACTGCCCGACGACCTAGAAAAACTGACAATTAGATATTGCTGCCATGTGTGTTACGGTATGCTCAATGAATTTGCGATTTTTATATACCTATCTACTATTAGTTAAGTGTCCATATTTTTTAATTTTAATCTTTTTCAGACGGAAAGTAAATAATACAGACGTAGCTCTATGAATATACTTTTTCACTAAATCCTTTAGATCTATTAAAATCGAGTATAGAGAGAATAAGAAGTATTTAAACTTATATTTCTATTAAATTAACATTTACAATTAGTAAGCACAAAGCATACTTGCAAATTAAAATGCAGAGAGACATTGGTGAAGTCTTGTAATTTACTATTAATAAGCTGCTTGATTGATCATGAAACATGGCTCAACTCTACGCTCAGAATAGTCAGTTTTGCTTCATTCCAAAAGGTTTAATCAACATCAGAAATTTGGAAATTCATGCAAATAACCTAAGATACTTTGATACATTTGTAGTTGCAGTTTTCATAATTTTGCAGATTAACCTTCGATTGAAACCTGCCCATTTACCAAATACACATAAATAAAATACACTCTTAACAAAGAAAGATTGACGGTTTTTTGTTCTTAAAATTCAATATATTGTATTAAACAATGCATGTATACCTGGTTAAAATTTATGGCGTTTATTTTCATTAGCATACAATGACCAACGCTGATGAAAAACTAAAGGGTTTATAATAAATAGAATAGATAAATAAATCAACAATATTCATTAATGAAACGACAAATAGCATGAATGAAATCAACGTTGTTTTATAAATCAACACATTGAAATTTAACAGTAAAATGAAGCGAAGCTGAAAATTAGCTATTTACATACCACCTAATTGTTCAACTAACTGTGACTTTTAACACATACGTTGTGGCCGCGACATTATCTGATAAGCAAATTGTTGTTGACTAATCCATAATTCACGTCTAATATTCTAATTAAGATTTCACTTTGTATTTAGGTTTTGATTTATTAATCCAAGACGTGTGATGGTTGATGTATAATTTTTAAAATATTCCTTTAATGTCATAAAGAAAAAACTGCTTTTCTACTTAGTTTGTAACGATTAAACATCTTATAATATGCTAGCTTATTTAACAACAACTCACAACCGAAAACGGTTTTTGGTCTCTTTTTATAGATCCAACTATACAAACCCCATAACATACACCGGTTTACGGTAAGTCAGCGCCACTTACTGTAACGCATTTCAATCTATCTATCTTAAATTCAAGAGCTCTTCTCAGTGGAGTGGAGTCTATTAGTCTGTCGCTTTTTTTCAATAATGAATGTACTTAACTCAAGTTTGATCAAGCGTACAAATATTTAAAGATCAGAATCACAGCTGATTGCTCTTTAAAGGAGAGACGATATGTAAGCTAATTAAATACTCTTGTACACATAAAGTAAAAAGTTCTAGACCTGTCAATCTCACTCAAGCAAACAGAGGGAGAATTGCAATTTAGTCATACCGGCTATCTAGTCATATCGAGACCTAATCCTTTAGATATTAACCCGTCTCTGGCTGGCGATTTTATGAACTAGCAATATAAATGTTTTCTTTAACAATGACTCTTTTGATTCATACAAGAAATAAGGTCATGGTTTAAAAAATGAAAATTGAAGTTAATATAGTAATATACAGTTCTAGGCGTAATTCCTATAATAAATAACGTCAATTTAAACGCAATCACAATAACGATGTCGAATTGTATTATGTAGGTCCTGTGGCCTACATAATGCGTAAATCTCGCGTTAGATTACCACAATTGCAGCGAAAAGACACAAATATTGGCTAGGGTTGTGTTTCAAAACTACAACATAATTAATCTTTTTTCTAAAATATATGTGTAGTTTTTAACCCACCTGGGAAAAAACGGTATTATGATTATAGAAAAGAATGAAAATTTATTAACCCATACTCTTGTGCATACTAATGTCGTTTGCTAACCTGTGGACTTGCAGAATGTTGAACCTTAAAGTTCTGGCGATAGTTTTTATTTCAACTTAGATTTCAGACGCTTACTTAAAAGAGAAAACACTAAATAATACAACGACAGGAAAAACAGTGCTAACAAAAAAAGGGTGACACCGTAGAAACCCTACAGCCATTTGTTACATACATATTATAGTTTAAAATAACCATTAATAAAAATAAAAGAAGCTCATGAGGGTCTTTACATACATTTGTTTACGCATATAAAACATACACAAATTCATAGATTAAAAAAAAAATTTGCGCCGCGCGTGATTCGAACTTCTTTGCATAAACTGAACATCAACACGCAAAATAGAATTTTTTAAAGTTTATCTTGCTAGTTAGTCATTTGGATTACTAACACGTCAAATCTTACATGACGGCAACATATCAAAAGAAAAAAAATACATAAATTTATTGGCTAACTATCTTGTTAGTCGCAGCGATTTGTCAGCATAAAACATTCGGAATTTAGGCACCAGGCTGTCACCAATCAGAATGCGGTACGGAATCCAAGTAAAGTCGGGCAAGCGGCGACCTTGGTACGCTCGTGAGATAATATCTTCGTCTCGTAATGTGCACACTGACACACTGACCACCGATAGAAGTTTTGGCTCCAAAATAAAATCTTAAGTTAAAAGGGTTCAAGGGTTAAGATTTTATTTTGGAGATATGTATGTAGATTATATGTACAAAGAACACACATAAAAACACTACAACGGTAAATAGTTACAGACGTCTAAAAGTTTTTTTAGCCGTCTATTCTCTCTCTCTCCACTCGTCTCTACATCTGCGGCTAAAAGTTACCGTGATTAATTATTTTTGGACTATGATTTTATTATTTATTTATACGTATTGTAGATAAAAATTCAGTAATTTAAGACCATGACTTCATTTTTATTTTTAATAAATTAAAATACATACTGTGGACAACCCATTAGTAGCAATCGTGCCGGGGGCATTGTTTCGAGCGACAGAATCGGCTTTGATTTTAGTTCATTCATGTCATTGCTGTCGATTGTTAGATGTGTAAGCTTGTGTCGAAACAATACTTAGTCTATTGTTATACACATATCCAAACTATGCACCAAAGAATAAAGTACTGGGTAGCTATAGCTAAAGAGTAGAATACTAAAATAATAATAGGTTAAATATTTGTTTTTATACTATTAGCGGTAAGATAATCAAAGGTAAAACATGGTTTTAATTTGCTAGCAAACGTTTGCACTTTTACCTGCCCTTATTCTTTTATGGAGGAAAGACTTTGTTAGAGATAGACGCAAAAAATAAAACATTAAATTATAAAAACTCCGACGTCACGTAATTCTAACCATGCATTTTTTATGAAGTTCAGAAAACTAGGTCATTCAATCAGATGCAAAAGATCCAATACCAAATAAAAAATCGATCATTCAATGTCTCGGTCAATCAACATGCACACGTAAACTCAACCTATCCGCAATTAATTGAACTTGAAATTTCGAACGTGCGTGACACTTCATTCTTTCTTCAATTTCTTCATTAACATACATATCAATCTATATCAATCGAATCAATGCTTTTCCGAGTAAATAAACACAAATTGGCTTTTCCGGATTAAGAGGTACTTATTATAATTATTACTTATGAAGTTTTATCTGTCAGACGTTTTATGTACCTTCTTAGCTGGTAAAATTAACCCATATACTTACACATAAAAAAGAAAAATAAACATCTGTGTAGGTACACTATATATGAATGCCGTATTATACATTACTAACTTATTAATTATTGTCTGTGATAAATAAATTGAATTTGAGTTATACATTAAATACGATTTAAGAAATTAGATGAAGATTTAACAGATTAAGAATCTTCTTACAGGGAAAACTTTTCTTACAAATTGTCAGCCTTCTGATTCAGCCACACACTATGCCTCAGAATTTAATACACACAATTTCATATCCCTATTTGATACACAGACTGCCCCTAAATATACTATGAATATTTATTAATTATATCTTATAAGTAAGTGTTAAAATTCAACAAATGATTTCGATAATAAAGAATAAAACTTCAATCAACACTATATCAGAAACTAACTTGTTATATTAACCTTCAATTAAAACATTTTATTGGAAACTAATTAATAATTTTTTACTGAAACGACGATATCCTGCAAGATATGCGATATACCAGCTGCCAATCATAGCGTGCGTGTTAGCACTAATGACGAAGGAAATGACGGACTATTTGCTGCATATTTGCAACTATTCGGTTATAATAGCCTTTTCAGCAGCCTGTATGTTATACTCTGTATTGCTTGTATTAGATATATCCACACTGTTTATATTTACATGTACGTACGATGGGATTGAATTCATCTCTTCCTTTTTTTCCTATTTAAACATGGAGTACAGTTTAATTGACTGTATACTAATACTGACTAAATTCTCGTTATATAGTACATTCGTATACTATTTTTTTTTCATTCAACTCGAGTACCTACTTTTTTGTGGCATCAATCCACAATATGGCAATTAAACTTATAGCTTATTTTTGCCAGTATCGAGTTTTATTGGAATATTCATCATTAAGTCAAGTCAAAAACGTCAAGGCAAAAATATATGTTTAGTCAAGTTAGTCTAAATTAAACTATTTTATACGGTTTTCTATTGCGTTTATTGTAACAATCGCGAAAACATAAGAAATCATCAAGTTAGTCTAGTCTAGCCAGAAGGCGAAGCGATGAAAAACATTCACTTAGCATTATCTTGGAGATTTTAGGGACAAGGATTAAAGTCTTTTATTCGCTACTGTATCACTTCCCACTTATTTCTATTCACGAACACTTAGCGAATAATAATCCGGCATTATTATGGACTAATACCCGAAAAAAAACACAATACTAGAAAATAAATACAACAACGATATTTGAGTGACTAGCTTGGCGCCAACTCTAAGTCAAGTACTTATTTATGGGGTATTACAGCTTATTTTTTAAGCTTAAAGGTAAAAAAAGAGCTAATGGCCTAATAAGTTCTATACCCATCCTTTCAACGCGCACTTTCTTACAATGTTTCTTCAAACAATAAAAAAATGAGTGCTTACTTAAGTTTTGTTAGTCTAGGATACTTTTCTTATTCACATGTAATTTCACGCATATTTAGCCAATAAAGTCATAAAATGTTAGCAAACACGAATACCATTGTACATCGGTACTACTGTATGGAGAATGGCGGCTCCGTGAGAATAAGCAATGTGAACCGCGAAGGCGGTAAACGCAGGAAACAAAAGGCAAGGTTAGGGTAAGTGGAACTAAATAAGCCTTTTGAATCAGAAATGTGTATTGAAAGCACCGTTTAACATATAATTATTATTTAGTCTATCATTACTAGACTACTTTGTAAATTTTCTATATTAATCATACAATAAGGATATTGGCCTCACGCAGTTCCTAATTTTATTAGTTAACACCGTTTTAAAAGAATTTGTGTGCATAGTAAATAAAAGTAAGTATCGTAAGAGAAGATGAAATTTATACATTTTTCGTTACGGGGGATGTTAGTTAAAATATAATAAAATTATCATAAAATCCAATGATAAAATTGAGAAAAGAAACAAACACCAGCATTATTTCTATTGTAATAGATCATCAGCAAGCCTTCGTTGCCGTTTAAGAAATATGAGATAGAAATAGATATTATGACTTCAATTTCCGAAATTTCCAGTCCCGCATCAAAAATTTGTAAGCACATTCTATTCCAAGCATCATTGTGTACATAAAGCTATATTGAGTAATGTAATAGTAATAATTATGATAAGGTCTGACTATAGAGCAGTTTGTACCAATCATAAAAAAGGTCGTTATTATAATTTGTAGCTATGAAATTGGCTCAATATACAATTATTTATTTCAATAAACACCTATCAATTATAAAGCATTAAAATTTTCAAAGGAACGAAGCATGTTATCATAACGATATTGTGTTATTAAACAAAATAAATATGCAACATGTAATTTAACGAAACTTGCAATAAATATATTGTTGTGTCGATTTGTTATTTATATAACTTTATTGTTCCATAAGTAAAACATTCTTATAAAATAAGTTTCATGCATTCTTTAATAACTAAACCATTGGAAAGTATATAATATACACGCAGGTGCTTTTACCTGTTTGCGAAATTTTTTATTCATCTATAAAATTACACAAAATACGCACTAACCATAAGGTGGAGATATTTCTCAATGAGTGATCTTACAAACACGTGATAAATTCACGTAACGACATAATCAACGCATTGTCATGCTTTTTCAGTAACTCACTATGAAATTATACAAACATTCTCACACATTAAAATGCGCTTGAGTAAGCGCTGCAGTTTTAAATGTTTAATCAAACAACCTCGGTACATAAATGGGGTCTTATGAGATTTATTTACCTTCGAGAGTACTGGAAGATGTTAAAATGGAGGATAAGTATAGAGCCTAACTACTAGTGAGTACTATCGTAGTAAGTATTCAGAGCATTAAGTAGCTGTAATCTAATTTGGGCTATTTAGATCCATTTTCACATTCCGCATACTCTTAAACATTTCTTAAAAAATAATAAAAGTTAACACACTTTTATTATTTATTAAGAAATGCTTAAAAGTACATTGACAGACTGGTGGTCATAGAAGGCCTATGGACGAACGCATTACTGTATCAAGTAGTTGTGACTACGTGTATACAAACAAAGACATAACTGTCTTGCAAACACTGTGTATGTTTTTAACCTTTACGATACTTACCTCTTTATATCGATATCGCTTTATCGCATGGAAAATACACATGTAGTCACTTCTTGTCCTTATTTATTTTATAACTGACCCTAGTAGCAATATTTACATTTTGCATTTTGTTATAAAACCGTGACAAACTTTTTACTAAAATCTGCCAGTCAACTTTAGTATTTCAGCAACAGATTGTTTGAACAGATAAAATTAAAGGACAACACTACTTGTGATAATTTTTTTTCTGTAAACATTACTCACCAAAGAATTCATTTAAAAAATAAAGGGTTATGTAAACTATACATTTAATTATAATAAATTTTAAGGAAGATATCTACACATCATATGAACGAAAAATACCGTTTACCTTGTATGGTACGCAATATACTAAGTACGCACATTACGATAGGTCTGTTGGCAAACCCTGAGAAATTGATCAATGGATTTTTGCTCTATTAATTCCCACAATTATAAACTCTATATAAACTAATGAAGCAGAGTAAAATTCGCACTATTTTCTAGGGTCATATCAAGTCAACTGTTTACTTTGGGAACTAATTATTTTTTGACAATGTTGTCAAGAGTAAGTGTGAAATTTTTAAATAAGTGTTTTTAAATGTGTACTATAACAAACATATATTAGTTGTGGATAGTACATACGTGCGGGTATCTAATTAACCAAGGATTTTTCGAATGAGCCACATTCTTTCTAGACGCATTACTACAATCAGAATAAGTGGAATTATGCGCACTAAAGTTTAATCAAATTTCCCTTTTTTCGAAATAACTAAGTTAGAGAAAAAAAAGTGTTGTTGCGAAATGAAAAGCTTAACAATGGCACAGCTATTTGGCTTTGAATTTGCTTTTTATTCATGAATTAAAGTAATTTGACTTGGGTGAATAAAATGCTTTAAAAAGCATTTTAATTTCGAATTACCCAATTAATGTCTATCATTTACAGCATCATTGTTACCCATGGCCATGGTTATTTCCCATGGCCATAGTGACGCCTGAATCTTTTGAACATTTTCATAGCTAAAGGGGCAACGAAACTACCTTATGACAAACAAGTCTGATCATGAATTTTTTTTATATCTCTTTCTTCTTCTGTTGCTCCATTTCTAACACAAATATAAAAGTAGATGTTTCTTGCATCGGTCCTTTCATCGGTAACTCTTAAAGCATCTATGCCATAGTCGAATTTAAAGAGGTATTTTTTCTATCCATTCTCAAGAATTCAATTTCTCTAAGTGTCAATAATTCAGAGCATATTCACAATAATTGAGTCAGCATAAAGTGACACATTATTTTTCAGGTGCTAGCCGTTTGCGCCCTGGTGTCAGCCTGCCAGGCGATATTCCCGTTCCACCACCACCATCACCACCACCACCCCGCGATCTCCCACCAGGACTTCCAGAAGCACGACGGACACCACCACCCGGTCCACCACCACATTCCGATCCACCACCCGATTCCTATTCACCACCCAATTCCCATTCACCACCCGATCGAGCCTATTCATCACCACCTGCCTCACCTTCACCATGCGCCTATTCACCATGACCACTACGTGAGTAATTTTTTATTCTGCTCGTATTTTTATATTTCTTTTTAAAAATTTAATTGAGAGTATATATGACGAGTAGTTCTCGAATATTTTTGACGACTTCTGTGGCCTAATTGTCATCACGCCAGGGTTATTAGGTCAAGATAAAAAATGATCTTTATCAGATTAACCTGGGTCTTGGATGTTTATCTATACATGTATTTATTATTTAATATAGTATCGTTGAGTTAGTATCATATAACACAAGTCTCGAACCTAATTTGAGGCCTGATCAATCGTGTAAAATGTCTTTATATATTTATTTATTTATTGGTTTACATTAAATATGCCACAGAATAAGAATATAAATAAAGTTAGGTATTAGCAGTTATATATAAAGTTACCTACTTATATTTCTAGTTGGTTATTGAATTTAACTACCAAATGCACCAAGGTTATTACTACTCCAATCAAATTTGCAGTTAGTACTTATAAAGATATTAAGAGAACAGCTGGATATTACTTTGTTAACTTCCTGTACTTAAGCCCTAGGTAAATAGATAGAACAGATCGTTTTAAATTGATAACAGTGCATAATGATATACTAATTTAGTAACTTAAAGTATTTTAAATACTAATCATTTTAATACAATGACAAATAGGCGTAACAAAAGAGTGGTTGCTGGTTTATATATGAAATAGGAAACAACATTTAAAAGGTAAACCATAAATAGGTGATAAAGGTAAAGAAGGTCAAAGTCTAATTCATTGGTTTTTCTAGATTGTTATATTAAATTAAAGTAGTTAATTCAAATTCTAACAAACAATAGTAAATTCTAAAGTATACGAGTTAGATATCATACAAGATAATTGGCTTTGCTTGATCAAATGGCAAGGTTCTTCGGTTCCATTTGCAGAACTAGATTAAAATAAATTTAACTGGATAGTTGTTGTGTGCTTGACCCTAATGCTAAAGGAATATGAGACCTTTTGATTTTCAAATGGCTGGACTACTTAATTTTAGTGTCCAAAAATACTATTTAAAACTATAAACTTTTTATATCCTTGAGCTTGATTATAATAATAATCAATTTGTTTTTTTTTTATTTTTTACTCTTTCACACCCTACACCCTACGCCTACGCGTATCTATTCAACCAATCTTCCTGAAATTTCGCATTCGTATTGAGAAGGACCTACTCGCATCCCAAGGGATATTCACGCGGGGAAGCCGTGGGCGATACTGTACATAAGGTCCTGCGAATTTGTAATCTGCAGATCTGCTAACCCGCATCTTTTAATAAAATACTGACTACAAGCTGTAATATAATATTTTCTTTCAGGCTTTCCCTGAATACAAGTTCTCGTACTCCGTGCACGACCACCACACTGGCGACGTGAAGTCCCAGCACGAGCTCCGTCACGGAGACGTGGTGAAGGGAGGGTACGAGCTGGTGGAGCCTGATGGCAGGTTCCGGAAGGTCGAGTATAAGGCCGATGACCACACCGGGTGAGATTTTTTATTAAATATGTTTTTCATTTTATGTCTTGATGTACATAAACATCATAATAAAAACACAATAAGAGGTAATTTTTTCACTAGATAGTTCAACACCTCTGAAGTCTCTAACAGCTAGTTGTGGCTTTTAATACAGTATTGTATTTATTTACCAATTAAACATGTAGATTCAGAAGTACGAATTCAGTAAAATCAATAACCTACATAAGCAAAACCTATCCAAACATCAAGTATCTCTAGAGCTTACGCTATAGCAGAGCTTTAGCGATTTTATCATGTCAATAAAAAATAAATATTAAAATTCTTATTTTGTTTCAGCTTCAACGCCATCGTCCATCATTCCTCGCCTCATCATCATGTTCATCATCAAATCTAAACTGTCAATGACACTACTAGCGACATCTGTCTCCGACGTCCGCTTCTCTTATAAGACTGACTTGTGTCTGCTTCTATGCAAATCTGTAAAATATAATTACTTATTATTAGAAATAATAAAAATATTAGCGCTAATAAAATATTCTTTTACCTTTAACCCTTTTCCTTATTTGTAAATATTTATGAAAAGTTAAGCAAAATATTTAGTTTATATATGTTAGGGAAATAAATGGTACCTAAGTAAGTACTAATTAAGAACAAAGATAGGCTTGGAAGGAGATGGGAGAGGCTTTGCCCAGCAGTGGGAGAATGTAGGTTAAAAAAAGTACGTATTATTCTTTTCACTTTCTGTTTGCGTTGCAGAAAAATAAACCTATGTTATTTTGTTTTTTTTTGGTTATAACTATTTAATAAATAAGTTTAGTTAATATTATTTCAACATTTTGCTTTGATAGAGAACTTACCTTACAAAGTTCTGTAGCAATGTTTAGTTCAAGCGTAACCTTGCTTATACATTGGAGCAAGTTTGATTTGAGTAATATCTTATTTAATACTTAAATAAGGAAATAATAATGCCCTAGCTTCTCCATGAATATAGGGCGCATCCTACGCATGTATTACTTTTCTACTGATGCTTTACAAACGTTACAGTATCTAGGAGTAACAAATATATTTACCTACTATACTCATATTTTCACAAATTATCACCTTTATATTTACAGCAGTACAAATGCTCGGCGGAATACTGTTAATTAATTCAACTATTATGAATATGATTATCTATATTAATAACAATATATCCTGTTAAATACATAAGAGACTTACCTGCCATTAGGAAATGAGATGCACAAGACTTTTTTGTTGCACATAAATATGTGTAATAGTATTACTAGTTGTTGTCCGCAGCTTTGCCCGCGTGAGTCACAGATATATCACGCCCAAAAGTAGCCTATGTGTGACCCTTAGTCCTTAACTATATATGGATATAACCTGGACCAATTTCATCAAAATCGTCTATCGGTTAAGCTATGAAAGCGTAACAGACAAATATACAGACATCTTAAGTGCTAGCTTTAGGAAAAATAAATGTATAAGACTGTATTACATGACCATCAGATTTGTTTTCCCTTCACATTTTCAGTGCCTAATACGCCCATACATAAGTATATACAAGATTTAATTCAATTGTAATTATAGATTTATTACAGGATATTAGTCATTTATATACCTATAATCACACCGTATATAAGAAGGGAGATATCAAATAGATGCATCATTCACCATTTTAGGGCATTAAGATCTGAAACATGATTTGGAAGGTAAAAGTATATTAATAGTGTTATTTAGTGTTTTTTTTTTTCTAAAGTGCAATTGAAAGTTATTCATCTTAATGCATAGAGTTTTGATTTTTTTTAATCTATGTCTTAATGACACACATGAGAAAATATAAATTAAATAAAAAAGATTTACTCACGTAGGCACTCTAAAGATGAAATTGATATAAAAATATAATACTTACAAGCTTAACAACTAATTAATATATTAATTAATATAATATTAAGGTATACCTTACTAAGAACTTTGATAAGGAAATTTATCATACAAACAACTTAAGTAGAGTTCATCTAAAATTTATAACTATATAATTAAGTGCAGTGAGTGTGACCACGGCTCTACCATGGCTATTTTAGAATCTATAAATTTATGGATTTCAATCTGTTTCTTGTTTCGTCTCTTTAGAACTCTTTTTTGCGTAGTTAGACGGGTTATAGTTTTTCAAACTTAATTTTTCATTATAAAATTATATTTATTTAAATTTTTATCTAAATCAGTTTAGAGTGTATGACAATATATAAAAATCGTATTTAATAAACACCTTTATTACACAATGTTATCACGAAATACATTACAGATTACAAGTGTGGTGTGTTTGGCGGTGTACGCGCTGGGAGATGGACCCGCGATCTCAGAGCAGAAGGTCAAATTAAACCACCACAAGGAGCACAGCGGCCACCATGGAGAGCTTTCACACATAGGATCTCACGAGCCAGAACATCATGAGGAATACGTATGTGTTGATAATTAACTAAAATCAAGTAGATCGACAAATTAAATTTTCTAGTTTATATGAGTATTTATACAACCAAGTAGGGCTTAATGGTGGGAGCTGATGATAAGCTGATACTATAGCCTATTGATGCCCACAATACATTCTTACGGATGTAGATGCATTATCTCTCTAAACTTCTCAATAAAGTTGCTTTGACGAGACCTTATGATATGCGGCCTATAGATATCCGCCAATACATCGGTATCTCAAGTGCTATAGTATAACACTCATTAGATATGGAAAGAGAAAGACTAAATCACGCTTTCTGTTGGGTGTTATGCTGACTGATATATATAAGCTAATTACTTTACTGTTTTTATAAATTACTCTTTTGTAAACAGGCATGGGCGTATCCCTCATACGAGTTCTCATACCATGTGAATGACCCGCACACCCATGACAACAAGGGTCAACACGAGACGAGACACGGTGATGAAGTGAAGGGAGAGTACTGGCTGATCGAGCCTGATGGCCGCAAGCGAACTGTCAAGTACCACGCCGACAAGCACAGCGGGTGAGGTCTTGTTCCAATTACATCTTAAATATAGTCATGTCGGAATTGAGCAGGTAAGAATTAAATGAAGAGAACGTACAAACCGGGCCGACGTCACTTATGAAAGTAGGATAAGGTAAAGGCACGTAAAGGAGAAGAAATAGAAGAGAAAATGTCAGATAGTGACGGTGTTATTTATTCTACATAATTTTATATTTTAAATCAGTGGTTTTGTATTTTCTAAATAGATCGGGTAAGCAACGTTTGACAAAAATTTCGGTCTCAGAAATACTGATATAACCGTATATATATAAATGTAATGATTTTAAGCAGCAGCCATAAAATAGCATCAACATAATATATGCTCTACCTTTAAAAGACCTCTCGAATTTTATTTAGAAATTACTTAAAACTATTATGATTTCCTTAGATAAGGATCTAAGAAACATAATGTTTTATCATGTATGTATCATATTGATATTGTTACAGATTCGTAGCCCACGTTGAATATTCGGCGCCACACCATCATGTACATTTCAAGACTCACAAACATGAGGATCACAAACCAGTAGTTGAGCATCACCACGAAGAACATAAACCCGTGATCAAACATCATCATGCAGAACACAAACCTGTGGTCCATCATCATCATGTTGAGCATAAACCTGTGATTGAGCATCATCATATTGAGCATAAACCTGTGATTGAGCATCACCATATTGAACATAAACCTGTGATTGAGCATCATCATGTTGAGCATAAGCCAGTGATTGAGCATCATCATATTGAGCATAAACCTGTGATTGAGCATCACCATATTGAACATAAACCTGTGATTGAGCATCATCATGTTGAGCATAAGCCAGTGATTGAGCATCATCATATTGAACATAAACCAGTGGTAGAATATCTTCGCAAGGAGCATCATCACGATGACCATATACCCTGGATACATCATCGACATCATGAGCCTCATCACGTGCACCACAGCAGGCCTATCTTGCGAAGACTTGAAGAAAACTACCACCATCCCCGTTATTACAGGACCCCTAAAGTATAATATATTACTAGTAACTCATTGTTATGTACCCAAGACTGAAATGGCTATGGATACAATGATTTGATACCAAATTGTAGTAGAATTAAAAAGTTTCTTTATTTATGTGAAGTTATTACAGTTTCGTGAGCGCTCCTAAATGTTGTATTATTTAATTTATTTGCCCGATATTTTATCATCTCAGAGAATTCCCGGTAGTATACCAAGCAGTGTGTTGTGTAACTCCAGAGCCAAGACACTGGTTACTAGAACAAATAAATAGTTGGCTAAGACACGATTTCTTAATTCAGCATTATTATTATGACCCGCTGCCTCTAATCGGAGATAGGTGCAAAGAATTTAGACCTCAATTGATTTAGTGGCCAATTGGCCTTTAACATTGAAATTTAACAGTGAAACTTGGTGTTGCCAACTTCATAGTATGGCCAACTTACCAAAATTTTCAAATACCCTCAAATTAAAAGGGTGGGCTTTTCTTAAGTTGAAAGCCAAACAGTCTAACGGCTGTGTATGAAATGATATGTTTAATAATTTCAAAGAACTTTTACTGTTAACAAACTTGGACATGGGTCTTCTTAACCAATACTCCGCTACTTACAAAGCATTATTAATGGATTGGTACAAATCCCTAATCTGTCAAACGTGTGTCTGCTGTACTTTACTGTTTCTCTTTCCACTTCCCAAAGGGTGCCTGGAAGAGATTGCTTAGCAATAAATCTGCTTTTTCTCTAAATATTTGTAAAATTTTGTTTGTTTGTATCATACTAAGATGATGTCGATGTTGAAGGTAATAATTACTAGTGTGCTGTGAACAGTAGATCTCGCGACTCTCCTCCTTTTTCCTACTACTACTTTTTCATAACTATATATTTGCCTTTGTGTGATACTTCCTGGCCGCGCCACTAAGCAGTACTCAGACGCTATTACACAAAATAGCAGCTACCTTGTTAGTACTTTCTTTTGAATATAAAGAAAAAAAGAGTACCTCAATAATTTAGGTTTAATTAATTCTATTCACTCTATTAAATAGTTATTATTATTATTACTAACAAACATGATCCGGATGAAAGCAAAATTGGCCACTCTCGAAATAGAGACTCGCTCGCTTCGCTCGCTCGGTCAACTATTTATCTATAGTAGAAAAATTTCTAACTTAATTTCTTTAAAATAACTTTTACATTTACTTTGAGATATGTAAATATTATCTTCAATCATAATTTCTAGTCAATTATCTTCTGATGAGATAAGATAAATGAAAAAAATCCGTATTTTTTGAGATAAAAAGTAGCAAAATCCCAACGACTTTCATATTATACATATTATTTGCAAGTACCAATGTGTGATGTCACTCGCACCCATTATTTGTCCTGTCCTATAAGTTTACCATTTGCCTGGCGCCTGGGGGGCTTCATAACAGGGGCTACCCCACAGTCAACCTCAACGCACTATTGTACAGGGTACGGTTGTTATTGTAGCTCCGCTTGGATGATTGGCCCACAGGCTACATATGTACCTACAGCGAAAAATCTAGAGTAATTTTTATTTTTGCTAGCATTACGCATATTATTTATAGCAATAGGTATATTAGATATTTATTCTCACAGGTGGTATTTTTGAGATCACTTCGTAACATATCCATTCCACACTTATCCTCTGGATTAAATTTTATTATAATTTCATCTCATTTTATTTAACTTGAAGGTGCGATGTCATCACTGGAATGTTTAAAAATAAATAAATAAAAAATATTTTTCTTAGTTTTATTTTAGCACAAGCACACATTACGCTTTCTTTAACAGATCTACATATTATGCTTTGGAATCTTTGATCCAGAATACCGTGATAATTTGATTGAACAATAAAGAAAAAATAATGGAACAACGATCCTTTACTCCGATAATTCCAAAAAAGCCTTTCGATTTCCGGTTACAAATATAATAGCATTCACTCTCTTCCAAATAAAAGACAAACAGAAGATCCAATTCTCATTAGATTATAGATAATTCAACCTGGAAAACGCTATAATAATCGAGATTTAGTAATCGGGGTATATACAAAGAATTCGCTGGTTGGTAAACCCTTAAAGTGGCACTGTTTTGTTGGCGTAATTAATATATATGTTCTTGCCAAATTACAGCATTTTAGTACTAAGAGTCTCTGAGCTAGAGAGCGGTCGGACGGACGGACAGACCGGAACTATAAGGGTTCCTTTCCTTGAGGACTACGGAGGGAAACCTAAAAATTATACTATTTTGATCGGTTTAATCTAGATTGTATATACTTAAGCGTAATCGTAAACCTCTCAGCAATATTGATTACTAGTATTTTAACTAGTTGTAAATGAAAACACGAAGCAATTTTGTTTTATTTTAGAAACCCACATTTTGAAAAATCTCACGTGAGAATGGGGGATGGGGGAGGGGGGTTGAATAAAATCTCACGACATCTTACCAGGGGGGAGGGAGGGACAGAAAATTTAAAAAACACCTCACGTAATTTATGGCCGGCCCCCTACAAACAGGAGTGCTTTTAGATGCGACTCTATGAATTATTAGCTAAGCAAAACTTTGTCAAGGTATGTATGGAGCACAAAATGACTGTATTTATTGATTACATAAAATACCCTTCAACAATCGTGAAACTGTACTCGTACGTGTAAAGTGTAGATTGGTCCACGTAGAATCGAAAGAATACTACCACAAGGCAAATCTAATTTGAAATGTGCATACAAATCGTTACATTGATTGTACATATGTGCACACAAGTTTTGTTATCTATTTATACTTTCACAAATACAAATATTTTAAACAAATTTACTACTCTAGGGGATTTAGGCGTTGTTGCCTTAAATATATTTTATTTATATAATGGTAGTAGATAGTATACATATAAAAATTTATGTGTAAAATACACTATTGCGAATTGATTCACAATAAAACAGTTCCAAATTGTTGTTTAATTCAACTGACAACTTATTACATTACATCTGACAGTCGACTAATCCGCTGGTAATGAAAAAGTAATAAATGGGAAAATAGATAGTTTTACAGGCATTTTGAATATTTTTGGGTTTTGTAATCATGTACCGCCGATTACCACCTATTATCAGACAACACCAACTTCATCCCATCCCAATCCCAAGTAATAGTATAAATGCGAAAAAGAATTTGTTCGTTGGTTTGTTTGTTACGCTTTCACCCTATCTACTGAACCAATCTTCCTGAAATGTTGCATACACATAATTAGAAGTATTGAGAAGGACATACAGGGATTAATTCCGGAAAAAGCACTGTTCCCGAGAGAAATTCACGCGGGCGAAGTAGCGGAGCTAGTTTACCATATAAACCGCTTTCTATTTAGGGTAACCGCATATATGTTTACCTATTAAAGTAAGTTTTAGATAAACGTACCACCGTAGTATCAATACTAGTTAACTATGTAGATAATTAGATGTACTTGAAAATAATCGAATTATTTTTCATCAACAATATTATACATAATTGTTATATCCGTTCGCATAATCACATATTTACAAATACTCACACGGTTTTATAGATTAATATGATGGTATTCACTAGAGGAAACTGACGCATCAATCGTTATGATTTGGGTGAGACTCCAAATTTTTTCTCAACACTATACTCAAATCTAATTTTCATGTATCAAATCTTAAGGATTTGACATGTCATGATTACAACAAGAATTAAGTTTAAATTATAATCTGGAATCTTAGAGCTTTCTTGTACTTACTTCCTGGGCGCTACACCCCTTTAATGGTCTTGGCCTCCTCCAAAATCTTATCCATATCGCTCGATCTCTTGCCTCCGATCCTAAGATGTTTTCTTGCGCAGCTTCGTCAGGCAATCCTCCACACAATCCATCCAACGCTTTCTAGATCTTTTTCGAGGTCTTTTCTGCTGTGGGACCCATTTAGTGACGACGATGGAAACACTAGCATCATCCATTCTCTCTCCATCTCAGCCTCTGTGACTTGGAATTAGATTTATTTTATTTAAAAATAATTTACTTGTTTACAATTTCCTTGCAGTTTTATAAGTTTAAAAAATTATTGATGAAGAAATTTCATGTATTTTACAGCTATTGTACCTATCAGTATTGGCTGCTGTAGTCTCGGGGCACGATGATCTTTCTCCCAAAGATCATGACCCTTTGAGATATAATCCACATGATCGGGTTTATAACTTCAATGAACACGTAAGTTTCACGTTTCTTCACGTTTCTCAATTACCAATTAGTATTAAATAAGTATTTACCAAAGTAAAAGTTATGTCCTTAAATTAAATGTAGATACCTTTTTGCCTGAATAATATATTTGTATATTACGCACGATACTATTGTTTTTCATTTAAAATATACTTTCTCTTATCCATTAATGATATCATATTTATAAAGGAAATAATATATAGACGCACAGACATTTATCTTTATATATCCCAGTTGTTTTATAAATATTTCTAAAATATATTTTTTACTATTTCAGGACAAACGACAGAATGAGTAAGTATTAATATTTACGAGCTTAATTATCATTACAATCAAACTTAAAAATTTCTGGTAAGTATTATAAAAGTAAAAGTAAAATATAAAATTTTCATTTTATTGTAGTTGAATCACCATTTCTTTAAATAAAATAAATAATAAACATTTCATAAAAGAAAAAAAATGTTTTCCCCATCTGTATTGCATGGTCTTATAAATAAAGTCAGTCCTAAGCCATAAGATCTTATGTGAATAAAATGCTTAGTAAACAAAACCAAACATATTCAACATTAAATTCATTTACTACTTACAAGTTACAAGTTTAATATATAATATGTATTTAAAAAAAAAATTAAATACTCTTTGATATTAATCAAAATTACGATTGCAGAATTCTCAAAGAGTTTAACAGTCCTGACTACCACCAACCCACCTTAGTTTTGGACTACAGATATATGAGAACAGGTGGCAGAGAATATATTCAAGGTCCCGGCGGGCAATACATAATCTTACCTCATAATTTAAAATCGCCGCAGCACACCAAATTTAGGAATTTTGATGAGCTCTTGGACTATGTACAGCAACGTCAACACAATAAGGGTCATATGTATAGAGAACATTACGATAGAGATGACTTCCTTCATGAACATCATGGATATGATGACCATCGCCAAAGACATAATTTGGCCCGTCAACCTTGGCATAACTAAGTGAACACATAATGATATTCGTCAAATTTTTTTCTTGAATAAATTAATTTCCTAATTCAATTTTTATTTCGACTATGTACTCTCTTCTTTTATTTTGATTGTCTGGAATTATACAGCAACCTATTCCATCGTAGTAAATAGTAGGAATTCTTCGTTTCCCTATGACTGAAAGCTGGTTAATAAACTATAGACCGATCACTGTTTAATTATTTATTTATTCCAAATATAAAGTTTACAGCCAACTGTAGGTAATTGCCATGATGACATCAACTGCCTACGTTTTGAACCTGATGACGCGTTAACGTTCATTAAAGAAACCATAGATTTGTTTTGAATTCCAGTATAGAATAAATAGTAATAATTATAGAATAGAATAAATTTATATATTGAAAAAATCATACGAGAAAAAAAGTTTGGGAACTAGTATTTCAGAGTAATAACTCAACGGTATTATATCTCTATCACTACATAGTATAATACAAAGTCGCTTCCTGCTGTCTGTCCCTATGTATGCTTAGATCTTTGAAAATACGCAACGGGTTTTGATGCGGTTTTTTAAATAAATAGAGCGATTTAAGAGGAAGGTTTATATGTATAATCTTGTATTATATATCATTGCACCCGTGCGAAGCCAGGGCGGGTCGCTGTTTTATTATAAATAATAAATACATATAGTCAATATATCCATAAAAATGTGAAAATGCGGTCATTTCCCCACTTATGGCTGGAACTTAGAACCTTCAGTAAAGAATTCTTTATCACAAACTGGATCTCTACTCTAACGCACTAATACGACTAATCAATCAAAAATCCCTGGAAATGTAAACGGAAATCGGTTTAATTATCATGATACCTAATCATTTATAATTACAATGGCGCGTGTTATTAATTAATTTGTAGATATCCTATTATCAACCCCAGTTTTTTCCCGCTGCTAAATCTAAAACCTCTTTTTGTGTAATCTAAATACACATTGTTCCTTTTTATCAGGTGTTGATAGGAAACAGTGGCATGTCAGATATTTTAAGCTACCTTAAGGTATTTGACTTAGTTTGACGATGGCTTTCTAACGATAGCAGCCAAATCGCCTTCTGAAACACGTAGAAACTCTAGACACTACTTAAGTATGCCACTAGTGGCGCCAACCAATCGAATTCACGGCCACCTTGAACGGAGCTATTTACCTTCTTATATATTCGACAAGCATATCCAATATTCAATTATCCATCCATGCCTAGATGGCTAGTGCTAGTTTCGAAGTTATATACCCCGAAATTATAATAGCCGGTACAGTGTCATCAGATTTTCATAATAGAAAATAATGATAAATTCATCATTAAGTTTACAACTTAACTGTCACGGAAAAAATACTAGAATATATATTGTTGAAATTTTATCGATAGATTTTAAAAGAACATTTATCTTTTGTTATTTGAGCTCGATATAACCGATTGGCAGATGTACTTACATACACGTGTCTTACAAAGTTTTAATTAGCAAACTGGAATTAACAATTACATTTAAATAAATATGAGTTGCGTGTGTCTGAGTAAGACAATTAGTCTTATCTAGTTCAATCAGTAGTTAGTTTGTTTTAGACACCCGGCCCCTTGACCCGTCTGCCGTCAGGAAACGCTTTCGCGGATTAGCTAAGTTATGATACGTCATACGTTGGCATTCCGTGTCAAAATAGCTGGACCTACCTCGTATAATTACGTGGGTTGTATTTTAAAAGCGCATGATTTAGTATGGGTAATTATTATTATGCAAATGTGATTAGAGCGTTAAGAATCTTCTGAACACGTTAACGGACACAGATGAAAACACAAAAGAAGTTCTATTATTATAACTGTTATAGGAGTCGTGTGTCCTTATTGTTATTTATATAAAACCAATGATCAATATATCGAGATTTAACATATGTTTTAAATCCGGCCGCTTTTCTATCGTCAACATTCTTTGGGAGTTATTTTCTAATAGCATTTGTGGCCATCTTTCAATAGAAGCACGAATACCATGAAATAGAGACCTTTATTACTCTGTCCTGTTGTACGACATCCGGACGAATAAGACAGAAGGAGTTAACAAGGCGTTATATAAAGTAAGTACTTAAAATATTAAAATTAGTGATAATTAAGTATCGCATCACTCATGGATGGGGAAAACATTTTTGCGATCGACAAATCGACAGTTTCATGTTTCATGAAGGATTCTTTCGAATATTCGTTCAGCAACATTGATTCGTGCTTGCCGATTTCAGTACCTGCCAATTAATAACACAATCAACTGTCGCTATAATTACTTAGCCCCGGCCTGCTGGCCAAATAAAAGGAGGTACTTCTTTGAAATCATCATCATTTGAGGTTGAACAGAAAAGAGGGATTAACATACAAAATGTGGTTCCAAGTAAGTGTTAAAAATATAGAGACGGACATACATGCCATTTTTTATTAAAACGAATCAGCACTATCAATCTATCAACCTCTACAATGATATTTCCCTAAATAAGTATTATTTTGACATCAGTATTTCCCATAGGCTTCAACTTAACTACTAGTGCTCAAATGCAACTGCTAATTTAAGTAATGAATCACTTGATTTTAACTTCATCTACATAACTAATACTCAAAACAAAGACGAGGACAGCGAGACATATAAGGACCTAATAAAATGTGATAGCAAGTAGAATACTTGCGCCAAATCAATCCAAATACCCGCAGAAATAAATAAAGCCTCAGGCTGGTCGACTACTATTGGTCATAAAATTAATAGTGGATACAGATTTATCAGATTTTACATATAAAGATATATCAACTTATGTGTCGCAATATACGTATCAATTTATTAAACGCACTTAACCCGCAACAGGCTACAGTTAAAGATAGGTCCTGTAAATTGAAAAGACTAAACAATTATTTAAAGACGAATCGATAATGTTTCAGATCATAGCCGCCTGCCTAGTTCTGGCTTGCACAGAGGCCAACCCCGTGGCCGTATCTCACCAGTCCCGGTCGGACCATCATCACTTGATCCATCACGACGCCCACCACATTGGTCTCGGCCATCATGGCCACCATGACCTAGGTCACCACAATCTGGGTCACCATGTACACTTGGATCACCACCATGTGAGCAAAAACGTTCATAACTATTGATTTTCTTATGCCTTATCTACGTATGAACCTAGGATATTAAATTAATTTTGTGCTAAATTAATTGCATACTTCGATTACCTATTTTATTAGCTGCATATGTCTCATTGCTTGGGCTCTTTCTCTATGCATCTTTATTTATAAGTACTTCTTTCATTTCCATCAAATTATCTTAAGTGGTCTGTTGTTTTTCTCCTTTCCTTTTTGGCTGAAAATCATGTACTTAGGTATTATCTAGAGCCATGTTTCTAGATAAATGCTTTATACGTGACCTGCCCAATTCCAATTCATCTAAACGGCTTTTATCCACATTGACTTTAATAAGTTTACGTAAACTACCTACCTGCTGCTGGTTAGCAGCTTTTCTGTTACTAAGTACACTGCTGTTTCAAGGATGTTACAGCGTGTTCTGTTCTCAGCTCTCGAATCCAATTAAAACAATTTAGTCCTTCTGTAACTTCTTTGTAAAATTAGTTTAATTTGTAGCGCTAATCTAAGAGTTTATTGCTTGTCAAATTTCCTTATTTTGTAACAGATTTACTCACCACTAAAGAAGTCTGTCATGAATTCCTGAAATCCCCATAGGAATAATCTAATAATATGGACAAGAGTTGCTGGAGGACAGTGGAGAGAGTTGGATGAGGCCTATGCCAAGAGGCACACCGAGTTGAGAGACATTTTGTGAAGTGTGGTTATAAATTTTTTAACCATGTAATTTCGATAATAAAGGCTTTATTTATTATTATTATAATCTAATAATATAATTGAATTCTCATTTTAGCACCACGTTCCCTCTTACAAGTTCTCGTACTCGGTGTCAGACCACCACACAGGAGACGAGAAAGCCCAGTCGGAGTGGCGCCATGGGGACTTGGTGAAGGGCGCCTACTCCCTGGTGGAGCCCGACGGCAACGTGCGGTCTGTTCATTACGTTGCTGACCACCACCATGGGTAAATACTTTTTAATTAGCTTTTATATATATATACTAGCGACCCGCCCCGGTTTCGCATGGGCATAAAAACCTTCCTCTTGAATCACTCTATTTATTAAAAAAACCGCATACATAGGGATTAGGGACATAGGGACAGAGAAAGCGACTTTGTTTTATACTATGTAGTGATGATAGTGATGAACTAGCTATTCCTCGCGATTTCACACGCCCGTAGAGTGTACGTACGGTGTGTGCAGGCCATTATATTTAGAAATATTTTCTTCAAATGAAACCAACAATAGGCTAGTTAGCGATTTTGTACGGCAGGGCTGTAAAGCGCCTCTGGCGGATAGTAAGGCAACTAAAAAAATCCATACAAAATCCTCACGCAGTCGCTAGCGTCTGCGTTAAGAAAAACTCGCACTAAGGGCACAGAAGTTATAAGCGTTTAAACAAACTGTTTAGCTTTATTGTATTAAGTAGAGATAAATCGTTTACTTCAGGCAATAGTTAACGTTTATAACGAAATCTTTAAAGGACGTGTAATTTTCAATGACTTTTAACTATTCTCATATTACTCGAGGACAGTATAATTAATTAACACCTAACAATTTTATCAGTTGATATCAGTAGTTTCTACTGTGATTTTAAATAAATTCGCACATTCATATTGTTACAACATCATTTTGTACATACATTCATGCAAATAAAGATATTTGATTTGATTTGATTTGATTTACTAACCTAAGCAATTTTAAAACCAGTATTTCCAGAGTTTATATTACTTAGTCCTATTCTAAGTATATCTTAGTATGAGTCAACGGACCGCTTTGCTCTATTTCTACGAACCATGAAAGACAATATCAATAAAGACTTTAATTAAATAAATTTTATTTTTCAGTTTCAATGCTGATGTTCACCACAAGACGCATCATCATCACATCCACGGCCATCACCATGGTCACCATTAGACTGACCACAATATCATCAATTTCGAACTCTTCGACGTCTATCAAAATAGGTAAAACTATTAAAATAATTGTAAATAGAAAGCATAAATCGGTAGCGCTAACGAATAAAATTTACCAAAAATGTTCGACTTTTATTTGTGACATTCTTAAAAAAAAAACACAATATGTGTGTATTATTTTGTTACAAGTTTTTAAATTAATTAATTTTTGTAACTTTTGTATTGGGAAGTAGGTTTCTCTTTTCTCACGGTTCCTTACTTACAAATATTGTCCCTCTTTTGATAATTTTGAAAGATTAAAATACTTACTAATATTTAATTTAAAATGTAAATCCCTTTACTCTTTATCTTCTTCAGGCTTTTCAACTAAAACAACGGAGAAAAGTTTATTTATGGCGTTTTTGAACTTTAACATTGTTTTAATATTTTAAACAACATTATTCAAAATTAACATGTCAAAATTTTACATTCAAATGTTAAATAAAATCTTTTATAGCATTCCTTTTTTTATTGACAATGTTCTGATTAATTGTGAATCGGTATTACTACTTACTACTGGAAAAAAAACACAAGAAAGTTAAAAAAGTATTTATTACAATAGATTAATTCATGTAGTAATTACAACCTAACAGAGACATATTTACATCCACATAAGAATACTAGCCGTTGGGTTCAATTTTTGTAAACCTTTGTTTGATGAAAATACGCCTACTAGCGTGTCTTGCAATCGCAATACGCCAAGCGCGTTCAAATAATCAAATGAGCAGTTTTTTATTCAGATATCAGGTTTTTATTTAAAAACTAGCTTATACTCGCGGCTTTGCACGCGTGAATTTCCCTCAGGAACAGTGGGGGGAACGGGATGACAGATAATGGGGGGACCTATATCCTTTTCAACACTTCTAACTATGTGTATGTGAAATTTCAGCAAGATTGGTTCAATAGATAGAGCGTGAAAGCGTAGCAAACAAACTTACGTTCGCATTTATAATATTATAGTTGGGTTATAGTTGAAAAAAAAAATCTTGTTAGCATGGAAAAAACCACTCCTTTGTTAATTTCTAACTATAACTTCAATATATTTGCAATATTACCGCTCTATACACTGGTACCCCCAGCGATTTTGGCAAGCTCCAGTCAAAGTTAATAATAAGGAGGTGACGGATGCTCTCCACTTTTTTTCAAATGATTTACAGTGAATCCAGAATTGAAAGAGCCACTGGACGGTGGATAGCCGGTATATTCATTACCTTGGCCTGGGGTTAAATAGCTTCTTTCTGCCGAGATGCTCGACTGGTCTGATGAGTTGTAATCTTGAACATTGCCAGTCAAAGCTTTGTAAGTAGAATCGACTCTTGAATGAGAGTGTCTTGTACGTTCTTCTCTTCTTACAACAGCATTAAACCTGATTTACAATTAATTCGTGTTTTTAACTAAATTCAAAAAAATATTTTTACCCATTTAGGAAAATTAACATCTCTTAAATGCATCAGCCGTTTTATCTGCCTCTCTGATCCGAACATTTTACATTAGACTACCTAATTGTGTATTTTGTTTGTTCATAATATTGGTATATCAATGTATATATCTAAAGGCTAAACTAGACTAAACTAAATTCGCTCAAGCACACAAATTCTTAGTAAAAGTAAAAAAAGTAAAACAATAATGTAATAAAAATCTTAAAAAAGACGAAATTAAAGTAAGATAATATAGACAACGAGAAGATTAGTATAGGTACTGTACCTATACTGTATATATACTGATTCATACTAGTATAGTATCTCCTTCCTATACTGTGCAGTATAAAGTGGTCCAATTTTTTTCTAATTTTGTGTGTGTGTTTATGGCCAGTCGTATTTAAAATAAGATTGAGTTATCTCACCCATTGAGAGCATCAGAAGAATATTCAACAGTCCTCAAAGCGCCATCAGGCTCGTACAGATAATTTTGTGTGTGTGTTTATGGCCAGTCGTATTTAAAATAAGATTGAGTTATCTCACCCATTGAGAGCATCAGCAGAATATTCAACAGTCCTCAAAGCGCCATCAGGCTCGTACAGAGTATAAACTCCACGAACTCTGTCCCCGTCTCTGCTCTCCCAGTGGGATTTTCTGTCTCCCGTGTGATGGTCTGACACTTCATATTTGTATTCGTATTTAGCCTGTTGATAAGAAAACATAATAAAATGAGTCAGTATGAGCTTATTCTGCAAGCATATAATTCTGTGCAGGAAATAATGTAGATAAGAAGTAAGATTTGCCGAGATTTTTAAATCACGCGTTTACAAATAGTAACTTTAAATTTTAGAGGCCTATACCCAGAAGTGGGATACAAAAGGCTGCGGATGATGATGGGTAGATAGAATAGATACTAACATATTTATTTAGAAATAATTGAGTATACTTACTTAATTGTCTGTTTGTCTTTTAAGAGATTTATTAAACAAATACCTGTCCGCCGCCGTTAGTAGCATATTGTTCCCCTGATGATGCCACTGCAAGAAAATGATTGGAAACTTACGTGATAAAATTTTGTAATAAATAAAATAACATCTTTCGGAAAAAAATACTAGGATGAATCAATATCCCATAATGGATAATACTACAAGAGAGAGTTGAGAAGAGTCTATATCTCAGAATATTATTAAATAAAATAGGTAATTTTACCAGCAGCAGCTAAAGGAGCATGTGTAGAAGCAGCTGGATGGAACACGAAACTCTGGGAGGAGGTGGCATGTTGAAGCATGGCCAAAGGAGACCCTTCCACCAGCCACCCGTTAAAAAGCAGCAATATCTATAAAACAAAATACATTTCTCATCACTTAGAGTGACTTATTGGACGTATCAGTTCATTTACGTAGACCTAGACATAATCCAAAGTTGATGACTAATTTCCCCAACTAATTTATTTATTTTTTACTATTTCTTGGGACAAACACTTTCTTTTATGAAATTGACTTTCTGCGTTCACAGTTAACCACTTCCGCAACTTTTATAAAACGAAAATTATCGTATTTTTGTTCTAAAGCAATAACTTGCCTTGATATAAGTAAAATCCATATTCAGAACAGAATCTCTTTCAAGTGGCAGTTGTATTGAAGGGCCGTATTAGCACAGCCTCCTTTTTATAGGATCTGGTAATCTGATAAGTGAAACAATGTGGTCGGCAGCGGATGTATTTGCATCGACAAAGGTCCTGTTGTCAATTAAAATTGCTGATGCTACTGTATGCAAACCTTCGGTTGGTAAATGAGGCAAGTACAAAAAATCCTTGTAATGTCAGTTCATTGTGTCTATCCTTCATTTTGATCGTGTCAGGTCTCAAAACCTCAGATTGTGTCAATGCATTCTTATAATTGGCGACTAAAAGGTCTTTGGATGATCAGTAAAGTTTTAAAATAATCATTTTAGAATGTTCTTCTTCTATTATAGTCATAAGGGCTATATAAACCCTATATTATTTTCGACTAGTTGTAGTGAGACTACTGGGCTAACTCTGTTCCTCGGTTGCAATGGAGCACTGAAAATATACATATAAAATATAATTTTTGACAGCGTTTATGTTTTTAAGACGAGATCTTGGTGAACACTAGCGCCACTATGAAATAAAAATCATTATTCACTGAAAACACAAGTTATCAAAAATCACTGTTATGTAATTAAGGTTCTGGATCTGTAGTTAATTTTAATCATATTGAATTATTAAATTATAGTTCCATATAACTAGTTATAAATTGCAAAACTGCTGAAAGTGGCAATTTTAAGCAATTGTTAAAAATAAAAATATAATACTGGCAGCTTGCGGCACTGGCCGAAAAAAGAATTAATAAAAAAAGACCCAAGAAAAACAAATGAACGTGTTTTTAGAAGCTCTCGTGGAAAAAAGAGTCTGTGTCAGCATCGGCAAACGCATTACTTGTACATTTTATTATTATCAAAATACACAATTTTCAACATGGAGTCAGATGTTTAATTCATTCCCAACATATTGGTGACCAACAACGTGATCAAGAATACTGAACAAAGCTGAAGTCGTCGAGACCAGTTGCAATTATATTGTTTGGCGTGTCGTGATTCCGTACCAACTACAAACGAAGACGAGATAATTCGAATATCTAACTGAAGGAGGAAAGGCAAGGAGAAGATAACAAAGAAAAGGTATTGTTGTTCTAGGCGATACAAAAGGGAAGTAAGCCCAGTTTTGGTAAGTAGGTACCTATTTCAGTAAGTCAATCTCGTCAATCTAGATAGGTATTGCATTACGTACGTACTATAATGCAATTTTTAATTATAGGGAACTATAATTTAATATGTTTAAAATTAACTTCAGATCCAGAACCTTAATTACATAACATGGATTTTTGATAACTTGTGTTTTCAGTGAATAATTATTTTTAAATGGGTAGTATTTAAACGCAAATCAATAAAAACAATTTTTGTATGCAAAAATAACCTAAATACATATCAAAATTACTGATTGCACAGCAAAATTTGTTTTGCTTCTGTCACCAAGTCTGACACTCGCTCGCTTCGCTCGCTCGCTCACTGTTAAGGTCACTGTATAACCATAACCTAACCTACCTTCTGTCACAAAGTCGTCTTTTGACCGTTAGTTGCTTCTGTCACCAAGTTTTTAATTTAATTTAAAGTAAAATAATTTATTTGATATACAGAAATTGATGGGTGATTATTTATTTGATGTGCAATTAATAATATCCCTTTTTAAATGATGGTGGCGCTAGTGTTCACCGAGGTCTTAAATTCTAAGTTCTTACCGGTTTAAATCAAATATAAGTAAACATGATTCCTACAGACTACTAAATACGACTTAAAAACTTAAAAGACACAGATTGCGTACCTATTGACACATTTGTGTTCGATACTAGTATGCATGTCAAGTGTAGGCTATATACCTAATAAAGGCGATGCTCGATTTTTATTCGATTCTTGGTTGTAGATAGTAGATATGCAGCATTATCGATTCATTTGATTTTTTACTACAACTACTGTAATCTCATAAAGCACTATAAGTCTACTTATTATTTAAGTATTTAGAAGTTGTATTTATCAAAACTTAAATAAACACAAATACAAAAATCACCTTTAACTACAGTCGCGGTAAAAAAAAAAACTATTGGAACATATTAAGTTATATTACTATTTTACTACATCTACAGGCTTATCGCAAAACTAAATCATAATGCTTTAAAATAATAACTAACTGCAACAGAACAAAGATACATTGCTAGCAATCACTTTCAAATCGCAAGCAAGGTTTCGTTCATATGCCTACTATTTCGTTTTATCTCTAGATGGCGTCCATGTTACCATCGACCAAACACCTGCAATTTTTGCAGAACAATTTCCAAGCAGATATTTTAATCATGTTGTATTGAAAATTCTTTGAGGGGTCGAACGCGGAATTTATTTTCAAAGGTAAAAAACGGAATTATTATTATTATTTTAAGGCAGGGGGTAGAAAAACAGGGAAGAAAACGGAAAGAGCCGTTCTTTTACCCACAGTTTCATTTGTAAAAATTTGAATGTTAGTTTCTGAAAACTTTGTGAGCAATTTTTTTGTAGATGATATAATAACTGCTATTATCTTATTTTTTGTTGGTTGTTGAAGAAATCTCTATTTAGATCAATTAGTCCGTGTGCAGGGTCAAATGACGATACCTAGGTACGAATGAATAAACACAATAATTTTATACTTTATTCCGAACTAATATAAAATGGATGAATAATAAAAAATGATATGAAAAGCAAGTGTGCCTAAGTTAGTTTGTTATTATACGAGTATTAGGTATTACGCCATATAATGTCACTTGTGTATAGTGCGGAATAACAAATTGGCGAGACAAGATTCATCGCTCCGGTTTTAATTGATACGTATGTTTGGCAATGTGTTGTAGAATGGCCCAGCATAAATCGAAATAGGTATAGGTTTTTTAGAATCATTCGTTTGGAACTGCAAAAAGTTATTAGTGACGTGCTTCGTCAAAATTTATACAAATCAGCACAAGTTTCGACAAAATCTGAAACTCAAACGTCAATTTCGTAATAATCTTTACAAAAAATGTTTTCACTTAAATTACACTAGATATTGGCGAATGGTAAGAATTTTTAATAATAAGTAGCTTTACTTTTCAACAATTAGCACAATAGTGGTTAATAATTTTGCTCTAGACGTGACAGTAATAAATTTAGGTACTTATAATTAAGATAAATTGGCAGATGCCAAATACTATCTAAGTACATAATACACGTAAGTACATGGTATGAAAGTGCCTAAATTACTCACATACTTAAATCGTATCATACTTAAGTTGACTAACAGAAGCGTGACAACTAATTAATCGTCGGTTAAATTAATTTCAAAGCAGCTTAACGTCTAGCAATCAAAACTAGAACTTGCAACTAAGAGTCTACATATGCAAATGATCTTAATATTTCAGCAATTTCTAAACCTGTTGCCAATTCAAGACTGGACATAAGTAAATCAAGAAAAGGAACATTCTTTTTATTTATTGTACTTTTCCATATATACAGTCATAGATATATTTTATTGTATCAGAACTGTCAGTAACAACATGACATGAGGCATAGCAGGTCGATACCAAGGTTCCAAAAATGTCATAGAATTTGGAAATCACGCGCAGTCAGGCGCGGTTTTTTAATCTATAAAAAGTGTTAATTTAACCAACATAGTTGTTAATTTTTTTTTATAAATCGATAATATAACCATATTATAGAACGATTTCTCTAAGTTATAACATAACATTTACTTAAGTATAAAAATTAAATTTTGGTAAACCAAGTTAATATAACTTTGTTTACCAAATTGAAGTGTACAACAAAGATTTTATTATCTTAAAAGCATTAAGCAACTTTTTCAAATGAACAAGAATGAAAGGATTAGATATATAATTCAATTTACTTGCAATTGAGTCAATTGCATAGAATATGTTAATCTCAAGATGTTAACATAGTAACAATAGCACAAAGACATCGATAACTATCTGCAATCAGGTAATATAATATTATATCACTCGCATGTCATCGCTGTGCAAAGTGTGCAAGCCGTTAATATCGGCTTTACTGAATAATGTTTATTATCGGCCTCATTACACACGAGTTAAGCAATCTCAATATCCAAAAGGAACGGTTTAGCCTTGTCTAATAAGTTTACATATCGACTAAAAAGACTAAATGAACCGTGAACTAATTTTAACTTTGCACAAAAATGCAGTGCGAAACACTGACTAATTATAATATGCCAAATGCAATGACAGGAATCATAAACTGTTATTTCTTTTATTTTTATGTGAAACGTTTGAGAGCTGTATTAACTACAGTCATGCGTAATAATTAACCCCACTTTTTTAGCAATAAACTTTTTTTCTACTCGTATACGCCAAACATACATACTATCCATAAAAATACTACGCTGCATAACACAGCAGCTAAACAATATATTAACATTAAACAAGCATTAAACCTCTGAAACAAAAAAATTTAGACTCCATTTCACCCCACAAATTGACGATAATATCAAGACTGTAGCGATTTCAAACATCTTATGTAATGATTATTATCAGAAATCGTTTTATCGTTTATTTCTGTGCTTATTTATTTATTAGCTTTAGCCATAACAGAAATACATAAAAATACACAGTAGTTAGGAGTTACTATGGTGTAATATTGTTAAAAAAAAAGAAAACCGTCGACCAAAACGTTGGACAGGTACAGCGCACATTGGAAGAATGGGACGAATTGCAGAATGAAATTTTGATTAATTTTGATTTTCTGCGTTTCGTCCCAAATGGGCCGTAGGTACATGGGAGAATTACTGAATTACTCGGCCATTGGGAAGATTGGATTGATGACCAGAAAATAAAAATGCAGTGTATTTTAATAATATAATTTCTATTAACCAATCAATTTGACATGTAAACAAATAAATAGAATCATATAACACAATACAATCAATAACTAGACGTTATTTCTATAATTTGTATGTACGAGTATAAATTTGATTTTTAGCAATTTTCACTTTATTAATTCGATTGATTATTAAACTATCTCTTTTGTATTATTAAAATTTTGTATGCCTGATGGCGCAACATAGAGTACCTACTATTTTTAATATATTTTATGTAACATCCTTAAACCTATGTTGGACGAAATAAATGAATTATGAATTATGATTGTCTACAGAAATATTGTGGAAATGTAAAGCATAGTATTTATGACCTTTATACATTAGGCAACAACAAAGAATAAGGAGTATATTGGTACTTTCGAAATTTTCACAGATAATGCTGTTTTTTTAACACTCGTGTAAGAATTGAGTAAAGTTCACAGATCAACGGCATCAGTAGCCAAGCAGCCCACATCGTGATCAAGATAATCGATCAGAGCAGCCGAGCCCCATAACCTTTGCACAATGCGTATATACGTTCATCTAGATACTGTACTTTTAACGATATATCACGTTTATTCAATTTATTTAATTTGTACATTTGTACACACACTTCATTGTTTTCAACCATACTCGTACGCGCTTCATTCACAATTATTTTATAACCTATTTACTTACATCAAAATAATGCCAAGGAGGCAAACAATGCTATCAGAGTTGCAAAAAAACAAGAAATTAAAAAAAAGACAAGTTTTATTTGTTTTATTTGCTTTAATCAATGTTTCATGTTTAATTCATTGTTTTTTTCACGTTTTGTTACGACGGTTTTTTTCATGTTTAAAACATGAAAAAAACATGATTTATTCCCAGGCACATATTTTTACTTGGCTGTATGGGCTTTTATTCCTATGCCTCACGGCAACACTGGCAAGCGCGCATTTCTTTGGCATTAACATTGAAAAAATTGCCAAATTGGTAACAGTTTTTAAGTCTCTCAAATGGAGTTTTTGGAGGGAAAGTAAACTGTCGCTATGTCCGCGCTGTATTTAATTTCTAAAACTTAGGTTTTTTCGAGTGTTTGTGCATAATATTGGTGGATTATTATTCGCAAAGTGTTCGTGAACAAGCGTGAGTGTTGGGAAGTGATACAGTGTCGATTACGTGACTTTTTATCTTTGTCACCAAAATCCCCATGATATAACTAAGTGAAATTTTTCCACCGCTTCACTTAGCCATCTGACTCAGACTAGACTTACTTACTTGACTGGACTTGACTATTGACTTGAATTTTTGACTCGACTGACTTAAGTAGGACTGAAGAAGATTAATAAACTCAAGAAAGGCCTTAAAGAACTAGATTCCATGGCCGTATAAACTATTAAAAAAAAAGTCAATAAGAAAATGTCAAAAAAAAATGTATGGATATATATATATATCCATACTTCCATATCCATCCATACTATCCATATCCATACTAATATTATAAATGCGAAAGTCTGTCTGTCTGTCTGTCACCTCTTCACGGCCAAACTGCTGGACCGATTGTGATGTGGTAGGGATGTAGTTAACGATCTGAGGTCAAACATAAGCTACTTTTGCGCGCGATATAACCGAGTACCACGCGGGGCGAAGCCGCGGGGAACAGCTAGTATATATATATAAAAGGTATATGATAATTAAAAGATAATTATAAAATAATAATATAATGTTTATTTTCTAAACATGAACTTGTTTCATTTGTCAATAAATACTTTGTTAAAAACATGTTTAAAACATTGTTTAAAACATTGTTTAAAAACAGAATGAAAAAATCAATGTTTAAAAACAGAATGAAAAAATCAATGTTTTATTTCTATGAGTTTTAAATGTGTTTTAAACACACTGATTAAAACAATATGTTTTTTTCGTAACAACTCTGAATGCTATGCATATGCGACAGTTTTGACCCAATGTGGAACCACCAACCACCTTCATCAAAGAAGGGTTCTTTGTTCTTTGAGTCTGACACAGATGGGTTTATGTGGCTCCATGTGGTCTTACATACCTACATTAGAACCGCGAGAATGAGCTGCTAGGGAAACGGGATTTGTTCTGCTAAGGTGAAAATAAAGTAACGTTCTAAACGTACTAAACTACTTAAATTTAAGGAAAAGATGAAAATCTGCCTGAAAATGGAATGCTAATAAACTTTGAACCATTTATTGGCTTATCAGCAATTTACTTTCGCAACCCTTTACTATGTATTAATTGGAACACCCCCGGCCACAAGTTAAGAACAGTTGAAACTTAAATTTATGATGCTTTGCTAAATCGATCATCAAACAAATTCTGAGATAAGGAATGTATTTAGGCCGCAAAGATAACCTATATCGTATGAAGATCGAATCTCGATGGCTTGCCTAACAAACTAGACTGAGACCAATAAAAGACTGATATCATCAAGTCCCTGCGATACCAATCATCATTAATCTCCGTATTGGACCCAGCAAACTTAAATCATTTTTAACTTAACCCTATCGTCTAATCGATCAATATTTAATTAACTATTCAAAGATAAGGGGTTATGGATTAACTAGGATGTGTGAATTACGCAAACGTGGTCAAATTAATTTAATTACTCGCCTAGTATCTGTTACTAACATTGTGTGATTCGGGTGTGCGTGCGCATATAAATTTAATTATATTTTAGCAATTAGAGCTAATATTTGCTATTTACATTTAATACCTGAGTACTTAATTTCCGATAACTAGGTCAATAATATTAATTCATAAACTTTTTTTATATATTTTTGTTATCCATATCCATACCTACTAATATTATAAATGCGAAAGTCTGTCTGTCTGTCTGTCTGTCTGTCACCTCTTCACGGCTAAACTGCTGGACCGATTGTGATGAAATTTGGTAGGGATGTAGTTAACGACCTGAGGTCAAACATAGACTACTTTTGGGCGCGATATAACCGAGTCCCGCGGGAAACAGCTAGTAAACTAATAAATATATGTACCTACATACTTATATATTTATTTTCATTTGAGTATAGCATTTTAGCAAGCCGATTTTAGTCTGAAACCCACTACATTTTCTTTGTGCCATTCACACAATCAATACAAATCTATGTACAACATACGTTGAAGATGCAATCCATCTATTATTAAAATATTCAAAAAGCTTTAAACTTAAAAAAAAAACTCCATCTTTGAGTAGTTGTGTAAAAATACTTAAAGCGCCGAAAACTTGATACATTTTTTATTTCACACTTGTAATGAGGCGACCTTGGGCACTACAATAATGTCTAATCAATTTGGGAACCTCGAGCCAGATTACGCTTACGTAAACGATTTTAATGCAGTGATTACTCTATTAAACGAGTCAATAAAACAGATTAACGATCAGGTTTGCCACTGACCGAGAGTATCAGTATTTCGGTGACAAGATGTATGGCTGGGCTGCCGCTATTAAGGTAATATGTACAGACTCGTGGCAGAATTTGAGGAAAAATACTATGTACTTACATACACTATTGATGTATACAAATGATGCAAATGGTTGAAGAAAACTTGTTACTTTACTTATACGTATCGCTAAACAAACAACTTTATCGGTGAAACTATTATTAATTAAGTTTTACTACTATCCTTTTTAATGTAAAAATGCAATACAATGAAAGTGAAGTTAATTAAATTACCTATCTTGTTACAAAAAAAAACAAAAAAAGTGAAGAACCCATTTTACGTTCTGTATCAAGACCAGCGCATGAGTAATACATCTTAAAAGGATTATCATATCTGTGATCGCTTGTGAATGTGGTGATTGGTTTCGTATTTACGTATGATCGTAATTAACAGGTTCTATGTCCTATTATGGAATAAGGCGGATGTTACATTTTTTTTTAATATAAAGTGAATTGTATAAAGTTTCAACCTGTAGTAATTTTGATAAAATTTGTTATTTCAAAATAAGTCTCTAACGACTGCATTAGCATTTTGCGTAGAAACCTTAACACTGCTAGGAGAACTTTTTAATAATAACACATTACTAACGCAGTCGCTTGAGTCAGATAAAGAGGCGCTAGCCACCACGTTTGTAAAAATTCAGAAGTAAAATTAATAGTAGAGTCCCAGGTGTCAGTCAGGCGTCAAAGCAGAGTATCAAATAATGACAGTGGTTCTATTATACTGCAAATAATCAAAGCAATTATGAATAGAAAAGAGCAACAAAGATGGGTCTTCGCACCAAATGAAATCTTTTTAAGACCAACAACAAAAAAGGTATTAATTAATGTAAAATAATTTTTAATTCATTTCGTTATTTTAATAATAGACGTGTCTGTTTATAAATCCGTCCAATTTGTTCCTATTAGCTTAACAAATCGCGCTATTTCCATATATGTAATTAACTGCACCTCGGCCAGTTGAGTATTAATATCGAATCAATACGTTTCGAATCCTGCATGTCATTTCGCAATTTGCATGTGGAGCTTAGGGGCTTGTTGCCTTATGCAAGCCCCACCTGAGCCTGAGCAACCTTTTTGGCGAGGCAAATTGCTAACTGGGACATGAGTGAGGAAATGTCTGAGAAAATAGAAAGTTTCAGGACCTAATCTATGTATGACAACGGTATATTGCATATTTTTTTAATTTTAGAAATATCAAATAATGAGCTTGTAACCAAATATCCTGTACCAAACTATACGATTCCTTTAGTACTCGTAGTTTAGACGTGAAATGGTAAAAATAGCCATTTCGTAGCGCGTCAGCATTTTTACAGCCATAGCGTTTCAGAATTTTTTGTAGTTCGATTGTATGTAGTTTAGAAAACCGACATCAAATTTAGTTACATTTTATTTTATTTAATATATATTTATTTATTTACATTTATTAGATACATACATAAAATTCTGACAAAATATATCGATATATAATGGTTGATTTTGAATAAGAATTGATTACTTAGGTTTTCAATATTGTATGTCTATGGACAGGGCATGGTAATCTTAATATAAAATAATGTTATTAAATATAAATAAGTAAATAATAATCTAATTGTGCCGTCCAACGATCCAGCCCAGAGATCAATATCGATCTCGATGGAGGTTTGAGAATACGAAGATTTTCTACGATCAATTTTTAATGACGACATTGCAAAGGTTAAAATTACTAGTTGAGCTACTATACTGTCTCAAGGGCCATCAATTGTGAGCTCTTTGTGTTACGCTTATCACCAGTTACATTCATCCACAGAGATTTCCCAACAACGTGCCTAAACCGTGGTACCTATATGGAAAAGTCTGTTTAGTTATTGCTACCTACTAACTTTTGACTATACATAGCAGCAGGGCAGACAATGTCTAAACGTTTTATTTGACTGCCCCTGCTTATCATTGATTTAACTCTTCTTACTACAGAGGTAATTATTCTTTGTATTTACGCTCATTGTTTAAACAAAGTCGTTATTTATGGCTAAATAATAAAAAATACGTCTAGTTATTATAGTTGTGTTATGAATTATGATGTATAGTGGTCAATATCTATTTGAACACTGTTTTATTACATCCGGTCACAATTAGTTTTTTTATGATGCTATCTCACGTTTTAATTACAAAAATAAATAAATGTAAGACCATATTTTACCTTCAATCGGACCTTGGTACGAAGTTTCATTAATTTGTCATAAAGGGCTTATCCCACATCATTTCATAATTTCCCTCATTACGCGCGTGAGAAATATAGAGATTAATGTCTGTTATATTTGTGTAATTTTATAGTATTGTTATATAAATAAAATGTATCTATTTCGTCAGGAGGTACCACCTTTAACTGAACACAAATCGTGTTCTAACATTGAAATTTCTATTGTCTCAGTTTGTCAATTTATGTTCCCAACATACTGTTTAAGAAACGTGCAATATTACAAGTTATAAAGTGAGGTTGATATTATAAATTGGAATAATTCATTATTCAAGACTGACAATATTTATGTTCCTAACTTTCGATTTACGTAGATTTCATTGAATTTGAGCAAAATTATCGCTCACTAAGTACTATTTATCTTTCATAAATCTGTCTTCTAAAAGCTTATAATATATTCAATCATTATGTTTACAAAGTTTTAACCTTATATAGCAGTGCTTTGAATTCAGGATGGAGAATTTAACTTCACGTACATACTTTAATACAGAGGATCTAACACAATAGCTTTTAACATCACCTTGGAATGGAGTTTTTTTTTAAGTACCACCACAGTTTTTTTTATTAGGTACTAATAGAACAATATTGCCGTGGATCTAGTTTTAATTTCAATATAGATCCATAAAGTAAAGCCGCTTTTACGGATGAAGGTAATGTCATAAGTCTACCTAGGGCTAGCCAGCATTAGCTTGTTTGAAGATATTGGTGCTATTATTAAAAAAAATCCAACGAAGCACAGGCAAATTACACTTCTTTGGAATTTCTAAATATTTTTCAACTCTTAACTGGTTACCCTATACTACTTAGACACACTAATATAGTTCAAAACGCATTGCGTTTTATATCTGGGTCACACGAATGTATGCGCCCGCCTTCGACGAGATTGTATAACATTATTATACTAATGGACCTTCCCGTGATCCTTTCTTATCGTTATTACCTTTTGTTTTACAATGAACTACTTAATCTCGTGTCAGCCCATCGTCACGGTCCCGAGGCATCAAGGTTGACGCGTTTGTCACTCAGAATACTTGCAATCTGACTTTCAGTTACTGAGGTGAGTCACAACCACTTTTCATGGTGATATGATCTAATTGATGGCTATCTTGAAGACTACTGGAACCACGCCGCCTCGTGCTCGGCGTAGCTTTGTGTTGACTTATGAAAGAGTTGGTTAATTTTAATTATTTACTGACGTGAAAGACCGATATCTATTGTGATGTATGTCTGATATTGTAGCTGTTAAAGGAATGAATCAATTACTTAATCATTGTGGTAACGTAAGGTGACTTGTCCAAAAGTTTCCTGCTTCAGAAAAAAAAAACAACAATATTTTTACCGTCTTTTGTGATGGTAGTTAAAGAGACGACGACAGAGACCAATGCGGTTTCAAAAAAAACTTTGCGTGCAGAGAAATCTGACTTTGATTTTCTTACTTTCAATATAAAGGAATTGGTAATTAAAATGACAGATATATATAGAGCTCGTGGAACTGTAATTCATATTACATTCAAAATAATTAATAAGTAAATTAAGTATAAATAATATCACAAAGAGATCTCAACGTTTCTTCAGCTGCCATTAGTTTTGTTTAAAGATAAATTGCCAGTCCGAATGAAGCCTATTCTTCATTATTTTCATTTTCCGATTTGCCCCTGTCGTCGTGTTTGCTCTTGTGGTACACGTGGTGGTGTGGCGCCGAGTATTCCACATCTGCGTTAAATCTGAAAGAAAAAATAAATAAACATAAACATGGTTAACTATGGTAACAAAAGCATACGGCTTCAAAAAATATTTTAGATCCGACATTTCCATATAATGTAATGAAGCTAAATAAATTTTAAAACAAAAGTAGAGCCGTGATTTACTGTCTTATATCGGGCGCCAACGTTTTCGTGAAAGTCATTTTATTTTAGTTAGAGTACATTTTACTTATTTCTTTATCTTGTAATTACATGGTATCACCTGAGGTGATATCCCCACGATGGACCTTGAATACCACGTTTGGAAACACCAAGATTAAAAAAAACAGTAATCCGACTATACCCATATCATGAATATGGATATAGTATATAAAATCGTAAAAATGAAAAAAATTGAAAAGTAAAGGCTTTAAACAAAAATTAACTATTTTGTTCCTCAGTATTTAATGTAACTGCTACGCTCTTCTGCGACTCATCATTAAAAGGAAACCGCTGAAAAACCAAGAGTGTAGTCGTGCTGTCTTACCATACAAAAACATAGACTATACCTAAACAATCTAAAGGAAGAGAGTCAGCACTGGAAAGAAGTTAACAATACTTGTACTTGTGTGTATTACCAGGGACCTAATTTCAACGTTAAGAGTCAGCCGATAAAAACATAAGACGTCTGCCTTACCCGCTGTGCTTGTCGGCGTGGTACTTGACAAGACGCTTGCGACCATCGGGCTCGACGAGCCAGTACTCGCCCTTAACTTCATCCCCGTGTCTGTGCTCTTGCTGACCCTTTATGTCATGAGTGTGCTCATCTTCCACTTTGTACGAGAACTCGTATGAGGGATACACCCAAGCCTGCGAATATACAATTTACATTTATACTTGCAGAGGTTCTTGTTTGCTGAGAAAGGCCCGAATGGAATACAAGTCGATTATTCATTATTTGCATTCCACGCTGCTAATATTATATTGCAACAATAAATCTGCTTAACTATGCCTAATCCACACCTACGTATCTTCTAAGGTATTGATAATAAATATAGCGACCGAATCATGGCCTTGTCTCTTATTATTATTTACAAGCGACCCCGGCTTCGCATGGGCATAAAAACCTTCCTCTTGAATCACTCTATCTATTAAAAAAACCGCATCAAAATCCGTTGCGTAGTTTTAAAGATTTAAGCATACAAAGGGACATAGGGCCAGAGAACGCGACTGTTTTATACTATGTAGTGATAGTATATATTGAAGAGTACTTACGGAAATGTACTAGTGTCTGAGTACTTACGTATTCCTCATGATGCTCGGGCTTTTCCTCTTTATCATATTTCACGGATATCTTCTGCTCCGACACCGCACGCCCCTCATTCAGCGAGAGCATCGCCAGGCACAGGATCGGTACGAGCTGAAAGAACAAAGACAATTCTTCTAACTAAATATTCCAAAGTCCCATCCCCAGTGATGGCAGAATATGTATGTTCTACATGCTAAATTGACACTTTATTTTAAGAAATTAGTAATTATTATTTATGGAATATAATGTGCTCTACACACTTATAATTGACACTTATTATAAGAAATAAAATAAAAGCTATATCGAGTATGTAGAGGACATGCTCTATTATATTTTAAGAAATAAGTAATTACTTATATTATTCTAGCTGCTAGTATAGTATTAACCCCATAAGACATGGGAATTCTCATAGAGCTGACTTTGTGAATTCCGGGCTGAAATAAAAAAATAGCTGCCGCTGATACTGTTACATTAATTCCTGGTATTTATACCTAACTCTTCAAATTAATTTAATTTATTATCTTGACTTAAAAAATTCTCCAGTAAGTTAAACAAACTAATGTGAGTAGGTACATATTACTTTTGGCTTTGATTATATTGGTGCATTCCAAATATTATGTTTCAGCTTCAGAGTGACCCTTAAAGATCTACTCATAAAGTTATTATATACCTACATATATCACAATTATTAATATTTTTTATGCAAAAGTAATTTTACTATACTAATATCATAAATTATAATATTATTATAATATTATTATAATATTATAAATTATAAAAGTGCAATACAGTGCTCCTAAAAATCCTTATCATTATTACCTGCCAAAACATCGTCGCTGATATTCACGTTATTCTAAAATGAAGTAGATTATCACAAATGATACTTCTGTTTAATATTTTCATCCTTTTATAGCACGAACAGAGCTATATACTGATTGCCCTTAAATGGACAGTATCCTGTAATAATCCTAATAATGATTACGTGTGAGCAGTTTCATTCAATTTCAGGGCGTGTACGAGGCATTCGTACACAGATAACACACGAAGAGAAAACTTTACTGATGGTCGTTCAATTATAGGCCTGTGATTTTGTACAATTGTTTTATCTTTGGATTTTTCCTGGCATATAATATTGTTTTAAATAAGTACAAAAGAAATTATGATAGGTACTTATTGGTCTTTGATTATATACTCTTTAATTATTACACCAGTGCCCTTAGTGCGAGTTTTTCTTAACGCAGACGCTAGCGACTGCGTGAGGATTTTGTATGGAATTTTTTAGTTGCCTTACTATCCGCCAGAGGCGCTGTACAGCTCTGCCGTACAAAATCGCTAACGCAGTCGCTAGCGTCTGCGTTAAGAAAAACTCGCACTAAGGGCACAGAGGTAGAGTTCTTGTTTCTACATTTACACCTTATACCCCTTATTTTATTTTAATTAATTTATTATTCCTGAAATTACTAGTCAGTAGGCTGGAGCAAGAATACATCTTCGTGGAATAAGTACGCCGTTACAAGTTCTGTAGTTTTTTCGAAACCGCCTTCGGTCTCTGTCGTGGTTTCTATAACGACCACCAGATTGCAGCTGGCACCAAAATAATAAAAAAAAAAACCTTACTGTTAAGAGTTGTAAAGACAGTGAAATCACCAAATACATAGATAATGAAACTAAACATCTGATATTTACAACTTTTAAAATAATTCTGTGCAAGCCAAAACAGGTACAGTTCATAGAGTTAGTGTTTTGTCGTTACTGTTCTTTCATTTAATGCCTTACCTAATAGTGCTATTCGTGAACCACTTCATTTTTAAAGTGACAATTATTTGAGTAACATCGCAAATGATGCAATTTATAACCTGCCTTATATTATAATTGCCAGCATAACAAATACGAGTATTAGTCCTAATTGGGGATTAGTTTCGTAAGTCATATACATAGCCAAATTAACCGCACCCGCGTTCACACGCGGCCGAGTTACACCTGTACAAACTAGTTCTAATAGGCCTGTTTATTTTTTATTATAATTAATATCTATTTATTTTTATTATAACAAAACATCTTTGGACCCGGGACGGGAAAAAATGATTTCGAAACGAATTGTATATATGCACCCCGAAATAATAGAATTATGGATCCATCAAACATTTAGCAGCCGTTTAGTGGAATCAATTTTATATATATGGTATGATGTGTTTAAATTGCATTTGATTTTAATTCTCAAAGATTGCCATCATCATGCATCTTTTGATTGCTTCATATATTTTTGATTATTTCATAGCCAAAAGAGACCGTAGATCTGAGTTTATGTTATGAATTTCAACTTGTTTCGTTAATGTGTTTCTCAGAAAAAAGTTTGATAGACAGACAGATGGACATCAAAGTGATCTAATAAGGGTTCCTTTTTGCCTTTTAAAGAACGGAACCCTAATTTGATTAATAAAGTCGCTTCAGTCATTTGCTTTGTTATGTGTTTGACGTTATATTTGTATGTTAGTGCGTGTCTATGATCCCTGGTAACTAAAAAAATGGATAAAAAATTTGATAGGAGAACGTAACTAAGTACGTAGTGAAAAATTAAAAAAAAAATAGTGCTTTTTTGCACCAAAAAGGCCTTTAAAAAATTATTCTCTTGCTCTTATCAAATGATGTACTAAAATAAGTGGTTTTAAAAGGATTAAAAAATGTACGTAATATCTACATTATTTTAGAGTGATTCGGGATGGCAATACCTGAATTCGTATTACATTCGGATCGTTGTAACTTTGGTAAGAGTTTGTTTATTTTTATATGTTCGTGCAAATGTTGACTCACGGTCTAAAAGTATCTGAACCGAATTTGAAAGAAACATGACGTCATCAATAAAACTATACAAACACCCACTGGTAACCACAAATAGTTTCCAATTTCAGAAGTTTCCACATACTATTCTGTCAATTATTTCTGACTGACACAGTTTACTATGTACTTATATGTTGTTAAGACCGATATCTCAAAGAAACCGTATATATATGCGAGTCCTTTTATACGCAAAGTTGCAAATAACGCTTTGTAAAATATCAAGCAATCTAAATGCACGAGAATTCTTATTCATTGTTAAATTTTATGTAAGCGTGTGTAGCGGGTGGTACACAAAAATTCGCCAGAAAAATAAATTACCTACCGTAAAATGCTGCAACTTTGCCAAGAGAGCCCAAGTTTGCCTTTTTCGTTTCGATTGCGATATTTCGCGTTTGCTTCGTTTTTTCCTATTTTCTACCATTTGATACAAATTTTACATTATTAGGGCACAATATTTTTATTTTTTTACAATAGCAACTCCATTGTTACTCTGTCAGTTGTGCGACAAAAACCGGCGCGTGTGGGTGAAAAATTGTAGTGGCCTCTAACTTTTGCAGTTTTACGAAGAGAAAATGTGTTATTAATCAGAAATAACGTCCCAAGGTAAGAAAACATTGTCTTTTTTCCGTATTATTTAATATTTTTATGAAAAGGACACCATTTCATCAAAATAACTTAGTAGGCAATGTTGTGCACTGTTTTGGAAACTTGAGTGACACAACTTTGCCTGGGTCTAGGGTTATCACTTGTCGGATTTCATTAATTATATATTTTTAATGTGCTTTCATTAAACTGTATAGTTCACTACATTAACACTATTATATTCTTATTAGGCACTAAGTACCACACATTAACGTTAACATTTCATACCTGATATTGTAATTTTGACAAAGCATATTTAAGTAATTTTTTAATAGCAGTCCGGAGTTTGCAATTGTGCCCGGTTTAATATAATAGGGTACCAATTTATAACCATGACCCTTCTATCAGGAGTGTAGCCACTAAGAAGTTTCATTTTTTTTTTTGTAGTTATAAGAAAAATGACAAGTATAAAAAAGAGAAGCAGGAGAAAACCAGGCGCTCGCAATTACGCTGATTACTCCGAGGAAATGCTACAAATTGAATTGGATCTGAAGTTAATTTTAAACATATTAAATTATTAAATCATAATTCCCTATAGTTTACAAATTGCATTATTGCTTAAAACGGCCACTTTTAGCAGTTTTGCCATTTGTAACTATATGGAGCTATAATTTAATAATTGAATATGATTAAAATTAACCTCAAATCCAGAACCAAAATTACAGCAGAGGGATTTTTGATAACTTGTGTTTTCAGTGAGTAATGATTTTTAAATGACGGTGGCGCTAGTGTTCACCGAGGTATCACCTTAATGACACTCAAGTATTTTGTTTCATTAGTGATTTAAATTTACGTTACAAACTGTTAAATTTTTGAAAAATAAATAAAAATATTTAAAATATATTCTGCTTTTATTTAGGACAACCCTGGTGTCAACGATATTTTTGTATGGAAAGTTTGTGGTACCTGCTACAACTTTGCCTATTAGCTGTGAAAAAAATAATACTACCTATAGGGCAATAGTGTAACTGCCGGGACCAACAATGTGCCCTTAGTATCCGGATAAAAAATCCTGCAAATTATCGACATTTTATTTATTGAGATATCCTTCTAGGCAATGTTGCGTCTTTTACCTACAACTTTGCCTACAACTTTGAGTTCTTGCTATTCCGAAAAACAGCATGTTTTTAACGTATTTGGGCCCTACCTGGCAAGATATAAAGTCTGTTTTCCGTCTTAAACTCATGAAAAGTCGTAATAATAAGTAGGTTCAGTTGTACGAACAAAAAACCTCAAAATCCAGGCAAAGTTGCAGCATTTTACGGTACTAGTTTTCTTATATTAAAGAGATTATTTTGTCATAATTAAATATTAAAAAAATTAAACACATATATATTTTTTGTGCTTACTTTCTAACAAAAATTATAAATCCTTTATGCATTATTTCGGTTAAAAACACAACTGAACCAATTTTAATTTTCAGGCGTTTTGGCTACTTTATTGACGCGATACGTATTCTCCAGAATTAGAAAGGAAGCCTTTCATGCGATTTTTTTTAGAATACGCATGAAGGCAAGCAGCAACTACAAGTTTAATATTTATTTATCAATCAGTAATACAGGCTCTTCTCTATCATAATACCTATTATTATTAAATTATAAATAACCCTTCAATCATCAACTATTACATCACAATCGTTTCTGATTTTGCAAAGATTCCTTAGTTTAATAGTTAGTTTAGGAAATTTGTCTAATCCATTAAGATTTACCATAACGCCGCACATATGGACCACGCCCACCGACTACTAGCGGCCGGCGAACGTTAAAAAGTATGACCCGTTCTTACACATATGAGATTGCTATATAAGTCATTGCAGACCGACTTTGCTCTCATTTCGACTGACGCTAAAGTTTGGCAAATACACTTAAAGCTCTCGAGGACATCGATGTAAATAGCCGAGCCGCAAATTGAAACAATAATATTTTTATGGTTTAATAACTGTGACATAATCGATTAACAATGAAGTTGGTGAGTTATTTAATGTACCTACTTGTGTAGGAATAAGATATCTTAGTGCCGTTCACTGGCCCTGGCAATCTATTATACAAGTCATGCCTAACTATGCATATCTCCTGCATAAGGAAGGAAGTCCAGCAAATAAAAAAACTTATGGGTACTTTTTAAACATTACAGGTGATCCTGATTTCCCTTATACTGAGCTTAACCAACGTATTTGGATACCACGACCCTGATCTAAACTACCACCTAAGTCAAATTCAAAACGGTCAAGATTGTAACAACGGATACACATACCCTGCCCCAGCAGTACAACTTACTACTACTGGCATCAAAGTAGCTGCGCCTGCTGCAGTCGCATATCAGCCTGCTGTGACGTCTTTACCCACGTTCCAGTACTCCAATGGTGGATATTCAGGAGGCGTAACATATCAAACTCAAACAGCCAAACTTGCATACGATACGCAACCCGTATCCAACTACCAGACTTCACTTTTCTCCCAAGCACCACAGACATACACCTCTAATGAAGTACATGGATATGCCACGTCTGCTGGCCTGTCTGCTGTAGCCTCCTCAAGAAGAACGGTTACCCCACTTGCTACATATGCTCAAGCTCCTATCATCGCCAAAGTGACAGCAGCTCCTCTAATCGCAAAGTTTGCTGTCGCTCCAGCCAAGACAACCTACGTCAATCAAAATCTATTATCTCAACAAACTTCTTATGCGACTGGATCCTTAGCAAAGGCTTCGCTGAACTCCTACAATGCCGTGCAATCCGGAGGTCCGGTAGTGTCCCAAGTGTATGCAGCTCCGTCATCTGGTTACGCTGTATCGCCAGCTTTAAGAGTTCAACAACAACCTCAAGTGAACCAATATTATTCTCCTGCCCCGACTCAATACGCGCAAGTGGTACCTGTCACCCAGTACACTCAAGCCGGTCCCGTATTGGCGCAGTACGCAAGCTCATCTGTGTCACATGGTGGCCAATCAGCTACACAATACGTAACGCAGCATTCCGCTTCTGCCGCTGCTCAATACGCAGCTCCAGCGGTTACCCAGTATTCTGCTCCAACAGTGGCCCAGTACGCAGCCGCACCGATTGGGGCTCAGTATTCGACATATAAAGTGGTGTCAGGTGCTCAATACGCGACTCCTATTGCAGCTCAATATTCACCTGTAGCTGCTCAGTACTCCGGGCCTACTGTTACTCAGTATAACAACCCAGCTGTGGCACAATATTCATCGCAGAAGGCGGTACCAGTGGTTCAATTTGCGGCACCAGCAGGTGCCCAGGCCGCAGTGTTCGCGTCGCCACCGTCCGTGGCTACGAAAAATGTGCACAAGGAATTTTTGGAGAACTATGTAAGTATTTTTTATTTCACCGCTTTTGATTAGTAATTGGATAAATCTGACACCAGTTTTATCCCATTAGATAAAGTAGATTATACCTAGTAACAAACCATCATACCTTTATCATTTAATTATACCTACTCTGAAAATAGCCGGAAAATAAGCTGAAGTTTTGTTTACATTATTCACAATATCTGTTGACATCAAATGTAGTTAGTAGGTAAAGTCTTAACTTTTAAAGTTAGATAAAGTACCTACTTGCACTGTATTACACAATTTGCAAGTAAGTAAAATAACGATAACAAAAATATTTCGTTTCTTGATTTCCATATGAAAGAACAATAGCCGAGTTAGTTAATTTAATTTTGAAAAACCACTCAAGGTTGACTTAGTATCTAGGTCACGGGTTAAATAATAAAAGAATCACTATACCATAGATGATAGAGTTACTTAAGATTTATATACTACTGTACTATTATTAGTTTCCCTTCCCAAAATTCGAATCAATATTTCTGTTGTCAGAGACCGAGACCGACCGAGGTCGGACCGAGTGGACCGACCAAAAACTGACAAAAGGATGTGCGGAATCAAATATCTTGTAAACACACACAATTGTGTAGTTGAAAACGTTTAAAACTTGAAGTGGTGTTACGTGAATAAATAAATAAAATCCCCGCTAAGCCTACTGAATTAAACAAAAAATTATTAGTTTTAGAATATAGTTTTTCTGACACCGAGTTTTAATGTAACACTATTTAATATTTAAAATTGTTATGTACCTAACATAGCTTTACAAAAACATAGATAGGTTTACTCATACCAGCTACGTATTAGTCATTTAAAAATAGATTATCAGTAAAGTTCCAACTGTTTTAAAGGATGATTATTATTTATTTATTTATCCATGAACTTAAAATTGCATACTTACAATTGCAATTGCATACTAACTAACTAAAGTATTACTGATTAATATTATTCATTAAAAATGTCCCGGGAATCAAAATGCTCATGAGCGTCAACTTGAATGTCGTTTATGTAATTAGAGTTGCCACACATCCCTGCAATAGATTTCGTTAGGTAATGTTTATCGTTCCAATGTGTCCTGCTTTTCGACGTCAAATCATTGGTCTGATTGATCAATATTGTTGAAAAAAAAACTAGTGCGCTACCGACCGGATATATAAACACATACACGTGTGATATGTCCTCATATTGACGTGACAACGTCTTAAATTAGGTTGCGGCTGGGAGTCACTTATGAAAAAGTGTAACGCTCGGTAACGTTACGATGCGCTCACAATGAGAGCGAGTGAGAGGCACGCGTCCCCTAAGAGCGAGAGAGACAGACTCAAAGTCGTTGTCACGTAAAACTTTCGCCCGTATACCGACTTTACAGGCAACCAATTTTTTTTTTTGTTTGCCTCTTTATCCACCAACTAGCATAAACGTGTAAAGAAAATTCACAATCAGAAACCTTAGCTACTCTGTGCTTCCCGTTCCGTTGTTCCCGATTGTTATGGCTAGATTACAATTGTTTAGTCCTTGACGATCTCTGGTTTCCCTAACGGAGGTCAGATGGCAATCTGGGGCCATGATATGATGTACCATTGCTCCGTCTGAAGAATAAGCTGAGTACGCAAATAAAAAAGGCTCGGATAAAAATAATAGATGGGATGGATACGGTAGTGTAGATACCCTATAATTAGAAAATTTTAAAAACAGTTCTTCTTCGTCCGAGCATGTTTCCCGGTTGCATCTTCAGCTTACGCTTCAGAGCCCAGGGTACGCTATTAATATAATTATATAGATTTGGCGGAACTGGTTATTACAATGGAGCGACTGCCGTCTTACCTCCGTAACCCTTTTTACAGGGAAACCAGACCCACAGGAACATGACGCGGGTGTGTAAGTGGCCAACACTGTCAGATTTTCAGGCTGCCTAAAGGCATCTGACATAGACTAACGACTGTCATCTACCGATAACAGCCGGGACCAACGGCTTAACGTGCCTTCCGAAGCACGGAGGAGCTCAAGATAGAAATGCCACTAATGGCGACCAATCTAAACATGGCCGCGCACTCGCCGTCGCCGTCATTTGACGCACACTATCGTTACGAACACGCGCGCCTCGATAGGCTGTCGAGCTCCTAAATTATTTAAAACACTTTATTTGAAAAAAGAGAAAAATTTATAGAGATTATAGTAGGTACATCTCTGTTAGGAATCATATTAATTTCAACGTAATATACTTACTGACTGACCCTTAATGCGACATCTAACGTTTAAGGCTATACGCAGTACAAACCATGTTTCTAAATCCGTAATCCTCGTCAAACTCAATGTCGTATCGATAATTAGCCATCGCGCTTTGTGGAAATTCTCTTTGTATTTTAATTGTTAAAGGAATTACAGATACTTTTATACTAGACTGATATAGCTAAGGGTGCCTCTCCAACTAGCTGTTCTTTCATTAGGTGTTAAAACTTATTCTAACTAAAATTATATATCTAGTAGCCTCTTAGTCTTAAAAACCTCTGCGGCACTTGCTATTCCGATCAATTCTTCTCTACTTCTCCATATAAGTACTTCGTAGAAATATTTGATTCCGTCATCTTCTTCATCCTAGCGCTTTCCAGGTTGCATTATCAGCTGGTTGACGAGCCCAGGTTCAAACAAGATTTTCTTCCTGTAGCCTTTCTCTTTCTCATCATTATGTGATTTTACATCACCCATCATGAGTGACAAGAGTTTGTTTGTTCGAAGAATTTGGCCCAAATAGGAGATTTTCGCCCTTTACCTAAAAGAAATATGAGAGACCAATACGTTCCAGATCTTTGACATGGTTCACCTTCTCAGTCCACCTGATGGAAAGCATGCATCTCTCAGTCCATAGGTATCTCAAAGGTGAACTCTATTCCACGTGAAATAAGAGTAACTAACTTAAAGTATCTACTGAATAATAGGTACCTACCTATCAAAGGATATTCTATTAATTTACAGAAATTTAATTATTTTATAGTTACCAGTACCTAGTTACAATACCTAATACAAGAGAGCAAAAAATACATTAGTAAATTAAATTGTAATTGTTAGGTTTGAAGGCTAAATTAAATTACTAGGCTGCTGTGAGAAGTGAGAAACGATATTAATCAGACTGCCCGCGGACTGCCCTGACTGAAAGGAGGGATGTGTTTCATGCATAGCATTATCTAGTATAGCATTCTATAATCCGTGTCTCTGTCTGTTTATATATCCTGTTAGTAAAAGGCTGGACTGATTTCAACATATTGGTTCGGGTACATAAACTCTACTGTTCTGTTTTATAGTAAGTTCTACTGTTCAATAGTTTAATTAATTATTACGTCACGGTAAAATGCAATGCACAGAATATATAATCGATGCAACATCGGAGCTTTGGGCTATGGTACTGAATACCTATTGTATGGTGATCGCACATATACCTATATTGTGTGGGTTGTACGCTTGTTCGCTAACCCGGTCATATAAAAAATACATAGGTAGATTGTAACTTTATTTAAATGATCATAAGCCTGTGCAATAGGCTGAAAAGGGCATTTTCAAGTTTTTTTTTGAAACATCAAATTTTAACACTCTTAAAAGCTCATCGTGATAAGAAAGCATTTCGAAACTTTAGAGGTATTGTCGCATTTATTGGCCCTACTTCACAAGAGTGCGGTTACCTCGATACAATTACGCAATAATTTATTTAGTTTACTTGTATAAAGCTGTGTTACGATTGTGTACATACATGTTATCTAACTAAAAGTATCCTTAACTTTGAGTAAGTAAAAAGTCAACCTAAAAAATATTGTAGTAATTATACTGTCATTTTTCTGAGATAAGAGAAAAAAATCTTCAAAAGAAAGTTGAAGCGTTTCTATATGTAATCGCGATGGTCTTAAAATTACGAAACGGTTTTGAAAATTGTAGGTTAAAACAATGTAATTATTTCCTGTTATTAATTCCAAATATTTAATGAATGAATGGCCAAGAACAACAAACAACTCGACTAAAGTTTATTAGACGCGTATGCCCTTTAAGGACCTTTCTCACGGCATGCAGCACGGCAATAGAAACCAATTACCACCTATCTACATCTACTATATATAACTTCATTGCAGGACGCACACCCTCGATATGCGTACGAGTACGCAGTCAACGACCCTCACACCGGCGACATCAAACAGCAAAAGGAAGAGCGAGATGGTGAAGTGGTCAAAGGTATCCATTTTATATTTCGTACGGGTTGGTGTGGTGGACTCATAAAACATCAACTAGACCATATATGTAGGGTATAGCTACCGAAATTAAAAATTAAAGGCTAGGGGTAGGGGTACTAGGGGTAGTATGAGGTTTTACAAACGCAGACGCTAGCGACTGCGTTAGCGATTTTGTATGACAAACCTGTACAGCGCCCCTGGTGGATAGTAAGGTAACTAAGAAATTCCATACAAAATCCTAACGCACTCGCTAGCGTCTGCGTTTGTAAAAACTCATACTATAAACTCATACTCTAAAACTCTTCTTCTAAAGAGTAGGTATGTATCTAAGAAAAATGCAAGTACTTAATTCTTAGCTGTGAAAACATTATCATCCAAGCGTTATACCCTGTTTACATCCCAATCCGGAGCACGGCATCCGCTAAAACACGATGTCTTACAAATTAAAAGAGGGATCTACGCATATGTGATACTCATTCGTAGATCAGAGGGATATAGGTATGATAGGAAATTGATTTGAAATGTCTAAAATGTTTTAAATTGAAATTTGGTAACCCTAAGCCCTAGTTCGTACCAGAAACCGCACGTTCACTGATAAAATGAAGGCAGAATCGAGCATGATCTACATAAATTATGTATTTGTATCCAGGTCAGTATTCTCTGGTTGAACCGGACGGCTCGGTGCGGACGGTGAACTACGTCGCCGACTGGGAGACCGGTTTCCACGCAGACGTGCGCAACAGCAAAGACAATCAACATTAGAGTACCTTGCACCTGGTTGATTCTGTCAGCGAAACTTATGGTAAGAGCTTGTGGAACGGTCCTGCCATTTCATAAGTTCCTAGCCACGAGATTGGTATAAGATTGACGAACCATCGCATTCATTCATTTCGTGTAGGTGTCATGGTCAATCGACCATGCACACCCTGGTGTCAGAGTTCTTCGGATCCGCCTCTCGGCCTCTCACATGGTTCCTTTAACGACTACCAGATGGCAGCCGGGACCAACGGCTTAACGTGCCTTCCGAAGCACGGAATCATCTTTTTTATCAGACAATCAGGTGATTCAAGCCTGCAATGTCCTAACCAAACTGGAAACAACTAAACAAAGTATGCTTCCCGTGGGAATTGAACCCTCGACCCCCGGGTCTACAGGCACACGCCTTAACAACCATCGCATTTTGAACAACAAACCTACAGCGTGTTTTAGAAAAGGTTAGGGTCCTGTCAATGAAGGCGATGCGATGTAAACTAGGAAATAACAAATTAGCATTATATTCGCTATTAAAGAAATATGGTTATTAAACACCTGAATTTTATGTTTATATACAAAGTTATTAAGAATCTACCTTGCTAAAATTTATGTCTTTATTTAGAAGAAAATTTATAAAAGAAATTAAATAGGTACCTACTTTAAAAAATTACAAAGATTTGAAAAAAAAACTATAATTACCTACGATGTTATTACGTTACTGTAGTAGACACCTAATACCTACAGAATAGGTTTTAAAAAAAAATGTCGGAAATGGATACTGGAGAGATAAATTACTGAAAGTAAGTTTTGCAGTGTTTGTATGATTAAATATAAATATTATTAAATTCAGATTCGTATACATACCTATTTTTTTGTATTGTGATAAACGAGCTCTAAAGTGGCTGCAAGTTAGGTACTCTATATTATGTGCCACAAGAGTATTTTATTGAAATTTAATTTAGTGTATAGGGTAGATCGCCTAAGTAAAATTGGTCTCAGAATTACCACAATGGGATCCCTACACTACCTATTGTGGAACTGCCATGACCGAGATATTCTCGATCAAAATATTAAAACTAAGTAGGAACCAAAAAAATCAAATAGTTTTAAGAAAATTTTGTATTTTTTGTTAGTAGGTGATTTTATTCGAAATTGTAATATTTTAAGCATTCTACGCTTTACGGATATTGTCTTATATGGCCTGTCCGTTCTACAAAATTCTAAGAGATGGAGGTCGTTGGTTTTAAAACGAAAATGAAAATTTATGTTAAAACTAGCCATGTTTGGGATTATTTTTAACAGGAAAAAAACTGGACTTCATAATGATCACTAGGTTCAGTTTTTAAGTTTTGATTAAGATAATTCACTTATTTTTGTTGGCACACAGAAATAAGCGAATGGTTTTTGTTACCTACAAATAGACATGAGCGGTAGGTAAAAACCTTAAAAACCGTATTTACGCAAATTGGGCATTGACCGGGGTAAATACCTGATTTGGGTTTTAACCCAAGTAAATAACATTGCTTTGGGTATTTTCTCTCTAACTATGCATTCACAAAATGGGTCTTACTCTCTTTTGACATTTTTTTGTCGCACCACTTGTTATTTTAATTATGTATTTAATTTAATAACACAGATTGAGTTGATCTAAAGAAAAGTTTTCCTGTTGAGATGTACAAACATCAAACAACGCGTGTTGTTGGTAGCGTTTCTTTGCTATAGCTCTATATAAACGCATAGACCCCGTTTGTGTTTCAATTGATGAAGTCAGATTTTTTTTAGATCACCTGATGTGATTATATAGATATATAAAATGACTTCGGATCACCAGTTTTAAATTGTTTTTTAGCTTTAATGTCAAAAAAATTATAATTAAAGTAAAAGATAATTTTATCTACCTTGTTTAATTTTACTAACTACTTATTATGTATTTGTTTCACCAGCCCATGTGTATAGTCGATTCGTATTTGGTATCCTACGTATAAGTAGTTGGTATTTCCCGTAAAGCAATGGTAGTTTTTCGCGAAGTTGGTATTTCACGGATGTGGTAGTATGAGTATTTGGAATTTAACGTACCTAGAGTTGGCATTTTCCGTTTCTTGTATTTAACGTCGAAATCTATTGGGCTTTGAAAAGCAAAGATTTTTTAAACCGTCTTGTGGTAACTAGGTAGTTCTTTATTCGAGCGTGTTTCCTAATTAGATGCTATCAGGAGTAATTCTGCAATTCGTCCCATGTACCTACGGCCCATTTGGTACGAAACGCAGAAAATCGAAATTAATTAAAATTTCATTCTGCAATTCGTCCCATGTTTATAAATGGTACAATCTGTAAAAAAAGTGTTAGTGTAGAAATAATAAACGTTGAATTTTTCATTATGAAATAATAATAATATAATAATAATAATAAATAATAGACACATTAAAACAAAAACTATCCCTGAAAGCACACCGTCTCGCAAGATATAAGAAATCTAGTCAGCGAAAAGAACATAACAAGATATTTAAAAACAATGAAAAGCAGTTTTACAGACAACTAAACAAAAGTCCAGACACAACACAAAATGACAACAGAATACCAGATAGTAAAGATTTAGAAGAGTTCTGGGCAGGAATATGGGAGGAAGATGCTGTCCATAATAGAACAGCAACATGGATAGAAGAAGAAGAAAATAGATGGGAAAGAATAGAAGAAATGAACTTTACAGAAATTACTGAAGAAGATGTTGGTCAGGTCACAAATCGACTACATAACTGGAAAAGTCCCGGTATAGATAAAATACATAACTTTTGGTTTAAAAAGTTAAATGTTCTTCACAAAATATTAGCGAAAAATCTGACTTTAGTAATTCAAGGGAAACAACATACACCATCTTTTTTTGCACAGGGCATAACATACATGATTCCAAAGGGAAACTATTCTAGCCAGCCGTCTCAGTATCGCCCAATAACATGCCTACCAACAATTTACAAATTATTAACATCAATAATTACACAAAAAAATAATGCACATTTAGAGACAAATAATATACTAGCCGAAGAACAGAAGGGTTGCAGGCGGGGCCACATGGGATGTAAAGAACAACTCGTCATTGATACATTAATAACTAGACATGCAACTTCAAATAAAAGAAATTTACACTGCACATATATAGATTACCGTAAGGCTTTTGACAGTATTCCACATTCTTGGTTATTACAAATATTAGCAATATATAAAATTAACCCAACTATAATAGATTTTTTAAAGAACACGATGAAACTATGGAAAACCACACTTTATTTGAAAGATATAAAAAGTAGAGAAATACTTATAAACAAAGGTATATATCAGGGAGATTCTTTGAGCCCAATGTGGTTCTGCCTTGCTTTGAACCCAATATCTCACTTACTGCGTAATAGTGGGGCTGGATATCTTTTAAAGAAAGATCATGACAAAACTTCAGTTACACATCTAATTTATATGGATGATATCAAGTTATATGCTAAAACACAAAAGGAAATGAAAACTCTTATAGACATTACAACAAAATTTAGTAAAGACATAAATATGCAATTTGGTTTGGATAAATGTAAAGCAGTTAATATAGTTAAAGGTAGAATCCAGCCTGGCAATTACGCAATAAGTGATGAAGATAGCATCATCGCGATGAACCCGAACGAACTATATAAGTACCTTGGTTATCATCAATCTAAAGGATTAGATCACACAGCTATAAAAGAATCACTTACCAAAGAATACAAAAGTAGAATAAATGCATTATGTAAAAGTCATTTAACAGGGAAAAATTTAATCAAAGCGATAAACACATTCGCAATACCTGTATTAACCTACTCGTTTGGGATCATTAAATGGAGCAAGACTAATATTAACAATATTGAAATCAACACTAGAACACTACTCACAAAACACAATTGTTTACACCCTAAATCAGCAATAGAAAGAATGTCCATAAAAAGACAGGAAGGAGGCAGAGGCTTAATAAACGTGACGACTCTTTGGAAAAAGCAGATATATACTCTCAGAAGTTTCTTCTACCAAAAATCAATCAATAGTGATATTCATAGAGCGATAGTTAAAAACGATACAAATTACACCCCTCTTAATCTGAGCGTAGAAAATATAACAATAGTAGTAAATAATATAGAAAATAGAATTGAACAGTGGAAGAAGAAAGTACTACACGGCCGACACCCACACGATCTTGATCAACCCCATATTGATACCTCTGCCTCCAATAAGTGGCTCTCTATCGGATCTCTGTTTCCAGAGACTGAGGGCTTTATGATAGCAATCCAGGACCAAATCATTAATACCAGGAACTATAAGAAACATATAATCAAAGACCCGACAGTTACAGACGATCGATGCCGTAAGTGTCATAGCAATCCTGAAACCATACAGCATATTACTGGAGCATGCCCTAACCTCGCACAAACAGATTACACACATAGACATAACCAAATAGCAAACATTCTCCACCAAACAATAGCAAACAAACACAAACTAATTACTGACTCACAAACCCCATATTACAAATATAAACCAGAACCGATTTTAGAAAACGATACACACAAAATGTATTATGACCGAGCAATACTTACTGATCGTACCATTCATTACAATAGACCGGACATAACCCTACAAGATAAATTAAATAAAATAACATACCTGATTGATATCGCTGTACCCAACACACACAACATACGAAAAACCATAGCCGAAAAAATACATAAATATACTGATTTGCAGGATGAAGTCACCAGAATCTGGAGGCAAGAAAAAGTATATATCGTTCCAATAGTTCTTTCGACGACCGGAATCATCTCTAAGCACCTCCACCACAGTCTCAAACTTCTTGATCTGAAGCCTTCTACTTATATACCAATGCAAAAAGCCGCCATATTAAACACGTGTCGTATAGTAAGAAAGTTTCTTCAAATTGACGATAACGGACCGACAAACTCAGAAGACTAGATAATAAATTATAATATCATTTACTTGGTTAACGCCCGTAAATGGTAATAAAACACCAGCTCAAGCTGAGATTGTAAAACAAATAAAAAAAAAATAATAAATAATAATCATAGAATAGTCTTCAACTAGAATAAGCATATAATGAAAGTATGTACAATAAACTGTACAGAACATAAAGGTTGATTTGTATGTAAGTATATTATATACAGACAGAATTGGAAAATTATGAACTAACAAAGCACAAATTATGTGCAAATGGGTATTATGTAGGCTTGTAATAGGGCTGGGGTAATAATATATGGCTCGATTAAGGACCAATGTAAAATGAACTGCCGATGCTGAAAATTATTTGTGAAACGGAAACGATGAGGAAAGAAGAAAGTAGAATGCACTTTAAGGTATATCATTTTGAACTTTATTTTATTTACTGTTTGTACTTATACAAGATATACTGAACTGCTAAGTTATTTGTTATCAATTTTACAAATGTTGATCTTACAATGTGATCTAGTTTTTGTGAAAATCAAAAGATAACCAATTTAGAGAAACATTGACAGAGACAGCGGGAAAAAAACATATTATTTTTTTACACAACATTATTTTCAGCCAGTAGCTTAAATTGTTGAATTTATTTTTTGAACAAATTGTGGTATTTCAACTAATTACTACTATCGCCATCTAGTGATGTTTTAGTGAACTAAAACGTTTTATATTGAATTTACCACTTAATTGTCAATTGACAGAGTTCTTGTAGGTTTTCCTGTAATCTTCAACTACTAATGACCTATATTCCGTAATTTTTTCAAAATTTTAGGGCCATTAGTTTCGGAGATCAGGGGGGGAATCGCATCCATTGTTTACTTATCTGGAAGCCATACATGTCAACCAATTGTATTCATTTCGGTAACACTTGAACTTGTGCGTTTTCTTATTAAATAAAACAGTTACCTGATGTCTTAGATAAAACATTCAGCAATAACATTTTTTTCACAATCAATTATTTTATATTTAACTATGAACAAAACCACAGCAAAATGTAACAATTCTAACGAAATATACATTTATCTTAATTCTTGTCTCACTGACTGTACCAAGCGTTGATAAGGTTTAAATTTCCATACAAAAAAAGAATGGGACGAATTGCAGAATGAAATTTTGATTAATTTTGATTTTCTGCGTTTCGTCCCAAATGGGCCGTAGGTACATGGGACGAATTACAGAATTACTCGCTATCAGGCAGGAATAATTAGCTTACATTTGCGAGCAAGGTTGCGCTTTGAATGGAGCGACTGCTGTCCGACCTCCGTAACCCTTTTTACAAGGAAATCATGACAAATAAATAAAATAAAAACTAAAAACAAACATTTTCAAAAGTAGGCTCCGACCCAGCATATGCTGGAGGTCTATATAACATACAGCGCTTGGCTTTCGTCCGGACCTCTTTTTGGTGGCTCACCACCACCTCCCAAAAACCACGCACGAACATGGTCCTCATGTATTTATGACTATGTGACCAACACTGTTAATTTAGGCTGTCTAGAGGCATCTAAAGATCTGCCATCTAGTGAAAACAGCCGGGTCATCGGCCTGTGGAGCTCAAGATAGAAATGCCATTAGTGGCGCCAATCAAAGCTAAGCCGCGCTCGAAATCGCCTGACACGCGCTATCGTTAGGTGCACCCTAAACGCTCATGCGTGCATGATGGAAAACCATCAAACAAAGGGATGGTACGCGAAAGGTGAATTGAATCGTTTCCAAACAAATCCTTTTAATTTTTTTAATTTATTTCAAGAATTTTGCGATGATTTGTTTGGAAATAAGTTGATTTAATTGTTCCATCGTAAATCATCGCAAAATTCTTGATTTAAACTAAACAATTTAGGATTTTTTGTTTGGAAAAAAGTCGATTCAATTCACCTTTCGAGTGCCATCCCTTTGTTTGATGGATCGCCTTACGAACAACGGCTATAGTTTCTTGCCGGTTTCAGTTATAGGCAATCAAACAAACTTCAACTTCATTTTACTTATTATAGTAATTATAGTATACATATATGTCTAAGTGCATAATACTAAAAATTATAACTTGAAAAAAAATAAGAAAGAAAATATAACTCCTTAAAATTCTTGAAGTATAAATATATTAAAAACTCTTTACAATTTATATCACAGCACCAAAATATTATTATACGTCCATAATGTGTATGCCAACAACAAAACACTTAACTTATGTCATAACAAACTTGTTTAAATCCTTTCCATTATAGTAGCACTTAGGACACGCAAAATCTTTGTCGGCAGTCTTATTAGCCTGAAATATAAATTTGTGAATTAAAATTACAATCCATTTGAAAATATATTGTTTTACAGACTAAGTTTTTTCAAAGGTCCCATAAAGAAAATTAGATGATTCAAGCCCGCAGTGGCCTATTGGACTGAAAACAACTTATACAAAATTTGACCTTTAGATAGATAGATATATATACACTCCATCATCTCATTGTACATCTCTCTCTCATCAACTCCACATCTCATTGTAACATTTAACAAAAGGGAACAATAAAAATGATGTACTTATTGTTTACAAAGTAGGGCTTATACCTATTGAAATTTATACATATATCTAATATGTAATCTTACTATATATAATTTCTTTAATAAAGGAAATTGAGAAAAGAAGAGGGAAAATGTGGGGACATTTAATACAACGACTATGAAAAACATTATGGAAGGCAAGATAGAGGGAAAATTGGAAAGAGGTACACCAAGAAAGTTTTGTAGAACAAAGTCTTACCATATCAGGATGTGAAAAGGCTAGCGGAAAATAGCGACACCTGCAAGAGACTCCACCGACAAGAGAACAGCACTTTAATTTAAGATAGATAATAGATAAATATAATTTCTAGATAGTAAGGCAAACACCTAGACCATAAATGCATCTGTACCCAAGCCATCACGCTACCACCAGCGTAAATTTATAGGTGTTTTTTTCCCTCTGGTAGCAGAGGGATTAAGTTAAAACATAAAGGAGCATGAAAGTAACTTACCACCAAACAATAGTAACAGAATATATGTGAACAACCCATGGTGTATGGCAGAACAGGCTTGCTTGAACAACAGGCACATACTGTATTATGGGTCATTACAGCTTTGGAGGAACTCGCCGATGATTTCATATGCTTTCTCCACCAAACATACTTCAGTACTGTAGACAGTTTACTTCTGAGCCCAAACATATTTATCAATGATATAGCTGTGCCAATTAATTCCTGAAAAAGTTACATGTATTAAGTAAAGGGGGTTACCAATAACTGTTTTAGCGTGCCCGAAATAATTGAATAAGCAAGATGTAGCAACACTTCATGTACTGTCAAAAGTCAACAATAAATAATAATTTTGTCAGTATATGACTTGTGGATACCTACCCAAAAATAGCACTTTTGAATTGAATTGTATTGAATTGTATATAATACAATTTAGGGGAGGCCTATGTCCAGCAGTGGACAGTTAGTAAAAGGTGTCAAAAATCAGTATCTTTTAGTACTAAAACATAAAAAATAAGATGTACAAAATAAGTTACAACTTACAATAAAATTATGCCACAACAGTTCCCTGGTCCATGAAAAATCTGTCAAATCTTCTCGTGTAAGCTTATCAGCTGTAAGCTCCAGACCAAGAATAAAATCAATAAGCATAGGGTACTTTCCACTCTGGATGAATCGAATAAAATTAAGTATATCTCCAATCAATTGAAATGTTTCCAACTTTTGAATAAAATTTTGTATTTTTGTATTTGACGTCAAACTATACAATGATCTCTCTTTAAGATAATTCAAACCTATTCTGTATCCATAATACCAATAAATTTTGCTTATTGATATATTATCAGCCTTATACTTTAATGATAACATTTCTTGTCCAAAAGTACTTTTCTTGCTGTAGAAAGAGTATTTGAAAATCCATGTTCTAATTAAAAGTTCTAACTCAGGTAAGATTGCTTGTAGGATACCTGGCTGAAAGTTGTAAAAATGTTGTAATACTTACCAAGTATGTTGAATGATAGAATACAAATATTTAAGTATAATGTAAAATTAAAATATTGCAGTTACAGGTATTAGGTATATAATAGTTAGTTGGACTGGCCTTGGCAACACAAGAGGATACAAATTAAGATAATATAATAACCTGAACATGGTAAAGAACCTTCAAAACCCCAAATAAGATTATTTATTATAGAGATATAAAAGGAAATTGGTAATTTCAACAAAAATCTCCTTACAATTAAAGAGTTTACAATACCAAAGCTCCATGATATCATTGAATTTACCCGAATACCGCATAACAATAGTTTTTCAAGAGAACAATATGTACTTAGACTTGTGTGGAATATTAGAACATACCTCTAAATATTTAGTTGCTTCAAATATTTGTTGTATAAATAGCTCTTCTACTTGTTTGTCCAGATGTACAGCATCTAACTGAAAGTTTTCATCAAAAAAGTTAGCAACTTTGACCACAGGGCTTTTAATGGCTATGAATTAATGGACAAATGCCCAGGTAAATTTGAAAAAATTATACCATATGACTCAGCTAGAGCTCATACACAACAAACAATAAACATTCACAACCAACCACAAACCAATTGTTATTTGGACACAAGGGGGATTCTGCCTCCAGAATTTAATCTCAGATGCAAATACTATTATCTTCTTATTATAGTTGATAATAGTATTGTTTTTATCCTTCTACCTTCCCTTTTCATATCCTTTCATCTGTACAAAATAAGATCTTTCCCTACCTGAGTCACACGAGGAATATAATTTATACTCATTTTCTGAATGGCTTGAAAGTAGTGATTATTTATTCTTTGTACAGTATGTATGTACAACAATATTATTAAAATTAATTCGAACTCGAACTTCGAACCCAAATTTGAACCATTTTTTTTTTAAATATGTTTTACGGCCTTGGAAACAAGTCCTTTGTCGAACCAACACAGACTAACACCCATATTCTCAAACGTTTCCTCAAACTCCACTCATCCTCACTCGACCTCAATGGTATTCATAGTTGACACTAGCTTCCTCACCTTAAGGAAATTACTCAATGGAGTTGAGGAACGAACTGTCAAAATATAAGGTTGGTCAAGAGGTACCTTAAGGAAGCCTCGAACGTTTCGTTTAACGAAAAGTAGGTACTTTTATTGAGGACCAGATTTAAAAGAACTAGTACCCACTGTAATAAGTTCTTTGTGTATTAAGTATTTTATTGTTTTATAATTAATCTATGCCAGTAAGCTAAAATTGAAAAAGAAATTTTGGCAAAAACTCTCTTTACGTCAAAAAGTAAGGCGGTTTACCAACATACAGAAATGAAACGGAACGTCATTCCTTGACTCATCCTCACTGGAGTTTCCTCAAGGAAACAATTAAGAATACCGTTTTCAAGGAAAGTTGGAGGACTTCCTTGAGGCGTCCTCGAATGAGGTTGAGTGGAGGAGACCTATGAGGCAACGTTTAAGAATATGGGTGTAAAAGTATGAACAGACGTTCCGATTTGGTTGATTCTAACCATTCGACCACGACCAAAACGGAAAGTAATGAGAATGGTCGATCCGACATAATTATATTATTAAAGTATGAACAGACGTTCCGATTTGGTTGATGCCAAGCCAACCATTCGACCACGACTAGAGATGGGTTTTTGTCCGGGCTAAAAGTCGGAAATAATAAGCGCCCGATTTTCGTCCATTTACGCCCGATAACAGTTTATTCCACTGGGCGTTTACTCAAAACTTTAAAAAATGACTACTTTACATATATTTATCAATAAAAGAACATACATTTTCGGTAAAAATTGTTTGTTTTTACCCGACTGCCAAGAACAGATAGTGTCATTTTCGCATATTTCGTACCATAATATCATCGCTATACTCTTACGTATCGACCGCATCTTTTCAGTCTGCAGTGCTCTTAAAAAGGATTGTGTACCAAGTAACATTTAAATGATTTGAAATGAAATAAATTATTTATTTTCAAAGTTAAAAATGAAAGCAATAAATCATAGCAATGATTTTTTTAAACATTGTTTGCCTAAGTACTAGGGTTGTAATTTTTTATTTTTAAAATATTTACTATAGTTATAAAAATCTTTGCATTTTTAACCGACTTCCAAAAAGAAGGTTATCAATTTGGCTGAATGTTTTTTTTTTATGTTTGTTACCTTATATCTTAGTCATTTTGAGACATAATTTTTTTTGTTTGAAATGGCATACTTTCAATTTGATCCCATTAAAATTGTATCTAAACCGGTGTTATTGTTTGGTTTTAAATCTGCTAAGTCAAATTAAATGAGTTTTTTATTTTATTTTTCGTAGTTACTACAAGTTGTTTGTTGGTGATATAGTATTTTGCAAGGTCAATCTACCCCGTAAGCCACAATATTAGTATTTTAAACCCCGTCACGACCGCAGTAATCCATACTAATATTATAAAGTATGTCTGTTACGCTAAACAGTTCGACCGATTCATCATCATCGTTTGGGGTAGATATCGCAGTCAATCACACCATGAACACCATGGTGTTGACCACACCCAGTGTCTGACATCGAGAATTCGAGATGTAGACCACACCCAGTGTCTGACATCGAGATGTAGACCACACCCAGTGTCTGACATCGAAATGTAGACCACACCCAGTGTCTGACTCCGAGATGTTGACCACACCCAGTGTCTGACATCGAGATGTAGACCACACCTAGTGTCTGACTCCGAGATGTAAACCACACCCAGTATCTGACTCCGAGATGTTGACCACACCCAGTGTCTGGCATCGAGATGTAGACCACACCCAGTGTCTGACTCCGAAAAGTTGACCACACCTAGTGTCTGACATCGAGATGTAGACCACACCCAGTGTCTGACTCCGAAAAGTTGACCACACCTAGTGCCTGACATCGAGATGTAGACCACACCCAGTGTCTGACTCCGAGATGTAGACCACACCCAGTGTCTGACTCCGAGATAAAGACCACACCCAGTGCCTGTTAAACTTTTATATACAATAAAACACGGAGAAAATATAGCATACTAGCTTTTGCCCGCGGCTACGCCCGGGATAAAAGGTACCCTTTGTCTTTCTCAATACTTCTAGTGGATTGTTTCAGTGGATAGAGCGAGAAAGCGTAACAAACAAACAAACTCACTTTCTTATTTATAATCTTAGTATGATATGTATGAAATTTTCTGTGGAAAAAGTAATTTTTCCAGTAATATAGACCAAGACAAAGAGAAGACAAGACCTTATTTCTGTGTTTTTTTAGATATTTTAGGTCTAGTAACTTCGGAGATTAGGGATCTAAAAGTATTTTTCTTCATCTTTCTTAAATAATTTCAAAAATAGAGATTTTAGGACAATTTATTTTAATTTCAAATAATGAAAATTGTCCTCATAAACACAATCCACATTAAACTTTTTTTAAAACTACTTTATCCTTAAGGTATGGGGTATAACCATACCTAGGTATTTACATTTCTTTTATTTTTGTAATTTTACTATATTATTCGGTTTACACATGTGCACCAAATTTAAAACTCTAGGTTCAGTCAGTAGGTTCATAGTCATAGGTAGATAAAATTGGCTGCAACAGGCGAAGCAGACAGACACCATAGTTATCCTAAAATGGTTCTGTTTGTAATTTTTATGTACGGAATCCTAAAAACATTTGTATAATATCTATAATGAACGAATACAATCATAGTTTCATACCTAAGCTAGTGACTTTTCAAAAGTTGCTTGAATATCTAATTAGTTGACCTTTAAGCTACAATAGCAATCATATCATATCTCATGCTAAAATGTTTATTTATTTCTCGCTTACATGTACATAATATGAAATAGGTGGAATTACATAATTTGGTAAGTATGTAGATAAACCCAGGCTGGGTTTATCTACATACGAAGTCTTTGAATTGGTACTAAAATTAAAATTTATAAATTACAATTTAATAAATATCAAAAAATAAAATAAAAATAATGTAGGGGTGATGTAGCGACAATGGTTGCCGCAACCACGCTATTTTAGCATTTTTTTATAATGGTACCGGCCGCATGATACCTTAAAGAACTAGTTTCCATGTCCGTAAAACGTACTTTAACTTTTTTTAAATTCAATCGAGCGAATGCGAGCTTTGCGTCGAGCGATTTTTTTTTAGAAAACGTCGAAATCTCAATATTTTAATTTGTTTCTTGAATTAAAGACCAACGTGCACGTTATGGAAGCCTGAATTGAAATTTATAAATTACGAGATGGTTATTTCACCTCAAAGTCCCGGTGAAGCCCAAACTGTGCAATCAAGAAAATCCAACATGGCGTCCAAACAAAATTCGGTCGCAGATACACGGTCCGAATTAGCAGAATTAGTGAGGAAAAAAACTGAAGTAGCTGTAAGATATTTACTTTATTTTTCGTAAATACTGATCATTATTAATACCAGCGTATGTAAGCGACTCCCCAAACAAAAGTTTGTTGTTTTATTGTTGTCTACGACTATTTATTTACATTTCAGTTTATGTAAATAAATAGTTATTACCACTATAATTAGGTAGGTACACATAAACCCAGTAAACATAGTGAATATAGGTAGTTTTTTTTTTCACTGCAGCCTAAAACCTTGAACAATTCCTTTTTTTTTTAGTTTTCTGGAATTCATTTTTTTTACTGCACATGATTATTAATATGTAATACTATACTAATAATAGGAAAAACTATAATAAATTCTGAAAAATGACTGTATTGATATAACATTCATAAATTTCAGGAAACACTAGCAAATCTTGAGCGCCAAATTTATGCATTTGAAGGGTCATACTTGGAAGATACACAACTATATGGAAATATTATACGTGGTTGGGATAGATATCTTACTACCAATAAGAGCACCAACTCAAAAGCAGACAAACGGAATCGAAAATTTAAAGAAGCTGAACGTTTATTTTCTAAATCTTCTATTACATCCATTGCAGTAAGTTTTATAAATATTTGCTAATTTCTTTATGCCTATATCACAAAATCTATAGTCATATTCAGTAGCCAGTTAGAAAAGAATTCTATAGGTAGGTATACTTTTCTTACTAAAGTCATATACTTTACATCTACCATGTGACCCATTGTACAAGCTTTAGAATACTGCATTAATATTTATAATGACTTGCTACATCACACAGCATTTAGCCCGGTCAAATTAAGCTGAATATAGGAAATTTTATGTAGAAAATCTGAAACAATCATTATGCTATTTGTACAGATTTTACAGATTTTTGAGATATGATCAAGAACCTAAAAAAAGGGATCTTCATCCCTTCCTATACCCTCAGCACAACCCCCAACCTTGATGACTTTTAGTATGTTGATCTAGACAAGGTATAAATGTGCCAATTTTCGAATGTATAAAAATTAATTACTCTGGTTTTAATAATTTTCTCAGACTAATTACAAATAGGTATGTATTTTCAAAACTATCAATATTCCAATTTGTATCACCAATTTAACAAACTTGATATTTGTTCATTCAGCTTATTTTGAGCTGTGGAAAATTTGACAAAGAGTAAATCGTAAATAAACCTTTTTTTATGAAAAAAAAAAAAAAAAAACATTTCTAGCAAGTGCTATAAAAATGCAAAATGTATGATTTCCTGAGCCGATTTTATAACACAGACCCACAACAGCTATTTATAGTACATAGCATAGGTAGCATGTCAGAGCTGCACTTGACTTGCTTTTAAACCTTAATATTTGTTACAGGCAGTCAGTGGCCTTGTTGATCCAGCAGAAGCCAAAAGTGAGTTATAACTATTTTCAATTATCAATTATATTTATATCATGATGATAAGAATCTTTCCTGGTTTTCCAATAAAATAGAAATCCAACAGTTTAGTTATAATGTCTAATGAGTCATACAAATAAAGCAAACGCTGAGCTAAGAGCCGCTGAGAAGATATGCCTAAAAATCTGTTCCTCTTTGGTTTTGCTAAAAGATGTGTGATCAAACTGTTAAAATGATACATAAAAATTAATTTGTTTTCCTATTTATTTCCAGATGAAAGAAATAGTGAAACAGAGTCTCAAACAAATGAAGATTCATCAGACACTCAGATTGGCTCCGGTTTGAACATTGGAGCTCTGAATCATACTACAATTCATGGCTCTACAGAAAGCATTGCATCAAAGCCATCTGGTAAACAGCACACAAATGGAAACATTGAGAAAGTTATAAGTCATTCCCAGATGAAACAAAGTGCTACTCAAAAGATTGCAGCATCATCTGGTATTCTACAAAAGCCGTTTGGCAGTGAAAACAAAATGTTGTCTGCAGTGGGGCTTGATAGTCGACCTGGCACACCTAAAGATAAGGATTCTATTTTGGGCTTAATAAGCAAAGGTGATACGACACCAAATGCTTTAAAACATAAACTGAGTAATAATAATGGCAGCAGTAGTGTAAAGAAGAGTAATAATAAAAAAGCAAGGCATAGATAAGATTTCTTGAGTTCCAACAAAGACCTCAATCATATAAACAACAATGGATATTATTAACTGAACACTGTTTTAATGAAATAAAACTATAATGGTGTTCTAATTGGGTCTAAAAACAGCTTGTGCCTCTACCCAGAGAGAGAGAATTGATAAGAGGGTATTGCTAAAATTTTTGGTCATCTTTCTAATTAATTTTCTTCTTTACAAACATTTCCCCTTCTGAACATAGATTCTGATTTATGAATTTTAACACCTTACATAAAGTTCTAAAATTTGTTACTACTTTGTATTCTGGTTCCATGTTATAGATATCCAATGTAAAAAGAGAAGAGGCTCCCATAGAGATTGGATACATCTGCTTATAGTCTTTTGACTGATTTCAAGATACTTAACCTAACTGCCAACTTTAGTAAGTAGTGAGCTTGTGGAATGTTAATAATTTTACTGTATGTCAAAAAAACCCTTCAGGTCCGAAACGTTGAATTTGCAAAATGTTGAATTCACATGATATGTTGCATAGTTAGGTATAATGTCTGAGTATCCATCTATCATCCTGAATAATTAAACACATATTTGTAATTTGTCACTTCTAGTACAGAATACCTAATAGTATGCTTCTGGTAACATTTCGCAGCAACATCTCTGGTTGGGACATTTAGTTAATCCCAGTTGTCCCCTCCACCAGTGTCAAGGGGGACAATTGGGATAGTTTTACAAAAAAAAGTTTCCCTCCAAGGGCAAAAGTGCTATAGGAAGAGGACTACTGGACACACTGATAGATATTGCTCCGTGACATTGATTTAAAAATTTACATAACTGGTTAGCCTGACCTTCTCTTTTTTGATATAGTAGACTTTACGCAACTAAAGGTTTTATTTTCAATCCCCTGTGGTTAAGGTCTTGATGAATATATTATATGGATGATGCATAATACCATCTTGGAGATATTCGTAGGTAAATCTGCTGAGCGCCAATATGGGGTATCTTCTGTTTATAGTCTAGTGATTAATCAAAAGCCTTGGAAATGATAAACACTGTATATTATAAGCATCTTTGGTGGTTATATTAATATGGAGATATTATTCACTAGTTGATTCTTTCATGGCTTGATCTAAAAAATGATTGTTTGAATCTTGATTCTGGAAAGAAATGTTTTAATTTTAATTTTCTACAAAATAAATTTATTACAAACGGAAAATATGATTTAATTTAAAAATATTGGCATTGTTACCTTTCAAAGCTCTTGGCAAATCTCTCAGTGGTGTCAAATATCTGACCATAACATAGAATAATATTGGCAAGAAAGAAATTACACCAGTGCAAATTAAGAAAACTGTTTCTGGTGACCGAAGTCTCTTACAACAATCAAGGTCTTTGCTCCATATTGCCCTAGTAGTATTCATCTGAAAACCAAAACCAAACATTAAAGAAAAGTTACACTTTATTAATATTGGACAACAAAAATTAATACAATAAATAAGTGTGCATTTACCGAATCCAATATATCAAAACACACACAGTCCAGTCCTATGGAATCTTTGCTGAGAGATCTATAAAACTTATCAAGCTGTACATAAGATTGCATGCACCTTGAACAGACTTCATTGGAATTATTGTTAGCTGGATTTATTGTAGTTTGAATGCAGGTAAGAGTCTCATTGAGCATTTTCTTGAAATTGATTGTATTACTTGACAATACAGGTGTGGCTCCTGTCCAATTGTAACATTCTGAAAAATACATCAATACCAATCTGAGACTTGAGAAAACTTTCTTAACTTAAAAAAGTATATTAAAAGAATGTTTTTTTATTTCGAACCTAAGTAATGATTTACTACAACAGTTTTATGATTTCATTTAACCCTGTCACAGTAAACATCTGATCTGTCCTGCCACTCTGACCAACTAAACCAACCAATATCCAACAAACATTCTAGCATCTGATATATCCATCAGAAACAGTACATTTTAACATTTCCTTGCACTCGCATATGACAACAATATTAGTCTGGCAGTGAAAATGTTAATATAGTATAAATATTACCAACCATTACAATTTCCTTTTTTCCATATAGATAATATGCTGTCATGATATTCTAAAACAACATCCAGACGGTCATGTGAAATGAAGACTTCTCTACATGAGGTGCCATTAACAACAGTTTTCAGCAACTCATTGTACTTTTCAGTAAACATTACATATTGGTCAATGCACTCTTCACAAAGTCTAACTGGTCTAGCATATTTGATGGAACACTTAGTAAAATTTGACGCATATTCTGCAAAACTATCTAAAATCTCTGTACATATTACTGGTGGATCCTCTATAAATCTAAAACAAAGTTGATTTGTTATTTTAAACTCAATCACTGCAAAATATAATATTAAAATGGTATTACATACAAGTTGGTAGTTGCTATTGGTATGTTGTATTCTACTTCGCCAGCATTAATAGTAACATAGGAAAATATTACCCAAATGGAAAAAATATGCACATTCATCGTATAATTTGATTGGAGGATTTAATCACAAACAAAATACAAATAGTAGGTAGGATATAAAATAGGTACATATATTTTAATAATCATAAGAAAATTCACACGGAAATTCTTTCTCAAATGAAGACGAAACGAACTAGAAAAAAAGAAATGTTAATTAAATCGTATTTTAATTTTATAGGTAGAAAATATGAAAGAGGCTTAAAATTAAATATTAAATTAAGATGAGTTAAGTTTATATAGGTATCTCCAAAGAGTATGTAATCAACGGTATCTCGGACACAAACTAAATAGAGATCTCGGATATCTCTGCTTTCTTTCATAATTAAATACCCAAAGGAGAATAGTGACATTGACATTTTTTTTTTTGAATATTTTTTACGGCCATGGAATCTAAGCCATTAAGGCCTTTCTTGAATTTATTAATCTTCTTCAGTCCTACTTAAGTCAGTCGAGTCAAAAATTCAAGTCAATAGTCAAGTCCAGTCAAGTAAGTCTAGTCCATAGACCTATTAAATGTATGGACGGGAAATACCTACAAAAAAAACGTGTATACCTACAACCAAAGTGTAATATAAAATGGAGTCGTATATAGGGATGCCCAAAAAAACGTCGATATATCGCTATCGAGATATCGAGACACTGTTCCGTAAACAACTTACAACCATTTTGATTGATAAAAATTGTTTATTTCATAAAAGTAGATACTCAAAAACTAAAAACATTCCCCTTCTTTATATTTATAGTGTTATTGCTTTGTGAAATAAAATCTAGGGGGTTAAATAACATCTCTTAAAACCATGCAAGAACGATTGAGTAAGCGCGATGTTGCTATACATCATGTACTGCGCCATCTCGCTTACTCACTCGTTTTAAGGTGGTGTTTAGAGATGATATTAAACACCGGACATTGTGAGAAGAAACTTTTTAATTTTACGATACACCTGTCACTTTCTTAAAATATTTTCGGGAAGTTAGTTTATAGTTTTAGTGAGTTATTTTACCCCGTCATGCCCCGGTGTCAAAATTACATACACAACAGGTAAGATACAGTTATCTTGGCACGGACTTCAGGAGATCAGTAGGAGGTATCTAATAAAATTAACAGATAATCTGCAGGTGCTACAGTTATAATAATAATCATTTATTTCAGGTAACAACATTAATACAAAATAAAATAAGTAATGCCTATAAATAAAAAACTAATGCCATATTAATGCTTTACGAATAGCCATCTCATCTATAACTAAGGCGCAAACCAGTGGATAAGGACTTTGCTCAGCTTTTCTTTTTAAAGTATCAAATGCTTCTTGAGTAAAGCCTGGTTCCGCATTAACATTTTAATACCACTTGCTTAGAGTGCGGACGTGAGGTAAACACGTATTATATTTTAGCGCTTCTTCATTATTTACTAGTTTTACTTTTTAGCTCTTGAATAATGTCAGTCAAAACAGCTACTTTTTCATCGCGCCTGCGAACTTTTTCATTAAGCCGTTTGATTATTTTTCTTTGTTCGGAACATTTTTTTTTCAATGCATCCATTTTTTCTTGAGTTTTTGCACTTTCAGTTTGAATCTGAAAAAGAAAAATATCATTAAAGTTTCTAGGTTATACATGGGTACATAGATGTACCTAAAACCTTATAAGGTACTTTTCATTCATTATATATCTATCTATACTTCCATATTCATACTAATTCATAATAATATTATAAATGCGAAAGTCTGCCTTTCCGTCTATCTGTGACAGTGTAACAGATATGTTACGCTTTCACAGCTGGATTGATTTTGATGAAATTTGGTATGAATATAGTTATACCCAAGGTCCAACACAGGCTACTTATTGTCGCAGGCGGAGCCGCGGGCCACAGCTAGAAGATAATATTTTAGCAATTAGCAACATACCGAAGAAGTACTTGGCAATAGCAGTGGTTGTACACTGGTGTTTTGATTGAGAGCTGCATGTTCGACCTGAAAGTAAAATATTATTCATAACTATTCCCGTTGTAATTTAATTAAACTAATAGGTAATAAAAATTCAAAAATAACTTACCAAAGAAGGCAGCGGTTTTAAAATTGTGTCTTGAACTGGAACCTTAATCTGAAAAAGTACAAAATTGTTTATATTTAAATAGCCTTTATTAAATTAAAAATTGAGTTTAAAATCTAATCTTACTGGGACATCAGGGGATTAAATTGCAGCGACTCCGGCGGGAGTAGAAACTTTCAACTGAAAAAAATCAAGTATAAAGTATTTAATTTTATTCATTTCTACAATAATTATGTTACAAATACTGTATTTAATAAGTATAGTAAACGGAAATAACAAAATGGTAGAATTAATTATAATTTAAAAATTATGCTTTCTTAGTTTCATTAGATGAACTACATTAAACATTGGTGAGCCGGATATGTAAGATATGGATGGATAAAGAAATATATTCTATTTGATGATGTATTTTATTTATATATATTATTTGGCCAAAAATGCCTTGTTGTTTAGCAGGTGCTAAACAACAAGGCATTTTTGGCCAAATAATAAATTATTAATACGTTAATTAATAAATTATAAATTACGTACTGCAAGAGATGGTGAAGGCATTGCTCCATCACGTAATCTTATTACGTCCAGGGTTTTATTGAAGCAAGCTTCTTTAAAATGTAGGGAACAGACGAATATTTTTTTAATACTTGGGTTAATATTTTTCGTCCCTATTATATCAAGCCATTTCTTTTTCATTGCTTCATTACTAGGTAACCTATAATAATATTAAAAAAAATTAGACCTTGTATAAATTAGAGCAATCAATGTCAATTCTTATTTATTACACTCTTTGGTCTCTCCGAAGTTATAAGTTTGCACAATACAATACATTATTTTATGTATTGTTTATCGATATCAGCTGTGCTTGATTACACATCACTACGTTTATGCAGTTTGTATGTACCTAAACCTTTCTTATGAAAACAAACAAGAAACCAACCTGGAAACATATGATGAACTAAAATATGTATTCTATAATATTAAATACGACTACTAGTAACATAACATTTAAACAGATTGACGAAATAATAAAAATAAACCACAAAAACAGGCAACTTACTTGTGCAATGTGAGTTGAGGGCGATTTCTATTTTTTCTTGCACTGCACCACTTTATACAACACTTTGTCATAATGTATAACAGATATGTGGGTCCAAGTGTTCAAAAATAGATTGTAATCTAAACAAAACACGACCAATCGCTAAATTTCACTTTCAACAAACATTCGTTTGACAGCATATGTACCAAAGACTAGTGTGAAATAAAATGGCGGAGAAGGCACGCGCGGCCAAATTCATGACGTCATGTCAAAATATAGCCAGAAACTAGAAAACATTAAATATATCCATCTCATTCTTCAAATGGCAAAATCAATTTGATAAAATGAGACAAACATATATTTTATATTGTTATGTCGAAAATCATAATATTTATATAATCTATTGTAGCTATAGAACAATAGTTCTTGTCCATACATTTAGTAGGTCTATGGTCTAGTCTGAGTCAGATGGCTAAGTGAAGCGGTGGAAAAATTTCACTTAGCTATATCATGGAGATTTTGGTGACAAAGATAAAAAGTCACGTAATCGACACTGTATCACTTCCCAACACTCACGCTTGTTCACGAACACTTTGCGAATAATAATCCACCAATATTATGCACAAACACTCGAAAAACCTAAGTTTTGGAAATTAAATACAGCGCGGACATAGCGACAGTTTACTTTCCCTCCAAAAACTCCTGACATTGACAACCACAACGTCCACAACCCAATATTTTTTTAAAGGCTCTGGAATCTGGCCGTTTGCTAACAAACAACACATTATTATAGCCCATCCACAAGTTGTCGGCTGGGGGGTTACTACCGTCTCTTAAAACCATGCAAGATCCAGTGAGTAAGCGGGACAGCGCAATACGTGATGTAAGGCGACATCTCCCTTACCCAATCGTTCTTGCATGGTTTAAAGAGATGCGACATCTCGTTTCCGACCTGCTTAAACAGTTCATGGTAACTAATAAATAGGGCCTAGAGTGGTAGCAGCATACGGAAGGGTATCTGTCACTGTCAGACTTCTAGTTCGATCAAAACAAAAAAAGTCAACAACAATAAATTCATCATCGTTTGACTAAGCGATGGATGATAAGAATTGAATTGAATTGAACAATGTTAACTTGTCATGATTTCTTTTTGGACGATTTATAAAATTTTTAAGAGCAGAAAATACTAAATTTTGAAACTTTTATAATAATAGACATCTGAAGGAAAGTAGAACGGTGAATAGACCACAGAAAAAGAATACCATGGAAGCCAGTGAACAAACTCCAGAAGCCCTACAAAGAAAATTATACTTTTTACTTGAGCAATTACAAGAAATGGCTAGAGAACTTCCTCCGTGAGTATTTCTTATTCATATCTCCTAGTTTGTTACAACAAAAACTTGATGAATGATTTCATCTATCCACCCAGTATGTGGTTACAATCTGACGTTTTTTGTTTTGTTTTAGTAAATATCAGATGAGAGTACCAATTGAGCTTCTGTCTGGTCTTGCAAATTGCCTGCTTAATGATACTGTATTTGAGATAGTAAAAGGCCTTATGGAAATTCAACATGTCACAGAGAAACACTTGTTTCAGCAACGACTACAAGTTATAAATAGACATACTTGTAAGTTGTTTACCTGTATCATTATTGAATAACACATTGACTTCTGGAAACTCACCTTGCATGATGCAATAACCCAAATTACTATCCCCACTATGCTATGGCATACAAAATTGATCACGAATCATATGTGCATAATACTGTATTTTTAAACTTCACTATTGTATTAGGTTTCCTGTAATGATAGTTGTAAGTGATGTTGAAATTTTAGCTTTAAGTGTAATTAAAGCTTATTTCAGATGGTCAGATGACCTGAACAAGGTCACAGGCACTCACTGGATGCAAGACACTTTCAACCGGTTATTCCTTAAAACCTTGGGGTACGCCTATGTCCAGCAGGATATGGATAGGCTGCAGCTCAATGATGACCATGACAGTTTATTTTCAATTTAAAAATATTATGTAAAATGCATTTCTCATAATACTCCAAAATAAACAACATAACAAATCTACAGGCTAGCATTTGCCCTTAATCTTTTAAAGAATTTAAAAAAAATATCGTAAAAGTTTTCGCAAGCACTGCAATATGAATAATTTTATAATTTCCAGTGGAAATAAAAAATATGATTGACACCATACAAAATCCAGAACAGCAAGAACTGCAGAAAAGTATATTGTTGAGCAGACATCGAGAGGAATTAAAACAAACAGATATGAAATTAGTAATCCAATTAGATCAAAAGGTATTGATTTGTTTTTTAACTTTGCCGATCGCTCAGTATTTGTTAGATGTGACTTGCCCGCTGTAGTTTTGCTGATAAAATATTCAAAGAGAAGCTAGTTAACAAAGTTGCATCTTTGGTAAAATACTTATATATAAGTATTTTATTTTATTTGTATATATTAAGTTTTCTATAATTTATTTAAAATCGTTTTTTTAATTTTACATTTTCATTATTTTTCTCATCGAACTTTCTATTTGCAGGTTAGTGACCAGCAGGTAACTTTAGAAAAAGCAGGAGTTCCCGGATTCTTTGTTACAAATAAGCCGATAGAAGTTAAAGTACAAATGTATTTACTTGACTTTATACTTAGGTTAAGTAAGATGGATGTTGTTTATATTTAACACATAATATAGAATATTATACTTAAAAGATTTATTTTATTACACACTGCTTTTCATGTGACAAAACAATATTTTACCTGAGTAGAGAAAAAAAAAAAATCTATATCTCTGTTTGTTTATGTACTTAGTTCAAATAAACTTGCATTTCTATTCCTCTTGCTCGGAAATAGCTTCATTATTAAAAGAAAACAATACTCCAATATATTTAAAAAAAATTACATAAGTGTCGTTAATGGGGTTTTTTGACGTGTACCTACCACGTTTTGCATAAATGTATGCAAAACGTGCTAGGTTTAACAGAGTGAAACTAAAAAAAATACCTAATGATGTATTTTTTAGTTTCACTCTGGCTTTTTTTATTTTCACTGGCCAGCCTACCGAAAACAACTATTCCAGCGGTCGGTATGAACACTAATTGTTAGATTGGCCAACCATTAAGTTTTTTTTATTAGGTATTTAAAATTATGTATGCGCTTTTAAAAAAATAAATAAAAAAGAACAAAGCCAGCTAATAACTGGCATGTTGGCGCTATTGTACACGATGTTCACATCGTCTCAAGAGGATGTCAGAGAAAGAAAAGTACTGTACAAGCCTCGTTAGAAATTGCAATTTAAATAATCTTAGTTTACGTCCATAAATTGCTTCATTTCCGGCCTCGATAGTAATGTACTGGTTTATTATCAAAAGTTAAAAAAATGTTAAAAAAATTATGGAGTATGAAAATAAAGGCTTTTAACGGGCATTACAAAAACATATCAATACATATAATAAGACACTAAAATGCGAGTGTCTGTACATTTAATATATTTCAAAAAAACTGATTGAGTGCGATTAAAAAAGAGTAACAGAAACCAAAAAGACAGTTTTTGGAATTTTTGTCTGTCTGTATGTATGTATGTATGTATGTCTGTCTGGTACGTTATAACTTCGAAAATACTCAACGGATTTAAACGCGGTTTTTACAGTTGGATTACATATAATTAGGAGCGTTGTCAAAACTTTGTTTCGTCAAAATCGGTTAAGGGAAAAAGAAGTTATGGTCGATTGAAAATTTACTTCAAACACTGCTTTAAAACTTATAGACAAAACCCATTTGAAATTTCGGCAGTAATAAGCAAAGCATGTTGGCCTATCGGTAGAGGTAGCGGATCATATTTTTAAGTAGAGGGTTCGAATCCTGCTAGACATCACTTCTTTTGTTTTTACCCTTTTTTTGTTTTGTATTAATTTTTTAGAAGTCTATTTTTTTTAAATATTTTAGTAAAGAAATGTTTCTAGAAAGTAGCTGGAATTTTCTGTTTTCGTTTTTTATTTGTTTTCTAGAATTATTTTGTTACTTAGAGAAAGCTCTTAGCGTTAATTCCATTAACATAAAAGCATTTTGAACTTATCTATCTATACATATAATAAGACAGTAAAAATCGAGTGTCTGTACATTAAATATTTTTCTAAAAAACCTCTACGGGGCAATTAAAGAAGAGTAATAAAAACAAAAAAAAAACAATATTTGCACTTTTTGTCTGTCTGTCTTTCTGTCTGTGTGGTGCGTTATAATTTCAAAACTACTCAACAGATTTGAACGCTGTTTTCACAGGTGAATTACATATAATTAGGAGCGTTGTAAAATCTTTGTTTCATCAAAATCGGTTAAGGGAAATAGAAGTTATGGCCATTTAAAGTTTACTACAAGCACTGCTTCAAAACTTTTAAACAGTTGAATGCGATTTACATAAATGTATTTAATTTAGATAAAGCTAGAATTTCTACTTATATCAATAAAGACAAAAACACACTGCAGTCTCTATTAAATTTTAATAAAATAACACATTGAATGTTTGTGGGCGTATGATTTAGTTACATAAAATATCAATAGATGGCGCTGACTTTATTTTAATAGCAGAATGAAATTTTTCCTTACGGCAGCAATTCATTCTAATTATTAAAAAAAAATTTGGCTGTTGATTTAGTACTATTGGTTGGTTTTTTTATCGGTCGTTTGTTGTGTTGTATTGTAAGCTATTTGAATTGATTGGTTGGTTTGGTTTGGCTTTGGTTTAAAAAATAATCAAATCAGTGTTTGACGGAATAATACGGTCGTGTCGTAAGGACAAATTTATCTGACTTATCACTATTTATTGAGCTTTTCTCCAATTTTCACGCCCACTAAAACTTTGGGAGTGAATTTTAGGTCCTAATGACTCTGTAATAGGCTGCGTCTACTCTTTTAGAGACAAAGATTGATAGTATGAATGTTAAGGGCTCCTTCTTCTGAAGGTCCGTTGTCCGTAAGCCGCGTAGTCGCGGCGCTCACTCATTTTGTAGACATTAAGACATCATATTTGGGAAAATAACACTACAAAATCTACTTCAGCTATTTTCACTATATAAATACTTTATCTAAAGGTTGGTATAAAAAGCAGGACAATAAGTTTATTATTTTAGGCATAGTATTGAAAATAAACTTCCAAAGGAGGCAACTTAGATTTTTCTATCGAGCGAATTTTGTCTGATATTGGTACTGTTACTGTAAGCGAATTTCACTCTGCTATATCCTCAACTAAAAACATATATTTTTTTCAGAATTTTACGACTGTTTAATACTGATTCCTATTGATTTTAAAAACGGTATTTGAGAAAGAAGTGGCCCTAATATTTAATGATATTGTAGCAATGTAATGGCTTTATAAAATTGGCACGGGAAAAGGATACAATAGAATTAACTATAGGTCTGGATAGTTGTAGTTTCCACAGGTTACGCGAAAAGCGACCTACACGCGGGCGGAGCCGCGGGCAACAGCTAGTATATATATATGTTAAAAAGTATTATATAGGTAATGTAAAATCTCAAATTTAATTTGTGCCCCTAGTGTGAGTTTTTCTTAACGCAGACGCTAGCGATTTTGTACGGCAGACCTGTAAAGCGCCTCTGGCGGATAGTAAGGCAACTAAGAAATTCCATACAAAATCCTAACGCAGTCGCTAGCGTCTGCGTTAAGAAAAACTCACACGGGGCACTGTACTATAGTCGGGTTGTTTTTTTTGCCTAAAAGTGCTTGTTTACTTTATAATAATAATATGTTGTTCTCATTGTTTTAGTAGTAATAAAAATATAGTAATAAATGCTTTTAGCATTAAGTCCGCCAATTGTAAAAGTATTTTAACTTGTGGAACAATAGTTATAAAAATAAATAAATAGGTATATTTTATACTACCAGTCCATCCCGGCTTCGCCCGTAGTAAACACATAGCCTATGTAAATCGGGGATCATGTGGCTTTCCAACGGTGAAAGAATTATTCAAATTGGTCCAGTAGTTTCGAACAATCAAATCTTTCCTCTTTATAATATTAATATAGACTACTAATATGTAGCTTTAAAAGTGATTCCGTTTCCGCTTAGAATATTGAAGCCTAATGGGTACGAAGTACAGTCAGAAAATAAAACGAAATCTCTAGCTTTAAAATTTATTTTTCGTTTTGTACATCTTATTAAAGTATTCTAAACATTACAGAGAATCACACACCTGAGTACCCAAGTTTATAACATATAAAATGCTGGATAACAAATAACATTGTTACAAAGTCCGTATAGACTTTCACCTTATATTTAAGTCTGACGGAAGTCATTGCATACATTTCAGGTGAAGAGGATCATGATCATATGGAGAGCCTAGGTAGCATCAACACAGCATACTCGATAGTTGAAAATAATGCACAGATATCTAATGATTGTCGCTAGACATATCTGTTTGCTTAGGTTTTTTTTTTTTATGTAAGATGTTTGTAAGATGAGCAATTTGCTTTTTTTTTCGATAAGCTACCCCGTGCGGCTGACGTTTTATGAAGCATCAAATATTACGGAAATGCAACACAGGTTATTATTTTAAGGTTTAAAGTTGTGTTTAGTATTGCCGAAAATTCCCCTTATAATGGGCTCTCATTATACCTCCCGGACGATTCCTGGCCCCATGGTTAATTTGACACTGATAATACATATATATGTATTTTAATACTATTTTTTGTAAACCCAAACCAAAAAGTTTAACTTGTGTGGATAGGGTTCCGTTTAATAACAAAGTCTAATGTTTTCAATTATGTAATACTAAAAATCCTCAAGTAAGATGCAAATTAACTACTACTAGCGTTATCTTGTGGTGTTATAGTGAACTATTTTCCTGAAGTGAAAAAATTCGTTTGGGTTTCGTATTGAGCACCCAATTTATTTTCAATTGATAGAATTCTTATCGGTTTCCCGTTATCTACAAGCAATTAACTCCTTAGTTTTGAAGATCAGAGGGTAATTATCAATTTTAGTATTCTAAAAAAAGAAATTTAGGGACAAATCACATAGATTGAGTTAGCTCCAAAGTAAGTTCGAGACTTGTGTTATGGGCTCTGAGGTTTTGTTATGGGATTGTGTTGGATAAACATCCAAGACCCAGGCCAATCAGGAATATATCATATTTCATCTTGACCTGACCAGGGATCGTACCCGGGACCTCCTGAGTAACCATTACGCCACGGAAGTCGACAAATGCCACAAAGTCTATGAATTAAATCAAAACTATTTATTTAACAATAAAATCAAAAATATATGAAAATGTGACACGGTAAGGTTTGTTGTTTGTTTTAAAACTCATAATTTGTCCGTCGATAAATACACTTCTTTGTCCACCCGTCCACCCCTTATCCCAGTTCATCTGGACGATAATGACCCTTATTTTTTTTTAATTATAAGTACCCTTATTTTATATTTATTTACTGGGCACATTCTGTATTTGGATCATAGGATTACATCATCCTACCAAAATTTTACCTGATTTGGTCCACTAGATTCAGAGCAAATAGGATGTGACAGACGGACGAACAGACAAGACGCACGAATGATCCTTTTCATTTTTATTTATTGTACGGAACCCTCAAAACGGCTTATTAAACGAATTAATATTATAACTTTGATTTCGAAACAAAGTAATGTTTAATATATCTGTGTGTATAATAGATTTAAGCGTCATTTAAAAATGTATGCACTATGTCAACCTTGAGATTAAGTTATTGTGATTTACTTTGCCCACTTCTTTATTATTATACGAGTAATACAAATAATAATAGCTTACGAATAAGTCATTACATTTAGTGTAAGTATGAAGTAATGAAATGAATCTTATCAAAATTACTGTTGGTGCAATTTCGCGAATAATTTGGCACCACGCAATTTGTAATATCAGGTGGCTTACCACCATCTCTTAAAACCATGCAAGATCCAGTGAGTAAGGGGGATGTCGCATTACATCTTGTATCGCGCTGTCTCGCTTACTCACTGGAACTTGCATAGTTTTAAGAGATGGTGGTAGGCCACCAGTTGAAATTAGCGCTCTCAATAACCACAGAATAACAGTATAAAACTAGTTTCTTAATCAATATTAATAACTTAGAATGTTAGTAATGAAAAAATAACAAAAGCATGTTACCAAATATTTAAACAGGTCTAATTAAATCATAATAACCATATTGACAACACTGACTTACTATAGCATCTACAATTTTGTATCCACCAACATGTTTCTAAAACCATAGTAAAGGTACTAAATATACTTTATAAAAGGGTGGATTAGGGTGATTAGAAAGCAAGAATAAAGCATTTGGCAATGTTTCTGTTTATTGACTTTATTTCATTTCATGATAGAAAATGAATCGTGCAGGAAACAAATATGAAATCCACCTTTATTTTCACAAAATAAAGATACCGATGATATTTGTAATACTTTCTCAGTTTGTAGGAATTCCAGAACCGAAACAACACTAGGTAACATATTTTTAGTACCGACCGATGCTCTAGATGGCATTTGTTTCAAGCCAAGTACACATTTCATTGCTTCATTCATCTGCCAAGAATCATTAAAGTATAACCTGTGGCGACAATCGAAACAGATTCAGTTCCCTTTTATTACCATACAAAAGTTAATCACTTGAATACTGAACTCATTATAGTCCACATTTATGATGATTAATCCCACAAATTAACACATTTCACATCAAACCACATTTGTGCTTTTGTTTCAATTTGTGCAACATAGTTGCTATGTCATTATATAAAAAAGTACATTGTAAACACCTCGTCAGTAGAAACAAAAAGGAACTATACAACATGTAAAGATTTTGTACGTTACATACAACTTTTCATGTATGTATGTATATATATTGTTGTGCGGACTACACAATATTTTAAAGATTAACCTTTGTTTTTTGCTCGTATTTATTGCTAATTACAATACAATACATAACAATAACAGTAGAAACAATAAATGTAAGAAAATATTAAATGTCAAAGTCATTTTATTTATAGGAAATAAATCCTTGTACCTAGTAATTTTGTTTCATACAAAATATCAAGACAAAATCGAAAAAATATATAAGTAGATAGTACACTACTATTGTATTAGGGTATACACGTATGTATATTCGAAGAAGTATTCATTTTATAGATTTCTTATAAAAATATCTTAAAAACCACTGTCGCCAACAACTCTACTACAATTTATTGCGATATTTATTAAACCCCACTCCTAATTTTCCAAGAATATTTTTTGAACAATACAAAACATGATCTTGTTGCAAATTGTTAAACAATATTAACTAAAAATGTTTATACAAATATCAGTAAATATATATATAGATAGATATAGAAGGTTTATTATTTCTTTTCTGTTCCATATGAAGAACCTTGACTGATTTTCGACATCCCGATTGACTTCTGAAGGAGAATGAAAACTGAAAAAAATATTTTCATAATAAATCAGTTTGTAACGTGAATTTGATAAGTTTCCGCTGGTAGGTATATGTTAATTAAATGTTTTATGGAGGTTAGTGAAGTTTAGGTTTCTGTCTAATGAACCGAGATGGGCGTTTGGTAAAAACAAACCGAAACCTTAGTATTTACTTTTCATTATACTTAATTCTTCAGCCTCACCTAAATGTTGCTTGGTTTAACTATACTTACTACTTGGTTTATTTGTAAGGTCAATCCCTGATGTAAGGTTTTTTTAAAACCCCCTCACGGCAGCTGCTATGATTTATACTTCGATCGATTTCTCTTGGGATTAATTTAAAAAACAATACTTACATGCGCCAAAAATGCCGGCAGCGATAGAAAAATATAGGAGTTTCCCGCTGAACAATAGTCCCAAGAGATAGTACAACATAGGAGTTAGAGTCACCACGGCCCAGCCCAAGGTATTGATCAGGGAATATATACGAGGGCCAACGCTGAATGGCTCGACTCTCTCCACGCCGGATTGCAAGAAAAAGTCGCCGGTGTTTATGAAAGAATCTTGCATTTTATCCTGGAAAGGAAAAAAAATCTTTTTTATACCAATCAATCAAATTGTATGTTTTTTGTCGTAGAAAATATCATGATTTGAAAAAAACTAACCACCCGTATTCACAAAAATAAACAAACGCTTGTTATGCCCGTTTTAACCTAAATTTGTTTTGGCTCTTTCTTTCACTTTAAATAAGAGAGAAAGGGCTAAAACATATTTTATTTAATAAAGGGGTTCTTAAAATTATATAGAAATGCACAAAGAAGGAAGTCGTGTTATCAGAGTTAAAAAAAAATATATTTTTAATTAATAATTTTATTCTTTAGATTTCTAAGTAGGTACCTAGTCTTTCTCTTTCAATATTGCTTAAAACAGCCACTTTTAGCAGTTTTGCAATTTTTAACTATAGGGAACTATAATTTAATATGTTTAAAATTAACTTCAGATCCAGAACCTTAATTACATAACACGGATTTTTGATAACTTGTGTTTTCAGGGAATAATGATTTTTAAGACGCTGTGCATCAGGGGAATACCGTAAAACGTCTATTTTTTCGTCGCGCAGTTAGCTTTATTCTTCATGGAATACAAGCATGAAAAAAATATGAAGTATAGTTCAAAGATCAAAATAAATGGTTACATCAAAATATTTAAAAAAAATAATTAAAACCTATCTAAATAAAATAGCAAAAAAGCTATATCCAGAAAAGGTTTCGTCGCGAATTACTTGACATCTTCAGCGACAACTACCAATTTTTTTACGTCTATAAAAAGAATAACATAATGACCCAGAGGGATACCTAAAAAAATTACAATATTTAGTCATAATTATTGAAATATTAAACTAAAACTGAAAAATTTCACCCGAAATGGCATTGAACGGAGACTAGTGACAGGCCAACCCAGTATCGCCACTTTCAACCTTATTTCATTACGAGTACGTACTATAATCGCACTTCACCCCTCTCAAATACCTAAGGGTTGGGGATACAGCGCCTTAAATGACGGTGGCGCTCGTGTTCACCATGGTATCGTCTTAAGTTTATTGGTAAGTAATTAAGAATGCATAAAAGTTTATCAATAAGGTTTATCCATTCAACTTTAGTAGCAGGCTAGTAAATACTTTTACGGTTATCTGTGCTAATAGCTTTTTAATACAAGTTAACTGGATAAGTTAACTGCGTTTATAAATAGCCTTTACCTCAAGGCAATGAAAACCACTTATAAAAATTTCGATTGTGTGAGTGAATGACAAGACGAATTAAGACGATACCTCACAATTATTTCACAATTTAATACGGTCATTTCTGCAGATGCCCATCGACTATATAGCATTACTACGCAGGCGAAGTCACGAGCAAAAGTTAGTGTTATAAAAAGTTAGTTGGAAAATATCTGATTTATTGCAATTTTTACCTTTGTAACGAAGAGGTCGTGCATCCACTTCGTGGCCTCATTCTCGTCTTCCGGAACACTCTCGACCGGTATCCGTTGTATGTACAAATGCGCATGCACTGGCTTGCCGAATAATAAACTCGTCAGAGTGGGCGGTGTCTGCGAACAGTATCAGTAAGTGTATATAATATAGCATCGTTTACTCTTGTGGATATTGATTATCATGTCTCCAAATGTTGAACGATTGTAAAGAGGCTGAAATAGTGAAATTATAACTAGATTCTTTTATAGACTATCCCCCTTATTCACAAAAATTAACAAATGTTTGTTAAGGACATTTTAACTAAAATGTGTTTTGGCTCTTAATCACGGTAAATTTTGATGAAACGGAAAGGGCAAAAACATATTTTAGTTAAAATGGGCATAACAAAAGTTTGTCAATTTTTATGAATAAGGGGATATGGAATAGGTATAGGTATACCTATAGTTTATTAAGGCTACTAATACGAATTGTATTTTACAAATTTCTTTTTAGGTCACAGCACAATACATAATTTAGTACCTATAGGTTTTAAAATTAAAACGTGCAATTCAAATAAATTTAACTATAAGCTGTGACTGTGGTGCGAGTGCGACTTGTCCTTATAAACATACTTATTTATTTATTTAGTGAACTTATCTACATAAGTCAAGCTTATGTTTATCTTCACTACTAAAGATTAAATATGCTTGACAGACAGCAGTCTGACAAAGTGATTCTACATGGGTTTCGTTTTGTAATATTGATATGTGGAACCCTAAAAACTAATTAAACATAACCTTTCTGACTCATAAAATAAAAGACTCTAACCAACGTTACGACTCCGGTCGGTATACAGAGGATGCCAGCTCATCTCATTTCGAATCTATTCCCATGTTAGCATACGAGGATGCTTTGCTTTCTCATTCGTTGGATGTGATAGACAAATCGACAGCGTATGACATATCAGAAGTCTGCAGCATAAGTGCAGAAAGACAACCGAAATTGTTGTACGAGTATATAGACAGTAACAGCGATAGTTCCGACAACACCGCAGTTTGCGACGACCCGCCCATTAAATATTTATATCAAAACATACCAGTTACAGTCGAAGACGTATGCGACGGAAACGATCTACAATACGACTCATTTATAGATATGGGAAAATTCTGAAAATGTTTTACAAATTTTTAAAAATGTTACGCGAAAAACAATATTATTGCTTCTTACGATATTAAAATATTTATCAATGTTATTTACAGTAATGATATGGATATGTTAAGTGCGAATGTTTTTATTGAGATTGTATTGATTGTACCTATCATAAAATAAGTACGAAGGCATCCCGCACAGACGTTTACGTAAGAGACGCGTATATACCTTTTATTCTGAGCTATTCTGACACTTTTACCTTTATAACACAGCTTTTGCACAGTGGCTTGGAGGTATGCGGCTCCCGTGACCATGTCGTTTTCTCTTCTAAAGTAATGTAGCCAGTTTTTTTGTAAAATATATTTTGTAAATATTTTTTTCAGTCCTTCCTGTAGTGAATTGATGTTAGTAGGTACGTTTACAGTTGAAAACGACATGGTTACAGAAATCCCAGGGTTGTAAGTCTAGGCAATAGCTCAATTTAATGACATTGTATTATTTATTTTTTTTATATAGTGAGTTTTTATTTATTTATTTGTTAATAAAATGTGATACAGCTTGATGCTGTCTATTGTGTTGAATACTTAATAGGATTAATTTGATTATTATTGTAATAATACAAAAATAGGGTTTAAGAGAATGTTGTCAATATTATAGTATTATAAAATATGTATTTGAGGATTGTTATATAAGCTTTTAATGACTTGCATTATTAGCATTGAGTACAATTTAAAATAAAGGTAAACGCTAGGGCGTATCCAGCACATCTTGTAAAAGGCACAGTCAATTAATTAGTCACTGAAGGTATGTATTTACAATGAAGTAAAAGAATGGATCCGTGGTAAGAGTCTCAAAAAATAATACCTCAACATGGGAGAATAACAAATTGAGTGTAATTAATTACATACTTAATCAAATAGGTACTATCTATTTATTACAATATGATTAGAATAATATACACCTGCAATAAAAATTAATTGAATAAATATATGACAATCGGTCTATATTGCATGTTATATCTTGTATGTTACATCTAAACTTATTTTGGCAAATTAATAAGAACTATGCCATTAAAATCCTCTTGTAGCTAGTTATTTATTGTTGCATTGTTATGAATTGAATGGTGTTACAACATTCCAGTTTCACGAATGGACTCTTTCATGTTGCTTATAATAGTAAGATAATGTTACTCAGGCTAACATAAAACTATTTATTTCATGTATTGAAGTTAAGCTTTTAGATCATGTTCTAGAACTAGTAGTAGTACTCAACGTTTTCTGCTGAATGTGGAATTTATTAAATAAATAGTTTATTAACATAGTCACTTGTTATTGATGTATTTTTGGTATATATCTACTAATATACCTTACTAATATGCTTATGGTTAATATGACTAAGGTTTAGGCCCAAAGATAAATCAGTATTATTTGCTGAATAACTGAAGAAGCCATCTGATATACTCAAGTGGCTATGTAGTCAATGTGGTAGGCCTTAAATCTGTTGAATAAAATGCTCTAATAGTATCAAATATTTTATTATTTTCCACCAATCATAATGTGCCAACCAAATGCTCATACACATTTAAAATACATAAAATCCAGTAGTTTAGCTACAGGCTGATATGCTATTTCTTTGAGATCTTTATTCAAATTAATTTTTAAAATGTGTATTATTATCTGGTAAATGGCTTTATAATAAGCCTAAGAAGAAAGTTTAATCAATTGAATCAGTTTTATTGATAAAAAAAATCTTAATATACCCTTAGACAAGTCATCACATAATCGAGAATTACATCACATTTCTAGGCTTGAAATACCGGTATTTATAGGAAACGGAACCAGACTAGTGCCTGTACTGTCTTAACCAGTACTTTACTCTGTCCAGTACCATTACTATACCGACGGTAATAATCAAATATATATAAAAAAGTCTATACTATGGGGTAGCAACATTCTTCTATGTCGTATGTACCTTACAGATACCGATACTCATCTTGAACTGGTACACAGGTATCGAAATGAAAATAACCTCTAAATACTGGTACAGAACCTGTGCTTTTGGTACAGGTTCCAAGCCTTGATCACATGGCACTACTATAATAATATATCCAAATGACAGATCAACAATGTTTAGAACAGAAACAGTTCAAGATGCTGAAAAAAATATAAAAATGTATAATAGAAACAGTATATATGACAATTTTATTATGTCACAAAATTTTCAGAATTTAATTATTATTATAGTAACTAAATACAGTAGTAGTCAGGAAGTGTACAAGACAATAAAATTTATAAATAGCCTAGAATTACAAATAGTAAACTTAACCTAATTAATTAGCGCTTTCACAGGCATCGACCCAGTCATTATATACATCTATAGGTTCAGACAACACATTGGTTGTAGTCTGGAAGTCTTCTAAACAAACCCTACATTGTATCCTTGCAGTATTTCTAGCTCGATCCCTAGAAATAAAATTGCAAAATTTAATAAATCATACATGACAATTTTCTAAAGAGGAAAGATTTGTATTTTTGTTTATAATAAATACTCAAAAACTACTGGACTGATTTCAATAAATTTATTTCCATTATAATACTAAAATTTTTGAGAAACTGCGAAATACAGCTAAGTGTTTTGATAAATATACAAGTATTGATTAAACAAAAACTCTCATTCTATTGATATAGAATGAGTTAAATCTGCAATAAAAATATGAATTAATAGTGTGAAAGTAGGCATTTTTCACTTACATTTTGACTTCACAGGATTTTTCATGGTTACAAAATGGGCAGTTGAATTGCTGATCAAGTGGCTCAATAGCTTTTCTTTTTGGTGGGGGCTTCCTTTTCGATTTGCGGCGACCCATGTTTTACCTAAAATATGTGGTGCTAATGAATATACAGCAGATGCAGTCTTCATCATATTTACCATTAATGGGATATAACTATTGTGTTGGTAAAACTGTGCAGGCCACGATAACAAATACTAAATGCGTGGCAGCTGGCAGTATCCATTAACTAACAATGATTCAATAAAAGCTACTTCATCACAAACTCCTGTGACTCTCTCACTTAGCGATTCTCAGGTTGCATCCTCAGCTGGTCTCCGGCGACTTTGTGTCATACTAGGCATAGGTATTTTACCAAAAGAACCTATCCAAATATACAGATTTTTTTGTTATAAAACGAGAATGAAAAATAAAGTTTCTCGTTTTAACGGTTTACAGCACAAATTAATTTACACATCTAAAGAAATTAATAATGTAGGAAATCAAAATTATACCTTCTTAAGTTATTCGTGAGCAAAACAAAATCTGAAATACCTATTTTGAAAAAAATTGAATCTGAATTTCTGAATGCTGAATGATTTGATTGATAAAAAAAAAGAACCAGCCTCATCGTCCCACCCGCCCCCGCCGGCCCGGCAAAATACCTATTTATCAAATCTTTGACAATGACAACAAGAAAGAAATAAGCAAGACTTTTTTTTATTTTAATATTTTTTACAGCCATGGATACTAGTCCTTTAAGGCCTTTCTAATTAATCTTCTTCAGGGGGGTTACTTACTACCGTCTCTTAAAACCATGCAAGATCGAGTGAGTAAGCGAGACAGCGTAATACATGCATGAATCATGCAGCATGATGTAAGGCGACATATCCCTTACTCAATCGTTCTTGCATGGTTTTAAGAGATGGTGGTAGACTACCAGAGGGGTTAAGCTTTCTCCGCTAGGAGTAATAGTGTTCTGGTGGTTCTTACCACCATCTCTTAAAACCATGCAAGATCCAGTAAGGGGGATGTCGCATTACATCTTGTATCGCGCTGTCTCGCTTACTCACTGGATCTTGCATGGTTTTAACTGTTTTAAGAGATGATAGTAGGTCGTTTAGTCAGTCAGATGGCTAAAGTGAAGCGGTGGAAAAATTTCACTTAGCTTGGAGTGGAGATTTTGGTGACAAATATAAAAGTCACATAATCGACACTGTACCACTTCCCAACATTCACGCACGAGCGATACGAGTGACACGACGCTTGTTCACGAACACTTTACGAATAATAATCAACCAATAGTATGCACAAATACTCGAAAAAATCTAAGATTTGGAAAGGCCTTAAAGAACTAGTTTCCACGGCCGTAAAAGCTATAAAAAAAGAACGCCTTATGTCTTTGTCAAATCTATGTCAAATCAAATTGGGTTAGGTTTTTTTTTGTTGTGCTTGTGTCTTGTCTTGTCAAGTGTTTTTTCTTGTCTTCTTCAACTTATTATTATTAGTAATTCAGTTCATTGCAAATGATGATAAATTATTTAAAATAACGCAGTTGTAATAAATAATAAAATGACAACAATGGCTTGGAACAAACTAACGATTTCTGTTTTATTAATGATATCTCTAAAAAGTATGTATTTATATAATGTAACTTTAAATTCAACAATGCGATATAAAGGTAACGCCCAACGCTTTTCTGCTTACAGTTGCATTTACATCAGCAGATTGTACGATTCCTGTTGTTTTGCGGAATACTTGGTTTTCTATGGAGAATGGAAAACAAACTATTACAGACATAAATGCCAGTGAAATGGTAGGAAGGTAATGTATATTTTTTTATATTATTTCTTAGGGACTGTTGTAGGTAGCGGTTTCCATCGGCAATAATTCAAGAAAAGAAGCATGGTAAAATATCTGCTAAGGACAAAGAAAATCGCTCATCTTCACTCTTTATATCTTATTAGTGGCATTTCACTTCTCAATAGAAGATTCATAAAAAGTAGATGAGTGCTAAATGGTACCAGAAATAATTTTATTATAATAATGTTTCCGCCTGGTTCACGCACGAATATGTCACATAACAATAGTTTCTCTATTGTGTCTGGGTTCAGCAAGCCAATGCTCAACTGTTTCTACTCAGTGTCGACAAACCCTTGAGGTGGGATATTGAGGTCTCTGCATTTCTCCTAGTTTAAGTTAATAACTTTAGTTCCAAAACAGTGATAGTTTGTGTTTAAAAGTTAGTTACCTTCATTTAAAATCTTAATGATGATAAGGAAAAAGAATAACAGGCTTTAGGGTTTTAAACATTTTAGTGTGTTAACATTACATCTAGAATCAATACTTAAATATAAATTAACATATTATTATATTATTTACAGAGGTACTTGTGTGGACATAAAAGCTGATTTCCATGTAAATTACACAATGCTATTTCAATACACAAACTGTTATTACTGTGTGAAGCTCATAGTAAGAACTGTAAATGTGCTGGAGAAGATCGAAACACCCTGTATAAGCTTGCAACAAGGGGAGGAGCCAACATTTGACAAAATCTGCAGAGGACTGAACTCAAATCAACATCGTATTACCTTGTTTGCAGAGAATTATGTACCAGTGAGTATAGATTTCATGGAAGAATCCAAAAGAAAGTATTTTTAATTGTAACTGTGTGTGTGTGTTAAGTGCACAATTTGGCTTCAATTAACTCGACTGTGAAAACAAATTATGTCCAGTCTTAGTGATACACAACACAAAAAGATATACTTATTATGCCCTACTAAACAAAGAATTAATCTGGTCTAAAGTTAAGTAACCTACCATAAATTTATCAAAGTGGTTGTTTTTTATCCCCATAAAAATATAATTTTTATTGTAACTTTTGCCATTTCATGTTTTGGCAGAAGGGAGTTCTCATCTCATGCATAAATTGACACTGCTGTAGTATATTATGATTATAGTTCTGAGACCACATTTCATAGCGATGTCCTCTGGTAAACTCTATATTAAGTAATTTATTTCTTCAACTTATATTTTATTATTATAGTTGCAAATCATCAAATTGTTTGGCTCAGGCAAATGCGAGAGAAAGAACTTGCCAATATGCATCGGCCAATGTGGCATTTTAAGGCTAACTCACTGTTCTAACACTGCTAAACAGTGTCATTTGCAGTACCAATACAGAGGGCAGCAGTAAGGGAAATAAGTCATTAAAAGAACAACTTTTTTGTGCATTGTATAACAATGATTAAATTTCAGGTAAACTGTCGATCGTCACTAGAGGGTGTGTGGCAGTTTGCTTTTCAGAACAGATTCCGGTTTACTGGAGAGTGTAAAAATCCAGATGCTCAGATAAGGTCATGTCAGACGGCCGGCACTCAGTTTTTGATCACCAACCAAAAGTTCAACATCACGTACCGGGCGTGTCCGGGAATGTCGGGAACATTCAATGGGATAGTAGAGTATAGTTGCCTAGGTATGTATACTTATTAGAATTAAAAACACTTGTGTACAGTCGGGAACAGAAAAACCAGATGCTCTAGTCATTATAGTAAGTACAGTAGGGGGGTTAGATTTATCTGCCCTCCACTGTACCTGTTGAGTTGTATCCTTAACTTTACAATAATAAGTGTCATATCTATGCTTTAAATATTATCCAGATTATTATTCACACCCTTCAGGTGAAAATAGAATGCTATAGCTGTCAAATTATTCATAAAAAATAACATTACTATTACTAACATATTTAAACATATCAAAAAGAGAAATATCACAGAATACTTAATAGTACTAAATATTATTTCTGTTGCTGCAATAACAGCATTAAATACTATGTTATTTAGTTGGTTACAAAAGGGTTAATTAATTCTTAAAACATTATAATAAATATGCAATGAGGCTAGTGGTACAAAACTCTAGGTGCATGAACTCATGCTTGTGAGGACTTGTGTTTATATAATCTAATTTTTTTCAGGACATTGGTTTGTAGGTAAAAATCAATTCTTTGCTGTAGCAAACACGAAAGAATCCCGAAAGGATGAGAAGTATCGTTGTTTCCTTAGGAACAGAGACGATGACCTGTACATTGGTGCCTCTATTACAGCTGAATGTAACACTTTGAAAACTGTCGAAAAGTCTCCAGAAAGATATAGGATCACTCCCGTAAAAGTAAGTATTTAAAGTCTATAAATGCGAAAGGGCACTTTCCTACTCATGTTAAGGCGTTTGCCTGAAAACCCGGAAGTCGTGTGTTTGACTCCCACAAAAAGCAATGTTTCTATTTTGTTTAGGACATACTTCAAAAGGCATGTTAAGTCGTTGCTGCCGCCTGCCATTTAGTAGTTCTTAAAAGAACCACGTGAGAGGCCGACAGGCGGTTTAGAATAACTCTGACACTAGAGTGTGCAAGTACGATAGACCCTGTAACCTACACAATATTATGATGATGTCAGATGTGTCATGTAGTTAACAAAAAATCTAGTAAAGAAGCTTAGATTCTGCAGGCTGGTAGTTTTGGCGCGGATCCAGCCTACAATAAAGGTTGTGGTTATAGCCACCCAAAAATCGGCTAAGATTTACCATAATTTAGTGGCTTAACTTTTTAAACGGTGATTTACCTTCAATCATTAATTGTATATTACAAGTAATGGTCCATTAATAAATTCTTGAAAGAAAATAAATATGTAATAAATCCTTTATAGTATTTTTTTTATTTCAATGATTATGTAATATTTGTAGGCTGAAGTTGTAGAGCCTGGGTGCCGTCTACCACAAAACTTTTCTGGCCAATGGATCAACACAGCGAATATTGATGCAGATGTCGTAATTAACGAGACCCACATCATCGAAACTTACTACCCTGATGAGGGGAGGTATAGACGGACTATTTATGTTTGCAGGTATGGAAACTTTTAGTAATAAAGATAAAATATTTATTTAAACGCGTATTTATTTGAGGCCTGTGATATGTGGCTTTTAAAAGACTGGCGAAATAAGCCGCGCCTTCTCAAAAAAGATACGGCCGCTCGAAAAATTATAGAATCGAAATCTGCTGCAATTAATAACAAAGTCGCGAATACGCCGCGCCATTGCGTGTTATGGCTGTTCGAAGTTTATGGTATCGAAATCAACTATCGGATGATCGGGTTTGGTCGGCACTAGTGGCATTTTCTATGTTGAGCTCCTCTGTGCTTTCCGCTAGTTAACTGTAGAGTTCAGTTAACTGTATGCTGCAGTAATAAGAATGTTATGGGAAACATGTAGACTTTATTGTTTTACAGGGAGCAAAGGGATAGTAGAGTGATGATGGCCCGCCTCACAGTCGACGGTTGCCAAAAGGACTATGTCTGCTTTGATTTCGTTCCACAACATCATAATGTTATCAGGTAAATTTTTTTTTTTACTGATTTTATTTTTCTATAAATTCCTAAAATGAAAGTAACTGTCAAATGGTTATAGATTTTGTGAATATGCGGTTGTTTGTTTACTGTAATAATGGAGGAGTCACAGACCAGCAGTGGATTTCGTATGTAAGTTAAATTGCAAGTGGTTGATGCTAATTTCTTTATTTTTAGATTCCGCAAAGGCTTGGCTATGATACAGAGTAACTTCCACACCGTGTGTTCATGGGTTCAATTCCAGAATAAAGAAAATTGGCGATATGATATATTCTTGAAGAAATATCCCTCGGCTATTCGTTGCCCAGTTGCTGGAAAATTCAACTTTACTCAAAGAGGGGATGTAAGATTCGAGACCAGAATCCTCGGAGGCGTGACGCTAAGCCCTCGACCAAATCTGTACTGCAAGTTGAATATAAGCGACTTATCGGTTTGTGATACAGACCAGAAAACTATACAGATAAAAGAGAATTACTGCCTCTCTGTTGACTACTTGGGGAGACCTGTAGATATTTATAGTGACCCTGACTATAAGATGAAGTGTATTGGTTATTGGAAGGAGAATCTGAAGTCCTATCTCATTACTTTTGATGAGTTGGATCCATTCTCGAAATACCGTTGCTGGGTGTATCAAAGAGCAGATCTGAACAGGTGAGTTATTCTGAACAAAATAATGCTTTATTGTATACCATATTAAACTCTTGTTGTGTGTTTAGCAGAGATATAAGAGTTTTGACACTTTTGTTCTTGAGTTGTCCCCTAGATCTAGAATAAAAAAATAGCAAGATACTTTTTACAAAAAAAAACCACTTTATTTTCATCTATTTTCTGAACCTTTTGCTACCTAACCTATGTGACTAGCCAGCCTCATGGGGAAACTCAGGTTGTTTGGATAAGATATGTTATAGTTCAGGAAAACGGAAGTTCAGGAAGTCTCTTTTCTAAATTGCATTTTCAAAATGCGTAGGCTCAGTTTCTTAAATAATTTTTCATTTCAGAGTTCTCATGTCCCAAGCCCTTGGTCCATACTGCGACTTGAAGCAAGACGTGACGTCCTGGAACTACACAGAAGGCGCGGCGGTGGCTATAGAAATGGAAGAGTACGAGAGAGAGCGAGACCGCTGTCCCATGCACTTCGACGACGGCAGCGACCCCTGGTCTACAAAGGAGAACTACGTTAAGATCTTCAAATTCAGCTATTCTTTCTGGAGAAGCAACGCAGCAACCAGTACTAGAAACACAGTACCAGAAATTGGCACAGTGATAGCAATAATCACTTTATATGAAATTTTTATGCGGTGGGTAGATCATGCTATGGAATTCTGATTGACTAATGTAGATTAGCCAGGATAACAAATACTAGTGTTAGACGTAAGAGATGTTGTACTTTGAAAATGAAAGAGGTTCTTTTTTACAGAACAAAAATTTTGTAACAAAATCAGTCTATCAATTTGTGATTATCATCAAACTGAAAAAAAAAATCATTTGATATGCTTTTTTACTATATTCCATTTGAAAGTGTCCAGATCTGACCAGGATCTTTCTTTCTCTCGCATCCGAAAAATGTTATCTAAAATATTGAAGGTTTTTTTTTTACCGTCACTTATACCATATTCAAGTAGGAAAATTTTCTTCAGAAAATTATATATGCAACTAGACTTGTAAAATAGGGAGCACAGAATAAGTCATTTTTTTAGTTAAGAAGTGCCTTTGTCGAATTAAGTCTTAAGGATAATGTAAAATGTGTTTGTTACATATAGTTTACAATTTACCAGAATCACATTTTAATCACTTATTTGTAGGATAATTACTAAGGACCTTATTCATAAAAAAATCCAAAAACTTGATAAGCACAGTCTTTGTTTTCTCCTCTATACTAATAGAGAGAGAAAAGGGACATAACATTTAAGTAATTGGTGCAATAAAGTGTTTATTCATTCAGTATTTCATTCATAATATTATTCATATTTCAGTTATAGGCTAAACAAACTTTTGTATTTTTTATGAATCGGGCCGGAACAGTGTTTGTGCCTTGTGCTCTAGTACCTAGTGTACTATATATGTAAGTGTCTTAAACAATTTAGGCTTAATTTTTTCATATAATATGTATTTAAGTTGGTCTCTATACATTAGTAATATTGAATGGTTATACTCATTCATATAAAAAAGCTGAAGAAGTTTTACACTTGTGTTGTCATAAAAATGTATATGTATGAAAAGGCTGATTGCAATATTTTTTAAAATATCACGAGAATCTCATTTATCACATATTTTTTAAGGATTTATTTTTTTAAGTTACGGTTGTACCTAGAAGTACCACAGTTTACAGAATATTTTTTCTGTACTATTTAGTACTAAATGTGTAATTCCAATAATTCCGTCCTTATTGTAAGTCTCGTCAGTTTATTGTAGATTATCCGTCCTTTACTGTGGTTAGGATACTTGTGTTTTTGTAATTTCTTGTGTTCTTTTCCTTTGTTACTATATTCACAAAGTTAACAGATGAGTCTGATGATAATTGTATTTATATATTTTTCTTCATTTACATTATTATTATTTTTATATTTGTGTCTACATATTTTTTCAATATATAAATTAGTGACAAAAACTTATGGTGTTTTTTTATTGTGTTGCTACCTTAAAACCAGTAAGCAATCATTTTGAGATAGTACTAAAATATATTATAAATTTTCAACATTTAGTAAATTAAAAAAAAACCTACAAAACATTACTGCCATTCCAAGAAATAAAAAGGGACAACATTGATACATAATACTTTATTTTTTATAATAATACAGACTACTTGTTATTTTTACATTATAATAGTCTGCCAAAGAAATTAGCAATAATAAAGCAATAAACCCTAAGAATAAGATGATTATTTGGGTTTAAGTAGCAGTTATTCAATCACTACTTGGAATTTATACATAAAATTTATGACATCAAATCATCATTCTTCCTCAAAAAAGAAAACATCGTAAAAGTAGTAAGTACATGCAACAGATCTAACTGAATATAGCTAAAACTAGCCAATTTTATACATTATTTACTGCCAAGTTCTGTGGTAGAAAATTCTGTGAAGTCTAGCCAATGTTTTTAATTGCTTATTTTGGTAAAAAAGTTTTCTTGAGAAAAAGTCTATTGAATCATAAATAAAATAAGAAAAGAAAATCCAGATTTAAACATTTTAACTTCACAGTATTAATCCTTAGCTACTGGAGATAGTAATAGAACTTATATTACAAGTATCAGACTGTTGATATCGACTGAGGAAGTATTTTATCAAATAAATGGGCATGTTAAACAATAAACAAAATAAAATTCACTTTCAATAATAGTTTCCTTAGAACATGTACATATAGATAATGAACTTATTTAGTCCAGGATACTTTCGGAATATCAAAGTGCTCTGTCAGGCTATCCAAATGTTGATTAAACTTCTCCACTCTCTGTTTGTGTGTCATCTCTGCTTTCTGTTGTATCCTTTGTTTTTGCTGCAAAATAATAAATATTATAATTAGGTATTTAGTAGGTACTTGGAAAATGTTTCAGTTTTTATCTTAATACAACTGTCATTTTATCCATATTACAAAGCTGTGATCACGTGATAACTGGATCCGCAATTTGTCCAACTGTTCTGTTAAATGGGGTCTTTACCTTTTCTTGGTAACATGAAAATATTGCTGATCTAGTTGATCAATGACCATGGGCAATGCAGTCATTGACATATATGAGAATCAGATGGAGTATTTAGTCTAAATCTAAACTTGCAATAAATAATAGAAATTACTGCTAGTGAACTTAAAACAAAAGAAGTATTAAATTGTTTGTATTCCATGGAAATTTATCTTTTTCCTTAAATATTAAAATGTCCGAGGAAAACAGTAAAATACTAACCATTTTCTCTTGCATCTTTTTGAATGCGAGTTCAGCTTTAGTCCGTCTTTCTTCTGGGGTCTGTTGTTTTATTTGCTGTTTCACTTCAGCCTCTATTACTTTCTCAGATTCTTTGGTGGCCTTCTTTTTCTTTTTCTTCTTGATTCCAGAATTATCCTTGATTTTCAACTGACTTCTGTTCACACAAGCGTATTCGTCTTCCTCTACCATACTGATATTTTCGATTTTAAAAGTTACGATTAGTTAACTTTTATTATTAGTAACCTCAGGCAGATATTGAATGAAATTAATATAATTTCAATTTCACAGAAATTACGAAACAGAAATATTGAAATAACTAACACGCACGAAGTAAACAATTACTAATGACAATGTTGCTAGAAAATTATGTTTAAAAGTAACCAAAGAAAGAGACAGGGCTTGTTATGTTACTGTTACAAAAATAACACGTTAGGTTAGTAAGATAGAGGTAGCGTTAGGTATCACATTGGTAATATTAAGAATACATAAATAAACAAATATATATATATTATAGGCAAACCGCACAATTTGAGTTAGCACAAAGTAAGTTCGAGACTTGTATCATCATGGAATGGGATACTATCAACGATACGATACTTATTTACACTTTAGTTTCGTTAAACGAAACGTTCGAGGCTTCCTTAAGGTACCTCTCGAGCAACCTTATATTTGACAGTTCGTTCCAACCTCCATTGAGTAATTTCCTTATGGTGAGGAAGCTAGTGTCAACTATGAATACCATTGAGGTCGAGTGAGGATGAGTCGAGTTTGAGGAAACGTTTGCGAATATGGGTGTTAGTCTCTAGTTATACCGAGTTAACGATACGATAACTACTTTGACACGTAGCGAGAAAGACGAAGAAGGAGAAAACGATGAAGATAAAGTTTCCATAATAGTATTAAAAGTAAATACTGGCAACATAAAAAGAAAGTCATTCTGACAGTGACAATCATGAAATGACAGTGACATAATTTTTAAAAAAATACTTTTTCGGCCTTGTCACCTAGTCTTTTAAGTCTTCTTTAGTCCTATTTTAGTCAATCAAGTCAAAAAGTCAAGTCAGTAGTCTAGTTCAGTCAAGCAAGTAAGTCTATTCAGAGTTAGTGAAGCGGTGGAAAAATTTCACTTAGCTATAACTTGGAGATTTTGGTGAAAAAGATAAAAGTCACGTAATCGACATTGAATCACTTCCCAACACTCACGCTTGTTCACAAACACTGCGAATAATAATTCACCAATATTACGCACATATACTCGAAAAATCTTAAGTTTTGGAAATTAAATACAGCGCAGACATAGTGACACTTTTCTTTCCCTCCAAAAAAAAAAACCATTAAAATTAATAGTCGACTCGACTGTTGACCGCGTCGACCGACCCACACGTTCCTTGCGTTCGTCTTTGAGCATCACGGCCTCCGTACCGGAACGGAAGTTGTGTTGCTTGAAGACCACAGCCGACTAACTGAAAGTTCTACTTTATATCATCTAAAGTTAATTTATTTACGCATTTTATCACGGAAGTAAAGGACGTAAGTCTAAAAACTTTTTTCACTTATACCTAACGAAATAAATAAACCATATAGACAAATATCCTTTGGTGTCTGTTTAGTTAATGCTATTTATATTATGATCGATAAATTTTTGTAATGGAAAAGAGTATAATACAATAAGATAAACCAGAAACAAAAAACAAGTTTCTAAAAGTATCGAGCAAAACTTAACAAATCATGTAACTGATTGGTGGAAAGTTATATTAAGGTTCAAACAATCATGTGTCCGAATTTCTCATCCTTAAAGTTTGTATTTCATTCTCGGTTTCTGTTTAAAACATACCAAATCATACTTAATTAGGAGGGCCCGGAATCGGCGATCGGATAATAATATGACGGACGAGCGAGAGTGATGAGCGTATAGGTAGTAAGCAAGGGTAGTCTGAAGGATCATAGCAAGTGGAAACCTTTAATCTTTGCCTACGTGATATGTATGAATGTTTAAACTTTCTTGTAAATAGAATCAATTTGAAGAGCATATAAAATTGTTGTAGCCAGTAGGTACCTAACCTACGTCCTATCAAAAAGTTTGACAAGAATAAATTGGAATGAATTTAAGATATATATATATTGATTTGTGCTTCATTAATCATCTGTAGAAAAGAGGAGGCTTTTGCCCAGCAGTGGGACACATACTTGCAGCTAGAAAAAGACATTGCAGGCGTGAATCACCTGATTGTCTGTTAAAGATGATTCCGTGCTTCGGAGGCTTGGAGGGTTACTACCGTCTCTTAAAACCATGCAAGATCCAGTGAGTAAGCGGGATAGCGTGCTACGTGATGTAAGGCGACATCTCCCTTACTCACTGGATTTTGCATGGTTTTAAGAAATGGTGGTAACCCCCCTGGCTGCCATCTGGTAGTCGATATATGAACCACCAAAGAGACCAAGAGGTGGTTCCGAAGAACTTTGACACCAGGGTGTGTATGGTCGATTGAGCGTGTCACTTAAACGAAATGATGACGACTACTTAAACCTACAGACCAAAATAAGTAAGTCATTATGAGTCATCCCAGACTCAAAATAATTAGGAAAAAATCTTTATACCATTTTGAAGATATGACACCGGTCCTTGTGGTCAAAAAGGCAAAAACTAACCAGGTTTATTGTAAGTAATCTTCTTCTTCATTTACAGCTTCACTTAAAACAATGAGCACACATAAAGCCAGCACTTAATCCGCAATGTAATTACCTACTTAGATTTTTTAAATAAAATAATTATTATACATCGATAGAACAAAGAACCTAAAACCTTTAGTAATATTTTATCGATGCTAAAACTAACCAATAGCTTAATGTTTTAGTTAAAATGAGATATCATTTGATTAGAGAATAAATAATCAAAGAAGATATCATATAACTCCTAGGTATATTATAACATTTCACGAAATAGTTCACGCTTAGAGCATTAACCAACGTTAGCGAGGGTGGCAGGTTGACTTGTAGCAAATATCATAAATAAATAAAGCAATTGTTCGCGACAAAATAGCGGGAATGAATGGCGTTTCTTGGCGTTATCGCGAACGCGCACGCGCCTTCCCGCCAACGCGTACGTCACCGAGATTAGTTTGATTTTGCGCCACGTGGCGCCACGTGTTCGCTGGCTACCCTCCAAATGAGATTAACGGATTTGCACACTACAGATTGCACACGAATGAGCAGGAAGTGTAAAGTGAAACGTCGGTAATGAGATCGCTTTGTGGGTTGACGGCAGCGTAATGAGATATGACGTTTCGTATTGTTTTTCCTTGCATTGTTCCGCGGAAAAATAACATTTTATAATATCATTTCAAAGACATGTTACGGATGAAAAGGATAAGTTATTAAATTACTAATATATCACTTATTAAATAAGGAAATTATAAACTTCTAGATGCCTACTAAGTATGAAAAGTTATTAAAATAACATAACATGTAAAATGAGTACCTAATTAAAAAAACTAACGACTAGTCGATTGGCATATTACATATGTTTCGCATCCACTTTTTGTTAGAATTTTTGGTAAAAATTCTAAACAAAAGAATAAGTATTTTGTACTTATGGAACAATAAAGTATTTATTAATAAATAAATAAATAGAATTGTGCACATTTGAAACAAAATTTTATTCAATTAGGTATTGAGACTATGTTGCTACTTTTGTAAAATTACGCTACGATTTATCAACAGACCATTTGCCAGCTTCCCGATACTTTCTAGTTTCTTTTTATATTATAGCTAAACCACCGTACCTAAGTATATCTTATAGGAACCTTTACGACAATAGAGGGTAGTAAGCCGAACATTATGAATCTATAGTACGGACACGTGCTGCCCTGATAACTTGGCTTATCACGCCGTCGCATCTGCAGGCTTCCATCGATCTGAACCTGCACACCCCAAGGTTAGCACATTAAGCTAGAGAAAATACTAGGTATGTATACTTCTTAATTATTGCATTTAAATCAGTCTAACTCTCTTTAATTTTTATTTCCTGCAGACGTTTGTGAGGACGAAATACTAATGTTTGTTGATTTTGTAAGATTTAACGACTCAATGAAATTGGCTGAAATTCGGTACATGAGTATAGTTATCGCATGAATTGGATTAAGTATCATTTTTCTTTTCCCAGAAGCCTAGTCTCGTATACCTATATGTTGCATTGCATCTGTGAGGTGAGTCTTTATGTCTATTGGTGAATTATTTTGTCTAAAAATTTTGACGATTTAAGAGCTAAGCATTGTGCAAATTCTAGTTTTGACATAATATAATATTGAGGTTTTTTTAACGATTACAAATAGAAAGTGCTTGACTCTAGATCTCCGCATTAGTATGTCGCCTAAACAGGCATTATAATAAACGGTCACAGGACAAAGCCGGCTAATAGCCATTAATACAGCATTAGCTAAGGGCGACGGCACACGGCGACTACGCCTTGTTTGCCAAACTGCCCTGATCCGCTATTTGTACGCTCTAGTGACCATATGCTGGGTAATATTTGGGAATTTCTTGGACAGTTATAAGTTCTTTCCTTTACTTTGTTCGTTTGAAAAATTAGTTTTCAGCTATATACAGCCATTATGAGGCGAATTACCCAAAAAACTTTTTTTTATATTATGCCGCAACAATAAACTGTACGGTATGACTTCTGATAAAATATTAATTATTAAGCTTTTTAAGATGCCTAGCAGTGGGTTGCAGACATCTGATGATGATGATAATAAGGTTTTTATAGAAAGGTTTACAATTCGGTTATTCCCAGAAGCCCAGAACTCTGTTAAGTATATGTAAATCAATTTGTATTGTACTTATCCAGGAAACTCGTCATAATCTGTATGTGTGTGTATAGCTTCAGTAGTTTTCTTTTTAAGTAAAAGTGTATAATAGCGATGTTTCCCGTTGTTTTCCTTTTTTTGCCACCACTATCATACGGTAATTGAGTATATAGGATATAGCTATATATCGCAAGTCGTTAACGTTTTGAAGTTGATCCCGGTAACCGTATAGAAGTCAGTTTTGTTTTCGTTAGAATAAAATCAATATACTTATACTAATTAATTAAATTATAGTTAAATAATTAAAAAAAATAAATAATACCTTTTATTTAGGAAAAATAGATAATAATATTTTATGTATGGTGGTGGGTAGGTAAGTAGTTATATAAGTACATAAATAAGAATGCGTATTCACGAGAATGCTGCCGACAAACTGCCTCGCAGTTTGTCAGACAAGATATAATGTACTGTTTTTATGAAATAAAGAATTAAAAAAAAACTATAGATAATTTAAGTAAGTATATGTATACCAAAAAAAATAATTTACATAAACACTCGTACACAACAATATTTACTAAAATCCAACTGTCCATTACGACAAGAATCATGGTCACCTGAAACTTTTGCGAGCCCGCTTTGACTTTGAGAGGAAATCCTTTTCCCACGAGCTTTATTCAAACATATGTAAAGCATATGATGGATGACTCCGCTCCGCCGCCCCCACGGGGGCGAGCGTTTAAATCACCATCAACCCTAATACGATTTTTTCGCTGGTCACCAACTCCAAAATTTATAATGTAATTTATACTTATTCGGAATGGCACACGTTGAGTGACTGCGCTTTTTATTGCGCTGTGCCCAGGGGTATAGGGTTTCTATTGCGGGTCGGGTTCATTTCATTAGCCTAGGGAATAAGTTATTGTTCAATTGGCCCTATTTATTGTCACCAAAATTACATTTATATTTCAAGCGAAAGCTTAAAAACTGTTTTGTAGCTGTAAGTAACTAACTATTATACTATACAAGACAACTATGAACTGTACCGGTTATACAATAAAGCCAACGAAGTAAAGAAGTCCACGATGAGCAGGACACGTGGTTAGGATGAATAAAGCCAGAATGCCCAAGTGCTTACTTACTGGAAATTAAAAAAGAGGATCGTAGAAGGTGCTTTTCTATATGGTTCTGTACCTACATGTAGGTATGTTAAACGAATTAAGATTTGATATAAGGTAGAACTCAAGTTCTGAAACTGTAAGTACCTATTGTTCTACGAATTCAGCAAATACGTTCCGAAAACAATAGAAATATGCATAAGGGCCGTCATACGCTAGTCCGCGGCGTATTTCCCAAGTTTTCCCATTAGGCGGCGCGCAGACATTAGCAGCCCCCTCGAGTTCATTAAAATTTGTCAGCTCCCGCACACGGACAACTTTGAAATGGATGTATAAACTTTTCTAAGTGAAACTCGGGTGACGTGAAAACTTCGAGATTTTGACTCGCCGTTTTTTCGACGCCATCAATTTCGCAGCCCGTCAAGAAGATTATTCGCACTCGTAATGCGGAAAAAAGAGTAATTTAAGTTTTCCACGAGAGTCGTTGCGTGGGAGTTATGATGATCTTAGTTTTGGAACTTTTGATTGATTTATAAAATCCGCCTTGTCTGCTCGGCTGATCTCGAATCAAGGAATTTTGATAGTAGATATTATAAGACATTGTTTGAATATTTTTTTTTATATATTTTTAGAGAAATAAGTATAACGTTTTTGTATTGACTTGTTTTAATTGAAATGACTCAAACTACTCTTTTTATGAACTAATATTAAATTTATGTATCTATTACCAACCTATATAAAACGAACTACTTAAAAATGGTTGAACACAAACAAAAAAAACTAAACTAATGTTCGCACTTTAGTGACGTCACGAACAATGCGAAACGACTCCATCCGTTCGCAGCTAAATGACAGCAAGCAGTTGCGAACACCCGAACCAGTCAATGTTATTGTTCCCTTCTCGAGGGGGTTAAATAAGCTTGTATAGGGGGCCATTGCGGGGTCAGTCTACTAGGATCACCAGATCTCTGATTTCAATCAAAGTAAATAAAATAAGGTAGATAGTCTTAAATAAAAATAATCAACCAAAATCTCTATAGAAGTCTGGTAATCTCCACTTTATTGTACAAATAGTCACATAAGGTTCAATATAGGTATTCTGAATAGGAACATTAATAAAATTGACAGCCAAACAAATGTTTAAATAATTTATAGGTATATTGAAAGAGTCAAAATCTAGTTGTAAAAATACATACCTAAAACATAACCCTTACTTACAGAAACAATAAAAGGTCAGCATGGTATTAATATGGTATACTTAACTGAGGGAATTTTTTAATGTCATTTTTATTTGTCTAATTCATGAAACGAAAACTACGAGTATATGTAAGGCCAATTTACCTACAATACCATTTGAGTTGAATATATCATTTTTAAATTGTAAAGAACTTAATTTTCAGCTATAAGTATATTGTTGTAGTGTGCAATAACGTATTAGTAGTTACAGCAATATTGTAATACTTAGTGCTTTGATTCATGTAATCCGAGTGGACCCACCCCGTGGTACTGCCAGTCGATAGTTCTTTAAATAACAGATGTAATTGTCCTCACCGACTGCCGGTTCCAAGCGAGTGGAAAAAAACTCACTTAATTAATGTGGTGTCCATTAATGCACTGTTTATGGAATCGAATCGTGTTTTAATTGAATTGTATCGATTATCGATGATGTAAATTAATAAGATATGTCGATGCTCTTTTTCGTAGCCGTTGTTTAAGTGTCTGTGATAGGTAATTTGTTTGTCAGAGCTAATAAGGCTTTTTTTTTAGAAAATATGGGAAATTTTATGCGAGTTATGGAGTAAATTTTTACTTGTGGCTTTAGTTAGACTACCCAAAAGATTTAACACTATAAGTTTACAAAATTTTGTTAGCATTGTTTAACTCAAACAATATAATTATTAGTAAATTATGAATGAATTACAGCAATATCATGAAGTACTCAACAATTGCTAATATCAAATTTAATAATTTATGTGGATGGCTGGTTAATTATTTCTTATTTAGACATATCTGTTTCGTAAAATATATATGACTCTTAACTTTTGCCCTACATTTTAGTTATAATTTCTTTTTCTTATCAACCTTGTACGCAAATTCTTTATAAACTCAATCTAAAACATGTTTGTATCAAATAGTTATTGTTTATTAACGGCACCACGGGTGCACCGAGGGTGGCATGTAACCCGAGCTGCCGTAAATCAGGGTTGATCGGCAATACAACTAACTTGTGGTTAAACAGATTTATCCCTATCAAGCAGGGTTTATTCTTTATTGAAACCGGTGGTTAGCGCCTTAAAAAAATATCATATTTTGAAGCGCGATATAATCAAAGCGCCATACCTTTTCTATGTATTTTGACAACCAAAATACATTCCAAGAAATAAACGGACTTACCTCTATTTACTATATTTATTTTAATAACAATATCAGTACAAAGCAAATCTACCATATATGCTGTAGTGGGCAAATTCGTCTGGAAAAGAAGAGGCAGAAGATAGGTATACATACATACTACTTGTTGGTACTGTAAGTTAGAACCTCACAGTTATTAACCCACGATGACGGACGATACGTATTTTACATTCTTTTCATTATTTTATTTATTACTAGCGACCCGCCCCGGCTTCGCATGAGCATAAAAACCTTCCTCTTGAATCATTCTATCTATTAAAAAAAAACGCATCAAAATCCGTTGCGTAGTATTAAAGATTTAAGCATACATAGGGATATAGGGACAGAGAAAGCGACTTTGTTTTATACTATGTAGTAATAGTGATAGTGATTTAACGAACTTTTAGCAATATTAACTGTAAGTAATTTTGATGAATATTAATCAAAGGTTAAAAACACTGATAAGTTGGTAAATTATTCACTTTCATATAGGTATTTTAAATTGGTTTCGAAGTTATTTAATAAAAAAAAAAAAAAAAATTGGATGAAAACTATTTTTTTTATTTTTTTTTTACTTTTTATAAGATGAACTAATCTGAAACAGAAATATTAAACTTATATAAAATTAAACCTTAGTGATTTAAGTAGTTTACAAGCTTTTATTCTAAAGACCGAGGAGGAACACTAAAATAATACAAGACAAGACTATACTACTCGTACATCTGCTCTTAATTACTTGTAACATTAATAAAATATCATAGTTCCAAATAGGAATGATGACTTTTAATTATAATTCTTCAACTTAGTAATTGTATAAGATCAAAATAGAACTTATTTATAGGCACAATAATATCTACGCTTAGATCATTTATTCTTCCTTGAACTTGATATCTAAACCAAAAGGTAAACTGGCGTCGCACTGCGAGAGTAGGGAACCCTAGTACTCTCTCGTTTTCACTTCTGGTAAATAAGCTATCGGAGTAAGTAGGTATACTATACCTCTATTGAGGGTCTTGAGAAGATTCATTTCTTTACGTAGATGTCGTAAAAAGTACAATTAATTGTAGGTTTAACAAATTTCTATCATGAACAACGAACTAAGATACTAGGCGAAAAGATTTAAGCACAAGATAATACCTACTTTGCAAATTGTGAGACATTGTGCGCGTCATTAGACCGTAGGTTGTTCAATAAATTACCGATTGAACTGAAAACTGTAAGAAAAACATCTACTTTCAAAAAACTCCTGAGGACATAGCTGCTGGAAAAGTGCTTTTATAATGTTGACGACTTATAATATTTTTGGAAAGTGAATTTAATTAATAATAACAATTATAATTATAATTTTAAGTAGTGTTAAGAAATATTCGGATGCAATGTATATTGTTTTAATGAATAAATTCAATTGAAATTAAATTGAAGGCAAGGGGCGATATCACACCAGGATGCACAGGGTGAATGGACCTTGTAATTTAACTCGCACGATTCTTAGTTAACTGGTAGTATCCCAGTAAGTTTTGAATCCCATAAGAAATCGCAAAATTTTCGAAAAATTGAATATCAACACGATATCGTAAATCATTCATACTAATAATATAAATGCGAAAGTCTGTCTGTCTGTTACGTTTTCAAAGCTAAACCACTGGACCGATTTTGTTGAAACTTGGTTAACCTACCTATTACCTGTTTCTATAGGTACATTGTGGATTCTCAAGAAAGTTCTATACCTTTCTAAAGACTTTTGGAATGGTCATCATTATTATTCACTGTACATTGTAGGTAATTGCATTTAACTGCAACAATTTATTTTTATTATATAGCTCTAAGAGACAGATGCGTCCCAAATAATCGGGTGTGTTGACAACTTTACAAAATGTCGCCATTTTAATTGCCTTGTCCCTCTATTGTAATTTCCAGAATGCGCCATTTGTTTAGCATGTTTCGTGGTTGGTGCCAGTTGATGAGGGGTGAACATATAGTTTAGATCTAATAGAACTAAAATAACTCGGGTTGAATATTGCCAATAAAGACAAAAAAGGGCGGGGAAAGATTTGCCGAGATATTTTTTTTTACTATGTATGGTCCATCTAATACGAGTAAATCTATTGTATATATGTACAGGATCTCTTTTAAGCAGAAAAGTGGAACCAGGGTATTCATAAATGGTACCCTACATCGGGCCTACATCTTTAAAAGTATCATAATATAAGAAGAATCATCATATCATATTCAAAGTTTATTATGGAGAATTTAGCCTAATTCGCACCTTAAATGTAGGGTTAATCTTTTCAACTAACTTTTTTCTAATAAAATTGAAAACTTTTAAGACTTTACATTAAAAAGTATTGTACGAAAGTATATGGACATACTATGGATTATTCTTTCTACTATGTAGCAATAAATAAGGAATAATGAGACTACTTAATCAAAAGAAATAATATCGTAACGCAATGCCCAAAACTCATTAATTTAATGATCTGAAAAAAAAAAATTACACCTCACTAAAACCATCGACACACATTTCAAAATTTCATTTCGAAATACGACACTGAAAACTAGCACAACATTTCAGCATAAGGGTGTGTTCATACATGTAGTAATTAGGCGACGCACGAGCGGCGGGAGGTGGGCGGCGGAACCGGAAGCTCGCCGGAGATGAAGGCGCGATACAATATCCGGTTAGACGCCATTTCCGCCGCGAGACGACACTGTGTGTGCACCGCTTTACACTTTTGATACCATGGTTTATATTGATGGTTTGGGATCGATGTTCTTGTTATGAACTAATGAGATTTTTTATAACGCAGTCGAGCAAGCACTGGAATAAAGATATATAACATTACTAGCTTTTGCCCGCGGCTTCGCCCGCGTTTCTTTCGGGAATAGTAGTAACTTTTTCCCGGGATGTAAGGTACCCTATGTCCTTTTCAATTCTTCTAGCTATGTGTATGCAAAATTTCAGAAAGATTGGTTCAGTAGATAGGCCGTGGAGGCGTAACAAACAAACTCACTTTTGCATTTATAATATTAGTATAAGTATATATTATATTAGTATGAAGTATGAAGTACGTTGATATGAAGTATGATGATTTCGACTTCTACATGATTTTTTATATTTTTTAGATATTATATTAAAGTACATAAACAAAGAAGGTGCGTTAGAAAAATATACAGAATATTTACAAAAATTGACCGTGGTTTACAAAAATCTGTATTCTGTTATTTTCAACCGACTTCCTAAAGATGAAGGTACTCATCAGTTTGTTTTTATCATCTTGTTATTTTTTTATACTGAACAATACGTTACGCTATAATAACAACAATAAAAATATTTTTGCTTTGATGAAATTCTTTCAGATTTGTCATATAACGATTTTATTAAAGTTTGGGTTTTACACCCAAATAACTGAAATAAGTGCCTATGTCATACATATTTTGCCAAAACGGCTACAAGTTGCTAAGGCATGGAATAGTTTTCAAAGTCAATCGACCCCTAAGCGCCACGGTCGTAGTTTATTTGTCACGACATTTTCCTTGAAATTCATAATACACAGGCACATGATGTGTGGATTAGAAGATCATTGATCCTGTACACCGTGGTGTCAGTTTTTCGAAATTGCCTTCCTTCGAGTCATTAGGCAATGACCAATTGCCTGTGGTTCACAGAGGCAGACTTCAAGAAGGTTGAGGGCAAGGAAGGAATAAACTTAGCAATAGCAGTATTTGGAGTCTCACGCACGGTTCGCCCTTCGGAGAACCTATTTGTTTATTAAATAAAACTGATGGCAACTCGTAGCGGCGCGGTCAAAGAGACCTTTGTTTGCGATTTACATTTAGTTCTTTGTAATTGAAGATTAGGTTTTGTTAATGTAAGAAAGTTGAGTTATTGGGATGAAGCCCGAGTCACGGGCTAGGGCAGATTGTTCTTACACTTGTTTGTGAACAGACGTGACTAGCGTAATAAAGATCGTTATATTGTCATCTTGTCTTTAAGTTACATTCACCTTACTCGGTCTTGTGTGTGTTACGGTGATCAGACACTAAGCAGATTCTAACATTTGAATGGAAGTCGGTTTTTCCGTCTCTACCTTTTCTCGATGATTAGATTAAACACGGACAGTTAATTTTGTACAAAATAATTAGTCTCTCTGATATGGATTTCTTCCAGTCAATCTATTCACTAAAGAAAAAAATACATGGGAAACTAGAGGTACAAGTAAAACGCCCAAGTGGCAGCATTTTCAGCGGCAAATTTAATAACGAGTGTTCTTTACAAGTCGTGATGATGTTGATAAGGCAGACTGGTTGGCTGAGGATCGCTGGCTCCTTTGTTGGTCGAGAGGCACCAGGATGTACAGGGATTAAGTGCTCAAGTGATTGTCTAAGCGAGGATTGAGTGATCATTGTGATTTTTGATTTAGTGCGCATTTTACGTGTCCTGTCACGACGCATGAGTTTTCAGTCCATGTAATATTCGTAATATGCATTATTTAAAAAAAAATAAGATCTTGAAGTTTTTTTTATCGTCTATCATCATAGTCAATCGTATAAAACTCGAATAATAATCTTGTAAATAATGAATTTGTAAACTAAAGATTTCTATAGTTCACTTGACTTGTTATGGTCTGCCTGTAGGTATGTCGTAAAAATCAAAGGTTATATTTTTATCTAGGGATACGCTGAGCAGGAGCAATCGCGAAAGAGCTAAGATGAGAGAGAGACGCTGACCAGCACTTTATGATGAAATATGAATTATTTTTTTTTCATTTTCACAAATTTTAATTTCTAATATCACTGTAGAATTAAGAACTACATTACTTTAAAGCAGTAAGCACTTCCTAATTCTCTTGTGGTCCACCTAGGTGAACTAGGCGGGTGGACAACGGAGAACCAACGGTTCTACAGTTTTCACACATATGGATTGCCATGCAATTTTGGCTATATTTGCTATAAGAACAGAACTGTAAATTGTGATGGCAATATAAGCATATCCAATAGATGATAATCAAATGTAAGTCATCAGAATTCAATTTAATACGAGCGTCCTTATCTGCTCTCATGTACAACTTGTATATGTTATAATAATTATTCGCCGCGATAATACAGATTTAGATAGAGCACCGGCTAAGGAGATAACCCCTTACATAGCTCAGAACACATAGCGCCTACCACCCTTGGTACCGTCAGAAGAAAACATACAAATATGATATTTTAAAATCAGCGTCGATATTTTCTTTCTTTCATTAGAATAGGTTGTTTTATAGCATTTTCGAATAGGCGAAATATTTTTATACCTAGGTACATTCTCTAAGAGACTTCTTGTTGATGAAAATCGAATGGATGAAAGTTGTAAGCTGTTTACAGTGCGAAATGAGTTGAAAGTAAAAATGCCGTACTATAATTGCTGTTATTACAAACTAATTAGATAGTCACTTATTATTGCGAAGTTGATCGTTATAGTCCAGTTTATTAAATACGTCCAGATTGTCAACATTTTTTCAAGTCTCTATTTGTATAAATACTAGAGAAACTAAACGAAAGATATCATTCAATTTTGTAAATTAGCATCAGATACACAAACTAACCTCAACATTCAACATGAAAATCGTAAGTATTGCTTATATAACTGACTGGTGTGTAATAATAAATAAGTGTTTTCGTTGCTTAAAATTAATCTTTATAAAACTTAATATTTGTAATAATTGAAATTAATTTTAATAATAAAAAAAAAATAACCACCATTATCTGCTTTCACCCATCACGGTTATCTCTAGATTTGAATTTTTATTTAGCCTCCAACCATTGTGTCCCACAGTTGGGCAAAGGCCTCTCCCCTCTCTCTTAACTCTGCGTCTGCGCATTTTTATAGTATTTTATAGGCTCAAATTTATCATTTCCAGTTCATCATCGTCAGCTGCTTGATGGCCGCGGCCCTCGCTTTACCAGCACACGATCACTCACTTCGGGAGTTGCCGGCTGTCCGCCACGAAGAAGTCCATGACGAATTTGGACAATACGCACTCAGATACATTACCGCTGAGAGTAAGTAACATTTATTTCATTAAATATCTCAATATTTCGCTTTCCATCATTGCGTCTGTTTATCTACTCATAGATAAACAGACGCAATGATGGAAAGCGGTTACCGGAGTATATGAACCTCATGTAATTTTTCCATGTCAAACAAATTTTGCTCTTAGAAAATGTATTCATTATTAAAGGTTCATACCACATCTTGTGGTATGAAAATAAGGTACTAACCTTTAATTGAGAATATAAATAATTAAGATACTATCCTGTAAAAAGCACTGGTTTTGATTAAACTCTACTGCATGGGATAAATTAAAAAAAAAAAGATTGTTTGATTGAACTCTACCGAAACGGTATTATCGATTTTTATGAAATGTCTTGTAAATCCAGTCCAATTAGGCAAGATGACCTAACTTATTTTTCCTTATCCAGACACGGTGGTATCCGAGCGTGGTCGCCTGATCCCCAGCAGTGACGGTGGCCATGTCATGGAAATCGAAGGCCAGTACCAGTTTATTGGTGACGACGGCCAGATCTACGTCACCAAGTACAGGGGAGGACCTGACGGTTTCCACGTCGACGGTAACCACTTACCCCGGCCAGTGCCCGTGCCTGCTGTAGCTATCTAAATGAATAAATGTCTTGATAAGCAGTCCTGAGTTTTTATTCTTTATGTTATAATGACGATTAAAATGCAACTGGGGGGTTACTACCGCCTTACATCATGTATTGCACTGTCTCGCTTACTCACTGGATCTTGCATGGTTTTAAGAGATGGTGGTAAGCCACCAGGTCTCATTGCTAAATCATAATTAAAAATGAATAGACTTTCTCCCTAACTTTCTCCCTTTCTAACTCATTTGTTTTCCATATTTTTTTATTTTCATAAAGTTCGTTTTGCCTTCAAGTATCCAATGTTCCCACATTTTTCTCTTCTGTTCACAATTTCAATGGGATTCATACACACACACATAATCACATCTCTATTCCATACGGGGTAGACAGAGCCTAGGGTCATAACCTTATAGACCACGCTTAGCATGATGGTTGTTGGAACAGAAAATCAATAGTGATGGGTTTGGTGAACCTTTACGATTTGCGCGGGAAGAGAAGCAGCTGATATATACTGTTTTTTTTTCTCCCATTCTAGCATGGAAGAACTCCCAGACTAGCACGAACAATGAAATTTATATTTCTCTATATTCTTAAATATAAACTGTCTTTGGCAACGCTACACAGTGGATTTCTGAAAGGATCTAAGGAGGGTGGCGAGAGGTTTCGAGGATGCGCCGGGGGCGGCAGGGCGAGAGGGGAGGTCGCGGGCTGCGCTGTGACGTCACGTCCTATCTCGGCGGCCATCTTGGATTATCTCGTCGCACCTGCGGGGCGCGGGGCGGGGGCGCAGTACAGTATCGACCCAATACCGTCCTGTACATTTTTCAGGCCGAATTTGATAATGTCTTATATTATGTGTTATCAATCTCCTAATGTGATTCACGTGAATTTGTTGACTTTTTCATTTCATTGCCTTTAAATCTATGTTTGAATATCTAACATAGTACTTAACTTGAAACAGGGCAAGGTTTGTTGGCAAACATTACAAGATTAAACGTTTATTACCTTCATACTTCTAAACTTTCTACCGTGTCCTGTAGTTTTATCATAAGTATGCAGTGCCAGAGTTCAATAGGGCTAGTTTAATTAATTCAACTACTAAAATTTTTTCAAACTATTCAAATAATTAATTTTAACAGAACTCAAATGAGCTCTAGAAATCTTATTAGGTACATGTATTTATCAAATTACTTAGCGAGTAAAGTATGTTGTAACTTTTACTTCCGCAAAGTAACCCCTGAATCTATTTAAAATCTTATTCTTCATTTTAGAAATCGATGTTATATAATTTTACCATTGAAAACTATATTTTAAGTAGTTAATGTATGCATTATTCTTTATTTGTTTTAAGGATTGTGGAGAAAACACCTATTTAGAAATCAGATGAAAATATTTATTTCTACTACGACTTTCGTAGAGCCGCTACGATCTATGCGCTACGACTTGGCTACGACTCGGACCTCTCTCAACTTAGATTATAAAAATATAAATAATGTCATCATTATCATGACATTATTTATATTTTTTACTTAATTGATATAGTCAATTCTCATAAGAAAAGATGAAAAGAAATGGGTGGTCTACTCGTATTGTATTATTTTTTAAATGTCACATTTATAGATAGACACACTCATATTAATCTTTGTTTATGTATTTCAAATCATGTGTATTATTGTTGCCCTAATCCATACATTAGACCATGACCCACAAGTAATATACAAGCTTTTATATTAGAATTCAACGCGTACAACAGCGCTATCTGTCTACGCGGTTCGGATTCGAGATACCATCTAGGGCACCCCCTCCCCCACCCCCTGGCTTTGTATCCGCGACTTCAAACGATGGCTCGCCCTTACTTCTATTTACAAGGGTGTAACGTCTACTTGTTTTTACAAGAGAGCCTTTAACTTGGTCGTTTGGCTTTGAAAGGCGCTGATTTAATTAGCTGAGATGGCTTATTCTTATTGAAAGGAATATGAAATCTTCTGACGTTATTTTTGTTCTCTCTACTCATAATACTATTGCTTGGGTTACATGGTCAATCGACTATGCACAGCCTGGTGTCAGAGTTCTTCGAATCCGCCTTTGGGCCTCACGTGGTTGCAATGACTACCAGATGACAGCCGAGACCAACAGCTTAACGTGCCTTCTGAAATACGAAATCATCTTATTTATCAGAAAATCAGGTGATTCAAGTCTGCAATGTCCTAACCAAACTGGAAACAATGATATAAAGCATGCTTTCCGTGGGAACCAAACCCACAAACTCTGGATCTTTAATCAAACGTCCAGTGGTCCAGTGCTCTTTACTCTACTCTACCTTGCTAGAAGGAAGCTGTTATGACATTACTGGGTATTGTGGCAAAACATCCTATACCAAGAGAGTTGGTAGTGCCCTAGTGAAACCGGGCCGTATGATTGACTGTTAACGAAATCGTATAAAATAAGTTATAGAAGATAAAATAAGAACCGAATAGCTAACGACGGTTCTTCCATAGATTACAGAATAATAAACTTATTAGTTAGTATGAAAAATTCGATCTAGGTAGTTTTTCAACAAATTCTGCTATTTGTTACTCTTAGTCTTAGATAAACAAAGCCTTGTTATTTATCGTACTTTCAGCAAGTATAACCATTTTACAAGTGCAGTTAGTTTGTTTAATTGCTTGTGTTTGTAGATTGCTCTCTGTAATCTATCTACAGACTTTGTATGTTTTTTGTAGAGAAATATATTTAGATGTTCATTGACTGTTAAATTTATGATTTTGCAATGTTCTAAAAATGCTTTGGAAAGGCTGCAAAAATTATGACATCGTAGTTAAAAATATTCCGACTAATTGAGAACCTCCTTCTTGTTGAAAACTTGGTTAAAAAGAACCTGAGATATCATATTACGCTTCTATCTCACATTCTAATGACGAAAGTGTACCATCGAAGATTATTTTATAGCTTGTATTTGTATAGAGAATATAAACCCAAAATGTTACGGTGGGTCTGTCTTTGAAGACCTCTATTGGCCATCATGCCAGACTGACACCGGAGGTTCCGGGTTCGATCCCCGGTCAGGTCAAGATGGAAAATGATCTTTTGACCTGGGTCTCTATGTATGGGTTTATTACAAAATTTAGTATCTCTAAGTTGCTATCCCATAAAACAAGTCTCCAACTTACTTTGTGGCCATCTCAATCAGTGGGCAATGTCAATATATACATATTTATTTATATCCTTAGTATCAATCATTGGTTGGGATGTGTACCGTGTTTTAAACCTCATATTTCATCGCTACAGGAAAGTCATTAAGTGGCAATAAACATGTCAATTAGGGACCACCGAGCATTAAGACAATAGCATCAAAACACTTTACAAACTAATACACCGTCCTCTTTAGTGTAGTATCGAGGGCTCGTGCTACGCAGCTGCGTGTGCGCATGTCAAACACTAGAGGGCGCTGTTGTGCGGAAGTGGTGTCGAGAGGGTAAACCGGGGCACGTGCTTAACCTGGTGGTCTGACCACCACGGTCGTTAGCTGGTGGGTGGCAAAACTGGCAAAATTAAAATTAGACAAAAATAAAATTGTTAGATATGAAAAAATAATAGTTTATGTTTTTGGTTAATTTTATTTATTGCACAAATTGAAATAAATTAATAGTATTCATTACTTTTCACTTTACTTATTTTATATACTATATGTATAGATTAGCTGTGCTTCATGAAGTTATGCTAAAGAAGGTAAGTATTGTAACTGTTAGCAATTTTTCAATATTTTAGACGATTAAGAACATAATATTTTAAATTTAGCAAACTTTGCAATCAATCTTTTTTATAAAAATAAATGTTCTTGGTTTTCTAAAATATTAAACGGGACGAGGAAGAAATGTGTAAATATCATTGATAAGAGATAACCAAATTTTATCGAAAATTAATGGCCTTGTCCAATAAGATTTAACATTGAACTAAGTACTTATAAGACAACTTTAGACAGTTGGGACTTCCATAATACTTAGTATTTTATAAAGTATAGTAATATTGATGAGATTATTGAGAAATGCGGACATGCCAGCTGCCGGGGAATCGCGGGGGTCTTGTCAAAGATGAGTTAAAATTTGTCACAGGATATCCACTATCTCTATCAATGGTGAACATGCTTATTTGCTACTGTCCCTTTACTTTCAATTCCCACAGTCAGCGGAGTTCCTTCCATTTTTGTATATCTTTTGTGAGAATGAATTCCCACAGCAGTAAAATATTATCAACTAGATTTTGCTCGCGGCTTAGTCCGCGTGAATTCCCTCAAGAACAGTACTTTTTCCCGGTAATGGTACAGTTAGCTGCAGAGAAATCTGACCCCTATGCCACAAGTATCGCTATTGAAATGGGGTCAGATTTCTCTGCAGCCCACTGTACCATACCAAAATTTCAGGAAGATTGGTTTAGAAGGCAGAGCGTGAAAGCGTAACAAACAAATAAACAAACTCACTTTCGTTTTTATAATATTAGTTGGGATGATTCAAAGCTCTGGGTTCTTTTTTGCCATTCTTAAAGAAACCCAATGCTATCATCGAGATTCCGTTTATTGTAACAAAATTTTCCTTCTGCTAAGTTACTTCCAGAAATCAAGTAGCTTGGGACTGACATCGGTAAAGAAAAACATAAACATATTTGTTCTGTAGGTTACTTCACGCCTTTAATAATATAAGGATATCTTTGGTAACACGTATATACTCGTATAAGTGGGATCGCGGAAAAAGTCATGATGATATACGTGTTACTTAAGATTTCCAATGGCTTCGATCCTTAAAGGCTTCTTTTGCTTTCACACACTCATCAGCACTCTTATCATACACGTACGTTTTCGGATACTCCTAATATCTTTCTTTTTTAATTTATGTATGTTTTAATACATAAAAATCATTAATAAATATGTGGGGATTAAATTTGCATCAAAATGAGAAGTAACTCTTCTGCGTAAAATGGTGTTTGCCGCGCTGAGGTGCTCCGGTGGCAGAGCACGGAGTGTCCATTTATTAAGCGCCACGTGATACTATATTATTATTTATTGGGCTCACTCCAACACGGCAATAGGCTACTATTGAATTTCGACTAATAAGAATGATTTAAAATCTAAGTGGAATATTTTCCATCAAGATTCAAGAAGGAATATAGTACTTTTTTAAAATTATCTTGTGCTTCCAAAAGGCTAATCAGTCAAAAAAGTATGTCATTTAAAAAAATAAGAAAAGTAGGTAAACAACAGAAGCGACAAAAAAAAACAATGTTTTATTTCATTTTATTTTTATTGGTTGCATGTTTTAAAATTTTTTAAGATGTCTGTCTCTATGAGATAAAAAAATTGTGATGTGAAATATTTTAGTAATTAAACAATTATTATTTAATTAAAAAAAAGGGAAAGATTTTTCACGTGCATAATACAATGTAAAAATATGACTAATAATGCGTAATGGCGTAATAGAGTCATATGAGAGACGCAAAAATAGGGCTGTTATAATATTGTCTATTAGCAACTGTAAGAACGTTAATATCTTCAGTGTATGTTCAAACATTGTGTACAATTCTGTAAATACATAATTGGTACGAATCATCCTATGTGTTCATTTTACTTGGGCCTCAGGTGTTCAAAACAAAGATACTATTTTAAAATCTGTTGCTAGCAAAAAATGTAATTGTGGCCACAAACCTGTTTGAAGTAATAGGATCTGGGTCTATGGAGACATTGAAAATAAACATAATAAAACTGATTTTATAAAGCTTTAGGCTGGCGAAGGAGGTAGGCTTCGAGTTTCAAAACAAACCATTTGATATCTCAATTTTTCGCGGGTTTAACGATAGTTTCACACGATACACTTGTTTGGCGTCTTGTATCGCTTTTTGTGTATTTTTTTCTGTACTTACAGAGGTCCTTTTATAAAAGAAATAAAATGTATTATATTTATAATCTATAGTTGATTGATTAAGGCTTTACATACACAAAGAATTAAGAAGTTCATCGGGAGCACGCATTCCTAATTATACATGAACTTACGAAACCAAAATCCTTTATGTGCTAGATACAAGATAGTTCATACAAACTACTGCCTGCCGGCGCTACGGTAGTATATTTTGTTTAGGTATGGCCAAACACCTGTAGGTCACAACATGTTAATAGCATAACATGGTTGTAGTTTTCTTGAACTGGTGGCGGAATCACGCAGGTAAGTTCAATGTATAAATATTATGAGAAAATATTAAAACTGACTCTACTACTTGGGTATTCTTTTTTTTAATGTTATAGTTAGACCTACGTCTCACCTGATGGAAAGTGGTTACGTTTAATTTAATTATTTTAGCGTTCATCTTATGGTTTTCCCTCCTCCGATTTGGCTTATACTACTGAATCTTGATTGAAGCACAGATTGAAGAATACTATAAGCATTGAAGTAAGATAGTTGTAAGCATTTGTTTTGAAATAAAAGTAGAAGTAACAATATCATAGTATGGATTTCTTTATAACTAAATACTGTTAGAACAAATAGCAACAGTTTGTTAATGACAATTTCAAGGATATCAGATTTTTAATACTAAATCCGACTTCTCTCGTAAAATTCAATATCCATTATAATGATTGAAGGATTTCTCATAAAAATCGAGCACACGCGTCAAAAAAATAAATCAAACATTCTCTCCGCGACGCCCACCATTAATAAAACTCTTTAAAATATATTTAATAATGTCCACAAAGGTAGAGAGCACAATGCTCGACCCATAAAGGAGCAGCATTTATTATGGCGACAATATATTGAATACAAAAAGATAGTGTGACAAAGACGCGTACTTTTTAATAATATTGTCATTTCTCAGCAGCAATGGACTCTTTCAAAAAGCCATAACGCAATAATTTATTTCTTTATAAGAGTTTTTTATCTGTGGGAGCGCGGGTGACGCCAGGTGAGCACGGGTTAACTGGATAAAGCCTTCTGTCAGTATTTAAAAGAGTGTAACTTTGGATGCGTTCGTTATATTATCGCAGATAAAATTACAAGTAAGTACTATCTGGAGTAATAATTAATAGTATTTAATAGACCATGACAGAATTGCCACGGAGAAAATATTATTAAAAAATAAATATTCGAATATCGAATTCGGCGTGAAGCAAGATTTTTGTCATTGCGCAAAAAAGAATAACGACGGTCTTTATAGCTATCGTCGAGACAGGGTTGACATCGGAGCCACAATAAAATCGATGAAATATTTAAGGGGCAGTTACAATAACTCATAGCGGGTGAGTTAAGAGCGAGTGCCTATTGTGACATGGAGTTTTCACAGGTAGATGCGCAGTGGGTGCCTACCCTCGCCACGGACAATGAGTTTAGATACTCGTGAAATTTAGATTGTTTTAATCATTGCGCAAACAGGGCGTGGTAGTCTTGGACATAGAGTTAATGCTGAGTTGTTTATAGTCCTTTGTGAGTTTTTGTTGCATGCATTAGCGGGCCCCGTTACCTCATTTGCATTATTCTAAATTACAGTTTAGTCGAAGTAATGTTAGGGTATTGTTATTTTATTTAAACCTTTAAAAGGATTTACCCGTCCTGGTGTTTCTATTCAAATTTTACTTGTATTTGATCTACTTATAGGTTGAGTTGAAATTTTATCATAATCTTTATATTATGGATATACTTTACAATACCTATTCAATCTGACACGATAGTTGAGCTGACTGGATGGTGAACATGAGATTAAATGACGAAACCTCATTGTGGTATAATATAAATATGTAAAGGATATGATACCAGGGTGTGCATGGTCATATGACTGTGACACCTTCACGAAATTATGATGTTATTAAATTAGGACTATGAAAAAAGTTTTCTTTTCCATTCTATATGCAAAATACCTGGCTTTTTGTTTGCTGACATAGAGATGATGGGATCAAGAATTTGCTTCCTGGTTGAAGCCCTTGATGTTGTTGGTGAATGTGATAATTGACGGACCTGATAAAAACCTTTAGTATTCAAGAAGATTCTCTTTAAGTAAGTGTTTGCCGTAAAGGTGAAGGATTCGAAATATAAGAAATCATCGCGTTTAATCACACCCGGGAAAAGGCTAGGATGATACTAATGAATATTTTAGTGCGCCTTATTAGACACCACGTTTGAAATTGTCGCTTACAGGGGTTATAACAAGAATACCTATTCGCTATTCTTGTAGGCAAGTTTATTAAAGTCTTAATAACAAACTATAAACAAACGGAAATATGTAATAACCGTGATCACATAATTAATTAATTGATTTATATATCTATTGAAAAATAAATGGAACAAGTCTAACAAGATTTTGCGCAATGTTTTAATAATATTCAACGGCAATTGCCACACGTCTCTTTAACAAAAAAAATGTAGAATTAGAAAGGTTATTGTATGAATAAATAATTTATTTTTTGCTTGTATTAGGCAAAAGGCTCCGTAGAATATGTTTAATCGTTCATAATCTAGGCATGAGTCAAATTCTAGAAAGCCATAAAAACGGCGCGCAATCTCGGCACCGCTTAAAACAAAAAGTGTTCTATTTTCAAATACGATTACAGATTAACAAGGCTTAGTATTCCCATCACGTGACAGGTAGTTTACGTACCACACTGGGGGATTCCTGGAAGCTGCATGAAGTCGTCACGTGGGAGCCCCCCGCTGGCACGGTAGCTCACGGGCGGTCCGTGAGACTCCCCCTTAATTAATTTTAATACATTTACCTGTTTGAGACGGTAACCAGTAGGTTTTGTTTACTAGTGTAGTGTGTCGATTATTAATCTTAAAATATTAATAAAATATTATCTACAATAATCATGAAAAGTCGCAGTTTTATCATGGATTTTATACAGTATTGAGCAGGCAAACAACCAGTCCAACTGATTGAAAATGATTACTGCAGCCAAACGCCTGCTATAACATCAACGCTAAAAATATGACGGTACCACTTAAAAGATATCATTGTCATTTTAGGCACTAGGAATACAAAAACATTTTTTTTTTACTTGGTTGTCATTTTATTCGTGAAACATATTTTAAATTTCTTATGAAAAATAAGGGTCATGATTTTTTACTTTTGACTCTAATCTCTATCTAAAATCTAAGTATATTTATAGTACTCTAATCTAAAATCTAAGTATATTTTCTAACTATAAATCTATACATTGCGCTCAATAGTTCGTAGTCTAGATTGACTGCATGACGTTGATAAGTGCATTGCATTAGTGATAGTAAACTCATTATAATTCTTCGTTTTAAAAATTCCCCAAATTAATAATATTTTTACTACCTAATATAACTTTACTTATTAATAAATTGTAAGTATGAAGACATCATTTAGGTAATTATTTTTTATTGCCGTTTAATCCTTGTTCACAAGGCGATCTCCATAAAACCTTGCTTCCGAACGCATCCCGGCGTCCCGCGGAGCAAATGTCGCTCATAATTAGATTAATTATAATTAAACTTTTCTAGAGAAGGTCGTTAGATGTAAATATAATGACTATAAATAGGGACCTGTTTGTATGGTGTAACTGGGGTATGATGATTGTCGGTACTACAAAAAAGCAACTATTTACTTACTAAGTACTTATGTAGAGTCGGGCAAAGTTGAATTAAAAATGTGACTTTGGGTGGATGTTCCTTAATCAAGGCTTAAGAAAAATTATAGTCTGGAATAGGACGTAGTTTAAATTTAACCGCGATATAATTACTAGTTATTTCAGATATATGACATACACTGTTAAAATATTATTAGAAAAACATACTACATACATACATACATACATATAGTCACGTCTTTATCCTATACAGAGTAGACAGAGCCTAGGGCCAAAAGAACTTAGACCACGTTTAGAATGATGACAGTTGAAACAGGAAATCAATAGTTATGGGTTGCTAGCCGCATCGCCTATGTCATACTCATGATTCCCCCATTCGCCGATTCTCTCAGTCGACTTTTACGGCTTGCGCGGGAAGAGAAGCAGCTGGTACATACTATGTTTTTCTTTTTTTCCCAGACCAGCATGGGAGGTTAAAAATATGGAAGTGAAATAATACTATATAATTAAAAAACAAATAATGACTCTATATGTTGGTGTTTTCTACTAATGTATATTTTGAGCATACTTCATCACTACATACATACAAAACAAAGTCGCTTGCTCTGTCCCTATGTCCCTTTGTTTGCTTAAATATTTAAAACTACGTAACAGATTTTGACGCGGTTTTTTTAATAGATTGAGTGATGAAAGAGGAAAGTTTTTATGCCCATGCGAAGCCGAGGCGGGTCGCTAGTATGTCATATTATGAAAACAATTTGTTATGAAATTTAATTATATCAAGGCCACCTGTTGCTTAATATAGTATATATCATCTCCGGATGTGGAAATGTAATTATTGGTTCAATATTTAACATTGAAACTAATGAACATAATTTAATTCATCTTAATTAGCTATAAATCATAGTATTATTTAAAATAAATTATTGCCATACTTTGTTAAATACAAAAACTCTACATCCTACTAATATTATAAACGCGAAAGTTTGTATTGATGTTTGTTACTCTTTCACAGGAAAACGACTGAACCGATTTGGCTGAAATTATGAATGGAGATTGCTTAGACCTTGGAACAACATATAAGCTATATTTAATCCAGGAATTTTAACTGCTATAGTCGTGTATAATGAACTTTTAATCAAGAAAAAAGTAAAGGTTTTTTTTTTTAAACACTAATAGGGTATACCTACTATTATTTTTTGATATACTGTTATAAGTTATGTCTAGGTTACGACATGATCTGTGAAATGACCTGTAATAAAAAAAATAATTATACAACGCTGCGATTCTCATGGAGTATAAAAAACAATGAGTGAATCTGAAGAGGTAAGAATGACCAGTAGTGGACTGATTGTATTCATTATGACAAGACTTTTTCGGATATCCATAAAAAAAACTATATACTACTAGTGGCCCCGTTCCTCTTCACCTGACACCAAATAATGTATTAGTTACTTACATTGAAACTCACAAACTTTACCGCTCTATAATTTTGTTATAGATTTAATTAAAACGTAAACGTATAATATAAATTTCCTAAAGCCAATCAAAGCTAAATTATATGATCATATAATATTAAGGGGTAAACTTTACCAGTAAATGCAAAACCACGTTACAGTGGACAAGTAATTTGCCTAGCGCACCCCTTCGTTTAGGACCATGTCTGATGGCAGATGAGCCGTCCCTAATTCCGCAATCAACCCTCGAAGATACGCAAAATTTTATTGGCGTATCTAATTTAGTAATAGCTCTACGTACGTGTGCTAGATAGAAGATAATGTGTGATGTACTACTAAATACTTCTTAACTTTACATTATTTGATGTAAATAGCGACATTTAGTTGACATGGTAACTATTTAGTTACCTTCGCTAGATAACAGTTGTCAATCTTAGATGGATGCCTACAGGCAGCTTGGAAAATTTGACCAAACCTGAAACCAGTGATGGTCAAACACATACAATACATTCATAATTATTTCTGCTTACTATTAGGCACTGAAACTTTGTTATTTTTTTTTTTTAAATTTTGCCAATTTGCCATACATGAAGAGTACTACACTGGATGTTATTTATTCGAAATTATTTATTTTAAAAGATCACAGAATTCGTTGACTACGAATAAGTAACTAGACTGAGGAACTTAGTAAAAATAATAACAAATCTCGTAACATATCTTGGTTAGCATAAAGTTTATTAGTAAAAGGAGTGCAGTTTTCGGATCAGGAATGAGTTGCGGAGATAAATATATTTGTAAATCTATGATTAGACTTGACTAGACTAAGTAGTGATTTGTGTAAGATATCTGCAGCGATAGAATCGGACAGTTATTGGATTCTCAGGGGTCATATAGACAATAATATTCATCATGAGTGACATCGGTTAAACAGATCGATGTAGAACTAACTATACGTTTATTGACATTACCAAATTCTATGACTACACACTACTATCATGTAAACTTTGATTAAAATAAGTAACGTATGATTAACAAATTGAATTATAGATAAAAGTCATTCCCACACTTCAACATTTGGTTATCATTGCTGGGATAATTAATTATCCCAGCAGACTGTAGAAAGGTTTAACCTTGTACTGTTTTGTGTATCGGTGATACAACTTTGGCATCTGATCCTTTCCGTAAAGATTAAAAAAAGGTTACCTACCTATGTCCAGTGATAGAGCAGTGTAAAAACCTACATAAGGCCGCATTGCATTAGGATTTAAAGACAATTGCTTTATTTGTACCATTAGGTACCTACGTTGACAGTCAAGTAAACAGCACACGTAAGACGTTTTAAATATTGTTTTGATTGTAAAGAAGGTGAAACTGAAAGAAATTAAACTTAACTGTTGTAAAACTACAGAAATCCATACTAATATTATAAATGCGAAAGTCTGTCTGTCTGTCTATCTGTCTGTCTGTCTGTCACCTCTTCACGGCTAAACTGCTGGACCGATTGTGATGAAATTTGGTAGGGATGTAGTTAACGACCTGAGGTCAAACATAGGCTACTTTTGGGCGCGATATAACACCGAGTCCCTCGCGGGGCGAAGCCGCGGGGAACAGCTAGTGAACTATAAATAACAAATAACAGTATTGTAGCGTGTCGCTCACACAATTAGCAAAAAGCTCTAGAAATTTCTCTTGTTATGCTTTATTATGGATCTATAAACAGGGATTATTTATAGTGTTATAAATCTCGTCTTCATTAACTGCTAGATAATAACCCTGAAAGAGCGACATCTCTCATTTCTCACAATTAAATCGTTCATAAAATTGAAATCGCATGTCGCCTCCGCTATTAGAAAGCTGTGATCTTTGTCAAAGTATTAAAGTTTGACCGAATTATCTGTTGTGGCGGTGTGTTCACATCGTTAAATGTCTGGTGTTGTGATAAATATGGCGATGTTTTGTTTGGAAACAAGCCGAGCCGTGTCGGATGCTAATAGAGCGTGCAATTGCTGGGGTGTGAGGGTACAACTTTGAGCTGCCTTAGCCGCTGGACGGCCATGCGGAAATGATTTTGCTCTTGTTCCAATTTTGATTGTTGTAAGTGTTTTTGTTTCTGTTTTTAAAAAAAATGTTATTGTTATCTGTGGGTGGTGGGCCAAAAATAAAAAAGGTCTTTAATTCTTTGCTGTCACTTTAGTCAACTTGTGTCTCTAAAATATTAAGAGGTAGGTAATGTGCAAATAAAAGCGAAAGTAATGATTTTGAAAGATTAACATCAAGAATTAATTGAACTAAAGTTTAGTAGGCTTTAAAAGAACTAATACGTCAGGTGTAAATGGATCAGATTACGAAAAAAAAACAAGTACCTTAATGATTAAAATGAAGTAAACAATTAAATTCGGTACATTTTTTATATTTATGATTAACCTACTTACTACATTTTATTTAGGATATTTATGTATTTATAAGAAATACAAAGAACCTTGAAATTCTTTAAAAGGTTGTATATATTTTAAGAAACAAAAGTGGCTTAAGAAGAGAAACCCATAGTCAAGATGCAATCGGTAGTGCGGAGTTCCGTCTAATTACAACCGTTATATTAGTTTTGTAAAACAATAAAGTAATCAGCGCCAACACAGAGTATGCAAAATGTATTCAAAAATGTATCTTACCGCATTGCTTTTGGAGAGAAAATGGTTATTCTTCATTTGGACACCCTTAGCATAAATTAAAGAAATAACAGATATTACGTGGCCACTATTCTATTCTACGAGTAAATATGCACTTAATTATAATAGAATCATGACTTGTTTGTATAAATTGTAACCGAAGAATTAATTTGTTTAAAAGCGGTATTTACTACCGATTGGTTCTGAATATTTTTGCAATGATACCTTAACCTTATTCTACTATATAGGTCGGAATGAATTTAATAACTTAGAATTCGTCTATGTTTTAGATAAAATTAAAGGCATAGTTGTTTATTATTATAATTTTGTATAAGATCTCTAATTTTGCACAATTTTTTCAAAACTATAATAAAGATTATAAGAAGATAGAGAAAGATATAATTTTCGCAGTTGCAGTAAACAATATGCGTGCTAATGGTTTCCGAAGACCAGGCTAAGTGAAGTGGAGGAGAAAAAGCAGGAAAGCGGACTGAGTCGGCGCTAAGATGAGCGAGAGAGAGATATTATTTTCATGAGAAAAAAATCTATAAACAGTTAGTAAAAAGTCTGCAGCTTAGTCCATAAACACAACGGGTCCCGAAAAACTCGCTTAGAAGAATCACTATTTGCATCATGTTGCATCCATGTAGTGTTTCTTCTATATTCTAGATATTTTGTGTAAAAGTCTTTTGTTGTGTGATGGTTAACGGAGCATGGTATGGAGATGGAGGCGCAAGCGCCAGGCCTCAGGTACCTTACCTTTACACATTTTTGTTTAGATACACGCCCCGTTAACGAAATTATTAAATTCGCAGAAATGTACAGCATTTTATAATTTTTTGGATAGTGTATAGTTTCTGTTTTACGATAAAAATGTGTAACTGAGTAAAAACTGATAAACATGAGATTTTAAAAGCTATTGTATCAGTTATCAGATAGAAACATGCGATTTGGTTGACATAGTCGACTAGCCAAATTAAATTTCACGAAATAAAAATAAATACCAAACATATTTAATTACATTGTTTCTAAGGTAGGATTAGTTGTTTAAGTTTGTTTAATTGTATTTTTTATATAATAACGTTGGAATTAAAGCATATAAGCAATAGGTATATATGTATGATAAATAAATATGTATGGACTAATCACACAGATTGAGCTAGCCCTAAAGTTTTACACTTGTGTTATGGGATACTTACTAACTTGGATTGTTTTAAAAGTAAACAAATATCAAGATGTATCAGTTACTTTTCTGATAAATATAAAAATAAAAACCTACTCAACACTTTATAAACACTATTTCAGAAGTGTTAACACAATACCTCGAGTGTTTGTCCACTTGAGGCAATAGAATCTATTTGTATAGGCTTTGAAGAGCCACAAAAGCATTGTAAAGGCGACCATAAAATAAAATAATCTTCGCTGCCCAAAATAAATATGGCCATTATTTCTTACCAAAGTTCTGTTGCCACCGTTTGCCAACAATGGGAGTCAATAAATTCTAACACAAGGCGTTGGTATCGCATTTGTTATGCAATTAATGGGAAATTGAATTATAGTGATAAATAGGCGTGATGTTGCTAGAATTTTGCCATTGATAGTACGCGTGAGAAAGTACAGATATAACTAAATAAATAAATCTAGGTAAATAAGAAAAAGAAGTTTATATTATATAAGTAGACATAGGCTACAGTCACCGAATAAATGCGGTAGAGCACTCATTTTCTTTACCTAAATGCGCGCAGTTTTGAATTAGCATCTGCTTCTAATATTTATACCCTGAAGTACTAAAATTTTAATAATTTTAACATTACAAGTTTAATATAATATAATATTTTTATAGTATAGCATTATATTATAAGCGTAATTTCACTTGACCGATCGTCATATGTTCGATCGTGCTGCAGCAAAACATACGAGTAGTGAGTACTGCTAAAGTGAAAGTTTACAACCGAATTGGCAATAACAAAAAAACTCCGAGTCACGAACATCTATCCTTTAGATTACTATTAAACCATCATTAGCTTGTCACCCGTCTTTACCTGCCCATATATTATCCTGTCAAAATATTTCGGCGAATCTCTATATTGGGAGTTTTTTCCATCGAATATTTTCGTGAATTTGTCCAATTGTTGTGGCACAAAGCCTCCACCGTGACATCTCAATATTCTCCACAAAGGGAGTCATTTGTCATTGTCCATTAGACTATATTGTTGGGATACATTATAATTTATTGACCATCGATTGCTTTAATTAAAGGCCAATTTCAAATATACAATTTTAAATTTAGGTTTGAGCTGTGTGTTGATACGTAGATCAGACATTAACTAAGTATTACCTTTTATATATAGGTATATAGATTTCAAATTAATATATAAACTTACTATTTGAGAACACAATTGAAAACGTTTTCTTCCAAAAAAATTTATGATAAAATATACTCTTTTTTTCTGTCATCTAAAGCGTATTTTACTACAGACGTTTTATGTGACGGATCTTGCATTGATAAGGCGACGTCGAGGGCTTTGGCGTCGTTTACAACCCCGTAATATTAAAGAAAATCCTTATATAGATGAAGATAGTAACTATATTCACTATTTATGAAATAGGTAATAATAACTTTTGATTATCATCATATCAGCCCTTTTTGTTACTGCTAAGTAGTCACTCTATTCGTGTACAGAGGTCCACATAAGGGTAAGAGTACCTAATTTTATTTGCTTAGTTACTTTTACACCTTACCTGGGGTACACATCTATGTAGCTCACTGTACAACAAATTGTATGCCCATAACCAGGTGTAAATAAAATGTGTAAAATAAAATTACTTTATTAGTATTGCTAGAAATTGGAATCACAATGAACCAATGCGCAATGTTACCATTTACTAAGCAACATATATTGAGGCAGTTGAGACTTCCATCTGCATGCGTCTCGCATTTACTGTGGATACTTAGTATGACCGTCCATGTATGACAAATTGACGTCCATAAAGTTATATAAGATCTGTCTAATTTGCTGGACTAAAAAAAAAGATACTAAGTAGCCTCTTTTTCCATGTAGATTATAAAAATCAATTAAGGGGTTGAAATTATTTTCTATAATTTTTTTTTCAGAATACAATTAAAATCTCATTGTTTAGTTATTCATATTAGATTTTTTTTACTCTAGCTTTGAAAGTATATTAACTGTGAATAATTAACTATTAAATAATTATACAATAAATTAAACAAAACAACAACACTACCATCTTTATATTTGTAAATACACAAGTATCCTAGATTACTTACTGGCCTATTTACACACGTGTATATTTAAATACACAAACATACAGAGGGATGTTCCAACGAATATAGCATGAAATAAAAATCGCATTGTAATCCGGTATTGGCTGTAGATAAGGAGGGTTTGTGACAAGGCAAGAATTATGTGCTCCAGAGGGCAATTTTTCTTCTCCGGGATTTATTCCCGTAATTTATAGAGGATCCGCCTGTATCTGGGCTAACCCGACGGCGACCTCGCAATTAAGACTTACCTACCTCTGTCCTCATTAAGATGCTACCGATTTATATTATCAATTATTATCATTTCTTTTAAATAATATTCTCTTTATGGTTTTCGATGATAAAGTAAAAAAAAAAATGTGTCTCGAGCGCATTATATGATACTCTCATTTAAATAAAAATATCAGATACAATTTTATTTACCTTAGATATGTGCCTGGAAAATCAACGGTTTTTTAAAACAATATTCTATTAAAATCACACTAAAATGGTACTCGTACTTACTACACTGTAGACGATAATGCTTTTGTATGTCACTGTAGAGTCTACAGTAACTACTCTAAAATTTATAATTTGGATATGTCGGAGCAAGTCACGTGGACCGCTTAACAACGTTCGCAGCCGGACTATTGCAGACTTTCGATAGTAATTGTTCCAATATATGGATTTCTCCTTTTTCACACATGCTGTTTGATAAACCTTTAGACAAGCTGACGCGTGGTCTCTTCCGCTTTTCTTATTTTGGGCAATCCGTTAATACTTGACGATTAAACATGTCCAATGCAAAATTTCAGGTTCACATACCTATTCAGTTCAAGTAGTTTTCCATGATTTCGTGTTAGTTGGTAAATGAGTCATCGCTACCATTTATTTTTATATATACGAGAGAACTTATGTCTAATCTCACCATCCATCAATTATTGCTCTCCGATATTTGACACGCAAATTTTTTCATCGAACGTGCCGTCCCATGAATTGTTGGCGACAAAAGTGTCTGTAGCAACCGTCGAGAGTCGGCTTATAGTACCCCGGGCCCCTCCGCGACCGCAGTCGTAAATTTAGGGTTTCATAAAACCAGATCAGAGATAAGACACAGTGTGGAGTGAGCGCCCGGATCAAATGCGAACCTCACTAGACAATAAAAATAATACTGGCGCATCTGCGGATGCCATTTTACATTACAGCCTCGAAATTTGTCGTGTTTACATAAAATACCACTGCGATAACAATCGGGGACCGGCTAGGAATTGTGAGATGTCACTTTCTCGGCGTAACACTGGCCAGTGAAACAGCGAGTACTCTGAGCCGCAGAAAAAAAATAAAGCTGTCACGACTACAACAAAGGCGCATTATGATTTTAACAGTTTTTGAATTGCTCGAGTATTATCGGGCGTGTATTATTCCTTTCAGCCAGTGTAAGGGTATTTGGGTGCCTTTGTGGCTCGGTATTGACAAATAAGTAAGATTTACTCCTAAAGCAAAAATAATGGAGGATTAGAGCGGCGGTGTAATTTTTTTCTCTTTTACCGCTCGAGATGATGGCGCCAATGGTCTGATATTGCATTATGCTCCACGGCCGAGCCGTTCGTTTGTTTGCCGTGTTTATTATAGCAAGTAGTTAGATCAAGTGGAAACTAGTAAAGAATGGATTGAAAGTAATTTGCGTAACTGTTCACTAGAATGAACTACAATCCAATTTCAACAAAATGAAAAGAAAGTGTTTAAAAAATAGTTTTTGTTGTAAGAACCAAAAAAAAAATGAATCAGTACAAAAAATCTAATTATACTTGCAACAATTTACGAAAACTACAGCTTTGTGGAATGGAGTTTGAGTTTAGCAGTTGTACCTATTGTAAATTCAGATGTCGAGACGTCACGTGAATTTATATTAAGTACATACTCGTAAAACAAAAACATGTCAACGCTTTACATTGTACAATGTATATATATATATACTATACAGGTATTGTGACCATTGACCGCTGAAATACAGCCCGTCGCAACACTACATTAACTCCATGAAATTTTTCGTTTGCATTGAAGCGTATTCGAAGTAGAAACGGGTTGTAGGCATAACTACGTGTCGGGGACATATATTTAAAGCTTCAGTAGATAGGGGTGCAATAATTTTGACAATGACTAGCAGCCTTACTGGGCGAGGCGTAGGCGCGGGGCGGCGGGGCGCGGGGGGCAATCTGCGCACTAAATCACGCTGCGAATAAAATTTATGGCGCCGAGATAAAAACTCGCAGCTTTTCTCTTTTACGTTCCTTCCCCGCCCCGAGCCCCTCCCGGAAAATCCATAGGGATTTTTCCAAGTGTTCGGGCGACGGCGTGTATGGGGTCGAAACGATTTTGTTTTATGCTTATTGCCGGTTGCGTTGTTTCGTTTGCAAACTTGCACTGATAAGGGAGATCGTCTGCTCGCTGGACGATATAAGCAGTTTTATACGTTTTGTCGCGTGTTAACCGTTGCCGTCAAAAATAACGGTTTGTTGACGTTAAATAAACATTTGAATTAATTAGCAATCCATCATAATATAAGTACGGTACGAGCTAGTTGCACGAAATGAGAATAGAAATGAAGTTTACGAAATTTTAATGAGGCTTTAGAACACTAAATTCAAAGTCACTACGTGCTTAATTACTATGCATAAATTTACGAGTTACCTTTTTATTTACAAGGAATGTAAATCAATATTTTATTTGTTTGTTCTTAATCCTCAAGGAGTGCAATTATAATGTGAACGTTGGTATTCTCATAGAAATATAAAATCGCGACCGGACCAGGCCACCTATTTCTAAATCTATGGGTATTTTCCTCTTCACGACATAATATTATTTAGTTTTTTATTGTATACCTCTTATAGGTCTAAGGTAAGTATAATTCACTAAATCAGCGTTATCATATCTATATCTTAAATGTAAAGTTTTATGTTAAGTTAATATTGCATTAAGTTTAACTTGGACTGTAAGTACGCCAGAAATAACTGGGCGTGTTGCTTATCAAAAACCACATATTGTGGCATGTTCGGTGTCACTTAGTATACTTAAATATAGTTTATAGTTTAATTCAATAAAAAAAATACATTTACCTTCCTAACTATATATAATTTAATAGTCTAAAGAAAAACAATCTTTTTAGTTTCGTTTTAGTTTAGTAATTTTGTATCATGTGCCAAACACCAAATAGCTGTCACATATTATACGAAATAACATTATAACGCTAACATATTTCTAGTTTCAATCTACTTCGACTAACAAACTCAAAATTAACTAAAGTCTGTGTTTTATATGGAATGTGAATTACTCTTGAATTGTGTGTTTTAAAATACATTCCATTTATTTCTAGAATTTTTAATGAAACAAGTTTGTTGACATCTTAATTAAAATATTTTTGGTCAACTGAAATTCACGGAATTAATGGTAAGTATTATACTAAGTGTGTTTAATAAAAAATGGAAATACCAGTAATGAATACTAGTTACTCAAATATTATCTAGAATGATAAATATTTATTATATTTAGTAATTTATTTAAGCTTTTGCACAAATTAAAAGTCTTTTTTTTAGTCACATATTGTGAACCATATAGACCAAATCGAAAGTGTAGGTAAGGTAGTATGTATGTGTGATTCGGAACTACACGATACTTTATCAAATGTATGATTAACCTTTGCTAGCTAGCGCGAAATTAGTATATAGTATGAAAACAGTTATTTAGCTAAATTGGAGGGAATTTATCTTAATAACGTTGTTATAAAAATCCACAAACGAAATGACACTCATTCTCCCACAGTTAAGTGAGGTCGGCACAGCACGTTACCGAAATTGAAACATCATGCTGTGAGGATTGTTTAGGCAAGGGTTTGATTATTATTATTACTGTACTGGGATTACTGCTACTGATTTTTCTTTGAGAAACAATGATATTTTCACATACTAAGTCTTGAAAAGGATGCGCTTCGCCATTCGCCCATCTGTCATTTAAAAATGTGAGACACTGAGTCCAGCCTAAGGTGTTTGCCCATATACCGAATCTGCTAGCAGATGAGATAAGTCCCTCAATATCTGCATTATGGCAAGACAAAATATATTAACAGATGTTTTCAAATTTTGCAGGATAAGTAAAACATTTTATATTACAAAAGAAAATACGTACAAATATTTAGAAGGACAGCGATTGCGCAGGCTGAGTATGTGGCGTAGGGCAAACGCATTGCACAAGTGTTCATGCGTTTGCGCTCGTCCTATTTTTATGCTCAGTTAAACATATTAATGTCAGGTTAGATTTTAGGAAAAAATCTGTACTACCTCTTTATAGCGTATTCCCGGTTAGGTCGGGGTCCGGGTTCCGCTAGAAACACATGTATTAATTTCTCTCTAAAATACCTAATATGATAAGATTTAAATTGGATTTGACCCATCGCCGCCTGTAGATGTCTAACCTATCTTGAGAATGCTGTTTGATGTAGTTTCTTTAAGGAAAAAGAGTCATCTGTTTGTCCCACAATCACCTTCAATGACATCTTCGGGGAGAGAGTGATATATTCTTAAGCCAAAAACTACATGACACGTCGATAATTTCTAGTAATTAATGATGCTACATAAACTAGAAACATTGTAGTATTTCTTTGCATTCTAAATGTGTTTAGATTATCTTATCGTCAGAAAGACCAGTAGCTTGTTTAAAACTACGGTCGATTCTATTTCACAGTGCCGGATAATAAATGTAGTTGAAACTGTAGGCGTAGAAACAGAACTAATATTTATGCTGCCTCGATTCCTCAGGATAAGGCTGTTATAAATTGCGGTATTCAGCGTACTATGTTAAAAATGTCGCTTCCTGTCTTACAGAGATACTTGTCGTTGGTTGAATTATTATATTTTATATTTCTTATGTTTTATTGGTGTTTGCTATTAACTTAAACTCACTGATATCTAATAATTGGTTTTTTCGTTAACGGGGCAATAATAAACCATTGTGAACACGAACGGGCCTGTGTGACACCCTTGTCTTAGGTACAATTCGACGGTGAGCCAACCAGGCTTTCATAGTTTTAGGCGCCCCCTAAAACTGCCGTCCTGGGTAGTTGCTCTACTTGGCCTAGATCCGGAGTGGTTTTGAAGGAGGATGATCATTTAATCTGTGAGCATATTATAAAATGGTTTTTCTATTGCAGGCTTAAGATATGTGCTGCCTTTTGAGATGTAAGAATATCTACTTAAGTATGTGTGTTGTGTACCTATGTTTATTTAATCTGTTTAGAGTGATGGGAAGCGTCAACCGCAACCATGCTCCGAATCTCTTATTGTATTTATAGTATTTGTATATAACCATCAGTTAATATTATTGCCATATATTCAATAAAAATAACTAATCCCACATACTTACGTAGTTACATATTAATAGCACTAAATGCAGCTGTCTTTATCTTTCGAGAAGTATAAAGTCTGACGCACCTTGACATTGCAAATAACCACAAAAGCCTCACAGACATACAAAATCAGATTGTCTTATCTATACTCAATCAGTGTTTACATTATAGTGGCGTGCTTCACGTCAAAATAATGTCCCTATTACAGCACAAAAGAATTTTCAAAGAAATAAGGAAAAAAAACTTCAAAAAATATTCACTATGAATACAGAGATTACATGAGAGCAAGGCCATCTGTGGATATTGAGACCGTCTCACACGAGATAGCTTATCGGGACATCTCGACTCAGATTCTATGAAGAAAAAGCGAGAGAAAAGGCTTCTATTTATAGATGAAGAGCCATAGAGTTCGGCGGAGCCACAATCGCATTAGGTCGCCCGCTGTCGAACGCAACGATGATTTGAATTTCCATTGTTTATGGTGGCAGACATGTGTCAAAGTTCGATTGGAATTTAAATTCGGCTCCTTTGTTATTTTTCTTTTTTTGTTAAGTTGTAAACACGATGCGGTGATGTTCCAATTTGGTTACCAGCCTCTGATGGAAGGTTGGATCTATGGCTTCGTATATTTTTGACGTCGGTATGCTGTATGAATAATTACGAATCATGTTCCAAACGAGCCGACAAACACTACCTACTAGTTTTTCTAATGGACATACCTACGTATACATTCTCAGAGATAAGTATCTGATTTGGGGCCGTCGCGTCGTGGCTGGATGTCACTGGCACGTTTTCTACAGACTCAACATCAAAGATAGAACATCTGCTAAATTACCAAACTCGAAGCAGTGCGGGGACTAACACAAAGAGGCAACCATTTTGCTCCGACACTTTTCAAAATTGGAACGTGACGGTTGCAAGCGCTCTCCGGCCAGAGACAATGACATGAAAAGGAAAAATGTAAACGGTCCTATTTTAAATAGGAGTATTGCGGCGGGTATAATTTATAACGCTTTTCGCGAGCAAGCAATTTTTTTATTTTTTATTATTGGGTCGTTTGATTGTGAGTTGAAAATTGTGTGAAGGTGAAGTGTGAGTTACGTCATTGTAGAGACTGTGGCGGTTAATTTAAAAGTGCGTTGTTGAACCCTTTCAGAGGCATTGTATCTTTGTGCGCTTTGTACGAGAGATGGTTTATCTGCGTCGCGGGTACATAAGTGCTGTTTTTTCATTCTGTAATGCTTTTACATTTCAAAGGGGTTAAATGTTATTCAGCCTTGCTGCCCGGTTAGAAAATGTGTGGGTGTCGTGGGGACCGGGAACCACAGTTAAAAATATAAAAAGACTTTAAACAATGTCTGTCAATATAATCTAAGTATATTTAAGTAGCAATGCTTTTGGATATTCTAACTTTTCTCAAATGCACATACAACATAAAATATCTATTTATTAAAAGGTAGAACAATAACAGAAAACCACATATGTATACCTATTGTTAATTTGTGACGTTACTGTGTATTATTTTAAGTAGAAAGATTGAAAAATAATACTTAATTAAATTACAATTTTCAATATTTTTTTTAAAAACCATTAGGTAGGTATTAATCTACTTATCAATCTGATAAATAAATCTGATGCTGAAATATGTAATCAATAATAATCAATTTTTTAAGTTGTTTATGTCCAACTAACTGCTGGGCATAAGCCTTACCACTAGCTAATTAATAATCAATAATTAATAAATAGCTTTATTTTTTCTTTTATACTTATTTATGTTATAAGTTAGATATTATCCTTATTTAACGTTACAATCAATAATAATCTATATCTATATCTATATATATATATATATATATATAAAAATGAAACCCGTTTTTCGTTGTCACGACATAGCATGAAAACGGCTTGACCGATTTGGCTGTTTTTTTTTGTAGTTTTCTAATACTCTGTACAAGGTTCTTACGGAAAAAAATATTAAGAAAGGCGGTACGAAGTTCGCGGATCAGCTAGTAATTTATATTTTTGTAAAAATGTGAAAATAAGAATAATTAATAAATAAGATGTAAGGTATATAGTTCTCAAGATAAACGCGTAGAAACAAATAAAGAAAATAAAGTTACTAACGATTAAAGTTTTTAGCTTAATAGGTACCTACTTACCTAATTCGTAAAAATATAGATTTTGTTTAGAGCAGGCATACGTAGAGCCCTAAGAATAAAAATATTGCAGGTAATCTAAGTGGCCAGTAATAAAAAAATAAATTGATAATTTATTACCTCTAGGTATGTTTAAAAAAAAAATGCTTTATACCAAACATTTGTAAGTGGCCAGTAACAAAACGAATACCTAAAGGTAAATATTATAAAACATACAACTATAGCCATTGTTTCAGTCAGTATTCTAGTACTAAGTACATGTGTGTCATTCATTAGCCATTAACGCTGAAGATAGTGCTAGCATTAAGCTAGATTTATTGAGGTGGTCGCAGAATAAATCACTAGAAGTCTTAGACGGTCTCCAGACTCCCAGACTTAGTATTATGTTGATGGCAGAATTTCGGGAGCTACTATTTGTCTTGCTGTTTAGTTTGCTCTTTTGAAGCAAATATATAACTTTTCGTGATGCTATATTAGACAAACTTAATGGCCAAGAGGCGGTTTCTAGTAATTCTGACACCAGGGTGCGCACTATCACATTGTAACCCATACGAAATTCATAGGCAATAAATAAAAGAACAAATATTTATTGCACAAAATAAGTACAATATATTGCAAAATAGGCGTTCATCATTGAACATTTTGAGTAGGTATACATACCTAATGTTATTTTTAAGCAATTTTACAAAGCAAGAAATCGCTCGAAAATTTTTGCGTATGCTCTATGTGGGCTCGCAACATTATAACTGTTTTATATTCTGAGTTATATATATATGATCATAAACTATATTGAGATATTTTACTATTGTTTACATTCTTTGGAATAAACATATAATGGGTAAACTTAAGAAAATATTTATATGCTAATTCCTTTTTGTTTACAACCTAAAATGTAACTGCAGTTATCCTTTATTAAATTTGACATAAGTAGTTAAGCTTTGTATGGTCTAAAATTAGGTTTATTCTATTTCATTGAAATAATTATATATTGCTTAAATGATTTGGTAAGACTGATTTGAATAAAGTCTAATAATGTACCAAATAGCTGAGTACGCAACCGGAAAAGCGCTGAGATGAGAGAAAGGGGGAGAGCGAGAATCTACTGCTCTCTGTTTATGAGACTCTTTTACTACCAATTCCACAGCGTCCGTATGACCGATATTGGAAATTCTTTTATTGCGTCAGTTATTTTTTTTAAACTGTTGAAAATATGTTTAATATTTTAAGGTGGTACCTATAGATATTTATAAAATACTATCTAGCCTATGTTTGCCTCAGGACTTTAACTACATCCCTACCAAATTTCATCACAATCGGTCCAGCAGTTTAGCCGTGGTGACAGACAGACAGACAGACAGACTTTCGCATTTATAATATTAGTATGGAAGTATGGATAGTAGCATACAAATGTCATTTCATTGACATTTTTAACAATACTTATAGGTATGATTAATTTAAGTAAGTAAGTATTTTATTTTATGATGTTGGTTAACTAAGAAAAATATTCATTACTTCCATTAAAAAAGTGATTACATCTTTGTTTTCATATTTCAATGGATTATTGTCATCTTCGTTATTAGTGTGTGGGTACTTTAAGATAAATTTAAAAGATTATATAGATAACTGTAAGATGTAGAGTTCATTCAAAAGCATAGTGTCTGATTAATACATGCTTCAGTGGTTTGATAGCATACCAATTAACTGTAATAAACATCCTTATTTCAATCCGACGGTCATAGAAAATACAGTAACGCCATCGCAACATCCCGCCATCCATCACCACGCGCGCGCCTCTACTAAACGCACACAACTGCACCGCCCAAAAAGAGAAAAAGAAAATTTGAAAAGAGAACACACCCATTCCGCTGCCAAACTCCGCCCGATTCGTCCGCCCGACGGAGAAATCAACCAATCGGAGCAAGAGCTTCGCCGAAGTGGAGTTAGCGGTGGCGAAGCGAGCCGAGAATTGCCGAAGCGACCGTTCACAACAAAAAGTAACACGACTGGTTTAGTGTCGGGTTGCGTCCCATAGGCGCCGCATCACGTGTCGCGCCGGCGCGAATTCCACTTTAGAAAACGGACTGTTTTTGTTATTATAAATTTATTTATCAGCAATAAACCTAATAGTAAGTAGGTATACATTGTGGCCTGTGATAGCACGCTGTATGGCATGAAAATGGACACGCGAACGGGATGGAAATCATGATTTCAGTGTGTTTATGCAATTGCACAGTATTTACAGTGATACATTGTGATAGTGATCAGCTCTGTGATAACCATCCAGTAAGGACATTACAGGTATTTGTGATTTAAATTTACGATTTATATGTATTTTGGTTTTCAATCATATTTTTATCGATACACAAATTGAAAGAAAAGTTGTGGAAAATCAGGCAGTATTCTTGTCTAAGTATATTATAATATGCCAATTAATGTCTCTGTCTAAATAACAGTTTTGATAATTATCAATGAAATTGTCTTTCAAATCGTTCTGAATAAAAAAATATTAATGACTCTACATTTTTAATTAATCAATAAACATTGAATAAATGCAAGTTGTAAAGTTAAAAAAATAGTAAGTATATAATTTTATAATTATAATGTCATCTAATAGTGATATGTCTGTATAAAACAAAGAGAAACTAATAATTAGAATGCATATTGTTTTACCATTGCATACTCACCGCATTACTCCGCGCGTCTCTACGTCCGTCGGTAAAATGTCTTAGCATGCATAATAGGCTCTCTAACTCTAATGAAAAAAAAATGAATTAACATAAAAAAAATTCTACTACTTATTTTATGTAACGTATGGTTTAAAAAAAATAAAAAAATATCGATAGAGTTCAAATTTTATTTTAATTTACATTATCAAACAAACAAAAGATTTACCTTAAAAGAATAAAATAAATAACTAAGTATTGTTATAATATATAGCTCATAAATACATTATAATAAAAGTAATTGATTGAAGTGAATAATGATAAGCGCTCTATAAAAGACATAAACGGCTCACGCTGGGCAAAGATTTACAATTATATTGGAATTTACCTATTTTAAGTATTTATAATTGTACTTACAAGAACATCTGAAGTTTATAAAATTTTAATAAAGATATTGTAAATATAATAAATATACATTAATACTTGAACATCATTGACGGTGACTCTATAATAATAGAGTTTATTAGTAATTTTATTTATTTATTATTTTACCAATTGAAATATATACAAAAAAACTGCACATAGGTACTTTGTGCTTCTCCCAATACTTGAATACTGGTAGAGAATGGTCGTAGCATTGAGTAAAATTGTAAAGTTAGTATTTTTACTTGTGGCACAATAAAGTTTTTTAAAACATGAATAATATTTTATGTATCAGAGTGAAATATAGAAATAGAACTTAGGTACAGTCGGGGGTAAATTAATCTAACGAGCGTTATGTTAGCTTTAAACACTTAAAAAACAAATTAACCAATAAAAAAATATAGATACTTACTTACAAATATTATGATTTCTATATGACAAAATGTGACAAACATAATATGCTATGGCATACAAAATTGGTCGCACGACTGCATAATACCTATTGTATTTTTAAACTTCACTAGTAATAACCTAATACGATATTAGGTTTCCTGTAAGTTGGTTGGTAAGTGATGTTGAAATAAATGAATAAATATCAAATTGGTAACCAATAGGTAAATAAAGAAACATAACATAGATTGACACCAAAAGGACTACTGAATTATCAAGACAGGTTAGCCTTTAGACTACTAAAGCTAGGACAGTAAAAGAGAAAAGTCTATTTGCATAGCGAGGCTAGACCACTATGGATAAAATGTTCTGTATTAACGAAGCATTAAGAGATGTGTATTGAGTTTAAAAATAAAAGTAAACAGATGTAGCAATAACACGGGAAAAAATAATCTACAGATTTGTTTGAAATGTCACTAAAGTAATCATAGATTTAAAAAAAATTGACAGAGCCTCGCGCGATTCCAAATTCTATGCAAGAAACATGGTACTTATATAAAAAAAAGACACATCCTAAGCAGTAAGTAAAGCATAAAGCTTGTAAAATATATGTGCTGAACATGAATAGTGCTTGACCAGTTTTTTTTAATAAATTTGTGTAAATTCTGGCATAATATGATGTATTTTATACAGCTCTTTATTTAATATGTGAATTCATGTAGCTAATGAATTAAACAATTTTCTATGAGCCTATCTTGCTGAGCAGTATGACCATTTTTTATATGAAAACCTCGATAACAAATGCAAAATGTAGTTATAATTAGTACCGATTTGAAACTATAATACCTATTATATATATTCTTGAACCCAATTTACCTACTTCTACCCAGAATATTTTAACTGGCAGCGACTTGTTTTTTTACATTCTCGTGTTCTTAAACTTACATAGCATGCTATATTTAGCTTTGTATATCGGATCTTATACCGAAATATAGTAATATTTACATACAATAAGTACCTGAGCTGGCAGACTACTACCAATCAATGTCAATGTCACCTTAGTTTAGCTTCATATCGGCTTTTCGCCAGATTTTGGTTGCGCCGATTGGCGGCCATGATGGTTTGCGTTCGAAATTTGAATGAGGACGATGCGCTTACGCTGATTAACCAACGATAACGTTTACATATGTGTGTGTGGGTATTATGTATAAGCTTCCGCCGAGACAAAATTCGTATCCTGTCAATTTTTGATAAATACTCCATACAATGGCAGTAAATTAATTATACGATTTTTTATTCTATAACTGGTTAATAATAATTTAAGAACTACTAATTGCAAAAACATATATAATACGTAGGTACCTTGTTTATTTGTTGAAATCTCTATACATATTAAATCGGACAAATATAGGATTATCTGTTTATTATTTCTCTTCACATAAAAAACTGACATAAAATCTCGCCAACACTGGTATCATGCTGGTATACGATTAGATAAACACCAATCAAACGCATATTAAAAATACATTTTCGATAAGAATAATATATCATCAATATAAATATTCAATCTTCGACTCGTTTTAAAATGCATCGATCAAGTCTCCGCCGGGAGTTATTGGCCCTGTTACGTCAAAGATTACTTTAAGCCTTCAAGACGTTTGGGACCCTTTGTTTAAATTAAGAACAAGTTTAAAAGTCTGATATACGGTAGTTTAATGATAGACCATGTTCTTTCTTTAAATTGAAGGCACAAGCATGCTTTTTTGTTTAAAAATATCTACATACCTATATCTATTATTTCTGTTAAATAAATCGGGCCACACTTAATTTTTTAGATTAGGTATTAATTAAATTGAATGACATATATTGTAAATTAATTCAGTAGTTCATCTACTTCATTGTTCACTGTTCTAACATTAGTATGTTTTATATATTAAGAAGAACACATTTATGTATGTGTTATTATATGAAATAATAAGTATATTATTAATAAATATGAAGTTAATTTGAACATAATATGAACATGCATGTTTTATAAATATAAATAAAGTATTATAAATAGTATCTAGAATTTTGAAATATGTGAATTACTTAAACATATAAATCTAATTTATGATTTATATTATAGCTTATTAATGCTATTTTATCCACCACATGCTTCGTCAAAGGTTCGCTTATGTAGTTTGAGTACTCTTTAAAACTATAAGAAGATTTCTTTGTTAACGCAATTACTATTAAAAAATAGAGTTCAAAAGATGAAAAAACATAAAAATTAAAACAAAATTCCAAGTCTCAGAGCACTTAACAAAAAAAACAACAGTAACAAACTAGCAGCCGATAGAGTCTCTACACGTGTGAAGAGGCACTTAATCCCTTTTGTTTTGACTGGGCTAATGGCCTACCTGAGGTTTGACAACCAGCCCAGAGTACACTTGATATGTCGTATTAATATCATGGCCATTTATTAATAAAATTTAATAAGTTATAATGCATCCGATTAAATTTTTGAGGCTAATTGTTGAGGTAAGCGGGATTTAGAGCGATTAAAATACATTATTTTTAACAGAAATATATGTTATTTTTTTCAAAGTGTTTTTAATTTATTTTTCGTAGTATAAAAAAAGTATTAGATTGAAATAAAAATATTTTAATTTTGTATAATATGTTATTATACAGCGGAAATGAATTTTTAAACTAAATCAGTAATTATTCCAGTTGTATCATGCTATTCTAATAATCCGAATTAAAAAATACGTTTAAAAAGTAAATAAACAAATTCCACGAATACTACTCCGACTTTTGACCAACGTAACATGATAACCAACATTTCTTGATTCAAATTGAAATTCTGCTCTAATTAGCCTAGACATTCTATTTTTTGTATCAGTATCAGCAAGCCACGGTATAGGACGTCATGTAATATTATTATTATAATATATTTACTCCTTAGAAAGTTAAAGGTAGAGTTCTGAAATTTCCTCCCGGGTGAATAGATCCCTAAGGTCATTATTTGGTATCAGAAACTCGATAAAGAATCGAGATAGTGTCGAACACGTTTTTTAGGCTCGACTCACCATCGGGAGGTCTGCCGAGAATCAATTATCTTAATTGGAAGGCCTAATCTTAATAAGCGGGCCGATAACTGATCCGCTAGTTACATACTCTAACAAGATGATGTGTGTCCGCTTAATTTGTTTATCTTCCAAATAAACTGTGTGTATCCACTTATACTAACACTTTCGTTTACGCATACGTGTGTTTGAATACTTGACAGAGGTCAGAAACTCGTTTTCGATCATGCTGTGGGAATGAGTTTAATTAGTTAATTAAATATTTTTTGTGTTATTTCTTGCTTATATATCTTTTGAATAACAGTGGTACCGTTCCGTGGTTAAAAATGTAATTAGTAATAAGCAGTAAGTTCTCATTATTTTTCAAATGTAGGTGATTTCTGTAAATCAGTTACGTAGAAAGAAGTAAAAAAAAAATGAGAAAAGTGGGATTCTAAACAAGGGTTTTTTAAATGGAAGACAAGGAGTACGTAAAAAAGGACTTTGTTGCTCTTGGCTCAAGATTTAATTTAAAAACTGTAAAAACTACTATAACTTTATATCGAATATTTTTACTGGTGCAATAAATATTTTTTGTATTGTATCGTATTGTAAACTTTATACTAGTAAGTATATTTAATATTAGTATTAAATTATGGAGTAAAGAAAGCAAAAGAATACACAAAAATGTTGCCTAGATAGAGTAGGCTTAAAAGTCAATAAAGTTAAATAATTCATAGTGTAAAATCACAATGTTTACTACTGGCGGCAAGGCACGGTCGATTATAGCCAATCAGCCATGATTTATAACTGGGATGTGCTACTGAACTGATGGTACTTAGGGATGTACTCTTGATCGGCAAGTGAGTGTAACGTGATCATCGATCATGGCGGGACAAGAATCGATTGAATCAGTCTTAGTTGTGACTCGACTAGATAGACCTGTGATTTTACCTTCATATATAATTAAATTATATTTCTTAGTATATTATTTCTGTCGTAGATTATAATTCTGTTGGCGCTAGGCTATATTATTTTATTTATTATTTTTAATTATTTATCGATAACATGAAATACATCCGCCTTTGTCCCTCGCTGTTTTGATTAAACTTTCTTCCGTAATTTTTTTAAGGTCCAATAAAGAGTATCGAATCTCTTATTGGGATAAGTTGGTCATTGCTTGTTTCTTTTTATAGTCTGTATATTTGTTTACTAAACACATAACAGATAACTGGTTTTAAAAACGTTCAAGCAAACCCAGTTTGTCTTTAATATATAGACTTTTTAGGCAATAAGGCTGTTTGTATCTTTTTGTACATCTTCTTTTTTTCCATCTTCCGTCCGCACAGTAAGTACATATGAGTATGTATTGTAAAATTTTGGTGCAAAATTAGTTTTGTATTATGTTGTCACCTTCAGTAGCTAACAAAGATAAAATTTAAAGGTTGATATTAGTAAAATCACAGATAATTCCAACCTTATCGCCCTTATCACGTGCATAACGATGAAATCACGAAATCAGCGTAATTTGCGATAAAGAACTGATTCGGTGGTTGTTTTTATCGAAAAATACTTTTTTAGTCGATGGATTGATAGCGGTGTGATCGGTAGTGATCTGCGCTTAATACATTGTTTATCTGTGGTGTAAGATCCTCATCTTATCAGGCTTGAGGTGAGATTCATCCTGTTTCTTTACAGATTTTTTCTAACTTTGATTTAAATATGATCATAATTTTCATTTTAAGAATTGCATGATACAAGTCTCCCCGCATCGGAACAAGTCAAATGCATTTTTTTCTTAAAGGTTATAATATTTAGATACAGATTGGAATGTCTAATTATTATCTATTAAACTTATGAATAATAGTAACAAATATTTTCTTTTTTAATGTTTTAAATGTGAAAGTGTGTATGTTTGAATGTTTGTCCATCTTTCACGGCGAAACAGATTTGAATGAAATTTTCATGGGGATACCTTAAACCATGAATATAGGCTGGTTTTGGTTGTGATAATCGACACCATGTGGGCGAATCCGTGAGTGGAAGCTAGTACAGATATAGATATACAATTTTTCCAAGATTGTAAGTATTAAAAATTTTAAAATACTTTATTGTGCGGGTGAATTCTCTCTACCATATAAAAAAGTTATTCGTTATTTTTTTATACAGCGTACTCTATCTCAAAGTGGAATGCACTTTCTAGCCGTTTAACTTAATCTATTTAATAAAAAAATCTAATAATTTACATTTTTACCAAATTTCTTTAAGATAATAAAGCTTTTACCATCAAGTATTGATTAAATGTAATTATACTGCAATCTTTAAACAGTGAAAACCGTTTGAATTGTATAATTTTCTACAAACGTAATACATTTTTTTTATAAACTTTTTAATTTATCTTGTTATGGTATATTTGATAAATTTTTGTGTCACATTAAGTCGAATATCTTATCCATAAAACCTATTTCCGCTCTGTATTTTTACATGCATAATAGAGAACATTAATTTGTATGTGTAAATTAACTTGAAACATTATGTGCACCATATTTTTGGTTAAAAGTTTTAAAAATGTTGAATAAATAGTATTTATCACTGTGTTCATAGGAAAACGTAAAGAATAATAAAAATAACTAATTAATAGGTATATCCAAAAATATCGGTAATGCTAAGATAATTTATTTAATAAATTAATATCGATTTTAATCTGACATGTTTATCTAATCAGAATAATTAATCGCCAAAGTAACAATTTGTGATTTTATTGAAATTCAGTACGGAAGATTTTGAAATCTAAATTACAATAGTTATTAGAGACTTCATATTCAATAATTTAAATATTGTAATACCATTTTAAAATATCAAATTTTATATCAGATTATCATATATTGTTTAATTATATTTCTATCGTGGTAAATATGCTTAGTGTAAATGTGTAACGCGAATTACATTGCTGTAATTTCAATAAAGGTTATTTATTATGATACATATATTTATGTATGATATTCGTCTTCCTCAATGGTACTATTTTCTTTACAAAATACTACTCTAAGATTTTGCCATATCCATCTATGTGAGGTCATTGTATTGTGTTTTGAAATCCTGTACTAGCCGTAGCTGTGTAAAGATTTATAGTTTGATTCAAGATGATAAGATAGGCCTAGTTCTTATATTTAGAATTTCTAGTTGAAATGAAAAACAACTGATAAGTATTTAATATTTATTAAAATTTAATTTGAATAGGAATAAATATTTAATCCCAGATGTATAGTGATGAACCGTGTAGACATTGACAACATAGAACTTTATTTATTGCATGCAGTAGGTTCTTTTTCTTCTGCCAGCCAATATGAAATAAGAACCAAACAGTAGTTATCTTACTCTATACATATAAAAAAATAGTAAAAATATTATGTCTGTACATTTAGTAACTTTGACTGAAATGGATAGAGGGACATTTAAAATGAATAATAGAAAGATTTTTTTTTGAATTGTTTGTCCATCTGTCTGTATGTATGATCACACTTATCTCCGAAAGTACTGAACCGATTTGCTTAAAACTTTCACCAATTGTTTTAGTTTTAACTTGGAAGAACATCTAAAGTTTGTTTCATCAAAATAGGTTCTTAAAAAAAAGTTATCGTCATTTGAATGAACTCAAGGCATGTTTGATTTCGAACGAATGCACTAAATTGGATATTTTTTTTGAGGTGGTTATTGTCATGGCAAACTTTTTATAAAAGAAAAGGGGAATTTCCCGAAATTCCCACAATAACAGGAACGAGGCCAACCCGCACGAAATCGCGGGCTACAGCTAGTGTTACATAAATTAAAATTCCACTGTATCTGAACATGATTTTTCTATATCATTAAAGTACCTAGTAGTTGTGATTTTAAATGTTGAAGTATCCATACTAATATTATAAATGCGAAAGTCTGTCTGTCTGTCTGTCTGTCTATCTGTCTGTCTGTCTGTCTGTCACCTCTTCACGGCTAAACTGCTGGTTTGGATTGTGATGAAATTTGGTAGGGATGTAGTTGACGACCTGAGGTCAAACATAGGCTACTTTTGGGCGCGATATAACCGAATCCCACGCGGGCGGAGCCGCGGGCAACAGCTAGTTTGAAATAAATATGGATTTAAAAGTACATTCTATTGCCAATAATTTAATGTGAAATAAGTTTAAATGAAATGTATCAAATTCACAGTTTTTAAAATCAACAAAACCTTTGTTATAATAGATTTCATATTTTTTAAAACTTGTTACAATTTTATTTGTAAAACATAGGTATTTAATTCGTAGAAAGCATACTTACTCCATATATGATCAATATACCGAACTTAAGTTCTTACCATTATTTTTATTTATTTTTAATTAAAAACGATCTGTGCTTTACACATGACCGTAACAGTCTTACTTAAATGATTGTTAATTTTAAACGCAATGCCTTTTGCGGACAACTATAAAACATTTTTTGTTTTTACTTCACTGCTCGAGTACACAATCCGATATCTTTAGTAACATTAGCCCCAAACTGGTATTAAGTAAGTATATCTAGGCAATTTAACAGAAGCTATATTACTATCAGTCGACATCTTGAGCAATATCAGTTTTTTATCGAGTGTCGAATAACTGGCGAGCCGCTACGACTGATATAGTACAGAGATATCTTTAGTGATTTTAGTGTTAATAAAAATCACAGCTCGGTTGGATAACAACACTTAATGCGCGCTTATCGCTTATCAAGGCGGTATCGAGTGTTGTTCGCGCGATATCGCCTAATCAAATTGGGAGCGTATCGATATCTCGGACGTCTTACGATTGTGCACCTATTATCTTAATTGATTGTCTTTTTTTGACAAAATACCGACGTCAGATAATTTTTTTTTTTGGCTTTGATGTTGCGCAAATTGTACTAAGTATCTATATATTGTTTTTTTTTTTTGCTTTAATGAACTTTATCTCTTTTCAGATACGTGCAATATGAACTGGTCGCCAAGGTTAGACGCGGCCTTGTGAATCGATTGCAAAATGCTAAGACTGAGCTCGAATAATCGCCTTCAGTGATAAGCGAGAGCGATTCAGAAACGTTTGACTGTTGAAATGCGGATAGGGGTGTGGACTTCCAGTGCGTGTGTATAAAAGCGATGCATGGTGTGTGAGGTCGAAGCAGCGGTCATGGATATGAGCGGAGAGGGCGGCGGAGCGGGCGCGGGCACCAGCGCGTTGCAACAGCGGTGGTACGAAGGCCGCGTCAACGGCAGCCCGGCCGCCGGCGACGTCAGTTCAGAGGCGAATGGAGACGGCTTTTTCCATTCTCCCCTGGAGGGCGGACACCACAGCCGCGCCCGCTACTACCACCAACAAATGCACGCCCCCTATTCATCTGCTGTCAGTTCGCACGGTAAGAAAACCATTTTACTACTTTCTTCACGATTGAAAATTCTATTCTCAGATACCAATCTGAATTTTTGTGTAAAATACTTCGCTAGAATTAACGCAGTAATTAACGTTAAGCGGATTTCTACCACCACGAGTAAAACTGTCAGAATTAAGCAAATTGCTCCCACGGCCGGTAGTCAGCGACGAGCGACGTTATCGCACATCAGACGATATCTCTTCAAAACTCCACAATTAATTCAACGGACCCGACCAGTCAAAATCGCCATTCTGTAAGGTGACAGCTTAGGTAAACACGGTCTAAAATGGGTCTTGTCCGTAAAAGAAAAAAAATAATTCCATCTTTTCTTTTTCTTTTAAGGTTTAAATTTTATGGCCGCAATAAAGATTTTCGTGGAGACAGGTGGCTCTTCTTTATATTTTAACTACTCGTATGGGTGTGCACGAAAATTCATCTACTGGTCGGTGATTAGAGGCTAGATTGGGATGCGGCGCGTTCGAGGACGATTAGAATTTATTTAGCGGTGCGTCGGTAGTGATGTGACACTTAAGAAACTGTGTCACTTCTCGGAATCGGAACTGGGAATTGATTTCGTCGAGTTCACAGCAGTTATGTATCGTAGTTTATGTGCCCGTCAGGGGCGCGGGGCCGCCCGGGCCGGCTTTTGGGCTGTTTGTAAACCTTATCGTGTTGTACGATATGGCTATACCCGATGCGGCTACTTGTCGCTCTGATTATATCTGAATCTGGTGAATTCCAACTCGATTAGGTTACTTACATATAACATTATGTCCGGATCGATAAGCCGGACTCTGATAACGTTGTAAAATATACCTAATAATTGAATATATTTACCGCTGTTTCATTATTAAATTTCCGTTTCGAAACATTCTTTGAAGGCTTGTGAAAATTTGCAAGTATTTGCTTCAGACAGAATTAAAAGCCTATGTTAATTTTCTTTGTTGAATCGGTGTCTTCACAGTTGCAGAGGAGTTGTAAAAAGTAGTTTTTAGCGTAGTGAAGGGGTCGTAAAATGGCTACGATGACAAGTCGTATCGTTTTCACGGCGGACTTCATTTTACGAGCGGTCGCGAGCCGACTGAGACTGCCTTATTATAAACTACGTCATTTATTATATTTTTTATAAAAATTAAGATAAGGTTATGGAATATTTGATTTTTATACTGGTGAATTGAATTAAAATATTTTTTTATTAGATACTAAGTAGTAGTTTAACGGAGTTTAGACAGTATATTCACATTAAACGCGAGTCATACCTAAGTATTAATTTTCAATTCGAGTTCATCATTTTCAGTGATTATATGTATTTTTAATAAAATAATAAATTTAGTTGCCACGGTGACGTGAGAGACCCTGTAACACGATCCTTCCCTCGATTTGACGCCCCTCCCTAATTTACGACGGGCCGACGCGATTGATGACATACTCGAAATTATTTATTTCAATCGTCTGAATTTCCACTTTTATAGTTTATTTTTATATAGGGTTTAACTTCTGTAACGTTACACTTTGTTTTGAAATAATATATCTATTTAGAGTACCAATATATAGTACTACTTTAACAATCAAATTTTTTTAAAGATATACAGAGTATTAATTAATTTTAGTACAGCTAGTTATTGTTTCAATGAATGATTGTATCTTAAAAGGATTATAGAGCGTAGTGTAATACATTATGCTCAAGTCCTCTAGACTTATGTCCAAACTCATATGTTTAAAGAACAAAACACTACCTATAACCAGAGCCAATGAAACAATGGGATTATTCAATTAAAATAAATATTACTTATATATCGGTTGTTCATCATACATTTCACATCATACGAGCAATGACAAATATGGACACCTCATGGTCACCAACTTACATTCTGATTTCAATTCTATCTTTTCACCAGAAGAGTTCAAATTTCCTCGAATTTTTTAGTACAATTCTATACAAAAAGTAATCGTTACGGTTTGGAATTTAGTATCTACGCGATTGTATTTGCGAATAGCTATACTAATTTGGTATTGAATACAAAGTAGATGATTGGTTGGCAGAACCTTTTTCGTTTCTACTTATTTGGATAAATATGTACGGAACTCTACTTGAATATAAATCATGCAGGGATCCTGTGGAAATATTTATTACTGAAATATTTTAGTGGTCATATAAATTTAATTTTAATTTATAGAAGTTCCTTAAACAAAGACAAAGGGCCTTGATTTAGGTTGAAAATATAAACTAAGGTAATTATGCTGTTTATAATAGTTAAAAAGAAAGGTAAACCGATGTAAGTACTTTTCAGAAAACCGTGTTGAAACAATTCTGGTTTTCTTTTTTTATTATATAACTTTTTTATTACAGTCTCTTAAGGAGCTTGGAAAACTTAAAACTTCATAATGCATAAATTTTGTTAAGTACCTTGTGTAGAAGCGAGAAATCAGTTCAGAGAAAACATATCTCCGAATTACATCGCGAAATAAATGTAATTTCAAAAGCATAGTACAAGTTTGCTCAACAAGAGAGGCCAGATGTCCATTGTGAATTGTGTTTATTCTGTCGCAAGTTTACCATCACTAGGCGGCGCAAATGAGACTTTTTCAATTACCGCTTTCCGTGGGTAAAATAAATGAATGCGGAGGGAACTGGCAACCCGTTGTGTCTCATCACTGTTCTCATGTCCTTTTGTGAAATTCGTCCAGACTTTTTACTAGAAAGAAATTGCAGTGGACTCTATTTGTGTGTGTGCAGAGACAGCATATTAATTTCACAAAAAATGAGCGTTGTTGGAGATTCTTAAAGTGTTTAGGTACTTATTAAATCCATACTCCATACTAATATTATAAATGCAAAAGTCTGTCTGTCTGTCTGTCTGTCTGTCTGTCACCTCTTCACGGCTAAACTGCTGGACCGATTGTGATGAAATTTGGTAGGGATGTAGTTAACGACCTGAGGTCAAACATAGGCTACTTTTGGGCGCGATATAACCGAGTCCCACGCGGGCGGAGCCGCAAGAAACAGCTAGTTATCTATATATGCTGAAGATTTATGCCTTGTTTTTTTTTAAGACAGTACAATTTTCTTTTTATTAATTTACAAAGATTCATGTAGAGTCAGCTTTACTTGTTACATAATGGTAATACCTAGGTGACGGTAACCACTATTAAATCGTTTGTAGAAAAAAAAAAACAATTTTATGTACAAAAATATGTTTTAGTGACTGCTTGTCATACTTTTAGGCTTAGGTAGGTATGTAAGTCATTAGTTTACCTAGGTACTCTACCTACAGGTTTTTGTTAAGACTACCATATCTTTTTGTTTTAAAATGTAATTTTGATATATTACTCGATATTGTTTCTTTTTTAAGTATTATATAAAGCTTCAAAAGGTCTCTTTTTATTTTATCTTTAATATGGGAAAAAGTAAGTAGTAAAGTTAGATGAATAACCAAACCGGTTTTTCAAAGTGTCTGCATAAACCTCTCATCATAATCATACTTAATTTCACTACAATGTTCAAGCAAGTGACATAAAGTGCAGTATTTATTTTGCAACTGGCTTAATAATAACTTAATAGGACCACAGAAAGTCTCTAACAGTTTCATTTATTGTCCTATGACTTGGTTGCAATATGCACCTTCGGCGAAAGAACGAAAGTTCAAATTGGAGTGTAAACTTTTGATTATCAAGGCTGGTTATCTGATCATGTCCCGTGGATAATTATTTTCCCTTGCATACATAGCTATTATTTAATGACAATGGTTATGAAAATGCGTGCATTTGGCAAATGCATGTGCTCATCGGTGTGTGACGTTGCGTACGTGCGTGCGGGTTGTGCGTGTGTGGGGTACAGCGGGAGCTCGAGATTGGCGCAATTAGCCGCGCGGGGCGGGGCCTGCGCCTGCGCACGGCGACATCTCCACCCAAGCACACAGACGCACAAAAATAATGTTGCCATGAACCGTTAATTAGGTCCCCACGAAATGCAAATAATATCCTACTGGATGAGTAGATTTAATTGCGCAATTAAAAATGTCCGCCGTATACGAAGATGCGACATTATCGTAATTACGTCGGTTTATTTTAGACCTCAACATTATCATTATGATAGTTTGTGATATAATAGATATAATCAATATACTAACACATATAATTTTCATTTCATTACCCACTTTCTGTAGATATAAACCGATTCGAATGTAGGGAACCCTCCAGCAAAATATTTACACCTAAGTAATCTCTTTTGTCTGTATGCTTTAACTCTGGAACTACTGGCTTTAACCATTCTTCAGGAAGGTTATAGTCTGTAGATATAGTACATACACACTTCAGGCGGGTGAAATGACTGGGTAAAGCTAGTCTTATAATATTTTAGTAGATAGTTCAAGTAATTTTCTCTTTATAAGGTTGAAAGAGATTATTGCAAAGCGTCAGTAGTCCATCAAATACCACAATTTGTATATGAACTTATCTATCTGAATAAAATTTTCATTTTAAACTTTTGAAATAACTAAATAATAATATTTACCCAATAATGGTAATGTCATTATTTTATTGTCTTACCATTCACACCGCATCTGCCCAAGTCAAAGCCTTTAAACATTCTTTACAAATAAACATTATTCTCAGTCCACAGCACATGCGTAAATGGAATATTGGCATAACTTTCCAGACAACAATTGGTCTCATTCAGTGGTTCCAGCGAATCGACGGAACGATTGCAACTTGTTAATACTTACTTTTAATTGGAAACATACGCGCTGCGCTCGAAAATATTCGCGTTTAGAAACTTCTGCAAACACGCTTAATTTAATAAAACTTCAGTCAAATAGAACCACTAAAATTTAAAACTTTTATTAATTACTGTAGGATATGATTTGTTTCGTTAAAATATCAGTTTTTAACAATTATAGCAATTTTTTAAAATCAATACTTTCAATACTTTTCTTTGTACTAATTTTCATCTTCGTTCCTGTACAATCCAATAATGTATTTATGTAATTGGTGCAATAAAGTGTTTATTCATTCATACATTCAAAATGAAATTGTTATGAAGACTAATTATGCTAAGTAACTTTTTTGGTAAGTCTTTCTTATTTTAGTGTTTTACTTTTTACTTAGATGAGTCCATAGTTCGCTTTTTAAAATGACTCTTTTTCAGAAATTGCTATTCTTTTAAAAATATTAGCCCTTAACACGTTAAGGATTTTTCGTTCTTTTCGAAGCTGAAAAATCAAAAGAAAATATATCACTCTATCTCCTTGATGTAATTTTAATTCGAAGTACCTACAGTCTCAATATAGAAAGCAAAACAGCCTGTAACCACATCATCCTTATAAGGTGAAAGAGTCGGCATGCAGCAACCACTACTATACGAATTTACGGCTTTCGTCTAGCTAGCTTGGTGATATATTACAATTCGTTTGTAAATTTAAACTTCTCATCAAAGTCTAATAGATACCATATGATTGTTGGTTCTTGTATTACGCTACTTTTAAGCGATTCTTTTAAGTGGCCGCCAGTTTAATGTATTGTGACGTCTAATAAACGCCCGCTCTGATGAATAACGGGTCAGTTTGACTTAATTAATCGTGAAGTGCTCCTGCGCAGACTGACTTTCAATTTTTAAAAATTATTTGAGATTAAAATATCGCATCTATTGTTCAAGCATAGATTAACAAAAATTGCCTTGAGACTGCGCTTGCTGTTTATGTGTTCAAGTTAATTCCATTCCATTTATTGATCAGACAATTATTTTATTTAAAAAGTCCATTTGTTAGTAATTTGTCCTATGCTATGTTAGTAAAATACTGTTTTCTTTAAAAAATAATGATGATGATTGACCAAATAATAAATAATTTTCTTTAAATCTGCGTTCCTCGACTCTACACTACACTATTCCAGAAATTATTATCATAAAGTTACAAATGTCTTGACTTTTCTATCTATGATTTTCAATAATAAAAGTGGAAAGGCAAGCTCTTATAGCAAGATGTCAAGATATGAAAACATGAGGTCTAGCCATTTTTAAACAAAGGTACTTAATCTCAAAAAACACCCCACTGCTTTCAATTGCCATTACATTTGTACAGAACCGTGACTCTATCGAAATCACTTTTTTGTCTCTACATTTGACAAATCAAAAGCACAAAGTAGGTATGTTTTTTCATAGATACTTGTTACGCATTAGGTTAGCTAAGTTAAATGATGCTCTCAGCAGCTTACAGAAATATTAATATATAGGTATAGGCCTACTAAAATAGAAGGAAGTAGATACGACGAGTACTATATCGAGTGGAATTTAGTCGGCATTAATCGTAGCTTCGTGTACTGGCCGCAATTAGAAATATCGATTGTGCCGCCACTACAAACAACAGTGTTCGACAAAACAACGGTTAGTTTTATTGCCCTTCTCGTGTTGTTCAAACTTCGCCCTCACTATCGATCTACGTCGCTTTCCACTAGGACCATTTGACCTAATTAGTTAACTTTTTAAATTGTTGTTGGTAGTTTTAAATTGTCCATGGTTTGATGTTCGATAGCTATGGTTGGAAGTAATACAACTGATTTAGAGGCCAAAGAGTTGAATATGAGGTAGCTCGAAAATTTAGTCGAAAATATTGTATTGATATAAATTATAGAAGGAACAACTTATAGAGATAAAATGAAAATTTTTTTTTTTTTATTATAGATTTCATTATTTAGTCTAGATCTATATATATGTAAGAAACACTTAAGTTTCAGTATATAAAAAAACGGCCTGTTACCAGCCTCAAAATTTTCACCAGATACCTATATTGACATATTTAACAAAAAAGTGTTATAAGTATGTAGTACATATTAATATTGATATAAAAAAACCGGCCAAGGAAAATGGTTCACATCAATATTTAAAATTAAAAAGAAATATGTTCTTACTTCAAACCAATATTAGAATTCATTGCATTCCAATCTAATCAACATTTAAATTCGCTTACATCATCCTGCTGTACTCAATTTTAATACGGCGCATGCGTTCCCAGCCCGTTTTTTTTCTAATCGTTCATTATTAGGCTCGACATAAAAAGATACTCCGGACCCAGTCCACTGCACCCAACGCCGTTCACTAAAGAACTTAATGTATTCATTTTGCTTTTATATCTTTCGCGTGATTAACTTTGATTGATTGCATCCAAATATTGATATTTGATATTAAAATCTGGCGATCGGCGTGCGAACTGGACGGCTAATCGACAATGAGTAATAAAGTAAAAAGCAAATATTGTGTTTTTTTCTCGTCGTTTGTATGGTAATGAGCAATAACTGCATCTGAAACATGTTTGGGAGCGCAATTTTGAAATATGAATGCGTTTTGCAACTTTTGCTTAGAATAAAATATGTTGCCTTTGCTCATTATAACTCAATGTTAGTCACTCAATATTAGTGTTTGAAGGCTTGAGAAAATGTAGGTATATTGGAACTTAAAAGTTCTGAAATGTGCACTTGTGAATAATAATAATAAAAGTAAGTACCTAATAATAAAAAATATTTTCGAGAAATTTATAAATTGTTTTGATGATATTTCATGATTTGACACAAGTTACTCGCTTTATAGGTTAAGGATTTTTAGCATCCTCTAATGGCAGAAAAGTCCCCAAACTGTCAATGTCTCTGCCTAATTTAGAGGTTAGAAAGGGTCTAGTTTTCGCTTGAACGAAGCGTTGAAGCTGATGCAGTCCGAGCTTGATGGATGAAGGCAGCGCGGCGCAGGCATGCGCTGGCGCAGCGCACATGAAATCGTGTATTTTATCTACAACCATCATTTTGCCACCGATATTTAAGGAATTCTTAACCGGTTTATCCTTATCATCAGCTGCATAGAGTTCTCAACCGAGTGGCAAATAATTTTCTAATGATACAATCTGGATAGCATTTTGGTAGTGTAGATGAGTCGGTGGTTTTGTCACGATTTGTCATACATCGATGTGGTTACAGAGGTCCCTCGAGTATGGCCGATGCTAAGCAGGAGTTACGATGAAAATGCCATGGGAATGGCCAATGAACTGTGTGTGCCGTGGTTTATTTTTAATTGATTGGCTCTCGAATATTCCAATAATGCTGGCCACAAATTTTTGTGTCTACGTTTGGTTTCTCGGAAGAAAAAAAACAGTTATTAAGCAATTTAAGCTGCTTAATCGCTCGGGGTGTAAGTCAAGTAAAAATTTGGGCAAACGAGGTCGTGTTTTGTCGCCGTAAAAATGTTCAAAGCGTGATAAATCGTCAAGAACATGAGATTTATATTTTCATTAGCTTTGTATAATATTTAAACATCTGGGGCAGAGGGCGTTAGCGTCGTTCAGAAGGCTATATTCGCAGCACATTACGGAGGATGAATGATTTCCTGGCGGCCATGATTTATTCGGTTGTATTCTGCTACTGGCCAGAGACCGGCATAGCGGCCTGACTGGAACCAGCTACTAAACTAACATCTATTAGCGAAATCAGTGATGAATAGCTAATGCTTTGTGGGAAAATACCATCATATTTGTCTTTTTGTGCTGCATTGTAGATACACGTAGGTAATAACATTTTGATACATACTTATGTATGTTCTAAATAATTATTCTTACATTTATGTTAGTTATTAAGCCACAACAAAATAAGTGAATGAAATATAAATAAATATAAACTAAATGAAATATAAACAGGAGTTCCATTATAATAGGCCTCTGCATACATATAGATGTGACTGAATAGTCACAATACTTGTAAATAATGGATAAAGCTAAACTAAATAACAAGATTATGCTTGAAGCATTAGAAGCTTAGCTTAGAAGAATACCTCGGTACGAAAGAACCAACCAAACCTTCCAGCACAAAAGAACAAAGAAAATAGGTATCAAGTTTGAAATTTCGAACAAAATATCAATATGATTATAAGTTAAAGCTCGCTTCCCATAAGAGAATAACAACTGGTCAGCATTTCCTAGCAAATAGGTACACTGACCCGCACCCGTGGCCGGCCGGCCCCTGGTTGGTAACGAGCCTCAGATAATGCCGACTTATAGTTCGCAGGCTACGGCGTACGCCAAATAACCGTCATCAGACCATAGACTATAGTCTAGATAATGTAGCGGCAGATCCGACGGATTGAGAACTATTATGTTTCATATGAACTACCACACCCAATCTTGTACCCAATGTAGTGGTTGACTGGATCTTTCATAGGGATAAGTCTGCCAATGTACATTTTCTATATCAATTTAAAAAAAGTAGCTTGCTAAAATTAAAAATATTTGTTAGGTTAAATTGAAGCAATTTAGTGCAAGTATAAATAGCGCTAGGTAGGTACATTATATCTTAGCAGACATTACAATAATAAACATCAACCTTTGCATAGAAAAGTCTTTATTGCTCTTTAATAGTTTTTGTTGACATATTAAAGTGAGATCTGTTGCTAAATAATCTGTATTATAACTGCAGGTGCACCTTGCCATATATCACGCGTAATTAGCCCCTATAACCTTACACTAGAATTGACTTTCAAATGAAATCGAGATTTTATTTCATCGCCTATGTTTTGGACTATTTGCACTATGCCAACAGAATGTTTTGCTGTAATGTTAGTCTGCCACTCGAATAAAGGTAATTGGGTGTGATATTGCGTATGCGTGATTATGTTATTGTAGTGTAATGGTCGTTAATTTTATGGATACCTTTTAAATGCACTTCATCAATCTAAAATTTTTTGTTGATGAGAACAAAAATTTGGAGCTGGTGACTGACAGACGAGCACACAACATTACAAGGAATGGCGTGTCGTCATGTTGGGGAGACAAGATCCAGTTTCATCTGTTGCAGCAACCATAGCAGTAATGGTATAGCGTACCTAATCATTTAGTTCAAGATATAAAAAATACGAGATATATATAAAATAAATGTTTTGTATTTTGTGCCAAATTATTAGAAGCACCACGTTTAGTAGCCGCACTATTTAAAAAATACTTGACACATGAATCTTTTTGGCAAGAGCGAAAGTAACCAGGAAATGATAGGACTAGAGAGAGAGAGAGAGAGAGGGGAAGAACTAAGACCAAATCCCACTAAATCATCAAAGTGCGCGCGCAAATGATAGTTACTAATAAAATATAGGATAAATTAAATACCGATTCCGATTAAGTTATTACAAAGTCAGTAATTACATAATTATTCACTCACACATGCTTTACTCACGACATACCTTCGACATAGTGCACGATAGCGCCTTATTGATCACCGCTTCATCCATGTCTAACTGTAGCGCAATAGCATTGATTAAAACTACCACTAAGTAACCAATAATGTCAGATTGATTTATTATATTAGATTACATTACACAGTTGTCATGTTTATTACACTTTGGTTACAATTAAGGTCTTGTAACATTATGTTACTTAATTTTTTCCGTCTCTTGTTAAAAATAATATTCTTATTAAAGTCAAATTTCTTTATTTTTTTGTTCACTCGAATAATACAAGTAATACAGTCTATCACTATCCCCGTTAAATGTATATAAAACCATCCAAAACTGCTTCTATTCGCTATAAATTAATACTTAACGAAAGAGTCCTTAAAAAATGATGCCTATTTGGATGCCTTTTTAATTATCATTAATTGGAAGTCGTTAAGCTAAGATATATTCTTAAGCCTAGGTATACTATTTGGTAGCTCAAAATATCTAACAACAGTGTTACTTAATATACTCGTTATGGAAGGATTATACATACAATTCTTTTACTGTAAATGTTAATATACTAGTTATTTCCAACGGCTCCACCCGCGTGGTAATCGTTTATATTACGCCAAAAAGTAGCTTAAATTTGACCTGTGGTTTATAACTATATTCATACCAAATTTCATCCCAATCGATCCAGCTTTTTGGCCGTGAAAGTGTAACAGACAGACTGACTTTCGTATTTATAATATAAAGTATGGAAGTATTTATTTGTCCAATTATACGTCATGGACTAACATGAAATAAAGTTCTATTTCTGTCATGATCAACAATGTCATGTAATTAAGTCATTAATTTCTGTAGATCCAAACAAAGATCCCTTTTGTTGATCATAGTTGTGACCACTGAGGGCTGTGGTCACAATTTTTTTTTATAATAATCGATACAACCACAGACCGCAAATAATATATAATAATACCAGTGATAAGGTTACACACAAAATATTTACCTATTACCATTCCATTTAAGTAATTTATATTAATTTGGATGCTTGCGGTACGATAGTACTTGATAACTACTAATATTTATATATTATGTTTTTACGATTTATATTTTTCATATATTTGGAAAACACTTACCTATTTAGTGATTTACGCGTAGATGTTACACTTATTATACCGCATGTCTTATACTGCCATCATATTACAGATATTTAAAAAAAAAATATTAATCTATCAGCTAATTTATAACAAAACAGATAATAAAATATGCAGTCGTTTCGAGTGGAGCCTTTTCCTATCATTATGATAGAGCAAGTATTTCATAATTATGAACGGTTCGTTGCATCTTTTGTTTGAAAACATTCTTAGAATATCTTTAGAGGATTGGTATTCTAGTTGTAATGTTATGATTGATTATACGATACGTATTTCAATACAAGCTGACTTTTAAAAACAATAAAAATATTTACAGTGCGTTCAGTAGGTACTTACGTGAATTTCAAATAATTTTTATAAGATTTTGAAGTGACAAGGTTTTTTTTTTACTTTGTCGGTGAGCAAAATGACAATTTTATAAAATCAGCAAGTCAATTGCACCTCCAATGCACAATATCCCCCTGTTTAGATATCCCTGGATTATAACACATAATATGCCTATGTATATAAATTTAACCTGATGAAACTAGATCACGGCCGATTATCCCCTAGTAGTCCACGTGGCATTGTCCTTAGACGTCCCTGGCTGGACTCGTATTTTTCCCCGATACCGTAATGCGCGAGTCACGAGCGGTTATGTAAGCAGGCTGCCGCGGCGCCGTCATTATAACCATTATTACAGGAACACCAACTCACAGGCCATTGTCAAGATTATGGGGTCAGTGAGACCCCGGTGATGCTAGGGCTTGTTCAGGTTTACGCAATGTTTCTAGCTGCCAAATCGAATAACTCTTATATGAATTGATTCAGGGTCTTCGTGATCCAGATGCCGCTAATCCGGCTTTGAAAGTTGTCGGATTTAAAACATAAATGGGACTGTGAAATCGTTAGGTAAGGACAACAATGTGCTATTCGCAAACATTATTAACTTTGTCTAAACATCCAAAATTAATTTCCCTCCAAACCATTCGCATACTTTGCTGTTAGTATATTCTGTATTCAGGGTCGACAATTCCTTCGCAATATCCTTATCGTTGCATTCGGATTAGATAAATCCGTGTTGCATTCTGGTTATTACTTTTTTGTATTCTAAGTTAAAACCTCATGAAGCGGAAAAAATACATTGCACTAAAGCTGGACTTAGGCTACAAGCCCAGATTGACCTTTTTTGTGGACGTCGTTATAGGGTTTTCATCTTTGTAGAGTTTGTAACTCCATACATAGAGTTCTTAGAAACATCCATGTAGACCAGCGTGTAGATATGTATGTGATAGACTCAGAGCCATGTGTATGTGTATTGTTTAAACACTTTCTGACATCATCGCGTAGTCTTGGTTGCATCGTAAGGTACTTTGGAGCTACTAAACGTTTAATTCAATATTTTATACCTTGATCTCTATATTAATACTTGGTGCATAGTTATTATGAGATTTGATTTTATTTGTGAATATGAATGAATGAACAATTTATTGCACCATTTACGTACAAAGAATTTTTAATATTTTTGCTAAAAGATATCACCACCGATCGGAATACCAAACAAATTTTGATTTGGACATTAGTTTAATAAATATGAATTTACCACGTCCGCGTAAAGTCTTGGATTGTTCATCCTTACCCCATTGGTCTGTTGTATCGGCTCACATCTGAATAGGCCTTTAGCCAAGACAACCGAGTAATTTCACAATTCCTATAACCCAATAAATCGTTGCTTGTAAAACAATTTACTCGATCTAGGGAAGCTGTTGCTTAGATCACGTCTAATGATAGAGATCGTGAGCTCAGCTTGTTAATTATGGAAATTGTGACCGCTCATATTTGCTCATATCGTGTCTTACGTGATTTATTTAAGGTTTTATTGTCGTGATTCTGAACTCTTATTTGTATCTCGTTGCTAGCTGCGTCATCGTGTTTGATAGGAGATACCAGTACTGCATTTTAATATCACAGCTATCTTCGTTCAATTTGAGGCAAGGAGAGGAAATTAAACTATTCTTCTCCAGCTCTACCAGAAAGTCATTTACTTAACTCACGTAACTCCGCCATCTTAGTTAAGTGGTGCTTATTTAAAAAACTGGATTTATTTGATATAAGTAGCTCCTTTGTACAAATTTGATTGTAAACAACTGTTTTATTTGTACTTATATCAAAAATATATAAATAAACTAACTCGATCGATACTGAACATAATACATTTTTGTTAATACAGTTTTGTCGAAGATAGTGCATTTAGCATTTGAAATATATTGATCAAAGACTATTCGCTCAGTATGCATTTACGATTTAAATAATTAAATTACAAACCGGTTAATCTCAGTCGGACTGCAACCTCTAGTTGAACTTTGTAGGCCAAGTTAGTTGATTGTTTGCAAACGACCTTGTGCACAAACAGTGAGATTATCGATACTAGCGGATATAAGTCGATGGCTATTATATTCGAATATAATAGTTCATATCATACCAATCTGTAGATACAAAATTCACTAGATTCAAATGTCTTGAAATTGGCCGATAGGTTTAAAATAATGATAAATCGATTTGAATTCCAAAGTTTAAATGAAAGTCACCAAAGCACAATTCTTATAATATTAATACACAAATAATAGACTTATTAATATTTCTTAACTGTAAAACTTTTTGGTTCAGTTGGACCGATTCAGACGGATGCATAGAATAAGAAAATCACACGCGGTCTCTACCAGGCATTTTTTTAATCTATTGACGGATGAGTGACACCATGATCTAAAAAAAATCTCGAAAAGGATTTTCACTCTCTTCAATTGCAACCAATGTTTTCTACTGGACCTTCGTCCATTGGTAAGCCAGGAGCTGTTTGTTCCCAACCACTGAAAATTTGGCAAAAGCCACCTTTTTACTTGGATTCCATTACAGGTTTCACCTTACCTTCTGGAATTCAATTTGCCTTAACCTTGTCTAGTATCGTATATTAGTTTTGTCATATTGATGGATGGCAAAGTTATTAAGAAATTTTTTTAGATCGTCTCTTTTCAATAGTCTGCTTATCATCATATCTCATACTGGGATGCCGAGAAACGTCTCAGGGGTTATTAAATGATATTGTTAAATTATATGGCACATACCAGTACACGGCTGTCAAGTGTACTGGAAATTTCCTCAGGTTGCGATTGCTACTACGCGGCCGGCATAGCAAAGAGGCGGCCTCTGGCGGCCTCTTTGATCCAGTGAATCACAAGTGTAGCGTGACATATCCGAAGGCCCGCGGTCGCGGCTTTTTTACGGATCTATGAACTCTCGACTGGCACGATTGTAGCATGCTTTCCTTATCGGCTATCGTATTTAGAGTTCGGCCCTGTATATTTCCCATCTTTTATGTAGCAGCTAGGTTAACATCCGTGTTCCTTAAAGTATAGTATCAATAAAAATGTTTTGTAGAGATATAGAGGCTTAATTTTTTAAATAACCTATTTTTTTTAAAACTGAACATTCCGATTCAACAAACAAAACTTGGTTTTTAATAACACACATAAACAATAACAAAAGCGAAAACTTCCTTCCTCATTAGCCGGAATAAGGCGAGAGTGCCATCGACAGGCCCTTGAACAATGAGAAATTTATTAAAATGCCATAACAATAAAATTCGTGTCCGGACATTAGTGATGGTAAGTTATTCTCCAAACGCCACTTAATGAGAAGTGATGAGTTCGTAAGAAAATAAAATAAAAAACAATGTACTACCTACGCGGGGTTCCGATGAGGTCGCATTCGTATGCAGGGTGCATCTACTTGAAATTTCATGTCCTGTATGCAAAGAAATTTGTGTCAGTACTCCTGTATTAAGTTTGATCTTAAACGTACAATTTCTATATTGTTTCTGTCACGATTGCTTTTTTAATGATTACTTAGTAGCATTTTGTTATCCCTGTTAAATGGTTCATAGTAGTCAATCTACTTTGACATCTAAATAGAACTGTCTAATCCTCAATCAAATACAAAAATAAGTCAATTTTGATCAAAAATTAAGGATTCACATAAATTTAATTAAATAATTTATTTTGCATGTAATTCAGTCTTATTTCTAATTAACGTCACATTTTTATGTCATAAAAATGTTGACATTGAAGTTGACATCTGTCACTTATAGGAACTAATTTACACAAGTTCTAACGGTTAACACAACTGTTGGTATCAGTTCAATAAATATTCATAACTAGCTGTTCCCCGCGGCTCCGCCCGCGTGGGACTCGGTATATCGCGCTCAAAAGTTAAGCCTATGTTTGACCTCAGGTCGTTAACTACATCCCTACCAAATTTCATCACAATCGGTCCATCCGTTTAGCCGTGAAGAGGTGACAGACAGACAGACAGACAGACAGAAAGACAGACAGACAGACAGACTTTCGCATTTATAATATTAGTATGGATGTTATCATGTTCACAACGGAGTTCACGTCAAAAATAATTTATTAAATTTATGATTGGTAATGTTTTATAAATCACGACTATTTGGAGTAACGCCCAAAGTATAACTAAAGTGCTTTTCTGTATGATTGTACTATAAAGCTTTAAGACACCCACGACGAAAGCTATCACTAATCCGAGCTTAGCTGTCGCAATCAAATTGACTAGACAAGCTGGGAATGGGTATCGACAGGGGGACAAATATTTTTACGTCTATTTTTAAATGAAACTTAATAAAAGATTTTTATTTAATTTAACAAAAATCTATATTTTACATATTAGTTACAATGTAAATACCTCTTAGTTATTAAACGGATTTCCCGCCGCAAACAGCGCCCTCTGCGGCCTAATTATGAAAGTATGCAAATCGATTTCGGCTCTGCATAACATACGCACTTTCGAGGGCCGAAATATTCGAATACCATGTAGTTATTTTTGAACGTCGAAAAAACGGTGCATTTGCAACTCATGGAAATTATAATCATTTAAATTAGGGTCTCATTGCCACGGGCTTTATAATTTATTTATGTTTAGGTAAATACATAAATGCGTTTTGTAGAAACGGACACTATAATGTGTAGTATGCTGTAATCTGTGCTATAAAAAGTACTCGGTGTAAATATTATATTATTCATTCATTTTACTGTTTCATCTCATTTTTCCTTGATTTTAAATAAATAATACTTAAACAAATATAAAGATAAATTAATTACATAACTTAAATTAAGTGATAACAAGATGAAAACATTCTTATTCTTATCAAATACCTGAACAACATGCATAGTTATCAAATTTTAAAAAGCGAAAGAATACATGTATAAGTATGTAAAAAGAATTATGGCCTTCAATGGCGCATAACAATCACCCAACAAATAAATCACCTAAAACTATTCAATCGATGTGTGTGTCATGTCCTACACATACACTTCTAATTCTTAACTGCTGTACATCCAAAAATATTTTACGACAGCCGCGGCCCGAATGGTAAACGGTTCGATCGCACACAGCGTTACCTCTGATTGGATTATAATGCTTTTATATTACAATTCTTATTATTACGAGTGCTACCGAGTGGCGTGTGACAGGCGATGTCGGGAATAACAACTAGTGTCGGCGAACGGAAGGGCTGTCTTGTCGAACTCCATGACATCGCGCTAAGCTCCGATCGATTCGAAAACGAAGGAGGATTCTAGACTATTTTTAGATTTCTATAGATTATTAGATTCTACTGTAATGTATGTTGAATCAATGTCGAACTACAATATTTTGATGGTTAAGTTCATATTATATTTCATTTGTTGCGTGATTGTATTTGTGTAAGTTTGGTCGAACCATAGAATTTGGAAATCGCGCGCGGTCTCGCTACCGGGGCAATTTTTTCAAACTATGGGTCGTACATGTTTGAAAACCTGATTTTTAACCTGTGTTTACTGTGCGAAGCTTGGATCGCACACAAATATGCCACATATGAACAGTTTTTCTAGTCTGGGTTCAACGAGTTGACGGGTTAATGAGAAAGTAACACAATCCTCACAAAATATAAGTAGGTATGAAGAAATAGGTTCGATAAAATACACATTAAAAGGACGAAGGAATCTGGTGATGGTATTTCACACGTGGAAAATCACGAATTAGGAACGACGTGTGGCGAAGATATTTATCATTCGAATTTCATATTGCTTAATTTCCAAGTTAGATTTTGAGATTGGATGTGTAATATACACAATATTTTTATATATTAAGTAGTAGTTGTAACATCAAAACCTGACTCACTCCAACAACAAAAAATATGAATTAAATCTTGCGCCATATCTTGTAAAGAGTTTAGACACATTGCTTTAGATCTTTATGGGAGTTGCTTCTATGCACTCTATGTTTTGTGACAATAGTTATTTTGATCCAAAAAGGTAAAAAAAAACACTTTAAAAGCAAAGCAGCGTTGCAGCGTTAGTAGGCACCTAAAATACTCTGCGTCGATACGACGATCAATAAATTAAAATTAATTCGGCGTGCGAACGGCGAGATCCGATACGCGATACCGACGCCTACATTTATCATTCGCTAACACGTCGGACGTTTCACAGGGACGCCGTCGAGGGATTGTAACCTTTATTACGGTGATATAGAGGTTGCCAGTGTCCCGATGATTGAGCACGTAATGATCTGCCGCGGTAACAAAGGATAACACGTCTAAAGACAATAAGTGGAAGGGATAAGTTGGTTTGTCTGTTGTAAAGCTGTCGACACACGCACGACGGCACGCAGCTCGCATGCGGATATTGCGGGTCGCAAACACCGTGGCAGACTGGACGACGCTAACCGCTTGACCTTGAACACTCGGTTCTCACGTTGCCATATACTCTCATGTATTATTTTATTCCCGCACATAAAAAATGTAAAAACCAATTTAGGGGACAATTGTCGGAAGATATCCTGCTGTGCTGCATTTGGGTTTATTACGTATATGCATCAGTGACTAGAGCGAAAGGGTCAATTTTCGTCGCTAGCTAAGGATACGAAAGGGAGCTTGTTTCGATTTAACCACGCCTTAAACTTTTGTCGATGTAAATATAGGGCGTATAAAAAGCGTTATATTATATAGTGCTTATTACAGAATAGGCATTATTCAGATTGAAGCGACTTTGTTTTTTTTTTTTTTTATTTATAAGCTTGTCAAAATTATTCATAGATCTAAATTTATCATTCATATTATTTTGTTAGGTGTACTTTAAAACAACCTTACTTTGATGTAAATATTAGATATTAAATGAGATTTTTTACTGAAAGCTGTTTTTCAGAAAAACATATTTTTATGAGTACCAGCTGTTCGTAAATTTAGTATAAAAACCAAAAAGGGGTTGTAGAAAACCGTTACAGACAGTAAACAAGACGGGTGTAGTGCATCGGCGATTTTAACAACACTTGCAGGACCCTGTGGCGCGGTGATGATAAGATCTCGGCGCTGCATCTGCCTGTGGGTTCGATGTTCGGGATACCATGGGGGCCGGGACAGGGGTTCAATTCCGGTGTTTTGTTTCCGAATGACTGTGAGAACTCAAACTCGATCCTGATTGGTTTATGATTTATTTTACATAACATATAACCATCAATTGTCTATACCTGCTCGCTTTTACCAAAGGACATTAATTATTGTTTAATTTCAAACACATTTACGGATATACGTACTCAAAGATCTAGAGATAACGATATGTGGATCATAATTCAATTTCCGTCTGCATATTTATAGTTTTTTTTTGTTATATTAGCCCTTGCTTGTAAAACACGAAATCCCAAAACAATCAGGCTTAGTGGAACACCGGTATCTAGTACAATGGCCGAAACTTGCAGCCCTCTAATGAATAAAAAGCGCCGGTGGCCGCCCGGTACTGCGTTGCGTCGAGTAAAATCGCCGACGGTTCTATTCAATGTAGAAATGTATGAAATTGTCGCATGAAAATCGGATTCGGGTGTTCATAGTACCGGGCAGGTAGGGCATGTGGCGAGATGGCGCGATAACAGGAATTATTCATACGCTGCTTATCGGTCCGCCATCGCTGGAGCTATTGTAAACGCGGCCTAACGCGCGAGGGGTGGCTCCCGGTTGTCGCGGCCGCTGTCAAAACGTTGTTGTGTGTATTCGGCTTAATGCGACGCAGCCTGGATTGATTATTGTTTTATACCGTGTTATTTAATATAATGACTTGCGATCAATGCTTGATTTCAACTAGAATATAAACCAATAAGGATAATATGTGTTTTCAAAAATGTCGCTACGCCATAAGTATGGAATATAAGCATGCTACGACGAAAAAGGAACCGCTACAAGGGCTACGAAATTGCTACGATGATGGGCGATCTCTCTCATCTCTGACTCAGCCGCAGTTTCAGGACTGTTTCATACGTTGTATTATTCGGGGCATTGGTGTCTCATTATAATAGAAGTGGACCTAGTCGCATGTTATTGCTGTGGCAATAATTAAGTCTCATAAATACTACTTGCAACACTTTTAGCGATTACATATACAATCAAATGTTTTTATTCAGAGCTTTACCTAAATAACTGCTAAATATAAATATGTGATACATACATGTTATAATATCATTATATTGCCTACGCTCAGCGACTCGAAGTAAGCGACAGAGCCAGTGTTCTATATTTAAATAATAATACAGGACTTGTAATAATACTAATGTTAGATTTCTGCAAATTAATCAGTTTTAATATTGCAATGAGTTCGTTCCCCTGCGCGTCCGCTAGGCCGCGCTGTGCGAGTGCCCTTGTGATAAGCATCGATGGTTATCTTACACTGCGATCGACACCTGGATCGGGTGATGCGGGCGTATCTATTTTATTGTACATAATACGAACATATGTGTTTGTCTTTGTGGTTCTCGCATTGATTTTTGAGTAAAATGTTGCAGATTTTACTAACGTAATATTTTTTCAATTTAAATACATTCACATTTATATATTCCTTACAGAATCATATGAACCTCGGAAGGAAGGAACTAAATAATTAGTAAAAGTGGTAATAAAATCGTACAGCTGAGGGTTGCTAGTAAGTAAGAATTAGCACCCGCAGCGCGCCGCAGGGATGCCCCGAACCCGCGCCTGCCGCTCACGCCCCGAGGAACAAGCCAATCCACGCCCAGACAACTACCCTCCAAACTCAATACACCCGTACATATGTTTCTTTTCACTTATAAATAATAATTGTGAATCGTAGGCCGCTAAATTAAAAAAAGGGGAGCTACATTGCGTGCTTCCACAACATATACAACCATTATTACGTTACTTCGTTACAAAATAAATACAACAATCCAATTTACGCAATATGATTTATCTAAATTAAAATTCATAAATATCGCAGTAAGTCAATTAATTGTTTCGCAAATAATTATGCTTGTTATAGAATTAAACAGTTCACCAACAAAACAGAACGGCGTACGCAAACAAATCTACATAGTGTATCATCAAAACTGACACCTCTATGCTCATAATTAATGAAATTTCCAGCTGGCCTACTGTTTTAATTGCTTTGTGTTGTGACACGGCGTTTTGAAATATTTTTGGAAAGAGCTGTGTTATTCACGGACGCAGCCAGCGAAACCCACTGAATAATACTAACCCATTATTTGTTTATCAAATACCCATTAAGAATGAGGAATATTCATGACCACATTTACTATGTTTGTGGATGAAGATGTCGTGTGAAAGACCAGTTGTTAGAATCAAATGATATTAATTTACGTAGCACGGGCGTGTACAAAACGCCTTCAAATTGTCCGCCTAATGATGGCGAGTTTCTATGTTTCGGCTTTCGGACTCGTATTACAATGGCTATCGTATCTGTAGATCTCTGCCAGCTGTGTAATGGTCACTTAAACGCTCGTAAAGTTCGAGAGCACCAGGGAACCAAATGATATTATGAAGAAATCTATCACTATTCCATAAAGCGTGACTTTTAACAGATTGCAACAGATTTCGGTTTTTCACTTCTCAATTTGAATATTTGGTGTGTGCAGGTCGGACGTTAAGCGGCAGTAGCGGGCAGGTGTGTCGGCCGCACTTCCATACGCCGCTGCACCCGTGGCTGGAGACGAAGGCCCTGGGCGGCGGCGCGTGGGGCGGCGGCTTCCAGCAGGACGGCTCTCCGGCCGACAAGCCCCTATCGCCTGCGCAGCATCACCACCCCCACCCTCTCTTCTCGTTTCCTCCGACGCCGCCAAAGGACTCCACGCCGGATTCCGTTGCGGCGGCGGCGTTGGGGCAGCAGGACTACCAAGCGGCCGTGGCTCACGCGACGGCCATGAGCGTCGCCTTCATGCAGCAGCAGCAGGAGCTGCCGCTCTGCGGGGACGTCAAACCTATGATGGGGGCGCCGCCGTCGAAGCAGCGCGAAGGTGCGCAGCAAGACTCGTGCCCCCAAGAGTCGAGTCAGCCCTCCGGCGAATACAACGCGCAGTACAACGCCGCCGGCGGCGACTACTACAACTACCAGGGGAAAGGGTTTAGTGGGCAGCAGCAGAATAAGCCGCGGCCCAACAAGACGCGCACGAGCGCCGGTGAGTCCGCGGGGACTGCCCGTGCACTGCACAGCATTGCGATGCACCGACACACGCTCGACGCTTATCCGATCACAGCACCATTCCCCAGCTTATAATTACTTGCTGAAGAGCTGTCCCACGCGGATCAGCTATCTGTAATCTACTCGTACGTTTTCACTTATAAAATTCATCGTGTCTAATCAGTTAATAAATCAAATACCGCGAGAGTCGTTCAAGGCTTGTTAATCGAAGCCTAACAAAATGGCTGCCACGATAGTGGCTGCGTAATTAGAATCGCAGTGCAGACTGTCTCATCGACAATAGCGATTTATTAATTCGATAAACGGCAGTAAATTAATATTTCGTTTGGTATTTAGAAATGGCATTGTGATACGATTGTATTGGGAATGTGAGATGTGTTCGGATAAGCGTGGTCTTTGCACCGGGGTTGTGGCGCCACATGTCCTCTGTCTCACGGCATCGTTCCGGGCTTGGGATCCTTTCGATGTTAACTAACGCTTTCTAACTGCTACTGGTGGAGGATTTACTAACAGGAATTCTTTTCCGTTAACTGTTATTAACGCATCGTTGTGGCGTTTGACTCTATGCGAGATGATACTCATTAGCTGTGTAATGCGGAGTTTAATCACTGACAAATATTAGTTATCGCGGCAGGTTGCGCAGTCGCAGGCGCTGTTGAACGCGATTGTTCTCGGACGATGAGAACGCGGCCTTGACTGATGTTGACCAAACTAACCAGAGTGGTTTCTCATTATTTAATTGTCGCATTGTTTCAAATATCCGCCGGCGAACAAAAGCTCTTAAGTAGATTTCTATTAATTTTCCAGTCACTTTTCTAAATAATCATAGAACTGCCGACTCATTTGCGTTAATTAAAACACCTAAATGATGGAAGTGCGAAAATAATACATGTGTGAATATAATTTTTAAACAAAACAGATCCACAATAAAAAAGCAATTAGCTTCTACACTGTCTAAGTAGTACTATTGAAATTTTAAGTCTAATCTGAGAACAACATCAGAAAGAGACTAGAGAGATTGTCGAAAAATAGTACCTAATTAGATATTAATAAGATATGCATCGAAAACCACAAAGAAGTACTACAATATTTTGTATTGCATCATATCGGCGCGTGGATATAAAAAAATATATAAAAAGCGATGAATGTTCATATTTTTAGATCATATATTTTTAAAACTGAATATATCTATATTTAATTAAAACTCATAGGGTATAGAAGACAGACCGCTTAAAATGTATTAAATAAGAGCCCCAAAATAATAATGTGATCGGGGTGACCTTATGCATTGTTCATCAGATGCATGTGTATTTTGCAATGAACACCTATCAAATTTATGACAGATATAATATAACAAAGAGTTACTCAACATTATTGTATTAACACCACATAATGCTGCTTTATTTTATATTTAAAATTGTAATTACGACTCTCATAGTTAAGCTTTGACAATGGACGGGAACTAAAAACGGCGCGTATTGTCTCTTATTAGAGTAATGAATGGGGCGCTTTATGTAGAGTGACTGTTAATAAGGTCCATCTCAAAGTAGAGTTACCATTGCTTTTATGTTTATTCAATATTTTGTGAAATTTAAGTGCTCGAGCATTGAATCTCACGGTTCGTGAGATCTATGAAATAGGTTCTCAGAGATTAGACAATATCGAAAAACAATAAAGTTTTTAATTAAACCGGATAGAAATGTTAACATATTTCCGACATGTTGTTTCCTTGTTTTGCAAAAATGAAAGTCTGAAAAGACGCATTTACAAAGACGTGAAGAAGATCGTTATAATATTTCCTCAACTGGGATTCGAAGCCAGAACGTATAGCGAATGGATTATTATGCTGGCAGTTAGAATTAGACACGAAGGGCGGCATTATTAAATTTTGTTTCGACTGATTAACTATATTGTGTATCTATTACATGCATATTATCACTCTTATTTCTGATCTTTACCTACTCAGACCCTCACTTTCTTAACAGTAATCAGTTTCGTAATTTCGTTCGTCATCACCCTAGATTTCGCGGGTACTCCTAATATCTCCCTTTTTCAAACGGTCTGCGATGTGGTCACAAAATATGTAATTTAATTATTGCAATATAAAAATAATAATAATCGAATGACTATTAATCTGAATTAGCCACCTCCTTAAATTAATCGAGCAAACACTAGATTCAACTCTAGCAGCCAAAATACCGTTCCAATTCACACACATCGTTAACTTTTTGTCCGACTTAATAGCAGTAAAAACTGTTTGCGGGTAATTGGAAATTGAACTATCAGCTCATTTAATTAATTAATTGTTCATTGTTGCTGTTGTAAGCTGTACAAAGTAATGCTACTTTTCTTTATTTGTTAACAACTTTACAGTTTTGTATTATTACTTACTTAATTTTTATTATTTATTCCGAAATACAAAATTGTTATTAGTATCTAATGAATTGAAAATGGAAAAGAAAATTAGACAAGTTAAGAAAGTGAATATTCAGCATATGATTTTGAAATGTTTTACAAATATAATTTGTTCTAAATCCACATATTGATCTTTTCGCTACATAACATTGCCTTTTTTAAATTTGCAATCAACTAATTAAAACTACATGAACTTTGTAAAATTGTTTGCAGAATACAAAATTACAACGTTTTATTGAAATAAATTATTCATGTTTTTGTGGGATATTAAAACAATCCATTAAACGACCTCAATTCATGTTGCAAGCTAAAATCAGATAGTTCATACAAATTGGTAGCATAAAATATGTGTGTAGAGAAGCGTTAGTATATATCTATATGTCGGTAAGGTTGGCAGTTCCTTGGTGGAAACAGTATTATGATAATGCGCTGGCCGGATATGGCCCATTCCATTGTTGCGATCGCTTGACCTCGAAGCCTCTAGCGCTTACATAAAACGGAACGGATTTAAAAACAAATTAACTTAAGATAGGTTCAATACGTAAGCTGTCTATGCCAAAACCTATGATCAATTCATTTTGCATTCTTGGATGCCTAGTTAGAAGAACTCTGGCATAGGTTGGTACAATATATTTGCTCTACATAAATTGTTTGTACTTTCACGATAGGGGCAGATTGCACTTGTAAATGTCTCGATTTAAATTGTTAGTGACGACTATTAAGTGCAGTTTCATAAGCCAAAATCTGATTTTTTTTTATTTTGTGAGTTTATTTATTTGTTTGTAACGCTTTCACGCCCTATATACTGAACCGGTTTTCCTGAAATTTCGCATAGGCATAGTTAGAAGTATAGAGAAGGACATAGGGTACCGGTCCCGGAAAAAGCACTGTTCCCGAGGGTAATTAACAAGTGCGAAGCCGCTGACAAAAGCTAGTATTTAATAAAATTAATCAAGGATGATATTCAATTTATGGGTCCCAACCCAGTTATAAGGAATGTGAATCATAAGATTGCGATTGTAATCAAATGCTACGATTTAATCATTTGTATGCCTAAATATTAGGACGACGCACAAAAAACAGCATATAATTAAATAATATTCAATATAGGCAGCATTAAAAATCGTGACTCCAACTAATGAACTTATATTACTTAAAGAACGTAAAGGGCAAACGAAATAGTGGGCCAGTTACAAACCCGGCTCCTATTGTATTTATTATGCAGTATTTCTTAACAGTATCCATTCAACACTTTCTAAAACAATGCTACGTTCACTCCAAATGGCATGTAACTACAATTTTATTAAGTACTAATAACAATTCAAATAATTTGGTATTGTTTGCGATTTAGCGAAGGGAGGTTTTAATGCCGTATTTGAATGATTTTAAAGTTTGTTTATGTGCATTATGTGTTAAGTACGCGTCGCACGCGACTTGTTGCAGCAACATTTTGTTGCGCAACCAATTAGTGGCGCGACACGGACCGCCGGCTGCTTGGTATGGAGTAACGACGAACAATAATAACACTCATAATACTGACAAACATCTAATTCAATATTACTGAAAATCGCGAGCGAAATGATTAATGTTACCTCATAAACATTTATGTTAGCAAACAAAAGCAAATTATACTTACTTTTATACAAAGTTTGTCATGACAATAACCAACACAAAAAAAGAACTTATCCAATTTGATGCATTCATTCTAAATCAAACATGCCTTGAGTTCATTCAAATGTCGATAACTTTTTTTAATGAACCAATTTTGATGAAAAAAACTTTAGATGTTTTTCCGAGTTAAAACAAAACAATTGGTGAAAGTTTTAGCAAATCGGTTCAGTACTTTCGAAGATAAGCGTGATCATACATACATACAGACAGACAAAAAAAAAATTGTTTTCCATTATTCATTTTAAATGTCCCTCTATCCATTTAAGTCAGAATTACTAAATGTACAGACAAAATATTTTTACTATTATATATATAGATATAGTTAGTAATGAGTATTTTAGTGTTGTATAGACAAGAATATATTTATGTATGGTAAATTCGTCACGGTCTGCCGACACACAATGTGGGATACAATTGCAGCCAAAATTTGCATTTTACGTTGGACATCCGTGGAACTTTAGTGATTAATTCAATTATTAAAGAGGCATTAGAGGACATTGTACTTTTGGATTGTTTATGGTGTCCGAACTTTAATGTGTTACTTACTACCAGTGATATTCCGCGGTGTTTCTTGTTTGGTTCGGGCTGTTAACAATAAGTTAATGACTTCTACGTGAGAATTGTACCAGGTGATTTATTACTTAAAATACCTACTTAAGTTGAGACTGTAAGAGAAACCTCTTAAGTTTATATCCTGTACATATTAGAATTTTATTTAGTTTTAATAAACTGTAGATAAATCATAGATCTTTCATAATTAGTTCCAATTTTAAATGAGTTTCTGAGAAAAAATATTTTTAAATTAAATTATCAAAAATACAGTATTTAACATAAAAAAATATCCAGTATCATAATTTATACAAAGTTGCAATAGCTATGATGCTATAATGCTATGCTATGAGTGGATAGATATCTTCTCTTCATACTAGTCCTCCAGGAAGGCCAGAAGTACAGGTTTTACTTGCAAGATTTATGCATGTTTGTCATTAATTTAATAATAAAATTGCATCCGAACAATGTACGTGTCCGACATCACATGATCGGCACTGTAATTACATCTGGTTCAGTACGGAGCTGCTCATCACGTAATTATCCCGCAACATGCTAATATCATATGCAAATGTGAATACTCCAACGATGACCGGCCTCGAGCGAACTGAAAAATGGCTTCATTCCAATTCGATCACAGTTCTGTCACTCCTGATAAACCAAGAACAAAAACCATCTAAATTGTATATTTTTTGCACAATCTAGAGCGCTTCCTGGCAACACAATGCTCAATAAAAACTGAGACCTCGCGAGAGACCATCGGCTACCATTAAAATTTTCTATTTGCATACACAGGCATGTAATTAAGGCATAATAACAGCCTCTGTGGCGCAACAGAGAATAAGTTTTGAGCAATAATTTAATGGTTTGTATGCAAAATAGCCTCACCGTTACGTGTTGATGGGCCGATGCGCCGAGAGAGCGCGTCACGGTACACGGGAGCGAATTAGTCCTTCATTTAAATTACATTACCCCAGTGCACATTAGTGTAATACGTGACTATAGAGAATGTTTTTACGCTGTGGTTTCATTGAGCAGTAACGGCGCGCTAGGTCTGAACGCATCGATGGTTCCTATCCTACAGGTCAACATCACTCGAGCCGCAGTTTGCATCCTCAGCGCGAATGTTTTCCCAACGCAGGACAGCCGTGTGAAAACTTTGTCCACTCCCTGCGGCTCTGAGTAGGTACTTGTCAGGAGACTCTCGAAAAATAAAAACCGCCCACTCGGCTACGTAAATATGGCAGATGAAAATCTTTTATCGCGGTCACGTAGCGCCGCCGCGTCACGACCGCACGTCACTCCGGGCAATAAAGAGCGAGCCGCATTCTAATTTTGAACAAACATAGGAATTTTTGCTCAGCTATACTACTTTCAGGATAACCCTCTGTATCTGAACTAGCACCGCAATGCGCTCAAGAATATATCTTTATTGTCGGTCGAAATCACGTCCGGTCGCGACGCTACGACGAGATCGCTCGATAGTCAGAATGTCAGGGGAAATGAAGATATAACTCGCGGTGTGAACGTTTCAAAACAGTTATCGGTGTGATTGAACCAGCCGAACAATTATAGGGTGTTGTAATTAATCAGAGCTACAGTTCTGTTTAATAATACGTGTAATGTCGATGTATGAGAGCGGCGGCTGTAAATCTCACAATCCGCGCCGCCCGCGGCCGCTTTGCTTTCACAAACGGTTTTAGTTTTTACAAATGAAGACGTTACTATTGAATAAAATATTACTATGAAATCAGTCTCCATACTAGAGACACTCATAAAACATCGCGTTCGATGTAATATCCTGTTATTTTTTCCTAATAATCGTTATTGGTGTTTATTTATTACAATCTTCGAAGCAAATTACAGGCTATATCGCCGTAACAAAAAATCTAAAGGGTTAGTCCAAAAAGTGAGTCGTCGCTCTTTGTGGTTCGATCGCAATAAGTTTTCGATAAGGCCCGGGCGATTTAATTGCCGGTTGTGATCTGGTTTTACATAAAAAAGATGAATGGCTCGAGAGCCTAAAGCTGATAAAATATTTTGGGTCCAATAACGTATTTTTTCTATCAGTTGGGGCACTTTCACCTTCGAGGATGCAGTCACCTCGTGTATTATTTATTCAACGCGGCGTTCGTCTGTCTCGAGACTTAAATTATCTGATTCAGATGCTAACATGATATACTTAGATACATTCCGATATGTCTGTGATCGATCATCCCTACACGAACTCTATATAGCAAAGTTTAATTATTTTTTATGGTTGTTAAGAGTGCGGCTCGGTTATGCTTTATTAATGCATTTATATTTGTGAAAACCTCTTTAAAGAGAGGATGCGAAGGTGTAACGAGCTTCTAAATTCGATCTCAGTAAATCATCGCCGGAGTAATCGAGTTTAGAGAAAGATTGTGGGCGGTGCGCGTCCAATATGTGAACATCCTCTCACTAAACACCTCAATTGATGAAATTGCTTGTTTTAATATCACTAACTTGAACGATAACACGTTTTCCGGAGGGCTGCTCTGCACTCATCTTGGGGTCTGAATATTTGTTTTATAAAGCATGTGTAAGCGCATGTCCTGTTTGTAATTTAATCGATTGGTTAGTTTTTTGTTTCGTTTATTTGGTTTATTAAGTAACAAAGTATTGCATTTTAATAAATTCAAACTAAGATTGTTAAAAATTTACGAGTCATCGTCTTTCACGGATGAGATGCTTTGGCTTGCTTTGAAAATTGTTTTACGTATTAGAGTAGCTATTTTACCCGCAGAGCGTGCTCGCATAGACAATAATTTAATAAGTTAACTTCTATCAAAATCTATGAACTTGTTACTATCTGTCTATTACCTTAGACTAAGTATTAGTTTTCAGTTAATTTTAATGATAGTAAAAATGATTTAATTAATCTTAGTATATAAAAAAAAACAATTATCTGATGTATATGGATTATTTACATTATATTTCTTCAAATCGCATTTTAAACTTCTTTTTAACACATTTTTAACAACTTCTTAAGGGTCAATGATGGGCAATTTTTGTCTCGGATTACATTTGGTTCCGCGCACTCTATTTACAGACCAACTTGGCTATACTTCTATGTTTAACGTACATACTAACACGTGTGTACAATTACAGCAGAAATTAGCATGTAGGTAATAGTTTACTTTATGCCTCGGGTTCTGCTCTGTTTCTCACTCGCTCTCGAATATTTTTGCAACATCCATTTATTTTATAGCTCGCTTTTGTTGCTCTGATCATTCACCGCCAATATGATAGTGCCGCTTTTGGCTTCTTTGTATATTATCAGGATTTCCTCTGAGGAAATTTTGAAATATATTTTCCGAGATAAAATTAGCTAGCACTTATCAGATGGTCTTGAAATAAGTGCAGTGCATGCTAAAACTATTATTTATAATAATAATATAGAATAAACAAATCAATTTAAATATCCATATACATCCAGTGCCTAGTTTAGTTATTTATTATTTATTTATTAGTTGTTGTAGTTACTTTTTACGCCGCGGTTCATAAGTTGCTAACGCACGCTCTATATCTGAAAAAAAAATCCTGCTCTACTTACCTTTACATATTGCATGTAATTAATAAAATAAATTCGTATTTTTAAAATAGCAAATAAAACTCTTTGATATTCTAGTGATAACGTTTTCTTGTAGCTACAGAAGAGTTAGTTTAACAACTCCATAAACCTAAGTGTAAAATGCACGTTACTTTCTCTAGTTTTTCTTTGCGTGTTAAAAATCTTGATATTTTTTCTTCGAGTGAAACTTCGCCCGCTTTCCCTAGCTAATTGAATATATTACAATTATTAGTAGTAATTGCAATTATAACATGGTTCAAACTGAGGGATGATGCATATTATGTAATAGATGTTGGTAGCATGCTTTATTAGTGAAATTTTTAATCGTAATGTTTCTGAATGTGTTCTCTCGTCTTCTTCAGCCTGCCAGGAGACAGGTAACCACTTAACTAAGCTTATTTTGCCTTATATTGAACCACTTTAACGTAACAATCACATTTGGTGTTGGTTTGCCTGTATTTTTTGTTCTAAGAAATAAATTATGTTAATATTACAATATTATGACTTTCTCGCTTAAAGGGTATATTTCAATGATCCTAAATTATTTTTGTTAAAGTCAGACACTTTTGTAAATATGAAATTAATTAAGCTATAATTGTTATAATAAAAAAAAAATTAAGGCCACACTGCCTCACTCCTTATGCATCGCCGATTGATTTTTCATAGCGTTTGATAATAAATACCGAACCTTAAATAGCCTTCCAATGATATATGCCCTTTACAATAATGGTGTTTACATATAAAATTTATTCTTTATACAACAGAGGGTCGAGAGTGCGTGAACTGCGGAGCGACGAGTACTCCCCTTTGGCGACGCGACGGCACGGGGCACTACCTCTGCAACGCGTGCGGGTTATACTACAAAATGAATGGACAGAACAGGCCGCTGATCAAGCCTAAGCGAAGATTGGTGAGTGTAAGAATCCGACCAATTTTCAGTGTATGCATGCTTGCTACGGAACTAAATTGGATTGTCTATTGATTTATTTGCTTCATCCACATGACATAATGTATAGGCTTACCTAAGCCACCTGGCTACTCACATACTCATAATCTCACACATCGGTGAGATATATCTGTCTCGTATGTGTGAGATTCCACATGTAAAGCTATGAACATGTTCGGTCCTCGTATGATCATCATCATTTCGTATAGGAGACACGGTCAACAGACCATGCACACTCGTATGACTAATTGTAAGCTTTTCAATATTCTGAATTTTTAAATATAAAATAAGAGAGAAGTAGGAAAGCTTTTATGAACAATTAACTAAAACTGCTTTTCCAGGAATAAAATGTACTATTTCATTATGCGACATTAAGATCTGGTTTTGGGCATGAAAATAAAACGCGTACTTATTATTTGGACTTTTATGTGCGAGATAACATGCCTACGAGTAGGAACCGAGACAATCCCAGAGAATGGGTGTTGTTTACAGTTAAGGGGCAGCAATAAAAAGGCGGGGCATGCACGCCCGCGCACGACACCGCATTAACTGCTCACACAAATTGGGCACTTATGAAATTTTGAACGTTTCGAAGAAAGAGCTCAGTCCACTAAACTAGCCTCCATAAATCTCCCGGTTAACGTTTAATCTAAGGTCCACGCACGCTAAGCTGAGACAATGCGACAGTTGTTGGGCTGCGTCACGTCACAACGTTAACGAGTGTCCCGTGCCCGCAATTGTTGCTGCAATTTACCTTAATACCCGCCTCACAGACATAAACTAGCAGAATGGGCTGGAATATTTGCCTTTTGTTGGCCAAATTACGTAATGCCCCAGCGTTATGGTTTCATTGCTGCGCTCCGCCCGCTGCATCTAGTTTTCCATCGTATTAGGGCATTTGGAAACGTAACTAGTATTATCAAACGTCGTCATGGTTTAGAACTCGGATGTTTTATTCAAAGTGCAGTTTAAAGATACCGTTGGATTATATTAAGTTCTCAGTTCTCACTTTTATTTTCGTGGTGGGAAATGTAGACAATGCCTTTCGCTTCACCGGTGTGCGTGTGGGCTAATCCTTTGCAACGCTCGCGATGACGTTCACAAGAAGGGTTCAGTCGTCACTTAGAGTTAACAAAAACTACTCAATGAGTTTATTAGAGCTACTGGGAGATTAGTAACAGTAAGAAAATTGCCACGCCAATCATATGTATTCTTTGCTGTGAAATTAAATTACACTATTATCATTTCCTCGTGTGAGCTCGCGAACCATTTTTGACTTTGCATTGGTAATACTGATTATATTATAGATTTTATATATATTTTATTGTTCGCATATTCCCAGTCCTATTTAATCATCATAATCTGGTTTTAGTAATGTTCCTAGAAATCGCCTTTCTGCGGCTGACATGGTTCCTGTGTCCTGTGTCATGGTCTGATCCACCTAAGACGCATGATCACTAAGTCGTTGCTTCTACCTGTATTGGGATGTGTTAAACTATTTGTCAATAAATTTTTTTGTGACATCACACGCAACTGCCTAATGTCAAGTTGCATATCAACCTTTCTTGGGCGGGAATATTTCGGCTAATGGAAATCGCCATATATCAATCAGTAAGGAAATTAAGACCTATTTTTGTCTCATATTCGCCGCGACATGAATACAAGAAGTAACAGTATCGCATATCTTTTTTAATCTGGAAGCCACACTAGACAAATTAATTGAACACGAAAAATTGCAATAAAAATGACTAATAATATTTATCAATCAATATTTATAAACGAACATAATTTATGATGTTTGTCTAAATCAAGTGGGCGAGCAATAAATTGTAGATTGATATCGGAAACATACGAGGTTATATTTGCACCGAAAGTTATCGCGTAATCTAAAACGCGTGTGACGCGTAATTCAAATTAATTAATCTGAATTAGTGCAGAGTAATTAATTTGAGCATTGAGTGGCGACCTTCTCCACAGATTAAAACTAGACAATACTTTAAAGTCAAAACAGAGAATTAAAACTTAATTTGCTTATTAATTAGACTAAACGAAATTACCCTGACGCACTTGACACAAATTAAAAGTGGGAATCTTCGGACAATGCAATGTTATATTATACTGCTAGAGAACAATTGTAAAATGTCTCTTGTTATAAAATAATATAAATTTAACCTTGGTGTACATTATGTTGTTAAATACAATAATTGTGACCTTTTCCATAATGAGCCACTGAATTCGGAATCAGAATGATTGATATTAAAACATGATTTAAATGAAATGTGTGGTTAAAATATACATAAATATATTGGATATTATTATTTTTCTAAACAATACATAATTATGTAGGTACTAACATATATTTTTCTGAATTGTATGTATATTTAAATACGATAGGTAGTTATTGTTTGAGCAATAATTACATGTCTCTATTTTTATTTAATTAAACAGATAAATTATAAATATATTAGCAAGTAATTATTGATTATGGTCATGGAATAATATAGCTACCTATATATGTATACAAAACTCGTGTTGTTATAATATAACTTAAAATTCATGCTAAAAGTTAAATAATGAAAAATTAAATAGTAAGAAAAATAACCTTGCTTTGGTGACCTATAAAAATGATTTACTCGTATGTCATATCTCTCGATTAATCTTAACGTCTGTGAGAACGATATTAACGTGTTTGCATTATTTACTACAAAAATCTATAAATATTAAATTATATATGTAAATAGAGTAATAACTGGCGTCGGTAGCAAACTTTGTAATTAAAATGCGTTTTGCCACCATCTCGTCCGAAGCCAAGATTACTTTGAGATAAAAATTTTATTACATGCGAGTTTTTTGTATTTCAAATTTACATTTTGGCCAGAAATTTAATGAGGGTGTTTGCATATCTGAAATTCCTACAGTTTAAATTCTAAAGTATGAATACAAAAAAGAATAAAATGCATGTGATTGTTTTAATATTCAAAATATCCTAACATTTAGTCCGCTTTTTGTGCGTTTGAGCAATATAAATTGCATTTTATTCCATAACATTTAAATACATGACATCTCTTTGTACACTGCTGCTGAATTGGGCCTCGTCAAATATGACACAGAATCGTGCAATTTAACTTTTGTAAATTCAGAGTATATATTAGAAGAATTACACTATGTAGCTACATCAACTTATTTCAATGAATTTATAGAAGTAGTTTCATGTAGAATGTTTCCACATTCAGATTTAAAAAACTGATTTCAGATTTAACTTTCAGATTTAGTTGAGCTAGAATTTAAGTGCAACATATATAGTTTAAGTGCAATATTATTCAAAACAAAAATACAATGTTTGAAAATTAACTGTTCACCGAATAATTCACATTTTCATAGCGTATAAAGTTAATCCATTAGGGCAATTTTGGTTGTTCTTACAAAATTATACATACGTGTTATATATTATATGTACTTAATTGCGATTGCATTATGCTAATGAGGCATTGAGCGCATCCGCAGAAGTTCCGCAATCTGATCTAACAAATAATTAGTAACCAGATTTTTAATTTTAATTACTTTATTTAAACGAAAATATAAAAATATCATGTTCTTGTTTGGTTAATATAAATCTTAACTAAGTTCGATGGTGATACTTAAAATGGCGTAACGCAAATATCGCTACAGCTTGGCATAGTATATATACTGATAATATAAATTTATAAAGTTGGTATGGAAGTTGAGTACAGATGTAGAGTTATGTTTATTACTCAATCACGAACTACTACTACATGAAATGAAAATTGGCACATATATAATGGAAGGGTTTTGCCATAAAACAACAGATAACAGAGCAAGCACGGCCACGGGCAACGACTAGTCTCTATATAACTACTATGAAGCCCTATCCCAAAGTAATAATATTTCCTTTGCACAGCCGTCAGTACCAGTGTACTGTGCAAAGGAAATATTATTACTTATACCAGCCAGTGCTGGCAATAAAACTGCACTTCCAGTAGGCCCTATAAACCGCGCTATGCGTTACGAGATCTGCGCAGCAATATATTCAGAAAAATAAACACTCCACGAGTTTATTTGTATGTAACGTTTTGTTTCTGCGGAATACGAGACTTTTGTTTTTATGAAACTGGATTTTTAAATGACTTTTTAGTTTTTTATTGATTCAGAGCCATTTCGTCGTTTAATTAGAAAGTACAGAGACTACATGAGATGTGTTAACTTAATTTAAATTAACTGTAGCCTTTCTTATGGAACCATGAACCAAATGTAATTATAATTTTTAAACGCGACATAGATGTAGTAGTTTATCGGCGAAAAAGTACAATAAAGTGTAAAACAAAAATATAACAGAAATAATTCAAAGGAAGTTTGCATAAGGTAGACACGGCTAGACACAGCAGGTGCGCTCTACAATTTATAGCTCTAAGTACCCTCAGTTTTATTCAAGTATTCAAATTTTACGCTCTTCAAGTTAACTTGAGAATCCGACAAGTTACTCTTAATGCTAATATGTATTACATATTTAAATCGAGGCGGACGGTCAAAGAACTTTACTATTTGGCATTCACGAGCCAGAGTGGTGCCAAATATACTATTACAATACGAATTCTGTGCCTTACTCGACAGGTCGCCTATAGTCCTGATAGTACATCGATTTATCTGTAATCAGTATGACATAATTCGGGGCTAATATATGCGTAACCATATTCGTTGAGTCACAAATTCGTAGAAGAAAGCCGGCTTGCAAAAATTCATTTATTTCGTATGTCACCGTAGAGTTTAGTAACATATATTGATTTATTATAAACAAAATTAAAAATAATATAGATCTATTCATATAAGTCCGCAAATAATCCACTAAAACTTTATGATGCGGTGTCTGTTGAAAAACGCATTCAGTCTTATATATATATAGTCTTAATAGTATAAATCTCAAAATTATACTTTTGAGTTAGATACATACTATTGAATTAAAACTATTTCCTTTTGACATTCATTAATTGACTTTAATAATAATAGGAAGGAATGAAGGACAAAAAGCAACGAGTCAATTAAAATGAATTTCAAATTTGGAACGTGGTAAATATTTTTTAACTTTGGAACGGTAGTGTCCGTTGTCCGCGTTGTCTCGGTGGCCGGGACAAGTCTCACCGGTCATCGATCACGGCACGCCGTCGAATAAATTCTGGCCGTTTGCGTGGTGCAAGGTATGAACAAAACGCGTTTTTCAAATGACAAAACTTTTTGCTCATCTGTATTCACACTGGCCACATGTAACTTATAAAATAGGTTTAAATTTAAATTAATATAAACTATGGTATATTTGTATTCTCAGATAAAGTTTGTAGTCGTACGTTTCCATCTACTATAATCTTCTAAGCATATTACTTACACATTCATTTTGTGCAACATCGATCAAATAAAACCACAATCGAAAGTTGTCGTGGAATCATTGGACTGTTACTAAAAATAAATGAGTCATATCATGTCACTTGACTTAGTGACTACGCTGTTGGGTACTCACGTTTTGCGGTCACACTCTACCGCATATAAAACTTCAGTTGATTTGTTGATTCGACTTATTGTTTATGGTTGAAATTACAGGCTGTTAAATTAATATTACCATTTAAGATAACCATCGATTGTCTGGCAACATCAAAAGTAATTATGTCAAACCCTAGCACGTTCTAGTAATGACAAACACGATACAGACCTATAAGATACCGCATGGTTAAATTACTAACGACTCTGCAAAAATACAAAGCGTTATCAAGATAAACCCGAAATTGATTTATCGAGAGTTGCCTAAATTGATGGATGGCTAGCGATGATGGAAAGCGTTTTCCATATTAATCACGGGGCGGAGTTGTATTAGGGCGTGTCTCATGAATTTATGGCCATTTAATTGTACAATTAGTATTCATACGGAGGTTCTCGCTGTGTCGCTAATACCTTACAAACGTATATAGATTTACTATTTTCCCACACGTTTAATGTTTAATCCTAAATTATATGATGTTGGGATTCTCATCGCAAAAAGCGTGGTCAGCCTATTCGTTGAATCAGTGAGTGACACACAGGACTATCCGCACCGCGGGAGGGCGAACATTTTTTCCATTCTTGCACTCTTCTCAGACTCAGGTACAGTCTGCTGCAGAGTTATAACGCCTAACATATATTTGTGTAGTAGAATGTATACTGAACTTTGTAGCTGTCTGTACTAAGACCGATTGGTGATGGTGACGTAGACACTAAAACTGTGGACTTAGGTACTGGGTTATATCCTCGTTATGTCTACAGAATGGATTTTCTATAGAACATAGGTATATACTGTCACGTTAAAATGAGGTTTCAAGGCTGTGTGCCTGCGCATTGGCTTTCACTGAATTTCCATAAAAATGGACCTTTTTTTCATCCACGGGTCGAGACCAGGAATAAATTCCACTTTTGTCAACGCCTTGATTGATATGGTAACCTTCCCTTGTTTTAGCAATAACCCAAAGTTGTATTTTTTTCCTTCATCCCATCGCGTTGTACATTTTTATTTGCTACGTCGAACAGGTTTGACATATCACTAAATTTTGTAAGAAAAATTACTATTCTAACTTTTATACCGGTGGCCGGGTAGCGGGAGGTGTTATAAATTCTCGTTTTTTTCTAAGTCACCTTTCATTGTGTTGAGAATTGAATGTTTTTGTGTATTTTTATAGTTTTGTGCTCTACCTGTGCTAGGCGCCAGTGGCTATGACATTTATGGCCAGGATATTGGGACAGTATTAATGTCGATATTAATAACAAGGAAACAAGCCTAGTGGGAGGTCATAAATTTATACAGATGGAGGTGTGTGCGCCCATTTCATTCTCATGTCAAAATATAGACTGACATTTTTTTTCTCGCGCCGCCGCCCGCGGTACTGTTTTTCTACGAAATTATAATTGATTGGTTTGATTTGTGTGTCTAATAAGCGTGGTGCATTCTCAATATTATGTTAAGCCGGTAGCTTTATAGATTGTGTAATTTAAAAATGTTCGCGCTAAACGAATCAGCCGGTCGACTGAATGCCGATCGATTCGAAATGAGAGCGCGCGCTCGATTTCACGCGGCGGTAGGGGCGAATCGATTCCTACCCGAGAACGTGCTCCCATTCAAGGAAATCACATCTCTACTTCTTACTAATTATGGCTTAATAAAATAACAAATTAATTTGTACGTTAATCAGACGGGTTCATTCAAAATTTACCCTATAATCAAATAACGGTCTAGACAATTATGCTGATATGTATATAGAGCTTGTCTCTAATAAATCTTGTATTTAAATAATGCAAGATTTATTTTATTAAAGTGTGCATGTATTAAAGAAATATAGACAGAGATTATTTATAAAATTATACTTGTTTAGTAAGAACTTCGGAAAAACTAAAAACTGGTTATCCAGAAACATGAGGATAAATGTCCCAATATTGCACCATCGAAATGACGTTTAGAGACTGGAATTTATGGTGATATATCAGCTCAGGGTGGGATTTAACTGCATCATTAATGAAAGGATATATATTAAAAAGTTAGGATTTTGTTCTCATTCATAATGACTTAATGTAAATGCTGTTTCGCTGATAAAATTAAAGAATCCCTTGTTACACTAATCGTTCGGTACGGCGCGAGTGCTATTATTTATCGGTAGCCGAGTGGCCGTCCTTCCACCTTGATTTAGAGCCGCAAATTGCATGGCTCGGAATCAAGTCGGCAATCTTCTCCATTCAACTACATGTGCAATCAACACTTCGTGGGTTTTTATAACTCGGTCCAAGATTGCTCTTCGGACAGTATGAAACTTAGTCAGCCGACTATGAAGCAATTTTTAAAAGATAATGAGCATGTCAACTTCTAATAGATAATGCAGGCAATGGAATTCGTAAAATAACATCAGGTGTCCAGATATAAACAGTAGATGCTAAGATCTTAGAGCTAAGAATCAAAATGGCTTGGTTAGAAAGTGGTTTGCTTGTCTCATTTGCTAAGACGGCCACACGCAAATGTGTGCCCACAAAAATTTATTTGTGCCAGACTTGCATATCTACTTGGTTAGGATTGATCATTAATCAGTAGCTATTGTATTATCGACTGTATTAGTTTTTGTGTGTCTATGGCTTATCTCGGCTATATTTTGTCTGATTAGTGAGGTGAATATATTGTGTCGGTCTTGCCTGGCAATTAAAGATATTAAGAAATGTTTCGAGTGGCATCAGAGGTAAGCAAACTACCGTATTACGTTTTAATCTGGACTTAGCCGAGTGCCTGTCAAGCGGTAAGTGGCCGGCTACCGAACATGACGCAACACAACACAACCAAAAGTCGATCTAATAAATAATGCGATGCGCTCGCGCTATGGACTTCCTCTCGACAATTAACATGGCAGGAAACGCGGCCTGTCATTAACCCGTCAGCGCTAGGCAGCGCCAACTGTTCCCAAATACACTCCAATCACAGTGTAGTAACCTAGTATTTTTGATTGAATATTATGTTTTTGTATTGATAGATAGTATCGAAAGTTGGGTAGTCAAAAATAAAAAAATATGCTAATATGTTCATGATTTTTTGGCCTATGTCGCAACTATTGTATATTAAGATCAATGGATAGTTGCTATATTTTTGCCATTTCTTAAAATTATGTTTAATTAAAAACGCTCGTGTTACCGAAATATTGATAGAGCCATGTGACATGGCTCTAATTTGCTTGTTTACTTGCTTTGTGCATAATATTAGATCATTAAATTCTAGAGTTGTTTAAGAGCGAATCATTACAAATAAGTTTTAATATAAAATAGTAATAACTTATTTATTAATTAGTAAAATTCTCAAAAGTTTTTTCTGGTATCCAAGAAATAAATTTGCAATTGGTAGCACACCAGAAAACAAAAAAAAAAATCATAACACCCAATGCCTAAGGCGGAAATCACAGTTCCAAAGTAACAGACAATATACTACATGCTCCCAGCCATCGCGCGAACCGTTACATCACTCGACTAAATCACGGTTTACGCTCGAACGTAATTAGGATTCGAATGCTTTATAAATACAAATAAATAAAAGGCACGGCGCGAGGTGGCAGCCTGCAATTTACCGGCGCGTTCTTGCTGGCCAAATTGTTGGGTTTCAGAGTGGTGTGTCTCTGACTAATGACGTGACTCCCGCACAATGCCAACACCGTATTATGAGCATATTAAATAATTCCATTTTCAATTATTTATACCACCATATGCCGCAGGACATACGAATACAAGGAGGCAGTTGTTTTTTATTCTTTTGTATGGGTACTCTGCTGTTAAAATTAGTGTACTTATAAAGAAGAAAAGTCAAAATAAATTTGTTGTGACAATTGAAAAAACTTTTTGAAGGGAAAACAAACCAGTCACGGTAAAAATAAATTAAAATAGTTCATATTAAACATATATTTTTTTTATTGCAATTTCAGAGGAAAGATATGTTAATTGGTCTTTTTAAGCCATATGTAATCAAGTAATCAGATCTGTTTAAATTTACTGACAGTAAACGCACACTAGAACATATACCTATCGGTAATAAAGGGTTGGCTTCTGTATGTTTGAATGCACAATGTCGCCGGCCCACGCGCTCTAAAAACATGCTGGCTGGTTAGAATCCTGCTTCCGCATCTCATTTGACTCCAATTGGAACGTTTAAATTGGCAAGTCAATTAGAAAACAATTTTAAACTATTTTCTTTGCTTTTTATACACTTTACGATACGATACGATTACGTTGGCAGATGGGCGCGCGGTCACCATTGCCTGTATACGCTCGTGATATCTTGAGTGTATTACTAGCGTTACAACGATTATATAATTCGTATGTAACGAGATTGAAATTCCTTCAACAAATAAAAATCCTTAATAGAGTTTACCAGAGATTTTAAGGAAAGTTTTAGATTCAATTAAATTATATCAAAAATATCAGTAATTTTATTTTGGTATGTATGTCACAAGAATAAAGCTACATAAGAAAATTCGAAAAAATGAAAAAAAAAGTACAATATCAAAAATGAGCCGCCAGATTTCCATATGGACTATGGTTGGCACTAGTTCAATATAAGGGTCGTTGCATACAATACATTTGTATGTATCGTACGATCGCGGCGGATCAGTCGCGTAATTGACGCGGTTCGATATTATCCACGATGTAAGATCACCCATCGCTGCGATAGCCTTATCGCCGCGACAATATTTAACCATGTGAAATGTTTAATGGGAATAATATTATCATAATTGTTCTTATGTATTTGGCATTGTGTTCTTATTTATTGGGTTTTACGACTCTGTTTTGTTGTTCGTTTATGCTTATAATTGTATATTTTAAAAGCGAAAGCTAACGCCCATCGTAACAACAGCTAAGTATTCAATGTTGCATTTAAACAACATTAGCAATTATTTATTTGTTACCTAAGAAATGTAACATTTCCTATGCTTTTTAGAATATTTAAAACAGAGTTGGCACGAAATTGGTAATCTTTTTTTTAATATTTTGTAAGTTTCGGTAGTCGTGTAGAGATAAGTTCAGCATATATAAAGTGATCATTGTCCGAGCGTGTTAAAGACCGGTTGGCCCCGAGACGTAACGAGCATTTCGTATACAATAGACCTTTTAGCGTCATGTGGACGTATGTCAATCGCAAGTCGGGCGTCAACCCATCAGTGTGTGCTGCCTTTATAGCGCATGGGTTGGTCATCTAGGAATCTAGCTAAGGTGAGATAGAGTTTAGGAGTCGCGCCTTAATCTATCTAAACTGTATCCAGTTCCTATGTGAAAATGATCTGGTTTATATTTTATGTATCATTTTGTAAGAAGGTATGCATTAATCCTAACATAATGATCTACACAAAATTGGAATGTCGTCATATTATTCTTCACAAGAACACACGGTATATCTATGTATATACATAAAATATTTTTTTTAGATAATTACAGCGGAAGTCCTGCCAAGCTTATTTATATGATTAAGAGCGAGAAACATTTTTCATATTTATAACAGATACATGTTTAAATTCTGGCAATATTTGTTTTCATCTCATTGTACAGATGTCCAGATTTATAGCTATTGAGATTTTGGTATATTGGACTAGTCATTATTTTTCAATCAATTTTAACAAAGGTTGGTTTCTAGTGTGTCTAAATTTAATCGAATTTACTTGCTTTATTCGATTTTTATTAACAATCTTTTTGGGTTTTTGCAAAATACTTGCTGAAAACTAGCTGGGAGCTTTATATAGACAAAATACCACTCTTTATAAAAAAAGTCAGACTTCAAATGAGAATCATAATCCCTTTGTAATTTATGTTTTTTGTGTTTATAGCTAGGTATTAAATCAGCCAATAATAATCATAGGTACTTATACAACTATTCTCGTTGGACATGTGAGTCGGACAACGGCTATGGTAACAAAAAACACGAGAGCGAGTCAGTTCAATTCGTATGAAAATAAAACATATACCGGCGACTGACGTGCGTCCGGCGTCACTTAGCAGCGCTGGAGTGATGTGACAGCCCTTGCCGAACAGAATTCCTTTTTAAAATTTTAAAAATTAAAAATAGAACAAAAAATAACCAACTTTCTGTATCTGTTCCATTGTGTTCACCTTTTGGAAAAATTTAAATGACCGAATGCTGGCCACTTTTTTCGTGAATCGGAATCTCGGATTCGGCGTTTAAATACATACGGTATCGAGGTTTAGCGCCATGTTTTTTCCATTTTCTGCACATTTTGGCGCGTTGAATGCGACGCTTTGAGGTAGATTTTGCGCGATTGAACACTGGAGTTCGACAGAATGAGTTGTTAATGGTAACATTTCGTTAACGCCTTTCATGACATGCTTCTACGGCCTTATGTGTAGGTAAGAAATAAAAACGATACAACGATGTCGTAACTCCGGGTTTTATAGTGAATTTTATGTACCGTAACCAAACGTTAAGATGTTGAGATGGCCGAGATACATAACTGATGTGTAGAAGTTTCAGAAAATATGTTCAGATCATTGTTAAATGCATCGAAGAAATGATATATAAATGAGATGATATACTTCCAATTAATTTTTGGTGGAAATGTAGCGAAAGATATTGCAGCGTCGGTGTTCTTGAAACATAGTGATGGTAGAGAGAATCGATCTCAGATATTTAGAGTGGCAATATGAATGTATTTATTCAGACTCGGGGCGGCCTCTGCCTAACAATGCTACGCTTGTCGCAGTCGCAGCCGCCACGCTGCTTCATAGGGTTGTTTCAATGCATTTTAATTTAAATTTAATTACTTAAGTATTTTATTTGCTTATAATTTCAAACGTCTTTGCCTATAACACTTATTTTGAATATACAATCGCGCCAGATGGAGGATGTTCTTCATAATCAAATTGAAATGAGAAATTGGGTGGCACTATAAGAAGTCTTCAGCTGGCTGCTTCGGAGCCAATGAGTTGTTTATCTGCTTTTTCTCATTCACATTGTACGGTCATCAGAGTTATTGGTTGGATAAGTGAAACAAGAAATTATCATAAAGATTTTTTTTAATCATAATCTCTTTTGAGATTTATCGATTTTTTTTATAGCAATACATGTAATTAGGCAGATAAAAGTTTTTCTTTAATTGTGACAACCCTAATATGTAGGGCCATGAATCAGGGCTGACACCGTAGCCCGGTGGTCTGTGTGTCAGCGAAGCGCGTGTGCCCGCGCTGTTCACATGTATTTCACTACTGTCAATTTGCATAAAGAATAAAAATTGAAATAATGAAAGCCGCTGTACTTTATGATTTTTGGAAAAAAACATTTTTGGGTTTCTCTTTCATATGTCAAATACTTGATACTTGAATTTTGAAGATTTGATATAGATAATACAATTGATTTTCTTTATTAGTACTTACCTTATAGATAAGTTAATCGTTGGTCACCTATAAGATATTATCTCAAAATTAGGACGTCATTATCATTTTTACCAACAGTGGCAAAACTTTTTTCAATGTGGTTATTTCTTATCTTAGGCCTGCAGTTTCTACCTAGAAAAAAAAAATAAGCTGAAAAAAAAATGCGCGAATCGTCTTAATAGTTCTGTCACTACATCAAAATTATCTTTCTCTACAAGCTTCTTGTACTAAAACTTGAAATCACTTCAAAGACTTAACCATGCTGATGGTAAATACTGAATCCCATCACACGCGTCCCGAGCGGTCTACTTTTGCTCATTTTGCAGCATTGTGTTAACCGCGCTTACCATTGTTCCAAACCGATATAAATTGGCCATCGTACAGCGGCGACAGGTATATTTGAGTCGATTTGGACCGATAATTAATCGGTATTGTTAACTGGAACAGGCCACCCCTGCTCGGCTTGCCTTTGTCTTCCTTTAATTTGGAGTATGTTCGCCGATTTGCTAATTGTGTTTGTTTGTGTCGTACATTTTCTTCCTTACTGAAGAATTTATGAGTTCAAACATTAATCTGTCCTCAAAAAACTTGGCTATTTACTTATAATGGTCTTGGAAGGTTCGTTGCTTAAATGAAATCTGTTAAAAAGAAATGCATCATCAGCTTCAAAAGAAGAAAATTCTTATACTTTATAGTTAAAAGTAAAATTTGTAAAAAAAATATAGAGCAAGGTAAATTTTAGAAAATATAATATTTTAGTTTAGTCTTCTATCGATCTATAGAAATTAGGCCAAGTATTATACAACTTCCAAGGCTTAGTTAGAATTATTTCTTTGTTTTTTATTATGCTAAATATAATTAAACTTATATATTAATAGTACTTATTTATACCCATTTACGAATTAAAAATATATTCATTGCATTTCAGTCGTACATCGTTTATGGCAATAGTCGTAAAGTCGAACAATCGCAATTATTGTTCAATTAAAACTGATATATTCCGCCATTCACACACTGTAATATACATAACATTGAATGCATGCGATCGCATAACTGTGTAGCCAATTCTGTTCCCCATACGTTATTATTGAATTTGCTACAAAAACAGAAAAATCTTCGCTTTGACGCTTCCCTCATTAGGTAGTGTCTTTGTAGTGTAATTGTATTTGCGTTATTGCCGTCGTAGTAAATAAAAAGTGCATATTTAAAAATCGTAGCTCAGTTTAAAAAATGTAGAGAGCACAAAATAGACTCTTTAGCAACTTTTAACAGTAAACTTTTAAGAGTAGATCACATAGATTTATAAACTTTCATTGCGTAGTTCCAGCAGCAATGCACCTTTATTGTTTACTCAAATTTATGTGATCAAAAGAAATGAGGCTCATCTTATGATTTAAAAAATATATAGGAAAATTGTCAAAATATATTTTTTGTATTGCATCGTAATTCGTTTTCTAACTTCGTTATAATATTTCCAATAAATTTTGTGTCACTTTTTTCTAAACTGTATAGAGTAATTAGATCCTTTAAAGCGATTGAACTCGATCTCACTCATATAAACTAAATATTATAAAACAATTAATTAGTTCACACTTGTCGCATACGTAATGAGTTGTCCTTCTACAAACTCTACATTTTGCACCTCAACTGCATACAATGTCGTTTCACGGTTGCTTAAAGTTCCTTCCTTGCACGCAATTAATACAATATATCGCCCATTGCTACTAGAAGCGTGTCCTTTTTTTGCCCACAATTATGCCCAACTATGGGATAGAGTTGAATTATGTAATTTATGTTCAAATATTGCGTGCTTCCAGCTGTTATGTGAATGAATTTGTGGATGTGTCTGTCATTGGATTGTTTGTTAATTCCTATTTGCACATGAATGAGGTAATTAGTGGCAAATAGCTGACAGGACGTTTAGATAGTTTTATTAATAGTTTATATCCATCGTAGGGATTGTGTGCGTAGGATGATTTATTAGTAACGTAATACTAGACACGAATGAAAAACTAGCGGGAAGAGTTGGGATGTAAGCAATATTTTTTTGCGATGGTAAGTGATCGGCCTAATTGATTCCATAGACCGTAATTTTTGAAATTATCCATTAACTTGGTAATGAAAAAGTTGACAATGATAGTTTCTGTAAGTGTTATATAAGATCCATATAATACAATATTTATTTTGAATTTTGGTAAACAGTGATAGAGCAGTATATAACAGTGATAGATAATAAAAAACAGTGATCTGTAGTAGTTCAAGGAAGCTTAATAAAATGGGAATTCATATTAAATTAGGCAGGCCGTAAGCGCTGTAAGTCTGTTTGCCTATATTTAAATTTTCATCAAGTTTTTCTATTGGATTTGTATACTGTACATTACATACATACAAACTCAGAAAAATATAAAGAAATAACTTACCTTCAAAAATAATTGAAAAGCGAATATCAAATAAATTCAAATAAAAAAAAATGCTCACAATGCCTCAAAGAAGTGAATTAATAACTGCCGTTTTCATTTACTTGAAAAAGAATTATTGATAATATTATTTAAATAATAGAAAGCGTATTTTATTGTAAATTATCACTTTACAACTAGAGTGGGGTCGGATGTAGGGCTAATAACACTACCACCTTGTCGACCTCACTACACCTGCCTGGTTTTACAACCAAATGAACTATATTATAGGATTGCTGATCCAAAGATTAAGTTAGATCATTTTATGAGTTATTGCAAGGCCATTATCATTACTGTTATTAATACAAACGCAGTCACCGTTGACCATTTAATAAGAAGTTTTCTTGTAGTATTAATTTACAATAAAGTTAAACATTTTACTAGATTTTACCCTTTTTTAGACTAACAAAGATAAATAAAAAGGCTATGTAGTGTTTCTATAATGTCTATGATATAGAGTCATATTAAACTTTTATTATTATGTATGCATGTATAGATTAAGTTACATTATCCGCTTTCGTAAAATGTTGCCCTTAAATGGTTTTCTTTACTTTAATTGAACACTTTTTTTAACCAATATATATACCTATAACTGCATTAATAAAAATAAGGTTTTAAAAAATATCAGTTTAGTTGGTTTAATAACTTAGGTTTTTCAGATAGAAATAAAATTATTTATTTTGCTGTAGAAATAATCGTCCATAAAATCAATATTTAATCATGTATTCAATATTTTTTATAATACAATTTTAAAGTTAACAACACCAGTTGTTTCTAATAAACATATGGTAAAAATGGCTGCATACCAGATTATATTATAAAAAGTACTTACCGTAACGTTTAAAGAGCAGAAGTCAACCGGTAACCGCTCACCCTGCTTTGATCTAGTTTAGGGTTGCCACAACATAATTAAATAATATTTATTTACTTAAGTTTTGAGTTTCGCATGGACAAATGGTGAGGATATTTGGGATAGTAATGAAGAAGTAAAAAAATCTAAAAGTTCATATTTTGATCTTATCTAAACTATCGTGAATAACTTTGGATTCGAAATGTTTCTTTCTTTCTTGTCGAGTGTGTCAGTGGCCAATATTAGTGTCGAAGGCATTTGACTTACCTTAATTACTAATTTATGCTTGTCTTCAAGAAGTGACTTTATAAGTGATATTACGCTTATATTCAAAATATTTTTTTGATTAATGCATAATAGCTGTTCGTACAACTATTTGTTGCAACCCTATTACATAATGCGGCAGCTCTTGACTTGACGTCGGCATAGAATTATTAAAAATATACCAGTCAACATTACGTCCGTTCGGATGAGGAGCTGTCAGGGCACTGACGCGTGCTCTGAACAGCAACTGGAATTGCTGACCCGGGGTTCATGTGGCGGCTATCGACTGATATTGAACAGTGGGAACTAAGTTAGGATACCCGAACTAGTTTTATTGTAGGAGGAATGTCGTTCAGTGGAATAGAAGGTAAATCGACCCACATGACCCCCAAAATCTTGTGTCAGTTATTAAGCAATTTCTCAGACTTCTCATCTGTTTACTGATCGAAACACTGCGATCTTCCATCCTCATCTATATGCAAGCCAAGAATTATAAATATTCGAAGGAAACAAATTAAATTTAATAAAAAATTAGTTTAATATTATAATTTCAAATTTCCAGCCAACGTTGACAAGATCCAATAGAGTTATAAACTTTTCAAAGTTGATTGATACCTTGATTAACTAATCTCGATCTTGCTAACCCGCCTCCACTATGTTTCATATAAAGGAGATGTAAAATTCTACTTTTATTCAATTACCGCACATTTTAATATTAGTATTACTAATGTGGTCTTATTAAGCTGATAAACCACGGCAGCTGAAAGTTGACGTGAGCTTGACAGCCGGCCGGCCGCCACCGACTCACGCCGAGTTTAATGCCTGTCTAATTCTGAACCGCGACGGGCCCGGACTCCGGACCTCGGTTGTAGCCAACGGGTTAAAATACATGGCAGACTCGACTACACTCCCATACTATCACCACAAACTAAATATATTATAGAAAGATGAAGTAGCTTAAACATTTATTCTAATAGTTTGCATTTGTCATTAATAGAAATCCATTTCAGAAAACATTGAGTTAGCGATGTTTATTTGCGCTGATAGAAAGTTAAAGAAGTACTATGTATAGTATCTCTTTAATTTTATGCCACAACGTTAATATGTCTCGTACGCAATTAATTTGCGCGAAAACTACGCATAATAATCTCATCTCGCTAACCCTTCATCGCAGCTTATCATTTCTCGTTAAAAAAATGATCCAATTAAAGGCCTCCGAGCTTCAATAAGTTACCACAGAGTTTAAAATCTTGCGCACACCCATTGTAATAACGCATAAGCCCTCAATATTAAATTTTAACAAGGTATTAATTAAAAAAACTAAAGCGAAATATCTTTAAATTTTCTCAGGGCGTACGGCCCCCTCGTGTTTTATTTTTAATTCATTTTATTCGGCGTTGGGAGAGTGCGGCCCGCCCATCGGTGATTTAAAATTTTGATTTATAGCGGGTCGGCGCGGCGCGGTGGACGCTGGTCGTTGCGCATCGCACATCCGCGGCTGGTAATTATAAATATGACGCGGTGCTAAACGCGCTGGCTGACCCGGCGACCCCGTGCGACTGCGTGCTATGTTACTGCGAATATGCATCCTAGAGGTATATTCTATCCTAGCATTGTGACAGTTAGATATTCGCGATCTCACGCATTCCTATAATACCTATAACAAAATAACTTTAGTTAAATTTTTGCATTATTACATCACCAAATATTACCTACTCCGTAGCCTTTTTAGTAATATACACAATTAAGATATAAGAAATTACGATTTTGCCTAATTAATACAAATACAAAAATTATCTAAGCAAACACACATTTATGAATTTATTTACAATGGCTGTATTTCAGCAACCTCAATTATTAAAAACTTCATATTTTAATAGTCTTCATTTAGACACCATCAGCGAACGCAAATGTCTTCGAAACTAATCCGATTCCGCCCTTACCGTAAGCACATTCACTTAATATTAAGGCATGACGGTTAACTTTCAACTCTTTATCAGGTGTGGATCCACTGCTGTGATCTTCCCGCCGAATGGCTTGTCTAGTTACAATATAAATGTAGGATATCGCCAACGAATGCAGAATTGCATATTAAGTGGATCGGTAAAAGGCAGCTGCCGTATTTACGACTTCCCCGTACAAACCAAGCCGCTTCGCAAAATAATGAAATTGTAGAGCGGTAACCGCTGTAAAGTACTTAGCTGTCTTGTAAAAGTAACTGTCTTGTTATGCGAATATTTCATGTTCTATATGCTTGCTTTCCGGTTACATGCGACTAATTCATGCACAAGAAAGAAAGAAAGATAAAACCTATATTTCGTACAAGGTTATTTTTCATGATAATTTTTATGCCCATGCGAAGCCGGGGCGGGTCGCTAGTCACACAATATGACAATATTATTAAGCCAAAATTAGTTCTTATAGTTGTAGAAGTTTGACTGAAATTGATAAATACAAAATAATAATATCTTTATACTCAAATTCAGAAACATAAATACTTTTACACGAACAAAACTTGTTATAAATTTATCAATTAAATATGATATAATAAGCTATGAAATCATATAACACATATTCCTGATCAAAAATAAGTAGACTGAAGAAGAGGAGTTACCCTTCTGTTTCCTCGTTATTTGTAGTCGGTATTCATTCAATGCACCTGTTTTGTTTGATTAATTGCACCGACCAATCGCAGTGTCATATAATTGTGCCATTAACTGCTCTAGAAGATTGTGGTAATAGCATTAATGTCAGCAGGCAATTTTTAGGTTTTCAGCATAGCTTTCATATAAATAGGCTAGTTCATGAAATGTGGTAAATTAAACTAAAGAACTCTAATTGCTGATAAACTTACCAACAATTTTTCATAATATTCCAACGCATTTAACAAATTTTAATAAGGAAATTTCTATCACTGTTACTCTTAGACGTATTTAAAACATTCACGGGTATTAAAAAAAAAGAAAAAGTGAAAGTGAGCGAGTGAAGGAAGTGGTATATTCTTAAGCGGGATACCACGGCGTTCGTGTCATAGCTGTGTGTGATTTTAACAACAGCCAGTAATAAGAAGCCGATTTCATACGTACTAAAGTGCAGCTCCGATGTCCATCCCATTGAATGCAAATTCACACGTTTCAAAAAGTCGATACGAACCAGAATTACCAGCGTTTAGTCGCCTCCGGAACATAACCGACTTTGTAATTTCGCCGAACGGATCGGACAATTTAAGGAAACTTTATTTCGACTTTGAAATACAGCACACTATGCTTGCACCTGTATTTTGCCAATGAGGTGGTCTGTCTTACTTCTTTTATTTAAATCTCTATATAATAACAATTTCAATATTACTCTTATCGGTATAGAGTCCTTAATTCAATCATCGTGTCAGTAAATTGGCCAATGATCTTGCACACCCTGGTGAATTATCTTTTTATCGGACAATCAGGTGATTCTATCCTACAATGTACTAACCAAACTTGGAAACAACTTAAAATAATATTTTCCATGGGAATCAAACCTACAATCTTAAGGACAATATGTCTTAACCACTGTGGCAAATTTAAATTCTTATACTTAAATTTTGTACCTTTAATCAATATTACATTAAATGTTATGAAAAAGCTTGTTTAATTAGGTTCAACGTCAAATCCATCATCTTGCTATAGTTCCTTCGTACATCATAAGTTTAATTCTCATCCATCATTAATATCATTCCGATTTATCACTTGCACCAGATACTTATAGTGTATTGGAAGGTTGGTGTTAAAATTATGTATAAAGAAACTAAGGGCCAAATGGCGTAAAAAATTTCGGTCGATTTTATATATGTATCTACCGGTTTAAAATGAACAACGAAAATAAAATTAAAGATTTTGAGGTATCATTCATTATCTATTGTATTTATAATAGAATAGGTAGTAGGATGGGATTTCGATATACTAGATGACCTAACGACTTTGTAAAAGTTGAAGAAATCATCTAAATAAATCGGAAATATATTGGGTAGGCCTATGCCCAGTAGTGGACTTCTAGCGACTGAAATAAAACTCAATATTTATGTATATGTCCTACCCTCGACTGTTATGACTATTTCTACCACTTAAAAGTCTGGTAGAGATAGCTTAGCTATGTATTAGTCCCGTTTTTTCCATATTATATACATAAAAGAGAGTATTTTAAAATACTAGAATATAAATTTCACTGTAATATAATGTTGCTGTAATAATATAGGCAATTTATATAGTATATTTTAATGGAATTTAATTTAATGTTCCATTGTTATTTAAATGTTTAGAATTGTAAGTTATTCAATCTATCATCGCAAAAATGCTATAAGTACAATTTTTTTAAATATAATTGCCCTAGCTTGTCTTATCCCCGATAAAATCATTATATGAAGGTAATGACATAACAATGATATACTATCTTCATTCTACGATCCATCATCAAGTCGTATGCTCATTCTGCACATATTTAAAAATTGTTCTTCGAGTAAAGCCTATTTTTAAATTCGTAAAGGTTATACACTATACTAAGAAATATAATCTATCTTATCTATATAAAAGAAAGTCGTGTTATTTACACTATTTATAACTCAAGAACGGCTAATCTGATTTGATTAAAAATTGGTAGGGAGGTAGCTTAGAACCAGGAGAAGGACATAGGGTACTTTTCATCTTGGGAAAAAGCACTGTTTCCGAGGGAAGTTCACCGGGGCGAAGCCGCGGGTAAAAGCTAGTTGTAAATATTTCCTATAAGTTTCTTGTTTTTATACTTTCGCCACTGCAGGTACCCAGTGGAGAGGGAGGTACTACACACTACACAAGCAGACGACCTTTGACAAAGTTCTGTCTCTAAAGTTATTTATTTAATGTTTCACGCCCTACTATTTCAGTTATTATTATGAATTATAGTCAGAATTAAAATTATAAAATCAAACTGATGTTAAAAGTTCTTTGTAGTTAATTACTTGTGTACATAAAAAACGAGTTTTGCTCGAACAAATAAAGTAAGAGGAACCGCGGAGCGGCACTAGTTGTGTTAAGGTTTTTGCTTCAATTGAGGCAAAAAAATAGTGGGGTCCATACATTATGCTGCACGCTTATATTGTCATGAAACAATTCACTTTTAGTTTTTTTTCACTTAGTGCATATGATGTGCTTGTTAAGCACAGACTTTTAACAAAGAATGCATTTTAATTGGTCATTAATCAAACCGCGTAAAATAAAGGGCTAAATAAATATTGAATATGATAATTATTACGTTTTATATTATTAAAGTACAATAAGAATATTACTTAACAAGAAATGAATCACGAAAACAGTGTTAAAGCTTTTCTTATTACAAATCGGATATGTTAATGTATTTCGTTTAGAAACCTAACAAAAAATCTCTAAACAAGTTGAAAATATATATTTATTAGTATACATATCTTACGTAAAAGGTAAGTATCTTAAATTTCTTCAGTCATACATATTCTTTTTAGTACATTACATAAAAAAAGAAAATTTTATCAAATTTTTGCATAAAATATTCTCTACAAAAAGTGGAAACTGCGATAATTTTCCCTGAGTGATATCTTTATAGCGCGCTTTCGAATAGTAGCGCCATCCATCAACGTCCGCTGGAACTAATTATAACATTCAGTCTGCGTCTACACTAAGTAATCGTGAGATTCGAAAATGTATATTGGTTTAGCTTCTTTAGATTCCTTTCTTTGAAAGTTTAGCATCAATGACGCAGCCGCCGTCGCATCGCCGTCGGCCGCGTCGATTACGACTCGAATGTATTTCGATGGTAATCTTCTCGACTGGCAGTTTGATGTGTCAATCTGCCGCTCGATCGGTATTGTTCGATAGCTCCTATTGGGCAACCGACACGCTTTGTTATCCTAACGGACTTAAAAATTCGAGGGTCTATGAACCAAAGTCGGCAGACAATGCCCGATGCCGACTCTAGTACATTTCCGCCTTCGATTTGCATAGATAGGACTGCAATCTGGGCCAATTAAAGGTCTAGCTCGGGTGATATTCACACGAGTTCTATTTCTGGCTGTTACACGGTAACCGAGGCATCCGCGACCGGCTTGCGTCGCGATCCGTACACAAATAAATCGTTAAGCGAATTTCCCAACATGGCTTCCGCGGGCAGGGTCTGAGGGGCGGGGTGGCGGGCGGGGGCCGCTCCACAGTGCATCTTCGTGTGAAAATTTAAAAAATTACGAGCGTCGCATTTATTTTTATGATCGCCCGAAGATCGGTTGCGAACACAGCCGAGGTGCGCTAATCTAAACGCCATAAATTCTCGAAACATGCGGGGTCCTTCACAACAATTGCGGTTATTCGAATCTAAACGATTCGAGGTAAAAGATGTTTTTGGGTACTTAATTGAAGATATTAATATCAACTTTACACAAGACATATTTAATAGGATCAGTTTTAAGATAGGCGTGTTGCAACTGTAGAACAACATTATATACCGGGAGAACCGGAAGATTGCTTCTATTTATGAATCATAAAGTTCATAAACTTATAACACACACTATTATTTAATGTCTATAACGAAAACTTTAAGCTTATGATATAGTCAATAAATAAACCACGTCATTGACAAATTACAAACATTCTACCACTGCCTATTACATCAAAATTTTGTCGACCCTTGCTCTATTCCAAGAGCCTTCCTTTATATGCTCTCTACATCGACAATGTTAGCACACACCGAGAAACCACTTCATTGCTGTACGACTGAAGCGGGCGGCTCTGTGTGGGTGAACACGATGAAAATCTTTATTTTCACGCTCTATCTCTCTTTATCTAATCGCTTCGGTCAGATAAGGACGGAACGCCGGAAAAACTGGTGCGGGGTGAGGGGTAAAGGCTACATCGATTCCGCGCTTTCACTGCTAGGGGCCGTGTAAACCTTTAAAAACACCAGTTTCGCCGCGCGATTGTCATCTCTAACTGTGTACGGATAAGAGGAAAATTTCAGTGTCGAGATCAGCCTGGTAAATGGATTGCCTCCCCCTTGGGGGTTCTCATAGTGGGATCTAGATGGCGTAGATATGCTGATACCCGGCGCTGTGTGAGTATCGATGTAACCGCGCAATGGTGTGAGTGGCGCATAGGTTAGTGTTTTCCTACTAACTCTTGTAGGTATGTTGTGCACACTGCTGTTTCCGGGTAGGTTAAATTTTGCTTGTGTTGCAAATATATGAGGGGCTGGTAGGTATCCCTTTTTGTAATATAATTTTATGTTTGAGCATAGATAGGTAGATAGATTAGGGAAGACGGAGGCTGTGATTTGATTTGATTAGGAGGTGTTTGCGCAGGGTCGGGGGAGATAAGGCTGATTGGATCGCGGAGGGCCGGCTTTATGGAAATATGTTTTTAATGTGGGTGGTTATTGAATTAGCCGAGTTGTGTGAAGCGACGCGAGATTAATCCGTTTGATGTGTTCCGTACTGATAAAATTATTGTTCGCTCATTGGCTTATTAACAATATTAACATGTTATTTACGCGGCTGACAAGATTTTAAATATATTTTCACGGAAATTTAAGAAAGTGTGATAGCCGAAGTTACTCGTATTTAAATTTGTTTGTCCTCTACATACTTTGATCCTTCCAACTTTTGATTAAATTATGAATGATTTTCATCATGATGATTCTTTTATTTTTGTCGCTTTGGATTTTGTGACATGACAACACAACAAAAATTACAATAATTATTACGAAAAGTAATTACAAGAAAGTCACAGATCTAATGAAAACTAAGAATAATTTATCTTGTGTAATGCACCTTTGTATATTTTGTGTAATAAAGCTATTACAAACAGACAAACAAACGAAGATAAAAGTTGTAACACATGTATAGGTCATGTAGGGTTGAACTATATTCTAATGTTGAAGTCACGTTTGAAGGAACTATCAACAAAATCCAAGCCCTTACACTTGTTGTTGCGCCTGTAGTTGGTTCATACATGGTTATATACGTAAAATTTAAATATATAATAAATATTCCAACAATAATAAATAAAGGTATATAGATTTATGTTATTATATATGTATACATAGAATACAAACTACCCTTACAAACTGCAGACAAATATCAACCTTATGGGGTAAAGGCTGGCTTTTTGTTGAAGGTATAATTTACTTTTGCTTATATGAAATGATCAAATTTAAATTATTTTCTCTATTTTTTCCATTAATACATATTTTAATGATGATTTTTAACGAAGCTGTCATCGTCCATGTAAAACAGTGCTTGATACGGTGATGCTACAAGCATATTCAGCCAAATAACAAAGGGATGTTTTTGTCGTCGTTCACAAAGGAAACCCTTGATGTTGTCACAGCGCATGCTCTTACTACACTGAAAATTAAAGTACCACCATAACAATATGCGCTGAATTTGTCATTTGTTTGGCCTTTTTATCTTTGTCGGCGTTTTCTGTCCATAGTCGTTTTTTCGGTCGCACTGATAGATATCGATCGTGGAATGCTGGTGACAGTGAAATGGGTTTATTAATAAACCTCTCCTGATAGGGACAAGTGCATACTCAACATGTTTTGATGTTCGGTACTTTTTTTGGGTGACCGCTTAACTGGATCCGTGCCTCAACTCGAATATATAACACCAGTCATAAAATTTACGACGTTTTCCAGCCATTTCAGCGTTTGAGGAGCGAAAGTAATTCGCCCATAAAATTACGAGTAAACAGCCGTTTTTCCAGGGAAATAAAACCACCCTCGACGGGTGGTTGACTTTTGTAATCGGCTTATACAACCCCTCTCTGATTTAGAGCGGGTCCCGAGGGATACTGATGCACTCCGGACAACTTGATGGGAACTCTTATCTTCAGATTATAAAACCCGTTGCGGGCAAGTCGTAACGTTGGTTGATCTGTTTAGCAATTTGATTCAACGGCTTGCTTAGACACTAAGGTTGGAATCTAAATCTAAAACTAGCGTGCGGCTTTGGCTTCGTTTTGAGTGATAGCAATAAAAGAATCAAAATTTCAATGAGTTTATTTTGTTTCTTACCTATTTTGAATAAAGTACAATATACTGTAAAACTAATATCAATTTAAAGAAAATCCTAACAAATTAAAAAAAAACAGCTGCAACAGCAGTAAAGATGAATAACATGTTCGTAATGTAAATAATTATTTCAGATATAAATCAGATCTTACCATGTATGAATGGAATACTTTAAGCGTCATTACCAAGTGTTAAATGTTATTAGCAAGAACACTTTATATCCTATACGATAACAAAAACAAACCTATCCCATATAAGTAAACCTGATAGGTTTTTGCGACTACAATTACACTAATTAACACCGCTATTAACATTTAAACTGCGAATTTCGTCCACACAATGTACCTAAGTAAATATACTCGTATATAGATGAAAAAAGTAATCCTTCGGCTTTAGCATGTCAAACAAAAATGAACAAATGTCGTATCGTAAATGGAAGTTGCTGCAGCGATGTGGTTTGTAAGAAAAAATGTTTGGTATTGGTCCCTTGGCTCTTGGGCCAGCTAATATGGCAAGCTAATCTTATTGTAGCACAAAGGAGCTGCCATGACGAAGCGAATATTCACGCGAACCATTTAATATTTAGGTATTCTGTCTGATATGTAGCGTCGGTGAGAAAAGCGTTAGATGCTTTGATGTCGTGTGCACTTGTGTAGTTGATTTAGTTTGCTGTGTGTTGTTATTTGCTTGTATTTAAAATAATCGGGAATATATTTATTTCTATGTCTTTCAGTTTTATATGAAGGTTTTGTTATATTAAAAGTGTTTCTTTAATCAAGAATTATCATTAAAGACAACTTGAAGCTTGCTTCATAACTCATAACTCTTTTTGCAGTAGTATTTTGTCCACAGCAAGACGTAAATCTACTCAAATGCAAATAAATCCCTTTTCCAAAAAGAACCCACAATTTCAGCGATGTCGCTACAGCTAGTTAAAATATTCAGTTTTTTTTCTTGTTTGTGAAATACATGTAAAAAAATAAGCACAATTTATGATAAATATACACAAGAATTTTTTGACTCAAGGGACTCTTACGAGAATTAACATCAAAAATTGTTTAAATATTTTCTGTAGGTAAAAATAAATTTCGACGTGACTGTCCGTCCGAGTCGAGACAGTCACTTACAATATTAAAAACCGGACAATACCCGGTACAGTTGTGGTACAGTCACGATAATCTACGGAACGAGTGCTATTCGATTCTAGTTACCGAGAAGAACATCCTCTCGAATACTCGACTTTATGTTTTACGACCTAAATACTTTTTGTCCGATAAATGACATGACAAATTAATGGATTTATTATGAGTAGGATTGCGTCTGTGTTTTATTTTCGTGTCGGGTTAGGACGAATGCATTTTTAATTGAGTGAGGCACTTTTGTGGACTGTATAAAACGGCCACCGCACGGATATTTTTTATTTGATTGACGGGTAGTAATGGGCAGGTGTGTATGAGACCGCGGCCTTAGCTACCTCGCTTTTTCGTATCGATGTTCCAATATTTGGTTTTTGTGAGGCGCGTCGTTTTGCGACGATATTGTTTTATGTTGTTTTTAACTTTAATAGCCCACTGTGTTTCGTCACAAGGCATATTTTTTTTTATAATTAATGGCCTTGTTAATTGTTAAATATGGCAGGTGGATATTATTTTTTGAAATAAATGGTAACGATTAATAATAAATATTGGGAAATTATCAATGAAAATTTACTATCCTTCAAACTAAGTTTATAATTTAGGTGAAAGGGAATCTACAATTATTAATTCCTTATTTCTAAATAAGATACTAAAACAAACAAGTCGATAATATTGTTTTAGTTCGTTATTAATAATTAAAACTTCTAAACTAGAATAAACCCCGTTATTAAGAAAAAAAAAACAATAATAATACCTTTATAAAAGAAAGAAATATTATTATTGTTTTTTTTTTCTTTGTATATATTATTGTAAGTGTTTATATTGTTCATTTGTATTTAAGACCATTAAATAATACTCGTTAAAAGGGTTTTGTATATATATTTTTATGTATTTAATTACATTCTACTGCCATAGGTAGATACACTCAAACATCCTTTCATTTCAAACCAGTCCTAATTTTTTAATTTTGTGTTGTATTTTCCAGTCGCTGCAGAGTGCGGCGCGGCGGGCAGGCACCTCCTGCGCAAACTGTAAGACGACTACCACCACGTTATGGCGACGCAACCAGAATGGGGAACCAGTGTGCAATGCGTGCGGACTCTACTATAAGCTACATAATGTAAGTACTTATACTCTTTTCAAAATAGAAGATGGGAATGGGATAAGTGTCTACAACATGGGATTTTGGGTTTGCGAAAAGATTTCTCATGGTCGGCAATGTACACGTTGCACCTTTAGTGTCGTTTGTTTGTCCATTAGGTAGGCCGTGTGCTTGTTTATCTACTAAATAGTATAGAAATTTTTATTAAAAAACAGGAAAATCGATCTGAAACAACTTTTATTACGGGGAAAATAATAAATAATTGTGAAATTCATATCGTTAACCAACAAGCATAAAAGTCATTTCAAATAAAATCGATTATTTTCAGAAGAAATTGATGATGAAAACCTTTCATGTTATACCTATCTGACATTAGGCTCTTACTGGATTTTCCTAATTTTATTAAGTTTTGACAATGCGTTGATGTCTTTTCAATTGATGTTTTATTCCTTATTTGGTTCATTTGGTTCATATTTAATATTTTCAATAAGTACATTTTATATTATTTATAGTAATATTGAGTCGTTATTTTTAGTACATATTTATACCTATATAGGTATACATTGTATAAAATACTTGTTAACTTACAAAAATGCCATTATTGCATTTATTCAAAAAATGAAAATTGTATCAGTGATATTAATTATCTCACTATAACATTTATCATTTATATAAATTAATACTAATTAAAAACAGGTCGTCATCAAACTTTCAGATTCGTAATGAGCTAATTTCAAATTATTAAACTGTCATTACCAGCAAAATGATAGATGTATATTGACACCATTTCAAAAGTGATTTAAAGAGTCTTAAGCTTCCCCTCTGGAAGTCCTGCTCCCGCGGGACCCTCCCCGGGGATGATTTGACGGTATCTCAGTGACAGATAACCCGGACCTCGCTCCCCAGCTAATGTGTCATAAAACCAAATACGATTGCCACAAATGAATTACGTATGATAACATCTAAATGTTTAATGAAACGATATTATCTATTGTAACAATGATTAACTTTTGCAACCGCATTAACCAATTGACGATTCAATTTTTAATTTCGACAGTACTGTGACGTCGTAAGCTACATAATTCTCACGCCTCTCAAAACGTCAGCAAAACAATAAACCCTCGTGATTTTGTTGTATTCTGATACGAGAAACTAAGGCGGGCACGCAACAATGACAAAAATTTACTGTCAAAGCGACCCTCCGCTCTTTATTTTTTTTCTTGAAATGTATACTTTATTGCCATTTCAAACATCTGAACAACAATGTAGTTTGCTCTAATTATTCGGAAGGAGCGACAAAAAGCGAATGGGAGTGCCTGCTCCTTCAGAAGTCGGGAATAATGACGGTCGTACAATACAGAGACTTACCAGTAGCATTGTCAAGGGCAGCGTACACGCCTTCTCATACATATTTATACCGTATCGCTTACTCGCTACCGTCCCTGCCTACTTGCAGCCACCAGGCTGCTGATCCCGTGAAGCAAATTTATCTAAATTCATTCACTGCGAATCTCGCTCGCGAATGAATAAGCAATGAACTAATATTTTGTCTTGTTATGACACACTTGATTATGGTTTATCTTTAAGTGCTACTATATAAGATTTCATGGAATATGTCAGGCCTTAAAATTATTTAGTATCAAATTTTATTCTACAATAAGGTTTAGTATGTAAATAAGTACGATGCAAGTCGACCGTTATAGATGTGTATACATTTTAAGCTAGAGAAGTCTTAAGGCACGTCCTGATTTCTTAAAAAAATACCAATTAGACTTAACATTCATAAATTTCTTTGAAGGTTCATTATGTTTTGATTACAATCTAAAATAAATAATGTTCATTTATAATTTTACTAAGTAGCATCAAATGCCTACTAAAATAAAAAAAGTGATTACCAGTACAATTTATTCAATACAATTTACGTAACAATTCAAGAGATCAATTTGTGCATTCCATAAGTAAATTTAAGTAACAATGTGTAAATAAGTGCACTGTAATAGCATGTTGGGCGAAGCGGATACTGTGATCGATTTCAGTAAAAAAAACGCAATTCATACAACAAAGCACGAGCGCATTGTGATTTACCGCCGTCACCCTCTGCACGCGACCGAACACTCTTGATACTGGAAATATTAAAAATTACTCGTAATGATTAATAACTCTACAAACTTGGCGTCTGTCGTCGCGGAAAAATGCATTATTGTATTAAACTTAATGGATTTTTGGAATTTTTAAGTTTAACGCACTGAAAACAATGCCTTAATCACTCTAAATATTCATAAAAATCTAGTGCCTGCTCTTTTAGAAGTCAAAAAATATTTAAGTATTCTTCCCAGTGTTATCATGCTAAATCAATATGAAAGTTGAAACATACCTACAACCGAAGGAAAAGCTTTTTTTATATCATATTCATAAATATCAAAACTTATCAATGGAACTACATTCCAGGAACAATCTTCAAGTATGTTTACTCAAAATATCCCTAAGCTCCGATTGTGTGTACAAATGCCCGTAACATTTCAAATTGGTCTCATAGAGACCGTAATACCTCAAGGGTACTCAAGGATCTTGTTCTTTTGCTTGCTTTTAAGTTATTGTTTTTATTAAAAACGTTTTATTGCCTGTGAGTTGTGATTGTGATACAGTTTGTTCGTTCGTTTGATTGATATGGGAATGTTCGGTCGCTGCGGCACTCTTGATGAATATCAATGTTTCCGAGCTAATACAGACGGCGATTGAGATTTCTGTTTTCCTATTTTATTGTTTAACAATATTTTGGAATAATAATATGTTTTATTTTAAATTTAAGTCAGGATGTTGGTTCTATTTATTTAAAAGTTGGGTTTAAAATAATACTAAAATAAATGTATTGGCCTACAAAGCAAATAGGTGAGGACGCAATCGGGAAATTACTAAGAAAAGAGGAAGAGACTTAAGTAACTGTTTCTGAATTTGAGTTACAGGTTGCTACACTAATGTCAAACTTGCAGTCTTAATTTATGCTAAAAAGAGTATATAAGTATGATATTTGAGACATTTAAATTCAAATTAATATGGAAATCCAACATCACAGAAGCTTTCATATTAATGGAAATCTCTAGTTTGCCTACCCCTACGGGAGACAGGCGTGATGATATGTATGTATGTACAGAAGCTTTCAGCTTGACATCAATTTTAGAAACTCGTTAATTTGAATTAAGAAGTCTCGTCTTTAATATGAAGAGGTCATAGGCATTTTGATAATCCCTTGGGATCTCATTTTACCTAGTGAAATGAGATTGGACAATAACTCATATTGTTAACAAATCGCCTGGGAGCAATCTCACTATAGGAAAGCGATTGAAAATAAATTATTTATTCTACCACAATCGGTGGTTAATAGGATTACTGTACATGCGTGGGTTCGATTCCTGGGCCGTACCTGCCAACCGCAATAATAACAAAGCGCCCGTCCGTCTGTCCGTGTAGCTTTTTATAAATTTGTTTATTTAATTTATCACGCTCGTTTATTCGTTACTTCCTCCATGTTATACTCGATTAGGTTTTTGTGGTTCGTATTCGATTTTTTTGGCTCGACCTTTGAGGTCCCGATGAATTGGTATTTTTTGCGATTATTCGATTGTTTTCGAATTTCTTGCTTTAATTCGAAGGCTTTAAAATTACTTATTAGGGAGGTTAACACGGTTCGTTTGTTATTATCAAAATGTTTAATTTTTAAACAAAAACGTTTATAACCAATTGCAAATAGTTCATTGATCAAAAAGCCACTAGCTTACCCAACAAATAAGCAATTCTGATACCCATTAAGTATTTAAATAACGAGAGCCATATATTTCGTTCTTATACAGTACAACAATAAAACACTAAACAAATTAAGTTCCAATAACACATCGGACCTTCTGGTTCCCAGCGTCACTGTTAAGTGCCTCCCATACAAAAGTATTGGATTACCAGTTTGTATAGAGCTCTAGAGAGAGCCCATAATAACAGCTCAAATGATACATTTGGAATACAATGGGGCGATCAATTCAATTTTTGAATCGAGAACGCTCTTCTAGTTTTCTTTCTTTTCTTTTTTTACTTTTTATTTCATCTAAAGTGCTGTTTTGTTCAGCCAGCATCCGAGGGAATTTGACAGTCACTGTTTTTTCTATCATTTTTCTTTTGCAATAAAATTAAATGGTTATGGAACAAAGTTTTTTACATGGCAATTATTGGTTATAATTTATCAGCGTATTCAGTAGTGTGAAGACAGTGCCTTTTTAGTATTCATGTTTTTTTAACATTCAAGTACTTTAAAACAAAACGATTTGACATGCCCATGCCTACCGAGGAAAACATAGAAACGCAAGAGAGAAATAAAAGACGGTGCGTTTAATTCACTCATTACATTAGGTACGTTACATATGCTGGCACTGGCTGGCGGCCAAACGGTCGAATGTTATAATGACATCAATTTGAATATTCACCACGAGACAGCCATCCCATTTACATAAGTTCGACCGTTGAATTTTGTGGCGATGCAAATGGCTCGCGCTACACTAATTGCGATGTCCGCAACGTGGAAACAGTTCTTTGTTCAAATATTTTGTCCCTGTTTAAAATCATGTTTGAAAAGGAAACCGTATGTAACTGGCTGCTTTGTTTGTAAAAAGAAAAAGCAAGTGTATTTAAACGAGATGTAGGTAATTACAAAAATTTAAGCAATGAGACTTTAAGTCTAGATAATTTATCGAAGTTATCGCAATCAATTGGTCTCAATATTAAATCTAAATAATAAATCTGCAATTAAGCAAAGCTAGTTAATGAACAATGAATATTTAAAACATTTAAATTAGTTTACCTTATCCCTTGATTTTGTGCAGTTCAATATTAATGCAGTTAGCACTTTGGTTATTAAAACAGTTAAAGTGTACAATAAATCTAATCTAGACAATAATTTATGGATTAATGTCCGCAATCAGTAGGTGAAATCTATAGTGCTTTTAAAAGTTTTCTCAGTTTTCTTAATTTCCATGGAATTTGGAAATAGCTATAAAATGTGCTTAATCCATAAACAAAACTTCTAATATTGCCATAAAAGTGATCTCATAAATAAAGGGAATAAATGCAGGCGTCCGCGCAGTAGGCCGGAAAGATTTTATCTGTTGGCAATACAGAAAAAATGGCGCCCACCGGAAGTGTCCGAGCGGCGCACGGCGCGTTACTATTTTTTCTTTTTTGTTTTAAATGGCTTTTTCCCGGCAGCGTTCGGCCGGAAATGCGTTTGCGTAGAACTGCTCCCTATAGCCGAAAAGCGACAACTCAGCTAAAGTTTGCGCACAATTTTGATTCTTACTTCCGATAATTTAGGGCATAATTTCTTTTTATTTTATATGTCTTGGCACCATTCCGACGGGCCTGAAGACGCGGCAAGCATAGCGCTAAATAGGATGTTTTTATTCATGAGGTCTTAGCTCCCATTTTGATTGTGCGGGGTCCCAGCTGATTTAATGTTTTCGTAATAAATCTAACGAAAATGTAAAGATTATGCACGCAACTATATAATGTAATTAAATCGTTTTTAAACCATTATTAAGAACATCAATTCGCCTGTTTAACTGTGAGCTTGGACCGTGACACATAATTTTGGAAACGTTTAAGTCGGTATGTCGGTGCTCAGGATGCCAACGGTTTTCATGAATAAATTAACCAATAATTAAATCAGCTAAATTTCTGACAATATTGCACGAGTTATTTTTGGAATAAATTTTTATAAGGTACATACAAAGAATATATTTCAATATCTTTTACTCGCGGTTTCGCTCGCGTAAATACTACGGGAAGAGTACTTAATTCCAAGATGAAAGAAATCCTATGTCCCCGTGTGTTTGCAAAATTTTAAACAAATTGGTTTAGCAGAGAAAGTTTGAAAAGCTTATAAACAAGCAAACTAACTAAAATATACAAAATTTTATCAAAAGCTTTATTGGGGCATTGGGGCTAAAAAAAGCAAAGCAGCTGTTTGTGACTGGTCGCGATGTTGGTCGATAAGCGTCCTTCAACAAAAGTTACTACAAAACAATTATTGCTCGCACATTTGGTCACCAGTATGCTTTTGTCGCAAACCACCGCGATTTCTATGAGAATTCATAAAATGAGCTTGAAAATTATAAATAAAATGCGAAATTTAGGCTTTATGTAATACTGAATGGAGATTAAATATAGTACCTATTAAAGATTTCTGTTATAGATAACGTAAGAATTTGTTCTTAGCGTGGTTGGTTTGAGTAACATTAAAATAATGTCAAATTTAAGAGATGTAGATAAAATATGTTAGTCTAGTAACATAAAATTAAATTATACAGCTTAAATTTCATCGTAGTCGTGCAAATTTAAGTGACAAAAATAATAATAATTAAGTATCCATATTAATGTTAATTTACCATTCCTAACGCAATTTATTGAAAAGCTTTGACGAGAATGTCTTCAACAGTCAAGACGGAAGCCATAAAAATAAAAATTCATAATTTTCGACATTTTATGAAGATCTTCTTTAGAACGTTTAGGTTGCTAACCTTTCTAATCTTGTAATTAGGCGGTGAGACACGATTGATAAAATCTGAGATCTGGCGCACCGCCACGCTATCAGCGCCATCTACCGTGATCTACGGGCGAACAGAAATAAAATTTACATACCCGTACATCACTGTGGAAGTAGACCATTTATACTCGTATGTACACAGATTCTAAAGCATTCACGGTTAGGATAAAAGTTAATCAAATCATGATTAAACATTAAGACCATAATTAACTTAAGACCATAGAGTAATTGAAAAGACTTGTTTTAAAAATAGAAAAATAGTACCTATTAAATTCAATTTGCTTGAAATTTACTTAGAAAATTACTCTAGGTAGGTATACAGTAGAATATGTCAAAAAATAGCTCAGTATTTATGATACTAGTATTTAGTGTGCAGTGAAGAAAAGAATACCACTTAAACCTGTAAGTACTCGTAGTATACATACATACATACATATATTCACGCCTTTATCTCATACGGGATAGACAGAGTCTAATATACTACTATAAAAGTACTTCTATATGTGGCACATTACATAAACCATAATGTTATACTACACTAGTGTTACTCCATCAGCTGCAAATCTGGATTTGCAGCTGAAGAGTTGGACTGGTCCAACTCTTGCTCAGTGAGTCACAATCATAATATACACATATGAGTCTGGCCCGCGGCCACACTATCACATCACCGCCATCTACCGACAACCAGAAATAATCTTTGCATTCACGCCATCAGTTTATGGTTCACATGTTGCCATTTAGATAAAGAAACATATTCATTTTAGTTAAAATACGTTTTTTAATGCTCTCCAAATTTTCCGGTTGCAAACGGCGTCTTCTGCAATCCATATTAGAATTTCCAACCACATACCAAAACCATATGGTCCCATTGTAAGTTAAAGATTTAGTTCCTAGTACACTAAAAATCGGCGCGTCTTTGTATGGCGGTTGAACATCTGTACTACCATGGTTTTTGTAATCTGTGCCAATACTGAAGTTAACGTGAACACCATTTAACATCTGTTATCGATTTAGATTTCAATACTCACCATATCCTGAAAATAATAGAAAGAAATCCATGTAACTTGACATGTAGTACATGTATGTACCTTTGCATATCTTTAGTGCCATATAATGTAGTAAGCTTGCACAGCCTACCAAACTATCAATGCATTCCCGCACACCACAATAAAAGCGTTATAGTATTAACAGCCATGAATTTCCTAAAAGCACTTAATACTTTACAGAAAAAATCACAATAAGTAACTTAAGTGACTTCAAGTAGCGGCTATTAACAGACGTTCGAGACAAAGCTGGTAATTAACTGACAGCGTATCAGCCATATTAGTGTAGTTGGTTGATTGCTTCGAGAGAGCTCCGGGCCGTTACCCCTGTACATCTGTAAACATCTAGATAAACATCTGACGTTTGACACAAAGCGCGGTTGGGAGATACTATCTCAAACTATCCGTGCCCTCGTCCCTCACTTCCTCCGGTCTCTAATTATTTATTTATACCCTATCGGCGCATCGCTGTGCTCTGGTGCAAAACGCGCACAGTTTACTCCAACTCAAATTTAGCTGGCTCCTGACTACATCTTATCATCTAGGTGATCTCTGTTTCATCTCGAATTATCCCGGTCTATTACTGTCTTAGCGACACAAAACGGACAAAACATTTGTATTTAAATATTTGTCTGTTGTCCTTCAGAGTATTAACCATTGCAATAATACCAAACACTCAAACTAACAATAGCTTTAATCCCTATTCGAAATGTTACCTTGTTTTGCTTTTCATAGATTTTATTTACAATGCTTACAGACACAATACGCTTTTCGTAGATCTGATAAACAGTGCCTTAATATATGTATAGGCAAAAGGAACGACAGCTGAACTTTTAAAATAATTCATAAAATTCCGTTTTACACCGTTACCACACCGGTGAGTCTTAATAATTGGAGAAAAAAAAGTTTATGACATCTCACTCGTACAAAGTGGCCAGGCCAAGGTGTAATTTGATTGAAAGCACCAAAAAAGTCTTATAATCATATAATAAGTGGTGGAATAATTACTAGGGGCTTAGGAGCAGGTGCCACTGAGCGCACGCGCCTCGACCGGCTTTTACAACTTCAGACAATACGAGAATTATAATTATTGTACAGACCACGACATAGGTATTATGTTTGACTTTCTACCGATTTATCTAAATAAGATATCTTTTGAGAACTTCAGTTCAAGCCTAAGATTAGTTTTAGGTGCTAAATAAAGTAGATAACGTAGTATTTAGATACTTAGTCAAAATGTAAATAAAGATGTATTTTTTTATACTAAAGTAAAAGTTTTTTAAATTTCTTCAGAAACTCTATCGGTTGACTGAAAAGTTTAGGAAAAGTTAATTTATAAAAAAAGTATCAATATTATTCTTGCTTTGTGAATAATCAACCTAAAAGTAGAGAGAGTACCTGTAGATAGTGAGTGCAAATTTTTTGTTAACATCCTTATTCTTAAAAATAAAAATATATATATATTTGTGCTTATTCAGTCTTTCTTTGCATTTATAATGTTATAAAAAAGGTGTGCACTGTACAAGGCTCTCTACGTTATTCAACGCACTTTTCGTTTACTACCAACTACACCATTTGTTTTATTTGTACTTTATTTTATTGTTGTCTTTACGACTCTACATTTATAAAAAAAAGAGCAACATGCAGTTATTATACATGAATTAAAGTGAAAGTATTTATGTAAGATATTTCATATAAATTAGGTCATTTATATTTAGCAAATACGTAAAGTACCTTATAGATCTTTCTTACGTTTTATAAAATATATTGAAGAAAGTAGAGACCAGTCATTGACACGGGAAAGAGTTTAATATATCTACTTATGTTGAAATTCGGAAACACCTGTCTCTTGGTAAATTTGAGTCCTCCGACTGTCTTCTTCTTTCTGTTTCTTTGTTCTTCATAGAAACAAAAAGAAGAAGACAGTCGGAGGTAGATGACATTGATCCCCGTGTCTATCGTTTTGACCTAATTTTCTCAGATACATCGTATTCCCACAACAGTCTACTCAATAGTGTTGCGGCCACAAAGTTATCGATAATCGGGGAGCTGTTAAAGCCGATGTCGATGTCGACAGTTACGAGCTGTGGAGTCGGCGCGTATGAATTAGTGTAGCGAAGTAGCCACATGAGATTTACGGACGCAACCAGACTCTAATTGGACCGGGTTCGACGCCACGGGCGCGAAACCCAACAATTTATTGTTTTCCATAATTGTTTTTGAGATGTGAACTGGGTGATGCACTGTCCCATATACTATCTTTATTACAAATATTTAAAACCAAGGATTGTATCTTGTGGGAATATAGGACTTTCAACTAACGCTCTCTAAGGCAACAAGAAATTATTGTTTTTGTCTAATAAAATTATTATATTGGTTGATGCTACGATTTTGTGCCTACCACCCTCATCACACTGTTATTTTGGTGGTAGTCAATAACTATGTTATAAAAACGTTTTAATTGCATCTCAATCGTTTATTTAAGATAATAGTTACGTATAAAATAAACACGTCTACATATATTTTATTTTATCAAATTGGAATCAAAATTTGTATCCATGAATCCGTACACTTTGAAATAGTTGCATTAAAAGTGCATTATCCAGTTGACTTCTTATTCTTAATACGATTAAATCAAAAGCAATTACTATTATCTGTTTTACTCCAGAATTATCAAATCAAAGTAAATATCATCACAATTTGTTAATTAAACAGATATTATGATACCACTGATAGTGTCCATAAGAGTAGCAGTGATAATTGCATTTCGTTGATTGTGTTCTCGAGTCGATAATTGAGTAATGACATCTTAATTACCGCAGGTTTAATTAGAGCATACATTTTTACTTTTTGCGGTGGAGCTTGAAAAATTTAATGTATAGGGCCAGCTCGCACTATAAATTGAGTGTGTCGATAAATTTGGCGGGTGTATAAATCGTCATTTCAATTATGGTGGAGTAGCAGCTGTCTGCGCTGGCGGACTAGTGCCCATATTTATTTTAATCACACGCACACATCAAACATGTCGACTGCTTTATCGATATCCTGAGTGCATCCTTAGTTTTGCTTTTAAACTCGTCTAGGCGAATTAACAGTATTTATGAATATCGATACTAGGATGAAATTGATGAACCTTTGCAAATATAAGGGATTAGCGTTTTTTTGACGTTTTCTACAGAGAGGATACGCTTCTAGGTCCATATATTTAATTTCATAAAATTTTCAACATATGACTATATTCAAATTAAACATAATTTTTATTTTTATCTTGACTTAAAAAGTTTTACAGATGTTGAAACATTTCATTTATTTATTGACTGTAAGACTTTTGTACGATCAATCGATACGAGAATCTTTTTCGACGTACATACAAAAGATTCTGTTTAGAAAATTAAAATCTGGAATGACGTATGTTTCGGTTAAAAGATTCATCTGCAATGCGCCGGCGCCGTCATACCGGGACCTCGCCCGTGCTAACTGTGCGGAACCAATTTAAAACCAAAAGCACCGCCACTCGTGTCATTACACCCATCAACGAAAACGTCTCTTGGAACTTATGTCACCACTATTGGCTTGCTTTCATTATGAGCTCAAAAAAATGTTGTTTTTAATGTGTAATTTGGGCCAACCCTTTTGGAATGCGTGGTTGAAATGCATCAGACCAATTCTCTACGAATAGTTAAGGTTTTTAAAGATCACACGTGTCTATGTCTATTATTAAACAAAAATTTGTTTTATACATGTAGAATACAAAAATATATATATTAGCCAATAATTTACTCTACTTTGAAACATTTCCAAACGATCCTCAAAAGTATTGTAAACCATCATAAGCCTTTATAAATTTTGAATTGTTTTTGTTAATTTCTTTGATACAAACGTTCCCAAATGATGGTCAATTGAAATCTCCGACCCTATATTTTCTCGCAAAAAGAGTTTAAGCACCCATAACACAAAAATCCCGGCGATTCCTCGTAGTGTTGCGTGTGGCCGCCACCGGTGTTGCCCGCTGCGCCCAATTGCCCACACATCGTTTATTTTCCTCCACGCCACATCTACCCTGGCCACGGGACCATTTCGCCTTTTAATTACATCTTTCGACACTCTGATTTGTTGGGTATGTGTTTATTTAGCAAAGGGTTACCATTTTTGTGAAAGGCAGTGTTGATTGCGTTTTTCAAGATTCAGATTCCAGATAGCGAAATCTAATTTACCGCTGTCAAATGTTTGTCAGTGCCTAGTTTAACAACTTTATTCAGAACATCATCATGCTTATTATGCAATTATTTGAAATATATATCTCATTCTGTAGATAATAGTCTGTCTATTTCACGGGGCGTAAATTTGAGTAATTTTAATTGTAATTGTTCTATGGAGGTTGGAGGTGCTTTCACAAATCAACTCATTTTAAAACGGCACTCTTTCCAAATATCTGTGGCCCTCTATACATATTTATGAACAGGCGCGAATAACAACTCAAAACAATGAATTGTAGCAATATGAAAACTGAAGCTTATTCCATCTTTGCTTGTTTTTCCGCCCTGGTGGTGGCACCAAAGGGACGTCTCCTATCTATAATAAGCGCACTTGCAATATTCCATCTTAATTTTCCAAGTCATCGCGTTCATGAATTTTCTACAATGTGTTACAATTAAGCATTCCTAAAACCTGCAATACTCAAATGAGTGAGAAATAAGTTCTGTTTTTGTTTGTCAAATATCCAGTTAATGAGTAAACAAAGCCCCTGCTACACTGCGTACAACGTTGCATATGGGCGTGCAAAATTATGCTCATAACGTTAATAAATATTGGCTCCAACAACGCGTTGTAAAAACGGCACATAATAGCACTATCGTTTCCAATACAGCCATTCAATAGCTTTTTAGTGTTCTTGTCATTCACTTTTTGTTTACCTAATTGGTCAGTAATTAGTAATTTTGTCACGTTAGGTCTATCGATAATATCTTGTTATGTTTTTTCATGACAACCATAAAGTTTTTGTTAAATTAGTCATATTTGGAATATTAGCACATGAATATATTTATCTTACTTCAAATTTCCTTACTACCTACTAATTTTCATCACTAATATCATAAAATAACTCAGATTCAAATTGTTATTTTCTTTTAAAATATTTTACACCATAAGCCAAATACAAGACCTCAGTGGCAATTATGTCTGAAGACGTTAACCTAGTAGGCTTTCTAGGAAAATGTCGGGCTGTGCGCAGCGTTTTCCATGGCATTGTTGTGTGAGCCTGTTATTTTCCCATTTGACTGGTTTTATGGCTCTGTTAGTATTACCAGATGGGGGCAGATAGCATAATAATTTGCGCATTCTCCGTTCTAGAAACCTAACATAATTATTCGCACGCACAACTAAAGGATAGCATGTGCGAATATTTAGCGCTTTTAATTATTCATTGCTGCTTTGCTACCAGGTTACTGATAATTTTTTTAAAGTTAACAGTCAATGTATATACAGACGTAGAGAATGCTATTGCGGAGAATTAATTACTTTACATACTGTGAATTCACTACTGTACATATCAGTTCATCTGTAGTCTGTCTCATGTGTGTTTTAAAATTAGTTTATTTTCCCAGGACTTGATAACTTTTCTTTAATGCATGGTAAGAAGTAGGTAGAAAATAATTGGTAAGGGTATGAAGACATCAACATAATTCAGTCGTTTTAGGCTAGCCCTTCTTTAAATTTGAGTACGAATTTGGCATACATGAAGCCTAATGCTCAAAAGTGGGCAAAATTGAGGCTGTTATGTAACAACTTTTTGATTAAATTAATTTGATATGTTCCATATTCTACTGGCATCCCTTTCTTCTTATTCATAAGTTCATTACTAACACATTTTTTAAATTATAAAAGTCTGTTGAAGTTTTTGCCAATGGTACTCGTACCTCTATCTAAATTCTGTTACAATGAGTAAGTAGATCAAGATAGCGAAATTATTCCACCCCATCATCGCCCAGAAGCCATCAAAAACTAGTACGTAGTTGTTCATAAATAACGACCCCTGTACACGATGCTACATAGAAGCAGAATGTTGCTTTGCATGCCAAGGCCGCATATGCAAGTTGGCGGATTCATAGCAACGTGACCGCAATTTCGTTGCTAATTATGACTGTGTTATGGGAGCTTTAAATGTTTGGCGATACGAATCGAATCGTATATTAGTTGGTTCATTTAAATACGCGTTTAGTTTCTACATTTTCGTGAATAATGCGGTCGGAAACTGAACACTTGGACTTGGAAATACATTGTATGAATACTTCCAAACTTGTACACGAACAACACAAATGTCTTGATTGTCATGAATCAAGCAGACCTACAGCACGTCTTTAGACCAAAAGAAGAGTATTTTCGTCTTGCTAGAGAGGATAAGTTTATACATAAACGTTCTCTTCAAGAAAGTTTGTTTAGTGCTGATTATAATTATCATTATATTAGGTATACTTGTAAATAATACTTACTGCTTAATTTATATGAACAAGTAAGGACAATTTAAGTGCTTATGCAAATATAACTTTTACTTAAATATAAGCTTATCGTCAGATATCAGTCAGAGCATCAGTGTCGATGTACTCTCTACCTATGTCTGTATGTACGGGGTGGGAATGGCCAGTTGGTAATTAACCTGACATAATGGATGGTTATTAAGCAATTCTAAGGGAATATACAAGGCTGTTGTATGTACTGGGTCTAAGTATGTATTGAGTCTACAGGTATGTACTGCATCGTCTAAAGACTACAAAATATAATGCTGAGGTTGAATTTAGTAAAAGGAATATTTTAAGTTATAAAATAATTAAAAAACAGTTTTAAAGTAAATAACATAAGCAGAAGTGTAAAGTGGGTCACATAGTAAATAATACCATATCTCACTTACACAACTAAGGTGATACACTTTTCTACGTGGCCCACTGTACTTGCTAGATACGATCATCTATTGATCGTCATCAAAACACGTACACCTTCTACTATGACAAATGGCGACAACAATATGGTAAAATATCCATATTGTTGGCAGACATTCGCAATTTCTCATAGACCTACACAAACAGTAGAACAACAATACCTTTGCCACCTCCACGTGACTTAGGCTTCGCATTGACCCAATTCTCGCAAAATCTGCCGCCATATGCGCTAATGTTAATGCATTTTATATTGGTTAAATTGGTAGGGCGACGGCGCGGTATGCGGTTGGTGGGCGATTCGCAGTAGCGTATTAGGGACAAATTGACACGCAGTAGCTTTGTATCTACTGGAGAAAATTGTGCACTTTGTACCTCTGTGTGATGAGCTGATAAGAATGCGTCGTGCTGAGTATGGCTAGATCAAGAACAGATATCAATTGATTTTTGAAGAGTTGATAGATCACGCTGGATTACTGCGATAGCTCAGCGACTCAACACTATTCTGCTCCACTTCTTTAGTGGAGAAGGGCTTTTAGGTCAGGCGCTTCACTACAGATACTTGGGATCACTGGAGCTACATTTCTTTTCTCTATTTAGTTAGTGTTTAACGATCTTCATAAAAAAATATAATATGTTTGTTTTTTAACAGTCAATGATTTATTCTATGCTTTAAGATCGTTATTAGTTGGAGTAAGGAGATCTTTCGTGTTGTCCTTTGTCTTTTATTGTTTTCATTATGAAATAAAAGTATGTTCATCATGATTTAAGATCCAGAAAAAACATCTCAATCGCAAATTGTCCAAAAAGAAGCAAGAATCAGGTCATGCGCTTGGCTGGCGGCGAGGGCAACGCAATCGTGCGTTCGCGCATACGCCGGCAACTTCCATGGAAGGCGATGAATAACTCATTGTCCGTCCGTCCGTCCTGACGCACGCTTCTCGGAAACGCAGCGATGCACGCCAGAAAGTGACCGAGATGTTTGACCCGACACTTTTAGAGAAATTGCATCGCAATGGCAGAAACAGTAATTATAAAGTTCCAGTCTGATTTGTGTGCAGCCGTTGTGGTTTGTTGCGACGACGTTGGTTTTAAGTCATTAAGGCTTGACAGACCAAGAACAAATAGAAAATACATTAATGACATTAAAAACAGCACATATTCGAACAGATTTATATAGCAATTTTAATAAGATTGTAAGAATATACATACCATCAATTGGCCGGTAATAAAAATATACAGTTGTCAAAATGCTGTTTCAAAAGCAATCCATTCAAGCTACATTTGAATCATCTTAAAAATAATAATAAAGCTACAGTCCTATAATAAACAGGTAGTGTCAAGCAAGCAAAGTTCTTTAACACCGCGTACATCACCTTCGTTTCCCACCAATGTGTGCATAGCTGCAATAATTAGGATGCACCGCAAGTCCGCTCACATGTCGGCGGTCCACTCCAAACAACTAAATATTCGCACACGACTATTGTGACCACTTTATGGTTTCGGCGAGCCTTTATTCTCACTGTTTAGCATTCTAAATTGGTGCTGCCTTAAGTTTTTTCATACGGCTAAATGTCATGTCATAGCAATAAAACGGAATATGACAAACGGGAAAACGCGTGATTCAACATGGGCCAATTACGATCATACCCGCATGGAATACTATTCAGGCACAATTAAAATTTATGTTTGTTTATACGAATTGCAATTTAGCTTATTCTCCATTGATTGATATAACATGTGCAATTCATCAAAAGAACATCCATTATTTTTAAGATCAAAATTATATTTATTAAAATTTTATAAAAAAAAGTAAACCATTGGGATACGTGAATTTTATAATTTTGGTAGGTTGTTATGTTAAAGATTTATAAGAAACTAGCTAACCCGGCGAACTTCGTATCGCCATTCTTAATATTTTTTTCCGTAAGAACCTTGTACAGAGTATTAGAAAACTACAAAAAAAAATCAGCCAATTCGGTCAAGCCGTTTTCATGCTATGTCGTGATAACGGAAAACGGGTATCATTTTTATATATATACTAGCTGTTCCCCGCGGCTTCGCCCCGCGTGGGACTCGGTTATATCGCGCCCAAAATAGCCTATGTTTGACCTCGGGTCTTTAACTACATCCCTACCAAATTTCATCACAATCGGTCCAGCAGTTTAGCCGTGAAGAGGTGACAGACAGACAGACAGACAGACAGAAAGACAGACAGACAGACAGACTTTCGCATTTATAATATTAGTATGGATAGACTAACAATCCGACCTGACTGCATAGATTTCCAAACTCTCAGTCTTTTACTGATGGATAAAACTGATGAAAATCCGTCGTCTGTGTGGTTCAGAAGTTAATTTATACAATGTATTGAAAATTTGCAAATATTGATTATATTATAAAGATACAGACAATTTTTATGAATACGTGTATAAACCAATGTTTCTGATTTTAAATGACATTTGTCAACAGGTAAATCGGCCACTAACGATGAAGAAAGAAGGAATTCAGACCCGGAATCGCAAGCTCAGCAGTAAAAGTAAGAAGAAGAAGGGCGGCATGGGTATGGGCGGCGGGGGCGCGTGCGCACTGGCGCTGGGCGGTGTCATGGGAGACATGATCAAGCCTCTCGGAGACGCCACCAAGGGCTTCGGCGGCTCTGCCTTCCCCTCTGCTATGGATTTCGGTAAGAATTGCTTATGTTCTTTTGAATTTTGAGATATCAACAATAACCACCAATAACAACTTTCTTACAAATCCTTCTTTTTTTTCTTTAGGCCAGCATCAAGTAGGCTTAGTCCACCCCGCAGCTGCTCACATGTCCCACTGGTATGGAGCGCCCCACCAGGGCTTCGCTCCTCCCCCGGCGTCACACAATCCCTACCATCATCATCACCTCGCGCAACTAAATTCTATGGTGAGTATCTAATCTACAATATTATGCGGAAAAAATAATTAAATTTTGATGAAGTAGACAAAAGATGTGTGTGAAAAATCTTCAATTCTTTTGTCAACTCCAAACTCTGGCTCAAAACTCATGGCTAGTATTGAATATATGGCCTGGCGTATAGTTCTTAGTACCTTCATGAGTCGAGCAACAACCAAAGGCCTCAATTACCAAATTTGTACCATATTTTATCCGATTTTCTTATTAACGTTAGTTGGAAAAATATCGTCAAAACATAGAATTAAGAATTTTGTCCCGTCGCGTCTAGCAATCAGTTCTTAATTCTATGTTTGCACAACAAATTTTCTCAAAATTTGCAACTGAGTATTTATTGCATTCTAATATTACTTTGTTTTTCTTACAGACTGGCTGGAGGAGTGAATACACGTGATAAGTCAACCAAACTCCATCGCAACACACTTGGATTTACGTAGATATGTATTAAAAGCATACGAGTAACCGTCCCGCTGGGCGCACCGAATTGACCATAGAATGAGTATCGGTCACACAGTCACCGATGCTGTACGCTGTGATTTTCACCACTAGAACGTAACGTTTCAACACATGACGCATCATACATTAATAAGACTGTATTACAGAATTGATGTTTGTACCTTTATACAGACAATTCGGATTGTACATATCCGATTAACACTACTTTGCCCAGTCTGACCCATTGAAGACTTTCTTATTCCGTGATCGGTCCCCTAACAAGTATTAATTAATTGTGTTTTACATGAAGTAACTAGCGAAATTGTACAGTATTATAATATAGTTAAGGTCGAAGTCGGCTTATACGATAAATAAGTATAGTTCAAAAGTTAAAATATTTTGTGTATTTTGTACATATCTTACTAAGTTATATTCCGTTCCTGTACATTGTTTCATAATTTTCTATTTAATTTGAACGGTTCGGTTCGCTATAGGAATTGTGATGTGTTCAGAGAAATTATTCCCAGAGATATTTTTCTTTTTTGTACATTTTATTTTTGTAGTTTGTATTGAATGAAAATGCAATAGTAATTTATGTATAGATATAATCATGCAATCTGTAAATAATAGCTGTTTAAATAGTGACGTTACTCGAACTGAATGTGGATATCGACTTCTGTTACAAGGAATGATTAAAGCAGGTCACTGAATTGGTAATATCATCAGTATTATATTTGTAATATTTTGGATTAACACAAAAATGAAATTGTATCACTGTTCCATTTTAAAATTAGGATAATGAGTGGCCATAAAATGTTCGATCATGTTGGTGAATAAAGCATCTAAAAAAATTAAATAATCTTTATTCATGATCATCCAATCACGACAGCTTCATTCAAGAACATGATTTTCGAACTAAACAAAATATGTACATACGGAGTGTAAATGAACCCTGTAGAGATAAAAGAAATCATTATAAGACTATCGAAATAAAGTGTAAATTAGTGATCACTGCAGAACAGCCTATAACGATATCCCGTACCCAAAATTTTTAGTTTTTAAATCAAAAATTGTGAAGTTGTGTATTTTAAATGAAATTGTGAATAAATTATCAATATTGATATTAATACAATTTTTTAATTCCAAAACCACCATAGTCCATATCCCGACTCAGTTTCTAATTCTGTGTTAACTAGGTGTATTACAGATTATAGAAGTTGTTAAATACCTCCGGTACTTATTTAGATGTGTCGTCTGCATCAGATAGTGTGGTAACACTGAAAAATATGATTTAGAATTCAATAAGGTTGGTATTTTTTAGGTTGTTATATCGCGTCTGACAAAACCGTTGAGGTGGCTTCTAGACTAGATTTATAGCATACCATCGACACGCAAGAAGAAAAAGAAGTGAATGACAAAAAGCTTTACAGCCTCGGTCTTCCTAAGTCAGAGGCGTTCGTTTCTCTATGTATTACAAACCAACGGCTGCCATTATGTAGCTGTTCGTCGATGCACTATTCCGCCAAATCGTTATGATTTACTGCATCATCCCTCATTTTTTTCATTAAACTTTCTGCAGTATGTTTCGTGGCAATCTTTGTTCTCATACAATTTTCTTAGAATCAGTGGTTGCAAACATTTGAGCGTGTGTTGCGTAGAACATACCTCTAAATTCACACTTGGTATAGAAGTAGTAGACGTATATATTTCGTATTAAGGACGAAACTTTATTGTTGGGACTTTATTAGCATAATTAATCTAAAGAAAATACCAGATAGATTAAATTCGTAGTGGACATGTCAAAAACGTCGAAGTCATAAAACAATTGAAGAATCAAGTAGATAAATCCCCTAGGATTTATAATAGGGGACGGAGAATTCATAAACTGGGGTAAAGAAAATAAATTAAGCTCTGCTTTACACCAGTCAACTGTAAACTCCCTCGAATAGAATGAAAATTTCAATGGCCATCCAATTACTCCGTCTTCAACATCGTCCACCATAAGTCACCGGATCAATTCCGCCATCCTGCAGAAAAAGTCGTCCAAAAGTCGCGCTTATCTCGCGGCAAATTGAAAATGCAGTCGCCCGTGAGATTGTGACGCAACGGCCTGCCTGCGACATATGGACCTATTCAATTTTAATCGCATTTCAGAAGAATGGACATCGGATAAAAGTACGTATAAATGCGGCCGTCCCGCGACGATAGGCCACTTAATAAGCTGGTTTTATTTGCGGTTACACCGCGCCGGATTTAAGGGCGCCATTGTTGGTGCACAATTAATGTTTGCGATTCGTCTTTTTCAGTTGCCCTTCCTGTCTATACACTTTCACGGTTCGCTTAAATATGTTATATCTAATAGGATTTGGTATTTTTTAATGTAACAATGTTTGCTTGAATACTGTTTAGGGTTTTATATTTTTGCAATTTAAGTCGCAAATAAAGATTAGGTATAAACCGGCATGGTATTTCAAGCAAGGACTTCAGACAGAGGGGCATAAGTCACCGGTGCGGCTGGCGTGATATATGCGCCGCTAGCGCGGGAAAAAATGTCGTGCGACAAAAAACGCGGCATCACTCTACCAGATTTATTACGGGCTACACTGCGGAATATTCGAGAACACTACACTCGCGGACTTGCGGACTGGCAACGCGAGTACCCCCCGATGTGATGGAACTTCGCACCTCTCTAAATTACGACTATGCATGAGTATTTCGGTATGCATACAGGAATTTCTACACCTCTGTATCCGCGCAAGTCTTCGTTACTTCATCATTATGTCGACATTTGTTATTGCAAGTGCGATGCCTCTGTATGAATCGAGATAAATATATTCAAAAATTCTTATTGGATTGAAATCAATCGGTTACAGGTTTGAACAATAGTGGTGTATTATAATAACAAATCACCATGTCGAAATCACTTTCTCGACTTGATATGTTTTATAGCTGGTGTACATTGTTATAAGAACACTAGCTGTTGCCCGCGGCTCCGCCCGCGTGTAGGTTGCTTTTCGCGTAACCTATGGAAACTACAACTATCCAGACCTATAGTTAATTCTATTGTATCCTTTTCCCGTGCCAATTTTATAAAGCCATTACATTGCTACGATATCATTAAATATTAGAGACACTTCTTTCTTAAATACCGTTTTTAAAATCAATAGAAATCAGTATTAAACAGTCGTAAAATTCTGAAAAAAATATATGTTTTTAGTTGAGGATCTAGCAGAGTGAAATTCGCTTACAGTAACAGTAACAATATCAGACAAAATTCGCTCGATAGAAAAATCTAAGTTGCCTCCATTGGAAGTTTATTTTCAATACTTTGCCTAAAATAATAAACTTATTGTCCTGCTTTTTATACCAGCCTTTAGATAAAGTATTTATATAGTGAAAATCGCTGAAGTAGATTTTGTAGTGTTCTTTTCCCAAATATGATGTCTAAATGCCTACAAAATGAGTGAGCGCCGCGACTACGCGGCTTACGGACAACGGACCTTCAGAAGAAGGAGCCCTTAACATTCATACTATCAATCTTTGTCTCTAAAAGAGTAGACGCAGCCTATTACAGAGTCATTAGGACCTAAAATCCACTCCCAAAGTTTTAGTGGGCGTGAAAAGTGGAGAAAATCTCAATAAATAGTGATAAGTCAGATAAATTAGTCCTTACGACACGACCGTATGTTCCGTCAAACACTGATTTGATTATTTTTTAAACCAAAGCCAAACCAAACCAACCAATCAATTCAAATAGCTTACAATACAACACAACAAACGACCGCTAAACAAACCAACCAATAGTACTAAATCAACAACCAAATTAAATAATTAGAATTAATTGCTGCCGTAAGGAAAAATTTCAATCTGCTATTAAAATAAAGTCAGCGCCATCTATTGATATTTTATGTAACTAAATCATACGACCACAAACATTCAATGTGTTATTTTATTAAAATTTAATAGAGACTGCAGTGTGTTTTTGTCTTTATTGATATAAGTAGAAATTCTAGCTTTATCTAAATTAAATACGTTTATGTAAATCGCATTCAACTGTTTAAAAGTTTTGAAGCAGTGCTTGTAGTAAACTTTAAATGATCATAACTTCTATTTCCCTTAACCGATTTTGATGAAACAAAGATTTTACGACGCTCCTAATTATATGTAATTCACCTGTGAAAACAGCGTTCAAATCTGTTGAGTAGTTTTGAAATTATAACGCACCACACATACAGAAAGACAGACAGACAAAAATTGCAAAAATTGTTTTTTTTTTGGTTTTTATTACTCTTCTTTAATTGCCCCGTAGAGGTTTTTTAGAAAAATATTTAATGTACAGACACTCGATTTTTACTGTCTTATTATATGTATAGATAGATAAGTACAAATTACTTTTATATTAACGGAATTAACGCTAAGAGCTTTCTCTAAGTAAGAAAATAATTCTAGAAAACAAATAAAAAACGAAAACAGAAAATTATTGTTTGTGGCAGGATTCGATCCAGCTACTTTCTAGAAACATTTCTTTACTAAAATATTTAAAAAAAATAGACTTCTAAAAAATTAATACAAAACAAAAAAAGGGTAAAAACAAAAGAAGTGATGTCTAGCAGGATTCGAACCCTCTACTTAAAAATATGATCCGCGACCTCTACCGATAGGCCAACATGCTTTGCTTGTTACTGCCGAAATTTCAAATGGGTTTTGTCTATAGGTACGCAAATTAACGCATCAAAAGTTTTAAAGCATTGTTTGAAGTAAATTTTCAATCGACCATAACTTCTTTTTCCCTTAACCGATTTTGACGAAACAAAGTTTTGACAACGCTCCTAATTATATGTAATCCAACTGTAAAAACCGCGTTTTAATCCGTTGAGTATTTTCGAAGTTATAACGTACCAGACAGACATACATACATACATACAGACAGACAAAAATTCCAAAAACTGTCTTTTTGGTTTCTGTTACTCTTTTTTAATGGCACTCAATCAGTTTTTTTGAAAAATATTAAATGTACAGACACTCGCATTTTAGTGTCTTATTATATAAATATTGATAATAGAATTATTAGAAAAGCTACAAGATCCGAAAGTGTGAATTACAAGCACAGAAACAAATTTCTTTCAAATATTTGCATTTATGCTGTGTGAGCCTACCCTTTTAAATACCAGGGAATTAGGGTAAATCAAACGTAGGTATGTTGCTGATATTATAATAATAATTAATAATTTGATTTTGAAATAGGAATATCCATAACAAAAATGTTGTTCAAATATTTATTGACATAACTATAGAGATTATTCCCAGTCAAACACAGACACAATTATTCACGATTATAAAAACATTCACGAATATGTTTATTGACCTTTTCTTAAAACTTATTTACCACGGAAAGTCAAAATTTATGTCAATTCATGAAGTGCCGACCATGGGCAAACACGCGAGGTAGACGCCATCCTGCATTACGCTGGGTTGATGACAAGCGCCATGCAGGCCGCAACTGGATATGTTGTTCGGAAGAGAGAGAAATGGAAATTTCAGGAGGGGCCTACGTCTTTAAAAGGACAGGCTGATTTGATGGATGGAAAGATCACCTTTCATAATCATTGATCAACGTAAAACTTAAAAGTGACTGTGTTATTTAATTAGAATCTAACACTCAACAATAGCATGATTGTATTAAAATGACATGAAAGTGCACTTAGCTAATTATCAGTCAGATCTAGACACCTGAAAAGAGATCGCGGTCCCACACGCTGATGGCGCCATCTAACGAACTCACCTTGAGAATATCAAACCATTGTTCCTTCTTCTGGTTTCCACACTTCTGGGAAGTCTGCTTAAACTAGAATCTCAATTAGCAGTGTCATGTCCTATTATAGTAAAAGTAAATAACTTATTATGATCCTATCTTACACAGTTTCCGTTTTTTTTTTTTAATTTTAATTTAAACACATTGTAGTGAGCAAACTACTACCTGATGGCAAGTGATGACCGTACCCCATCGACATCGGAAAAACCAGAATTTAAATTATTGATTTTATATTAGACAAAATGTGTATACAATAGCGTAGCAGTGCGCTTAATTTTCACATAAATGGAAAATATATATTTTTTTCTTTTTAAAGTGAATCATCGTATATATCTTTGGCAGGAGGTAATAACAAATATATTAATGTGTTGGTTTGTTTTATATAACTCAAATTCACTAAAGATTGGGAACATAAAAGTACATGTAAATATCTAGAAAAAAATCTATCAAAATCTTGAAGATCAAACCGTTAAACGAAGCATGATCATCTCAATATAAATAAGTCGATTTAAAAGTGTCCAAGAGCAACCCCACAAATCCTATAAGGACGCAGTCATAGCACGCAGTGAATCGAGAGTAAAGGATCGTCCACACTCGAGTACCCCGCTATCCGCCTGATCCGGGAATCAATCTCGGACTCGACTCGCGCTTATCTCTCTGACCCCGTGCTAGACGAATGTCACGACACATTTGACTTGCTTTTGAATTTTTAGTGGCTATTCTTTAGGGACAGTGAAAGGATTAGTGTCTAAAATACTTGGGTGTTTTATGGAGGGATTGAGTAAGTGAACGTTGACCTTTTTAGTTCAAACGTGGTCTATAAAATATGAAAGATTAGGGAAATCTAAAGGATTGGAAGGCTACATATGTAACCCAACAGTTTTACTTTTTGATTTTGCAAGTGGTGTTTCTGTAAAAGATGCTAAATTTGTTGCGTTTGACGAACATAACATAAAATCGACTATGAAAAATATACTTACTCGATTCTAAAAGCGACATAATTATTTTTTTTTACAATGTTAACACTAAGGAATAAAACAAAATAAAACAAAAGTAATATAATTTGTTATTCATTTCGCGGACCCAAAACAATTCATTACATTTAATCGAATGGGATTGCTATATGATCCGACCATCATTCGGCGGGTTAGTGCCGTGTCGCTGCTCGCGAGGTGCGACCCAACCCGGGTAGCCGGCTGGGGTCTGACCGCTCCGATCAAGTGTGAACACTCCTTTATTACGATCCTAAAACTTTTGTATAAAGATTGGATTTTGATGAGACTGCCATTTGGATATTTTGCTCAGACGATTTTATAATGTTAGGTATTAAATATTTCCCTTATTAACTTTTATATTATACTCCAATTCGTTTCATGATTGTGTTCTCTAGCTAGCGCTTATAGGATTGCTTCCGCCTGCCCGTGACCATATCATAGCCTAATAAGCTCCCTTAAAAATAAGGATTATTTCAATTTTGTTCATCATCTGCGAACCGACTCTACATTTTGCGCTGTTAAAAACGATTTTTTCCTCTTTCTCGTCTAATTATTTTTCCTCCATAGAGCACAGAAGAAATGACGTTTACAATATATTTAAATAGAGTTATGAAGGTAACGCTGGGTTTGTAGAGTCAGAAACTTAAAATAATTAAAATGCTCACTTAATGACATTTTCCAAAAAACTAACGATTCAACCATAGAGTTCTATTTAGAGCTCATTGTTTACAGTTATTTATCTAAACAAGTATTAAATTTTTAATACATTTCTGACCCGATCATTAACAGAGTAATAAACGGTGTCAGAACCAGTCCCATCTCTTGTTAGAATCATAGAATCTGTTCTGGGAAGTCCTATTAGATAACAGATCACGGATCGTTTAAATTAAACAAGAACGATTACATACCTGTTTGGAATCCTACACGACACGGGATTAAATATAAAATGTGGCACATCATCCGTTGACATTTGAAATGTATATAAAGCTTATCGAGTTTTTTGAACTAAGGCTTCTGGAACGTAAAAAATATCTGGTTTATTGACAGTAAGTAAATGAAAGTGTATTTCTTGGTAAATAGCACTCGTCAATTAGCGCCTTATATTTTGTTTTAACGCATTTTTTTTTCTTCTTTTTTAAGAGATTAATATTTTGTAGTATGTATTTACATGATTATTTTATATTGCCTTCTCCGCACCATCTTTTGCTTGACTGTTAGAAAAAGCCTGCGGATTTAAATTCCCGCATTACATTATTCTAATAATGTTAAATAAATAAAATAAATAGACATTAGATTAATTCAATTCTATATCTCTTTAGGGATAAGTATGGAGCGCCTCTATAGTTATATGCTATTGGTACTTATTTCCATTTTAATGACTTAAAATAATCTGTGATTTATCAGATTATTTTAAGTCATTTGATGAGCAGTGAACCCATTCAATACATAGGACTTGTAGTTACTTAATAACGTCGGAAATACACCTGCCGCACCACCCTCGGTTTAATATTATAATGTATACGAAGAAACGACTGCTTAATGCATTCGGCAGACGAAACGCCATAATTATTATTTGGTGTAAACGTATTGAATATTAAGTCCAGTATTGGGGCAAATAATAATCTTTTTGTGGAACAAAAGTATGCTAATCGCGGCTAACGGTCGGTCGGCTTCGGACAGGTGACATGACAAAAAGTGACGGAATTTTGATAAACTGCTGGACGAAAGTCGTACTTTAAAGAGGTGCGTGGATGTTTGTACAGGAACGAATGAGAATTGATGTACTTGGTGGGGGGAAAAAATGAACGAATACAATGTTTTTTATGAGTTTGTTATTGATTCTTTATAGACAATTCTTTTTAATAGTGTCATGAATCAAGTTCTTCTTTATACGGACGACTTTTTGCTTAGTAGATATGTACAGTCGGCCACAGATAAAGTGATATCACTTTACCTTTACACTTACACATAAGGTGGTACACTTTTCTTTGTAGCCCACTGTAGTTGTACTTGCTCGTAAATCACTATATGTCTATGGTTCAGTCAGGCGAGATGGAAATGAGTCTAGATGTTTTTCAGTTTTTACTAAAATTACCTATACACATTTGTTTAGATATATCTTACTTTCTCTTTTCTTGTCACTTTCCCGATTAGTTCCTAAGCTGGTTGCTGCTCAGGTTGTTTCTTGTGATTATTTTCAGTTACGAAAAACGGCTAGAATTATTTTCTAAAATAAGCGACGATCACTTTTCTATATTCAGACCCAATACATGCTATATGAGGCTTCTAGGTTTGTTGGTCTTAGGCTCAATCTACCTTGTAAGTAAAAGAGGACAAAGAGAAATAGTGAAAAAATGTTTATACTGAGTATATGAGAGTGTACTAAATTAATCTGCAAATAAATAATCGTAACATATGTTTACATTCATTGAAAGATAAAAATAAAACATGTTACAATTCTAGAATAGTCAGCAAATTCACTATTCTATATTGATAATAACTAGGCTAGCGTAAATTAAATTATTCTAATCCTTAAGGTAATGACATGACCTTTACAATGCCACTTTCCACTGACATTTCAATATATTATTTTTAAGACCTTTACCGCCATCATATTCAATTAAATTATATAGTCATATAATAATAAATAAATGAATATCCGTACCAAATAATGGCTAATGCAATTATGTCTGTTACTCTGGAAATATAGAATTACTTAAGATGAAATTGGGTATTAATAGATAGTATTGAGAGTGAATAAACATAGTTCAATGATAGAAGTATGATTAGTTGCTCACGAAATGCATAGTTTCTTAAGACGATACCTCGGTGAACACTAGCGCCACCGTCATTTAAAAATCATTACTCACTGACAACACAAGTTATCAAAAATCCCTCTGCTGTAATGATGGTTCTGGATCTGAAGTTAATTTAAATCATATTAAATTATAGTTCTATATAGTTACAAATTGCAAAACTGCTAAAAGTGGCCGTTTTAAGCAATAATGCAATTTGTAACTATAGGGAATTATAATTTAATAATTTAATATGTTTAAAATTAACTTCAGATCCAGAACCATAATTACAGCAGAGGGATTTTTGATATGTGTTCACCGAGGTATCACCTTAAAGTGATACCTCGGTGAACACTAACGCCACCGTCATTTAAAAATCATTACTCACTGAAAACACAAGTTATCAATAATCCCTCTGCTCTAATTATGGTTCTGGATCTGAAGTTAATTTTAATCATATTTAATTATGAAATTATAGTTACATATAGGTAGTTACAAATTGCAAAACTGCTAAAAGTGGCCGTTTTAAGCAATAATGCAATTTGTAACTTTAAGGAATTATAATTTAATAATTTAATATGTTAAAAATTAACTTCAGTTCCAGAACCTTAATTGCATAACACGGATTTTTGATAACTTGTGTTTTCAGTGAATAATGATTTTTAAAAGATGGTGGCGCTAGTGTTCACCGAGGTATCGTCTTAAGTATTTTTAGTTTGGTCAATAAACAAGGACATTGCAGGCTTGAGTCATCTAGTTGTCTGATAATTGAGATGATTTCTTGCTTGATATGACACGTGAAGTACCACCCAGATAGTTCTCTAAAAAGAAAAGGGGTTTAAGCAACTAAAGTTCTAACATTTCCAGTAACAAATGTAGACATAAGATGAATGGAGGGTAAACAGTTTTAATAAATTTTGACACCAGAGTCTTCAGGATCTATTGACTGAGAAACCCTCACGATATGAAGGAAAAAATCAAGTGGTTTTCAATTCTGATTCCATGGTTTCTAAACCACATAATATTATTATTAAATCCTTTTGAAAACAAAAGACTCACTATAATTTGAAGGCACGCGCGGCACCTGTACAGCCAAGTTTTTATAGCGGCGATTGCGTCTGCTTCCGACGCCCTGCGGAAGGAAAGCCACGCACCTTTAGTGCTTTAATAGGTCCTTGCCCCGGTTTTGGGGTTTCATGTTGACAAATCGGAATACTTTCTTGACCCCCAGTATTTTATTACCGACGTTGACTGCATTTATATATTAATTTCAATTTTCATTCATCAAGTTTGTACAAAAGTAGTTAATGTTTTCGTTTTATTAGAAAGCGACCTGCTTCTAGCGCTTGCCTGTGACCTTCTTCAGGTGGCAGAAAGTGTGGAGGTGCGGGGTTTGCATAGCGCTTGCCGTAAATTTTTTGGATTTTTTAAACACTAGCAAACATTGTCAGAAATACGATATCCGCCTTTTGATTTACTTGTGTGTAACAACTTAATAAATAAATAAATTGAAGCAAACTAAACTAAAAGATCAAACTAGATCCCTGTTTCTCTAAATAAGTAAAAAAAACCCTAAAGAACCCTGATATATAAAGTTTTATTCTTACTTGGACATATTTTAGGTCTTGTTGCGACTAATGAACCCTAATAACACCGGTATACAGCCGTGGATATTGCTTTGGGCATTATTGTACGGTTAGTAAAAGCTGTAATCGTGTGTTAAGGGTTATAATTAGGAAACTGCGGAGATATTATTTCTACCATTATTTTTATTGCAGCTGGTTTACGATGAAAATACTAGACGTAAAATGACTATAAAGATTTTTATTTTATATAGGAAAATATGTTATAGAGAAAATCGTCATGGTTGTTAGTTACTAAGGTGCGATACCCAATACATGCAACCCAAATGGGTTGTAAGTCATCCATATTTTTGGAATTGTAACAATCTGTTTTATATAAGTATATAAATATACCATCATCATCCGAGTGCGTACTAGTTGCATCTTCAGCTTATGAGTCTAGGTTACACTTTTGATTATAATACCTAGATTTGGTGGTACTAGTTATTACAATCCATAACACTTTTTACAGGGAAACCAGACTAGTAGGAACATGGTCCAGGTGTGTTAGTGGAAACACTATAAGATTTATTCCGGCTTCCTAAAGGCATCTGACACAATCTAACCACTGCTACGAGTATCTTGCAAAAACAGAGGGAACGTGCGTTGGGCATGCTTTCCGAAGTACGGAGGAGGTCAAGATAGAAATGCCACTAATGGCGACCAATCCAAAGTCTCTAGCTATACATGCGCTATAGTTATGAAAACGCATGCCCGCAATTTTCAGGATTGTGACTTTTACTTTGTATTCATTTTGTAAGTAAATAGTCAATAGAGAACATCACTTTTAAGCGGACCTTGGGCTCCGACTATAAGGATTACATACATACAGGTGAGATAATGAGAAATGAATTGAAAAAATGTACGAATATAAATTCCTAGAACCTAATATAACACAGGTCTTAAAAGAATATCCTTAGACACCAGCTGCTTTGGGTTAATTCGATTCAGACATAAAAGTTGTTCACTGAACATCTAATTTAATCATATAAGACTTGAGTGCGATACAGGATGCTCAATAAAATGTAACAGGCCATCAACTGTTCTTCAATGAAAAGTAATACTTTCCAATTGCTTTTCTCTTGAATACTTTCACAGTGGGTTTCTTGTAATAGTGGTTTAATTTAATTTTTAATTAAGAATTACCAATACATATTATTCAACTAAAAAAAAAACATAAAATGCAACAGACATTAGCACTGTTTGTACGTCCCGTTTAGGTCCTAAAAAGCAAGTATTATTTACACTACAGTCATAATTTCTTCTTTCTTTTGACTGGTAACTAAGTCGACTAACAAGAGTATTTTTAAGAAGACTTTTCGTCAGGCGGTCGATAATAAAATATGGCCAAAAATGTGGAAAAACTAATGTATACGGCTTGGGATAAAAGCGCGGATAAAAGGGTTAATTTCATACCTATATCATGAATTATACGCGATTACAGTTTTTTTGCACTTATCTTCTTATGGGGTCCCAAATTATAGGAAGCACGTCGAACCTTTGGGTCCTTTTGTACTTACCCCATTCCTTACTCACCCATACCAGGATTTCCGAAGAAGGACTGCATGAGCTTCAGAACATCACCTGGTGCGAAGTGCCTATAGTCCTCCAGGTCAGGATACGCTGCTCCAAAGAGGTCCATTCGCTTGTTGGCCAGTGAGTCACAGCAGCACAGAATATGGCTCATGGACTCCTCTGCTGTTGCACATGCCCTGCATTCGGGGCTTTCGACAAGTTTTAGTTTCAAAAGGTGGCTGCGGTTTTCAAAATGACCGGTCACCGCTTCTATTATCATTCTTGTCTGTGCTCTGCTGAACTTGCAGATACTTTTGCGCCACCATGTGCTATCGGCACCAATCGTCGCTTTCGAGTGTGCGAGTCCACTCATCGTGTTCCATTCTGCCTTGTGTCTCGTTTCGACATTTGCTTTAATTGCCGTAATTGCTGTTCCATATGCCAGCCCTACAAAGGGCTCAGGTCCTATTAGTGGATTACCAGACCCTTCCCTTGCCAATTCGTCAGCTTTCTCGTTTCCCCTAACCCCAACGTGACCCGGCACCCAGACCAGTCTCAGCTTGTTGTGTCTACCCAGTTTATTGAGGGAATTCACACAGTCCAAGACCAGTCCGGAACCGATTCTGTCGGAGCCGAGGGCAGCGAGTGCCGACTGGCTATCAGTGAGAATGTAGATAGTTTGGTTTTTAAGGCCTTTATCTAAATTCAGTTTGGCACATACAGTTATCGCATACGTTTCTGATTGGAAAACAGTAGACAACTGTCCCATGCTCTGATACATTTGTCTGTCCTTGGAAAAGATGCCTGCTCCCGTTCCATGGTTAGTTTTTGATCCATCTGTGTACCAGATCAGGCAATCCTTTTCTGCGGGTCGGAATTCTCCCTTCCATTCTTCCCTTGTAGGGACATATATCTTATAATTCTTTCCGAAGTTATACGTGGGTAGTATTTTGTCGCTTCCCATGTTTAACATCCTGTCGAGTTCTTGCGTGGTCTCCATTTGCAAATGCTTTGTCCTTGGTGCGTTCCTGTTCCACAATTCAGCTGTAGACAGCCGATAGAGTGCTTTACAGGCTTCGCCTTCTATGTGTATATGTAACGGAGGCAGTCCTAGGATAATCTCCATGGATGCTGTTGGTGTAGTGGGAAATGCACCAGAGATCGCACAGCAGACCATCCTCTGTAGTTTCCTGAGGGCATTTATACATGTCACCTGTTGGACTTTCGGCCACCATACTAGTGCTCCATAGGTCATAATAGGTCTCACCATTATTTCGTACAGCCATCGTACAATGAACGGTTTAAGACCCCAAGTTTTGCCATATGTGTTCCTACACATGCCAAATACTCTTGTTGCCTTTGTTATACTATTGTTAACATGTGTGTTCCAAGTGAGTTCTCTGTCCAGCGTGACACCTAGATACTTCACCTCCTTGGCCAATTTAATCTCCGTACCGTTTAACCTGAGGTTGTTTAATCCCGTCAGTTTCCGGAGCCTTGTAAAAGGTATAATAACAGTTTTGTTCGGGTTAATGTTCAGATGATTCTCTGAGCACCACTTTTGCACATTCCCCAAGACTTTGTTCATTATATCTTTTACCGTGTTCGGAACTTTGCCATTGATAAGGATGGCAATGTCATCTGCATAACCAACCGCAATTACTGGTCCTTTATTGAGGCAGGCTATTAGAGAATCTACGACTAGACTCCACATTGTCGGAGATAGTACTCCTCCTTGCGGGCATCCCTTCGTCGTCATCACCGACAGCTTATCTCCCATGAGCTCAGTTGTAGCTATTCTACTTTTGAGCATATTATTCATCCATCTACAGAGCGTTTCCGGAATACCGTGCTCTATTGCCGCTCTACAGATAGACTCAAACGTAGTCTGGTCAAATGCCCCCTCTATATCAAGGAAGGCACCTAGACATAGTTCTTTACTTTCGAGCGCCTTTTCCGCCTGGTTCACTACATAGTGTAGAGCTGTCTCTGTCGATTTACCAGGCTGATAGGCGCATTGCATCCTGTGAAGCGGATTCCTCTTAAGTGGACCATCCCTTATGTATCTGTCCACCATTTTCTCCAGTACTTTCAGTAGAAAGGATTGCAGACTTATAGCCCTATATGATTTAGGCTCATCATACGTTGCTTTTCCTGGTTTTGGAATAAACGTCACATTGACCAACCTCCACGCTTTTGGAATATATCCAAATGCTATGCAAGCTTTTAGTAGTCTACATAAGTGCGGGCTAAGTATAGATATCCCTTGTTGCAAAAATATCGGATAGATGCCATCTGGTCCTGGGGCTTTGTACGGCTGCAGAGTGCCCACCGCCCATTTCAGTTTCCTGTCATCTACCACATACTTTGCCACCTCCCAGTCTCTCTTAGAGGTTTTTATCTCCCAAGGTTCTAGGCTATTTAGATCCTGCTGATCAATTGTTGTCTCTATGCAACCTGGAAAGTGAGTTTTATACATCACTCTCAATGTTTCTTTGCCAGATTCTGTTTGCATACCTTGTTCGTCTTTAACGCTCGACAGTGGGTTTGCCTTAGTGATAGCTATTGATTTAGCTAATCGCATTCCTTCAGGCAGGGTTTTTATAGAGTCACATTGGTGTCTCCAAGCAGCCCTCTTTACCTTTTTAACCATTTTGCCATACTCGGTTAGGGCCTTATGATAGTCCTTAAAATCCTTTTTGGCCTTAGCTTCATTGAAGAGCCTTCTTGTTTCCTGTTGCATTTTTGCTACCTCTGGCGTCCACCAAGGTTCTTTTTGGCTCCTAGGTTTACGCTCTGGGCAGCTGTCCATCTAGGCAGTTTTTATGCCATTGACGATTCGCTCAGCTTCCAGTTCAAGGTCAATTATAGAGTTGAGCCTTGATCGCGGAGCGCCTAATTCTATTTTTAGCATTTCTCTGTACGATACCCAGTCAGTATGCCTTGGGTTCCTTTTGCGAACATTTTGTGATTTTAACTCGTCACCTTTATACCTGAAGCATATGTAGTTATGGTCGGACAGTGTGGTTTCATCCGACACATGCCAGTCCTCAATTTTACTAGTTGCCTTCCTACAGGCCAAAGTAACGTCAATGACCTCTCTTCTCGCAGAGTTGAAGAAGGTGGGTTTGTTACCTTTATTTAGAATAAGAAGAGGTGAACTTACCAAGTAGTCAGCTAACTTCTCTCCTCGGTCATTGTTGTTAGTGCTGCCCCACATGATGTGGTGGGCGTTAGCGTCACAACCTATGACAAGGCCCAGTTTTCTATCCTCGGCATGTTTCACAAGTGTGTCCATCTCCGGTGTAACTGGGTCCTTTTTCTCGTATGGCAGGTAGGCTGCAGCCATGACTACCGCCTGCCCTGCCCCATGTTGGACCTTGACTGCTGTCAGGTCCCTGTAACATAAGGAATTAAGGAGCATGGCGTCTATACCATATCTGATAAAGACACATGTCCTCGCATCATTAGTAGTACAGTGAGTGAAAATTCGACTGTTAAGACTACCAAAGCCACTTACTTGGCCTTTGTACAGATAAGGTTCCTGTATAAGAGCTATATCGTTCTTATTCAGCCGTAGCTCCCTAGCAAGAATAGCTACGGCTGCCTTGCAGTGATGTAGGTTAATTTGTACACACCTTAATACCGCCATTGGAAGGCCTTAGTTTTGCCGGCGTACCGCCGACGGTCCACTGTCAGCGTCCGAGGACGCCTCCGTCTCCATCGCGCCGCAGGAGTCTCGGGGCGACGATGCCTCCGTCAGTGCGCCGAATTCCATCGGCCCATCCGACGTGGCGGGTGACAGCACCAGCTGTTCGGCAGCATCCACCAGTGGCGAAAGGGACGCCGGTGGTCTATCCGGTGGCCTGGTAATTACCAGGCTTGGCCGCGGTGACGGTGCGCGCGGCCGCGTAAGCTTGCCCAGCCCCCGTCGTCGTAGGTCCAGCGGTCGCTGAGGGTTGGCTAGCTCCCTACTCGTGGACGCAACCGCCAGCCGGTCCTGAGCTCTCAACGGCGGCCTTTCGGCCGGCCGAGGGCTCCCAGTCCCGCCTACTGGCTGCTGCTCCCGCGGCAGCGGCTGTGGCAGCGCATCCCGCTCCTTTTCCCCCTGCCCACCATGACTCCTCAAGAACCTTGAAGAGATCGATGCAAAAACCACTGCGCAGCCTGAACCCCACGGACTTGATATAGTCGGCAGAGCACTGGTCCATGAGCACGATGCGCCTCACATTCCCCCCTTCAGCAACTGTGTCTACTACCTTCCATTCGCCCGTTTTCAGGGTCGGATGGTATCGTTGCAGGATTTTGAGGAGCCTTGCGATGTCACGAATGACGTGGTTCCTCGTCTTCCAGGCCATCTTGACGGGTTTAGGTAGGTCTTTGGCATGCATTACCTTGACTTTCTTCCCGTCGATAGTCTCGCCTTTGACAGCATCACGGAGCCATTCCGCGTCACTCTCTCTACTGCAAGAGAAGTGCATGGCACCCGCAACTATGCCCTTCATCTCGACCTCCGGTAGATTGGTGGTCGCCTCTAACTTCTCGAAGAGTAGTGGCCCGAAGAGGTCCCACCCATCGCCTTCAAACTGAATCGTCGGGAAACCTTCCGGGACGACTGCCATCCTAACGGCTGCAGTGGCCTGGCTATGTGTGGTGGAGCTATCCACTCTTGCCTTTTTGGCCCCAGCAGCCCCTTCGACGGTCTCATCGCTTACCTCACGATTCCTTTTAGGCGTCGATGCTTCAGGTCTATCGACTGCCCCTTCCTTTCTCATTTGCATACGCAACTTACGCTTCGCAGAACCACTCAGCCGCTTGCTCCGTTGCGTCTGCCATTCTGAAGAAGGTCCAGGCACGGCCACCGCGTCGTCACGAGGTACATTACCCTCTCCAGGTCCCTCCTGCCAGGTCCGTAATTGGCCCTGAGCAGGTGGCCCGGGATTAGGCGCAACCCTCTGTTCAGACGCGGGACGACCTAACAGCTGTCCCTTGACCTCCATACTTACCGCAGCAGATTGTTTGGCTGTTGATGGTTGCGGGCAACTCAAAGCTACCTCGTTCCCATCCTGTCTCTCCTTCCTCCCTTCTTCACCAGCGCCGTGTTTTCCATTTTTATTATGGGGTGCCATAACAATATGTCAAACAATTTCGTCTCTTCAACTCCCCACCCTCCACGGAGTCCTCAATTGGGGATGTCTGCTAGACACCAGGGCTATTGAAGAGATATAGTACTCCGCCAGAGCAACCTGCGAGACCAACCCAGGCGGTAACGGCCGCGCGAACAGCGCGGACACGCAAAACCGATACCGCCATCGACTGCAGGCCGCGATCCTTTGGAGCACTCACCGAACGTCATCTGAGGGACGGACGTTGCAGCCGATTGATTCACTGCTGGCTAGGCAGGAACCGCCCGTGTGAGACGAATAGCCAGACCGAAGAGGTGTGTTGCCGCAGTCCCTTTGGCTCAACCTCCAGGATTCCTTCATCCGTCCGCACGGGTCCCCGCGCACGGCAAAAACACGCGGGTGGACTCAACCTAACTACCCCTCATCAATATCTTGTGATGGTGGGCCCGCGATACACACTCCACAGTCCACAGAGTACCGCAGTGGGATAGTGGATAGGAGTTGGGAAGGATTAGATAGGAGAGGGATTTTGTGTAAGGTAGAGTAGAGTTTTTTGCACTTAATTTTATTCAAATAAGATTCAACGTATATTAATTATTGACGAGTAAAAAATCCAAAAAAAATATCTTTCGAAACCCACTGTATAGTACAGGTGTTGAAACTTAGTCGACTATGAACATCGTCCTGATTACTCGCTATCTAATTCTATGAATTAAAAGGACGATAAACATAGCTCGACGGAGGATATTCGCTCATTAAATATGTAGCGAGAATTAATCGACTCATTTTTATCGAGTTAGCTAAGTAGCTTTAATTATTACGTCTCTGACGGTGGTAGATATCGAAATGTGATATATTTATTTACTTTAAAATAGATATGGTAAATTAACGTTGATTAAAACTAAAGTGAAATTATGCGACCAGTTTGATTATTAATTTTCACCAGATATAATGTATGAAACAAACTAGGTGACTTCTTTTAACCGCCTCTTTTTTACAACGGTTTGACTAAAGACATTAGTCTTGGGTTCGAATACCGCATGAGCATCTTAAGTTGTTTCCAGTTTAGTCAAGGCATTGCAGGCTTGAATCTGCGAATTATCTGATTGGATAGTTGAATACGTGCTTCTAAAGATTACCTCTATGTTAAGTCGTTGATCCCAGCGGCCATCTGGTGTTCGTGACAGAAACCATTTCATAGGCCTATAGTGTTGGTTTCATTACTTAAAAACAAAGGTTTACAGGGTAGATTGACCTGATAAATTATACGATATAAGAAATACAGCTCCTAATATATAGATTTACACCCATATTCTTAAACGTTACCTTATAGGTCTCCTCCACTCAACCTCATTCGAGGACGCCTCAAGGAAGTCCTCCAACTTTCCTTGAAAACGGTATTCTTAATTGTTTCCTTGAGCAAACTCCAGTGAGGATGAGTCAAGGAATGACGTTCCGTTTTATATCTGTATGTTGGTAAACCGCTTAACGTTTTGACGTAAAGAGAGATTTTGACAAAGTTTCTTTTTCAATTCTAGATTACTGGCATAGATTTATTATAAAACAAAAAAATACATAATACACAAAGAACTTATTACAGTAGGTACAAGTTCTTTTAAATCTGGTCCTCAATAAAAGCATCTACTTTTCGTTAAACGAAACGTTCGAAGCTTCCTTAAGGTACCTCTCGACCAACCTTATATTTGACAGTTCGTTCCTCACCTCCATTGAGTAATTTCCTTAAGGTGAGGAAGCTAGTGTCAACTATGAATATCATTGAGGTCGAGTGAGGATGAGTGGAGTTTGAGGAAACGTTTGAGAATATGGGTGTTAGCTTTGTACAAAATAAAGGAGTAGAAATGTCATTTGATCGTTGTTTAGGTTATCATTGAAGTGCTCATTACCGTCATCCGATACGGCAGGTGACTACGGTTGCTGGTCGAGATTCTGCGCACGCGTCACTTCAACTATACAGCGGGATGTATATACATTTTGTATAGTATTGGATAAGGATATATTTTTTATACAATAACTTTGGCAGTCAAGAACAGCCGCAAAATATGTTTGGCGGTTGAAATAGTTGAGATTGAGGTAGCCAATCAGAGTAACTTTGTACAACGTTATAAAATACAACGGTGATCAACTATTCTTATAAAAAGCCTGTTAAAAGGGAAACACTAGTATTAGATTTCTTAAGCTGCCTGAAGGCATTTGAATTTACTTAGCGATAGCAGCCGGAACCATGCAAGCACTGAGAAGCAAATGATAACATGAGATGGTGGCGACTAATCTAAAGCAATAAATACATGCTTAAGGCGTTTTCCTGTAGACCCGGGGGTCATAGGTTCAATTCCCATGGAAAGCATACTTTGTTTAGTTGTTTCCAGTGTAATTAGAAAATTGCAAGTTTGAATCACCTAGATTGTCTGAAAATAAAGATAATTCCGTGCTTCGGAGGGCACGTTAAGCGGTTGGTAACTATTGCCATCTGGTAGGCCGTAAAGTAAACACGTCAGAGGCCGAGAGGCGGTACAGAAGAACTCTAACACCAGAGTGTGCATGATCTGAACCATGGACATGCCCTGGGTTATTTAACGTGAGTTACAAATGAATGCGTATTGGTAATATGGAAAATTCGGATAAAGATTTTAATTCTAAGCTCACCGAACGAAACGTGACAGCATGGTAAAAAATAATGAAAAAAAACTTGCCAATTATGTAAAAAAAAAATGTGTCCTTAAAAAGTTTTTTTTTAATAGAAGCAACAAACTAGCATTTAAAACAATTCCTACCTTTTTCCCTAAAAGTTATAAAATTTACGATTGCCCTTGGGTCGTTTGTGGAACACCTTGTTTAAGCAAATACACCTGATCGATTTCGTTACTGCACCTTGCTCCGAATGTGAGTGGCCCCGTAGCCCTACACCACTCCGACACCTGTCTTTGTCGCTCTTTTGTTTTAAATACAAGTGTATTAAAAAAGGCTGAAGCTCTTCTCTATTCCTGAGGGAATTCCCTTAGTGGATACCTACGTTATGTAATTTATCTGCGTACAAACTTCGAGTAATCTGTCAAGTGATTGATTGCTGTATTGATATACCAATTACCAACGGTTCTCTTTTATGTGTGTGGGTGATTAAACAAAATGCAGTATTTGTCAGTGTATCATAGCTTATCATATTATTAGGACTATTGTCCACATGTTGACAAAACCTTTTTTTTTTTGTTTTTGTCAATCTGTCTAAATTTGTAAAATTACTAATTACAAAATTACTATTATTTTAATAACGTTTTGTAGCAAGTTTTTGATAAAGTAAGATCTAATGTCTAAACCTGTTATTTTTCACTCAATTTCCCAATTAAAATAATACAGATTTCCGCTTATGAAAAGTCAGAATTCTCGATTATTATTCAACAAAAACTTCTAGTTCTAGTCATTTGAATTGTTTCACCCCATTGTTGCACGAACTGGTCTGCCATCAAAAGAATACAGACAAAAAATATACAACCTTGACTATATATACATAAGGTGTAGTTCAGAAAACCGAATTATAAAATTATTTCCATCAGTTGAAAATTGCAAGTGAAGGAAATTAGACTTAATATAACGCTTCTGTAATCTGCAATTCGACTGATTTAATTTTAGAGCTGATTAAATCTAAATGCTGTTTTAAATTACAGTTTTATTTTTTGAGGCATAGAGTCTCTTTTCTGTTGTTATTTTTGTTTCCCCTTTTTTTGTATTGGAAGGTGTGAAACAGTGTCTTGCTAAGCTGTTGGGAATGCGACAATTTCGCTAGCTCTATATAGAGCAAGTACCAGTGTCGGGAATTTCTTGTGTCAATTAAAATAAATTGAAAGATTAGAAGTTCAAACTTGAGATTGAAAATTGTTATCAAAACTATCTTCTTGTTCTTCTAAAAATCCTTTGAGTATAGAATGTTAGCAATTAAGTATCCAGGTCCATTTTTATATGTTCCGTAGCCAGGATTTATTTCTTTAACCTTTTTTCCAGCCACTTTACCCATTGTTGAGGTCGTATAGGAAGTCATATCGAGGTAAAGGAAGCGTAACGCTGATGTCAAAGAAGTGACCCAAATTGGAAACTTTCCGGTCTTTAACAGTAAGTATATAAATGTGTTATCGCGAATTCATAAGAGGTGACTTGTGAAAAAATCTCTCTTTCTCCCTATTCGGTTTCGTAACGTTGTTTTTTTCGTGGGCGGGGTGGTAACCCGCCGCACAACCCCCTTAGTGCTGGAGGACCACAACCGTCGTTGGTCAGTAAGCCCATCGGACTTAGCCGGTAGTGTAGCTAGGCTGTGCTACCGACGCTTTCACTATGCGCCACCCAGGGGATGCTTCTCTACGGAGTGAGGGCCGGCGAGAGGACAGCAACAACAGGATTCCCAAGCACGCAACAAGGAAAACGCTACAAGGAAAATTATGATTGGTAGGTAAGTACTTTTCTTATTTTGCTGGCCCAGCGACCTGAAGTGGATGACAGATGACTTTTTACTTAATCCAATTTGGTTTAGATCGAATTGTTTTTAATAAATCGTCTAATTCTTTGAACAGTAATAAGATATAAATAAACTAGTTTATTAGAAGTGAATTACATATAAGTATCTCTCAGAAGACTTAATTAATTGAGAAGTTTCAGTACATGTGTGTAGAATTTGCATAAACAGCGTTCGCTATCGCAAAACAAAACACGATTTGGAAGAAATAAATCGAATAAAAAATCGATTTTAAGCGTTCGATCTCGGCCGAGTGCCCGGGTGGACGCAATTAAAGGTTTCCGAGAAATGGCTCGGACCGGCACAGATATACTTACTGTTTTGCGTACTACGCTAAAATGAGCGACGATAAATGACGCCTGTTTATCTGATCACAATTAAACCAGTCTTTGAATCTTAGGACTATGCCATCTGTACGACTTCTTAGCTTAACTATAGAATGAGTACTAAACTTATAAAATTCAATACTAATATTCATCTTGTTTACTAAATTGTGTAATGCAATTCGTTTTATTAAAGGCTCTTCTCTTTCTTTTGAACCTTCAAATATTTCATCTTTCTTTTGTTTTACTTAGATAAATGGAATTCTTGTTAATTTTTTATCTATTAATTAACACTTATAGAGCATTTTTCGTGAGTGCTAGTGAATATCACTGTTTGTAGTTTTAGATTGTCAATCTTTTTTTTTTGCATATCCAACTAATTGAGAGCTAGTAAAAACTCACATGTAATGCGACCGAAGCCACTATCCCTAGCATAGAAGAGAGCTTTTTTGTAATACGTGAGGTAAGGTAAGGTTGATAAAAAAAACAAGTACCTAACTATTTTTCAAATATATAGCGTAAACCTGTACCAATTTCAGATTTAAGTACTGAATCATCATTGACGTTATTCTTAATATTAATTACACTTTAGTAGTATGTAACTCATATTTATAAAATTATAGTAACTTTTTCTACATACTTATTTAAAAAGTTGAACGACCTATTAACAAGCGTGCCCCAATCAAGAAGGAAATATAGTTATTACGTAATTTCGTAAAGACTATCCTTCAAATTTACTTGAATAACGGCAAAAGAGCGGCACTTCATCATAATTTTGGAGCATATGTGGTAAAAATTAAAAATTCGTTCGGCCATTACCAATACTTCACGGGTCTTATCGCTTATCATCACTAACAAAGGGGATCACATCACTAAACAAGGTGTTTACTGTGAGATCCCGATCGAAAAAAGTGGGAACAAAACTAAACTAAATCCTTAGCGAATAAATTATTGGGGCCACAGATTGGGTTAGTACACTTGAATCATTTGATCCCTCGACATTATTATAGAAAACTATATACTTATTCTTGAAAGAGGCCTTTGTCCAAAAGTGGATGCGGCACAAATGATGTTTATATAATACTTGTATAACTTGAATGGTTAATTGGATAGATCAATAGATTGATCAAGTCAAGCGAGCGAAGCGAATCTGCTTTACCTATTTACTGCTAGAAAAGCGATTTTATATTGTGTCATATTTCCACAAAAAGAGGTATGTTGTTAACTGGCCAGCTACTTAATGGCTCTGTCTTAAAATTAGGATGCGCTACAGTTTCTTTTCTGTTATTTTTGAGAAGATTTTATAACTTCGTTGTTGTTAAGTAACTTAAAAATTTAAAACGCGAAACAAGATAGGATTCTCACTACTACTAATGGCAAGAATTCAATAAAACACCAATAACAGATTTTAACAGTATTTTTTTTCAATAATAGTACAAAAATTGCCAAAAAATCTATATCTTACAGAAATAAATAAAATGAGTGTTAGTACCAAAATACATTTGTGCATAAATTTGACCCCGTTCCTATTCTTTATTTCTTCAAAGATAGTGGACAAACCCCCAAGCCCAGGCTTCGCGGCCGCGTGTCCTTTCTTAATTGGCCCGTGTTGGACGAAAAACTTTACATTTGTTAGGTATTCCAGGAATTATACACTTGCATCGTGCATGCCTTCCTTTTGTTATCGATAATGAATTTCGATGTCGCTTTTGCCTAGCTCGACGTTTTATCCAACACCATTAAGACACCAGTAAGGAGCTATAATGTTTATAGCCTGGGTTATGCTTACACGCAATATCCTTTTGTTGGCTTAAGACACAACTAGTCTCATTTTTATGAAAAGTCGCCTGCCTTAAATCAACTTTTCTTAAGGATACTGTAGTTTTATTGATTCGTCATTAATCCGTTAACCGGGAAAGCGCTGCGATGAGTGAGAAAGAGTATACGACCTATCTTCGTGTACCTCCGCATACACGTGTAAGTAAAAATTTATTCGATGGTAACTAAAATATTGAAATTGATATAAAAATTATTTTTGAAATCCCTTAATAATGATCTCTTAATAAAACATCATGATCATCGTCGATCATCCTTGTCAATTATAATACCTTCCCCTTTCAGCGATTAATAGGCGTGAATGATATACCGTCACGACGACCGACTTTACCCAAATAGCTCGTCAACTTTAATGGAGACCAGTCAAGCGAGATTTTCCTCAAAAAATGGGAAATCTGATGACTAAATGCTTAAGGTGGAGCGCGCGTGTCACTGAACATAAATTGTTTATTATTTTTTATGGGATTTTCATGAGCGCGCCTCGTTAAAAGATATTATACATGTTCTAGCACCGATTTCTTATAAGTTGCTTACTGATATTCGATGCTTCTTGATATGTTTTTTTTTTTTTTTACTAGGTTGGCAATCAGGCATACGGCCGCCGTAAGTTTTCTCACTCTTATCATTAAATTTTTATTCTTATTAACTTTAGCTTTGGGTACTAAACTGTACATCATCACAGCCAAGAGTCCACTTAAATGTATTTGTCAATTTTCCTCCATAAAGCCATCAGCTTTCCTCTTCGCAATGATAAGATTCGGAGTAATTTTTAAGACCGATACGATGTCATTTCTTTTTGGGAATGCTTTTGTTGGAGACCTATGTAATTTCTTTAATTTCCTCTTACGACACCCACGTGAAGTAAGAATTTCTAAGTTAAAAACAAAAAATTGCTTGGTATATTAGCAATGCCAGTCTTCTAGGGCCACCATAAATATTAGGTTCCTCTAGAAATAATAAAAAGTGAATAAATTTCAATTCTCAGGTTACTACTATAAGTTTCTGTAACGACGTCATCTATCGCTCCATCTCATAATACAGGTATATTTTCCACTTTTCTTAAGATTTCCCGAGGTGAACGGTAAGCGTTGCCCTGATGTTTGAGGATGAGAAACGAGCGGAAGGAGGGGGTGAAAGGGGGTGTATTGTAAACACAATTACCACCTCCCTCCCTAGGGCAACAAATGGCAGCTAAACGACCCATTCGCCTGTGATTTGTTAGCAATATGCTTGAGATTTGAAACACAAATGCCTCTTAAAATTCGTTTTAGGTGTTTGCGTATCTGCTGTCTTAAAGGCACTTTGTTAATTAAATTGAGATTATATTTTATGACGTTATCTCTTAATGAATTAGGTTATAGTAATAGCCATGTTGGCTATTACTATAACCTAACTATAATTTTTGTAGTTGATTATTTTAATAACATTTGAGGGTCATGTATCTATGATTTTCCTGGTCGTTTTATAATTATGTAACAAAATGATCGAAAGGCTTTATCTTTCCTAGTAGGTTTAATTACTATATTTGTCTTTTTTTTTCATCATCTGCTTGTCCCTCACTGCAAGAAGTATGAAGCATTTTTTTATAGCCTTAATTGTCCCACTGTTGGGCAAAGGCCTTCCCTCTTGTCTTCTACGCGTCCCGGTCACTCGCCGCTTGTTGCCATCCAGTCTCGAATTTGTCCAGATCATCCCGCCATCTCTTCTGGAACCCAGAATGTTTCTAGTCGGGCCCAAATATAGGTTAATTGCTAGGTAAGACTCAGCAATCCAAAAGAAAGACAACTAAATGAGCACACAAAAAAAGGATAATATTTTGAACCCTGCTGTGAAAAGCAGTCAGGAAAACTCAGCCCCAAATTCAATTTCAAGCGTAAGTTAGGTAACATATTGGTACTTAAGTACCTAAATTTTAATACATGCTGCTTTCAATTCTTGCCAGCAGTTCCCGTAGGTGTTAAGGCAACCCGATTGGTATCGCGTTATCCTGGCTGGTTTAATAAAGGCGATAATTAAATGTTGTACTTGAGTGGTTTATACCGCGGCGCCCCGCCCCCCTCCGACGTACGATTAACGAGTTGTGTGTTAGCTGGCTGGTCATTCGGATGAACAAAACGATGAATGCTGTATCGATATTTTTTAAATACCGAAATTCTTGAATTTATTTCTAATACTATTTGTGTACACAACACAACGCCTACCGATCTAAAGTTCCGTAGCTTATATAGACCTGTTATCTAACCCTGAAAGAATCTTGTTACAGTGAAAGCTCCTACTACATTTGTTGTAATATTTTGTAATTTTTAGGGTTCCGTTATTTTATTTGAATATCCTATTACGGCTTGTTTTAATGTAATAGGATATTTTTTGTGAACATAAATTTCGTCGTATATTTCCACATTCCTCCAAACCGGTTGATTAAACAGCTCAAATAAAACGTTTTGACACCCAACTACTCCAAGTGTGAAGTTTGAACTTCCGTTCATACCAAAATGCGTCGTAATCGAGCAAGGAGACAAGCACGCCGCGTTTTATGGCCGTCGTAAACCGAGAAACGTACTGTAATGTCACAAATATACTGAAGTTTGACTTTATCGCTCCACAGGCATGTTGAATTCGTTAATCATCGCTTAAATCACTGAATATAGTTTCGTGGTACTTAAACTGACTGTCGTTTTCTGAAACAGGTATCAACATAAACATACACTCTCTTTTTTCCAGCCTAATTTGTCTTCTTACTGAGGCCTATTCTTTTGCAGTGTAGATTTGAGCGTTTTTATCTTTTCAAAGAGCTTTTGGTCTGTCCACGGTTTCTGTGGCCAAACCACGGTTTCTAGTATATTTCGGCTTCATTTTACATACTCCCTACGGCTTATATGACTTGCCTATTTCTATACACATATTAAACCCAAGTACCTAGATATATTTGTATAATTTTAAAAATCTTAAAACCAGTGATATCCACTTACCTTAGGTACTTTCTTTCATCATTTTAGTGATAGGTCTACAAAGGCATAATACTTAATTTTTCAAAGACGCATTAGCGCAAAAATGGGAACTGCGTTGCGGAGATGAAGAAATATACTTTCCTCACTAGTTTCAAGAGTTCAGTTGCTTACGTTTGTTACGTAGCTGGCCACTGTCGGAAATCAAGTAACATGAAGTGTTTTGCCAGGCTACCTCCGCCAAAGCGGCCTGAAAAATGAATTCCGTGCAACAAAAAGTTGTCATGTGCATTTCATATATCGGAGCAGAAATTAGTATGTACCTTACAAATATTCATGAAATTCTTATTATTATGTACGCAAATTCACATTGTAATACTAATGGAGTACAGTTCATAAACTTATGATCTATAAAATGATGCTTTTATCTGGCTGGCGTTAATGCCGCCATTAAAAGTAATGAGCAATGAACGTTCCTGTATGAAATCCGGAGAGCACTGTTACTCCCGAGTGTTATTAAAGGGATCGCGTCCAGGAACCTATTCTAGATATACGCCATCCATCAAACTATTCGATAAAAAGTAAATCACAGTGTCCATTATACGATGGTGAAACTAACCGTTGCCTGCGGGTCTGTCCATAGATATTATAAAAGTTAAGTAACCTTGAGACACACAATTGTCTGTGTTTATTTATACCTCACTCATTGACACACAAATTGTGAGTCTTAAAGGGTCATTAAATAAGGAGCTAAACTCTCTTTACTTATTTATTAACCAAGATCATGTATGTACACAGAAAAACATACTTTGTTTGTAATACTTGATAGACTTCAAGGATTTTAAAACAAAGTATGTTGATATGTTTTTCTCAATTAAAATAAATACAACACATTATGCATTAATCCTCCATGACTGATATTCATACCTTCCTACATTCCTTACACCCAAGAATACAAAAGACTCTCTGAAGTAAAAAAAAAACTAAAAAAAGAATGCTACTAATTGCATTATGAAAATAAGCTATCAGGTGTACTAAAGGCAGTTAGATGTGGTATCATAATGGGGTAATATCTAAAAAAATCACAAAATACTTCGTTTCTTCACCGTAAAAAAAACGTATTATAATGGAAACCCTGCGTTTGTAAGTGCGCAAAGCGGAGCAAGCGCCCTGGGCACAGGTCCGGACGGGCCGTTTATCGGCGCACGCGCATTCCCCACCACGCCCTCGCTCGCGGCCCATGCACGACCACCACGCCCCGCAAGGGTGCCCAGTATCTGGGAAAATTTGAATAATCAGTACGGCCCTGGACGGACTCTTCAGCATCTACATATAGCGCCAAGTATTTGCCAATTTGCGTTTGGGAAGACCACAAGATGAGCCGATGATATATCGCGAGTGTAAGGCAAGACCTGGATCAGAACGTAACAGAAAGGCTCAAGACCTCGGGGAATGGCGAATGCTTGAGAAGATCAACGCTCAGCAGTGAATGGAGAAAAATAAATAAAGAACAATTTGCGAATGAAGAAGAAGAGGAATTTATAACGAGCCTGGACGGAAGGCATTTAGAAGCTCTATCTGGCAACGCTATAAATATCTGTCGCCAATAATATCTTGCCATTATGTGGTACGAGTAGCCGGGCTCTGCGCTCGTGTAAGAATTTCAGGAAATCTGTTCTTAAATGTCATAATAGCCAGATTCGGCTTTATATGTCAAGTAGTTTTGAAAGCGAATCTTGATCTCCGAAGCAACCTGCTAAGGACAGAACCAGATAAGCGCTGGATGGTCTTAATGAATAAATTATAAAGTTTTAATTTTTTTTCCAAATTTTGTTATTTAATTCCTAAATTTTCTCGAATTTTCATAATAGCAAATGTTTGATCACTAATAGTAATTTATATCATATTTGAAAACCAGTGTTCCCGAATGCGACCCTGTGCCGTTTGCTATACAGGCGCGTGAAATACTGGACGTTGAGGCAGCCGCGAGCCTGCCATTATAATGAGGCGTTATTTATTGAACGATCCTGTAACTAATCACTCCACATACTTTTGGTACATAACAAAAAAATAATATTAAACAACAATAAGAATATGGACATTGCTTATTCATATATATATACCATATCAAGTCTGCAGGTTTCTACCTACCCTTTTTGAAATCTTTACTATAATAGATACATTTTCACTTGCTGTATAATTTTAGTTACTTACTCATCACTACTAAACCGAACATTATACTGCATGAAAAGACAGTCATTACGTAGCTTCAACTAGTTAGTCAAATAAAACTTAGTACAATTCTGTCGTTTTCTGAATCATGTGAATTTCGTCTAAATATTTGAAGGTGCGACGAGGTTTATTCATCCATGTCAAAGAAATTATACACTACGCGAATCCATGTTACTTTCCTACACTTTAACCAACTTCAAAAACGGATGAGAGTCTCAATTTGTCGAAATCTTTTATTATTATTTTTAGGTATGTTACGCGGTTATTTGAAAGGGTATATAGGTAGTTTCCAAGTGTCTTATAATCATGAGGTCAGGATCTGCATGTAAATTAAAACTCATGCCTAAATAACAATTTTTTATATTCGAAAAGTGTGTCTTTGCCTTCGTTTTTTTAAACAACAATGCTAACCAACAAAATATACGATCAGTTATGCTAACCCGTGACCCTACTCTCTGTGGCATGTCAAAATCATGTACATTATTACTTCGGCGTGTAGATAACATTATCTATAATGAAATAGGCTATTTTGACAGGCAACTAACTGTTGCGAGTAGCTGCAGCGCCGTCAATCTTCATCTATTTCGGCGTAATGATCCATCGCGAAATCACTTTCGATTGTATGTTAATTTGTAATAGGTCTTTTAGGACTTGGATGTTTTAGAAAGATTGGTTAAGAGAATTGCCAGTTTTTAATTCAGTAGCATATGAATATTTAAAAATATTTTATATCTACCTCTCCTTCAGACGACAAAGGTCCATCTAAAAAAAATTCTAGGTACTTAAAAATGTCTGTAACAAGAAAATTGAAGATGTATAGCTATAAAAACACTATGTATAGCTATAATATGTGTTTGAATGCGACTATTGCTAGGACTACATGATGGTTTTAAAAAAAATAATTTTCTATTGATTTAGTTTAAAAGGATTTTTAAATACTACAGGCGAATGTTTATTACTCCTTTTCTTACTATGAACAATTCAACTGTTTCGCAACTATACTGTAAGGTTATATCAAGATTTTCAACTTTTTATCTTTAAATTTCCACGTAAGCAAATTATAGATAAGGTCTTCCTTGTTAAAACTAAATTTATATTTGGCATGTCTATATAGAAATAATTGCATCTCAATCAATATTTCGGAAATTATTGAATATATTATAATTTTCTATACAACAAATAAGGGTTAAATCAGTAGAACCGGATTATCGATCAATATATATTTTAAATAAAGGGCTAATTTGTTTAATATCTACCTCTAATAGGCATATCCTCGCAAAATAATACGTAAATAACCAAGTAGAAACTAATTTCAAAATGTTCAGATCTTTTAACAGTCTAGCCAAAGGAACTGTAATATTTTTCATAGTAGAGATGAGTATCCCCGCCCACTTCGATAGTGCTAACGAGAGTGGTTATCCTCCATCGCAGTATCCAACGGAGGTTTACTCCTCATAGACCTTACAACTGCAATTACTAAAAAAAATACAAATCAGATTTTGTGGGTATGGTGTAGTGTGGTAGTATTAAGTTAAAAATTAAGTCTTAAGATGTGTAATGAGTACATTATATAAAAGAGTAAAGCAAATTGTTAATACAGTCGCCTCGTCTCTACAGGTTATGTTAAAAACCTTTGGTATAATTTATCAAGGTCATAATATAAATGAATAATATTTTTTATATATTACCTAATTATCCGTGTTTAACAATAAAGACATTTTGAATCATGCCTTTTAATTTTTAACTAAAAATGTCACTGTCTAAACAAGTTAAAATCGTGATGTTAATTGAAGCCTATTTTAAAGAATACCGTCTGATCATTATCATCATTTCGGGTAGATGACATGGTCCGGTCAATCGCCCATGCACCCTGCTGTCAGAGTTCTTCGAAACTGCCTCTCGGCCTTACTACTACTACTTACTACCACCTGATGCATCTCTTTGCCCCTAGTATGAGTTTTTCTTAACGCAGACGCTAGCGACTGCGTTAGGATTTTGTATGGAATTTCTTAGTTGCCTTACTATCCGCCAGAGGTTCTGTACAGGTTTGCCATACTAAATCGCTAACGCAGTAGCTAGCGTCTGCGTTAAGAAAAACTCATACTAGGGGCACTTATGTAAAAACATATAAAAAGTGAACTCAAACAGAGTGAATTTCAAATCGGGATGATAAAACTATAGACTATTTACGTTGGGAGCCAATGTCCAGTCCACATAGGAACAAAACAGCGTGTACTTATATGGCGAAACTTCCCATTATAATTTATTATGTGTAGCCTTTCTGTACAATATTGACAGCTAGCGATAGTTGTAATTAGTCAATTGGGTCCATTATTTAGGTATGTAAGTAGGGCGTCGATAGTAACACCTATGGACGGCTAGTCATTTGTTTTGTTTGAAAGTAGTAAAAAAAATATATCGTTCAAACGTTACAAATAAACAGATGTTTAATAGTATTATATTTCCATGCTTTGACTGAAACAAACCAACTTGAAGCCTACATTAGCAGTGGCGGTGGAAACCTCCTTTTTGGACGTCGGTTGATGACTTTAACTTAAACAATTTCATTTAAGAATTGTATTGCATTATATTTTTCTTTAAAAAGTATTGAAACAAACAAACTAGTATCTCCTGTTCCGGGACTCGATCTACCTATATCTCGTAACCAAGTTTTATCTAAAGCTGTTCAGTGATTTAGGCATGAAGAGGTTATAGAATGAATGAGTTCCTTTGGCATGTATAAAATTAGGAAGGATATTTTTTTTCAGGTCAGTTTTTCTTCAATTTATGACTGTCACTTCCTGTTTGAGGTTGTTTGTTAAGACCCTAATAAGGTTATGAATATAGAAAGGATATGGCAGGATATAAAATACTAGAATGGACACTTTGATATTTAAAACTGTATGGTTATATTATCACTAAGACCCACATTTTGAGGAGAGTTTTAAAATTTCTCAAATTATAAAATTGGCCAAGCGCGTGTTAGATTTATGCACCCAGGGTTCTGCTGACAGACGTGGTATAATGTTGCTGTTACGGTACTTATTTTATATAAAAAATATAGTATGTTGTATGAAAACGCCCTTTGTTTCTGAACTTTTATTCATTTTTATTAAAACAGGGATATTAAGAATTACAGCGGAAATTATACATATAAAATCTGTGAAAAACTTGTCTCTGTCACGGTTCACAAATATATACCTACATCTAATTTTTTTTGCGCCTTTCGAAAGAAGTTTCTTAAACAGTTTTTACGAGAACTACAAACGGAGGGAACGAGAAGAGAGGAAGTATTTATACTACAGAAATTTTAAAGCTCTTGTAGAGTCATGTTTATTTTAAGGCCGAATAAAAAAATTACATATGATATAGTAAATAAAGAGGTCCCATCTAGTAGAACAGAAACTACTTCGACAATAAAAATGAAACGCCCACATCACTGTGGCCCACAAAAAGTAACGAGGATAACAGAGAAATTAAATCGAGGCAATTAAAACACGGCTAAAAACCGTTTGGCGAGATGTATTGTGCTTATTGGACTCTATAGGCCGTTTCTAAAATATGAACCTTGTGGATTATTTATTGTATAATCTTAAGAAAAATACTATTATTTATACAAAATGTCAGTCTTTTATTTTTATTTTATTACCTTATTTATTTAACTTAATCATCATAATGATACTTAAAAATGATATTAAAAATTTAAATATTTTTCATTATATAAAAGTATATGGTATAGTCAATTCTGAATAACTAAAAAAATAAAACAAAATTTACGGTACAAAAGTATAATTTATTTGTTATTACTTACTGTATTTTTTTACAAATTATGTAATTTTAAAAATGCAAATAAATTTTATTTATTACTTTTTAATTAAATAATGACATGGGAGATTAAGTGGTGGAATAACTTTTAAATCACCCTGTAGGACGAACTTTGGTTTGTATGGAACGGTGAGTAAGCACATTAGGTAGGTTGTCGAGGCTAAGCTATTGCTTACCTATCAGACTTTCTTCGCCTCCATGTACTCATCTTAATCCATATCCATACTTCCATACTAATATAATAAATGCGAAAGTCTGTCTGTCTGTCTGTCTGTCACTCTTCACGGCTAAACTGCTGGACCGATTGTGATGAAATTTGGTAGGGATGTATTGTGAAAATGAAATGAAAATTGTGTTTCTCCTACCTATATCAAAAACAGCCTGATGCTATCCAATTAAAGAAATGGATGACATGAGAGGTAAACCAAGGGCGCTGAAGCTGAAAGTAAAAACGCATAAAGCGGACCACGAGCTCTTCAAAAAATGGAATTATTGGGAAAATATTTAATAAAAAGGGAGTTTTTGGGTATAAAGTAAAATTTAAAGTATAATCCATGGTACGAAATTTTATTTCTCGTAATTTTGTCAATGGACTGAATTACTAAAATTAGTTTATTCTTTATAGATCCGTGGAAAACAGGAGAAGTTTAAATTAGCTGAAATTCGTTGTAATCACAAAGAAATAATAAGTAGATGAATAGCTAACGAAAATTAGTTAAAAACGTTATTCGAACTTTTGAATATGTCTAATTGTGTTGTTGTTTCTAAACAAAAAAGACATCTTAACTCTTCAGATAAGTATCAACAATAATTTAAGTTCAACTAATAATGTTTCTATTAAGTACATCAAATTTTACGAGTAACATTTCAATGCGAATAGTTTCCCATAGATCTCGAGGCAAAACAACAAACATAGAAAGGCAATAGCCATTCAGAAAACCTATTATGTTAATTTAAAACACATCAGAGGACTGATAAGATCTGGGCTCGTTCACACCACACCTCCGAAAACAATAGTTAATAAGATGATTTATATCGATCCGAGATACTGGGTTCAACACGTCTCGACATCGTTTTAGCATAATCTCGAGTTCGGATCGAGTTGCAGTTGTACAGATGTTTCGAGCGAGTGATGTCCTTAATCAATGGTGGTTATGGTAATGCGAGAGAAGGTGTGAAAACGTTATTTTTTAATATCGATTGGAAAATATAGTACAGTCAATAATAATCTATAGAAATTTGATGTGAAATAGGAATTGATTAGCTTTCTAATAATAAGTGAATCATAATCTTTGTTTTGATGTAAAATAGAAATTAATAGGCTTTCTAATAGTACTGATTTCATGTCGATTGGTTGGTTTTATATCGTGTTTGTGCTTGGCATAGTTGTGGACTGACACCAAGTTACACTTGTGTTTTTCTATACTAGATATTACTTAGCAGCAGGATTTATTGAAAGCGGAATAGTTATGGATGATAGTACAAAAGCATAGAAATGGCATAACAATAAATAGGAAGCAGAGCCTTGACTTGCGCTGACGCTTTCTTTATTTTAAGAGTGCTGATTATAAAGTTATTTATTTAAGTATATATCTTACCTTAGTGCTGTATCAAGAAATGTATTTTTCATATAGATAGGGATGAAAGGAACTCTACCGACAAGAGCCCTTGGTCTTCGCTTTACATGTATTACTTCTTAATATGATTATCGAGGTTAGGATCGTTTAGCTCATCATCACCAACAATTGTGTTTTTGTTTCTTTAAAATTGGTGATTATAACAGAATGATGAAAAAGTATTTTTATGATGATGCTTAACTCTCCGATAAGATGCTTAATCGTGGGATAAAATTCTTTGTCATTAAACAGAAGTGTTTAACAAGAAGCCAATATCTTTATCGATATCGGGAACATGTGTTTTAAGATTAAAACCGGTTTATCTTGTCTAGATCCGTGTTTAATTAAATACCAATCAAATAAATGCCGACATGTGTCTATAAAGATTTCTATCAATTTGTTTATATATCATAAAAATTGTATATGATCTGAATTTTATTGTTAAATTAAAAAGATTCTATTAAAGGTACCGGTGCAGCGTTACAAGGCGACTCCCGTGAAACATTAAATTCCGCGAAACAAGTTCAAAGAAAACAATCTTAGCGCTATCAAAATCTATATCTGATGTCGCGGATTCGACAATGGTTTTCCTAGAGTGACGTTACCTCCCAGTTCGGCGCAATTAATTCGGTAAGAGTTTGACCACAAATTACAAAGTTTGGCTGCAGGCCGCTGGCACCATGACGCGCCGTTTCGTCCCTCGTCCGTGTTATTATAAAATAATGAAAGTCAAGCCCCCGCTGCGCAGCACAATTGGCCTGCTTAGCCGCCTCACCACCGTTTAACTATTTTAATTTTTCGTTTGCCCACTAACGGTCTTTCGTAAGCGTATACCCGTGTAAGAATGTATTGAGTATCGGCACAGAAATCGTTTCTGCGCTTCCAGTCCGCCTTCCTGTGATTGTTGTTGTGTTATTAAATTAATTTCTAGTACTCCGTGCTAGATTGTGTAGCTGTAAATATTACTCGTTTTAATTGTACTGTTGTATTGATTGTAATTATTGTTTGAAACACTTACCTAACTTACTTATCGAATATATAATTCGAAATTATACATTCTTGCAATTAAAGGTCCTGCTTCCGTCCAATCTAATCTAAATGAATCTAAAGATATGGAAAAAGCTAAAAAATTCCAGCAACTGATAGGCCGGGCTTTTAAGGAAATGACTGAATCGGTTGAGAACCCGGATCAGGGGGCTTAGCCAAAGTCACAATAGTAAAACGGTAACGAGAAACGACAAGAACAAAATGTATGGGATTGACATTAGATTGACCACGTAATTTACCGCCGCTTATGTCAATCCCACACATTTCGTTCTTGTCGACATTCGTTAGCGTTTTGAAATTGTCACTTTGGCTACGGGTGCAGTAGTTGCAAAGAGAACTAGAACTGTCAAATAGTGCTAGAACATTATGCTGAGAGGGGACCATTTTGATATAGGTTGTATGAGCCAAGACCACACACCCTAGATGACATGATGATGACGAGGATGCGTACCGCGATGATAGGAATTAAGAGTCAATGTTATTTGTACGGCTTCTTTATTGGTACTAAATTATAATTGTAAGTGAACAGCGGACAATATTGTCGCGCCGTCAGCGTTATGATATTTAGTGTGATGTACTGCAATGAGCTAATGAATAAATGTGTCGTTGCGCGCGCTGTCTATCTTAGCTATGGTCATCACGAGAGATATTATCTGTGGTGCATGGTCGTGAAGGCGGGAATGGACGGACGCGCACCGCCAACACAAATATATAAATATTGTTTATATTTTATCACATAAAAATAATCATAAGACGTCACATTTAGGTTATATTTATTTATATGTGCGTTGCTCCTACATAGGTAAACACAAATAGGTATTTGTTCATTTTGTTAAATGTTATTCACTTGCTTTTTCCATTGTGTTTTTGTGTAAAAGCAAATTAGCATTTTTTCTCTATTTACTCTTTTATTGTTTTAGTGATATACAAATCAGCTGACGTATACTCAGCGTACCCTATAAGACCTTAAATCGTTCTCTTAGCTCAACAAAAGTGGTTCAATTCAGAACATTTAAATACATATTAATGGGTACCTAAGTTATTTTCATAAAAACTTTTTCTTGAAAGTATTTCCCGGCAAATTACACAAAAAACAAATTAGCAAGTTGATTTCGCGCGTCTCACGCATGCGCGACATTCGCCGCGCCGCGGTCGTCGCGCCACCATGTGGCGGGCGGTTGTTATCTTGGCATCTTCACGCGCCACCGCGCGTGCGTACACGCACCCCCTACCTACGCCGTGGGTTCCGATGTTTTGGCCAATGTGCTAAGTGGCCAGTGCGGTTGTTCCAATTTTAAATTCAATTAAAAAGTGAGAATGAGTCCGGCCAGTCATTACCTAACGGTTTTTGTAATGTAATACAAGTCATTGTTAAAAATCAGATGTGCCGTAGGTACGTTAATTTACGTATTAATTAATGTCCTATTTTTGATACGTAGTTGACTTTGGTAAAATACATGAGTAGTTAAAAAGCTCGACATCTGATAATGACATATAAACAAGGTAGATAAGTAAATATATCAAACTAAGTAGGAATAAGCATTCGATCAACATGAATTTTAATCAATGAAGTTATGTCGGCGTCTTTGCGGTTTAACTAACTGAGTAAATCTATGAATTATGAAGACAATGCCATGGATGTGGCACACGAACTCAACATATTCATATTCTTGTAGATGGATATCCTAATGTAAGTATATGATGGTCAGGTATAAAGCATTTTTTGGTATACCTAGTTGTGCATTTGTAATACATACTTACCTAATGAGAAAGTAGTTATATGCGATTATGTATCGATTATATATTCCGCTGACAACAGGAGCTATTCTCTCATAACTCATACGTTGTTACTAATTCACGTTAGTTTTCTGTGTGAGCATAATCCAACTCCGTTTGTGTATGCTCTACCCACACCCGCCGGTCAAGGGGTTTTGGGCAACTGAGGGTACTTGTCACAGTTTTCAGAAGACACAAAAAAATTCCAACTCCCTAGTCTAGTGTAGATATACTCGTAAAATGTCTTTGGATTGGGGATGCTGGCTCTACCATCACATAATGGTTAATGACATTAGCCTGGAGTCACAATCTATTTAAATTATGATAAACTATTGAGCTGGACCGGAGTCATACGGATTTCAAATCATTACTTCATTATCAAAATCAAAAAATGCTTATTTTAGTAACGGATTTCAAATGTGTAGATAACGAATAGAATTTATATAAGGTATTGATATTTGAGCAAACATATCACCACGTCTATCTCCCGCGGGGAAAGGAGAGACTAGAGATTATCATTGGCTACAATCCTTACATACCTCCCTCGCTTCCTCTACACTCATAACTCTCGTCATAAACGTTCGTCGATTTCAGGTACTCCAAATGTCTTCCTTTTTCAAAAGGTTATGAGAATTGCATATATAAGTACCGCATCCATACAAAAATCCGGGTTCCCACGTGCGTACTTTCGGCTAGTTACAAGGCATGTCCACAGAACGCTGACTCAGCGTCTCCTCTTTAACTGGTACTATGATTGTTCTCTCGGCATTGTCTGTCAAGACCAAAAACATTGACAATAAACGGAGTAGATTACTCAAATAATATAATTTAATACTTTAATATTAATTTTCTTGAAATAATAAACTTTGTATTACGAGTATTTCACGTTAAAAAATAAATCAAATTTTTAGCCGAAAAAGCACACATCGTCATTGTGATGTAGGAGTCCAGAGATTGTGGTAAGTAAGCCTTTTCTATGGCATCCACATGAGATGATAAAAAGAAATATAAAACTAAGTTATTTTGTATAACTTTACAATATTTAAAATAAAAAAATACTCGTAAAAAAAAATTGTTTCATACATTTAAAGTAAATACAAATGGATGAAATAACAAGAAGATCGTGTATCTACCACCAGCACCACCGCGGAAGTAATAAGTACTATGTTGTATAATCTACACAAATAACGTTGTCTATTTCCATTGTCGTCTATGTCAAGCCCCTTCTTCCTCATGCCTCTCTCCAGTCTGCAATCCTACAGTTAATTACTTTTCATTAGACAATAACGCATTCTCTTGTGCAATTTATATTAGATGAATTTACAATCAGAAGGTATATTATGTGGGTGTATTATAGGTACTAAGTATATAATATTCAGGCCATGTGCTATTTAGGTTAGATCCTGTCCTTTCGCGTTTAATACGATTTAATGTAAAGCAAACTTTTTCCTTTTGTGAAAATAAAAAAAAATAACAGAATTTCTAAAAAAAGAAAAGGTTCACAATTTGTTTGAATGTATTTTATTATTTGACCGATTTTGAAAATTCTTTTTTTTTTATCGAATAGATATAGTTTTAATTTCGTCTTATAGAAATATTAAAATTAGCTTAGTCAAATAAAATAATCATTTTGTGATTGTTCGTATGTTAACAAGCTGCAATGTAAACTTGTAAAAACAAATCTCATCATCATGATTAAGGTGCTACAGCCCGAAGTGGGTCTGGGCCTGGTCAAGTTATTTTTTTTCCAGATCTTCCGATTTTAGGCTTTTCGTTGTCAGTTACTGACACTGATAATGTTTCTAAGGTCTTGTTCCACTCCATCCAAACTTCTCAGCCAGGGTCTGCCCCGACCTCTACGACCCTCTGGTATGCTCTCCAGTAAACGCTTGTGGATAAACAAAGCACATTGAACACATTTTTACATTGAACATAACAGGATGTAAAGAAATTTGTATAAAAGTGCAAAATCACCTATAAACGGATCCACACATTAAGTCAGACAAACCAACATAGGATAACAGTATCTATTCCTTACATGAGACTAATATAACTGATTATTTATGTGAAATAATAAAAATATATTCCTACTCGTATTTTTTATTACGGCGAGGGTGTTTCTTTACAATAAAACATGCAATTAGACGTCCATGATACAAAGGAAAATTACTTATTTTTAATAGGTATTAAAGTTTAAAAAGCAATTTGTGCCTATTAGATAGTGTCTAGTTGTCACTGGCGGAAAATTATATAACGCTGTAATAACAAGTTTTTAATTAGCAGTTGGATAATGTACTGCACTAGACCTCCTGTTTTCCGGTATATTTATAGGTCATTACTGATATTTACGGGAATGTGATGAATAAAATGATAATGGACTTATTCCCTTAACAATATTTGTAAACCATTCAGTATGTAGTATGTTTAGCTTCGAAATGGGGTTTTTATTTTGTGTATTGAAGCCAGCTAAGAAATGATTTGCAGGAATTTTCATAATGTCTCACTATATTCATCTAACTAGATTTATAATGGATCTGGTCAAGGGATTTACTTAGATTGTAGGTTTCACAGAACATGGCTGCATTAGTATGCCAGTCAGTTGTCATTGTGGACTCTTCACTAATATAATTCGACTATTAAAATAATTATTAATAATAATAGAAAAAAATAAAAGTGGAAAAAGAAAGATATTTGAGTAATCCCTGTTTCCTCGTCTATTCAAGAATCATTTATAAAGGCAACTTAAAATTAAGTCCATTGTAGCCTGCCACCAACAAAAACTATAAAACAATTTTTTGTTATACTTGGCATGCCTTTTAATTTCTGTTTTTAAAATACTTACCGCCAGATTCGAATTTGTACCTACAAATTGTTACAGGTTTACTATTATTTCTAATCAGTTTTATTTAGCATAGCTTAGATACTTAAATACCAATTTATAATTAACATTCGTAATTACTTGCTTCGTTTTTATAACATATTTTTACCACCCGCCGAAGCATCTCTTCATGGGGCCGAATTGGAAGTTATTTCTATAGATCGATGTCAGAGGTCACAGCAAACATGGGACCATCGGCTGGTGAAAGGGAAACTTCATTGTTCGTATACGATTGACCGTTGTGACGTAACTCTGCCTAATTTGCAAATGTTGGTAAATTAAATGTGTGTGCATGGATTAAGTAATGGCACGCGATACCACAAAAGTTATTGGTTATCAGAAGTTTTTTTAGACATATTGATTCGGAGTCCGGATCACTTTAAACAAGATGTCTTATTTATTCTGCTTCGTCATCATTGTGTATGGCATTGATCTCGCTTTGATCCAGTCTCCACGTCCAAGTTCTTCAACCAGCTTTTCGTATAGCTAAATTTCAGCCATTCCGCCTGAAAGACAGCTAAGTGGGTACCACGTTACCACGTGGTATAGGGTCCGGTCTGACTCATGAGTTAGTAAAGACATTAAATTAAATTTTGTATTTTTTTATCACCGATCACCTGCAGCTGTTGCAGTGAGGGAATGCTATCTGGAAGATACTAAAGAAACTTCGGGCAGATGTTGAGCCGTCTAGGTGGGGTTTCTCTGATAACAGCCTATACGAATGCGGCGCTTTGTAGTCGGTTGTGTCTCTTTTTTACCTATCTCTTTCAAAAAACCTAAGCGAAGCAAACTACCGGGCGATGGAGGTGGTCATACTGATTAAAATGAGTAAAGGATCCATAGGTAAAACCAACAAGACTTGAAAAGAAGGTCATGCCTTACATAACCAAGGATGTATATTTTCATCATTACGTCTTAAACTATATTAAGCATTCGTGATACGAGCCCTGGCCTGAAGAAAGTCAGGAGTGACGTAGTATCCCGTGTCGGGGGCACATTACCCTCCTATTTGCATAGTAATCGCGCCAGTCGCGGTCAGCGTTTAATTGCAGCCCTCCGGTAGCCTCCGGGTAGGGTGACCATGTAACTGACTAAAAATCTTAATTGCAAATAAACCAAAGCTATATTAAATATGCATGTGCTATTGCTGGGTACAAGCCTCGCCTTTTCGCTTCTGCACATTTCGGTACATTCATGATCTTTCCAAATACTTAAGAAATTTCCTTCGTCCGTCCGGAATTCAACCCACCAACCCGCATTGGACCAGCGCGGTTGGTTATGGTCTCAACCTCTGAAGGAATTAATGACGTGATGAACTTTCAGCACTAAATGTAAATGTTTTTTTTTGAAAAAAAAAACAAAACCAAAGTTTTTTTTTAAAAGAAATACCTATAAGATTCAGTCGTATAAAACAAAAGAACTGAAATCGCCAATCCCAGTGTGAAAAGTTAACCTAATAAAGATATGCTATGCCCTTTTAACGATCTCTTGATAATTTAAGCATATTTTTTACTCAACTCGAGCATATTTTATACATTTTTATCTTATCATCATTCTCATATTAACTTGTTTAACCATTTCCTTCTATTTTGATTTAAATATCATACACGTTGTATCTTTCTAACCCATTAATTTTTAGTAAGGTCTCCGATCATCAGTGTCAATGCTAGGCTAATTGCTCATTGCTCATATAGTCCTGTTCCATATGTAAAGTCCAGCTCATGTAGTTCATCTCATATAGTCCAGTAAGGACAATTTATCCTATCGTCGAATCAAAATGTTGGTGACCCTACTTCTAGGGGTAGTCTAGGTATACTATTACGGAATCGTATCAGACGTTATCAGCCTTATGATTTTATGGCCGGCTATATTATAGTAATTAAATAAAGTATATGGTCGCTCGTAGCAGACAAACATTAATTTGGGTCAAATTTAATATCTACTTGGATGCCACTATGTAAATAAATAAAAACTTTACTAAAAATAATTATGGTTTTCTGTAAACAGAAAATCTATTTTAAAAAATGACGGTTTTTTTTTAAATTAATATACAAATATAAAGGATTTATAAATATATAAATATAAATAAAATGCTTAAATTACTCAACTAAATGGGAAGAAATAATAAATAAGTTTATATTATATACTTCAATATAAAATATTTAAATAAATAAATTTGAAACTGGTGCCAATTTTACGAATTATATGACTATCTACTCGCTTTGACTGCAGATTTAAAAAAATGTGTGATAATGAAGCATTTTATAATTTATTAATTATTTCTTACTTTTATTTTAAGATCATTCGTAAATATTATAAATATAATTATTTATAATTACAAAGTGTACATAAAACCTTACCTACTTATAAATACTAAAAGTAACTAAAAATAAAACTGTATAAGTTGTGTAGTCCCTGCAAGTCGTTACATCGTGGTAATGTGCCCAAAAGGCTGGCAGCATTGCCACGTTGAATAGCAATGCTGATCCTCTGTGCGAGAAAATTTCCAGCCCACGGGATACCTCGACCAATCTTTTGGCTATAAACTTAAAAGTTCGAGAGCTGATGGACCCCATGGACCCAGAGTTTCTACCCCAAAAGGTAGAAATTTCTTACTTTTCAGTTGAGTTGGACACGGTTTTGTTTATTTGGCTAAAACAATTATTAATCAATAAAATTCATTAAGCAAGTAGCTTTTACGCGTATTAGAAAGCCCATGATTACGAATTGCGTTTTTAATACTCGTGCTATTATTGAAACTTATAGTAAGAACTTACTAACTACAAAAGTATAACATTCGTGTTTAATGTTATTACATTTTCAAAGCCCCTAAAAGTGAAGGAATAAAATATTCTACTATAAAATACGCATGACCCAAAACGCGAACCTGTTTTTTTAACGTCAAATTTAAAGCGATTAAGCTAATTTATCTAAAGTTTATTCAAAACAAAGCCCATTGGTCGGCATTTTACGACACTGGACCTAGTTTAGTTTTCATCAAGAAGGTAAGAAAATATTAGAGTTACAGCTTTTGTAGCTTTAGTAGTTTAATTTTGAAATGTAGAGTCGATCGGAAAACAACAACATTTACATTCATATAAAAATAATAATATTTATTGTGTTAGCACAATAAATAGATTCTTATATGGGGCCAACATAAATATGCCAACAAGGTAGATCTACATACATTTTCTTACATATAAAAATAGAAAACTAGCTGTACCCATGGTATAATTATATAAATTGCGCTAAAATTAGACATTTTTATTTTCAACCAAAGCTATATATTCTTTTCTGTTTATGCAATAAGTACCTGTATTTATGCATAAAAATAAAACAGAATGTAAAAATGACTTGTAAGCTTTTTATTCATAATATACCTACTCCATTTCCTTCCAAGTCCTCAAGGTTTTCATGCTACGCGGCTATTCGCGACGTCTTGGCCGAGCTATAACAATTAATTAAAATACAATGAACAGCCGCTGTTACTTAGTATATTTATAAATATCATGGGCCGCCACGGTGTCATAGTATGGAAAATATATTAGCCCTAAAAGGACTGGGGATAAACTGAAACGCAAACTTTGTTCATAAGAGAGATTCACAAGGCTTTCCGCCAAACAAAGGGGTTGTCCCTTTAGGGTTTTCCTCATAATTTGTCAGAGAAATATCATAGATGACCGATATGTTTATGACTTGTATTTATTGAATTTAGAAATTAGATATTGTTTTTTGATAAAAGGATACAATCTAAAATGCTCCATTCTCTAGAAATCAAATCAAATTTTTTTCATAGCAATTACTTTACTTTGAATACCAAATATGATATCATTTCACATTTTTACCACACACACGAATGATTTTATAAATTGTTTTTTGGTATTTTATCAAGCATTGAAATAACAAAGATCCTCTCTGACCGGTCCGTCAAAGGACTACAATTGTGGCGGCCAACCCACCGTAAACGCCGATAACTCCAAACATGAAGCGTTCAGGAGGACAAATTTGTTTTTCTGGATAAATGATCTCATTCAAAAATCATGTGGAAATCAATATAAATTAATAATACTGAAACCTGCACTGGAACTGAAATGCAAATAATCTTATGCCTTTCAAAAATTCTTCACTTTTATACTTGTATGATATATATACCGAGAGAAAATGCTGTCACATAATACCTGAACATCGAATGAAATCACACAGTGAATATGGAATATTAATTGTGTGGTTTCCAATTTGCTTAATTGGTTGTGTTGTAACTTTTTAATCCTCAAACTCAATAATAAACCATTTATCCAGAAAAAAATTTGAATGTTTAATATTGTTCTGATTATAGAGAATTAGCACATACAACTTGTTGAAAACTGCCATCTAAGGTAATAACAAATAGAACTAGGCCTTATAAAAATATAAAATAGGTCTAAAATAAAAAATAAAAAACATTTTGCCGCCCACGTGCAAGGCTCAAAAAATACATTATTTATTCACCACTTTTCCGCTCCTATAATAATTTCACGAGCGATGGCCCCCGCAGAGAAGGCAGTTATCGCGACAACAATGACTTTCTGACTGGCTGGCCATCTTCAGTGATGCGAATTTTTCACAGCGCGCGACTCCTGCCGACTGCGTCCAAGAAATTGCTATTGAAAACCGCCTTGTGATTTCTTCGTTTATTTTATGAATATACTTTTTGCTTTTATCTACTTCCTTGTCTTCTGAATTGAAATATTTTATTATAAAATGGATTTGAACAAGGTATCTTTAAGTTAGTCGCTTGACCGTTTGATTGATTTTTCTTTTGTTACAGCATTGCAATAAGTCACAATTTATCAAAATCAAGCTTTATTAATAAAATTTTAACATCTACTTAGGCCTTAATGATGCAAGATAAGTGACTTCTATTTTCTAGCTAATTGAATGGCATAAGTATAAGTAGTTGTTACTTTGATTCCTTTGATTTAATGATTCTTGGAATTTAAAATTTCAATCCAAATTCAACGTATTGTTCCTCAACTTCCAAATTTAGACTTGAACAACGTTAGCCCATTTACGAATCCGGGATTGAGTCCGAGCTCTGTAAGCGAAATTGCAGAAATTCGGCCGATATCGGCCTGACACGACCGGGGACCATGCGCCACTACTAGACGCACTCTAGTGTATTGTGGATATTCAGATAAATCAGTTTTAGGTAATTCTACATCTACATGTGCTGCAAATGCAACATGGGACCCACTAGATTGAATAATAACCTGATAAAGACCGCAGAAAGACCCTGGATGCGGCCCGCTTTAAAGCGGTAAGATTGGACATGGATGAAAAATGCCTATTAATGATATCCTTGTATGAATGTAGTATGTAGATAACAACATCTCTAGCTTTAAGCATTAGTTGGCCTATTATATATTATAATAGCTTTCTAGGCCTAAATCAATAATAGGTACTTTCAAAAAAGTTTTTTTAATTTGATGCATTCTCACAACAATACTGGCAAGAGGTGGCGTAGAATAGGGGGTAATAGCCTATGTAATGAAACAAGTGGTTATAAAAATTAGAACTAATGGTTTTATCTGAGTTTTTTTGCTAGTCTGCGTTATCAGTCGTTCGGTTCCACGTGCCGGGCCGGTCGTTAATTGACTTTCGGCTCAGTTCGGTGTTTCGACGAGTCATCGTTCTAGTTTTATATTTTTGGCGCCTATTCCAATCCTAACAGCCCTATATTTTTTACATGCCAGATCAATTATGATTTCGAATTGGTTTGATGAATATGAATAAAATCCCATTGCTGTTGTTTAATTGCCTTGTTGGTTGGAATACAGTTCAATAACATCGCTGCAGCGACTGATATTAACAATACTAATATTTATGTTCGATTTTTGTGAGAATTGATTTTATTTATTTATTTGATTTACGTTTTTTTCTATTGTATAATGTGCGATCTATCACTATTTGAAACATATGTCTGAAACTTTATTTAAGGCTTGTTCAATCGTGTAATTTGTATAAGCTATTATTTAGCCTAGTTTCATTAAATTATTAAAGAAAAATATTTAATTAAAAGAAATCGACGGTATATGTATATTATAGGCAGGCATAGCATGAGCCCCATTCTTAGATCTGTCCAGACATTTTTATCATTTAGTTAATCATCAGTCCTGTAATATTACAGTTAACGTAATTTTTAATGAGAATCTAATTTATATTCCAATTAGTTGATTCCTCATGTGCGTGTACGCATGCGCGGATGTTTCGCAACCGTAAAAAAATTCAATTTTCATGCAAATAACTTCGAAAATTATACAAAACGCACATTTTCGCTTTCGAGTTCGCGATTGGATCTGTATAATTGTGGCTATCTGTTTATCAGTGTTTAAAAAACTAGTGGTGCATCCCTGTTCGTGGGTAAATGGTAATATTCAGATACGAGTCCTGATAAATAAGAGGTAGTACGGTTGATGGCTGTATGGCGAAATGTTTAAGCTCAAAATAAAATAAGTATAGAAATGAAATCAACCTGTATAAAAAAATATATTTGGCACAAGCTTTTAATTGTCGTTATGGAGATATCAATAATTAAATACCCGTGCACTTAACTGTTGAGGAGTTCCCTTGTTGACTGCCCATTCAGGGTGCACCATGATGAATGTACCAGGTGCACTTACTAAATGTCAAATCATGTTTTTGATGTTAACTGTTAGGAGTCGATTCTGGGAGCATAGCAAAAAATTTAACATTTATCATTTTCTAATTAGTTCTTTAAATATTAATCTGATATTTCAAGATTCCTAGACCTATATTATTTTATTGGATGCAATAACGACTCATATTTATACTGATTCATAAACAGAAGTATTGCTTGTTGATGTATTTTAGTAAAGTTCTAAACATCATCATCATCATTAAAAATTTCAGAGCTCTTGTCGGTGGAAATCCTACCATTTTGTCTATCATTTGCATTTCTTTATTATTTGATACGACTTGATGCAAAACATCATATGTGGCAAATGTATTTTTATCATGCACCTATTCTGAACTCATATTAATTTATTCTCCAAGGATCGAGTGCCCTTCGGTGTAGAGGCGTCACGCGATGCATTTGTCTCGGTTATTAATTAATCTTTATTTTGTTATAATTACCGCGACTGAGTTTACACGGTATGGGATGGTAACTCTTCATTGTTACTTTCTTTCAAGTATGACTTAATAAGACCTGGGTTTTATAACAACAAGTGCCTTTTAAGGAAACACGAGTTGAGACATCTATTTTATTTTTCTTGAAAAGGAAATAATTTAAAAAGTAGTTTGTTACATACTGTACCCTAGAAATTAGGTAAATGAGAAGTAATTAGCGATATAAAAGAAGTTATTTGCCTTTGTCATAAGAGTTTTCCATTTTAAAATGGACATCTGATTTGACTGTCTGATAATAAAGATGATTCCCTGCTTCGGAAAGCACGTTAAGTCGTTGGTCCCAGCTGTCATCTGGTAGGTAGTCTATAAAGGAAACACGTCATTGGCAGTGGCGGTTCCGACGAATAGTATCCACACGAAATGTGATGGACATCTCGGCTTTCATAACATCGTATCTGTGTCATTGTATCTATATTACTTCTTGGTACAACAAAGTGTTTGTTGTTTTTGTTGATTTCCATTCTTTCCTATTTTGCGCCATTTGCTAGTCGAAATCTTACACTGAAAAATACAGATTTAGAGTACCTACCTACACCTTGTTGCCATAGACAAATAGTTTTATTAATTTTTAACAAGCAGTATTTACAATATTATTATTGTAACCTTTGATTATTATAATCAATGATCACATTTGTTTATCAAAGATTGTCACTTATTTATAACTTTGTTATACGCATATTGTTGTTCAGATAGGTAAATTTCCACAATTTGTATCATAATATGTATTATTTTTTCATGTTGCCTAGGCTAATTTACTGTTTTTGTATAAACCCGTTGGCTCGCTGAATCCAGACATAATAGAAAAACTATTGTTATGTGATATATTTTTGCGAGTACCAAGCGGAAACATTTATAAATGAACAAACCCGTACCACAAAACTAATTCGAACCTCAAACCGTAATTTTATATCACATCCACAAAAAGTAGAGCCTCGACGAGAGTTAGGAAATACTGATATTATTCAGTGAAATTAGACAGTTCAGTACGACATGTGGCTAATTAGGACATTGTGAGTGTAGGATGTCTAGGGCCGATGGGATCACGAGGTACCGATAGCAAAATGGGAATTAAAGGTTTTATAAATTGTTTTTTTACCACCTATTATAAGCTACTATAGCTTTTACAAGGGACTTTAAATTTTGACTTCTGTAGGAATTCTGGGTACAACAACGTAACTAAAATTTATTTAAAAAAAATAATAAGTTAATGGCTTTTTGTACAAGTTCAATAGAATATGATTGTAGAGCCTTCAAATTGAAGCAAGAAATATACTAAATCCATTCTAAAAGTAAAAGTTAATCAATCACTCACTTTTTTATAATTTAAATAATTGCAACACATGACAAAAACCCGTTATAATTAAATTACCAACAGACAATTTTGCACGCTGTACTTTAAAAGTCTTTACAAGGCTCGATCCTATCGTTCGCAAACACCCTCCTCTACATGCCAGTGAGTACTTGATTAATTAAAATTATAATAGATTTACTTATCACTCTTGATAGTAACTTCAATAGAAAAAGCATATAAATAGCATAAATGTACAATTTTATTTGAAAAAAATCTGTAGGAAAATGTAACTTTATTGGGATGCCGTTATGGTTCAAATTTTTTTTTTATTATAATGAAAATTGCCAGTTAAAAATGAACTTGATATCCGGCAGGTGCTTAAGGTGCTTTCATAGTCATTATTTAATTAGTTGCTAACAAGATCTATTTCAATTTGAATATAGAAATACTTAATGTGACAAGAAGGTGACAAGGTATACTACTGATATAATTATATTTTCTACTTTAAGGCGCTGTGCATCAGGGGAATACCGTAAAATATGAAATTGATACAGAATAACGTTTGATAAAGTCATCTTCTAAAAGTTGGGACTTTTTAAAATATATACGTACTTAGAGTGGTAAGAAAGCTTTATCACTCGTGAATGTCAAGCTACAGTGAAATTTATTATATGGATAGCCAGTACTTTTCTCGAGAATTTCGAAAGTAAATTATCTGTGAAAATTACATTTAAGATTTTGTAAATTCTTTAGAAGACTGTTTTATAATCTGGCACATTTTTACCAATTTAGTTACAACTTTGATATTTAAAATTAAACACAAAAGATCATTTGAAGAAACAGTGGCTAGAAATCGAATATAACCCACTAAATAAATCGATTGAATGACTATAATTGGAGCTAACCCAAACTCGTGAATTAACTGTCGCCATAGACAATGGTGTCGCGTGACGACCGTTCGGTGTCGACAATCGACTTGTAGCTTACCATAAATTGTACGTTATTACAAATGTGTAGAGGGTTGACGATTGAGAATTTAAATAAGGTTTTATACTTTTTAATTATTTACTTTGGATACGAACATATAAAAATATAGTTTTGATAATTTTCTGAGAAGCGTATGTAAAACAACTAAAGGCACTTTATCATAGCAATTAGGCGCAAAACATCAAGTTACATACACCAACATTTCTAACATTCGCATAATTCATTCTGTACATTTCTCCTTGCTCATAAATTGTTCAACTATTTCGATAACAGCACAAATTTAAATTTATGCCCTCGGTATGCATTTTAAACGCGCAGCGCACTGCAAAAACATGGAGGTTCGCAATCTCACGAGATCTGGGTCCTTGGCTAGCTCTAGCTTCGGACGTCTGAGTCCACGCTACGGTTTCTGGAAAATGGATGTTGTTAAGGATATACATTAAAATTTTTCAGATTGTATTTACTGTGTTAGATATTGAGAAAGTACTTTTATTGCTAATTCAATTACAATCGCAAGTTCAGCTTGATTTTGTATTTGACTCTTGTACTTATTTTAATTGAAAATTATATATATTTTAATTTATGGATTTAGATAGCTACTGTATTGTTAATTAGTCTCAAAAATCCAATTATCATTATACAAGTAAATATTTAAACAAATCACGCAATTTAGCCTAGCTTAAAAGTTAATATTATGAATTACTTATCCGCTTACTAGGTAGGTATACTAAGTTTGAAATAAATAACAAAATAAAGCTTATCTTATTACAATTTCTTAACATTCCTGGATCGATCCCACAACCTCATAAATAGCAAACAAGCATAAATACCTCGTCAAGCTACAAGATAGTTTTTCATTCGTTGATATTCATACAAAGACTAATCTAATTTTTATTGGTACCAAGAATAAAATGTAAGTATTTTTTGTTTCTGTTAGCAACAAACTTTCTGTGATTCTAATCATAGAAAAAACATGAATGTGCAATACGCGATGAAATATTTAACGAAGGAAACAAATGAGCAGCGGAGACAGTTCGTGACTCGAGTACTTCCAATGTACAGTACATTGCCATCGTGTGCAAACATGGATGCACACTCGCCATTAATTACATTACCAATTGGAACTGTGATCGATACTCTACAGAATATTCTCTAATCGCGTGTAAGCATCGAAAGGTTAATCGATTTTTTCATGATTCTAACAAACATTGCAGAGTGAGTGCAGGTGAATCCGCGAGCGATGTTTCAATACATGGAGCCTTATCAATATTATTCCGATCTCGGCACTGACGAAACACTCGACAAATATGATGCATCGGTACGATGGACGATAACCCAGCCAGGGACATTTGCCGTCGCTATAAGAAAACTGCAAACGAATACAATTTCTAAAGCCTTGCAAATAGGATCTTAATTGTATGTGCTGAAATTTTCGCAACGTTTTATTATATATTGGTTTCAGTTTGACTATGGCAATTATTAATGTAGGGAAATCAATGAGGGCTCATTTTGTAGATTGCCAGGCTACTCGTGGTAATGAATGGTCGGCTCTTTCAACTAGATCATAATCGTAGAATGTATTAAGTATATTTTTCAAAACTTCATTCAGTATTGCTGTGCATGTATTTTTCACTAATTTGGTTTTGCGGTGCCCATAAGAAGAAATAAGAATAATTTACCTTTTTAATTTTGGTTTGACAGTTAGTGAAAGTTTCTTAGTAACAAAGTAAGTCCAACTTTTTGCTCATGTAGTTAATACGATCACTGAAAAAGTAAGTACCTAAGTTAGATGAAATTCTACATGAAAGGTACAGTACAGCTACTTGTTTTACGCGTTTAATATATCTATTTATGGACGGCGCCTCCGTAGGCTTTTTCTACTAGAATAAAAAGTGATGCGGAAAAAATACTATTTTAAAGGTAAGTACAGTACCTCTAGAATAATCTAAACAGCTTTATGGAGAAATATGAAATTAATTTGAATATTTCTTAAACAATTTTTTAACTTATCATAAATTCAAGTGAACAGATAACTTACTTTTCTATTTAATTGTTGAGCAAACAACAACAACGGTAATAGACGACCTCCCAGCTTGCTTCAAATCTGGGTAATTAAAAACAGAATGGGCAAGATTTAAGGTTACTATGGACTTAAAAAAAGAAGACAAAATAGTTGATTCACTGAGAAAACGTAAACATTAAAACATTTTTCAATTTTATTTTGCTAGATATATTTGCAAAACATTGCTTTAAATCAATTTACTTACATTATTTTGTATAAAAAAATAATATATTTCAATGAAGTAGGGTTTATGCGTTGCAAATTATTTACTTACTAGCTATTGGCCGCGGCTTCGCCCACGAAAAATTCCCTTATAAATGCTTTTTCCAGGATGAAAGGCCAATACTTCTAACTATGTGCGAAATTTTAGGAAGATTGATTTAGTAGAGAAAGCGTAACAAACCAACAAACAGACTCACTTTCACATTTATAATATTAGTATGATTGTTTAAGTTAGAAATAGTATAAAGGTATTTTTATTAAAAAATAAATCAGATTTTCTTAACTTATTGAATATTTGTTTTTCGAACAATTGCAAAACCAACTATAGCAATTTTTTTTCATTTTCAGCGCGGTGTCCATTATTTTTCCTAAGTCTATGCTGATGAAATATTCTAATCAGCTAGGCACATTGTAAAAAGTGCGGTGTGGTAGCGATGAACGATAAGGCCTGTGTCACACGGGCGCACAACGATGCCCGCACACGGCGCATGCGCGCTTAGCATAACAAAGGGCGCAATTTGGAGGAAAAATGGGCGCAATCGCGTTCATCTCGTGAGATGATGCGCAGTCGCAGTTTGTTAGTGAGTTATGGTTTCTTGGGATTTTAAATGAAAGTTATGTAGGATGCTGTTGTAAATATTAGTATAATATAAATCTAGTCTTCTGGGTCTTTGATTGTGTGTGAAATTAGGAAAGCCCGTTCATAACTGATGTCTCAACGTAGGTAGATCGTGCCAAAGTTTTTAAGATTTTGTATTTAATACATAATGAACTGACCTTTTGCTTTTATCTGCATAGATGATGCCGTTTTTAGGTGAAATTTCAGCATCGTCAGGGTTCTAGAAGACGTTAAAAACGAACTATACTTGAAGGAAAGATCTCTTGTCTACGCAGCCCTTTTGTGTCTCAGATAACTGCATACATAACAACAAAACTGACCGACTAACACTTCGTGATTCATATTTAGGGAGTAATAAATAAAAATTATATTCCAAGCGTGTCAGCACTGATACAGATTAAGTTAAATGATACGAATCTAGATATTTGTTATGCTACAGCCGGCACGACTTGCATTTATCTAATGAATATTTTAGTTCAGTGCAGACACGAATTGCCTAAAGGTAAGCTTTTGAAAGAAAACTTATGGATTATTAGCATTAATGTCTCGTTTTGCAATTGTAACTGAGAAAGGGACAAAGAACGTTCTTAACTAATATTCCTGTAACTTCAAACCCTTAAATAAAGAAATTGACCAATAAAAGCATTACCAAGAGGCAGCCGATTATAAAAATTGTGCGAAATGTAGAGGTATGTTATGAGTTTTATTGAAAGAAAAAGATAAGATATAGCAATTCACCGAAAGCATTTCTCTTTCTCTACCATTATGGTATTATGTTTGATCTCTATACCATTATGGTATTCCGTATCAACTTGACGATGAAATAATTTCTGTGTTAAAACTCCGAGGAAGACCAAGAAAGCTGTTGAAGAATTGTCTGGAAACTGAATCTGAAGAAGCTGGGCAAAACCACATCTTGAAGACGCATGACAAGAGATCGAGCGCAATAGAAGAAGTTTGTAAAGGAGGCCAAGACACCTTTGATGCTTGTAGCTCCCAGGAAGTAAGTATAAAACTACATAATCCTAGCATCTACGAGAAGTTGTTTCCTTTTTGAAATGTCAGCTGAAGACTTTCTTATGGCTAAAACTTGCCTTTGTCTTAAAATATTATGTTTATCAGAGCTAGAAATATGGGAACATCAATATGATTGATTTTTTTATTGGGATTCCCTTAAAAACTAATATACTAATCGAAACTTTAACTTAACTTTATTTTAATGGTACATTGCTTATTATTTAAAGAGTGATCTAAGGTATTTAATTTTAAATTTTTAAGCGGTAAAATACAATACCTATGTTTTTACCTTTCTCTCAATGTTAGAGACCGGATCTTAAATAGCAGCGTTATTTTGAAGCAACGAAGTTTTGTGCCTAGTTAAATCCATTTATTTATATTTCACTAGCAACCCGCCCCGGCTTCTAGCAACTGGTTTAAACTATACATAAAACCTTCAAGAACTAAATAATGGTTTAAACCACATCAAAGTAGAACAATATTTTTTTTATATTTGTAAAAAAAAGCGTATACTTAAAGGAAATTGAGAGAGAGATTTATATTATTCATTGATATTGAATAATATACCTATTATTATGTGTTTAGTTTCATCAATTAGTGTAAAACAATACCTTTAATATTTGCGATTAAATTCAGGTAGGTACTTAAAAAAATGTTAAGCTTAACCCGTCACTCTCACAACTGGTCAAAAACAATTTATTTTGTGGTTTTTGTGTGGAAATGTGGCTCTTTACGAATTAGTTCGTGAACCGCAGGCTGCGTGCCGGCATGCGTCGTTCGGCGGGTTTAACACGTCGCGTGCCGATGCAGGCCGCTGATCAGCCAGGGGTACTTTTGTACTATATGCTGTTAAATTTATATATTAGTATGCACATGGTTGGCCAAGAAGACGGGATGAATATTTATTTTTTTCAATGCGTTTCATTTTAATCTTAGATATTGCAATAAGTAGTTTTTATTATCTAATTTCAAGCTAGCCATTGGCTTAAAATTAGTGTTATGTTCCATGATTTAAAATTAAATTAAAGGAACCGACACAACCTTCCTAACAACATGGGACATGTCTTATTTTCAAAGGGATAGTTGACAATTCTAGTGTGTTTTACCTTTGTAGGCAACAGGAAACCGCAAAATTAACTTTCAAATTAAATAAGCACTTAGGTAAATGAGATCTAGATAAGTTATTACAAAATCCCATTGTAATATTTTTATCTTTAGTTTAACTTGAAAAAATAAATTACATGGGCATTGTCGAACTTCAATGGGCATTGTTAGTTGATATCTTATGTTAATTAACAATCGTTTTCCAGTCGCCGAGGCTTCGAGCGGGGCGTTGCGACACGTTCGCGTGTAATTTTTCACAACAGTCGGAGGTTTTTACAAAATTTGCATACTGAGGACAAAGCGGCGAGGAGTCGCGATGTTAATATCGCTGAATTAACCGGGAGTGGATTGTCGCGCACTCGAACACAATAAACAATACAAAACGAAGCCGAGCAAAAACAAACTATTGAAACTGAGCTGCAACAAGAAGAATAGGAAAATTACTTTTGTTAAAAAAATCTATTTGTTCGTGTGTAGAGATGAACGCGCCTACAGTGCGTCGGCGGCGGGCGGACCAATGGCGCGCGCGCGACTCCCGCCTCCGCCGCCGCGGCCAATGGCGGCGCGCGCAGCGCCAACACCAGTTTCCTTTTTTAAAAGTTTCGCCCTCGACTTCCATCCGATTTCCCGCGTCCTTAAGTTATGGACGATGAAAAAATCAGCAGATTTATATAAGACACCAGTTTTTGCAGGGTTAAATTATGATGTCCGCCGGGTGGCGTCTCCCTCAAATTTTATATTTATTGGACTTTTATTGATGCGAACGTGACTGTAATATGAAAAGGCTCTATGAAAAAATGTCCTAGCTGAGATGAACTGAACACGTAAGGACGTAGACATTAAAAGTAGATGACGTTAATCGGTGATAACCACTATCGGGACGGTTTATCTATTGTATAAATATCGATGGTTGGATGATAATATCGACGACTGTCGAGTACGACTGTATGAGTCCTTTTTTACACCCATCAAGTATTGTTAGATGTTATAAATGACACAATTTACCTTGTATGGCCATGTAAGACTTAAATGTTATGTATGTATAATGTTACTAGAGATTAGAGTCATGAAATCGTACAGTAAATTAGAAAGAAAATATGTGTATAGTGATGCCGAATATTATGCTTTTCTTGATAATACAAGTTTAGTTTTACTTATTATTTTTTTGTAGTGTTAATATTCTGTTTGTACCTCCTTTTCTTTAGCTTCATACCAAGATTTTTGTGTCCACTGAACCTACAAGTGTCCTTCTCCCTGCTAATGATTCCGGCCTTGAAGACAAAACTATCACCATGTAAACCAAAGTTATATTTCCATTAAGTATCATATTACAAAATTTTGTCTTCGTCTGTGTATTTTTATTTTATCGTGAAAAAGAAATTGACAGAGGTCGAAATTTTTTGTATTTTTCTCCAACTGATGTCGAATTTCACAAACAACTGATTTTCAAAAAAAGGGTGTTGGTCATAAAATAATACCGATTTTTTTAATTTCATTCATAAATAAAAAGTTTGGGTTGTAATTATATGACTTACTCCGCCATTTCTCTCTATCCTGGGTAGTAATGATCCAGTTGCTGCTCGCTATATTTTTTAGATATATCATCCTTTTAATTAAAAAAAAATGGTTGCCTGTAAAGTCGGTTTTACGGGCGAAGATTTTACGTGACAACGTCTTTTTCTCGATAGTATATTTATTGATATGAATATAATTTGCCGCGCGCGGTCTGCCGCGCGCGGCAGACCGATCATAGTTGAGTGGGAGAGAGACGCAAGGCATTCGGCGGGCCTCTCTCTCTCGTTCGGTGACTCATCGTAACGTTACCGAGCGTTACACTTTTTCATAAGTGACTCCCAGCCGCAACCTAATTTAAGACGTTGTCACGTCAAAAATAGCAGTCCACCCTGGCGTCGCCCGTAGTACATACAAAGCCTATGTCACTCAGGGTAAAGCTTTCCAAAGGTAAAAGAGTTTTTAAAAACGGTACAGTTTATTTTGAGTTTATTCATTACAAACATATAACAACTTTTTTCAAACAAAAACAAATTTTTTCTCTTTATAATATTAGTAGGTACTTTAGAAGTATAGATATAGATTAAAGAACACAGAGAGGCCTCCAATTCCTTCTACTCAACTCGAAAGTCTTTATAGGCAGCAACATATAGAGGGTTCGTTTATGTCAAACTATATAAGCTTTCTTTAATGTATTATCTCATACGATTTAAAATGGTACTTATCATATTTATAATCATCTAATTCTAGCAGGTAATACAAAAGAAATCTCGCTAAACGTATTTTTACATACATACAAAATTAATAAATAAATATCTTACAATAATATTTATGTTGAAACATGCTAATATTGATAGCGAGAACACTAATTGATACAATATCAGTTTTATATCTAGTTATAATAGCTACTTATATCGATCCAACCTTTATCAATGAAATTCAATTTTATTCACATCGGACTGGACTGTATTTATTATCCATACCTTAATAGAGATTTACGATACCTTAAATGCTACCGAGAGCATAATTTGACCTCATCTGAATTCAGATCTACAAAATCGAATAAAACCGTCTATCACAACACTCAATTAAAATCAATCGATAATAGCGAACGACTATCACCGACGCGATAATCTTTACCCGAAAACACATATCATTTGCCTAATTAGATTGGGCGTTAAATCGCCAAACAACCATTTATAATCAGTTCATTTTAAATAAGCGCGCATAAAAACCTCGTCAAAGATATTGTCAGAAGATACTGGCCGCTGGTTCACGGGGAACGTTCGAAAAAAACGATATAAAAAAAATACTCGAGGCGATCCGTGACTGGTATTTTTTTTTGTTTTATTATTTTTAATTCATATTATCGTATGGCTATCCCCTTTAATTTTGTTTTTAAGTATGGCCCTCGGTGCTGGCAGCTACGTTTATGGATATTCTGAATTCCGCGGCGCATCGTCGATACTCGAGCGATTTCGTTTATGTAAATGTGGGCGTGGGTGCGCAGGTGTGCCACGTAATTGTGACAGATGTGATGCTAGGGAGCTTGTAGCATCGTCACCGTGTATGTCAACCCCTTGGTTTGGGTTTAAAAACACAAAAAAGTTCAAAATGAAATGACAAAAATATTCAAATGGTAGTTACGTAACTGTTTTTATTTATACAGTAATAGTTTTGTCCTTATTATTGTGTCCTTAAGAATATCGTATCAGTTCAGGATTAAAATCAACTGGTAAGGAACAAATAAAAATTGTATGAAATTAATAAAAACAAAATTCCACTAATCCAGCAAAGCGAAGCAAAGCTCAATCAATTATTAATTCATACCATATAAATATATATACTACAATTATACCTATATACATCCATACTAATATTATAAATGCGAAAGTCTGTCTGTCTGTCTGTCTTTCTGTCTGTCTGTCTGTCTGTCTGTCACCTCTTCACGGCTAAACGGATGGACCGATTGTGATGAAATTTGGTAGGGATGTAGTTAACGACCTGAGGTCAAACATAGGCTACTTTTGGGCGCGATATAACCGAGTCCCACGCGGGCGGAGCCGCGGGGAACAGCTAGTACCATATAAATATATATAATACAATTTGGCCGCCAATATTGCGTTTGTTGTGACTTCATCTTTTTCAGTGTACTGAATTCAGAGCAAGTGGGTAATTTTGAATCTGCTCTCAAAGTAGTGGAAGTCATCACCTAACCTACCTAAACCATCGTCACCTAAACATTATCCCGGCTACCTCTAATACCATATGGATTCGAAACCCGGGGTAGACCCCAGTAAAAGAAGACTTTTTCAATGTCATAAATAACTTCATTATATCTATCATATAGGTATTTTCAGGAATGACAAATGCCTTAATCGTCTACAATCACATTCTCTGCTTGGTCCAATGGTTGACTGGTAAAGAATGCCATTATGGCATTTTAATTTTTACAATAAAGTTTCAAATAAATAAAAGTACCTCTGTGATAATGATGTAAGTATCACGGTTTTGAATAAGCTACATCCTTTTTCTCGTTGATGTCGTAAAATACGACTAATGAACAACATAATAGAGTTGTTATTTCCTACAGTTAGTGGGTAATGGGAATGACGGGTCTACATTATTGCCTTTGGGAAATTGACTTTACTACTCGTTTCCATAAAGAACTGGTTTCCCAAAATCTGGATTCAAATATGGAGCTCGTTATTCCTAGACAGTACTGGTGAAATTCAATATCTGATCACAAACTACTAAAACAAAAATTTATATATTCAGTGGTTATACAGAATAGAGTACAACAAATATGGTTATGTTTTGATATTCTGTGACCATCTGAATTTGAATATCTCAAGTTTTATTATGGTGATCTGCCACTGTAATTGTGAAAATCTCATTCATACCTATCTAAGTATTAGACATGACGTCAGTCTTTAGCCTTCAAGCAGCATAAAAAATTTGACAGTGTTGCCACTAACGCACCCGGATCATATTCCCATTGGTCTAGTTTCCCTGTAAAAAGGATTACGGAGGTCAGACGGCAGTGGCTCCATTATTATAACAAGTACCGCCAAATCAGGGCCATGATTTAATACCCTGGGCTCTGAAGCGTAAGCTGAAGATAAAACTGGAAAACACGCTCGGACTAATAAGACTGCGTATTATTTTATAAAAAAAAAAAACAAATCATGTAGAAGGGCTGATTCCGTACACCAATTCAATAAGCTAAGACCAGAGAAGCTTAGTAAAGCAACACAGCATAAATAAGTACTTATTGACACTATAAGAAGAAAGGCATAGTCGATCGCGACGCAATCTTCCCGCCCTGCGCACGAGGCGGTGCGCAGCAACCACTTATAACATTATTTATAAGGCGTCGTAGCAAACGAGCCTTCTTTTCTTTTAAACTGATCAGAGAAGTGCTAATTAGAATTTGACAATATTTTTCGAGGTTGTACCTTGACAATCTCTCTCTCTCTCTCTTTTAGCACTTTTCCGTTTTCTACCTTCCTGCCTTATATTGTAGGTACCTTTTTAATTTCGTACCTTGACAAAATCTTCAATATATTTGACATTATTCATAATATGAGTGTTTAAGTCACATCTGATAAACTTAATTATAGAGTTAGTTGCATTAGGAACCTGTGCGCTCTGAAGTTAGAATTTAGAATCCTTCTTAAGGTTTCTGATGTGGATCAAATTATAAACTTAACTTTTTACTACTTAGGAATATTTTTAGAGTTAGATTGTTTATTATAAAGGTAGAGTCAGGAATCACAAGATCGAGATAACAATAGCGACTATGCAATTATTATTCCTCTATACATCAATGATATAATTGCTTTAACTGCAGAAAGGCAACGGTAACCGCGATCGAAACAATACCTCACTGACACGAAATAAACAACAAAACGCAAGAGAATGAGGCGGGCCCTTGTAAAATATTGGTAATGCAATGTTAACGAGATCTCGGTTATGTAAAGATGCAATATTTTGCATTTAATAAGGGCCGTACATAGTGGAGCTTGTGGCCGAAGGCACGAGATGGCGGCACGATACTACGCGCTTCGATCTCAACTCGCATAGTATGAAATTATTGGGAAAACTGCGAATCGTGCTCGATGCATCTGCTGGACGAACGCTAATGCTCGCAAACGATCCCAAGCCGAGTAGGTTTTAAAGATAAATCGGGAGATAGCATTTAACTTTGCGTATAGACTTTTGAGATTTAATTCAGGACCAATGAGGATTTGTCTTTTAAGTCTGTTGAGACACTAGATAGGTCGCAGTTGATTTTAGTTAAAGAAGTAAAGAAAACACATTTTTAAACTGTTAATATTACTTAATGGTACTATTTTGAACTGCCAGTCTAGTTACCAAATAAACTTTTCATTATTGCGCTATATACAATAATGATAAATTAATCGTATTTTGAAAATGGATAAAATGATCAAATGAAAAGGATACAATTATATTTTTTTAGAGAATAGCTATAAAAAATTCAGAATTTATGATAAATCTACCCATGAGTGGTAGAGTCAATGTTATTTTAAACGGGTTTGCAAAATATTTGCAAATGTCACAAGTTTACCATCAGGTGGGTATGGCGGCTACTTTCACAACACACTATATGAAAGTATTTCATGCCTAAATTGTTTCAAATTTTAAGGTAATTGCATTTAAAATAAAGTGGAATTTCCATAACGATTGCTACATAGTACATACCCACATAAATTTAAATTTTTGTATTGATTTGGCCAAAAGTGGCATCAGCGGCCGGCGGGCTGGGCGGGCCAGCACCTGTGGTGTGTTCGCCTGTTCGGGTATTCCTCCCAAACCAATATTTCATACAGCTCTCCTGCAATTAAGTGAGAATTAAAGTTGTGTCGGCGCGATGTTCACGCCTAGCTGTGATCTCGCCGATAGATAATCAACACTTTTGTGTGATTCATGTTAGCCATGTTTGTTTTGATAGGCAATGGTGTTAAATTGGTACAAGAAGAGTCCTTACGAGTAGGTAAGATATATTCAGATATTTTGACCACTAGGAAATGAAAAGTTGGTAGATAATTAACGTTTTATAGATCACAATATTCAAAGTACCTGCACTTGCAATCGTCACAGTTGTCAACAGGTAGTTGTATATGCATAAAAGTTTCGATGGTCTGGTTTTCTGTAAGGTTTTCTGGTCCTTAGCTGTATATATTTAGAGTTAGAAACCGAACCTATAACGCCCTATGTTTGTATTTTCCATCTATTGTTGATGAAATAGCCACCACTGTAGGTACTAAAGAGGCTAATCAAGGTGTTTTACGACACAAAATAGATTTTGATATTGTACTTATGACATAGGTATTTAAATTTTCGATACTAGATATATATAATATAGAGTTTTTAAAATGTAGATAGATCAATTAATATAACACAAGAGCCACACGAATGAATAAAAATTAGTAAAGCCATTTTAAATAATCTTCAAAAAGTCCCGAATTGCTTACAAATTAAGGCACCCATTGTTCGTACTCGACACAAAATCGATTGGACCAGCATCGTATGCACTATACAATAAACATGCTCATAAATAAATAAATAAGGCCGTATTTAATAACAAGCCTCGCCTAAGTAATGGACGCCAGAAGGCAGCGTTACATATATTATGGAGCCAGATTTTATAACATTTACGCACATTTCTTAGCGGTGTATTAAAATGTTTGAACACTATAATTTGGAGGATCGGAGGTGCACCGTCATTTTTTTGGAACCAAATACGCCAACTCAAAGTCGATTTAGTTATTGCTTATAAAAAAATCATTTTTATTAAAGTTGAATTATAAATAGGTAAGTTGTTTTTATGTTTTGGACTCGGAAAACAAAATGGAAATGAAAACTATTCACAAAAGCAGACATTTGGATTTTCTTTTCAGTTTGGCAGTAGTCTTTCGTAAATCAACTTAATTCAATAGCTTAATAAACTCTACATGATCGAGAGAATATAAATTAAAGAGTCATCACATATATTCATAAAGAGATGAAGATTACAAACTAATAAATATTGTTCTCAGAAATAATTTCACACGATCGATTTAATTTGCAAACACGATTGTTTCGGCGATTTAAATTCATCGTGCATATGTCTCGACGGACATTGCGGCAAAATATGCATCGAAAAATGCGATCGCACTCCTCCGGTGTCGGCAAATAGTGCAAAAAGTGTGAAAGTGCATGTACTCTTCGACGATGCACCTCACGGCGCGACGCCTTTGGTGACGTCCCTTGCACCCACGACAAAAATCACTTAATTGCATTCTTATCAAAACATTCCATTTTTTTCAATCATAAGTGTCATTAATTTTACTTCGGTTATGGTGTGAGAGGTTTTTGCTATTCATAATTTGGATTCATGAGTGTCAGCGAAGTAACGACTATGCGGAATATTACAATTAGCAGGTATTGGCACGTATTGGTATTCGTGAGAACAGACGAACGAACGTTCAAAATTATATTTTATATGATAGCTGTAAAACTGAAAATCGTTTAATTAAAACGAGGCCTTAAATAATAGTCTGCCTGATGAGTCTTCTCTGAGAAAATATAATTAGCACGACACGTCGTGCGAATGTGTTTGTTTTTGCACCCAAAACCTTATGTGTATGATTAATAGGAAGACTTTAAATAAATATTTTTTACTTTGATTCTCTAACCATATCGGTAGACATTACTAGAACTCCATAAAGTCTAACTTTTGTAGCTGGAACAATTAAGATTTCTTCTACATGACATGCTAAAGACCATCATTACAAAGATACCTATACTCCTTTTAATCTATAGGCATGCAGAATCGATTTGAATACCAGATCCTCAATGAAAAGAGAAGAATGCGAAGCCAGCAATATTAATTTACTTGTTAGAAATCGCAATTTCTCTAGTCTTCAAAGGCATGCCTCATGGTCGGGTGCATGTCTCGCCTGTGAGGACTTTATCCAGCGGTCTTTGGTGTATCGCGAATACCGCGATCTAGATTGGCGGCGGCGAAGGCAGCGGCGATGGTATCGCAAAAGTGCGCGACAATTGCCGACACCGGCGCCGCTGCGCGAATTATTCAGGCGAAGCATCCTGGACGTGGTACGTTGTTGACATTCCTGCTACTAGAGCGGTCAGCCGTTGATTTCTTTATTATATTTTCTGTGAGATTGTCGATGAATTGGAATGCAACTCTTGTGTACATTGTAGTCTACGCGTGTTATCCTATAGATATTTTTACTGGCCACTTGAAGGCGGCATTACTATTAGCTTGGTGGTACCGCCCCATACACGAACAAAATTAATTTAGGACAGATATACAATGATACACCTAAGTGAAACGAAAAAGAAAAAAAACGTTGCATTCAAAACTAAATCTACATAGCTGATAATAATGACTAAGACGCAAAGAGAGAGTGAGAGATATGGCTATGAGTATGACTGCATAAAGTGCTTTCTTGTCTGGTTTTTACTTATTTATTTTTTTGAAAACTAAACGTTTTGAATAAACAGACGAGAATTTGGGGCCTCTAAAACAGGATGATGTAGCTTCTACGATTTTTGGTTAAAACCCATTGGAAAAATATACGGGTTGTAAATTTTATTAACTACTGCAGATGTATTGAAGTAATCGTTATACATTATTATGTATATAAACACAAAAATATTATATACAAAGAAAAAAAAAAACTACTACTCCAGATTAGAAGATATTTAATCTTCTAAAATAAATTAAGACGACAAAATCCTAGTAGGTACACACATGGTAACATATATTGACTCAGTTTAATGAAAAAGGGAAGTAAACGCGATTAGAACCTTGAAAATCAATACTAGCTTATCTGAGATTGAAAAAGTCCATGAAGGAGTGAGTCGTTTTGCAATTAAGTTAACTTAACGAACAGTTAATTAAACTCATTAGAGTAAGCAGATGGAAAGCATTTAACGTTGTACAAAGTAGCAAATAAATAGTTTTTATCGCGTAAACATTAATATTATTTATTTACGTTACTTGGACTGTTAAAAGAAGTTGCTTTCAACCGAAAACAAAAAGTATATCGTGAATCATTAATAAGTTACCTTTAATAGGTGCATTTGCATGATTATCTTGCGTGAGATTCCAAAATTAAGTATGTCGTTGTACATTGGGACCTTACGACAAGCTCAATCTGGGTGATTTACTTAATTAACATATTAAAATATTAACAAATTCACATATTAATGCATGCCTATCTCTGGTGTATTGTAATTGTAGAGTCAAGTAAACTTAATGAAATTATTTTACACATTGATAACACGTGATTATCTCTTAAAGGCAAAAATATTTGGCAAGGTATTTGGTGTAAATCTGGAAAGCCCTTATCATCCCCTTGTGCATAGCAGAGGAATATCGAGAATATGTAAAATGTTGCTAACTCATGGCATGTTAGTAGGTAGATACTTAATCCCCACCACTTAGTTTTTTTTATGTTCAATTTATAGCACTGTTGATATTATTAGGCTTTAATCACCCGATAAACAGAGGATTCAGTGCATATCCGTGTACCTATGTACATAAATATTTCAATAAACGATGAGTTGAAAAAACAAAAAAATATTAGTGTTACTCATTTACGCTTTTATGTTTGTATTTTATAACTCATACTTATAATAGAGAAAGAACCTTTCTGTACTCAACATAATTAATGCTAAAAAAGCTGCAGCTTTGCAGGACTAGTACCAGCAGTGGGACACAACAACAGCAGGAGCAGAAAAAAACAATCAAATGTTTTAAATTAGGTAACTAGTTGCATTTCCAACTCCGTCGTCGAGATAGAAGTCTAGTCACTCAGGGTTTTCAGAACAACGTTCCTGGAAGGGAGTTAGGGTGGAGGCATGCCGTCACGTGTCCAGCATCAGATAGCAGTGGTATGTTGCACGTTTGTGGTGTGTGCGCCGCCGGCAAGACTACCAGAGGCACGTAACTGAGGATTTAGAGGAAATGGATTGTTCTCTATGGAAAAAAACTTGAGAAAAGGTTGCTGAAGGGGCCTTATACTACTTAGTGTCTATCTATATTCAGATAAACAAGGTATTTTTTAATTTTCTTAAGTTATGTTCACTTCCTTTTATTTAAGGGTATCTATATTATAAGGTAAGTAATTAGATATTATCATAGGGTATTATCAACGCTAAATTTGAACTTTCTAGCCAAAAATATAGAAGAAGTGTAAAAATTAATTTACAGTTAAAACTTCCATAATGTACTTGATCAGACAGAAAAATGTTTGCTTATAGATGCTCAACAATTTTCATAATCACAAAACCATAATGAATATTTCATATCAAAACTTATAAAGCCAAAACAATGCAGATAGCGTAGTGTTTGAAATCTAAACAGCGTCTCAAAAAAATATCGATAATGCGATTCTGAATCTTACCGCATAAACCGATTTGTCTTTGCTAACCAAAAATAGAGAACACAAAACGTGTTATGAGTCGAGATTTGGAAAAACGGAACGTTAGTCCGCGCAGACCGCCGGGCGCGGTTGACATTCCCGCCTTTTTGTATGTCACCAAAGATGTATTTATTGCAACACTAAAGCACTGATGGCCGCGATCCGGAGCCCTCAGATACCAGATTTGACAACGATCCTCTCAACTTTGATACCAAAACTCCTATTGTATTGGTTTTTGTTTTCGTTGCATGGCGCGTTTGATATTCTCTCGCGGATCTCATACACGGTAGCTTCACTTTTCAAATTTTCTTCTTAACTTAGCGTTATTACAAAAATTACCAGACCCTATGATTTTAGCAATATTTTAAATTCGTTATTGCTATCGCCACTTTTAAAAATAATTGCGGTAGTCTTCTTCCCTATTAGAGTGCACATATAAATGACAAATTGTGTACGGAGTTATTCAACTCATTCCGTGTTCTGTAATTAAGCTAAGTTTAAAAATGAGTAAGTAAGTAGTAAGTGATAATGTTTATAAATGTGAACCAGATAATAACAAACAATATACAAAATGGTAGGTATTAGGTATAAAAGCTTGTCCCGAAACTATTTCAATGAAAATACTAAAAGTAGGGAGCTGCTAAGTATTTAAAAATAAATGTTTTACTGTTTTCATTGTTATTATTTGTATCCTAGGTATATTCTGTTTTTGTTTAATCAATTTGATCATCTGGTGATCTTTCAATATTGTTGACTGTTTTCTATGAAAACTAATAAAATCAAATATATAAGGACAAATCATAATATAAGTTATCCCCAAAGTAGTTTGAGATTTGTTTATGAAATACTTACCAACATCAATACTTACTTTATTTTCATCCGAGACCCAATTAAACCGAAAAAGATCATTTTCCATGAAACCTGACCACCTAACATAAGGGTCTTTACCTAATCTTTTTTTAATGTTAATGATACAATAATGAATATCTATCCCTCTCGCACACACCTTCACTAGACCGACTCAAGAACTAAAATAAATCAAACCTATACTCTTCGACCTCCTAACAACCGCGCCGTAGCGTCCGCCGTTTCAAATATGAATAAATTGCATAAATATTTATCGGCACACATTATGCCACTGCGGTATAGCCAAAACGAAATCCAAGAACTGATACAACATTCTCAGGGCACATAACAGTTTTTGCGGGCTATCGGATGGCGCACCATTAGTGCCATGTTTCTTTTTAAGGCTTTGGAGGACAGACTCTCACCTCGCAGTGAAGATGCTGTGCCACCCACGAGCATGACGGCTTGTTGCTTTTCATCTTGGCACGTCCAGGTGATATCACTATCTACTTAGTTATGCAGATGTTTTGTAAACATAATAACATTATTTGTTTCCAATCCAATCCAAATTAGTCTTTGCTAGACGGTAGTCGTCGAGCTATGCCAAGCAGCTTGATTAGTTAATCTGCTTTCAAAAGAAATACGATGGGAAACTGAGACCAAGAAGAAAATAGTCATAACAGATAAAACTCCAGCTCCAGGGATACTTAAAAAAATGAATTTCGCGAAGATTAGGTGTAGCTAAAAACATGTTAAGCATTCTGTGGTTATTTGTTGTAATAATTTTAAAAATAACGCCATAACTTTTAAGAGATAAAAAGTTCATTGTATTATGCTCGTGTACTCTCAAGGTATGTTTTATCACAGCAACACGTATCTAGCCACAATACATTCATAAATTAACTTAGCAAGTGGAAAAACTGGAAAAGCATCAAGCACGCGCCTTCATTGAAGTCCACCGCCGCACATCGGCACGTACAACCCTCAACCAGTCTAAGTACAATCTACTCCAGATGCATCAACTATATTTCATTTTAGACCTTATTTGTAGTGCTATAAGAATAGAGTTGGTTAATAATTTCTGTCATTTTCTGTACATTTACCATTTCCACGTACTCTCGTTGCAACCTTTTGAGAAACACATAATCCTTTACTAAATCTCAGTGCGGGATTTGCAGTACGTGAGACGGCGTGGGTGTACGGTGATCCTCATGTACAATTATTTTAGAAATACACAAGGTACATTTGGAGACTGGTTCTGGTAATGTTAGGCTAAATTTTGCCAAACATGTTGGGGCTTTCGGTTATAATTCTAACAAAAACTGGACGACTTAACTAAGGATTATTTAAAGTGTAACAGCCCAATGTCTAAAATATAATATTATTGATACCTATCTGTTTATCCCTCAGATGTATTATGATTCGCTGTAATGACAAACATAAATGTTATTAAGCATTTGTGATTTTGTACTAGTTTAAGTAGAAGTTCACGAACATTGTAGAGATTAAGTAAAATAGTCGTAATTAATTACTAAATATGGCCTTGAAATAGATGGGGAAGAGACCATGAAGGAGTTACGTAGAACAAATAAAGGAAAAAGTGTGTATCAGAATGTAAAAAGACTAGCGGAAGATAGATGCGACTCCGCCGGTAAGAGCTCAGTTTATAAATTTTAGAAATACTCATAAACTGCCTCTGTGGAGTTTACCTGTAGACCCGGGGTCGTGTGTTCGATTCTCACGAGAAGCATAAGTAGTTTATTCAGTAGTTTCCAGTTTCGTTAGGACATTGCAGGCTTGATTCACTTGATTGTCTAATAAAAAAAAATGCGTGCTTCGGAAGGCACGTTAAGCCGTTAGTTCCGGCTGCCATCTGGTAGTCGTTAAAGAAACTATGTCAGAAGCAAAGAGGCGGATCCGAAAAACTCTGACACCAGGATGTACATGGTCGATTGACCAAGTTACCTACACGAAATTATGGTGATAATGACTTACTCTTGAAGCGTTTAAGAAGTGTTACTATAAAATTATTAATCGTTCATAATGAAAACTGTATAATTCCCGCCGGGTCCAACTTCCTACCTTATGACATCTGTAAAACAGGCAAAACTCCCTAACACGAGCTAGCCAACTACAGGAATCCGAAAGATCGAGAAATTTACGGGAAGCGTGAGTAACAACAGGCGCACGCGTATCCAGCGGAACATAAATACTCGCCCCATTATATAACAAGTATAGGGAGTATAGGAGGCAATCCAACAGACTTATTGTCTCCGCTACAATGCGGTTACACGAGCAAAACGACGTCTGCGAGTCTTGCCGATACAAAACAATGGTATTTAATCAACGATGATAAATGCAGTATTCAGGCACGTTTTTTAACGTTACTGCTGTATTGTTTCGGAGGGCTCTCGGTTGAATACGGAGATAAGTCGCCAGAGTGGCTTAGCTGACAAATTGGAATAAAAGGAATATTTATTCGTGTTCCGTCTAAAGGTATGGCTCGTTGTTTACATACTTTAGGATTTGCATACGCCAAGTTATGCATAAATGCAAGGTTTACGTTAAAGTTCGTTCTGAATTTCGTTCTGGCACGCCGATTTTAAACAATGATATTTATACTTGATAATTGTTAAGAATGACTGTTTAAAATTGAAAAGTTATTTTATAAATATAAAGACATCAATGCAGTTCTAGTATAAAAAATCTTTTAGCACTAAGTTGACAACACAACTACAAGCAGCATCTTCAAGGTAGGTTACAAATAGTACTATCAAACCAATACAACCTCACGTAGGCTACGCCACCTATCTTATATGTGCCACATGCTTGATTGCTTACAGAGTAATATACTATAAAAATAGTTTTATGCATATCTGAAATCATATGTTATTATATTACCAATGCAAAATAATAAGCTTATTCAGCTTAAATAATTGATAAACATCATGTAAAAAGAAATTTCCCTGAAAGTATCGATTTCGACTTCAGTAGCTATCTCTACGGTTATAACTCAGACCGCTCGTTACCTCCGGTACACCATTTCATTATTTATTTATTGGGCCATAAGAAGCATATTTGCGTCTCGGCTTTCCTTGAGCAGGCATTCTGTCTGAGTTTTGTATAAATCACGATATTTTGTTGAAATAACGCTGAGAAAACGATCGGCATCTCGTGTTGTTGGCTGGCGATGTTCGAAGGTGCTCGTAAATTTGTGCGGTTTAACAGCAGGGTACCCTGGCCATTCGCGGTGGACGGATAGAGCACCATTTTGATTTACAACCTAACTTGTACAAGACGTTTGTTCGCAATGCTGACATACCGACTGCATTGGCGATTCACCCTGCAGTTCCTAATGTTTTGGTCGATCGACAATCTATTGATGTCGGGTAATAATTCATTTGCATACAAATCTAGGGAGTAAAATTGTTTTATTAAAAATCTCTACCGCGACTCTATGTGAAGATTGTTTGATATAAATTATTAAATTAAAAACGATTGTTTTTGTATAAAATTTTTACGAACTTCTCTCATGGAAAAGGCTTTGATATCCTTCATCAGGAAGATATTAATAACAGTTAATCCATGTATATCTTTTGAATCAAACTTTTTCCAAAAAAAAAAAAATCAAGTAAACCCTCTTAAATTTATATTAATTAAAAAAAAAATCATTGTAAACTGCATACAACTAATTTTAACCACTCAAATAGTAATTGAGAAGTTACATAAGAAGATATAAAATCTGATTATTACTAAAATGTATATATAGTAAATATTCAGCTCTGGAAAATAAGGTTTCTCTTCACAAATTTTTAACCCTGAGAAATAAATCTAATAATATTAGCTCATAATATGTAGTCAAAAAAGTTAGACTTAAAGCCATGTCATAGCTGTTTAAAATAAATAATAATTCAATTTTAATAAATCAAAACATCATTCCGCGACGTCTACGCGCCGCCGCCGTATCGGGTTTGTCTCAAAAAATGGAATGTCGGACGATCAACAATGTAGGTACTCGGACAAATACAGTAAGCTATAAAAAACAAGAGTCACTCAAGCGTCCTATTAACATGGTTAATTAATTTATTAATTTACATCAATTAGTCGTAATACGCCTGCACAGTACCCGATACGCCCGGATAGTTTTTCCAAGGAAATTTGCTTTGCGACGATTAGTAAACTAGTATTGGATAGGGTCACCAAATATAAGATTTTGTACATAAGTAACATAGGCGTTAGGTTTATGTTATGTTCGTACGAGAGATTTCTGGCTCTAAATATACCTGAAAGATAGTCTAAGGACTACGATGACCAATTGATAGCGGAGTAAAATTGATCTCAAATGGTGGGTATGAAAACTAATAAGTACTAAATAAATATTGCTAGTGACAAGATGCAGCGTTGAAGGTGGACAAATTAAGGTATTTAGCAAAATGGTCTATTTACGAGCTAGGCTAGTGACGAAAATAAATTTAAAAACATTAAAACATTTTTACTTTTTAATATTTACAAAAATTATAACAATAACAGTCTCTCAGCGCGCTACTGACTCTATCCTTAATATTATTTATTTTATCTTTACGTAAACTGAGCTGTTTATGGTTTCCTTTTATCAATAAAATTACAAAAATAAAGGACCTTTTCCTGACTATGGTAACCCTAAGTTCCAATAAAGGCCGATTCTGACGATCGCCGCTAGTTTGATATGAAAATGACCGCGGAGGAAAAACAGCGGCGAAGAAACTGCGGGTTGTTTGATTTTCTTACAGCACGTTCTAGTGAAAGTCGCACTGCTATTGCATACAAATTGACAATAAATAGCTATTTGCAATAAGCATAGTACAGCAATTATGCTATGTATTAGAAAGATATATGGGACCTTACACCTTGGAACAGAAATAATGAAAAATATTGTTGAGGATTAACTTAGCTGCAAGTCACAGCCACAACATTTATAATAATTAAGAAGTATGTCTATGGTAGGTCGAGTCTAGTGTCTTTGGTTAGAGAAATGGACAATGGTTGTGTGGTGTTATAATTAAGGAATACAAAATGTAGAATATATTGTTAAAAGATAAATAATAAAAGAAGTCATTCAAGATTATATTGTTTAATTCATAAACTGAATAGCCAACAAATATTTTTACTTATTACAATTCCATTAATAATTTATATGTTTCTACTCTTTATACTTTGGAAGCCACTTTAAATTTGCCAAATATTCTTATAGTATTCGGCGTGAGGTGGCTTAAACACTAAAACACACGAAAAATATTCAAGGTATCAGTTGTTTTATTTTCATTTTAGTGAAAGGCGAGTACTAACTGCTAACAGTACAAGCAAAAAATATTTGCAATAGATGATGTGTCAGTTGGAGTGGATCAGACATTGACAAACAAACAGCTGTCAGCCGGGCCAAGCGAGGCGGGGAGGCGGGGGCCGAATTCTAAAATAATAATCCGAATTCATTAATAACTGGAATGGATTGCACGTCGCCCGAGATGATGTGATATGCTACCTGTGTTTATGATTAGACAGTGTTTTTTTTGTTGACAGGTGGATATTCCTCGCTCGTTTCACATTTTGTATAAAATACGAGTAATTCTACTACTATTACTTTAAAAATAAACAAGCTGTTTCCTTTTATTATATATAACTGCTGAATTATCAATTATAATACCATTTAGCTAATATATAATTTAAAATAAATAAACTTATGACAAAAATAAAACTAAAATTAAATCTACTCTTAATTTAAGTAAAAAATAGAGCCCAAGTCACTGTCATCACATGGTAAAGTACCCAAAAGACTGGCGGCATTACCTCTTTGTACTGCTAAACTTAGCCTTTGGCCAAAATAAGCACCAGCCTTTGGATCCCCGGAAACATCGACTAGGCGTGCGGAAATCTCCTGGAATAAAAGCTTTGCATCCGCACCCCACGGCCCCAAAGTCTCAACAGCAAAAGGCACAAATATGTACGGCTCGCCCAGAGCTGCATATTTGCGCCTTTTGTTTGTCTCTGCCACTGCCGCAGCCGCACCCGCTCTGTTAGCAGTCACTCGTATGTGGGACGGTGCTAAAGTATCCACGCAAGTGGCGTCCCACAAGAGCGACTTACCACTCCTCCAAGGAATGAGCGAAATACCGTCGGGTCTCTTGCCATCATCTCGGGCAATGCCTGCTGGTTCTAGAACTGCAGGCACGCCGGCACTGGCAAGGGCTCGACAGATGACGTCATTCAAAAAAAATTACTTTTATTTATTTTAAAGTGCAGGGAAGTTTTGACAAAAGTCATGTCGAGATAAGTAAGCGTGAAAAAATAATATGTTTTCATTTCTCATACTCGGAAAGTAGTGTTTTCCTGATCTGAGTATAGGGTGGAAAACGCTTCATGCCCTCCCACGGGCCGAAAAAACCCATAGTAATCACTTTCTACCTTAGGGCGGGAAAGAAATTTCAAAATTAGAACATAGTTTTGCCTGTGAATTTGGAAGGAAATCGGCAACAAAATATTTCAACAAAAAAAATGTGGAAGTATAAACAGCCAGTGTTAATTTGAAAAATACTTATTAGGGTCAGCACTCACCAAGAGCAAAGCATTTTCTGATAACACTAAAATATTAACTTCATGAATATGGGCATACAGTAAAAATTAAACACATGTACAAACGCGACGGTCCTGAACATCACGTTAAGAGGTTTATTTAATTTTTCATTTATTTTTTTTTGTTTAAACTAAACTCGCTAAAACAGGTGATGGTAACCCCTCTGCAATGCTCTTGGTGTGCGCTGATCTTAAGCGGAACGGAGACCATGAAGCGCGCGGTATGTTCTATATTTAAAATTTAAAACTGAATTACCAACACAATATCATTTAAGAACTTAAGAAGGCACTAGGAGTTTTTGGAGGGAAAGTAAACTGTCGCTATGTTCGCGCTGTATTTAATTTCCAAAACTTAGGTTTTTTCGAGTGTTTGTGCATAATATTGGTGGATTATTATTCGCAAAGTGTTCGTGAACAAGCGTGAGTGTTGGGAAGTGATACAGTGTCGATTACGTGACTTTTTATCTTTGTCACCAAAATCTCCATGATATAGCTAAGTGAAATTTTTCCACCGCTTCACTTAGCCATCTGACTCAGACTAGACTTACTTACTTGACTGGACTTGACTATTGACTTGAATTTTTGACTCGACTGACTTAAGTAGGACTGAAGAAGATTAATAAATTCAAGAAAGGCCTTAAAGGACTAGATTCCATGGCCGTATAAACTATTAAAAAAAAAAGCAGGCACTCACACAGCTTTCCTTATATTCGAAATGAAAAGTAGAGTGTTTAACACGGGTAAAAGGAATAATTCCTGCTCGGACTATAGCCTCGCACGGGAATTATTCCTTTCCTCCCTTGTATAACAATCTACTATTTTGGATTATTATCCAAACCCAGTCGACGAAGATGTTACGTTCGAGTGTTCAAGGCAGAGACAGTGTGGTGATGGTCTGAAGATGAAGATTTTGAAATTCTATTTCATCACTAGTTTCATGGTAACATAGCAACATAGAAAAAAGATGATGTGCAGAAGAAATTGTAATAGATACTTATATTATAAAATAGATTAAAAACATAGACAAAAAAAAGGGCTAATCCAGAAGGTTCTGTTATCGCTAAAATTTAATGACAAATTAGTAAATAACAAATAGATATATAGCATACCTTGCTGAAGTTATGCCCATTTAATTCTCAGATATATCAACTATATAAATACCAAATAGCTACCCTATTTTTTAACTTTTTAAATTACTTAAACAACAAACAAACAGATAGAATATACACTCGTCACGAGGGACTCTCTTTTTACCCGACTACGGCGAAGCCAAAAGGAAGGGTAATGATTTTGGCAGTCTATGTATGTATGTATGAAAGTATGTATGTATGTATGTTCCACCGTAGTGCCTAAACTACTGGACCGATTTTAATGAATGAGGTGTCAAAAGATTCGTAAAAATAGCGCGGGTAACATAGGCTATATAAATTGTATCAAAATTTTAACTGACGGAATTTAAACCTCAGAATCTAACCTCAAAAAAAAATAAACTGAGATTAGCATCACGTGTTTGATATCAATGGAAACGTCTTGACATTACAATGTGCTCGACATTACAAATATGTATATTATTTATATTGCTTAAGTTAAATTATAGGTAGAAATGTTTAAAATGCTTTGGTAAAGTGCTATTTTTCACGCGGTCCAGTTAAGTCATTTCCGTTCGGGAAACGGAAAAGTATTAAATAATTGTAATTATATATTATAATGGTAATTGTAAAGTCGTGGTCGCACCCATTATAAATAGATGATAGAAACACCTTTAAACGAACATTGTTGGTATACAATATACAGTGGGTGCGACCACGGCTTTACAATTACCATTTTGTACCTATGCATTTCTGGATTTCTATCTCAATTATTTTCTTGTTTCATCCTTTTTAGACACCACGTAGTCGGGATAGATTTTTAACCTAATTTTTATTTTAGTTTTCTGTATATAAACCTTCTACAAAAACGTTTTTTTCTAAGTAGACGAATTAATTCCGTAAAGTCACATTATGGTGGCGTGACCAAGGGAAAAATATTTATTTTTATATACTGTACCTATAGGTATTTAACATTGACAACCATGCCATAAAGTTGAACACGTCACTACGTTCATTTTATTGTGTATTTACGTTATGTATTGGCAGCGGCACATCGGCAGCGATTAGGGCTCCGGTGATGGCTTCGTGGTCTCATTTATAGCCCCTGACTCGGGTGGCGACGCCGTTCCAGATAACGGGTATTGATGGCTTTTAGATTAGCCTCGTAGGGTGTTAGTGAAATAGCTAGTCAAATTATGCTAGTACTTATTATAACATAGCCTACTTACTGACATACTGATCTTGCTTCGTTTCCTACTAGGAATGTTTGAGGCGTTGGAAAAGATATCATCAGTTATGATATATACCACAAGTTTATATATTCCACAAGTTTTCTTTTGAATATTCGATGTTTTGTAACAAGAAATTTATTTTTACGTTTTGGAAACTCATATCTCATTATTTTATTCAAAAAACTTTATGGACTCATGATGGTATTATATACGTCGTAATACCAACAATTTTGGATTAATTCTGTTCGTTGTATAAGTAGAGCGCGAAGGAGTTGAAAACATCTACATTTTTATAAACTCACGTATTTAAAGTATTTAGGATAGTATGTATTTAAGCCTATTTGGATCAATATATGTAGATTTGGCATAGATACGTTAATTAAATTACACAGACAATCAACGTATCAGATTGGCGGAAAAAGTTAATAGAAAATAAAATTTTGTTTCAAATTATGTAGGTATTTCGCGTTATTTTTTATTAGCGGACCGAATTCAAGACAGTCTATAAATACACAATGCTGCTATACTTAAGATAGATTCAAAGCTGTTGCTTTCCAATAGAATTCGAGCTGAGATCGTGTCACGTCCCTCAATTAAACCTTTACACACCTATCAGCCATCTCCGATGATGCGATGATAAACGATTTGCGTTATATTTGTAGGCCAAACTATGTAGTAAGGCTATGAACAGAATGGTGGATTTATTTATTTATACAGAACAGAGAAATTATCCGAATAGAAATGTTTTGACGCGGATTTAGTTCCAGGATCAGTGTGGCTAGCATATATTCTCTCTTCTCACCTTCGATTATTACTACTATAGAAATGTATTACGTAGTTTACAACAAAGCCACCTAATATTAGCGACCAATAACAGTGGCAATAAATGACGCAATTAAATTCCCCGCCCATTTTTTCTGAATGTACCGTTTGCTTGCAAGCCAAACCAGTGACACGCTTTTACGCTATACTTCTTGTTAATATTCCTAAATTCTGTGATTATTTAGAATCAACAGGGCGTAAATTGATTTCTAAAGGGTATCAGTTATGTACGTAAAACTCCCTTAGTCCCATTTCGTAGCCAGATTTCGTAGCTGGCTTCGAAACGGGAAATAAAATTCCCATTCCGAAGCTGGCTTCGAAACTAATAGTTTTGCTTACAGATATTCATATTCTACGGTATCTATAACCGTCAGATAGACCCATGTCTGTTTGCCTATATATAATATTAGAAAAAAGTCATACATTAATTGCTTGTAAATTTAAAGTAGTTTCCGTGACTCAAAGGAATATTTGTTTATTCTATTACACATTGTTAAAAAAAACCTTGTTTGTTCCGGCTCCTTCCAGCCATGTTTTAGAATAGGTATGTATTGTTAATCAGGTATGTGTCCATACTCTTGCACCCATAATAGATCCCAATCACACTTATTAGAAAGGAATTCAATAAAGCAAACAGTGTGAGTGACCGGGCGGCTACTGGTCGCATATCAGATTCAGTAGCCGATACCTGGCCATTACTTTATCATCTCTTATCGTTACTACAACTCAGATATATCTATAATATGCTTAATTTCCTATACGCTATTGGTACAAAAAACTAATGTCAACTCGTCTATCTCGAGATCTTGTCTCGTAACTAGAGGACAGAATTCGAAAACTTCGATAAAAAACGCTGGTGTTGGCATCGTTTGTTAAATTAGATTATGAAGAGACACTGTCGTGACTTGGAAAATACGACCAATAAAAACCTCAACACAATATATTTGATCCTTATTAAAAATAAAATAATTATTGATATATATCCTAGCTATAGTATTTGATACTAGGTACCTATACTAACTAGTCATCGTGGGTAATTATTTAAGTCGTTCATACAATTTTTCGTAGCTTTGAAACAATATTTTTATAATACATTCTTTACGTATTTTATAAAGAAATATCGCAACGTGCTGTCTCTGTTTACTCACTGCAGTTTCTTAAATCTGTAAAACTTTTAGGTAAGTAATTATGTTACATTATGTGTTTGTATATTTCGTGAACCTGAGTAGTATGGATCTATCACTTATTTTTAAATTCATCATCTCACCACAATAATAAATGGCTACCGTTTAGTATACATGAATACTCGTCATATAAATCTCAATTTCTAGGAAGCGCGCCATAAGCTGGGCCAGCCCATGGGACGGGCACCATCACTCACAACTTTTCACTTATAATGATGTTAAAAATGTAACCTAACAGTCATTCTTGTCCACCTATTGTACTCCTCAATGGGCGAACAAAAAAAGAGACCCATCTTAAAAATGACTTCCAATTTATTTTGAAACATTAAAAAGTAGATTTTCCCATGACACCCGCCTGGGAGTTCTGTTCCATTCGCGTCCGAGCGCCATCCTTCTTCATAATTCTTTTAGTTTTTTATTATCATGTGCCCTGACATTTGGAAGTTGGGTCACTTATTAAATTAGTCTTTGTATTTAAATGAATGATTAATTATTTATCTCTAGAGATAACTATGTACAAATCTTGCTGAATGCTAAATTGTCTTTTTATTTTGATAATCGACATTTTGGTATTTATTTCTACACTAGCTGTTCCCCGCGGCTTCGCCCCGCGTGGGACTCGGTTATATCGCGCCCAAAAGTAGCCTATGTTTGATCTCAGGTCGTTAACTACATCCCTACCAAATTTCATCACAATCGGTCCAGCAGTTTAGCCGTGAAGAGGTGACAGACAGACAGACAGACAGACTTTCGCATTTATAATATTAGTATGGATTAACATATATTTACGACCTAACCTCTGCTCCTAAACTCTACCTGTGCTTAAAACTAAACTATCTTACTTGTTAGTAATTAATACCAGTTCTTACCATCAAATAATTTCTTAAATTATTGCCACCCAAATTAATATGCCATAAAATCGGAATTAAGAGTCCACTGACATCGTATCCGAGGTCTTACATTTCGGGAATCAATTAGATGTTATGAAACCAAGACCAGTAGTCATATCGATCCCAGAAATCGGGCATTCGAGAACAATCACGCTGGTTATCTGTCCAATCCATATCCAATTCCCGTAGCAGTTCCTCGTACCGAAGTATCAACCTAACTGATGTCGTACATTAATCCTAATGTACCGATCTACTGGCTAAACGTCGTTTAATCTAAACAAAAATATTTCAATGCAATAAAACTATGTTTAAAAGAGGTTGTATGGGCACGGTGCTCGTAAGGTATTCGACGAGTACGACTTCTGAGAAGGTATGCGCTCCACTGTCATATCACGACTGTAGGGATGGCTGTAGCTGCATATCGATGGATGTCGATAAATATGTTGTCCTTTTTATACCGTAGCCAGATTATACGCCGCTTGATGGTATATAAGTGGAGGCTTGCTACACATCTAATGAAAGCAATGCTAACTCCCATTAAGAATATTGGTAGAGTCTGGCTAACGAAAGCGTGACCTGAGAAAAAGCGGCAAATTTAAAAAAAATGTATATGGTATCCCTGACCATAGTTGGAGAAAAATGCTTTCATACTTGATTTTTTTTATTATTTGTATACTATGACGTTATAACTAAAAGTATAATTTAAGAACCAAACCTTGTCTTTTGTTCAAAAGCCTTATCAGCAAGTTACGGTATGTATTTCCATTATAGCAAACATCAAGATTACAAACTCGTACTAACCATAATACCTACCATAAACCGTAATAATGTTGCCAGACTCTAGCAGACTTATCCACAAGAACTTTAGAAAGAGAATAGTTTTGAACTTCATTATTTATTTAAATATTGAAACAAATAGGTCTAATAGGTACTTAGAGCTTACTGCGAACTACTTATTACTTACTGCGGAACTAAAGCAATTTGTGACATACATGTCAGTGTCCCTTACTCTTACCCTACCTTCTTTTAGATTTAAAATTCGTTATTTTTAAACCGTTTGTATCCATCTGTATGTATGGATATGTACAATGTGGAATGTAGGCGGTGGTTTCTAAGATGTACCTATCTATATGTGATATATAGAAGAGAACTTTTGTTTACGGCCGTTTTAATTATCTAATCGATATTATCTACCTATATTACAACTGAAAAATTTCCCAGTCCTCTTCAAGCTCCATGGACTTTCATTCAATCAATTATCTACAATATCAAATAACAGAAAACCATCGACCATCACAGCACCTCCCTAGTCCAGTAGAGGCGCAGGCGCACGACAGATGATCAGTCATGCGCCTGATGCTGCGCGATAAGCCCGCGGTAGCCGCTCATTAATCTCCCCACTCCCCACCCCCCCACCACTGCCCAATACTAACATTTTACCAATTAACCGGACGATGATACATAGCATGGATTCTAGGAATCTCGAACGGAGAAATCTGGTCTTGGACATTTTTGTATAGAAGGTTTGTAAGACATCCGAAAAACTATAAGGAGATAATGCATGTGGACTAATAACGTAAATATATTTATCTTTGTGTTTTTTAAAATATTTATTTAGGTACTTAAATCATCCTTGGGTTGAAACTTGTGTCATTACATATGAGACAATAACTAACGATACTTTATTCAATAAAAAAATTATATAGATAAACAACCAAGATGCAATTTGGAAATGGCCATTTACCAACTCAAAATTGATTAGGGATCCAGCTTAGAACCTCCAAAAGCAAAGCGACTGAGGTCGTCTAAACTTATCCAAACCAATATAATTAAATCCATTCGCATACTCAGCGAGTGGGGGTAATAACGCGATCGATTTAAACCGAATTTCTTGAACCCATTCAATTAGGTCCGGTCAGTTCGGCCATATTTATTTACACATCATCACCGTCAGAATGTGCCGGAATCCAGTTATCTGAAACGAGAATGATTGGAAGAAATCAGTTACTACGCTAATAAGGCTCCGAGCAAACTGCTTATTGATGTTAATAAGGTAATGATAGATATTGAATAAAAAAGTTGCATACTTTTTCGATTAACGTGTAGTAAATAAGCGTACTTACTAACATTTTCTTATTTCTGTCGGGTTTTGAGAACAGTTCACTTCCCGCGTGGATGTCGTGGATGAGTAAAAGACGACAGAACATTAAGTCTTCGATTTGACACGCTATGACTGGTGGCTTTATTTATAATATCTACAGCATTTAGGATGTTTGATTTCAGGCCAGTAAAATTTTATTTATGTATATGTTTTAGTGTCTCAAGGAGGAAAAAAACAAGACATTGCACGGGCTCTACTTTCCGGAATTCTCTACCTAACTGCATCTGGTCCGGTAGTTAAAACCTGGAGATCGCACCAGGGCATTGCAGGCTTGAAACAAATTATTATCAGATTATCGGGTTCCGTGCTTGGAACAGCACTTAAAAGCCGTTAGTTCCGTCTGACATCTGGGGTTCACTAAAGAAATAACGTCAGACAGTTTCGAAAATCTGAAACTGGGGTATGTACATACAATTAAAGTTGTAAACCAGGTACGATATACATGAATGATGATCTTTTAATAACGTTTCCTTGGCTCTGAAGTGGGAAATACTCTCGGATGATAATGATGAACTACTATTTGTACTTTGGAAAAAAAGGAGGTTCCCACTTCTTTTTCTTCTTTCACAGATATGAATAACTTTAACGAATACATGTCCTCGGCTTTACAAGCAAACATTCAGTAGCGATCATAACCCGGCCGTCGCTCCGGCACTAACTTGCGAGGATTTATCAATCCAGTGGCGAGTTTACGAGGCCCTTAATGCAGCGACAAAAATGCTGCGTTTGTTTAATGGTCCATTCGACCACAAGGGAGGAAGCGCACTGCGGGCGGCCGCTGGCGGGTTAGCCCTCTTTTTTATATCCCGCTACTACTGATTGTGTTTATGGATATTTACTGTCATAATTAAAAGGCTAATCTACCGGTATTTAATAAGCTTCTGAGTAAAATTAACGTGTTTGGTCGAATGTTTTAGGGTTTATTTATTTATTTATTTCTTTATGTACACAAAAATACAAATATAAGATACAGTATAAAACACAATAAGTACAAAGGTACTACTTATTTCAATAGAAATCTCTTCCAGTAGACCCGTGAGAGTAGAGGTGATTAATAGAGGTAGACTGGCGTGTGCATAAAATTGTGACAGGAATGATTATTGGATAGCATAATAATATGTTAATAAACATAAATACAAATATTTTAAATATATACTTAGATACATACATACATTATTATCTATATACTACATAATATATACATATATCTATGATGATTGCGAAAGGAAATGGACTTTCACTCGTCTTTTAAAAGAAGAAATAGTCTGTGATTCTCTAATTTCCGGTGGCAGGGCATTCCATAATCTGACAGCATGGACGGAAAAGGAGTAGGAATAAAAAGAAGTACTGTAAAGAGGAAATTTAAGGATAAAGCGTCTATGGGGTCTGGTTGGAGAATCGGATGAATGTAAGAAAGAAAACCGCTCACGCAGATAAGATGGAAAGGTGGGATTAAAAAGTATGTTAAAGAGAAGACATAGAATACGAGAGTCTCTACGCAACCGAATTGGCAGCCATTTAAGTTGCGCACGGTAACTTGAGATGTGATCATATTTTCTTAAACCGAAAATAAAACGTATGCACAGGTTTTGTAGTCTCTCTAGCTTATTTAAGATCTCCTCAGAGGCATCTAAATAGCACGCATCGGCATAATCCAGTATTGGCAAAATTAAGCTCTGAGTAAGTGAAATTTTGGTCTCAAAGGGTAAGAAATATTGAAGGCATCGGAGAGTATGAAAGGAGTAATGAACTTTACGACTGATTTCACTGACATGTGCCGACCAGTTGAGATTAGAATCAAAGATAAGACCAAGATTTTTAGCAGTGTCAGTGAATTCAATGGCACAGTCTTCAAAATAAATATTTGGCAAGGTTTCTGCGTCTATTCTGTTACACATGTAACTACTGCCAATAATCATAGCCTGTGACTTAGCAGGGTTCACTCGAAGACCATAGCATCTTGCCCATTCTGATACACGGCGAAGATCATTATTCATCACAGCTATAGCTGTCTCAACTTCACTCTCATGAAAATGTTGATACAGTTGTAAATCATCCGCATAAAGATGGAATTTGGATGTAATGACATTAATAACGGAAGTTATAAAAACAGAAAAGAGTAAAGGAGAAAGGACGCCACCCTGAGGTACACCAGCACATAAGTTACACCAATCAGAAAACGAATCATCAAGGCGGACCCGTTGCGAACGACCTCGAAGGTAAGAACCAAACCACGAAACTGCAGAAAAAGAAACATTGATTGATTGTAGAATCCCTAAAAGAATGTCAAAATCTACAGAGTTAAAAGCACTTGTAAAATCAAGTAGAACAAGTAGGGTCACAAGTTTGTTTTCCATTGCCCAGCGGATGTCGTCTGTTACATTTATTAAAGCCGTAGCTGTGCTATGTCCAGGTCTGAAACCTGACTGAAATGGGCTAATAAGGTTATTTCTCAGAAGAAAACTTGAAAACTGACTGTGAGAAATTTGCTCAAGTACTTTAGAAAGATAGGCTAAAATAGATATAGGACGAAATTGAGAAAAGGAAGTGGGATTAGAAACTTTGGGCAAAGGGATGACATTTGCTTGTTTCCAAGCTGAAGGAAAAGTACCAGTAGCAAGAGAAGAATTAAAAATGTTTGTAAGCACAGGAAGCAGCACAGGAAGGATTAATAAGATCATCTTAGAACTCACCAGGTCATTTCCAACTGCGTCAGAGGAAATGCGTTGTATTGCTTTTTTAATGTCATCCTGTGAAACAGAAGAAAATTCAAAGGCAGGATAAGAGGGAGCCGGTACATCAGACAGTTCAGAAAGAGTGGCCGCTTTTGTAGAAGGGTCTAAAGTAACAGGGGGGTGCGAGAAATGTTTATTAAGCTCACATATATCAATATCAGTGCGGGAAGGAGTTGTGGATTTGCCTACACCAACAGACTTCAAAAACTTCCAAACCTCGGCTGGACTACGGTTGACAAGAGATTCATGAAAATAACGTCTTTTGGCATCACGGCACATACGGTTACAGCGGTTACGAAGAAGTTTATAATATTTCAAATTACGCTCAGATGAGCACCGTTTATACCGCCTATTAGCTTTGTCCCTTCGAGCCATAAAATCTCTAATCTCCTGTGTAAGCCAAGGTGCAGGTTTATGTTTAACTTTAGACCGTCGTAGTGGAGCATGACGATCAAATAAGTTTAGGACAAGTAAATTGAACGCATTAACTTTAACATCTAAGTCATCCTCCTCCAATACTGGACTCCAATCGATATCAATAGAGTCCTTTTGTAGGGCCTCAATATCGATACCACGGAAGCAACGGTGTGAATAGTATTGTGACTTCTGCTTAGGAGGACGGATAGTATAAGATAAATAAAGAAGATCATGGTATGAAAAGGGAGCAGGAAGTTGACCGTGACAAGAGACATTACCAAGGTTAGATACAATAATTAGGTCCAGAAGAGAAGGGATGTAATTGGGAGCATGGTGTGTAGCTGTCAAAGGTAAAATATTAAGATTATACGACGAAATAATACTCTGCAGTGCATGAGTACGATAATCATTTTTTATGAGACAAGTATTCAAGTCACCCATAATAATAACATGATCATATAAGGGACAAAATTCATTTAAGATTATGTCAAAAGAGCTAAAATAATTGATATGTAGACTAGGAGGGTAAAAAACAGCAAGAAGTATTTTAGAGTGGCGCATACTGAGTTCTAAAAATATATATTCAGCAGAAGCCGAATAAATTGAAGGAGAAGTGCGTAGAACCTTATACGCTATAGAATTACGTAGATAAATAGCTACGCCACCACAAGTTTTGCCAATTCTGTCGTTGCGTATTAGGACGAAATCAGGTAAATTAAAAAGCGAAGAATGAAGAGAAGGTTTAAGGAAAGACTCTGAAATGAGTATAGCATCTAAATGAGCACAACTAAAGGAAGTAATAATATCAGAAAAATGACCAGAAATACTTTGAGCATTAATATGCACAATATTAAAGTTGCAGGGAAACCTAGAAAATATAGAAGCAAGTTCATCATGAAGTATCAGGCCAGGAGACGGATCACTATCCACACTATGAAAACTATCAGAAGACGAGCATGAAAAAAAACTATTATTAAAATCTGCAAGATCATCCATGCAAAATATAAATACCTATTAATATATTATATAAAAGTGAATAAATAAATAAACTATACTAATATTAAAATAAATTCAAGTATAATATTATATAACTGCCAAACTCACCACAGCGCTCGCTACTCACTTGATCTAAAGAAAAAGAAAAGTAGGTAACTTAACTAAAACAAAAGAAACTACAATGTGATGGTAATGTAAGATTGCCTTAAAGAACTCGTTTCCATTGCCGTAAAACAAAATGTAAAAACTAAACAAACAAAAGTAAGATACTGACATTCACTGACATTGATAGATTTGAACGTTAGATGTTGACGTTTTAATTTAATAGTTGATAATTTACAGTTACCATCAGAAATAAAAAAAGTAAATAAATATAACAGTGTAAGGTGGAATAAAAGTTAATAATTTACGTCTACCTACAAAGTAACGTATACTTCCACTACTGGAAAATACCGATACAGCGCAAACATGCATTATCACACACGTCGACGTGATCTGCCGCCACCCGTAGTCTGCGCCTGCTTGCTGGTGCCAGCCTTCGATGTGGACGCTTTAGCAGCGATAGCGCCAGCGGTACTGGCTGTCTCTCCAGTAGCCGGGTGCGCCGCAATTAAAGCCTGCACCTCAGCCAAGGATTCCAACTTGCGTCGAGATTTGTCCGAGAGCAGCACTATTATTTTGCCCTCGACTGTCCAGCAGTTCTTAATTCCGAAGTGTCGCCTGGCAGCAGTGAATGCCCTATGTCTGGTTTGCGTCAAGAATTCCGATACAGTAATGCCTGTACCCTTTAAAGATATTTTATTATCCCACACTATATGCCTAAATTCCATTTCACGGAACCTGACCAATATAGGACGTGTCTTTCCATGAGGGTAACCAAGTCTGTGGCAAACATCTAGGTTAGCACTGGTTATATCAGCCAACTTCATATGTCCGGAAAGAACTTGAAGCACGGTGTCATGTATATTTTCATTTGGCTTCTCCGGGACTCCATGGAATAAAAGCACCTTTCTTCTCATGACAGTTTCCAGCCTATCCTGACCGAGACATAGTAGATCTATCTGTGATTTCAAATCTGACAGAGATTGTAAAACAAATTTTTTGAAATCACTGTACTCACTAGAAAGTGTAGATATGTCAGTATCACCCGGAGCAGCTACAGCAGCAACTTTTTGCAGTCTATTTTCATACTCCTGCATCCTGGTGAAGAAGATTTTCTGGAGATCTTCAAGATTCTGTCCACGATTAGTTTCCATAGTGTGAAAATAGTGAAAGTAGTGAAAGTTGTGAGTAATTGAAAATTACAGGAATTCTGGTTGGAAAATTATATGTGACGAGCGCAGGTGGGTTTGGCAATCAATTTAGTCACTTTATAGCCAAAATTTCGAGCTTTTTACAAATTTTAATCAAAATAAACGCAGAGCATATAAACAGAGCGTATTTTTGCCGCGCCTACCCACAGAGGAAAAAAAGTTATTGGGAGATATGGCGGCGAGGAAGACTAACGTTATCTGAACTAAGTACTAGTATACTCCTGTGCAATATAAAAACGATAGAAAACCATTATAATATTCGTTGGGAGATTAGAGACTATCACTAGTACAACCCTATAATAAAACTGCATTTAGATAAATACCCAAATCATTGGACACCCTCCACCTCCCATGGCTCTACCAACCTTTCTCGGTTACACGAGACTAGTCTCGTGAGCGTTCCCTATACTTCATTGGCTCCTCTTTCAAGTAGAGCCTTCTCTTTTAGGAGTCCCTCTATTTCCAGCCGCACCTTCTTTATTTCCCTACACTCTTTTTTATGTGCTTTATATACTTATAGCATTACTGACTCTCCTCTCACTTTTACAGTAACGCCTCGCCGGTCCTCTGTTCAGCAGCCTTGGCCATATAGTCATTATTCTCTTCTCGTCTTGGTTTCCTATTCAAAGTACAAAAAAAAAATTGAAAAAGGCCATTTTCCAACTTGTCCTAACTGGAAATCGAACCCATTCAAACTTCATCTAAGTAATCAAGAAAATTCATGACTGATATACAAAGTTATCAATGCAACAAAACTTTTAGTTCATGCCTTGCTTACATCTAGACTGTACCTGTTTGAAGATAACATGGCGATATAATGACCGGCCGTGGTCACGTTTCATAATATATTTAATTTAATTTGGACGGTAACCGTTTCCAGAATAGCACTGCGCCGCACTCGATTCTTGGAAATCATAAAGGTTGTGCGCGGGCGCAGCGCATCGTTTGTAAGTCATCCTACTTTCTTCGTGGCAACACAAAATAAATAGTATATAGAAGGAGCAACTTCTTTCAAAGAAGCTTCAGCAGGAGTTTAGTACTTTTATTTATGCAAGCTATTATGTTAATTAATGAGAAATACTTGAGCTTGAAAAATTTAGCTAAGATTATTTAGACAGACACGTCTCATGTACGAATATTTTACAAATTAGCTAGATGGACTGACCATAGTGAACATATTATTGAAAAAAAAACAATGTTAAGTGATATTCCACGCACGGTTGGCTAGATCATAAAATACCTATACACAAACTGCTAATTAGGCAAACCAAAACCCTTACGCTTAAACAAATAGAAGTTTTGTCATAATGCAATTTAACACACTGAGTTGGCATAACCAGCGAAAAGGGGTCGCTAAGATGATTTTGAAAAATAAAGTAACATAAATCTAGTTACAATCATTCTATTCTTGGCCAGACCATTATGTGCCATACAATTAGGTAAATATTAAAATAGACGTAGATTTTCGAATTCGACCTGAATTGTGAATTTAATCAGTTATCTATATACCTACTAATTATGAATTTGAGTAAACAAAAATATTGAACACACATTTGTTTGAGCACCATATTTTTTGATCGATGTAGATGTAGTACACCTATTCGATAATATTATATTTAATAAAATATTAAATAATATCCATGCTTACACATCTATTACATTTTATTTTGTAACAGCAGGTTACAGTACAGTCCGTAGTCTCTTTGACAAATATGTAAACGACTACGTTATAAATAACAAGAAACCTATATTATAAAACATGCTTATTTTTGAGTCGATGATAAAAATTAGGTTAATTTCTAGTATAATTAAATATTGAAAAGGTTTTTTTATGAAGTTTTAGCCTACTAACAAGTGTCCACACTGCGAATACTCTTTGGTCCTGGTTGTTATCTCAAGATGGCAGTAAGGATGTGTGAGAGGCACCTGAAACATCTGACAGTGATGTGTTCAGCCACTAACACTCCCGGTTCATGGTCCTTTTGATCTGGTTTCCCTGTACAAAGGATTACTGAGATCAGACGGCAGTTGTATAGATAAGGCTTCTTAAAAACCATGATTCACAAAACGTTTCTCAAATGAAATTTATTCATAGCGCATAATAACCAAAACCAATGATAACGATGACAGACGACTTCGACCAATGTTTTTGCCATGTTCACACGACCTTACCAAAATTGAATGACTTACGTATTTGAATACAATCCCATTGACGCATAGGATGGTATTGCCCCGCGTGTACACAGTTTAACAGTCGATTTCCATGTCATTATCCACGCTGAGCTGGTGTCGAAGCCAGCATATTAATATCGTGAACGGTCAAAAGTTAATCGGGTTTAAGTCGTTCGCATCGCCCACGGAGATTCATCACAATCGTCATTATTCACACACAAATTATGTAATTTCAATAAATGGAGCTTATTGAATAGTGATGAGCGTTGGTAGGCAGCGGTGGAACCCCTGGCGCGCTCCCCGACTGCCCATATAATCAATAACTCGACTCCTTTAATAAAATAACTTCCATTACTGCTTCAGCACTGTTCTCTGAACTATACGATGTCCGATAACGCAATGTATGAGTAACATTGGTGAAGTTATGGCCGTGTTAACATGTTGATGGTAAGTACCTCTCCCAATAAGCACTTAGATCGTCATTGTCTAAAATAAATGTATTTTGTTTGGATAAATCGTGCGGGTGCCAGTGGAGGTCGAGCCGGGTGTTAATGAATTTCGTGTTAATGGCTCTGCTTGAACTGCTGCCTCTCAGGTTTCTACAAGTAGTTTATACTAACTACTTACCTACTTACCAGTAAGTAGTACCAGTACCTCCCAATAGTAGTACCTAGGTAAATATAAACATAAAAAAACACATTCATAATAAATAATGTAGGAGTTTTTGGAGGGAAAGAAAACTGTCACTTTCTCCGCGCTGTACCTAATTTATTTTTCAAAACTGAGGCTTATTCGAGTATTTGTGCATAATATTGGTGGATTATTATACGCAGTGTGTTGTGATTACGTGACTTTTATCTTTGTCACCAAAATCTCCAAGTTATAGCTAAGTGAAATTTTTTTCACTTGACTGTTTATAGTAGAACTGAAGAAGATTAATATATTGAACAAAAGGCCTTTTAAAGGACTAGTTTTCATAGCCGTAAAAAGTATTAAAAAAAAATCATAATGAACCATGTACTACATAGGTACGCTATGGAGATTTTAGTTGTATTATATTATGAATACATTTGTATCTTTACAGAAAATGTTTATTTATCACTAGATACTTATAGCAGCAGGCCCCAAAGGTTTTCGGAGGGCTTCGGAAGTGATATTAACCGCTAGTGGCGATTCTATTTTTATCTTGAAATTAATAGAATTGGGAATTTTCAAGTGAGTAGATTGTAGAACCTTAGAAAAGTCCCTACCTACTTATGTACCCACTTTTGTCATTAATCAATATAATAAATAAAAAATAATATTAAACAGTTAAATTAAAGATATTAAAAAAAAGTTACATAAGTGCATACATAGTGCGTCGTCACGTCAGTAACCGTGCTCCTCCGATCCTCCGATACTCCGATACTCCGACGGAAACGGAACCTCGCATGCTGAATGTTGTTCATTTATCATGACCGCTAGAAAGAAGTACAATAATAGAACGTTAGTGAGCAACACGTCTGTAATTGATTTATAGGCAAATATTATATCTGTTCTCACCAGGCTCTCGATGACTAATGACTCGCCAAGCCATGCTTGAGGTTTTGTTTTTCACCCATTTATCCATGTTACAGACTTGTCAGTTCTTGATTGACACAGCCTCGTGACTCGTGCACAAAGAAACCAAGGCATCCTATCCTCGATCATTTCCTAACCGATCGGCCCTCATATCGATCACGTGTGTATGCCCAATGTAAAATGTCAACAAAACGTCCGAACTCAACAGTATCACACTTATCAAAACAATACAAAACGCGGGATGTTATCGATAATGATCGCAGGCACGACAACCCTCCAACTCCATTTTTTGTGGGTTGACATCGCGCTAATAATACTCATGAGAAAAATGCGCGGCGGACCCCCGTCATCCTCCTTTTGTTTTTAATTTCTACCTCAGTGGCACCGATTTAATTGGACTCAACTCGAGCGAGCGCACCTTCGTATTTCACCTCGGCTTGGTTCATTTGAATATTTAAAGCATTTCGGGACCCCGGCGCATTATTTTCTTTATTTACACAATATTTATATATTTATTTACGGCTCGGTGTCATTTATTTGGTGACGTGACTTACCGGTGTCGCGTCCTTCCCAGTATCGACATAGTTAACGTGGAGAATTCTCTCGCGTTCCGTTTAAAAGTTTTGAGTCGTTCGCTTTGTCTTTTTGGCGGACGCGTCGGTCGCTGCCGCGTGTGGCGAGCCCTGCTCTTCGTTGTTTTCTGGCCAGCTCTTATCTGGGACAAGATTGCTCGTTTTTAAATGAAGTTATATCGTCCCGATTGAACACGAGACTCGGAGGCGAGGCGAATTTTTAATTAGTTTCCGAAGATAGAGAATTTTAAAGGAGGAATGCGGGAGCCGTGTCGCGAGTGTGCGCGGATTCCTTAATTGAGACGTGGCGGCGTTGCGGCTACGAGCCGATTTGTTAAGGGCAAAGAGATTAATTATGAATTAAAGACTTAAATCGGACCGTCTTGCGAGTCTGGCTGAATATTCTGGTTACACTAATGAACAGAATTAATGATCGCCATATTTCTTAGTGCCATATTGAATGATCGCGTGATGCCGTGGTGGTTTCGCCTTCTTTCATTACAAATAATAGGAAAAAAATAACATTTCAAGAAGTTTATTGAAAATAACATTCATAATAACAAGTTGAATAATCAAAGTTCACTGACTTGGGACCAGAGCTACGACGGTGAAGCCGATATTGTCCGGCTCCCGCTCTATGAACTGGCGGCACACTTTCGCAGCATCCTCTAGAAGATTATCTGGTGTGGTGTCTCCGTGATCAATAGGGACCGTCTTGCGACCGTCCAACTCGAACAGTTTTCCATCCTTATGAACAAATGTAACGAAATGATTATTGATAACTTCACCCTCATTACTTTCAGAGTTACCAAAATGCATGATATCCTTGTAGGCATCGAGAATAGCTGCAGAATTTTCTAGCAATGCTCCCCTGGCTGCAGCGTCGAGGCCTTCGGCATCTCTGAGGTATTTCTTCAAGGGGCCGTCCTGCAGGTCAATGTTATGAGTGTTGTTGGCAACACTGTGTACCAAAGCAATAGTACCGCATATGTTACTGAGCACTTGACGCAAATGGAACACATCTTTAGGAGGTTGTTCTCCCTTTTTCAACAAATTATTTTCTTGTTGTTGCCGATGTAGCTCGTAGGCATCAGAAAGAGGAAAAAGTAGGATAACAGCCAGTACGGGCCGAGGCACCCAGGCTAGAGCTTCTCCTTCAAGACCGATGACATCCACCATGCGCCACTTGTCAGATACTCCTAATTTTGCCAAATACTTATTCATAGTTTCAGGATTGGATTCCATAGGCAAAGCCATAGCCATTATGAAGGCTATATAATTCCTGTAATTTCCTTTTGATTACAAATTCTTCTGGATACAAATATAAAAGGGTATTTTTGCACAAAATTTCTATTGCTTCTTCGACACTTCAATCAAAGACACTACGTTTTTTAACTTCAATCATATAATGACGCGAAATTGTTATTTCTTCATAAATTAAAACCAAAGATAAACATGTCAAAAAATCGGACACAACACGTAATGATTATAGACTGTTTCATTAGAATTGGATGTTTACTTAAATATGATACATATATTAAATCATATCATAAATAGTTCAATAAATGTTTTGTCCGATTAGTGCGCCGCCAGCCGGCTTGACGTCTTTGGGAATTTGACGTCATTTTAGGAGAGGAGGAATGTTGCTTTTGGGGGAATCTGCCCTAACAATACTTATTTATTTATAACATCAAAACTTAAAAGTAACAATTATAATAACAAACTAACTATTTAAAAAACTAAAACACTAACAAATAAAAATACTTATATAAAAAATGACCCGCAAATCATTACCATCCGGAAATATTAGCGTATGGCATAACGAAACGATGGGTGTATGACAAATTCTTATTCTCTGCGCTAAGTAATAACCAGCCTTTTGGTCACATGGAACCTCAACCAGCATTTTGCACAAAAATTTTAAAAAGTTTATGAGAGCTCTTATTCATTGTTTTAACACCAGGCGGTTCAAATATGTACCTATGCTTCACCTAAGCATGCATAAAATACAATAAATACCTTTTATACGTCAATATTGATTGAAGACTCTTTTAAATGCACACGGTCAATTAAATATTTAATGGTTGCACTCAATATCACCTATTTATTAACAGTGCGAAGTAAATTGTTATTAATTAGCACTAAGGCAGGTGTCCCTATACACGTTGCCATTTTGAACATACTGACACGTCATGGGCTATTTAACAAACATATTTCTGAACTTAATTAGCAATCATTAATTTATTGGTCGCACTCAACAAAAAGACTCGGCATTGTGGAGCTCGAAAGTTTAGGGAGCGGGCATGCGTGTTCGTCACATTTTCGCGTGTCAAGCGACGGCGAACGCGGCCTAGATTGAATTGGTCGCCTCCACAGGTCGCCATTAAGACGATACCTCGGTGAACACTAGCGCCACCATCATTTAAAAATCATTATTCCCTGAAAAAAATCCGTCTTATGTAATTAAGGTTTTGGATCTGAAGTTACTTTTAAACATATTAAATTATATCTAGTTCCTTATAGTTACAAATTGCAATATTGCTTAAAACGGCCACTTTTAGCAGTTTTGCAATTTGTAACTATATGGTACTATAATTTTTGATAACTTATGTTTTCAGTGAATAATAATTTTTAAATGATGGTGGCACTAGTGTTCACCGAGGTATCACCTTAAACCACAATTAAAATGTATATACTTTGATAGCTTCTTGTTACAACAATTTATATATCATCGTATAAATTAGATTTAAAGCTAGGTAACCTCATCAAGTCATCCTCTAGCTCTCGATCACTTTCAACGGGTTACATCACACCAACCCTTTCATTAAGGTGTCAATTTTTGTCAAACACTCGCAGTCCATTAAGGGCACCATGTGGGAGGAGCTATTGAGAAGTTATCGGTCGCGTATACACGATATTGTATTGGCCGATAAATCTGCTGATAGATCGGTATCCGTACACGTTATATGCGTATTGCTTGATTTATGGTGTAAACAGTATTTAGGATACGTAACTCATCGAGTTGATATCTAAGTATAGGTGTTCGCATGAGTATTCGCACTGAAGATAGAGTTTAGGTACCTACCTAGGTATATTGACTTTAAACTTAAATGTCTTTTCCGGACAATTTCCTTTTATGTAGGATCTTGTAAGACTGGTAGTATAAAATATAAAATAAGAGACAAGACAGCAATGCTGAAATTTAAAACAGTGGTCATGTTATTTAAAAAAATGCTTCTCTTGGCGAATCTATGGCTTATAGTTCTTATCAAAATTAGCCACTGTGAAGTGTTTGTTGCGGCTTTATATAGATCGTTGAGATCGTTTAGCGTGCAGCTCGCTGGGTATGTCTAGTTTAGGTGTTCCATCGTCTAAGGAGTTACACGACACCTACGTACCTGCTACTAACAAATTTTATCAAATGATTGTCAAGTTTTATACTTTGAATCAAAATTAACTCTCATCTATCGACTATCTTATGGGCACTATCTCAAGATAAGTCTTAACATATTATCTCAGGTATGCTCTCGTAGCTCCGAAGGCGTGGCGAGTGTCCGCGTTGACTACCTTCAATTATGAGCTGAGAGCGCTTATTATTTAGAAATTCTGTCGGTAAATACAATAATCGATCCGCATGACAACGCGCCGCCGCCGGCGGAGCCCGAAACACTTTCCATTTCAACGGCTAAGGATAATTCGTTGTAATGAATCCTAAATTTCGTCACTAATAAAAAAATAAATATGAACGAAACAAAAGAAATCAAGCTCTTCTTAATTGCACGTCATGCCAAATAGTCTTAAACCTGTGGTCTTATCCCGATAGTGCCATACGTGGCTAATCATCCAAGACATCAAAAAAAAAATTTTTTATATGAAACATTTTATATTAATTACCCTTTAGATAATACCATACAAGGCTGTATGTTCAACTTGCTTTTGATCCTAACAAAGGTATAATATTTACTTGAGAGCGACTCTACCGACAAGAGCAGTTCTTTAATTTTTAACAAATAGAAGAAACGAAGGGGATCATCAATTAATTGATTCTGAAAGGAAACAATAGTATCACCATCTAAATATTTTATTCGCCCATTTACATACAATTCTTTAAATGGCTACACTTCTCCGCTAGATTTCACTAAATCCGCTACACTTTTGTACTGAACAATTGCATTTGGCGAAAATCTAACATTTTAATATACCCAGGTAGGAAAATTCAGACCAATAAGAAATAGCGCAAATTGAGCCTGGCTAAATGACAATAAAATTTATCAATTACATTAATTTATAAAAATATCTGATGAATTTTTGGTTTAAATTTTAAATTAATATAGTTTATAATTACAACGCGATGTTAATTTACAATCATAGATGATTATTAAAGGTACCTATTAGTTTTGATTAGGTAAATCAAAAAAAACTGAAAGATAAGCATTTAGTCTTTGGAAGACCATAAACATAAGAGATGTTTAATATTAGGGTATTGGAAATACTTTTTAGGATTGGAATTATCTATTTACATTGTTAATTAACATCGCAAAGAAGGGACCTTAAAAATTAATATGAAACAAGTAGGACTATTCTAATGAGAAATATGTAACATAAACACAAAGGATACAATCACAATATCAGACATCTTATAACGTTAACTATACGATTAAATATCAGTCAAATCCATTCAAACCAAGGTAACTTAATACTTGTATGGCTAGACACTATTTTATAAAATCTAAATTTCTTAAATTATACAGGAATGAGCGAGGAATAAAAATTAATATCCCTTTGTTTTAGATAAAATAAAAATAAGTTTAGCTTTTACAAATCTCGATGTTCAAGTATTCAAACCGTAAATTAAATTTAACAAAAATGAACTCGTGCCTTTTGTTAGGGTATTTAATGAATAATCCAATAGTTATTGTAACATTTCTAAACACTTCAGATAACCTAGTATGACATTTTAAAAACGCAGACGCTACCGACAGCGTTCGGATTTTGTATGGAATTTCTTAGTTGCCTTATCCGTAAGGGACGCTGTTATGTACAAGTTTGTCATACAAAATTGCTAACACAGTCGCTAGCGTGTGCGTTTATAAAATCTCATATTACTTAGTGTTATTTTCGAAAGTCAAAATTATATTTGCACTTTGTACCAAATAATTATTTTGGTTTTTACAGTCAGTAGCCATTTACTCTCTTCTTTGGTGGCGAAAAATAAATGTAAATTGACACTCCGTTATTGTAGCAACCGTTTATACAAAAATAGTGTCCAAGCTTACAACTAATAATATCAGTATCAACATAACTACATTATTATTAAAATAGAAAACTATCAAATATGTTGAATAGTATACAATGTAGTAAATACGAGTAAACAGACGAAACAGATGTAAAACCCTCAAGAAATTGTTCGTTAGAAATATTGTCTTATAACTAGAGATATAGTTTAAAAAAACTACGTAAAAATACGAAAATATCACTTGATTATTGGTAAGACTTGAATCGAAAGACATTAATAACGACGAATAAAATGCTTACGTTAGACAATCAACATTAATTGTTACTGCGTTGTATATAATGAGGTATGCAATGTATGTACAGAATACGTTTCTGTTAATATTTTAATTATGTACTACTCGTAAGTGTTTCCCGAAAACAGACAAATAGGTGTTATATAATTTACATAAGTTCATAAAAATGATATCAAAATGAGATCATTGATGCAATTCCTATGTCTTTGATTAATCGTCACCCCGCTTTATGTCCTTTTCACAAAATTACAATTTTTAGTTTAGTATTAATCTTGAGCAGTGAAACTTACATATTTAACTTAGATGAATTACAAAATGTCCAAGGTAATGAGATGTTGTGAAACTTATTAGTCGGTAGCAAGTTTGAAAAGATTACATACGCCTATCTGTTCGTATTTTTTTTGTAGTAGGTACAGTTCAGTTCAATTGTGATTGATTATTGTTTAAATTTTAATGCATGTATTAATGCTAAAATAAAAAGAAAGCACATACACGACGGTATATCACCTGTGACGGTTATACTGATTTTGTGTATGCAAAGTAGTTTATAAACTGCACTGTAGAAAAGGACATAATCAGGGAAAGAAAGAAAAACAATAACGTGCCGTAAAAATAGCTTAATCTGTAAGTAAAATCATGCAGATATCAGATAGTAAAATACGATTTAATAAGCATAAGTTTCTATAATAAGAAATATGAATCAAATGTGGTTGGGTGGTCCACAATTTAAATGGAAAATAGTCTTTATATTTCATTATGAAGGTAAAATGTCGTACTTATTGAAAATAAGAAAAATATAACTCGTGCAAATTAACTGTTCATTTAATGTAAAGATGCCTTTATATAAGCGAAGTACAAAGTTAAATTGCACGAGCTATACGTGGTCTAACTACACCTTTCAAGTACAAATCTACTCAATTCCCAATTAAGTGATCGGGAAGTTGTACTTAGGTAAATATAAATAATATTTAATTATGTAAAATTAGCCTTATAACATTGCACCAAATGGAGATTCACACTGCACACATATTAAGGAATTACAAAAAGTGCGTAGTTATATTATTTAAAAAATATATAATGTCAAAATTGCATCAAACGAGATAATAAAACACTTAGAAAACGTGCGTAATGTATTTAAATATTGATATTATTTTGAAAAATATTCCTTATTAATATTATGTGGTCAGTATTTATTTTCAATGTTCTTTGTTTTTAAGGTAGATAATCTATTTTCACTTTCTTCTTCAAATACTTATTTTAACATAAAAACTCAATGAAGTCAACAATTTAATGTCGATAATTGCATTACTGGAGTGTCTCATTGCACTCGCTGCACCCTTTTTATCATAAAGCAATCATTTCCCGATTACCACAGACACAAAAAATGAAAACTATTTGCAGATACAAAAACCATGGAATTAAGCATTGGCATTCTTGACTGTTGGCAAAAAGTGGGGTAATATCGTCAGCGTTATGGTCAGATATTCTGCAAATAGCTGCAAGTAATCATAATCGTTCACTGTTATAGAAGATATACGAGATATTATCGTGGGAATCGATAACCGATAACCTGCGTCTATAATTATAACCCAATATATATTACAAATTACAAGATAAAGGTAGCTATGGAAAATTTTAGAACATTTGAAATCTAGATGTTTAATACTATAAAAAGTCAAACGTTCAATGAATGCGAAGTCATCACAAGCCGTATAGTACTTGGACATAAACATTTTGCAAATAAGTAATGTTCTTAATTACTATAAATCAGGCATTCTCATGGAAGGCAGAAACTTATGGAAGAAGAGTTCATACAAGGGTTTAATTAAAAACGTTTACGTTGTAATTATTTCAAAATTATAAGAAAATGCTTAAATAACTAAATAGGAAGTAACTTGATGAACAAATATAAATGTATACCTAAAGTACTATCTAATATGTATGTATATACGACAAAAATTTAAACTATTTCAAAGTTTACATATGAGCCTAAAATGAGTCTTAGTTTTGTTTTCATTAATTCTTCTGGACGAATATAAAGCTAATAATTTATGACTAATAACTACAATATTCAATTTCGTCAATAATTAAATCAAATATATTAAAATAAAATAAAAAACTTATAAGATTGAATACAGTTGCATTGAATAAAATATTATATTAGTACTACTGTGTACTTTTCGTATAAAAGATAATACAAGCCTTAAAATTTTATATCATACTAATAACTAATAATTTAATACTTCATCTAGGAATCTATCAATTTCGAATAAAATCACAAAAAGTAAAGCATTCACCAGCTTCACTAAAAATACCGACGGAAGATTTCTCATTAATCCATAGTTTTCATATGTACGTAGTTTAAAAACATTTTATGCATAGAAATCAATTCCTGACTCAAATCGTTTTTCAGAATAAATTATTTGGTTACACAATTGTATATTTTAAATTTACACATTATAATATAAAAAATGATCTATGAATTTATTTGGTACTCAAATAACATAATTATATAGCATTCAATATAAGTATACCTACTTATAAAAATATAATTTTACCGTGTGTAAAATTAATAAAAATAAAAATAACTGTTCATGTCATGCTACGTTTATTATAGCAAATATTGTGCGCGTTACAATCTTAGAGCATTAAACTAACCGCAGTGGCCACTGACAGGCGACCCCCTTGCCAAAAGTATAAGACCGCTGGTCATACTGTTTGTATTTTTGTGCTTGTGTTGAATAAATTTTGTCAAGTGTGTGCGTAGCGACGCGATCGACTAATCTATTAGTATAAATACTTATATGTGTTACCTCACCTCGCGCGCACAAACTAGCAGACTTTTTTAAGTAGAAAATAAGTGCGCTTGGCGTATGTGGTTGGTTTAATGCTGTAAAGATATAGTAAAACAAATAAAACCCCACGAACAGAAGTTGTTATTGGGTTCTGGCTTACAAATTAGCATCTTTTGTTATATTTTTCTCATTATATCACCTGTATTATGGCCCCGATTTAAAAATAAAAATGCAAATAAATAAACTGCCATACTCCATTTATATCTTACTCTAATAATTCTTAGCTAAAATTAATTTCCTTTGCGGAATGATATGCATCTACCAAATAAAGATGTTTGATGTCATATGCTACACTCATTTGTTTATTAAATACTCCTAAAATTTGGACTTCTTTAATGCGTCGTCATAGAGTTTTGCTACAAAACTATTACAGGCGCGCTGTTAAGTTTTACATATATGACGAATATTATATAGAATTATGAATATGTTTTCACTAAATTTTAATAACTTGATTGACAATAGTTCAACTGTAAAATAAATTAAAATACGAATAATAATGATTGCATTACTGACATACCTACCTACAAATATTACAAGTTGCTGGTTAGCAAGGTGAGATAGCTTTATCGTTGTAATTAAACGAGGCAACTAAAGATATATTCTATTTAATAAGAGAAAAGCCTATTCAGCATTTAACATCTTTCTCGTATAATAAATTGCGAATAAATTAGTGTTTTTATTTTAAAATATATACTTAAGAAAACCTGTTAAAAAGTTGAGAGACGCAATCATGGTAGGTCTCATATCAATATTTATTTTAAATTGAGGCATTGCAACTCTTTTTCAAAATCAAATGACGAAGGTTTTTCCAACCATTCACTGACGTCGAATACTCTATTACTACTATAATTAGTCAATGCGAAAACTGCGTCTTAAAATCAAGAGTGCACTCATTTAATTTTTAAATTCAATACTGTTTCTTGAATATAGGCTTTCAAATAGGTGAATCACATATGTTTGCCATTTATTAAGCAAAAATTTATCATGTTTAAATTAATTGGTTAACAGCTACTATATCCATAAAGCTGGTTTCCCGTTCTTGCAATCCACACAGCAAGAGCATTCCAATTTTGCACCAAAAATCTTGAATAAACAGTGTTGATATATGGTGAGTGGTATATAAAAAAATCCTTATCAGATTCACTTATTATAAATATATAAACTCAAATGACGGTAGTATTCAAAGTCTGTCAATAGGGAATGTCATTTCGTTACCCCAAGATAAATAATGTAACATGTGTTAAAAGATCTAGTTTACTAATATACTTGTTTGTTTCATTCTTACGTCATAATTTAACAATGTGACTCGCCATTCTCATGATGTCCGGAGTCGAAGCTGCTCAGGTGACCGAGCCCCTTGGGAGGGATCGGCGGCGGCGTCTCACCCTCATCCACCCTCAGTGGCTCAGCCATCATGGATATTATCTCGTAGTGCAGGGATTCCACTGCTAAGTCCAGATCTGAAATATTTTATTAGTTTCAAATCTCTCATTAATAGTGATTCACACATCAACTGAAAGTATTTTAAGGGCAGATTCGGATTATTATACTGAACAACTTTTCCCAATAAACTTATATCGAATTATGAAAAAAAATTTTGACCTCCCATACAAATTGGGATACATCTGATCTAGATTAGAATGGAGAGAAAAAAAATTGTCAAAGTTGTTCAGTATAGTTGTCTGAATCTGTCCTTAAAATATTTGCAGTTGATTTGTGGCCACCTATAACTATATATGGAATAAGGTTGTTCTTCTTAACGAGAAAGACTTACGCCATTAGGCCTTAAAAATAAGATTTATCTTAATATTTTGCATATAAAATCATTAAAACATATCGTAAAATTCAACAAGACACGGCTTTTGCAATGTATGACAGTAGCATTGCTAGGCCAGAGTTAACCAACATAAAACAACTGCTTTCACTTAAACGGCAGTTTAATAATATGAATTACCTGCCCTTTGAAATTTAAGACTAGAGTTCACCATCATATTTATAAGTATAAAACTACTTTTTACACTTAAAAAGGCCGTTTATTCATATTATTAAACTGCTGCCGTTTAAGTTTAAACGGTTGTTTTATGTTGGTGAACTCGGGCCTAAATGTTTAACTTAAATATTAGGTAAGTTCGGGTGTTAGACTTAGCGCGCACTGCGGCTTTTGGCATTTACTGTTGTGTTTGTTATAATAGCAAATAAGGTGCGCGCACTACGCCGCTGCCGTCATAATTGTGCGTCCGATTTCAATATATCGGCGGCGCGGCGACCGCAGGTTTGTTGTGATTTGCACGCATGGCGGCAAAATACCGCAATTTTAAGTCAGTCTACTTCCACGAATTCCAGAGGAAAGCCTCCAGCGAGATGGGTGGACAGCGCGAGGAGAGCTGCTGGAGGCAGCATATATAATGCGGTCCGTAGTACTGCCGATCGCGCACTCTGGAAACACATATGTCACGGTCCTCAGCATTGAGGGGCCGATGAATAAGAACGTAACGAAATAAATTGTGGTTTTTATTTTTATATTTATACTGCGCCAATGCCTTTTACTAATAATTTTCCATCCACCCTAAGATTGACTGGAAGAGATTGCTTTAGCGATAAGTCCGCCTTTGCGCCTCATTCTTTTAAGTTAAGCTGTTTTATGTTATTTTATTATTTTGTGGTACAATGAGAAAAAACATTTAATTCATCCGATGATTGCGTTTATTCTTACCAGCCAGTGTTTTATTTTTCACAATATGTGCACTCGGCATGACCGTATTGATTTGTTCCAAATTTGAAACTCATTATTGCCCGCTAAAAACCCTATCGGAAAAGACTTACTTTGGTCGCACTTTTGGGGCAGCAAAGTTGAACATTTCGAATAGAAGGGATGAGAAGAGTATTTGTATTGTTCTGCCATGCCACTCACGGCAAAAAACCTCAGTGCGCGTTCATTGATGCGAATATGCAGCTGCGGGCGAAAGCCTTTGTGCGCGCTCACCCTTAGAGTCCCACTGGGCAGTGGCCGGCTGGCTGGCGTGGTCGGCGTTGGAGTACGCGTGCGCGTCCACGCACACGCCCGAGTCGCGCGCGTCCTCGCAGCGCTCGGGCTCGGCGCGGCACGAGCGACGTGGGATTGCTGGCGGGACTTCGCACCACGACTTCTTGTCTCCTACACAACATATATCACAACTCACTACATAGTTTAAAACAAACTCGCTTTCTCTGTCCCTTTGTCCCTTTGTATGCAATCTTTAAAACTATGCAACGGATTTTGATGCGTATTTTTTAAAAGATAGACTGACTCAAGAGGAAGGTTTTTATGCTCATACGAAGCCGGGCGGGTCGCTAGTAATATTATAAATGCGAAAGTAAGTTTGTAAATTTGTTTGTTTGTTAACTCTTCACGCCCTATCTACTGAACCAATCTTCCTGAAATTTCGTTACCGTCAGATTGGCTGGTTGCCTATGGCATTTGGCTGTGACAGTTTAATCAAAAATTGATACATATTTGCTATTAATTGCTATATATATATTAAATAATTGCTACATATACGATTTAGAAATCTTTTTTTTTTTTTTTGATCCGCCATTCTGACGTCAGGTTGGCTGGTCACCTCGTCGTTCGGCGCAAATTGTCAGTGTTTCCATAAAAATTCAGCGGCAATAATTGCTACATAATTATTTCATAAATATGCTGGAGTATGACCTCCGTATATATATCACGTAAGAAGATATAGCATTTATAGAGGTATAATTTGTTCAGTAGAAGCGCCTGACAAATTGTATCAGCAAAAGTTTTTTCCCCCGCTTCTTAGCTGTTTAGGTTGTGCAGGTCAAAGGAAACTTGACGCGGTTAGTTATTGCTTACAAAAATATTATTTACCTACAATGATAATTATATTTTAATAATATAATAATGTCATTGTCACCATTTCTCCGTCGCTGCCAGCAGACAATATCATTGAAGTTTTCTTTATTTGTTTGGCAATTATTATTCATTGCATATACAGCGCGGATGAAAGAGAATAGTGTACAGAATCGGACTGTCCAATCAATCAAAGTTGAGCGAAAAGTACCTGTTCTACATATTACGAGAACACATTCTACATAGAACGAGGAGGTGACCAGCCAACCTGTCGTCAGAATGGCTGGTCCAAAAAAATCTGAGATCTAAAATAATATCATATGTAGCAATTATTTAATATATATAGCAATTAATAGCAAATATGTAGCAATTTTTGATTAAACTCTCACAGCCAAATGCCATAGGCAACCAGCCATTCTGACGGTAACGAAATTTCGCATACACATAGCTAGGAGTATTGAGTAGGGTACCTCCCTAGGTTTCATCCCGGGAAAAAACACTGTTCCCGAGAGAAATCCATGCGGACGAAGCCGCGGGCGAAAGCTAGTAAATAATAATAAAAGCCTTTATTTCCGAAATTACTTGGTTTAATAATACATAACTGTCGAGGCCAAAAATAAAGCAACTTACGGCCGAGTAATATTGTAAGATCAAAGCACAGCTGAGGCCGTGCCAAGTGCTTTTAAAAGGACAGCGAAGACAAGGCCTTTTAAAAATACGTAAATTGCATTTTCGGCCAAGGCTTGTACAGTACTTTTCTTCCTCTAGTCTTCCACTTGAGACGAAACAACGTGGCATCAAATTTTACAATGGCGCCAACAACAAGCCAGCTCGTATGGTTCTTTTTTTTTTCAAAATATTCATACATATTTTTAAACAATAAAAGAACTAATGGTTAGTACTAGTGCCAAGTTTTTTTGTTTCTTTGTTGATTTTGTAAGTGTGAAGTCTTAATAGATGTGTATTTTATTCTATTCTATTCTTATATTTAATGTAATAAATAAAGAAAACTAAGACCCAAATTCACACATAAAACAACTATTTACACAACAGATTAATTATATGATTAAAGTGCAGTTTTTAGTTTTTAGTAATTTAAACATAATATTATGTTAGTAACCGGATCTCAATAGTTCACCTGAAACCCGAGGCGGTAGCGGTGGCGCGTCTCCCGGCTCGCTCCAGGAAGCCCGACTGTGGCGCCGAGTCTCAACCATTTCTCCATCCATCGAATCCCTGGAACCAATACAAACAGGTTACTACAGTAATCTTTACTAATTTTGTTGAATGGAAATATTTGATTGTTTATTTGTTTGTCCAATACTACCCAAAAATCAGTAATACCTTACACTAAGATTATACACACAACAACATAAAGACTAAAAGACTATTGGCTAGTCCAAAAAAAAAGAAAAAATTCTTAAAATTGTAAATATTTTTTTATTTTATTTTAAAGATACATATGGCGATGACACAAAGTATTTAGGTTGTGTTTACAAAAATAAAAATGTGACTATGACAGATTATGACGATTTGACTGGCTTGTGCTTGCACTTTCAATACTTACCCTATTTTGCCAACATACAGAAAAAAAAAATTGACAAAGCCGCTTACGTCACATGTAAGCAGCTTGTACAGTTTATTTGACCTTGTATATTATTTAAAACGAGTGTCATTGGATTTTTTGCAACTATCTCAAAAAATACGTGCTTAGTAAAAAACATGATCACCGCAGACTGTTTCGTAAGCCTATTCCTCTAAACGGTTTTCAAATTAGACATCTTTGTAAAAAAATTGTACTAGCCAAGCGACGCCGGGTGTCATACTTTTATTAATTATCTTGGTACTATATTACTAACCATTAATGGTACAAATGGTACTGATTTATCTCACATAAATCAGTGCCATTTCAACCATTAATGGTACTGTCCAATGGTACAGATGGTCCGGCGAGCCTCCACACCGTCCATACTATCCACTTCTTTTTGTCAATTCTAAATGGCTTGACTCTTAACTTTTTTACAAGTATGTGGCTGCGTTGATTGCTATGTCGTTGGCTGCTCCCAGATCCTCAACTGTACAGGAGTCAGGGCAGTTATGCCTTGATCGCACGTACCGAGTAAATGGGCGAGACAGTGCCCTCGGCCGAATACTCGGTGCGTCTGAACAGTGCGCCGAGTGCTCAGCCTAGCCAGTGACCGAGGAAATCACTGTCTCGGCCGAGTAACATTTTACTGCCTCGCCCGTCTACTCGGTACGTGCGATCAAGGCATTGGGGCACATTACTTTGTCAATATTATTACGATACCATGATTGATAACTAGCGGTTTCACTCGCCATTATTGTGTATGAGCCTTTAGCCTTTCCCAAGAATCAGGCTTTCATATACAAAAAGAATTTTGCAAATCCGACCAGTAGTTTTCAAGTTATAAGCGGTCAAACAAACAAACTTTTCAGCTTCATTATATTAGTATAGATAGTAATAGCCCATTTCAATACCTGCGGTATCGCGATACTGGGATCATGATAATATTGACAAGTGTAATGTACCCCACTAGGACATATCATGAGATAATAAGAGAGAAGTATGTAGATACATATTTGTTTCTGGTTTCTTTTTTTTTGCACTGCGCTAATTTCACCGATATCTCGGTTATAAGAACTATTGTAAAAGTAAGGGAATCCTATTATTAGCTTTGTTATTGTTAATTAAGATTGTAATCAAGTGTTGTTATGTTGTTGGATTTCTAAATAAATAAATAAATGATCCACTGACCTGTAGTTGTCACAGTCGTGTCTCGTCGGTGTCCTGGGATCGCCGGACCGCGGTCGCAGCGGCAACGGCGGCGCCGACTGCACCATGGCATGCTCGCCACCAACACGCCCGTCCGAAGGACTCGACAACGGGAACGGCACGCTTGAGCACATTATACTGCCCTCCGTAGGCTCTTCTAGCGAGTACTGTTTAGTTAAATAACACTAGTAAATCTCCAATTATAAAATTAATTAGATTAATAATGATTAAATGGACCTGGAAACCCTTTAAACAGCCGTTTGGCAAGAAGTGGCGCTCAACGAAAACGGCGAAGAGCTCTGGCGTCGGAAACTAAGATTATCTTTTGTTTGCTGTTCTCGAGCAGTATCCATATCCATACTAATATTATAAATGCGAAAGTCTGTCTGTCACCTCTTCACGGCTAAACTGCTGAACCGATTGTGATGAAATTTGGTAGGGATGTAGTTAAAGACCTGAGGTCAAACATAGGCTACTTTTGGGCGCGATATAACCAAGTCCCACGCGGGGCGAAACCGCGGGGAACAGCTAGTAATTATATAAAAATAAAAAATAATAGTGTAAACGACCGCGGCAGCTTCTCTTACTGTATTGCTTACGCAGGATGAATGCCATATACAATAATGATAGCGTTGATTTCGGCACTGCACGCGATAGAATACTTTCTTAGAGTGATGAATCTTATGTATATAGACATAAGGCTCCAAATTTATTGGTTCGTTTCTCACCACTTTCCATAATCAACATTTCAGGAAATAATAAGAAATACAAAAACATTCTCAGTCTGTTTAAATAGTAGATCTTGACAAGAGAAGTCAGTTTTATTTCAAGGGTAATCCAAATGACTTCGTAGAGAAACCAATGACTAAAAAAAGATACCCAAAGATCTCGATAACTATTCTAAACAGTAACAAGCAAGTGTTTCAGTAATTTAAAATGAATAATTTTAAGTATACTTAGCACCACCAGGTATTTCTATATTAAAATAGCGAACACACAGCTCGTAACAATATTAAAATTATTCGCAGTATAAATAAACTTACAATAGGTTTGTTATACAGATGATCTTCATAGAAGTTATCGTTTTGCTGTATACTTTGAGAACGTTTGTCCAACGCTGGCACTGGCGGTAAAGGTGTACTGAAAATAAATAAAAAAAGATATATAGACAGATGTAGATACAATACAACACACAAATTCTTTATTGCACTAGTAAAAATAAATAATTACAAACATGAATTATGTTTACACAAGTGATTTTTTTAGTTTGATTTATTTGGGTTTTATTATAGTCATAGTCATGAAGTAGAATAGATATTAACCCAAATTAAATGAATCAAAGTGTACTTTGATTCAATTAATTTGGTTACATTGATTAAAACAATTTGATTATAGTATGTATACTATAGTCAAAATGTAATAAAATTAGCAAGACTTACTTGACAATACTTTCAGAAAGCTGTCTCCGGGCGCGCGCTAATCCAGGTCCCAAGTTTTGACGGAGTTGGTTGAATCTCTCAACTAGCCGCCTAAAACAGATAATGAAGATATTTAATAATTTCATATACAAATAAATAGAGATGGATGGATTGTGTGAGGATATGATCAAATGGGTTGTGATGCAGGAAAAAGGCTGGAAATAGATCTAAATGGAAGAACTTACATACTGTGTCGACCCCACATAGGAAAGTAGGATAAGGTAAAAAAGAAGAATTAATAATTTCATGCACAGAAGACTTATTTTAGAAAAGCTCTAAGATACCTCGGTTACATCACTATAGGTACCCTTGAATTTGTCTGTTCGTTATGAATGGACAAAATTGCACGAACCTCTGTTATCGGATTGCTACGTAGTAGTACAGACACCAGGGTACCGGTGTCAGAGTCCTTCGAAACCGACTCTCGGCCTCTGACATGATTCCTTTAACGACTACCAGATAGCAGCCGGGACCAACGGCTCAACGTGCCATCCGAATCACGGAGTGTAGTTACTGACCTGTGTAAAGGTTTGACGTCATCAGGCGCCAGGCGACCGTGCAAGGTAAGTCCGGCCTCTAAAACCGCCAGCTGTGAAGACACTAGTCTTCTCAATCTCGCGGCCGCCGCAGCCTCGCGCGGTGCTGCGTTTCGCGCGAACTCCGCCGATAGGAACGCTTGCTCGTACTTCGTTATGCCGCCTTGGACGTTTGCGTCGATCGTGCCTAAATAAATTCAATTAAACTTGAAACGCAGCGTTTCAAAAATAGTTTTTTTTTTTTTATATTGACAAATAAAAGCAACACACATCTTGTTTTGTTTGGACTGCCTTTACGAACAAAATTTAATAAAATGTCACTATTAAAATCATATTAACGAAAAACCCTTTGACCGCTTATGAAGTGCAGACTGATGGTTATTTTGGTATGGATTTAATAACTCAAAATAACTCGCGGTCCTTAAGAATACATGTTGAAAAATTACAATGAAATAAAATTTTACTCACCTTGTAGCCTCATTGAGAAAGGATTAATGTTTCGCGTCGGATCGGCGGTGTACTGAGAGATCAAACTGAGCAACTCGCGTTCTGTTGACTCCATAGTTTCACATGCAAACTGAAAAATAAAACTTCATCAGTAAAATCAGTTATAAAATGAGCACAAAATTGTTAATTTTAGAACTATATCTTACAAACTTGATCTTGTCCGACTCCGACTTAGTGACTTTCAAGACCACCAGATGGCGGCCGGGACCAACAGCTTTACGTGCTTTCTGAAGCACGGCATCATTTTACTTTTCGAACAATCACATTTCTTTTATAAAGTATAGTTTCCGTGGGATTCGAGACACGACGTCAGGATCTTAAGGCAAACATTTTCACCACTAGACGACTAAGATAAAGTTACAACTACGAAAATCTATAAATTCTACGGCACCAAGCGCAAAGGCAGCATTTAATTTAAATTTCAATAAACACTTACTTCAACTGGTGGAATCTCTTCAACGGACCGTGATATAACTTCAGACCATCGCAGTATTCCTGGCAGCGTGTTCTCAGTCACAAGCGTCGTACGTTCAATCCATAGGCTCTGTGCAGAAATGAATTTTTGCTTATGTATGTACTGAATGTTGTTTAAGACGCCGCCTGATTCAAAAAGTTCTGAAGTGTTGTCGATTCTGTTTCAACACAAAGTCGATTACGTCATATTTATTTGCACTTAACAGATACTATTGATCATTCGTTCTCCGCCAGCTAATTCGATACTTTGACATGCAGCTGTTTTGTATCAAACACTCGGAGACACTATAGAGCATTTTAAAACATTACAAGTTATCTTAGTTAATTTTTAAAGTTACTACAGATGCCGTACAACATATTATTTAAATATTTTTATTTATTTATTTAACTTAATTCCATAAAGTGTAAATGGCGGACTTCATAGGCGTTTTCTGCAAGACAACGAACAAAATTTCCATATTTTCTATAAGAGAATATCTTCTGAACTATGTACAACTCACCTTGAACTCATTGTCCTTGTCTATGGGTGGTTTATGCAGCGGCCGATCACATAGGAAGGTGTCGACTTCGTTGCAAGCGTAGAACTTCTTCACTTGTTCCGGAGCGCCCGCCGGCCAATTTCGACGGGACGGTACAGGCTTCACGTTACAAATTTGTATATCTGTACACATTTATATCAATTAGTTTATAAGCAAACACATGCACTTCGTGTAGGTGCCACGATCAATCGACCATGCACACCTTGGTGTCAGAGTTCTTCGGAACCCAAAGCTTATTAGCAAATACATTGCATCTACATACATTACCTGTTAACCCAATGGTGGACTATTAGACAACGCAGGTGGTCTAAAGTACTTCATGATGGGATGGAATAAAGGCATCGCGTTGTGGCAGACCTCAGGCTCTAAAGATTTATGGCACGAAATGCAACCAAAACAACGTTTAGATAATGATGTTATCGCTAGATGGCAGTTATAAGGCTGTTGATGTCTTCAAACAGCCTGAAACATCTGATAGTATTGGCCACTAGCACACCCAAATCATGTTCCTATTAATCTGGTTTCCAATGCAATGACAAGGCTGTTAAATTTAATCATCATCATCAGATGTCTATATTCAAATTCCTCAGCCAGTTGACAGCGGCAAGCGTAAGATCGTAAAGCTCCCTCATTCCACCTGGAGAACGGCGAAGTGAAATCCTTTTGGAGTCGCAATCCATCGATCTATGTCTGCTTTTCTGCTGCCTCAAACACCGTATCTCATCGATCGATGTCATTCTCCCTCTGGCGATTATAACCGTTATATCTTATTACTTAATGAAAAACCATGAATTTCTTCCATGCTGGTCTGGGAGAGAAAGAAAAACATAGAATGTACCAGCTGCTTCTCTTCCCGAGCAAGCCGTAAAAGTCGTCTGAGGGAATCGCCGAATGGGGAAATCATGACATAGGCGATGCGGCTAGCAACCCATCACTATTGATTTCCTGTTTCAACTACCATTATGCTAAACGTGGCCTAAGGTCTTATGACCCTAGGCTCTGTCTACCCCGTATGGGATAAAGACGTGATTATATGTATGTATGTACTTAATGAAAAACGTACATTGGCCGTCGGCTGCTATGATGGAGTCATCTGGCGGCGTGTTGCGCATCAGTATGTGCGCCGCCATGTATTCAGATTGTAAACGTTGTGTGAACGCTCCTATCCTCTCGTAGTCATAGCCGCGATACACGAATTGTTTATTCTGAAACAAGTAAGAACGAATAACACAAAAGAGAATTTAACATATAGGAAGGTACCTACGTTTAGGATTAAGTGATTGCCATGAGATGATTTAGGAATACTGATACAGGGTGTGTACGATCAATAGATATTTAAAACCACTCATAAGCAAGTACGAATCGTATTTGGAATAATATTCTATTTCTAAGTAAGTTCTGAATGTGATGTGATGGGCGAACCCTTTATCATAAATTTTAGGTTCCCATTTTTTTCGAACGTTTTAAAACAAGAAGTGGGCATCGTCATAGACCCATAGAAACAAACTCGGGATCGGTTGGCACATCGTTAGTATAACGTTGGCTAGTTAGACACAAAAAAAACAGCGTTATGTTATTGTAAATGTCATACATAATTCATAATACTCACTCTGACAAACAGCGGGCATCCTTTTCCATAGAAGCCGACTCGGAAATACTCAGGCTCGGGCCGCAGATCGTTCAATACTGAGTCCAGAAATGACGCGTGCGTTCGTAGACAATGCGCAAGTCGGGCGTAGTCGCATAGTCTAGTTTCATACAGTGTTGCCAGTTCACGAAGTAGCGGGAGACCTTTTTCCCAACACTAGAAAATGGAGAAACAAAAAGTTTGAAGCAATTACCAGAAATACAAAGAACACAAATAAAACAAAGATATGGTGACACAATACAAGCCGTTGTTTATACGTTGTTAGATTGTCTAATAAATCACGTTATAAGGCCATGAATTGGTTAAAAATTATGAGTATTATCGGTCAATTGACCTTGTATATACAACAAGAGAACTATTGTAACCTTTCCACGATCGAAGTATTGGAGCGCTTGGTTGTAAAGAGCCTCTTTTCTCTTCCATTCTGGCGTCTCTGGGTATTCGAGGTCGACTCCAATTTGATCGCTGTCCCAACTGAGAGTTTCTGCATAAAGCTGTAACATTCAACAATAATAAATATTACTAATTTACTTCTTACGAAAGTGTATTACGAACTTACCAAATTACTTTGCGTGCTTCCACCACCAGTTAGTTCGTGCAAACTACGCCAGTCGGCAATATATTATTTGTGTCTTGGTGCCTGAGGATACCTCGTGTAGATGTGTGTGCAAACTAATGATGGCTGGAATGCTGGGACTATCAATAGGGAGTAGGCGCTGGCAGTAGTTTGCATGAACTAACTGGTGGCAGCAATGTGATTTGGTAAGTACTTGTAACTTTAACTTCCGCAAAGTAACGCTTGAAAAGAAGTTACTAGCTACAAATTGTTTTTAATGCGAATTTAAACAGAATGAACTACTTCAGAACCAACGGGCAACATTTTATGTAAGTACACAAAATAATCAAATCTGAAACTAAAACACTGTTGCAAAACACATAAGTCCATTCGCATAGTGAATCTGCCCTAATACAAGCAATAGTAATTAAGAAAAACTTTGCTCGTACTTTTTTATCGGGTGTTCGAAACAAAATGCGATATTTTTACTCTACACTGACCAGTAATGTACAGCCGGCTTCAACAAAGTTTTCAGATCCTATGTGCAGATCATGCAGCTTGTAGACATAACGCAGATACATTTCCTTGCGGTCGATTTCGTTCTTGTAGAAATTCTGAAATAAAGTAATGACGTGACCTTACCAAATTCTTTCGAGGATGCTTTTGTGACATTGCAATCTTAAAAATCATCATTACAATTTTTGACGTAAAATAACAGTATTAAGCTCCTATAAAACCTTCATAATTTCGACGTTTCGAGACCTATTACAACGGCTTTGGTTCCTATCACTTTTATTTTTTAAATGGGTAAATTTTAGGACCCCAAAAGCCACCTTAACCCTTCGGCTAATGCAGATACAAAACAAAACTTATTGTTATGTGGCATATATTCATGCGAGATCCAAGCGGAAACATTAAATAACGACTTAAACCTTTCTTTTGTTTATTTCGTCACATCCAAGTCGTCGGTAAGTTCTACTTGAAACTACTTCCGTATAGTCGTCAGACTGATATGCGAGCGGCTAATGTTGATACGGATATGACCCAATTAAGAGCCTTGTGGCGAAAATGTAAAAGGCGTACCGACCCCAAATAATATTGAAATAATAAGACAAGGTAGTATCTTCCATGCTGGTCTGGGAGAAAAAGAAAAACATAGAATGTACCAGCTGCTTCTCTTCCCGCGCAAGCCGTAAAAGTCATCTGAGGGAATCACCGAATGGGGAAATCATGACGTAGGCGATGCGGCTAGCAACCCATCACTGTTTCAACTACCATTATGCTAAACGTGGCCTAAGGTCTTATGGTTCTAGGCTCTGTCTACCCCGTATGGGATAAAGACGTGATTATATGTATGTATGTAAGACAAGGTAGACGAAGAAGTGTATTTGCTTAATACACTTACCAACAAATTGACAGTTGCCGCCATCCTCTTGTCCCTGTGTTCGGCGCCCTGCATGACCGCCCGGTAGTCGAGCAGGCGCTCCAGCAGCCGCGTCACACACCCAACAAACGCGGCTCCTGCTTCACGCCAACCCTCCGTAGATACCCGTTCCATGAGACTAAAATAAGTTCAAAATTACTGGCTATCGTTCGGGGATTTAGCTGCCTTAATGGTGAATCTATATTATCTAATATGTTTAGTTTTTATATGCTTTGAGAGTCATACAAGCAGGCTTTTACAAATTAAATGGGTGCAAATATCCTGTCGAAAAAATCGAGTTTTATTTTTTTATTTTGATTTTACTAAAAATATTGTTGGATAATTTTGCACAAAGTTCCCGATTGCTTATGTTAACTTAATTAATACATAACAATTAAAGTGTGCAATTTAATATTTTAGTAGTTGTGCCTTTGCGTTTACCGTAAGTAAAGAACACAGTACTTCAATAGACTGGTCCATTAAAATGAACAATTTCTTTTGTTTTATATACGAGTATCTCAAGTCAAAATTAATCGAAAAGAAGTACTTAACATAAATATAATAAGTTTCTACCAGCAAAGACTAAACTAATATTCAAGTTATAATACTCACACTGAACTCAAATGCTCCCTGATTTGCATGAAGTAGAGAAATATGGTTAAGTTTACTAAAAAAGCGATCACCAAATAAGTTTAACTGATAAAATCATCTATCTTAATATATAAATAGCTGCCCCTGCGGTGTTACCCGCAGTTTATCAATCACAGTAGCGCCATCAACTTTTTATATTAGACTTTTTGCCCAAACCTACGGATATCGCATACATTTTGGGATAAAAATCAGCAACCTTCCTACCAAATTTCAAAATGATTGGTCAAGCCGTTTGAGCGTGAAAAACTTTTCAACAAACTTTCGCCATTTTAATATTAGTGGAATAATACTTACACTGTATCAAATAGCCTTCGATAGTGGTCGTCTGCCTTATTTTCAGCGACCAAAGAGTCCAATTTATCTACCAAAGCCGCTTCGGTCCTTCTTGCGTGTCCTGCCGATGCCCTTTCGGCGGCCATTAGAGCTACTAATGCACCCAAAGCCGCGCGGCGTAATGAACCTACTAGTGTCACTTCTAGTAGGGCACCTACGCCTACGCCAATTAGGTGTAATTGAGCAGGTCCTGAAAAATAAATCGTTGCTTTATAATTCAGATATGACTACAGTATTTTAAAATATTCTGGTAACATTTGGACGACTATTAATATAAAAATGGGTTTTTTGTAATTAAGTTTGTACAAGCATCTCACTTTTGTTCAATAAGCATGTCACATAGTCGACTAATTTTGCACATCGCGTTATTTAATTCATGAAACAGATTTAAAGATTCTCTTAGTAAAACGAGTGAACAGAACTTTTATTCCGATCCGGCTCGAAGGACCACCGATTTGAAAATGCTGATTTATAGTACGATGCTTCTATGCCTACAGCCCCGCTGTCACCAGAGCCACGCCCAATTCCATGTAGCGACCGCAGTATTAGACGACTCAATACCTAGTAGTTTTAACTCGGGCTACTGATGGCATTTCGCTGTCACTAGAGCCATGTCCACTACAAGATGCAACTCTTCTCACGATCCGGTGGTGGTACTTCGCAAATCACCTGCGCCCGCAGTCAATATCACGAGTTTCACAACATCACGCAGCATTCAAATGGCAACCAGTTGTCACTAGTCTCGAGTAATTACAACGCTTCTTCTCAGATACAGTTCGCAATGAAGGGTGTAGAAAGGTGGTAAGTATAGTATACTAGCTTATGCGTGCGGCTTCGCCCGCGTGAATTTCCCTCGGGAACAGTGCTTTTTCCCGGGATGAAAGTTACCATATGCCTTTCTTAATACTTCTAACTATATGTATGCAAAATTTCAAGAAGATTGGTTCATTAGACAGTGCATGATAGCCAACAAAGATCAAAGTAACAAACAAAGTCACTTTCGCATTTATAATATTACTAGCGACCCGTCCCGCTTCGCATGGGCATAAAAGCCTTCCTCTTGAATCACAATTAAAAAAAAACCGCATCAAAACCCGTTGCGTACTTTTAAAGATTATGTACTTTAGAAAAGAAAGGGACATAGACACATAGAAAGCGACTTTGTTTTATACGATGTAGTGATTTGGTATAGTCACCCAGCCGGCTCCACGCGGCCAGCAGCTGCCGGCCCGCCCGCGCCCGCAGCCGCGCGCGGTCCGGCCCGCGCCCCGCCCAGCGCTCCGGCTGCAGCGCGCCCGCCGTCACTAGCGCCACACCCAACTCCATGTAGCCCGACCACAGCTACGGATAACGGTTTATACCACTCTGATCACCTGGGTGATGTTACCTAGGTGATCGAGTTCCACTTTTTTTGTGTCCTGAAATCACCTGATGGCAAATCACCTGGGTGATCACAATCCACTAGATTTTATTCCACTATTTTGTTGCCCTAAATCACCTGGGAGATCAAAATCCACAAGATTTTAACTTTTTTTTTAATAGCCTAGGCAATAAAATTCCATATGCATACATTTATTTTTTAATGTGTCTTTAATCGCAGGCTATCTTGACATAAGTGTAAATAAGGACAGCTGCATTATTGTATCTGCTAGGAGGAAAATATTATTTCATTGCAGAAATACCCAGTGCACACAAATATAATATTATAATAATAAGCGTGTATGACGAGAGTGATGAATGTGGAGGAGGCGAGAGAGGTATGTAAGGATCGTAGCCGATGGAAATCTCTAGTCTCTGAAAACCCCTACGGGAGACAAGCGTGATGATATGTATGTATGTATATATAATTGTTTATTTCAGATAACGAGATCTATACCCCTACGGGAGACAAGCGTGATGATATGTATGTATGTATATATAATTGTTTATTTCAGATAACGAGATCTATACATTAAATTAAGAAAACTCAAAATAACATTCAATTAAATCAAAATACAAGTAAAAAAATAGAATCAAAATAAAGTCAAAATAAATATAAAATAACGAATCACAATAAAATCAAATAGAAAAAAATAAAATGAAAATAAAGTCAAAATAAAATCAACATAAAATAAAAATTAAATCAATGATATGACTTCAGTAAGAATCTAAGTATAAAAATGTAATGCCAATGCTTTTCCTCAATGTCTTGGACAACATTGGGGGAAACTGGGAAATAATTTGTATAAATGTTGCAATTGCCCACACTAGTGGAAATATAAAAAATCTTCCAGTTTCCCTCACTTGCGACGTTTCGCCATTGCCATTGGTGGGAGCAATTATCTTCCACAAGATATTTTTGATAGATTGGCATGATGACAGCTCCGTGTTGCGAACTAGTTAATATTCAGACTTAATACATAACAAACTATATTACTATCTACTTATAAAGAAAAGTACATAAATGAATACCTGTGTATCAAATTGCGGGGGTTCATCTCCAAGAAACCTTTCTAGCAAAGGTTTTGCCAAATCTTGCATCGCGTTTAAGAGCACCTTACAAATTTGCACACGGAGCACCATCCAGTCTGAAGGGAAGACCTAAGTACAAATTCAATATTAGTAAAATAATTTTTAGTACAAGCAAAATGTCTATTGAATTATTTTAACCCTTTTTAACCTTTACATACATTCACACATATACTCGTATAATCACGCCTTTCCGGCGCTAGATGGCTCCACAAGTACTGATAGCGCAACGGTTTAAGAGGCTCCATTATATAAACATATGAAATTCTAACCCCCGTATTAAGAAACGTTTGTTAAGCCCATGTTAGCTAAAATGTGTTGCGTCTCTTTCTTTCACGTGAAGTGTTAGGTAAGAGAAAAGAGACAAAACATATTTTAGTTAAAATGGGCTTAACAAACGTTTCTTAATACGTCAAATCAAAGTGAAAATGAAATTAACAAACATTTAAACCACTACTCGAGGGAATCACCGAATGGGGAAATCATGACTTAGGCGATGCGGCTAGCAACCCATCACTATTGATTTCCTGTTTCAACTACCATTATGCTAAACGTGGCCTAAGGTCTTTATGGCTCTAGGCTCTGTCTACCCGTATGGGATAAAGACGTGATTATATGTATGTATGTATGTAAACCACTACTTACATCCTGCTCAATGAGATGTCTGAAAACCAGGAAGGATCTCATCAAGAAGTCCTTCAAAGGCTTGCGGTCTTGCGGATGCGGCGCTAGATGGCTCCACAATCGTTGGTAGTGCGCCGGTTTGAGAAGCTCCATGGCTCCGAGAAGACCAGCTACCATGGCACCCTGTAAGTAAAAATATGATTTATTAAAAATACTTTGCAAATGGATGTGTCGACGTACCGTATATGCAGGTCAATGTGTATCATCCATAATGAACATTTTAGCTATAACACGGCCACTGCTGTACACAGGCATCTCCAATAGATTTATAATTTCACAGGTCGAATTTAATTTTTATTCGCCCTATATTCAGCGTCTTTCTGCAGGTATCATTCATTACCATAGTTACCCAAAGTTGCAAATAATTAACACTGGAAATTTTTACTTATGGGCTTTGTAGTTCCAATGTTATTAAAAGTTTAGCATTCAAATTTTTGGAAAAGGATTTTCATATTTTAAGTAGGCAAATAGGCAGAAAGTCTTATATTTTAACTAGCTGTTGCCCGCAGCTCCGCCCGCGTGCGCCTTGGTTATATCGCACCTGAAAGTAGGCATGTTTGACTCCTAGTGCATAACTATATCCATACCAAATTTCATCACAATCGGTCCAGCAGTTTAGCCGTGAAGAGGTGGCAGACAGACTTTCGCATTTACAATATTAGTATGGATGCTCTAATTCGAGACCTCACTTACCAAAACAGGGGAATTCCCCCCAATCAAATGCAGTACAGTCTCGACGAGCATGTCCAACGTGTTAAGACACAGCACGTCCACGTCTGGATCCAACTCATCTTCATCTGTGGGCTGGTCCGGGTCGTATTTCTTCCACAACAAGGAGACCAATTCGCCGAGCATTTCTGCGCATTGCGATAGTTCGTCGCGCCGAGCGAGGTGAAGTCTGAGGTGGTGGCACGCGGTTGTTAGGACTATGTTGCGGGCCTCTGTTATAAAATAAAAAATATTTTTTTAGAATCTTTAGTTTTAAACAAAAAACAATTAAAAAGCACGTAATGTCATTTCTTAAAAGGTTGCGCTAATAAATATATTGAATAAAGTAACTATTAACATGAACTTCTTCATCTGGTATCAAAAAGCCTATTGAAATACAAATCAAGACGTTATCCGTTAGTCTCGAACTTACTTTGGGGCTAGCTCAATGTGTGTGATTTGTCCGTATATTTTTATTAATTTATTTTATCCCATTCAATGTTTTCGTTTAGCCAGTCCTAAAATACCAATTTGATTATAATAGTGCTTTAGCCAGTGTTAAACTTGCATCAGACCAGACAGCTTATACTTATCATTCCATGCAGCTTACATTGCTTCTATTGGCTTCCTCTTCTTGAACATTATACTACGACTAGCGACCCGCCCCAGCTTCGCATGGGCATAAAAACCTTCCTCTTGAATCACTCTATCTATTAAAAAAACCGCATCAAAATCCGTTGCGTAGTTTTAAAGGTTTACAGACTGAATCAAAAGCCAGAATATCACACTAACCTGGGTCCTGTCCCAAAGCATTGCCCCGGCAGCGTCCGACAGGCGGACACTCTGGCTGCTTCAGCTGGCTCTAAGTCAACAGCCCCCGGTACAAACAAGCCCACAACACTCACCCGGCTCCTGCCCCAAAGGCCCCTGCAGCAGTTCCTGCGCGGCCGCCAGCCTCGCCTTGGCGAGCGCCGGCGGAGCGCTGGCCCCCGCGGCCTCCAGCATGGAGGCGGACACTGGCTGCTTCAGCTGGCTCTAAGTCAACAGCCCCCGGTACAAACAAGCCCACAACACTCACCCGGCTCCTGCCCCAAAGGCCCCTGCAGCAGTTCCTGCGCGGCCGCCAGCCTCGCCTTGGCGAGCGCCGGCGGAGCGCTGGCCCCCGCGGCCTCCAGCATGGAGGCGGACACTGGCTGCTTCAGCTGGCTCTAAGTCAACAGCCCCCGGTACAAACAAGCCCACAACACTCACCCGGCTCCTGCCCCAAAGGCCCCTGCAGCAGTTCCTGCGCGGCCGCCAGCCTCGCCTTGGCGAGCGCCGGCGGAGCGCTGGCCCCCGCGGCCTCCAGCATGGAGGCGGACACTGGCTGCTTCAGCTGGCTCTAAGTCAACAGCCCCCGGTACAAACAAGCCCACAACACTCACCCGGCTCCTGCCCCAAAGGCCCCTGCAGCAGTTCCTGCGCGGCCGCCAGCCTCGCCTTGGCGAGCGCCGGCGGAGCGCTGGCCCCCGCGGCCTCCAGCATGGAGGCGGACACTGGCTGCTTCAGCTGGCTCTAAGTCAACAGCCCCCGGTACAAACAAGCCCACAACACTCACCCGGCTCCTGCCCCAAAGGCCCCTGCAGCAGTTCCTGCGCGGCCGCCAGCCTCGCCTTGGCGAGCGCCGGCGGAGCGCTGGCCCCCGCGGCCTCCAGCATGGAGGCGGACACTGGCTGCTTCAGCTGGCTCTAAGTCAACAGCCCCCGGTACAAACAAGCCCACAACACTCACCCGGCTCCTGCCCCAAAGGCCCCTGCAGCAGTTCCTGCGCGGCCGCCAGCCTCGCCTTGGCGAGCGCCGGCGGAGCGCTGGCCCCCGCGGCCTCCAGCATGGAGGCGGACACTGGCTGCTTCAGCTGGCTCTAAGTCAACAGCCCCCGGTACAAACAAGCCCACAACACTCACCCGGCTCCTGCCCCAAAGGCCCCTGCAGCAGTTCCTGCGCGGCCGCCAGCCTCGCCTTGGCGAGCGCCGGCGGAGCGCTGGCCCCCGCGGCCTCCAGCATGGAGGCGGACACTGGCTGCTTCAGCTGGCTCTAAGTCAACAGCCCCCGGTACAAACAAGCCCACAACACTCACCCGGCTCCTGCCCCAAAGGCCCCTGCAGCAGTTCCTGCGCGGCCGCCAGCCTCGCCTTGGCGAGCGCCGGCGGAGCGCTGGCCCCCGCGGCCTCCAGCATGGAGGCGGACACTGGCTGCTTCAGCTGGCTCTAAGTCAACAGCCCCCGGTACAAACAAGCCCACAACACTCACCCGGCTCCTGCCCCAAAGGCCCCTGCAGCAGTTCCTGCGCGGCCGCCAGCCTCGCCTTGGCGAGCGCCGGCGGAGCGCTGGCCCCCGCGGCCTCCAGCATGGAGGCGGACACTGGCTGCTTCAGCTGGCTCTAAGTCAACAGCCCCCGGTACAAACAAGCCCACAACACTCACCCGGCTCCTGCCCCAAAGGCCCCTGCAGCAGTTCCTGCGCGGCCGCCAGCCTCGCCTTGGCGAGCGCCGGCGGAGCGCTGGCCCCCGCGGCCTCCAGCATGGAGGCGGACACTGGCTGCTTCAGCTGGCTCTAAGTCAACAGCCCCCGGTACAAACAAGCCCACAACACTCACCCGGCTCCTGCCCCAAAGGCCCCTGCAGCAGTTCCTGCGCGGCCGCCAGCCTCGCCTTGGCGAGCGCCGGCGGAGCGCTGGCCCCCGCGGCCTCCAGCATGGAGGCGGACACTGGCTGCTTCAGCTGGCTCTAAGTCAACAGCCCCCGGTACAAACAAGCCCACAACACTCACCCGGCTCCTGCCCCAAAGGCCCCTGCAGCAGTTCCTGCGCGGCCGCCAGCCTCGCCTTGGCGAGCGCCGGCGGAGCGCTGGCCCCCGCGGCCTCCAGCATGGAGGCGGACACTGGCTGCTTCAGCTGGCTCTAAGTCAACAGCCCCCGGTACAAACAAGCCCACAACACTCACCCGGCTCCTGCCCCAAAGGCCCCTGCAGCAGTTCCTGCGCGGCCGCCAGCCTCGCCTTGGCGAGCGCCGGCGGAGCGCTGGCCCCCGCGGCCTCCAGCATGGAGGCGGACACTGGCTGCTTCAGCTGGCTCTAAGTCAACAGCCCCCGGTACAAACAAGCCCACAACACTCACCCGGCTCCTGCCCCAAAGGCCCCTGCAGCAGTTCCTGCGCGGCCGCCAGCCTCGCCTTGGCGAGCGCCGGCGGAGCGCTGGCCCCCGCGGCCTCCAGCATGGAGGCGGACACTGGCTGCTTCAGCTGGCTCTAAGTCAACAGCCCCCGGTACAAACAAGCCCACAACACTCACCCGGCTCCTGCCCCAAAGGCCCCTGCAGCAGTTCCTGCGCGGCCGCCAGCCTCGCCTTGGCGAGCGCCGGCGGAGCGCTGGCCCCCGCGGCCTCCAGCATGGAGGCGGACACTGGCTGCTTCAGCTGGCTCTAAGTCAACAGCCCCCGGTACAAACAAGCCCACAACACTCACCCGGCTCCTGCCCCAAAGGCCCCTGCAGCAGTTCCTGCGCGGCCGCCAGCCTCGCCTTGGCGAGCGCCGGCGGAGCGCTGGCCCCCGCGGCCTCCAGCATGGAGGCGGACACTGGCTGCTTCAGCTGGCTCTAAGTCAACAGCCCCCGGTACAAACAAGCCCACAACACTCACCCGGCTCCTGCCCCAAAGGCCCCTGCAGCAGTTCCTGCGCGGCCGCCAGCCTCGCCTTGGCGAGCGCCGGCGGAGCGCTGGCCCCCGCGGCCTCCAGCATGGAGGCGGACACTGGCTGCTTCAGCTGGCTCTAAGTCAACAGCCCCCGGTACAAACAAGCCCACAACACTCACCCGGCTCCTGCCCCAAAGGCCCCTGCAGCAGTTCCTGCGCGGCCGCCAGCCTCGCCTTGGCGAGCGCCGGCGGAGCGCTGGCCCCCGCGGCCTCCAGCATGGAGGCGGACACTGGCTGCTTCAGCTGGCTCTAAGTCAACAGCCCCCGGTACAAACAAGCCCACAACACTCACCCGGCTCCTGCCCCAAAGGCCCCTGCAGCAGTTCCTGCGCGGCCGCCAGCCTCGCCTTGGCGAGCGCCGGCGGAGCGCTGGCCCCCGCGGCCTCCAGCATGGAGGCGGACACTGGCTGCTTCAGCTGGCTCTAAGTCAACAGTCCCCGGTACAAACAAGCCCACAACACTCACCCGGCTCCTGCCCCAAAGGCCCCTGCAGCAGTTCCTGCGCGGCCGCCAGCCTCGCCTTGGCGAGCGCCGGCGGAGCGCTGGCCCCCGCGGCCTCCAGCATGGAGGCGGACACTGGCTGCTTCAGCTGGCTCTAAGTCAACAGCCCCCGGTACAAACAAGCCCACAACACTCACCCGGCTCCTGCCCCAAAGGCCCCTGCAGCAGTTCCTGCGCGGCCGCCAGCCTCGCCTTGGCGAGCGCCGGCGGAGCGCTGGCCCCCGCGGCCTCCAGCATGGAGGCGGACACTGGCTGCTTCAGCTGGCTCTAAGTCAACAGCCCCCGGTACAAACAAGCCCACAACACTCACCCGGCTCCTGCCCCAAAGGCCCCTGCAGCAGTTCCTGCGCGGCCGCCAGCCTCGCCTTGGCGAGCGCCGGCGGAGCGCTGGCCCCCGCGGCCTCCAGCATGGAGGCGGACACTGGCTGCTTCAGCTGGCTCTAAGTCAACAGCCCCCGGTACAAACAAGCCCACAACACTCACCCGGCTCCTGCCCCAAAGGCCCCTGCAGCAGTTCCTGCGCGGCCGCCAGCCTCGCCTTGGCGAGCGCCGGCGGAGCGCTGGCCCCCGCGGCCTCCAGCATGGAGGCGGACACTGGCTGCTTCAGCTGGCTCTAAGTCAACAGCCCCCGGTACAAACAAGCCCACAACACTCACCCGGCTCCTGCCCCAAAGGCCCCTGCAGCAGTTCCTGCGCGGCCGCCAGCCTCGCCTTGGCGAGCGCCGGCGGAGCGCTGGCCCCCGCGGCCTCCAGCATGGAGGCGGACACTGGCTGCTTCAGCTGGCTCTAAGTCAACAGCCCCCGGTACAAACAAGCCCACAACACTCACCCGGCTCCTGCCCCAAAGGCCCCTGCAGCAGTTCCTGCGCGGCCGCCAGCCTCGCCTTGGCGAGCGCCGGCGGAGCGCTGGCCCCCGCGGCCTCCAGCATGGAGGCGGACACTGGCTGCTTCAGCTGGCTCTAAGTCAACAGCCCCCGGTACAAACAAGCCCACAACACTCACCCGGCTCCTGCCCCAAAGGCCCCTGCAGCAGTTCCTGCGCGGCCGCCAGCCTCGCCTTGGCGAGCGCCGGCGGAGCGCTGGCCCCCGCGGCCTCCAGCATGGAGGCGGACACTGGCTGCTTCAGCTGGCTCTAAGTCAACAGCCCCCGGTACAAACAAGCCCACAACACTCACCCGGCTCCTGCCCCAAAGGCCCCTGCAGCAGTTCCTGCGCGGCCGCCAGCCTCGCCTTGGCGAGCGCCGGCGGAGCGCTGGCCCCCGCGGCCTCCAGCATGGAGGCGGACACTGGCTGCTTCAGCTGGCTCTAAGTCAACAGTCCCCGGTACAAACAAGCCCACAACACTCACCCGGCTCCTGCCCCAAAGGCCCCTGCAGCAGTTCCTGCGCGGCCGCCAGCCTCGCCTTGGCGAGCGCCGGCGGAGCGCTGGCCCCCGCGGCCTCCAGCATGGAGGCGGACACTGGCTGCTTCAGCTGGCTCTAAGTCAACAGCCCCCGGTACAAACAAGCCCACAACACTCACCCGGCTCCTGCCCCAAAGGCCCCTGCAGCAGTTCCTGCGCGGCCGCCAGCCTCGCCTTGGCGAGCGCCGGCGGAGCGCTGGCCCCCGCGGCCTCCAGCATGGAGGCGGACACTGGCTGCTTCAGCTGGCTCTAAGTCAACAGCCCCCGGTACAAACAAGCCCACAACACTCACCCGGCTCCTGCCCCAAAGGCCCCTGCAGCAGTTCCTGCGCGGCCGCCAGCCTCGCCTTGGCGAGCGCCGGCGGAGCGCTGGCCCCCGCGGCCTCCAGCATGGAGGCGGACACTGGCTGCTTCAGCTGGCTCTAAGTCAACAGTCCCCGGTACAAACAAGCCCACAACACTCACCCGGCTCCTGCCCCAAAGGCCCCTGCAGCAGTTCCTGCGCGGCCGCCAGCCTCGCCTTGGCGAGCGCCGGCGGAGCGCTGGCCCCCGCGGCCTCCAGCATGGAGGCGGACACTCGGGCCGCCTCCACGGGGCCCAGCGCGGCTGCCACTTCTTTGGCTACGCTGGCCCATGACGTCATTAGAGCCACCTGAATACCATCTCATTTAGGGTTCGGAAAAATAATTTTAAATTTAAATGACAGTCTATCATTAGTACCAATGGCTACCAAACAGGTATTTCAGAAGCATGAATATGCTTCAGGTCAAATCAAAATAAGATATTCGCATTTATCTATCTAAGAGCCTTTGATCCTGAGCTGCATTGGCTCTTGGCAAAGGCCTCCTCCAACCATTTCCATTGCATCCTGTCCAGTGCGACCCTTTTCCAAAATGGGCCTGCCGTTAGTTTAAGCTAATTTATTCGCATAAAATAGGATAAAAAATAAAAGGGCGCGACCAAAGCGACTGCGAACGGGAACGATACTTTGTCTATGGCGCCGTGCACACCGACGCGACCAAAACGCAAGAAAGCAGCGTCAGCAGGGCGGAACGCACGCGACTAGTGGTAGAACGGGTATATGTACGTTCGAGAAAGTTTTTTAATAACTAGCAGTTGCCCGCGTTAGGCGCGATAATCATCGTAAAATTGCCTATGTTTGAACCCCGGACTTTTAACTATATCACCAAATACCAAACCAACCAAGCTTCATACCAAATTTCACAAAAATCGGTATAGCAGTTTAGCCTAAAAATGTAACAGACAGAGTTTCGCATTTATAATAATAGTATTTATTTATTTATTTATTAAAACTTTATTATTCCATAAGTACAAAATACTTATACAATTGGCGGACTTCATGCTAAAAGCATTCTCTACCAGTCAACCATTGGGAGAAACAGAAAAACTGTGCGGCGCAAAAAAGTTACAGGAAAAAAGTTATAGTATGGATGGAAGTATGGATTATTTTCTTCCACGATGACCACAACAGAGTATACTATCAACTTTTTTTGCAGGCCCGAAACGAGTAAACGAGATGGCCCAATACACGATGTAAGGTAACATCTAGCATACTCAAATCGTTCATCGAAAGTATACATTATACCAGATAAAGACGAGCATTTTAGACTATTTTCTGACAAAATATAAAGATCGCGGATCTCGTAGATGCGCAGGTGTGCACGTTATTTTCGCGTTGAAGACGCAGACTGCATTGAAATTTAGGAAATCACCAAGAAAAAATTGCCTGCAATAAACAAACAAATTACCTGTGCCGGCGCCAGATGTTCCCTATGCGGATGATGCGCTAACGCTTTCAAGGCATGCAAGGCAGCCCTCACATCCCTTCTAAAGCTGTCTTCATACTGCCCTCCAGTAGCACGCGCGAACAACCTACAAAAAATTGATTTTGTGCACCGCCTGTTTTTATATAGTCTAACTATTTTTTAATGTACAAAACTGTTTGGCCATTGACTCAATACAAATTAATAAAGTAATAAACATAATTATATATTTATTTAATCATGTAAAATATTATCCTCACATGTTGTTCATTATTTCAATACGCCTTTTCCACAAGATTATCATACAAAAACCTCTTGAAATTATTAAATTCATTACTTAATAGCACTCGCACCTAGGATAGTCTAGGAGCGTACACATATTTAAAAAAATAAGAGTCGATTGAGGTGGGCGGGGCATATCGAGCATATGCCGGATGAGAGCTCCAAAAGTCGTTGAAATTAACGCCGCCGCAGCAGAAAAGACCCAGGGGTAAACCAAGGAAGAGATGGATGGACTGTGTTATGTAAAACCTTGAAAGGATGGGCAAAATAAGAAAATGGAAGGAGGCGAAGGAACGTGATGGGTGGAAAAAACTAGTAGAAGAAGCCAATGTCACAAAGGGTTTTAGCGCCACAGGAATTAAGAAGTTTTGCTTGTTTCTTTTTACACGTGAGATTGTAGCAACGAATAAACAGTTTATCTATCTACCTATTTATTTTCTAATATTGCTTGGCCTTCGTACCTTCTAGAACGAACCGCCAGCCGAAACACTGCGCCCAGTGACCGCAGGCATTTCCGTATCGGTTCTTGTCCTTCAGCACCGGCCGCCCATTCTGCGCAGTGCTGTACTGATGATAGGAGCCCTCTGTAAACAAATGTTCAGTTTGTTACTAACCTCTGGCGTAATGGTTAACATACTCAGGAGGTCCCGGGTTCGATAGCCGGCCAGAGCAAGATTAAAAACGATCACTTTCTGATTGACCATCGAAGCCTGTAGCGTGTAGAACACGATTAATATTGTATGGTAATGTAAGTTATATTATTATTTGCCATCTGATAACAAATCGCGTCAGTGGCCGAGTGGTTTCAAACGTTTCTCTGACACCAGGGTGAGCAAGATCGTAACATGTTTCCTACACAATGTGAATTAATTAAACTTATTAACAATATACGTGTCATACATTAATGCGATTCAAGATTTAACTATTCCTAGGTACTTACTTATAGACCAGAGCAGCCGAGAAGTGTTCTTCAATGTAAACATCGAGTACGGGCCTGAAATGCTGGAAGCGACTCTCGTCGAGCAAGCTGCATATTGAGACCAGTACGAGGAACACCGTGCCTGAATGTGGTGTGCTGAAACAATAAACATAAACCTAGATATAGATGTTTAATTGGTGGAGCAGGCACGCCTACTAAGAAAGCACCCAAATACAGTAGTATAATACTTATCCGGCACGTGAGTTGATCACAAACGTGACGTGCTGCTTACGTTAAAATTTGTATGAAAATCAGCTGCTGGGCATTCCACTGCACTTCAGTTTATTGCTAACTGACATGCCGGGAACTATACCACCTTTATAAGTTACATTGGCATTGTTCGATGGCGCAGAATAGCGCAACCGGCCGCCGACTCGGGTCGAATGAAAACATCAGTGAAATAACGAACTTATTACTACTACGTAAGATTTTATATCGAAAAGCAGTAGTCGTGCCATCTCGCTCATCTGTCTACCGAAACGACGAGACGCGACGGTGCTGCGTACGCATTAGTCAATAGCGGACGGTTATTTCGTGCCATCAAATAATTGATTTCTACGCAGGTACATCGGTGTAATTTATATGTGGTAGAATACCCTATTCTCTGGGAAATGTGTATTTGCATAAATGCGACGTAATTTATAAAGCAAAGATTCGACAAATCGCACACGAATTGATTTTATATAATATGAATTGATATTCTCACCTATTTCCATCTTCAGTGGAGAAAAGCGCAAACAGCGCGTCCAGCACATCTCGTAGAAACTTGATGAGTTCTTCGCAACTGAGCCCGTCCCCAAGTCGTAACACCCGGAGCAGTGTTTCTTGGACTTTCTCGGGATGAGCGCGCCATTGCAATAACGCAAGTAGGTCCTCTATGAAAAGCAACGTCTTAAATTTAAAATTGACGAATAAATTACAGGTAGATATCACTTTTATTTTTATTAAATAAAGTTCCGATAATACAGAATATTTTATAAGTATTTAGAAATAGCTGTACCCCGCGGTTTCGCTTTTTGGAGATATGTAGCCTATAAATTTCTCCATAAATCAGGCTATTCAAATGCAGAATACGGGTAGGATTTAAGAATAAAGATTTTTTTTAACCCGAACTGTAGTTTAAACAGATAATAAAGTTAAAGCTTCAGTTTCAGCTTTATTATATTAGTATACTAGCTGTTTCCCGCGGCTCCGCCCTGCGTGGGACTCGGTTATATCGCGCCCAAAAGTAGCCTATGTTTGACCTCAGGTCGTAAACTACATCCCTACCAAATTTTATCACAATCGGTCCAGAAGTTTAGCCGTGAAGAGATGACAGACAGACAGACAGACTTTCGCATTTATAATATTAGTATGGATATGGATGTATACAGTTCAGTTTCATGATTATTCATGATACACGTACCGTTTTGTGTAAGTTTGGTGGAACACAGCAAGGTGCTAATGACGCAGTTTTCTTTGGAACTCCTTTGGAAGGACGCCACCGCGCCGTTGACGGAGGCCGGCCGCGCCGCGTCGTTAGCGTGTGAAGGCAGCGATAGATACGACGCTGTAGTTAATCTAAAAACAAGTATGGAATATTCATTTTCTAAACATTATTTCGGTTACATCTTATGCTACTACCACACTTGGCTATTCGCGTATTTGACAAAATATTTGACGAATAGGCTAAGTAGACAAATAACGCAAAAGTTATGGCAAATATACCGTCCACACATGGTCAAATAGGCAAATATTCGTATACAAACAGCCAAGTGAGGTAGTGTAGTAGCATTCGACCAAATCATTCCTGACCCCTGAGTCTGGAATCCGTAGAAACGCGACTCAGTTGTTTTTCTCTTAATCAGGTGCAACAAAGACTTGAATGAATGATTTTTTTCGTCACTACACTGTAATTTCGTTTTTACTAATATGACGGTATTATGTTATTTGTTTATACATTTATAGGTATTCAAACAAACGATCTACGTAAGATGGACCTGCGGACATCGTATAATAGACGCTTTGAGGAGGCAACTTGCTACTGCCAAACTTGTGGCCTTTTGTTTACATTAACGCTAAGAAATAGACTGTGTTACTACTAAATTAGAGTTGAAAATAAATGTGGCATTTGATTTCACTTACTTAGTAGGATCATCACATTTGTACACGTAGAGTTCGTGCGCGCCGTCGCTAAGCGTCGCGCCGCTTGGCTCCATCAGGCGTGCGAAAGAGAAACCAAACAGTTTTCTCTCATTTTTGTCCCGAGCTAAAAATAATAATGTTGTTTCTTTGTAATAACTTTATTGTACAACAATAGGACATCTACACAAAGAAACAGATGTAAATGTTGAGACATTTACCCATTATTCAAACATTTTGTTCGTACTGATGATTGGCTAATATAATAGCACAATGGTATGCATTCCCAAGATTTAGTAGTTAGGGCGTGAAAGCGTAATAAATAAACAAACTAACTATGGCATTTATAATATTAGTTGGATTAGTATAGAACTATCTCGCGTATAGCATATAAGCGCAGCATCGGACATCCACCGACCAGATGGTCAATGACCTGAAGAATGTCGCAGGCAGGCGCTGGATGCAGGCCTCTTCCAACCGGTAATTTGGAGATCCTTGGGGGAGGCCTATGTCCAACAGTGGACAGCCTGCGGCTGAATTGATGATATAGAAGTATAGATAGGTAAAGTCAACTAGGCTAGGACTGTTTAACGTGATACCTCGGTGAACACTAGCGCCACCATCATTTAAAAATCATTATTCACTGAAAACACAAGTTATCAAAAATCCGTGTTATGTAATTAATTTTCTGGATCTAAAGTTTATTTTAAACATATTAAATTATTAAATTATAGTTCCCTAAAGTTACAAATTGCAATATTCTTAAAACGGCCATTTTTAGCAGTTTATCAGAACCTAAATTACATAACAGATATTCTTGATAACTTGTGTTTTCAGTAAATAATGATTTTTAGTTGATGGTGCGCTAGTGTTCACCGAGACACCGTCTCCAACCACTCACTGGAGCAGTGCCTGAACTCGATGCGCACGTGCGCGAGCGTGAAGGTGTCGAGCGGCACGGCGAGCCGCAGCTGGTCGGCCCAGGCCGGGCTGTTGTTGTGGTACAGCACCAGCGACTCGTACGACGAGCACGCCGCGCCGCTCGCGCCCCACACGCACTCCTGAACAACATTTACTTAATACTTAAACAAAAAGAAGCTTAAAATATATGTCCATACTCAACCAATCACATAAGCACAACGGGTTTCTGAAGACCCTCAGCGTTTCTGAACCCTTTGGCGAAAAAAATTGAGGATTATCATGAAAAGTTTTTTGGCGGGAAGATAGATGTCACAATATTGCGCTGTGTATTTATTTTCCAAAATTTATGTTTTTTTTCGAGTACTTGTGCATAATAATGGTGGATTATTATTGCACGAGTGGTGGGAAGTGGTACAATGTCGTTTAAGTGACTTTAATCCTTGTCACCAAAATCTCCAAGATAATGCTAAATGAAATTCTACATGACTGACTACTGACTTGACTTGACCCTGTGACTGACTTGACCAAATAAAGAAGTTGAAAAACTTTAAATAAATGTTGGTACTGGCAAAAATAAGCTTAAGTTTGATTGCCATTTCGTGGATAATTGCCACAACAAAGGAAAAAAAATATCGTGAGAACATAACATTAGCGACCAAACGTTATCAATTTATTAAATCCTGTCTTCTATTAAGCTCAATATATTTTGAGCTCAATTATTTAGGAAATGCAGTCTATTGTTTGGGGCGATTGAAAAAATACATCAAAAGATCATGAAAATCACGTCTTGTCACGTCACAGTGTTATGAATGTATTAAAATTTAAAGATGTAAGAAAATGTAAAAAATTGGGTCATTATACTTACGCTTATAATCTGCCCCGTGTTATCATGTACGCTGACAGTCGCCAAGACATTTTTGGCGGTACTTTTGCCGCCTCTTTCAAACTCTGCTTTCTCTAATGTCAAATACAGGTCATTCCTGACATCCCCTGGCATTATAATGTCGGGGAAGCCCCGTTTGGCGGTTATGGTGGCCCCTGTGGATACCGCTTCTGTTATGTTCCCAGTGTGGGTTAGTAAACGAAGTGCTACTACTATGCCTGAAAATATAAGGAAATTATTTTTTTTTAGTTTTGTTACTCGTAAGGTTTCCGTTAAACTTCTTATCTGGGCATTAATATTTACCATAATTTGGTTGTCCTGGTAAAATGTTGCATTTGTTAGTCTGTTTTCTAATGAGCATGTCGTGTAACTGGTGGAAATCTTTCTCTTCGCATTGGTATACCTGTAAATAATTAAAACATTGACAAAACTACTCTACTACACAACACAGCAATGTAAAAAATTATTAATTTTTGATTGTATTTAGGTAGAAAAGGAATATCGAATGCAAGAGTTTTATTAACTTTCCCCAATCCACAATCTTCGAGCAACACAGCTTCCATAGTGAAAGGGAGCAGCCTTACGCTGTATTCCCCTTTGTCAAAGTATAAGCCCAATCGGCATATGCAATATATTTTTGTGTCTAATCTGTAGACACATTATTTGCTGTTTTGATTCATTTCTTAGGTATTAGTGTCATCATCACAGTCAGGTGGCAGTATAAGTTTTGTATGTAGGTATGCAGAACTGTACTTGTTGTTTTCCCACTACAAAAAACGTCAGATCTATTGGAATAGTAAAATATCGCTAAGCCTACTCCCTTTCGGTACAGAAGTCGTGTTGCTCAAAGTACAAAATTAATACTCCTCACCTTAAAAGTGTACTCTTTCTCTGTAGAATGCGGGCCTGGCTGCCTTAGCACTTCAGCTAAAGGCAACACTCCAGCCCCCAAAGGTCTTCTAGCCACCGGCCCCCTTCGTTCTCCAGTTCCACTGCCGCTGCTTCCTGCCCCCGACCACCGGCCAACACGAATGACCCACGCGACGAGCCATAGTTCGCGAGATAGATCTGTCGTTGAAAGGTCCTGAAATAAACGACTGTAATAGGAGTACCCGAAATCAGCGAGCGTGTATGACGAGAGTGATGAGTGTGGAGGAAGCGAGAGAAGTATGTAAGGATCGTAGCCAATGGAAATCTCTAGTCTCTGCCTACCCCTACGGGAGACAGGCGTGATGATATGTACGTGTATGTATGTAATTGTAAAAATGGGGACATGCTGTGATCAGTATTGTTTTAAATATTTTATAGACATTCTAATAGATAGATATACTCTTTATTGTACTATATACATACAAATTTACATATTGATACAAATAGAAACAATGTGTACAAAGGCGGAGTTATCGCTAATGCAATTTCTTCCAGCCAACCTTAGGCCTTTACCTAATAGTCATCCTTAAAATTTAATTCCTGTAATAATATACCTACAAAAGGTGGTAAAATAGTAAAATGAGTAATAGTGCGAAGTAAAGATTTTCGGATGAATTTTTTGCACATAGTGACATTAGTCACTTATTATTAGTGACAGAACTAGCCTGTAGGATTTTATTTTATTTGTCACAAAATCCATAATATAAAGGAAGAGATGTGTAATTTTGTATATTTTTGGGACAATAAACTAATAAAAGTACCTGGGATAAGTTCGTTTTCAAATAACTTTACAATCGTTCTTAGATAAGTACTAATTATACAGTTTTATGACGTTTGTTCCGGTACCTGGTAAAATGATAAGACATTCTTCGCCATTCACTGTTTTTGTTTTTATTTAGTCAGGGTAAGATTTGTACTGATTTGTTTCTGGGGTTAACTATTAAGCGCTTACATAAATATATAATACTTACTATTTATTATGTTTTATTGTTGTATCATTATAATAATTATGTAAAAAAAGGTCTCATTACCTGGACGCATGTCATAACGTGAACGTGACTAATGCATCGGGCAGCTTCGTTTTCTCGATTTATAGAACATCAAAATAAATAAAATATTATTAAACCTCTTTGTAGTCCTTATTTCCTAGATAGATATGGCGGTTACAAGATTGCAGTATAGCTATAAAACTAGATGTTTTTATCAAGCTTTATTTTCTTTAAATGGCAACATTCTCCAGAAACTTGTTTAGGATTGCATATTGGCGATCTATACCCTACCATGTCCACTTCACATTAACTAGGTACTTCATGAAAATATTTAGAAAAAGGAATGATATAATTTGAACCTACTGTTTCTTATGGGTCACATTGATACCTAAATTGAGAATAAATTTAATGGTTTTTGGTTCCTAGTAACAAACCCAAACGAATTTCCTGGTCTTAGGAAATATTCAAATCATTTATCAACTTAAACCTTTTTTGGATGGTGGACTTGCAATTGTCTTAGCAAATTGTTCTCAGAAAAGGGTCAATCGACCCTGTAGGATTCAACGTGAAAGAAACCTCCTCACTGGCGATGACATTGCTTATTTGTAGTCCGTAAGACTACATGGTCAACTGACCGTGTACATGCTGGTGTTTTTCTAAACCATCTCATGGGCTCTGACATGAAAACATATGACCAGTCGACCAGCACTGCTGCAGCTTGCAGTATCTTCAAGTTGATCCCAGTAAATCAATGGAAGACAGTTTTTTGTTATTTAAAAAACCCTTTAATATGTATCTGTTTATGAAAACAAATAAAATAGAAAACAACTTTTCTTTTGGTCGTGTTCTCTATTGTTGTAGGTACAGACATATTGTGTTAAGCACTTAAACTGCGCATCAGTATTCACAAAGTTGCCATCAATGTGTTATAGAAATTCACATACTTACTACCTATCCCATGAATATAAAACAATGGACATTTCTCAGTAACAATGTTGTGCCTATCATACTTATTCTTGGAAACTTACCGCATTTAATATCGCCATGAGATTTAGAATTAAATGTAATTTTAAACAATTTCTATATAACAGGATTACCTTTATCCACGATAATTTATAGCTTAAGCACGTGGTAAAATCTGCTATAGTGAGCTGATTGACAGGATTAGAGAAGATATGATTCTCACATTACTTACCTTCTGTACCTATACAAGAATAAATTAAAACAGCTGATATAATTCAGTCCCTTCATGAGCTGGTACGATTGTGACCCAGAAATGGTCGGTGAAGTTAATAATTATTCTGCTTACAGCAAAAAGCGAGCTATTCGCAGGCTGCAAGTCCATGTAATTCAAAGAAGTAACTTCGCCTCGTTCCCGCCAGCCGTTATACCAAAGTCCGTACATGAAGTGGTATGATTGTGACCCAATAAGTAGGTGGTGTGAATTCTTGTGCTTCTTTGAACATTGAATTTGCTCAATACTCGGCTACCTCTATTTCCCAGTAAGTGATATTAATAATGTGCTACTTACAGCAAATAGCGTGCTATTCGCGTGCAGCCTGTCCACGTAATTTGAGAAGCCATCTCTCGCTATCCGCACTCTGAACCGCTCGGACAAAGGTTGTGCCCGCCTTGCATCGTGCAGCCAAAGAAGTAACTCCGCTTCGTCCCCGCCAGCTGTGTGACCGAAGTCCCGCATACTGCACATGAGGTGGTACGATTGTGACCCAGAACTGGTTGGTGATGCGCCATTTGTGAGGGTGCCTGAATTGAAACTACTGCCGGAACCGCCCGCTCGTCGTAGTGTGCCGCGCCACTGCAATGATCAATTTTTTATATATATATATATATTAATCTTAATTTAAAATATGCTATAGGATAAAACAAGATTTTCATCTGTAACATTCATTTATTAATAACTAAACAAAAAGAAACTAGTTCTTTCGTTGTTGGTAAATCGGGGCTCGTGACTACTATGTACTCGTAGACAATCATAAGACTAAACATGAACCAGTGGAGCCGTTAAAGGCAGAGGTCATAAAACTATTTGCATTTTAAAAAAAGCTGCTTTAATGAAAAACTTGCAATGGAACGGAACAAGCAAGTCAAACTCTTTTTTCATAACAAACATTAGATATATCTTGCTTTAAAATATTAGGTGCTTGATTATAAAATAAAAATTATCTATATACTAACCGCAGCTGCCCTTTCAGCACTTTCTTGGTGGACTCTGTACAACTCAACGAGGCTAATTTCTTCAGGGTCTACAGCGGTCGCGCCCCGCCGAGGAACTAACTCGAGACCAAGTTTTCTAAAACAAGAGAACACATGCGTTAAAAATCTTTTTTATTATTTTTAGTCAAACAAAAATAAGGCCTAGCTATAGGGCAGGTATAGATTAATTTTATTACTCATTGCTTTCTTTGGCATATTGCCTTCTACATAATATATTTATATCTACTAGGTAGAAACAAAGGGCAGACATACATATAGGTAAAGTAAATTGTAAATTAAGCACAGGTTGTTTTGCCTGGGAGCCGAATTTTTTTTTTCATATAGATGCACCGCATCCATATGAACTTGTCATTGTTCATGTATAGTTTGCTGTATCAGTGCCAAGATGATCTTTATGTAAAGGACATAAAACCCCGGCGATTTGAAATATATACAATTTAAGATACGCACAGCGCAACTAGTACGACTAGCGGCTAACGAGTTCAATAAACATCTAAAACGTATTGTAAACCGGAATATGGTATGCAAAATCCTGTTTTATACAAATAATCGAAGCCGCGCATCCCAACCTGCGCCGGCGCCGATCGTTTAGTATTGGCACCGCCGAAATAACCCTAATTTGCATGCATAACTGCCGGCTTAGAATGGGAATTCTACAGACCGCGAAACGTGTGAATTTTATGAATCACAGAAAGGTAGGTAGGTACCTAGGTTACTCTGCCTCGAGTTGAAGGAATGCCATACGAAGGTACTGCGTCAGCCGTTCTACAAAGAGGGCCTAAGTATGACGAAACGAATACCATTTTTGAGATTAACAACATGTCTATAGCTCAGAAACTAGAATATCTCTATCAAGTTGGTTCTAGATATTGCTATAAAATAAAGTAAGTGAGTATGTTTTTGTTTATTGAATAACCAGTTTTTTCCCCAGTGCTTTAATATTTCCATGTGAGAATAATATGCTCTTTACTTAAAATATTTTACAAATATGTACCTATTTGATGTTAATGAGTACACAACGTAAGTATTTACTCGTACAATCAATAAATATTGGCCTTACATGTGCTCTTTAGGATCAACCATCTGTGTCATAAGTTATAAACACATCGCAATCAGTCAACATTTCAATATAGATACCTGTCAACAGACAAATACTTATGTATTTTTGTTAAAGTATCCATAAACTGCTTAGTTTGAAGGAGAAAATTAAATAAAAACATAGGTTATTAAATATTTTTCAAATTATAAAAAAAAAAGAATTTAATTTCGATCTGAACTACATTTGTGTTGGTTTCATTTGATCAATCCAAATTTTACAATCAATCACAGTAATAGATGTCTGTATGGAAAACCAATAATCACACGTTTGAAAATATTTAAAAGTCCAAATTAAATAACCTGATACAATCGGTCACGTAAGCAATTTTGCAGATCGAGCTTTCGGCTCACATTGAATGAGACATTCGAAATCCATCATTAAAATTATACGTATTAAGCCATACTTTGCATTGAAATAAAGTTTTTGGCTTTTCTAAAGTCCATATCATCTTGCACAACATTAATGGTATAAAAGTGATCATTGGTTTAGAAATACTAGGTATTTTTTTAAAGGAAAGGTGACACATGATTTCTCAGTAAAGCAGGTAGTATATCAATTGAGGAAAATGAATTTATTCATCTAAATGTTTTGGCTCATATGGTCTGAGTAATAGTGCAGTGATTAACAATAGCTGAGGATGGCAATTACAACATGTGTATTTTATTGTATTCAAAGCCTTCTACAACAATCTAGGGACATTGTGTGGTATATCACGTCAAACTAGTTTTCGACCTAATATTTTAAATAATTAGAACCATCTTAAAATCACAAACTTGAGCAAAGTTACTTAATGTGATTTCAGTCTGAGGATTATAAATGACCAATGGCGTGTGCAGCGGAAAGGTCGCAAAACCAGTTACTGAGGCGGCCGGTGGCCCGTCTGGCTTCGTCGCCAATCATTGGTCTCTTTGTCGTTATGATACCGGCTTCAAGTTTGCCTTTTTTATTATTATTCCTAATGTCCTCTTTCCAAAACTCTCTCTTTTCCACCACGGACCGACCACTCAATCGAGTGTCTCGTCAACTCAAGCGAGGGTATGTGTTAGCTATGGTGTTAGCCGAATGGCGAAAGACTTTAGCACATCATCAATAAACTCTATCTTTTCAATCATATCCTGTGGGTTACAAGGGCAATTGACTCCAAAACGTGGTGTTAGAAAAGATAATAGCTTTAAAAAAAAATTGTATGTTTCTGGATCTTTTGAGTCGGGATAAACCGAAATATGTCTACTGGTAGGAAATTGTCGTGTATAGGAAGTACTCTTAGTCCATGGAAATATATATATATATATATATACTTATATAAGCAAAAATTTATATAATTCAAATAATAAAAAAAAAAAAAACTATATATGTAATGTCATGGTGACTTATTAAATTGGTATTTAGCACAAACTTTACTTAACCAGGCGATCAAGTGTATGTGCGCTTGGTCAGTTATTACTAGTTCAATGCAATTTGAAGTTTGACGCAACAATAGAATTGTTTGAAACAATATTCTGCAATAAATTTAAGGCTTTCGTATCTATTAAATTAAGTAGCTGGCTCAAGAATAGACCTAAAATTAATTCCAAATCTTATTTTGTCTTAATGATCTCATCGTAGAAAATATTGAAACATCTCTGAGGTATATCGACAATAAATAATGATTCAAGACATTATTTAGACTATTTTAACAATCAATAATTCTCAAGCACGTATTCAAAAATACCTTGACATTAGCGCAGACAAGAAATGACAAGATTGCAAATCGTGCCGTCGAATATTTGTCCAAGTTTTTTTTTTTTTAATTTTGAACCGGCTAAGGAACAGGTATAAGGTTTGCATGCCTTTGCGATGACACGGTTGAGAATATGGCGGTTGCTATGGCACCTGGAAGTACTTGCATTGCGTTTAAACTTTTCTTTACTAAGTTCAAGGTTTTAAACGACTAACTTGCAATCGTCTAGTCTTGCGACACTTCAGCCTCATTTTAGTGAGAGGAAATAAAGCCATGCAAATTTAATAAAAAACATTTTGAAGAACTAAACGTAGACGACTTATGACATTAGTGCGGGAATCCAACAAATTACAGCATCCGACAATGTGTTAATTAACAGCCGCGAGCGATTCCCACTCGTTAAAACCAGTCATCATAATACCACACAAAAAATTACATACGATTCATCTAAAGTATTGCCACGCCATGAAGAGTATGCGGTACGAAAAGTCAGAAGAACTCGTTCGCCGTTGAATCTCCCGGCTACTGACTACTGTGCACTCACCTGGCCAGCGAAAAGGACAGCTACATTGCAGTGCACTAGGGGGGAAAGAGAGAAAAGTATATGCGCTTACGCAGTGGTTGTGTTCGGTAGTGAGGATGGCGCGCGACGAGTGGGACAGGGGGCCGAACGAATGAGCTTTCCAGTTTGTGTTTTGTTTCCGCGGCAGCTGGTGTGTCGTTTGTTGGCTGCCGGTCGCGCGCAGCGTTTGTGGTTTAATACAATCACTCCATTAAATATTGTGATATATCGTTAACATTATCATGACGTTAATTGTGTGCCTTTTCGAATGAAATTTTATTTATGTGAATCTGTGTTAGTGCTGTGACAAAACAAAGTGATAAAACGATTTTGAAGAAGCAAAGGTGCTAAATAACTGTTAAGTTTAAAAAGGTAAGTTGTGTCACAAAATCTCAGCGGGATGGATCGAGACGCGTTTAACTCATATCGACGAGGCGAGGAATGCCGTTTGACAGCATACATGTGCGGGAACAAAAGCTCATGCAGCATACTTATTTCTTTTTTCCCGTCTGCTTTCTTATAGCCTTAATGAGCCGATTGATAACTTGAACCGATCGGTATTGGGTTGGTGCTTTCGAAATGGTGCATTGCCATGCATCGACAAGTTTCTCACAGGTAGCGAACGTCCCTATTTACCTGAGCAGCGGACATTGGGGAGGGACGCTATTCTCTTTACCGGGAACAATATGAGAACAAAATGAACAAAGTCAAGGTGTAAACGAAATTCTAACAATACAGTGTAAAATAAAAAAAAGGTTAACACTAAGCCGCGCGCGTACAGTCCATTCAAATATTTCGAAATAAAACAAAGAATTTTTGTGACGGCAAAGATCATCATGAATAAACATGTTTGATAAAATAGCATGCTTTTGTGCTCGTAGTAAATAACACGTGATTTGGTTTCACGGTTCAGAGACCATTGAAGATGGTATGGCCAAGGACATGCCAGCGAAAAACAATTCACCCGCTTTATATGAACCCGGAAATAATTAATTTCTTATTCAAATCTTAATAACAACCGCCTAGTATAGACAAGTACCTAGCTTACTTATTTACTTTTAAATTCGTTGTCAAGACAAGTGCAATTCAGAATGGAACTAGGTAATCACCGATCTTTTGTGTTTGATCATTTACTAATTTAGTATTAGTATTCATTACAAATTAATTAATTTCTTAATTGATGTAAATAGGACACATCACTTTAGAATCTGTGATTTAGAAATCGATTAAGTAAATACAAATAGTTAGGAGAAACTAAGCGCTTATTGTCATGTGTCAGGTAAAATGGCATCATTAAAATCATCCTGCGTGCCTAACAGCTTATTTAAAATTCAAATTGGTTTGTATAAACCATTCCTGGAAAATCGTAAGTATAGTGTGGGAGAGTTGGCCTAACAAAAAAGGTATAACCGGTCATAGTGAACGAATTCCCGTCACGCACTAAAACCACCTGCATAGAAGATGGGGGCGCCTGACATGATAACCCAATGTTGATGCTATCGAAGACCATAATCGATTTTTATTATAGCAATTAATGAATTTGGAACATTAATAGTAATTTTATGAAACTAAAGATTGGGATTGGAAATGAAGATATTATTCAGTTTATTGAAAGGTACTAACCAACATCAACAAGCCAATTTTCTAAAATGATTTGATTTGGCATGTATTAGACGTATATTAAGTATTTAAATTGGCTACCCTTGCATTACCTAGGTAATCATATTGTAAGTTCAACGGCAGTTAAAGATCATCATTGCATATTCAAGGCACGTGTTATTAATAAGCCTGTATGGGGACAATAATTGTTTGTTTACAAACTGACCACGTATTTCTCCATCTACCTATAATTGTTAAAAATTGTTTAGAAACGTATAGCTATTCTATAATTTATATAGAGCGTGAACATAAAAACAGCCTATACATGAAACATAAGCTATATAGTGGCGTAACCGCATGATCAAAACGCATTTCCGTCATTCATACTCGTATCGTACGGTGTATCGGTGACGGTGACGAAAATCTGAGCAAGGACAATATTGATATCAATTCGTGACGCACGGTTTTTAAATGACGAATCGGTGCGTAGAGTATGAATACGAAGTCGTCGGTAATAGTAAGACCAAGTAAATAAAATAAAAACTCTATAATCAACGAAGTCAATGGAGGTTTAATTGTTAGATGCGCTTTACCAACCGATGAGATCAAAGACCTGAGCGTCGACACATAATTGACCATAAGTATCACACCATTTTAATTCAATTAGATACTGTGCTATATTCATTAGAACTCATCATAAAAAGGCAAGATTTTTGACACAGGCTTGTTTAAACTGCGGCTTGACAAAAGGTGTGCAGATTTCCCTTATTCTGCACGCTTGGTCAATAAAATAAAATTGACGCTTCGTGATCGTGAGAGCCGTCGAAGACACGTTAATTGCAACAGAGACGGCCAGTCACCAACAGTGTGCAAATCTCAGCATTGCTCAACTAGACCGAAAATTTTCGTGTCATTAGATACGCTTTTACGCTAAAGACATCTGGTAAAATCTATACCAAGAAAATTGTTTTCTCACGATAAGTCGCATCTATTGTTGACAATAATACATTAAAAGTATCTCATCATTGGTAATTAGAGCACATTCAAGAGTAAAGCGTCGACGTGCGCACGCTGACATAAAAATTAGACCGTTTGGGCAGCGTGTGTCTTTGGAAGACATAAGAGTAATTTATAAATATGGCGACCAACCAAATACGGCGGAAGATGTAAACTAGCTATAACTTATACAAAATTAAATCTTAATAAAACATAAAAAAATGCATCAAGCTTAATATAGGGATGCTGTCAATGATTCTGTTAAGCATTCTGTTTAATAAAATATACCTACAAGAGCTTTAGAGCCAGCATGTCGACAGAGTCTCTGATAATCTATGGAATGTGCTCCGTTCCCGTACTACCATCCCTTTTATCGTTATCACCAGTCAAAATAGTATGTGCAAACAAAAACCACCTCAATTATTAAATAGGCAGGCGATATTCTTGCCACCCGATCATGTCAAACATGAAAACATTGAATTACATTAAAAAAAACAGGATCTATACAGAAATATTGAAATTAGGAATAGAACATACTTAGGTACTTGTCTAATTAGGTGTTTTACATAATCAAATTCTTAAAACCTCAAGCCAAGCTCACGCTAATATGGTTGAATCTAGTCATGTCGTCCAAACAGGTTTTCGTGCAAAATTCGCCAAGCAATGCATCAACGCAGGTTCGGAGGAAGCCAAGAAGCAGGAGGCGGGTGGATGGGGAGGGGGGTTCAAAACGCAGGAGGCGCACGAGCAGCGGCCGGTCGACGACCCGCCACATGCCCTGCGCAGGCGCAACATTCGCCTCCACTGCCGATCCGAACACACAGTGAAGATTACGTTAGCAAATAAAAAAAAACCCTAACAATGACTTAACCAGCACAGACAGTATCAGAGTTACCAGAAGGTATTAAAGAGTTTACAGGACGTCTCAAAATCACATCAATATACTCTTATCTATATCAATTTACTACGTGTCCATGTCTGAATTACTGTAGGCGTGGGTCCCCAATAACTGCCCTAAATAAGACTTACGGGACATGTGACACCGCTCAGGAACGAGATCAACATGCCGTCAAGGTTGGATCTATTTATTGCGAACTGTATCTCAGAAGTCCTACTCATTCAAGAGACACTAGCATCAGGTACCCTTTCAACAACTAAAAAAATGCTATCCAAACGGAACTATAAACGCAGACAAAATACGTCTTTTCTCTATATATGACTAAATAAAGAGTACTTAGTTTAGTTTGAATAAAATATTTTATAACGTGTGTGATTAGGTGTTAAAAAAAACTTTGACAGAAGTATCCACATAAAAAATCAACTCAATATAAGAACTTCTGCCGTTTTTATGACGATTAAAAGCGAGCCTGATGCGGGCGTGGGCGAGGTAGCCACATCTCTAAATGATGTGTGAGGTCATTGAATCAGGGACACTTGTATTCGTACCTGCACCTACTAGTTTTTGATAACGGTTCAACGACATCAGCAATTGGGAAAGTTTCTACACTAAAATTAACTAATCATTCCCATGAAAATTAAGCTATTGAACAAAACACCATAGAGAGAGCTCACACAGCTGTTACGCACGTTTCTTGAATCGAAACCGTAATAAAGTGTACCGTTTATGTTTCTAATTCAGAATTGGTTGCGTATGGCACTTGTCAGGACACTGTGATAGTTTATTTATGGTGATGCCATGCAGCCAACATGCAGCCCATTGTATATATCGTCTTTTGTGTCAACAAGCGTGTTACATGTTGATATTTGAAGTTTATTTTTGTTTCAGATACTAGGGAAGAGTATAAATTAAGATGGCGCTGTTGGGTATGGTTTCCGCGGTTGCGGGCTTCGTCAAAGTCCGCTACCTCATCGACAAGGCTGTTATCGATAATATGGTATTCAGAATGCACTACAGAATTACCTCAGCCATATTATTCTTGTGCTGCATATTGGTCACTGCCAATAATCTTATCGGTAAGTTAAGCTTCTTTTACTTTAATTTCCTTTGGTATTGATGTGGGACATACCATTTTCTATTAAATTCCTTTTTTTCCTCTTGTTTTTCTGTGTTTTAGACTTGTTTCATCCATTTAGTAACTTATTCTGTGTTACGTTTTCGGGCCTAGAGTTCCGACATGCACCAGCTAGATGTCTAAATTATTTCTTTCACTTATTCAATCTGGTTTCTCCAAACTCAAGTATATACCTATGTAACCATAGCGTCGCGGTTAAGTACAGTTAACACTCGTTAGTCGCCGGTTTTGCATAACATTAACCTTAAACTTTCGTGAACTCTTATAGAATGAATAAAACACTGAGAAAACCTTCAATATAATACTTATAGAACACAATGATTGTGCAATTCTCTCGCCTGAAGTCCGTACAAACAAGAGAAAGTTTATTAAAAATTTAGCTTCTAATTACAAGCTAGCTACAGTCTCCATTCACGAATGATAATAGAACTCGGTAACCGAAATCTATTGACCTAATAGTTAAGGCTACTTAGGACGTGGACTACATACGCGCAAATAACAGATTCGCCAGACTGTATGTATGAACTACCGTAAAATGAATCATTTTCAGGTCATTGTTCACTGTCGAGTAACAGTTACCCAATTTGTGACGAATTGCTTTTGCAAATAGACGTACGTGATATGAACTCTATAGAACAGTAGGTATGAGTTTTTCTTAACGCAGACGCTAGCCACTGCGTTAGGATTTTGTATGAAATTTCTTAGTTGCCTTACTATCCGCCAAAGGCGCTGTACAGGTTCGCCACACTAAATTGCTAACGCAGTCGCTAGCGTCTGCGTTAAGAAAAACTCATACTAGGGGCACAGAATCGATGAATTTGAAGTATCCGTTACAAGGATAAGAAAAAACATGTAATAGGTAATATTACATTAGAATATATGATTTATAAAGAAACTGTAGCCCGTCTATTTGGTAAGGCAAATTCCCAAAGCAAATTTTAGTCGAATCACAAAATCTAATAGTACTAACGTAGTCAAGTTACCAATCGGAATAATATTTTCAATAAATTCAATTAAGTCATTGCCTACCTACGATTTTAATTATTATATTACTATTTAAATATCACTTTCTAAATAAACTTAAGCGTTCTGCATCTGTAGTAAATCATCAAATAATCTAATAGCCATGCTAATATACTTAATTATACTAAGTGTAGCCACTTCAAGTTTTCAAGCCCATGTGTTTATGTCCTGTTATCGTTCGGTTCTCATTTCACAGTGAACATAAACACCAACTTAATTATTCACCACTTGTGAACTACTTACATTATGTTTATAAACAAACATACGGGCTATAATAGCCTTAACAGTTCTTGAAATAATGATTAAAATTGGACATTGTTTTAGGTATAGCTAGTAAAATTGACCAGGTAACGCGCAAAACTTGTAGATTATAAACATTTTCTATCGTGATCGTGTCCTCATAATAACAATGTTATATTTGAGTGACTCGAACGAAAAATAAGCATTTAATTATATGTTGCTTGTAGTTTTATATTGCTGTCTATATATGTATTTATTATAAAATTAAGAGTCCACCCAGGCTTCCCTCGTAGTTTCTAGTTTGCTATAAATTGTGTTGCTTACGTATTTTTTGTCTTTGCTGCTTAATATAAATTTGAAATTGCATTTTATAATTCAATTAAAATAATAATCTTATCATTTTAAGGTAGGTACGAATAAACATTAAAGAAAAGACAAGTCTTGAACCCAGATTTCAAATGACTTAGTCTATCATCATAACTTAGCTTTAGAAGCAAATTTATTTCCTTGACAACCATACTAAGACAAACATTATTTATCATTAAGTCACGTCCGAAGCAGCATCGGTCAGCAAGTCTAGGCGCCGTCCGTGATCCCGTATAAGCCCAGCATTACTCAGGTGTTCATAATCAAAACGCAGCAACTGCAAACTATTACCTAGCGATAAGACGTTGCTATGCACTGTGCCACTGCATGTGGGAACTATTCAGGTTACGATCATAAAAACAAATTTTATGATACAATTTACAATTTACATGCTTATATACAGGTAAATATAAGCATGTAAATTGTAATCATGCTGTTGTCTTTATATATATAATTACGCGACACTCGATTCCACAATAATCATTAAGAAAAAAGGTTAATTTTTGCAATTTTAAATGCATTTTTAAGTGTATGCATAAAAGCATGGACTGTTTCGTTAACTCTCTAACTTATGCTATATGTCCACAAAATAATTGAAGACAAAAGTGAAGTTCCCTAATAAGTGACTAATAACTCGATTTTTTTGTATTGCATAAGTATAGTATTTTCCAGACGAACTAATCTAGCTGTGGTACAAAGTAGTAAAAATTAACTCCGATTTTGTGCCCATAACAAGTTACTTTTCTTCTTTTGCTTTACCTTATCCCAGTTACTTTTATTAGTGGACAAAAAACATATACCACTCACGGACTCACCTGATAAGAGCGGTCATCAAGACCTTTATAAGATTCGTAAATTTTTATGACCGACCAACTGACGTCAACCTACTTGAGAAGGCTTTTGTTGGTCCTTCCAGTCGGACAAAGGTAAATAAAGGGATCTCAATTTAGCTTCGCTGTATTTGCTTTTGTCTTCTCTTATGAACCCAACAGAAAAAAGAGGGTTTTTTTATAATTCGGAAATCAAATACCTCACGGCTATAATTCTCGAACATTATAATTATCTATATTCAATTAATGGTTTACTTCTGAATAAATTCAATCCGCTGTTATATGACTGTTCACAACCAAGTCAGGCAAGTTCACCGTGACCCACTATGCTCATGAAACTTGTATTCTCGCACACGAGATCTGGTTGCAAACAGTACTTATCACATGTGTTCACTTGTCTGGGCAATTACTATAACGAGTACAACTTGTATGGGACGGTTTCTTATAAAATACGAAAGTGGTGATGTGTAATATAAAGATTATGAACAACAAAGCCAGATTTCCCATCCAATCGGTAACGTTGTATGACGAAATGGGAGCTTACTTTTATCTCTAAAAATCATAAATAAACGATTGAGTAAGGCAGATGTCGCCTTACATCTTGTATGTCGTCATCTCGCTTAGGTACTCACTCGTTTTTAGATTTTTTTGTAGAGTTCATAGTAGTAAGCGCCCTGACATAGATATTATTGGTACAATAAAGTGTTTATACATTCATTCATCTAATGTTGTTCCGGAAATCATTGCTATCATTATATCCTTTATTATTACGCATTATTCTAAGCAATCGTATATTATGTATGTGTTAATATAGCTATGAAACAACTCTAACTTAATCGTCCAAGTATGTATCTACTCAATACATAGGTATACGTTCTATTTTGTATGTTCTCACAAAGTGTTTATAAACCGCTTGTAATATCATAAATACATTGGTCTTTTTTTAATACAAAAAACTAGTTCATGAGATAAAATCTCACGAACACAATAAAAAATTACAACCATATGGATTGCTTCATTTTTTCATGTCAAAGTTATCAACATTAAGTTATCATATGTATGCTAAACAGGACTAAATGGATATTATGGTGCAATTACCGTGTAAGTGAAGGCAGTGAACGGCTTATTTGGTGAATCATGCGGAATGACCGCATTGACGGTAGTTTCTCAGTAGACCAATCTTTCAAAAAAAATCCCGAACATTCTGTTCACTGCCCTCGCGATGTAAGTAGTTTAAAAACTAGCCCATTATTACTTAGAATTTCGATTCGATTCCTTATATACGCGAGTTAATATTTGGTTATGTTTGCTTATAATACCGCAATACAATACAAGACTAATCTTGATTTAAGTCTAAAAGATTTTTTTAATAAAGCTTAATAAAGAGCTAATTAAGTATGTTATAATTCAATATCATTTGCAATCATAAAGGTCATCATATCACTTGACCGTTGAGCAAAAAACGTGCGATCGAGTCAGTATGTCACATGTTCGACTCTAAAATGCGTTACCGAATATACCGAATTTTACATATTCATATTAAAACGTGATTAAAAAATAATTGTTTCTTTCATCATCATCTCATTTCATTTGAATGTAAACGCGTTGGTACCCAACCAGCACAATGATCTTGATTGTTTGCATAAATATGATCACGAAACCATTGTATTGTTGGTTAGGTTGAGAATCCTCCACCACTCCCATCAGATTTTTTTTTATTAAAACTAGTACCACACGAAATAAAAATTATAATACAATGGGAAACAAATAAAGTACAAATAATCGAGACTATCAAGAGTAATAACATACTGTTTGTTCTTCGTCAAGCTAAGTATGATACATTTATTTTTAATATTTTTACATATAATAAAGGTTTGATCTATTTTATATGTAGAAGCCAACAGTGTCATATTTGCGACTGCGTCTCGATTGCAACGAATTCGTGCGAATTTTTCATATTTTTATTGTCCTATCTATCTATATCTATCTATATATATAAAAGCGAAAAACACTCACTCACTCATCACGAAATCTCCAAAACTGCTGAGCCGATGAAGATGGAATTTGGCAGGAAGGTCGATTGTGACTAAGAGACGTCCGCTAAGAAAGGATTTTTGGGAATTTTATCCCTAAAGGGGTGAAAAAGGGGTTGCCAGTTTGTATGAAACTTCGTCATTTTTGAAGTGAGATACATGAAATTTTTAATTTACATTTGAAGTTGGTAAAAAATAATAATGCGCCGATCAGATTTTGAAAATTACTTCCCTAATGGGGTGAAATAGGGGTTGCCATTTTGTATGAAACTTTGTCATTATTGAAGTGAGACACATGAAATTTTTAATTTGAATTTGTAATTGGTAAAAAATAATAATGCATCAATCTGATTTTGAAAATGACATCCCTATAGGGGTGAAATAGGGGTTGCCAGTTTGTATGAAACTTTGTCATTTTTGAAGTGAGATACATGGAATTAAAATTGAAAATGTCTTTTGGTATAATATTTTGTAATGTATTGAATTGTATTATATGTACACAACATATTGTAATACGATACAATACATAATAGAAGAAAGAGTGCAAAGGTTTTATTGATTTGTTAATATTATGAATTCAGTAATGTGTCAATAGATGGCGCCACCATACATTTTAAATGTCGATATGGTTTGTCGTTCGCATTTAATCATCATGTGTAGTAATTGAGATTTCAAAATAAATAAAATATTTTTTTATTGTTTTTCTAACGATTTGATTGTGTGTTAAGACGATTTGGTACCTGTTAAATATAAAATAATAAAATAAAATTAAATTAAATTGGAATTGATTGGAGTATGGAGTGGCAATTGCGGCATTATATTGTATGTATAGTTTATTGTCTGCGTTTGAAAAGTGTTTCTCCGGATTCCGGATTCCGGAGTTCGAATAGTAGTTTGAAAATAGGTAAATCTTTGTGTTATTTTCCATAAGTTAGTTGCATATCTTAAATATATTATAAGGTTTCTCAAATAAATTGTAGGTCTTTAAGTATATTTGTATTAATTTCTAATTAGTTAATAGATTAATATAATTTCTTCTATATATAAGAACAAGGGCAATTGATAAATCAACGCCCAGCCTAAACCATAAAAGCTATAAACTTGAAATTTGGACCGATGTTTTATGTTAATACGTAGTGCTCAGATAAGAAAGGATTTTTCAAAATAAGACCGCTCAAAGGGTTAAAATTGAGGGCAAACTTTGTATGAAAAAAAAAATTAAAATCTTTACTGATGTACTTGAAACTTGGCAAGAATGCTTTTCAACAAAAATGCTGAAATACTCTATTAGTTAATAGAGTGTTTCAGCGTTTTTTGAAATTCAACCTCTAAAGGGTCTAAACCTCTAAAAAAGGGGGAGGTTATCTAATTTATCATCACAAAACCGAAACTATAAAAGCCATAAAAGTGAAATTTGGTTAGTTTCTTCATTATTATACTATATACTGCCCACATAAGAAAGGGTTGTTCACAATTTCAACCCTTACATCAAAAAAAGGGGTGAATTTGCGTACCTATACACAAATTCCATTTGAAATTTCGCCAATTACTAACAACGTATGTTGGCCTATCGGTAGAGGTCGCGGATTTTTTTTTGAGTAGAGGGTTCTAATTCTGCTAAACATGACTTTTTTTTACTTACTTTTTTTCGTTTTGTATTCGTTTTTAAGAATTCAATTTTTTTTGCTTTTAATATTTTAGTAAAGAAATGTTTCAAGAAATAGCTGGAAATTGCTGGATCGAATCCTGCCACAAACAATAATTTTCTGTTTTCGTTTTTTATTTATTTTCTAGAATTATTTTCTTACTTTTATTTTAATTTTGAAAAGGAACGAATAAATTCATTTGCAAATTTATTTCCGGATAAACGATATCGCAACCCCAATCAAATCAAATCTAATAGTTTGTCATTGACGACATTGAAGAAGAAGATTAATCAAATGGTTGACTGGTAGAGAACGCTCTTAGCGTTAAGTCCGTTAATATATCAGTATTTTGTACTTATCTATCTATACTAATAATAGGACAGTAAAAATCGAGTGTATATACATTAATCATTTTTCTAAAAAACTGATACGAAGTGATTAAAGATGAGTAACAGAAACAAAAAAAAACAATTTTTGGTATTTTTAGCCCTCTGGTACGTTATAACTTCAAAACTACTTAACAGATTTGAACGCGGTTTTCACAGGTGGATTACATATAATTAGGAGCATTGTCAAAACTTTGTTTCGTCAAAATCGGTTAAGGGGAAAAAAAGAAGTTATGGTCAATTGAAGTTTACTTCTAGCACTGCTTCAAAACTTTTAAACAAAGTTGAATGCGGTTTACATAAACGTATTTAATTTAGATAAGGCTAGAATTTCTACTTTGTTTTATCGATATCAATAAGAGAAAAACACACTCCAGTCTCTATTAAATTTTAATAAAATAACACATTGAATGTGTGTGGGCGTATAATTTAGTTACATAAAATATCAATAGATGGTGCTGACTTTATTTTAATAATTTTTTCGCATATGGTATAGCAAATTGAAAATTAATTTGAATTAATTAAAAAAAATTTGGTTGTTGATTTTGTTCTATTGGTTGGTTTGTTTATCGGTCGTGTTGTATTGTAAGCTATTTGAATTGATTGGTTGGTTTGGTTTGGCTTTGGTTTAAAAAATAATCAAATCGGCAAGTCAGTTCAGTTGTTGTTTGACGGAACATACGGTCGTGTCGTAAGGTCTAATTTAACTAACTTATCACTTTTTATTGAGATTTTCTCCACTTTTCACGCCCACTATAACTTTAGGAGTGGCTTTTAGGTCCAAATGACCCTGTAATAGGCTGCGTCTACTCTTTTACAGACAAAGATGTGATAGTTTGAATGTTAATATTTTCAGTTTGATATCGTAGCAATGTAATGGCTTTATACAATTGGCACGGGAATAGGATACTATAGATTTAACTATAGGTCTGGATAGTTGTAGTTTCCACAGGTAACGTGAAAAGCGACCTACACGCGGGCGGAGCCGCGGGCAACAGCTAGTATACATATATATGACAATAGTCTAATAGACAAAATAGCAAAAGCTTGAAAAATGCTAAGCAAGAGTAGGCATAAAAACCCATTTATAACAACACATTCTTTGTACTTATCCAAAATAACTAAGTAAATTGTAATGACCAAACATCATTATCTTGCCCTGGACAATTCCAGAACAGCAGATATGAAGCTTATCTTGTGCGTTTGGTCACTCCTAGTATTGTGGCCAACTGGTCAACCAGTGTACACCACATTGTACTTCAATGTTAGCCCAACCCAATTACATACCTTACAAAGGGGCTTGAGTTACCTACGTAATCATCGTTTGGTGTTTTACAATAAATCTTGTTACATTTTTTTCCTAAAGCAATTCTTACTCATAAATTTATAATAGAATTTTATAATGCTTATTACTAAAGGCTTTGGAAAAACAACAAATACAGTTAGTCCGGACATCTATCATTGGTGGTTTCAAACTTTTGGTTTGTATCTTTCTAACTATAACAATCTCTTCTAACAAAGAAATGTATAGAATTAACCAAGACGTTCAGTTGTCGAAAAGGATATTTTTTCTAAATGAATAAATAACAATTAAAAATAGCTTATTAATGATATACTTAATGCTGTCTGGATTATCATTGACTTAACAATGATTAAATCACAAGCATTACGGCGATGTGGCAACGTTAAAAACCTAAAGATACTACATAGGTATTCACTTAGTCATCACAAAAATAATAAATCACAAAAGCGTATTAATATTAATAACAAATCAAACCTTCATTTTGCGGTCGTTATTTAACAGGAAAACCAAACAGTTGAAAATAGTGGTTTACCTACTAACGAGAAATATAAGAGCCAATATTTAAAAGTAAATTCAAATACATATCTTAATATAGATTGGTTAGTGTCAGTTTCTATAATAATGAAGTCCGAATTAACTACGATGCATAAAATAAGTAATAACAATGTATCAATCAAGATGAATTGATTTTAGCTGTAAATTTACTAAAATAATGCATACATATCATACATAGATTTATTTAATAACCATGAAACAATCATTATTAGGGCACAGAATAGTATGTGCTAATGTAGTTAGTGTGAAAATATATTTTTATCATTAGACAGATTCTTCAGCATAGATAAATTTCGAGCCTAGGTATGATTTATACAGAATAATGACTCATGAAGTTATACAGTTTTCTTCAAATAAGACAAATGCCTGTATAGGTACCTTTATAAAATAGCATTACGTGTAAAGGTATAGATAAATAAAGCCATTACAAGGTGAATCGAGTCACGGTCGCCAATTGAGGCAGGTGGGGACAGATGCAATAGAAATTACGATATTAGCGCATCCGCAAACGCCCGGTGCAATGTCGAGGACGAATAGGAAGGAACTGATGAAAAGAGCTGCATGTATTTCAAGGGTATTTTTCCCCACAAGGGTGAAAAATAAGATTAATATTTCTAACCCTCCCATTTGGCAGAATTTTGGTATTTGTAAACCAAGATTCTAACATTGCTTGCACTAGCTAAAAAAGGGTTAGGTACATCAAGTAGTATCAAGTAAAAGCAGAGGTAGATAAAAGTTCTATCGTAAATAGTATATCCACCACGGGTTCTAGCGTCTATGGTAGAAAGACTGGTGTAGATTCATATAAAAGTAACCAAAATGCGGCTCTTAAGTGACGCAATTTTTTTTTTTTAATCTATGCATTTCCACACACTGTAACATACATGAACTCTATGTTATCAGAAGCATGTTCAAAAGAACAAGTTCGTAATACGCACCAGTGTCACTGATAACGTGCTGTTTGCGAACTTTCCGATGGTTATTTGACCATTAGTGTTATCTCACTAATTAATGGAAGTCACACTTGACGACACAACAGTTTTGGTACTGAGTAGGTAATTCAACTTTTGAATTTAGTCGCTGTAGCATAATACAAGTAAAAATCAATCGTTTTTTTTTCTTTACAATAGTCATACCTTTCTCAGTGTTATTATTATTTACTAGCTGTGCTCGCAGTATCACCCGTCCGTGGAGTTCCTATAACCTTCCTCAAAAATAAGGCCAGAAAAGTGCTACTAGTAGCTCCATTAAAAAGCAGGCAATTTACATACCTCACAAACATGTAAGGTTATAATTTGTTGTTTTAAATCAAACCCTTTATTATTCTATCCTCCTATTATAATTTTTACTTTCATATAGAATAATTGTTCCAACTATTAATTCCAGGCGAACCCATCTCGTGCATTAACGACGGAGCCGTGCCCGGCCATGTCCTGAACACGTTCTGCTGGATCACGTATACCTTCACGCTGCCGCACTCCAATTCTAAAGGCATTGCCCATCCGGGTCTTGGCAACGACTACGAAGAAGAGAAACGCCACCATGCCTACTACCAATGGGTGCCTTTCATGCTTTTCTTCCAGGTAAGTTGCATCATATTCCTTGTTTTGATTTTCACATTCTTTGATACCTTCAACCTAGTTTTGTATTCAGTTTAGACAAAGATACCTATGTTATTTTATATAAAATTATCTAATTTAAGCCAAATTGTAACTAAAATGCCATCTATCGGGCACCAGCACGAACTACCTAATGCGTCTTCCGAAGTAAGAGGAAGAAAAAAGAGCATAGTTTAAAAATTAAGTACATTATTATAACCATCTTTGTTTCATCCGGTCTAAATGTGCCAAATGCACTTTTTTTTCGCGACGACAAAAACGATAAAGTTTATATAGTTCCTGAAAAAGTCAAAAAGCACAAAACATCATCTTGATTGTTCGCATACCTCACTATATAAAAAAGCAATGAAGCAAATTAAGTACTTATGACATACAGTCAGTAAAACCATTTAGTTGCCAGACGATTCATAAGAAACAAGGAATTAAGAAGTATGTGGTTACATACACTCACGCACGTAAAACCCACGTTCATTATGCAAATAGCTCAAGTGTGTCCTGGGAATCCAGTTACAAAATATTTTTTGTATGAATAATCAGTTGCATTCATTGTTTGGGTTTTCTTGTTAATTGGCAGTAGGTTTATTAGGGGTTAGGTAAAGAACTTATATAAAGTATCAAAGATTTGATTTATTTTATAAATAAATATACATACAAGCCATTTGGCTGAATTGGGTATCTGTCCAAATTCATTCTAGTTTGAAGACAACCTTACGTCAAAATCGCGTGGAAATTTTAATTTAAAAATAATATACTACAGGGTACAGAGCAAAGGATTTGGCAGGTCATAAAGGGCACGCATGACATAATACGTTCTTTCATTTTCTTCTATTCTCTTATCAGATGCAGCATATTGCTAGATCTGAAACCCTGTGTTAATCACAAAGGGCTCTCAGTCATTTGTTTGAATGATACATAACTACAGCATTTTAGATCCATACGCAGGCACAGAATAAATAATAAAACTGGCGCAGGTCTTTAATGTTTAAAGAAAAGACATTTTAAAGAAAAGACATACTCCTATTTACCTTTTTTTATTTATATACATACACCAGCTGTTCCCAGCGGTTTCACCCGCCCTTTGTTGGAAGTACTATACCCAATAACATTCTCCAAGAATCAGGCTATCCAAGAGCAGAAACAATTTTTGAAATCCTACCAGTAGACCTAACGTTATAAGCGTTCAAACAAACAAACTCTTCAGCTTTATTATATTGGTAAGTATAGTAAAGATATGTTTATTTTGCTATTTCCAGGGTATACTGTTCTATCTGCCCCACTGGATCTGGAAGAACTGGGAGGAGGGGAAAGTTCGCATGATCTCCGACGGCATGAGAGGAACTGTTGCCAATATGCCTTCCGATGATAAGGGCGATCGTCAGGTAATGGATCCAATGTTTTACCATTTACTACAAATAAACTAGCTGTGCCTTTGAGTTACATGATAGACGATTAAATCCATTTTTAATTCATAGAAAGATTTTTTTTAATATAGATAACTATTATTTCGTACGAATTTATAATACAAGAGTACAAGAACAAAATATTAAAAAATTTAGTCAAAGAGACTGCCTCACATCACACCCGGCGCAAATGTAACCAACGCTTGGGTTCTTTACCCACTGTATTGCGAGGGAAATGCAAATTATTATGCCATCAAAAAAAAACTTGTACACTGTACAGATATTCCTTATGTGATGAATGATTCCATATCACATTTAGTTGATGTCGTAAACTTCTTAGATAACTTACAAGGAATCTCAACATATAGCAGTTAAGAAGATAACCTATTTAATATGTGAAGCACAATAAAAATATCAGGACATCGAATATGTATTAAAGCACCACATATTATTTATATCATTCACTTTTAAGTTATTAATCAGTATTATTTAACAAATACAAACTCGCATTACTTCTCTTTTGCTTTTAAATGAAACTGCCCCTTAGGTTTCATCCAGAAACAATCTTTTAAAGTATCTTCAACTAAGTATAGAAAATGTCTGCGGTTTCTCGCCAAAAAAATTTTTTTGAACCGATCAACGGAATGAGCGAAAACTTCAAAGTCATTTAGAGAATTAGGTACTTTTTTCTATTTCTGAACCTACCTTTTTCAACTATAATACATTGTAAAGCTGTCTTCTAGCTATACACGTTACAAGACAGTCATCATATTCACAAAAATATGATCCTAAGTTCTCTGACCACCGCTGTATAACTATCCAATTGGAATAAAGATCAATTAAAGATGACCGACCTTAATGAGATAAATTAAACGGAATGTCTTGGGACTTGATGCTGTATAATATAGCCTTGGAGTCAATCTCTCAAATATCAGAATATGAAATTGATAGTGACCATAGTGTGATGTTGATGAATAAATAGATTGTTGAGAACTGGCCCTTTTAACTGATTTAAGGAAGTGAAAAATCATCCTAACTGTATATATAGCTAATTATCAATTCAATAAGTTTTTAGGAATAACGAAGAAACTAAGTATTTCTTTAATTTTTGTTGGCAGAATCGTCTGGTGCAATACCTCATGGACACCCTGCACATGCACAACGCTTATTCCTTTGGATATTTCTTCTGTGAAGTGTTGAATTTCATTAATGTGGTACGTATATTTAAATTCCTTTGAACTACTTATCTTCTCTTCTACAATCCCGCACAAAGGTGTAGTCACAAAGAGTTAAAAGTAAAAAAAAGCCAATTCGTTCGTGGATATTCAGCTGTTTCGCTTAAGTAAAGCCTCTTAAGCGAAACAGCTGAATATCCACGTCATTTCTCTGTCACTCATACCTAGTGCGTAATAGACTTAAGTCTAAGATGATGAAACAAAACGACTATCTCCCTCTTTAGCTTTGCGATGAAAACAAATACGCAACAATTTCATGCCATCATGTGCATTAATCAGTAAGATTATTTGCTACTACTTGGTAATTAATTTACTTAATTCAAATTGTTCGTAAAAGTCATACACCGTTAACTTGAAATTGTAAACTTATAAATTACAAAACGGCTGTTTTAATTTTTTAGGTTGGAAATATATTCTTCTTGGATACATTCCTTGGTGGAGCTTTCTTGACGTACGGAACTGAAGTGGTCAAATTCTCAAACAGAAATCAAGAAGACCGAACTGATCCTATGGTAAGTTTGTATATAACTACTCATACAATAGAAAGATTAAATTATTAAGACGACTAGAAAAAGTAATCAGATGTTAGTAACTTAGGTGGACTTTTTCTTGCTATTTAGAAACATCGAAATATGGGACATTTTGCTTTCAGATTGAAGTGTTCCCGAGAATAACAAAGTGTACATTCCATAAATACGGTTCTTCGGGAACAATCCAGAAACACGACGCTCTCTGTGTCCTTGCTCTGAACATCCTAAACGAAAAGATATTCATCTTCCTTTGGTTCTGGTAAGTTATCGACGTTTTAAAGAAAAATTCTTATTTAAAAGGACGCTTCAGTACGAGAAACTAATCAATTCTCTTTCTGTACTGAACTTCTATCTATTTAAAGTCTTACTAAAATCATTAAAAATAAAAATCTATTACATACAAATGAGTAAAAATGTGAAATAAAACCCTTGTCTTAATTACTGTGGTATGTGAATTAAGTAGGTTCTGCTTTCTAATTTCAGGTTCATTATCTTGTCCGTGGTGTCCGGATTAGTGTTAATATATTCAGCAGCCATGATCCTTATGCCTCGAACTCGAGAGACGATTCTGAAGCGACGATTCCGTTTCGGCACACCCAAAGGCGTTGAGGCCCTTGTTAGAAAAACCCAGGTCAGTAACTTACAAATAAAATAATTGATGAGCATACCCTTGGCTCTACATCAACATAATAATTTATGATATTATGTTGTGATTTCAATTTCAAATTGAAAGGTAAGGCATAATTATTTTTAAAGTGCAAATTTAATGTTAATTTATCTAAACGCATACATTTTATGATATACTTTTCATTTCTCATTTACTAAATGTATTTTTTATTTCCAGATCGGCGATTTCCTACTTCTGCATCTACTCGGTCAGAATATGTCCCTCCGTGTGTTCGGGGAAGTTTTAGACGAGCTGTCACGGCGGCTGCACCTAGGTTCAAACGCGCCCTCAGCCCCATCCACCCTCGAAATGGCACCGATTTACCCTGACATCGGCAAATTCTCCAAGGAGACAGAGACGTAAGGGATGCGAGATGAGAAGGCAGATGGGCGCGCAGTAAAAATCTTCCATTAAAGCTTCGTCCATACCAGGTTACATTATATTGCAAAGAGTCGCGTCCTCTCGCTCTCGGTAAGTGAGAAAATAATAAGTATGGCGACGATTGTACCTTTGTGTGGACAAGTCTTTAGATTGACGAGCTGTTAAACATCACAGCTAATTCCTTTTTTTAGTCACGCGTAGAATACATTTTCATATTCGATGTAAGCGCCCTCTGCCTGCAGTTAATATTGAAGAAGAGCAAAACACATGATATCTTGAAAACAAACATGAAAAAATGAGAAAACTGTTTGTCATCAATGTGTGTCACTTATAAGGAAAAAAAAGTGCAGTTATGTCTATTGCTCTTTTTCTAATTCTAGACTTGGAATGAAGGTATTTAACATAAACAATGACATGACATTCCTTTTATCTATATTTAGGCGAAATTGTTGTTAAAATGAAGAGCCACAGGCCGCCTGGCTTGGCTTCGATCTTAGGTCTCATTATGTGCGTATATTTGAAGCAAGAATGACGAGATATGAATTTAATTTTGTGATTGGATGTTAATATGAACTGGAAAATTACAAATGTTATTGACTATAGCGTTATAGACGAAGACTGTAAAGTATTTTAATAAATAGTGACATAATAATAACACAATGTTGTTATGCTGTGAATCTAAGGCTTTTGCCTTTGACGAATTTTAGTAATAGATATTATTACGATTAAATATATGAATGAATTTAGAAATCATTTAGAAATCGTCTATCTTAGCCACTTAATGCCGCTGAATTTTTATACTAGAATTGTAATCTGATTCAATATCTATAGAGTTTATGTTAGTAATAATTGACATTCAGCCTTATGCAAATCTCATTAGATTAGTATATTGAATGCATTTGTCAGTAGAAATAAATGTATGAAGTCTGTGATTCCAACTATATAAAAGACAGAACCTTCAGACATATAATACAATAATTATATTTTTATAATAAGCATAGTTCCTTAAATGCGGAAGTAATAAGACAATAAATTTCCAAAATCATAATGTACTCGAAACTTAGTGCCATTGTAAAAATTATTATATATTTACTACAAAAGAGCAATTTTCCTTTAAATATATAATTCTGTCTATTCATTACTGTTAAGACGATTTAGATAGACTTTGTCAAAAAAAATAATATTTTAAGACATAAATTTTGATATTCTTACCGCGTTTTAAACATTTACTTCACGCGAAGTATGTATTTTATACAACGTTAACTTGTGAGGGGTCATGAAATAAACTGTCGCTTACCTATCAATTAAATCAATTAATTAGAGATAGCATAGTTGCATTCGTTAATTATAATAATGCAATTTTTCTAAGGTACATTATTATTGTTCCCTTTATACATTATTACAAATTGTAATTATTCTTTCGATTATTATTGATAGTAACATTTAGATGGTAAGTTCAATTTTTCAATAAAATATTTTATAAACATAAACATATTTGGTTCTTATTTTATTTTTCGTTTGCTTATCAATTTGTAGAATAAATCGATTCTTACACCCCGTTGTTCACATTACTTAAGAGATTTAACGTTTACACTCTGAGAAGACGATTTAGATTAGATTATGGCCCCCTCACGTCCATTACAGACCGGCTTGCGTTACCTACGTCGGTAAATCTCGTCCAATTAAGATCGTAAGCCTTATTACTCGGTCTTGGAGCGATTAAAGCTGCTCTACGTACTTAAGAAGTACAGTGAAACACGTTGTTACTGCCTTTGTGGTCTAATGGTAGGTTCTGTAGTAGGTTTGAGTCCTACTTAACAAGAAACGCTTTGTGAAGTTGTTTGTGAACCAGGGGAGGCAAAATACCAATGTTAGTTCCAAGATAGGGTTTGACCATGATGTAAAATGTACCAAAACCACGCAGTCGTCACTGAGTGAACCTTGAGACATTTTAAAAACTTTAAACAGTGCCTGAGACTGGTCTGAAACAGAGGAGTTGATAAAAGATAGGCCAAAATCTTAAATCCATACTAATATTATAAATACGATAGTTTGTCTGTTTACCTGTTAAGCTTTGGCTAAACCGCGCGCTGGACCGATTTCGATGAAATTTGGTATGGTTGTAGTTATAGACCGGGGGTCAACATAGGCAACAGTAAAAATAATAAACGTTTTATTAACTAAAGTGAACTTGTCCTGAAGTCTAGTGACTGAGGGTGCAACTTGTTACAACACAACAGATTTGAAAATAAGTAATAAGCGGGATCGTTACTTAATTGAAGTGATAAGATACTTGTAGCGCCACCTAAAAGCACGAAAAAGAGCGAATATTTTTTTCTCAATGCTTGGAAAACCCCATATGATTACACAGATTTAACTATAGTTGCTCATTATTACTAATAATATTTGCGCACAAAGCAAAGTTCTAACTCCATACAGATTACATCTCAAACGGTGAGTCAGCTCTAAACGATAAGTAATTTTGTTTGTTTTTTGCACAAAATTAACAAAAAAAATATATTACACATTTTATTGGTCATTCGTTTAAATATATTTCAAAGATTATTACCAATATGCAGTATTAGGTAATTTTAATACTAATAAAAAAAAATGAAAAATTTATTTTCCAAATATAATTAACTCCGAATCTGCCTAGTAAAATGAAATGAAACATAATAAAGGCCTGTTGCTGAAATTTTGTTAATATTTTTTTTCCATAGATAAGCTTGTCATATTAAACAATCATAATGTGGTATATGACACGGAGCAAACGGTAATTAAACTAGGCATAATCTTAAAATCAAACAAGCCGAGAGCAAAGAGATAATTATATGTAAATATATATATGTATATAATTATAGTCGTTTGAACATAAAATTACTTACTGTCAAATACGATGATAGTAAGGGATACGGATGAAACATCTCGCTTCTCTTTCATGTAAAAAAGTGTAGCGGTAAAAGATAAGAAAAAAACAGAACGTACATACTAGTAGACTATGGATTTTAACTTTTCCACTCATCGCTAGATGGCGAGTAACATAATTATAACACAAATTAGCCCCCCCGACCATCCCCCAACGCGGGCGCACTTTTTTTAATGAAAAGATCAATAGGGCAACTCCACTGTATATATATCCTCCGTGGGTTCAGTCAGTGCCTCATATAACTGCGTAATTCTGCTTTACTTGCCGTCATTGTATGTCTGTAACATGCATACTATACATACATTTAGGTATTTGGCGACACGATGAATACAAATCGAAGTAATAATAGTATCTTAATTTTAAAACATCATAAATACAATAAATTTCCATAAAATACAAAAATAATATAGGAAAGATATTTTATCTACGCCTTTATTATCTAAGATCCCTATTTGAAAGAAATACGTGCTAGTCTCTGATTCGCACAAACGTGCCTTGGATATAGACATTATGACTAACGGCATTCGCTGAATAAAACAAAAAATATTTTAAGTCCAAACAAAAATTCCTATCATGTCGTGTGAATTTTTATGTAACCTGTAAAAAAAACATATTGCACATCCCTAATCGTGAACAGACTTCCCATGCCTGACCGAATCAGTGGTAACAACGTATACCAAAACAACACGCGATAATCGGTGGTCAAATCGCTCCTCTAGATTGGTTCAAAGTTCAACACCTCTGAATTACAAAAAGGAAGTACTTACCGATTCCCCCAGTCCAGTTTGGCGACCAGTTTAAGCCGAAGCGCCCTTGTTTGGTCCTGCGTGAGAGTGCCGGCGAGCAGGGTTCGTCGACCGCTCAACAGCTCTCTCATCACCTTCGCGACTGCACTGAACCGGTAGGTTTCGCGCTCCTGGAATGGTTGAAGAAATTAGAATATAGTACCAACACGGAATCAATCGGCAATTTTTCGTATTAGTCGCTGTTTGGTCAGCGAGTGAGTAAATCAAAAATATTTTATCTAGCAAAAAAATTTGCCCAGAAGCTTCATCATGTTACGGAATTTACAACGTGTTAGGTTACTTACACTGTATAGGTTATATAGTGTATCTAGCATCGGCCCGCGGCATCGCCCGCATGAATTACCTTCTTTATGTCCTTCTCCTAGCTATATGTATGCGAAATTTCAGAAAGATTGGTTCAGTAGACAGAGCGTGAAGAGGTAGGTAACAAACAAACAAATAAACAACCTCACTTTCGCATTTATAATATTAGTTGGGATGGGATTACTCTAGAATACCAAGAAACATGGACGCATTTTGATGATAGGTATTTTACGCAACGATCTGTAGTAACTCATACCGCATTACGACCCGGTTTACAGCTACCGGGTAGCCACACTTTCTCACCTTCAATTTAAAATAACTTAATATAGATTAACTCCCAAAAATAACATACACTTGATAATATCTATCTGAAAAAAGGAAAGCCCTTAAATTAAACTTAGTAATACTTGTCATGATAAAACAAACCTACCATACCATAGTGAGATAACTACATACTGTACATACAACAATACATTGAAGAAAATGATTCATAGATTTATGTAAGGACAAAGAAGATACTATCCTAATTTACAATTCAAATGAGTTCAAAATCTGAGAAACGACAATATACGAGGATAAAAACATAGGAAGGCAGTCAAGGCGAAACAAGATAAGATTCAAAACAATTAAATGAATGATAATGTAGTGTTTATTTTTAGTTGTCATCGAAATCCAGCTAGTGTAGTGACGCGAGAGAAACTGCCTGCAATTATTGAAAAATAAATGATTTTAATCATCAAAACTTACCTGAACACTAATTTCTTCAAATACTAAAAACATTTCAAAAGAAAAGGAAATAAAATTCAATTTTGCTAAAAAACGATATTTGCTACAAAATCCGGATACATGTTTTCACGAAACTTCTTATTGAATGTCTTTGTTTATCTATAATAATTAAATGTAGGATTCATATGTAAATCCCAGCACAGATAAGATTGCAAAAGTCCCCAAAGAAATCGACAATTACATAAATATGTTAGCGCCCGGTAACATCACGTGACAGGTATCGCCCCACTACAGGTAAACCCCTCTTGGCAGTAGTAGTGTCGGGGTGAGTATGAGTGTAACGCTCTCTTCTCTTTGGGTTCGCCGAGCGGTGCAGACGTGTATTGTGCTCTAGTGATTTAACATGGCCTTTATTAGTATTTGATATTGATATGATATTGCTGTTGATAATTTTAATGTGTTCAAATGTAACTGTAGATTAACATAGGTAGGCACGGACGAGGGATTGGTACGCTTCAGGCTGGATCCCAGTGATAGGAGCGGGGTTGGTGCTCCTATCTTTACCGTGATTAGTGCCAAAGCTTAGACACCGAATAGATAATTCGGTCGGATAGCTAATAAATATTATATTAATTATTATAATCTATAGCTGTAACTCCACTTTACCACATGGTAAAGAGGAGTTATGGCGCTTTGGTGTAACTTATGAATCGAAAGTGCCGGTGCTGAAATACGATACTGGACGATGAATTCATCATTAGGCTGCCACTAAACACTGTGTATGTTACTTGGATTTCATGGCTACAGTGCGTCTACTTGAGTATAAAAAATGGCAATGAGACGAGGCCCGCACTTGAGCGGCAAAAGCGGTTGCTGCATGTGATGGTGATTAAGATAGATAGATAGACCATGTGAAACTCTCGTAAAAACAGGTAGTATATATTTGTCAGTATAATCTATATACTACTGGACAACAGAAAAAGAAATACTGGTGTATTAAACAAAAAAAATCAGACCGAAAAGATATGGTAAAGGAATTTTTATACTAACCACATAAAGTTTTTTCCATAGCCTGGCCCATTCTCTGAGTACGCAAGCTATCTCCTGAACAAGTGGATCATCCTTCAACTCTGCAATGGCCGTGGCACCAGTGCCTTTGACCGTACATGGTCTGATAGACACCACACAGCCCGGAAAAATACCCCATGCTGATCTGTTTTTGGTGCTAAATCCTCTATACCAAGCTAAAAAAAAAATTTTTTGATGACTTATTTTTTTTATACCATTTAGTAGGAAAACAGACACATGGCCCAGATGGAAAGTGGTCACCGCTACCATTGGATGCCTGTAACACCAGATTTGTCACGTGCGCATTGTGAACCATCAAGAAATCTTTTCACACCCTTTTTTGAAAAACCACATGTTGTAAATAACTGTGCTACAGAGTGTATATAAACTTTCACCAGTATGTGGTGAAACTTTATTTAACTTTGCAATCTACTTATTTTAATTAAATAGTCTATATCAAAACTATTTACTACAGGCATTACATAGAAAGTGCAGTATGACCAATATGTGAAATAAATTAAAAACACCCAATTACTCATAGAGAAATTTTATAATAAACCAATCAAAAATCCCTCTGCTGTAATTATGGTTCTGGATCTGAAGTTAATTTTAAACATATTCAATTATTAAATTATAATTTCATATAGTTACAAATTGCAAAACTGCTAAAAGTGGCCGTTTTAAGCAATAATGCAATTTGTAACTATAGGGAATTAAAATGTAGTAATTTAATATGTTTAAAATTAACTTCAGATCCAAAACCTTAATTACAGCAGAGGGATTTTTGATAACTTGTGTTTTCAGTGAGTAATGATTTTTAAATGACGGTGGCGCTAGTGTTCACCGAGGTATCACCTTAATCAAAGTTAATGATTAATTTAACACTTATAGGATTGTTAATTTATTTCAAGTGTAATTAAATTTGAATTTAATTAAAACGATATAACATAGACATATACATTACCAATACAAACAATGTTTAACACGAAAATAACTTGGACAAGGAAGACAAGAAGGAAGAAAAATAACTACAGAGGAAAGCACATAAGATTTTACTTGACATTTAAAGCTGGCTAGCATTTGTGCAAACTTACAGTTTACATGTAATTTTTTTTGTGTAATTTTACATATACATACATAAACTTTGAAAAGTCATTTCTATTTACAGGAATATTACCGGGAACATCACTAATTATGAAGAAAGACAAATTATGTAAACAAGCTGACAATAGAAAAAATTTGCTAAAAATTCGACAGATAAGAGCACAGGTCCTAAATTTAAAATAAATATGAATATTGTACTGCATATTTACTGTTTTATATGAAATCTTCGCCTATTAGGACAAAAATATAATTATATAAACTAGTTCTGCTTATATGACCATTGAGTAAAAAAACAGTAATCACTACTTTTTCATGAAATTATAGTGTTAATTTACCTCCATTTTCTTCTAGTATTTGGACAGTCTCGCCAATTTCAATTGGCAAACCGGATCGAACATCTCCTTTCCAATTGTAAACCCCTGAAACATTAATTTGTATCCATACTAATATTATAAATGCGAAAGTCTGTCTGTCTGTCTGTCTGTCTGTCACCTCTTCACGGCTAAACGGATGGACCGATTGGGATGAAATTTGGTAGGGATGTAGTGAACGACCTGAGGTCAAACATAGGCTACTTTTGGGCGCGATATAACCGAGTCCCACGCGGGCGGAGCCGCGGGGAACAGCTAGTAATAAATAAAAAACTAAAGTCTCAATTTTTAAAATACTTCTATTGTTTTAATGGCCATAAACATTCACTGCCAAGACATAGACTACTGACAAAATCACCCTCTGTAGATAAGAATGGACAGCTGGGGCAAGATTGCAGATATTAAATCATTCACATTGTGCCACAAATACAGCCAACTAGTATCAAGTTTCTTTATTTTCATGAATGTTCTGTTGCTGGATAATAATCATAAATATTATCATGCTCTAATAATAATATTACATCCTTTACAGGTTGCTTCCACAGAGTACTTTTGTATAATAGGAAATAGAGACCAATCTTGCTGCAAAAACGGGAAATAAAAATTTGACATAGAAACTAACGCCATCTAAATTTCGTATTCTCAACTTTTATGCATGTATAGATGTACTAGCTAAGATGTGTGTGTGGTGTGTGTTTGTGTGTGTGATGTACTATATCGGGCAGTAAATTTAATTTTGTTTAGGAGGATATTTTGTTATTATTCACAATGTCTTTATAGTTGCCAAGAAACTAAATCAATCCTGGAAAATTTTATATAACTCTATATCTATAAACATTAACATAGACATTGTTATAGGTATAACCTCGAGAAGTAAAAATAATTATAAAATTCAATCAAATTTATTTTTAAACAACATTTACAAATATTTTTCCATCTCCGCTGATAAAGTCTGAGTCCTACCTATCTCACAAGCACCACAACAATCGCAGAAATCCTATCTCACAAATATAATAACTACGATATCAAAATAGTCATAGGAGTCCTATCTCACAAATCTTCACTCTTTGTTCATCATATCATTTAAGCCGGAGCAACTTGGCTCAACTCAACGGAAATTCAAAACACCATAACACATACTAACGAGAATATTAAAAGTCATCAAGCTTGTGAAAAGCAAAAGGCAAAAAAAAATGGTGGAAGTCTTGGAGTTGAAGAGTAGATTTGATCTCAGTGTTGCCATTAAGTTACAGGATAATCTTACTGAAAGATTGCGTTTTTAGTGCTTTGCTTAATAAGTTGTTGGATTTAGAATAACAGTGTCTTAAGTGATCGATAGATGGCATTAATATGTCTCAGTATGGGGAGACTATTTATTGTACACTACTACTAGACAAGTTTCTTTATAAGACCGTGAATATCTGTACTAGTATAGTATCAGTAATCTGTGCTTCAGTCAAGGATTCAGACAACAAATAAGTAATAAAGTAAAATGTAAATTTTTATTTGAGGGTCAACCAATGTGAAAATATAAACTGTTTGTCAGACCAATCCAACTTAATACAACTTCCAAAAAATGCACTTGTAGACAACTTGATATTGAGCAGAAAGCTAGATTTAGATCTGTAAGCAACTAATTTATTGTAATAAAGATTTGTACCTAATTCATAATTTAAAACATAATACTAAGGAAGGATGATTCACTGGTGTTCAGGCAACATACCCAGATGGAATATCAACAAATCTATTCTAAATTGAAACCTATCATCTCTATAAACGCTCTTACAGTTGAAAATAGCTACCTTATATAAAAAAAGAAAATAACAAAATTATGGTCATAAACATGATTCTTCAATTATAAAGAGGCATGGTTAGTTTAAATTCTTTGTTCCACAAAACACTTGGTGTTTGATTGAATTGAGTGAACTATGTATAAAGCAGTAATGCATAAATAAACAACAATAACAATCTGGGATAAGAAAAACAGTACATCGAAAAACAATATGACTAAATGAAGTTTTAAATTAGTGCCCATGTTTAGGAAGTCTTTAAGATAATCTGGCAAGAAAATAGTTATTATTCTCGTCGCGTAAATACATTTCCGCTGGATATTACTCAGGGGCAGCAGGATGTGTATCGTAATTTGTATGGCTGTTGATTTCTGAGCTGTTGATTGATTGTAGAATGTCAACTTACCGACAGCTAATTTCGGAGATTTCAATGGAATCCACATTTTTAGTATGAACGATCTTCTATAATTATTATTTCACTGAAACATTGCAGTTTTTTTTTACAAAATGTAGAGAACGAACATAAAAACTGCGGCGCTCTCCACCACAAACTAAATAGAGACTCTCCACTGCCCACTATTGTATTGACAATAATGTTGATTGATTTGACAGATGCAAAGATGGTTTCGTTTAGAATTCCCGAAACTTCATTCTCATGTGGGGGATTACCATCAATTGTTTTAGCAGACCTGGTGGCCTACTATCATCTCTAAAAACCATGCAAGTTCCAGTGAGTAAGCGAGACAGCGTAATACATGATGTAAGGCGACATCTCCCTTACTCACTGGATCTTGCATGGTTTTTAGAGATGGTAGTAGGCCACCTGGTGCCTTACCACCATCTCTTAAAACCATGCAAGAACGATTGAGTAAGGGACAACGCAATACATGATGTAAGGCGACATCTCCCTTATTCACTGGATTTTGCATGGTTTTAAGAGACGGTATTAACTCCCCCGAAACAAGTAAGATAGTTAATACAATTTATTCGTGCAAGCAACATCTAGTAATATAATGCCGCACGTTTAAGACAGTGTTCAGGGGGGTTACTATACCGTACCGCCTATGTTTGACCTCAGGTCGTTAACAACATCCCTACTAAATTTCATAACAATCGGTCCAGCAATTTAGCCGTGAAGAGATGACAGACAGACAGACAGACTTTCGCATTTATAATATTAGTTTGGAGTATGGATTTTGTGTTAGAAAGAGTATACTTTCTAGATGGTTCCATAGTCATCAGATCAGGATCTAACCATGGAGTTATCGAAGGAACTCTTCAAGTTTTATTGCGATTTGGGTATTTTTAGGGTTCCGTACAAAAGTGTAAAAACGGAACCCTTATATGATTACTCGTGCGTCTGTCTGTCCGTCCCGTCCGTCTGTCACAGCCAATTTTCTCCGAATCTACTGGACCAAAACAGATGAAATTTGGTAAAATGGCGTGATCCTGTGACCCACCCACCTGTGACCCAAACACAGATGTGCAAAGTAAATAAATATTTTTATAATATAAGTACCATTTTCGGGGTGACAAATTAGGAATTAAGAAAAAAAGTTTAACAAACCCTACCGTGTTATATATCAAAAGAAAAGGCTCGATATGAGGATTTAATATATTTTTGTTATTATTGTAACATAAATAGTTTTGATTTTATTCATGAAAGAAGACGAAAATTGACCATTCCATTTGACATTACCCCTCCCCTGATCTCCGAAAACTGAGCCTTAAAGTTGGAAAAAAATACAAAATAAAGTTCATAGCCTGTAGATTACAGGAAAATTTACAAGGTGGCTTACCACTATCTCTTAAAACCATGCAAGATCCAGTGAGCAAGGGGGATGTCACATTACATCTTGTATCACGCTGTCTCGCTTACTCACTGGAACTTGCGTGGTTTTAAGAGATGATAGTAGGCCACATACATTCATACTCTGTGCCTGTTTTGCAAGGAATAAATAAAAACGTCACTGTCGAGAGCCGTCACGTGCGTCATTGTCATTAAAAATTTTGCAAAAGCTTGATTGTGATTGTGATTGTTATTGTCACAAACTAAATAGAGATACTACGTATGTTATTGTGACTTAGAGGTGAGACGTATTTACTGGAACAGGTTTTTGGAATAGGTTTTGGCTTGGACGCGTAAGTACGCGTTCCCGCATGCGAGTCTTTTAGCGTATCGAGTATTTACGAGTACGGCGACTTCACCAGTCCGCGCAACTCAAAAACTAGGATGCGAGCGTTCGGGACTATATTCGGAAGACGTCGTCGTGAAACTTCGGGATCGCTCGACTTGCCCGCTGCCGCACCGAGCCGCCGAGCGATGTATTTCGGCGAGTTATTGTTTATTCAAATAACACTTTTATTACAAACACAATAAGGTCATTTTCTTTTGGTAGCATATTTTTTGGTGTGATAATAATACTTGTTGTTTACTTACAATTTGCAATTTTAAAAACAAACAGTTGTTAGTTGTTAGCTTTCGCCGAAAGTTGAAATATGAGAGTAAGTACTTATGTATAAACGTATTGAAAAAAAAACTAGAAAACAAAATAATAAATAAAAAAAGATTAAGAATCACTTTGTATATAAAAAAATGTAAATAAAAGTAATCAATGTATATAAAATCGATTGAAAACTTCTAATATATATTTTACTTAAATACACTTTTTGATTGAAATTTTAATAAAAACTGCTGACAGTCCTAAGCCTGTATAAAGTATGAAGGGAAGTTTTAAGACAATATTAAAAAAATTGGATAAAAAAATACGAAGTGTACTCAATACTTGTAAAACTACTTAGTCCATATACGCAAGACGCGCATTTACGGGAATCATTTGGTTACGCAATGAGTCCATTGAGTCGCGTACTCGTAAATACTCGTGGACCTAGTCTTTGGATCTAGCCTTTTTCTGGACGCGTACTCGCAAGACTCAGTCCGCGTTTTACCTAGTATGTCTCACCTCTATTGTGACTTGTGGACTTGTGACACTGACTGACATCTATGCTGACATTGATTGAGAAATAAAATAAATAGTAACACAACACAGTTCAAATTTCTTTTTCTTCAAAATTCATTTTAGCACAGATTTTACATTGCTAAACTAATTACTTTTACGACTAAATCAACATTGGTCACGTTGTTAAGAGCAGGTACTGCAAAAACCATTAACAGTTAAATTATGTCTGACGATTTCATACCTCTAAATCAAAGCACTCCTGTCCAAGAAAGGTGGCAAGGGAGGAACCAAAATCAACGTTATCCAAACAACAGGTTTCAAAATGGACAAAGGGGTGGTTACAATAATAGATGGAGTAATAATTCTCAAAGGAATAGCAGCTACGCCAGCTTTGGAGTAAGTTTCTATGATTGTTATCATCAGTGTTTTTTAATTGTTTCTGCAGCACACGGAGCATCGTGTGCTGCAATTACCCATTAGTTAAGCTCAAAGTTGCCCGAAGTAGTTGGATGAGGAAAGCACAAGAACAAGAGGACATTATCACCCAATGCATGCCAGCATTGGGTGATAATGGGCTGAAGATGTACCCATGTAATTTTGGGCTACTGTTACTATCCTCCTATGTGTATTATGTATGTACTGATACTAATAATGTTTCTCTTGTTGTTTCAGAGTGATAGCAATTCCAGTTTTGGACAGGACAGTCGAAGCAGTATTGATGCATATTTGCATCCATCAATGCTGGAGGACCCTTGGAGACATCTTTATAAAACTAATAACAAATAATTACATTTAGTAGTTGATCCTTATTATTTTTTTCATTCTGTAGATAAGTATCATGTCATGTTAGTTATAAGACTTGTTTTAATTGTAAATAATATTTTACTAAATATCTCATCATCATAAATCCAACTTCATTCAGATTTTGTGATATTTTATTTTACCACAAGTAGAGAAAAATTATGCATTATAATTATAGTACTTATCATCAAATACAAATATTATTCGTATTTGTTATGATGATATTAGTTAGCACTATAATTTTATTGCATAGTCTATGGGTTGGACTGGGTTAATCAATTTAATGAATTGGCGAATGCTTGTGCTTTACCCCTAATACATATTATACTATGATAGTTTACTAATGGACCCTAATGAAACTTGGTGCACGTTTTCTTCGATTTATTTGATTTTTTTTTGCCGAAAGCTTTTGATTGCTGGAAAATGGGGGCCATTTCCCCCCAAAAACATTAAGTTTACTATAGCGTTATATTGCTTAGCTTATGTCACTGGCCGCAAGACCGCAAAACGCTATGATTTCGTTTTCGGTTATAGATAAGTATTAAAAACTTTAGACTAAAAGATCGTCTAAACGGCTTACGTCACTGGCCGCAAGATAACTTGCAATTTAAAACGATATGGTTTCATTTTATTTGAATCGTTTGACCAGAGGTAGTACCGAAAATCTTTCTTCTGGGAAAAGAATAAAAAAGGGGAAAGGGGGTTAAACGAACAGAGGAGAGAAGGGTTGCGAGGTCTACTATTCACAGAACCACTAGTACATTAGTATGTCTATTCTATAGTACGATTTATGCCTTGAATTGATAAATGACTCCTTATCAACATGCATTTCTGTGTGCTATGGCAAGGATATAAGTACCTATTATAAGATTCAACCACAACGCACCAAACCCAGGAGCAAAGTGTACTAGTAAAAAACCGCTAAAACAAAGGTCTATTGTAAGTTTTTTGATTATATTCAATTTAAAATGTTGTGTACCGTTCGTTCAGGCCGTATAAGTACTAAAGATTTTATACAATTTGAAATAATATATCAAACCTTGCCGTATAACCAGTAGGTAACATTTTCATCAATGTTAACATCGGCCAGACGACAGTCATAAAATTAAAATTAGTCATGGCTTAAGTCCAAATAGCCATTATGACTAGAAGAAGAATACCTAGATAAGTAAGTATCTGCTTACCTCATGAAGAGCAAAGTTAACTAAAGAGATAGCGTATACGCTAGCTCCAGTGTCCTAGTATGAGTTTTTATAAACGCAGACGCTAATGGCTGCGTAAGGATTTTGTATGAAATTTCTTAGTTTCCTTATTATCCGGCAGAGGCGCTGTACTGGACTGTTATACAAAATCGCTAACGCATTCGCTAGCATCTGCGTTTATAAAAACTCGTACTAGGGGTACCTACCTACTAACTTACTCAAGTTGAATGTTTCTATCTACCTATTACTAATTTTGTGGTTTCTATATTAGTCCACGTCGCTAAGGGGGCAGGTACTGTGTGGTTTATCAGTGCCGGGAAAGGTCAAAATGTATAAATAGAGGTATTGTTTATTAATGCTGCAACTCTACAATACATCACACGCTCTACGATACAGTTCAGTACACCCAGATTTAAGATGAAGTACTTTTTTGTCGTGCTTTTGTTCCTAATCTCCATTTTACATCTGAGTGCCACAGGTAAGATTCAAAGATATTTAACCGAACTTATAAAAAGAGTGTTAAACTATGTCATTACATACAATATCCATAATGCTTCTTGCACTTAACCAATCTAGAGGTTCGATTCCGTTGTTTTTTTGGCGGTTTCTTACTGGGTGACTTTTAAACACCTAACATGGTGCCTATTCGATGGTAAGTAATGATAAGGGTAGGATTTAAGTTCCTAGTCAAAATATTTATGCAAGTACTTTACGCTACCGAAGTACATGGGCTGTATGTATACCTACATTTTACTAATTACGTACTAAATTAATTAATCAGAGGCACAGCTGTTAAGAGTTTACCCGGATGCCACCAAATTGATTGATCGATTTTCCGATTTTGGTAGGTACCTACCTACCTAACTACTTACCTATAAGTATACTTTACAAACTAAAATATGAAAGTCTTTTCCTTTTATAATATAAGTGTGATGTGGTTAATACATACTTATCATGTTTTATTCGGTCATAAATGTTTGATAAGAAGTAGGTATGTATATAAACAACAATTTAATAATAATTCCATCCTTTTTAGTTGAGTAATTGGAGTCGGTTTCGTTTTTTTTTTGGCAAAAACAATTAATTTTTTTTATACATGTTCGTACAGTACCTACTTGTACATTTAAGTAATATACTGGTTATTAATAAATAAGAAATTATCAACTGAAAGCTTTTATTTGACAGACCAAAATTATATCCATACTAATATTATAAATGCGAAAGTCTGTCTGTCTGTCACCTCTTCACGGCTAAACTGCTGGACCGATTGTGATGAAATTTGGTAGGAATGTTGTTAACGACCTGAGGTCAAACATAGGCTACTTTTGGACGCGATAAAACCGAGTCCCACGCGGGGCGAAGCCGCGGGGAACAGCTAGTTTTTTTATATAAAAGAGCATTGCGTCATTGTTTCGTGTCTGAATTAACCTACGGCTCGGTTCACCTGAGAAATGGTTATCACAGTAGCCTCTTCAAATCCTAAAGTATTACGTCTGTGTTGCTTGTCTTCGACATTGCTAGAAATTAGTTTTTTAAGCTTTAATCAGAGGAAACGCCCTTCCTAGTCACATCGTCTGCTTAAGAACCTGCCTTGGTATATACTCTTTAGTCAGGTCAGGGTCCTAAACATGGCGGTACTGGTCTGCGACTGCCGTCTAAATACGGAAGGTATTATATAATTTATATAACCGTTATCAAGATTATTTTTTTTGTTTTAGAGAATTGTACGGATGCTGAGTACAATCCAGGGCCGAACTGCGGCTTGGAGCCCACGTGCGCGACTAGGAGCTCTCACGTCTACCCTAAACATACCTGCGAGTGTTGGTGCAAGCCCGGCACTTACAGAAAAGTGGAGACCAATGCTTGTGTCGAATTGTCTGGTTGTTGAGATTAAAAGATGATTTATATTTCGTTTCTCATATTTTTTATTAATTATATACCTTACGAGTATTGTAGTTGACATACACAAGTGGAAGTATTTTAGAACAGTTCTTAAACGAATAAATCGTGTAAGTAAATGTGTTTAAAAAACCAAATTGCTGTCCATCAATCAGTCTGTCTGGCTGTATCTCGTGAACCGTAATAGCGAGATACTTTAATTCAAATACACAAATTATTTACTTACTTAGCTGATGGTATGGAATAATTGATATGGAGATAGGTACGTCTTTTGCTTGACCACTAACCGCTAATAAGCTAGTATTCCCAACTAGACTACAGTCCCCAAAACCCACCACCAAGCTCTATCTACTTATTCGTTTTGTCTTGATAAATAACTTTTAAAATTAAACTCAAAGTACTTTTTTTTGCCAGTCTAATCAAAAGTGCGATATAGAGAAAAACAGATATTGCCATAGATCAGTTAGTTATTTCATATTTTTAACCCAAATAAAATCCCCATTTGTATTATTTGTGTAATGTCACGGTCAGATAAAATAAAATATCTCTATTTTAAATAGGTTACTGGAGCAACTCCAGAGAGACGTCGCTATATCAAATGAACATAGCCAGAGGTTAATATATAAGCTACAAACACAGTAGATAACATCAGACACAACTGTGTTTACCTCAGTAGCGATGATGATTTCGTTAGTCATTGTCTTGGTCATATCCGCGCATATAATGGGTTAGTATTGACAAAAGAATATTTTAAATGTTTTATCTACTTTGTGTAGTACCTTAGTTAAGTGATTTTGTGTTAATTGTTTGTTCGAGGATTTAACTGATTGTGGTATTTATTTCAATACAGCAGTGAAGTGAGATGAAAATTAAGGAAATGTGTGCGGATATATGGATATTTGTTAAAACATCACGCTCTATATCTACAAGGTACTGGGGTAGGGTAGGGTATGGATAAGTAATTGTTTCGACTACATGTTTCGACAATTATTTTTTCAAACATTTTGTTATTAGATTATTTACACAATGAGATTAGGACTTATCATTGAGAGTATCTACTTATGTGAAGTTTCCCACTGCTGAGCAAAAGTCTTCCATCTTTTCTTCCACGCATGTCTGTCCTATGCTACTTCTTTTTATCTTTATCGAAGACCCTTATATCTGACTAACTTTTTCTTGGCCTTCCTCTTTATATACCCATCTGCTGGGACCCAGGTTGTTAATAGTTCAGCCTATCTTTCCGGATGCAAGCACACATGACCTGCGTCGACGACCTGTGAAGTTCTAGTTACGTATAGTAAGTTAGAGAGTTGAATTCTTAAGACGTTCTGAGTCTGACCGAATACTTTTTGATACGAACCACCTCCCACTTATTAGCGATCAAACACTAAGAGTCTTATAAAACTAATTTAGAAAGGATAAAAAGAATAACGTATCAAATTACATTATCTAGTTATTTTCGGAGCATCAATTGTTCTTTTTTTTTTAATTTCAGCCGACTGTCCTTCCGGAGAGTACAATCCAGGGCCGAACTGCAGTTTTGAGGTGATTTGCGCCCGTCCGAGCGCTCATACCTACCGGAGACATTACTGCGACTGTTGGTGCAATCCTGGGACTGTTAGGGATTCTGAAACTAACACTTGTGTTGAGATTTGTCCTTAGCACACAATGTGCAACATTCTTAAACCCTGCTCACTTTTTGAGACCTTTGTCCTTGTTAAGATAAGGATTATATGATCTACTTAAGGTAAAGCCAATAATGTCTTCGGCTGTGATTCTACTGGTGTAAATTTTGAAAACTTACAACTTAAAGAAATTTGTCTGTGTTTATCTAGCAAGAAATATACCTTAATTGATGAAAAAAAATTGACGTTGAAATAGAGGATAAGTAGTATTACATTTAATAGTATTAAGGTAATTATTTATAATTTATTTTATTTTAACATTAGCAAGTAAAAATAAGGGGTATCAAAAATGTAGTCTTACTAACTCTACAATAAAGAAATGTTTTGTAGAGTAAGTGTGATACCTATAACAATACCTACTGTCATTATTATAAGTTGTAAACAGCATAAACTATTAAAAATATGTTACCTACATCCGCATATCAATAGACTTAAACAATTTACTTACTACATACACGTTTAAAGTGGTTATATGTAGGTATATTTTATAAAGAACAAATCATTTTATCATTACAATCGATTAAAAGATGTACTTACATGGAAATAACATGATGCCATAACGATGACAATGACCCTCCTTGAATCACGCTCCGAGAAAAACTAAAGGATCTAGTTATTAAGCGGTGTACACACATAGGCATTTTTTAAATTTAATAGCTATGTTGCTAAAATTGGCTAAATTGAGAATAAAAATCGACTCATTTCTGACTGCATTCATTTTGCAAATAAGGGTAAATGCCACTAAAATATAGTTCACTCAAGAAAATAGTAAACTCTTCTAATAATGAGTCAATACACTATCGTAATGGTCTACAAAATTCTGAGGTCATCAATATTATTTGAAAATACATAGTAAAAAACGTTTTTACTTATTCAATTCTCATTTTCACTTTGACTACACTACGTAGTAAAGTCCATTCAATTCTAAGTCCGGCATCCTATGAATAGCTTCTTCCTCCATAAAGACTCCATGCTGAAACAAAAAATAATGTAAATAGTATTTGTATGCAAATAATTCACAGTGAAGTACAACGCAGATTTGCAAGTATTGAAATTAAATTTGTTTTTTATTATTTATTGATTAATATTTAAACCAACATACATCGATTGAGTGGAAGGTACATAAAACTAGGAACGCGGTTCTATTTTTTTTTTAATCTTTGGGAAGGTAAGATGAAATAAATTCTGGGATGTCGAAAGGACTATGTTAGTTGTTAAGTTACTAAAAATCAAAGTTTCAACTAATGTAAAACAGGCTTTAGTGATCACACGTTAACCAAAACAATTAATATTTTGCTTACCAATTATGACTAATTTGGATTTTATCTCAGTTAACCGGATACCTAGATTTTTTGCTATTTTAATTGATAATGCAAATTACAACACGTCTCTTTTAACTTGAAATTTAACTTTATATATCACTACTATTTATTACTTAACACTTTCGCTGACAGAAAACGTGATAACAATAACAGTTAATTGTTATCCATGTCGAGAGGCGTTACTGCCAGCGAAAGTGTTATGTAAGTATATAAATATACATAGGTTAGTATTATTGTATGTATAACTTGTTATTTTTACCTGTGTAGTTTAAAATTTCATTGCTGTTAATTATTGGTTTTTGGATTGGATGATATCTAAATTGAAGTATTTTAATCATGTTAAGTATTTTAATAACAATGTTCTTATTATGTACGAATATATGCGTCAATAGAGACTTGATTTGTATTAATAAATATTCAAAAAAATTTAACTGTGTTTGTGGTGTAAATACCAAGGTCTAAAATTCTGAAATAAATATCCATCTTAATATCCTGAGACGAATATACCTTAATAGTACTAAGAAAAAGAAGATTTTTATTTCAATGTCAAATACGCGAAAAATATTTTTAAAGATAGGTATTAGATGTACTTTTTGTGAGAATACACAAGGCTACCTTGTCTGCCTAAATATGTAAATTACATATATGTACCTTATGGTAATATAGGTATATACATATCCATTTAGGATACATCTAATGCTCAGTGTCAAATTTGCATAACAGTAGGCACATATTGAACAAAAACAGTCATCAGACGTTTAGTGTGTTTTGTGAAAATTAGTCGAATTGTTAGTTGTTTTAGTTTATTGGAAACAAAATAAAGAAAAGTATTTACATAATAAAAAAATCCTAAACTAATTAATTAAACTAAGAAATAAATAAAATTAAGATGCACCTCTGTATACCTACATACGCTAGACATTCCCATTTTGGCAATTAATGTTCTAAAAATAAATATTATGTACCTACTCATTTAAGAAGCGGATTTGCTACTTAAATATGAGTACATAATATTTATTTTTATTCAATTATGAAGAACTAGCGACCCGCCCCGCTTCTCATGGGCATAAGAACCTTTCTCTTGAATCACTATTAAAAAAACCGCATCAAAATTCGTTGCGTAGTTTTAAAGATTTAAGCATACTAAGGGACAGAGAAAGCGACTCTGTTTTATACTATGTAGTGATGTCGCAATCAAAGGTCACAATACAGTAATATCTCTCTTCAATTGGTGGAAAAAATAGAACAATATTCTTCAATTGCTGCCGAAATTCCCGCGGGATTTTCCCGGGAATTCCTGGTTTCTTTTGTACAAAGTTTGTCATGACAATAACCAACACAAATAAAGAATTATTCAATTAGGTGCATTCGTTCGAAATTACTATATAGATCACGAAATACCTAATAGAAATGTATGAATTTTAAAAAATCAACTTATGAATAAATTAACAACAGGCGTTAATTTGGTTGTCAGAAATATAAATTTACTGTTTTCGCACCAAAGCGGCCATAAGCAAGTATTTTATGAAAAATAAGCAAATCTGCATAAAAGTTCGCTTGGAGCTCTTAATTCTCAGATTGCGTGGTTTCCCGCCAGAATTGATTAGGCCAATTTGGTGGACTTACTCGTATTATTTTTATTTTCGCTTATCCTGCGACGAAGTAAGCAGATTTATATTGAAGCTTTTAAAAATTATACGGAAGTGGAATCCGTAACGTAAATTTTAAACTGCTATCTAAACATAATATTAGTATATTAGTAAAACATTAAACTGCTGGTAGTATCTGCTACTAAGTATTTATTTATTTTTAGGATTCCGTATCTTAAATAGCCTAAATGGAATCCTTATAAGATCACTCTGTATTCCGACTGTCTGTCTGTCTATCAGTCTGTCTATCAAACTTTTTTTAGAAGGTTTTACCGGCTGAAAATAATTAATTCATAATTATACATATAATCAAATTCCTGCAATATTTACCGAGCAAATACGTAAACAGATCATTTCTTAACTATTTTTATATTTGCAGGAGTACCTAGGTAAAATCGATCACAAATACTATTCGTTGATTGCTCAATCAAAATGCAATTTTTAATATTTTTTCAGATTCGACCTATTTTTAGTAGATAGTTATTTAGATGAGTACGAGTACACTCATTTATTCATACCGTAGGTTTCAAGGTCAATTGACCCCGTACATTCTTGGTATCAGAGTTTTGCGAAACCGCTTCTCATCCTTTAACGTGGTTTATTTAACGGCCACTAGGTGGGCCAACGGCCGAACGTTCCTTCCGAAACACAAGCATTTTTAACGAACAGTGTGATCCTGCAATGTCCTAACTAAATAAGTATGGTTTATGCGGGAATCGAACCCACGACCTCAGGGTCTTGACTACAGCCGTGTGTTACCTGGCTGGAGAAAACAAGGTGCAGTTTACAACTCCCTCAATACGCCACAATTTCCACATCCATAGTCGTAAACTAAAGTAATTAATTAAACTTTCACAATAAAAGGCTTCATTCATCATAATTTTCGTAAGCTTTTTTTTAAATATGTGCAATCAGAGGTAAATAAATAATGAATCAAAGAAATTATGTAAATATTGTCCAAAAAGTGTCAATCAGAAGTTATCTGATTGACACTTTTTGGACAATATACTTAGAACCTACAAATACTTACTAACAAATCTACTAAAATAACAAACCTGAAGTAAAGAGTTAATTTGTTTGATTGAACACATATAACTTAAGATCCACTGGTCGGATTTCAAAATTTATTTTTGCATATGAAAGCCTGATTCTTGGGAAAGGTTATAAGTCCATAGTGTAAATCTACCGAGGACGGGTGAAACCGCATAAAACAGCTAGTACCTAATATAACTAAATACTTTAGAAGGCATTTATAAAATATTTTGTTTTGAAAGGTCATACAAATGCAGTGCAATGCCGAACAGATAGCTAGTATCTGAATAAAGATAAGTTTGTTTTAAGTTAAGTACAATTTGAATTTTGAGTTTTCTGCGTGTGCCCATGGTTGAATGGTAGAGAATACTGTATGGCATTAAGTCCACCATTTATAATTACTTTATTTTCAATTTGTACAATAAAGTTAAAATAAATAAATTTGAATCGCATTTCTAACAGTGAGATAATGTTTGATATAAATTTGGCTTTAGTAAAGCTCGTTGAAATCCAATTAACTTACTTGTAAAGGAAAGTTGCGATCAAAAGCTCGACGACCTACCCACATGTGGTTTTGGCGGTTGCGGCCGCCCTGTATGCGACCTTTATAGCTTATTATCACCCAAAAAGCTTTTACCTCTCGTCCATTGTAATTGTTCATCGTAATTGGGACTTATTAAAAATTTACTAATAAGGTAGAATTGTTTACATTACAAAGATTGCTGGTGGATGCTGAATTAAATAATACTAATAATACTAATATTATAAATGCGAAAGTCTGTCTGTCTGTCTGTCTGTCAGTCACCTCTTCACGGCTAAACTGCTGGACCGATTGTGATGAAATTTGGTAGGGATGTAGTAACGACCTGAGGTCAAACAGGCTACTTTTGGGCGCGATATAACCGAGTTCCACGTGGGGCGAAGCCGCGGGGAACAGCTAGTAATTAATAAGAAAGTCAAAATAAAAAATCTAAAATACATCGATATAAAAGTTTTTAATTCTTATAAACATTCTTCTTTATTTCTTGACAAACAACCTTAAAACCTTTTGGTATAATAAAAAAAAAATCTTACTTGAACACCTAAGCGGAGCGAAGGCTCTACTTATTCAACAATTTTTAAATGACATTATTTAATGAATAAATTAACAATCCAAAATAAGTAGAGTAAGAAAGTAAGACTTTTTTTATAAAACCTAATGAGGTTAAATAATGTCGAAGAGTTTGGCGGTCAGTGCTTGAAGTGTACGTGTACCATGAAAGCCTTGCTTTTAGATAAAGCTTATCGAACGATGTCAAAGGGCGATTAATAGGTCGTCTGCCGTCGGCTGCACCACGGCTGTCTGGCGGAAGTGCCAGTGCCCACACAGACCGAATAATCGCATCGATCGCCAAAAAACTAACCCACATACGCACTGGCAGCGTAGCCGGAATTATTAATCGCGCGGAGTAAGGTGGGGCGGGGTGAGGGTAAGGCGCATGCGTGGGCGGGCGGCGGGCACTTCGCGAGGAAGGCTCACACGCGGCAGCCGCTTCCGACGCGCCGGCGTCGCGATGCGCGGTCACCCGGCCCCGCGGCCGCTACCACAGGCGCCGCGCTAACTTTACCCATGCAGTGGCGAAAACTGACCAGGTTGAAGTCTTCGCCGGGCGGACAATCGCGTGCTCGGAGGATGCTGTGCTGCGGCCGCAGGAAGGTAGGCGATACGATCGATACCGCGCGCCGAAACCGTCGCCCCTCCCGGCCGGGACGCCGACGCCGTTCGACGACCCCGGCTCGTGTTCCTCGTGGATTTAAATCCTTATGTCTGCACCCTGCAAGTGATGATTAGATCTATACTTTGTATAGAGAACATGTTCGAAATGATTCGTTACTCCTGGAAAGCCGTAGCTATTAGTCGTCGTAGACCCTCTACGGACTACGGGTTTGCCGCTACGAATCCGTAGCAACTAATTTTCACATATATCCAAACCGATATGGTTTGACTTTTAGTTCCAACAGCTTTGAATGAAAATCTTTTGATGAATCAAATAAATAAAATAAGTCTTTGAAATATATTTTTATATATCCTATTTTATGTAAGTCATACAATTATGGTTAGGTACTGCTTAAATTATGAAGCTGGGTCACTGTCCTAGAAATAGAATGTCCCAGAAAACGGAAAAACGAGATAATATTAAAATTTTAAAGAGCATTTAAATTGACATGAAAACTAAGATGGCTCAAGCTTTCGTTAAGTTACTTACAGTTGAAATTCGCCATCTTGTCTTAATTTTAGCGCCAAACGTGATAATGTCAAAAATGACATTATCAGATTATTTAACGACTTTTGGAACTAAATTAAAATTTACTTGCAAATAAATAACAGCGAAATTATACTTTACAAAAGCATTTTGTAATATCACATTTTCCTTGTGCTTTCTCTGTGTAGTCGGTAATTGGATATATAAAAAAAAAATATGCTATTAAAAATATGTTCTATAATTTAACTATGCCAATTTATTAGATATTTATTTACGATAAAAAAGATCCTATATAATAATGGCGTGATTTGATTTTACTCTCTTTGCTTTGTGTAAAGTTATTGTAAATCTTATTTTTATATACTTAACTAGCGACCCGCCCTGGCTTAACACGGCTATAAAAACCTTCCTCTGATATCACTTTAGCTCTTTAAAAGAACCGCGTCGAAATCCGTTGCGTAGTTTCAAAGATCTAAGCATACATAGGGACAGACATCGGGAGCGGGAAACGACTTTGTTTTATACTATGTAATAATATTGATTACAATTTTGATTTTTCCTTCTTTTCATAATCTTGGATCTGAACTTGGATGTAAACGTCTGTTTTAAAAAGTTTTCTCATATTCTGTAAAAGGTTTTTGCAGAAATTTGCGAATTAATCTGTTAGATTTTGTGAACAATATTTATAAATTAATACTTATAAAGTTTACTGGTACTAAGGATTACCTTAATAACATTAAAAAAGGATTTTTATCCAAAATATCATCATAAATCTTAAGGGCTCGATTATTTAAAAGCGCGAGTTCACCAATCATCATTCAGAAGGCATTTATCATTCAATGCTTATCTCATTTACGCCCATTCGTCTTGAAATCCCGTCGGCTCTTTTGACGTGGAGTTCGGTAAAGCCTTTTCCTTGACTCGTTATACTTTAAGACTTCTTTATCTACGTAGTCTACTTTATCTCGACAATGAGAATTATATTTTGTTCAATTTCAGACCTTACTGCGCTGATTTAAGAATAAATATCGACTTTGCTTTTATATTGTACACTATCGAATTTTTATTTACATCGACTTTCTAATATTGTAGGTCTTTGGCTAAATATATAAGTATAAGTGCTAACTCATAATAACAAGTACGAAAACGTTCGTACTTGTTATTATGAGTAGTAACGTACGTTCAGCAAATTCAGAGAGTAAAATAAAAAGTATAAAGTTTGATATTCTGATTTCTGTTTAACTTTTAAAAGATCAAAAGGCATTTCTACCTTGTTTAGGTACACTTAGTCTAATTACAGCTGCTAGTGACAGAAAAGTTCGCTGCGATTTTGCTTCAAGGTTTGCAATGCTGTCCAATGGGAAAATGAAGCCGGTATTCTTAATACAATGCCTTACCGTTCATCGAAAGTTTAATCAAGAACACTCACATAAAAACCAAGAATGTAGGACTTAACGAAGGGTTAAAAATTATAAATATACATAGTTTGTTTATAAATAAAATCTTTGGCGGGTATTGAGAACCCCATTTATCAGGAATGGCCTACATAACGACACGAGCATGAAGTTATAATAACTTTTTTTTTAATTTATTGTGTACGAGTATGTTTCTCCTTTCCATTTCGATGTGATCAATATTCAATCGAATTCCAAAAACGGAGGAGGTTCTCAATAATAATCTCCGTCATTTCCGGACATTTATTGATTGAAAGGACACAATTTCAGGGTGCAGTTTGTTTGGTTATAAAATCAATATAACTTGACTGGAAAAGTAAATCGGTACATTCAAATCAAGTGAGCATTTTTTATTTTTAGTCTGTTTACAAGTAGCCTTGATAATGGTACCCCATTTGCAAGTTTTTTTTTTTTTTGGGAAAAAGATTATACCAAGTTAAGAAGTCTAATATGTAGGATATAAAGTTTTTATTTAATTAGGTTATTTTAGTCAGTCACGTAAAAAAAATATTGCCGGCCGCTATATGCTACCGTGGGTTCGAAATGCATTTCCATAAGCAATATAGTTATAACGCTTTTTCTGTACTTTAGAAGGTCAGTTTTCAGTTAAAAAACTAATATTTTGATTACTAAAGCACCCAAAAAGTTATACACCTATGAGTATATGGCGAGAGATATCAAGAAATCCCCAATTTTCGAAACTCCCATAGGAGCGGGAGTAAAGCCCCGAGTAGCGGCTAGTATTAATAAACCTATAATTAAAGAAGAAAACCGGAAAAAAGTAGCGCTCCCCATTTTTTAAAAGTAGCTAAGTGATTGTAGGTAATTAATTTGTCTCTAGTGGGTTACGTATTCAAGGCCATTGAATTATTTAGGCTACCCTGGTTGATGTATTGTAGCGACACCGTACTTGGAAGGTACACGTTATTTTATTTAAGTAACTTAACAAACCATTATTTTTTCGTAGTAAACACTAGTATTTCTTGACTGTCACCTGGGTTATGTGAATATTTTTGTGCTACACTTATTATGAAAATGAACAATCGAAATTTTCGACATCATAGAATTAGAAAATCGTAAAAAGTGAGCTGCCCTGGTGGAGTTTTGGTGATCACTAATATAATTAGCCAGAGTCAATCTTGGAGGAAGAATTTGCGGATGATTTGACACATAACAAATTTAAAAGGGCGAAAAATCATCCTCGGATTAGATTTTTTGCGGATCAATTGTCACCTAAGTCGATTCGACTCTTTATTAAAAGAAGATGAAGAGTGGCATTTTCAAATGATTATTATTAATATGTTTTTGTTATTCTGAATTTTTGATTAAGCTTGTTATGTAATATACGTGACTTTTATTAAATAAACAATTTAATCAATTTAAGAAGAAGAACAAATAAACAAACATACTAATTTAGATGTTACTCAGGATGCAAAAACACCCAGCCCATTCAAACTAACGTAACTAAAAGGGCAGGACCACAGACCACAGAAGATGGCGGGATGATCTTTTAGCATTAAGTCCGCCATATGTAAAAGAATATTTTTTCTTATGATCAAATAAATGACTTGGAAGTTAGAGTGGATGACCACATACGAAAAAAATAAAACAGTAGAGACTAGTAGAATACATAAAAGGGAGGTTTTTGTCTAGCAGTGGGACATTTGAGGCTAATAGTAAAAAATATTAGTAACAAATGAAACATTATTTCATGACATTAAGTATAAACAAATAGTTTTATTAAAAACCCCTGAATAATATAAGTATTTATTTATGAATGTTATTCAGGGGATTCTTTCTGTTATTACTTTCTATTATTTATTATAAATTGTAAAAATAATTAGAATTTGAAATTTAAATTTGTATTAATGGAGTACTTAACATATTCTCTACTCACTACATACACATATAACTCTGTCATGACAAGCGATATGCAGTGATGACGTCACGCGTGGGCGGACTTTCCGCTATGCTTCCGTTCAGGACAAAACGTTCATGAATGGCTTGACGACACGGCCTTTGTCCACTTGAGACTACGTGGGTTTGGAATATACTACTTTTGTACTATCGTTCATAAAATGAGTTTTAAATTAAGTTTTGTTGTAAAATAAACTTTATCTACCTTTTTATAAGGTCGGATTTAAAATTAATATAGTCAAGGTCAAGTATATTTTATCATGTGGAACGACTTTTACAAATTAACTTAAAGTGATATTGCGAAAACTTTATATTATTTGTTGTGCCAATAGCTTATGGCCTTCAAGTCTCAAATTATCCCCATACCATATTTTATTAAAACACGCTCAACGGTTCAAACATCATTACATAACAAACATCCAAAATGTTTTAATTTATAGTACTAAGTATTAAGATATTAGGTAATACATTACATACTTACATTAACAACTAAACGCACTTGAGTCGTGTTATGGATATAAAGATAAAAACACATGCCTGAAATTCCTTAAACCAAAAACAAGAGGGTTGAGGTAATCAATGAATTAGTTGAGATCTAGCTTAAAAAATAAACTCCATTTTACCACAGGAAAGATAAATATATATACTTGATTATTTATTCCACGCTTATGCAATTGTATATCGACTGTATACCTAATGGATTTATAATTGCATCGTATTTCCATAATCCAGTAAAACAATATTGAAAAGATCTCTCAATGCGATTAGAACTTAATCTATTTTAAAAAAGGAGTTATTATCTACTGAGTAAAATCGGTCAAGCGCGAGTTAGATTCGCATGCCCACTGATACTACTAGGAACATGAATTAGTTTTTTTATAAGAAAAAAAAAGTTAAATAATGGTAGGCAACGCGCACGTGACAACACTGGTGTTGCAAGCATCCATAGGTTACGGTAACCGCTTCCCATTCCCTGTTTTCATTCCAAAACTTTTTTTACTTAATATTTAAATTATTTAGCAAGCAAACAGACACATAACCATCTGATGGGAATTGAATATTAATTTTACTTTTAACAGGTATAAATAACCTCCCTATCTTCTCTTTATGAGTAATAATAATAAAAAATAATAAATTGAAAAGGAAATGTTTGTTAGTAACATCAAAAAAAATACATGCCTAAATTAACAGGAAACACATTTTCCTTTTGTAACCATTTCGTAGCCGTGCTACAAGATTTGTAGAGACTGCTACGATTACTATATCGTTATAAAAGCTGAAGATTTTCATTTTATATAAGCTCGCATTATAAGAAACTCATAAAACTTTAATTTTTATGAGTTACAATTAAAGTTAACACTTTCGGATAGTATTTGACACTTTTTGTGCAAATATCGTAGATGTGCTACGGGGTTCGTAGACGCGCTACACATATTTTTTTTTATAATAAAAATGAGTTACCGATTGACGAAGACTGATGCGGATATCTTATGAGCATGTAATATTATATTAAACTTAAGTACTTACTACCTAACTACTTTGAAGCTAGCATGCTTAGATAATAAAAGTATAAATGCAGGATTCGGAAAGAATGTTTTAATTTTTTTTTTCAACCATACATAAAACAACCTTTTATTGCTCCAGTAAAACATATAATAATATGCCAATTCAAACAATAATTCAGTACTAGATTTACCACCACTTGTGTTCGAAAATAGTATACTATTTTCGACATTGTTTTCATTATTAATCTATTCTTCTTAGATACTTGTAAACATGTACATATTTCCATAAGGATTGGCTTTGCTGTACATGATTTGGCAAACCGCCATCTGTGTTGGGATGAGGACCTCGCATTGCGATATAGGTCACAGGGATCTGTTAAGTTGCAGTGTACACATACACAACTGTGTACATAATGTATGCCGCCCCCTGATTTGTTACTATTGGTGATGATTTGTTGGCCATTTAAAGATCCGATTAAAAATATAGGTTATCAACTTCAATGTAGCTATATTGTAGATATGTAGAAGTTTGATGATTTTTTATGCTTATTAGTGTTTGTTTGTAACTTAAACACATAAAGAGGCGATTTTAATACAAAATTAATAGAAACAATTTTATTTTCCTAATAAACTGTTTATTTTGCAAGCTTTTTCACGCTACAAACGTTAGGAATACAGAAATGTGATTTTCTATAAGACACAAAGGTACTGATAATATTTTAAGCACAGTTTCAGATCACTAAACTAATCAACTTTTCCAAATAAACATACTAAAATCAATACTGAAATCTTTACAAATTGAGAATCATCTGATCTAGTTTAGTATAAAATGTAAAAATAAGTAATATTTATTTTTGTCGATGCTCATTTTGGAAATAGAAAAAAATATAAAGAGGAATTTAATAAAACATTTCACATACAATCATCAATTTTAAAAGTCGTTTTAAACATTCTTTCATTCAGGCTATAAATCAGCTCTGTCTAAATTATCTTTTTTCGTTTCAAATTGTACCATCAATCTACGATGTCTAGAAACATTTATGTTTTCGATTTTCTAAATGAATGAACCATTTTTGCAAATAAAAACACCCTTTGTTCATTCTAAAATATCTTTAGAATACTTTCCGTTCCCATTTTAATTTTCCGTCTTAAATCGGCTGTCTTTAAAAATAGAATCGTAAAATCTCTATCAATACTGGCATTTGGCACTCAAGTGAGATAATCTTATTTATCTACCACAGAACGCTCTTAAACTTAAAAGAATAAGAGTGACTTTTGTTTGTCAGATTTTTCAGTATTTTTCAGCTCTCAAAGCTCTTGAAAGTTCGAGTTGGCACCAAATTTCAGGTTTCAACGCTTCTCATTAGACGCTGCTCACAGAAACAGACGATAGAGGAGGAGGGGCTGGTTCTAGAGGGGAGAGGAGGGGTGGGGTGAGTTATAAGGCGTCAGACCGAGCCGGGCCATTGTGCCTTAAGACGGGACGTTTTGTTTCTCAGCTCTTTATGTGCCGGTATATACCACGGTTTATGGAGTGATACATGGATGTCACTCACTGATATTACCGCGCTCAGCTTTCTGTTGGATTTTGTTTTTAGACGAAAATATATTCGCGGTCGTTATTTAGCCCATATGTTAATTCAGACGTAAATAATAATTATTGACATGCAAATTCTACTCTCAGGCAAAGAAAATATAGAAATAGTAAACTTAATATAAAAATGATTGACGTCAATAAGTGATAAGAATATCCCATATTGATAATAAACAATTTCATTTCATACATAACGTGATTCTCAAGTATATAATTATGAAATCACGGCCTCATAAGCAGCCATTTTTAAATCCATGATCTCAGATTAGGTACTTATTGTATGTAAAGATGTTATTTATTTATTTATGTCCCCCTTTTCAGATTTTTGCTATACTATCAGCCTATTGAACTCTGAATCTGTAGGTACCTATTAAATGTAAAATAATGTGTTTTAAATTGTATTATTCAGATTTTATATAACTAGGATATTCCCGCGTAGGTAGCCTTTCAATTCACGCCACGGCATTTACTTTAGTTTCCTGAATTCAAATTAGATTTATGTACGTTCCCTTATCACTTAAGAGGTCGGCTGAATACATAAAAGCTTCAGTGGGTGCTTCATTTATATTTCAATTAGAGAAAATTAAAGACATCGTGAGTTACTTCCCTGATTTTCTAATTAGACCAAGAGGAAATTCATTGTTCAGCTAATTAACATTTTTAGCAGCCATTTATAGCTTTCAATTTTATTACTGCCCTTTCTTACACGTGTCCTTTTTCAGGATATTTCTTAAAATACTGAAATGGAATAACTTTGGAACATAGAAATATAAAGCTATAAAACATCATAACAACATCATGTAGTGGATATGAGTTGAGATAATGATATTTATGACTTTATCAAAAACAGGTTTCAACTTTATATCAGGTAGAAAGCTGTTACATTAACTTTCTGACTCCAACATTTGCAAATAATATATAACTACTAGCTTTCGCCCGCGTGAGATTCTCGTGAGAGAACAGTGTTTTTTACCGGGATGGAAGGTACCCTATGTCCTTCTCAATACTCCTAGCTCTGTGTATGCGAAATTTCAGGAAGATTAGTTCAGTAGATAAGTCGTGAAGAGGTAACAAACAAATAAACACTCACTTTTGCATTTATAATAATTTAGTTGGAAGCGCGTCACTTTCTGACATAAAGTGCCCAAAGGTTGACTATTAGGTATATAAAGTTTGCAGCACTAAAGTACGCCTACCTATACAAATGTGGAGTATATTCGTGGTCCAATGGTTAGTTCTTTTGCCTGTAGACCCGGGGATCATTAGTTCGACTCCCATAGGATAGTTTGTTTAGTTGTTTCCAGTTTGGTTAGGACATTGCATATTGCATTCTGATAATAAAGATGATGATTCTGTGCTTCGGGAGGCCGTTGTTGGTCCCGGCTGCCATCTGGCAGTCGTAGGAACCACGGCAGAGGCCGAGAGGCGGTTTCGAAGAAATCTAACACAAGTGTGTTAGTCGATGGCCGTGAGACCTAAACGAAATGATGGTGACAATAAAGTTAAAATAAATAAATATATTGTTTGAAAATTGAGGTGTACTGGGCCACATAAAAAAGTATTTCAGATAAGGCGCAGGAGCCACTAAGTAAGTAAAATAACTCACACCTTAACTGATATACTTTTCAATGTAGCTTACTGTACATGGGGTTTTAAGCAACGTTAGGGATTAAAGGCGTAATAAGATTGATTTATAAGTAAGTAAGAAATATAAATTGAATAAAAATTAAAACATTGTTAGTTAAAAAGTTAACTAAAAATAAAAAATATATGTAAACAGTATGACATCGTATCTAAGATATAAAGGTTATTCTTCTAGACTTGTCTATTTATATGCAAATTTTTACATGACCAAGCTTTTCTGATAGCGTGCATTTTGCATATTTATATACCACTTAATTCAAAGTTGGGACATAATCTTCGAAGATTAAACCAACCGTGACAAATATATTTTAGCTTTTTATTTGCTTTGTAAGGTAAGTTACGAATAAATTAAAATGAGAATAGGTAGTCACTCTCTATAACAGCACTCAGAGTACTACAGAGACTGGTTAATTAAGCATCAAAAGCATTGACCTTAGAGAGAAATCTATATTAAGGACTTACTTAAGTAATCCGTTAACTATTCTCAGTGCGGCTGTAAGATCATCAAGATGTCTATCTGTCTGTTGCGCTTTTACGGCTAAACCGCTGGACCGATTTAGACGAAACTGGTTAGTACACTATGAATATTATATAACTGTATGTGTATGTATATGTAGCTTATAACCTTCCTCAAAAATCAGGCAAATATATATGTAGAAAAAATTTATTGAATCAGGCAGTTCTTAAGTTATAAGCGTTTATAGAAACAAACATTAAACATTTTTTTTCTATTCCTATTTGTTAACTACCGAGTAATATGAAATGACACAGTTCTGATGCATCCAATCTTAAACCCTATTTAGCAGTGCGCAGGTGTTCAAACTATATATATATATATATATAGATGACAGTTTGAGATATAGGTATTTCAAGAACATACTCTGTAAAAGACTGCCTAACATGATGATTATTTGAGTACGTACCTATTAATACAACCTAAGTAGTTAGTAGTAGTATCTATTGTTAGAAAACTTAACTGGTCAACTGAGCTCGTGGGCATAAAAAGAGGACCTAGTTACTCGTACCTATCTTAAAAGTAAATTATAATTTCTTCACATACCTTATTCTTATGAGAAAATAGCTAATAAAGTTAAAAGTATACGCTTCGAAATATCATTAACCCATGATTTATCATCAAGGCACTTAAAAACACTCAGGGACAATTTTCATGTCATTACGCTCGTCTGGCCGTGTAGGCTCTTAGTGGGCGGATCCGTCTGCAGTCGACACGTGTAGCAGCCTTAATGAACTGTTACGTCAAACCCACATCAGCCTTAAGTACTACGTTATAAGGGCCATTTTACTTTCATGCAATTTACATCAAAGAAAGGTAGACAGGCTAAAATTGACAGCGGGCTTTTTATAGAGATTCCCTGTTATTTTAGGGCATTGGAATTTGAATTCCAAATTTAAAAATATACTTATCAGTCTTCACGTCTGAGCGAAACCACGAGATAATGCTAGTTAAACAGTCGTGTAAAATTTGAAGGTTTTTTATTAATTTTAAAATTATAGATTTATTCATTAGTTTATGTTCAACATAATATAATTAAGTATTATATTTATAAACTAGCTGACCCGACGAACTCCGTACCACTTGAAATAGAGCACTTTTCTCACCTTTTAAAGCTTCCTTGAACTTTCACAAATATTTAAAGTCCAAAATTAGGCAAATAAGCCGAGCCATTCTCGAGTTTAGCCGGACTAACGAACAGCAATTGATTTTTATTATATAGAAAGATGAATCATTGAAATATTTAAAATATGAGTATGTAACATTCAAGAAATATACTAAGTCCCACAGTCACACATCACTTTGAAGAGTCTGAGAACTTACGAAAGCTCTGACAAAGTTCGTAATGGCGGCGACGTGTTTCGGAGCCCAAGTACTCTTAATGGTGACATAGAATTTTGAAAATTGCTTCTTGAGTCCAACAGAGCCTAGCTTATACCTTCACCGAACATTTTAAATAAGGTCACGATATCGTCCTTTGGGTCAAAACTTGAGATAATTTGTGGCTACCTTTTTGTTCTTTTAAAGTCCAAGTGCTTAATTTAGTAATGGAGTTCTTGAATCATTATTCAATTCTCCTTATGAAAAAGTAGTCAGTCAGAACTAAACAAATAAACAAATAAGGGAAAATCACACAAATTTAGATTGTTATTTTAGGATATTAATTGCACAATTTTACTGTTACATATTTGTATAAATACTAGTAGGTTTATATTTAACAATTTCCTCAGTTATTCCAAAATATTAAATGTTTTGATAATTTTGACTAAAATGAAGCACTTTTCAATAGATCCTGGCAGGATTTAAGAATCTGACACAGCATGCTAGCGTTTTACCCACAGACATTATATTTAAAGATTGGTGTGAACCTCCACCAAAGAAGGTCGCCTTAGGTTTTTAATAAGTACAGCCAAATCAAACGTTTATTTCATTCCTGATAAAGACTGAAATCAGAATATTTAATTTATCAACTCATATGTTTTAAAACTAATTGTTTTTTTAATTATCAAAATGTTTCTTCTAAATTTAGACGCAAAAGTGTATACTTAACTTTGTAGATATTACCGAAGTTAAAAACATATTTTTAACTTCGGTAATATTTAACGACGTTTTTAATTTTAAATTCTACAATAACAATATCTTATAACAAATTCTCCCCAAGAAGGGCTGGCTAATAAAGGACTGAAGGCATTAAGTGGAAACAAAGGAGGTTAGCCATGACTCATGGGGGTGGCGTCATCTGGTAATCCCAATATTGTCTAAGGTTTCCGTTCAAACACCTACTGTTCTAAGAACGAGTGAATTAATAGCTTTGAATATATTACACTTTACAAATATAAGAATGTTGTATTTCTGATTTACGTTTAAGTATTTCAGTAGTTCGCTGAATGTGTTCTATTTAGCAATAAAAAAATTGAGAGCGCCTGTGTGTAATTTGTTTTATGTGATCTTAGTAAAAAGTATTCAGCCAACAAAGCTGATAAAATAGCAGTGGCACTCCGAGAGTGCACAGAAAATGAAAAATTACGAGTTTTTGTCTTTTTCTATCTCAAAAATATCAATGCTATGTCGACGCACCAGATGAAGTTTTCAGCACAGGTTCTCACTTCAAGATACATCTCGCAGGGTAGGCAGAGACTAGAGATTTCCATTGGATACGGTCCTTAGGTACATACCTCCCTCGCCTCCTCCTCACTCATCAGTCTCGTCATACACGCTCACCAATTTCGGGTACCCCTAATGTCTCACTTTTTCTTTCAAAAAGATCCTTGATTTGGTCACAATATGTTTTTCGAGGTCTACCCTGACTGTCTCTTCTAGCCAACTCTGCTCTGTAAATATACCTTTTGTCAGTCTCCTTTCATCCATTCTCTCTACATGCTCAAACCATCTTAACATCTCTTTTTTTATCTTGTCCCTACATCCTCATTCACACCAAACCTCTTTCTAATCTCAATATTTCTTATTTTATCGCTCAATAATCCACACACCTACGTACTTTCACATTATATTTCTGCCATATCCAAGTTTCACTTCCAATGAGTATTGATCTCCAAATTGCTAGCTCCCAGCTCGTAACAATAGTTACTTAACATTTAGTCTGCTAATTGTGTAAGTTTTTTGTACAATAGTATTTTAATAATAACTACCTTACTAACAGAGCCGACTTATTTTGATAATGTCAATTGTCATACCAGTGTTAACTTGCTTACATTGAACTTTGTTATACATGACGTGCATTATTTATGAACATCGTAAGTCTCAGCTCATGAGCAGTATTTAGGTTCTTTGTCATTTAACAAAGATCCCTTTACGTATTGTTTGCGCCAACTTCCTGGGATTAGTATTTCAAACACAATCTAATGTATAATTAAATTAAGCTTGAAAGTGATCCCCTTTTCCATACTCAATGTATGCTTGCTTAATCCAAACCTTACTTGACAAGTACAACCTACAATGATAAAATTTTATGCTGCAATATAACAAAAGCGACTCGAAATGGAGATATTGAAGATTTCGTACATTCATTTATACTAGCGCCATTTTTGATCACTGCTAAGTATTTGGCTTCTAATATTTGCCAAATAATTCATTAATTTCATGTGGGATGTTCTCTGCACATCGGTTTAAAACCCTTCCGAAGCACGTAAGCCTTAACCAAATTGATAAACTTATATCCGAAAAGGAATTAGACTTAAAACGTCACGCTGATCATGCGTGTTTTGGAGACCTGCCACGTTTACTCGAGTTGAAACTATCACTTAATAACTGGTTACTGAAATCGCTAGGAGGAATTAGTATTACAAAGACCCACAAACTCAATCATTATTGTAAATGGCATTATTGTCGAGTTAGCTTAAAAGAGCAGCATTAGCTCAAGCATGCCTTTGCCTTTTAAAACTCGTTTTTTCACTAATACATATCTTTTAATATTTACATTTTCACTTTCTTCTATTGTTTTTTTATTAAGGTTTAAATAAATGGAACGAGAAACCAGAACTTATTATATTCCATTAAACTAGTTCTTCACGTAGAATAAACAATTTATACAAACGAACTGACAAATAGGTCAATACGATGCACAATAAGAGAAGTTGTGCGACGCTTACCTATCCATAAATTAAGTTAGTTTCTTTTCAAGACGGCTGACAGCAATTAATGTTTCTGAAATGTAACATATACACAAAGAACCGATTATTAGGGAAAAACTGTGTAAATAAGAATCAAGAAACTCGATGACTCATAAGCAACTCCGAGGTGGTCGTTACTTGGATTCGGTACAGTTCAGACAATAAATAGTGGTGGTGTTATTATATGAACTCCTCCGTGCCAATGTTAGTACCAGCTCCTGTCGCTAGATTGGGCTACCGTAAGTCAGTTAGTTTAGCCAATAAAAAAATCTAAATTGATTTTTAAAGCTACTTTATTATTAATGTAGAAAAAATGTACCTCGTAAAACCAAAGTAGGTCACATACGAAGTATAGGGGTCAGCTCCGTTAGTCCTTCGAATGAAGGTTTAGTGACGTCATTGCCTAGATATCGCCCTTTTGAGCTGATTGCTGGCGCCTGTCTAGACAGCTTAACCTTGCTTAGATGCGAGTTGAAAATCTACTTCAATATTAAATTAACTTCTGAATTTATCAGAATTATGTATTTTTATTCAAGATAGATACTTAAAAATTATGAATTATGTACGATATGCCAATCAAGTCTGTGCGGTATATACTAAACGTTTTCATGTAAGGGTACATAAGTTGTAATTTCTGCCCGGCCATGGTAAAATGTGTACGCCCAAAATGTACTTGTTCGACATCGCAGTGTAAATGATCTTTTCTTAATAGTTTTTGCCCTGGCTTCACCATTTGTGTAACCAATCGTTTGTTTGTTTTTAATAACTTAATTGCACAAAATTTACAAAATAAATAATCGTTTTTCCAGTCTTCTCCTTTTATACAAACATTTTACTGATAGTAACTAACAAAACAAAAAAAATGATAATAACTATAACCAATAACTAAAACACTATACCCTTAACCACATAGAATTACCTACAGTTGCCTACTTCGAATACATGACTATGTATGCCATTACAATCTCAACCTCTTAATTATTCAAGTTGAGAAGACAGTACCAATTGAATCTGACAGCTTTTACGAACATCTAATATTTACACCAGTGTAACAGAAGTCGGCCCTGAACCAGAATATTATATGATGCTAGCATACCTTGCTAGAAGAACAATTACACTGATAAGGTTATGCCTACTGACCTTTTGGTGTTCTGATAAATTATATATACTAGTTATTGCCCGCGACTCCACCCGCGTAGTAATCGGTTATATTGCGTCAAAAGTAGCCTATCTTTGACCCCTGGTCTTTAACTATATCCATATGAATTTTCATTAAAATCTGTCCAGTAATCGTAAATCCGTAAATAACAAATAGACAGACAGACTTTCGCATTTAGTATTAGCATGAAAAGTATGGATTTGCAGTACAGAACAGTGGTATGTATTGTATAATATCAAAGGTTGTAAGTTTGATCTTTTTCTTCACGATATTTCCCACGTCACGATTTCAAGCTATGTGATCATCTGTGCTGATTATCTGCTTCGTGCTTTGAAAGGCACGTTAAGCCGTTGGTCCCGGCTGCTCTTGAAGTCGTTAAAAAAAACTACGTCAAAGGCCGAGAGGCGGTTCCGAAGAAATCTGGTACCAGGGTGTGCATGGTCGATTGACCGTATCACCTACGCAAAATGAATTTATCAGAATTATGTATTTTTATTCAAGGCAGATACTTAAAAATTATAAATTATGTACGATATTCCAATCAAGTCTGTGCGGTATATACTAAACGTTTTAATGTAAAGGTACATAAGTTGTAATCTCTGCCCGGCTATGGTAAAAATGTAAACGCCCAGAATGTACTGGTTCGGCATCGCAGTGTTGATGATCTTTTCTTAATAGTTTTTGCCCCGGCTTCACCATTTGTGTAACCGATCGTTTGTTTGTTTTTAATAACTTAATTGCACAAAATTTACAAAATAAATAATCGTTTTTCCAGTCTTCTCCTTTTATACAAACATTTTACTGATAGTAACTAACAAAACAAAAAAAATTATAATAACTATAACCAATAACTAAAACACTATACCCTTAACCACATAGAATTAGAAAATCGCACGCTGTTTAACGCCAGACATTTTTTTAAATCTATGTTAAGTCATGAATGATGACAATAAATCATCATAACAGTCCTACTTTTGTCCACTATTGAGCCTACTGACCTTTTGGTGTTCTGATAAATTATATATACTAGTTATTGCCCGCGGCTCCACCCGTGTAGTAATCGGTTATATTGCGTCAAAAGTAGCCTATCTTTGACCCCTGGTCTTTAACTATATCCATATAAATTTTCATTAAAATCTGTCCAGTAATCGTAAATCCGTAAAAAACAAATATACAGACAGACTTTCGCATTTAGTATTAGCATGAAAAGTATGGATTTGCAGTACAGAACAGTGGTATGTATATTATATAATATCAAAGGCTGTAAGTTTGATATTTTTCTTCAAGATATTTCCCACGTCACGATTTCAAGCTTTGTGATCATTTGTGCTGATTATCTGATAATAAAGATGGTTCCGTGCTTTGAAAGGCACGTTAAGCCGTTGGTCCCGGCTGCTCTTGAAGTCGTTAAAAAAAACTACGTCAAAGGCCGAGAGGCGGTTCCGAAGAAATCTGGTACCAGGGTGTGCATGGTCGATTGACCGTATCACCTACGCAAAATGATGATGATCTGTGCTATGGACCGATCTGTAAACTTTAAATTTAACCGATCTGTAAATGCTGCCCCAGCTACTCTCCTCACACTATACCCATATACACACTATATCCCATCAGGCTAAATGTAATTCCCTTTGAAAGAATCAATTTTATTTATTCTCTATCTTCTCAAATCTCTATCTATCTATCTATACCTAAATATTGCTTTGGCGCCATGCATCGCATTATTCCATTTGAATGTTGCGAGCGAAAAGGCAATCAACCGGTATAATTGCGATAGTATCCGAAAAGAAATTACGCTTTTCGAATGAAAATTTACTTTTCATCAATTATATTGCTTGTTTTGCAGTGTCCATACATGTATGTTAAAATGACTACACTATTAACAATAGGTACATCTTATTTTTCGAAATTCTACACATTAAGTATATATCTGTCTATACTGAAAAAATGTTCCTAGATTATCTATGAAATGGTTTTTTTAACTTAAAATACGTTAATTTTACATCTATGAAATCATGACCACCAAGACATATTACAGACTCATTAGAGCCTTCCAATAACCCTAACGGAGATCATTATCATACCCGCGGTACCCGCTACTATGCACCCTTGAGTGCAGCGCCGAAGGTTGCCACGGTGCATTGACACCGGCAACCCAACCAAATTCGAAATCAGGCATCCCTGAAACATCGAAAGAGCAGACGGAACTTTCAAACATAGTTGGGTTATAACTGGGTGGTAGTATTAAGCAACAGGTGTTGTTACTGCGCGTTACGTAAGGAAAACGGCGCGCGCAAGCCATTGAGGCGGTAGTACGGGATATCGATTGGGCGGACGTACGCCCATCGATCCAACCCATCGTTGTATGCCGCGCTAAGTTTCACCGACTCATGTTGGTCGTATCTTGTATTTTTAAACAGTTACGACTGTTAATTGGAGGGTGATTGCTGGTCTTCGGGGAGAAATAACAGCATTTTATGTCATTAAAATAATCTGTGATTTAGTCATAAATTTATATTTTTAGAAGCTATTTTATTAAATTTTGATAAAATATATTTTTATTATCTGAAATTATAAATATTATATTACAGAAATGAGTTTTTTTAGAGAATACTCTTTTGAACTATTTCTTGAACATATGCCTAGGAAAATAGAAAATAATCTACGTGAAATCGAGTAAAAGTTTGTCACATTTCATTTAAAAATATAATGTTTTGATATTTAATTACCTACTAAAAAATACATAAAGGAAATTTAATTGAACCACAAATATAACTTTTAACTTAACCATCTTTTCTCAGTAAAGTAATCGTAACAAAGTGAACTCGATTTCTCAAGATAATAAACGAAATATGGTAATGAGCTTAAGACCTTTGTTGCGACCCGACGGGACTTATTTATGGATGGCGATGATTTTTAAGGATAACTTAGTAACTGTAGTATGTATAAAAATATTGAATAATCATTCATTTATTTATATAAACTTCATTGCACAAATTAAAAATAAAATGTACAATTGGTGGACTTATTTCCATATGGCATACTGGCATATGGAAATAAGTCCTAAAGAAAGTTGCATAATTGAATAAAAAGAAATGAAATAAAAACCGCACATTAGTTATTTATCGAATAAGAAGCTTTGTGTGTTCTCTAGTTTCAGAATAGGAAAACCCCTTACTTCCGGTTTCCTACTAAAAGAGCAATGCTAGCAAGGACATTTTAGTCATAAAAAATATGCTTACAATGTCAAGATCTTGTTCGTTTTGGTAGATCATAGACCCTAAAGTCATACGGCTTGGTCTACAACCAGGATCACGGTAATTATCTATTGAAAATAATGTCGTAGTAACTACCTTATAATGCTAGCCTTAATTTAAAATCGACTATTATAAAATATGTTTAAAAATATATAACTATTTTAGCATAATTTTGACCCTTCTTGTAGTGGAGATTTTAGGTAAATATCAAAATGGAACCTTTACATATTTACATTTGTATATCTTGTCACAGACTATAATCCATGTATGCAATTAAAAGTAATAAAAAATAGTAAAAGTATAAAATGTTTTTACTTACTTAATTAACGTTAATATGAGCTTCAAATGGTTGCCTTATGAATAAATAATTCAACGAGTGTGGTACTGTGGCACGTAATAAATAGGCCTAGTAGTCTTTTGTAAGATGTATACATACATAAGCATGTGATTTTCTACTTAAGGTAGTGTGAATAAATAATAATAGGTATTATTTGGATTATGTGCCTCGAAAAAAATATCTATAATAAAGTTGTTAGTGATTCAGGCTCCATAAAGTCGGAATTGACACCTAGTAATGAACATCCACTAGATCATATTGTATTTTGTCGTCTAAAAACCATTGCCATTTACTGGTAATAGCTAGGACCAAAGGATTAACGTTTCTGCCAAGGCAAAAGGAAGTTCAAGATAAAAATGCCATTAGTGGCGACCAAACCAAGTCAAGTCACACTAACTTTCGCTTGACACGCACGACAATTTTTTTGCCATCCTTGCATTTATTGACTTAGCAAAAATATCTAATTTATTTTCAAACGTAGTCTAGAATATTCAACACAAACACAAATAACTTAATCAAATAAATGCCATGTCATTCCACTTTTTCGTTGTCAAGATTATTTCCAAAGGCAATAAGGCATGATAGCATAACAACCAGCACAACTCTATTATCTCCCCGTCTATTTCTGTCCCGGTGGCGCCGTCTGGATATAAAATGTGGGTCAATTCAAAATATATTTTACATCGGTTGCAACAAGATTTCATTTGCAGTGAGGGCACGTCGTAACGTTGTTACAAAATGAATCAGTCCTCGTTCCACAGATATGTAAGGTCATGTAATTGCTTTGCAAACAGAAAAAGGTTGTGAAAGTCACGTCTAATGGAACGCAGGATTATAATCGGATTTTTTTCAGCATCTACTTTTTGTTACGTGTGCCATTAGGGCGGATTGAATGAACCAACAAAACCAAACCAAAATATAGAGACTGTGGAAAGTTATCTTCTCTGTGTTTTTAACACAAAAAGGATCTTAGATAAAATCTCCTTGGTATTAAGCATGTTATTTACTTGTTGTCAACACATATAATGATACTTGATTGTTGAATTATTTAGCTAAATAATAGGCATTTAATAGATTCAGGTGTTACTTTGCCGAAATCAAAGTTACAAGCACTTACCAAATTATTTTGCGTGGCGGGCATGCTGGGACTAACAGTAGTGGGTGGGCGCCGGCCGGCAGTAGTTTGCATGAACTAACTGGTGGCAGAAGCACGCAAAATAATTTGGTAAGTGCTTGTAAGTAATAGACAACTTCTGTATGTTCAAGAATGTAGAAAGAAGAGCAGTTGCTTTCTGACAATCCGTTGCTTCAATTTGTTGCTTTTTATTTTTTGTTAATTTTGTTGTTTGCCTGATGTATGATGTATAAGGTATCTATCACTTACTATATTTTACTAACAATACGTATGTCAGCTTGAAAAATTGGTACGAAGTGAATGTTGCGGCATTCGTTTTGCAATTTGTCGGGGTCGAGATGGTGAAAATGTTCATTTGTGTAGTCGCAAAAAGTAGCATTTAAAAAAAATGTGTAAGTACATTTACAATAAATATTTTCTCTTTTTGTTCCTTATAGGGTAGACGATAGTCTCAGGCTCTTAATCTTTGTTGCATATATTTTGGGATTGTGTTTTAATAGTAGATTGTTATACAAGGGAAGAAAGGAATAATTACGGCTGTAGTCCGAGTCTCACTCAGGAATTATTCCTTTTACCCGTGTTTAACACTAATTTTCATTTCGAATATACATACATACATATAATCACGTCTTTATCCCATGCGGGGTAGACAGAGCCTAGGGCCATAAGACCTTAGGCCACGTTTAGCATAATGGTAGTTGAAACAGGAAATCAATAGTGATGGGTTGCTAGCCGCATCGCCTATGTCATGATTTCCCCATTCGGCGATTCCCTCAGACGACTTTTACGGCTTGCGCGGGAAGAGAAGCAGCTGGTACATTCAATGTTTTTCTTTTTCTCCCAGACCGGCATGGCATGGCATTTCGAATATAAGGAAAGTAAAAAATAAGTTTATCTAAAATTAATAATAGTAATAACATGAGTAGTTCCTACTTAAATGATAACGTGTTGGTGATTGTTTAAATTTTAATCAGCACACACCAGGAGAATAGCAGAGGGGATACCATCAAATGTTTTAGCGAGTTTATTTTATCAGAAAAATAAAAATGCAAAATTTAATAAACCTCAAAACGTGATGATGAGACCGTCGCGTTTTTACATGTGTTTATTTTGCACTGTATGCCCATATTCATTTATTCATGAAGTTAATATTTTACTGTTGCTATAAAAATTATAACACTGGCTGTTTATACTTTTACGTTTTTTTATTGTTGAAATTTTTCGTTGCCGATTTCCTTCCAAAATCACAGGCAAAATTTTGTTCTATTTTGAAATTTCATTCCCGCCCTAGGGAAGAAAGTGATTACTATGGGTTTTTTCGACCCGTGGGAAGGCATAAAGCGTTTTCCACCTTATGCTCAGATCAGAAAAACACTACTTTCCGAGAATGAGAAATGAAAAAATGATTTCTGGCATAGTGACAGGTTGCTACTTTACCGCATTTGGAAAAAAAATCTCGTACTTCATTTAAAGACGTACTTACCTAAGTACTAATTTACGCTATTATCCATCAGCATAGGTACATACAAACTGAAATAAAGTCCTTCATAGTCGGATAAAAAAAGATACGAGAAAGACTATGGCAAGTTAAGCGATGTCTTTTTAATTTGTGGTAGTAAACTTGATTAAATTAGCCGATCGTTTACCAGCGTCGGCCGCTTAGGGCTATATTGTTATCTACGTCGAATTTGCAACAGATTAATTTCTTCATGAAAGCCGATAATCGCTTGAATTATGCCGCCGGTATTATGGTGAAACATTCCACGGGAATGAACTGAAATGAGAGATGATAGAGAGAAGTAAATTTAGTTTTGGAGCTTGGGTACCTATAAAAATCGTTGACGCGATGTCTCATTTTTTGCTCGTTCAGTTGTCAAGACATTTTAAGTTTCGCCATTGTTTTTTATACATAACCAAAGTTTTATACCTTAACAGTTTTTCAACAGTCGCCTGCCTGATGTCAACCTTCCTTGGGTATGCTTTTAAACCGACTTCTAATAAAAATTAAGTTAAATTACTATAATCCGATTACGTGGTGTCTAAAAAGAATAAAACAAGGACATAATTGAGATAGTAATCCAGAAATGCATAGGTACTTAAATGGTCATGTTAAAGCCGTGGTCGCACCCATTGTGTAGTATATACCAACAAAATGTTCGTTTAAAGGTGTTTCTATCATCCATTTACAATTCGCCGTAGTCGGGTAAAAAGGAGGGAGGAGGGAGGTTCTCAATTCGTCGGAATGTTTTATGTTTTTTTTTTGTATGTAAAATATACTTTCAGTTAAACAGTCAAGTGACTATAATTCATTTCATTCCATTAGTAGTAAAATTGGGTATACATTAAGTTATGAAAAATCCTAATTTCCCTAACAATTTTCATGAATAGAATGCACATTGAATGCAAATTTGGGGTACATTGCACTGTACAAGTCCAGTCACCTCTGCGGCATTCGGGGCTTGCAACTGCAGTACAGTGACCTCGTGCGTACGCGAGAGGGGTGAGAGGGGGACAGAAGTAGGTCAGGGCCCCTCTCCGCCCCACCCCGTCCGATCGACCGCCAAATACCTACTAACGCATTCGCACAGAGTCAGAAACAAAAATCTTAACTCACAGCCGTCAGTAGGGCTCGTTACCGTTACCAAATTAACACTATAAAGTGCGATATTTAACGTTAACTTCGCAACGTTATATCTGGTATCGTTAAAAAGGTGTAGTACCAAATTTTTTTATATAGTAACTATAATTTTGTTTGATGATTGAGAAAGTATAAATTAACGATAATTATAATCTTACTGGGCCAAATATAAATAGTTTAAAGCAATTAATACGATAGAAGGAGAAAAATTAACGTTACCGAATAAAAAATACCTTGACAAGTAACGACACCTCTTTTCTACCGTTTTTAACGGTAAAACAAGCCCTGAAAGTAGGTCAAAGTGGGTCACAGTTGTAAAAGTCCCCAAAGTTTTAGTAAGCTGCTTAGACGTTAAATTAGGGCGGAAAATGCTACTTAGGTATATCATAAATAGTCGCTATAAAACATTTATTACTTGTTAAGCGTTCTTTGATGAAAAGGCAATGTTTAAATAGGGACTTTGGAATAGTAATGAATACTTAGTGATTTAAACGAGTTTTTTAGCACTATGTAGTAGATTCACAATAAACGCGAAGTAAATGAAATTCTTGCAGTGCCCTGCGAATTCCAACCCCCAGGAATTTACGGAAGAAAATAATAGCTCAAAAACATATGAACTGAATTTCCTCAAAAATATGTTAATGTTCGACTGAATTGTAATGTTCATCAACAAACAGATATCACAGAATATTACCAGGTAGGCTTTTGTACAAAGGTTGTCTGCTTGGGTACCTCACTCCCTCTATTTCTGTTGGCAAAAAGTGTAGCTTGCATTGTTGTCTTCTGTTTTAAGGGTAAGAGAGACAGACAACATCACTCACCGTAATACACAATGATGACCACGACCACTCTGGCAAGAGTGTACCGACTGAGAAGAGAGTGGTACTGGGTAATGTGGCGAATCATCCTAGACTCCCTCAAAGTGGAATCAAGGCTACGATGACCGCACACCAGGCTATACAAGAATGGTGGCCTGTGTTTTGCTTAACTATTAAGGACTGAATTTTTACCCCAAACCTTTATAATGAATTTTTATTTTCATTTTATGCCTCTCACAAAAGGCTTTTACACAACATCCGACACAAATCATATTACCCTGTCATTTCTACGACGTATCTCCGAAATTTCGAGCTCAAAAGAGAAAAATTGGGTTCGGATTTAATTACGAAACCAAGCCCCAGTTTAAATAACCTCTCCGCTCGATTGCCGATCTCCGATTGAGGCTAGAATAGGACGAAAATTAAGGTAAATACAGAATAAATGATAAAAAAAATCATTACTTATTTTTACAAAGAACTGACAATGAATTGCTAAAGGTTGCCAAGCTCAGAAATTAAAAATAACTGGAGCGATTTAGCTGAAAATAATAAGCTAAATTTAAACTGAGATTTTTTTTTTAAATAGGGAACGGAACTTCAAAAATACGTATATACAGTTACAAATATTAACTACCGCCAGTCTGAGTTTATATCACGGAGGATATAAACACAGAGGATATAAAGGTTTATATGCGTTATACTTCTGTATTATCTTTATTTTGTTTCGAAATAGGATGTGACGATATTGCGGGAGGACGGAAATCGAGAACTGTGTTTGTTGTAAAGTAATAACTCCTGAATGAAAAGGGTTCGATGGAAATTTTTATTAGTTTTACATTCGCGCCTTGCTCTGCTTCGTATTGAATCAAACGTTATTCCTTGTTCCCTCCATTAGCAAAATAGGAATAAACTTATCTTCCTCTCCCAACATCAATAAATCCTCGTCAATCTTTTTATATATGATTTTGTATTTTTCTTCCTTCTTCTTCTTCTTTCAAGTCGTGTTCCTCATAGCTGAGGGTCGTGACCACCATAATCCAAGCTGGCAGTTAGTATCCTCCAGTCATATCTATTCATGGCCCGGTATATGGCCTCTTGGGTGTACATTTCAACGCTGCAAGGAGAGGGTCGATCCAGCGCGTTGGTTTGCCCCAAGATCGCGATCCCGCCATACGGCAATAAATTTGTATTTTAGGGGGTTAATAAAAAAATCTATGCTTGTTACAGGAAAATGGGCGAGCGGCGCCGGATCTGACGGCGTCGCCGGGCCGCGTGCCGCCCGGCCCACCGCAGCCGCCGCGCGCTAACCACGCGCCGCCCTGCGTTCTGCAGCCTGACTTCCGGAAGGTAACTCATTTATTAAAACTTAAAAAAAAATTACAAATGGTAAACTAAACGCCATATGGAAAGGCGTACGTGACACGCGTTCTTATGCTGCGGTAACGACTTCTCAACAAATGGGCCCTTAGAGATTTGAAACAACCGGGATGGAAATTGACAGGCGATCCTCTCTGCCGAATGTATATGATCGCCGGTCATACTGCTTGTATGCGTGTATTTTTTGCTTGTGTTGGATAATTTTGTCAAGTGTGTGCGTAGCGACTTAATCTAAAAATGCATTGGTGTTAATATTTATTGTGTGTTTTTCCTTACTCCGTACATAATATTACTTTTTCACGTAGAAATAAGTGCGCGTGGCGTTTTTGGTTATTTTGATGCTCTAAGGGTGAGCCATGAGCCTGTATGTCTACTTAATAAAAGGTATACAAAAATATATGGCTCTCTCTACCAGTAAACTATAGGACAACAAACAGAGTGTGATTGATGGCGATAAAATAGAAATACGATACAGTACTGTCGCTGCGGAACCCAGGGACGCTTTTATAGTTTTTATACTGTCTGCATGGTCTTCGATATCTCTGTGAAAAAAACAATTTTAAATTATATTCTTAAGCCGAAAACCGCTCTTACAATTATATTGACTTGTGAATTTGCCTACATTTTGGTCTTGTTCTTTTTTTCCAGGTGTCAGGTGTCAGTAATGAAATCTTCAGGCAAATTGAAATGGTTGAAAATGATCACGACTCGACCACGGCCGCGGCGCTCGAGGTAAGCTTATTTTAAAATATTCAAAATACCTACAAGATTGACGTTAATACTCAAGCACTTAACATTTTCCTTTAGTAGACTTTTGACAACTGAAGGTCAAGTTAAAATTATATGAACTTGAATATATCAGTGAATGTCACATTGGTTTTTAACACAGAGTATTGAATTTTCTTATCGCTCGTGCACTACGAATAAAGCTTTTCCGTGCTCTGTCGCTCTGTGGCTTTTAATCCAAGTTTTATCATCAAATGCTAATAGTTTTCATGGAAAATTATCGACAATTTGCAACATTAAGATCATATCTTTTGATCGCGTTGACGTCTAATTTTGATTATTTTAAACGGTTTCTTACCTAAGTTACATTAGCACTATTATAATATTCTATGCCCGAGTCTTTATTAAGATTACTTGCATTCCTTAGACAGACAGACGAATAACAATATGTCTTATAAAGGTTCCGTTTTTGACTTTTGAAATACGGAACTCAAAATAATAAATTGGATGTTATTAGTAACAGAGGAATTGTTTTCAGGCGGTGGAGCGCCGCGGCGAGATGATCGTTCGGATACTGGAGCTGAGGCAAGTGGGCCGGAACAATATAGAAGCCGCCAAGAAATTTTTCTCATTACAGGTGGGTTTATTTAAACATATTTTTTTTTAACAAACGTCCATTATTAATAAGATTAATTTTGAGTATCATTCTACATCATCATTACAACTTTAATGAAAGAAAAAAGTCTAAATTCCCAAAATAGATATATTCTAACAAAATAATACGCATCTGATACCTAAGATTTTGTAGGAATATAACCAATTTAAGCCAATTAAGAAATTCTAATTCAATCACGTATCAAAATAACTGTTCCATACACTATGCAGCTATTCTCAAAATAGGCAATTTTCCTCGCTCCATTGACCCCGATTCTAAACTCGTAACCTAGTGCGGGTCCCGTGAAAGAAGTCTACTCCACGGTTTCATTGTTCAGGGCTGGCCTAGATCGCATGGAATGTGAACGCAATCTAGTCTGCCATTGTTGGGGCCGTGCTATGTAATATGCCAGGCCTCGCCGCACGATGACAGCCCTGCGGTCGGTTCCGATATTGCGTGAATTCTGGTTATGCGAAACACGAACTTATGTTTATTTACGAGTGTCTCTAGAACTGAAATGTATTGTGAATTATGGTTTTCAATTACGATATGACGACTTGTTGATATTTTTGACGACTTATTGATATGGTTACCTACCTAGCATACTTTTAACTTGTCAGGCAAAACTGGAGCTTTGCTTTTGAAAATAAGGAACTGCCTACACTTTAAGTTTAGAGCACACTAGCAGGACAATTAGATTGTTTTACAGCCGTTTCATTTAAACTAACTATTATCTTTTTTAGTTATCGTCGGTTTATCTGATCTGTCTAAAGATACCAAAATATAATATGTATATAAGTAATAAATATACATAAAGATGTACAGCAATGAGTAGAATAGAATAGTAAAACTCTTTATTGCACCAAACAAATGTATACATAGAGTAGTTTAATCAGACTTTATTTCTTTACCAGGATTCCCGCCATATAGTCCAACTTGTGGAGATCGTGAAGCGTCCAGGCCAAACCCTGGGCTTGTACATTCGCGAAGGAGATGGTGGCGCTAGGACAGATGGTGTCTTCATCTCCAGGATAGCACTGGAATCTGCTGTTTATAACAGTGGGTGTTTGAAAGTCGGGGATGAAATCCTCGCAGTGAACCTCGTTGATGTGAGAAGAATGTCACTGGATGATGTGGTGATCATCATGTCGATACCCAGGAGGCTGCTGCTCTGTACGCGGCAGAGAAAAGGTATGTTGTTCTGTGGTGACTTTTTGATATATTAAATACATATATATACCTAGGTAATGCTCTCTATTGATCAACAAATCAATAGGCTCTAATACTAATTTTATAATATTTACTTACTAAATTTCTCTTTTAGTTGAATCTGATGATCAACACTAATTATGTAAAAAAAATATAATTATGCAAGTACTGGCTGCAAAGAATTAATCGAATGCCAAAGCAATAAAAAAAGTTATGTTTTGCCGCCTTTGTTTGCAATTTGTTCTATGTCGAGCGACAGTCTTTTGTTTCGTTGTTAATTTGTTTAAAGTACCAATTCATGTTATTATTTAAAGTTCAGTGAATGATTGATAATTTAAGTGCAGTGCGTTTCAAAATTAGTACAGCTCGAACCAATCCATTTACAGTTATTCAATATGTATGTTGCATTTCACGTGTTCACAATATATAATTTTAGATAAGTTAATACTACAAAAGCTATTTCTTTTATTCTATTGTATTTACGAGCTTCCCGCAACCTACTTAAATATAAGAAATGTATTAGTTTGGACGTTTGTGTCAATTATACTTAGCCGTTTAGCAGATATTGAAGAAACAGATAGTGTCTTGGATATGCTACTTTTTGTTTGAAAAGCTGCGAGAAAAATCTAGTACTTAGATCAAATTGAGCGATTTTTCGGTCTCGCCAAATTAAAGGGTAGCATATAAATATAGGGAAAGCATTATATATTTAGAATATATAATAATAAATGCAGGTAAATCAGGCCCAGGGTCTCCATCGCTGCCGCGTTCCGAGCACAAACCTCCTCCTGTAGTGGTTCTGAAGAGGGACTGTCGTGACGACGATGACCGCGATAGAGATCGCGTTGATGGCCTCTATTCTCAGTAAGTAAAACTACATAAGTACCTAATACAATATTTATACTTATTATTGCGAAACAGCAAGCGTTTGTAAAGTAACGACTTTTGTAAAAATACAAATTATACTGTTTGTGGACGACATATAGAAGATTCACTTCGTAAAATTATTCGTTGGTTATTTAGAACACGGTGGTGTGTCGCCAAGTCCAAAAAGAGAGAACTGGCCAACAGCACCGTTTGTATGTTTACACTAATAAAAACAACAAAATGTTAATTATAAATTCCATTAAAACTTATATATGTTTTGACTCGATCTTTCACGATATCGATGAGAGAAAAGGATATAACATATTTTTGTATGAGCTTAATTTTTGAGAATAACCCCCTAACTCATAAAAAATGACAAACGTGTATTTAACCCATTTTGACTATAGTATGTTCTCCCCCTTTCTGTTACCAATATTTAAAGCGAAACATAAAATTTTTAGTTAACTTGGGCATAAGAAACGATTGTTAATTTTTATAAATGAGGGGATCTATTTTTCTAAGTCAAAGTAAAGTAAAATTGGTCGCACAGTGCTAGAACTAACTTTTTCTTATAGACACGGCACTCTTCGGTCTGGTGGACCAGGAAGCAGCGTGCGTCCCGTAGGCGACGGCCGGGAGGAGAGGAGTCGACTGCAGTTGGGAGCGTTGTCGCCAGACTCTACGGCACTTGACTTGTATTATAACCCGAGACCACCATCTGACCATTCAACGTGGAGGTAAATTATTGTTTAAATAAACAATCTTTCAATCAATATATATAATAATCAATGCCACTTTTCGTTGTAATTTTATAATTAAATAACGGGCTATCCAAACAAATGTTTAGGCTTTGTTCGGACTATCTAGTAGATGGTTTAGTGAAATTTGCACAAAATCGGTCGAGCGGTTCTTCATTTATCACATTTTTTGAATTTTACGCGGGCGAAGCCACGGACAAAAGCTAGTACTCTATAACTCTTGATTTCATTTAAAAACGACATCAAACGAATCTCAAGACGCAGCTCAGGTAGCTTCAAAGTGTCAATAAGGGAATCTTTAAAGCGAGCTACAATAGTTTATTTCTATTATCTGAACGATGAAGAATGCGTTGTACTTTATTAAAATCAAATTGCCAATAACCACATGTTCAGTTTAATCGTAAAGTGGAACTAGTCATTGCCTTAACATGTAGTGTTGACGAACAACTCTATCAATTAACTTAATGTGTATTTCTACTAAGATTAATCGCTGCATAGTCTACCAAAGACATGTGTTTATGTACTTATTACAAGCCTAATAATACTATAGTACTTATATTAGAATATTTTTTATATAAGTTAGTTTTAATTATTGTTATTATTTTATAATTTAAAAGTGTTATTTAAATATGCTGTTTAAGCCTAATAATAAATTTTAATTGACTAAATCTTCAGTTACAGGCCCCCACCACCAGTGATAACAGAGCAGCCGAAGTCGCAGACGACTCATTTCGTGCCGTACGAACGGTCGTACCCGAACACTCTCGAAAGCTTAGCCGAGAAGGTGCATTCTTTGTACCCAGGAGATACTGGAAGGTTAGTTCATTTTCCCATATTTTATTTGTTTCGCACAAGTAAATTGTTCGACTCAGGCAATCATGACAAGAAGGGCAATTTGGAGAATGTTGAACTGTGGGCAAAATTGACAATTAAGAAAAAAAAAAGTTTGGATCGCATTATTTATAAACAATTAACTGCAACTAAGTGATTAAAAATATAATAACCCATGTCCGTAAGCAATGTTGCATTTACCAAATGGATTTTTATCTGTTCAAGTTCCTAGAATACATAAGTATTTTAAATAATGTAAAATTTCTTATTAATTTAATTAATTCTTATTAACTTAATAATTATATATAAAAAAATTCTTAATCTGAAACTGCCAAACTTTCTTTTCTAACAGCTCAAGATATGGTGGCCGAGTCCCACGCTCTGGTTCAGAACAACAGCTTCCAAGGGCGGAAACACATTCAGACTTCGGTCGCCACTCGTTGCTCAGATCTAGTTTGAAAGCATCCGCCGCTGGACCTGGAGGTTAGTCTAATATGCAGATAGTGCTGTCTATGGACTTAAAAGAAAAGTCATGAAAAAGCTCGTGTGTCTAAAAGTATTTCCTTATAATCAAATATAAAGTATAAAAAATGATCTTTTTTTCAGCATCAAGTTTAAGATACAACCAGCGATATGGCGGCGTAGGAATGACAGGCCCTGGCCTAACCAGTAGTGGATTAACAAGCTCAGGCTTAAGTTCTGGTTTGGGGCAAGGTCTTCCTTCAGGTTTATCAACTACTGGCCTAAGTGGTCTCACAGGATCAAGCTTAGTCGGCTCTGGATTGACGAGTTCAGGACTAGGAACAGGATTATCAGGAACTGGATTAGGATCATCTATGGTCGGAGGTTATGGTACGACGGGATTGGGCCTACCTTCGTACAGTTCTAAATTTGGAACCAGTAGAAGGAATCGAAGCTTGGATTATTCGTCAGACACAGAAGCGACAGCTCCGACAAGGACTCCTTATTATTCTGGTCTTAGTGGATATCGGAGTAGCACGCTGGGCAGAGATATTGGATCAAAGTTTAATTCTTTGCCGAGGGACGTAAGAGGCACAGGTCAAAGGTAAGAAATTCCTTCCAAAATTCCTTCGATCATATAATATTTAGGTTTTAGTAATAAGCGTTGTTACATTTGGCATTACATTTTAACAGGTTGGGATTAAGTAGACGGGCAGGAAGCGTTCTTCAAGATGAGCCGGAACCATTGTCTTCTCGATTAGACCTTCGTTCTTCCAGAGGTAATTACACTTCATTTGTAAATATTGTTATTTCCTATTATAAAGTCAAAACAAGGCTTGAGTCTCGACCAGGTTCAAAATGGCAAATTATCTAGATGTAAAGTCAGAAAATTAATATATATACAACTGCGATTAGATTTAGGTCTTATTTATAAATTAACAGTATCTGATATAGTTTATAAAAGCCTCGCTACTGTACCTATAACCATAACTTGAGAAAAACTTGTGAAATCGAGCAAATGATACCACAAAAATATCTTGAAAAAACACTTTATTTCATACAGTATTGCCATAATGTCTTCAGTAATAGAATATTGATTCATGTTCTTTATGAAGAGGTTAGTATTTGATTTTGGTACAGGTCGTTTACCGTCTTCACCCTCAGTGTTCACGTCCGACGAGTACCGAGCTTGGCTGTCCCGCGCGCCCTCGACCAGCGCGTTGTACGAGACGCTACGACCTCGTCTGCCTACTCACTACTCAGCAGAAAATATTCATGATGCGCTCAAAAATGTAAGTAAAATCACCAACAGAAAGCTCAAAAGACTTTATTGTGACTTATTTTGGTTGATGATACTATCCAGAGTTCTTGGTTATAACGAGATACCTATATAGATTGTTTCATCATTTCAGCCGCAGGCTGTCCACTGCTGGACATAGGCCTCCCCCAAGGATTTCCAAAATGACCTATTGGAAGCGGCCTTATAGATTGTTTAAATAATATTTATTTGGTTTCTTGTTTAATAACAACTATGCCTAAGTACTTAGAAAGCGTTAAGAAGTAAACTCATCTCCTTTCTAATTATGAATCATAATCTACCCAATAAGAGCCAAATGTTCCTAGAAATAATGTATTTTCATAACTACGGACACCACAAGGTAAAAAATATGCATTCCGGTATGTTCCACATGTATGCTCACCACAGACGCTCACAAAGCCATCTTATTCACAGATGGAAAGCGGCAGCCGCTACGGATCAACACTAGGCCTCGCAGGCCGCAGAATGGAGAGGCCTCGACATCTTCCAGCTCGCTCACTCTCTTCACAACAACTCGGCCCCACGGCAGGCGGGTCGCCTTCAGCTCGTCGAGTGAGACAGCTGTTGGAACTTGGCTCAAGGTTCAACTGCCCTAATCCGAGCCCAGTACCGACGCCTGGATCGAGGCATCAGCGGCATCTGGATATCAATCCTAATGGTATGTGTCATGCGTGTCTTGAATTAATATGTTATCTTATTACTTAAATCGTAGATTGTTTAATCTATATACTATCCTTACCCTGCGATCTTCGTATCGCCAATTAAATTTAAGAGCCAAATAACTTAAGACATAACTTACTAGTTATTTGGCCTATCCGTTGTCTCCAGGCAGATGGCAGTCGTAAGGCTATGTCAAATTAATATTGACCACTAACATACACCCAGATCATGATCGTTTGGTCTAGACCAATTGTCCGAGGAACGTAGCTTTCTTGCAAAAAGGAAGAAGGAAGTCATTCTGTTGTAATAACCAAACTTCTAGGCTCTGAAGCATAAGCGAGGGATGTAACTGGGATGTGTATCGTGTGTATCGTGTGTATCCCATCTCGAGCCTGTGCTCGAATGAAGAATAAGAAGAATAAATTCAATCTAAAGTTAAATATTGAATATATCTTATTAATACCATCTTATTATTTATTTCCAAATTCATGTACACAGAAAAATATACAAAAGCAAAGAACATAGAATAAAGAACATTAGTACAGAGTGCTGCTTATTTCTAAAGAAATCTCTATCTTAAGTATGGGTCCTAACTTAAAGGAAGCACGTCGAACCTTTGGGTCCTTTTGTACTTACCCCATCCCTTACTCACCCACATTGGGATTTATGAAGAAGGACTGCATGAGCTTCAGAATATCACCTAGTGCGCGATGTGCATATAGTCCTCTAGGTCAGGGTACGCTGCTCCAAAGAGTTCCATTCGCTTGCTGCCCAGTGAGTCACAGCAACACAAAATGTGGCTATTTTATAGAAGATATCATAAAACCATTGTTGCAGAGTTCCTAAAATACAAAGTGGATAAACCCGGATCTGGTGGTCTATCGGCCTCCATGACCGGTCTTTCCCGTCTCTCTGGTGGCGTATCGGGCATGCTCTGGGTGCACTTACTGGCGGGGCGGGGACTCCGGCCCGCGCCCTCGGGGTCTTCCCCGGGATCCCCGCCCTCGGGCCCACTAGCGCCTGCGCAGCCTCCAGTCGCGCCACGGGACCTGTATTGTGTGTTGGAGTGCGATCGAGTGCATAAAGCAAGGACTGTTGTAAGTGATTTTATTCTGTATTTTTTTATACAATCACATTGTCAGTCAAGTATACTGCAGCAAAAGTTTGGCATGTGACATATTTATGCTTGCGATTTCTTAAAGGTGCCATTTGAAATGACCTAGAAAATTTCACCATAGTACTTCAATACTTCAATGATATAATTTCAATGTCTCTTTCATCATTCAAACGGGAACATCACTAAGCAGCAGTGCTTGCATTGTTGCAAGCGAGATAGAGGTGCCTAACTACCTTTGTCTTATGGTCTACCTCTGGTAAAATGGTATATTTAGCAAGACAAGCAACTAACAGTCACTTGTTGTTAAGCGGTGATGCTAGTCTATGAACGCCTATAACAACACAAGGGCATCACATTCGTTGTCATCTCTTTGACAATAGACATCATTTGAATTTGACTCTTATTTTTATTACATAGGTCCGCACTGGAGAACTCCAGTTCGACTGGGACGAGTCATTTGAGCTGGAGCTGGTGGACAACAGACAACTGGACGTGCTGGTCTACTCGTGGGATCCCCAACACAGGCACAAGCTGTGCTATCGAGGCATGGTCATCTTGCCTGACATGCTGTCTCGCTCACCATCACACCAGCTGGCTATCAAGGTAGACCTTTACCTACCTCTAGCATTAGACATTTATACAGGCCATGAGCATCAGGTGAATAGGTGAATTTCGATCTATTTATCGACTGTTAGTATCAAGAATAGACTTTGAGTAAAAAATACGCGTGATCACCGTAGCCAGAAGAAAATATTGTATCTAGAATAGCATAGCATGTACCCTGTTGGCTCGGCTTTTTGGAGGTACTGCTGTGCCTTCAAACGTTGATGTTTCATGTTAGAATACTAAAAGCGGTGTTAAAAGCACAAGTTTAGTATAATATCACAGGCAAGTTGCCGACCTTTTAACTATATTGCAATAACAATAAAGAAAGGTGATTGAATAGAATTACATTAAAACTTTCACAGTATAACCTAAAGGAAAATTGAGAAAAGGAAAAATTTACTATTAGGCCACGTAGCTCGGATGTAGGTAAGCCTCCATCCAAGCTACGTGGCCTAAGAGTAAATTTTTACTATTACTAATATTCATTATTTTATTTGGACCACCAGATGGAGCCACGCGGTACACTTTACGTCCGCTTCCGTCACACGGAACCCCACGAGTTGTTCAAACGTCGACCAGCGCCGTCCCGTCTATCCCCACCCCCGCTGTTTGGGGCGGAACTGGAAGCAGTGGTCGCGAGGGAGATCAGACCTCCACATGCGCCTCCAGTGCCTCTCATTGTGAGGCGATGTGTCGAAGAGATTGAGAGACGAGGGCTTGATATTATTGGTGGGTATCTTGTCTTAGCACCTTGAAAAAGCCATTCTCGCGTCTGTTAACTGACAACCTGGTACTTATAAGTAGTTGAATTTTCTGTCAAGAGAACGTAACTCGATAATAAATAAATACAAGAAATTTCCCCATTTCCATATCTGCATTAATATAAGAAAATCTTACATTCATGCAGATATGGCGATTGTACAGCGCTTTACCTACAGTTAGTCATATATTTTTAAAGATTTCTGTTTGTTTTACTTTACGCTATGATGGCGGCATTAGAATTTTTCAAGCCCACAGATTTATTAAATTCGCCGAGAATAAAGCTGTAAAACACACTTGGATGATGATAATTGGCAGTGGCTGTATTAAAAATAATAATATTATTCAAAATAAAATGTTAGATTTGAACAAAGTAAATGTCTTCCTATACAGGTCTATACAGGTTATGTGGATCGGCGAGTAAAAAACGGATTCTTCGAGAAGCATTCGAGAGGAACGCCCGTGGCGTAGAACTAGCACCAGATTCGGTTCCCGACATTAACGTCATCACGGGACTCCTGAAGGACTACTTGAGGGAGCTCCCGCAGCCGTTGTTCAGTCGCTGTTTATTCCAGATGACTGTAGATGCATTAGGTATATAATTTTTTTTTTACCTATGTCTTCTGTATTTTCAACATAATATAAATTACTTGTTATTGAAATAAGGTAATTCGTATATACTTACTTATGCAATTTGAAAAGCTGTGTTCTAGTTAGTCGAGTCGCTTCGTTGTATACTTATTAATAGCCACTCATTAGTCACATAAGGTAGTCACAAAAATATTGCGTGTGAATTCTGATTTTATACGCTGACGTTGATAATTTTACCATATTTCAATAAGATAATTCTAGAGGTAAATTTTTCACTATTTCTTTTCTTTTTAAAAAGACAATTATAATAATGTAGTTATTGATATTGTATATGATTCAATGTAATACCCAAAGTTAATACCATGCTCGTATATCTTCATACTTACAAAAAAAAACGTACTAACAATACCTAAATGAATATCTCACAGCCGTATGCCTGCCTGAGGACCGGGAAGGCAACGCCCGTCTCATGGCATCGATCGTCGAATGCCTCCCGAGAGCCGCCCGATCTACCTTAGTGTTCCTTCTGGATCACTTGGCTTTGGTAGTAGCGGCTCAAGACCGAAACAAAATGTCGCCTCAACACCTCGCAGTGGCACTAGCTCCACCACTAATGCTGCATTCGCAACCACAGGCCGAACTGGAATACCAAAGACCAATACATATACTACAAGCACTCCTGCAAATCTGGCCACCGCCTAAGCGTTCAGGTAATGTTATCTGATTCTCTTGTTGGATTTTGAATACTTTTCATGCACTACACGCTGCCAATGTACACTGTTACTGAGAGATGTGGTCACCATGTTTGGATTTTTAAACTTGCAGATCATTTATGGTCAACATTTAATTTATAGAAAGCTCGGTTTTTTTGTTTATAGTCTATTCGAATCTACATTTGGGTTATCAATAATATAATATTGTTGGATAAACAACGTATATATAATTATTAAGTGATAATTCTCACAATTTGTGCAAAAGTCGGTGTTCATATTATAATCAGTACTACTTTTATGAAAAAAAGGGGTAAAAATTGAATTTAACATTCTGTTGAGATTAGAGGAAAAAATAATTGTTTAATATATTTTTTTCGCTTCACCAGTGCTTTTTATACATTCCGTGTGTTCATTACCATTTCACATTAGACAAATCGAAACGAACCGGTGAAAGCAAGACCATCTGATCTAATCAAGTCATACTTTGTATATTCTTTTCTTTGCAAGCATCCGTATTTTAGCTTTCGTCAAAAGGAGAGGCTCTCAACGTGGCTAAGGAAAAGCTAAGCGGTACCTTAACGCATGTATGTTTGTAGACAGTTCGGCGCGGCGAGCCAGCAACCGGGCCGCGTGGAAGCAAAGTCAATGCGTCGCCAGCGGGCTCACTCATCCTCCCCCAAGGTTAAAATATATAAATATTGAGGTCAAAGTGCCGATATTGTTACGTCAAAACGCAAAAGAATCCATGATACTTTCTTACTGCTTAGAACAGATTTTCCGATATTTTCCAGTCCATTTTGCCTACGTCGTTTTTTTTTTGCCAAAAAAAGCATATACAGTTTAGGCCTTGAACACACTGGCGGTCAGAGTTCAGAGTTCTGTATTCCGCGTTCTTATAATTTATGGAGACCGCGGCGATTTGAGCGCCTTTGTATGCGAATGATTCTAAGATACCGCATATATTACAGAGAACGCAGAACTCGGTACTTTGACCGCCAGTGTGTTTAGGGCCTTAACTTTTTTTGGCGCCACGCCGCCGGGGACATGATAATAAATAATTATAATACAAAGACCAAAGTTACTTCGCGCGTTAATAGAGTACCGACTCAAATATATTACTAGAAAAAAGATTATGTAGATGATAACTACAGCGTAACAACATCGGCACCACATTCTAAATCGTCCCTTAGATCATTAAATTCATTTATTCATATGTTCGAAAAGGTGTCCGAAGAAGACCTTATTCTTGCAGTTTCTACGAAAATTGTAATTATATTAAATTACGAATACCTCACTTTAAATACAAGACCATAGAACACTGAACATTTTTGCATTTTCTGCATGTTAGTTGAATGCCAGAACTTGCTTGCAGAAACTTAGACTATTGCTGGATTATTAGATATTACAATAATTATTAAATAATAATTTAACTGCAAAAAGTAGTGTAAATGAAGAAAAAGTAGTTGCGATTATTAAATCAATATTACCGAGTTAATTGACTTGTTCAAAGTAAAGTGATAGTTTAAAAAATATGCATTTCTCAAATATTACTAGACAAAATATAGAAGCATTTTGCATTATAGGCTCAAGTATTTTAATACTTGCACGTCATTAGATGTACTAGGATAATACGGCTTTTTGCGTTTGCGCGGTATAAGAGAACTTCAGAGTAGAATAGTCATATAGGTAATATATTTTTTTAGACATATTATCATTGCACTGTGTAAAATATTATTGTACAGCACACTCGGCAAATAGCGGTTTATTAGCAAAGGGTACTATTAATATTATTAAGTATGATGGAATTATTATTTCACTTAGAATTATTTATCTGTAAAACCAAATCAAACAATGATTTCGTAAATTTTTTAGTGCATATAAATTAAAGCAAGCTGTACCGTATAACAAATTTGATGCCTAAATTTTTTATTACTTATAAAAATTGTTTTTATAGAAAACAGTAATTTGTTGACCTCAAACACCATAAACATCAGCGGCCTTAGCCAAAGTCACAATCTCAAAACGTTAAAGAAATACGACAAAAACAAAATGTATGGGCTTGACTATACACGGAGGATATTATAAAGGGTTTGGTATACGAGTGACCACGTGATTTAGCGCAATCCCATACATTTGGTTCTTTTCGTCATTCGTTAACGTTTTGAAATTGTAGCTTTGGCTAATTCCCACGGGCACGAGAGCGTATACTTTAGCGGCCGCTTGAAAAATAAATTAAATCAAAAACAAAGGAAGGATTTGTGCGTGAGGCATTTGCGTTAAAAATACCAAGAAACAGATAGCCGCGCAAACGCAAGCCGTCTCACCATACTCAGCCTTGCTAACGAGAGCCCCCCCCCTCCAGGCCGAGTTCCGCCCTCAGTCAGTCCATATCGGCCTCCAGCGGCAGCATTAGCAGCATCTCAGCAGCCAGCTCTCTCGGCTCGGCCCGCGCCCGACCGCTCGCCGCCCGCACATGTACGTACGCACACAGCTTCACGTGTAATTACAATGTGTTTGTTACAAATGCTGTTTCGTCATCATGATTAATATTAACATATTTTAAACATAAGGACTTAAGGAAATTATTTATATTTATATATCATAATCATAAAATACTACAACTGAAAGAAATTATATTGAAGTAAAATTTTCTATTAATTTATTTCGTATATTTTCAGCAGCATTTCTAACAAATTTCAAATTATTCTTAGAGCAGCATTCAAGCAAATTTTTGGAAATATATTTTTTAAAGATACAACTTTAAGATGATATTGGTAATATTTTAACGAGAAAAGTTGGCGTAATGTTTGAATGCTGCTACAAGGCATGATTACTTAATTAACTTTATTGCTCTAACACATTGCTTTTCAAAACCACAATCATTGCTATTTAATTAATTTTACTTAAATAATGTATGTAATTTTAATCGTTTCCAATATATTAATTCACCAGTTTAATTCGTCAGTTATTATGACATGTTCTATTTTAAAAGATATTGCGTAGGATACAAAGATAGATACTTTACAAAAGTTTTCAATAATGTCGTTAGTAAAAATGTGTATAAATGAATAAATATATTTTTTCTGTTATATTGCAGGTTCTCTCATCAGTCAGGGTCGGCCAATATCGTCCGCAGTCGCCTCTTCGCGGCCCACTGCCCGCTCCGCCTCGCTCCCGTCAAGTGACGGTCTCGTCTCCCGGTTCGCCCAGCAGTAGCTCCGGTAGCCACAGCCCTGCGGACACTATCAAACATGGCGGCTCAGTGTCCTCCATCCTCCGACAGCCGGAACGGGCTAGCTCGCCTCGAATGTCACCCAGGAATTCTCCAAGAGCATCGCCTCGTGATTCGCCCCGGACTAGCACACCGCGGGAGAATTCTTCCAGAGAGATGACTCCGCGAGAAATGACCCCGCGGGAGATGACGCCTAGAGATTTGACGCCACGCGACTTGACTCCTCGGGAATCGAGCGGGCGCGACGGCTCCCGCGACTCGCCGCGCTCCGCCATCCCGGGCACTTCGGCGGGCCTGGCGGTCACGCTGAACGCCAGCGGAGCCCTGAGCCCGCGCTACAGCTCCACCAACCCGTTCCTGCAGCAGTACGACGCCGAAGAGGAGGCGGAGGCCTGGCGCGCCGCCGACATTTTCTCCTCATCCACGCACACATAGTGCTAATAGCGAATTGAGATTTTCTAGTCAATTTTTTTAATCGAATCGAAAGAGTGCTACGATTCCGCTGTATATTATGTTGTTTGACGAGCGTGCTGCGCGCTCGTGTAATTGTTATATAGAGCGAGTTATGATGTATATTATTGTGAGAATGTATACCTGCTGACTCGCCTCGCCGGCCGCCGGGCTCCGCCCCGTAGCCACTATAGTGTTTATGAATATTGTATTGTACATTGTATATAATATTGTATGGTAAAGTAGGTACGCTCCAGTTTTGTACCACGTCGGGCGGCCGGCCCGCGGCGCTACACACATCATCCCCACATATCAGAGGCTTGCGGCCGTGGCTGACGCACACACTCACTTTTAATTCTATAAATATTCAAGTCTACAATAAATCGTTGATATAATTCACATTTACTAATAGGTTTCTTTTGTAAGAAAAATATATGTAGAAAATATATCCAAAATTGGAACTTCTATCTATTTGGGCGACAGCTAAAACAGAATATTAGCATGATAATATTATCATGCAATGAAACTTTGAATGAATAAAACAAAATGTAAAAATTTTACTTGTCTCAATTATATCAATATTTACTGTACTCTATGTAGGCTTTCTTACAGTATTTTATCGTGTAAACATATTCTGCGTCGCCCGCGTCCACAAGCAGTAGCTCGAATAGGGAGAGTGTATGTATCATAGTTCAGACGTCGAACTGTCTTGAGACTGAGACCATATCAGGTAGCTGTAGGCAAGCAGGATATCCGTCGTAGAACGAGCGATTACGCCTCATACGAGACCAAGTAAAAATCAAAGACGCCTCGCAGTGAGAAACAAAAAGCCATAAACAGATTTTGAATACAAATCATCACTGAACCATTGTCAGTTAAAAACTAATACAGAAATGTTCTCTTTTCTCATCATCGTCTCTTCGTCATTTTGTCTTAAAAATAACTATTAAGGAGTAAAGGCCACGAGTAAAGAATTGCTCTATATGAAAATAGAAATAACATCTTTAACGCTCGTTTTAAAAACATCTATATCGTAAAATGATCAAGATTAAACTAACTTTTTTACTTAAATATTAATTAGGTTGAGACTTCAGTATCATTTTCAATCAGTCTTTGCTTTTTACCTGTTCCGATCACATATTGGACACTAGGCAACTGTTATGAATATTATATTCTAAATAATCCTTGTTCATTATCGTAATACATTAACTACATTTAATATAATAGTGTTAGAACATTTTTACGAGTCGCTAATTCTATGAAGGAACGGAGGTATTGTCCGATGAGATCGGTCACAATCTCAAGATCGGGGTCCTGTGTTCGGATTTTAAATATTTTTTTATTAATGAGGAACTTAACGGAACAATTTAAATTCTAAAATAGATTTGTCTGTTGTATGCACTAAACTTAAGACGAGACCTTGGTGAACACTAGCGCCACCATCATTTAAAAATCATTATTCACTGAAAACACAAGTTATCAAAAATCCCTGTTATGTAATTAAGGTTCTGGATCTGAAGTTAATATTAATCATATGAAATTATTAAATATATTTAAATTAGCTTCAGATCCAGAACCTTAATTACATAACACGGATTTTTGATAACTTGTGTTTTCAGTGAATAATGATTTTTAAATGATGGTGGCTAGCGCCACACTAGCGTGTTCACCGAGGTATCACCTTAATTGAAGACTTACTTCTCTGGCTCAGCGACCCGAAGTGGAGTGGAGATTACATAGAATTTTATTACAAAACTCTACACATAACTATATTTTTATTTTTTAAATTTGGAATATAAATGACCAAAATTCGAAAAAAGGACCTCAGTTCTTTATTTAGCGTCTGCTAGACATATAAGAGTGAGGAAATCGACCAATGAGAGCATCCACTGCCATTGTTGGTCCATTTATGATAGAAGTATAATATTATACACTTGTTTATATGTCTGTCGGAGGCTACATGGCTACGGAATACTTTTGAGCGACACTTCAAGACTATTTTGTTATTTAATATCTACTTTTTATAGATTTGCACAAATAACACGACTGATATGGGACACAAAATGTTTTTGATATTTTTACTTTTGTACTTTTCTCGTTCGTATCGATAATACTATGAGTTATGTTGGAAAACCTCGCCTGACCTCTGTATAAGTAATAAATTTTATATATCCGTCAGGAATTCCATATTACTGTAAAATAATTTATGAAAATCATCGACACTTCGTAAGGGCCTGAAATTTAAATAATTTGATTAGGACTTAAAATAAAATTTATTGTTATTGATACTTGTGAATTGAGTGTGATATTGACGTTGTAACGTCTGTCTAACGTCATCTTAAGTGAATTATTTGACTACCATTCATCTGTTTTAATTTAAATAGATCGAAACTATGGATTTCCTGTACGAATATTATCGCATTTCCTTTGAAGGCAGATCGATGACAATACATAGCGATATTTTTATTGATCGTGAATATTGACCTTAATGCCTTTTTGGGGATTGTGTCAAAGGTTCGTGGTACGGGGCGCTGAGCGGTACACGCAAACAAACGAATTTTTTATAACCTAATCAAAACTAGATGAAGGCCCTTAATAACATCAACTTAGAGGTAGATTTTAACAGTTGGTTTTGTTAAACAAATTAAAATATTGTTTGATAAGATATTAAGTCTACAATTTCTACGCTTGAAATTTAATTATAGTGACACTATGAAAGAATTTATTATAAAAATATCTATTAAAAAAGTATAATCTATAAAAATAGAAGTTAATATATTAATAAATTTATTTAAAATATATTTGAAATATAATTAAGTGTACTACATAAATACAAATTGTATTAATATTTCCTATGAATATTACCCTAGAATTTGCTATCTCTATTGTAAACTTTGAGAGTTATGGGGTGTATCGGTCCCGCCCCGTGGTTCGGCCAGTGTGTTAGACAATATAGGGTAACGTGGCTTGAATTGTCGCTCGACAGTGTGTAGCCACCGCATGTAGCGGCAGTAGTGTGTAGTGACTACGGCGCACGGCTTCAGTTGGCTTTGAAGCGGCAACGGGAGCCAGAGGAAAACGCTTGTATTCCTTAAACAAACTTTTATTTGAGAATTATGTAAAAGAAATGTTTTCGTAGCACGTCTACGAGATAAAAGCGAAGTTCGTCGGTGTACCGCGTAGCAAGTGTAGAACTGCTACGAGATTGCTACGATTTCGTAGAGGTTTACTTGATGTATTTCTGTTATATGGAATTGATTGTTGCTAGGGCATGACTGGCATCATATTGATATTGCAATCTAAGTTAGTGTTTATGACAAAATGATTATCAGTAGCGATACAGAATATTAAAATTCTTTTGAAAAAAACTATTGTGCAACAGAAATCAAATAACATTTAGTAAAATATTTTGCTTCACCTGAACTTCAAATTACTAACCCCACCGTTATTTATATTGATGAAAGCAGGGCGATGATGACAGAAGTACACATAATGACAATTTGATGGTGTATGTAATTAGGGGTATTTGAATCTAATAGGTAGCATGAAATGACAAACCACTCAGTGTGAAATGATACGTGTATGTGCGATGTTTGTGTGTGTGTGTGTGAAATTGGATTAGATAACAAAATGAAGAGAACATTTTTAATAAGTGCGTCACTCACACTTTGGTTCCCATTGCTTAGAAAATGGGAACTTGTTCTCCTTGTGTGAATAGATGGCGCTAAAAAAATCTAATCGCTTTAATTTAATTATTATACTCATACGAAGGAAAAAATATGAGTTACCAAACAATTTTTTTAGGTTTGAAATCTGCCACTAGTTGGTCATTTATATATTTATTTTTTTAAATATGTATAATAAGTAAAATTCAAGGCGTCAATGTGTTTGAAGGTTGGGATTATGAGTGCAATTGAAACCGGTGAGGTATAGGTATAAATATTGATTTAAGTTTAGGTTTAGTGGTTGCATTTCAATCTACCTATGAATTACTTACTATGAACTGTCGACATTAACTACGAGTTTCTTGTTGTGATTGAATGAACTACAAAATTTAACTTGACACATCGGTGTTGGTCCTGATTATAAAAAAAATATTCCTTATGGAAGCTTCTAAGTGTAAGGACTTTTTTTAAAAGTATTTTAAGTTTTCTCAGTAGTAAATTTTTTCAGTAGAAAAAATTCTTGCGAGACTTGCAATCTAGGTAAATGCAAAGAATATATATTCCACAACTAATGTTTTTACTAGATGATCGAAGATATAGATATAGCTTTATATTGATTTTGATGACCTTGATTCCTAACCAGTTTGTGTTATTTACCTTTCGAATGGTATAAAATATAATGGTAAAGTATGTAGTTACAAATGAAACTTAAACTCTATCGATGTATCGAGTTATTTTTTGCGGCTTCAGCGTTTTCAAACGTATGTCAGGAATGAATCTGTTGATTGTTCTACCACTTGTACAGACTTCAAAACTAACTTGTTATAGTATGTAATTTGTTGTTAATTAAATATTATATTTGCTGTATATAGAGATGATGTACAGTTGACATATCTAATCGGCGGAGTTGTTGAATAAAATAAGTTTTATTAAATAAAACTAGTTCCATCAAGGCTTTTAAAATAAAAAAAGCTGAGCTCTTTTCAAGTAAACTGTTATTTTTGTCAGTAAATTACCACTCTATTTATGTAAAATGTACTCATCTATCATGGTTTGTTGTCATCGAAATCTATGAAAATACTAACTGAGTAAGAGCGTCTCGTAAATATAATATAAAAAATATGTTAAGATTTTTTTAATTTTCATACATTTAGTATTTTGTTTTAAAAGCAAAAACTAATTTTATTCAAAACCTGCTCCGTTAGATTTGTTGAGAGTAAGATTATTTCCGAATTGTCTTTGGGAAGTTAGAATTAAATTGCACATTCACCATAAGTGAAAAATGTAAATGTATGTTTGAATTAGTGGAGTCAAGCGTTCCTCTGGCCCCAGCTGCCGCGGTCAGTTTGTGTTGCAGGGTTTGTGCCCTCAGATAATATCAGTATTTCGACAATTTGGTAAAAGTAGCGTTACTACTACGTGTACTTAACGTAACAGTAAACGTCGCTCGTATCTGTACCGAGCGACTGGAACACAGACGAAAATAAATAATACGACGTTAACTTTGTATTATTTTAACAACCTTAATATGGCATGCACCTTTTTTATTATTCTATACTGTTGAGAAGTCAAATAGATCTACAACCCATCTGATGAAAAATCGAAGAAGTAATCGAAATCTAAAATTCATATTTCGCAAAAAAACAGACGATCCATAAAAATAGAAAATAAATATATCGTTACGCCCTCAAATTTGAGTTGTGTTGAGTCCTTAGATAAATGTTACACCAGCAGAGTCACGAACAGGTAGCCGGCCCTAAAGGAATCTTCGAAGGTTCTTCTTGTTGTAAACACTTGAAAAGATTTATTTATTTTCGTTAAAAGGCTACGAAATGGGACTAAGGGATATTTTCTTCATTATATAGTAATAAGTATAATATGTAAATCATGGTATGGAGTTTATTTCATGGTCGCAACGTTAACGTAAAAGAGTTACTCTTGACCAACAGTGTACATGTATATGACACACCTTTTAAAAATTATAATCGTGGAAAGAACAAGACATTAAAACTACACAGAGACTCTAATTCATATGCTATATTCTTTGATTATGCTATATTCTGTCACGATTTAAAATTTAAAAAATATACCAAATTAAATACGATAAGGAATTAGCTACTTAAGTAAGTACCCTAATAGTGACTGGTTTTGAGTTTCTGGTTTGATGTAAAGCAAACGTAAAAATGTTAAATGTTTGAAAAGACTACAGCACTGAGGAGGCTGGTGAAAGAATATTGATTTGAATGGATATCCATCACCTTATATATATATATAAGAGTGCACTTATTAACTCTAGGATAGGATTACTAACAAATTATATGGTAAATACCGAAATAAATGATATTTTAATTCACAAATTGTCTTTGAATAAGACAGAGGGCTTAGTAAACAATATTCATTATGACATAAAATAAATGAATTATGAAACTTTTATCACCATTCAGTTCCTGGGATAAAAGGGCAAATGACCCTGTATATTTTGAAGTTTTTCAATCAAAATTTGTTACCTATTTCTACCTGGTTCTGTTACCTACAAAAATAGGTTTAAAATATTATTACAAAAACGAACTCAGTTTTTGTTTGCATGCAATCAGCCTTTGAAAAAGAATAAATATTTCTGTGCTATATTTTCTTATCTCTGGCAACACGAGCGTGGAATCACCGGTGCGGCGGATTTCCACCGTACATTTTCTAAATCGGAATGAAATTCGCCTTTAGGAATTACGTGAAGCAATGCCGGGTTGTATCAACGGAGGGAGGCCTCCCGTAATTGAAAAATACGCACACGTTCGAATTTTCTCTAATCTCGATACCCGAAAATTTATTTTTATCTGGTAGCAGTTACATGACATTTTTGATAAGGAATATAAAAAGTTCTCCAGGATTAATTTTTAAGGTTCAGTACCCAGTGGGAGAAAATGAAACCCCATTACTCTTTAACTCACTTTTAATAATACTAGGTAGGAATAGGTACGATTGTTATTTGAAAAAAAATATGCATTTAAATGATTTATTGTCGGATTAACAACAAATATCTAATTTGAGCTTTCAAAGGTTAATAATTAAAATTAGCGCTTGTTCGATTTTATTCAAGCAAGTTTTGAACAAAATATTTCTACAGATTCAGATAGTTATAAAACCCTAAAATTGGTACGTCATTATGTGCATATTTATACTATTGGAGTAAAATTGAATATACATTCTTAATGAATATCTAATACATGTAAAAGTTCAAATAATATTTTTCATAATACTAATATTTCAAAGGGTCTTTCGATATAAAAATGGAAATCATAAACGTACAAATAAAGTTTTTTCAGAGCAATACCCATTTCAAGGTGGTTACGAAGGGATGACAGGTGGAATGATGGTGATGCGTATTTAACTTATCTAAATTATATAGGCATACCTACAAAAACCTTTTTGCTGAATGCCTCCTTATTCCGGAATTTCCACGAAAGCGGAGCCTCGGGCAACAGCTAGTAAACTATATAACAGTACAAGTTAGGTTATCCGCCGGAAGCAGCTAATGCATGACACATATTCTCATTGTATACGACTTGGTCGATAGGTAGACTAAAACGAGCGAAGTCAGTTGTTCTCACAGAATTAACAAATATTATCCAAATATTCTTATTTCTGTGGTTGTTTGTCTAGTTGTAAGCGGAAAAGATTGATTCAGATACCGTTACCCATCTCTATTTGATTATTATTTAAATAATAAAAGCCATCTCGATGCAATTTCTGTCATATACAATAGTGCAATTCGTTCAAAATTGGGTCGAGTAGCTAATGAGAAATGGAACATTTTACTTTATTACTTCTTCGCCCATCGGTTTGCAATAACTCTTATTATTTCCAACCCAAGTTCGCGTTGGTGAACTAATTTTAAAGTTTTTTACTCGGAGTTCGGGACAAGTTTGCGAGTTCCGTTGCGGTCACAACTTCCTCTAGTTGTCGACTGTTTATGACTTCCGATATGAACTCGTTTGACTGGATCGGTTTCATTAAAACTGAGATTACTTTTGTATTCAGTTCCTCTTGGTCTTCCATTGCTGTGTTAAAGTTTTTTATAAACAAGGAAAGTACACAATGCACGACCCACTTGGAAAAATTAGTAAGTAGTTGATGCCTGACAAACTAGGGATAGTTACAAATATCTCGTAAAAATCTAATGTTTTATAGAAAACTAGGTACCTTATACTATCATCAGAGCGTGTTACCTTGCTACATCTTCAGCTTACGCCTCATTTATATGGAACTCAGAAAACTCCTCTAAAACATTTCAGGGTTCGCTAAAGAATTATGAAACCACGCGCGGCGCGCAGAATACGGCAGGCATTTTTTAAAATCTAGACACAATCTTTACCACAAAATATTTATAATTTGATATTATTATTCGGCACCACCTGGCGATTGTAACTGGAAATGTTTGTCGCGGGAAACTATCAACTGGTCGCAAAGAAACCAACACTAAGTTAAATTTGTCTTCTATCGCTTGAGTAAGGCAAGGCAAACAGAAGTCTAATAAAAGTATATATCAAGAATTAAATAGCCTACAAATGCCAAAATAAAGTGATCCTTAACTGTCTTATTAATAAACCAGTTTTAAGGTCCGCTTAACTTTACACCAAGGTTTAAAGCAGTTTTAGTAAAAATACTTATTAATAAACCCAGTTTAAGGATAGAATAACTTAAACCTAGGTTCAACCTTGGTGTAAAGATATACCTAGCAACTATTAGGTTTAGCGACAGAATAAGGACAATCTAACCTAAAATTTTGGGACAAGTCTGGTATCTTCTTCGTCCGAGCATTTTTTCCGGTTGCATCTTTAGCTCGCGCTTCATAACCCAAAGTACGCTATTAATCATGGTCTTGATTTAGCGGAACTGGTTATTACCAACAATGGAGCGACTGCCGTCTGACATCCGTAACCCTTTTTACAGGGAATCCAGACCCACAGGAACATGATCCGGATGTGTTAGTGGCCAACACTGTCAGATTTTTCAGGCTGCCTAAAGGCATCTCTGACATAGCCTAACGACTGCCATCTACCGATAACAACCGGGAACCAACTTAACGTTTCTTCCTAAGCACGGCGGAGCTCAAGATAGAAATGCCACTAATGGCGACCAATCCAAACATGGTCGCGCACTCTCCGTCATTGTTGCTTGACACGTGCTATCGTTACGAATACGCGCTCCAAATAGGCAAATAAAGGTGGCCTACTATGTACCATCTCTTAAAAACCATGCAAGTACGAGTGAGTAAGCGAGACAGCGCAATACATGATGTAAGACGACATCTGCCTTACTCAATCGTTCTTGAATGGTTTTAAGAGATGGTAGTACCATATAGCCATGTGTGGTACCAGCATTACAATTCATAAGTGCTACAAGATGGTAAGAGACTATTATTTGAGCTGCATTAATAGGGATTTTTTGATAACAAATGTTAAAAATAAAATACTTTTAAGAGAAAATAAAAATATATTTCATTTATCACTTTTTGACTTTGCAACCTCCATTTATATTGAGCAGTAATCATCTGGAACCCTGCCTGCTTCTTTTGCTCAAAACACAATTCTTCTTCATCTTCTTCTGTTATTATCCGGCACGTTTCGTTTAAAGCCGTATCAACCAGCCGTGAACAACAAAAACACAATAGAAATATTAAACATTACTATACATTACAAACCAATTTTAACAAATATGGTTATTTTTATTTAATTTAAAAATTTTGTATTTCCCTGGAAACGAGTCTTTTAGGCTTTCTTGAATTTATTAATCTGGTTTTGATATATCACTTCTGTCAACAATGTGACATAAAAGTCCAAAATGAAAAAAAGAAACAAAATATTCGTTTTCTTATTATGGTAAAAAGGTCAGTGTTGCAACTTTCTACCTTAAACCAAGGTGTAACTTTAGTATAGCTAAAACGTCGCTAATCTAAGTTTATTAATAAGGATATTAAAACTTGGTTGAAACATCCTTATTCCTAGTTTAACTATTCCAAGCGTAACCTCGGTGTAAGCTTGGATTAGGGTTATTTTATTAATAAGACAGATAGAGTTGACATCAAAATATGCGGTTTAAAATTAGAATACATCATTCAACTTTTTTCAGCCTTCTTCGTATAAGTCGGGTAGTGAATCTTCACAGTTCTTATACAGCCTTTTTCATTCAAGATTTGGGTCACGTCACTCGCTGAACCATTTCTATACAGAATTTTAATCAGGGCCCGGTATGAGAATTGTGAAGAGATCTTAAAATAAAATGAAGAGTTTTTGTCAATTATTATGATCTCTTTATTCGACATTTCCTTTAACAAAAAATGATTTTTTTTTTTGCTTCATAGCTAAATAAAGTAATAATAATGTGAAAAATGTAACTGAATTTTGAAATTGTTGTTATAAATTAATGGAATATTTTTACAGAGTTATTTTTACTTTAAAGAATAAAAATACTCTTTTTTGTTATATTAAATTAGATTCTCCCTCGTGATATTTTGTTTTTGTTCGCTTTTGCCCGGGGCTTAGATTATGAGGGTTCGTTAAATCGGCCTTGTTTTTTCTCTATTTTATTTATAGTACACTTATGTTCTCAAAATTTGTTTATTTCTAAATATAAAGACAAATATAATTAATTATAAATAATCTGCATTTCGGTTTTGCTAGTTTTAGTAAAGCTAATCAAACTGTCGGAAGCTAAAGTTCAAATAGTGTCTATTTAAAAAAAAAACATTATGATTCCGATTTCACATTATTTTTCTTTCCATGAGAACATTCTAGTTCTACAAATTTAATACAATAAATAAATTCTCAAGCAACTGGTAGAGAAATAGAGATTATTAAAATTTAGACATTTCTCCAATACTGAAATGGGTAAACAACTATAGTCCATTTCCATTAGCTTTTAAGTTTATAACTATAAAATATTATTTTAAAAACTAAACTTTAATATAACAGCAATTGAAAAATACCTACATACATCTAATGACTGATCAATGTAGATCTTTAGTTCAATTGAATAATGCACGGGCACCTATAGAATGTATTGTAAACTATCTTATGCTGAATATTGGATTTTTCCATCAATAACTTTTGGTTTAATTAAAAGTTAGCTCTATTTCCTTTACCAATAATTCTGTATTTGTAAATATTTTTTTTAGTATGTGCAAATAAATTTTGAATAATTCTGTACAAACGTATTAAAATTATAGGCGGTGTCATTTTGAATTGCATAATTAATTAACGAATATAATGGAAAGTCAAGCAAATGGCGTGGAATAAAGGTATTCAGGTCGCAAACTCAAGATCATTTAACACGATTGTAAAACACAATGCGTACGGAACTATACGTACAGTTAATATTTTTTTCCAAAAACCCAAAAAACCGACTACCATTCCGACCATTCGTTTACTGGTGCCAACTTTAAAACACTTAAGCAGTGGTGGACGTCAGACTAGAAAACTTAAGACAGTTAAGTGAGCAGGGTCAATTGACCTAGTAATCCAATGGACTACAAGGGTACACGTCAGTCTCCCGTTTTTAAAAAAAGTTACCAAGCCAGAGTTGATTTACCACTCAGACACCACAGTGTGTAGGGTCAACTTGCAACCAAAACTTCAGAGTTGATTGACCACTCAGACACCACAGTGTGTAGGGTCAACTTGCAACCAAAACTTGTAAAATATAACTTTAAAAAAATATTAGATTTAATTTATCCCAACTAATATTATAAATGCGAAAGTGAGTTTGTATATTTATTTGTTTGTTACCACTTCACACCCTATCTACTGACCCAATCTTCCTGAAATTCGCACACACATAATTAGGAGTATTGAGAAGGACATAAGGAATCAATTTGGGAAAAAGCACAAGGAAAATTCATGCGGGCGAAGCCGCGAGCAAAGAGAGTAGAATATAATCACTTGGGATGCATTTCTCCATATACCTACTGAAGATACCATCTAGAAAAATAATAAGGTTATTGTTAGGATATCATACTTACCAAAAGTAATGAAGAAAGTTGAGAACACAAACACGGTTTGAAAATAATTACGAAGCTATAACAGCAGAATATAAGATAATAACGAAGCTGTATTTCTTTCCTCTCGTTATTTTGTATCAACTCAAGACTGTTCATTACAATTCCAAAGGTATTTTAATACCGGGTCTACTCATTAAATCAATTATTTTCAAGTCAATTTATAAGAAAATGTTAAGGAATAGTTAGAGTACCATTACAAAAATATCGTTACGAAAATAATGTAATTAAGTATAGTTAATACGTTACGACTATTATATGTAACAAAGTTATAATAACACTTAATATTTTCGTAAAGTCCCATATAGTATAATCCAATCTTGCTTAAAAATAACAAATAAACTGTACAAAATAACTCTTGGTTGACTGGTAGAAAAATCCTTCGGCTTATAAGTTCGCTCTTAACAAACTTGTAATGAAGTTAAAAAAGTTAATAGATATGAATGAAATATCTTCTTAAATCTTCAAAATAATTCAATACTTGGTAGAAATTGTCATCAAAATTTGATCTATCTCTCTCTCCTCTCTTAATACCATTTTAAATTTCATAAATAAAGTTTAGCTCATCTACTCGTATGAGCTGACACGATCACAACAGTTTTTAAGTTAATTATGAAAATATCTATTTGCAACACAACAATTTATCTAATTAAAAGTGCCTACTTTAAAATGTAACTTTTATAACCCGCCGTAAGTAAGAACTTACGTTACTTGCAGATTCAATCACTTTTTCTCTTCAGAAGAACCTCGCTCGCGAAAGTAACACGGATTTTTTAAAGGTCCTTATTTTAAGACTAAGTACGAAATAAACATCAGCACATCTACCTATAATTTACGTATCTCCTTAATCCACATTAAGTGTAGGCAAAACATTTTGCCTTCCATTTTATATTCCAATTAAATACGCAAAGGTGCGCAATACCTTCAGGACCCGCAAATAATGGGCCGAAAAACCGCACGGAATTGCCCCGCACCGTTATCCCTATTGCCCTGGGGCAACCCAGCTCAATTTTATCCCCCCGGCCCTTTGTCCCAACCTTCGTATCGTAGAAATGTTTTTCTTATCTCTCTATATTATTTCGCTTCTGAACTCCTTTTCAATTTGCTTTATTGAGTGGCTCCCGGTTACGACACACTGATTGACGTCTTTATTGTATGGGAATGTCGTGTTTTTGTCGTGATTGGAAAATATATAAGTTTATGTGAGCACGCATACCTACCCACTTAACACAATATAAGTGTAAAGAAAAGAAAAGTAAGTATGGAACTTTATTGAATTCAATTTCAAACTAATGCCTTGCATATTGTTGAGGCAGGCAGTCGTTCTATTGTAACACGGTTAAAAGGTATTTAACGCGCTTAATCCTGCAATTTTTATATTATTTTATTAATTTTTATAGTTTTATTTCCAAGTATTATTTTTTATAGTTTTTTTTTTTAAGTAGACCACTGCTAAGCAAAGATCTCCCCTCTTGTAGTTGTAACATTAAAATAATAAATTTCTTGTTTTATTATCCTACTGATTAATATTGAGACCTCAATGCAGTTTATTTTGGCCAATAAATTATCTGTATGTTATAAATTTATAACTATCCAGCAATATTTGTCTTTTGTAAGCCACAAATGGTATCAAGCTGAAATCTCGCCACATTTAATTCAATATCCCTATATTACTCGTGTTCGAGCTCGTACAATATCTATCCATTACGATCCATGTAAAATTGAACTCTAACTACATAGTTTAAGGTTTTAAATACAGCTAGTTTCATTACAATGGAGCTCAGAATTTAATGGATAATGATAATGTATATTAATATATACTCCTATGATTGGAAAGTTTAAGCGCCTTTTACTGTGAAAAAAAATGCTGAAAAACCAAGTGAAAATATTATTTAAAAATATTAATAATATCGTAGTGCAGGTCATAACTGCGTAATGAAGCAGATGCATTGTAGTATTATAACTCTTGTTAATATACTTTTTCTTTGCACTTACCTGAAAGATATAATAAATTAAATCGATATAGATTTCATACTATTTGATTGGGGAAACCAAAGGTTTTGTGGGCTACAAGAAACGAAGGCTGTTACCTATATATGTGTATCTCCTGAACTCAAATTGTTCTAAAACAAACCAAAAATGTATCAGCGGTTTAAGCAAACAGTGTTAGTTGAACATTTATAAATGTCCATTTGGGTCTAAGCTTCTTGGCTTCACAAACACTTCTCGAATAGAATCCATTAGCAGACACCTGAATTTGTGTCCACGAATTAAAATCCTCGGATTATATACCTACTATTGGGAAACATGCAAACTCATGTATTCTCGTTTGATTTTCGTAATTCAGAATATTACATTTGTACAACTGTATTGCTTGATATATCTAGTTCTTTAATAGTAAGATTACTTTTTAATGTAAAAACTACAAGTTTAATTTATTTTTGCAGTTTTTGCAGAAGGCTGACTGACTAACATATATATTTTTTTAGAAAAGTGAAAATACACTTTAATTTTGTTTTTTGCTACTAATATAAAGACATTTCATTTGTTTCAGGAAAGTAACTGCCATAAAGTCAAGTCTGCCTTAAGACAAACAATAATAACAGTACGAAATTAAATCTCACTTTTGAGCGTGTTGTACGTATATTTTTTGTTTTTTTTTTTCGTTTGAATAAAGAATATAATTTCTTGATAAATTAGGCACATTTTGCCTCCTAAAATGCCCTAAGCTTCAGCCTTCTCAGCCTGCTAATAAATTGCAACTGCCAAAAAAAAAAACCCGAAAAATATTTGTGTATAAAGAATGGTTTTAACGCCTATGAATTCACACGACGCGCGACGCCGAACCATATAACCGTCGTCGTAATAACATTTCCGTGTATTTATATCAAGCCTACCTCAATTCCACGAATAAGTACCTGGCCATCAGCTTCATCAAGCAGAGTTATCGTCGGTCGGAAATTGAAATAGATACCTCGTTGGTATCGACAGATAGGGAGAAGGGGCATTCAGCGGCTGTGGACTAGCCTGCAAGAGGCAGCTGATATTGAAGTTATATTTATCTCTTTCCTGCGATGCGAATCAAGTCTCTATATTTTTTATTTCAGAGATAAAATGTATAAGGTATATTTTGAGTCAGAACCCTATAAATATATCTTAAAGATCTTAGATATTGTCAAAACTTACAGAAAAATTACATAATAATATCTACCTATCGTACCGTCGTGCGTTTGGATTGGTCACCGGGGGCATGATTCTATGATTGATAGATTTGGTTTTGAACATTGTAACATTTTTGTACAAAATTCAATCCAAGAAATTCAAATATAGCATTTAAATGTCTTTATTAAAATATTATTGACTTTTGTATGCGTATCTAGCATAAAATTAGGTCTAGTTAAAAATGCGTGCTGCAGCCGCCCCCGCAATTATTAATTCTATGGTATCTAGCCAGATTGATTTTTGAAATCAATTTACATTTTTTCCTCCAACCGGTCGTTAATTAAAAGAATAAGAGGCTGGAAAAAATTCTTATCTATTTCCTTTGATTTCAATTTTACCCATTTATTTAATATTGCAAATTTTGAATTATGCCCAATCATTATTTTATCAAAAAAATGTTTTAATTTCACCTTTATGTATTCTATTGAAGTTAGACGGATAACGTTTGTGCATTATTTCCTTGATTAACATTATCAGATCCTATCCCTTCCCCATTATAAAAACAAATCGAACATATCCAAGTCTACAAAGTTATCTATTATTAAATCACCATTTTTCTGCGTTTGGTATAATTAACGCAATTCGTTTTGCTCCCTCGCCGTGTCACACAATTTTCAGGCGCGCCAGGGGACCATTTTTAAATTCTTTTTCAGCCCGAGGGTGTAGCTAACATGAATTATTTAAGTACGAGCTTAAAGGATTACTGTATAATCAAATTGAATAAGGAGAATAACCGCTATTCAGCTGAAATGATTGAATTTGCTAGTGTGCACTCTTTTAATAGACAGAAATAAGAAAGTCAGTTACTTTGCTACCGACTTAGTATATTTTGTCTTATGCACTTGGAAATATATCTTCCAGGTTGGTAACGCACCCATGACACTTCTGGTGTTCATTCATTCACATTCACAATACCTACATTCACAAGCTGCGGTAACCACTTCTCTTTTGGTGCGCAGTATTATAATTTGGCTACTCTAATAAAAAAATAGCTTCTCTACAAAACTCTGTGTGGTCCGCGGTTTAACCCTTTGTAATTATACTTTTTCTATTAACTCATAAATGACCCTGGTCGGCTTAGGTATGCTTTCTTTATGCTTCCTCCATGTAACAAGTCCTATACTGTGCTCAAAAATAGATTTTTAAAATAAATTATTAATATCTCAAGTCCTGAAGAATCACACATTCTTAAATATTTTTTATATTTAGTATGGATATTCCGATATTCAAGCCGTAGTTGGCTGAAAACGGCCTTTTACGTGCAGGGAATGAAACCTGCTTTGTTCGCACAATTGCGATCGGATTAAAGAACAAAATGAAAAACGATGTCTCCAACGATTTGCTCCGAATACGTTTCCCTATTTAAAGCTTGCGTTTGTTCATTTAGTTTTATTTTTGAAATATATAATTTAACAAATTATATAGCAGGTATCATTTGTCTACCTTCAAGGATACAGTATACTATATTACAAAAAATAATGTATAGTGTCAAATTACATTGCAGAACACTCGATGAGAAAGAGTTGATATGGATACTCGAGGTCATCGTAACTCGTAGATACGTACTGTATACATTGAGGAGCTCCATAGTCTAACGGAGTAAGTATTCGTGTTTGTAACAAGAACGTGTATCAAGTGAGCTCCTTTTGTTTATTATATAATTTTACGTAGTTTTTATTTAGTATTGAAACAAACATTAAGTCTGCAATGTTTAGCAAAATATTTAAGTAGAATGTACTTATATACATACTTCTACTACATCCTCATCCGCATCCTCACTATCACTCGTTGGTTGCCTGTAAGAGATCCCTTTCTAGGATAAGTCTGCCATTGTACATTTGTTCTATTTCTGTTTTTAACCAACTTCAAAAAAGGAAGAAGTTTCTCAATAAAGTTATAATAAACAAACAAACATGCTGTGCCGATCTCATATAAGAAAGTGTGATAAGAGATTAAAACAAACAGGTAGGTATTTTTAAATTCTACAATTTAATATCAGGGAACACAAACGCGATTAACAAGATTTATACAATCCACGTCACAAGCCAGAGCCTAAAATATTTTCGGCCATATTTCCGTATCACGGCTGGTTATTTATTCCAGTCAGGACCTGGCGACCGGCTGATATTATGACAGGTTGACTTCATTAATTTCTAGACGTTAGAAATACCTTATACTGTCACGGTTTTGAGCAGAACATCTTAAAGAAAAGTATTTCACTTAATTGTAGACAGGCAATACATTTCTTTAGTAACGTAATAAGTAAATTGCATTTCCTTATTCTATTATTGGGATAACCATTTTAAAGCAAGAAAAAGGTTCTCAGATGAATAAGAGAATATATGCTTAGAACCAGAGACAATAAGTGACATACGAGTAGGTACTTATTAGTTTGATAAAAATTTTATAACAACCTCAAAACACATCTTTTGATACAAACAGCAGAAAAGGATGTTATCGGACAATAAAATAAAGAATTACATAACAATGTAAAAAGTAAATATTTTTGATAAACTACTTATTACACATGGGTTGCCTGCCACAGTAGTTCAATATAATTTTATTAATAACGCGTAAAAAACGCATCATCCTTCATTATATCTCCATTGAGTTTTATCAGACTCAAAGTTGCTCATCCGTTGCGATAATTATATCAAAGGGCTTACAAAGCGCTTTCACATACAGAGGAAATTTCATATCAAAAGGGAAAAGTGAGCAAAAACAAAATGTTGGCCTATTTTTTTAAATTTACAACCTGATTACCTTGCAGCCATAGATTAAAAAAGCGACCGCGCCCAGTTGCATATTTCTATGCTTGCAGCTTTGCTTCATGGAAACTTCGATATCTGTTTCATCTTTACGGATTAAGCTTTTTTTTTCGAAATTAGTTTATACTTAAACAGTGAAAAAACTGTTTGTTCGCTTGCTTAAATGCACTGAGAAGCTATCGTATATAAAAACAAATTAGCTTGTCCAATTTTGTACAAAGATTCGAAAACCATTTCGAGGAGGCTTAGTAAACAGTTTGCCATAATCAGATTTTTTATTAAGCAAATATTTTTTGAGATAATAGTAAAAAACCCAATAACCTTCATTTTCAAAAATTTACTACAAGGTCAAATAAATTGTATGAGCCGCTTACATGTGACGTAAGCGGCTTTCTCAATTTTGTTCTGTAAGTTGGCATCATAGCGACTATATACTTTTTGTTTGGAAGTAGGGCTAGCACAAGCCAGTCAATTCGTCATGATCTGTCATTGTCATATTTTTATTCTAGTAAAAATAACCTGAATACTTTGGTTCAACGCGGAGTAACGTCATCGCTGTATGTGTCTTTAAAATTAAATAAAAAAATATTTACAATATCAAGAATATTTTCTTTCAAATTGTATCTCTAAAATGGTATATTTTATCGAAAAACCACATAAAAATCACTATCACATTTTTTTGGACTAGCCAATTGTGAATATGCTAGGATTGTTGGTCGATGACGTGATGAGAGCTTGTGTCTGCTGACAGCTACAAGTACTCTAAAAATGGCGACATCTTGTGTTGGACGCCAAGATCCACTTTAGGTCATAACACTAACGTAGTAAGTGAAGTGTAACTCAAAACCATGATAGAAAATCGATTTCCAATTTGCTTAATATGCAAAATGGTGCTTGGTGGTCTTGCAGAAAACTCTACGTTCAACTTAATTACGGTAGAAAAGTCTACCGTCTTAAGTCCGCTTTTAACATCGATATAGTTAAGCATAATCTGACCCTAACTTTTTAACTCCTACATATACATTAGAAATAAGCGTCAAACCATAAAATATTTATAACCGCATATTCAGAGAAAATATTGAATTTTGATATAAGATTTTGCCGGTACACGAGGCATTTGGAGCAGAAAATCCGATTTATGTACAGTGCAATGCATTTTATCATGTAATATTTATCGTGTTTTCTGAAAAAAAGGCAATTTTAAGTAACTATCTGCCCAATGCGACCATCATTATCATCAGTTTCGTCACAGGCTGCCCATTGCTGGACACAGGCCTTTCCTAAGGATTTCCAAATTTACCGGTTGGAAGCGGCTTGCATCCAGCGCCTGCCTGCTACATTCTTCAGGTCATGTGACCGGATCAGTGAGTGTTCTTTATTCGAGAACCTTTCTGCCTCATCGGCCATCGGTTTGTCTGAAACTCTTGTTGAGTTTAGTTTTTGAGTTATTCACCTTCTTCAGGTAACATGTCATTTAATTCATAAAACGAGTATTTTAAGTTTTGCTCTTCTTTGTCTTTAAAGCCATGCAGAATTGAGATGATTATTCCATGATTACTATCACTAATCAATTTAGCAATAACTAAACCCTTAACCGCACATAGAAAAAGAAGAAAGACGACTACCATGGACTAATACGAAGTAATAGGCAAATTTTTGTAAGTGGTACTGAAATGTGGAAATGTGAAACGTTACAATATTATATTCGTTTCATAAAAATACTGGCTTCTAATATTCTTCTTTATAAAAATCAATCATGATCGCTTGGTAGCTACCTGAAAAAAAGCATCTTCCTTCCTTCCTTTCCTTCCAAGTCACCATAGTTTTCGAATCTACGTTAGTGGGATATTCTCAATCTGTGACAATATCCATGTCCCTCACGAACTTTTGTTACAATAATGATGACGATGATGAAAATAAAAAAAAGGCAATCCATCAGAAAATTTACATAAAACCGAGCGTTAAAATGGGCTGAGTTCTTGACGCAAACTCATTGATCAAAATTCAATTTGGTCGTGTGAAGCGAAGTTTGATCTATGAGAGATGAATAATTCATGGTCGTCACGGTTTCGTCTCGCAATCAGCGTGTGATAATTCACTTTACCTCAAGTTCTGAGGGACCTTGTATCCCATTTAATATTGTAATTGCGGTGTAAGGGAGAAATGTTTCCTTTGTAGACTTTAGAAGGCACATCATTGGGTTGCCTCTGTGATTTAAGGCCTTATTAGTCGTAAGATCAAATCTTACGGAAAGTATACATTGAACAGTTGTTTTATTGTCGGACTTAGAATGAAGAATATATACAACAAGCTCATAATAATACAGTAAACAACAGGTTTGAATCACCTGATCTATAAAGATCATAAGATAAATATAGCGGTACCTATTCATGAAGCTCGAAGTCGTGATTTAAGAAGTCGTCCCGACTACATACTTCAGACGTACATGATAATCTTCAAAAATGATTGTTTAGAAGATATCGCAATAGTGAAGAAGAGTTTGCATGTTTGATTGATTGACTTTGCAATCTATTTTAGTTGCAAAAAGTTGATAATTGTAAAAGAATGAGAAATTTCAGGGTCTTATACTTGTGTTAATTTTTCCCCTCATTCTAGAAATTTGACTAGTATTTATTTCTCATAACATTGGAGCGTTTGTCGTGTTAATTATGAGAAATGTTTGCAGGGATTGTGTTTTAACCAAAAGTTTAATTAAACTTTGGGTCAGCAAAACCTAAATGTTACTTTTTTATGTTATTAAAAGCATTTGGGGTTTCGCTCCAGTGGATTTTTTTGAGAAAATATTCTTTTTGATCTTGTTCATTTGTACGTCATGTTAAAGAGAAACTGTTCTGTTTGTTCTTTTTACTTTCAAGAGTTTTGAAATGGAATCTTTAAGAGATTATACTAATAGAGAATTGAGTGTAAGTTTAAACTGAGAAACACTTAAAAGTTTACTAGTAGATGATGTGATGATATATTCTAGTATTTATATAATGTTATATTCTAGAATTGTAGTGTGACAGCAAAGTGTAACACTCAACTCATTCAGAAAATGCAGGCCATGATAAATAAAGTTATTGCTACAAATATCTTCACAATAGTTTCGAATCATTTTTGAGACCATTGAAGCTCATTGAAGTCGAGTTACTAGAAAAGGAAATTTGTTGAACTGGAATACATTTTGAAACATCCTGTGTTCTCTTATATGTCACAAGGCAGCACAGTATAGTTTGATGAATAATGCATGCCAGCTATGAAAGTTCACGTTGAATATGCCATTATGCTGCGACACGTCACTTCACTCTACTAGCTACCGGATAATGAATGACGGCGTCACAAAAAGAGATGTTACCGTTCTGCCTCAGTTATTAATTTTATATAGTCTCCGATTTCCCGATGGAAGACAGACCACTGTCATGTTTGATACACGTTAAGCAAGCTAGACAAGGTTTTGTCTTGAACTGGTCGCCGCTTTTGTAGCATGTTACTACGGGCGTGATTTGTGATTTTTTACGTCGTAAAGACGTTGGTACCGACCGCTAAACCTGCCTACTATGCTATGTAAGGGAGCTAAATTTAACACCGAGTTAGTTGATAGACAAGATAAGAGAAAAATATCACTAGTCAAGTAATGTCCGCATATTATGCAAAATACAAATCTTCTTAATTGTGTACAATAAAAGTTTATTTTTAAAACAATAAAGCACAAACCACTAATAAAAATTATAATGCAGATGCATCAAACCAATTTTCTTAATAAATAATTTTATTCAAAGTGGAGTTATACGTCACTTTAAATGACCTAGTAATTTTCCTCTGCAAGTTTTAGTTGTAATTTTATCCTCATTGTATGTTGCACTTTACCTAATGCACTGCGGTGCACTCACACGTCCGTATTATTGCATTTATGGCACCGTTTCATGCAATATCCCGATAAAGTGGAAATAAGTCTTTAAAATTCACAGGTTTCTGTGGGAAACGTTTGCCGATAGAAAAATATTTACAGGCAGTGGGTAGGTTTTTGTGTTAATTTGAACTCGATGGTCACACTAATCTAGCAATCCTGATAATTATTAATCTAGTTATTGACATTGTCATCGTCGATTGACGACGACTGTGTACAGATGTGTGTACTCGTAGTCAAAGATGAAGTTTTCAAAATTCATCATAGTTAAATTTTATGAATGTTTTTTTTTTTATTCTGCGTCGTTTATTTATGTATCGTATAATTATTATATATACATTTCCCAGTAGCCCTAACTTATTAATAGTGGTAGGTACTCCTGCGGCATTTTGTCTTTTTCTTAAGTTAGTTAGTTATCCCTATATATTTTTATTACTTATATGGGTTAGGGGACTTAGGGGAAATGAATTGTCTTCACCGTTCAAATTCGGGCAAGTTGTCCCCTTATCCATATAAAATATATTATGGGGGTACAGTCATAGAATTTAAAATCTTTGATGAAAAAATATTTTACGACTGTTTCTTATTTAACAAAAAGAAACATCGTAGTTATAATAAAAGTAACTAAATATTCGATTTTTTGTGGCGTAAAATGTTCCGGGTCACAGAAAAGTTCAGTGTTTTTCACGAAGTTTAATGAACTACTTTTGAATCTGCTCTTGAAAGTGCTATTACCTGTGTAAAAGCGTCCCAGATACATAATTCATAGCCGTTCTAACACTTCACTTACCTTTCTATTGAAGGGGAATAGTCGATATTCGTATATTATTACCTATGAATATAACACCAGTTATGATTATTACTTGAAAAATAAGTAGCTAGATTTCAGCGTTCTAGGGTTGTGTATTCAAAAAACTTCATAAAAATATCAGTGCAAATGAGCCACTTCATCAACTTTTAATAAATTTATTTATTTATACAATGTCATAGAATAGATACCTAATTGTTACTGCTTATGATGATCGAGTTGTACGGGTTGTTGTCGATTTGTCCCAAAGTCAGTTCCTCACATAAAAAAATATAAATACGTCAATCACACATACACGTATACACAGAATATAATATAGAAATGCTATATTTCAAATTAAAAAGTATATTTCTATTCTTGTGAAACGATGTTCATTACGGTAAACAAGTTCTTACTATACCTATTCCTAGATTAAATAATTTTTGAGGAAATTTTTATGATACTAAAAATCAAGAAACAGATACTTAAAGCTCTGTTACAAAAGAGCGGAAAGCCTAACTGTAAAATAAAATTGGACATGCAGATTAAGCTTTTTAAGTTTATTTTTTTTTATTCAAGACTACAAAGTTCTCGAATTTTAGTCTTTTATTCTTTTTGTACAAAAAATATGTAAATATTTGTCGAATTATTAAATTAGCTATTTTAGAATATCATTAGTAAACAAACTGATAACCACGAGCGACTGTTATTTACTGTTAGCAATATCGCCGCCCATCTGTGGCTCGAGGCTCGACGCTCAGTGCCATAACGTCATTGTATAGCGAATAATTTATTGTTGCCGCCTCGAAGATGAGAGCTCGTAAACTGTGTTGCTATTAACTTAATAAATTAAGGTCTAGTTGCCGTGCCTTCCTCATTTTACGACTTTGTATCTGGGTCCTTTAGGAGATAAGAATTACGTTTTGACCTATTTATGTATGTGCTGTGCTGAATTGTGCTAATTTATCCATTCGTAAATCAAATTATCTATACTAATGTAATAAAGTAGAGTGAATGAAGAGTTTGTTTGTTTGTTATATACGCTTATAACTTGAAAACTATTGGTCGGGTTTGCAAAATTCTTGTTGTATATGAAAGTCTGATTCAGGCTATACTATATACACACTAATGACGAGGGGAACAGCTAGTGTTTTATATTTGCTAAGGATCGGAGACGGTTTAATGAGTGAGAGAGGCAATGTAATTACTGGGTACTGTTGCAAAAAATCCTAATCCACAAGTTGGCAGCACTCTAATGATGTGTTAAGGTATCGCGATAATCGCCAGCATACGGTGACCATGCGGTAAGCTTAACTGCCTATGTCATTATGTAATTGTATAAAAACGTGCTTAATCCTGTTATTTTTTGCCATATAAATAAAAAAAAAAAAAATTGCTATTTATAATTCACTTAACAGAATACCGCAACATTGTACATTCACTTTTAGAAAATTGCTTTAGCATGTAGCGATATTAAGGTATATATAATCATATCGAGCCGAGAGAAGATGGGCTTGTACCGATACCTAACGTTGAATTATTTATGTCCAATCTGGGCCGGCCATTATTCTGCGAAATTTATGCGCCGTACTGCATTAGTTTATTGAAATACAGCTATTTCATATCTGATTGCAGTGCTGAATCGTTTGTGAATCGTCTCATTAGCGATTCTGTTTGCTGATATCAAAGGATATTGTTTTCTGTGTAGTTATTTACTTGAGTATTATTTTTTATGAAAGGCATTATAATTAGACTCGGTTTGCGTCTCGGAACTTACTATCTTTAAGGCGCTTTTAAGCGTATGGTAGACTAGTAAATTTAATTTTGTAAAGTCGGTAAGTATTTTAAAGTTACATTAAAACACTCATAAAGTTGCCTAACTATCCTTTCTGATAGTGATGAAATCACTTGCAATGCAATCAGTTGAGTTCAATATTTTATACTTAGTGTTATCGTACACAGCTCAATCATCAATATGTGAAATCTTACTTCGGATTTCTCGAATATACTGTGAAACGTGTAATTTAATACTCAGAGCTGACGATGAATTCAATGATGCTACAGTATATATCCTTATCACAATGTCGTACACTGAAAATGTGTACCTATGTAGACTTTTGTGTTGTAAATTTATTTAGGCAAATATAGATTTTTAGTTTCCACTCGCGACTTTGTTCGCGTTGATTTTGGTTATTGACGACCAAAAGTAGGCTATGGCCGTTATCATTGTTAAGTTTCCCCATGCAAAATTTCATTCAAATTAGTCGATCCGTTTCTACCTGAAAGAATGACAAACAAAAAAAAACTCACACACTTTCTCATTTATAATATTAGTATGGAAATGGATGTCCTTTCCCGGACAGGTATTTTATACATCTAATTTCATCGTAATGGGTTTAACATTAGCTTGTGTGTTTAATTTAGGCAAATGTCGTCAACACGCACTGAACTACATGGGATTTTAAGTCTTTCTTCATCTCTTAAAGTCCACTATTTTGTTATTTTTCAGTAGACTCAACGCTCTCCACTGGCCATAACAAATCAAAGCTGATAATGATAATAACTATTTCATAAGTTATCCTTCTTTATTTTTCTTTTCTATGGTATTCTGAAGATGAGTCGAGTTATATTATATTTTGATATACCAGTAGAATGCTCACCAATGGATAGAAAAAGTCACAAGGTGACAATGAGATATTGCATAAGTTATCCTTCTTTATTTTCTTTTTCTATGGTATTCTGAAGAGGAGTCGAGAACTCTCCGCCTCTTGGTCGCGGCTCTTGTGAAATCCTCTATAGGAGGGCGTAATGAGGAGGTCGTGTGAAGGAATAAAATGGCGCGAGTTTAGGGTTCCGTATTTTAATGGTGATTGTGATTGTAAATACAAATAACATGGAGTTGTTTATGCATATAGAAAGAAAGGTTTTGTTTGATATAACATAAACACAAGAGGATTGAATAAGTACAATTATTATTAATTGACTAATATTTGAGTTTAAAAAATATATAACTAACTATATAATTATAAATTCAGCGTAAAGGTAAAAACTACAATGCTGGTCTTCCGAGAACATTTATTAATTTTATTCAATTACTCACATTTAATCAGTCCCCGCCGCTAGTGGAATGTTATCATGAGCCCCTAAATAAGATAAAGTCGATGTCTTCAAACAGCCCAAAAAAAAATTACATCAGAATTGGCCACTATGACCATCGATAAAAAAGAAGTTAAGAAGAAAATTTCAAAGCTTTATAAGTACAGAACCCAGCTTACAAGAGAGTTCAGTAGACCTACATTTTCAGTTTTTGCCGGGTCAAGTGAACCAGATGCTCGTTGTACATATTTTCATACTTATGGGGATGCAAATATAAACAGTAGACTGAAGTGAAAAGGGTCGCAACCCTGGCTTTTTTCTATGTCATGACATTTTATACTGACTATGAGTTTTTTTCATTCAATTCATTTCAACCGTGTTTTTTGTTTTCATTAAGTTAATGCAGTAAGTGGCCAGAATACATAAATATAGATTTTAGAGATCGAAAGATTGTTTAAAAAATAAAAAGAATTACAAAATAATCTTTCAAATCCACACGACTGTTTTACTTGCGGCTACTATTTATTTATGTTATTTAGAAATCAATTAATCCAAAACAAAGACTGCGTAATAAATTATTCGCTAAGCAAAAACAAAAGAAGCCGCGGAACAAAGCGGGTATTCCGTTCCACAAACAATAAGCCGTGATTACTGCTCACAGATAGATACAAGGGAGCAGCCGGAACACGGCCTTGCAATTCTGATTTACGTTTCACTAGTATTAGCTTAGACTTATTCTCTCATCACATCTCGAGACCACACGGCGTTCGTTATTTTTTTATACAAACGTAGTTGACTTTTCTTCCTAATTAATGTAACTAGAAAATCGCACCCGCAGGTTCTTATTTATTTATTTACCAAAAATAGTACAATTTAATCATAAATCGTCTAGTATTTGAGACAAGGACATAAAGACATTCCTCTGAAAGTACACATACCTGCAGAGTTTGAAAGCAGACCTTACTATAAATCCTTGTATAGTAGGATGTATACCGAGCTCCGTATTTGACTGTACCTCAGTGTGAAATAACGCTGCCATTTATGATACAATCTCGGGGCAATCTGAACGGAATTGCAATCGTATATCGTGCAATTTATGTGCAAAACAGATCGCATTAAAATTTATATGTTATAAACTGCCAATATCGCACAATGGGAACGAAGGGGAATACCCGTAGTAGAACTAATGGCGTCTAGGCGAATCTATTTAGAATGGCTGATACCTGAAATTTAGTAAATGATAAAATCACTAGGTATTAAAACTTGTTCCACAAGTAAGTACTTAGTATTAGTAGTAGCTTATTAAATTAGTAGTAATAGCTTCGTCTGCGCGGACTTTGTAATAAAGCGGAAAAATATATCATAGCTAATCTAGAATACAATAAATATAAGTATCCTCAACTAAAATAATAATATAAATTAGAATTAAAACATAAAATAAATAAAAATAAGACTACTTACATAAAAAATGACCCGCAAATCATTGACATGGGGAAATGTTATTTGAATTATTACGAATATGTGCGTGCGTATCTACATACTGTCCCAGTCTGTACATTCGCTGGTAAACATCGCAGGTAAATTGGGACAAACAAGGCCACAATAAAAGCAAAACACACTCGTCCGTACCTATTTAATCCACCGCATCCGACGAAACTCTACGAATCGTCTAACCTGCTCAAACAAACTTTTCACTCAGACCCTTAACGACATTACTGTAACGAATGGTTGTGGTTCACAGGAGTGTTATTAAGGTAGTAGAGGGTATAGGTGTAATTTAACGCGTAATATTGTTACTGTTAGCGATTTTACTCATTCAAGTATATACGCATAAATATTCTTAGAAAAGATCACTGGTTAGGAAATAAAAATACGCCTTTTTGTATTCTGTATTTTTGATTCTATGTTCTAGGTAAGTACAACAAAGGTTTTACAAATGAACTTAATACTTAAATTATAAAAGTTCCTTCTGTCACGTAAGTACTGAACCGAATTAGATGTGCGCCGGGCGATTGGATAAAAATAATATTTTTACGACAAAAGTTTGACGTTTTGTAGCGCTAGTGATATTCAAGGCTAAAACACAAAAAGGTAGGGATACCAAGTATATATAGGCCAAATAAAAAGGCTATATAAATAAATTACATAATTAACTAGCGACCCGCCCCGGCTTTGCTTATTAAAGACCTTCCTCTTGAATCACTCTACCTAATAAAAACCGCAACAAAATCCGTTGCGTAGTTTCGAAGATTTAAGCATACATAGGGACAGACAGCGGAAAGCTACTTTGTTTTATACTATTGTAAAGATAAAGATAAAGAAAAGATTCATAATGTCGACCGATTTCACAATGAAGCATGCGTCAGCGGGTCTTATAAACTTCATATTTTTTGTTACTAAGAAAAGTCCGCTGTAAATATTAAAGCTCTTAGTAGCTAATATTGTAGGTCACTAACAAAAAAAAATGTAACTAAGAGCAAAACGGTGTAGCTAAAGCTACGTGTTGACGCGTATGCAAATGTACGATGTAATTAAACCAATCCATCAGTTGCGCCATTTCGGGTCATTATGGATCCATTTATTGAAAAGGTTATGTGATGTTATTTTTTTTTACTGACTTAAAGGCCATTTGCAACATAATATATTTTTACCTATATTTTTTTACTTATAAATCATACTTTGAGTAAACGAATTGATCATGATCATTAGTTTTTTAGCTAAATAATTAGAAATTAAATTGATGTAAAAAAAATGATAATTGATTCAGTAAACCCACAAAAGAGTGGAAAATTTTCATAAAAATAAACACATTAGCCTAATTTGACTTTTTCAATAACATCAGGCACTCAACAACATTATTTTTTCATTTTTTTTTTCATCTGCCCTGGACGTTAAAAGCCTGAACCCTTTAATTTTCACTTCGTTTTGACTGGACAAGTCTGCTAGACTCATTTGACTAGTTTATAGTCAGTAAAAAGTTATTGCACACTTGGTCGCATTGCAAGATCTCTTAAAATAATTTACGATGTATTTATAGTAGCACTATTTTAATAACAGATAACTTAAGAAGAGGTTTAAAAAAAAATTGCACGTTGCAAAATTTAATTTTTGATTTGATGTTTCTAAATAATATCAATATAAATAACCTACATCATTATTCATAAAACATTTAAGCCTGTATTAACTGAAGTGTTTCTTGTCTTCACGGCAAATTTCGATTAGAGAGAAAGAACCAAAAAAATATATAAGAAAAAATGGGCTAAAAATACGTTTGTTTATTTTTATGAATAAGGGGTACAAGTGACTATCCTTAATTAAAAAAAGAATACTTTCTTATAAGAACAAAACCATTTTTTTTATTTAAAATCATAACTTTATTAATTGACGCCAAAGTGACTGTGAAGCATTTAATTGAATTTTGATTGAAGTTTTCAGTCTTTGATTCTTCATTCATGCCTAACACAATACCCAATTGTGTGTTAAGTTGTAATTATCAATTAATTGAGTATAAGAAAAAAGTTTCTAACAAAAACCTTCATTTGGCACAAGATTCTATTTTCGGTAGAATACATTATTGCATTAAATACGTGACAAAGATTAAATTAAAAATAAATTAAATTAAATTAATATCGGTGCTGTTGAGGATTTTCTTTCCTGGGAGCCAATTCTAAGTGTTCCATGAGAACATAGTCGCTTATAGTAATAATGCATTTTCATTGAAACTCAAGCCATGTGTAATTTTACAACTCTGTAGCGCAAGTGGAATTCAAATTAATTTTTCAAGATTCGATTACAGATATCATAAGGACATGTGTAACAAAATAAGCTTTTAAATAAAAAAACTCTTAATTCATGTTTTTTTATGTGCCTACTTAATACCCTCGTTCAGGTAAATAAATAAATAAATATGAATAAATATATAGGGACAAATTATACAGATTAAGTAAGCCCCAAAGTAAGTTTGAGACTCGCGTTATGGGATAGCGATTCAACGATACTTTATTTTACAACAAATATTAAATATATTTTTTGACTATTGTGTAAAATTCTACGACTTAAAATATTAAACTACTTTACCTAGATTACAAATTTTATAAAAAATTAGTACTTACATATAAAAAGCAATGCCTACGCGCTTTGTAACTCAAAACACAACTTTTCACGGATCCTCATTCCTCATGTTCATACATTATAAAAGTTTAATAATACACGCTGCTGCAAACATTTAAGTTGGAATAAACCAGGTTCGCTTGGTTTTTAATAATTTATGAGTTCTACCTTATGCGTTTACAAGGGAACATTTATTTTTGGATATTAAAACTAAAACAGCACATAAATCCTGTTAAAGTTATTTTAAGCAGGGCTTTGCATTTATATATTCGTCTTATTATTATAAAAAAAATCCACTTGATCTTTAAAAAAATGTTTAGGAATAAAAACAGTTTTATTCCTAAACATTTTTTAAAATATCTAGTGGTTTTTTTTTTAATTTATTAATTTATCATGATTGTCGTCACTCGTCATGCAACATGAATTTTTATACTTAATCTACTGGTGATACAACTGGAACATACCTCAGATAGAAGATTACAAATCCGTCAGCTCCACACACATTGGTTCCTTTTAAGACGTTATAAAAAAAACTTAGATGATAACATTAAGTAGATTAAGTAATTAAGAATTTGCCTTATGGCTAAAATGGAAAAAAAAAATAAGAAAAGAAAGAATGACTTTCTTTAAAATTAAAATATTTTTAAAATATAATTACGCTTTCATTGATCTTAACAATTTTAAAAAACGTTAAGTGTAACTGGCTGAAAATAGAATTAACGAGCCATAGCCGTTCTAATTAAAGAGTACGACGCGAAAAACAAAAGACTACGAGTGCAATCAAGAATAATGGGAGCCTCGAGAAAACAGACGTAAAATAAATAAAATGCAGAATACTGACATAAATCTGAAGAGGTTGTGTATATACCCTTTTTCATTCTAGTTTTTGAATAGAATTGATTCCGCTTCAGCACAATTAATGAGTGACAAAAGCAAAGCAAAAGTCCGCACTCTATTGACACTTTTGCTGACAGTAACGCACGTCTCGACGTAGATAACAATTAACCGTTATTGTTATCTCGTTTACCTGTCCGCGAAAGTGTAAAACCAGCAGTGAATTCAACAGATATTTTAGATTCCATTCATAAAACACCTTCAAAAAACTTTAATATGTATAGTATTATTACAATTGTATTCATTAACTGACATGCAACAGACGTTGAAGAGTGATAAAAAAATTAACGCCACAACTCAAAATATATCTATGAATTCGTAGTGTTTATTTTCTTTGACAATCATCATCATTCAGTGTAGGTATCATGGTCAATCGACCATGCACACCCTGGTATCAGAATTCTTCGGAACCACCTCCCGGCCTCTGATGTGGTTCCTTTAACGACATCCAGATGGCAGCCGGGACAAATGGCTTAACGTGCCTTCCGAAGCACGGAATCATCTTTATTATCAGAGGCCGAGAGGCGGTTCCGAAGAACTCTGACACCTGGGTGTGCATGGTCGATTGACCGTGACGCCTACTCGAAATGATAATGATGATCAGACAATCAGGTGATTCACGCCTCTCTCTTTCCTCTCATCCACGAAAAATGTCCTAACCAAACTGGAAACAACTAAACATAGTATGCTTCCTGTGGGAGTCAATCCCATGACCCCCGGGTTTACATACAAATGACCACTGATTGGGCCACGGAGGTAGTTCTTTGCCAATGTCAACCAATGTTGCGTCCCATAACAAACTGTGCCCTATAATAGTATTTTGAGCATTTCATTCCATTTCTGACAGTAGAAAAAATGAAGTATCATTAAGTTTTCCTTCAGCACTCTCCCTGTTTTGTGACACAGGACAACAATTTGTCATTGTTTTGCCTGGACTGCGAATATATTTTCCTGTTTTTTGCGGCTAATGGTCTCAGCGTTGGTGATATAACATAATTTATAAGAATTTCTCTCGGGCAGCTAGATTTTATAGCGTTTTTTTTTCTTTGACCTCTTACATCGTAAGATTCATGAAGAAAAACAGTTTGTACTCGAGCAAAGAAAAAACCTAAAAAGCCTTTTTTTAATGTTTTGGAGTTTTTGAAGCCGAAATCAGTTATGATGTTGCAGATTCTTATGGTTGGAACCGAAACAAAGTTAAAAAGTACTTTTGATTCTTCAATACTATCATGATCATAATAGCCCTATTTTTACCCAGATTCTCTTAATGAGGAGTTAGCCTTTAAACGTCAAATAGCCAGTAGATTTTGTCGAGTTCTTTATCCAAGTTTGCCTGAGCTGAAAAATTTAATAGTGTCGAATCTAATGTAATTTTTTGTTCAAACCCATTTACCAGGGGGCATCACTAGTTCTTAGTTGCCCTAAGTTACTGTGGAAAGCTAATTCCTTATTACATAATATATGATGATTTCTTTATTGTTCATGTCTGCCGTCCTATGGTCCTGGGCAAATATTAGTGGCCCCTAGCGTACTTATCGTAGTGACCTGGGGGTAAGGTTTGTCTACCCCCGAATTTACATTGCATGTGTTGTGAAGTCGCGAAATAAACCTTGCCATAAATGAAAGTACCATTCCCTATCAAAATCAAAATGACCGGAAATATGTAATTAAGTAAATTTTTCATTAAATTTGGTCGAAGAATGAATTAAACGAAAAACGAAGCAATATCATGCAACACAGGAATAAATCTAAACACTGTGAAATTGTTGTTAAATTTTAGAAACATAAATAAATAAAGAAATTTAATTTTTACAATCAAATTAAAAGCAAGAATCTGAAAATAACCTCAGTCTTTTAGTATTATGTTGTGGTATGGAACCCTCAGGGCGCGAGTCCGACTCGCACTTGAGCAATTTTTTATTTATCTATCATTTATGATTATTTTTGTTAGTAGTGACGTACCTTTTAAGTTCTTCTATCTCTCTTTAACGACACAATTCCATTGTATACAAAACCTTCCAATCAAAATTGATCTAATAAATATTTTCCCAACTTCTAGCTTTAAATTTATATATTCAAATTACAACCAATCACATTTAGCTCAGTGGCTCCAATCTGCGATATTTATAAGTGACGCACCTTGAATGGCGCACCTGCCTCGATGATTGATGGACAATCAAACGATTTGAACCGTTTTTTTTTGGAGGGAAGCAAAAATTGACGAACGATTTTTAATCTGGGTTACCTATTTGCTGCGTGTATTGATCCGAATATTTGTGTAGAATGTGTGTCAATTGAAATGGCATATATACCATGTAAAATATTACAAACTGCCTATACTATCTTTCGCTACCGTCTCATACAGCGTGGTAATGCCGCCAGCCTCTTGGGTACCTTACCCGGTGCTGGCAGCGATTTGGGTTAATTTTTTTATTTAAATTAGTTTAAAGTGTTTATATTTTTTATTTTTATATTAGAATATTTTAAATATAAGTTAGTTTTATTTTATTTTTATTTTTTTAGTTTGTAGCTAGTTATCTCTTAAATAGATACCCTTACTTTTAATTTTGGTAAGTTGTGTGCGAGCATTTTAATTGTTATTCAAAACATCAACGATCTAAATACAATGAATAAATACATTAGACAGATGAAAAGAGAATAGTAATATGTATATTATTCTTCTCTTATGTGGTACAATAACTTTAACTTACTAACCAATTACTAAGATATTGTGTTTATGAAGTTTGGGCTTATAGAGTTAGGGCGTGTAAAGTTCAAAGCTTGGCTCTACATTAAATCTTAAATTCATGTTCATTTATTTCATTACCCATAAATACATTATTGTTTTGAAATCAATTACATAAGTACATTCAAACCAACTATATACGATGCCATTTTTTTTTTTAGCCTACTTGTAATGTGTCCCACTGCTGGGCAAACGATGCCATAATAAAAACAAATAGATACTTACTTGATTCTAAACTTCATGCACACCTTAGATGTCACGGGCAATAGCCACTTTTTTTTGGCAAAGTTATTGATTTCTAAACTGTGATTGAACCTGCCTCCAAAGAGGTAATCCGCTGTGCTATATCAGCAACCTTTGCTCTCCTACAGATCTCCTCATTTCTAATTCGATCTCGTAGGGAAACACCGAGCATAGCCTTCTCTATGTCTATTTGGATGACCTTGAGCTTTTTTACAATGCCCATAGTAAAGGACCACGTTTCGGACCCATATGTCGCACAAATAGATATTTGATACAAAATTCCACGCGCAAAAAGTCGCGGGTACTAGTATTTTCGACAAAGTTATCGACTTCTGAACTGCGTACCAGTTACTGAAGCCTAAAAGCGGCTTAACATGTCTTATAAATGCGCACTTAAGCAAAAACAACAGACCTTAATCCTAATGCTTAAGGGCGAAGTTATGAAAAAAAATCACTCACATAAAAGCTAATTTCTGTTTGAACAAGGGCTAGAGGGCCCATAAAACACACACTCGTTTCAAGGCGCACATTATTTTTGTACAGTGTTGACTGAGCAAACACGGAGATCCTCACTGAATACGAAAACGTTATTTTATGGCCGCCTGAGATAATGTGTATCTTGGTTTATGATTTCATATTGAATATGAAATAATGCACTAGCTTTCACCAGCGGCTTCATCTATGTATGTATGTAAAAACTTTATTGTACAGAAAGAACATTGATGATACAACATAGAACACAACAAAAGGCGGACTTATCCCAAACTTATCCCTATCATCTATGTGAATACTGTGACATACGTATAATTAAACTTATAACACGTAAGTATCCTCCTCGTGGCATATTATTTACCGACTGTTTATGAGACACAATGTTACGATATAGCAAAATTATGATTTACGTGTAATTGAAGGATTTCGTTAATTACGACGAGACGTGAGGATATGAATCCATACGACTTTAAGCTTCTGCCAAAACACTTCCTGGATACATCGATAGATGATATGCCCGTGTATACCCATTTCAGGAGGAGGAACTAAACGTATTAAAACCGTATTTTCTGAATATATAATAATAATTCTATTGTAATAAAGCTGAAGAGTTAGGTAAATTTGTTTAAACCTTTACAACAATTGCTCGGATTTAAAAAAAAAAACTTTTTTTCTTTCTTCCGCATTTCATATCTTGATTCTTAGGAAAGCTACTTATACACTATAAACTAGGCTAGGGCTGTAACTGCAAAGAAATCAAACATACATTTCATTCCATGACAATTAATTTCGTGTTCTACAAATAATGAGGCATTCTGCCAGTGTAAGTACCTACTTCAGTAATGAGGGCATCGGGAACTCACCCTCGCCCTACTTTCCTTGCAATTATGACTTCATTCTGGGCACCTGCGAGAGGAGACTAATCTTTTGCGGTAAATGTACTTATTCATTTGTAATGTTAGTCTCCTTACTACAATCATACACTTATTCAACAAAATTGATAGAAGATAATATTATCTTCTTCGTCTTTATTAATATGGAAGCAAACAGTAGTCGCCATAAATGTCTGTAATGGCTGCACTAGCTTTTTTTTCTTAATACCAAAATTTCTGAGTATTAATTTCGTAGATAGTATCATGTTGATTGTTTATAATGGCGAGTCGATTAGATTTCCGTCATCGATTAAAAAAAATTTAAGACCGCCGTCGGTTACGTGTCTAAAATACAGAATGTATATTTCAAAAAACGGCAACTCGCCGATGCAGGTTAAATTTCGAATGAACATGTAAGGCATCTAAAAATTGTCACAAAGTTTTTGTCGCATGTTACTCGTATTGTGTAATAAAATAAAATAAAAAATCTGCGCGGTCAAAGAGTGGATAAGAGACCTTTGTGTGCGATTTACATCTAGTTCTTTGTAATTGAAGATTAGGTTTTGTTAATGTAAGAAAGTTGAGTTATTGGGATGAAGCCCGAGTCACGGGCTAGGGCAGATTGTTCTTACACTTGTTTGTGAACAGACGTGACTAGCGTAATATGATCAGACACTAAGCAGATTCTAACAACTTCATCAAAAATAGTTGGGAGACGATTCATAGCCGAAGTTTGCAATTAGCGGCATGTAATGTTAACATAAAAATAAGTTTGAAATCAAATATGCCTTGAGTTCATTCAAATAACGACAACTTCTTTTAATAAACTGATTTTGATGAAACAAACTTTAGATGTTCTTCCGAGTTAAAACAAAACAATTGGTGAAAGTTTCAAGCAAATACAGATAGATAAAAATTAAAAAAAAATATTTTTTGTTTTCTATTATTCATTTTAAATATCCCTCTATTCATTTCAGTCAAAATTACTAAATGTACAGACAAAATATTTTAACTATTTTATTAAATGTATGGATTTAAAAAAAATACCTCGGTAGAGACCGCGCCCAATTCCAAATTATTTGCTCTATATAATATATAGGTACTGCAGTGTCTTAAAAAGGATACTTAATTTGTTTAATAAAAGGTTAAGAAATGACGGAGATATGAGACCATAAAAAATCGTGTACAACCGTATTGAGAAACTTTTTGAAAGTCGGTTGTTAACATTTACTGAAAATTGAATTTTCACAATATTGATTAAAGTTTCACAGTATCAAATCAATATTTTCACAATACTGTTTAAAATTTAAATCATATTTGAACTGAATTGCCTGATTACATACAGATAGATTCAAAATTCCTAGTTACTTTACATAGTTATGAGTAAGTTTGAAAAAAAATGTTGATAAATCCACAATAACTGGAAACTCCGTATTAAACAATAGTTAGGTTAATAGCTGACCATTTTTTCCTAAACTTTTTAGTAACTATCGTTACAATTTTGCCGACCTCAGTTTAATATAATTAAGAGTGAAAGTTCCAAGAGTTAAATGGAAAATCCATGTCAGTACTTCGAGTTAGTTGCTGCTCATATTTCAGCTTTGCTCTTTGGCGAAGTTTGTAAGGTTTTTTTTAAAAGAACTATTTTTCGTTTTTTTGTTGAACTTTACAGTTCAATATTTATCTTCAAACATCAATTAACGTAAATGTGGCAACAAATAGATACTCGTAGCAACAGAAAAATACATTACCAGTATCTTCAACACGACGTCAATTTTAGCAAAACAGTCTTCCAACTAGTATAAATCCAGGGAGTTGGTTTACGGCCAACTGGCCTGTATCTTTAAAGTGAGTCTCTTTTATACCCAGTATGTCTATTCCGTATCTGTCCATTTCCCTCTCTACCACCTCCGAAGTGCCCTCCTTGAACAAGCCTGATAATACAGTGGCAATACAGAGTTAATGTTTCTGTTGGTGTCTTTTTCTTTTACTACTAGTCGTACGTGCACGTGGTTTAGGTCTAAAGTCTGTAAAGGATTACAGACTTACAGGATTACAACTTTCTTGAAAATTATCCCTTCGTGAAGGATCACGAAGGGATAATTTTCAAGAAAGTTGTTCCTTTAAATACACACCGCAGGAGGAGTAAATTATAAAGATGCAAACAGAAATCAATAGTTATATCAACTATACCCACGAGAAGTCTATGATATTACATCATTTTGCATTTGCAGTTTTACAGCGAAAAAGGGCAATAATACTGTCAAGATAAAAAGAAAAATAATCAAGGATAGGGCACAGAAGACACACCAGCAAAGCATTTACAGCTAAACCCTGTCAGTCAGAATTCTTAAAAATAGCCAGAAAATATATTAAAATCCAAAGAGCTTTTTTTTGGTCAATTCTTGTGATCTTACCCATCCACTATCCAAGCCCTAGAGGCTACCTAACGAGAGCCATCCTCCAGTTCAATTAAGGTGAGTTACTGGTCGTTGATGTAAATTAAACTGCTGGCTATAAAAGAACACGGGCCTTAAGTGGGGGTACAAAATATGGTAGGTATAAAGATGCTCCCTAATAGGGATCCACTATAGGAATAAAATTTATTTTTATTTATATACATTTTATTATTTTAATTAACGTACAATCAAACACAAACATACAAAACTTAAAATGAGGAAAAGTACAAGGGTGCTACTTATTTCTATAGAATCATTTTTGACTAGCTGATGTCGACTTAATATGAATTCGGCTACTGGAAGGGACAATAGAATCCATTACGTTACGCGACAGCCGGATGTAGCTAAAGGTACTGACGTTATTGAGGGAATCACCCTATTGCCTAATTCCTAAATTACTAGTCAATCTGGATAAATGCTTAAAAATGAGCGTATACCTGTGTAGCGTTCGGTAGTAGCAGTTGTTCATTGTGCTTGTGAGTGGAGTTCTTTCTATACTCTACGTAGTTTGTGATCTGGGGCTCAAATCATGATAGACGCATCTGAAAGCCATCCACGTGTTAGTGGACGGTGGTCGCGATAATGGCGGCTTGGGAGCGCCTTTGTGGCACTAATCGGAAAGTCAATGTTCAACTTCAGCAGATATTCTTGGATGTGGCAGTTTTATTATACAAGTTTACTTTACATAGGTTTTACGTAACTGTCTCCGTGGTCCAGTGGCTTGCCTGTAGGTCATGGGTACGACTCCCACGGGTAGCTGTGCTAACTTTGTTTAGTTGTTTTCAGTTTGGTTAGGACATTGTAGGCTTGAATCACCAGATTGTCTGATAATAAAGATGATTCATGAACCACGACAGTGGCCGAGAAGCGGTTCCGAAGAACTCTGACACCAGGGTATGCATTGTCGATAGGCCCTATCACGTACATGAAATGATGATGAGGCTTTACTCAAAGTATGTGAGAAATTAAGTCTACTTATAATGCTTTATAAAGGAAGGGTAAATAATAATAAATCAATCCTTCAAATGAGAAGTGTGACTTGGATATCATGGAGTCAACGATTGAAAAATACAATAAAAACATACTTACCAGATTACTAATAAATAAAAAAAAAAAAAAACTTAATTCCAGTAAAAAGTAATAAACCATATTATGAAACAAACAAGCGAATAGTTTAAAAAGAAGGAATCGTATAAATTTGTTATAATAAATTATATAATGGAATTTGAATAAATATAAGTTTTTTATATCTATGTTCTGTGCGGAAGTATCGGAAGGATGTGTTAGTGCGGGTTGCCTTCCGATACACAAACGTTTCAGCAAAACTTGGCATGCCTTTTAAGTTCTGTCGTTTAAATATTTACCGGCAGCTTTGAATTTGGAACTGTGTGATATTTGAATTGAATATAGAATCTACAACAACGCAAGCTCACATAGCGTTCGTCAACTATATATTGAAGGAAAATATAAAATACTATTCTTTGTACCATTAATATCCAAATTATTTATTTATTTCTGCACATAAAATTACTATAGAAAAGCAATAAAAAATGCGTTCTAGATCGCAACCCAAAGCATATATGCACTGATAAGTTAGGAACAAAGCAAAGGTGACATAAAATCTAGACAACAAAAAAAAAATCTTCAGTTATAATAAAATTAGAAATAAAATTAAATAATATACTAAACTAATTAAGTATTAATTGGTCGTTCGGTCGTCGCTCATCGTAAGTTAGAACGAGATGAATACAGTATTCACAGCGTAAAACAGACGAGTATGACGCGCGCCCGAAGCTATTTCTAAGTAAGTATTTAGTCTATATATTCTTTAGTTTTAAAAATTTAGTTATAAATAGGTACATAGACACGCTGTATAAATCCTATAAGCATCCTCGTCATTTGTTATAACCTCATTACATGACGTCATGTTGGATATGAACCCATGTCTTGAAGGATATTGCCGCTGAGGGTCATATGGAACGAGGATGGCATAATAACTAGGGCACGTGACCGAAGGTCAGAGGAATGATGGTCTCGTTGTGATTGAAGTTCTCTGTTGTAATTTATTTACACAAATTATATGTCTCCCTTATCATAATCACTACATAGTCACTACATATTATAAAACAAAGTCGCTTTCTCTGTCCCTATATCCCTTTGTATGCTTATACCTTTAAAACTACGCAACGGATTTTGATGCGGTTTTTTTTGAATAGATAGAGTGATTCAAGAGGAAGGTTTTTATGCCCATGCAAAGCAGGGCGGGTCGCTAGTTTACAATAATTAACAAAAGTCTGTTAAGCCCATTTTGACTAATGCGTATTTTGTCGTTATGTGAAATATCGATAAGACGTAAAGGGATTATTCCACGGAAAGATATGGGCGTTATACTCTGTATAAGCTGAATACATACGCTTAAATTATTTACATTTTTTGTTCCACGCAATTTGTCCCAGTTCAGGAAAGCCACCGCAAACCTCCGTCCTAGTTAAACACACGGAGTGAGTTGGAAAGTATTATTTACAGAACAAGTCGACTGAATTCTACACAAACTGTTTGCCCCAGATTCAGCTGCATAAATTAACTTGTATCTATTTCGTTCCGAACCAAGTTATTTTATAAGTCTCTGAATTCTAAATAAAATATTGAATAATTTTTTTTAGTAAAATAATAAAAAAGGCGGCTTTATCGCACTGGATTATTTTATTATTATGCTGATATCACAGACAATTAAATAAATATGAATAAGCTTTTAGTTTATTCTTAGCATTTACAACATAGAATTAGAAAATCGCAAGGCAGATTTTTTTAAATTTATGATTTTCAAACGTCCGAACACTCACACGCTACTCAATTTTGAGAGTTGCTCAAGTATCATGCTGTGACAGTGACAGCATTATACTAGAACAGCTCTTAAAACTGAGTACCGTTTGAGTATTCAGGCAAAAGAGATCCAAATATAAGATAGCGAGGAAAGGTACAGGCAGGCAGATTGCAGTAGCACTACGGGTGTTTTAAAGAACGTTTTTTATAATTAGACCATTTAGTTGATAACCACGTATTTAAAAGGTATTTAATTGAAAATTGATTCAAGTGCCCAGTATGTACATTAGGTATAAAAATGTATAATGCATTAATTGGAGCCCAAATTGCTAATAGCAAGAAAAATATTGATAAAGGTTACGACAATTAAATCCAGAAAATAATGTAATGACCTGTAAAAATATACAGTTGAACTACATAACGTCTCCAAGCAGTCCATTAATAACCATTTTTGCAAGTAATGATTATATACAAGTAATAAACATTTCAACTGCCATAAAAACATACGTAATCAGCATTTCGAAGCAGTGAAATGATTTTTTTATAGTTCAATGGGGAAGTAAGGCCTGATAAACCCTCATAAAATTAGTAACACAAAAATCTGCCTTTAGGTAATTCATGCACGGATGACGCGAGAAAAAGCGGTCCAACAACGAAGTCAGGGCTAACTGGGAAATTTAACTTTTATAAATAACGTTTTGCGTTCAAAGCCAGCCAGCGGAAATCATGTTAGCGCCCGTCCATTGCTGTCACTGGGCAGCTTGTTTGAAAAACCAAATTAAAAGAGTACCTACACAAATTTTATTTAAAATTTAAAACTTGATGTTCTGAGCAGCTTCCACCAGGTGATATCCAGGATTAACAGCTTAAAGTCAATTTCATTATCGAAGGGAATGGTAACCCAGTTTTGGAGCTATATACGGTGAACGTCGATATGATATAAAATATCTAGAGTGGTGTAGGTTGGGTCCAATGAAATCTTTTTCTGCCATTAAATAATGTAATGGGGAGAAAACAGTAATTTTCAAAACATTAAAAACATTTATTTATATTACTTTGGCTATGTCCAGCAGTGGAATTTCCCTCGAGAACAGTGCTTTTTTCCGGGATAAAAGGTACCGTCCTTCTCCTGTTCTAAACTATTTCCCCACCAATTTTCAGTAAAATAATTTCAGTCGTTCTTGAGTTATAAATTGTGTAACTAACACGACTTTCTTTTATTTATACTCGTACTAGCTGTTCCCCGCGGCTTCGCCCTGCGTGGGACTCGGTTATATCGCGCCCAAAAGTAGCCTATGTTTGACCTCAGGTCGTTAACTACATCCCTACCAAATTTCGTCACAATTGGTCCAGCAGTTTAGCCGTGAAGAGGTGACAGACAGACAGACAGACAGACTTTCGCATTTATAATATTAGTATGGATATGTAAATATGGATATTAATTATTTTCTGCATCACCTATTTTTGTCAATAATCATTTTATATTTAGGTTGTCTAAAAGAGATTGCATTAGCGATAAGGCCGCCTATTGTATTATCTATGTTTTTAATTTACTCTTGTATATTTATGTTTTTAATTTACTCATTGTATATTTTTACTGGTGCAATATTATTTTTTTGTATTGTATTGTATTTTCAGTTATATCATACTATCCTTATGTTAAAAAGAACTGATATCTCGACATCGCTGGATGTAGCTTAAATGAAAAATCGCTACAACAGTCACTGAAAAATAAGTAACAAGTCACGGTTTGCTATTATTAAAGTTGTTTGCATCATGGATCTCAGGTACGACTAACACAGACTAGCTTTTGACTGGATACTGTTTACTATTATAATTGGAATATACTAAATAAGTAATTCAAGTTCTTATTTTACCTAGTAGAAAATTATGTCGCTACCTAACCTAACCGAAACTGACACTAAATTTAATACATTGTGGTTTAAATCCAATAACGAAAAACATAAGATATTGTTTAAGAGTAGATTGTTCTTATCTTCGAACACGCGAAGCATCTGTAAGATGCCTTTATTTTAGCACCGCCTTTTACTAAGAAATAGTATGATCACTTTTAAACTTATTATTATTCGCATTATAAATTTTACCAACAATAAAAGAATAGCGATAGAATCAAACATAAGTACCCAACTCTTTATAGAGTAGGACTTCGAATAACATACTTTATTCAATAAACAGGAAAATTTACGACTTTTCCGAAGTTTGAGTGCAGTTCACCTTTGTGGCTGTAAATTTTCATTTAAAAGACACCAAAACTCAAACAAACTAGAAATAATTTTCTTTTCCAGTAGTGCGCTATAAATTTTGTACATTTACAATTGGAACGGTTCATATCGGATCATTTAAATTACCTTTATTTGAATTTTGTATTAATGTACAGTACAATTACAATCAAATGGAATAACGAATAATCAATATCAGACTATTCTGTTTTAAATATAATTTAAATATAATTTTAATTACATATTTGAATATGTCATTTATTTTCAGTTTTAATGTTTCCGATATAGGATTTTCTTTAGCATCTCACACACAGGATATAATGATGATAGTGATACATACCTACATATTACTTACGCGCCGGCTGTAGCACAGAGGAGCTCAAGATAGAAATGAGCCACACGAAAGAAGAAAGTAAGAAATAAAAAAAATAGTTTTGCAAGCCGTCTACTATATAAAACAAATATATTTTTCACGTTGTATACAATTTCGGTTAATATGAAAATCTGCAATTTTGATAATCTAGTAACTTAAAAGTCTAATATTTTGAGAATCTGGTAAGTGTTATGGGAATAAAATCAAATGGCGACCAATCCAGGCCGCGCTAGTCGTCGTTGTCGCTAGATATGCGAGGCTATCGAGTCCAAAAGCTAGTATTCTATATAGGTATGTCCTGTACCTATGTCCGAGGTTCTAGCAATGGAGAGCTATTATTATGCGAACAAGACAACAAAGAGACTTGAGTTAACACAGAATAAATTTGCATTTTGTAGGAGAACCAAACTCTGTCTACTGGACTCATTGACTGTGTATTCGTGTAGACATTGAGTTTTCATGATTACTGTCGTGTAAAAGAAGAAAAAGTGTAGAAACATTACAATACGTACAAATTGAAAAAAATTCAAAGGTCATGATGGTCATCAAAAGATATTAAGAATCGAATTAATTCTATTTTATTTCGATTACTTAAGTATTTAATTTTTATTGTTATTTCTTAGTATAAGCTATACATTTTTTGTTAGAAGCAAGCTTACGCATAATATCGCATTGGCATGTAACCTGTAAAGGTGTTATTGAAATGAATAAAAAATTTGTGCATTTACTCAGATATGAGATTTGAAGTGCCCATACCTACGCTTTGATAAATAAAGTTGTCAATTATAATAATCATTGTAGGTTGTAGCTATCAATGTTACATACTTTCTAACTTACATAAGTTAGATTTGTATTCAAAATGTTGCAACACCAAATTTGGTCATAACTTCATGATTCAAGGGTAGAAAAAACTAGCATTGGGTTTAAGTAAATTAGTTGACTGAACTGTTTTTGACTTTGAAGACCAAAAAATCTTTCCGCGGTCTATTCCGTCTATTCCGATCATGCGTCTTGTTATTCGATCGTTAGAATATGACGTCATAGTACCCGAGAAGCCTGTGTGACTTGCAAAACAATGTTAAAACTTTTGTAATTTACAACTTTTTGTACACATTTTATATTCAAACTCATTTTTTGATTAATGCATTTCGCAATAAACCATTTTTTGATGTTTATTGAAGTATATTTGATTAGCTTTTACTTGGAGCTGTGCAAATTTTATTCGAGGCATATACTTACTTTAAATAAATACATAGAGAATTTCATTTTTTAGCTTCTTAAAGTAAGTGAGTATCTACCTGGTACTACTTATTTTTAAAAAAACATGGTATTTTATTATGAAAAGATTAAGTAATGCGACACAGAGCAAAGAATTATCACATCGCGCGAGCAAATTTTTTCCGTGCGCTGTGTTTAGTTTAAGCAATAGAAAAGAAGATGCATCTGTCTGTCTGCCTGTAAGGCTTTCACGGCTAAACCACAGGATCGGTTTTGATAAAATATGGTATCGAATATAGTTAAAGACCGAATCAAACACAGGTAAATTTTTGGCGCGACATCACCAAAATCTATGGACATAACCGAGTACCACGCGGGCAAAGTCGCGGGCAACAGCTAGTTTGAAATAAACCTAAATAATTGTCACGAAAAGAAACAGATACACGAAATGTATATGAAAAAATAATATACAAAGGACTTATTTTTGTAAGGTATTTTAAATTATTTACCATATAAAGTTACGATATATTTAAAAATTATGAAATAGATCACTGACTATTTTAAAATACATAAATCAATATTCATTTATCTATTAAACAGAAGCAAGTGAACTACTCATCTTGTCGAAGTGATGCCGCTGAAGATTGATGATCGCAGCCTCTATAGACCCAAAGTTCAAGGTCTCATTTCATCGAATCCATTTCCTTGCTGACAAAGGATTTACATTATGTTTTATGAGTAGTAAGGTAATAAAAGATTCAAGTACTCGTAGTACTTGAACCTAGATGATTTTTTACATCTAAAATGAAAGGTAAACTCAATATTTCATATAAATAATATTAATACAATTTGTTACTAACATTAGTTAATAGCACTTATAGGATCAGTATTTAGTAACCAATAGACATCTAACAATCCGAAATAAATGATTATTTATTTATTACTGTGTCCTTTGCAGTGGATCCAATTGATAGATATCAGGTCTTATTAATTCATATTTAACAATTGTATACCGTATACCTACTAGCGTTCTGCCCCGGCTTCACACAGGTGCAATATTATAGGTTTTACTTACATAAAAAACCTTCCTCTTGAATCATTAAAAAACCGCATCAAAATCCGTTGCGTAGTTTTGAAGATTTAAGCATACATAGGGACAGACAGCGCAAAGCGAATTTGTTTTATACTATGTATACCTACCTATATATACCAGAAAGATACCAGAAAGATAGACGCAGAAAGACTGCATGCTGGTTGCATTAGGTCAGTCAGATAGACCATCTAATCTGGGAGCTAGTAGGCCTATCTTCAGCAGCAAACTTACAAGTCATCAAACAATGTATGATATGAAAAATGAAACGATGATGACTAAGAAGCAAAGAGAAATAGTACTTATACATTATTCGGTCACAAACAATCTTCTTACGGTATAATAGAAGATTATATTGTACTGGAATCAAGTGTATTAAATTTGAAATTTCAGCAGCGTAAGAATTCTTATCCCCTTAAGACAATAAAGAGAAAATTTTATCAGGTAAGTATTTTATTTCCCTATTTCGTATCAGAATGAAACTCCTAACCTTTTATAGCGCGTAAATGACAAAAATTACCGTGTAATTCTATCTGGTGTCGACATCAAAATGTTATTTTCTATTTTACGGGATGCTATTTAATTTCCGACGACGCCATTTTTTGATTGGAAATTTCCTATGAGCCGAGAACCGGGTGTGTTTGATGATGTTTGTCAGGTTGCTCGGTATAATGGCATATTGATTATTCAATTAATGATAATAATAATTTGGGGTTTCTCAAAAAAAAGCAGAGGTCACAGAAATATTAAATACCCGTGGCAGAGGTAGAACCGTGTACACATGCCATATGAATTAACAGCCAGCAATTCACCTTCTTATACTTCACTCATTTTAAGGTTAAAGTTTATTGAGAAAAGAATCATATAGTGACTGCCCAAAGTTTCTCTTCCGTCAGAGTTTTGAAAAATCCATCTTTTTTTCTCTTATTGGACTTTCCATCTGACGAATTTCAGTTGGCTGCTACTGAATGTTTATGACATAAATTTTCGGTGTTATTAATGGAAATAACTTAATAAAAGGAATACCTACCTACATGAGTTTCTCAAAATTTGTATGCAGTAGTAACTAACTAACTATATTATATAGCTTCAGTGGGCGGACGTCGAACTATTGTATTTCCAATCTCATCGACAGCTCAGACCTTCCAATAAATTTCTAATCTTCCTTAGACCTTTTTCAATAACCGCTCGATGGAGTGGAAAGACCGGACGCGGAAGTCCTGTAAAGACGGGTGCACATATAAGCCGGGAGTCGAGTTATAAATATCATTTGAAGCTATAATTGTAAGAAAATAAAACACCTCTATCAACAGACGAACTTCGTGGCGCAATGGTTAACATGCCTGACCGCTACTCAGGAGTTCCCGCGTTCGATCCCCGGTCAGGTCAAGATGAAAAATGTTTTTTTTTTCTGATTGACCTGGGTTTTGGATGTTTATCTATATACTCGTATGTGTGGACAAGGTAGGGAGATAGGATTGAAAAGTAGAAATAGTGTAGGAAAGTTTATTCCACAGCACAAAAAAACTTAACAAAGAACAGTCCAAGAATAAGAAATCAGAAGGGTAGGATGAGCACAAGAAAGAAATTAGATACTTATTTTACAGAAAATAACAAACAGAGAATGGCAATGAAAATTTTAACATGCTAGCCGAAAATCAGAGAGAAAAGAAAGAGTTTTTAATAACAGCCGCCAGGGGCGCAGCTAGCATGGCAAAACGACAAGTCTGCGCCCTCCAGCAAACTATTGAAATATGTCATAAGATGGCAACAAGAAATATATATACATAAAAAAAAGTTTGTTAGTCTGTACTTACAAACTAATAAAATTAAAATATTTACACAAAAAATTAAAATCAATAATATGTACATGAAACAAACAATAGGTACATCACGCCACATATGTACCTACTTTGTTATAAAATATAGTATCGTTGAGTTAGTATCCCAACACACAAGTCGCGAACTTACTTTGGGGCTAACTCAATCTGTGTGATTTGTCGCTATTTATTAATATTTATTTATTTATTTTAGCTGTTATTTTAAGACAAAATATATATATTTTCATCATAGATTAAAGAATTTGCCTTGAGGCCGCACGCGATTCGAAATTCTTTGCTTTTCATAGTAAAATACAAAATAGGTTTACTAATATATAAAAATGGTTTAATATTGCTGGTCGCCAACAATAATATTGTTAATTTTCATGGTAAATAATGATCAAAGGGTAATGTATGATATTATACCAGGATTCGTTATTGGTTGCCATTAGACTTGACTTGAGCTCCTCGGTGTTTCGGAAGACTTGTTAAGCTGTTGGGCCGGCTGAAACCACTGCAGTCGTAGTCGATAGGATATGTTAAAAGCTGTTGGCACTAACATACCCGCATCATGTTCCTATTGGTCTGGGTTTCCTGTAAAAAGGGTTACGGAGTTCAGACTGCAGTCGCTCTTTAGTAATATACTAGTACTACCAAATCAAGACCATAATAAAAAGCGTAATTACCCTGGGCTTTGCTTAAGCTGAAGATGCAACTAGAAAATAAGTTCGGATGAAGATGAATTTAAACGGGATTCTTATACTCACACAGAAATGAAATATTATAACTTGTATACTGACAAAACTCATGTTTTTAAAATAATTGTGTAAAACTAGCTTAACATTACGTAATCCTTAAAAAGATATGAATATTTTATTAGTTTTCTTTCAGCGTTATACATCTAAGAGTCATTTTTCTATGGAAAGTTTAAGGGTTCGTGTAGCCTGAATATAAATAGGTATTCATAAACAATTTATTACATACGATTTTTATTTTTATTTATTTAAATTTTATTACCCGAATTAAAAATTAAGTGGACTTAATGCCATATGGCATTATCCATTAGTCAACTATGAGTATCTTTTTGTTGTAAAATTTTAGGGTACTTTCTTCATCATAGATTAAAAAAATTGCTGAAGGTCTGTGCGAATTTAATACTTCTTGTTCTTCATATATTCTTTATATTATATTGATGACCTCCGAGGCGTAATGGTTAAGATGTCTGACCGCTAATAAGGAGGTCCCGGGTTTCATCCCCGGTCAGGTCAAGATGAAAAATGATATTTTTATGATTGACCTGGGTCTTGGATGTTTATCTATATAGATATGTATTTGTTATTATAAAATATAGTATCGTTGAGTTAGTATCCCATAACACAAGTTTCGAACTAACTTTGGGGCTCACTCAATATGTGTCTGTCCCTATATATATATATTTATTTATTTATTTTAGTAGGTGACAAACAAAGTATTCCGACAGGCACACACAATCTGTGCTCGATTCTGTTCTCTGAGTATTTTTGTGCATTTCATGACTAAGGTAATCATGTAACAGTAACTATAGCGCAAAATAAATTCTTGAAAATCGACAATAGGTACCTAATATTACAAAACCGAGTGTTGACCATTACCCTTATTTTAAGTTAACACACACGGCTCGCTATCCTAATATTGGTCTGGTTTCCCCTTTAAATGGTTACGAAGCTGGAACTGAAGCACAAGCAAAGACTTTGACTGGGAAATAAGCTGGATTAAGGATATACCTGCTTACCAAAATGTACATCAAATTAATTAACTATTTTCCGAGACTTCTTTAACACAAAAAGGCTGAACGAGATTTATCAAAAATATCTACGGGATCCATCTAAAACTTAAGTAGGTAAATATTATAAAAATATACTTATATAAGTACTATCAGTTCATTAATTACAAAGTTCAAAAAAGCAACAAGCATAATACTTCCGTATTAAGAACCTCCACCTTTGTGGAGTGAACGAAATTCCATTAAACAAAATTTATCTATCGCCATTAATCTGCCCATTTTGGTTCTAAAATGAATCTCAGAACATTATTCTTAGAGTAATAAGAATATTAATCTCCCAATGTAATGTAATTAAATATTCGATCATGAGTTGCATTATATATTACTAGCGACCTACCCCGGCTTCGCATGGGCATAAAAACCGAGGAAGACCTCTTGAATCACTCTATCTATTAAAAAAAACCGCATCAAAATCCGTTGCGTAGTTTTAAAGATTTAAGCATACAAAAGCGACTTTGTTTTATACTATGTAGTGATTAGGAAATTAACTCAGTCTATTTGTTAGTACAGAGATAGATTTAACCACAGAATTAAGAAATATTAACAAGAAGTGGCATAGCGCTCGAAAACGTGTCACTAGTTTGGCTCGCAAGCCAACGTTTCACAAAGAAAAAATGAGCGGGGAATTTGATTGCGTCATTTATTGCCACTGTCATTGGTTGATAATATTAGGTGGCTTTGTTGTAAACTACGTAATACATTTCTAATAAGGTGTGGTGTGGTTTAAATGTGTTTACATGTATTAATTTGAAGATAAGAAGAGAGAATATACGCTCCCACACTGATCCTGGAACTAAATCAGCGTCAAAATATTTCTATTCGGAGAATTTCTCTGTTTTGTGGATTAAATCATGGTAAAAACTAACTTAATTCTCTCGGAATTTCAGTACCATTTTGCGATTCATGAAGAGGCCCAAAAGAGGCTCAGCAGTGTGAGATTGATTATGATGATGATTGAAATAAGATAAAGTTCAAATCGATATAATACTGCAAAGGTAGCAAAAGTAAGTACGTTTTTTCTGTACGAGTAGGTCTTATGATTCTAATGCAGAGTCTAAACCTTTTTGCTGTGTCCATGAAACTGAGTTGATTTTCTTTTGTTTCCTTATTTGGCTTGATTTAAATAGTTACTCAGTCTAGACTAGACAAGATTCGACAGAAGAAAATAAATATTGTACCAATAAACGTATAAAAATTTGAAATTTACAAACAAAGACAGTATACTGATTCATTCCATCTATAAATTGTTTCCCTATTTCAAATAAGCAGAAAATAGCACAAGTACAGGGTGCGGTCCTTTGACGCCAGTAAACGATGGATGGACAAACAAATGATGATGGAGCACCGTGAGGATCCCGCCCACGGCAGCTGGCGATATATCAAAGTGCGGGTAGTCATAGAAATGTTGTGACATTTCTGTATTAATAATGGCCCAACGTCAATTTAAAGGAAGTTTTTTTGTATAAAGAAAGGATCAGTTCATATGTATAACTTATTCTTTAAGAAAAAAAGTGTGCTTTATTTACTCTGGAATTATAAAGGATATTAAGAAAGACAGTAAAATTTTTAAATACATATTTTCACGGTTTTATCCCTCACAAGGTTAGGCTCTATTAGATTTACCTACTAATAATTTGAAAAGGTTTATTAGAATTGCAGTTTTTATTTAATTATTTAAAAAAATATTTTTATTATAAATAAAAACTTCGGGAGTTCTTAGCGAACATCTTCTTACTCCTAAATACTTTCCTGAATAATAACTTTTGTTTTACATTTTGTGTTTGTTTTCTGAACAAATTAATGGTCTTTCGCGTTTATCTTATTCATAATTCCTACAATAAGTATATAAAATAACCTACAATCTTTATATAGTAGTCTCTACACTTTGTTATATCTTGGACCGAAATACTGGTAGCATTGTTCTTTTAAAAATTTATATTTCGAGCTACAAGTACCTATAATAATAATAATATAAATAAATTACTTATTTGACTTGCAAGGAGGAAATTATACAAATGATGTCTAGAAGCTTCTCAGTATCAATGGAATCTTCAAACTTGCGTGAGGAATATGATTGGAATTTGTAATTAAGAATCCGTCCAATGGGATAATTAGGAAATAACTTGCTCAACCTTATTATATATTCACTATGCAAATCAACTTTGCTCAGGATTCGAATGGTAGGTATCCCTCAAATACGTAAATCTAAAATTCCATTGCCATCTCTCTGGACAAAAATAATTAACATCAATATATATTTATGATGATTAGAATCTATCAGAATAAGTAAAATACTTATATATTCAAATTAAATCTATTTTAAGTTATCGTTATCAGGCACGATTCATTCATTTATTTCGTGTAGGTATCAAGCTCAATCGACCAGGCATACCCTGGTGTTAGAGTTCTTCGAAACCAGGCTTAGTGGCTCACAACTCAGGCCTTGACGTGGTTCCTTTAACGACTACCAGATGCCTTTCGAAGCACGGAATCATCTTTATTGTCAAAAAATCAGGTAACTTCACTCCTAACCAAACTGGAAATATGTAAAATTAAAGTAAAGTAATGAAAGTATGCTTCCCATGGGAATCGAACCCATGACCCCAGGATCTACATGCAAACTCTTTAACCACTGGACCACAGGGGCAGTAATAGGCTACGGTGACCGCGGACCATCTATTGGAGGCCGTTTGCTTGACTGCCAACGTAACATTAAAAAATATTCCAACACATACTTTTATAATTAATATATTTAGTATATTTATAAATAAAGTTAAGTAGAAGCTAAGGAAGTAAACCATAGATTTAAAAAAAAATTGCCTCGCGTCAAAGCGCGATTCAAAATTCTTTGATGTAAAGGGAATCGTTGGGATGACGAGACATAGAATTTATTTCATAAAGTTGCTTTATTTATTATTCTTTCTAAAAAATTAACTATCTAGGTATTTGTAAATAATAATGAATGCTGTACAATAGGCTCTGGTTGGTCCACCTAAGTAAACAGTGCTTGTCTTAGATCACCAAATTTCCCCGAGGCACGATAATTTTCCTCGGACATGGTACGGCTTTCTATCACAAAGTAGAGATTACTATAGAGACTAAGTTGCCCTTTGTGCGCCAGTCAGTAAAGTATTCATAGATAATTCAGATTTCTAGCTGACAAAAGTTAGTAGGGGGGGGGGGGGGGGCGTCTTCCAGAGAAACGTTACCTTGTTATTATTTCTTCGACTGTACTTATGCACTCGCAGATTTTATTACTAAATTAATTAAGATGATTTATGACGTTTTGGTTAAAATACTATTTAGATGGTCAAAATAATATGATCGAATTTATTTTTCTTCAGTTAAGTATCAAAATATAGATTTAATTTAAATTACTTGAACAGAAAATCATGTATAATTCATTTAAACTAATATCTACTTCGCTCTAGCGATATCTGTGGTGGCCTGGTGGCCGATAGGCTGTGCATGCCAACCTTCGTGAGATGGACGCTGTAAACTAGCGAACCATCTCGTAGAATAGAAAACTGTAGCGTTCTCTCGTTTTGGTGGACGTGATCCACTTCGGGTCGCTTCCAGCCAGCGGAAAGAATACCTACTCAGGTATATTAAGTCGCTGCATGCTGGCCTGGCTTTAATGGAAAGCACTAATCTATGATGCCCTAACTCTGTTTATATTTCTACTCTGTGTACCACTACGGCGGCAGGTTGTTCGGGGCCAAACTGTCTCTACAAAGTAATTGCTTCTTCGGAATGTACACAGTGCGCCAGAATTTCGTAAGTTTTGCATGTATACTGCAGACTGCAGATACCTTTTTTTTATTACGTATATCTCGAGTATTATTATGTACTAGATTTAGTTTAGTTTCAATTCAGTAGAAACAGAATAGAAACCGTAGTCCTGAGAGAGTAACGGAATATTATGATATCTTTTAATCCAGGTAATAAAATACTTGTTTATCAAATTTTAGCTGATTCCGTTCAGCCGTAGGTGATTTCAGGGAAAAAATTAGAAGTGGAATGAACACAACATTACCTGCAAAAATTTAACTTTTTGCAAACCTTTACAAATCGTTTTTTTTTTGCGAAAAAGTTGCAAGAGCATTCTTACGAACTTTTCTATTACGACATCAGTCGGGAAACATTTGTGTCTGAAAAACAAGTGGAAATGTTTGCTCACTCAATTTCGTCTTGCACCTGCCTTCACTTAACTTTGTTTGACAGTAGAGGGCGCCGTTGTTCGTATGTTTTTATTTCCTTTGTATACTTTATTGACTTTACTTAAAACATTTCCTTGATATTTCACTTAAAGTTTGTTTGAGTACTACCTAGTACTACCTAATTTTGTTTTTATTTTATTTCCCGTATTTTCTTCGCTGAGAATAAAAATCAATAATTTAATCCATCTAATAGCCTTACCGCAAATTTTAAAACATAGTTTTATCTGTAAGCATGATCTAGTTATAACAAAAATGGCCAAGTGTTGTCGAGCTATGCGCAATTTTGGGTTCCATAGAACTTATATGAAATTTTCCTTCTCTGAGTAGGTACATTTTATACATACTTAGACTCTTCTTTAACTTCTAAACACTACTAAGCTGTGATGTTTTATTGTAACTTCATTATATGTAAAACTATACATCACAAACGGATCTCAGTGTTTAAAACATCTACCAAAAACATTTTTTAAAGACCTATCCAACTTCATTAACTGATACGAAAAAAATCCCTTCTTGAAAATAAGTTCAATAATATAACATATAAAGTTGGATTCCCGAAATATAAAATGCTATAAATTTGTGCGTGATACACAATCAATAATATTTATAAAAGCTAATCTATATTTACATATTCATCACTTATCCGAATGAAAAGTAACCCAAAGTTGATGTTAAATAAAAATAGGTAAAAAAACTTTTTAAGTTAAACGGTTTTATGTTAAACATACATTGCAATTAAGATAAATGTACTAAAAACCAAAAAATAATAAAATAGATACAGTCGTGGGAATTATAAACATAAGCATAGACTAGACTAAAATAAAACCGTGGGGCACGTCAATTGTCTACAATCGTTGATGAAAATGTTTGTTTTGTAATGTTACACTATAATTAGGCAGTTGTTCAACCGACAACGATGGACGTGTGATAAGTAGGGCTAGAATGTGGAAACAAGCTAGCAAGCTCGATTATAAGCGAGTTTTAGGGTTTCATAGTGGTGAGCGAGTAGTACTTTTATCATATGTTTTGTCGATTAAAGACAAACTACGAGCAGTGAAACGATTCCTCGCCAGCCAGCAGTGTGAATGTCCAACGATAAACTAGTTGAAACATCTATTTTATTTACATCGAGTGTATTGGAATTTCCATGAGCAAGAAAATAGTAAGTAATTTCCTCACCGTCTGCGGGCCAACTGCCTAACGACGAATTAAACGATTCTTCTATCGCACATTAAGTCGATAATTTGTAGACAATTGACGTGCCCCACGGTTTTATTTTAGTCTAGTCTATGCTTATGTTTATAATTCCCACGACTGTATCTATTTTATTATTTTTTTGGTTTTTAGTACATTTATCTTAATTGTAATGTATGTTTAACATAAAACCATTTAACTTAAAAAGTTTTTTTACCTATTTTAATTTTTATTTTCTAGTTTTTAGTTTTTATTTCGCATTCTGTTTAATTCATTTATATCCACCCTAATGCCATACAGTTCTCGGCGCGTTTTAACCTTTCACCTTAACTTGGGTGGTGTACCGCTAACGACGTATCATTTTTAGCCACCCTAACGCCACACAGTCCTCAACACGATACAAAATCTTGACTTGGGTGGTGGATTCAGGCTGGAATAATCAGATACCTAAATTACAGATTCAATTTCTAAATTTAAATCTTATTATTATACGCCATTTATTGGCTGCGCCCATCTTAAATATTGAGGTTGTATAGTGCACTGTATTCTTCTTGTCAAGCCCTTTTATTTGATACCCATATTGGTGGGATTGATAAAAAATTGTTATCAGCCATTTGGTAGCGGCGGCCATCTTAGATTTCAATTTTGCATACTAAATTGTATTCTACTTGTTGAGACCTTTCATTTGATACCCATGTTGATGGGATTGATAAAACCTAAGTTATCCGCCATTTTGTAGAGGCCGCCATCTTGGATTTTAATTTTATATAGTACATTGTATTCTACTGGTTGAGCACTTTCATTTGATACCCATATTGATGGGATTGATAAAACCTACATTATCCGCCATTTTGTAGCGGCCGCCATCTTGGATTTCAATTTTTTACAGTATATTGTATTCTGCTTGTTAAGCCCTTTCATTTGATACCCATATTGATGGGATTAATAAATCATAAATTATCCGCCATTTTGTAGGGGCGGCCATCTTGAATTTATAATGATAATGAATAAACATAGTTGTATTGTCACCAAAATCCAAAGTGTATACAAAATTTCAGATTAATCGGTTGACAGGAAGAGGATGAAATTTGAATTACTAAATTTGACCCAAGAATAAATAATAAATAATAAAACAAACGGGGCGAGCTAAATAAAACCGTTTAATAAAATATTGTACCCTAATGTGAAAAAACCTAAATCTACTTAACATTTTGCACAAACTACTAGCTTTTGTTGACATGTGTTCGAACTTAATCTATCCTAACTTTTCTTGGCACAGTTCGAAGCTCCACTCGCTTCGCTCGCTCCGCTATGGTATGATCGCAAGTAACCTAACGAACCTACCCAGTAAGATTTGTGACCCTTAGGTTTTTTCACTGCGGGGGGCTACCGCCCCCCGACCCCCCCGTGTAAGAGGCACCCCCTCTGCACCCCCTGCTGCGCGTTTAGCTCAGTGGGTTACCAATTCATATTTAAATAACAATAATTAAACAAAATATATTTGGCTAACCCTGTTTCGGCGAAGCGAAATTAGAAACAACATTCAAATTAGATGTTAAATAAAAATTGTACCTTTTGTTGACATCTGTCCGAATCTAATCTATCCTAGCTTTTTTTGGAACAGTTCGAAGCTCCACTCGCTTCGCTCGCTCTGCCGTGGTATGATCGAAAGTAACCTAACGAACCTACCCAGTAAGATTTGTGATTCCTAGGTTTTTTCACTGAGGGGGGCTACCGCCCCCCGATCCCCACGTGCAGGGGGCACCCCCCCTGCACCACCCTGTTGCGCGTTTAGCTCAGTGGGTTACCAATTTAAATTTAAATAGCAAAAATAAAAAATAAAAATATATATATATATATATTTGTCTATTCGGCGAAGCGAAATTAGAAACGAAAGTTTTAGACGAATGGAAGGGCACCATAAGTAATGTTATGACAAATTAACATTCGGACTAACACGTTATATAATACAACAGATATGACATGTGACTTTATACCATTACTAATTATAAGATGCTATTATTCTGGTGACACAAAAGTATTATGACTAATGATAATTATGTTACCAACTGATACGATGAGTTGAACATTATTATAACTGAGGATTATAGCAAACTTGTTATGGATCATGACATTCGGATAATAAGTCTTAGGCAATCTGAAAGGATACCAAGGTTGACTTCAAGAGATTGCTTAGCAATAAGTCCGCCTTTTTTGTAAAGGTTTTTTCACTGATATTTATATATTCTGTATGTGGGCAATAAAGATATTTTGTATTGTATTTTATTGTACGTTCGTACGTAGGGGAGGTATCCAATTATTATTTCCTTGATGAAAACTAAAACAATAACTTAATAAACATAACGTTTACCATACACGAAAGCCTCTTAAATAACAATTCATGCAAGCACTTAACAATAACAGACGATACTAAGAGGATTATCAGAGAAAATTGAATCACAATAAGCTGAGTTAACACAATTTGCTTAACGCCGTTCCAGGCTTTTATGTCCCCATCTCATGATCATGCACATGTTCTATATAGTCTGTGGGTTTATTCTGAAACATAGCTCGACATGTTGTGAAAAGTCATTATTAAATAATCAATAACTTATTTTTATTGCAATTAACTATTTTACGTGCTTTTACATGTTACATCACCACAATCATCCCTGACCAAAAAGCACGTACCTCGATTTCATAATTCTATGCGCAAAAAATACAAGAATTTTAGTCAACAAAGAGTTATTCATCATAATTTATTTATTTAATTCTAAGTAAAAGAAAATTGTAAAATCAATAAGTTGGTTCGTATAATAAACTTCTGATTTAGAAGTTAATCACATAAGCGCCTCACTCTCTTTGACTGTATGGATAATGAAAGTGGTAAATTACGCTTATTTATTCATATTTTTAATATGTTATGAAATATTTTTATATGCTGCGAAATTCCAATGGATTTTATAGCCGTACAATTTTAATATACTTACGCAATTATTCCCCCATACCTGCTTAGTCCGTGTTTTTGCAATTCTGGAAATACTAAGCGGGTTTTTGTGTAGTTTCCTGTTTTTATTGAGATTGACTAGGGTAAGGCAGTTAACTTGTTCAGCATTATTTTTATTTTCCCTTTGTATTGGTCGTGCCGCCTGAATATTCCTAGTAAAATAGGTTTAGTTTTAAATGACGTCCTTTATATGTTAACCGATTTCACTTCGACTAGCAATTTTAGAATAGTAAAGTCAGAGTATCTAACTTGTGAAATTAGGTGTTTTCTGATTGTAAAGTTTTTTTTTATTATTTAACTACTAACATAGAATTAGATTTTTTTTTATTCTATGCTTACTACGCTTATCTACTACTATTAAGCGACGAATTTACTGTAACTTCTATTCACCGAGGAGCTAATGGTAAAATACTACTTCTTGTGGAGCCCAATACAAGCCCACATTCTATGCATGTCAAGTTAAAACGTTACAAGTGTGTGTATGCCACGGAGTTATCTGGCTTTGAGAACGCAGCATGAAAAAAAAAAGACAAAAATAGTGACATAGTTAAGTATATTAAGTATGACGATAGCTGGTGAGCTCGTTAAAAGCAAGGGGTAGTTGGGTACCCTACGGGAGACAATAGCTCAATAGGCTCGGTTGTATTGATCCCGGCCAGGACGGCTTAGCTCACAATAGCCTGCACGGCATAATGGAGGTGTGGCTTAGTCATGATTTTAGCTATTGTATGGCCGCTCGATATGAAAAATAAAAAAATATGGAACGCAACAGAGCAATGCGGCAACTGACTTCAACTTTACATATTCGTGATGTTAGTTAGTTGTTACACTTCTTTTCTAAGTGTAGTATCATTTTTAACCGCATAATACTTCAAGCGGATCACAATTTTTTCAAGTTCAGCTACCACAAGCCTTACGTTAAATCTATTACTGGTAGTCTCACCAGTGGGATTACGAACCCTTATGTTTAAGGTTAGTGGGCCCACGAGTAAAAACCAAAAGAAATATATACTTTGATAAAACAGCCATAGATAATCAGGACTTTTAAAATTTAAAATAATTCTAGACTTATTTCAATTCATTGGATATAAAAGAAAGATTTTTTGACTGGCCACGTGCCTGACATCAATCCTACATTGAAGACCACCGCCTTAATACGTATAATATATTTATCTCCTAAGCAAAATAGAAAGAAGACGAAGAATACAAAGAATAAATTACTTAGAACAAATAAAAGGGAAAAGTGGGAGTGGTGTCGTATCCTAGTATCAGAATGTAGAAAGAATAGCGAAAGATCAGCAAGAACTTTTCGATAGCTGCTTACTATTTTTAAATCACATACAAAGAGTATTCTAGATCTATGTGAAAGATGTTAGCTTAGTATCAATAACAGGAAATACTAAAACTAAAATAAAAATACTGGAAAGTTTTACGAGAAAGTAATTAGCCCTATTCGGAAACTACTCCAGCTGAATTCTAGAGCATACCTTACATGGAGTGATGGACGGAAATAAACCAAGTTTGCATAATTTTTTTTTTTTGCTTTATTTATTTTCCACACAAAAAGTAGGATTTTTTGCGAATTCTAAGATAGTTTGTATATTATTATATAATGCTGGGAAAAGTTAGTACATGAGTGGATTTTAAAGTAATAAGTTGAGGAAGCAACCAGTAGGTATAGCGTTCTCTCTCTATCATCTAGATCATCTTTTTCGGGTGCGTCATCAGTTCGTTTTCCTATTTTCTGCAACCAATATAGTGCTTAAATCAGATAAAAATAATGTGGGCGTATGAACCAACTAGCTTTCTCATGTTTTTTTCAAGCGATCATTATTGAATTTCGTTCTGACCTTTTCAGTCGATAACGGAACGTTCAGTAAACTGCCATATCAAATGACACCCGAACTGGGTTAAAAGAAACTGAAGTTGGCGTACTTGTACAGGAATTTTAGATGCATAGAATAAAACTTACACCATATAAACACACATTCTTGGGGGAGCCTTACCCCTAGAGAACGCGTCCCCAGGTGGCGGATAGGGGAATGCCCGGCAGATATGCAGGGTAGGAGTGAAATAAAATACCTCCCGTGGACCAAACAGGCCGGAGAGATGGACACTCCGTTACCAAACCCCTACGGCGAGCTGCTTCAACATATCTGAAGTTAAGGTTGTCCATAGTGCTGTATGTTTCCTGCGGACTGGAATATACAGAAGAGTTGGTGGCGGATGAGCCTAGAAGAAGGCCAACGGCAGCACTCAGATCCTCGTAGAAGATCACAGTCTACAGCGCCGAACAATGGGCGGCGGATTAATAACCCATCAAGCTGGCACTCGCGGGCCATGAGTGACTTAAATACCCTCAGAAAGTGTGAGGGCAAGCACTTGGGAAATGCTTGCTACTATTTCTCCCAACCCTCTTTTTATGTTATTATGGAGAATATGGAATGCGATTTGTCCTGCGACCCGGCTAACCCCCGGCGCTATGAGGTTTCCGGGCCTCATGGTGTGAAATCTGTTACCGAAGACTCTGTTGGTGTGAGTGACCAGGCACCAACAGTAGTGAATGCTACTGGAAAACGAAAACTAGTTCAACAGGCGTTCCATCCTAGCCTATTTACAACTACGAGACAAAGAAGTGCCTCACTTGGGAATATATGTCAGCTAGATCCCAAACCTAGTCAAGAAGGTACCACATGTGGAGAGACACTAACTCGACAACCCCCTGACTGGCAAAAAATTCCCATGCCACGTACCAGTAAACGGAAGAGATCATCACGGTCACCAACGTCAGAGGGAGTTGAAACAAGCAACAGTTTCAATGGATTACCAGTTGATCTTACAGAAGAAGAATCCGAAAAACAAGTAGAGGAGAAAAAGCTACCTAAACCACCACCAATACTTCTGTACGGTATTAAGGATGTAAACAAACTAACGGAGCTCCTTCAAACATCAATTAAAGGTGATAGTTTTACCTTAAAAATAATAAATAAAAATCAGCTTAGAATAAGCACTACTGACATAGAAATATACAAAAAAATAATATCTATGGTTCGAGAAAATGGGCTAGTAGGATACACATTCAATCGAAAGGATCAAAGGTGTTACAGAATGGTCATTAAAAACTTACATCATACTACGCCTCATTCAGCTATAGAGGCCGAGATCGAAAAAACCGGTAACAAGGTGCAGGGAGAAATCATAAATGTCAAATTTGGCCCTGAAAGAATACCAACATCGACATTCTTTGTTAATGTAGCTCCAGGCCCAAATAACCATGCAGTAAAGAAAATTACTAAAATTCATTACCAAACAGTAGTGATAGAAGATCCCAAAAAAAGATATACTATTCCACAAGCCAGAGATGCCAACAATATGGCCATTCAAAGAACTACTGCATGCAGCCATATCGTTGTGTGAAATGTGCTCAGGGCCATAAAACCTCGGAATGCCCAAAAAAAGATCGCAGTACACCAGCTCTCTGTGCACTGTGCCAAGGTGAGCACCCTGCAAACTTCAAGGGATGTAGTGTCTACAAGGAAATCCTAGCCAGGAGGAAACCAAGGCCCATAAGGACAGAAACCACCTCTAAAATAGTGAATCCAATTAAAAACGCACAGTACATTCAACTATATTCGAGCGAAAATGCGAAATCTACCACATATAATGTAGAGCCGGATAGAACTAATGAAACTCAGAAAAAGTCACTCTACTCTGATGTTCTTAAAAAGACTGATGACATTTCTACTCCTAAATCCAACAGCTCAATAGAAGAGATACTTTTAAAACAATCCCAGCAGTTCGACCTTCTCCTACAACAGATGAGCACCCTTATGGGTCTCTTGAGTACACTCGTCAGTAAATTAAAATGATGACTCTACGAATCGCTACCTGGAACATTAATGGACTAGCTCCAAACAAGTCTGAACTGGAACTTCTTGTTGCAACCCACAAACTGGATGCAGTCTTAATTTCAGAGGCACACTGCACTGAACAAACAAATGTCATCCTTAAAGACTTCAATACATATGTCACACACCATCCTGACGGGACTGGCCATGGAGGGACTGCAATAGTAATACGCAAGACCATTAAACATCATCTGCTCCCAGAGTACAAAACAGATAAAATTCAATCAACAACTGTGGCAGTAGAAGACAAATGTGGGTACTTCAACTTGTCAGCCGTTTATCGCCCACCAAAGCACAAGATTGATTGCTCTACATTCCAGGCGTACTTCTCAACACTTGGAGGCAGGTTTGTTGCGGGGGGCGATTGGAACGCCAAACATACACATTGGGGTTCAAGACTAACATTAACCAGAGGTAGACAACTTAAATTGTGTATGGATAAAAGCAATCTTGATGTAATTGCAACTGGTGAGTCTACATATTGGCCATCCGATCCTAAAAAACAGCCAGACTTGATTGACTTCTTTATTACAAAGGGTCTGGCCCAGCACTATCTTAAAGCAGAGTCTTGTCACGACAGCAGTTCAGATCATACACCTGTTATTTTAACAGTAAGCACTACACTTATATGCTATGACAAGCCAGAGTCCCTTTGTAATAGACATACTGACTGGGAGAGCTTCAGGGAGCACATAGACAAGCATTTAAAGCTAGATGTGGCCCTTAAAACACCAGAAGATATAGAGGACGCTGCCTATCAAATTACAAATGTTATACAATTAGCTTGTTGGGAAAACACCCCGCAAAACAGCAGCTACAACATAGCCAAAAATGTACCATTGGACATAAAATATAAAGTTTTAGAAAAAAGAAGGCTTCGGCGCATCTGGCACCAAACTAGACACCCACAGGACAAAACTGCTCTGAACAAAGCCATTAAGGATCTCAAAGACTGTGTAAAGGATGCAAAAAATAAAACGTTGCAATGCAGGCTGGAGAATTTGACTGCAACAGCCTCTACCAATTACTCTTTATGGAAGGCCACAAAAGCTCTAAAAGGTCCCCAACATAAGAAGTACCCATTAAAAACGGATACTGGATGGACAAAAACCGCTAAGGAGAAAGCAAACATTTTTGCTAGGCATCTAGCTGAAGTGTTCAAGCCAAATGAGAGCACTAGTGTGGAGGTAGAGAGAGAAGTGGACAACTCTCTTGGTCAGGTTTTCCAATTATCACTGCCTCCCAAGCCTGTGACATTTCCTGAGGTGAGAAGAGTGATAAAAGGGCTCAAAAGTCATAAATCCCCTGGATTTGATTTAATCACCAAAGAGATATTAGAACAACTTCCAAAAAAGGCCTTAGTCTATTTGACTACACTTTTCAACGGAATACTCAGAGTACAGTACTTCCCAAGACTTTGGAAAGTATCAATAATAACAATGGTCCATAAAGCAGGTAAACCGCCACAAGACGCGAGCTCGTACAGACCCATCAGCCTTTTGCCTGTACTATCCAAGATTTTTGAAAAAATTCTATTATCAAGAATAATCCCGATACTCACCAACCGTCAAATTATCCCAAAACACCAGTTCGGCTTCCGACAATATCATTCTACTATAGAACAGGTACATCGAGTGTGTGGCACAGTTAGAAAGTCCCTCGAAAATAAAGAGTACTGTTCAGCGGCCTTCCTGGATATCCAACAGGCATTTGACAAGGTCTGGCACAGGGGATTGCTGTGCAAAATTAGGAATTCTCTTCCACATAGCTTATATTTACTTCTAGAATCCTACCTGTCTGACCGGATATTCCAAGTTAGAGTTGATGGAGAGTCTTCAGAATTCCACAATATAGAGGCTGGAGTTCCCCAGGGGTCTGTGCTGGGTCCTGTCCTCTATACCCTGTATACTTCGGACCTACCTGAAGTTCATAATGTTACCACTGCTACATTTGCAGACGACACTGCCGTACTAGCAACTAGCAAGGAACCTAATATAGCTTCTGCCAAACTACAAAAAAGTCTTGATGAAATAAGTAACTGGCTCCACAAATGGCGTATAAAAGTCAGTTCTTCAAAATCGGTTCACATCACCTTCACCCTAAGAAAAGGGGACTGCCCACCTGTTAGGTTAGGAAACAGCTATCTACCACAGAATGACTGTGTCAAGTACCTAGGGATGCATCTTGACCGCAGGTTGACATGGAAGAATCATATAAAAAAGAAAAGAGATGAATTGAATCTACGATATAGGAGTATGTATTGGCTAATGGCGCGCAACTCGGTCTTGTCCATAGATAACAAGCTGCTCATATATAAGGCAATACTCAAGCCAATATGGACATATGGGCTTCAACTGTGGGGAAGTGCATGCAATTCCAACATAACAATCATGCAAAGATTGCAAAATGGCATCCTAAGGAACATAGCCAACACCTCATGGTTTATTACTAACGCCGAAATCCATGACACACTTCAAGTGAACACAGTGAAGGAGGAAATAAGACTGTTGTCTGAACGCTATAAAAATCGACTCGAAAACCACCCTAATGAACTTGCAGCAGATCTGATTAACATCAACTACCATAAACGCTTGAAGCGATTTCACATCCAGGAACTTGACTCCAGAAAATAAGAAAGATTGCTGCCACTGGGAAGCATCTTTTCCATAACATATGCCTGCACCAAATCCGCTTATAGTCAACTGACTGATTGCAGATAAAAAAAAACAGGGAAAAAAAAATATAAACACAATATTATAGTTTTATTTAAATTGGTCATGTGTTGTGCAGTTTTAAATAATTTGATGTCAACTAACAGTTACATAGGTACATTAGCTTTCTCGTATATAAAATAGTTGTTTTGTCATTTTTAATGTTATTTTAATTTAAAATATAAGTCACTTATTCTTGTTTGTATGTTTGTAAATAACTGGGTATTTGAGATTATTATTATAGAGTCCAGATAAAATGTAATCATTTAAGTTTTATTTAATCAAAAGCAAATTATATTTATTAAAATAATTATTATTTATTCAGTCAGACAGGTGAAATTTAAAAAAAAATCAATAGTAATAAATTTAATTATTTACTAATGTGTGAAAAATGAACACATAATCACAAAATCCTCGAAAACTGAAACAAAATAGTTTAAAGACATAACTCGTAAATATCGCCATAGTCTAAAATTCCATATGAGTCTTCTGTATTATTTAGTCTCTAGTTTAGTCGGTCAGGTTGCATTGGGTCGAGTAGGAAACGCTCACCACAAAGCCTTTCAGGGTGTTTCAGTAACAAAAGAAACCGCGGACGGTTAAATGTTTGTTCTGTGGCCATGCTTTTTATGTGATAAGGATTTTCATTCAAACGATTTGGGATATCCATGGGACTTTCAAAATATAGCCTATGTATATAAGTTCCAGAGTCTAAGCAAAGTTTTCCTGTGAAAGAGTAACAAACATACACACTCACGAACTTTCGTCTTTATATAAGTGTTAATCACACAGTCTAACAGAATATCCCCAAACACGCTTTGCTACTCGTATAAGCTGGGGGCTTAGCCAAAGACACAATCGCAAAACGTAAACGACGTACGACAAGAACAAAATGTATGGTGTTGACATAAGATTGACCACGTGATTTACCGCAGCTTATTTCAATCTCATACTTTTTGTTCTTGTCGACATTCGTTAGCGTTTTGAAATTGTCACTTGGCTACGGGTGCTGTAAAGAAACTTCTTAGTACAGACATTCTATAATCTGTGGTACACAGAAACAGCATAACTATCTATGATGCTAGATTCCACAGATTTTTAGGCAATCTGAGAAATGAAATAATACAGCATCAACTAATGCCTGCGCGTGTTGTTAAAATTACTCTCGCGCCATAAAAGAGTGATATAAAAATTCAGAGAGAATTAAGCTACAAGAGTCGCCTTAGAAACAAATTAGTATGGATGCAATTGGACATAAGAAATACCTACATATTTTTTTCAAAACAATTTTATTCTATCACTCCAAATCTTATTCTTTAAAGACAATGAATATTTGATTAATGTCATTCCTTAGGATCATTGTCGTACCTCATCTATATATATAAAAATAAAACCCGTTTTCCGTTGTCACGACATAGCATGAAAACGGCTTGACCGATTTGGCTATTTTTTTTTTGTAGTTTTCTAATACTCTATACAAGGTTCTTACGGAAAAAAATATTAAGAAAAGCGGTACGAAGTTCGCCGGGTCAGCTAGTTTTAAATAAAAACCTTTAGTAAGCTAGTATATATTCTCGAAAATATACATAGATACATATCAATATCGTATGTGCCAAATTTTATTTTCAAATGCTCAAATGGTAACCCTAGTACTGCAGAATAATGGGTTTAGATTTTTATGTTAAAAAAAGAGTTTGAAAAGCAGTGAGTGCTTGCGGTTTTTATTTAGAACGGAATACCATGCAGCTTGGTTTAAATAAAACAGTTTTTACAAAGATAATGCTATATTAATTCTGAACAGGCACCTATCAGACATGGAAATAGATAATTTAGCATAAAAAATGTTACATAAATTCTAATTAGTGATGAAGTGATGATCAAAGATATATATTTATTAATAATTAATTAGAAAATATTTATTAGGAATAGTTCTTTCTTTGCGAGTACAGGATGTTTTCTTAGTGAATTGCACATCTATTGACATGCCCAGCGTTCCCAAAGACCTGTACGCTGGAAGATCTGTACAAAGCTACAGCAGCCGCTTCACAGGTGGTCCGAATTTGGTCTATAAGAAATATTTAAATAGGCCATCGACTCGTTAAGAAGACTAAGAAGATTTAGTAGAAGCAGTTATTAGTATTTTGTAATTATAAAGTATTTTGTATTTATTATTTATTCTATTGAGATAATAAAAATACATGTATTCTTCTTATCTCTTTATTCAATCATAAAATAATTCTGTTCTGAAACGCATATTCTATACAAATTTTGACCATCTAACGGCAAATCAATCGTTTGAATTTCTATCAACACTTTTGTACATTTCGAAGCAACTAACTATGCACGGTTAAACATCAGATAGAGCAGTGCAATACGTTAAACATGGCTGAACAAGCCGTATATTTGCAGAGGCTGTGTTCTCGCTAACCGAACGTAAATTACGGTGAATTAAAATGAACCGATTTCGGAAATGGTGTGGAAAGTATAGGGATTTATTGTATTGTAGAGAAAGCCGCTGACTTACGAGGGGCTTAGAGCCTGCGGTACATTGTCTCAGTAATCTTAATGCTCGTTAAGGATTTACAACATTATATTACCTCAAAATCGATTAGAATGATCATTTATATCATAACTACTGCCACATTTTCTGTAAATAAATATAGAAATTGCTTTAAGCGATAGTGATTCGCCATTGCAAATCGCAAATTTAATATTATATCTTTTTTTGTAATTTTATTTTAAACTAGCGATCCGCCCCGTTGTTGCATGGGCATAAAACCTTACTCTTGAATCACTCTATCTATTTAAAAAATCGCACCAAAATCCGTTGCGTAGTTTTAAAGATTTAATCATACAAAGGGACATAGGGACAGAGAAAGCGACTTTGTTTTATACTATGTGTGATAATGCAATAGACAGTAAGTAATGTTATGTTATATTATATCAGCCAAGGGTTTTCTTGTGGAAAACTTTATTCACCATTTGAAGTTATAAGATTCTCCATTTTATTTGAAACCGGCCGGCTGATTGACATCAACACTCCTTGTAAATATTTTCTAACGGTTACAAGGAATCAAATATGTTTGACAAGAGAATGGCTCATTAGTAAAATGGAATTTTGATTTCCCCCTTCACATTGTCATCATTATAACATCTTTCCCAAAAAGGGCTTAGTGTCAAATTGGATCACGTATATTTAGATCACTAATGAATGTTACATCTCTGCGACAGAAATTAAACTTTATAATGACTTCGGGTGATTAAGTACTGAGTTTGTGCGATTTATTGATCGGAGAATTTAACAATTTAAATCGTTCCAATTTGGTGAAAATGGCCTGCGTAGAATGGCAATCGAGAAAATCAGAACAAAGAATAGAGAAAAAAGAATAAGAGGAAAGTATTTTCTAATCAGTGGTTTCTTTTATATTATATGAATACAAAAAATACTTAACGGTTTTATTATATTACATTTAATCAGTGATTTAAGAACTTTTTTAAATTAAAACCTTTTATTACGCGACGACTTTTTTGTATTATTTTTTGTAATTGAAAAACTAATTAATCTTAATAACAACATAATATTAGTTTCACTCTCCCAGTTGCAATTTTGCTGATGTTTATATATTTGAAACTTTTTTTTAACTTGCGCAACTAACCTTTACAACATTGTTAATGTTTAGCATGTTGATTGTACCAATTATTGCCATCAAAAGCAATAAAGAGACAATCGCGCTTAAATAAATTTAATCATATCATTTCATTCTATTAGACAAAGGAACAGAAAACAAACAAACTCTATTTCACATTTATAAGATTACTAAGTCTTGATTTTTGGACAGTCGTGTTAGATAGAAGTTAATTTAAAATTCAAATACTGCACAATCCGTCAAAATAGCTATAAAATACGTGCTTATATTCTTCCCGGCAAACTTTAGGGTTTTGTTGAATAAATAATTCAAGAGGCGTGGAAGGGAAAGCCAAAAACTTTTTATCCTCAATGGCACTTTTATTAAAAGCGATGGCGATTAGCAATCATAAATAGGAATAAACATGGTTAAATGTAAAAATTAACTACCCGACGAAAACTAAATTCTCGCACAGTTTAACATTTAAACAATAAGGATCTTAGATAGAAAACTGTATAGCGTGTTATACAGTAAGTAGCAGCTAATTTTAAGTCATCTAATCTTTCATTTTAATTTTATTCATTTATTTTAACTTCATCTGTATATATTTATTTATTTGCATACATCTTAACATAATAATAATTAGGTAATAAATAAAAAGTGCGATTAATATGCACCCAGTTTGGGCATTGCGACATTTAGCAGTATTTATCAGTTAGACTTATAAGGATACATATTATCAAATTATAATTAAAAAATATATATATACTAACAGATTCAGGCGTTACTTTGCGGAAGTCAAAGTTCTAAAAGAATAATTGCCGGGACTAACAGTAGTGGGTGGACGCCGGCCGGCAGTACTTCGCATGAATTAACTGGGTGTCTAAAAACGCAACTTTGAGCAATTCATCGAATCGGTTCATATTACGAATTCCTTAGCAATTCTGTAGCAATTCCTCTATTTTTTGTAAAATTGCCAACTAAACTTTGCAATTCCTCTTCAAAAAAATTGAAAGAAATAGGGATTGCTAAAGAATTGCTAAGGAATTCGTAATATGAATTCGATTCAATGAATTGCTAAAGTAGCGTTTTTAGACCCACTGGTGGCAGAAACACGCAAAATAATTTGTTAATACTTGTTATTAGGATTTAAATTACATTTCTATTTCAAATATCTGTATCTATATCATATAGTCTGGTATAAATATAACTAAAATAATGATTATATATTTACAAATTGTACAGTCCAAAAAAATTATATTTCAAAACATTTATAAATTGAAAATTATGATATAACTTTTTAAAGTCTGTAACGCGAGCGTAACTCAACAGAGTATCCACAGACTCGCGTAATTAGTAGTAGTATTTCTAACTAACTTTTGGATGTGATTTTATACATTTTTCTATGTAATAACCATTGATAAAATTACATCGAAAATTCCTGTAGTGCTTCAAATTGTATTAGATATTTTAAATGCATCACGGGTATTAATTAATATTTCTATTTGCAGTATTAGGTACGCAAAGCCAGTAATACCGTAGGTACACACATATGGATTTCACTCTACAAATATCGCTTCATTCCATTGACGTCATACCTCGTCGTAATAGGGAACCATAATCTTTTTAATTCTCATACTACATCAACACTTAACTATAAAAAAGTACATACATATCATCACGCCTGTCTCCCGTAGGGGTAGGCAGAGACTAAAGATTTCCATTGGCTACGATCCTTACATACCTCTCTCGCCTCCTCCACACTCATCACTCTCTTCATACACGCTCGCCGATTTCGGGTACTCCTAAAAAAGTATAAATTTCAATTAACATTTTCAAAGCTCATCAATATTGAAAGGTGTTGGTTGGCAAATTATTTTCCAAGCTTTTATTTATTTTGTTTGATTAAAACGTTGTTGGTGTGAAATAGGTTCGAATTCGAACAGAATTCTTCCGTACTTGATATCAATAAAAACAAATAATCCTTATATAAGTATTTAGTTTATTAGTCACAAGCGTTATTAAATACCGAATAAGAATAAAAAATAAAAAATATATAAAAGTAGTTTTTTTGAACATGAGCAAGATGCTTACGCTCTTTATTTAAATATTTATAAACTCAGTTAATTTAGTCTAAAGACAAAAATATAAACGGGATCCTGGCGCAAAGGAAAACTTAATTTATTTTATAATTCCAAAGATTCAAACAGAATAAATTAAACAAAAAAATACACCCTTTAGGCCTTTATGCTTAATTTACTGAATCAAATTTTCTCACCAAGTTGATATTGATACTCCATCATCATCTACTCACCATCATCATCTAAGCGTTTTACTGATTGCATCTCAAACAGCTCAAACTGTAAAAGTCGACTGAGGGAATCGGTGAATCGGGGAATCATGACATAGGCGATGCGGCTAGCAACCCATCACTATTGATTTCAACTACCATCATGCTAGAGGTGTAAGGTCTTACGGCCCTAGGGACCTCTATGGATCTACCCCGTGTGGGATAAAAACGTGGCTATTATTATTAGTTTGTATGTATCAATATGGCTTCGGAGATAGGAGTAAGGGTTAACTGTGGGGAGATTAGGCCTTACTTAATGGCCAGACGGCTGTCTGATGTCAATCCTCTTTAAGAATGCATAATGGAATCCTTCACAAGTCTTATAGAGGTATAAAAAGATTAAGATTATCTCCTGCTTTGACTGGTTTGACGCGGGACAATTTTTTTACATAATCTACGGATACCATAATTAGGTTGTATTTGACAAAAATCTTATACATGTACAGATAAATGAATTTAAATTGACATTTGTAGAATATGCCAACTTGAAGGAGTAGAGCAGCCAGAGCATTGAGTAGTGTCAGTTAATATATTAAACATATACGTTTAAAATATACTCAGTAAACAACAAACATAAAACTGACTTTACTGTTACAAAGGACGACGAAATTAAATTATTGTGTACGTAAGAACAAAAAGTTAAATGGGAACACAAAGACGGTTAACGAAATGAAGTTCTTCATAATAGGAAAAGTTATTTTGTAACGTATTCAAGTAATTTGTATGGCTTTCAAAATTCGGGTGTACGCCATAACAGCGAAAATGAGTTTGGTTTGGAAGATGAATTAACAACCCATTTATATTTGATATACTTACCCCCTTATTCATAAAAAAAAAAAAACCTTGGCTAAGGCCATTTTGACTAAAATACTTTGCTTAAATAAGTTTAGTCCCATTCTCTTTTGTTGATATATACCGTGAAAGAAAAAAAAACAATACACATTTTAGTTGGAATGGAAATTATGGAAATCTCTAGTCTCTGCCTATCCCTACGGGAAATAGGCATATGTATGTATGGAAATTATTTCAAAAGAAAATTAAATCAGAAGTATCAAATGGTCCATCATGAATATCTAAGCATTTTCTAATTGATTATTTTTTGTTGGTAGAATTTGCCAATTTATAATATAATTTACAATACAATACAAAATGTCTTTATTTCTCTAGTAAAAATATCCTACAATAAAGAACAAATTACAAACTTTATGCATATTTAGACTTCTATTTGATTTTGTAATCTGCACAGCACAACTTAAAGATGTAATTAGAAAACCACAATGAAGATAATTGATCCCATAATGAAAAAACAGTGAAAAACTACACGCCAATTAAAATGGAAATATTTTTTTTCGTATAATAATTAAAAATCTATTTAAATATCTAAGTTCGAGTAAACTCATAAGAAACATGTTGTTGCTGATTACCTATATTCTTATTTTAAATAATTACCAGTTAACATTTGAAACAAATAAAAATTGAAAAAAACCCCAAAAATATCCACACTTTAAAATCTTGGAACGTTCTCATTTCAAAAGAAGAATATCGCAAAATCCGCCGAAAACAATCTGTTTGTTCGAAATTCCGAAAATGCAACCGCCTTTATCCCGAATGGCAGGAAATCATAGCGATGCCGTTGTCTGGGCGGGCGAGCTGGGCCCGGCGACTCCGCACCTTGCCGCCCTACAACCGCCCCGCACCACCGCAGTGTACCTTTTGCTGCCGACCGTACCGCACGTCAGCACTCGTAACTCTACCCGGCGCGAGCGCGAAACGTATCATGAATTAAATCAAGTGAACTATTTACTCGATATATTGTGACAATTTTTTTTCTAAAGTGAAATTGTGAAATATCGTGCATATTTTCTTGTTGGTGAAAAACAACACGTTTCTTTCAAATTTCTGGCTAGCTGAGGTGAGTTCTGAATTTTTCAGGTCATCGTGTTAAATTCGTCTTCAAAACAGATATGAAACGAGTTAACAACAATAAACATTAGCATACGAAACGTCACACGAAATACAAAGTCTGTTTACGTTTTAAATACTATCGTTCTAAACAGAGATAAAGAGTTTTATGTTCGTAATCCGTTTGATTGCAGGAATATCGCTCTCATTTACAATCAAATACATAAACAGTTACTATACAGTATAGTATAGTATACTATATAGTAATTGTTTATCAGAAAAGTACAAATTCATTGAACCACGCATTATATTTTACAGGTATTTTTGCAGAACGTTTGTGGTTAATGTACAAGCCTATTTCAGGGTTCTGTGCTATAAGAATGGGAATAGAACACTTAAACCGTACGTCTGTCTGCGGGCTCTACTAATATCCAATATTTTTCCACATCTTTCTCTGTTACGGGGTAGACAAACCCTCGACATCATACTTAGACGCCACTAATACCAAGTATTGGGTTTGAAGGTAAATGAACTCTATCTTATGAATCTGCTCGATCAGATAGGTAGACTCTTCAAATTATCACAAATTATGCATTGCAACTGCATCGTGAAATGGTTAGTCGCAATGACTGAAAAATATATCTTATAAGCAAAATCACTATCATCTCACATGCAGAAACTCCACTAAAAGTGTAAGGGCTACCTTACTGGTCTCTACATTGGCGTTTTGGTAGCAGCCTATATCTTAATCATGAGTATTTTGAAAACTAGTCCCCAGCTTTGGTAGTTAGTGTTTTCAATGGAAGTAGTAAATTACCTTACTATCTGCCAGCACTTAAGCTGCTTCTGCAGTAGGGAAAGATTAAAGTGTGTCTCTCTCATTTTAGAGATATATACTTAGCAGCATTCTTAGCTTATCGCTGCATAGCCCATCCGCTCTTCTGCTTTTGCTTATCTTCTTTTACTTCTTCTCTGCCGTATTCGGAATTCTTGATTTTGAGACTATTATAGTGACTGTAATTATAAAACCCTGTGGTAAAAATGCTTTGCTGTCCCTACTTATGTAGTAAAGGAGCTATATTAAACCAAAATTCCCACGGAAACGGGAGCGAAGTCCTTGGCGGCCGCCAGTACTTAATAAAACTAAACAAATGCTACATATTATTTGCAGTTCATATGATAATATGAGCTAGATATGTTTAACTAGTACGCTGCACGGTATGTACCTTTGTTATCGCTACACAAACAAAAGTAAACAATGTGATAAATTATAAACCATGCGGGCCAGATGCCGATCTTGAACAGTTGAATGTAAAAGCATCTGCTGTTTCTAAGAACTTGTGTATTCTATGGAATTGGAGTTTTTCGCACTTTCTTTGTAGTCATATATTTAAAAAAAAAGTCGACCGCGCGGGATTTCCAAATTCTATGTTTGTAGCAAATTTATATTTGATCTCTGTCAGTATACCGAAAAGTTATTTTAGCCAGCATCGTTACCTATTATCATCATTAAAATTATATGTTACTTAGTTCTGTAAATAGTTATAGATAATAATATACTAAATAACCATAGAACCAAAACGCTTGTCTTGACTCTCCGCAGCACGCAGTCAATATTTGAAACGTATTTTGACATAATGGAAATGATCTTAAAAAAAAAAAAAAATTTCAATCAATAAAACCAGGGGGCTTAGCCAAATTCACAATCTTAAAACGTTAACGAGGTACAACAAGAACAAAATGTATGGGATTTACATAAGATTGTCCACGTGATTTACCGCAGCTTATGTCATTTGTCCTTGTCGACATTCGTTAGCGTTTTGAAATTGTCAATTAGCTACGGATCCAGTAAACGTTCTTTAATTATTTATTGCATACTTTTACCAGATCATGACGAAATTTCAGAAGCCACATAAGTCTATATTGACCTAACATGCTTTCTTTTTCAACTAAGAAATTGTAATAAAATATCTTGCTAAATATTTGCTGAAATAAATGTATACTTCAAGCACGGAATTCACAAAGTCACTTGAAAGAACATGCTTTCAACTAAGAAACCCTAACGCTAACAAGATCCGGCTATCTTCCACAACAAAGAAAAGCTAAACTAATGATGTACCGCCTTTTTCTAGTACATACTTCAATCAACAAGCTCATAATATGAAAAATGAGTAAGTAAATGCAAAATATTTCATTTAAGTACATATACAATACTTACCTAATTGGATTTATCCCATTTTGATAATTAATATGAATGCACACACTCAATCATGATTAAGAGAAACCTGCACAAAAATCATTCTTTCATTCATATCGTGTGGTTTAGCAAGTTGATTGAGGCTGCACAACCTGTTTTTTTGGAAACCTCCTCTCGGTTTTGGATATGATTCCTATAATGGCATGGTGGCAGCCAGGAACAGCTTAACGTGCTTTGCAAAGCGATGCACTAGATTTTATTTTTTTTGCACCAGTAAAAATATTCTAAACAAAGAACTTGGAATCGCGCGCGGTGCGAGGCAATTTTTTAAAAAAATTATGACTGTAATGAAACGTTATGCAAATTCTTTTAGATAACACCAAGGTATAGAAAGAGAAATGATTGACATAATCTTTTTGCCAAAAAACTAAAAACGGCTGTTTTTAGTTTTGTTACCATTGGTTTACTGGGGCCAACTTTAACTTCGTCAAATTAGCATAACTCAGGCGCCTAGGTGTGCAGGATCAATTGCTCCAGTACTCTAATAGACTACAAATAAACAATAAAAGTGGCAATATATTTAAAAAATTATACCGATATTATATTATCGATAGTGGTCGATTGACCACTCAGATAGTGGTATCAGAGTGGATAGTGCAGGGTCAACTGTGCTTGTTGCCAACATTCATATGAGTTACTTAATACCAAAGAAAATCGAACGTCAGGTATAAACCCTTACAGTCGCCGTTAGGGGGTTTTAAAAAACTAATACCGAGGCATACAGGGCCGATGCAGGGCCAGGACCTCGTAACTTCACTATTGATAGTGGAGTAATAGTAGATTATATATAAAGTAAGCAAGCAACTTGTTATCATCAAAAAATGCTTATTATATTTGACTTAGCCAATTAACGTTTTCTAGTAATTTTGATTTTAAAACCATACTACTGCGACAATTTTGATAAAATTTCTATGAGACCAAATTGAAACTAAATCTATTCAAACAGAAAAAAAAAAAAAAAAAAATCGGTGTAGGAATGACGGAATACGAGGTAAAAAACCTCCTTTTTGGAAATCAGTTGAAAAACAATCATCTTTCTTAAAACGTATACACGATAGAAGGTAATTCAATTCAACCATTATTCTAATCAAATTGAAAACATCAAAGTATGCTGCATATTTATTTGTTTACTGGAGCAATTCTTTTATTATAAATAAATATTTCTTTAGCTATTCTCTTAGTAATTTTCTTTACAAAATTACAATTAACATTTGAAATACTTGTACTCAAATAAATTGTAACTACGTGGACTACCCACATTCTAATTGTATTGGAAATTTATTAAAACTTAAATACCAATACTCCTGGAAAACATGTCAACTCTTATTTATTTATACCAACTGATTTGAGTTTTAAAACTAAAAAATTCGAAATATAAATACTTGGCAATGATATTGTTCCATGGATTAATTTATACAATCAATATAGTTCAAAAGGTACAAAAGCCATATCGAATCACAATGCGAATGGAATAAAATAATTATCGTGAATATTGAAAATATTATACTGTAAAACAAAGCATGGCTTTTTCAGTGTGGATTTCAGGTCAGGAAATAAAATAAATGACAAAAGTGGTTATTGTGTGGATTAAGCATTGCATAGTAAGAGCACTTTACAAACTTCTGCGCTTATATTAACGGGATTTTATAGCTGGCAACACTGGTCTCATAACAGCGAAAAATAAAGGCTCAACGCCGTTTATTAAGAAGTTCGACTCACGTGTTTATGGCCAAAAGTGTCAGGTTTGATTTATCTTTAATTGATTATACTTCCTGGACCAAATGATAAGATATTTGTATTTTCATTACACTAAGAAATATTACGTATGGAATCCAATTTAAAAACTATAGAAGTGAGCGTAAGAAGTCGATTATATAATAATACTAGCTGTTCCCCGTGGTTTCACTTGCCTTTGATGTATATGTACCTTCCCCTAGAACCAGGCTATCATATGCAGAAAGATTTTTTTAAATCCGACCCAGAGGATCTAAGGTTATAACCGTTCAAACAAACTCTTCAGCTTTATAATATAAGTATAGATATAGATTTAGCTTTGACCATGATTTTTATCATTTCTTAATATAACGTCGCTTTAAATTCCAAATATCTTGTGTAATGAAACATCCATCAAAATTTTCTGCAATATTCATTTCAACCGGTAGTTTTCATATCCGGCCAAAATGCATTTGCAATATAAACTGCTTTGAAGTAAACGATTCATCATGACGGACATTTACACAGAATACTTGGGTTGTTTTACTTCAGTGTTCGGCTGCGTTCATAAATTTAATATCTCTTCTATGTTTTTCCTACTACACCTAAAACTATAAACAATCTTTCGTTTACAGCATCTTCTTATCAAGGCTAAGTTTGCAAAATTCATGGTTGAAGTACTAAAGACGGCATACTTGAAACTCTACAATGAAACATAAGACGTGTTTTATTTTTTAAAACTAAACCTTATCTTGCCTTTATGATACGCCCAAATTTACAAGTTTTCATCTTTTCAAGTCATAATGGCAATAAGGACTATATAATGACTATATGTTACGAGTTAAAGTTTATAATATCGATAGATATAAGTACCATTTTCATTCTGGAACATGAACGCTTTATGGGAAGATTATTACGCAATAAACAATCTCAGGCGCATAAAAACAATGCTTTGTTATCGAGTTTTTTAACCGCCAACGAAAAATAAAGGTGTTATTGTTTGAAAGCTATGTTTGTCTAAGGGTTGATGATTTTGGTAATTAGGCCTTGGATTTTGAACTGTATTTTTTATTAAATTTTGCTTATCCTAACTACTTTTTCGATGAATAAGTATTTTTAACATCAATCTGATGTAATAGGGTTCTCACAGCCATTTTATTTGTCTTGCAAGCTCGTTTGTCTAAAATGATATTTAACTGTAAACTATCATTATAATTATATCTTTTTTTTTTCACTCTTTGACGTTCCACCGGCTTGTAAGAACCGACAAAAATGTTGTACCAGCACGTTCATTAAGAATTTTCGTGTCAAAATTCCCACGGCGGCATCGAAGCTGCAGTCTCGAAGTTCATACGAGTACACATGCATATATTTGGTAAGGATACAGTGCAAATTATTTCGAGCGTCGTCATTTGAGATAAACCATTTTTATCACAACCGGTGCTTGACATTAACCCACTTTCGTGGATGAATATCGAAATGAGTAATACTGAGCACAAAGTAAAGAGATTGCAGAAGTATGACTTTTCAGGTTTTTTTGTGTTATAAGTGGCCAGCATTGTTTTATTTACAATATTGTATTTGCTCTACTAATTTATTTTTAGATGGGAGAGATAAATGGTTGATTGATACTGATAGGAAATGCCATATGACATTAAGGCCACCATTTGTACACTTTATTTTTAACTAGATTTTGCCTGCGGCTTCGCCCCTGTAAACTTCCCTCGGGAACAGTGCTTTTTCCAGAGGCTAAAGATATCCTATTTCCTTTTCCTGGTTCTGAACCACCTCCCCACCAATTTTCAGCCAAATCAGTTCAGCCGTACTTGAGTTAAAAATAGTGTAACTAACACGACTTTCTTTTACATAAGTATAAAAAATTAAAACTAAAATAAAAAATAAACTTAAAAATAAAATTAACTACAAATAAAAAAAAGAAAGTATATATAGATTTGAAACGAAACGAAAGTTCTGAACTCTAGATATTTTTACATTTTGTTTTGATTCGAAGGAATGTACCACTGACGCCAATGCACATCAGCGGAAATACAAATTGTCATCACAAGATGAAAATTGGAGAAAAAATGGTGAAAGATATGTCCGCTTCTCGCCCCAAATTTACCGGTGATTTTGTGATACACATTTTCAAATAAAATAATAACATTGAATAATGACAAAATAATAATAATAAAAAAACTACATTCATACTTATGTTAGTTTTTTTTTACAATACAAAGCGCATTAAGTGGATTGCCGATGTACATAATATTCATTTTTGTCAAAAATAATAGAGTGGTTAAAAATAAAAATGAAATTCTTTATACTTATATTACCTGTCTGTGCAAATCAAAATCAGTGCGGATATACGTAGGTCATCATATCTATTTGCTCGGTTTCAAGGCTGCAGCTATCAGGCACAAATCTGTCTTTATTTGCTCGACTCTCAAAGTGATTATCACATGACGTATCGCTTCAAAGTCGGTACTGAAGGCCAATGACGTTGCAAATATCTACACAATATCATTTTACATGGTTAGTTTGAATGTATTTTCACGCAAAATACATGACTGGTTCTTGCCATTATTTTGGATAAAAATCTATAAACGCTTCCTGGTCGATAGTATATTTACTTAATTCAGATTTTGAAATTACTCATTGTCGAGGCATTTGACGTTTTTAGCTGGAATTTAGTATATTAGCAGGATAGAACAGAATCCGGATAAACCAAAGGATTTTATTTTTTGATAGGTATATTTTCATTGACGAAAGTTTTTCAGATTCCAAGAATATTCAGAATTCTGTAGCTGGCTACTTTAAAATTGATCAGATTTGAATTCCGTAAGGCAGGACTATAATCAGCAGATAACTAGTTGTTGTTGATATTATAATTAAGACAACCGAGAGCAATAAGAACTAGAAAGTAGAGGCCGACCTAAGAAAATATAGTCCTATATCACATATGACCACATTTTCTGCGATATGTACAGTATATAGCCATGAATAGCCCGGTCGTTAGATGACACGTTTATGAACGTTTCCATATTGCATTACCCATCTAGCTACGGTAATATTCGTGTGGTATGCACTTCTCCGCAATAAGCTGAAAATTACGCAGTTTGTGTGGTAAACTCATTTTATACTGAAAGTAAGCTATATGAAAGTTGTATATAACATAAACTATTCATATATTTTTGGCTCTTCTATGTTTATTTTTTATGAAGATTTTCAAAAAAGTTGAGCTTACTACTTTTAGTTCAAGACCCCAGAGCTCTTAGACATAACTTATTTTTGGAAGGACAAAACCTGTGATATTTGGTAGTGTTACTATATGTACATTAAAATATATATTGTAAGGAAGATCAATTCCCAGGTATATACTAAATAGGTGTGGAATATGAAGAAATATGGGTTCACGTTACTTACAATCAAACGGCTGATTATTATATATATTATGAAAAACCTTGACTTAATCATAGCATAAATGTTTAAAAATATGTCTTGGTTCTAAGATCTTAGGGGCAGCGAGTTTTAAGAACTGTACTTATTAAGTATAACTTTTTTGTACCCTATCTAAATGTACCTGAAGTAAACTAACAGAAAAAGCTTAACATTAAAATACATTGTGTATTATAGGTGTGTTTTGTATAAATAAATCTTCAAGAAAACTTCAGCTTAAGTACCTACCTGAAAGTAGAGAATTTAATATGTGATGAACTAAATTTGGGACAAATCGACACAACCCCTTTTACTTAGTGAAAATTTGTATTGAAATATTTTTTGTGGAGACTTTTCTTTCTCATTTTAATAACACACCACTTCAACTCTCGACTGTCTTATTTGAAAAGTTGTGAAAAAACTTATTGTCAATGTGACCTTGTCAAAATTGTATTCAAATTTTTACAAGTATATTTTTTGTCAAAGAAATTATAACAAAGGGACTGCCAGCTTTGTATTGGGTAATATAATGGGTAATAATTAATCATATTCATTCATAATATATCTGCAATAGGGAATAATAATAACATAGCATTTTTTATTGTTTAATATTTAGGCGCAGAATTTTCTTATATAAAACCAGCTAGACTGGCTTCGCATGTATTTTCCCGATAGAAAATCAGACTCAGATGGCCGAATTTATTATGCATTTTTTTGGCTGCACATAACACTACCCTTCTTTAACGTTAAACGAGACAAAACACATTTTAGTTAAAATGAGTTTAACAAATGCTTGTAAATGTTCATGAATAAGTGTGTACAGTCGGCAGCAGAGAAATATGACCCCCTTTCAATAGTGATATTTGTGGCATGAGGGTCAGATTTCTCTGCAACCGACTGTACATGTTACTCAATACTCAGGAATACTTTCATAGATATAAGTACAACGGGACGGTTTTGAGCAAGGGCTTGACGCTACTCAAAACTGCCATCTTAACAAAAGTGCATGGTGCTTCCAGGTAAGAGACTAATCCTCGGCCTTGTGTTTGTCTGACTCATTCACTCATTTTTACTAGATTATAAGCTAATTTTGTCAACGAAAATCCTTTTTTTTCGTACAACACTTCCAACAATACAATAATTATATTAAAAAAATTGGATAAAAGGATTCCGTACCATTAGAATAAGTACCTACTCAAATAATAGCCCAGGGTTTGGTTTTTAAATGCTTGGTTTTTACCTGTAACTGGCCACCTTCCAAACCAATACGGCAATGCTATGTTATTTAAAAATTCTCTTATCTTTTATTATACCCCATGCTGGTTACAAGTTACTGGGACACCACTGCTGGGCACAGGCCTCTCCGTTTGTTTTCCTTTAAGGTCTAATTATTGTTTGTTTGTTGGCCATAGTAAAAATGTTCGGAATAAGTCTAAGTGGAAAGGAACTTACATACTGTGCTGACCCCACATAAAAAAATGGGACAAGGTAAAAAAAAAGTTTTAACAATGCCCAGAGGCCGCTAATTAACAAATCGGATTCACCATTATTAAATGTAAATTGTGAAATAAAAGTCCTGATTACAACTTTTTAATTATTATATTTCCATTAATTAGTAGTAAATATAATAACTCGTTTGTAGATAAAAAATAAAACCATAAAACTGGGGATCTAAAATGGGTTTTTCTTATCAGTTAACCTAAATGAAACACTTATCTGTCATTATATAGTACTGGTAGATACCAACCTAATGCCTAACTAATCGTTATGATAAATCTGCTATGGCAACACCAACGTTATTATTTCTCTGTGGCAACAATTCGTGTCCCACATTGGGATTCCTGCGTGTAACGTGTGTGCACAAAACAAACAGGTATGAAACGAAATTTTTTTAAATATAAGTATTTCTGTTCCAATATACCTACACAAAATTCTACCAGTACTAGTGCTTAGAACAAATCTACACAAGTTTACCTTAAGAAAATAACAGAAATCGATCCTGCTTCTGTTTAAAATATTAATACGCAAATAAAGGACATATAAATCATTTAAAAAAATAGGATAATATCATTTTTCTTTGAATTTTGTTTACTGGTAATTTTCAAACGTAAGACTTGTCTATACTCGAGAGATTTCAAATCCAAGTTGTCACAGACAATACTTACTTAAATTAAGACTCTTGCCCATAAAACAAAGCCTAAAAGTTAATCGGCCTTTAAAACACTCCACCGCTCGATTCGACGAAGTTTAGAGTTTAATTTAGGATTGCCTTTGAAGAAACTTTTTTCAATAAGACACCGTGTCGAGATTGGATCCTAAACAAACAGGGAAGGATCGGAATACCGCTTTGCTCAACATTCTTTCGAAGTTTGGAAATAAAATATACTTCTGAATAACTTGGGGCCTTTGTTAGTTCTTTAGTCACTTTTTATGATATGTCATCATGTCATGTAGTTGTCTCTTAGCCATAGATAAAAAAAGAAAAATTTGACCGAGCGCGATTCCAAATTCTTTGGTTTTAGCCATAGAACTAGTAACGCGGCTCTAATAGAAGTAGCATGACAAGCTAAACTGTCTTACCACTCATACACGATATTTACGTGTATGCCATCCTGGGGTTCACAGTCTACTAATGTCTATTGCGGAGTATATACAAGGACAACAAAAAAAAACAATTTTGGGTATTAATGCCGATTTATGCCTTCACAATATGTAAAAATAATTGTATAAATCCAAATATGAGTTCTCCTGATACTTCTTTTTACGTTTTATACAAGTTAAAGCCTTATATTATGTAAAATACTACAGCAAATTCAACGCCATTTTGAATGAAAAAAATATTATTCAGTCAAAAGCATGTGCTAAGCATAGTGTTGTTGCTCTTACGTTTCTTTCGTCAAGTATCGATAAACGAAGTTAGGAAGCGAGTTTGGAGTAAAATTCGGGATTAATTATAAACATAATTCTTGTAGGTAAATGTCAACGGGAAATGAATGAAGATACCAGTTTCCGAAATTGCTAGTGTTACCATAAAATTCCGGAAGATGCCAATTATTCTTGTTTGTAACGTCTTACTAAAAATGTTTACATATTATATGACACTCTTCGGGATCGAAAAGAAAAGACGAAATGTCTGGTTTTCTTATTTCCCTGTGACATCTGATGAAGTAAAACTAGACGTGGGGTTTAACGTCAAACCCAGAGAGATGGTTAAGAAAAATCAGATAATTGGATTTTCAAGGTCCAATGGACTACAAAATCATAACAGTGGCATTCACGCTATTTTTAACCCAAAAAGAGGGGTATTATAAGTTTGACGTGTCTGTCTGTGGTAATGGATAAAGCGATTTCAGTTTAGTTTTTTTTGTACTAATGGTGACTTATGTGCGAGTGTTTTTAGATATATGTTTGATGAAAATCGGTTGAGCCGTTTGTAACTTGTGGGGGTGAAAGGGGAAAAGAATAACCGCATGCCTGCAAATATATACTCGAGTGGAGTCTGAAATTAAAACGCATCACGTCCACAGTACAAAATAAAATGTTCAATGAAAATAGGTTAAGCTGTGAAAAAGCTCTAGGGGTATTAGTGGGGAAAATACCTAATGCCTGGAAAATATATGGGAGAGGGGGAGAAATAAGTCGAACTATAGACAAAATTAATATATATTTAAAAAAAATATCAAAACAATGATGCCAGACCTTAGAGGGTCCAATGACCTCTGTGACGCAAGAGTGTGCAGGGTGAATTGAGCTTTTACCCACTTGATATGAATTAATAATCAAAAAGGGAAACGGACGCAATATAAAACATTACAGCAGCTATTAAACATTAGTTCTACAGTATATTAGGTCGATTGACTTTAGAAGGTACTGATACATTATGCAAGTAACTTGAAAACGTTAAATCAAGCATGACTAATAATGCGCCACAACGTCAAGCTGGCACGTCTTGGGTTTGCCCCTTCCACCATACCAAGCCCCGTGGGAGGTGGCATGGTCAAGACACCTGTTTCCACGAGACGTGATCGTACCACCGCAGGCCACTCTTTTGAAGCTTATCTATCTGCTATGTTATGGATATGAAGGCTGTCCCGAATGTGGTGGGAGTTTCTAACGCGGTCTTTTCGCGATATTTCACACATCCAGCTCAGCGGACAGTTCTAATGATGGTTATATAGACCTGACCCTTGAGCCTGACCGGCATTCTGGAATCACAAGTGAAACCAGTCATCTCAGGCCATTATGCTCATGATCCTGTTTGCTTCGACTTCTGGTTATTTTTTCATATTGTTGCATGATATACTAGTTTAATAAATAGTATTCTTCATGTCAGACCATGCTAGCCCATACAGATATAAACAGTAAATTATGATTAAATTTAAAAAGTATAATAAAATCAAATATTAATAAAAACCAATAAAAAAATAACAATAATAATTCAACAAAAGTAATCTCGATATATCGATGCTACGCGAATCTGTTACTTCACTAATTTTGCCTGCTGTCATGTCAAAATGGCAACAAATAGACGTAATAATTATACAAATGGAATGAGTATTACTTTTTAGAGTGACGATAAGCATTGAACATCGTGTCTCTGTCACTCTGAAAAATATATATATGGCCATCACGTGAAAACACATTATTATCTCACTAATGATACAAACCTATTAATTATAATGAATTAGATGGTTTCGTGCGATTGGCAAGTCGTCCTGGTTATTTAGAAGATTAGAAGATGTTTTTAAGTTAGCTTATTACGCAACAAGCGACCCGCCCCGGCTTTGCATGGGCATGATAACCTTGCTCTTAAATCACTCTATCTATAAAAAAAAACCGCATCAAAATCTGTTGCGTAGTTTTAAAGATTTAAGCATACAAAGGAATATAGGGACAGAGAAAGCTAATTTGTTTTATACTATGTAGTGATAACCGAAGACAAGAGGTCCGCTTAAGAAGGGACTGAATAAATTAACCGGCTTGGTATTACATTGATCTCACAACTTTTGACGGTAGAACAACTAAGCGAGACTTGGAATTTTTATAAGTTTTGTTTTTGATGGCATCTCATTTCTTTTTGTAGATTACAGAGAACTACTTTACGACATACATATTGCCTCTTGATAACGCGGGTGAAGTATAAGTATGCAGGTACACTGGTTCATTCACTGCGAATGTAACTTTTTTATCCTATATATTTATATGGGATTACAAAGTTATTTATGCAGTTGGTGTATCTAGAAAACTGGACCGAAATTGCAAAATATTTTAGTTTTCCCTTGGGTTATACACTAAACATTAATTACATTCTAAATTTGAAGTTTATGTATATGCTGCAGTGCTACTACCGCGCTCCAAGATTCTTGCTCTGACTGCAACAACGCAAATATCTGATATAACTGCAAATCTATTAACAGATTTGGTACTTAACATTTGGTCATAGCCTAGAGGACCTATGGATACCAGCTCATTAAGATTAGTTCAGTTTATCATATTCAGTGCTGTTATTTGAAAGAGCGAGTAAAATTAATTTTATAATGTTGCTCTAGTTTATGGAACTTAAGTAAACTGTGACTAATAGAGAAGACATATATCGGGCATTAATGCATACAAATTTTCCAATCAGAATTTCAAAAGAGAATTTTATTGTAAGGACACTCATCTATAAGTAGGTACATATAAATTCGATAATGAAATGGCTTCGTTTTCCTGTCTATCTATTTAATTAGATCATGTATTCAAACCTAACAATAAATAATAGTACTTACTAGTAATATCACGCTAGTGACACTCCAGGTATCAGTACTGTTATCTATTCTGTGGTATCACGAGCATAAATAGGCTAAAGTAACTGTGCGCTCATCTTTCCCGGCCTTATTTTATATTATGATCATATACTATATATCTATTTATATGTCTTCTCTCTAGCGTGTTTTTCCCGGTTGCATCTTCAGCTTACGTTTCAGAGCCCAGGGTACGCTATTAATCATGGTTCAATGGAGCGATTGACGTCTGACCTTTGTATCCTATTTATTTATATATATTAGTAATTATAAATAAAAAAATAGTATGTACTTGGTAAATAACAGTCGTATTGAGAACGAGAAGGTATCTTTATCTCCAGACCAGAACAAAACCTACGCTCAAACATTACAAACGGCAATACCGTACGTACACTTCGAACTTTTTTACGAATGAGAAATTTAATTATTTCCTGCTCAGACTCATCATCTTTTTGTGTAGGTAAGACGGTCAATCGACCATGTACACCCTGGTGTCAGAGTTCGTCGGAAGCCTCTTCCGGCCTTTAAAATGGTTCCTTTAACGACTACCAGATGGCAGCCGGGACCAACGGCTGAACGTGCATTCCGAAGCACAGAATCATCTTTATTATCAGACAGTCAGGTGAATCAGGCCTGCAATGTCCTAACCAAACTGGAAACAACTAAATAAGCTCTCACGACCCCTGGGTCTACTTGGCTCAGACTGCTTAGTTGGTCGGAGTGGAAATACAGTGCATTTGTACTAAGCCTTAATCCTGTATCATAAAGTCATTTTTGTTTGATTTTGCAATAAGAATAGTTTGTGAACTCATTCCATAATATGTGTATTTGGTGACGGACCCCCCCTCCTACCCTCCTTTACCTCAGCCCTTACCTCCCGCAAACGGCGCGGCCGGTTCCCATACATTTAGTGTCATATGTTATATCTATTTTAAGTGACGCAATTTTTTTTTTAAATCTATGATGTACCATAGAACTAGGAACGCGGCTATACTAGAAGTAGCATGACAAACTAAACTGTCTTACACTCATACACGATATTTACGTGTATGCCATCCTGGGGCTCACAGTCTACTAATGTCTATTGCGGAGTATATACAAGGACAACAAAAAAAAACAATTTTGGGTATTAATGCCGATTTATGCCTTCACAATATGTAAAAATAATTGTATAAATCCAAATATGAGTTCTCCTGATACTTCTTTTTACGTTTTATACAAGTTAAAGCCTTATATTATGTAAAATACTACAGCACATTCAACGCCATTTTGAATGAAAAAAATATTATTCAGTCAAAAGCATGTGCTAAGTATAGTGTTGTTGCTCTTACGTTTCTTTCGTCAAGTATCGATGAACGAAGTTAGGAGGCGAGTTTGGAGTAAAATTCGGGATTAATTATCAACATAATTCTTGTAGATAAATGTCAACGGGAAATGAATGAAGAAACCAGTTTCCGAAATTGCTAGTGTTAGCATAAAATTCCGGAAGATGCCAATTATTCTTGTTTGTAACGTCTTACTAAAAATGTTTACATATTATATGACACTCTTCGGGATCGAAAAGAAAAGACGAAATGTCTGGTTTTCTTATTTCCCTGTGATATCTGATGAAGTAAAACTAGACGTGGGTTTTAACGTCAAACCCAGAGAGATGGTTAAGAAAAATCAGTTAATTGGATTTTTAAGGTCCAATGGACTACAAAAGCATAACAGTGGCATTCACGCTATTTTTAACCCAAAAAGAGGGGTATTATAAGTTTGACGTGTCTGTCTGTGGTAATGGATAAAGCGATTTCAGTTTAGTTTTTTTTTTGTACTAACGGTGACTTATGTGCGAGTGTTTTTAGATATATGTTTGATGAAAATCGGTTAAGCCGTTTGTAACTTGTGGGGGTGAAAGGGGAAAAGAATAACCGCATGCCTGCAAATATATACTCGAGTGGGGTCTGAAATTAAAACGCATCACGTCCACAGTACAAAATAAAATGTTCAATGAAAATAGGTTAAGCTGTGAAAAAGCTCTAAGGGTATTAGTGGGGAAAATACCTAATGCCTGGTAAATATATGGGTGAGGGGGAGAAATAAGTCGAACTACAGACAAAATTGATATATAATAAAAAAAATATCAAAACAATGATGCCAGACCTTAGAGGGTCCAATGACCTCTGTGACGCAAGAGTGTGCAGGGTGAATTGAGCTTTTACCCACTTGATATGAATTAATAATCAAAAAGGGAAACTGACGCAATAGAAAACATTACAGCAGCTATTTAACATTAGTTTTACAGTATATAGGTCGATTGACTTTAGAAGGTACTAATACATTATGCAAGCAACTTGAAAACGTTAAATCAAGCATGACTAATAATGCGCCACGACGTCAAACTGGCACGTCTTGGGTTTGCCCCTTCCACCATACCAAGCCCCGTGGGAGGTGGCATGGTCAAGACACCTGTTTCCACGAGACGTGATCGTACCACCGCAGGCCACTCTTTTGAAGCTTATCTATCTGCTATGTTATGGATATGAAGGCTGTCCCGAACGTGGTGGGAGTTTCTAACGCGATCTTTTCGCGATATTTCACACATCCAGCTCAGCGGACAGTTCTAATGATGGTTATATAGACCTGACCCTTGAGCCTGACCGGCATTCTGGAATCACAAGTGAAACCAGTCATCTCAGGCCATTATGCTCATGATCCTGTTTGCTTCGACTTCTGGTTATTTTTTCATATTGTTGCATGATATACTTATCGTATCAAGTCTGGCTAATGACCACCACCACCAGATGCATTGTTTGTGACTTAATAGTTTGATAAATAGTATTCTTCATGTCAGACCATGCTAGCCCATACAGATATAAACAGTTAATTATGATTAAATTTAAAAAGTGTAATAAAATCAAATATTAATAAAAACCAATAAAAAAATAACGATAATAATTCAACGTAATCTCGATATATCGATGCTACGCGAATCTGTTACTTCACTAATTTTGCCTGCTGTCATGTCAAAATGGCAACAAATAGACGTAATAATTATACAAATGGAATGAGTTATTACTTTTTAGAGTGACGATAAGCATTGAACATCGTGTCTCTGTCACTGAAAAATATATATATGGCCATCGCGTGAAAACACATTATTATCTCACAAATGATACAAACCTATTAATTATAATGAATTAGATGGTTTCGTGCGATTGGCAAGTCGTCATGGTTATTTAGAAGATTAGAAGATGTTTTTAAGTTAGCTCATTACGCAACAAGCGACCCGCCCCGGCTTTGCATGGGCATAATAACCTTGCTCTTAAATCACTCTATCTATAAAAAAACCGCATCAAAATCTGTTGCGTAGTTTTAAAGATTTAAGCATACAAAGGGATATAGGGACAGAGAAAGCGAATTTGTTTTATACTATGTAGTGATAACCGAAGACAAGAGGTCCGCTTAAGAAGGGACTGAATAAATTAACCGGCTTGGTATTACATGGATCTCACAACTTTTGACGGTAGAACAACTAAGCGAGACTTGGAATTTTTATAAGTTTTGTTTTTGATGGTATCTCATTTCTTTTTGTAGATTACAGAGAACTACTTTATGACATACATATTGCCTCTTGATAACGCGGGCGAAGTATAAGTATGCAGGTACACTGGTTCGTTCACTGCGTATGTAACTTTGTTATCCTATATATTTATATGGGATTAAAAAGTTATTTATGCAGCAGCAAAACTGGACCGAAATTGCAAAATATTTTAGTTTTCCTTTGGGTTATACACTTAACATTAATTACATTCTAAATTTGAAGCTTATGTATATGTTGCAGTGCTACTACCACGCTCCAAGATTCTTGCTCTGACTGCAACAACGCAATTTTCTGATATAACTGCAAATCTATTAACAGATTTGGTACTTAACATTTGGTCATAGCCTAGAGGACCTATGGATACCAGCTCATTAAGATTATTTCAGTTTATCATATTCAGTGCTGTTATTCGAAAGAGCGAGTAAAATTAATTTTATAATGTTGCTCTAGTTTATGGAACTTAAATAAACTGTGACTAATAGAGAAAACATATATCGGGCATTAATGCATACCAATTTTCCAGTCAGAATTTCAAAAGAGAATTTTATTGTAAGGACACTCATTTATAAGTAGGTACATATAAATTCGAGGATGAAATGGCTTCGTTTTCCTGTCTATCTATTTAATTAGATCATGTATTCAAACCTAACAATAAATAATAGTACTTACTAGTAATATCACGCTAGTGACACTCCAGGTATCAGTACTGTTATCTATTTTGTGGTATCACGAGCGTAAATAGGCTAAAGTAACTGTGCGCTCATCTTTCCCGGCCTTATTTTATACTATATATTTGTGTTTTTCCCGGTTGCGTCTTCAGCTTACGTTTCAGAGCCCAGGGTACGCTATTAATCATGGTTCAATGGAGCGATTGACGTCTGACCTATGTATCCTATTTATTTATATATATTAGTAATTATAAATAAAAAAATAGTATGTACTTGGTAAATAACAGTCGTATTGAGAACGAGAAGGTATCTTTATCTCCAGACCAGAACAAAACCTACGCTCAAACATTACAAACGGCAATACCGTACGTACACTTCGAACTTTTTTACGAATGTGAACTTTTTTCTATTGCTCGAGAATATACATGGAAATTTAATTATTTCCTGCTCAGACTCATCATCTTTTTGTGTAGGTGAGACGGTCAATCGACCATGTACACCCTGGTGTCAGAGTTCGTCGGAAGCCTCTTCCGGCCTTTAAAATGGTTCCTTTAACGACTTCCAGATGGCAGCCGGGACCAACGGCTTAACGTGCATTCCGAAGCACAGAATCATCTTTATTATCAGACAGTCAGGTGAATCAGGCCTGCAATGTCCTAACCAAACTGGAAACAACTTAATAAGCTCTCACGACCCCTGAGTCTAATAGGCTCAGACTGCTTAGTTGGTCGGAGTGGAAATACAGTGCATTTGTACTAAGCCTTAATCCTGTATCATAAAGTCATTTTTGTTTGATTTTGCAATAAGAATAGTTTGTGAACTCATTCCATAATGTGTGTATTTGGTGACGGACCCCCCCTCCTACCCTCCTTTACCTCAGCCCTTACCCCCCGCAAACGGCGCGGCCGGTTCCCATACATTTAGTGTCATATGTTATATCTATTTTAAGTGACGCAATTTTTTTTTTTAATCTATGGTTTTAGCAATATAGTTAGTGGAAAGTTATTTTATATTATGGTACCTACTTACTAATTTTGTAAGGAGGTATTTTTATTTAATGATATTTGAAGAATTATTTTATAACTACAATGGGTGAAAACTCTACTTAAAAGAATCTTTGACAATGTCCGAAAATTACAAATAGAATATAATAGCATAATAGCATTTATGTTTTTTCGGCACAATGTAAGTAGATTATTTTCTAAAATTTATAATGTACCACCGTCTTTTATTGTGTTCCTTACTATGCAACGGTAACCTGGAAAATATTGCATTTGCGAAAGGGCCTATTATTCTTCATATGATATTAACACAGATTCACATAGTATTTTTATTAAATTTATTTATTAAACTTCAATACAATACAAAACATTTACATGTTTTGTAACTTTAAATGCGTATGGTGCAATAAAGAGTTTTTACGTTATTTATATTTGGGCAATGAACATGGAGTGACCAAGATCTCAGCTGATAGTTAGTGCAAAAGTGATATAAGATAGAGCTTCCTGATTCATTAATAGCCTATTCACTCTTGCCTTAAAAAGACGCGGGATCTATCCGGAAATATGTCAGCGAGTAAGGAATTCCACTCTTTTGCCGTACTCATTAAATTTAAAAGTTTTTGTACGTATTTTCCCTTTAAAATTTTACACAAGAATGACCATTTAGAATATCGGAATTGTTACCTGTGACACTCGCTAAATTCCCATATTAGAAAAATGTGGCAAAAAAGGATTCCGATATTCGAAAAATAGATACTTCAAAGCCGATTTGTTCGAAGCACTAACTAAATACCTACGGAGGTAAATCTTATCACCAGGGCGGAGTTCAGTAACTCTGAATGGAATCGGATTACATCTTCAAACGGATTTCCATCCCAATATAGGCTCTAGATAGCACGTTTATTATTAACTTAGATCAAGAAGCTAAACAGATTCTAGTAGCAATGAATGCTTTTGAGTAATTATTAAATGACTTATTTTCAATTTACAGGGCATTTAAATTTTGTTTAATTATGAGTCAGACAAATTCTTTCCTATAGATTGTACCACTACCATTATTATTTTAATGTTATGTATTATGAGTCATGGTTATTTGAATAAAATATTTTTTAATTCATTCACTCTATATTGATCATATGGAAGGGGCCATCAGAATCTAAGCGTAAACTCGATTGCATTCCAAGCCACTGGGTTTCAAAACCCAAGATTAGCTCATCGTCTACAGGTGTAGTCAACCCTTCTTGGAAATGCTATTGTTGGTGGCTCCGCTAGCAGTCGGACATAAGATACCTTTATTATATCAATCTGTGTGATTTGTCCCTATATATTTATTTATTTATTTATTTATTTATTATTATTTATTTATTATTTCACCAACTGGAGTAAGAGAAGTGAAGAGAGGAAGTGGCCAACTAGTTTACTCTTAAGCCGGTGTGGAAGGAGGTCATCTAATTAGGGCAGTGACGATATCAATGTAACTAGTATAGTTTTCAGTCATATCTGGTCTGTATAACTAAGTACTGATGTTCGAAAAAACACAATCCAAGGTAATCAGAAAATAACACAGTCCTTTGCTGAGCACCGAAATCTTGTAATTTAATATCATTATGTCTGTTGAAGAAATAAATTTGTTTGACCCAACGAAAGGTTATTTGAGATTTTTCTACTGAGATTGGTCATTTTAGGGCGTCCTTTGTGTTGTCAGCTATTACAGTAATATTATTGTGTGGTAGAAAATTTTCTATAAGTAGCATAAAAAAATTGCTTGAACGATTGATGAGTTGACGTGATCCAAATTTTTGTTAATTAATTCGGGGACACCAGCGAATGTTGCAGCTTTTTGAAGGCACTTTCGCCGACAATAATCCTAGTTAGTAAAATATCACTATCACTACATAGTATAAAACAAAGTCGCTTTCTCTGTCCCTATGTCACTTTGTATGCTTAAATCTTTAAAACTACGCAACGGATTTTGATGCGGTTTTTTTTAAATATACAGAGTGATTCAAGAGGAAGGTTTTTATGCCCATGCGAAGCCGGGGCGGGTCGCTAGTAGTATATAAATAAGGTATATATGTCAAGTAGAAGCGATCTAAAATAGTTGCCATCTGCGGAGTATCCAATGCCTGCATTATTGATGCCGCCGTCGGCTCTTGCTTATTTATACACGACCCTATTTCCACTTTTTGAAACTCCACCCGACACCCAATTTCCTAAAATACTGTATTACCAATTCAATAGGCTGCTAGCCTAGAAATGAACTCAATAGTCATTCTAAATCTTCTTGATTGTTTGACGGCTCTTATATATTTAAATTAAAAATGCTTGTACTACAACTTTTTAACAAAACATCTGACCTTTATATTTGAGAATATTAAATAACCAGTGACAAAATTTAGATGAATTTAATAGATCCTTACATTTCAAAATATGTCCAAGCGTTTAGTTAGGCTACAAAGGCGGCAAAAAATAAATATACAAACTTTACCTACACAATATACTCTTTCGGACAGCCCCGGGTTAAAATAAAATCTTTTATGTTCTCCTTGTTATTTTTTTAGCTAAATAAGGCGTCACTTAATAATCTGGTTTGAGCTTGAGGGTGACTAAGAAGGCTGAATATATTAATATCGCTAGAAAAGGTTTCGACTGAAGCGTCCTTTACCTTTCTTCCTCTCTTGGTCTTTAATACAATCTTCTTTGCGACATTAAATACATATTCTAATTAAACAATCGTTTCCCCTCAGAATGTACTCGTTTTTTTTTCTACGTTATCTAGTTTTATTCAACAGCTACCAGCAGTGTAGTTTTTAGTTGCTCTATATGTTAAAACTGGAGCTCAACCTACTTTCAATATTGCACTTCAAATACCTGCCTACTGTCATACCTTGCAGCATATACAAATGTTAGGTAATATAATTTCCTGGAACTAAGCAAAAAGGTAACTAAGCGAAAAATTAATTTGTGAATGCCTTAAAACCAATATAGATGAAGAACCTTGCAAGTGGAGGAGAGAGAAAAAATCCGAAACAAATACATCCAACTGAAAAATATTCACTGAAATTAAATACGTATTTCTAACTAAGCGCATAAATATTACCTAGAGCAACACACACACACACACACAAATTCTTATTCTTGATTATACCCACACACATCGTTCAATTTACTCAAACAATTTTCATATCAAGTCCGTCGTCGGCTCGCATATCTGGGAAGTGGGAAGTGCCTTTCCTATACACCTACAAATTGTACGTGTAGTGCAAAGGATTATCGCAGAAGTTTTCCTATTACGTATTCGTACGTAGTATGTAACAAAAATGTCGTACAAATAATTATTACCCAATCAAAGTCATTCAATTTATTACAGTGTCGATTTTAAAAATTAATGACTTTATCTCCTACTATAAATATTTTATGAACTATGAAATGAAAACATTTCAATTTCCAACCAAATACGAATTCTAAACATTTCAGCAAAATTATTCTAATATTTGCGCAGATTTTTATCACAATTTTATGTTCGGAGCATCATTTATTATTCCCTTATCGATTTCAAACAACAATAAAAAGGGAACGAATCGGGAAAGGTTGAAAATACAATGGAAGCTGACCTCACGGATTTGGCGAAATCTCTTGGCGAGAAAACCAACATCGCGACTGGTGAAAGATTTTCGAGGTTTGAATTCCTGTTTTAATTCTTAAGAAAATATATTGATTACTGACACAACTTTATTTTATTAGACTGTTTTTATTTTTTTTTATTTTGATATAATAAGCATACTACAAACATGCAAATATTTAATAATCTGGTCAAGCGCGAGACGGATTCGCGTTCCGTAAGTACATTTTCAAACTTATAAAAAATACTTACGTTATTTTTGTATGAGAATATTTAGCCAAAATACCTATGTTGTCCCTCTCTCTCTCGTCGAAATTTAAAGTGAAAGAACGAGACAACATACATCGATAAACATTTGTTATATTTTATAAATAAAGGGGATAGGTTATATAAAATCTTGCCCTACACAAAACCTTAGTGAAAATCTTATAAACATTTTAAATAACGATAAAGATAAAATGATAAAAGCGTTTATAGACTTCTTTTAAATATGAAAAACAAGGCTGAGACAACTCAAGTTATTAAAATTAGACAAAAGGAAACTGACAGTAAATAGAATTAAACTCTAAACGAACATTCTCAAAGTTCATTATACATTTAAAACAACAAAACCTTTTATAAGCCGTTTGAAAACAAAAGAGTACCATTATTATATTATTAGAACACAATTTTCTCAACAAAATTGTTCACATATTTACCCTACCTCTCTCTTATTTCTTACTCCTAATCCGATATACACACACATACTTACTTGGAGAGACCTCCACCGACAAAAACTTTTTGTCTACTTTTTACTTTATTATCATAATGTATTGTTAAATTTAGACAAATATTAAATTTTGATATAATATAATAAAAAAAGTTATAATATTCAAAGAAATAAGCTCAAATTGCTGGCGCCGTAAAAGTACCGAAATGGCTGCTGGCTTTTAGCTTTGTCAACAAATTGTTCTTCCTAAGCAAATAAGCTAGAAACTTAATATACCTACTTAGATAGGTCTGCTTTTTGTGCGATACTAATTTTTTGCAATAAAGTTTAATAAAAAAATCTATTTATCAATAATTATTTTTCCATCAAGTTATAAAAATTATGTTAATTGCTTTTTTGATACGACGTCGCAAACAGCTATGTAACAAACACCGTATCAATAAATAAAGGCCCTGGTTAAGCCAAATAAATCGGTTAGTCGACGTCAATCAGGACTAAAGTTCGTTGCAATTAATTCTTAAGTGGTTTTGTTAGGAAAAGTTCAGAACAATTTATTTAAGGCCGCCAAAGATTGGGATTAACTAGATAAACCTAACCCATCATACCAGAGTAAGCATGGTCCATAGAATTAAGAAGTTCTACAAGAAGTTCGTCCAAGTAGTTTCTAATTATATGGCGAGGCCACAGAATCTATAATGAAACTAGCTGTGCCCAGCATTTTTGACAACTTGATTCCACCATTCTCAAGAGTCGGAATATCGTATCGCATGTGAATATAATTATATTATGTATAAATTTTCAGTTCTTAAGTGAAAGATGCTTAAATAAATCATAGATTAAAAAATTTGCCGCGCGCGATTCCAAATCCATTGAGATAAAATTAATATAAAGATGTAAAATTTTGACGTTTATACCTATTTTGTACACACTATTAAAGAAATACTCATAATGAGGGATTTTTATATGAGCAACAGAAGCCAAAACAACGAAAATCAAGGCAAAATAGCGCATTTCTTCTGAACTAATAGGGAGGGACCTAGTATATGTGGAACAAGGGGCTTCATCTAGTTATATACATATCTGTGAATGCCGCCTCCTTCCGGCCGATCGAACTCCATGGGTACTTTTCGTCCTTATAACATTACGCCATTAAATATCTGGAAAAGGCTTTGTCTACTTTGATGTTCAGTTCTGAAAGACGCACAATTTTCGCCTAAAATCTTTCGATAGTACCTTTGTCTGAGCTTAGCAAATATATCTCTGTATTGGTTGCTATTACGTTTGATTGGGTGTATGGTCTTAGAAAGTTAAATTTGACTATAAAGAAAGCGGCAAGTGCAGCGTCGGACACCCACCGACCAGATGGTCAGATAACCTGAAGAAGAAAATGGTCATGATGACAAGGAAATCCAATTCATAGACAAATATTAAGACAGTTCGAGCAAAGTTACTTCATCTGTGCGTATTTCCCAGTTACATTCGCAACTTACCCTTCATAGACCTGGGTAACTTAAATCATGTTCCTAGATATCGAAAAACTGGGTATTACAATAAAATTACTGCTTTACGTATTCCATTAAATCCGTGACCATTTTGACAGAGAAACCACGACCCTATTGATTACAATAGGGTCGTGATTTGGGTGTGCTAGTGGCCTCTATCAAGTTTTTAAAGCTGCTTGGAGGCACCTGACACAGTCAAATATGACTGTCATCTAGCGATAGCAGCCGGGACCAGTATTTTAACATAAAGCGTACTTTTTGTTTTTGTTTTATAAAGTTATCTTTATTTTTTAGACGTAATAATATAATTCTTATTACAAAAGAACCGCGAGTTACTGACGAAAAGTGTCTTGTCTGAACACTTGTCTTTATTAACGAGCTCCTAGAAATGAGGACGGATATAGCGGAATTACGGAAGAAGCAGTTACCGGCACAAGTGGGTAAATAGCTCGGACACGAACTAACAAGAGTACAGAGATAAAACTTCACAAAATAAATCATTAAAAATTTACCGCTGTTTCTTTATATAGTAGTTAGTTTATCCTTAAGTCATCTATTTCGTTACGGATTTATCGGAATTACGGATGTAGTGGTTACCGCCGCTAAAAAGAGGTATTTTACCACCGAAGTCCACCATTGCTTCATATCAGTATGTTAACTTATGAAATATCTACTAATAGGTTACCGTATGTAAAGAAGACGTTGCTTTCTCATGGTCAAACTTATTAGTCAAACTGGTTTGACCACGAAGAATTTTACCATTCTTCATGGTCAAACTATCTAATTTATCAAACAAGTACACCCTGTGTAATTAATGTCTTGAAATAAAATTGTGCAAGACACTTGTATATTTTTTTTTACTGTAAGTATAGCAAAATAGGTCTTTTCTTTTCCTAATGAAAAGCAGTTACGTACAACATTCGATGATATTTTTTTTTTTCAAATAAATATATAAATAAGATTTTATTTCTAGTCTATGTTCGCTCAATAAAATCTCCTTGACTGCAGTCTTACCCTACTTTAGAACTCGTAACCTAACTCAAGCGTGGACACAACCTTCTTAGTTTATTGTACCGTGACATTTATGTGTATTTTTTATTATTTAGTTGTTATATTTCTCAACTCGTTTTATCTTTGCTCAGAATTTCATTGCACCTATTGAAACACTACTAAATTAGTTATTCCTGGGCGTCGATTCTGCTAACGTCACAGTCGTGTCAAAATAGTGTTTCAATGATAGTGCTTTTTTACACACTAGTTACAAGAAATTTATATTTTTTTTTATATCAGTTTTGATGATCACACCACACACTAAATTCACATCACATCATATTGTCATAACTCTTGTAAATAGTGTGTAAAAAGCACTACTATTGAAACACTATTTTGATACGATTTTGTCTTACTTTGCACATCTGTGTTTGGGTCACAGGATCACGCTATCCTTCCAAATTTCATCTGTTTTGGTCCAGTAGGTTCGGAGAAAATTGGCTGTGACAGACGGACGGACGGACAGTAAGACGCACGAGTGATCCTATAAGGGTTCCGTTTTTACATTTTTGTACGGAACCCTAAAAATTATTTTTTATCTTGACCTGAAAGATCGAACAAAGGACTTCCGGCTTCGGTAAGACAGCATTGCATGATAGACACAAGGCAACTGAGGTCGTATAATCATGCTACTCGAGTGCAGAATGAAACTGATATGAATAAATATCTATCTAATAATTTACCTTAGGTAACAAAATTCTTCAACTACGTCATATTTACCACACATGTAGGCCGCTGTTTGAATAGTTTATCAGCGTGTAAATAATAGGTACCTTGAGAGATATTTATTATCTCTAATATTAGTTCGCAAAACGTTGACATAGAGCAAGCGTATAATTATTATAATATATATTGTTATTTAAAAACAACTGGAATCATAGATAAAAAAAATTGCCTGCTGCCGCGCGCGATTTCCTAATTCTTTGGCTGAAATGAATCTATAACAAACAAAAAAGTTTTAAATAGAGTAAGAGAAAATAAATTCATTTTAAAGTCATCGCTGTTGAGAAGAAAAGAGAAAGCATGTTAGGAAAATTGATACAACATGGTGATTTTATAAACACATAATTAAAGTACAGAAGAAAGGAAAAAGGGGTCCAAATAGACCAAGTCATAGTTACATGAAACAAATAAATGAGAAAGAAAAAGTCTTTTGTCACATTAAGAAATAAAGGCACTCGATTATGTTAGACAAGAATGGAAGGAAATATTATGATAAAATAGATATTATAAAACGTGTAATAAAATTAATAAAATTTTGTGATTCTGTTGTTTAGAACACATTTCAAAATACAATTTTGTCAGACTTGTGTCAAGTTCCTTATCCTTAAGGGACAATTAAATTACGTATATAAAATGCTACGTACTTGACACTACTAGCGAACGCCCGAGTCTCCAATCCCATTCCAGTGGGAATTTCAGAGAATCCAACGTCCCAAGAATGTCAATCGTTACCTGCAAATTTCGGCCCAATTCCTTAAGTGTTTTGAGCTGTTTTGATAGATCAGTCAGTAATGGTTAATAAAGAATAATTTTGTTCAATTTTCTTCTTTTCGAGTCATAATGGCTGGACTATAAGGGTAGGTTTTTTAAGCCGTTGGTTGTTTGGCGCTGAAAAGTGCCTTTGTAGTTAGTTTTTTCAATTTAGAAAAAAAAATTGTTCAATAAGATTTTCTCTTTCGCCCAGTAGTTGACTGCTAAAGAATGCTCTTAGAATAAGTTCCACCAATTCTATAAGTATTTTGTACTTGTTTTAATAATAATATATAAATATTAATTGCTTTTCATAAATACACATAAGTTTCCCTGCAGATTTACAATGGATCCGTAATAGGAAGCTGCCCGCATACAACATGTCTTCTCGATCGATTGTATCTTAGAAGCCTCGTCCGTGGCCAGTACATAGTTATTAGTTCATTCAATATGAACATATCACAAATTCCAAAGTATAGATATCAAATTAGAATGTCATATACAAACGTCTTTATTTTACGCAAGAATAAACATAACCAAACCAACCGTTAACCTTTGAGTCTGAAATTTGTAGCTCTCTGTTCAGTACAGTATGAAAAAATGTAGTTTTTTGGTAGACCGCTTAATATTATATTATAATAAAATGGAACAAAATCTGTGGTCTAGTCTTACATTGGGAGCTTTAAGTTGATTAAGTACCTATGTATATTTATTAAAGTAGTTACTATTAAAATTAAGGAGTAATAAAAAAAATTAATTATTTAGTTAGTATACTTTTATGTTATCAGTAAAATAGAGGTAAATGCTAATTTGAACAAGTAAATAAGTAGAGACAACAGCGAAAATCGTAAATGTGAAAAACATGTAAGCCTTTTTCGTTACCTTTAATCGAATTACTGATGCTTATTTAAGCGAGACACGGTGCATCCTCGCTGGTAAGCTGCCCATCCGACTGTGAATTCGTAGGACCTCGCACAATGAAGTGAAAGAACTTATATGTAAGCAATTAGAACCCTTCCTTTTAGTCAATACGAGGTTATGACAACCATCGCTTTGAAAATATTCGGGTGAACATAGGGCAATATAGTACCTGGGCAAACGAGCTTCCCTCGTTTTATGCAGAAAACCTTTTTGCGTGAAAATATGGGTAAAATGAATTTTCCCAGACATGGAACCCAGCAAGATTATCTTTTTGACTATCTACGAAGTTATGTTGAAGACGACCTCCGTGACGTAATGGTTAACATGCCTGACCGCTACTTAGGAGGTCCCGGGTTCGATACCCTGTCAGATCAAGATGAAAAATGATCTTTTTCTGATTGACCTGGGTCTTGGATGTTTATCTATATATTTATTTGTTATAAAATATAGTATCGTTGAGTTAGTATCTCATAACACAAGTCTCGAACTTACTTTGGGGCTAGCTCAATCTGTGTGATTTGTCCCTATGTATTTATATTTATTGAAAATTTCAAAGAATTCGTTAGAGCCGTTTTCGAAAACGCGAGTACAAATAAATATATATTTATATTGCTCGTTTAATAGTATAGGATTAATGGCTTATGAGTATTTAAAGAAAAAGCGCATACTTTTTTGTACCTATTTTCCTTTGTTTATTAATAAATGCTCACTTTTCATGATGACATTATTTTTAAAATCTCGACCGGCTGCTTCCTTGAAGTCAAACTTCCTCGGAGTTTTTGTTTATTTATTTTTTTTAAATATAATTGTATAGGGACGTGTTATGGGATACTCACACGATGGTACTATATTATATAATAAATACACATATAGATAAACATCCAAAACCCAGGTCAATCAGAGAAAAAACACTTTTATCTTGACCAGACCGGAGATTGAACCCTCCTCTTGAGTAGCGGACAGGCATGTTAACCATTACGCTACTGCAGAGGTCTTCGTATGATTGAATAATACATTACCGGTGTATGCTTAAGAACATTGAGACCTCTTTCTATCTTCATTTGTTTTATAAAGTCTGATTTAAAAAAATGGGATGATCTATCCCACAGATCACTCGGATGTACGAGTATAAATAAATACGTATATCATTACGTTTATTTACATCGCAAAAACACATTTGTCTAATAATGGTCTCAAAAGGTCAAATGTTCTTAAAAATACCTACATGTAAAGCAAAAAATAATTACAGAGTCCAATAACCGAAAAATATACCATTTTATTAAAATCCGTTTAAACGGTTTTTGATTCTCGATTGCGTATCGATTCTTTATAATTGCGGGAACAATCCCGTTGTGTTTATAACTCAGTTCCTGATGGTTTCCAATCTATTTTGGTTTTTATAGAGCCGTGGTTTCGCTATGATTCACGAGGAGAACGTTCATATGATGAAAAACTATTTTCGGATGCAGTTTGATGTACTTTTAATTTGTTTTTGATAGAACGTAGAGTGAAAAGTCAGGTGCTAATATTATGATCTATCACTGTTTAGGTTGTCATTTCTATTGACTGATTTATTGATGTCATTATCAGTCGAATAACAACGTGGCCTTTGATCGTTTGCATTGCTCTCTTTTTTGTACTCGTAGACTCATAATAATATTTAATAGGAAAACCAGCAAACTGCTTGTTAGATATACGCGCAGAATAAGACTAGTATTTTTTCTTCTGCATGTACATTTTACAAGATCATTATCATATGAACTTCGACGGCTCCGTCCGTTAAAACTCAATATCTTATTGATTTTCTTCACTAAAGTACATAATATAAAGAGAATTGACTTATTCAATGATACTATTGTATCCTATATTCGTATTTTTGTGTACATAAATAAATAAATACTCTATTTTTTGGGGGTGATGAATATCCTGAATTATTAAAGTTTTCTCGCACTCCAAACTCCTGAGCTGAATAGCTGAACAACAGACAGACGGATATAGTTATTTTCCTTGTTGATTATTGAAACCTTAAATGTGTTAATTAACCTATACATTAATATAGATTTCGCTAAAAATTGAAATTGTATAAAGAAAAGTAAAATAACAAAACAAACAAGTATAGCAAATCTGATTGGAACATAATTTAGGGGATGTCAATGTATTTATGTCAGCGACAACGAGCGTGTGTGAGGCTCTTCCTGCCTTATCGATACATTCGAGTATCGCAGCCTTTGTTTTCGGGATGATTCGATTTCCGACGTGAATAAACATGCCTACTTGTTACAGATGAGCTTTTTTACCCGACTGTGATAAATATAAATGGAGGGTAATGATTTTGTAGTTGCTTGTATATTACTTTGTGCTTGTATATTTGTAATGGCTTTGTATGTTTTCCTTTTCCCTCATATTTCTATACTACTTCACATGTTTTGACTAATGATTTGTCTATTATTATTAAAACGTCTTCATAGCTCATAAAGACTAATGTAACGTCATAATAAACTATATACTTCGGTGTTTTCTTTAGGTAGGTGCTATTTTTTCCCTATTATACAACGAACAGCTTAAACTAACACATGATTAGTGGCACCAGTCACTCATATGTTATTATAATAATAGGATTTTGTTCACCTGGTAGAACAAAAGTCTGTAGTTAAAAGCCGTAAAATTACATCTTTTTGTATAAAAATGTAATATTTCTCAAATATAAATAATTCTCAAGCAATTTTTTTTAATTTGCTAAAGTATGAGAACTTCAATAGTACTACAAGCGTCTTCAAAGTACTCATGAACAAGCGTACCATAAGGTTCTATAGAGCAAGCTCAACTCGAGCTGTTCCACGAAACGGATTCAGCACTAGAGAATCCGGCCATTATTCCTGGCAGGATAGTCCTTCAGTGCGATTTGTTACACTCACGAAAGCGATTCTTGAACGAACTGTGAAATAGAGTATTTCCTAGAACATTACTTTTGTTTTGCGATAAATTACATCTTGTGCTTTGTACTCTTTGAGCCAAGGATTTCTATAAACCCTATGCACCCTGTTAACGTTTAGGTATACACAACGGTTATAATAAAAAATCACACAATACTTATCAAAAAAGTTGTTCTGCGTCAGATTGTGACTCGAAAACGTGTACACACAATATGACATGCATATAAAAAAGGCTTTGTCAACTGCTTTTAAAAGGACGAGGCGAACCCGAGGCCTTTTAAGAATACGAGGGCGTAAATTGCAATTTCGGTCGAGGCTTGTACGGTACTTTTCTTCCTCTGAAATCCTCTTGAGACGAAACGACATCGTATCAAATTTAACAATGGCGGCAACAAGAAGCCAGCATTCCCTTTGTTCTTTTTTGAAATATGTTTTCAGGATTTGCTTTTATTTTACGGCCAATTAATTAACTTTCATCTTTGTGGCTGTAATGTGACTCAATTATTTGTTAATCAATAGCAAATATCCTGTGATGTAAAAATTTGAAGAAATATTTTTTTGTACATAGTGGTATCAACTTTTATAGTAACCGAATAGCTTGCTGTATAACCATAACACAACGAAAGCCATACCTATTTAGGTAGCATTTTAATCGAATCAAATTATATGATTTCACGGCCCGGTGAGAGGATAATTTATATTGCGAATGAAAGGAGAAAATGGAGGGGAAATAAACCCGCGAAAAAAATGTATTCTTCGTTATTTATCAGTGACCTTTATTAAATTTGACGTAGTCCTATTGGAACGTAGGAAATTTAATACGACGAGTTATTTATTACACTGGAAAAGGTACATTAATTTTAACATTGAAAAGGGGGTTACGGAGGTCGGACCCCAGTCGCTTCCTTATAATGGCAAGTAGCGCTAAATATAAAACCATAATCAAAGCGTACCCTGGGCTCTGAAGTCATCATCATGATTTCGTGTAGGTGTCACGATCAATCGACCATACACATCCTGGTGTCAGTTCTTCGAAACTACCTTTCAGCCTCTGAAGTGGTTCCTTTATCGACAACTAAACTACCAAAATAGCAGCCGGGACCAACGGCTTAACGTGCCGTAAGGAATCTTCTTTATTATCAGACCATCAGGAGATTAAACTAAGAATGTAAGTAACTGGAAAATACTCTTAGACGATGAATACTTAAGATTTGGCATTAGGAAATAGAAATATAAAATATGGACTGTAAAAAATATATTACCTATTATTTATTTAGTGCCAGTAGTACAAGAAGTATAGTAAAGTACAATTCAATGAACAAAATATATACATACAGCTAGAATTGACAACCTCCTGTTTTAGAAAAAATTTAAAAATATGCCTGATTTTAATCACATTGAAGCTCGTGTACCTAAATATCAGATTAAAAAAGACGTTCATTTTACATAGACTTCGAATAAACATATATATCACATATCTGTTGCTTTGTTTCAGGTATGTTCGCATTGTTCACGTAAAAGGAAAAACAAGGAGAGGGCATAATAGGACTGTCGCCAACGAAATATTGTGTATATAAGTAATGGAAATAAAAATAGTGCGAATGGAATACGTATATTTCGAATAAACTAGCTTTTCTCCGCGGTTTCAAACGCCCTTGGTTTGGGGAACCAAGAATCATTCTGTCATACTATTATGCAAAAAGTATTTTTCAAATCCGACCTAAATTTATGACGTTCAATCCAACAAAAAAACTCTTCAGCTTATTTTAGTATAATCCTTTGTACATATTGTTTGGATTTGTATCAATATGTATAATTTATATGTTAATTCCCTTAATCCCACTAATATTTTAAAGGCGATTATTTTATTTGCTCAAGCACTAACGATTTGTCCATTTTTAATGAAATTTGGTATAGAAGTAGCTAATACCTTGGAGTACCACATAGAAGGGTACTTTTTATTCCGAAAAGTATGCGATTCACGTTGGTTTGGCTAAAAAGTCTGGCAGCGCTACTGTATATGTTAAAGAAGGATGCAACTAGTCTATATATAAGCTTTAATCTTCAATCATATCAGACTATAGATATCTATAGTCTTATATATCACTATCTGGAGTTAAACACCGTGCAGGGGGGCGCTGGTCTTGGAGAACCTAATCTAATATTACATTATCATATTATAAAGTCAATAAAAAGGAAAAAAGTAATCTTATCAAAGTGTAATTCAGTACGTCAAAATTTCTCGTAGAAATACTTTGAGATCAGGTTATACAGTATTATTTTTAGACTTTTTAATTTAAGATCCCTTTACATGTCACCGCCATACCACCCACCTTTTCGTTTAAGGCAAAACTAAGTCCAAGTATGTAGCAACCCTACCTCGATTTAACGATACGGCTTGCAACAGGTAAAACTCGACGTAAATTCAACAAAAACTCGAAGCTTTGAAATTCCAACCGACTCCAAAATAGAAGGTTCTCAATGTGTAACTCGGGTGCGGTCGTATTGTTGAAATAATCTAGTTAAAACTTGCTTTATAGTAGTATAGTATCATATTCAGCGCCTTTTTTCAGAGATAAACCTTTTTTTTTTCTGAAAAAGGATTTTTAAATTGATATAGGTATGTACAAAGTTTTACTGTTGATACGTAAATTACCATATATAAATAAAATACGTTATCTGAAACTGGGTTGCCGTTTTAATTTTTCATGAAACATGAAAATTTTAAAGCCACAGCTTAGTCCGCAAATAACATAAAAATAAAAACTTTATAATTCTAAACGATTAAACAAACCTTACATAAATTTAATAATATTCACAACCCTATCTCAATAATACGCTATGACATTTTATACTTGCTACAAACAGCAGACTGCGCATAAATCCTGTTGTATTTTTACTCCTATAATTAAAAAAAAGCTTGTAAAATATGCTGAAATGTTATCTAGAGGTATGCAACTATAATCCCAGTAATACAATGTCCAATTATTGTACCAACATACCCTACTTATTAGCCGGATCGATATACCGCGAACCGCAACAGGTGTCGCTGACATCGCTTGCTACGACGCAGTGCTACGACGCTACGCCCACGCTACGCATCCCTTAGGAAGATTATATGGAGGTAGTGTGAATTTCACAGTTGCCTGATTATTCGATGACCGCATAACATTTGCGGTGACTGGCACTTCATGCACTGAATAAATTATATGTTTATATACATACAAATGATATGCATATATTATAGCCGGGTTTGGAGCCTAACTATATAGCTCAGTTTGGCAAATTGAGTCGCTAATTGTTAAATCTATAAGGTTCAAAATAAATATTTCTTAAGGAATACAAATACATTATTTAATTATTAGCCAGTCTTAGGCAATTATAACATAATTGCCTATGATATCATTCATTAATTTGATAAATTAATTATTTTCCAATAAAAATAGTCATATAAATTTTCTGAATCCATACTAATATTATAAATGCGAAAGTCTGTCTGTCTGTCTGTCTTTCTGTCTGTCTGTCTGTCTGTCTGTCACCTCTTCACGGTTAAACTGCTGGACCCATTGTGATTAAATTTGGTAGGGATGTAGTTAACAACCTGAGGTCAAACATAGGCTACTTTTGGGCGCGATATAACCAAGTCCCACGCGGGGCGAAGCCGCGGGGAACAGCTAGTAGTTCCATATATTACAAAAATTTCACTAATGCTTCTATACATTAATAGTTGAAGTTTACTTACATTCAATTAATTACGTCAAAGTTTCCAGTTCAGTCACTTTAATGGCGTAATGTGTCAACTTCTTAGAATTAGTTGGAAACTTTCTACCAAATGTAGAGGTAGTTTCTTAGTTGAAAGATGACTTGAATTATTTTGTTCATTACTTTTAAGGACGCTCTTTAAGTTTATCTAAAGTATAACCAGTATAAAGGTTGGTAAAGCAATGGGAGATGGAAGGTCCTGGGGATCCTGTTAAATAAATAAGACAAGCTGTTGCCCGCGTGGGTCTCGGTTATATGGCGCCCAAAAGTAACCTATGTTCGATTCCTGGTCCTTATCTGGTTTAGCCTCGAAAGTGTAACAATCAGGTAGACAGACAGACGTTCGCATTTATAGTATTAGTATGGATACTTCGAAAAAATATAAGATATCTTATATCTATGTTTGTAATAATTTTATTATACTAAACAAAACTGAATACAAAAGTACAATGGCGGACTTATCTCAGAAAAGGATCTCTTACAGTCAAATAGCGATTGACAGAGATGATGCTTCTAATCATATATTGATATATGACCTTTATATAAGTATGTACTAATTTTTTTTTTGGTTGTGGAATTATACCATATTATTGTGCACAAATACTCGAAAAAAACATAAATTTTGGAAAATAAATACAACACCGTATTGTTATCACTTTCACCTTCGCTCCAAAAACTCCTATATATAGGTATATATGAAATTTCTACCTGTGCCATTATGGTATCAAAACAAACCAAAATTTCAGCATTCCAAGTTAATCGAAGTTGTAATCTAAACACAGGCACGTTAAGCCGTAATTCGAATTTGATGACTCAAAAGGGCGGGTCAGTTTGCTCAGTGTGCCAGTAGAGTGGGGTTAAATCTATTTACATGGAAAAACATACGGGCATAGTATAGGTTGTATAATTAGTTCCAGAAGAACGAGATTTGTTCAGCCTTAGGTAGATAACTATTTTTTAACCAATTGATAATTCTATTTCTCAGTCAACTATATGCATCAATATCTTCCTGCCTACAAAAATAGCTTGTGCCAAAAATGTTTTTTTTGTTAATACTTATTGTATTTTTTCTTTTGCCGCGCTACTCCACTGTGGAATTTTAGTCTCTATCTACCCCATAACGGATGAAAAAGAGAAAATAAATATGTCAATAAATCTATTATTTTATAACCCAACATCTTGGTAAAACTAAACATAAGAGCGACGCATAAATGACCACGACTATATGATTGTTGACTGTCATTGAATTAGTGAGTAGCACATCGGTTAATCCATGGAACATAATAATAGCATGCTTGTGACTGATGTAACAGCAAGATGGTAGTTTATTACAAACTACACATATTACATGCCACATGCTTCTACCAATTTGTTGCTTATGATATGTACAATGTACTTCGAAATTTATTCATTTCAATAAGTAAGTTTATAAGGCTTGAATCCATACAACTAATATTATAAATGCGAAAAGGGTTTGTTTGTTTAATTTTTTGAACCAATCTTTTTGAAATTTTGCATACACATAGAAGTATTGAAAAGGACATAGGGTACCTTTCATCTCGGAAAACAGCAGTGTTCTCGAGAGAAATTCACGCGGGCGAAGCTGCGGGCGAATGCTAGTGTTATATAAATGCCAGGAACAGATGTAGAATTTTGTCAGTCTCAGCTGCTATTGCTAATGGCATTCATTCATTATTAAGGTTAGTCAGATTCCTTCTAGAAAATTTACACTCGATAAGCATATGATTAATAGCAATTTTTGAACCCTTGGGATAGAAACAAATTGCTGGTATAAATGGTCACCTAATTCTAAAGAAAAAAAGATTGTATGGCAACTGTTTCTTATGTCTATGAGTAAATGGTCAAAATAAAATCAAATATAAAATGCTTTATAATGAAGCCAGAAATCGCACAGCGTAGTTTTGTACATAACTTAATGTACAGAAAACCTTTCTTGCAAAACCTTTTCGCATTTACCTTTCTCAAATCTAACATGAAAATACTTTTTTCTTTATACATTATAGTCGAATCGCGTGATTTTCTACGTTAGGCCGACATGAAATCTAGAGGTAGCTACTTTCATTACTTTGACCATAGTATGCAGTATTTCACGCTATAGTTTTTATATATACATGTTCTTACTACACGATAGGCGAATATATATATATAATATTGTTCATAAAATGCTTTATTGCTTATTTGTTGGCTATTGCTCCTTTTCCTAAATGATGGGCAATATAATGGGCAGCCAATAATCAAGTATCGGTATCGTATGTTTAAATATAATATTTAATGGTTCCGCTATAAATAGATTTTGGTATAATTTCTATAAATAAATATTAATGGATTCATAACGATTCAAGTCTGTTACATTTTAGTTTTTGGTAATGAAGGCCTCAAAGTAAAGCATACGGTTATTATAAATAAGTAATCGTACATCTTTACGCTTTGCGTGGGCAGTATAAAAAAATTGGTTCTGGCTGGTATCCCTAGATGGCAGTTGTTAGGCTGTGTCAGATGCTTATAGGCAACTAGGAATATCTAACAGTGTTGGTCAAAAGACACCTTTAGAACTATTCTAGAACTGGTTTTTCTGTAAAAATAGTAAAAACCCAGTTGTTTCAGTGCACTCGGACGGCAAAATTGTGTTCTTAAATTGGGCTTAGTTTTTCAAACGCCATGAATCGAGAACATTTTTTTTTACTTAACGTTTTGCGAACATTCTTTTCGAAGTCGCATAAAAGTAGATGCCTCAATGACAACAATGAACCGGCTACTGTTTCATTAGCCGCCATATTTCACGGGTTGTAACCGGCACGCGCTGCAGTCACGCGATGTACGTACAGCCGTAAATGAGGACTTGTAAATAATTCCTAATTTCCTTCCTTCACGATAACATCTCAATTTTATCGGTTCATGTTTACGACTTGTGAACTACCGGAACGAAGACATTTTTTTATGAAATTGTTAATAGATTTGTTGTATTAGTCAGATAAAAGACTTTTGATAGATAGTCTTTCTTTTTCTTCTTCATCCGAGTGTTTTTCCACAACTCACATATTATAGTTCAGAACCCAGGGTATGCGTTAATCATGATAATGGACTGTACTGGGGGCTTCTTCGCTCTATTTTAATAACCAATTTTAATAATGGTTATTAAAATAGAGCGACTATCGTCTGACATCCGTAGTTATTTTACATTGAAATAAACCAGACCAATCATTTATGTCTTTAAATGCATGTAGTCTTGAATTTTGCTGCTTGTAATTGTTAACTGTATATTTACGCTTGCATTTTTATCGACACCTATTGGAAAGTGACTGAGAAGTTAGGTTATTTTTTTTAGTGAATAAAATTGCAGGGGTAACGGCGTTGTAAAAAAAAAAATTGGTTGCCTGTAAAGTCGGTATACGGGCGAAAGTTTTACGTGACAACGACTTTGAGTCTATCTCTCTCGCTCTTAGGGGACGCGTGCCTCTCACTCGCTCTCATTGTGAGCGCATCGTAACGTTACCGAGCGTTACACTTTTTCATAAGTGACTCCCAGCCGCAACCTAATTTAAGACGTTGTCACGTCAAAATATTTTTTCTGCATCCGCGCTTGTTGTCCTGTTACATTGTCAGCTTGTGCTTCACTAGCCAAGCCAAGGTATACTGGTTGTTACATATCAATTTTCTAATAATATCGCATATCACATATAGGTATTTATCCTCCCTCTTCCACTTTGATAGTTTTTAGGTTGTTCGTCTCATCACCTTACAGCCAGGCCTATCAAGAGTCAACAAGAGTTTTATGGAGTGGTAGATTTGGCTCGTTATAGGTAATAATCTTAAGACCCTCTCTATTTCACCTCTTACTTCTATTGATAGTCTCAATGTGTTGTTACTGACATTTACCAAACCAGATCACATAATCCAAAAGCATGAACAAAATTTTATTGTTTCAAAAATTATATCTGAATTGAGGTAAACATAATACTTAACAATATTAATCCTACGCAATGTCACAAACAGTCACGCACGAGTTGTCTATCGATTGTAAGCGCCACAGGTGCGCGTCTCCTGCCATTAGTTATTTTATATCGGAGAAAAAGTTTTCCGTCTTTCCCTTTCGAATTAAATAGAGATGTGACATTAGGAACAGAATGATAGAACGCCGTGAAAACACATGTGTCAAGGAGTTAAGTTTTGCAAGAAATCTACAGATTTTGGTGTAGTAAATGAAACAATATGTAATTACGATAAAATTTATTATTATTTCTTCACTCATTACTTTCTAGAAGACATTTTGAAGTAGGTACACTTTCGTAGAATAAAATTGTTTTGTTTACTTATTTTTCTTTGGAAAGATGGTCTTTTTTTACCTTTTCTAATCTAATTTATGAAACTTGAATTTAGTTGCGAGCACAGCTATTATTTTAAGTCAACTCTATCCGATCTTATACTGGTATTTGAGGCACTAACAAATAGGTTAATATTTCGGACATTTTTGAGAGATAATAATTGTTCTATATTGAAACTTAATAGTACCGCATAGAAATGTTAACCCTGCCATCTTCAAATGCGCTAAATATAGTTAACACTTTCAATAAATTCAATAAGATTTTGGTGTAATTTTCTACAAAATAATTATCTGAAAATTAGACTAAAACGTCAATACCACTATGCAATTATTTTATTTTTAAATTTCATTATAATAATATTACGCTCCTTTCGAATCGAACAGGATATTTTCAACCCATCTTAGTTACATATGATATCTGTAAACAAGTCTTTTTGCAATTACGAATGCGTCAGTTACGCTAAGAAGAAAGACGCACCTCTATACAACGGAATATTGAATAATTCATAAGATAAATTTGTGTATTTGTGCCAGACGAGGGCTCGTCTCGTGAAGTGTATGAGTGTATATATTATTATGTATTCTTCAAATAAAGAGTAGCTGTTGTTGATAAATAGACCTTGTATATCATTTGATTGGGATTGTACTTATTAATAATAATTTGATTTAAAGGAAAATCACATTTTCTCAAAATTAACTGCTACTACTACACTATCGCAAGGCGCGACTTTAACGGGACTTTACAATTTGTAGATAATAGGATTACTACTTCCCTGCACTGATATTCAATATTTCACAAATAAATTCAGACCTACGGTGGTACGAGTATATTGAATTCTCGAGCGAGATATAAATGGCGAACTCGGTGTCATTGGATTTTCAGTACAACAGACGACTCTTCAGGCTTGGTTCGCCGTCCCATGAATATATCTATTCATGGTACTGAATAAATCATCTCACAATTCTCTTTCTTTTTCACCTCTACAACTTCAGCTTACGATTCGTATAGTTTACCCAGAGTTTTCGAACTAGTTGTTCGGAAACTGCCGGCGGGGTTTTAGAACCCAATTTCGATCTTAGATATTGTGACACTAGGTTTATCGAGTGCCATCTAACCTCCATAAACCTATTTAAAAGAAAACCAGAACAAAAATGAGATCCTGATATTTATGGGTGGGGTTAGGTTCTGATCAATCGCTGGTCATAAGTACATAAACCATAAATTTACTCAAATTTGGAAATTTTCAAAGAATTAAATAAGTATTTTAGTATTAAAGAAATTGATTAACTTGTAAAAATTTTCTCAATAAAGGTAAGTACATAATTACTAATTTCTTTAAATTTCCTAACAAAAATTAAATACTCTTGAAACATAGTTTGATAGACACTTATTAATTCACAACTCGTTATAATTATTATCAAAGGGTTAGCTAAGCAACTTTTTCTTAAGAAATTTAAAAGTTTTAATGAGTTATTTGGATTCGTTGCGGTAACGATAAAATAATACTTTATCCAAAAAATAAAGCCAAATTTTATTTACTTCGATGCCAACTTGTTCCGGTATTTTTTTTATTTATTTGTCAAACCACTATGTCGATATTCATGTTAACAATCACTCCGTTTCCCCATAGATGTAGTAAAACGCGAATAAATAACGATATATTGCTCAAAACATTAACATTTTTTTCTATAAATATCATCTGGGTACAAAATTTCATCAAACTCAATAGACAGTTTCTTTTGTTTTTTAAACAATGTAATGTAATTTTATGCTCAATAATATAAATAATAAATAAAATAAAAATAAATAATTAAAAACCTTTTATTTCTGCATTTACAAGATCAAAAGTAACGTAGTAAAATAGAAATGCCACTAGTGGCCACCAATCGATGTCAGGCCACGCGGATGCATAACCAGCTTGGTAATAAGCTCCTAAGAATGTGAGATGGTATATGTATAAATCAAAATTCGTGCGGTCTATCCTCCGTATCGACTCAAGTTCGAACTGTCACTGAAGTTCCCCACTGACCTCAGATAAGTCGAGATTAAACTTTACGTACCCGGTGACCAAAAGGACTGGCCTATGCAAAGTTTCCACTATCTGCGGGTTAGTTGCAAACAAATAGACTTACGCATTAAGTTCTAAGATAAGACTTATAATCTCAGTTTATTTGAGTTTCGAATAAGGAATGTAGTCATAGTGAAGTTAGGGATTATAGTCTTTAACAGATTGATTTATGGTATGTTCTTCGTCCAAGCGTGTTTTCCGGTTACATCTTCAGCTTGCGTTTCAGAGCCCAAAGTACGCTATTAATCGTCGTTCTAATTTAGCGGTACTGGTTATAATAATGGAGCGACTGCCGTCTGACCTCTTTAACTCTTTTATTTAGGGAAACCAAACCAAAACGTCTATATCTTCTCTCGTCGTATCTTCCGAAGCACGGAAGAGCTCAAGATAGAAATGACACTAATGACGAATTGACGACCAATCCAAACATGGCCGCGCAGTCGCCGTCGCTTGACGCGCGCTATCATTACGAAATCCTCGTTCCATAGTTTGTCATATGTATACCTAACATATATTTAATATTCGATAATAGGTATTTTTCCAGTCGTTATGTGTCGTTCGTATAAAAATTTGTTCTAAATATGGCAAATAAATTTCTCCAAAGCCTTACAAAGGCCTTCAAGATATGATGTATTATGGACACCGTAGTCGTCTGATTAAGGTCCCTTTTGTGTCGACAACGAAAATCATTTCGCTTTATAGTACCAAAGAAAACTCCGATTTCGCTAGTTGTGATGAATCTGCAGCTATAATAACCATTGTTAGTGAATTTTAGCTTTATTCTGATTCATATTTTAGAATTATTTTAGATTCACGAAATTACGTATATAGATACACCTTATTGTACAAATTAACAATGAAAACAATGCACTTATATAATTGCGAACGCAATTAAATACGATTCCTTTTTGAATACAAATAAATAGAGTTGACTTCATGAGCAGAGCCAATTTTATATAATGTATTTAGTAAAGCCTCCAGCGAGATGAATAGACAGCAACGTGAGGAGAGCTGCTGGAGGCAGCATTAATGCGGTCCGTACTGGATACACATTTGTGGTTCCGATCATCAGCATTGAGGGACTGATGAAGAAGAAGATTTAGTATCAGCGGCAATCGTCGACAATATCGTTCTTAAAATATCTACAAAAAAAAAACAATATAAGTTTCTATGTATTCCAATTTAAATTAAATCTGTTCTTAATTTTCCGCGCTATCCTATTACCAACTTTTTCTATTTTGTAAATAAACAATAGTAAAAATGGCTACTTCTATATACCTAATCCAAAATTCTATGAAAAAATAATAACTATTTTCACAAATGGGTTCTTTTGCCTTAGAAATGTGTGGAAAGTTAATTCACTTTCAACGTCTTTATTGAAAACGTTCTTTGAAAGGTATTTTTAGCGGCAATATGCGGATAGTTGGGTCGAATCGAGCCTCCCTCTCGTATCCGACGCTTTGTGCTAGTTCCGGCCTCTAGGTCAAAGGCTCTGTCAAGTGGAGTAGGAAAACATGAGAAATCGTATATATATTGGTACATATTCCTATTTGTGTGTTGAAAATTGGTACCACAACTTTGCCTTTTACAACGTACAAATGTACAACAACTTATTCATTCTTATCGTGCAGGTTTTAGTTAAGATCAATGATTATAAAAATCAGACACTATTCTTACAAATTTATAAAAAAAAATTTGCCTCTTCGTTTATAATGCGTACGGTGAGGAGTGGAATTCTTTGCCGGCTGACATATTTCCGGACACCTATAATCCGGGTCTTTTTAAGACCAGCGTGAATAGGCTATTAATGAACCAGCGAGCTCTATCTTAGACCACATCTGCACTTACCATCAGGTGGGATCGTGGCCAATCGCCAGTCATTGAAGGTAATTAAAAAAAAAACTTTTTAAAATTGTTATAACTATTTTTAAATAATATTCAAATATCGTTTAAAAATATATATATCCCTATAAGATAATCCAAAATGATGTTACTCCAATATTGTGCCATTTCGATATTGAAAATTCTGAATTCTGAAAAGCCACGACAGATTTATTGCATTTTAACGTTAAATATTTTAACGCGGGCGCCGTATCTGATTTCTGTTATAAAAAAAAAATGACCCATAAATGAATTAATAGATAAACTAAGTGCAAGTCGAGTTCACGCCCTGAGAGTTCCGTACTACCACACATGGACAAATAGATTTAACAGGTTATTTTAAGATTTTTGCTTCCCTTAATTTGTTTGTTTTTTTTTTTTAATTTTTTTTCTTAATGTTCATCAACATATTTACAGTTTTTTAGGTGTAAAAGATTTAAGTAAATACCTTAAATAAAAAAAAATCCTTTCACAATTAACACCGTAGTGCCAATCGGCGCTAACCATGCAACTCAAAAAAAAACATTCGACTGTTTAACAAATATAATATTATTTAAACTACCTAACCTATATTTGCTTCAAAATCACCAAGTAGAACTATGTTTTACCTGTGTAACATGTAAGAATATTTCATATTATCTTGTGCTATTGGTTTACATAAAATCTCTCATCAGCACGCGCGATCAGATGAAAAAACTTTTTTCCAAAGATTTGTTAAAGTAAAGTTATTAATCTTTTAAAAATACTTTTATTCGTAAAACGTTAAATTTTTTATCATTGCCCAAATACTAACTGCTAAACTTTTTCCATCAGTCACTAGTGTTCGCTCAGTGGCTATATGATCGCCGATTTGCGATACCCGCCCATGTCGGCTATTTGGGTAAATGTCACAAGCACTTGTTTCAAAATACTAACCGTACAGATGGATCACTCATGTTATATTAATACTTTTTTAACTAAACAAATTATTAGAGTATTACACTAATTACACTACTAAATTGTATTATATTGAGCCACTTGGCACACCGAGACACGTGTTATACCCACGCCAGGCGCACAGAACTGAGTTCAGAACAAAAAAAAAGATGTTATCTGAAAGTGAACAGCCAATAAATGTAAAAATAATAATTTCACACTAATAATTCCTCTTGACGACGACTTAAATAATAATTAAACGGCTATTTTTGTCTCGTTGAATGGCCATCACCTCTGAATGCGCTAACTTAATGAGTGACAATTTTGTTCGCTGCCTGAACGAGGGTATCGTTCAACAAAATTGTCACATGACAATAGTTTTTCTATTGTCTGGATTCTATGAGCCAAATGATTAAGTAAAATTTCTATGTTATTTTTTCTTCTTCTGTGCTCTCATTAATTTGTAAATTTACCGACCAACCCACCTAATGAGCTTAATTTGTGTGGGATCGCTTGTGCTTTACTGTTATTGTGGGACCGGCTCTACTTAGATTACGAGAACATCACACTATGAAATTACTTACATGTTCTACAAAAGCTGGAAATAAGATAAAACAGCTACTCGTATTGTATAACAACTCTTAGATTTTTTTTCATATTTGAGATAAGGAAATTCAATTTTCAAATCATTTACATTTCTGTACTCAACAAACATGATAGCCATGCCAGCCAGCCAGCGAGGAAGGAACGCCGTAGGAGAATGCGCGAAGTCACACACCCTCCCCGTTAGACCAGAATTTCCCTTAGCCGGGAAATTCGACTGCTCGCCGTCAGTAGATGGTGCTGGAGCAGACAGCTGGCCGGCGCTGGCAGGCAGCTGGTAGACGGCTGGCCGGCGCTGGTGGGCAGCTGGTAGACGGCTGGCCGGAACCCTGAAATTGGAGAAGTTCCAGTATAGTATATATACTAATAAGTGCATGTAGGTAGCTAACTAACAGGAGGATACGGTACTAGCCAGCGAACAGAATCGAGCCGAACAGGTTAAAGTAATTTGCAAAAAAAAAAAAAAATTGGTATTAATAAGGATTGATGTATTAATGCATAACTACATAAAACAAAATAAGCGCAGACAGCGCCACCGGTGCGCGAGCAGTCTAGCAGAGAACAAAGGAATGTTAAGTACCTAGTTACATAACATGATCGCAACACAAACAGGTGATACTACTACAATATTAATCGAACGCAGGAACTAGACTCGAGTACAGTCAACAGCACAACAATTCATACAAACTATATCGTTTCAAAAAAAGTCTTAATCCTTTAACTAGAGAGTTTCAATATAGTTTTATACTGGCCCCACGTTGGGCGCCAGTATAACGTAGGTAGAATTTACTAATTACTTAAGGTATGTGTGAGGAGAGAAGATAAATCCAGGTTTCAGCGAATCGCACAATATTTATTATTTGTACTTTACAACAGGTTAGACTCTTAAGGATAACCGTTATTGAGAGATTATAGGGGTCGTGAGATCTAAGTAGGCACGAGATCCAGTCAGGCAGCCGCTATGAAATAGCCAGCCACTTAACTTGAGATGGTGAGATCAGCCGAAAGAGGTCTTCCAGTGGACGCGCGCAGCCTTATATATGGCCGTCGGGGGTGATGCGGTGCGGGGCAGCGAGGAAGGAACGCCGTAGGAGAATGCGCGACGTCACATTATTTTGGACTGACTGAAGATGCAACTGGCGTTCTCAGCTGATTGGTTCCGAGCCCAGAGTTTTGGAGGATACGCTTTCATCATGGTCCAATAAATATGGCGGTAGGTACTGATAGGTATTACAATAGAGCAACTACTGTCTGACCTCCATCACTCATTTTACAGGGAAAACATTAACTACCCCCACACCACCCCCTCAGCTACAGAACAAAAGCACCCATAACGATACGCGGTACCCGGGTACCGCTTGGGGCTTGAGGCTTGTTGTATAAAAAAGTTTTGTCCACAGAATGCTACCGTGTCGTGGAGTAGCCTGTGCGGGGTGAGAAGGTGAGGGGGAGCGATGACCGCTCCGGAGCCCTCGGTGCTGCAAGCGCTGCAAGGCTACACGCAGTTCAGCGACAAGTGGCCAGGACCTCGCGCAGTCAAGATATATATCGCCTCCGTCTACAATGGTAAGTCTTTCGTCAACGTCCATTTCCTAGTTGTATCCCTCTGGTTACGCTCCAAGAGTCCAGGGTACAGGGGGTTATTTCCGTCGCTTAAAACCATGAAAGATCCAGTGAGTAAGCGAGACAGCGCGATACATGATTTAAAGCGGCATTTCCCTTACTGGATCTTGCATGGTTTTAAGTGATGGTAGTAAGCCACCAGTTCATAGATATAGCAGCATAAGTTATTACAACAGATTGACTACTGATTTGTGATGAATAAAAGAAAACTTGTCTTACTACAATTTGTAACCTAATGTTTGTTGTTTTGCTTAGTGACTCTGGATCTTTCGCAACGGAACCCAGGAATAGCGTTGCCTCTTGAACCGAAACAAAAATATTACAATCACTGCTATTAGACGACATAAATAGATAAATGTAAGGTACCTACCTAAGCAGATCTTTGTAAAAAATCTACCTCTGGAATAAATACAACTTTCCAAATACATTTGTATTACCAACTGTTGAAAATTTGTTGAATTTTATTAATCAAACACATTGTCACATTCGATAGTATGATATCGTTAATTTTCCATTCACCATTTCTCGACGTTCATTAGTTTTCTTGACATTTACTTACTTGAAAGGTGACTTAACGAGTGGGTTCATGATACTTTTATCATCCGACTGCGCTAAAAGGAGGGTTATGCTCAAGAGTATGTTTGTATGTATCCTAATTGTTTGGCACGCTCTGCAGCCTGAACGGCTTGATGGATTTTAGCTCGAGAGGTTTATATCTAATCATCATCCTTTCGTGTTGCTTACTGCCTACTACTACTACTACCAATACAACATAAATACAATGAATAAATAGTTTAAATAACCTTATATAAATGTGTTCAAGAAAACACCTTACAAGTCAAGTGAAGGAAAACCTAAAAATTTCAGCACTTATCCTCACGTTTCTTCACTTGAACCCTCCATTGTGATCACAGCTCGTGTTCGGCTTTTGTCTGGAATTCTTCAAAATGTTTTATTTTTTCAGACTTCCGCGAGGAAAGGCGGCAGATACTTGAAATGGTCGGGCCGGAGTTGCAATCCACTTATGATGATCGATATATTGAGGTATGTACGATACGCGATCTTTTTGTTGTCGACAAATAGAGTATACGTATCGATTCATGAGCTATTTGACCTATAAACTGAACTACTTTGATTCGAATTCATATTCTATGTTCAATTATAAAAGAAATTGAGTTATAGAATGCCTATATGTGTGCGCATTGTACAGATGTTGTGTTCGAAAGCTTATAAACTTTAATGATTATTTTAATTTAATTTCGTTCTATGGTCTCTACAATTTAATACAAAGTAGTTTTTGAGGGAATGTTAGTTTTTAATTTAACATATAGATACCTACTATACAGACACACCAACTTGCTTAACTCTCTGATGAGCTTAATTTTTGTTTACTTAGAAAACCTATTTAAAACACCCTGAATTAAATGATTAATTCATAAGACGAACACAAAAAAACTGTTGAAAAAGTAGCCGCAGGATTTTATTTTTCGAAATCGCTTCGTTTTACAATAGTTATTTAAGACCTAGCGTCTATTAATATTATCAATAATGGAATCCAGTATTTGAATTTAAGCTAATCAAAGCTTCTGATAATAATAATCTCCACTTTGATCTGACCTCTAGCCAATTATTACAATTTTACCGAGGCAAAAATGTAACTTTTCCTTTTTATCAAGGAGGTTACAAAGTCATTCGACCTTGCTTACCCTGGTATCAAAGTTTTCTGCCTCAAAGAATCGTATTTTTTTTTATTGGCCTCCTGGAGTCAGTTATTTCGTTTATCATGCCTTTTAAAGCACTATTTTTTAATAAGATAAACCACTTCTTCTTAGTCATACACTCTTAACAGAGTGGCCGTGATTACAGATTATGTTAGCCTCTGCTTTAATTAAACTAATGGACTACCGTAAAAATTAATTGTAATATTATTACTTTTTTATGCAAAACTTGTTCCATAAGTAGAAAATAATATACAATTGTCGGACTTATTGCTCAGAACATTCTCTACCAGTCAGCTTTTAGGAGACACAGAAAATTTAATAGAAAAATATGTAGGTCCTGATCAAATTATGGCCCTTTATATTATTAAATGATGTTTGCAAGTCTCTTAGCTCACATGCTAGCGGAGCCCCAGGGCTACAACTAGTAGTCATTAAAACTCTTTCAGAATCCTAAAACAACATGCTTTCAGATAGTAAGTTCAAACACGTCTACAAAGTCTCAGTGTCACGTTTCAAGGAAACTTTACCGCACACTTGTCGACATGTCACTCCGAATTTCTGAAGTTGTATCGCTATGTGCGAAATTTACGATATTTTGGCTTTTAGTACTAACTAAATAAAAAATGTATACTTAACCACTACGTGGTAACACGTACTGTTAATGCTTTCGGCTAAATAATACATGTAAATATGTAAGTTTGAATGTTTGTAACTCAGTCACGCTTCGACTTTCAAAAACTTTGGTACACAGACCTTGTCTTGTAAGCCTTTGTAGGCTGCTTACTTTTCATCTAAAAAATTATGCGATATCTGTTCTACGCGAGCCAAGTCGCGGGAAACAGCTAATATATTTTTATGTTACATTAATTTTAAAATATTACAAGGTACAGTTCGGTATGACCAGTGGAAGTCTTTTATAGAAAAGTCGTCTGCTTAGTTTGACAAATGCCTCCGTGGTCCAGTGGTTAAGGCGTTTGCCTGTAGACACGGGGGTCGTGAGTTTGATTCCCATGGGAAGCATACTTTGTTTAGATGTATCCAGTTTGGTTAGGACAATGCAGGTGTGAATCACCTGATTGTCTGATAGATAATAAAGATTATTCCGTGCTTCGGAAGGCACGTTAAGCCATTTGTCCTGCTGCCATCTGGTAGTCGTTAAAGGGACCACGTCAATTGCCGAGAGGCAATTCCAATGAATTCGGACACCACAGTCGGGGTGCACAGTCGATTGACCGTGACACCTACACGAAATGATGATGATGAGTCTGCAACTCGCTCTCATACTCTGGGTAAATCATAATTCATTTACAAACTTTCAAATAGCGCCACATTTAACCTTTTGAATTTATTATATAATACGTTTAATACAAGCAATTTTCATTTTCCATCCTATACTCGTGTGTCCATTTATCATATTATTACAGCCACGAAAAATCTACATGTGGATAATAGCTAGACCCTCTTTATTGATCCCTACTCATATCGCTTCAAAACTGCCTGCATTTAATATCTACATACCTGCAATTGTACTGTGTTTGCAAGCGTCCAAAGGCTACGGTAACCGCTTCCCATCAGTTAGGTTGCATACCTGTTTGCCAACTGAATAGTATAAAAATAGTAATATTAGATCATTAATAAATGCGAAATTTTAGGAAGATATTTATTTGAATTTCATACAAGCTATATGTAAAAAAAAAAAACTACAAACTAAAATAACTAATATTAATAAAATTAAAACTAAAACTTAAATTAATAAATTGAATATTCATATTCATCAAAACGATACTAACATCTAAATAAAAAGGGTGCAAATAATTCAAAATACCTGCATTTTGACAATAACTCTGAAGATATGCACGAACTTTCAACCGCTCTCAACCACAATACCTATTACCGCGATACGAAACTTTACCGTACACTTCCAGGCAGGCACATATGTCTCCCGAATTTTGCAAGTTAGATGCTTCTCATAGTTTCTATTCTAGCCTGAATATTATTTCAACTATGAGAATAACTTCTAAGATAAGGGAAATTCTGATTTTAACGAAAGTAGATATCTATAATTATCTATACTTCTATCGTTAGTAATATTAGGTATTCTGTGCTTATATACATTTTAATTTATAAAGAGAACTTGTAAACCTTAATACCTAATTATTGATCGAATTTTAAAAAATCTTCCTACATAGATCCTACCTTCTTAAAGAAGGTTAAAGGTTATAGATAAAATATATTTACTTAGATTGCAACTGCATGGAACAACTATTCAGAAATAAGGTATCGGTAGTTTTTTTCGTACTTTAGGTCCCTCTACTCTACATCTTTAAAAGTAATTTTATGTAATTTTTTGCCTACTCACTGACTACTACAATTTACGTATTTGCTTTCAAATTGTGCTGATTCTACGTAGTTAACTTTTAGAATTGCCTACGCATTTTTCAAATACGTATTAAAACACTAAGCGACGGACTAAGAAACTAATTTATTTATTTTTATTTATTTATTTATCGAATAGAATATTAATAGAATGCAATGCTTATTTTCAAGTTATGTAGCCTATGTGCATTACTATTACATGTACTAACATTTCTAACTCATCTATTAAGTCAAGTCGGTCCGTCTGCTAAGTGTTTGCGAGACGCCGAATAATTCGAAGTTGAATAAGAGGATTGCAGACAGAACTTTGTAGATGAACATAATTTACTAATATCTATGTTTATACTTGAATATCATAAGTGTAACTACTTCATTTTCTTACTATTTTCGTGTCATTGACATACATACATACATACATACATATAATCACATATTTATCCCATACGGGGAGACAGAGCCTAGGCCATGAGACCTTAGCCCAGCGCGAGTCCACCTCAATGGCCTTCCGATTTGTCTCCATCAAGTCGTCCACTAAACAGGAAGCGGCAGAGGCGGGGCACGACAGCATGTGGGCAGCGACACCTGTCGTCATTAGAAAATCCTCACTATCTGCCGACCCCTACCCGAAGTATGTTCAGCGATAGTACATGTAGTTAGTTATTATACTTATAGGTAGTTGTGTAAGTGTAACCACTTGTTATTACTATTATCCAATCTAACTTATGTTAGCGCCCGGTAACATCACGTGACAGGTATCGCCCCACTACAGGTAAACCCCTCTTGGCAGTAGTAGTGTCGGGGTGAGTATGAGTGTAACGCTCTCTTCTCCTTGGGTTCGCCGAGCGGTGCAGACGTGTATTGTGCTCTAGTGATTTAACATGGCCTTTATTAGTATTTGATATTGATATGATATTGCTGTTGATAATTTTCATATGTGTTCAAATGTAACTGTAGTTTAGCATAGGTAGGCACGGACGAGGGATTGGTACGCTTCAGGCTGGATCCCAGTGATAGGAGCGGGGTTGGTGCTCCTATCTTTACCGTGATTAGTGCCAAAGCTTAGACACGAATGGGTAATTCGGTCGGATAGCTAACATCAGAAGTTGGATGATGAAAGAATATTTCTTAATATTCTACCACGCCTAGTAAATTGTACATGTTTTGTGATACTAAATTGTTAACATTCTGACACACACGCGTAAGTAAATTTAACAAAACGGTTAGATTAAATTTGTAATCTAAAGTAGTCGAAAAAGTTTTAGTGAGTGTTAAAGTGTAAGTGTAATGTTGTGATATGATATACCACAGCTGTAAGTATTGGTGCAGAAACGGTAAGTCTTTTCATGTTTTATGTGACTCCAATCCTAAAAAGTGTGAAAAAAATATCTCTGTGCAAATTATTTATTTTGTGGGTATTTTAAAAATGATATGAAAAAAGAATCTTTACGTTGGGTATTTGTGATTGAATTCGATGTCAATACATTGAAAAGGTTAATGATAATATTTGGTTTATTTAATGATTATGTGAATTATTTGTGTTTTTCATTGTCTTATCCGTGAGTTCTTAAACGAGTGATGACTTTGATAAATCTACTTTGGTATCTATTGTTTATTTACTTAAATGTGGTTAAATTATGTGATTGCTTAAGTTAAATTGTTACAATACGCGAAAGAATCACTAGTAGTGAAAATGAAGTGAGCTAACCTACGAAGGAACAGCAAGCTTAAGTAACTTTTTAGGTATTTGAATAAAATGATGTGCAAAAAAATGACTGTTTCTGATAAAATACAGTTTGTAAATGTTTGAAATATAGTTGTTTACTTCATTCTCGATTTTAGCATAGGTGAGGGTTCCGATCAGTTAAAAGCCACAAATGACCGAAACGGAAAGTCACAAGGGGCTCGGAACACTGATAAACAACCCAAGATACTATGCATTATCGAGGTGGTTATACATTGAATGTCTGAAATAAAGTTGTTTACTGTCATTTTCGATTTTAGCATAGTTGAGGGTTCCGATCAGTTAAAAACCAGAAGTGACTGAAACGGAAAAGTCATAATGGTCTCGGAACACTGATAAACAACCTAAGATACTATGCATTATCGAGATGGCGAGGTCATTATAGAAAAAGCATAAATGTTAATTTGTACTCAATCAATGTATTATTGTTTCATGGTTCGAGCTCGACGGTCGGGGACGACCGGATTTTTCAGGGCGGCCGAGTGTTAGCGCCCGGTAACATCACGTGACAGATATCTCCCCACTACATGTAAACCCCTCGTGGCAGTAGTAGTGTCGGGCTGTAAGTATTGGTGCAGAAGCGGTAAGTCTCTTCATGTTTTATGTGATTTGAATCCTAAAAAAAAAACAAGGGGTGAAAATAAAATATCTGTGAAAATTATTTACTTAGTGGGTATTTCAAAAATGATGTTCAAAAAAAAATGTTAACCGTTGGGTATTGGTTGTTGACTTTGATGTCAGTACACATTAAAAAGTTTAAAAGGTTAATAGATGTATTTGGTTTATTCAATTATAATGTGAATTATAAGGGTTTTTCATTGTATAATCTGTGAGTACTAAAGTTAGTAATAGCTTTGGTAAATATACTTTGGTGTTTAATGTTTATTTACTTGAATATGTGGTTTTATTATGTGTTTGCTTGAGTTCAAATATTAACGAAATAGTAACTAGTAATGAATATAAAGTGACTTACGAAGGAATAGCAAGCGTAAGTAACTTTGCGAGTATTTGAATAGAATGATGTAAAAAAATGTCGATTTGTGATAAAATCCATTTGTAAATATTTAAAATAAAGTTGTTTACTTCATTCTCGATTCTAGCATAGGTGAGGGTTCGATCAGTTAAAAACCAGAAGTGACTGAAACGGAAAAGTCATAATGGTCTCTGAACACTGATAAACAACCCAAGATACTATGCATTATCGAGATGGCGAGGAAATGGACGAATAGTAAGTAACTGGATGTTGTCATTCACACGCATAACGGTAATAAGCATTTTGTTATTATTACACTTCAGTTGGAAATAACTTGTTATTATTAAATATCTATTTGTCGAAATGTATCTTGACTGTGTTTGATGCTTTGATTAAATATGTCTGGTATGTGTGTTCAGCAAAGTTCACAAGTTGTGATAGTTGGCTATGACCTACAACTAGGTACAGTTGTTTGTGGGAGTGCATGGTGATACACAGCATCAGCGGCCTTAGGTGCTGATGGCTGTTCCATGTTGTACAAGCAAGTTGGCCGACGATGGGATAACTTGCTTAACTCTTCGTGGCAGCTAACGCATCTTGGGAATATATTGTTAACACCGTATTAAGAGATCATTTATGACAGGTTGATTGGTGGACCTGGTTATAAAGGTCACCGATATTAAAGTATTTATTTCCTGTGTTTGTTTTTAGCCATACACGGTATCGTCGAATAATGACAGATTCTTAAAATGTCAGATGAGTTTAAAACGCCAGATTCTAAGAATGCCGGATTCTACAAATACCAGATTCTACAAATGTCAGATTCGATAAACGACAGATTCTAAAAACGCCAAGTTCTGTAAATGCCAGATTCGACAAATGTCAGATTTTTTAAAATTGTAGCCAATATGTTTATAGTTAATATGTTTGAAAATTGCAAACTATGCCAGCATTTTTGTGTGCTGAATTTTTCTATTATTTAAATGTAATAAAATAATTTAAAAATAAACGCGATAGTTACCGTATAGAATTGTTTATATACAGCTCATTTTTCTTAATTTTGCGTTAGAAAATTCTTAGAAATATTTTTTGTTTGTTATAAATTTATGTGTCAATTTGCCAAAATTATAAGGGGAATTAAAAAACAGTTTTTGGATAATCATTTAATAACAAAGTAATTGTAGAAAGGTACAAAATTACAACATTTTAGTCATTTTTAAATGCAGTCAAAAGAATTGTTTTTTTTTTCTCCATGTTAAGAAAAGAAAATTTAAATTAAAGCAATAATCATATAGTATCAATAATCACATAGTAGCATAGGTATGCAATAATCATATAGTAGCATATACTTCAATTTAGTAAAAACGTTCACTTGGAAGTGAAAGTTTTTACTAAGAATAAATCTAGGATAGATCATCATCACCAACATTAATTTAAATTTTCTTTTCTTAACATGGAGAAAAAAAAAAACAATTCTTTTGACTACATTTAAAAATGACTAAAATGTTGTAATTTTGTACCTTTCTACAATTACTTTGTTATTAAATGATTATCCAAAAACTGTTTTTTAATTCCCCTTATAATTTTGGCAAATTGACACATAAATTTATAACAAACAAAAATATTTCTAAGAATTTTCTAACGCAAAATTAAGAAAAATGAGCTGTATATAAACAATTCTATACGGTAACTATCGCGTTTATTTTTAAATTATTTTATTACATTTAAATAATAGAAAAATTCAGCACACAAATTTAATGCTGGCATAGTTTGCAATTTTCAAACATATTAACTATAAACATATTGGCTACAATTTTAAAAAATCTGACATTTGTCGAATCTGGCATTTACAGAACTTGGCGTTTTTAGAATCTGTCGTTTATCGAATCTGACATTTGTAGAATCTGGTATTTGTAGAATCCGGCATTCTTAGAATCTGGCGTTTTAAACTCATCTGACATTTTAAGAATCTGTCATTATTTGACGATACCCCATACACCAGACCACAACGGTCGGGGACGACCGGATTTTTCAGGACGGCCGAGTGTTAGCGCCCGGTAACATCACGTGACAGGTATCGCCCCACTACAGGTAAACCCCTCTTGGCAGTAGTAGTGTCGGGGTGAGTATGAGTGTAACGCTCTCTTCTCCTTGGGTTCGCCGAGCGGTGCAGACGTGTATTGTGCTCTAGTGATTTAACATGGCCTTTATTAGTATTTGATATTGATATGATATTGCTGTTGATAATTTTCATATGTGTTCAAATGTAACTGTAGTTTAGCATAGGTAGGCACGGACGAGGGATTGGTACGCTTCAGGCTGGATCCCAGTGATAGGAGCGGGGTTGGTGCTCCTATCTTTACCGTGATTAGTGCCAAAGCTTAGACACGAATGGGTAATTCGGTCGGATAGCTAACACTTATAACGATGGCCATAACTAATTACTCTACTGGCTAATGTATAAATTTAAAACAAAAATTAAATGACGAAATATCCTGTTTTAAATGTAGAAACTTGATATTTTTTTGCTATCCATTATTGTGTAATACTGCTGGGTAGAAGCCTCCTTCCTCTTTCATCACTATCCATGGCAACCGTTAGCCAATTTCAAAAAAGTTTTGAAATCGTCACGTCATCGCCTCTGATGTTCTGCCTCATTTATATTAATAATTGTTTTTTGCCAAAAAAACAAAACCGACTCCAATTCCTGTTTCCATTCCATTTGAAGTTGGTGCCAATTTTACGAATTCGTTGACTAGTTGCTGGCTCGTTAATTAGCATATTTTATTAAAACAATCGGCACCGACTTAAGATTTATTAAAATGTTTGATATGAAGCATATTTAAACAACAATATATTAATTATTTCATCCTTTTTAGTTCACGAATTGGAGTCGGTTTCGTTTTTTTGGCAAAAACAATTATTGAAGTTGGTTAAAAACCAAATTACTGGTTTACTTTCAGTATTTTTTTTTACTTCGGAGGTAAGAGCAATCAATATGTTTATTTTCTCGTAATTTTAAATGTAGGTACCCACAAAACAGGATAATATCTAAGTACCAATCTTTTTAATCATATTATTAAACAAATAACATAATTATTATAACAAACTAAACTATATTTTTAACTACAATCTTATATTACCTTTAACCCTATATTATTTATATACCGTTAAAATCCTTATGAACGGTAACTGAGTTCATTCTAACACACAATTTAGTTTACAAAGTGTCTATAATTTGTGCTGCATCTGTGTGCAGTAAAAGTTATGGAGATTTTAATGCAATCCAGATGCCCGTCAAGTGTTAAGTGCAATAGAACGTAGTAATATGAAACAGATGCCACCTTGTTATGACATGTTAATAATTAATAATATAACAATACATAGCATAAAACAAAGTTGCTTTCTCTTTCCCTTTGTCCCTATGTATGCTAAAATCTTTTAAACTACGCAACGGATTTGATGCGGAGTGATTCAAGAGGAAGGTTTTTATGCCCATGCGAAGCTGGGGCGGGTCGCTAGTAATAAAGTAACTGCCCTTTGGACAAGTTAGAACTTTTATGGGACTTTACGGCAATCGCGGTTTTGAATCTCATTAAAAATTTCAGTTACTTGTATTCATGGACATTGCTTGCAACAATGGCTTATCAGAAAAGGAATGATTCTGTGCTTTGGAATACACATGACACAGAAAAATCAATAACACTAAATAACTTCTTGCAATATTTGTATTTTTCACAAAATGGAATTATATATACCTCATTAAAATAGTTAAGTACCATATGTATAAAAAAAATATATCGTAATTCTAAATTCAAACGTCTTGGAATTTAAAAAAGTCCATTTTTTTGTATTTTTTGTACAAATGTGGTCTTATTTATTATTCTAAAGGATTTCCTGTCTATCTAGAGACCAATAGAATATTTAACTAACTGTAATTTATTATTTATACTCACCATACTCTCGAGCTTTGGGTTAAGGCAACTGCTCACCATCGTGTGGATCTAAAGGCTGCTTGTCTACTAAGATAAAATAGAGAGATATCTACCAGTACTGGTATCTTTTTAAAGGCAGTTAAATTTAAAGGTTTTTTTTAATGAAAATAAAAAACCTTTTTTTTTTTCATTTAAAAAATTTCACGTTTTCACTTAAAAACCTTGATCTATAATAACTAGCTATCTTCGAAGTTAAGAAATAAAAATATGGTTGAAAGTTAGAAGCCAGGACAAACTTGGAACCATTTACTTTTAAATGCCTTTCTGGGAGACTGTGACGAACACGGTCGGGTTTAAAACGATCCCGCGGGGTTGGGGTAAATGGGGTAGTTTCAAAGTTGAAAAGCGAGAACTAAACTGAGTTATAGGTACCTATGCGGAGGATTCTTCTAACAGTTATTTATGTGCCACCAAGCCGCATTATTATACTAATGTATCTTATCTTAAATATGGGTCCTAAATTAAAGGAAGCACGTCGAACCTTTGGGTCCTTTTGTACTTACCCCATCCCTTACTCACCCACACAGGGATTTCTGAAGAAGGACTGCATGAGCTTCAGAACATCACCTGGTGCGAAGTGCCTATAGTCCTCCAGGTCAGGGTACGCTGCTCCAAAGAGGTCCATTCGCTTGCTGGCCAGTGAGTCACAGCAACACAAAATGTGGCTCATGGACTCCTCTGCTTTTGCACATGCCCTACATTCGGGGCTTTCGACAAGTTTCAGTTTAAAGAGGTGACTGCGGTTTTCAAAATGTCCGGTCAGAGCTCCTATTATTGTTCTTGTCTGTGTTCTGTTATACCTACAGACCTTCCTATGCCACCAGGTGCCATTGGCACCAATCGTCGCCTTCGAGTGTGCGAGTCCACTCAGTGTATTCCATTCCGCCTTTTGTCTCCTCTCGACATTTTCTTTGACAGCTGTAATTGCCGTTCCATATGCCAGCCCTACGAAGGGCTCAGGTCCTATTAAAGGATTACTGGATCCTTCCCTTGCCAGTTTATCGGCTTTCTCGTTCCCCTCAACCCCAACGTGACCGGGCACCCAAACCAGTCTCAGCCTGTTGTGTCTTCCCAATTTATTAAGGGAATTCACACAGTCCAAGACTAGTCCAGAATCAATCCTGTCTGAGCTGAGAGCAGCAAGAGCCGACTGGCTATCGGTAAGAATGTAGATAGATTGGTTTTTTAGGCCTTTCTCTAGATTCAATTTCGCACATACAGTAATCGCATACGTTTCTGATTGAAAAACGGTGGATAACCGTCCCATGCTCTGATACAGTTGCCTGTCCTTGGAAAAGATGCCTGCTCCTGTTCCATGGTTGGTTTTTGACCCGTCCGTGTACCAAGTAAGGCAGTCTTTCTCTAAAGGTCTAAATTCTCCCTTCCATTCTTCCCTTGATGGGACATATGTTTTGTAGTTTCTTTTGAAGTTATACACGGGTAGTATCTTGTCGCTTCCCATGTTTAACATCCTGTCGAGTTCTTGTGTGGTCTCCATTTGCAAATGCCTTGTCCTTGGTGCGTTCCTGTTCCACACGCCAGCTGTAGACAGCCGGTAGAGTGCTTTACAGGCTTCGCCTTCTATATATAGATGTAGTGGCGGCATTCCTAGGATAATTTCCATGGATACCGTTGGTGTAGTAGTAAACGCACCAGAGATAGCACAGCAGGCCATCCGCTGTAGCTTTCTAAGGGCATTTATACATGTCACCTGTTGGACCTTCGGCCACCATACTAGTGCTCCGTAGGTCAGAATAGGCCTCACCATCATATCGTACAGCCATCGTACAATATACGGTTTAAGTCCCCAAGTTTTACCATATGTACTTCTACACATGCCAAATACTCTTGTGGCCTTTGTTATAATATTGTTAACATGTGTGTTCCAAGTCAGTTCTTTGTCCAGTGTTACACCTAGATACTTAACCTCCTTGGTCAATGTGATCTCCGTACCATTCATCCTGAGGTTGTTTAGTCCCGTCAGATTCCGGAGCCTTGTAAAGGGTATAACTGTTGTTTTGCTTGGGTTTATACTCAGGTGATTTTCTAAGCACCATTTCTGTACATCCACCAAAGCTTTATTCATTATATCCTTTACCGTATTAGGAACTTTACCATTAATAAGGATGGCAATGTCATCTGCATAACCAATCGCTACTACTGGTCCTTTATTTAGAATAGCTATCAGAGAATTCACAACCAGGCTCCACAGGGTCGGAGATAGTACTCCCCCCTGCGGACATCCCTTAGTCGTCACCGCCGATAGCTTATCCCCCATAAGCTCGGTTGTAATTATCCTACTTTTGAGCATATTGTTCATCCATCTGCAGAGTGTTTCCGGAATACCGTGTACCGTTGCCGCTCTGCAGATAGATTCAAATGTGGTCTGGTCAAATGCCCCCTCTACATCGAGGAAGGCCCCCAGACATATTTCTTTACTTTCGAGCGCCTTCTCAGCTTGGTTCACTACATAGTGTAGGGCTGTCTCTGTCGATCTACCAGGCTGATAGGCGCATTGCATACTGTGGAGCGGATGCTTCTTAAGTGGACCATCTCTAATGTATCTATCCACCATTTTCTCCAATACCTTCAACAAGAAAGATTGCAGACTTATAGCTCTAAAGGATTTAGGCTCATCATATGTCGCTTTTCCTGGCTTAGGAATAAACGTCACATTCACCAACCTCCACGCTTTTGGAATATACCCAAATGCTATGCAGGCTTTGAATAGTCTACATAGATGTGGACCTAGTATGGAGATTCCTTGTTGCAAGAATATCGGGTAGATGCCATCTGGTCCTGGTGCCTTGTACGGCTGCAAGGTTCCCACGGCCCATTTTAATTTCTCGTCATCTACTACCTTCTTTGCCACATCCCAGTCTCTTTTGAAGGTTTTCACCTCTACAGATTCCAGGCAGTTGAGATCTTGCTGATCAACTGTTGTCTCAATGCAACCTGGAAAGTGAGTATTATACATCACTCTCAATGTTTCCTTGCCGGTTTCGGTTTGCAAACCATTTTCATCTTTCACAGATAACAATGGATTTGCTTTAGTAACACTTACAGATTTAGCCAGTCGCATTCCTTCAGGCAGTGCACTTATCGAGTCACATTGACGTCTCCAAGCCGCTTGCCTAGCCTTTTTCACCATTTTACCATATTCGGTTAGGGCCTTATGATAGTCCCTAAAGTCCTTTTTGGCTTTAGCTTCATTAAAGAGCCTTCTCGTTTCCTGTCGCATTTTTGCGACTTCTGGCGTCCACCAAGGTTCCTTTAGGCCCCTAGGTTTGCGCTCTGGACAGCTGTCCATCCAGGCAGTTTTTATACCATTAACGATACGATCAGCTTCCAGTTCGAGGTCAATAACAGAGTTAAGCTTCGATCCTGGAGCTCCAAATTCTACTTTTAGCATTTCTCTGTACGATAACCAGTCAGTATGCCTTGGGTTCCTTTTGCGAACATTTTGTGATATTATATTGTCACATTTGTACCTGAAGCATATATAGTTGTGGTCAGACAGTGTGGTTTCGTCCGACACATGCCAGCCTTCAATTTTGGTAGAAGCTTTCCTGCAGGCCAGTGTAACGTCAATGACTTCCCTTCTCACAGAGTTGAAGAAGGTAGGTTTGTTACCCTTATTGAGAATAAAAAGAGGTGAACTTATCAAATAATCCGCCAACTTCTCTCCTCTCGCGTTGTTGTTTGAGCTGCCCCACATGATGTGGTGGGCGTTTGCGTCACAACCTATGACAAGGCCCAGTTTCCTCTCCTCAGCGTGTTTCACGAGTGTGTCCAGCTCCGGAGACACTGGGTCCTTGCTTTCGTACGGCAGGTAGGCTGCAGCCATAACCACAGTCTGGCCTGCCCCTTGTTGAACCTTGACTGCTGTTAGGTCTCTGTAACATAAGGAATTCAAGAGCATGGCGTCTATGCCTTCTCTGATATAGACACATGTTCTTCAATCATTAGTAGTGCAGTGGGTGAAAATTCGACTGTTTAAACTACCAAAGCCACTTATTTGGCCTTTGTAAAGATAAGGTTCTTGTATAAGAGCTATATCATACCTTTTCAGTCGTAACTCCCTTGCAAGGATAGCTACGGCTGCCTTGCAGTGATGTAAATTGATTTGTACACACCTAAAAGATCTAGGTTCAGCCTCGACCACCGTGCGTTTATGAGGTACATAACCCTTTCCAGGTCCCTCCTGACAGGTCCGTGATAGGCCCTGGGCAGGTGGCCCGGGATTGGGATCAACCCTCTGTGCAAACGCGGGACGACCTTCCAGCTGTCCCTTGATCTCCATAATTACCGCAGCAGGTGGTTGGGACAGTTCTCCATCCACAGCACGCCCTGCTTTGGCTGTTGATGGTTGCGGACCGATCGAAGCCGCCGCGCATCCATCCCGTCTCTCCTTTCTTGCGTCATATTTACTATTATTATGTTGGGATGCCATAATAAATTGTATATTTGCTTTCGTCCCTTTAACTCCCCACCCTCCACGGAGTCCTCAAATGGGGATGTCTGCTAGACACCAGGGCTATTAAAGGGATATAGCACTCCGCCAGAGCAACCTGCGAGACCAACCCCGGCGGTAAGGGGTCGCGCGAACAGCGCGAACACACAATACCGCCATCGACTGCAGGCCGCGATCCTTTAGAGTACTCGCCGAACGTCGTCTGAGGGACGGACGTCTCAGCCGATTGATTCACTGCTGGCTAAGCAGGAACCGCCCGTGTAAGACGAATAGCCAGACCGAAGAGGTGTGTTGCCGCAGTCCCTTTGGCTCAACCTCCAGGATTCCTTCATCCGTCCGCACGGGTCCCCGCGCACGGCAAAAACACGCGGATGGATCACCTACCTACCCACCATCAATATCTTGTGATGGTAAGCCCGCGATACCGGTCCATGAAGTACCGCAGTGGGATAGAGGATGGGAGTCGGGAAGGACTAAATAGGGATGCGATTTTGGGTAGGGTAGAGTAGAGGTCCGTCTAATAGTTTCAGTTACGTCTGTTTCTGAGGGAACCAGACCAATAACAGGCAGCAACCACGGGAAGGATAATCTAAAAGACTTGCCAGGGTAGTCTTCGCGACCTGCGCTCGTACCATGACCATTCGCCAAATTGTACACCGGACAGGTGCACAAAATGAGATTCCATATACTGGAAACCCTCAAGGGAAAATGTTACTTCCAGCACACCGAACCTCGCCCCAAATACTAATGTAACTTAGTTTGCTCATTTGTAATTTATTTTAGTAATATTTCATCCTTTCATACAATAACAACTCTTGATTGGATAATCTTATACTTAAGACTTTTCTGGTGACTTATTATCATCTCCTAAAACTATGCTAAAACGATTGAGTACTTAAGAAATGTCGCCTTTTACTACGAATAAATGAAATTTATTTATTAGTTTTACAAAATCGAACACACAGAAGATTCATACAAATATATTACATTCATAAATCCCTTTTTGTAGTTTGCAATACTCAACCATATGATTGATGTACGAATCTCGAGAGAGACCCACTTTCCTGATTGGATGTTATTCGGAGGCAATCTCTAGACCGAAAGGGTTGTTTCCACACAATTTATCATCCATTGTTACGCTTGTTATATTTAGTATGGACGAATGAATGCTGTTTTGAGTTGTCCCGGTGACAATTCCCATGTTGTTTTGAAAGGAGAAGGAAAACTATATCGATAAATACATAAGATACCCAACTAAACGTAGGTATAAACTGAACAAAAGTTCTCACAATTAGTAACTGCCCGTCTGCCTTAAATATTCATACAATACACTATAGTGACTCATTTAATATGAATAGACGATAAACATAATACAAGGCACGAGGGTGTGTCGGAAACGTTTTGCGTGTCGCGTGATGATAATACATTTACAAAGACTGAGCATATTTCTTTTGAGTCATTATCACGAAATTAAATACATGTGTCTTATTAATTCTTCTAATCTAATTGACTGGCATTTATCGCCATTGAGTCTTGATAGAAGGATCGGTCAGTCTGCGTTTCTTAAATTTAAAGTTATTGACTATAATCAAAAACAAAAAAAAAAACAGTAGAATTATTGTATTATAGTAAAATAAATTCTGAAAGTGCTTTACTTATTGTTACTACGATGGCTAGTGGCTCGTAATGAAAAATTGTTAAACTAACTTGTAGTTATATATTTTTTAAACAGATCGATTTCGTGGATATGCACTACGGCACCGACGGCGGAGACGAGGCAAATCCGGCATTGCTCCGGTACCATCTCCAGGAGATCAAATGTTGCAATCAGACTTCGAAAGCTGGATACTTCCTTGTAAGTATTTCTGGCACACGTGTCACTGACATAGTCCTTAATAAATCTTATAAGTATCTAGCGTAAACTTTTCGATACTTATTATACCTACTTCTAGCATTATCAGAATCATTTATTTTATTTGTTTATAAATCTAAAGAAACTCACAAAATTCAAACTGAAATATTACCCTCATTCGGCAGTTTTATGGTTAAAAGAAAAGTTCTCAATTTCATCGCTAAGCGGTAAATACGTTTCGCCATTTCTTATAAAGATGAAGAATCATAAAAAGTTTTTTTTTCTTCGTGGAAATAGATTCCGTTTTAAGTTATAAGAAGTAAAGTTGTTTGTTTGGTTTCGCACCTCAAATATTCTTTTTTGTTGCAGAAATTTTATAACCTTTTTATGTTTTCAAACGGTTCCACTTTAGCATATTTGTTTCTTTTTTCATCATAGTGTCTCCTCGGCGGTGACGCATCGTCTTACCAGCCAGTACTACCATTCACAATCAAGACGGACGTGTTTTCGAAACTTATCAAGCCAGACACAGCGCAGGCGGCCCTAATACGATCCTGCTATAGATTAAATGATGATGGTACTTATCATCTAGAAGGAGATGACAAATGGTAAGTCGAAATATGACTAACATCGATATAACGTCTTTTTTAATTAGGTTTTGCAGTTAATAAATTAATTGCATAGAATTAATGTATCATATACCTACTCAATAAAGTTTATTAAATGTAAATCTTGAACACAATTTTTCTTTATGATACTTATTTGGCTAAGGCATAAGAGAAAGTTATAATTAGATGTTTTCAGTTTGAATACCTGCCACATATACTAATATCATATTATATTTTTAAATAATATCAAATGATTTACTTTAATAAATATTTACTCCATATATTTGACATCCCACTATAATTCACAAACACACATTTTTTGTATGTATTATGTCAATTTTTCATTCCATTCCTTTTATTCTTTTAGCATGTTTCATTTTACGGTTCGGTTTATCCCTTCAAAAATTACGATCATTTCTTATTGTTGCGTATATTCCTACCCAAGGATCCGCGAACGATTTTATTATTTCCCCAAACAAATTTTCTTTTTATACCTCTACTTCTGGTTCACTTACCCGGATAGATATCGATTCGATTATATTAGACTTTGATCATTTTTCTTCGCGACCCATCTATATCGGCCGTAACAATTTATTTTCTTATCATAACTAAAATAATGGCGGTATGGATGGCAGCTCATTCATTTTTTTTATTATCATACATTAATTTCGGGTATATGTAATACTAGCTGTTCCCCGCGGCATCGCCCCGCGGGGAACTCGGTTATATCGCGCCCAAAAGTAGCCTATGTTTGAACTTAGGTCGTTAACTACATCCCTACCAAATTTCATCACAATCGGTCCAGCAGTTTAGCCGTGAAGAGGTGACAGACAGACAGATAGACAGACAGACTTTCGCATTTATAATATTAGTATGGATACCTACCACTGTTTATCACATTTACTTCTAGTAGATCGGAAAAAGTCACAATTGTTTGTAAATAAACAAACTAAAAGGTAAGAAATGACAACTTAAAGCAACTTATAACTTATAAGTTATAAGAGATCCGACTTGGTAGAACTGCGAAGTGTATATTTTATTTGGTAGAGCTCAGGTTGCTGTGGGGTTGCTCTATGGTATACGACGAATATTTTTGTGTCTTCACTCATTTACTTTAGCCCTTAACATTAATTTATTATGTACTTACTAAGTTCCTTTGCATGATTCCGCCCCCTATTAGTTTTTACATACGAGTAAAAAGTTTGTTTGTTTATAATAACTTTATTGCACAAAATTATTACCAAGTTTCCCTTTTGCAAATTGACGCCTAAGCAAATTAACTATCTTACCGTTAATGATTCTTCCTTTCTTAACTCATCTATCTAGGCTATAACAATTTACCGCTGCCGTTATGTGCCCCGATTACTCAGTAGGATAGGATCGTAAAATAAATAAATTTATCGAACCCTCACATAAATACCCTTCACCTGAGGGTTCTTTTTCTGTTATCTTTTATTGTTAGGACAGAGGACATTAAGTGTATAAGAAATGTTTCGCTTCAAATATATTTTAATCCCAAGTCTGTTCCAGATGTGATATTATTACAAAGTTTATATTGTGGATGACATTTTAAATAGACGAGTAGATTGCTTACTGAGGGATGTAATGGAGTTTTTCATCCAAATTAATCCTCTATTATTGGTGGAAGTAGCTTAATTTTTTTCTTTTGCATGACGTAGTTAATTAATGAAGATTATTGAAGTAGACATAATTATTCAATATCATCCAAGTTTATTTATTTAAAAGGAAGACCAACAGCAGATATATACACATGCAGTTATATAAGTTTCATGAGAAAGAACCAAACTACATAATTAATATCTTTTATAGGTATTGCAAATACCTCCATATTGCCCACTATACGTACCAATTCAATATACTTATCAATTTTTTTAACAGGTTCAGTAACTTACTGGAACGGGAAGAACAAAGAGGTCGCTTGGCAGATGTACAAAAAGCCTTCAATACCTTAGCTCTGGATGCTTTAGAGAGAGGTGTGGAAGTATCTGATCTATTAAGGAGTCCAGTGGAAATCCAGTGTGAATCGGCATTAGGTAAGTATATAGGTATACCACTAGCTTGAACAGTGAACAGTACTTTTTCTCGGGATGTAAGCTACCCTACGTCCTTCTCAATACACCTAGCTATGTGTATGAGAAATTTCAAGAAGATTGGTTCAGTATATAACAGATAAGGCGTGAAGAGGTAACAAACAAACAATTATACAAACTCACTTTCGCATTTATAATATTAGTTTGGTATCGAGATCAGGGCTCGTGACAGGAGTTATAAATAATTTATTTCAATTCATTTATTGGCATTCATGTTAGCATAATAATAGGTAACAAATAAAAGTTGAGTAATACATGCACCCAGTTTGGCCATATTGAAATTTAATATTTAAGACCAGAGCCGCCGTAAAAATCGACGACTTATACAACCTGCGCAGGAAAAGAAGCAGCTGGTACATTCTAAGTTTTTCTTTTTCTCCCAGACCAGCTTGGAAGATAGATGAACTTTATTTATTAATTATAGATTATCTATAATATCAAGTATTTATTCCAAACGTCTAGATCTCTTAAAGAAAAAAAAAACTTTATTTTAATGACAGAAGTGTGAAAAAAGAATATAACATTCGATATAGTTAAAATTATACCTGGGCATTAATATAAACAATATTTTTCAGATCTATTAGCAAATGGACCCCACCCCAAAGGAATCATAGCTGTCTTTCGGGATGTACAAACTGAATCGGATGACTCTAAACTTGCTATTTTGGCATGCACCAGGTTAAAAGCCTTAAAAAGGAGATTTGAAGATGCTTTGCCGGACAGCCATATTATTAGATTAGAGTAAGTTGATTATTCTTTATCGTAAAATATGTCTAAGGTATGTTGTAGAAAAAATTAAGCTTTTAACAAATTACAGCCTTAATTTTGCTCAAACTCAACATATGACTTAGAAACATCAAAAAATGTCCTCGAGTACTTTGTGAGTTTTATATTAATATGTAAATGTAAGTACCCTTATGTAAAACAAATCTAGGGACAAATTTAATGTAAAAATATTTATAAAAAACATTTTTTTAATGTTACCTTTATATTTTTGTACTAAGCTAAATCTTGTAAAATATCAATGAGTAATAATTGAAATATAGACATAATAATACATGATCATGAAAAAACCAGTCAAAAATCATTATGGTCAAAGATCATGGTATAATAGGTCAAAAATTTCATAAGTCCAACCACAGGACACAAAACATAAATATTGAATATGTATATATAGATTTCTATTGTTATTAGGTCCTTGTCAGCGGAATCATCACGAACTGATGCAGGTTCTGATAGTGAAGAGAAACTAGCTCCATTCAGGGAGCAGGTTTTGAATGTGGTATCCTCGCTGGTTGACGATAGCCTCAGCACCGAACCAGACCAAGGAAAGGGAAGAAAAAAGACTGTACAGGTATATATTGTAGTAGCAAATGAAGTGTGAATTAATTTCTTGAATTGAGAAAATCTTTAGAAGTATCTGTTTCATGACTTTGAAATACTCATATGTATCATTTCAAACATTTCTTAGAGCAATTACTCTGAAGCAATTTCGCTCACTCTGGATTACACATCTAAAAGCTGATCTAACTTTTACTGCATGCTTAGAACGTAAAGTCGTTAATCAAAACTTCCTACCTTTCAGGAAGTGTTTCTGGAGCACATCACTCATCTTAGGATATGTATAGAACATAATCGTTTGTATAAAGTAACAGTTAAGCAAATTGAAGACACAGCTAAGAGTATACTAAATAACGCTAAGGAGAATTATGAAAATCGGACGCGGCATCCTCCCGTTTTAATATACGGGCCTGATGCTTCAGGAAAAAGTACTTTATTAACACATTTGTACTATAAATGTGAGGAAGTTTTCGAGAAACCTGTTTTGAGGGTAATAAGATTTTCGGCCTCCACTCCAAGATCGGCCTACAATTTAGAACTTCTTAGAGTAATGTGCCAACAAATATCGATTATCTTGAACATTCCGGAGGGTTACTTGCCAAAAGATGCAATTTTTGATCCTTTGTACATAAACAATTGGTTCCAAAGTCTTCTGAGAAGATGTGAGGAGATGGAAAATGAGATTTTGTTGATATTCATTGACAATGTTCATAGAGTTAACCCTTTAGAATGTGATATTGTTACGGGGTTATCTTGGTTACCGATGTCACTACCAAGAAATGTTTTTCTCGTATGCACTAGTGCAGTATCTTTGGATCAACTTCAGTTGACTCCGGCTCAAAAAGAGAAGTTCAAAGTACAGAATAGTTATTACCTGTTAGACGCTATTGAGGAGACCCCAGCAAACCTTAGTTATGGAGACTACATCGACGGTGCCTTTGATAATTTAGAAGTCGTCTTCGGTTCTAAAGCTTTTAGTAAATTAGCAAGTAAGTTACATTTCAGTTTATAATAAGAATATAAAGAAAATAATTAACAGTAACGGTAAAGCGGGTTATATTTTCTATAATACCTAGTTGTGTGGAAAGTAAATGTATTTGCTACTTTTTTTTTTTTTTGACACGTTTGTCGTATGTACCTACCGCAAGAAAATCACGATTGTATTTTATTTTAGGCTACATAACTTGTTCAGAGTTCGGCCTCACTGAGCTGGAACTTTTGGAACTTCTGATGCCAACTACCAACAGCGAGGCGGTCATAACGCTGAAAGACGCAAACTTCAACTTTTCTACTTTATGTGTCGCCAAATATATGATGAGTAAGTGATATTTATTGTACTTTCTTTAACTTAGATTTCACATTTACTTTTTATTTGTTACAAGACATTTTTGTTGTTCTTTACGCGCTTTGCGAAACATATAATTTCATTTCTACAATCATTATAATTGTCTTAGTTTTTTTTTTTAATTTGAATTTATGTACTTTATTTCAAGCTATGTTCTATAAAACTCGCTAAAACATGCCAAAAGAAAATCACTATATTACGCTTTAAACAGTGAACTTCTATTTATTATAAATTTGATCAAAATCCTTGAATTTAAGCAGTACTAGTCTAAATTCATGCAATATTGTTTCTTAGCTTGTTCAATATAGCATTTGAAATTAATTGTAAACAAACCATGGTATAGAAATCATCCATTAGAAACACCGCAGCTACCGCAAAACAGACGGTGACTGATGTTGGGTTTGCTTTCAGATGTGTTGTGTCATATTATGAAATTAACTATCTTAAATACATATACATTACGAACAATGACAAAACCTTATATTTAAAACAAAGTAGTCCAAAAAATTGGTTATGTTTGTAAATGTAAAAATACATCAAAGATTTGATCGGCAAAGTTTAGCTCTGACAAACAAAAAGCAAAAAGGGAGATGATAGGTATCTCTCTGTGTTACTATAGCTCGACCAATTTGGATGTTTCTTTTCTTTTTTTTTATTTGTGTTGTCGAGTTTGTTTGATCTAGATAGTTTTAAGCTATAGTTAAGCTAAATAATCAAAGAGTTAAGCTATCATACGTGATGATTTTCAAGTGTTTTATTTTATTTTATTTTAAGAAAGTTATGGTTATCTAAGAATAACAATATGGTTTGAAAAAAAAAACTTTAAAAACATCCGTAAGAATGGATGAAAAACAACCAGTAATGGGGAATACATTCCCCAAAGCACAATCAATTTATGTCAAAGTAAAATAGATGATCCCAGTGACACAATGAGCAATGTGTAATAATTATATATATATATATCATCAAATCAATATACTTTGATTTTAAGTTAACTTAAAATCAAAATAAGTATATTGATTTCTCTTCAAGGATAGTGTATTATAATTAAAACTATATATTATACTAATATAATAAACGTAAAGATAAATATTTCGATATACTTAAGTACCGTTTAAAAACTAAAAAAAAATAATTAATGATCTTACAATTAAAATATTAAAATATTAAAATAGAAAGTATATTTTCAACAGAGAGTCTCATCAGCGAGAACGTAGTGTCGGGTCGTAGCACGTGGCGCTGGCGGGCAGCGGCGGCTGGGGCGCGCGCGCGCAGGCGATACGTGCGCGTTCAGGCTGCGCTCCGAGACGCCCACTCGGACCTAGCTGCTTTGCATTTCGCTCACTTTCTCAATGACGCGGAAGATACTGATACGAGCGACGCTCAAGAGCCAGGTAATTTATTTTATATAAAAATGTGACAGGATATATATTCGGGCCCTGGACAGAGCCCGGATTGGTTTAGTAGTTTCTAAATAAGGTCCAACTTAAAAGCTTAAAAGTTATGTTGTGCCAATTTACTGACCACATAGCAGTACTTACTAGGAGTTCTCAATTAACGCCATTATTTAAACTTTAACATTACCTAAGTTTCTTGCCATTGTAATGATTTAGGTTGTTGGTCTTTCAATAAATAAAGCTGAAAACTTTTTTTAATACTATGTTGGACTACTTCTATAGTTGGAATTGATTTTTAAACCGACTGTGCAGAAGGAGGTTCTCAATTTGTCGGAATCTTTTATTATTGATTTCAAAGCACATTTTTTTCAACTCAACTGATAATGTGGCGGTTGAAATTATGACAAACAGCTCCTCAAAAATCTCATTGTCAAAACGTAAATAATGCAAAATAGAGTTTTGACACTATATAACAAAATAAACGTAATGGAAAATATTGGAGCATCTTACAAAACCACATGTTTGTGGGATAAATAAGTTAGTGAGATTGTAAGACGTACGAGTCGAGTCACGATATAATATTAGACAGTTAATATGATCATGTGAAGTCACGCTCCGTGGACCGAAATGCGAATGTATTTATTCTGATGAATACTTGTGTGTACTTACTATTTTATGAAGATAGTTTACAGTGTCATGTACTACTACAAGAAAGTTAGTCAAGCTCTATAAAGTGATAACTTTTAAAATTATATAAGGTGGACACAACTGCAAATATTTTAAGGAAAGATTCAGACCTCAATTCTGAAAAACTTTTCCAATTAAACTTATATCGAAATACTAATTTTTGCTTTTTTACTTTCCATACTAAACTAGATAAGATGATTCTCAATTTATAAGAAGTAAATTTTTTTCGTATTTAGATATTAGTTTATTTGGAAAGTTTTGTACTTTATATAATTATAACAATCAAATATTATTAGTATCGGCCATATACTCTCATATTGCAGGCATTAATAGGATTTTGGTAATAGTAATCACTTACTCATTGGCCGACTAAATTTTGTAAGCGATTTTTAAACATACCTAAACCTAATCCTTATTGAAAGTACTTATTAAATATAGTAAATATTCAAAATATTATTGCATACAAAATTGATCACGAATCTTACGTGCATAATATTGTATTTTAAACTTCACTATCGCATTAGATTTTCTGTAATGATAGTTTTAAGTGATGTTACCTAAACCTACTAAAAAGTATTTTGCATTATGTACAGGTTGTGTTGAAGATGACGATGCCCTTCTGGATTCGACACCGTTCCACTCAGGCAGCAGAACAGCAGCAGCCTTCACCCAGCGCCACGTGGAGGAGTCCTGGCTACATCTCCTGCTAGCTGGAGACTTCTCCAAGCTTAAAGACTTGACCGTCTGCAACTTCGATTTCTTACTTGCTGCGGTGAGGGAATACTTTTATGAATAATTATTCCCATATTAATTAATAATAACTCAATAGTAATCTCCGTTATTGAGCGTAAGTATTTTTATATACTTAAAGGAGCCTTATTGGTAATTAAATTAAATTTTGTGTCCATTAACTTGTTTGTTGCCTAGGTACATACATTATAGATTGATGAGAAATATCATTAATCTAAAGACAAAAAAAGAAACACAGGTCCAGGTCCAAGGTATACCAAGGCACAGTTGAAGCAGAAAGTAAACGTTGCATCGTATCAAAAAGTAAAGAGACCTGCAAAAACTATGTTTTTATTTGTGATAGTTGGATGTGACCAACAAAAATATTTAAAAAAATTCCTGGCCGCGCGCGATTTCCTAACTCTATGGTTTAAATACATAAATAGAAAATGACTTGTAGAATTTGTATAAATATCTGCTGAATTTAAAACGTCAAAACAATCAAGTGCAGTGAAAACAAACGAGTCACTGAGCGGACCGTTGTGTGTATTGATTGAAAACGTTTGCTCGCAGCATGTCAGGGGACCCGAACATAAATGATCATCGCTCATCTGTTGTGTTTGGGCTTGGGACAGGTGTTTGTGTTGAATATTCCGCTTTCAGTTTGTTTGTGTTTTAATTAGGATCTTGTTCCTTTTTTTAATGGATAAAATTTTACTGTTCTGTTTAACTTTGTTTAGCATTATAATCGAATTTCAAATTATTTAAAGTTACTTATGTAAGGAATAAGATAGTTAAGAACTTAGCGGTTACATTTAAGTTAAGTACTTTTGGAACGCCAATACTTATTAATTTATTTTAATAAAGAAACAATAACACCTTTACAGCTTACATGCCAATGCGATGTTACGCGTATGCTAGCTTCTAACAAAAATATGTACAGCTTAAACTAAAAAATATATTTTGTCTTATACTTAATCTCTGCAGAACCTATAACATTCCAACCTATACTTATGTACAATGCGTGACAGTATCAAACAGATACAGGTACTTACGTCAAACATATATATATTGTATACTGAAATAATTTTATTGAACTCTTTAAATAAACGTGTAAGAAAGAAATCACCGAAAACATTTCAGGCGAAACACGCAATCACGCAAAGCGAGGTGTTAATAGAAATTACTTAACACATTACTACCAAAAAAAAAATATCTTGGCCTTCCACGAAAAATATAATGATTAAATTCTCAAACAGCCAGTTTCAATTAGGGCCAATTTCCTGATAAAAAGGAATGTTACAGACACAGACTTAGAAGAATTACAGACGGATCTTCGCCGAATAAACATCAAACCTCAAAAATTTCCACTTGTGTATCGGTAATAACAATTGGCGCCAGCGTCACTAGTTGGTTTATTTTGGGCAACGATACAACCATCGTTTGTAGAATTCACTCGTGTTGTACGTGAGACTAGGTCTGGATTTTTTATAAGTCTATAGTTACAGTGTAACCGACGGTAATGCGATACGTGACCACGTAATGTAATCCCTCGTTTGTGGTGTTTCTGAACGTTTCTTTCACTAACAACAAGTTGTTTGGCGGCGAGCCTAATTGATGTTAGTTTCCGAGATCGTGGGGATTATCGACTGTTATTGTTATTGCATTGCTGTGTCGTACGTGTAGCGTGAGGTCATTAGTGTTTATTTATTCTGTGTTTGTTTATTTTAATCATTTTACAGTTTTTGTCACTGAGAACAATATTGAAAAAATATTTTACCCAACTACTTTGGCTATTTGAAAAATAAGTTTGACAAGATTGTACCTAATGAAGTTAAATTAATTCAACAAAAGAGATTTACAAAAAAAAAAGATGTGGTTACATATTGCAAAGAGCTATGTGGTCACTTTTTCATGCTATAGTTTGACGAAAGTTGGTTGTATATAAGTAAGTTTTTTTTTTTCAGTATAGGCATACATTAATGTATACTTACCAGTCTTCGGTCATGTTTATAGGAAGGTTAAATTGTTACCAATTTTGTCAGTTACATAAACAATTTATATTTGTTATTCTGTGTATGATTTTTGGCCGTGATTACTCGCATCTCTTTGTCTACACGTAGTCCCAATGCACTATTTCTTTTCACTTTTTTGTACGATAACTTTTTTAAGTTTTATTGCACTCATGTAAGGGAGGGACTATACTGAATTCTGAAGCTCACAGTAATGTGGTTGAAATAACTTTAGGTAACTATACAACTAAAACATCTAAGAAGCTATTTATAAAACTTAAAATAACCATAACAACAGGGACTCAGTGAATATTAGATATGGTTGAAATGTATTTTAGATTTTTCATTTTATTCAACAAATCATAAATTGTTTCGATAATTAGAAAAACCCATAAAACTTTTTAACTGACAATTAGACAATTCAATAAGTATCAACTTGAAACTACTTATTAGTTACTTAAAACGAATGGAGTCATAAATGTACAGAATAAATTATAATAATAGGCTATTTCATTGACATTATCATACATTTTGATGTATGACAAATAAATTGATAGTTAAATTACGATAATTTTGATTAATTTTTCTTTCATTTAGCAAATTAATTTACGATACTTTGATGGTTGATAGGATCTGTCGATATAGATGTCGTTAACTTGATAGATGTTGTTTATTTCGCTTTGGAAAAGGAAAAATATTTTCTTTAATCATAATCAACATAAAATAACAGAACAAGTAAAAAAACTAAGTATAGTTTTTTCATAATAAGCAAGCCGGGGATGGGCGGGCGGTTGCGCCTGATGGAAAGCGGTAACCATAGCATATGGATGCTTTCTATTCCAGGCATCCATAAGCTACCGCCCTATTTTGAAACATGAACATATAGATATATAAAGCCCTTTTTGAAAGACCCCAATTTAATACTCTAATGTCTCCCAACAGGTACAAACAGTGACGATTTCATACCTCCGCTGCATCTTGGAGCACGTGAGATGCTACATCCTAGATCGAGACGTGGAGTTAGTCTACGGAGCGGTGAGGAAGTCCAGCGACATCCTGACCAGGGATCCCATGCAATTAGGAGCTCAGGTATGACACAAGATAGTATTATAATAAGTATAAAATTTTTGTCCAGTCCTTCACTCTCATAGACTTAAAGAATAACTTACTACTAACTTAATTGCTTAATTAAGCAAGTTAATCTCTAAGTTGCTAAATTGCTTAATTCCCGGGTTCGTTTCCCGTACAGGTCAATATTTAATACAGTCGGAATTAATAAACTTTTTTACAAGTTGATTAAAAACCAACAGTTTCACTTCACAATTTTATTATTAAGTCTTAACTGTTAGATAGAAAGTTATAATCCCGAAGCAGATTTTAATGAACCGTTGGAAAATTAATTAAAATTACAATCAGTGTTTTAGACATCAAACCAAATTTGTGGTGGAAGAGCGGCAAATTCCTCGTTAAATAATATTTAAAACTCGATATCAATCAATATATAACCCTTAATGGCAGTTAAGCCTTTAAAGTACTTGAGAGCTTTTGTTGAAAACTTCTGTAAACGCCTTTATCGATTAAGGGTAGCTTGGTCAAATTAATGGTTATTTTATTAATGTATAATTCCCTAAAACGACTAAATAAAGAAATATATGTTTATTGCTTAAATTTAAAATTTGATCATAATTTGTCTTCTTTGCTTTTTTTCTATTAAGTATATACTTTTCAACAATACTGTAATTGCAAAATAGACACATTATCCAAAATTTTAGACAAATATTTAAGCATTATTCAAGTTTCAATAATGGAAATGTATACATTAAGGAATCAACTCACGAAATATCAATTTCGACTAAAATAAGTATGACACGATTGTAAGTACCTCGCAAAGTTACAAAAGTACTTATTTTTATTTTACACCCACAAATTACGATCTCTGGGATTACTATTAGATAATGCTTTTTGCATTAAGTCCGCCTATTGCGATATACAAATTTTATAGAATATAGTAAAAAAAAAACTGATTTATAATACTCACTGTCCAAGCAAGTCCGCGGCTTTGAATTTCCCTCGAGATCAGTGATTTTCCAGGGATTAAAGGTGTCCCTATATCCTTCTCAATACTTGTGACTATGTATGTGAAATTTTAGGAAGATTAGTTCAGTAGATAGTGCTGAAAGCGTAAACAAACAAACAAATAAAGCAACAAAGAAACTCACTTTAGTATTTACAATATTAGTTGGATTATTATGGTAAAGATGATGTCGGTATATCTTTTCTTGTGATTCTATATATATCGGTATTCTTTTTCTTCTAAGAACAACATCAAAACAAACATGTCAAAATACCTTGTTAGAATAGATCCCTTTCTGCGCCAGATTATTGCGTGGCTTCGGCCGGCGGTAGCTCGTCGTGGGGTGCTGGCTACCCTGGTGACAGCAGCCATGGCCTGGTGCGACGGATACGACAAGCCTCTTCTGGTGCCGCTGAATGGATGGTAAGTCTTTGTTTTTAGATCATTGTTTGACTAGAAAGCCATTGGTTTCAAGTTCACCAATCAAATTTAATATAAAGTTAAATTAGTCTCGCTAAACTCAAGAATGGCTAGACCTTTTTGGTGAATTTTGGTTATAAGATATTTGTGAAAGTTCAGGGAAGGTTTAAAAGGTGAGAAAATTGCGATCAGGTGTTACGGAGTTCGCTGGGTCGGCTATTTAATAAATATTTATTTGCAAGTACGTCCTGCACGTTTCAGTCTAGGCAAATACTCACTATGTTTATATTTTTTTAGTAATTTCTAAAATTACTAAATAACATCAACACAAAAATTAAATGTGAAAACTTATTCATAAAAATTCTAAAAGAAATCAATTAAATAAACCAAGTTTTTAATACAAGTATCGAACTAACTTTGAGGGTAGCTCGATCTATGTGATTTGTCCTTTAAAATTTACATATATTTTTTAAAATATATAATGCAACTAACATTTCGAGAATAAACAATATTATTTATTAAAAAATAACTTCTAGATATTAAAATATGATCCTTGTATGTCTTCGTAAGAGTCATTCACATGAAAAACCACAAGGTGAGTATTTCGTATCCCAATTAGTGGAACACTCACAGTCACAGGTGCGGTCGAGTTTGACGATCCCAAGAGCCCTCGAACGGTCGGCAAATTGAATATAACCGGGCTGAATTAGGTGTATTGATCTGTATATGTTGGTATATCGCACGTATATAGGTACTAAGTAATTGATCACTTTGGTATCGTTCTCGGTTAGATGTCAGGGGAGTTAAAAGGATTAGTTATTATTCAATTATTTAATTGCTTATTCAATTGTTATTCACATTGCCAATAACCATAGATTAAAAAAAAATTGCGTCAGAGACAGCGCGATTCGAACTTCTTTGCTAATAACTGAAAAAACTAAAAGGATCAAGTTTGGCGCGATCTTAATTTAACATCTATACTCATATAATAAAGCTGAATGAAGGGTTTGATTGAACTCTTATCACTGGCCGGTGTGGATGGCCACGGTGGAGGCATAGGTGGTGGCCGAAACGGGTCTGGAAATACTGGGCGGATCAAAAAAAATATATTTATGCATATGATAGCCTGATTCTTGTATTAGGCAGTACGTACACACAACGGGAAACAGCTAGTTATTCATTAGATTCAGTTTAGTGTTTGGTAACAATTAACTCACAATAAATAATATCTGAAAGCTTATAATTATTTTACTGTACAATCATTTAGTGAAATGAAATTCAAGTAAGCAATGTACTATAGTAATTTATATTATTACTTACTTTTTCATTAACCTCAATTATTTGTGGGACATACTCGGCTCAGTCGCAGGTGCGGTTGGGTTGAATATTCCCTAAGGGTCTACAACGATCGACTAAAACGAAATTAGAAGTATTGATCGCAATTTCATGAATGTTATGTATAGATTCTACGTATTGAGTAAAGTACAACTTCAAAATTTTATAATTGACCGAGCGAGCGAAGCGAGCGAGAGTCAAGTGTCAGATTATAAGTGCAACAAACAACTGTTATAAACTGTATCGAAAAACTATAGCAAACTTGGTCACGAATTTCCCAAATCAGCAAGGTAATCACCGGAACACTGGGTCTCAAATGGGCTGTCAGTAATCAAGCGGCTAATTATCCTGTTTATGTCTCCCATTAAGTTCCCGTGGATTCGTGATCAATGTGTTTGTATCCCGCTGGGATATCGATGTCGTTCGGGAACGAAATGACCTGAAGGTTTTATCTTTGTAGTAGCAAATATATATAATACTACGTGGAGTAGTAGTGGGTTTAGTAGTAGTGATGAGAAAAACATGATGTAAGTTTATATTTTACGAGTATTGCATAATAAGTTTATTAACCACTAGATGTTGCCCGTGGCTCCGCCGCTCTGTCATAACGTCCAAAAAGTAGCCTATGCTTGAACTCTGATCCTTACCTATATTCATACTCAATACGGTCCAGTTTGATATGTATAATATATAAGTATAACAGACAGGCAGACAGATTTTCATTTTCATCATTTTAATTTGTTATAAATAAAAAAAATAGTGTTTTTAAAAAATATATATAAAAAAGGGGACACCCGGATTTGAACCGGGGACCTATCGATCTGCAGTCGATTGCTCTGCCACTGAGCTATATCCCCACATACAAACCCATGAAAATTGGCAACCAGTTTATATTCAAATAAATAATAAGTACTTTACAAGTCAAAGAAAATACACACTAGAAAATAATACTAGAAAACCGGCCTTCACACAGCTCGTGCATTTCAGACAAACACCATGCCAGTCAAGCGCAAAACGAATAGCTTCTTGAAGTATTTTGTTTTACATTTTAGACTCCGTTCATTTTAGAGAGATGCTATTTAATTTTTATTTTAATATCTCGAAGCGACAATAGAGTATTTACATAATTTAGTACTATGTCATTTTTATATCAAGCATTTCTAATACGCGGGATTCTAATATTTCTTCTTTATTAAACGTATATTGCCCTTAAAACATCAACTATCTATTAATGATAGACCTGTCAACAAAGAATTTGGAAATCGCGTGCGCTCTCTCTACAGACAATTTTTTTTATATATACTTGTCAAACTCGCTTCAGTCAATTTGGAGATTAGAACAAGTAAATATTTAACTGTCAAGGAACATAAATGGAGGCTTAGCCAACGTCACAATTTCAAAACGCTAACGAATGTCAACAAGAACGAAATGTATGGGATTGACATAAGCTGCGGTAAATCACGTGGTCAATCTTATGTCAATCCCATACATTTTGTTCTTGTCGTACTTCGTTAACGTTTTGAGATTAAGATTGACTACGTGGTTTACCGAAGCTTATGTCAATCCCATTCATTCTGTTCTTTTCGACATTCGTTTTGAAATTGTCACTAGCTACGGGTGCTTATTTATGTATGTTAATAATAGAAAATTATATGTGTTCCTTAAATAATAGATATTTCAGAATCGTTCCCTCAATTTCCTATTTTAAACAGAGCCAAGGCAGAAAATTTTTGTAAGAGTGTCTAAGTTAAATCATAAAAGTTATCTTAACGGATCACTTTCTTATAGCCTTTTTTTCCTTTGACGGAGAACAAGACTACAAAATATAGTAAGTGCAAAATTAAATTTATATAATTATCAAGTTTTCTTCAGTCTGACTAATCGATAGGTTAGAACTGTGGATTTTTTAATAAACGTCATACCTTGACGTAATTTTGGTTATTAAAGTAAGTCAATCCGCCATAGATTCTAGCCCACATTATCCTTATCTTATTATAGTTGGCAGCGGGCTAGTATTTTTTTTTATTTTGGTCTGGTTTCCTGCTTACTTTCCTGTAAGATTAGATGGCAGTCGCTCATTTGTAATAACCAGTGCCACCAAATCAGGACTATGGTTAAAAAGCAGAACATGCGACTAATACGGGCCAGCAAAATCACGAGGTACAGCTTGTATAGAATAATGTATTTATAATATTTATTAAATATAATATTGTTTAGTATAATAAAGTGGTCTATTCCAATGCTGTAAACCATCACACTTCTGTACTCTCCCTATTTTGCAACGGCGAATCGACTGAGCTCGGTCAACTGGATAAATTAGATTACACTTCAGGCATTTTTACAAGATCGTGGGAAATGGGGTAAGAGGTATCAGTAATGGCGACTAACAGATAATGGAAATAAGTGGTTTTATCGTTTGATGTTACGCCGATATTATACGTTGTTAAACCTGAATCATTTGATTTTTTTTTTATTATTTATCTTGATATTAATTTTATATTAATAACCTGTCTTTATTTATGGTACTATTTATCAAAGTGACTAGCTTGCATTTCGATACCTAACATTCTAAAAGAACATTACCGCTTACGTGCTACAAAATGTGCTATGTAAATGCTACGATACTTGCTACGAAAGTGCTACGAATTTGCTACGTAAATGCTACCATTACCATACGTGCTACATAGATGCTACGCAAATTCAACAAAGGTGCTACAATATGTGCTACAAAGGTGCTACGATAATGACAAAAATGGTAGCATTTTTAATTTGTGAATTGTTACATTTGTGGAAAAAATGTTTGATTCAAATAATTTTGGCGTATAATCTAATTGATTGACACACACGTCACAGCTTCGGATTGTGTACTTAAAGATATTTATTTAATCTTATTATACAAAATCCAAATTTTAAAACACAATAGGCGAGATAACTCTTTACGCGTAGCTTGCAAAAAGAAAGTATATTTAATTATATAAATGCCTGAAAAGAAATTAATGACCATGAAAGCCGCGTTTTTTTCTGGTAACTTTGTAACAAAACGAGACCATTTATTATATTTTTGCGGCGACTTGCACAGCACTTTTTCTAATTGGCGAACAAAACGAAAGAAATTAATTCCGAAAATATCATCAAGCCAAAAAATGCTAAGTCTCTCAAATTTTTTGTAGTATCTCAACAATAGCAATTTCGAATTTAAACAAACTCACTGCTGTGACATAGTTTCTTCCACCACCAAGTTCGAGGCTGGTTTAATCTATATATATAAAAATCAATGCCGGGCTCATCTATCCAAACCAAATGTTTAGGCTTTGTTCGGACTATTTACTAGATGGTTTATGTGAAGTTCGTACAAAATCGGTCGAGCGGTTCTTCATTTTTTTAATTATTTTAATTTATACGTAGCGAAGCAAGTACCGAGCCGTAGAAAATTATAATATCAACACATATTTAAAGTGCAAACTAATCACCTCTCGGCCACCAACGTGGTTTCTTTAACGACCAACAGATGGGACTAACACACTACATCCATTCCGGTGGAATGTCCGTCGGCCTTACCAGCATAAAACCCGGCAGGAGAAGCCGCCAAATTTAAGTATAAAAATCAATGATATAGCACACTGTGCGTGACAATCTGGCGAAATAGTGTACAAGATTATTTTTCTGTTTTTTCTGTAAAATGGGTTACGGAGGTCATTAGGCAAATGCTTTGTTAAAATTATCAGTACCGCCTAATCTATGAGGATGTAAGCAGGGTAATATCACATTTGAAAAGATGTTTTCCACATCATAGTCATATAAATAAACTAGCTGTTTCCCGCGGCTCCGCCTGCGTGGGTCTCTGTTATATAGTGCTCAAAAGTAGTCTACGTCCCTGTTCTATGCTCCTGGGCCTTACTTATGTCCATACTAAATTTCATCAAAATTGATCTAGCTGTGTAAGCGATACAGACAGATAGGCAGACAGACTTTCGCATAATATTAGTTTGGATAAAACTATTAATTATTTTCTATAGGTTACAACCACCAATCGCGTCTACAGTTCGCGTGGTTTCCGTGGGGGGTTCCACTCCTGGTGCTGGAGCGAGGCTGCTGCAACTAGCGCCCTCTGGACAACACCTGGTGTTAGCACCTTCGGCAGGAGACCCTCAGCTGTGGCACGTCATGTCTAACTCCAGGGTGCATACGTTTAAAGGTATGTGGTTTCTATGGCAGTTTATCAGAAAAGCTTTATAGCATAAAGTTTTAAATAAAATATTTTTCAAAATAAAACTAAGTGAAAACAGCATAAAAAAAAAATTCTATGGAATTAGGAAGCAGCCTTATACTAACGTTCTTGTACTGAATTTGAGTGTACATGAGTATGAATTAGAAAGAAAGAATAAGAAGCACCAAATACCTATTTTTCAGTTGTAGGTACCTCGTTTACATACAAATAATGCTATTCTCTTTATATTCTTTAATGATTGAATTGAATTAATTATAAGTTTAGTTATTTTTATATAACTACTAGCTGACCCAGCGAACTTCGTACCGCCTTTCTTAATTTTTTTCCGTAAAAACCTTGTACAGAGTATCAGAAAACTACAAAAAAAAATCAGCCAAATCGGTCAAGCCGTTTTTATGCTATGTCGTGACAACGGAAAACGGGTTTCATTTTTTTATATATAGATTAATGAAGTATTTTTTTATTACTATTATTTATAAAAATTGCAATAGTAATCTTAAATAGAATATACATGTACTTAATAAAAACAAACATTTAATATTTTTATAATATAAATTAAATATTATGCAGGCTTCCACAATACTTCTAAATTCAATTGTAAGTTTTCAACACATTAACACAGCAATATACGAGTCTTCGTCCCTTTCAATACTTACTAGTTTCAACCTAAAAGTTTTGGTTTTCAACAAAAGGCCTACTCCACCCTCGCTAGTTAGCGGAGTAAACAAAACGTTAACGAAACAAGGGTTAATCCTCTCTGCGACACGTCGCAACCTAATTACATAATGTATACTGGCGTATAGTTACATGTGGCCTACGCAATTTAAATGCAAATCACTTTTTTCTTATGGGAAGGGTTTTGTCATAAATAATTACTTAAGCCGTAGCAATTTTTGAGTTAGCTATAAAAACTATTTTGAGACATTTTTTTTAAGGTAAATACTCTACTCTTAATAAACTTGTAAAAGGTGATTAAAGAAAAAGAAGTGAAAATTTTCTTGTACATCAGGCAGGCTGGTAGCATACTCCAATGAAAATATCTTTTCCAAAGAAACTTTCGAAAGCAACCTATAAAAAAATAAAATACCAAGTCCCATCAAAGAGGAAAAACAATATAAACTTTTAAGTGGGGACGTAACCATGAACATGATGAAATGATGATGCTTATTAACGGCTAATAGAGTCGGGTGAAATTCCGAGTACACGGGTATATGAGCTGTTAACCCAGCGATACATAGATTTGATTTCACCACAAAAGCAAAGCCCCGAGTGAAAGCTAGCAAGAACTAAGTTTTTTGAGGAAATAATATTATCCGACGATTTTAATTGAGCATAAAGCAGAAAAGCTGATGTTGCAAAGTAATAAAATAAACCTGAATTTATGGGGACCATTATAACGACAACCAATCATTTAAGTTTGACCATTAAAACAAATATAGCTGGAGATGCCGAAGAGTAGAAATATGTCTGTGATTTCAAATAGACGCTTTTTTATGACTACTCGTAATATTCAGTCGTAACTGATGGAACTTCAGTAGCAGGTATAATACAAGTAGTACATACAGATACAGATTTAATAGAATGATCTATAGAATCATCTGAAAGTAGAACAGTATGTAATGTAAGTATAAATGGAGAGAGTGTTGAACAAGTGAATGAATTTCTATATCTGGGTTGTAAGTTTACTAGAAATGGCAAGCATGAGAGTGATATTGAAAAAAGAGTGGCTGCTGGTAATCAGGTAAATGGGGCATTACATTCCTTTATGAGCAGTAGAGTAGTGTCCAAAAAAGCACGTCTCGCTGTTCATAGGGCAGTGTTAATGCCGACCCTTATGTATGGTAGTGAAAGTTGGGTATGGCAAAAAAATAATGAAAGTAGAGTGAATGCGGTTGAAATGAGAGCTTTAAGGAGTATGTGTGGTTTATGCTTGAGCGATAAAATAAGAAATAGTGAGATTAGAAAAAGATGCGGTGTAAATGAGGATGTAGTGACAAAGATAGAAAAAGGGATGTTGAGATGGTTTGGACATGTAGAGAGGATGGATGAAAGGAGAATGACGAAAAGTATATACAAAGCAGAGTTGGCTGGGAGCGGCGGTCAGGGTCGGCCTCGTAAAACATACTGCGACCAAATCACAGGTCTTTTGAAAAAGGGAGATATTAGGAGTACCCGAAATCGGCGAGGGTGTATGAAGAGAGTGATGAGTGTGGAGGAGGCGAGAGAGGTATGTAAGGATCGTAGCCAATGGAAATCTCTAGTCTCTGCCTACCCCTACGGGAGACAGGCGTGATGATATGTATGTATGTATGTATCTATAGAATTTTTATATACCAGTACATCGGAGTAGGTTTTTTGCGCATTCGTTTACCGTCCAGACATTTCTGCTTTGGAATGCCCTACCTGTTGACATCCGGAAGTCCAAGACTCGCTTAAAGTTCAAACGCGCGGTTCAAACACATTTATTTCAAGAACTATCAGGCAGATTGTATTAAGAGTTAAACGTTACCTCAATGTGTAGTATATGTATTGGTTATTGTAAATTAGGTATTTATGTATATTTGTATGTATTATATGTAGTTATTTATTTTTAAATGTATATACTTTTAATATGTTTTTGTTCTCTGATCTGATTTACCCCAAAATGATGTTTTTCTCTGCACCACTAGTTGGTTGACTGGTAGAAAAAGCCTATGGCTTTAAGTCCGCCATTTACATTTGTATGCAATGAAGTTAAATAAATGAATAAAAAAAAATACCTAGTTTTTATTTTAAGATTTATTTTTAATGAAGTTTTGTATATTATGTAAAAATATTTAGAAAAATTAAATATAGGTGCAGATTTTGATATAGGTACCAGATATTTAAACCCAATCTAACTGTTTTTAGGACGTGTAATAGAGCTCTGCAGTTGACTGAACCATGATCAGCATCATCATTATCAAAACAGCCATATTTTTGCCAACTATTGATGCCGACAGACAACCATTTGATATATTTCTGCTTTTGTTGTTCCAATGAAAACTTCTTATAATAGTTTTTTTTTTATTACGTACAGACATCGACATTACAATTTTGATGTGAAGATAATTTAGATATTACTTCAGAATATAGAGCAAAAAGTTTGTATATACATGAAATTTAGCCAATGCAACTTTACTACTGTAGTAATATTTCGCATAGTGTATTTTCTTAGAGTATCACATATAAACTGTTCCAAAAATCATGACACAATGTAGGAACACTGTTTAACATAAAGAGCTATAACGCAAGCGATAGAACATATTTCCCGAGTACCAATCTCCATCCAATTTCCCTGAAGGTAGCAATGGGCTGTGTAATGTATGATCTTTACAGGCCATTCCGGGAGAATCCTTTGCATGTGCGTGACCCGGGAGTCCCAGTACCTGCTTACTGGATCGGAAGATACGAGCGTTATCGTCTGGGACCTTCACACTTTGGCAGTTAAAACGAAAATATTGTAAGTACCTGTAGATTATTTTAGGATATTTGTTTTAATTTGGTTTGTATTGTTGTTGTTATTGGAGTTGCTTGTTTTTTTATGGTCTATTTCTTATAAAATAAGTACGTTATTCAATGCTTAATGTTGGTTCTTTAAAAATCTAAACTTTTAGATTAATTCTTGTTATCCAACCGCACCCGAAAAAACTGTTCTTTTTCTTTTCAGAAAATATTAACATGTAATTAAAACTAATAATAAACTTTAAATCATGTTACGTTAAGTACGTTAATATTATTAAAAGTATTATTACACTAAGCACCCAACATCCATATAGTCCTTTAACATCCAAATTCGCTTAACCATCAGCGCTTTATTTTCTCAATCTTATCGATTTTCCCCTTATTCCGAACCGACTTTAGAACCAATTATATTAAAACCATAATAAAATAATAGATATGTACTATATTAAGATTGATTACAACATAAATATTCAATCCTGATATTAATCATGATAATGGAAATTATATAGAAAGGCTTAGTCAATTCTAATTCATTACGACAGAACCAAAACAGAACCGAGACTAGTTAAATTACTTGTTATTAATAAACGTTTAATTTATTAAAACTCGATGCTTCTAACGTCGCTTTATAAAACTAGGTATTAAGTAAAAAATATAACAATATTTATTATTCGATTTTACATTCATTTAATAGTTTCATATGTTTCATATGTTTAATTTTAGTTTTATTTTTGTTATAAGTTTATATATAAATTACCTACCTAATATCTAAGCTAATATAGTTATATTACCTCTAGTATATCATTTCATATGTTTTTTTTTTACAATTTCGGAATGCTTATCAGGGCCATAAAGTTGTTATCCTGTATGTTTTGTACTCAGGGAGCATATAGCGCCGGTGCTGTGCGTGGCGGCAATAGTCAACCGGTCTTTGGTGATAAGCGGAGGAGAAGACTCAGCGGTCATTGTCACTTCATTAGTCGATGGAGCTTTGGTAAGATAAATGTATTTAATTTTATACAAAGAAAATATATATACACTACGGCCCAGGCTTGATATGAGGCGTGTCTCTTCTAACTGACACAAAACAATACAACTAATAAATGAATTAAGATATATTTATTTAATAACTATTCCACGGCTTTCACTAGACCGAGTTTGAATTTGGTATGGATATCAATAAGGATCAGGGGTTAAACACACAGCCTATAGGCTGTTTTGAGCGCTATATAACTAAGGCCCAAGCGGGCGGAGGCCATCCAATTTTTTTTAAATTCATTTATTTCTCCCTTAGGTGACTAAATTAGACCACCACCGCGGCTCAGTAACAGCAGTCAAAGTAATCCAAGATGGCGAGATCTTAGTGACTGGTTCTCAAGATGGCACAGTTTGTACATGGAACGTGGACAACTTCACGTTATTAAGCACCGTGTCAGCAGGCGTTCCAATCCACGCTATGGAAATTACTGATGACAACGTGTTCCTTATCACGCTGCAGGGCGAGACAGAACTCCATCTGAGAACATTCATAACTGGGACGTATTTACACGCTTTGAAGAGGCACAAAACTAAGGTAAGTGTAATTTACACTTGTATGTTCATTATAATCATTTAAACCACAAGACAACCACTGCTGGACATAGGCCTCCCTCACAGATTTTTAAGCTGACCTATTTAAAGCGGCTCATGTCATCATTCAAATTATTACTAATGTAATTAATATAGCTGAAATTTGTTTATTTGCTTGAGCGCATATAATTTTTGAACTACCATGTTTTACAAATTCTTTTTCACAGGAAAAAAATATGGTATATGGAGATATATTTTATTAAGCCGAAATTGAAACGGCTAAATTTATTTCACTACATAAATTATTAATAAATTAGATAAAAATTATAAGTATGTATTAAAAAAAAATTAAACAGCAGAATAAGTACTCGCCCTAAAAGGTTTCCGGTGTAAAGTGTAAGATGTAAGCGACTCAGTTTCGTCACCGAACAGGCATGATGTGGTGATAGACTTCATCCATATGTGGATAAAATACCAACAGCTCGTACGCGCCGCTTTGCCTCTTTGTATAATGTGTACAGCGAAGGAGTGGAATTCTTTACCGGCTGTCCTTAGATCAATGATCTAAGCGGCTGTCATATTCCTGAATACTTATAACTCGGGTCTATGATCTGGTAATGAACCAGCGAGCTCTATCTTAGACCACATCTGCACTTACCATCAGGTGGGATCATGGTCAATCGCTGGTCATTGACTACATAAAAAAGGTGCCCAAGACGGTGGCTGCTTTGCCGAATCGCAATGCGATTCTTTGCACCAGAAATGACCAAAAGTGAGTCACAAGTTCCTTTCGCTGTTTGCGCCAAAGTTCCCCAAAACAGGCATTTGGCAACCATTATGAGGTACTTCTTACTGTTTGTCTGAGATGATCAGTGCCCCTAGTATGAGTTTTTTTTAACGCAGACGCTAGCGACTGCGTTAGCGATTTTGTACGGCAGACCTGTAAAGCGCCTCTGGCGTATAGTAAGGCAACTAAGAAATCCCATACAAAATCCTAACGCAGTCGCTAGCGTCTGCGTTAAGAAAAACTCACACTAGGGGCACAGATAGATGAACTTTACTACGAAATCCGTAATCTAAGTTTTGATTTGGTTTATACCCGAAGCAACATAAAGCAACGGCAACAATACTTTACGGTTAGACATAAGGCGGAAATGCCGCCATGTGCACAAAATGTGTTCCAATTTACGCTTGGGACGTGATAAACGTGTTCGGATTCATATATTTTATCCCACTTACATTATGAATGTGCAACTTTGTTTACGCGGAATCTAGTTTTGGTTCACAAGAAATTAATAAAAATGTTTTTTGTCATGATACATACGTTCCAAATCGAGTTAAAAATAAAGTTTATCTTTCCCCAAAAATATCTCGATTTTTATTTATTTAACTTGATTGTAATGATGAAAAGAGGAAGGCTTTAAGCTGAAGGCCGAAACCAATCAACCAAGACATGAAGCGGAAAAGAATATATAAAAATTGTATAATCGGTTAAGTTTTCGAAGAGAAAGCAGGGTAATACGAAACATCGATTTGGTCAGATTTTTGTAGCTTTAATCGGTCTGATCGGCAGTTGTTCCTATCGTACTCTATAGAAGAGACATGAGGTGAACGTGAGACGGCGACGTTATCTTCAAATATCTATTTCTCAATTCTTTCTGATCTAGACTATGCTATTAAAACATACAGAAATACCAAGCAAAACGCAAACAGAACCCCAGACAACATTTACTAAATATACAGGTATATACATAATAAAGAACAGGCCCTTAATACGGAATGTGGATATAAATTGCAGGCGATTTCTATTAAGTGCTTTTTGACCCGTTTTTTCGCGTTTCATTTAAGTCCCATCAAGTATATTCATTATCGAGGTAAGATTTAGGGTTTAAGGGTCTACGTGGGGGCGTCGCTTGTTTAACAAGATATATTACCTTTCCTTAAATAATTCTAGAATTCAGAGTAATTTATGTCGTGATATATTTTCAAGTTATTTTTTTTTTATTTTCCTTCATTCTTTATCATACCTTTATTTTGTTGTTGTTTGAAACGTGCAATTGGTAACTTATGTTTAAGATAAAAATGTTTATTGTGTACATAGCTCTTTAATTTAAAACTATATTTAGGACCGTTAACTTTTTTGTTTGAACACGCCGACCTCTTACCTATTCAATCAAATGAAAATACAGTGTAGAAACACTGTATTTTCATTTGATGCTGTTTCGCGCTGTAATTTACTTTGAATCAAAGGGGCAGGTCAATCAGGTCTCAGGAAATGAAAATATATTAAAAATAATAGTTAGGATAAGAAAGATAAGTAGATTCAACAAACATAATTGTATTGTTTACTTAAATAATACTAAAAAGAGTTAGTTAGAAATAAAATATTAACAATCTAAATTTCAAAATCTGTATATGCATTAATATATAATTTATTGATATGTGTTAGTGAAAAAACCTTGTTAGTTTAATGCATCATCATATAGGTTTTTTTCACTAGTGGGACAATAAAATTTTAATGAGAATGTATAATCAAAGGTTTTAATAAATAAATTATACGGACACTACAGGACTAAGAACTGCGTAATATGAAAGTACCTTATTACGCAGTTCCTAATTCTATGTACGAAATATTGAAGTGTTATTGTCCTGATTGACGTCTAGTAGTCGCCCGAAGCGGATAAAGGGAAATGTATCCATGAATATGATATGAAAACTTTACCACTAACTTTCGTAACAAACACGAAACAATGTCCCTAGTAATGTTAGTTTTATGGCACTTGTTACGGTCGTTTTGGTTTTATTTACCTGTATAATCCATCTTTATTTTATAGCTTGCTATATTACCTTTGTTTGACTTTGCTTAGTTTTAAGTACATTTAAATCACTATCTTTTTTTAATTAATAAACATATGGCCAAATTACACAGATTGAGCTATCCCCAAAGTAAGTTTTTAGACTTGTGTTATGGGATACTAACTAAAAGATCCTATATTGTATAACAAAAAGGTACATAAATAGATAAATACTCAAGACCCATTATGTATATCTTCTGAAAAGCTCTTCTGTGTATCGTGAATATTTTAATTTCACGGCACCGGCTCTTAATTTCTTCTTACGCCGCTATATACGTAGAACGACACACGACGTGCTTTTTATTCCTCTATTAGAAAATTGTCGATGTGATTAATTTTTTATTCAGTAGCGAACGGCACTTTAATGACAATTGAGCATTTGTTACGTCAATACCTGGGATATTTTTTAGATTAGACTAAAAAATTAATAAAATCAGTGTATTTGTTAGTTGTAAGGTTCCGGTCATTTTTTTGACTGGACATATCAATTATGACTAACTAAACAACTTAGGTATAAATATCAAGTTAATTACTGACCTGAATTTCCAGATACCCATCAACTCTCAATGTAAATGTAAACAGATATTTGTAAATTGTAAATACCAACGAGATGCTTAATACCGCGTAGACTATGATGTTTACAATTTAACCAGAGCATTAAAATTTCACGCGAACAGTCATTAACGAAATCGCACATTTTCCAGGCTATATACAATACAGGTTATTTAGATCTAGAAATTATTAGGTTTGTATTTCGTATAGTGACATTTTTACTTAAGTATTATATTATTGGATAAAAACTATATTGATACATGTGTCACTAACCTATAGAAATCACTATCACTACATAGTATAAAACAAAGTCGCATCCGTCAAGTCTGTCCCTATTTATGCTTAGATCTTTGAAACTACGCAACGTATTTTGATGCGGTTTTTTTTAAATAGTTAGAGTGATTCAAGAGGATGGTTTATATGTATAATACATGTATTATATAGCATTGCACCCGTGCGAGGGTCGCTAGTTATAAGATAAAGCTAAAAGGTTTGTTTATTTGTTTAAATGCTTACAACTATAGAACTACTGGTCAGATTTAATTAATCTTTCTGAATACGATTGCCTGATTTTTAGGAAATGCTATAGACTGTAAGTACACTCACACTAAGGGAAGGAGAAACCAAAAACAAAAAATAATCGTGCTTTTTTTATGCCGGCTGTACAATATCGTCTGACCACGCGTTTTCGCCAAGTCTGTTCGTATCTGTCACTAATCCTAAAATTTCTTTGCACCAACATTACATTCTATGGTCATCAGTTGTAAAATATCTATGTATATTGTTCACACAGGTGAAATGCTTCTGCGTGGCTCACGACTCGTCTCGTGTGGCTGTGGGCTGCGCAGACCAGCGCATCTACGTGTACAGCATTCACAGCGCACAGTTGCTGCGCACGCTGGCCGCTGCGCACGACTTGGCAGCGCTCGCAATCGCTGACAGAGACCACTTCTTGCTGGCCGCTGGTAAGTGACAAACATTTTTAAAATATTAGAAAACTCTAATCACGCAGTATAGTATTCACAACGCACAGTTACTGCACACGCTGGCCGCTGCGCAATTCTTAGCAGCGCTCGCAGTCGCTGATAGAGACCACTTTTTGCTGGCCGGCTGAAGTGAAAAATATTTAGTACTGTTGCACGGTATGATAATATATACTTGTAAAAGGCATCTGTAACTATGAATATATTACATAGCCGAGTGCGTATAGATGCCGTGGCATACAAGTTAGCAGCACTTGCTTAATTATTGACTTATTACTAGCAGAATATATTATTTCAAGAGATTTTCGCACGTTTGTTCTAGGCGGCAACAGAGTGACAATTTATTCTTTCCACACTGAAGATAATCTGACAAACTTTAGGCCAACGAAACAGATTAAGAGACGACAAACGAAATCTACAACGAATATTACATTATTACAGGTAACATCATCTGTCTTCTTTCTTTTCCAGTCTAATTTGTCCACTACAGGACATAAGTAACAGCATACTTATCATATTGCTTAAACATAGATGAAATAAATTGAAATGGCTTTATAAATTATACTTATTTTTCAGTTAAGAGCAATAGACATCATATTTCAGCAAGAATTGAATACTAGTGTTTCTATAATATTGTGTGAATGTCTTACACAGGCGGAACAAAGTGAACTAATACCAATAAGTTGCCTGGAAGTATCTCGAGATGGCCAGCTAGCGGCCAGCGGGTGCGCCCGCGGTCTCGTCAGGGTCTGGCAGCTATCCACTCACAGACTGCAGACAACGCTCAACGGCCATCTTGGCCATATCACCTGTGTGACGTTTTCACCTAATAATCTATTGGTGCTGAGTGGATCTGAAGATAGGAAGGTCGTTGTTTGGCAGCTGGCTGACAATTCACCGTCGTTGACTTACAAGGTAACTAATAAATTTAAGTATAAAATGGCAGTATTTTTAAATTAATTCTCAAAAGCCATAATGGTATTTCTTTTTAATTTTCTGTTTTTAGCATGAATAACATAAACAGAATAAATCCTCTAGAAAAATAATAAATGGTAGATTATAAAAACGATAAATGTTAAAAGACAAAAATCGATAAATGTTTAATCATGGAACAGGAGCGTTTACGCCCTTATTCAGACAATTTAATTTACAAAATAGTAAATTACTATATGAATATTATTTAGGGTCATCCAGCAGCTCTGCAATCCTTGCTCATGATGTCTGACGGTCGGCGGGCGATGTCTGGCGATCGAGCCCGCAATGTCCACGTGTGGCTGGTGGATTCTGGGATTGTACTGCACTCTACCACCGCTCCCACAGCTAGCTTAGATGTGACTCTCAACATGAAGTATTCTGTGAGTATACAAAGCCTGTTGGCAAACAAACCGACAGACCAGGACGACACGCCGCTGGAACAGAAAGTTTTTAATAGGAATAACCAAGTATATCAATTGGTTGGCTTCTGTGTTATAACATAGCCCAGATAATAATTTATTGGGAGTATCAGAAGACCTATAAAAAGTAAACGATACGACGTTAGGGCAGATAGGCGTGCAAATTCGCTCGCCACAATCTAAAGTTCTTCAAAAAAAGGATGGAAATAAATAAGATTTAAGATTCAAAAATAAATTACAACTGCCTTATTCTAAACTTACACTACACTTAGTTAGTCCTCTAGCTATGTCAGTCAAAATATATAATAAACTTCCGGAACACATAAAAAATGCCACTAACGAAAATAGCTTTATTAAAAAAACTAAGCAACTTCTTCTCTCTAAAGGTTATTATATGTTTCAGTGTATTTTCCAGCGAAAAATATATAAAACTCATTAGGTTAAGTTGTAACCGAAAAATAAATAAATAACAATAACAATAGATAAATAAAAAATATACAAATATAGAAAAAGCTGATAAATTATAATAAATAATAACAGTAATAAATCAATAAAAAATTGCATAAAGTAGTATTATTAGGATTAAGTAAAATTAAAGCTAGTTCCTCCTCTCTACTTTGCAGCGCCCAACAGGGTCCTTGAAGGAGTGTAGAATACATTATATCTGTAATATTGTATGATCTGCATGTAATTTAAGGTGCAATAAAGTATTGAGTATAGGTTCTGAACTGGCAACCGAATAATCGGCAAGCTCAGTATTATAGCGTTGGAAGTCTAATGTAATCCATGATCTATAGCCTCATTTTAAATGCTTATTTCTATTGAAGAGTCAATCAAAACTAACGATCATCAATACTTCACCAGGTTCTATCAGATGGAGACAACTCGGTCCGTATCTGGAACCTGACGGGTGGAGACAGTGGGGAGGAAAAGAGATCAGTTTCCCACGCAGAGAGAATAACGTGCTTCGCTCTCACAGCTGACTCGCAGCATGTGGTGACAGGGTCGATGGACATGTCCTTGAAGGTGTGGAAACTGGATGGAGGGAAATTGTCACAGGTTTGTAGATCAAGGTGTTATTAAAAATCATTGCATTACTTTTTGAACTTATTACGGATATTTTTTTTTTATTTTTTGTACCAATAGAGTTTTTTTTTAATTTTTACTTAGATATAAGACAGATTCTTTGATTATTGAATTTAAAGAAAGAATTTGAAAGGCTTTTAGACGAAAAATAGTTACTGAAGTTTGCCATTATTGCCTACCAGTTAAGGAAATCATTAAACAATAAACTTGAAGGACGGACTACAAATGATTTAACTGCTCTAAGACACAACAAAACTTTTAAAAATTACCTGGTTTAACCAATTTTTTAAAAAGGTTATGAACTTACTAGACTAGCTGAGTTACACCAACATCAGAAAACTGCAGTACACTCATTAAGATTATTTTTTTTCTCTTGCACCAGGTCTTAGTCGGCCATTCGGACATAGTCACCTGCGTTGCAGTCTCGATCACCAACAAAACGCAGGTGGTGTCAGGTTCTTGGGACTGCAACCTGATCGTGTGGGACATCAACACTGGCTCTGACCTGCACCTGCTGTCCGGCCATCTTGGGAAGGTCACCTGTGTCAAGGTCACCGGCGATGGGACCATTGCCGTTTCGGGTGAGTTGGGCGCATTTTAGACAAGTTTGTTGTTAAAAATTCAGAATGTTTTTATTTATTTGCAGAAACTGTTAAAAAATATTATTCAAAAACTTTCAAAAATACAATTCAAACTTTTAAAACTACCGCAATTCAATTCATTTATTCGCATACATGTAAGTATAATAGGTAACAAATAAAAAGTGCAGTTATACATGCACCCAGTTTGGGCATAGCGACATTAAGTAGGATAAATTTAGCAGTTGTTATATATATATATATATATATATATATATATATATATATATATATATACATACATACATACATAATATAATATCAAATATATTTTTTTTATTATACCAATTATATTATGTTCAAAATAACTTTAAACTTAATATGTCGATGTAATATATTTCTTATTACAAATGTTAATTTGACATTTGCGAATTGATTAACCATACTCTTAGGCGTCCAGTAACAACAATTAGTTTAACTAAGGAATATTATAATCTAAGCTAACTTGTTGAAGGGTAAAAATACTGTACATTTTTCAGAGCATATCTCTGATGGTATTTGCATACTAATTTACATTTTAAACCGGGTACTAAAAGATAACGCGTTTCCCCAGATAATGAGGTAGGTATTTAATTAAGAAGGGTAGGAGAAGGCAGTGGCATCCAAATAACTCCTAATGAAAAAAATCCAGATTTTAGCCTCTCGTAAGTTTAAAGTAAAATGTAGACTCTTTAAAAGCTTTACATATCTTGTTATGTGCCATTTAAGAAGGAATGTATATGAATAAAATATAAAACTAATGAAATATTCAACCATACCCTAGTAGTACTCGTTGTTGTGTAGTTACAAAGTTGCATTAAACATTCCGCAAATGAAGAAACAATGTAAGATTTAATTTCGTAAGTACATTTTCCAAGACTACATTAACTACTTTCATTTTAAATTGACTTTCTTCAAGATATTAAGCCACGTTTCCACTGCTATTAATAAACATTATTTGATATTCTGTTATATAAGTATTCATTTATTTTGTAGGGAACGCCAAAAAGTCAAATCTTTTGTATTTTGCCATGATTTAGCCTGATTTAGCGTTTAATTTTAGCTGATTGCTTCGATGCTAAAAGTACGTGCTTTTGCTAACCCATATTGAATAATATTGATACCTATTTATACTAGACCCCATTATAAGGTCGTGGAGTATTCATAAATAAAAAGTATAAATTTCAATAATTTTGACTGTAGGTACAAAAAAGAACTTGGATTAGTAATTACCATTTCGCTAAGGCTACAACAGGGATAAGCACTATAAGCTTTAAGAATAACATACAATTTAAAATAATTTTTAAATTTAAATAATAACAATAATTTATTATACAAGTACTTATTTTACAATATAAAATCCTTTATAGATATTACGTGCCTGCAAGTGGATCCAGAGCTTAAGGAATGTCTGCTTTACTTTAAAATGTAATCCTTCATTGGAGAAAGGATAAAACATTATCTCAGTAAACAAGGTAGAGGTTCCGTGTTAGCTGTCGGCTTTTTACGTTGGATTAACGTACTTTCTCTTGTTTATATACCGTGCAGTTTTAAAACTAGAAAGAACAATCATAGGTTTCGATCTGTGATTTTAGTTTCTTTAAATAAGGAAAAGGTACCTTGGGGAAAGATTTTCCAGGTAACATTAATTTATTTTTATTAATTTACTTACAACACAGGAAAATCTTACAGTTATATATACCAAATATTACTTTTAATTAATTTTTTAATGAAAAAACAACAGTTATCAGGTTTACAAACCCAAAGAGGTTTTTGATTTATTTTATCAATGAATAGATAGACAGAGACTGATAACTTGACTAGTGGTGGAGCAAACTATGCCTTTTTCCTCTGTAAGCTTCTTTTCTCTGTAAGGTCATACTCCTAACAAATATAATCATTAATGTATACTTGATACCGAATAGGTACTTATTATGGTTTTTTATCTATATCTGACAGTCAGGAACTCCTATAAATGTATAAAATATCAAGGTAATATGATAGTGAATACACGCCTTTAGCTATGTCGTCATGAATTTGTATTGTAATCCTTTATCTTGGTAGCGCGGAATAAGATTGGATGAGGGTACTTACAATAAAGGATTGATATCTGGAAAATAGGGTGACGCCAAGGATGTTATAATTTTGGATAGAGTATACTCCAAATATACCTTTGTTTTATTAAATAAAATTAGAAATGGTTATAAATATTTTTGTTATTAGACTTATTATACATTTTGAAAGAATTTTATAAGGGTTAGAGTACTTCAAATACGTAAGTGATACAAACACGATGTTCTGTGTATTTATGAATAAATGACTTTTAAACTTAATACTCAAAGTCCGCAAAGCTACTATTTATCTGTTGTTTCAGGGCAAAACCTTTTTACATACAATTTTCAGGGCTGGAATGCTTTGCCCGCTGACATAAAGGAGATCTCCACAAAATCCTTTAAAAAAAGAGTTCATACACATATGCTGGATACTTAACGTGTATAAAACTCTTTTTTTAATTAATTTTTCATTGTACAAATGTATGTATATGCAGATATGTGTATGTATAAGCCATTACCAAGTAGTCTAATATAACTTTATCCAATTGAGAATGTTTTTGAATTTCGCCTTTTGCATAAATATTTTTTTCTTGTGGAACAATAAATTTATATTAAATAATTAAAAAAAATACTAATTAAAAGATTCTCGGGCAACGACACTACAATTGTAGGAGTAGGTACATGTTTGACTATCAACTAATTCATGCGGGTGAACCGCAAACCGCGTACTGCTGAATATTGTTAAAACTTGGTTCAGACAGGCTTATAGATGTACTCGATACTAATTGGCATTTATATATTAACAACTCTTATATATGCTCATAAGTATTAACTCGTAATATAATTCTTAAAACAAACATTTCACGCGAAGACCTACGCATATATATACATATTTTATATACCTATTTATTTATTGAAATATGGGGGCCTGCAGCCCATAAACTTTACGGCGTTATCGCCCGCAAATTGGCTGAGGTTACCCGTGACCAGAGGGCTGGCTTTTACCTCGCGCAAAAAATCAGCATTGCCATTCAACGTGGCAATGCTGTCAGCCTTCTGGGCACCCTACCTCGGGGTAATGATTTGCCGGGACTAGAGTTTTTGTGAGTATTTTTTTTTTCCTTTTTTTTAATCATGTAAATACTTTTTTAGTTTCTAGAGTAATTTAAAATTAATGTATGGGTTATTAATAAAATCCCCTCAAAAAAAGACTACCTAGCCATTAGATACAGACATAAAATTTACTAAAATTTAAAACTTGCTGTTTTGCAGCTTCAACTCAGTAGGAATAACCGAAAATTGATTTTAGTAGAAACCCTAATCACCCATGATCTTAGTTTCAGCCTAACCTTGTTTTTATTCCACAAAGCAAAATTAAAAGATTAGAGATCCCTTTCTGGGATAAGGCCCCCATTGTACTTTTATTTCTATGCTTTTGTATTCACCTTTGTTTAGTACAATAATATTATTACAAACAAACAAATATTAAGCTGAAACCTGAAATAAAGCAATAAAAAAATCTTTTAATCGTAGAGCAAACAAACTTTTAGTTATGAGTACTCGTAAAGCAACTTTTAGAATAACATTGTTTCCGTTATAAAGTCTTATAACTTTGTATTTTTGAGCTGTATTCTTATTTTACCCGAAGGTGCTGAGGACAAGACACTAATCATTTGGGAAACCAAGCGTGGGCTGGCTCTGACGTCATTGGCGCTGCATGTCCCACTGCTGGGCTTCCAAATCACTAGCGATTGTGCAAGGATCGTGGTACATCTATTGGATAGAGGTAATACTTTTTTCTTTTAAAATATATAAGGAATTTTCACCTTTTACAATCACATCTCTTGCCATTGACAAGGAATTTATACATATAGTTAAGAAGACTAATTTGCAGCATTTTTTTTCATTATCATGATTCAGTCGTGAATAAGCCAGGCGAAAACATTGGTGGGTTCCTTTATTTTCCGAAGGTCTTACTTTATCAAAATGTTGATACAGGATCTGAGGAAATCACTACAGAATCCGAGTTTTATAAATAAAATTAAAAATTATTGTATTAAGGTTGATAACGCGAATGTAAATCCTGGTCTCGCAAGCTTTAATAGCCTGTTCGCCCACTCAGTTTAAAAATGAATGATTTTTTTTTGAAGGTTGCTTACCAATCATCTGTCTACATAATACACCAGCGACCTATGTCAAGATTCCTACCTACGCCGCACCTACAAAGGACATTGATGGTAAGTGAAATAAACCAAACATCTTTAGGAATATTAGGTTTTCTTGTAGAGACGAAATGGGTTGACTTTTAAATTAGTTTTGACTAGTATTAGGCACAGACTTAAAAATATTCAGATTTATACGTAGAAATAATAACACAATAATTCCGATAACAATATATTTGTAAAACTTAGATTATAGTTCCATTTAGTTACAAATTTCAAAACTGCTAAAAGTGGCCGTTTTAAGCAATATTGCAATTTGTTAATATAGGGTTTTTTTACAGTGAATAATGATTTTTTTTTTATTACGGTGGCGCTAGTGTTTACCGAGGTATCGTCTTAAGTGTTATAACTAACGGACTACGGTAACCGATCCCTATCAATCAACTGTAATGGCTGCTCCGCACTGAGTGACTAGTCAAATTTGAATCGGACCTTGGACCATAGTGCATGATTCAGCTAAAAATATCCCATATCTCAAAATCTACTTGGTATTCGATCATAAATAGACATTTATCACCTTATATTCTGGAAACGAAATTAGTGTTAGAAATAAAATATTATAAATTTTAATTTAATACTCACTCAGATTAATTTTAATAAATCAGATAATTATTGGATGTGTATTTGTTATGTTATGGGAGTATTTATTATTCATTTTATTAAGTAAAATCTGCAGATTTTTAAACATTTTATTTATGTCAACTAAAACTTATTGCTTCAGACCCTAAGGGTTCCAAAGTCAAATAAAGAGAACCCTAACGCATATAAGTTTAAGCCCATATTTTTTCGAAATATCTTATCTTAGATTTCACTTTTACATTACTAATTTATACAGAAGCCAGACAGAAGCAAAGCCTATTTATAACCGTGTTTTTTCCGGAATATAGCGTTGTGCGACATTGCCGCATTACGTCTGTGCAAAATGGAAACGAAATAGCACAATGTCATATTATTTCCATCAAGAGAGCCGTTTTATAAGGTTGGCACTGTATGATACAAGTCTGAAAGGATTCCCCTATTTGAGTAGATTGAAGACTTTTTCTATGTGTGTGGTTTTATGACTATATATAAAAACAAAATGCTATCCAGTACCGCCAAATCAGGACCATGATAAATAGCGTACCCTGGGCTCTAAAGCGTAAGCTCGGACGAAAATAAAAAGCAACATCTAACAACTGTACAGAAAATCAATCATATATTTTGTATTAGATTATGTGAAGAAAAGGGATGGGATGTCTCGTAAATAGAATTTAGTTTTGGAACGAACAAAATGAATGTAAAATTCATCCGCCAATTTTACAATCATTTCATAGTATAAAACAAAGTCGCTTTCTCTGTCCCTATGTCCCTTTGTAGGTGTATGTCCCTTAAATCTTCAAAACTACGCAACGGATCTTGGTGCGGTTTTTTTTAATAGATAGAGTGATTCAAAAGGAAGGTTTTTATGCCCATGCAAAGCCGGGGCGGATCGCTAGTCACTAATAAAAACTGTTCTAAATAAAAGGACTTGGTACTTCTTTACGTCAATAATTACAAAGAACATGTACTTTTTAATTGATTTTCCTACATATATTATTTTTTTGGATACAGAACTTCGGCCATTAGCACCTAAACGACCAATGCGTCGACTTCTCAAAAAGGAGGTGTCTCTGGACACTTACACTTGGCAGAAGAAATACGGGCACCTCACGTCTGCAGCTATGATGGCACAAGTAGACGAACGTCTCAAAAGAAGGTTTGTTTAGTTGTAATAACTTTATTGTACTAAAAAAAGGTATTTGAATTCAGATTTATATTATAAGTCAAAATATTTATTAACTTTTTTATTTAATTCATTGAATAATTCCGTTTTTTTTACATTTTAAGGATGTAACAAATATATCTGTATATTTTATGTTGAATAAAAGCAGAAAGGCACATATTTAGAAGTTACCAATTGACTATTTATAACAACTCGATTTTTTTAAATATAGGCAAGATATAAATTCTAGAATAGTTACTAATGAAAGTTATTCTCGTTTGCGAGCTTGGTCCGTCGTTGTATGAAAGAATAAAATAAATTGTATTTCTTTTTCGTAGATTTTCCGTGTCAGCTTCGATGGAAGAAATCTCAAAGATTCAGGAAGCGAAGAATAAGGATTTGGGCTCACAGGTAAAAATTGATCGGGACTCTATTATTATTTATTTATTATGATATAGTCATCATCATCATCATTTCAGCCGCAGGTTGTCCACTGTTGGACATAGGCTTCCCCTACAATTTTTTGAATTGCCGGTTGTAAGCGACCTACATCCAGCGTTTGTCTGCAACTTCTTCAGGTCAACATATACAGTACATGACGATTTTTGTCGATATTACCAATCATTTACTCAACTAAAAAGGATGAAATAATTAATACATTGTTGTTTAAATATACTTCATATCAAACATTTGAATCTTTCAGAAGGCTTATTGTTTAGTTGGTAAATTGTACAAAACCGGTGCAGGTAGGCAAGTAATCATAAACATTGGAAATTAAATTTAAAATAACTTTGCACCAAGGTAAAACTTCACCTGATTAAGTTTTATTTATTTTCTGGTAAATAATTTAGTAAAGAACAATATTGTTTTTCTCTAACAGGTGAGCTTAGGTCCAAAGGAAGCAGCCATTGCTCAATCACAACATTTCGACCAGTTGGAAGCATTGTGGAATAAAATATCACCACCGAGACGACGGTCCAACAAGGTAAGTTTATATTTCATTTTATGATAATTGCAATATTTTATTTATTTAATTTTATTACTTAAAGACTTTTTCTGCCAGTAAATAGTTGCATTATTAACGTTTAATTTGTATTAAAAGTTCTATATGTAATTGTCGCTTAAAATGTTAGTAATACTCCTTCTACCTATACTATAAGCAAGCTAAGATTGGAATTTCATAAATAAAAACTATATTCAAACCAAATATTACCTTACCCTTTCTCTTTGTTGCAGTCACTATCAAAACAAAGTTCGCTGATCGAAAGTCGGTTCGATTCTTCTGATGAGGAGCACACTCCCGTCGAAGAACAGGGTAAGTGCATTATTCAGAAATAATTTTCTAATTAAATACCTAATACTTACTCAAGTTTGCTGCCTCTGACGACATAAAAATCAAATCGTACTAACAGAGTAGTATTATATTTCTAGGACTGATTTTAATGGACTAACAAATAATTTTAAACAAAATCCTAATTTTTTAAATTGGGTCTACAATCCCGGAGTTGTAAAAAAAAAAAACATAAAAAATACAACCGGATTATGAACCTTCTTCTATTTGGAAGTTCTTCTAAATAGTCCTGGGTCTTAGATGTACCTATGTATGTATTTACCATGAAATAATTAATACTTAATGGTATGGTTCAAACCTCTGTCTATCTGTAGGATTGAGATGAGTTATAAAACTAATACTATGCTAGCCGCTATTTTTAAACTTTTACTTTTTTAATGCAGTAGGTATTCCATCCTGAATATTACTTTCAACCTAAATTTATAAAAATAAAGCATTATAAAAATAAGCAAACATTTTTCAGTCAAGCTTTCTAAGTTTCAGTTGAAGTTTCCTTTTCAAGATATATTCCTGTGAAATATTGTCACAATATTGTGATTACCTTTTCACTTAGATGAACACTTACATTTCAAATAATGGCCAATGCTTTTATCCCCTCAGCCTTTACAACTCCAGGAGATTTATTTAGATCGTAAAATAGCACTCAAACACAGAAATACACCTTTCCGCACTTTACAATTCTAGCTATTTTCTACGGAATAATTAAAATGCTCATATCCATCTGCCTCAGAAATGTATCAATTTATTTCCCCTGACTGCAGTCGTAGCATGCCTTATGCAAGGATATTTTCTAAGTTGGTACCTAGTCGACAAACTATCGATTTTTTTATATTCTTATATCATTCATTATAGACGCGTGGAAGACAAGAGGGGGGCCTTTGCCCAGCAGTGGAACAGATAAGGCTGTTGAATAAAAAATCATTCATGCTTAAATTACAATTTATATAAGTACTTACAAGTTTAATTTTTCGTTAATATAATCAACTCATAATATACTTTTACTTAAATAATATAGGTAAATAGTTTACAATCAATTTTAATATGTTTACAAATATTGTTATTGGCTGAATGAAAAATGTATTAATACTTTAGCAAGTCGCGAGGAGTAATCCACGACTCAGGACTTCGAAAAATTAGCTTTTTCAAAATATTAGTAGAATTAATATTTCTCTGTAAGTACACTCTTATAGAATGTAATACAAAGACAAAAGAAGAGCCGACTCAGGGCTCCAAATCAATCGACTCGCGATACAGCCAGGAAAGCGTTATTATTATAAACTAGCTTTTGCCCACGACTTCCCCCTGGTGAACTTCCCTCGGGAATAGTGCTTTTCCCCGGAATGAAAAGTACCCTATATCCTTTTCCTGGTTCTAAACTATCTCCCCACCAATTTCAAAATCAAACCGGTTCAGCCGTTCTTGAGTTATAAATAGTGTAACTAACACGACTTTTTTATATATATAGATTTATACTATGGTAATGAAGGGAGGGACAGTGGAAAATAAAGGACAAAATTTTATACAAAGTGTATTTTTACAGAACACATGGTGGAGTAAAGTGAGCAAGAGAATATCAAATTTAAGATCATTAATTTATCCAGACAACCTCATTAGTTTAATTGTTTTTAATATTTAATGAGCTGGCCTCAAGTTTGTTACCATTATTATACTTTTAGTACTTAATTGTGTATTATTATTATTTATGAATTAATAAAATTTTATAAAATAATGTAATTTTTCTTTATTTGTAAATTAATTTTGAAATTACAATCGTATCAGTAACAATTTGTTAAAACAAATGATTTTTTAAAAGTTCAACCATATCCACGAAGAGTGCTTATGGAAAAAATGTCATCGATATTATGTGAAGCCTTAAGGCTAGTCTAACTATTACTAAGAAAAAAAAAATGGAGTAGTGTAAATATACTTTTTAGTGATAAAATCTCCTGCCTGTAAGCCTTGTGATCTTCTAGATGTAGCTTCTATTTCTAAGGCCGGTTTCGAAGCAGTATTCATATGAAAACAAGATTATTGACGTATATTTTCAACATATTTCAGTATGAGAAAGAATCTTTATTAGTTTACTGTGAAGTGTTGTCTGACCTATAAGAACCTGGCATATCTATAATATATATTTAAGATATGGACCTTTTATGTTTGAAACTGGCCCCTCTGTCTTAATGGTAATGTATGATATTCGATATAATTATACTATTCTTATTTTAAAGTCAAATAAACATTTTTAGTTGCAATAAAATGTTGCCTTTTTAAGTGTATCAATTATTTTCTTAACAATTTGGAATTATCAATTAAGTAATACATAGGTATTTTCCAATAAATAAAATGTTAATATAAAGTACCTATGTTTTGATTGATTTTGGTCTACAAAAAGTTAATAATAATTAAAAAATAAATAAAGTTATCAATCGAGGGTTACCAAGATAAACTTCTACACTTAGTTAAGAATATATACTACGGGCACTTATAGTGCGCATATAGAGAAGATAATACGAGTAGACTTTCTAAAGGCACTTGTTTATTTCAGTTCAAATAAAATACTATTAAAATTAATGAATACTTAAATTGGCAATTTGTGAAGGCTTACTTTAGTATTAGGTATTAAATGAGCTAACTTTTCACCGACGAAAGACATTTATCTGAGAGTATGTTAAGAAGGCTAACTTTTGAAAGAAAGAGTGATTTTATGTAGTCTCATAATTGATGTGTAACATTAAATTCTCAGTAATAAAAAAAAATATCAACATAAAATCCTGAAAATTAGTTAGTAGTTTTTATTTGAAATTATTCATCATCACGAAGAATAAATAATTGTTCTATTTGCACACAATCATATAAATATATGGCTAATGCTGACAATATCAAGCTTTCTGAATATGGGTTTGTACAGTCAGATTAAGTGATGTATAAATGTAGGGAATATACCAGTTACTGAAGATTTGTGTATCGAATATCGAATCATCTGACACCAAAGATCAAAAAAGAAAAATTTGCTTTAGAGCCGCGAATTCCAAATTATATGTCTGACACAGATAGATGGTCTAACAGTCTACTCTACCACCGCGCACCGCTCACGCTCATTGGTCGTCAAATAGCTCGTGATTTTCTCTCCCATTTTCGTGACAATTGAAAGTTTATTGAGAAGGGTCATTCTCCCAGAAATGGCAAGAAAGTGAGAGGAATGATGTTACACATCAAAAATATCTTGATGTTTCGTTCGAACGAAACTTAGTTATCATCACTGAAAAAAATACTTTCTTATACACAAATAAACTTTCGCCAATCTATAGCACAAAAAAGTGACTACATAACTCTTTGCAGTATGTAACCAAACCTTTTGATTTTTTATTGTTAATCAATTTTGTTAAATCAAGTTAACTTCATTAGTATCTTGTCAAACTTTTGTTATTTCTCAAATAGGCAAATTAGTTCGGTAAAATATTTTTTTCAGTGTTGCTATACGTTACGTACAGTGGGCCACATATAAAGTAAAGCACCTATAGTGTCAGTTTAAGGGTAAAGTGGTCTACGTTTCTATGTGGCTCACCACATATTTGCTTCTTTCACAACGTGATCTAGCATTTAATTAATAAAAATAATTGTAATTCTTTAGAGTAGACTATTACCTATATAGATCATAATCTTTATCCCCGATAATTTTATCGAACTAGTGTTTCCGAACTGTGATCCCTTGTAAAGACTTCTATGTAAGTACACAATATATTCGAATCCTTATGATAATATTAGAGTACTGTACGGTACGGTATATGTCTCATAGCATTAATAATATTTGTGTATTTCCTCCAGGGAACGTTCTTATTACATGGATTTCATAGACAATGAGGCAAATTTTTAAAACTATTCTATACATCAAATTTTATGCGCAATGTACACCGGTCTGCTTTTGCTGTTGAGCTTGGTAATGTAAAATTATTTATCATTCGAAATTAATACGAAAATACGAAGTGTAGTTTCCATTTTCAGTGATAACATCAATATTGTTACAGCATTGAAGTGCATTTGACTTTTGTTTATTATATTGTCGATAATCTGGTCAATATTTTTTTAATGGTTTTGCCAATTCCAGGCAATTGCCGAGACACATTTATTTTACCTCAATTGAAATGATAATTTACCCTGCAAGTAGAATATTTTTAATGTGTAGAATTTTTAGTAAATGTTGTTAGTCGTTAAAATAGCAATGCAATAATATTTCGTAAGTAGTTGCACTTACTAGTAGTTACTTATCGTAGTTAAAGTGAAACTGAATTTGTGGCACATATTAATTAACAATCACACGAATATTCTTTAAATTAATTATAAAGTACGCAATTAAGTTTATTTAATTCATACCTAATTTTTGTCAAACCCTAAAATCTTATCAAATCTCTCTAAACTTGACGATGGTGACAACACGATTACATTAATTACTACCTAAAGCAATGGGACACCTGAAACTGAATGCATGTTCAAAGGGCGGATCCATCATTGTGAGCACGATGGGCATCACCCCTAAAAGACTCATGGTCTGCTACTACTTATCGATAAGCTGATTACATAAAATAAATAATCAAAAGTCGGTCATTTCATGTCTGCCCATGAGCGTGTTCATACTCCGAGGCGCACTTGCCCGATTTTCGGGTACCTGTGACTAACCTTTTTGAGGGTTGGATCCGCGCCTCGTGTTCAAAACTTAATACACTCACCCAGCGAACCTATATATAGAACCTGTAATCAACACGTTTCAGACGAGTGTATTTTGTTTACTATTCTCTTAATTTTATAAATGTCCTTCTTCAGCCTGTATGTTTTTCTTAATTCTATTTAATTAATGCATCTACCATATATGAAATTGAAAATTAAGTAAAACGTAGGAGTCCATTATCAGAATAAAATACGTATAGGTAAACAAACGCATGATATCATTTTAGGGTTTGTCAACAAGATGTTCTTCAAAGAAAATAAAACAAAACCTCGACATTTAATAAAAATGTATCCAATGAAGTTTCATATAAAGTTGAAGTTTATTCCTGTACCCATTAGATTTTGCGTACGATTTTATTCGGTTACGATCCTAATTAGCAATTGGCAGCTCATTCTGTTAAAGTATCAAGTATTAAAGTATTCAACAACAAGAGACTCTATGATTACATAGAGTCTCTTGTTGTTGAATACTTTTAGCATTAAGTCCGCTAATTGAATAAGTATTATTTACTTGTGGAACAATTAATTTTTTAATAAATAAATAAACGTCGGTATGAAAGCCAGGTTTAACAATTCCGGGTGGAAATTCTTTGTAACTATGAATAACGTGTATATTTTATACAAGGAGCGTACTTGAAAGGTGCTCACTACATTTCAATTGCAAGCTGTAAAGACGAGTTTCCTATTGATGGCGAGAAATTCATTTGAAATAATTAGTCTATTAGATTATTTTTGTTTTCGACTAAACTTTATATGAAACGTCACTGATATTTAATTAATTTACCGAATTCTATTACGTGAATCTTATTCCTGTCCTCAAGTGCGCTATGCAATAAGTTTATTGTAATCGTTAAACACTGTCACCTTGTTAACTATTTGTATAGAGTTTTTTATATAATTGTCGTTTCTCAATTCTCACGTGTGTGAGTTTTATTTTTGACCTGTCGTGGTATATCTGAAAAATATATTCTCTGTGTTTCTTAACTTGTGTTTTATTCAAATATCCGCGCCACGAAAGTAGTTCCGCAAACGACGCCACCATCGTGGATGCGGGTTAAAAATTTATAGTGTAGTTCATATTTCGTTCCTAGTGCGAATCTAGCTGAAGAAGTTGCGAATAAAATACGAGAAGTTCATATTGACAAATGTCAAATTTGTTTGTCTCTTTTGCTGTCTTTTCATATATTTCGCTGTCAGAACGGACTTTTAAATATGCGTTACCGATTTTACAGATACCTATTTCGTACATATGGCCAATTATATTGAGTACACTCCGATTAGATTAGTGTACCTAGACACTATTTCCGCGACGTGTACCTTGCATTTTACTTTTAGTTGTAGTGAAATTGGTTGGTTGGTTTTATAAATTCTGCCAAATGTTTTTTTTACATTTCAATGACATTATTACCAACATCTGTTTTATTTTATCTATAATCATGCAACGATAGTACGTGCACTATTGTAAATATTATGACCTACCCGAGGGGGCATTGCAGCAGATAAGGCTAAATTAATATCTTACACGAATGTTAATAAATAGCCAATCTAATCGGTTTCTGATAACTATTATCAACAGCATTTAGTGTGATATTTTTTATTCTCTATCTGTCATAAGAAAATATAGTAGTGTGTAAACGGACGTAAATATGTGAAAGAAAGTGAAAAATTTGAAATCAGATACCGGAATGGCCGCATTATTTTTATTAATACGAAATGGTTACGAACAGTCAATAATAAAATCAGTAACATGGATTTAATGGAAAACGTAGGAAGACTAGAGTACGGAAACATCGTCTTCCCCGCAGCAAATGGGACATCAAAATTAGTTATTTACTTCTTTGTCAGTTCTTCAATTGGAGTCGCACTTTCGGCAGCAGCGTTCATACTCTTAGTCCTAACAGCAGTTCGTTTTCCAGAATGGAGGCGAAGTTACAAAAACCAAGTACTCGTTCAGTTTATGCTAGCGCGAATTCTTTACACTATTGTAAGATATACTTATGACATCAGAGTCATCTTCGAATTATGCAGAAGCGACTGCATGATTATAATTCATGAATATTTTTCCATTTACACGGAATTAGTGGTAGTTTTCTGGATGTTCATCTTCACCAAACATATGCATGATAGTTTAGTGAAAGTGTTTAATGTGGAGAAAAAAAATATTTTGCGGACATCTGTGTGGACCTGGTTATTACCAGCTATATTGACTGTGATGTCGACATTTGTGCTTTACATCCAAAACGACAAAGACACTTTCTTTAATTTAATTTATTTAATTTTAGTAAAATGGCCAATATTATGCTTGAATGGTGTTTTCTTGGTCTTAGTGTTAAAATCAGTTTTAAGCAACAATCAGAGTACAGAAAATAACTTAAAAATTACCATAGTCATGGTATTGTTAATATTTATGTTTTGTGTTCAACAATTTATAATAGATATTTATAAACTTGTTTACATAGTACTTTTTAATAATTATGGTACTTATTTGCTAGTGGTCGGAAGTATTGTCCTACTATATCACTGTGCTTTTTCCATTTTATTTTGGGTTTTCGGTAATGCTAACACGAGAAAAATGTGGTTCAATAATAAACTGAGACCACAGAGTCAATGTATAAATAGAAATTCAACAGTGTAATTGAATGAAAACAAAATAAATTGTACAGATCTGAGAAACAAGTGTTTTTATCGTTGTGTTTAAAAGATATGTTCGAGGAATTATAGTGATAAAACTGGCGCATACTGATTGCTTAACTTATTTATCTATTATTTTTATTTAAAAATTAATTTTATTTTAATGAAAAAAACATGCCTAAGTATAGAGGCTATGGATATATATTGCAGATCTCGGGTTTTTACACTTAATCTTTTAAGAAACATGCACAAACATATCTTTAAGAACCCAACACGTAGACGCCTTTTGGTTAACAGACGACGATCAATGTAAAGCCTACCAAAAATGTTCTCTCCAAACCTCCACTCGGCTGTAATTTAGTGCTAATTACAAATCAATTACGGCTGCATTAAAAGTGCTTACGCTGCGTGGTACGAAATAAATTTCCTCCGAAGCCACACTATAAATACACGATATGCAACATGGAAACGGCTGGAATAACCTTGATGACAAAGACTTCGAACAATTAGTTATTTCATTGGCTAGACTGCTACAAAATTCTTTAAATAATTTATAGCTTTAAAAAGTGTCACGATCAATTTACGAAATCCAATCTTACGAAAAATTGCTCTATCCGAAACCCCAGTCGCTTGTAATTTAGTGCTAATTACAAACCAATTACGGCCGCGTTAAGTACTTACGCTGCCGTCCAATTACCGGATTTCGCATGTATATCTATCTGCCTTACATGTATGATTTTAATTAATTTTAGGGGTTGTGTGTTTGGGGTTGCGGAAAACATAAAAATTTATAATTTTTTTGTGTTATTGCTTTCTAAAAAGAGCAAGGTTTTTTTACAAAATCTTGTTATTATACATTTTCTGTTCCTGTGTAACTTAATCACATATAATCAATACTATAATATATATCAGAAACTCAAACAAAAATTCAACGTCTAAACAATTATGTTTCATTTTAGCAATTTTGAAGTACTTATCAGGGCGCCAATGTGTTGTAGTAGATTATCTGATTACATTAGTATTTCCAGTAAATGATAAAGATAAACTACGTGTAGTTTCAGACTAAATAATTTGGCGAATCTAATCAACAATTCCACCTTAGCCAGTAAATATATTATCATTTGTTTTTGCTTAATATATAACTTGTTGTTATTTCCTTACAGCTGACAGGTTGCCTGGAGACAGTAGTGTGATAATGCTGCCTATTGTTATCTTTCTGGTTTATGCTTTATCAAGTACCTATATATGTTTTAGAAAATCTACTTTTCTTTTCAACATACAAATAGAAAATAAAAAACAATAGGTACCTCCTAGTAGTTAAAATCTATACATCGTATTTCCTACGGTCTAAATTTGAAACATCCAATTAGTGGAAGTAGAGCATTCGCCAGTACATTTACGTATCGAGGTACTTCGGCAGATCCAATCAGTGAGGAGAGTACAAGTGCCTAATGGCTAATTCACACTCATAATAGTTACTTACAGTCTTGTATGATACAGGACTGTAAGTAACTATTATGAGTTATGATTAACCTTTTAAACTGAGATTTAACGCCTATATATAAGGTGAATTTAAATCAACTGCAAATATTTTAATGGCAGATTCAGACCACTAAACTGAACACTTTCCCAAATAAACTTATGTCGAAATACGAAAAAAATTTTTTAACCTCCCATACAAATTGAGAATCGGCTGATCTAGTTTAGTATGGAATGAAAAATAAAATTTCGTATTTAGATATAAGTTTATTTGGAAAAGTTGTTCAGTATAGTGGTCTGTATCTGCCCTTAAAATATTTGCAGTTGATTTGTGTCCACCTTATATACTTCCACTGCTGGACATAGGCCTCCCCCAAGGATTTCCAAAATGACCGATTGGAAGCGGCCTGCATCCAGCGCCTGCCTGCGACCTGCTTCAGGTCATCTGACAATCTGGTCGGTGGGTGTCCGACGCTGCGCTTGCCTGCGTGCATCCTACCCCAACGGCTATCTATACTACTATAAACCATTATAGTTAATTTGTGAATGGAGTCTCGGTAGCGGTAATATTATAAAACGTAAGATAGACTTGAATTATTCATACATGCATAGGTATGATTTTTAAAGTTCAACGTTTATTGCATTGTATCTATTTATTTAATAAAGCTAAAAATATTCTTGCGACATGGTGCCAAAAACTCTAGCTACATTCCCGCGCTGCATATAGCGATCCTTATTCTCTGCGTAAGAAATGAGCCGGCTCCCTTGTCACCAGCAGCAGCGTCGACCAGCTTAGCCACACACAAATAATTTCTTTATAAGAATTTAATATATGAAAATTCTTGTCTTGCATTTTTTCATTCAATCACTGAACGATGAATCGCTATTACTTCGGCACAAGACATCAGTGAGTAGATCCGTTAAGGCTTTAAATGAATGACAGCAGGTTTTTAACAAAATTTCAGTTGTTATGTAATTATTCATATTAATTTATAGAATTAGTAGATAGTTATTGACTCCGTGTATGTGGTCACTTAGCAAGCATCAATAATACCTAATACTTCAGAACATGAGAGTCATGTTTTATTTTGACATCAAATCCATGCAAGGCGTCAAAAAAGGTATTTACTTGTTAAAGTAACTTCTTAACGAAATTTTACTCAATCTATTTTCGACCCTAAGGTATTAAACTAGTTCTTAGAATTTTGGTTTTGTGTAGGGAAACGTGTTGCCTTAATTAAATCAAACTGTATAATGCCATAGGGATAAGGGATAGAGCCTCTGCAGACACGTAATTTATTACAAAATTCGTTAAAATATCCAAATTTATTCATCCAAACTTGTCATGCAGAAAAAGTATATACATATATATAACTATAACTAAAATGTATTCGAAAGTTAACTCTAAATCCTATTTAGGAATCGATTTACTATGTTGAACATCCACCGATGCCAAACCAATAATAATATCCTATGAATGCCCACGTTATACTTCAAAAGATATCCCCAAGTGGTCACGTATCTGCGACTGACTGAGATCCAATCACTGTGATGTAGAGAGGTCATGCGAGGTCCGATTTGGTCTGACTCTGATGCGATATAAGCGCCAGCCGTGATGATAGCGGACAGGCGATTCGGCGAGCGGGCAAAGCGGGATATTTAAGGTAAGCGAGTAAATGTACGAGTATGTTCTAATGCAAGTTTATATTACTATTATATTAAACCCACATCACGATCTCTGCTTGACCCCAAGGTTGACTGTTAGATAATGCTTTTAGCATTAAGTTCACCTATTGTGCTGTACAACTGTATTTTGTAAAATAAAGTTTAAATAAATAAATAAAAAAATTGATGAGAACTAGGTATATGATGTTAACTGCAACAGCAAGGGCAGCATCGGACACCCAACGACCAGATGGATGACCTGAGGAAGGTCGCAGGCAAGCACTGGATACAGGCCGCTTCCAACCGGACATTTTGGAAATTTTTTGAGGCCTAATGTGGACAGCCTGCGGCTGAAATTATAATGATTAACTGGAACTGCTCTTTGGGAAAACTGTTTAATTTATTAAACTCTTATTACACAAAATAAAATGTATCGTAAAATAGACGGACTGCAGGCTAAGAGCATTGTCTAACAACCAAACTTTGTTATGCTGAGACTTGGTAGAAGCTGCCATCAATTATTATCTTAAGTAAGTATCGAAAAGAGAAAACAAAAGAGACATTTTAGCGAATCACGAGCTAAAGCATTACAGCTTATGTTGGACAGACTGGGAAATATTAGGAAGATTGACAAGTAACCTTAGTTTTAATTAAGATGTGAACCAAAGTATAAAAAAGATGCGGAATCTACCAGCCGGCCCGCTCGTGGCGTGGCCTGCGCTCTATACAGAGATACAGAATAAGTGTAGTCAGAGTGTGATCAAGATTATTATTATTTGTGGATGGTTAGGCAGCGAATTAGATGAAAAAAATAAATTGTAAAGTATTTAATTTTTTTTTCTTTAATCTAATGGTTTTACTAAGGTACCTACCAAAATACGAGATTCTTCATAATGGAGGTGTATATTTTAAAAAAGCAAGGTTGTAAGCTTTAACATACATGCGTAAATACTTCATTAAATATGGACTGTGTGCTGATTTGAATAGAAAACTACCTGCCTTTCAACTCTTCGATTTCATTAGGGTTAGCGTAATCATCACTTGTTTTAGATACAGCATTTGATAAAATGTGATAGGAGAACACAAAGACCTCTGTTTTTAGCATGTGTATGCATTTTTTTTGCCATCTGTAGAAATAAAAGCCACTTCGACCAATAAACTCGAACTTCGAGATTATGGTTAAAGGAACTTTTCTTCGAGTCTCAAAGTAAAAGAAATTATACTCCGATAATCCTCTATTTTTGATGAAAAAGTGAATGATTTATTGCCTTGGTGTCATTGCACACAAAGTCAAGCACTTAACACTTAGATGAAGATGCTTACCTGTGTAATGATGTATGTACCTGTCAGTGAGATAATGAAATTAACACAAGGGCGCTTACACGACTTGATCAAAGTCACGAGCATTATCTACAGCTGAACTCGAGTGGAAAAGAGCTTGAAATAAAATAAGCACAGAGAATTAGACCATGCATATTTCTAGGAACACTGGATTTGTAAATTTATATCATGTGGGTTCAGAAGTCAACTGACCTGCACACCGCTGTGTCAGTTTCTTTTAAACTGTTGACACCCACGACACACGTCTGTGCCCCTAGTATGAGTTTTTCTTAACACAGACGCTAGCGACTGCGTTAGGATTTTGTATGGAATTTCTTAGTTGCCTTACTATCTTCCAGAGGCGCTGTACAGGTTTGCCATACTAAATGGCTAACGCAGTCGCTAGCGTCTGCGTTAAGAAAAACTCATACTAGGGGCACTGACACAGAGGTGTGCACGTCAATAGACTTTGTTAAAAAAATCGGATGCTACATTTAGCATCCGAATTCTTTTATTTTCTTAAGCCTAAATCTGCTAATCGGACTTATGGGAATTTGAAAGTTCATCTTGTTTGATGATCATCGATCATGATACCTTACTTTAGCTCTACGATTTTATACTGGGTAGCTAGCTCTAAACCTTATTAAAACAGTGTTAGCGAGATATTTACTGTTTCTTTCCAAGAAAATAAATACGTCGTGACTTGGCACCCCCTGTACCTACAAGTATACCTTATCTCTGTTTTCTCGTCGTTCTACGTTGAAAGCGACCTGAGCCAGATTAATTAATGCCATTATATATTATATCCATAAAGACAGGACAGAAGTAATACTCTCTTACATTTTTAATTCTTCTTTAAAAGCTTTGAGTAAGTAGTTAATAAGTCACAGGACTTACTCTGACAACTAATTGAAATTTCAAAGCTGCTTATTTTATTATTAACATTCAGTTTCCATTACTTTAATTATTTATGAGTTATTTTTTTGATTGTGACGTCGCGCATTCTCCTACGGCGGTCCTTCCTCGCTGCCCCGCACCGCATCACCCCGAGGGCCATATATAAGGCTGCGCGCGTCCAGTGGAAGACCTCTTTCGGCTGACCTCACCATCTCAAGTTAAGTGGCTGGCTATTTCATAGCGGCTGCCTGACTGGATTTCGTGCCTACTTTGATCTCACGACCCCTATAATCTCTCATTAACGGTTATCTTTAAGAGTCTAACCTTTTGTAAAGTACAAATAATAAATATTGTGCGATTCGCTGAAACCTGGATTTATCTTCTCTCCTCACACATACCTTAAGTAATTAGTAAATTCTACCTACGTTATACTGGCGCCCATCAAAAAAAAGGCTAGGCACGAGGTCTGGTGAGTGTAAGCCCTAATTTACTGTGTTTTTTCTGTGTTTTTTTTTTTTTCCCAGTTCAAAAGGCGCATAAGTGTTTTTTTTACTTAGTGGAAGTGCCTTCCGTAATTAAATTATCCTGAGCACGCGCATGTACGGACTCGCCACGCGTCTCGGGTGTGGTCTATGTGCATTTTATGCTGTGGCTATAATAATTTTTTTTTTTGCTATACCTACCTACTGTAATAGGCTTTCGGCTGCTATTGTTATCTTACTAAAGCTATTCTAGATTAATTTCTTACTGCACCTTTTGAACGGTATTCTTAACTTTGTATTTTTTTTCTCGTGTGGGTGATTACTCTTGCGCCGTTTGGTTGGTTATAATGCCGTATACTATTAAATTTTCCTTATTAAATAAAGCTGAACTTGAGTATGAAATCCAAATACGTAACGGCAATATTTCTCAAACCACAACGGTAGAGGAATTACGTAAACAGATTTTAAAACTTTCGTCCGATTCTCCTTCTGAGGATATCCTAACGTCCGTCTTTTCTCCCGATGAGGATATAGCCGCGGTTAGTAACTCCCTGCTCCGTGTTTCCAATAACGTCAAAGTATTACAGTCTAAATTTGAGAAAAATCTATTTTCTAGAACTAATTCTATTCTTAACCATGTTTTTTATAGGCTATCTCGTATTGATGTTGCTTCATTAGTCGATAAAAACCCACTTAACCTAGTATGGAACGACTTTCACGCAAATCATAAAACCCTATCACTATTGTCTCAACCGATGTCTTCGCGCGGGGTCGAGCCACAGAACATTCCCGAACCTTCTTCTGAGTCAATTCTTTGCGATCGTAAATTGTTTGCGGAATTAAATAAATTTAAATTTAATGGTAAAACTTGTGTGCGTTCATTCATTCAGAGAGTAAATGAATTTATGTCGAGTAGGAATATACCTGAAACTAAAATACTTTCTTTTGCTTTTGAAATATTTTCACATGATGCGTTGCATTGGTACCGTGCGATTAAAGATAGTGTTGGATCTTGGTTCGATCTTTGTCGTTTACTTAAACGTGATTTTAGTCCGCATAATTATGACTATAAACTCACATCGGAAATAAGGCTTCGTACACAGGGGGAAAAGGAGAACATAACCTTATACATCGCTAAAATGCAAGGATTATTTTCTCTTTTAGACGTACCTATGAACGAGTCTTCCAAACTAGAAATTCTATTAAATAACATTCGGCCTTGCTATACAAATGCTCTTCTAACAGCTGATGTTGTGGATATTTCTTCCTTGGTTAGCGTCTGTAGGGACTTTGAAAAATATGACAGTCGTAGCCGAGAATTTTCTGAACCACCCAAGGTTACTTCCAATACTTTGGCTCCCGAATTGGCTTACACTACTTCAAATAAAACTTTCAATAAAAATTATAATTTTTATAAAAATAATAACTACCCACAAAATTTTTATAAAAATTATAACACCAAACCATCACCTATTAACGAAGTCGAGTTGGAACAACAAATTTGTGCTATTGAAAATGCTTCGATTCGTAATAATTCTAAACAATATTGCCCGAGATGTCGTACGGATTCGCATTCTTTAGGTACTTGTCGGCAACCTCGTTATCTCATCTGTTTTAAATGTGGTTCTAAGGGCTTTAAGTCCACTAATTGTCCTAAATGTAATAAAATAAATAATAGTCAACTTCAAAAAAACTAGTAAAGGCCGATCAAGGGAAATCTATGATTAATAAAACTAAAACAAATAAAACTGAGTGGCATAATTGGCTACATTATGTTGCCAATTTTTTTAATACAAAAAAACTCTCCTCGATCGGCAGTACAAACAATTATACTCCTTATATTCCTGTCACATTGAACGGTAAAAATACTATTGGTTTGCTCGATTCTGGTTCTTGTTTAACCATTCTGGGTAATAATTCCCATGATCTCTTCTTAAAAGGTTTAAAACTCGATACTTCGAAACCTTTAGAATTTATCACTGCTGGCGGCGATAAATATTCGTCGCTCGGCTCGGTGCTTCTTCCTTTTGTATTCCAGAATAAATCTATTTCTCTGGTTACTCATATTGTACCAGGAATAAAAAATTCTTTGATCCTGGGTATGGACTTCTGGAAGGGTTTCGGTTTGTTTCCGGACCACATAGTGACGGTTTCGCCACCGAGTAAACTTGGTACTAGTGTCGCGGAATCACAATCCGGCGCCGCTAGTAAATTGGTTTCTTTTGATAGTCTGACAGAGGATCAGAGGGCTGTCGCTAACAATATTATTTCTCAATTTACCGATATTTCCTATCAGAAAAGGGGTCTTGGTCGTACTTCGCTCATTACTCATTCGATCGATACGGGTGACAGTCCTCCAATTCGTCAGCGTTACTATAGGATGTCCCCCGAAAAACAGCGTATTTTGATAGAACATGTCGATGAAATGCTTAAGGAGGATGTAATTGAGCCTTCGGAAAGTCCTTGGTCTAATCCCATAATACTTACTCCTAAAAAAAATGGCGAATTGCGTTTTTGTTTGGACAGTCGCAAATTAAATTCAGTAACAAAAAAAGATGCCTATAAATTGCCATATATTTCTGAGATTTTGGATAATTTAAGGGATGCTAAATACCTATCTAGCTTGGACATTTCAAAATGTTTTTGGCAGACTTTAATAAAAAAAGAGGACCGTTGCAAGACTGCTTTTTATGTTCCTTCTCGTGGTACATTCCAGTTCAAGTCTATGCCCTTTGGTTTAACAAATGCACCTGCGACTCAGCAGCGTTTAGCTGATATTTTATTTTACGGTCCAGAGTTCGAAAATAAAGTTTTTTGCTTCGTAGATGACATAATTTGCATTTCTAATTCATTTAGTAACCATATTTCACTTTTAACAAAAATATTAAATAAATTAAAGCAGGCAAACTTAACTATTAATCTTGATAAATGTAACTTCTTTAGAAATAAACTTAAGTACTTGGGCTATATAGTGGATTCAGACGGTCTTCACGCCGATCCCGATAAGGTTAATTCAATCACGAATTACCCTGTACCGACTAACAAAAAAGAGGTTCGTCGTTTTCTTGGCGCGGCGTCATGGTATAGAAGGTTTATACCTAACTTTAGTTCCTTAGCGGCGCCCCTTAATAAACTAACTTCTAACAGCAAAAAGTCGCCAGCGTTTTCTTGGTCTCAGGAGGCGGATTTGGCCTTTACTAAATTAAAGAGCTGTTTAGCTTCCTCTTCGGTGTTGTCTTGTCCAGATTACACCCAACCTTTTGAAATACACGCTGATAGCAGTGACTTTGGTATAGGGGCAGTTCTTTGCCAGATATTAAATGGGGAGGAAAGAGTCATAGCCTTCTACAGTAAATCCCTATCGGATCAAGAACGTAACTATAGTGCTACTGAGCGCGAGGCGCTTGCCGTTCTATCTGCTATCGAACACTGGCGTTGTTACGTAGAAAATGGGCTAAAATTCGTGGTGTATACGGATCACGCCGCGCTTAAGTGGTTCCTCACTCTTAATAATCCTACTGGCCGACTGGCCAGATGGGGTGTTCGTCTATCTGCTTATAACTTCGAAATAAGGCATCGTCGGGGTTCTGATAACTTAGTCCCGGATTTTCTTTCCCGTAATCCTAATATTATGTCCACAACATTTAACGTAAACTCTAATATAACAGCTATTTCCACTAACGATCCTTGGTACTTGAATATTTTTAATGGCTGTACAAAATCTCCCACTTCTTATATAGACTATCAAATAATAAATAACAAACTATATCGTTTCAAAAAAAGTCTTAATCCTTTAACTAGAGAGTTTCAATGGAAAGAAGTTGTTCCGGCCGAGCAAAGATCACAGATAATAAAACAAAACCATTCTTTGCCCACTGCTGGTCACCTCGGTATATTCAAAACCTTTAAGCGTCTATCTCTTACCTATTATTGGCCAGGCATGTACTCGGATGTTGTTAGCGCGGTTAATTCGTGTGATGAATGTATCGCTCATAAACATCAAAATCACTCAACTCTGGGTCTTATGGGTGGACCTAAGTCTTGTTCTAAACCATTTCAGGTCATAAGTATCGATTTGATAGGTCCATTACCTCCTACTAGAAAACAAAATAATTTTATTTTTGTGGTCTGTTGTTGTTTTTCTAAGTATTGTTTGCTATTCCCTATAAAACGAGCCACAGCCGAAGTAATAACAAAAATCCTCGAAGAAAATGTTTTCTTAGTACATGGCATTCCTTCAACTGTCATACTAGATAACGGTAAGCAATTTATTAGTACACAATTTAAAAACTTAATATCTAAATATAAAATTCCCAATTTACACTACACTCCATTTTATACGCCCCATGTTAACACCGTAGAACGATATAATAAAACTATAACTACAGCTATTTCCACATTTATTGATAAAGACCACAGGGTGTGGGACACAATAATACCTCAAATACAATTTGCAATGAATTGTGCCGTTAACGAAGTAACCGGTTTCACACCATCATTTCTTGTTTACGGTCGTGAACTGATAACGTGCGGATCTCGATATGTTGTGTCAGATCAGAATATGGTACATGAGTCTATAGATTGTTATGCTGAATCGCTTGGTCATTTATCTAATATCTTCGAGAAAGTACAGGCGGCTCTTTTGTCGGCTCATCAACGTAATTGTCAGTCGTATAATCTTCGCCGTAAGCCGGCAGAATTTAATGTTGGTGATGTTGTTTGGAGGCGAACATTCTACCTAAGTGATAAGGATAAATATTTCTCAAAAAAATTAGCACCTAAATTTATTAAATGTAAAATCGTAGCAAAAAAATCTCCCTTAGTATATAAACTTTCAGATATGTCGGGTAAGCCGCTGGGCGAATGGCATATCAAAGACATTAAACTAATCAACTATAAACAATAATTATAACTAAAAATAATTCAATCTTCTTAAATAGTTACAAAAACCTCGTACGTTCAGCCGTACATTATAGTTTGTATGAATTGTTGTGCTGTTGACTGTACTCGAGTCTAGTTCCTGCGTTCGATTAATATTGTAGTAGTATCACCTGTTTGTGTTGCGATCATGTTATGTAACTAGGTACTTAACATTCCTTTGTTCTCTGCTAGACTGCTCGCGCACCGGTGGCGCTGTCTGCGCTTATTTTGTTTTATGTAGTTATGCATTAATACATCAATCCTTATTAATACCAATTTTTTTTTGCAAATTACTTTAACCTGTTCGGCTCGATTCTGTTCGCTGGCTAGTACCGTATCCTCCTGTTAGTTAGCCACCTACATGCACTTATTAGTATATATACTATACTGGAACTTCTCCAATTTCAGGGTTCCGGCCAGCCGTCTACCAGCTGCCTGCCAGCACCGGCCAGCTGTCTGCTCCAGCACCATCTACTGACGGCGAGCAGTCGAATTTCCCGGCTAAGGGAAATTCTGGTCTAACGGGGGGGGTGTGTGACGTCGCGCATTCTCCTACGGCGGTCCTTCCTCGCTGCCCCGCACCGCATCACCCCGAGGGCCATATATAAGGCTGCGCGCGTCCAGTGGAAGACCTCTTTCGGCTGACCTCACCATCTCAAGTTAAGTGGCTGGCTATTTCATAGCGGCTGCCTGACTGGATTTCGTGCCTACTTTGATCTCACGACCCCTATAATCTCTCATTAACGGTTATCTTTAAGAGTCTAACCTTTTGTAAAGTACAAATAATAAATATTGTGCGATTCGCTGAAACCTGGATTTATCTTCTCTCCTCACACATACCTTAAGTAATTAGTAAATTCCACCTACGTTATATGATATTTGCGAAGAAGCAGGCTTCACAAAAACCCAAAAAATGAGGGGTTTGCTTTGTACACAGTAAAAACCTACACAGTTTCTAGACAAATAAATATTTATTTAAGAGAAGATTTTAGTGCACAATAAAAGAAAAACCCCAAACGAGATGCACTTTAAGTCAGCCAAATTTAAAATATCAATATGCATCTGCATAAAACTTAGCTTCAGGGCTGACCATCGGAGCAAACAAAATCTTCATCTCCGCCCAACACACCCAGCCACCAGAATTAACTGAGTTGGCCTAAATCGCCAATTTATATGAAACTCCAGTATGAAAGCAGCATGCCTGAACAGACCCTTATTCTACAGCAGGTCATGACATATCGTTCATATCCCGCAATGCACGACACCACTTGACACAGAAGAGGAGCTATACCATCCGGAAGCTGACAGGACGCAATACAACAAGCCACATTCAGCATTTAATTTTGTACGTGACATTCAATTGTAGATGTACCTACATAGGGTATTTATACATTAATTTGCGCGGGAATTTCGGGGTATTTTTTTTACATTGACTGTCAGATGTCTCTACTTGAAATTTCATTCAGTGCAGCCGTGAATATTGAGGAGTAAAAAATTATAATTACAAAAAAAACAACACTTAGTAATTGCATTTACTTCTACTCCTGTTACATTTATTTGGGTGAGTATCCAAAATAAAATATATATTTCATTTCATTTCGTTTTTTTATCTTCATCATCTGGAATCGGATTTCATTTCAGTTCATATTTTTATGTAATTGCAAGCATAAGATTTTAAACTAGACTTGATTGCAACGCAATAACGGGGTAATAGTAGTTATTCCAATTTCGTTTGATCCATGCTTCAGTGGTTGTCAAATCCATGTGTTCATTAAACTAACTATCAGCTTAATGCAGGCTCCGTTTAGTTAGACAGCCGATTAAAACTCCAGAATGGCTGTACACCAGTTAAACAAAGGTAACACTAGTAATTTGAAGTTTCTTCTCTCTCCCAAGTCTTAAGAGGTTTTGCGCAGTGCACACACAACTTCTGATGTAGTTTTGTGGAATAATAATATAATTCGAGCTTAATTTTAGATCCCTTGAAGAAAAGTTTAGTCACAGATCTTTAGAATTTATTTATTAAAACTTTATTGTTCCATAAGTACAAAATACTTATAAAATTGGTGCACTTAATGCTATAAGCATTCTCTACCAGTCAACCATTGGGAGAATTAGAAAAACTGTGCGGCGCAAAAAGTTACAAGGGAAAATAGGTACTTAAAAATAAAAAAATAGAATTTAGTTTTGAAAGTAATAAGTATGTATTTCAATTGGCAATGCCTTAAAATGTGATAAACTAAAATGATACCTACTAAAGGAAGAAAGTTAAAATTAGCGACAGGCTCGATTAACATGTTACATGGTTAATCTAAGTAGGTAGGTTCAATATAAATTTGTAACCATCATGTAAAGTTCCATCGTGCTTTCATCATTGCTCAAGTTTGTGCTTAAATGTGGGCTTTGAGCATTTCCGTATCATCACGACACAATACCTATCAACATAGAATTTGGAAAACGTGACGCTAGACAATTTTATAGCAAATAAATTCAGAAATTTCATAGAAGTCAGGAGTTCACTTATTCTTATTCTTTATTTATTCTTATTGTTATTCTTTAGTTTACATTTCCCCTGCTCAAGAAACATTACAATGTTTTTGGTACTAAAATTAATATTTATTTATTATTTACTTTTTAGTTCGTAGTCGCACTATGTGGTAAGTGTTTATATTCTCCGGTAAGTGGGATTAAAATATACGTAATATAATCATTTGTATTTGGGAGTGAATTATTAAGTTTATTCTTAATGAAAGTATCTACCGCCTAACTTAAAATCATAGTATAGGTGGTATAGGCCAAAATAATACCTTACCTGTCCCATGTCGAGTTGGCGTACCATCATCGGTCAGTTACCTTACTCCTAATTCAATAAAAAATATTTTATACTCTACAACGTTCTAATACTTTTCTTTCAATAGCAAATCTCAACTTACCTTAATATCAGCACACCTACTCCCGATTGCATCCTCAAGATCTCGGATTCCGCTTCCTTGACAACCATTAGTACGCATGTTAGCGATGACGACTCACTCATTCCACGCTTGACATGAGTGACAAACTCATTTATAGCCATTTGATTCGAGTCCTGACTCAGCAACATACAGAACCTTAATGTAAATGGATTTCCAATGTCCACGATTTCCAATGTACGCGGTACTTTGACAAAGATTATATAGTAGTATTACTTTCTTACTCAGGCTTTTTGATGCACATATCATAATTTCTTTTGTGTCTATGTTGTCCACGTGTACGTACCTTTCCAAATTAAAAATAATACAGATGTGTTACTTAACTTATGAACAGAATGAAACCGGACAAACTCGAAACGAATTGAGCACTGTAACTATACCAATAGCTTGGACTATTCTAGATGAAGGGTTTTTTGTAGATTGTTTGTGTTGTTGTATTGCTTCGATTAATTGACATTAGTTTTTTGTAATTGTTACTCAGAACGCGGCTTGATTCGCTGTAACGTGTGAGTGAATCAAAAGCTTTATTAGTAGATAGTTATGAATTTATTTAAATGGAAATGTTAACTAAAACATTAATTAAATGATGAACATAGAGTGTCAAATTTGTATTCCCTTTATTTGATGTGAGTACCCTCGTTTTGCATAATTTATGCAGGCCAGCCGGGCACAGCCAGGTGTGGTCATTTCATTATCTGAAGATTATGTCCCGTATATTTTATTTATTTTTCATGAATATATTTATAGTCATTTTGTTGATTGAGGAAGAATGTAAGAATCCCTTTGAAATAACTTTATGTCTATATATAGCTATTTAGCACTATACTTAAATGAATTAATGACATTGTAAAAATCAAAAAATGGTAAACTTAGTTTAATTTTCTAATATAAAAAAAAATATCCTAATAATAATTTGCAAATAGTTCTCTCAAGCTAAAATACCACTGCTTCAGGAACTAACTCCGAACGATATAAAGTCAGTTTATTGCGAGGTTGCGGGTTCTACGGCTCAAATAACTCAAAGGCTTTGTCGCGCACTTGACGTAACCTGGTTTATTGTATACGGTTTTTTTTTTTAAATTGCCTAGGTAGAGACCGCGCGCGATTTCATTTCTATGGGAATTACGGATGCAATGTGTCAGCCACCATGAGTTCAAAACGTCGGCATAGATTAACTAAAAAATAAAATAAAAATAAAATGTTGATCAACTTAATAGTGTAAAAAGAAAGTTCGAATTTTATGAATACTGAGTTCGCTTGTCTTATTATGACACTAAAACTACTTTAAATACTTACTAACTAACCTATCATAAAAGAATGGCGCAGAAATATAATTTTCTTACATTTATGTAATTGATCTGGTCAAAACTGCTGACTTATTTACAGTCAATATTCAGTCAGAATAATTGTAATAAGAATCTGTTATCAATCTTTAATTCTTAATCTTCGATATTTAATGTTCATCGAAATTGTAAAAACGAAATGCTTGCCTCATTAATATTTTCCAAAAAAATCTAGTATGATTTTTAATCAGAATTTAAACAAGGTATACTTTTGTGTGCTTGAATCTATCAAACAATTACTCCCCGGAGGCAAGGATAGGGTATCAGCGCAGCAGGAAAATGAGAAAAGTTTGCACACCAGTTACATGAGTAGATGTAGGAATAGAGAAAACATTTCATAATACACATTGCGCTACGATCGAACACTCCCCTAATGTTGAAGTAATCACGCGTGCTATGCGTGTGTGCTATACAAGGGAAACGAGGAAGATACATCAACTTGTAGGTGACTTTCCTATATAAATATATATTTACATTATATGTTTATATTTACAACAATATTATTTTATCACTCTCACTGCCACTCTTATACAGATTTATTCAGTACAGCTCTGTCTACCCGTGCAGGCCATGGTGAAAATTTTGTAACGTGTTTAGCAGGCCATGCGGGCCGCTGGCGGACTCACTGTTTTATTTCACAAGCAAGCCGTGCGGTCCGCTAGGATCTCGTAATTTCATATCAATTCTGTAGCGCTTGGCCTGCTTTTACAGAAAAGTAAAGCTGCCAGATACAAAATTTACTTTTTTACCTACAATCCAAAAAAAAAAACCGTTGCTGTATCTTTAAATTTACAGGATTACTAGAGGGTTAGTTACAAAATTTAAAAAGCAATTTTAAATGATAGAAACTTAGTTTTTATGTTTCTGGCGAATGTTGATTTTCTACTCTTTCTTTACGAACTTGCTTCAGAATCTCTGATTCTTGATCTGTGGACGGCTGGTAGTCTGGGTCAACCTCGGAGTCCGACATAATTAATGCATTAATAAACAATTAACTTAATGCACAAGAAAGTAGTGAAAGAAAATGCTACTGTTACAAGCCGTGCGGGCGGCCGGTGGGGAATGATTAATTATTAGGTATGGCGTGACAGACTGTCAATTGTTTTAAATTATTACTGAATTTTTGTTAGAATTTGGCGCAAAAAATGCGGTACGCCGGCGGCCCTTACGGCTTGCTAGTCTCGCTTAGTGTAACATATAGATGGCGTGCTGTACTCGAAAACCTACGACCCGCCGGCGGCCCGTATGGCGGTGAGAGTGTTATATGTACTTACATATATTTCATAAACACATAATTATCATTTAATTTTATTATATTTACATATAAAACTATTCATATTTACTTTAATAATTATAATAACAATATTTACAAAACACATATCTACATACACAAAATACTGAGCATGGTCGGATAATGGCGTGAAATGCCGGGCCGTACACAAGAATCGTAAGTGTGCACCCGTTGTTGTTTCGCCTCCGCTGCGTACAAAAGGGGGTAGAAAAATAACTAGCCGCGCCTGCAGCAGTCGAGATTTGCTACCTACGTGTAACCTTCGATTTATAGTATGTGCTGATTTTTAGCCATCATACTTCCGCTGTGCTTGTGTGATCTATTCTATAAACTTTTATCTTGAGTTCCTTCATACTATCTCCTTCTGACTTTGCTTTGCTTGTGTGTTACTTCTGTGTAGTGAACAATAAACCCTGTTGTGTATACCTGGACTTTATTGCCACCTACTAAACCCCCTGAACCTAGCTGTTTTCACAGTCACACCGAAGCTTTGGAATAAGCAAGGTAGGATTGCATTACATATATACGCCTGCCCTGCTATAAACTTAAAGATTTTATTTAACTTAAAGATTAATACAACTGTCGATTTATCTAACACTTACATTAACACCTTTTTTACAAGCATAAAATAAACGCAAAATATCTATATACACTTATACTGTAAGTTGCTAAGGGGTAGAATATACTGCAGAATTTCAGAAAAAGCAAAAGTATTATTACTAAGGAAGAAACAGATTTCAAGTTCTCCTTTAGTAAAGAAGAAAGTGATTTTACTTATTTTGATAAAACTGATCAAGTCCCTCAAAAATATATCAAAGAACCATCTCGATCGAGTAATCTTTTAAACAAAGATACTTCATTGTATCAAAATCAGGCCATTCTTAAAAAAGCTGCAATTTAATGCCACACAGAATAGTCTAGCGTTTAATACTCCGTGTTTTGCATCGGAGTAAAAATTCTGATGTTTAGAATTTTTTGATTCTATTTAGAACACCTTTATTTACAACTATCACCAATCATAAACCTTACGCTTTGTATTATTATTTACTCATTAGCCGTATTCCGAGTCGTGGCCAACTCACGAGTGGATTAAAACGTACATGTGCTCTCATAATAGGAGCATTGGAAAAAGTAGTTTTAATAGTTTAAGAACGTTTATTTATGTACATATGTTAGCTACTTATTGTAAAATAAAATAACAAACTATATAAATCTTATTAACTTTTTATTCGCATATAGTTTAGGTTTACTTTTAAGTGTTTTGTGCAGAAAGTGCAAAAACTCTTGCTAATCCTTCTCTATCCATCTTTCAGCTGAGTATCTTAGGAACCATTTCTAAGATACTCGGCTGAAAGATGGATAGCTACTCTTGCTAGAGATTTAAAAGTATTTTTTACATATTTATATTGCCGCAAGATCAAAAGTAGTCAAATATCAAAAGTAGTTAAATATACGAAAAATGCTACAAATAGGTATATAGGATTGCAAGATTCGGGGTATATAGGATTGCAAGATTCATGAAAACCCATATTTTTCAATATCTTTCACATCAAAACAAAATAAATTGGAAAATCTCATAAAATGTGATGAATCGAACAAAATAAAGCAATATCGGTTTATAGTTTGCCCTCTACAGCCGGGCCGCGGTACACAACTACGGGGTAAATTCCCACTATCCCTCAGTGATTTTGCTCCCGCTAGGGAAAACTGGGTATTAATTCGAAGTAATATACCAATTAATTTTAATAACGGTAAATACCAATTTTATAACAGTGTAAAATGTAAAAAAAAACACAGCAAGAACAGAAAACATTAGCCCCTATTTTGGGACTTTGTATTTTGTTTGACTTTTGACGTCTCAGGTACGGGACACTGGGAAAATAAAAAAAAACTCTGTTGCCAACACTGGGGGCACTAGGACATTTTTTTAATAAATTCCCAGATTTCCCCAGTGGGGGCAAAGTCGATGGAGGTTAGTGAGAATAACTAACTACGCTACGACGGCCGTATAAAAGTTTTAATTGATTGGTTGTGCAATTAGTCTGATGGCTCACTGCTCTCTGAAGCTCCTTGACCTACCCTCACTTATACTAGGGTGGCTGAGCAGATTATTTATTTCTTACCTATATTTTAGAACCGAATAAAAAAATTTAAAGGTAATTTTGTAAGACATTTATATTTTTCATTTCGCTTTCCCGATTAGTGATAACTTGATAATAATACTCAATTGCCGGAATTACCTTTTTCCAGATAATTTTTAAACCAAACAACTGAATCCGTTTAAATGAAACTGTACAAGTCAGAAAATAGAGTAAAATCGATTAGTTACATATACACCGAAACAGTTATGAGCTAATGACAATTAAACCTTATAGTAAAAGGTGTGGTTAAAAGTGATTCGTGAGTGAATAAAGCTAAGTAACTTATTTGGATGGGTTTTTCATACCTAAAATAATCTTAAAAACGACTTTTTTAAATAACTTATACTTGATTTACTTGATAATTGGTTGAAGATTACTACTTTATATGAATTAATATCAGCCAGAAAATTCTATGACCGGAACTTGGTACAAAAGCTAGTTGTAAATATTAAATGGATCTTATTTATAACACGTAGAAGACGTAAAGAGGGTCTGTTTTAGATTAATCATGGGCTATTTCGAGAAGGGTTAGAAATTACGAGGTCCTCGCATTTAGAAAGTACTTCATCCGTGAAGTAAGTAGTGCGGCCATGCAGAACATACTAACATACTAACTTATATAGCACCTGAAAAAGTCTTTATAAACAGATAACTGTCTTTATAGTAGATACAATACGAAAATTAATTTATCGATACCAAAAATTAACATTGTACATATTGTTTTTAATTTTATTTAATTTTTTTTAATTTAATCACATTTTTTAGGATTTTGTAATTTTTTGTTTAGTTATCTACATACAAACTAGACTAGAAAGTTATAATTATAAGTAAAACTTTTGTTTAAAGTTGGATCACTAACGATATTTTATCAATATTTCTTGATGCTCGGAAATCAACCATCTTGACCTTTGTCTCCGAAAGAACTACTTTCAAAGCTAAAGTAAATCAAGGCGCTGTTATACAAACAACAATGCTGATAAAATCCATACTAATATTATAAATACGAAAGTCTTTCTGTCTGTCTGTCTGTCTGTCTGTCACCTCTTCACGGCTAAACTGCTGGACTGATTGTGATGAAATTTGGTATGGATATAGTTATGCACTAGGAGTAAAACATAGCCTACTTTAGGGCGCGATATAACCGAGGCGCACGCGGGCGGAGCCGCGGGTTACAGCTAGTAATTAATATTAGAAAATGTTCGTGGTAGGTGTTCATGGTAGCAAAAAAGCTGGCTGCAGTAATTGGAGGAGGTATTTTGTTATACTACAATATTGTGTATAACTGTGATCTGAACATACCTTAGAACTTGAGTTAATCGAACTTGCAAAATACATCAGTAGTTTCGAACTGTAATTATTTGGAAACCGACGAAATTGCTCAGTTTCAAACGGTTCTAAAGTTAAGATTTAACACATTGAATTGGAGTTTGAAAGTTCATTAGTACTACAAGTAACTCTATCACCTATTCAATGACAAAGCATCAGTATAATAGGTGATATTGCGCACTTAGTCATTAAATACGATACATGGCTTATAAGTAGCTAAGTTATCCTTTTTTATGCCCTTTCTGACTTGTCCTCTTCCTTTCCTTTACTTTAGCCACTTTCTTATATAGGGTACAATCTTTGACCATTTAATGATCAATATACGGCACAACATGTAAGCTTAGTTAGAACCTTTTGTACTAATCATCAATGGTACAAATGGCCCGCCCAGTCTTCTTCCACTAAGTTCTATTACCAACTATTTCTTGTGTAACAACTTTCCAGCTCATATTTTTCATACACAAACATGGCACAAAGTCTTCCTCTATTACCTACCTCTACGTCTATGTTTCTAATAGGTTATATCTTGCAAGATATAACCTATTAGAAACATAGACCTCCTCCTCAGATCTTGATCTAGCGGCCTGATTCTATTTTTTATCTACAAAATTATATATCAAGGTTGTCGGACCACTACCGGATAGGTAAGTGAATATCCCACTGCGCTTTCCGGACATAGTTTCAAATCCAGAACATTTTTGCCATCAGTTCTACGCACTTTATAACTACCTAGTTAGATTTATTCTTTTGCATTTCTAGTTTTAAAGGCAACTAGATTCAGCCACCGCAATAACTATTAAATGTTCCATTGTCACGTTTAATATTAAAATTAATTGAGCTTTGGTCATTAAAAATTGAAAGCATCCCACGGAAATTACGGAGTCCTTTCATTTTACAATTATTTAGTATAATAATTGCCCGAATATAGGTAAAGGAATGTTCCGAATATCTAACATTTTGATGTCTTAACTAATAGGCAGAAGAACCTATTTTCAATTATAAGATTATTATCATCAGATTTTAAGTGTTTTGCAAAAAGGCATAATTACTTATAGAGTAATAATTTAAGGTTATTTACTTAATTATTATTAATTTATACGGCTTTAAGTGTTCTACTAATTTTATCCATTTTAACATCCACAAAACGAATGTAACTATGCAGTCGTTCGAAAGTATATTTCCTTCTTTTTCCTATATACATTGCGAAGGAAGACCTAAAAAAAAAGCTAGTGCACGTTAAATTTGACCTATTTCCTTGTCCTTTAGAATTTAATTTTACACGCTGCTTCTGTTTCGATATCCATACTTTATTATGATAAGCATGACATGACATAACTTCTTAACGGTTTACTGCACTAGATTAAATTTTTGCGCACTTAGTGCACCAATATCACCATGATAATTATAAAAGGTTTTACAAATAAATATTTTTTAACTTGTGTTTTTATCCATTTTCTTTCTGGAGTTTCAAAGGCGCTTTTCATGTTTTAATAATATTTATCAGCACACAATTTTTCCTTGCCACTGAGATAATTTACTCCTTTGCGTGCGTGGCATTTCAACTATCTTTCTAGAGGTACTGGTCATTATGGTAAGTACGGTAGGGTGGTCAGGTTTATCTGCCCCCGACTGTACAGTGGGCCTAACAGTAAAGTGTATCACATTTTCCTTACAATTACACTTTCATTGGTATACTTTTAAATGTGGCCCAATATACAGGGATATTATCTACATCTTAAAATGTGTAGATATTATTGTTATTTAGATATTTATAAATGCATATTCTACGTATATTTGTAACATATAATAGCTGATATAGAAAAGAAGGTAGAATCCGCCACCAGCTGAACTTCTAGACCATAATTACTGTTGATTATATAGCCACTGGATGACATGATGTAGTCTATTCTGTAATTATAAACCACACGGTTTTCAACATTTTTTTGTCCGAGCGTCATTGTTTTGTGTTAACCGTTAAAATATTACCAGTTTTATTATCTTCAAAATATTTCAGATAATAAATAAATAATAAACTTGAAGCTGCAAATAAATAAAAGTATTTTTTATTAGTAGTACAAAAAATTAGGCACCATGTGATTTGGAGCTAAAATTAGCCAGTGAATTCTGTTAATTTGCAATCAGCGTCTCCTTCATGAAATTCTGGGTGATTTAATGTGTCCAATTACAGGAGGGGAACAGAACACTTAGAAGAACCCTTAATTAATATTGTTTCAACCCGTAGAAATACAGCGTAAGTAAAAGTTGTATGTAAGGGTATGTAACATTATTTATTAAAAAAACTAGCTTTGAATGTGTTGTGAACTCCTCTCGGGAACAGTGCTTTTTTCCGAGATGAAAGGTACCCTATGTCCTCCTTCTGATTCTAAGCTACCTAACCACCTATTTTCAGCCAAATCAGTGCAGTCGTTCTTGAGTTATAAATAGTGTAACTAACATGACTTTCTTTTATACATATAGAAGAAGAAGATAAAAGAAAACAATAGTTCCCAATGATTTATCACTTATATATATTATATATATATTTTTTTAACAGCGAATTTTTCCTTAAATTTTTATAAGCCCCTTCAAAATTCGTACAAATAAATATGTTAATGCATTTATATAACACAATCTAGAAAGTAAAATCCTTTACATATTCTTTTTTGCAAAGTTTCACAAAAACTAGACCTTCCGAGATATATTATTATTTGTTTCGTACCCGGCTCAACCCTCGTCAAAATAGCTAAGTATAACACGATAAATAACTTTCGGTACAGTCGCTTTAACTGATACCTTTAATAACTGGACAAACTATTAAATGACTTGCTTTCGCCCGCGGATTAACCTGCGTGAATTTCCCTCGGGAACAGTGCTTTATCCCGGGATAAAAGGTAACCTATGTCCTTCTCAATGCTTCATGTGTATGCAAAATTTCAGGATTGGCTCAGAAGAAAGGGGGGTGAAAGCGTAACAAACAAACAAACCAACTAACAAACTCACTTTCGCATTTATAATATTAGTTGGGATAACCATAAAGTATAGAAAATAGTTGCTCTATGTGTATTACCCGACTGAGCTTCGTGTATGCTAGTAGATATCAATTCTTAAAGTAACTTATATTTAGGAAATTGAAATGTGCATTATTAATAATTTCACTATCAAAGCTTATTATTTCTTTATTTATTTTCTCTCTTTTTCTGCATTTTAAATATTATTTATAAATAAAAAAAGATAACATTCAAAAAATAAAAAAACCAATGGACGACGAAAAGCGGAGGGTAGAAGCAATGTGCCAGTGGTCAGGGCCCCAGAATGAGGAATCTAACAATGCGGGCCGTGTCTCTGTCTTACCACCTTCTTATATGTTTCTTAGTCCAACTGCCAAGCGAGAGCCTCTCTAGATGATGGTCGAGACTCGTCGCTATAAGATCGTTCGCACTGACGACAATCGAAACAATTAGACGACGTGTCAAATGCAATTACCTAAATAAAAAAAATAGATAATAAAATGATTAGATAAATTAGGATTTTACGTAACCACCAAATATAAAATCCTGAAAGATATTTGTGTTGGCAACTGTACTTGCTTCAAAATATTGCCAATCTTTTGTATTAGTCTGCCAGTTCTCTTTTTATTGGTTCGAATAATATGATGATGAGGATAAAACTTCTTCTTCATCGGATCGTGTTTCTTAGTTTCATGTTTGGTATAATAAAATGTATGGGATTGACATAAGATTAACCAAGTGATTTACCGCAGCTTATGTAAATCCCATACATTTTGTTCTTGTCGACATTCGTTAGGGTTTTGAAATTGTGACTTTGGCTTAGCCCCCAGGAACTCTTCGATCGTGGAACGGGCGTCCGCTAAAACGTGATTTAAGTTAGGTTAGGTGGTAGATTACTTATGTATAAAACAAAATTATTAAGTACCCTTTCTTCTGGATTCGCCGTAGTCTACTAATAAGATTTTTCATATTTTTTTTGTCCGAGCGTCATTGTTTTGGTTTAACCGTTAAAAAATTACCGGTTTTATTATCTTCAAAATATTTCAGGTAATAAATAAATAATAAACTTTAAGCTGCAAATAAATAAAATTGAATAAGTTTTCTCAAACTTTCTGAATCTTCAGTTCGTTCTAAAGTTTTCCAAAGTACGTCATTTGGCTCATGAATTGATATTATTTCCTCTGAACCTTTACATTCATGATATATAACTGTTAGAGCTATAATTGAAGGAATAATAATTATTTACATTAGAATTTGTTGAGAGAGGGTTATTTTTTTTACACTTACACACTGAATACCGCAGTGATGAAGCTCATGTTTATATAGGTGTGGCCATATTTATTTATATCACATTCACCATGTTTTCAAGCTCAAGTGACCCAGCACACCACAGAAATGAGAATGAAGAAGAAGTATTCTAAATTCTGTGCAGCACACCCTGTCGTCAGAGTTCTTTGAAACCGCTTCTCGGCCTCTGACGTGATTATTTTAAACGGCGACCAGATAGCAGCCGGGACCTACAGCTTAACGTGCCTTTTGAAGCACTGAATCGTCTTTATTATAAGACAATCAGGTGATTTAAGATCTGCAATTTACTTATCAAACTGGAAATATTATTATTGTTTGTTTAAACAAAACAGAGTAAACAAAGCCAATATTTTGTATGGATACTTGAACATAACTTTTAATAAATACATTGAGAAGCTTAAAAAATTCCGCCCTCAATTTGCCCAAGTTTCTTTTACTAAGACCAGGATCAGAAAGAAGAATCGTCTAGAGAAATATAATAAACAGAATTGTGCAATATGCTCTGGGTATCTGTACTTACTCTTGTGGCCCAGCCTTCTTGCAGACGGTTAATTAAATCTCTCCTTGTTCCGAGCATAAACACCAATCAAGTCTATATTAAGTCTGTCACTATTGTGTGCTATCTTTTTAATAAAAAAAAGTAAAAGAAGAAAATTAGGAAGATAAGACTGGTTTTCTTTACAATTTGTAGGTATTATAGGTCTTATTTGCACAAGTCTAATTTCTACAAAGTAATGATTACAGTGGGCTATATAAAAAATTATACCATTTTACTCTTGCCCGTACTTACGGGACCTTATAGTCTTCTATGAGGTGGTATACTTCTTACATGAAACTCGTATTTTCTTTTAACCTTTGTTTATTTCATATCCTTTGCACTCATCACGTTATAAGACATAACTTTTCAAAAAAGTGAGTCTTGAAATACAAGAAGACTTAAGTTAGTTGAGAGAAAGAGAGAGAGTAAATCATAAACAAGTATGTTTAAATATTTTTCCGAATCTAAATTAAGAAGCATTCATATGAAAATGTACCTTTGTTTTGTTTTATGTTTATACTTAATGTTCTTTAAATTTGCTCACGTATTCCGGTACTCCCTGAACTGTTGACAAGCTAATCTCTCATGCGACTGAAGGTAACGAACCAACGTTTCTTCAAATTTAACTTCGCGCTCACTCGGATGTGACTGCAAACATCATGAAAAGATTAACCGCTGTCTTGTTCATATATTTTTAAGTATAAAGATATATAGTATATATAGTACTAGCGATCCGCCCCGGCTTCGCATGGGCATAAAAACCTTCCTCTTGAATCACTCTATCTATTTAAAAAATCGCATTGAAATCCGTTGCGTAGTTTTAAAGATTTAAGCATACATAGGGATATAGGGACAGAGAAAGCGATTTTGTTTTATACTATGTAGTGGTAATACTTTTGATTTTCACGGCTTATTCCGTTGCCACAAACTCTACTCAACCTCACTTCAAGTCAGATTCGTCGAAACTATCTTCCACACCTTAGGAAATTCCTCACTGGAGGTGAGTACCTAACTGTCAAATATAAGGTTAGTCGAGAGGTATCCTAAGAAAGCCTCGCAGTTGATTTTGGGCAGAAATGTAGGAAATTAAATTAGTTCTCTAAAAATTGTGTGAGGTTTATTAAATAAATATGTATGATCTGGATATGTCCCCAAGGAAACAATTAAGAAATAGGCCATATAAAAAAGTGCTTTTTACGTACTGGCTATGATATCAATTGTTAAATAATTAAAATGCTATAATGGATCTTGGGAAACAAAGTTTCATTAGTAGTTGAATCATAAAAGAAAACAGTCTAACAGACTTTCAAATAAGCTATAATACAAAGTAGTTGTATATTGTAGAGTTAGATACATTTTAAATCATTTTCAATCCGAAGCAATTTGTAACTTTGTTTTAATTCTTATAATAACTTAATTTACTAATACAATAAATCAGAAGTTTATTATTCAGCGGATCAATGATAGGCAGTCCGGGTCATACTTGGCCCAAAGGCTTTCGATTTCCATACAACGTGGAAATGCAGCTAGTATTATGGGAACTTTTGGGCCAGGAATGATAGGGGTGGGCTTTTAGACAAAATTTGCATGAAGAAGCTTGTTGCTGATTAAATAATGTATCTTAATATTGACGAACCTTCGTCATATAGGTTTTTTTAAGAGTTTTAAATGCATAACTCTAAAACTACCGATTGGAATTTTAAAGATTCAACTCTTTGGCATGTTGTTTTGATAAAGGGTATTGTAAATGTACCTAAGTCTTTGAATTTTATAATTATAATTATATTGGAAATATATACATGTATATATTGGAAAATTAACCTGCTTGTAATTCGTCATCGCCTAACTAAAACTTAATAAAAGCAACAACTATTAGAGGATTGAAGTTAATTAAAAGTTTTCTGCAGTTCGTTTTATAGAAAATATGTTCTTATCTTCGTAAAAGACTTTCCAAATCTTTATTAACTCAAATCTCAAGTTTTTTTGCTAACAATAGGTTGAGTTTAGTTTGAGAATTGTATCAACTTGAAAAGAGGTAAAAGTATTTTTTCAATGAATTTAAATATGATTTTGACATAATATACGTATGTTATTTTCTTAACTTTTTAATCTTAAAAGACACAATAATAAGAAACAAAAAGTTATCTAGTATATCTACTTTTTAGGATGATGTTGATGGGATCAAAAAGTATTTATTTAAATGCAAAACTATATTTTGTAGCATTTTCTCGGTAAGTGAATAAGGAAATCACCTCGTGAGTTTTCGCTCATAATTACACTCCTCTGTGAATTTAATCTGTCTGTAAGTGTCGGGACCAACAGCTACAAAATATTATGAACATAGAAAAATCCTTAATAAAAATTTTATCTGGCAGTCCAACGTCAATTGCGATACGATTAACAATATTATCAAACAATAAAATATATTAAATGTATACGATTTTTGGTAAGATTTTCTATTAACACGTGGAACGAGTCTTCGGCCACCGGTTACCGATAAATTGAAAAGCGATTGAAGCGTGAAACGTGATAGCCCGAAGAAGCAAAAATTTTCACTATGGTAATAAGAGGGAACACAGATTTTTGAAAATTTTATTCATAAATTTTGGAACGTACGAGTATCCACTCTTTAGAATAATGGAATTAATTCAAAGGTCCGACGCGTAGAAAAACTTAAGTATATATTTAAAGCATGTAAGTATGTACTAACTGCCAATAGAACTTGTGGAAAAGCTCCACAAACTTACGAAACTCACAGAGATTTTCAATGCGCCCACACCTGTACTATATATAATGTGGACTCTATATTTATTCAGGGCTGCGTGGCTAACAAAATTACCTATGTAATAGCTTCACAGACGCAATTACAGCCACACTTCAGCCATCTGCATCCACGCTTGAACGTGTAATGTACTTAGATGGCACCACTTAAAATAATTTAGTTTGCCGCACTTAGAGATTCGAGAGTGGCTTCGACCGCTTTTGTGGGTCGATCAATTTTATAGTTTAATTAATTCAAGTGCTCACTGCTTTGCTTTGGAGACGGAAAAAATGCAAATTGTAAGTAATGAAATTCAAGTGATTACGAGTATTAGCAAGGGCTCTTATGACGAAATCTGGTTGGTTTAAAAAAAAAACAAAATCAGGAACGGAAAGCGCAAATCAAAATAAAAAAATAAGGTTATTAGAAGTTACCGGTTATATTTAGAGAAAACATATATGTACACAAGGTAATGCCCTCATTTTTTTTATTTAATGCTTTTGCGCATGGTTTATTTTGGGTCTATCAGCTAGTTACTACAAAAAATACATTCACGACATCTAATGGAATTAGCCGAGGTAATACTGCTGACTAATTCGGTCAAGTTCAACAAACTGTGAGTAGGATCCCCAGAGAATTTTGATTAAATTAATTTAGCAACAGTGAACTTAGACCTGGCTTACAGAGATAATAGCCGACGGCTTGATTTAGCTTAGATAAACAATTTTCTTCACCTCTACGCTGAAGTATTGGACCAGTTCCTACATTTGGACCATTTCATACAAGTGTGTGGGTATCCAAATGGATACCCAGATAATTAAAGTATTCTTTAGAGTCAAGTTGCGAACCAAAGAACATGGAACTGGTGTCTAATGTAGGTACTTATATCCGGCTTTATAATACACCACTATCTTTTATCACTATCACTACATAGTATAAAACAAAGTCGCTTTCTCTGTTCCTTTGTCCCTTTGTATGCTTAAATCTTTAAAACTACGCAAAGGATTTTGATGCGGTTTTTTTTTTAATTGATAGAGTGATTCAAGAGGAAGGTTTTTATTCCCATGCGAAGCCGGGGCGGGACACTAGATTATTTATAATTGCCTATTGTAAATCTTGTCACTAGACAATATTTCGATTTGTATTTTGTTTTTAGGTGCAATAGTTTTAACTTACTAACCATCGTATTAGAAGTATACGTACAAAAAGTTTGAATTTTAACTGGTATTTTTCTTGATATTGATATAATAATGTTAGTAGATAGAGCTAAATGGCAATCCTACAATCATAATTCTCAATTCCAACATTTAGCTTAGATAATATTTCCAAAAATTGTTTGTTCACCTAGTTTCAGAAAGAATTTTTGAACAACTATCCAATCCAAGCGTATCATACGTAAAAATCTTGATATTTTATAGTCAGTCGGGTCGAGTCGAGTAAGAACAAATCTTCATTCTTTCCAGGAAAACACCGGGAAATGAGAAAATGCTCTTCCATGAAGGTGCTTGCTATCGATTCTTACTTGTTAAGATTTAAAATAAAGACAGTTACAGATGCAACACAAGTATGATTTAAGAAAGAAACCGACTCATGAGTGAAATTATAATAAAAGAAACATTAAAATTAAAATATTGTAGTATTTTGTGTAGGTATACTTTTAAAAAAACCTTTGCAATAAAACTAAGTACTCCCCCTTACCTAAAAATATAATCATGGCTGGTTATATCGATCTACCAATTACACTTGTAAGTATGTAAGGCAACGGTATGATGTCAAAAATTTTCCGTTCATGAGTTACTGAATTATATTGGTAATTATTTTTATATCGGCCGTTTTCCTTGTCGTTAGTCTTTCCTTTCTTCTACCTCCCTGGTTATGTTCTACGTAGAAATCTGCCACCAGTTATTTTATTCGTGCAAATTGTGCTTCCGTAATATTATTATTTTGTGATAGAGCCGACCGAATATTTTATCCCCAAAAGGCACTTTTGAAAGACGTATTCTTACGCTAACGTACCACTTGAATTTAGAACGCTCAGTAACGGTGATGCCTCGGTTGCTTTTCCATCAAGTTAAGAAAATATACTGGAAAAATTACACGTAATACGTATTCCAGTTTATATCATTACCCAAATTTAGTTGGGTATAAATTTATTTTTATTTTCAGAACAAAGCAAAATAAAGTATATTGCTGAGTTAGTACTGTACTATATGTCGTTTCGGCGGATAGTTATCGAATGGGAAACGGTTCTTTAGGTCAGCAGTTATAATGGACTAGTTTTTAAATTCGATATCTAGAACAGGTGCGAGTCCTGTTACACAGTATTTAAATATAAAAAATAAAAGTGTCGATTCTATCACAATGCCTTAAAATTATATGTTTAAATCGTTGGTAACCCTTTTTCCCGTGACCAATACCGAACAAATACAATATTGCTTGTTATTCACAAAGCATTTCACTGATATCAACGTTCCTAATGCAATAGCTACCAGCCATTTAAACAGTGACAAATATTTTATTTTAAATGAGAAGAATTTTATTTTGGCAAAATTAGTTTTAGCGGGCGGACCCTTAACTCTGCAATGAAAGAGAGAAAATTAAAAATAAACGTTGTCTATTAATTGTTTATGTATTCTCAGGGTCTCTATTTTCGAAATGAAAATATTTATTCGACCAACTGATTTTGAATCATTGAGTCATTATATTTCGAAAATAGAACCCCAGAGCAGAAATATCCTCGAGATGTTAGTAATAGCAACTTGACAGTGCAAGAGCTCTCGTTGGTACGTGAGGCTGCATTGCCTCAGAGGTTTTGTGAGCACCTGTTGAGAGCACTTCCTGGAATCAGACTGTCTTGCTTCATATTTACGATGGAAGCTGGAAACAAAGTTACCTTCATATATATACCGCTATAATTATTACAGAACGCATTATTAAGATACAGAATATAATACCACAAATACTATCATTAGTTTAGAATGCCCCTAGTGTGACTTTTTCTTTTTTCTTAGGATTTTGTATGGAATTTCTTAGTTGCCTTACTATCCGCCAGAGGCGCTTTACAGGTCTGCCGTATAAAATCGCTCATACTAGGGGCACAGAACTATCATAGCGTTTTTTAGTCTAGATTCAGGGGTTACTTTGCAAAAGTCAAAGTTACAAGTACTTAGGAACAAAGGAGTCTTAATTAATATAAATAAGTCATTAAGTTTAAGTGTTGATAAACGGTACAACGGTGATGCAGTAAAACAAGATGCAATCGGGAAAAAGCGAAGAGAGATGGAAAAGAATATTGATACTGATAACAGAAAAAAATCAGAGTAGAAGTGGTTTTACAGCAATCTCGTTAACTTAACCAGACCAGCTCAATCCCAAATAGCACAGTGGGAACGATTGAATAATGTATGGCGCACAGCCGTTTTGCCGAATCTAAATAGATTGCGGTCTGAATTGGTAGACCTAACAGCAGTTTGAAACAAGAAAATGAATAATTTCGAAGCGCATTTTTATATATTTGATAGTCATAGATAGAAAACGGTAGGTATTCTAACACCCAATAATAACGGTCGTTTATCCAGTAAATAAACATAACATTAGGTTTTAGCGGATTGGAACATGATTCTATAACTAGTTTGGTTCTCCTATCATCATCATCATCATTTCGGTCAATCTACCATGCAAACCCTGGTGTCAGAGTTTTTCTGAACCGCGGGTTAGGTGATTCAACCCTGCAATGTCCTAACCAGACTGGAAACAACTAAACAAAGTATGCTTCCCGTGGGAATCGAACCCACGACCCTCAGGTCTACAGGCAATCGCCTTAACCACTGGACCACGGAGGCGTTCGGTTATCCTATAAGAATGGCAGTTGTTCAATTGTAATAACCAGTATACGATAAACGAGCTGAGAATGTAATTGGCAAGCACTCTCTGATAGAAGAAGTTAATGATTTCCTAAATTACTGAACTGTGGCCCATCAATAAATAACAAAGTTGTTACAAAATTTAAGGGTAATACAAAATACTCTGACACCACGGTCAAAGTCAATGAACTTTGTTACACAAACGGAATTATTGAATTGGGGATGGTTCTCTTTAATTTTTTATAGAGATGTTCCGATAATACGCCGCTTATACCCTCGGAGCTCAGTGGAATTGCTTCAAATCCGATTAATTCGAGCCGACTCAGAACTGTCTATTGTGCGAAATTTGTCCTAAAGACACGGACTTTCTAAGGAATTAGTTACAGCCGTTACAGAAAGTTATAGGCATTTTTTGTATTTTTTCTTTAAAGGAAGATTACATTTTATTTTAATAGAAGAACAAACATTTAGTTCGTCCATTTCGGCTAACATATGGTATTTTACTTTTTCTTATATATAATGTGAATGTAACAAAACATTATTGAATTTAAATAGAATTTACAGACAAGATAGATAATAATCTATGCAAGCAATGTTTTCATATATTTTGCTTTTCAAAGTTTGGTTGAATAACAAACATTTAAACACGCAAAAATTACAAATATTTAGTACAATGGCAAATTTTCCAATGTTTTCATAGTAATAATATCCGAGTACTGTTTATCAATATAAAAAATGCAAGGTTAATAAGTACAGTTTACCTTAAAATAAACAATGGAAAAGTAACTGAAACTCGTCGACAAAGCTGAAACTCGTGTTGTGTTGCCACGTGCACGGATTAAGTTATTTTTTCCTAACCAGTACCCAGTATTCGACAAATTCTGAATGGGTGAATATTAAAAAAAGTTTTGAAGAAAAAGTCGCAGTAAAGCGAGAGGGTACTACCACTCTACACATCGAATGGCTCTACCAACCTTCGGAAGAGTGCGCTGTACTTGCTGAGCTCTCTTGATCTTACAAGTTCTCATGTGTGTCTTCTTATCTGCTATCTAGCATCAACGACTAGAAGGTATTGTCAATGCACCATCATAATCATCCTCATTTTAGCCGCAGTCCTTATATATAGAGTGGATTAGGGATCCCCCAAGGATTTCCAAAATGACTTTGCCTTTTCTTGTCATCGACTGTCAATATATGTCAAACCCGTACTATTATTTTTATATATGTCACATACTAAACCTGCTTCCAGGACCTACAATATTGTTTCGTGTCGAAAGAATTTTTTATCGTTCGTTCTTATCTGACGCCTCCTAACTATATCTTAAACATAGATTATAAGCACCTACCTGCAAAATTTTTGCATCATGATATAGTTTTTAACTTTTCTCATTTGTTACATGAGTGACATTGCTTTTTTATAGATACCTAGTATTTAGGTTAGCAATTTAGTATACACCAGATAGGCGTCGCCGTAGGCTAAAGATATTTATGAGTAATTTCGCTGTCTTCCATAAACTTCCTCATACAATAACTCATCTACTCTGAACGGATCTTTCTCCTTTATAATTTTTAAGGTTGTATCTTTCGCTACATTATGATAACTCAAATTACTTTTACGTTGCCTGAAAGAGATTACTCCATGGTCCTAGACATGGCGGCACTGTTTATTATTATAACCCTTGGTTTTATACGAATTAGAATTTCATACATACCACATTTCCCGGGTCGCGCTATTTATCACCGGCTGCGGTAATCTTCGCATCTGTCCGGACATCGCAGACTAACCACACGAGCCGGATTACCCGGGCGCACGGTCTAGGCTGATTTATGCTGAATCGCCAGGTGCAACATACAACAGGCATGGGTACAACAGCGAAACATAATTAACTCTACATAAACCGTGAGCAGAGAATAGAATTACAATGCCATCGGCAATTCCCGCGTGATACCTGACTGCCAAATCGGGCAAATTTTAGTTCAAATCTCTATGCTGCCGGCCCCGAGGCATATCCGCGCGGCAAAAGTCGCCAGCATATTAGGGGGCCTGTAGCCTCACAACCTAAGGTGGTAAGTAGGTATAATTTTCACCATGGATCACTTAATTTTATCACATTCCGTTGTGAGCCTCCACCATCAATTAGATCATAGAAACTACCACCGGCCAACACCCACTACTCTTAATCTCAGTATGCTTGCTACACACACACTATTTGAGGCGGTGGAAGAACGGGGATGGAAGTGTATAGGAATAAAACTGATAAGGCAATAAGGTCACCCATTGTTCATCTTGTCACAGACAGCAATTCCATATGTAACTTCTACTAGTGATGAAGGAACATCAAAAATTCTACAAGGACTCACGTAACCGTAAATCAATTTGGAAGAGGGAATATCGTATGCGTTTTATGTTGGTACTTTAAGAACAAGAGCAATCAAATCAACATTTCAAAGCGCATTTCTCCTCAAGTTTAGTAGTTACTCTAGGAAACTTATTTCACAATAAGTTTTCTTTGAAACTTCGCTTTATCACAGATTTGTTTCGCCTACTTTTTATATCTGCAGCAATCCTGTATACCCAAAGAAGTTCGAATCACGCGCGGTCTATGACGCAATTTTTTTTCTTTTAATCTATGTGTTACCTTAATATTTAGAGTCACATGACTATTAGGAAATGTAAATATTAGATGGTATGTACACCCCTCATTACATGTTTTTTTAAATAAACGATTACGTTGACAGCCAAGCATATGGACCATGAAAGATCTGCGCGCGGACACAGTAGCTCGTAATACATTGAGTGTCAATTGTGCGCTGCCAACTAGGAGCCTAGGAGTTTGGACACAGCACCCAATAATTTTGCCCCCTCTTTCACCCTTCAAACTGTATCTGGATGAAATCTCAGTTTTGCTAGATGATCAGTTCACGTCTTTAGAATACCTATATTATACATACCTATCTAAACCATATCAAATTAACCAAAACCAATCAACGCTTTGATTGAATATGCATTGTACGTATTGTTACAATATCTAAGTGGCATAACTACGAGTATGTACAGTGGGCCACATATCTAGTAAAGTATACCGTGCTTAGGTGGTATACTTTAGTAAGCTTCCTATGAGAATAAAACCTCCAAGCCTCTGGGTAGAGTACCTATTATATCTAAAGATATTAACACTAACAAACAAACCTACCTACTCATCATTGTTCTAATAACCCGTAAAACTATAAAGACGCCATATTAAATGGTAGAAACATTTCAGTATTTCACAAACGTTGTCAATATACAGCCAGCTAGTCCCAGTATGAAAGATAAGATACACATACACACCACACGGCTTTATATAGATTACCCGAGTGATATGAATTTCGCTGCCATATTAATTTTGTCTCACATCCGTCCGACGTACCATTTTACCGGAAAAGCGATACCGTACTGGCTAAGATATTAGGCGCTGAGATGTAAATTAAAGAAAGGATACGTTTCACATTTACATACAAAGACACGTGTATTAGGTAAAAAAATTACGTGTTCATATATTTTATATCATTTAGTATAGTGTCCCTGGACTTATAAAGAACTAGCTGAGGACGCAACCGTCTGTAAAAACACCAAAAATATTTATCTTTTAGTTAAAAATAGTTTTTTTTGTTGTATTCTTAATTATTTGAAATTTCATAGCTCTTGCCCTATCTACCGAACATAAGTGTGAAACAGTAAAAATATTTTGTCGTACATTTAGTATTTTTGACTGAAATGCTTAGAGGGATACTTAAAAAGAATAATAGCAATGCGAAAGCAAGAACATTATGTGTAAAAAAAACTTGTTTGTAACTAGGTATTTACAAATGATAGTTGGACGAAAATGTTGCTCTCTTACGGATAGTAGTGTTGGTTGGTCCTCGTCCCTAATTCGTCTCTCCTTTTTACTCTATGAGACCAAGGTTTACATGAAATATATTTTCATTTTCATGCGCCAGCCGCCATCTGTCTAAGCAATTTTTTGTATCCCTCATCTCGTTTGTTGTTAAAAATTTAATTCTTTCATCTGACACGCGGTTGGATTGAAACTACGGATAGGTAACTTACATAATGAACAGAACATTGCAACTAAAATTTAATCCACGGCTGTTACATATTTTGTAATAAATTTAATAAAATAAGTACTCTCTCTTCGAAAGTTTATTCATTAATTAATCATAGAATTTGGAAATCGCGCGCGGTCTCGAAGGCATTTTTTTTTTATCTATGTCATCAATATAACGAATTATAGGAAACTTTCTATAAATAATCAATGTCACTATTTTGGGAAATTTTAAAAAGTATGTGTTCCGTGCGACATATCAATAAAAGGGCGTGTTGGGAGGACATTTTGAGAATTAATCAGGAGTTCAATCAGTTCGTATCATTCAACCATTTTTTTTGTGTGTTCAGTCCTTCGAACATCATGGCGTCTAGTTGCTCGAAGATATATTCAGACACGGACTACAGTTCAATTTACATTAGGTACATATATGATACCTATAGGTACTTTCTGAAGAAATTTTCAGTTACAAATACGAGTACACTGAAAAAAATTGGGCTGGTTTTAAAAAGTCAGTTTATATTTAAAAAAATTTAAGTCATAAAATATAAAAATAAATCTGTTGGCTTTAACTAATAATATGGCTCATATCAACATGACAATATTATGAAAAAATAGATGGTCTAAAACCACACATATTTTTTGTGTCACGGATCACGTCCTGAAGCCGTAATAAGAGGGAAGGTTGATAACCGTAAAAACATCGTAAACTACGTAGCTAGGTACCTATTATGAAGGTAGATATATTAGACATACCTATTAGGAATATGAAGTCTCGAAACTTATATATGTCCTTGTTACAACGAGATTTAACTATACTATGTTTAGATACATAGGTACAGTACAATAAGTATGTATTTCATATCTCAAGAATGCTATCTTTTGCATAGAAAAGTAGCTCATAAGCTACTTTTCTGGATAGTTTGCGTCCCAACTATATCAGTAGGTGCCTACGTATCAAAGATGACGTAATTTAATCGAAATCGATTAAATTACGTCATCTAGGCGTAAAGAGTAACAGGCAGACCAACAGAATTATTGTCGCTTATATGCCTACCATCAATATTGATAATTCTAGCAGTTGAGATTAGATGAGGGTCGAAAACACCCTAAAATTTATTTATTAATGGACTCTCCGCTTATCGCGCATTTTACTAAACGGCAAACTTACAGCACAATAATACAGAGCGTAGTTTCCACTTATGGAAATGAAACGCGAATAAAAAGGAAATAATAATTTCTTTGCAAGTGATGCATGTCTGAGCGAGCTTTCATAAAATATAAGCTTTGCAAAGCTTTCTAGCTTTCTAGCAAGGTAATCTCGCTAATGGGGGTCGAATCCAGGGCTAATTATTAGAGTGTCGTATGTGCGAACGATTTGTCTTTTTTATATTTAAGCTAGCTGACAAAAGGAAGGTATCCATATTTTTTAAAGAGTCGACGAAAGTGTAAAATAGGTTAAATTGATATTATTTTGCTGAAGAGTTTGTTGGTTGCAACGCTTATAATATAACTAGAACTACTGGTGGGATAAAAGAATATTTCTGCATAGCCTGATTCTTGGGAAAGCCTATAGGCTACGTACAGGATATCTCTGGCCAGGTGAGGTAACGGTAGAACCCTAGGCAACCAAACTGGAAACATCAAAGCACCTAGGTACTTATAGTGGAAATCGAACTCACGACCTAAAGGTTGTAAGGCCGATGCCGATAGCTGTGAAGATGTACAGTACACACACAAATACCTCTACATAGGTACCTACCCATTCAAAACGAGAGCACGAACTTGCATACCTAATACGTAGCAACTTTACTCTCAAACGCGTCAAACTTTGAATTCAACCAAACTTTGTGATATAATTACCATGTTTAAAGTTTGTTTATCTCTCATTACGGGGTGGTTGTTTATCGAATAGATTGCAGAATCGAGCTGCTTGGTATCAGTTTATAAACCACAACATGGTCTCATTATAGTGTAAAACAAACACAGAATAGAACACTCGTTAGCAGACATAATTTAGTTTATTTGTTAAGTTTTTTGTTGGTCTCTCGCTTCACTTAATTGTAAAACTAAGGACAAGGTAATGCTCTAAGCGAGTGAAAACTTAATGAAACTGGCAAATATTAATACAATTAGCGTATATAATATACAATTAGCGTATTCAGAATCTGTATGAGTAAAATGGCGAATTAGTAAAAATTACGAATAAGGAAACTTACCGGTGCCATTGATTTTTAATTTTTATTTTTTGTTTCTCGAGATCATTGGACGGTCGAAAAAATGAGAAAAAAAAAGAGAAAGTTGTTCTGACGGTCCATCTAATGAGAAAATAAGTCTCACAAGATGATCGAATTGATGAATCTAGCTATCTAGCTAGTGTGAATATTTTGACACATTTTTGTTCGTCTCTCGCTTCACTTTTGATTGTAAAAACTAAGGACAAGATAAAAAAAACCAAGTCGATAAAAAAATAATTTATTGATTGATAAGGTATAAAAAATATTGAAACTTAGAACTTATGAAACTATACATTTCAATATTTTACAAAACTGATATTTTATTATGACTTTCATATTTCACTACGTATTTGTCTGTTTTTTTTAATTGCCTAGAAAGATTCAGTGAGCCATACAGTATAATATTATACAGATTTTCTATGTGACCCATTGTACATCCAGATGCAATAATTGTTCCATGAAATTTATAAGGCTTTACAAGTAATTTAATTTAAATAAGATTATCAAAAGGGTGTGACTAAATTAATTGTGGATATGTGTGGATTAACATTATTCTATCAACAACCATCATTGTCGATATATGTGACTATCGCAATAAAGGCCTGCAACCTTGTATAATATAAATGACATCGAAATTAACTATAATCACACAATATCATTCAGTTAAATTAATAATCACAGATTCTACTTTTACTGTAAAAATATTTTACAGGATTCATGAATAGTTATGACCATCATGAATCAAAATCATTGGCTATGAAGATTTTCAACGGACATACTCTAGATGGCAGCACTACATTACATCGTTAGATCCGATCTTAGAGTATTAAACAAACAGGAGACGGCACGCGTACCTTTTTCTGCCACAATGCAATATTCGAACATGTCGCTACGCATATTTGACAAAATTATCAAACCCAAGCAAAAAAAAAATACACGCACACAAGTGCAAGAAGTATGACCGGCGGTCTATACTTTTGGCAGAGGGAGACGCCTGTCAGTGGCCACTTCGGTTAGTTAATGCTCTAAGGATCCAATACACTGTTGTGATTGGTTAACAGTTTAAAAGTTCGTTGATGTTCAAATTCAACTGACGTTTGACTTTAGTGCCATTTGACACATGCCATTTAAAATATTGAAAACCTATTTCCGATAAATAGGAAATTCATGTTACCAATAAAATCTCCTTAGGCCACGTAGTCCGATCGGAATTTCCCGATCATCGGACGACGAAGACTTATTTTTTCTAAAATCACTCGTAATAATGCAAATTTTATTTCCATGTCAACGTTATTTTTATTGAAATATAAACAAACTGATGGCGAAAATTATTCGTTAGATCTTAATTTGATTTTCGTAGCCATTTTAACATCAATTTCAGTAACATTGGCCAATTATACCAAATGACAATAAAAATCCTATCGATCAACCTATTATTTTTTAGGACAACATTTGATCAATCCCTATGTTAAACTTTTGGTAAGTAAGTCATCAAATCCATACTAATATTATAAATGCGAAAGTCTGTCTGTCTGTCTGTCTTTCTGTCTGTCTGTCTGTCTGTCTGTCACCTCTTCACGGCTAAACGGATGGACCGATTGTGATGAAATTTGGTAGGGATGTAGTTAACGACCTGAGGTCAAACAAAGGCTACTTTTGGGCGCGATATAACCGACTCCCACGCGGGCGGAGCCGCGGGGAACAGCTAGTGTATAATAAATCTATGATGCAAATTATTATTTTTATTTATATCAACATGCTAGTAGCAAATACCATTGTCAAATTCTTCAAGCTGCCTAATCTCTTTATCGATGCCCAAAACTTGTAATCAGCAAATCAAGATTTAAAAATTCATTAAAATCTTCAAACATTAAACGTTATTAATGATAAAAAATTACCGAAAATATACTAATACAAAACAATCCCTCCCCCTGAAATACCGCCTACTTTTCAAATGGCCAATATTTTAAAATAAAATAAAAAAATGACCAGATTTGAAACAAATTCATTATTTAATTACAGCCCTTTTTCGATATCACTTAAAATCAAATCTAAAAAATAAAGCACTGGCCGATTCACAATAAAATTACGAGTACAATTATTATGGCAATACCGACAACACAAAGAATAAGGCGTCAACGTGACACATTTTTTTCTATTTTCCAGATGCTATACAACCTTGATTATAAGAACCTTTTTCACCAATGGCATACACAGAAATGTGTACTTAAACTGGCACCTTAAGTTAATTTAATAATTAATACATTTTCATTCTAATGATTATTGTTAAAACAATTTGTACAAGGATCTATTGGTAGTTAGGATGATATAAGTAAGAGGTTTGCATGTTCAAATTAAAAAAAAAAAGAAGTTTTCTAGAATTAAATTACACTTTCGACCCACAAACTGCCGATAGATTCTTGTTTGATTGTAGCATTCAACGTCAAACCACAGTATACAGCGACCTTAGAACAGACAATTGAACAGTATATAATATCGTGATCATTATAATTAATATTATTTTTCTTCTAATAATATACTAGACACCAATACCACATAGTTACCTATCATCTTTTTATTATTTTTATTTGCGTATGGTGTAGCGAAATATAAGGGTGGGAAGGCCGTCGACCCATTCGATTACTTTTTAGTCGGCCTTGTGGATGTTGCAGATGCCACCATCGATGAAAAAAAAGAGGACAGAGATCGGTGATGTGTCTCAACTTTTGATAAGTATTGCTTGACAAAAGCCAGTGCATCATTATTTTTATTTCTTTTTCGCATCGTGTTTCGCCTACTCATAAACATTCTCATTTTAAATGTTCTTATATGACGCAATAATTGTGATGAAATTCTAGACATAATAACTTAGTAATAATTAATTAATATCTTTACGATACCGATCAATCGTCTGTTTGTATCTAACATTAATGATTATTTTAAAAATTCTCTTCCCCTCAATCCTTTACCCTAAAATGAGTCTAGCATTTTCTGTGTACGCCTTAAATTAAGGATTATGTACATGTTGTCTCGGCCTGCACTTCTGACAAAGTAGCTTAAAATAGGAGACGATTTTTACAGCCGCTCTTCTTGATTTTGATATTTCATTTAACTGTTGTTTGCCCCTATTAAAAGGTATTCTCAAAATACAGTGTGCAATTTATAACAGAGTAATAATCCATTTCGATTCAAACGAAGCAGAGTAATATTGAAATAAAAACAATAATCCAGAAAATGTCGTTTGAAATAAATATTACGGCAGCAGAAATACATGAAAACTATCAACATTTTAATGTCTTTATAGAAATTTACCTAAGGTGATTGTTTATACCCAGCAACAGGCAACAAAAGCTAATAAATAAAAAATGACACATCTATATATTCATGTTACTACACGATTTTTTTTATTCAACAGCTGTACAGAATCGGCTGAAATTTTTTAGACGCCAAGCATATGATCGGAAATATATATAGCCTATAACATAGGCTACTTTTTATCTCAATTTTTTAGATAGAAAAGCTGTCAAAATCGTCTCCCAAATAGCAGGGCAATCTACCTATCTATAACTAATGCCGTATCGAGCTGCGACTTGTGGCGTGTGTGTAGTAGCGACAGCTAGAAGTAAAGGCACGTCGTTCACATCGATGTTCAAAGACCGCGTCAGTGTGGCTATATCACAGAAATCACGACACAGCAGCATGTCTGCTAATGTTTTCGATAGGACGCAGAACTCGCGCAACTTGCCCTCTAGGAAGGTTAAGCACTGAAATAGAATAGGTGCATAATTAAATGGATATTTTTAGCAACTGTCGTGAGTTACGCACCTGTGACAAACAAACCTGTCAAAATAGGCTTTAAGTGCGTAATAGTTATAGAAATTTCGTGTTCAATCAGTAACTTCTCGCTTTCATTTAAGGGTTACACGCCCTTACATGCGTTTGATAAAATTTTAGTTAAAATATGCATTATCCTTACTCTCTTTTTAAAATATGTTATTTAACTCATACAGTTAGTACAGTGGGTGTTAATTTTAATAAATAAATCTGTAAATGGTGTGGGACCCATCAAGTTACTTAAAACCGCTTAAAATTAACTTAGTTTCAAATTACGTGGACTTGGTCAAGTGTTGTCTCTAATTCGGGAGCAAATGCTATTTATTGTAGTGCGTCAGAATTCCGTCCAATGACGTCCATAAGTTACGTCGAATAAGGAATGTTAGTTCCATAGACGTAAATGTTGTCGTTTTGTTCATGCCAAAACTGTGGGCGTTGGAACAGCGAAAGTGCAAATGAATGGAAGTAACCCATGAAATGTGGGTGCGGACATAAATAAAATTTCAGCAACATTTAGTTATTTCAATGTATAAATTCTTGAGTTAATGACTGTTTTCAAATTAGCATTTTCAACATTTGTTACAACTACCACTTTATAGCGATTTTCGGGCTCTTACTAGTAAGTAAAAAAAATCGAGTTGTTATCAATTTAATGAGATATCAAACGGGAAATGTAAATTATGAACGAGCAGTTGACATAATGGATTTAAAGTTTTAATGACAGCGCCGCCGGGAGACACGACTTTAGGTTAAAAAGAACTAAACAAACGTTTATTATTTTTTTATGTTTAAAGGGTATATTATGCAATACTCAATACTTTATTGCTCCTAAAATTACGTGCAGATTATACACTATTACAGTAGGTAAAATATATTCTTTTTTCAAGGACCCTATTGGACGCTGCAAAGTAGACAGAAGGAACTAGCTCAACCTTAGCTTTATATGTATGAAGTGCGTCTTGTGTCGTATAATAACTTTTTTCCCAAAAAAACAAAAACCGACTTCCATTTTATTACTGGGGCCAACTTGAACTTCGACATATTAGAATAACTCAGACACCTAGGTGTGCAGGGTCAATTGACCTAGTACTCTAGACTTAAAATAAACGATAACAGTGGAAGTGCCCCATATTTGAAACAATGATACCAACGCATACAGGCTGGATTGGCCCCTCCGACACCATAGTGTGCAGGGTCAACTGAGCTTGTTATTAACACTCATATGAGTTAATACCAAGGGACATATTATCGAGCGTCAAGTATAAAGGCCGTTACAGCGGCCGTGAGGGTAATACCGGGGCATGCAGGGTCGATTGACCTTGCAAATTACTTCAAACAAGCAACTTGTAAACATAATAAAAATAAAACATGCTCATTTTATTCGACTTAGCCGATATACGTTTTCCGGTTATTTCGATATTGATATATGTATATTAGAAACAATATCCATTCGAAAAAAAAAAATTCTAAAGCACATTAAAAAAAAATCAACAGAACTGAAAACCTGCTCCTTTTTTGGAAGTGTGTTGAAAAAGTGAACTTGTCAAGGCGCAGTGCCGGTTTTATGGCTGTTTTTGTGTATTTGTAAGTTCGTGTACAAATAAAAAAAAAATATATATATCTAGGTACCTGGTGAGCGGGCACTTGCGCCCTCCACATGGCGGGCAGCGCGTCCAGCATGGCGCCCACCAGCGACGACATCCCGCCCGCGCCGCGCTCGATGCCCAGCACGCGGACTTGCCTGGCATTGACGGGGAAATATAGATTAAACACTTAAGACGAGACACGAAGAAGGGAATTATAATTTAATAATTTAATATAATTAAAATTAGCTTCAGATCCAAAACTTTAATTACATAACACGGAATTTTGATAACTTGTGTTTTCAGTGAGTAATGATTTTTTAAAATGACGGTGGCGCCAGTGTTCACCGAGGTATCACCTTAACAGCATTCATTCATTAATCTGTATATTTTTAAACCAATTTTGATTTATTTATTTCATTTAAATTATTTTTGAATTTTTCAATAATTAACACATACAAAATGGCTAGTTGCCTCGTATTTTGTATTTGTTTAAAACAATTATTTTCTATTTGTTTAGATTGAACCAATTTTTTCTAAGCCCTCTAAGGCAGCAAAACTCAATTTCACTATTGAAATCCTATCGAAAACACCGACGGCCATTTTTGCAGAGATTTGTGACGTAATTATTCTGTAAGGTCCCATTTTTGAAACCTGATTCTTGCTAAGAATAAGCTAATCGCATGAAAATCATGCGATTTCAGTCTTATCAAAAAAAAATCATTCGAATTACCCTTTGAACGAATGACAGAAGTCAAAAATAGGTCTGTTTACAGCAATAATTGCTTTACGTCATGGCGGATGATGGCCGACCCGTTTGGACAGTTCCGAATTTTAAGTAAAGTACCTGGGCGACCGAGCTCTGCTCGGTAGTTATGGTATGCATCCATATTAATATTATAAATGCGAAAGTCTCTCTGTCTGTCTGTTGCTCTTTCATAGCCAAACGGCTGGACGGATTTTGATGAAATTTGGTATGGATTTAGTTGAAGACCCGGGGTCGAACATAAGTTACTTTTAGTCGCAGATGGAGCTGTGGGAAACCGCTAGTGGTGGTGTATATGTAAAACAGAATCACTTTTTGTGAAAACACAACGATAGCGCGATGTACTTTTTCAGTAAATAGATTACCGTCATTTAACGTCAACCGTTGTTAGTTGCATTCCTTAAGCACTTTCCACGTTTCAGTGCCCCTTGTATGAGTTTTAAGAAATTCCATACAAAATCCTAACGCGACTGCTAGCATCTGCGTTAGGATTTTGTATGGAATTTCTTAGTTGCCTTACTATCCGCCAGAGGCGCTGTACAGGTTTGCCATACTAAATCGCTAACGCAGTCGCTAGCGTCTGCGTTAAGAAAAACTCATACTAAGGGCACAGTCCTATTTGAATTGGTAGGTACACTGGGTACACTATTTACTCCGTGGATTGGTAAGTATTTCCTTTGGGTCAGTGGTAGAATTTATCATTCAATTTTTAACCGACTTCATAAAAGGAGGAGGTTATCAATTCGTCGGATTTTTTTTTTTTTATGTTTGTTACTCGACTTCTCAAAGACGCGTGAACCGATTTAAAATTATTTTTTTTGTTTGAAAGGTTGGACCGTCTAGTTGGTCCCATATTAGTTTCAACAGTTTCTGATGACGGAATCCTGAGAAAATGGTGATACTTGGATGACTTGCGATTTGAATCTATAATGTTTCTTAGAAAATTATTAATACGTTATAACGGAATTAATAATTCTTTCAAGTCATTTTAAAATAATATATTCTCAATTTATACTGATTCAATACTTTTATACTCCAAAACAAAAAAAAAACCTAAGAAAAAAAAAACGTTCTTTAGTTGGGATTTGAACCTGGAACCACCAGAGTACAAAGTAGATGTCTTAACCACTGGGCTATCGAAGCACACCGGCCGACGCCGAAATTATTGTACTATAACTACAATTTCATGCGGAAAATCTTTTTTGCTGGAAAATATGGGAAAAACGAATTTTCCCCGACATGAAACCTGGCTAGATTAATTTTATGACTTTATAAGAACCTATGTTTAAAATTTCAAAGAAATCTTTTGAGCCGTTTTCGAAAACGCGAGACAAATATATATACATATATATATACATACATACAAATATTGCTCGTTTAATAGTATATAAATTTAAAATTGAAATTTTAATACCATCTTGCTTTTTTCTTAACGGAGATCGATATATTTCGGTTTAGTGGGTCAAATAATGTAAGAAACAAACATTTGTCGCATCAAAATTGATATGAGTCAAGTAGCCTATTACAGTTAGGTACATCAAATTATCCGCAATGTGCTTCGTCAAAATGTAATCAAAAAGTGTGCTAATGTTATAGTAAAAAAAAATCTTTTAGTCTGCCAAAGGACATTTTTGGCTTGAATCATTCATGCGGGCAATTCTTCCGAACGGATTCATTTTATTAATCGAGATATGTACGATGATTCCGTTCGGAAGGCACGTTAAGCCGAATCCTGCCATCTGGAGGTCGTTACGCTTAACGTTAAAAGATGGTTTTGAAAAACTCTGACACCAGGGTGTGCAAGATCCGTTCCTTTTTAATCGCACGATTTTAATGAATTAGTTATCAAGTGGTGTGTTACCATGTAGTGGTGTCGCCTATGATCGCGACCGTCTGCAGCGGCGACTCTTGTATTTTGTTCAGGTACGACGTCAGCTCCAAGTCCCGCCGCAAATCAGACTCCCACACGTTTGACTTTGTTATTGTTCCTGTAAACATTCATAATTATATTTAGACAGCTATAACAAAGGTTAAGATATAATGTATTTTTATCTTATCATTGTTCTAACGATTATCCGGTTGCATTCCAAGCTGTTGTTGTAAAACTCAGGATCTCCTAAAAGAAATGTCTTTTTATTTTTAATTTTGCAGCATTATTTATATGACTAGATGCCTGTCTGATGTCAATCCGTTCGTATTCAGTAGCAGGATTGTGCGGTGCTGACCTAAATCTTCTCATTTAACAATTTTATTCTACACTTATAAATAAACTAGCGACCTGCCTCGGCTTCGCATGGGCATAAAAACCTTCCTCTTGAATTACTATCTATTAAAAAAAACCGCATCAAAATTTGTTGCGTAGTTTTAAAGATTGAAACATACAAAGGGACATAGGGACAGAGAAAACGACTTTGTTTTATACTATGTAGTGATGCATTTTCAAATACATGATATCAAAATCTGTAGACGCATGAGCAGGCATTTATTCTATACTCCATTTTTCTCTAAAAGCAGTATAATACATTACATGGCGATTTTCGAAGCTAGGTTTTACCATGTTCGAATTTTAACGTAAAAAAATAAATGATCAATTAAATTTACGTAGAATTCAAAGACACAACTCACCTTGTAAAACTAAATCAGGTACATAGTGATCAGTGACTCCACCCAACATAGAACCGCCAAATCCTGCACTGGCCTTGTCCGGTTCCTTCACACAAGCACACATCGCCGGCAAAGGGAACTCCACCACTCTCCGCACTCTGAACTCTCTGTTTTTCTTTTCCTGTATCAATCTTCTCCTAGCTTCTCTGCTTGCTTGTAAAGTAACACTAGAACTATTATTAGGATTGATGACGATAGTATTTTCTTTCCGTCTCCTTACAAAGTTTTTTGGTGAGACCTCACGACGAGACTCATCGTTCACTATCGTCTCTTTTGCAAACTGAGGTTCAGAAGGCCGAGGAATGTCGTTCATATATTCCATTTCAGAAGCGTTAGTGGGAGTCTGAAGAGTCGATTCTATCAATTGACATTTATAACAAGTCTCGCACCTTTCCTCTTGGAAAGTGTTCAAGTCTGGCACTATAGTCGGGTCAAACTGGAAATTGTCCATCTTCAAATTCCCCGGTTTCCCTATGTAATGTCTATCTAGTATTTCTAAGTTTTTACTTTTCATATAATTAGTGACTATCTGAGGGTACTTATCGAACTCGAACTTAAAACCGGAATGTTTGATAGGTTTGGAATGTTGAAGTGTTTGCGAGCAGCATTTGGACGGGCTGTCGGAATTTCTTTCGTGTTTTTCTTTGGCACAGACATCCTCCTTCGGCTCCTCCAATTTAATGGGCTCTAAGTGGACTTTGGAGGACTTTTTAACGCTCTTCCCGTCATTAGACTTTTTGTTTTTGAGCCCGACTAATTTCTCATTTTCGCCCAAGACAAACAAGACGTTCTTTTCTTCTACGACCTCTTCCGGACCGGAGGAACTTAAGCTGGTGTCAGAAGAAGCTCTCAAAGGCATAATCGTTGTTGGGTTTCTTCTAAGCGCTAGTCCAGAAGGTTTCGCGCTCGTGCTGCCATTCTCAGTAACATCCGAACTACTAGAGAGCTGTTGACTAATGTTGGCGAGCGTGGTTGACCGTTTGAAGCCACCCTCGCTCGCCACCAACGTACTCACACTACTTTCACTACCTTGAGTATTCACTGGCGGCACATTCAAACTGTTTCTTGAAGTACTTTCACCGACACTAACTTCTTGCACGTTGATAACCTTAGTTTCTTTAAGCACACAATCTTGGTAATCGAATTCGGTCCGAGTGACGTCACCGCACCGGAAAAAGTACGTTAATACGACTAGGAGTCTTTGAACAAATTGTGGGTTTGTTGAGCCACTGATGATTGTCCTGGCCGCCCGTGGGGGGCAACCGATGCTGCCGCAAAGGTCGTTCAGTTGCGCCCATAGAGCGTTGTACGGTTTTTGTGTATCGTTTCTTTCAGATGGCAGTTTTTGGCTGTCGACTGTGTCGTATGGACTGACTGTGGGGACCCAGCCGAGGTGGTAGGTGAGGACGTGTGTTAGAAGAGTACTGATGAAACTGAAACAAAAAAATATTTTATTACATACTTATTATAATTTCATGCTTTTTTTAAATTTTGATATCCTACAATGAGAATTTGAATACTAATAGTTTTTGTTTATGTTTAAAACAACCGTTTACACTTAACAGTTTTATCATATTACTAAACTGCGATTTTAATGAAAACGGGCGTTTTATGTTGTTGAACCCGGATCTAAATATAATGATAGGATTTAAATATAATACCGTTTCGTTCATTATAGAACTTTAGGAAAACAGATTGATGATTCTTTTTTTTCCTTATTTTTTCCTAAATAAGTACAAAACCCATTTTGTAGACGTTGTTTGATAACGACTCTTGCCATTACTACAAGAATTGTTTAAAATCTGCCGATATTTAAAAAAATAACTAATGCTTTTTTTTAAATCTATTAAAAAGATTAATCTACAGTACTGTGACTATACCCTTACCACACACAAAAAAAAAAACGAAATGTAACAATTTGTTAACGTCGTGTTTCTAATTATTTTAACAGTTCCTTTTACACTTTTTCAACACGTTATTCTATTTATACAAACGTTCCACCCACTATAGTTACACAACCATTCCGACCGATTCGTTACCGTCAGTATCCATTCAAAAACACCGGGATCACGTGAAAAACACATACCTATAAACATAACGAAATGAAAATAACTTCCGAAAAATTTTCGACTTTACCCGGTATGCGTTTACGCAAGCGACCACGTGCTCGGGGGAAAGGGACAGAGTCATTGGTGTGAAAGAACTCTGCTGTCACTTGTTTCAGTGACTAATTTCACTATTTCTATTCGTCTTGAAAATTTGCCCAGTTTGCATGTGATCCCAATGGTAGAAAAATATTGGTTTTTCTACCATTGTATTGGTTTTTTATTGGAAAAGCAGTACGATTTGCTTGTAGTCCGGATTATAAATCCAGTAAGAATTTACCCTTAAATCGATCAGTCTAATAATCAAATAATAACATTAGACGAGGTAATTTAAATTTTTTGATACATCCTGACTGTCTTATTAATAAAGATATAAGCCTAATTTTGAAACCTATTTTAGTCAAATTATCTGTTCGTATCTCTATTTTCTCTTTAATATTTGACATAGAATGAGACAATACTTGCAGTGTTTGTTAAAACTATGACAAATTCAAAAATGAGACACTATCATATCTACCGGTAAAGAGTTGAAATAGGTATATATTTACTAAAGATGGCCAGTTTATTTGGAAAGCTTTAACTTGTTTAAAAGCATTACCGTTGAAAACCGGTCTAATAAGAGACGAGTCTATAATGTATTTATTCTGTAAATTAATTTTATATTCAAAACCGTTGACTTAAATGCCATTTCAATTCAACAGGATTATGCCGCTATATTTTAAGTGAATGTTGTAAAAGGCTACTAACTAAAGTCAGACAAGTCAAAACCACTATCACTATCACTACATCACTACATAGTATAAAACAAAGTCGCGTCCTCTGTGACTATGTCCCTTTGTATGCTTAAATCTTTAAAAGTATGCAACGGATTTTGATGCGGTTTTTTTTAATAGATAGAGTGATTGAAGAGGAAGGTTTTTATGCCCATGCGAAGCCGGGGCGGGTCGCTAGTAGAATATAGATACTTCACGGAGGTATATAAGAGATATTATGTATATATATATATATTTACCCAAGTAGTCTCTAATTACAGTGTGAGATAAACATACATCTTTACCCGTGGGTGGGAGCCATAATAGGGAATAACAGAAAGTTCAATTTGCTCGTACCTGATTTGATCAATTTGATCTGACTGGTGGCAAATTCCACCAGCAACAGGCAGTCATATAAATAATGCCAAACATTAACCCCAGACTATTACTAATTCTGTGCCCCAGATTTATTTAGTGTCAAAATCCTTAGTAACCTTAGTAGTTTTCATTTGCCATTAAAGTTTTCGGTAACAACCAGTTCATTTCTAATCGTCTAAGGAACATTACCAGAACTCGTCACTAAATCCTTCTATATCTATGAGCAATAATGACCGATTCCATTCACACGTTTCGTCATTAGCGAAAATGAGACATAGGTACATCTTGTTTGTTATCTGGTAAAGTCATTAATCGCATTGGATTACGTCCAGAAAATTTTCTGTGCATTATGTTTTTCCGTCTAGGTTAATTATGACGAGGTTGTTTCAAGGGGGAGTACTAAAATTATTATTTTAATAACAAGATAACAAGAATCTAATATTTAATTGAAATGCCGCTTCCGCCTGTATCCAACAGAAGAAATCTCTTTAGCCTTCCAGCAACCGAAAACCAGAGTGAAAATCTGACACAGTTCTACAAAAAAACACATAAAGAATAAAACAGGGATTTTTTTTTCATATAAAATGGTTACGAACTTTGTTTATAAATAAAAATATTTTTATTTTAATTTTATTTCAATTTTATTTTAATTTTATTTTAATTTTATTTTAATTTTATTTTAATTTTATTTTAATTGTATTTTAATTTTATTTTAATTTTATTTTAATTTTATTTTAATTTTATTTTAATTTTATTTTAATTTTATTTTATTTTAATTTTATTTTAATTTTATATTAATTGTATTTTAATCGTATTTTATTTTATTTTGTTAATTTATTTGTCTACTTCGATTTTTTTTTTTTTATTTAAATTACATTTTATGTATAATTTAATGTTGAATATGGGTTTTAATTACCTGAAATAAATGAATTTTATTTTTTTTTTTTTTTTTAATTTGACCTAACTGCTGTTGCTTTAGCAGATAATACTGATGTGCGTTCAGAATTAGAAGAAGGAAAAAATTGCAATTGTATAAATTATATATTTAAAATTATCGTTGAAATGCGAATTTTAAAACACATTACCCTTAAACTCATGTGACCGTATGCCAGTTATTATAATATCGTAATTTACAGCGATATAGTGATGCACGGCTGTTTATAGATATACATGCATATACATTTTTATCAATCAGCCATAGTGGCATTGAACCGTTTTATTCAAACTTCAGATTCGAATCTCTGAGTGGTTCTAGAGTGTAAAATACCAAACCAAGACTATCGCTTTTGTGTTAACCTGTGTTCATAGCTTTTATCCTAAAACCAGTTTTGGACTTCAAATTTATTTTATCATACCATATTTAAAAAATATCGAACCCTGTAGGCTGTAGCCTAATAAAGTGCTCTAAAAATAAAATAATCTAGCAATGTCATAAGGCCAGTGTCTTTCGGAGGCCGAGACGCATCCCCAAGGCGATACAAGTATTATATATTATACAGGGCGCGTGAAAATACAAGATCCGTAAAATACAAGTGATAATAAACCAGAGTAAGTTCTTCCAGGCAAGTTTGTTATTTCATTGGTGTTTGGATTAGGGTTAAGTCGGTGGTATGAAACTGTAAATTTTGCGAAATTTGCCTAAGCGACTTATTTAATTGTACAATATTTCTAATATACTTACAAGTTAGTATTTTTGGTGTCTCCCACGGTAAGGACCGAACAGAGGTCCGAAAGAAGGTTCTCAGCAATTTTGTTGGGTACTCGGGCATCTCGCGAAACCAGACTCAGCCAGACTGGCTGAAGACGAGGACCATACATCAGGTCGAATAACCTGGTGACAATCGTAAGTATTATTTACTACTTATTCTTCGCGGTTTCACTCGCCTGTGTGTAAGTACTATAGCCCGTAATCTTCAACAAGAATTAGGCTAATGTAATGCAGAAAGAAATTTTAAATCCAACCAGTATAGTGCTTAAGTTATAAGCGCTCAAAGAAACCAACTTTCAGTTTTATTATATTGATATAGATTTATAATACTGATATTGATAGACTAGCTTTCGCCCGAGTAAATTTCCCTCGGGAACAGTGCTTTTTTCCGAGATGAAAGATACCCTATGTCCTTCTCAATACTTCTAACTATGTGTATGCAAAATTTCAGGAAGATTGGTTCAGTAGATAGAGCGTGAAAACGTAACAAACAAACTCACTTTCGCATTTATAAGTACGCATAGGTACGTAGATCTCGCCGCACGCGCCGCCGCCGCCGCGCGTAACGGAATAGTAGGGTGAATAGATTTTAATGATCTTGATGGAAATATTAAGAAACACCTTACTTTTATTATTACAAAAATTAGATTTTTCCATTTTCTATTTGATCTTATATTTTTGTTACGTAGTTATCTATCCAGTATTTGAATGACAACGGTGTTTACCCTGCTATTTATACCTAAACAATATTTAAAAAAGTTATTGACATGACATAGTTAACTCTGATACTCGTGCTAAATGCTATAAGTAACTTAGAATCAGTTCAAATTCTAATCGCATGTTTGTCACATATATATGTTAATTTCGTGAGAAACAGATATGGGCTTGAATCTTTTTAAGGACGGTATATTTTTAGCGAATTTCTACGAAACCATATACATATAATATTCGCTAAATGATGTATAACCAGCATAACTGTGAGAATTGAATTGTTTTTCAACTTTTATTCACGTATTTCTGAGTATTTTGCACTATTTTCGGAACATAGCAAAGTGATATATTAATTTATATTAAATATTTGATGATTTATTATCACACTAGCTGTTCCCCGCGGCTTCGCCCCTCGTGGGACTCGGTTATATCGCGCCCAAAAGTAGCCTATGTATGACCTGAGGTCGTTAACTACATCCCTACCAAATTTCATCACAATCGGTCCAGCAGTTTAGCCGTGAAGAGGTGACAGACAGACAGACAGACAAACAGACAGACAGACAGACTTTCGCATTTATAATATTAGTATGGATAATGTTTTTTATGTATTTTTCTATAATGTAATCTTTGCGTATGTATATAGCAAGTGCTCACCATCTTTAAGACAAGATGGCAGCACTTTGCCGATTGGAAAATAACAGTGACCGACTGACCCTGACAGTCTACTCATAGGAGCTTGAAGTTCATGCGAGTTTTTCTTCAGCTCTGTAATATGTATTTTTTTTTTAAGCAATGACTATATCAATAGCTAGTACTCACCATCTTTGAGCGTCGTGAGCAGCACGGTGCAGAGTGGAAACGAACCCTGACCCAGCACCTGCGGCCAACGTCGCCAACCGCAGTCTACTCACGAGGGCTTGGAGTTGAGGTGAGTTTTCTACGCATCTTCGAACTAGGTTCCTGCGAAACGTTGCTTATTTATGATAATTGAATACAAGTACAGTCGCGAACATTATTATGTACTAGCAGTCCACCCGGCTTCGCCAGTGGTACATTCATAGCCTATGTCACTCAAGGAGAATTAAGCTTTCAAACGGTGAAAGAATTTTTAAAATCGATACAGTAGTTTTTAATTTTATTCATTACAAACATACACACAAAAATACGAATCTTTGCTCTTTATAATATTAGTATAATAACCATACATTCCTTAGCCAATGTAATAAGCTCTAAAATTTAATACAATTACATATATACCAGTCGGCTCACAGAATCCAGACACAATAGAAAATCTATTGTTACGTGATGACATGTTCGTGCGCAAACCAAGTGACTGCAGAATTTACTAACGTAGCCACCTGTTAGCATATTCTATTCCAGCAAATAAATAAGTAAGATGGCTAATAAAGAGCAGGATAACCCATGTATTTTCTAACAGACTTTACTAAAGGTAAGCCACGGCCTCTCCCACAGGTATTTACTTATGCCAACGACAAAGTGTAACTAATATAAGAACGCTCACATTTCAGCACCATTAGCGACAGTAAAGAGAAGGGCCAAGCCAAGTTTGCTTCGCCTCTGTGTCATCGAAGAACCAGTACTGGTAAGGCTGTCAGTCGTTGAGCTGTTACTGTATACCTGTAGGAAAATAAGCATTTATAGATTTCATACAACAACAAGAATTTCATAGTGGGCGCTTGATCAATTTAATAAAAGCTGCCTGCTTTACCCCCGTATTAAATTACGTTTATTAAGCACATTTCAACTAAGTTTTGTAATTTTCTCTTTTACCGATATTTTACTTGAGAGAACGAAACAGGACATATTTTAGTAAAAACGGTTTACCTTTCTTCGGTTTGGCTTTTATGACTAATTCCGATTGCGTATGTTTTTGAATTTCGACATTAATTTTAAAGCATCTTTTTACTTAAATTGCTTTATATGTAACTAGCTGTAGCCCGCGTGGGTTTCGGATATATCGCACCTAAAAGTAGCCTATGTTTGACCACTGGTCCTTAACAGACCAAATTTCATCAAAACGGTCCAGCCTTGAAAGCGTAGCAGACAGACAGACAGACTTTCGCATTTATAATATGGATAATATGGATATGGATTACCAACTCCCTATGTCTGAAAAATATGTTAACGAGTGCAGTTTGTGTATATTTGTTACAAATTTATTGGCTCTATTTAAGGCGCTATCATAAGCCAACTAGCGCCGCCAATAGTTTTATTTATTTTACTCTAAAATCAGGTCAAATTAAAAAAATCTAAGAAGGCAGGTCAGTAGTAAATAACGTCTAATATTTTTGGTATTACTTTTTATTATTTTTCCTTTGGTTAATTCAGAAAAATACTCATTACCGCCAAAGGTGGCCACTTTATATCTGTCAGTTTTCTTCTAAATTGACCAAAGGAAAAAGTAATACCAAAAATACTAAATGTTATTAACTAGTGGCTGCCTTCTTAGATTTTTTCAATTAGATCTTATTTTAGAGTAAAATAAATAAAAAGATTGGTGGTGCGTGTTGGCTTATGGTTCCGCCTTAACGGCCTTAAGACGATTGTCTAGGAGTAAGATGTTGAAATCCTTTGTCCTTCAATCTTTGTTTATAAATAAATTTAAATGAAGGAGGATATCCCCGAACAAATTATAACATTTATTTTTTAAATCTGTAATTTCAAGAGCGATACAAAGATAATTGAACTAGCGCATGTCAGTGACGACAGTACCAGGATTTACTAGTAAGATATGAAATCATTACGAACAATGCATCTTGGACGTGCTACGTGACGACGATAGGAAAACACCCATAATTATCTAGTGCGCAGTAATAACGAAATTGCATATAATTCAAATATTTAAATAATAGAACGGAAGTTTACCTACGTCGGTTTTTTTAGAGAAATTTATAGAAAGAACAATCCCACCAAAAACATAAATGTAAAAAACGAGAGCCAAGTTCAATACAAAAATTATGCTTGGCGGTGAGCTTCGCCGCAAAAAGAATGGCGATCTAAATGAGTGCCAAGTTCTATGCAAAATCGAAATATGTTTTTATATGAACAAAATAACATTATGAACAAGTATTAAACTCTATTTCTTTGCTTTATTAGATACCTATAACAATTGCTGTTATTTAAAAATGTAAGATCTTGAAGTAGGTCAGATTTGACTTGGCCAGTTTTCATTACATAAGTCATTTTATAAAGTTATTCAACATTTAACGACGCAGCATTAAACGCAATCTAATAGGTGGGTTTCCGCTAAACAACCGGGCATAACGAGGACGCTGGCGCGAATGAGCGCCGCTAAGAGCATACTTTGGTTCGTTCGCATTTTAAGTCCTATAGCGCTGTGAGCCGCGCACAAGTGCAAGGCGCGAGCGAGTTCAAGCAGCATTCTTAGACTAGTCAATACATACATATATCGGTACCAATAAGACTTCGCTATTGCCTTGACCTTGGTATACATACACATTGGAGTTTCTTTTAGGGTACAAAGAGTTCGAACTAACAAATTTATACCTTAAAATATTATTTCTTGTTTTCAAAAGAAATCAGAGAAACGAACCTTGGGCACTGATCTTTGTTAATTTAGTGAGCCGTGGACTATAAGGTAACTACTATGCAGGTATAAACCAACCGACCCGCTAAATTTTAAGTAAATCGCTACCGCTTATAATTTTGTACCATAAGTCAGAGCGTGACGCTGATTGGCTGTCGTGCTGCCGCGCGCCGCTGACGACACACCGTTGTTGGCCGGTTGTTTAGCGCGTAGGTATTACAAGTTTTTTGTATGGGCACACCACTTATTTTTTGACTTTTTTTTTTTTTGATTTTTTCCTATGCTTACACACAATTTCCGAGCTGGATTCCAAATTTCATCCTTCTAGGTCATCTGGAAGTAGGTTAGGTTTAGGTACTATAAGTCAGTCAGTCAGTGCTAAAATTTACAACTTTTTGACCTTCATATCTTTATAATTATGAAATTTGGGCTTCTACATGTCCTGATGGATCTTATTAAACACACGTAGTTTTATGTGTTTACATTAAAGAGGTTTCGAGTTATAGAAGGGTCAAAAGTGGCACCAAGTGGTTCGTGTAATATTACACTCGGCGCTGGCTAGCCAGTTCCTTTGCTTGAACTTGGCTTGACACGCTGCCGCGTGTCTAGATTTAAAATATTTCTATGTAAAAAAATTGTTTTATCATAAAAAGTCGTGCATTGGAATTACATTTATATGAACTTAAGTTCATACAAATTATATACAGTATTAAGTAGTAAGAATTAAGTATTTGAATTGGCGAAGAAAGTTGAGCCTCTATTTTTTAATTACTTTTTTGACAGACTTTACAGTGGGTCACAGAGAAAAGTATACCAGACAAGGTGAAAGAGTAACGTAAGTTGCTTAGTTACGCTTACTTTTAACCTTTATCTGGTATACTTTTCTGTGTGGCCCACTGTACATTGTCTTATATAAGGCAACTGCGCAGTAGTTTATCAACTAAGCAAATGACGCACCTGTCATATGTTTGTCAAATAGAGAAAAAATAAAACGTATAAAGTCACTTATAGCTGTTTTAAAATAAATTTCTTCATTTTGTTTTAAGTAATTTCAATTTTATTTCCTTTTTAACCGACTTAAAAAAAAGGAGGAGGTTCTCAATTCGTCGGGATGTTTTTTTTTAAATAATAAATAATAAAATAATATTTTTTTATCCTCTTAAGTTTAAAACAAATTTAGCCCGACTGACGCCAGCCATTACTGTAATAAAACCAAGCCTTAAGCAAATATAATGTAAGTAATGCAATAAAGAAGTAAACGCTAAATTGTGAACACAATAAGAAGCGTCAATAAATTTTATATTGTGTACAGTAACAATAAAGCTCGGTCAACATAACATAAAGTTATGACAATGTGATAAGTAATTACCCGATAAGTTTCACATGACTAACCGATAGCCGGATTGGTCACTCCACTCATGTGACGCCGTCACGCGGTCGCGTTATCAGATAGCGAACAAATAAACATAAATGTACCTACCAAAAGAGCTTGAACGAAATATCGACAGTATAGAAGTAAAGTTGATTAGTATTTTTACGAAATTTAAATATTGCAACCCTTTTTTGGTTGTGTTGATTGTGTTGATAAGTCTTATCAGTATCATTACGTGTTTTTATCTCCGAATAGGCTACTTGACTCATATCAATTTTGATGCAACAAATGTTCATTTCTTACATTATTTGATCCACGAAACCGAAATATATCGATTTCCGCTTAGAAAAATGCAAGATAGCATTATAATTTCAATTTTTCTTAAAATTCGGAACTGTTAAAACGCGGGCCGGCCATCAACCGCCATGACGTGACGCAACTATTCTGATAAACTGACGTTCAGACCTATTTTTGACTTCTGTCATTCGTTCAATGTCATTAATTCGAATGATTTTCAATCGACGAAACTGTGGTTCTTGGCGAGAATCGGGTTTCAAAAATAGCACCTTACACGATAATGACGTCACAAAACTCGGCAAAAATGGCCGACGGTGTTTTCGATGGGATTCTAAAAGTGAACTTTTGAAATAAAACTTTTAGAGGGCTCGGAAAATATAGAAAAAATGGTTTCAATCTAAACAAATAAAGAATAGTTATTTTAAACAAAAACAAAATACAAGTCAACTAGCCTATTGCGGACCCCCAGTTCGTAATAGTTATAATAGAGGAAGCGAGGGAGGCATGCAGGATCGTATCAAATGGTAATCTTTAGTCTCTGCCTACTCCTGCGACAGACAGGCGTGATTGATGTATTATGTATTTAAAAGTAAAGTTGATTCTTTCTGTATAAATCCTCTCAAGGTCACATAACACAAGTGTAATAAATAAATAGGCTACAATAATCGCAATACTAATGACCCACCTCCTGATGGACCCCACCTACAGTTGCCCAGTCTCAGGCACGGTTGAGGACTTGGAGGATGCTAACGGAAGAGCAATAATAGTAACAGTGTACTGCTCAAAAAAATTTAAATAGCCAAAAAAATATCTTGGATGGTAATGGTGAAATGCACTAATATTAAATTTAGTTTCCGTACAAAATATCGATATAACAATGTGATTTGTCGTTAAAAAAGTAAATTTGTATCTAGCTTTATGTCCACACATATATATTTTGCGATGTTAGACAAGAAGGGCAACTATCACGCATAATAAGTGATAACATGAAAATGCACCTTAAATCAAAGCATTACTGTGTATAGTATTTTTACATAAATTATGAATCTATCAATAGTATAAGTTCTTATCGTCGGGACATATAACTAACCTGATTTCATTAAATTGCGGGTGACCATAAGTATATGCATTTTTAGCTTACGCTTCAGAGCCCAGGGTACTCAATGAATCATGGTCCTGATTTGGCAGAACTGGTTACGTTTATGTTAGAGCTAATATTTACGGCTATAAGTAAGCGACCTAGTTTCGGGCGTGATATATTAATACTGATGATATTGTCTAGCCGCCCAGTAAGATGAATCACCGAAGAGGCAATTAATCAGATAAATATGCTGTCAAAACTATATTCTAACTTGTTACCGTAGGTCAGTAAGCATCATGTGACCGAGATTTTTTCGTCTTAGATAAATATTAGGGCAAACCCATAGGCACGTGCAAAGCGATTCCTGCTTCTCGATGGTAGATATATAAATATTAATTTGAAATGGAGTAATAATTACTTATTATATCACTAGATATGGTAGCGATAAGAGCCGGATGTATATTTTGTACTATTTTATGTGATCAGACGATTTTTGCACGAAATATTGTTTACAATCTTGGAATTTCGCTCCCGACCCGTGGTCCAACCGCTATGTTCCACTGGACTAGACATTTATCTGCTGTTTATTATTAAAAACGTATGTAGTGTCAAACTTTAGCAACTGCCTTGATAGCAGACCTTTTATTTTATTTTATTTTATTTTTGACAGCATAGCAGTTTTTAATTAATGCAGTATTTTCGCTTTCAAAATCTAATTAAAAGAGCATTTTAACAGGTACCTGAGCCTAAAGCCTTTTACCATAGTCCAATCTCTCAATATCCAATATCTCTTGCCTTACATGTCAATCAAATTCGTTACATCTGAAAAGAAAAAGAGACACAAACAAGATATGAATACAGTTACATCTTTCTATCCCTAGGAATACTTAATTTTCACTAACCTGTGAATCGACACTAGTAACGTTGCTGCTGGTTTTAGGCAGGTTGAGGAGATTGGAGTTGCTGAGGTCGAACCTGGTGGCGAGGTTCTGAAAGGTCCGCCGTTGCCAGCTGCCATTGCTTGATGTACTTAGTTTGCGCCCCGATGGTGCTGAGATATAATGAACTTTATTAGTATGACACAAAGACGTTTCTATCTTGTCTTAACAGAATTCCTGATTGCATCTTGCACTATGACAGTTTGAGGCTTAGATGTCTCGCGCCATATCGCTTTTGAGTTTTGATAATATATCGGCTTTGTATTGGGCCATCTCGCTTATATATTAATTTTTGGATCGTTAGAAGCCGTCAAAATAGGCCACTAGGAATTTTGCTTTATAAAATGACACAATGTAGATTTTGCCATCTTAAAGGTTTTTGGATATACTAGCCATAACAAACTTAATCGTAAAACGTCAATGATAGATTGTATTTTTGATCTGATGAGTAAATACTTACATCTGAAGGTATAAAAGTCTTCCTGAGTATTAGTTCTGTCCCAGACATCAAATTTGGATACATAGTCGTATGTTGAACCAACGCTGCTGTATGGAGAATATTCTCCATAGAAACCTGTAAAACGTAACATTTATTATACTTTGAAAAATTGATCATACTTAAAATGTATGAGAATTGTTCAGTGTGTTGGAAAAGTGTACTAACTTCTTCTTTTAGAGTCAAAATAGCATATACTACACTCTTTAAAAAAATGATATATGCATTATTTAGCCACCTTTATTGCCCGGTGATTTACCATAAACAAATCCTCTTTAGTACAAGAGACATTAAAATTGTACTGTGTACTTACACTAGGCCCACACTTACCCGAATCTCCCCGCTCCACGGATATGCTCATGGAAACGCCTTCCTCAGTGACGAGTGGTACATTGAGCGGATTGGTACCGTTTGTCATGCTACCCTCCTCCTGCTTTCTCTCCACCCGGCTCACACGACGGTTAGTTGGCACGCAGAACACTTTCGTGCACATCAGTCTAAAACAAAATACATTATGTATTTATTTGTGATTGGGAGGGTAGGGCGATAAGTCTTATTAAATGTAAATAATGTACGCGTATCTTATGTTGTGTTGTATTTTTGTGTAATTCTCATGTTAAGTGAATTGTAAAATTCTTAATGAGAATAAATATCTATAAACATAGATATATATATGTATACATTTTTTAGATTTATTGTGATTTATAAATTAGATACAAGGCACCCTGAGAGTTGTCGAAAATTTTTGAATTGGCAATAAATTAACAGACGACGCGACATTTTGCTGACACTTTATTGCACATCAATCTATAATTTTTTTTTAATTTTTAATACTGATTTACAAAGTATTTGGAATCGCGCGCGAGGCAAATTTTTTAATCTATGCTGATTCAGATGTTAAATTTTGACGTACAATTTGCAATTAGCAAGATGCAAGAGACGGAGCGACACTGATCGATGTTTGTCAATTTCTTTCGTTATATTATTGTTTTCGATTGCGACCGAAAGAGATGCGGATTGCTTCAAACGCTGTCAGTATTTACTTAAAATATACAACGTTTCTGATAAAATGCATCCTATTATAGGATACAGGACAGAAACTTTGTATATTTTAAGTAAGAGATCATATTTATTTGTTTGTTTATCCTCTAAATACCTTATACAAACGCAAAGAGAGAGCAAATAGAGAAACAAAATGATACGTTTTAAAAACCATGATGCAGACTTGTCGTTAGCGGATACAATCCAGTGCGGAGAGCGCTCTTGATCTCGGGTGTTAATATTATCTATTGTAGTTTAGATTTGCGATAAGAAAGTAAATTCATATTTGTCAACCTGACATGCATATGCCATGTATATCACAGGCATGGCATAAAAACAAAATGAGCCTGCTTTGTTATTTACTTCTGCAACATCTCTAATTTGCAGTTGTCAAGATTTGTAGGTTTATTTATATTTGAACACATGTTATCAAAAAAAAAAAAATTCTATATATATGTAAGGTGAAACGAAGATAAATAAAACGTGACGTGTAATTAAGTATTTAATGACTCAGATGCAACTTTAGACTTACAATCGATAATAAATCGGGCAGAGCTTCGCCCTATTATGATAAGTTATTCAAAATCAACACAAAATGAGCTTGCTCGCTTATTTAAACACTTATCCCTACTAATGATCGCTCGGCTAGGAAGTGGCAAGGCTGCATGACGTCACGACCGATCAGCGACGGCTATGGATGGCTTGCATACGGCTTGCTTCCGGTCGTGACACGGCTTAGGCTCGGCTCGGCGGCTATGGCTTGGCTAGGCGTACGTAACAATCGGCCATCCTGTAACAATTGCTCCCGCAATGGGAACATTAAAGACAGATTAGCTCTCTAATAAATCAATCAAATCTTCAGTTTCCAGCTGTTCATCATCACTACTGGCACTGTCAGATCCAGGAGCAATACTTCGGTACGGTCTTAGAGAATCCACTGATACTAGGCCTGTAAAGCTTTTGTAACCTCTTAGACCCTTAATACTTCTGATCCTGTATCTGTCATTGCCAACAACCTTAGTAATTATATAAGGTCCAGAATATAGGTCATCTAATTTCGTGTTAACTCTAGCAGCACTACTCGTAGGCGCTTGTCTCCACAGAACTAAATCGCCCCGTTTGTAGACACGAGGTTTCTTACGACGTTTATCAAAGTGAGCTTTCATCGTGATACTCGCTTTTTGTATACGCGTCCTGGCCTTTTCTCGTTTTGACTGAGTCGACTCAGGTATGTTCCCTGGAATCGAAACGTCACATACAGACCTACCACTGCGCGCAAACATTAAATCATATGGTTTGTAACCTGTTGTCTCATTTGCGGTGTTATTAATTCCCCATATAACATCAGGTAAGCAATTTGACCAATTATTAGCTGCTTCACTGGGGTCGATAGCGCGAAGGCCATTGAGAATAGTGCGATTAGTACGCTCAACTTGGCCGTTTGCCCGTGGGCATGCTATAGCATTCAAGGTATGCTTAAACTGCTTATCAACAGAAAACTTTTTGAAATATCTACTAGTAAATGCCTTTCCGTGATCAGTAACTACTCTATCAGGGTACCCAAAAAGGGAAAATATTCGTTTAAGTGTTCTTATAGACTCAATGGAATTAACAGTTCGAGTTGGCTCTGCAATTACAAATTTTGAAAATGAGTCAGTTATAACTAAAATATACACATATCCTTTCTTAGTTCTACAAAATGGACCTAAATGGTCGACGTGGACCATTCTAAAGGGTTCACTAGGTTTGGGAATAGGGTGCAACATGCCTTCTTTTCTTCCGTGCTCCCCTTTTCCATATGCACAATGTAAACAAGATGAAACATATTTTCGAATGAACCGAGACATTTTAGGGAACCAAAAATCATTTTTAATTAATTCACTAGTACGCTTAAGCCCAACATGTCCTATTTCGTCGTGATGCATCTGAATAATTTTCCACCTGGCTGAACCCGGCACTACAAGACGATTCCCGTTTAAAGTTTTTCGATAAAGCCTATCGTCAATTAAAATATAATTGTTTGCTAAGTCTTGATCAACTGAACTACACTTCAACCTGTCTATAATACTTTTTAATTTATCATCTTGGTATTGAACAGTATAAAACCAATCGGTTACCTCTAGGCGATTTATATTTACAGAGTCAATAGGGTTTCTGCTTAGCGCGTCAACGTGTTTCATACGGTCACCCGGCCTATATTCAATGCTAATATCATAATCTTGTATCATGAGCCACCATCTAGCAATGCGTGGAACTATATCACGTTTTGTGAGTGTCGCACGCACGGCCGTACAATCCGTAACGACCTTCACATGTTTACCCACAACATAAACTCGAAATCTACGTAAAGATTCTACTACTGCAAGAGTTTCCAATTCATAGCTATGGTACATACTCTCTTCTTTAGACGTTACCCTACTAAAGTATTGAACTGGCCGTAAAGTCTCATCAGACTGTTTTTGTAATAGTATTCCAGCTACGCCTAATTTACACGCATCCGTGTGTATTTCTGTTTGTAATAATGGGTCATACAAAGCTAATACTGGCTTAGAGCACAAACACTGTTTTAATTTATTAAAACTATCACTTTGACTATCACCCCAAACCCATATCGCGTTTTTCTTTGTCAAATCAGTTAAAGGACGTGCTATCAGGGCAAATTTAAATATAAACTTTCGGAAATAACTGCAAAGACCGATAAATTGACGTACCTCATGAACATTCTTCGGTACTGGAAAGAGGAATACTGCGTCCAATTTACAATTTGAAGGTTGCACACCATCACTAGAAATTTCATGTCCCAAATATGTCACTTTATCTTGTAAAAAGGCACATTTTTTCATGTTAAGTTTTAAATTTTCAGATTGAAATTTTTGTAGCACTGTTTCCAAAATGTCAAGACCAGAATTAAAATCAATTGAGGGTAGAAGCAAGTCATCTAAAAAAGCTAATATTTCATATGAACTATTATTATGGGAACTATGGGATGTCATACGTATTGAACTCACTATTTTGTTAACTAAACGCATAAAAACAGAGGGTGCATTAGCCAGACCGAATGGAACACGTAAATACTCAAAATGACCCTGAGGCGTAATAAATGCTGTTTTATGTGTATCGTCTGGTGAAATCATCAATTGATGATAGCCTTGGGCCATGTCAAGTGTAGTGAAAAATTTCATTCCCGCCAATTTCGAAATTTGGTCGTCTATATTTGGTAACGGGTACCTATCCTTTACAGTAACTGCATTAAGTGCACGATAGTCTACACAAAGCCTACTGTCGCCATTTTTCTTTTTTACTAAAATAACAGGTGACGCATAACTAGATTCAGATTCCTTTATAATACCTGCATCTAGTAAGTCTGAAACTTTACGTTTAACTATTTCCTGTTCACTGTGCGATAATCTGTATGGCTGGCGAAATATCGGATTTTGCGACGTAAGTTTAATGTTCATGTGCAACAAATCCGTACAGCCTAAGTCTTTTGTATTACCAGCAAAACTATTTTTGTACTTTAATAATAAACATATAAATTGACTACGCTGAGTATCGTTCAAATTACCTATTGTAATTTCACTTAACGGAATGTCACCTATGCTAATATTATTAATTTGGCTAGCTTCACTGTCAGTTATAGAAAAGATGGCCCCACACAAACTTTGAGAATCAGGCGAGTGACGGTTAGGCGAAATAGGCAAATTATTAGGCAAAATAGGCAAATCATTAGGCAATGGCTCAACTGTGTCACTCACCCGTGTAGATGGCGTTGGCGCGTCGCAGCTGTCGGCTCGTGCTAGAATCTCGCCGGCCTTCCACTCGACGTTCCGCTGGCTGGTGTTGATGACTTTGATGTAGCCCTCGCCGCCGCGAAGCACTGTAGCTGGCAGCGAATAGGATACGCCTTGAAACTCGAAGTGTTTGGGAGCAGTACATACGTCGTTATCCTTGATATTACCTAAGATACGGACTTTGATTATGGAAGCACCAGGTGGTAGTTTTTCTTCACATGTCGTAACGACCTTAAATTTACATGGCCCTTCCTCCATATCTAGTTCTCCGCCAAATACGGCATTTTGTTTTAACGTAGCCATTCCATTGCAAACAGTCAATGACATGTGATCTGCATTTATAATTGGTTGGCCAATTATCAAATGGACTTCACCCAAATCAACATCGCACAAATTCGCCTTACAACAGAGTGTAATCTCGTCAATTTCAAGGCTGAATTCAACCACTCCGTGGCTTGTGATGAAACCGCCAGAAAATCCCTTCAGAATCGTCCTTGTAGGCAGAACTTTTAATGCCAATAGATCAGAAATCTGAGTGTTAAGGACATTTACTTGACTTCCAGTATCAATGTAGGATTTAATGAAGTGGCCGTTGATCCGGACAGTCTTCTTGTAAGTTTCATTGTAATTCTGAACCATCTTGACCTCCTTAACGATTTCGCTACTGTCTTCAGGCTTGTAGTTTTTGGAACCAGGGCAGCTGGTGGCAATATGTCCTTTTGCTCCACATTTATAACACGTACGCTGATCAGGCATTGTGCAGTGGCGTAAAAAGTGTCCGGTTTTCTTGCACCGTGGACAAGGATCACTCATAGGGTCAACTTTCTTATCCAAAGAATGTGATGGTCTTGGGTCTTTGTTGTTTTGCCCACGTATCTCTAATGGCGGACCCTTGTAGTCGTCGATCGCGCAGAGAAAGGCCTCGTATAGTTCATCCGGTCTTTCGCATTGAAAAGCTCGCGCATTTGGTTGTAGCGAAAACGGCAAGCCCCTTATGATGCAGGAGACGGTCGCACGATCGGACAATTTGCAGCGAAAACACATGGCGACTTTTTCTTGATAATATTTTGTCATAGACTCGTTAGGAAGTTTCTTTCTCTGCAACATCTCATCTAATAATGCACTGTAATCTCGGTGTTTAGGAAACGTACGTATCAACATTCTTTTCCACTCTTCCCACGAATAGTCGTATTCTTCGAGTCTGTTGTACCACTTTCGGGCTTGACCTCGCAACTTGTCTTGTAGGTGAAAGGCTTTAATTTTGTCATTCCAACCGTGTATATCTCCCAGTTGGTCTATTTTCTTCAGCCATGTTGTTACTGTACATTCGTCTTTGTCTGGGTCAAACTCCGGTATTAAGGATGCTGCACGATGATCTCTAATGCGGTTGACCGATGACGATTCTTCATTGAGTTCATGTATAGCTCTGTCCACTTCGCTTTCCAGCAGATATTTGAGGAGTTTTCTAGCAGGCGGCGGTGAAAAGTCACGATCACTGTCATCTTCATGCAATTGCTCGTCGGACAGTTTCCATCCAGGTGGGCGGACTCCATGCCCAGTTGACGTTCCAGGGCGATTCCTCTTCATCCCACTTCTGAGTGAAACGAAGATAAATAAAACGTGACGTGTAATTAAGTATTTAATGACTCAGATGCAACTTTAGACTTACAATCGATAATAAATCGGGCAGAGCTTCGCCCTATTATGATAAGTTATTCAAAATCAACACAAAATGAGCTTGCTCGCTTATTTAAACACTTATCCCTACTAATGATCGCTCGGCTAGGAAGTGGCAAGGCTGCATGACGTCACGACCGATCAGCGACGGCTATGGATGGCTTGCATACGGCTTGCTTCCGGTCGTGACACGGCTTAGGCTCGGCTCGGCGGCTATGGCTTGGCTAGGCGTACGTAACAAAGGCGAAAACCTGGAGTGCTATTTTGAGATGACTCGTCCAAAACCGGTGACTCGAATGATTATCGTTCGAGTCACCGGTTATGTCGGATGAAAATCATTCGAAAACTAACAATTATCAATCATTCAACTCACCGATTTTGCTATGTCATATCAAAAAATAGCACTCCAGGTTAATATAATAAACCAGTTCATTTTTCTGCGCATACATATTTACAGCGACCCTTATCCTTACGGTTTCGATCGACCGGTATTTTACCCAAAAACAAAGATATTTAATTACCAGGTTGTTTCCCTATTCCTTCTACTAGAGTAAAGACCGGTAATTTTGGTACTAAGTAAACCGGTTTCCATATTTGAGGAAGGGAGAAGAGGAGAACAATATAATTCTTGTTAATACTTTACCTTCTAGGTTCATCCATGATATGAATCTTCAGCGATACATTCTTGTAATTCATAGCCACAGCGCCGAATATCATCTCACCGAGAAGGCTGGCATCCGCCGCCGGCCCCTTGTACTGAGGGCAAAAATAAGCATTTGTCTTAATCACAATCAGTATGAACCGTCTCTTAAAACCATGCAAGATCCGGCGAGTAAGCGAGATGTCGCTTTATATCATGTATCGCGCTGTCTCGCTTACTCACTAGATCTTGTATGGTTTTAAGAGATGATAGTAGGCCACCAGTTCTACAGCACTGATCGTTGTGTATATCACTTTAATCTGGATAAATCTAGAAAAAAAATTACAAGTGACATTTGAATAAATGTAAGGCCAACGTCACCAGGTATTCCGTTTCTTTATTAGTGTGAAAAGTATCATTATGCGGTTCACGAGATACAGAAGATCACAGACAGAAGGACGAACAGCGGAGGTTTTCAGCTCATTCTAACGCTGCTTTTTGTTAGCGGACGACGACGCACTACTTTGGTGCGAAAGTAAAAAAAGAATAGACAACAATGAAACATTTGTTTTTTTTTTATTGATGGACTGCCAGATAGACCTTGACATGACTAAATTATCAGATTTTCTGGTGGATTTCGGAACCCTAATTACAGAGGCATCACGTGACAAGTGCTACTATCTCAGTTACATAAATTATCACTTTTTTCCCCAGTATATTGATAACAAAAGATAAATCTATTTTTATATTAGATAGGTACTATTATTATCTTTATTAATGTAAGTTTTGATTTTTTTATAAGTTCATTATATTGACAAATGAATTATGCCATAGCAACCAGGTTTGAGTTATTTTTATAAAAAGTAAAGAACAGATATTTTACGGTGTGCTTTATAGTAGCTGACATAGCCAATCATTAAATGTACGACGGTATGAATAAATGTTATATTGTGTACTAGCTGTTCCCCGCGGCTTCGCCCCGCGTGGGACTCGGTTATATCGCGCCCAAAAGTAACCTATGATTGACCTCAGGTCGTTAACTACATCCCTACCAAGTTTCATCACAATCGGTCCAGCAGTTTAGCCGTGATGAGGTGACAGACAGACAGACAGACTTTCGCATTTATATTAGTATGGATGCCCGTATGTAATATTGTGGTCCACAGTCACCTGTGAAAACACTGGATTATTTAAGAATACGCTTTTACACTTTCAAGTCTTGCAATGCAACTTACTACAAACAAAATGAACAGGCTCTGTGTAATCCGTAAGTCACTTGGATATTCGAAAGTGGCAGATATATTGAATAGTGGACATGTCATATGAGGGAGATGACATGTCACAATCAAACGATAATTTACACTATAGTGTCATTTTTGCAGTTTCGCACCACTAACAATTCAACGCACTTGTTTCTTTTCACCTATACAAATATAGGTTTTATATGGTATTCAAAGTTTACAAAGCTGTTTGCATCGCAAGCAGGTACGAATTAGGTATACATAATTTTTTGTGTTCTAGTCACGTGAGTACGGACGTCACATGCAAGTTCATCCGTTATGGATGTTTGCTCAGTAAATACCTGTTTTTTCGCTGTTTATCGACATATTCCAATATATGTTTATGAGATAATCTACAGAACGATCATCAGTAAGTTTTTTTTATATCTATGAGCATTGAGCAAAAGGCTAATTCCATGTAAAAGAGATTCTAATGTTGACATGGATGTGTGAAGTAAATGGTAATACTATTTTATACACAGCAAATCGGATGCGGATCGATTGTCACCTAAGTCACTTTCTCACGAGTCACAAGTTCTCAACTAATGGATTTGTATCATATGGAAAATAATACCTAATATAAACGTGACTAAAATAAATGTCAAGGAAAAAATAAATATAAGATACAAGTTAAAAATACAGTACCTAAACGATGCGTGAAAATGTGCCTAATAAAGAATACTTAGCCTATACTTAGTCACGGCCTTACATAAGCTGACTATGCATTGTATAAAAGTCATACAAGAGTTCATGGCTGTTACCGGCATCTTTACAAATCACGTGATTATTCTGAACAACTATGTCGAAATAACAAAGTCAATCCAATGCTAAACAGACTATGAACTGTGTCCTAGATAATAAAATCCATTTCGTGACAGGATTTTTGATAACTTAATGACTTTCCGCCTTATTACAAAACGCGGACTAACAATAGTTCTAGGTTTAAACCAGGATTTATCAAGCTAAGTTCTGGTTTAAACCTAAAACTATTGCCTATTAGCGTTTTGTAATAAGGCGGATTGTCTTCTCCAGTTGTTTTTTCTATGTTAGTTTAAAAAACTTTTTTTCTTTCTTCTTTATACTAGATCATTGTCTCACGATTGTTTAACTTTTCAACTTCATCAACAAATCCGGCCCTCTCTTTAACATCTTCATTCAATTCAAAATTACGCATTTATACAATCCCTGAATACATTAGATATTGGATAGATATTGTAGGCAACGGGTTATGGCTAACCCTAGTATGGCTACTAGGCCGCCTCAATTGATAAATAGAACATGTGACGTTCATTAATTAAAGGAGGCTAAAATTACAAACCCACAGTACAGTTCATTAGTCCCACTTTACGAAGCAAAGGATACCATCATAAGTGGGCTAAATTTAGAACTCGCCAATACAAATAAAACTAGCAGTGATAATCATGTGACCACGAGGCGTGTCAATTGTGGTGTATTTTTAAACTGATGTAATGATAAGGATACACTCACACGAATGAATGAATGTCGATACGCCTAACTCAGATGATACGTCATTCATCAGTTAAGTGAAGTAGTGTGCGTACTGTGCGTGTGCGTTCCGTTGCATCATTGTGAAAGTAGCCTTATTGTCTTTTGAACTACTGATATATAGTGTTACTAGCTGTTCCCGGCGGCTTCGCCCCGCGTGAGACTCGGTTATATCGCGCCCAAAAGTAGCCTATGTTTGATCTCAGGTAGTTAACTACATCCCTACCAAATTTCATCACAATCGGTCCAGCAGTTTAGCCGTGAAGAGGTGACAGACAGACAGACAGACAGACTTTCGCATTTATAATATTAGTATGGATACTGTTGATGATACCTTTTTTTCTCTGGGCTTCGTTAATTTTGGGAGGAAAAGTAATCTATGACCCATGTCTACTCTTACAATTTCTGCCGACTTAATTCAGATTTTAGAGCGTGAATGTATAACTTTATTACCTACACATCCATTTTTTCCAATCTAAAACTTATTGAGAGAGAGATGTTATATTATTATTATTACATCATCATCATTTCATTTGGTTAGGACATTGCAGGCTTGAATCACCTGATTGTCTGACAAAAAAGATGATTCCATGCTTCGGAAGGCACGTTAAGCCGTTGGTCCCGGCTGCCATCTGGTAGTCGTTAAAGGAACCATGTCAGAGGCCGAGAGGCGTTTCCGAAGAACTCTGACACCAGGGTGTGCATGGTCGATTGACCATGACACCTACACGAAATGAATGAATGATCATCATTTCTACTGGATCTACAGAATGACCGGTTGAAAGCGGCCAGCATCCAGCGCTTGCTTGAATCGTATATGTCTAACATAATACAATATACACAGATGTACGGTATAGTATACCAAATTTTTCTTTGTGATAAGGTTTTACTGGCTGAAAACCAAAGAATTTGGAAAACGCGCGTTGTCTCTTTACCCAGGCGTTTTTTTTTTTTTAAATCTATGCTCATAACTGATGTGTAAGGGAGTTAACTAAGGCAACTTATATTTTAAAAGGTCTATAAATAAAACAAAATAAAACCTAAAAGCAAAAGATCGGACACTACCAGTTGCTATAAAAAAGATGTGTTTAAAAACAAGTAGATAATTTATTGTTAATCTAATAGACAAGTGATTGTCTTACAAGTTAAACTAACAGGAAGTTATTACGGTCGTACGGCCATAGTAGGCTAGGCAATGATTACTATACTCAAGATGTAGGAAGGTCACAAAGTAAATCTACATTAACTCTATGGATAGGTACTTTTTATGATTGTTTAAATTGTATGTCCCATTTGCAATAGTGTAAAACAATTGTTGACGGCATTTTTCCAGCGATGAAATTTTGTTGTATTTAATGCAACAAGTAAAACAAAGGTAAGTGCTTAGTACTTTCTTTCTCTACATAAAGACCATGCAAGATCGATTCTTCTCGAAAAACTGTGTTTGTTTTTTAAGTGTTTTTGGAGAATGTGACGGGAGCGACAGGGATATGCTCGACCGCCACAAAGGGAAGATCTTCCCGCCAGGCTAGGGTGTTATGCCTGGGGAACCGCGGCTCCGACGATGTCTTGTCGGAGGTTGTATTTATGCTCCAATCCGTAGAAACTTTGCAAGCGCGATTTAGACTTTCATAGTAATTTGCCATCTTGTATGCAATTCTGAGATTGTTGCTTTTAACGCCATCTGTGGTGCGTCTTTGTAGATATTGTTGTGGCGCTAGTGTCGCCACAGGACTCCCTTCCAAGACCGAAGGTCTGATAAATCTTCATGTGCAGTCTGTGCTTATGATGTTAGCTTGCAAGTGCCAGTTGCTTGACTTGACGTCCCAGTGAGTCGGGTACGTTGTTGCTGCTTGCTCGTAGTCTGCGGTGGGTCGAGACTGTAGTGAGCGATGACTTGTTGGCGCCGGTAGATGTCCTGCAGAACTGCCACGCTGGTGCGGTGGCCGGCCGATGAATACCAGGCGTGGGCTGCGGTGGATGTGCCGGTCGCTGAAGTCTTTGAAGTGAGGGTGGTTGCAGGACCAGGAAGCTCGGTGCGTCGGCTGCGTTGGACCTGTAGATACCCCATCGTAGTTGGCTTGCTGTGAGACTGCTGGCTGCTGAAGCTTGAGAGGTAGCGAGATGATGAATCGGAGAATATTGATGGAGAAGGCTGCTTCCAATCACGTCGGGGTCACCAGTTTGGAGAATGTGACGGGAGCGACAAGGATATGCTCGACCGCCACAAAGGGAAGATCTTCCCGCCAGGCTAGGGTGTTATGCCTGGGGAACCGCGGCTCCGACGATGTCTTGTCGGAGGTTGTATTTATGCTCCAATCCGTAGAAACTTTGCAAGCGCGATTTAGACTTTCATAGTAATTTGCCATCTTGTATGCAATTCTGAGATTGTTGCTTTTAACGCCATCTGTGGTGCGTCTTTGTAGATATTGTTGTGGCGCTAGTGTCGCCACATGTTTATTGTTCATACTTCCATACTAACTATAAATGCGAAAGTCTGTCTGTCTGTTACGATTTCACCCTTAAACCGTCGGACCGATTTTGATGAAATTCGGTATGGTTTATAGTTAAGGACCAGGGGCACAGGGGTCAAACATAGGCTATAGACGGAGCCGCGTGCAACAGCTAGACATATTTATATGTTAAGTGCAATATTGGGTTACTATACCATACATCTTAATAAAAACCTGTAAGTACAATCGGGGGCAGATAACAAATATGTCAGCATGCATGTAATTAATAAAGTCGCTTTCTCTGTCCCTATGTCCCTTTGTATGCTTAAATCTTTAAAACTACGCAACGGATTTTGATGCGGATTTTTAAACTGAGATAGATTTGTTCAAGAGGAAGGTTTTTATGCCCATGCGAAGCCGGGGCGGGTCGCTAGTAAAATATAAATAACTTACAATATAGGAGAATCCCTCCGACACCTCCAGAATGCACCCTTTACTGGTTTGCTTGATATTTGGCTTGTCATTTTTGTTGGAGGGCACTTTATCAATGGTAGACGAGTCAAACAGAAGCTTTCTTCCTCTCCGATCGCACTCCTTGAACAAAAGCAACCTCACTTGCTCTGGATTTATTTGAGGAGAGCTGTGGACAAAATAAAATCTCAAAAAACAATGGAAATGCGGTTTTGATCAGTATTAACAGTTTGTAGATGATTGTCATTTGTTAAATCTTACTATACACCTGTTCTGGCTTTACAGATCACTCAGGTGTTTCATAGTAATGATCACACAATGCCTTACAATGAGTATTGATGTCAGGCAGACGGCTGATCATAAAAAAATAAAGCCAAATCTTTTGTCTTATTTGAGAACGTCACGGAGGGAAATCAAAAAGACAGAGAGAATAGAATAGAAAAACTATTGCACCAAACAATTGTTTACATAAGAGACTCCGAAAAACATCTATAATGATAACGATTCAACGCCTGGCAAGGATCTTTTTTATGTGCATCAAATCTATGGTGTGTGAAATTATGCTAACAGACGAAAATCTCAAGAAAAAACCGCATGGTGAAAAGATCAAAGAACAGTTTTATGCCATTATTACGTTAGTACTATTATTTATTCTGTGCCATTATACAAAGATAGATTGCCTTAAGGACTGTGCTACGGTGGACAATATAACAAGCTAGAAGGTGCTTTAGATCCCGCTCTGAGGCACCTAATAAGATAAACTTAATAGATAAGTAAACTTAATGGATTAAGTTTACCTATAGCGCTTGGCTCAATAAAGTTTTAAATAAATAAATAAAGACCATAATCGTGCATCAATATCCATGCCGCTTCAGAATTCTAGCACCAATAATCTTAGGGTAGACTCGGCTATTTAGGTATGCTGATGCGCGGATGATAGTGGTAAGGCAAGGACAAAAGCAGAGGTAAAATGGGCTGTCACACACCTCGGTTGCTAAGTACCTACAACATTTTACTGACGGCATTAATGTCATCGGCCTGTATTGGATAGAGTTGTAATCAGTTGATATTGGTTGGGAAAGGCCATACGAATAAATAAATAAAGAAGTAACGAAACAACACGGTGCCGGGCGAAGACAAAATCACAGCAGTTTCTGAAAACGGGTAGAGCAACAAATAGAGGTCTGTATAGGCTGTCATATTATCCCAAAGCATAAAGCTAAAAAAAACATTCCGACGAATTGAGAACCTTCTCCTTTTTTTCTAGTCGGTTAAAAAGCGCGGAGGGATGCGCTGTTTTTTATGGTTGCAATTTTTTCAGAACAACTGTCACGCTTATGAGTAGGGTTTTAGAAAACAACTAGGGTTGTCGCAAAATTTCTTCGCAAAATTAACAGTTTGAAGAGCTCTAGCCTCCGAAATCCGGTTTTCAAATGGATAGAACCATAAACCACATCCATAAGCTTGCGCTGCTCATACAGAAATCTAGTAAATTGAATCTACCACATTCACTATGCGTTTTTTATAAATACCATTTTTAAGGAAGTGATGAACTCATTAAAATCTGTGATTCGTCCACAACCAAAGCGCTGCAAGATCAGAAATATATAGACTCATCGATTGAACCATTTTTTTATTTGTAATAAATACGCGCCTAAAATGCTAAACTGAAAACTACTTGGCATCAACACCAATGCGAGTGGGAAGATAATTACACTGCTCATTTCGTTTTCCTCGACAATATTGTAGATCTGACTTAAGCACTAATAAATGTGGGCCTAACTGGAAAGGTGTAGGAAGCTAAGAAAAGACAGTTCGATTAAGACGCGTGGCTGGGTGGCTACCCCAGTCAAAATCGATTGGGATTATTTCTTTTTATTCACACATACCTACGTTACGCCAGCACATGTGAAAACAAGAGTCGCTGAAAGCATTGGTCGAAAACATGCGTCTTGAAGCGCCCTTTGGTATCCCAAGTCGTATACAGCTAAACAATATTATAAATATCCCCTTAATCATAAAAATTAACAAAATTTCAATAAGAGAGAAAGGGCCAAAATATATTTTAGTCAAAATGGGTTTAAAAAATGATTTACAATCATCGTATAAATATTTTTATGAATAAGGGGATATATGTTTTGTTTCCCCTTAAATTCCCATACTAATTGTTTTAGCCTTGCTGCTGGTTGCAAGGCCTAGCCCACCGTGTGTGTGATATTAATCGCCTCTTCGGCCCATTATGTTCTTTGATTGGGATAAAAAGTTAAGAAATAGTGACCAGCAACATAAATATTGACCAATGAGAGATCTCTATTAGAACATAGTGGGCAAACTATAAATTTAAAGATGTACTTCACTGCTTAATTCAAAATCAGTTGGCTCACAAAATCCAGACACAATTGAAAAACTGAATAATATAACATTTTATGTGACAAATTTGTGAGCAAACTGGTCGAAAACATTAATAGAAGATTTATTTAAAATAAGTTTTGTTTGAAACTGTTTAGCTTATATTCTCTAAACTTTCCTCTCTGAAACATGTCAGTTGCTTCCGAGCCGAAGGTTCACTTAACTCCTGCATTTTCATTAGATTTTTTATTATGAAAATTGATAATAATTTTAAGGCTTCAATTATATTCAGTCAAATTATCTACAAAACTTTTGGTTAAGTAATAAAGGTTTTAAATTTTTTATTATAAGATGAATATATTTAGATTGTAAAACAAACAAAATATACACAAACAGTCAAAACTGAAGTAAGCAGGAAGAAGTGATTTTTAAAAAAGGTCAAAGGCTCAGACCGAAGTCTGCGCTAAAATTTGAAATTAACAAGGACATATTGAATTGACCGACTTATGCAAAGTAAACATAAGGTTTGAACATATTGCTTACACAACTTTTTAAACACAGTTTTGATAACATCTTTACTACATACTTTTTTTTATTTTAATTTTATTTTTGATTACCTATTGCTTCTTTTCTGTATTATGGACCCAAAATCATTTCTCAGCTACCAGAGAGTACAATAGAACCTAAAGAAGTTTGAATCCAAAGAAGTTCGAAACGCAATTTTTTTTTTTTTGTTCTATGATAGAACCCATAACATTATGTGGTCACCAATGACCACTTTTTGGGACAATGTTTCGTATTCTATATAACAGACCCTTCACTCTAAAGCAATTCAATGAATGCCAAGAATTTATTGTAAACTGAACAATATTTTAAGATATTTTTATCAAGGCAATACTATATTGGTATCTCATAAAGTGAATGAACTTTAGAGAAAATAGAGAAACATGTTTGTAGAAACTTCTGTATTTATCACTTTTATATATATTAAAGATATCTCTGATATATGAATGAATTTAGTATTTTACTTTATCAATATACTACATCAACCACATATTTTGCCCACAAATTTGAGAATTCAATGCGTCCAATAATGATAATGGGAAATTCATATTAAGGCCTATTGAGTATACAGGTTTGTGCTACTTCGAACTACTTTACACCCAATAACAATATAACAAAACGGCTAATTGAGTAAATTCTAGAATTAAATAGACCTACCAACATTTAATCTACACATTGTAAGAGCATTTACCTATTTTTCATCTTATTACATAGTCGCATCAGCTGCTTCCAGCTGTTGAACAATACAAACGGACAGCAAAGACTGTATCACTTCACATAAAACTCATGTATACAATCACAGCTGGTATTTCTAAATGCACGCGATCGGCGACACATCGACTGTCGTCCGTATTAAATGGAATGTGCTGGTGTACTACCTCCGTGAGTGTAAATAATAAGTAAACAGCGTCGCCCCGCTACGTTTTGAGGTGACGCGATCCGCGATAGCACGATCGCCTACGCCCGCAGCCCGCACCCCGCCTAGTCATATGCTACACCGCCGCACTGCCAGCGGCTTGTGCGTCAACGCTCCCGACCTGACACGAAGAAGGTCCGCAGATCGCCCTTCGACACTGGACATCCAGCACGGATGATGTTTCGTGCGTCAACCTCACCTCCGTACAACACACAGAAATAGAATATAATTAACACGAGTGAAAGTCATACTGTGACGTACCTGTCCTGGTTTTGTGATCCGCGATAAATGTGGTCGAGTTTTCTCTTTATTGAAAAGTATTTATCGAACAATGCCATTGTGTCAAATGTAAAACCCCGCAAATTCTTCTGAAATACTCCTAGTACCCAGCATTTTCTATGTCCAGCTGTAAAACCTATAAAACAATACGAAATAAGTTTTGAAACTCTTTATACACTTTTTCTATTTTTATTTAATGTAAATAGTCAATAAAATTTGACAGATCACGTGCTAACGAAGCGTCGAAGTCATATGATTCACCATAGACAAAAATGTTTATTTCTTAATCAAGGTCAAGGTTCTTCAAGCATCATCCAGATTGTTAAAAAAATAACGATATATCGATTTTATTCTTTCGTTTTATCGATATTTTTGAGCGATTTTTAATGTTGTATATATACATGTAGATAATGATACGAAACGAAACCCTAAAAACCTGTAGATATGCGTGTAGAACTGTAGATCGACTTTATTTTCGTACTCCAGTGAGAGGGTTCCGTAAAATGCCAGAATATTAATTTAGAACCTATATTTCTTTCTAAGTGTATTTTTGTCCTCTAAACAAAAGAAAATAGTTAGGTACCTAAAAAAATTATTGACCGTATAATTTTATTTAAGGATTTTTGAGGATTATGAGATGAGTGAGAGTTAACTACTACTATCGCTATCTAGTGGTGTTTCACTGACTCGTTCGGGCCTACTCCTGCTTATATAGTTCACGGTAATCTATTTATTTTTTTTTTTTCTAATAGTTTATACGGCCATGGAATCTAGTCCTTTAAGGCCTTTCTTGAATTTATTAATCTTCTTCAGTCCTACTTAAGTCAGTCGAGTCAAAAATTCAAGTCAATAGTCAAGTCCAGTCAAGTAAGTAAGTCTAGTCTAAGTCAGATGGCTAAGTGAAGCGGTGGAAAAATTTCACTTAGCCATATCATGGAGATTTTGGTGACAAAGATAAAAAGTCACGTAATCGACACTGTATCACTTCCCAACACTCACGCTTATTCACGAACACTTTGCGAATAATAATCCACCAATAATATGCACAAACACTCGAAAAAACCTAAGTTTTGGAAATTAAATACAGCGCGGACATAGCGACAGTTTACTTTCCCTCCAAAAACTCACGGTAATCTATTGTATTAAAGCATAGACAAAAAAAATACGATTATCATGTGTGTGTGCAGTATTGTGTACAGTTGTCATTGTCAAAAAACTTTCGTAGCGTGGGCCGACCATTCGTCATCATGTCAACGTCGTTGTCATCAAAATCAAATTGTCAACTTGTTCTGTCTGTCTGTCATTGTCATTCCATCGAACTTGCATCCAACTTTCAAAGTTGATAATAAATATGTAATGTGTGTGATGTGTGATGTGATTGTTTTATTTTCGATAGTTGATAATAAAGACAGGAAACTTTTGATTTGACGAAATTTATATATTTGAATAAACAATAATTTTAGCTTGTAGTAATTTGTTTATAAAATTATACACATTTATGTTTCCACTGGTGCTTAAGATAACTGCTTTTTCATGTTACTTTGTTTAAAATCAATTATAATTCTTATTGAGATTACGAAAATTCTTTTATAAAACATGAATTTGAAAGAAATATACAAACACTTGGAACAATTCAGACCTATAATTATCGAATCTTTGTCAGAAATAACCGATATTAATAGTGCTTGTTTGTCAGTTTTGTGCGATTATTTAAACAGATCAAAACTCTTTGACCAAAATGCACTTTTAAAAGTTCAAGCAGTTATTGATTATATGTATGAACAAGTTAATATCGGACACTGGAGGGAAGTTAAATTATATCTAAGAAAAACTATCACAATAGCAACTTTTCTAAAACTATTGGCACATGTGCAACTCGCACAAACATTTGATAATAGTTTTGTTGAAGATTCATATAAAATAATTGATTTTGGCATACTTTTCGGATGCCCTTTAGATAACGAACCAACATTATTACAGAAATGTGCTTCTATTTTTAATAATATTGCTAATCAAGACTCAGGTAGTCAGACAGTAAACAATAAAAAAACCAGCAATGAAGTAGTAAATTTGAATTTAAAAAATTTGAAGACACATTCAGTTGAAATAATTGATTGTCCCAGCATGGAACATTTTTATAGAAATTATATTCTTAAAGAGCAACCAGTGATATTAGCTAATTGCATAGATCATTGGCCTGCTCTAAGTAAATGGAATAATCCAGAGTATTTCAAGAAACTAGCAGGATCAAGGACTGTGCCAGTGGAACTAGGAAAAGTTTATACAGATGCAGATTGGACACAAAAACTTATGACAATGAGAGAATTTGTAGATAACTACATCTACCAATCAAATGGCCCAACAGGATATCTTGCGCAGTACCAATTGTTTCAACAAATTCCAGAATTAAAAAATGACATCACAGAACCGGAATACTGCTGCTTTTCAGAGACAGATGAACCTGTTGATATTATGGCTTGGTTTGGTCCTAAAGGTACTGTGTCAGCTCTACATCATGATCCAAAAAAAAACTTGCTTACTCAAGTTGTTGGGTCAAAACAAATATTTTTATTTTCACCGAATGATACTGAATTTTTGTACCCACATTTACATGAGTTATTGAATAACACTGCTCAGGTAGATCCAAGAGAGCCAGATTTAGAGAAGTTTCCAAATTATAAGGATGCCACCGCTTATCATTGCGTACTTAGTCCTGGACAAATGCTGTATATCCCGCCTAAATGGTGGCATTTTGTGGAGTCACTTTCAATGAGCTTTTCAGTAAGTTTCTGGTGGAACTGATTTACCATGAAATATGAAGTAAATGGTTAAACCTAAAGACAAGGTGGTGAAAATGAAACCTTAGTAAATTAAGTTAAATGTTAGCCAAAGATGATGAGGCAAGAGGTCAAAATTAATTATTAAAACAATCAGTAAACTATTTTATTTTTTTAAGTGTTATATATCAACTCATGTGACAGATTGCTGGAATAATTTATATCAATAAAATCAGGTTGGTAAACTTTTCTTTTTATTTACAGAAAATGTAGAACATTTATGTACAAAAAAAATATTAATTAAATAACTATGCTGCTTTAGCCTTCTAATTATTGGATTTTTATCCAATGTGATCTTCCATTAGATTCTTTCAGGATTTATTGGTCAAAATTTGATATAAGTCACTTATTGATATTCTTTATTGAGCGCTCTACCAATCAGCATTCTTCTTACTTCAGAAGTTCCAGCTCCTATTTCGTAAAGTTTCGCATCTCGCAGTATTCTGCCAGTAGAGTAGTCATTTATGTAGCCATTACCACCTGGAATCAAAAATATTGTAACTCCTCACACTAAGTATTCATTCATATAACCATGGTATGCGATGATATGGTCTGTCATTTTGTCAAGCCACAAAATACAAAGATTCACTACGAAAATATAATTAAATGCTAAACAAGCACTTGTCTTGTCCAACGCAGACCCTAAGGATCTGCCCAAAACATTCTTTATAAATAACAGGATAAGGTCTGTCTCACTGTCTATTTTATCTATGTCACGTATGTATCATCTCGCTCGCTAGACTCGATTAGAGTGGACGTGTCGCGCATTATTATAATAAATTGGTAAAATTGTTGGGGAATAGTGCAGTCAATACAACTGATTATGTATATCCATGTAAGTGCCACATTTGCTTAAAATAATATCACTCAAGTTTAAAATCTTCCACTGCAATTCTACGGTGTCGCCGGCCGCGGAACAATCAAGCGAGCGCGGTTACCCGCCCTCACCTCCGCGAGAACAAACAGCTGCGATTTTTCAACTCCCTCGCACTCGCAACGCTTCGTTGTTCTATTGCAACAGCGCCTCCCTCCCTACCGTTTGATGCAAGCTACGAGGTTCACGGCCGGAGAGCTAGTCGAACCCCACCACAAGACAGCTGTCTACGAAATAATCTCGTAGCACATAAACAAACCGCTACTGTAATAGGTGCTTGATTAGACTTTTACGTTCGCGTGCTGTATCTAGTTATGTCAGCTCCAGGCATTCCTAGCTCTATCACTCTATCACAATGTGTTGAGAGCGCAGGGCTACGTGGGCGGGCCCCGCTGACACAGTAAACCGGATGTTATGTTTGAGCCTGACGTCGCGCATTCGTAGAAATAAGAATTAGTTCTTAGATTTATTATTAAGATCATTTTTGTAACTGTTTTAATTCAGTCTTCAATAAATTCTCGTCTTGAACAGACCCCTTTGTTCTTTTTTTAAAAACATTCGGGTTAGTCCTCCACACTTAACTGGCGCAGCCCGTGTAGGATCCGATATATCCTGCTGCCGACCTGAGCGTCTACGCACCCGAAATTTGGTGAAGTGCTACTAAGTAGTCGGTATCGCGGATTCGGATACAACCGAACCAAATAAATTTGTTAACGGCGGACACCGAAAGTTTTCCGGTCTACAAGAGCAGCTATACTGGAAGGCATGGGATCGAGCGGACTGTAAGTGGACATTTTTACTTTCCTGTCTTTTCCCAGCTATTTCCCGTGAATTTTCTTGTGGTCTTTATTTCGTAACTTTAAAACTTAAATCGTTGAAAGTTATTTGATTTCTTCAAAAAAAAAAAGGCAAAGTTAGGTTATATTTGGTAACTTTTAAACAACAATCGTTGAAAGTTATTTTATTTCGGCACACAATTGGCCAAATTAAGTATAATTAATTTTAATAAATAATATAGTATTAAGTTTTTACAAAGTAAACGTGTTTTTAATTGTGAATAATTTAATTAAATAAATTGAATAATCAAAATGGCACCAACCGGCGATAATACCGTTCAAATGATACCAAAAGATTTTTTAAATATAATACCTAAGTTTGATGGTGACCAGAATATACTCAATTTATTTATAAAAAAATGTGAGTACATTATAAGAAATTTTAATGGGCCAAATAACCCTGTACAGGAGGCATATGTATTTCATTGCCTAACTAGTAGAGTTTGTGGTAGAGCAGCCGTCTTACTTAGTGAACGTGAAGATATTACAACTTGGGATCAATTAAAAACTATCTTTGTACAACATTTTGGTGACCCTAGGTCCGAGGAATGCGTGGCGATTGAATTAGAAAATTTAAGAATTAAAGCAGGTGAAAGTTACCTACAGTTTTGTAACAGAATACAGCAAACGCGTAGCGCCCTCTGTTCTAAGGTCAACTTATTATGTGATGAAAGCTCAAAAGCTGCCAAAATTACAATTTATAATAATATGTGTCTTAATGTGTTTTTATACAATTTATCGGAAGATTTAATACGGATTGTGAGACTTAAAGACTGTTTAACTTTAGAAAGTGCACTTAGCGTGGTCATGGAAGAGGTTAATTTCCAATACCAGTACAACGCAAAAAATAAAAATAGACCTAACCCAAAGCCTACTCAGCATTCTTTTTCGTCAAATTTTGGAAATAATAATGAAATGCCTAAAGGACTTCCCTTTGGATTTAAACCTAATTTTTCGAATAATTTCTCTCCTCAAGTAAATCAAAACTATAATAAACCAAATATGCCATATCAGTCACAAAATAATATTAACGCTGGCTCTAATGGATTTAAATTCGGTACACCAAACCAAGGATATTTTAGGCCTAATTTTTCACAGCCTCAAGGTAATTTTAAGTTCGGTATACCTAATCAACAAGGTTTTAAGTTCGGTTTACCCAATCAACAAGGTTCTAAGTTCGGTATACCCAATCAACAAGGTTTTAAGTTCGGTATACCCAATCAACAAGGCTTTAGACCCCAATTTAATAATGCACAATCCCGACCATACTATAATACACCAAATCAGCAATTTAAGTTTGGTATACCACCTCAAAGCCAAATGCAACGGAATCCACCTAATTTCCAGGATACTGACGTCTCTATGCGTACTAGCCGCCCTGTGAAACAAAACATGATTACACACGTACCCGAGACTGAGAGTAGTAACTTATTTTATTCTAGCAGTAATAGTGAACCCCAAGACCAAGAGTACCAGCCTAATTATGATAATTACTATACTGAAGAAAACGGACAGACCGAAAATTATAATTTTTATATTGATAATGCAGAATGCGCGCAATATGAATCAGAAGTTCAGGAAGAGACCGCAAATTTTTCTGTACTAGCCTCGACGAGCAACCACCCGAAATGATTTATTTAAATTGCAATAGTATAAATAGATTACCGCATATTTATATACCCGAAATTGACGCTAATTTAATGATAGATACAGGAAGCACAAGAAGTTTCATTAGCCCCGCTATAGCTGATAGATATTTTCAGGCATATAAATATAACGAACCATTTGAGGTTATAAGTACTCATGCACGTAGCTCACATAATGAAGTAATTTATATACCTCTGTTAAAATCATTTAAAAGCACGTGTAAGCATAAATTTTATATATACGACGTCGATAGGCGATACGACGGTTTAATTGGTTCGGATCTACTTAAAATATTAAATGCAACAATTGATATGAAAAATCAAATACTACGGACACAAAATACCGAAATACCTATAATATACAGTCCCACTTGCGAAATCACATTAGAACCCCGTACAGAAACACGCGTCAAAGTGCCGACTGACCTAGATAACGGTGATGCAATTATTGAGTTTAAAGATTTCGGAGATAATGTGAGAATGCCTGCTGCTATAGTCAGGTGCATAGATTCGTTTGCTACAACTGTTATTCAAAATGCTTCCCAAAATAAGGTGACCTTTACATTTGCAGAACCACTGATGACAACAAGACTTGATGACAATATACGCGTAAACAACTTAACGACTGACAATTTGAATAATTATGAGATTGACGAATTACTAAAAGAAAACTTATCAAAGTTACGTCTAGATCACACAAACCCTGAAGAACGCGAAGCGATAGAAAAACTGTGCTTTGAATATAGAGACATATTTTATTGCGATAAATTACCGCTTTCATTTAGTAACCAGGTAAAACATCAGATAAGAACAAAAAATGAAGACCCGATCTTTATACGACCATACAGACTTCCACCCTCACAAAATGCTGAAATACAGAAACAGACGGAAAAACTTTTAAAGGACAACGTAATACAAGAATCGTTCTCACCATGGAGTGCCCCAGTGCATCTAGTTCCAAAAAAGATGGATGCCTCAGGGGAACAGAAATTTAGGATGGTGATTGACTATAGACGTTTAAACGAACTGACAACAGATGACAAATACCCTTTACCCAATATTAACGACCTTTTTGACAAATTGGGAAAGTCAACGTATTTTAGTACCCTTGACCTTGCTAGTGGGTACCACCAAATTGAAGTTGAAAAGGGTGACAGACCAAAAACTGCCTTTACGACCCCATCAGGACATTATGAATTTAAACGCATGCCGTTCGGACTAAAGACAGCCCCTGCAACTTTTCAACGGGCAATGGACAATGTGTTAAGAGGATTACAAGGGATCCATTGTTTAGTATATCTCGATGACATAATCATTTACGCAAATAGTTTACAAGAACACATAGAAAAACTGAGAAAAATCTTTGACCGACTTAGACAGACGAATTTTAAAGTTACTTTAGACAAGTGTGAGTTTCTACGTAAAGAAGTGCTTTACCTTGGACACAAAATCACTAAACACGGCCTAGAACCAAATGACGACAAAATTAGAGCAGTTCTTGATTTCCCACTCCCTCGCACACAAACTGAAATTAAAAGTTTCTTAGGTTTAGTTGGCTACTATCGAAAATTTATAAAAGACTTTTCAAAGATTACACAACCCCTGACATCATGCCTAAAAAAGAAAAATAAAGTCGAAATAACCCCTGGTTATATTACAGCTTTTCAAAAATGTAAAGAGCTACTTGTTAATGCCCCGATACTCCAGTTTCCCGATTTTTCCAAGCCTTTTATCTTGACTACGGACGCGTCTAATTACGCTCTGGGTGCCGTCCTTTCACAAGGTTCCGTTGGAAGTGACAAGCCGATTGCATACGCGAGTCGTACTCTAAACGACGCGGAAACGCGCTACAGTACTACCGAAAAGGAACTGCTAGCTATAGTATGGGCAGTAAAGCATTTTCGCCCCTATCTTTATGGCCGAAAATTTATAATATACACGGACCACCGTCCATTGGCTTGGCTCAACTCACTTAAAGAACCAGGAAGTAAATTGACTAGATGGAAATTACGCCTTTCAGAATTTGACTTTGACATTATATACAAAAACGGAAAACAAAATAGTAACGCAGACGCATTATCACGAATAAAATTAAACGTACTTACCAATAAAAATGACGACTCCTCCATGCAGGTTAATCTCGATGACACTGAAAGATCTAACAGTTCGGTAATAGTATTGGATACTTCGGCTTCGGAAACGTCTGATACACCCTTACCTGAAGATGTCCCAATGACTTGCCCAGCTCGTTCTCCCTCGTCGAGTACAATCACTGCACCCTCGATACCTGAAACTATTCACTCTGCTGAAGATATCGATACCAGTGGTATTCCAATTTTAGATGAAGCCATAGATACAAAGCCAAACCAAATTCTAGTCTTTACCTGGAACAGAAATCAAACATTAGTAAAAGATCTATCACGAGATAAACAAAAGGTATTTGAAATACACTTACCTGTAGATAATCCAGATTTAGTAAAGAAATTTCTCCTAGAATATATAAAACCTAAAATTAAATATTTCTTTTATTTTGAGGATCAAAGACACCGCACTCAATTCACTGATGCTGTTATCAAACTATTTAAAAAAGACACAGTTAAATGTTATGAATGCAATAAAAGAGTAATATATATAGAAGACGAAGATGAACAGCGTGCCGTTACACTTAAATATCACTGCGGTAAAACGAGCCACCGCGGCATTAGAGAAACCATAATGAAATTAAAGCGTAATTATTACTGGCAAAATATGGATCTAACAGTTTCCACAATAATAAATTCCTGTGAGACATGTAAAACACAAAAATATGACCGTAAACCTTTAAAACCCCAGCTGCAACTTACTCAAACACAGACTAAACCGTTTAGTGAAATTTTCATGGATTTATTCTCTATAGAGGGCAAATACTTTCTTACTATCATAGATGCTTTCAGTAAATTAGGCCAAGCTTTTGAAATATCTAATCGCTCTACACCTGAAGTTGTTCGTGCATTGATAAAATATTTCTCATTTTACGGCGTACCTAACCGAATAAGTGCCGACCCCGGTACGGAATTCAATAATAATTTATTAAAAGAGACACTGCAGTTTTACAAAATAGATTTACATATAGGCACCCCGCATAACCCGAATTCTATGGGCCTAATAGAACGTTTTCATTCAACTATTATAGAGATCTATCGTATTGCAAAATATGAACATAAAATAACAGACGCAGCTAGTGTAATGACATACGCAGTTATGTCTTATAATCAATCAATTCACTCTGCAACTGGCCTTACGCCATTCGAAGTTGTCTTCGGACATACCGATTCTAATAGTACGTTTGAAGTAGACTTTAACAAACAATTTACACAACAATTGATAAGCGACCATATGAAGCGTACAAAATACCTATATAAATACCTAACAGATAAATTAATAAAAGATAAAGCAAAGGTTATACAAAAACGTGGCGGAGAAACCTCTTTTGATATACAAGAAGGGGATACTATATATGTAAAAGGCGTAAATACAAGACGAAGCAAGGATAAACCGCGCTTCCAAAAGGCACAAGTCTCTGGCGAAATCAACAGAAATACTTGTCCTGCTACTATTAAAAATCGTGACACAAAAGTACCTATTAAGGACATTAAACGACCTTCACAGGTACCTCCTCGCATTCATGGCGCTGATCGTGAGGATCCACAGCCTTCAACTTCAAAGGATCGATAAAAATCCTGGAGTGATGCTGATGAAACAAGGTCAAGCTAGCATTAGTTATGATAAGTGGACTATTATAAAGGTTTTAAATTTAAGTATTATACAAGAGGAATTAGAGTTAAATATAAATAGATATAGGAATTTAAATCAGCATGTAAAAGAATACTTTCGTAAGGAAACCCCAAATTTCCAATTATTGAATGTAAAGCTCCAAACAGATTATGTTATGAACTCTACTACTAATAAATTAAGACAACTAGCCCCATCAATTAGAATAAAACGCGGAATCCTAAATCCTCTCGGATCTATTATAAAACTTATTACTGGTAACCTAGACCATGACGATGCTATCAGGTACGAAAAGATGATTAGTTCTCTACAGACACGTCAGGACACACAAATGAAAAGAATGACTCTAGTATCTGAAATGTCTCAGGGTCTGGTAAAAATAACAAATTCCACAAATAGTAATTTTATTCAAATAGATAAAGAATTGTGGGAAATAAGGAAAATCATAAATAAAACAATAGATGGTAACATAATACATAATTTTATTATTGTATATAACCTATTTCTACACAATTTCCAATTACTGTATAGCCATTTAAATGAGATCGAAACCTGTATAGCGTTCAGTAAGTTAAGAACATTGCATCAGTCCCTTGTGAACTCAGATGAGTTAATGAAATTGTTACTAGAGATAGAAAAATATAACAAACTCGTTTACCCAGTAAGCTTTGATAATTTAGTTAATATTGAACAATGTATAGAGTTAAAAGCCTATTCTAAAGGAAATCAAATAACGTTTATTTTAGACATACCTTTAATTAAAGACGAAATTTATATATATTATAAAGTTATTCCTATACCCATTACCGATTCCTATAACCAAACGAAAATTATAATTCCTAAATATCCTTACCTCATAGTAAAAGGTTCCATAATGGTCTCGCTCTCCCGGCCATGCTTCGAGCTTCACGAGGCAACGTACCTGTGCTACGAAGATAAGTCTCGGCTACCCGTAGTAGATACCTGTATACAAGCGCTGATGAAATTTTCTAAAAATATAAGCTCTTGTAATCCTATATCAGTGGAACTTAATGAAGTTAAAATAGAGCCAGTAGAGAAACAGAGATGGATTCTCTATAGTAAAGCTGAAAACATACTTACCAAAATCTGTAACGGTGAGATAACTAAAGATAATATAAAAGGTACTTACCTTCTCACTCTCGACGATCGCTGTGATGTCGAAATAGGTGAAACCAAACTGAAATCTCATCATTTCTTCACAAGTAGAGTAGAGTCTACAAAACTACCGATAATCAACCTCCCAGAAGTTGCCGCCACCGAGCTACAATTCCAACGAGAACCCATTAATTTGGATACCAGTGATTTGACGAATATTCAGAAATTAAACAATTTAGTGAAAATCAGTGAAAGTGAAGTGAAAGATAGCTATGAAAAAGATAATAGTGTAAACGGTGTTAATGTCGCTATTATAGCGTTATATATAATCTTATTTTTGTCTATTTCCATTTTTATAACATATGAGTGTATGAAATTTTACTGTTTGTATCGAAATAATCAGAGCGATCAAATTAATAATCCCTCTGATAATTTCGAAGCTATGGGGGGAGGAGTTATGTCAGCTCCAGGCATTCCTAGCTCTATCACTCTATCACAATGTGTTGAGAGCGCAGGGCTACGTGGGCGGGCCCCGCTGACACAGTAAACCGGATGTTATGTTTGAGCCTGACGTCGCGCATTCGTAGAAATAAGAATTAGTTCTTAGATTTATTATTAAGATCATTTTTGTAACTGTTTTAATTCAGTCTTCAATAAATTCTCGTCTTGAACAGACCCCTTTGTTCTTTTTTTAAAAACATTCGGGTTAGTCCTCCACACTTAACTATCTACTCAATACAGTCACAACAACAACGTTCTCAGCTCGTCTTTGCTACGAACTTGATTAAAATTGCAGACCGACTTTTATAAAAAAGGGATACGCTGTTATCCTTTACTTTTATACGCTGATTTCTGCCTGAAGCCGTGTGATAAAACTATTCTTGCTTGAAAAAGTATAATTCATAGGCTAGTTTGCTTGGTTTGCGATGAAACGTACACCCCCACCTACTCCTAACTCGGCTTCCGCGCCTAATATACGCACGCTGGAGTCAGACTTACCTGCACAACGATCTCCATATGAAAGCGTAAATGTAACCCAGAGGAGTTTTAAAAGACCTCGCGACGATTTTGGTGAACTGAAAGAGTACTTGCTTGACATCATTTCAGCATCAAATCAAGAGCAAAATTCTAAGCTCAACACCTTGATAAGTACAGTCACCGAGATTAAGGAGCAAAACAACGACATACGGAATTCACTGGATTTTGTATCTGCAAGGTATGAGGAGATTGAGACAAAGGTGAACGTGCTTGAGGAGGAGCGTAAACTTGATCGTAAGTACATAAAGCAACTCGAAGCGAAGGTGGAGAATTTGGAACGGCAGTTAAAGTCCTCGTCCATCGAGCTGCGTAATATCCCAGACCGGATAAACGAAACGAAGGAAGACTTAATAGACATTGTTAAGGCTACGGGAACAGCGCTGGACCTCCACGTTGAGCCCTCTTCGATCAAAGACGTGTACAGGGTACATGGAAAGACCAATAATAAGACAATAGTTGCCGAGCTCAATAGTGTCGTGCTGAAGGAGAATCTCATCAGAGCTGTAAAAAATCATAACAAAAAAAACCCGGAGAGGAAGTTCTCAACTGCTAATCTGAAAGTTGAAGGACCATCTATTCCAGTATATCTCTCGGAGAGTCTGCCTGCAAAAACAAGGAAGCTATTTTATTTAGCCAGAAATACGGCATCGGCGGGTGGTTTTAAATATTGCTGGACACACAACGGCAGGGTTTTCCTTCGTAAAACTGATGGATCGCCGCTGATACGAGTGAAATGTGAAGAAGATATCAATTCTATAGCTACACAATAGTCTTTATTTACTTATTTCTTTTATTCCAAACTTATATTATTGTTAGTTATTATATACTTTTCTTTTCATACATAATATTATTGTCTGTATACACATCACAAACTCACACAAATAAATTAAAAACCAAAATTTGGTAGGTTACATTTTAAAAGTTAATGTCTGTTATTGAAACACCCAACAATTAAATTAGATAAGTCCACATATTTGTGAATAATCACGATGGATTATATTCTTACACAGATAGATGAGGTTACAGTATCAAGGACATCAACGTGTTGTCCTGAAGATGTGTCAGGTGTTATATTAAGCTCTAATAACCATTTGACAGCCCTTACTCAGAACATACGTAGTATGTCGGCTAACTTCTCTGAGCTTCTGCTGCTGTTTACTAGAATAAACATACCCCTTGATATAAGTGCTTAGTGAATGCAGGCTCATTTCGAACCCTCTTATACCCGAATTAACCGGTTTTTCACATTATTGTAGCTCAAACAATACCTTACAGAATGACGGGGTTGTTGCATACGTCCGTAACTCATTGCAGAATGTTGTTGCAGTGTCACATGACTTAGCAGACTCAAACAGTGTGGTCATTAGATTGGGCCGGCATACTGTTGTAATCGGTATATATCGTTCACCGTCGTTTCGCGATATTACAGGCTTCCTCTGTTCTCTCGATGCCCTCCTCTCTAAATTTAATACGTTTAAAAACGTTATTTTAATGGGTGATATCAATATTGACATCTCAGATTACAATGATGAGAATGCTGGCAAATACTTAAATCTCCTGGCTTTTCACGGTATTCTTCCAGGGCACTGTCTTCCGACCCGTTTAGACTCATGCTTAGATCACATTATGCTCAGAACATCGTCCGCAGCCTCGACCGTAGTAGTTGATACTATTATAACAGATCACCACCCAGTAGTGCTCGCGCTTGCAACAAATAAATCAAATAACACCCATTCGAATCACCTCAAAATTAACTACGCAATGCTTGATACTACCATTAATGATCTTGATTTCACCCCAATATTTGAGTCCCGAGATCCCGAGTATGCGACATCCTACTTGATCGACCAACTGAATACTTCTATCAAACTATGCTCGAAAGTCACTCCCTGTCGTAGGCGTCCAATTAAACCGTGGATTACTCCAGGGCTAATAAAATGTATGCAGACCCGTGACAACATGCATAAAAGTCTTAAACTAAATCCTAATAACGAGATACTCGATATATCTTATAGGAGATATAGAAACTATCTATGTAATTTAATAAAAAAAATGAAAAGAACGCATGACAAGGAAGAAATAAAGAAAGCGGGTAAAAATGGCAAAAAACTTTGGGAGGCAATTCGCAACGCAACCGATATGACCAAACGGAGCAATCAATCAGACTCACTTTTAGCTACTAAACCAACACCTGGCGAATCGGTTGACTTTGTGAATGAGTATTTTTCAAGCATCGGCAAAACATTAGCTTCTAAAATTACTTTTAATTCGACATCCCTAAGATTACCCACGACTCCTACTATATCCAATTCGTTTGTTCTTACGGATGTAGATGAAACAGAGATCGTCATTATTATTGATTCCCTTAAGACCAATGCAGCCCCGGGATGGGATGGTATAACTTCCAAATTATTAAAAAGGTACAAGAATCAATTGGCTCCTGCTATCACACACATTTGTAACATTTGCATTACCAAGGGTATGTTCCCTAGATCATTCAAGGTCGCTATAGTGCATCCGATTTATAAATCGGGAGAAAGCGATCTTGTTGATAACTACCGCCCTATTTCAATCCTGACGGCCCTTTCTAAGGTCTTGGAACGTATTATCCATAACGCACTAAGCAAGTACTTAGAGCATAATTCCATTCTGTCTGACAACCAATTCGGATTTCGAGCAAACTCCTCCACCTCACAAGCTGTGGAAGCAGTGGTTGATGGTGTAGCCAGGGCATTGGATTCCAGACAGAAATGCATAGTTATGTTCCTGGACTTTAGAAAGGCATTCGACACTGTATCTATTCCACTGTTGATTGCTAAACTGGAACGTGTCGGAATCAGAGGTAAACAGATTGACTTGCTCAGGGGTTATCTAACTGAACGTATACAGCGTGTTAAAATCGGAGAGTACACAAGTACTGATCGGGAAGTAACTTATGGAGTCCCGCAGGGTAGTATTCTGGGACCCAGTTTGTTTTTGGTATACATGAATGACTTGTGTAACCTCGCACTTCAGAATGGTAGAATAGTATCCTTTGCAGATGACACAGCCCTTATTTTCACAGGTTCGTCTTGGTCAGAAACTTATAAAAATGCACAAACGGGCTTTAACAAAGTACAAGAGTGGCTAAACGAAAATTTTTTGACATTAAATATCCAAAAGACAAACTACATTGCCTTTACCATAAGAAACGTTAACCGGCCTAATGCTTCTGAATTTTGTTTAATAGCACACCATCATGGCTCTTCTCGTTGTAATGAAAATTCATGTGATTGCCCCAGACTAGAAAGTAGGAGCTCCACTAAGTATCTTGGAGTAACAATAGACCAGCACTTGAGTTTTGAACCACACATCGTAATTTTGTCTAAACGTATTAGGAAACTCATTTACGTTTTTAAAAAGCTGCGCCATGTATCGGATACAGATGTCCTTCGCATGACTTATTTAGCTTTGTGCCAGTCTATTATCGTTTATTGTATTACATCCTGGGGCGGAGCTTCGAAATCTCATCTACTATTTGTTGAGAGGGCCCAAAGAGCTATATTGAAAGTCAGCACTTTCAAACCTTTTCGATATCCCACAACTAAGCTGTATGAGATTTGTGGAGTTCTTACAGTCAGGCAGCTTTTTATTCTGGCTACTATTATTAATCAACATTCTCGACTCCCCTACTCCCCTCAACCGGCTGTTAGGAATAACAGGCTTAGACTTTCTCCTCCAGAAACGGAAACTGAATTTATAAAAAGATTTTTTTACTACCTGGGCCCCTATCTTTATAAAAAAATACATGACCAATTCCCAATATTTGCATTGAATAAGTTTAATTGTAGGAAAGCTATAAACGACTGGCTACAAAAAAAGACATACGATGAAACAGAAGAACTTATGTCATCGGTGTACTAGGCTATTTTGGTTCATCGATCATAACAATAAGTATAATGTCATAAATAAACTATTATAATTAGTAATATACCTAGTTGTCACTCCATAACGTATGTCCCTTATTTGACCATATAGTCGTACCTCACTGTACCTCACCAAAAATTGTAATTGCGATTACTCATTCATTCATCCATTCAAATCTCATTCTTTCATTCCATATACTCATCAGTAATGTCCATTTATCCATTCATTCACTCATTCACTTACACACTCTCCACCATTTACTTTACTTGTAAAGCTGATTATAGACTTAATTGGAGCGAGTGAGACCTGGCGACCCGTAACACAGGATCTTCGGAACCTAGCACGGGCACCAGTTCTTCGCAATATAACTGTGTAATTCTATTTATATGTAATCTAATTATATGTACTTTTGTGAAGGAAAGATAAATAAACATATTATTATTATTATTATTATATCCATCCATAGAGTCATGAGAGTAAATCAGGAAGTAGATAGCATTCAAGGTCATGAGAAGAAATCTCATACAAGCATTCCTAAGGAATTCACGTGTTTTATATGACACGCTTTAGGAACATTGTAGAACAAGTGTTGGCATTGTTTGTTACCATATATGTATTGATTTATTCATGACATTACTATTCCTAGCCAGTATTTGACTACTGCTCTATTAAGACTTCCTCTATTATTGTCGTCGCGTCCACTACGTCTTTTTACAGAAATGTAGTGATATTGCAAAAAAGTTGCGAATTCCTTATAGAGGGTAGTAGTACGTAGCATTGCTATCAGATTCCTTACCCGTCCTTTGCGGTACCGTCTATTGTCAATGTGTACTAATTTACATCAAAATCGCTTTAGTAATAGGATTTAGTAAGTTAGGAGGAAAGTAGTCGGTCGAATTTGACAACAAATAAAATCATTGTATTGACCCCTTGGAAATAATAAATAACATTCGACCTGACGACGACGCGCGACGCTTTAGTACTAATATCTTTCTCTCTATTAAAGACAACAGGATGTGCAGGGTCGAAAGCACTTGTTTCCCTAACGATATGAATTAGTGCCTACTGCTGACATCTAGTGATTTTTCGGACTGTTATGGCTTTTACCTAAAATCTGTATAGCATCCAAAGCAACTTTAGTAGCTTTCTCAGCACAGTAAAGAATCACTCCAGCGCAGTCCTTGCTGTTGACATGTCCGTCATCGCACGCCTTCGCAACGTTGTACAGGTAGCTCCGGCACGCGCTTAATGTCGTGTACATGTCTGCCATTTTGCCCTGAAAACATGGTGGTTATTTTTCATATCCAGATTTGTTGTATTGAATTGGATATTATAAGCAACTATCTTGGAAAAATGTCAAAACACAGAAGCCTTAGCAAAAAATTTATTAAAATGCGGTTGCATAAGTATACGTGCGCAGCTACATATACGATGTCATAGTTTGGCAAGGATCATTACTTAACAAACTCGACTACTTGTACATGTCGCCCGCGGCTTCGCCCTCATGAACTTTCCCGGGTTGAAAGGTACCCTATATGTCCTCAATACTCCTAGCTATGTGTATACGAAATTTCAGGAATATTAATTCAGTAGATAGGGCGTGAAGAGGTAACAAACAAACAAATATACAGACTCACTTTCGCATTTATAATATTAGTAGGGAAGTAGGGATAGCAATATGTAAGTAATTACCTGCATTAATTGAAATTGTGCAATAGCTTTTCCAAATTGTTTCCTTGTGTGAGCATATTCGAAAGCGATGTCCACTGCTGATTGCATCAATCCAACAGGCCCTGCTGCCAGCACCAACCTCTCCAGGTCTAGCCCTGACATCAGAACATACACGCCCTTGTTTACTTCCCCTAAGATATTTTCTACTGGCACCTAGAAATTTCAATAAACATGAAAATTAAATCTCTCCATTTAATATTATACTTACAAGGTGATTTTTTTAAATATTAGGCGAATTTTAACCGTGTGTTTAGTGTATAAAACTTGACTACAAAGAAATTTGACCTCAAACAAAACCGATTAAAGTTTTCCGACGTAAGCATGTTTCTAATTTTGTTTGTTTGTAATAACTTAATTGCACAAAATAAACAAAAGTACTAAATATTAGATAGATGCAATGGCAGATTTATCCCATACGCAAACCCATAAGTATGAATATCCCTTAGTATGGCAAGAATTTTTTTTGACGTGACAACGTCTTATAAATTGGTTGCCGGGTGACACCTCAAGAAACTGCGTTACGCTCCGCTCACGTTATGCGCTCACAATGAGAGCGAGTGAGAGGCACGCGTCCCTTCCAGTCGTTGTCACGTAAAACTTTCGCCCGTATACCGACTTTACAGGCAACCAATTTTTTTTCGAATTCCTCTTTTTTTTATAGTAACTTCGAGCAGTTTCATGTACTAAAGGTTGGTGTTTAAAAGTCGCCCACTAATATATCCTTAATTTACCTTACAGTCTTCGAAAACTAATTCGCAAGTATTAGACCCCCTCATGCCGAGTTTATCCAACTTCTGCGCTGTGGAGAATCCTGGGAATCCTTTCTCTATCAAGAAGGCAGTTATACCATGTTGGGGTTTACAAGATGAATCTGTTTTTGCATAAACCTGAAAATAGTAAGTTATACTCATAATTATCACGACTGATAGAACAGGTACACTGCGTTTGAGGTAGGTAGTTATGTAGTTTTAGAAGCTAATACTTATCATCGTCGCTACTTTCTTTATTATTTTTTCTTCAAATGTTAAAAATAAAATTTCGCTCTCTGTACAGTACGCTGCAGAGAAATCTGACCCCCATGCCACAAGTATCGCTATTAAAAGGGGGTCAGATTTCTCTGCAGCCCACTGTACATCATCTATTTTAAAAATATCAAATCGGAAAAATTCTGCATTATTGGCATTAGAAGTAAAGCGGAATATCTATTAATTTGAGGTATTTTAGCATTTATTTGCTGCATAAAGCATCATTATGAATATTTACCACTAAAACGTCAGCATCAGGTCCGTTGGTAATCCAGAATTTGTTTCCATTGAGAACGTAATAGTCGCCCTTCTTCTCTGCTCTTAGCTTCATGGAGACAACATCGCTACCAGCACCAGGCTCTGACATGGCCAGTGCGCCCATGTGTTCCCCGGAGCATAGCTGCAAATACGGTTTTTAAAAAGCCTTTGCTTAGTGCAAAACTAGAATATGACTTGACTCAACCTTTGGCAGACTTTTGAACTATCGAGTAGGACCTATTTAAGTTTTAAATTTTAACTTCAATAGTTAGGTATATACAGATCTAGAGCTCGGCGACAGATGAGTATATGTATATGTTACTATAAATACTAGCTGTAAGTATTACAAACAATGGTTATAAAGTCAAGTCAAGCAAAAAGTCATCAAGCCCTAAAGTCACTTAAAAATTTCTATGACACCACTCAAGATCATGCTAAGTCGTGTCTGTAACATACCTTCGGCAAATATTTGCACTTCTGATCATGTGTGCCATTCCTGTTGATCTGATTAACACACAAATTGGAATGTGCGCCGTACGACAATGCTATTCCGCCGCTGGCCCTGAAAAATTTCGTCCATTATATTCTCGCTATCACTAGTTCTAACTTGGAACATGATTGCGCTTAAAAACATTTTTTTTTAAGTCATATGAATCTCCTTACAGTCAGGGAGTGTGTTTCCCTGTTGCATCTTCACCTTTCTTCACCACCCACTTTCACGCTTAAGAGTCCAGTAAAAATCAAGCGACTGTCGCCGTCTGATTTCCGTAACAATTTTTTAGGGAAACTAGATCAATAGGAACATGAAAACACTGTTAGACTGTCATCTAGCCATAACATTCGGGACCGACAACCGTGACTTGCGAAGCACGATGGAGTTCAATAAAAAATAAATTTACATAAGTACTTGGCTTGTTTACCTTGAAATTTCTTCCATGATAACACAATGGTCTGAATATTTCCCGCCTGTGCCGCCATAATCTGGACTAGCTGTTATCCCTGAAATCAAAAAAAAAATTGTCTATTATTTTGTCACCTTTGCAGGTGATTTGTTGGTAGTGGTATGTTTAGAGTTCCTATATCGGAGTAAGAATTCATTTAATTTAATATTTAAATTACGTAAATTTGTTCCATTCAAAATTATAGATTTAATGGCTCTTTTAATAATTTTAACATAGCTCTCAGCTTGACCGTTACTAGCCGGATTATATACTGGAGATGTTAAATGGATAATGTTATTAAGGGAACAAAATTGTTTAAATTCTTGGGAAATAAAAGCGGTACCGTTATCTGAACAAATGGTATGAAACAATCCGAACCGTGACATAATTTCGCTTATTTTTTCAATGACTGTGCGGGTACTATAACCTGACGAGACATCGAAACATTCGACCCATTTAGAGTAAGCGTCTACCAGTACTAAATACGTTTTCCCATTAATTGGGCCCAAAAAATCTAAATGTACTCGATACCAAGCCTGGGTCGGGTACGGCCAGGGCGTGAGTGGGGCTCGAGGTGGCGCGGGGTGAAGGGCGGTGCATGCAGTACACGCACCTGCAAACTGCTCGATCGCACCTGACATATTGGGCCACCAAAACCTGTGTCGAGCTTCTTCTTTCATTTTAGAAATACCTAAATGCCCTATGTGCAATTCGTCGAGAACCTTGTTCCGTAGCTTTTCAGGAATGACTAGCCTATGACCTCTCATAAGGCAACCGTGTTCTACAGCTAATTCCGATCTATGACTTAAATAATTCTTTAATTCTCGATCTTTAACTTTACTAGGCCATCCATGTAACACGTAATCCATAACAGTAGAAATAGTACCGTCTTGTTTACTGTGTGAAATTATATCTGGCATAGTGAAAAAAAAATCCCTATTGTAAACAAACCGAACATATGCCGAGTTATCTACGTCGTCAGTCCTGCTTATACATGAGTCATCAGTCGCCTGCGCAGGGCGTGCGGCGGCCTCAGAGGTCTCGCTCGCAGTGGCTCGACTTAGAAAATCTGCGCTATTGTTTGCACTACTGACATACTCGATCGTATAGTTATAGGCAGATAAAAAGATTGCGTAACGCTGCAACCTATTTGCAGATATCTCCGGAATACCTTTATCTGGATTAAATATAGATATTAAAGGCTTATGATCTGTTCTTAACACAAAAGGATATGCCCTACCATATAGGTACTGGTGAAACTTCCTAACTCCAAAAATTATTGCCGTAGCTTCCTTTTGTATCTGACTATACCGTTTCTCAGCATCATTCAAGGAACGTGACATGTATGAGATAGGCTTTTCGACGCCATCCTCTATTTGTGATAAAATAGCGCCTAAACCAGTAGGTGACGCGTCGACGCTTAATATTAACTTAGCGTCGGGATTAAAATGCGCTAATGTTTCGTCGGACGCAAGTGCCTTTTTAATAGATAAAACTGCATCGTCTTGCTGCTTTGACCAAATCCACGGCACGCCTTTTTTTAGTAAATTGTGTAATGGATTTAGGATTGATGACGCATTTTTAACAAAACTTCTATAGTAGTTTACCATGCCTAAGAAAGACTTTAATTCCGAAACATTGCCAGGAATCCGAGATTTGATTATAGCTTCCACCTTTTCTGGAGATTTGTGAATGCCGTTCCGGTCTATTACAAATCCCAGATAGGAAACGGATTCTTGGAAAAATGAACATTTCTCCGTTTTCACCACGAGCCCTGCCTCCTCTAATCTTTGTAAAACATCATACAATCTTTTTAACATTTCGGATTTAGACGAACCGCATATAAGGATATCATCTAAAAATAATAAAGTGCCGTCTAAGCCGCCGAGAACAGATTCGATAGCCCGTTGGAAAATAGCGGGCGCGCTTGATAAACCAAAAACCAATCTTGTGAATTTAAAAAGACCTTTGTGTGTGTTAATGCAAGTTATCATCTGTGAAATACCATTTTTAAGTTTTAGCTGTGTGTAGGCGTGAGATAAGTCTAATTTACAGAAAAATTTGCCACCGTGAAGCTTAGAAAATAAGTCCTCATATCTAGGTAAAGGGTATTGGTCAACAAGCAGTTGCTTATTAATTGTAACGGAGTAATCGGCACAAAGTCGTATGGAACCATCACGTTTTAACACTGGTACGATAGGGCTGGCATATTCAGAATATTTTACTGGTACTAAAACGCCAGTATCAACCAACCGGCTAAGTTCCTTTTCGACACCTTCTCGTAAGGCAAAAGGTATAGGTCTAGGTTTAAAAAAAACTGGCTTTGAACCGGATTTTAAAGGCAAATTTACTTCAATACCTTTCAGACATCCTAGTTTATTAGAAAACAATTTAGGGAATTTAGCTGTTATATGCTCCAGTAAGTCCTGACACCGGTTGACCGGACAGATCTGCAAACTGAATCTAGAAAAAAAATCTCTACCTAACAAGGGCGGACCCCCATTTCTAACAATGTAAACTTGAATGTTGTTTTGTTTATCATTGTAACAAAATTGTAGATTCAGCTTGCCTAATATGTCCAGCCTATCTCCGTTATAACTATGAAGTATAAGATCACTGTGTGACAACTTATAGTTTAGAAAGTATTGTTTATACATTTGTTCTGAGATAACGGTAACCGGAGATCCTGTATCTATTTCAAAAACTAATCTATTACCGTTTACCATAACAGATTCCCGCATCGGCTCTCCACGGACCGAACGAATATTAAAACAAAAGCGCTTACCATCGTCATCACCATCCGTGCAGCACTCGACATAATGTTGCCGATTCACTGTTTGTTTACACATTCTTTTAAGATGCCCTTGCACACCGCACTTTTTACACTTATACCGCGCAAAACGACACGAATTCACCTCATGCCCTGTATAACCGCACACTGTACACTGTGGTTGCTGCTGCTGCTGAGAGCCGCCGGCGCTGGTCGCCCCGCGCTGCTGCGCGCGGCCGCCGCGAGCCACAGCCGGCCTGCCGCCGCCGGCCGCCACTTTAGACACATGCAGGCAGTCAGCTTCCTTCCGACGTACCGTCTCTTGAGCTCCCATACGCGCACTGCGTACTCCTTCTGCTATTTCTAAAGCGCGTGTCAGGGTCAGCTCAGATATATCTTTTGTGAACAGTTTGTCTCTCTCCGGGCCGGCCTCCATGCCTAACACGAAACGGTCTCGAAGCTGTTCATCGAGGTGTAAGGCTGTGAAACCACAATGCGTTGCCAATCCACGAACGCGCGCCGCCCAGTCTGCTAAACCTTCACCGACGCTTTGCGTTGCACTGTGGAATCTGTATCTCTCTGCAAATGTGCACTTCTTTGGCTTAAAATGTCCATCCAGCAATTTCACTACATCCGTGTAGCCTAATGTGCTTACTTGAGTCGGTAATGCGAGGTCACGAACCAACTTGTATGATGACTCCGCTAAATTACTCAACAAGATGGCGCGTCGTTTAACACCGGCTTTGTCTTCCTCCACTCCGATTTCATTTGCTAAAAACCACTGTTCTAGCCGTTCCTTGTAAACAGGCCATTCTTGCATTTCGTGGTTGAAAGAAGTTAATGTTCCAACAGTTACTTTGGCCATCTTCACGCGTATTTACTTATTTTAACCTCGTCGCCAATATTATAACTACGAGGCGGAGGAACAAGAGAAACAACCGGTACTTATAATCTCGTTTATTCGACTGGGCGCAGCCAGTCGTCATCTCACTTACACATCTATGTAGGTACCCACATAATATTTATAAAAATTATTAATACAGTTATAACAGTCTTCTCTGAAAAAAATCCATTTTAGTCATTCTCGTGTCCAAGATACGAACAACAAGCATATCTTTAGGCTTAAATTATTTGTGGCCAAGGCTAAAATAACTATTATTCTTACCTAAAAGTCCTAGTTGTCCAAGTTTCTTCCAAAAATCTCTCAGTTCTTTGAAATTATTTTCTCTGTCTATTTCTGCAGCTTTTGGTGCCAATTCCTTTTGGGCGAAGTCGAATACCATTTGCCGCAACTGGAATAATGTATAAAAATATCTAAAGACTACTCAAAATTGCATCTAGTAAAAATTTTATATAACTTTTTACCATTCCCTTACTTTTTATTAAGTGCATGTTAACAATATATATATTATGTCTGTCTTCCGTCTATTTGTTTTACTGACTATATTTTTTAAATAATTCTACTAATAGTTCGAGGGATATGAGCGGACAACATAAATACCTTCCACCATTTCAATTTGATACTTACTACGTACACTTACGCGTTTGGTAATCACTCCGGAGTCATTATTAATTGCGACTCTTTGTTGCAGAAAATAAGACTTATTTCGGGCCGTACAGCGCTAGCACATGGTACCAACTTACTTATAAATTGCCTCTCCTTCCATCGTAAATTTCACCTTATCTAACCAATCAAAATGACTCGTGCAGACGAGCCCACATACTTACATGTAGCTTAATTATTTTATTTTATTTAGAAAACGCATATACCACAAATAAATTCCTACCTATTTGTGTTGTAATGTTAACATTATTCATATAATATTTAATGAATTTGTGTCATACCTGCCGTTGTTCACTTGATAGACCAAACACATGTTCATCAATAGGATAGTGAGACAAACTCCTGATACCGGTTTTGCCACCTCTACTTAGTAACTTCACACACAAACTAGCCATTGTACGACGACCTCTCTCTACTGAACTCTACACTACACTGGCTCAATCGAAAACAAGATAACAATTCGAATTTTATATTTACTTGATTATAATCACTAAGTGAGTTAACTTACGAGCTATTATTCAATGTATTTATTTTGTAAGGTATGCAATTATGATAATTGTATGGGTTACTGAATGATAATTTAATCTTTATCGTATTATCATCGCTGATGTTTTCGTTTGTTTTCGAGTTGACGTATGATTTGACAAATACTTATAAGGAATAAAGATTATACTTATAGCTTTGCTTATACTAAAATTAATTACTCTACTGCCCTATAGCTATCGACACATATATTTTAGTACGTATGTATATATCTGAATGCTTAATATTAGAATTAGAATAAATAAGTTAGAAAAATAAATATTTTTTGTTAGAAAACATCAAGAATATACTCGCAATATTGAAAGAAATCCATACTAATATTATAAATGCGAAAGTCTGTCTGTCTGTCACCTCTTAACGGCTAAACTTCTGGACCGATTGTGATGAAATTTGGTAGGGATGTAGTTAACGACCTGAGGTCAAACATAGGCTAAAGTACATGGTAATGAAGAAAACAAACTGTATATTGTCATCATTTGTTACATAAACCTACTGAGAATGGTTGATAAATTAATTAAGTAGTACTTATTATGCACAATAATACAAGCTAACTACATCACAGAATATCCCCATGAGCTACAAATTCAACTATAAAATGTGAAATATTGACACTAATACTTTTATGGTATCAACAAGAAAGCCTAAACCTAATACCTTAAAACTTAGCCATCTAGATTTGTATTACAAGGATACTACGGAATGTGAGTTTATTTACTTTGATGGCTGCTCAAAACGATTCTAGTAGGTAGGTAGAGTATTATTTTTAGCACGCCAGAAAAGGTAGAATTTAGCCTAGAATAAGTTGAAGTTACGTATAAATTGACGTTATTGTATTGCCCCAAAATTCATGAAATATTTCTATCTACTAGCTGTCGCCCGCGGCTCTGCCCGCGTGGGAGTCGGTTATATCGCGCCCAATACTTTAACTATATCCATAGCAACATCCAAATCTTTTCAGCGGCTTACTCGTGAAAGCGTTACAGGCAGGAGAAAATAGACGAAATAAAAACACTTAAATTCAATAGGCTATATTTTATTTTTGTTTAAATAATGAAATAATTAGCATTAAAGCACCATAATCACTAAAATTACAACAATTTGTAATATTAAACCTCTCACTGATTAACAATACGTCCCTTTATGTAACTTATAGTAACATAACTGGTATAACATAAATTATAGAAAATAATTATTGATTAAAAAAAATATACTTCAAGTACTTTAACTATCATCATATACACATATCTGAGAAGACTACTTCTCGTCCACACCCCTCAAAATACTCAAATATAAAATAAAATCTAATTTTAATACTAATTAGATATGTTATTTAAAAATGTTTGCCAATTCATAATTTCAAAATGTCTCAAGATAAATGTAAAATAATATAAAAATAAAATTGCAGTGTACTCTTGTACATTTAAAAAAAGCATAGACAATATATACAGATTACACAAAACCTATGGAATGTGTAATTTATTTACAAATAAATAAACGACAAACAATTCACATCGGAATGTAAAATTTAAAAAAAAGGATTTTTTTAAATTATATTGCACATGTAAATAAACGCAAAGTAAATGTAAGTACATGGATAATATTAGGAGTAACACTCCGCATATATGCGGGTATCTAACCGCATATGTAGTGCTCCAAGATAAATCATTTAGAAAAAAAAATACCGGTGAGATGCTTTTTGATCCAAATGAAAAAGTATGTAATGAGAATCTGTTACAACATGTCTGTTCATTCCAACGATATTTATATTTTTATGGCAATCCAAATAATAATAGTTTTAATAAAATTGGTAAAAGTCCCGAATTGTTCGTCAAAATTAACAAACACCAATTTTAGTTGTTTTGTCTCGTCCTTTCATAGTTGAAATTTAAAAAGAGATCTGTCGGCAAAATATATTAAATTTAAATAGCCTTGGCAAGCTATTGTTACTTTTTATGAATTAACCTATTTAACTAGGATAAATTTTATAATAACTTATCAAAGCTAAAAAAGACGTCGCAATCGCCATTCAAAGTCAATCGAATAGCAAATAGAACACGAATGGCGCAAAATTTTGACTGCTCCTCAACCAATCACACACAAGATGCCAATTTTATTTATCTGTGATTGACTACTTCCTCTATACATATTGTAGTACTAATAATCGTAATGCAATAACTTTCGTCAATCAAATTTAAGTCCAAAAAAAAAATTTAAAAAACTGTATTTAATAGAATTTTTAAACACCATATTTTATTGATTTTCGATGTTTTTATTGATAGGCCAATCAGTAATGTACTTATATGGAGATATCGAGGAAGCTTTAGTTTGTATCCATTTTGGATTTGAGAGATTGATAATAGTCTGAAAGGATTTTCCACGCAGAGGGAGCCATGAACCCTTTAGGTGGCTCCTTACCCGCTTTGGCGAGTCCTGGAATAAAATAAAAATTAATTAAAACCAAATTTATTTCTCTTTTTCTGGCAACCTGTTATGTAGATAAACAGTGCTTTACTTGTGATAGATATGTCATAAAAATGTATGTAATTTTTCCACAACCAAACATGACAGACAAATGTCTAATTTAGTAAGAAATTTCATGTTTTACGTTTTTGAAAAAATATAACAGGTTATTTCTGTCCCACAATCAAATTATTTGCCACCAGGGATATTGTTGCAATTTTATGGGCAGGTAATTAGTTAGAATAGAATAGAAATTTATTAAGACATTCGTCACACATATAAATTAACAAAGGACAAAGATAACAAACAAACATACATAGTTTAAAGCCTTCTATTAAAAAAAAAAACATTGCGGTCTTTAGAGGCTAAGATGGGATGTAAAAACTCTAATATAATTTTAACGGCTGTTTTGTTAAGCACCTAAACAAATATATATTTTTGCGGAAAACCTACCCCTCATCCTGGTTCCTGAAATGAAATCAAAGTCCTCTTTGCGAGTTGGATCGAAGAACGCCATCTTGCCCACGGAAGTGTCGTAAGCTGCTACGCGGAAAGGAATAATCTGTGAATAAAAAATAATAATAAATTATTGAAGGTTAAATTTGCCTTTGAGGAAAACGATCAGACTCGTTCAAATACTCGCTCGTTTTCGCGTATAATAAATCTATCAATATTTAAGTAACGATTTTGAAATATGTATGCGTGAACTTGGTGTTTTTGTTACTAAAATAAACATTATTTGTACATAATGCAAACACTAAGATTTTCAAATAAAATAAATCTTCAATCATCATCAATTTGTGAAGGTGACATGGTCAATCGACCATGCACACCCTGGTGTCGGAGTTCTTCGGAACCGCCTTTCGACCTCAGACGTGGTTCCTTTAACGACTACTAGACAGCAGCCGGGACCAACGGCTTCACGTGCCTTCCGAAGCACGGAATCATCTTCATTATCAGACAATTAGGTGATTTAAGCCTGCAATGTCCTAACCAAGCTGGAAGTAACTAAGCAAAGCGTGCTTCCCATGGGAATCGAACCCACGACCTTCGGTTCTACGGGCATCGCCTTAACCACCTAACCACGGAAACAGTTAATAAAATAAAGAACAGAAAACCAAATTTCGTGAACGTCCTGCATTGACGCCAAAGCTCCCTATACTAACGCTAGCAGCGCCTGTATGTGCCACATGGTGGCACATACAGGCGCTGCTAATGTTCATTGCCTGATAAAAATATTTAGTTCCTTTTATTACCAATAGCTGGCGCTACAAAAATTGAAAAAAATCGAATTTAGTTAAGATCCTGCTTGTTTTTAGTAAAAAAATACTGGAATTTATTAAAACATGAATTTTTCAAGTATCGACATCCTATCACAAACTGATTTTGTGCTTTATTCATTAAGTTATCGGAGTTAGAATCTCAATTTCCCAAGTGATCGATAGATGGCGTTAGTAAGTCTCAGTATGGGGAGACTACATTGGTACACCAAAAATAGGCGCGCTTCCTTGTATGGCGGTTGAATATCTGTGCTAGTATATTATTCTATTGCCACGTTTACACTCAGCCTTGTAGGACAGGGAAGTGGGCAGCGCTCGAATGTAAATAGGTTCCTCGCGTTGTCACCGCGGAGGACGGGCAGCGCGAGTGAGTGTTTACATTCAGCTTCAAACCATGCAAGATCCAGTGAGTAAGGGAGATGTCGCCTTACATCATGTATTGCGCTGTCTCGCTTACTCACTGGAACTTGCATGTTTTTAGAGATGATAGTAGGCCACCAGATGAGCAGTAAAGAAGTATGAAGGCTGAGTGTGAACGCTCACTCGCGTCGTTATTGCCGCAGAAGTATTTAGGGAAATATTTCCGGCAGCGACAGGAGCAGTGGCAGGGGCCGAGTGTAAATGTGGTATATAATCTGTAAGCGCCACTGACCTCGAGGCTGTCCAGCCCAGGCGCCACGTTAAGCAGCATGGCGCCGTGCCGCGGGTCGTACAGGTCTCCGCCGCCGTCCGGGTGAGGCAGGCCGGCGGGGTCGCGGCCCACTATGTAGTGGTTACAACCTGCATTCATGCGGCATTTGGCGTGCCATTGCACCTGATGAACACAACAATCACTTTGATATTAATCACCATCATTATGGTGATACCTCGGTGAACACTAGCGCCACCGTCATTTAAAAATCATTATTCACTGAAAACACAAGTTATCAAAAAACCGTCTTGTGTAATTAAGGTACTGGATCTGAAGTTAATTTTAAACATATTAAATTATAATTCCCTATAATTACAAATTGCATTATTGCTTAAAACGGCCACTTTTAGCAGTTTTGCAATTTGTAACTATATGGAACTATAATTTAATAGTTGAATATGATTAAAATTAACTTCAGATCCAGAACCATAATTACAGCAGAAGGATTTTTGATAACTTGTGTTTTCAATGAGTAATGATTTTAAAATGACGGTGGCGCTAGTATCACCTTATTGTATCAATTTATTTATTTTTCATACAATTACGTTAGCAGTCAAGCCAACGGCCCGCGTAAGAAATCGTGTGGGTGTCTGACGACAGCGGTAGCGCCATCTGGTGGCTTACTACCATCCCTAAACCCTGCAAGAACGAGTGAGTAAGCGAGACAGCGCAATGATGTAAGATGACATCTCCCTTACTCAATCGTTTTTACATAGTTTTTAGAGATTGTAGTAAGCCACCTGTACCCCTAGTATGAGATTTTATAAACGCACACGCTAGCGACTGCGTTAGTATTTTGTATGGAAATTTTTAGTTGCTTTACTATCCGCCAAGGGCGCTGCACAGGTTTATCATACAAAATCGCTAACGCAGTCGGTAGCGTCTGTGTTTATAATCTCATACTAGGTGTACTGGACCACTTGCCTCTCACTACCTACTGGCTGCAAAGCATAAGCACACAGCACAAGCACACGCTTCTAACAATGCTTTAAGTACTAAACGACTTGTGAACACCAGTTGACTCCAGTAGCAGGCTACATTGCCAACATTGTAGTTACTTTTTGTTTCTACAAAAATTCTTCTTTAAAGTTAGATCTGCACGAAATTAGTTTGTCGAAATAATATTTCATTGAAAATAACCTGACGGTGACCCCGACGTGATTACAAGGTCAAATGACTATGCATTTCCCTTGAGACAGTTTTTTATATCGCCACTCGACCTCTGACGTGGTTCCTATTCCGAACATATGGTAATCGGGACTAAAACGCGGAATGTATCATTCGAAACACGGAATGGCGACCCTGCCAGGAGGATATTCTATTTCGTGTGTAAGTTTCAGTGATATAAATGAAAAAGACATTATTTTCGTTATATTACCTCGGTGGGTCCGGCATACATCATAGGCGAGGGGAATATGGCCAGAATGGTTGAGTTGGGGTCAAGCACTCCTTCACTAAGCACCGCCTTATGCTGGTTGATCCTCACTTCTAGCGGCACGTCGTCGTCCTTGGTCCAACCACCTGGGTGAACATTTTAAGTTTTGAGCAGATAGGCTATAAAAAGGTACGTTATAAAGGCTATATTTGAACTACCCGCATTATATACCTAGTATAAAGATCAGAGAATATCTTTTTTGAATACCCTATTAAAATATTAATGAAAAACTATCCAATCTATCGTATTTGTTAGTTAGACATCAAAAAATTAATCTGATTTCTTCATTGTTACTACTGACACAATATATAATATAACCAGCATACTACTGATGTTCGTGACCCCTATTGAGCACAATCCCGAGTATAATATTTCGCCATTACCAAGACTGTTTGTGGATAAGTCCACCTTTGTGCCTCACTGTTTTTAATAAAATTGTTTCTGAAATAAGTATTTTTTTGTGGGGGGTTACTACCATCTCTTAAAACCATGCAAGATCCAGTGAGTAAGCGAGACAGCGCAATACATTATGCAGTCCGACATCTCCCTTATGCCAAGACTGTTTGTGGATAAGTCCACCTTTGTGCCTCACTGTTTTTAATAAAATTGTTTCTGAAATAAGTATTTTTTTGTGGGGGGTTACTACCATCTCTTAAAACCATGCAAGATCCAGTGAGTAAGCGAGACAGCGCAATACATTATGCAGTCCGACATCTCCCTTATGCCAAGACTGTTTGTGGATAAGTCCACCTTTGTGCCTCACTGTTTTTAATAAAATTGTTTCTGAAATAAGTATTTTTTTGTGGGGGGTTACTACCATCTCTTAAAACCATGCAAGATCCAGTGAGTAAGCGAGACAGCGCAATACATTATGCAGTCCGACATCTCCCTTATGGTGGTAAGCCACATGGTACAATAAAAAGTATTTGGATTTCGTTGTTGTGAGAGTACAGCGAATCTCGCAGGAAGGGACTATAATGTAAATTTCTACTATTCTGACAGATCTTCCTGAAAAAAAAATAGATAAACATAAATTACCCAAAGGATGCAACAGTAGCACCGGCCTCTTGAACCCCCTCGATACCAGTTGCCGCTGCGTGTCCTGCATCAACAGCGCGTGACCGTTGTGGATGGGGTTGCGCAGCTAAAACAACAAATCTATATTTCATTGCGTCTATTGCTATACAAAATATGTCAACATAGGAATTTTAAATCTTGGACTTTTACTAATATAATAGTACATTACTGTCGAGGCCAGAAATGAAGCCATTTACGGCAATTGCAATTTCGGCTGTATAGTACTTTACTTTCTCTGAAATCCTCGAGACGAAACAACATCGTATCAAATTTTAAAATGGCGTCAACAACAAGCTAGCATTCGCTGTTCTTTTGTTGAAACTTTTTGAAATGTTCATACATATTTTTAAACGATAAAAGAATTAATGGTTAGTACCAACCTAACAAAAGTGTTCAGCAATTTCCATTAACGACCGCTAGAATAGGTTTTTTTGGTAGGCTGGCCAGAGTGAAAGTAAAAAACCTAATGTACGAAAACGTGCATATTAAAAAACCTCGATTAGCGGCCAGCAATGATTTTTTTTATTATATTGTTGTCTTAGGCCAGCAATGGGTCTATTGACGTATTGTTTTTTTTTTTAATAATGAAGCTATTTCCGAGCAAGAGGAAATAAAGTATATTAATAAAAAGTCTGTAGTCCAGTGGTTAGGCATTTGCCTGAAGAGTCTACAGTGTAGACTCAGAGATGTTGTTTAGACAACCTAATCGACCTAATATATAAGTTAACCTGGAACCTATTACCTGGTCGGTGCGAAGTCAAGCCTGTCGTCCAAGCGGAAACACTTCCAATTTTACCTTAAAACACTAACACTGTCAGATTTTTCAGGCAGCCTAAAGAGGCAGCCTGAATAATCTGATGTGTCTGATGCATCAGACCACCTTACGACTGCCATCTATTGATAACAGCCGGGACCAACGGGTTAAAGTGCCTTCCGAAGCACGGGACGCCACACAGATAGAAATGCCATTAATGGCGACCAAGCCAAGCATGGCCGCGCACTCGTCGTCGCTTAACCACGCTAGGATTTTAGGTTCTCCAAAGCAAATTTTTCGAGTCTTACGTGGTACAGTCGGCTGCAGAGAAATATGATATGACCCCCTTTCAATAGTGATACTTGACATGGGGGTCAGATTTCTCTGCAGCCGACTGTACAATAAAAAGCGTTACATTATCACCCATATGACTGTATAGTTTACCTGGAAAGCAAACACAGCATCAGCCTGTAGCTCCGTGAAGCGCGCGCGCAGCTCGTTGGGCGTCAGTCGGTACGAGTCCAGCCCGTCGCGCCAGCGGATCCGCTCGAACACTTCCAAGTTACCCCCCACGAGCCAGTCGCCCGATTCTGATATCATCTGAAAGACAAAGTATAAGTAAGACGGTAAGTATACGTAACCTATTTGTAAGTGATACAAATTGTTACTTTATATGGATGTTCGACGTTGAATGCCAGTGTACTTTCAAACGTAATTAAAGAAACGGTTTTTGTTACACTGTTAACTGAAATTGTTTTATGGTAAATATAATGTTAAATAAATAAATAAATATTACACTATCGGTCCCGGCGAACTTCGTACCGCCTTAGAATAATTAGTATTTATGTAAAACCCGTATATTCATTATATACCTAAAACCTTTCATTGGAATTACTATATCTATTAGTGAAAACCGCATGAAATTCCGTTGGTTAATTTTGAAGTTTTACGCTAACAGACAGACATACACAGTAACTTACATTTATACTCTGTATAGATACTGTAATGTTACTCATACTGGGGTGAAGAAGAGATTGCTTTATCGATAAGTCCGCCTTTGTGCTTTTTTGTTATGAGTAATTAGCCGGGTGTTATATTTAAATACAATATTATACCCTGTTAATGTTCAGTTCGCGCGCTTTATAGGTACAACTTATGAATTTTTAAAAATAATATAATATTTGTAAGACTTACGGGACCAGAACATCATCATATTCTTAGGTAAACTGTGTTCTTAATATCTGAATTTACAATAAAAAAACATAAAATAGCAAAATCCACGATTTGTTCTTATCTATGAACTTTGAACATTCTTATAAAATGACTTCCTTCTGAATGATAAGATACGATCTCTGGAAAGATCAAGATTATTTTTTTCTGATTTGATCTAAGTAGTTAATATTTCCATTAAACCTACATCAACGCTAGTGCACCGGTCGCTTGCTCCTTTTTTTTTGGACAAATCACACTGATTGAGTTAGCCCCAAATTAAGTTCAAGACTTGTGTTATGGTATACTAACTCAACGATACTATATTTTATAACAAATAGATATAATATACCTCAGATCAATACCTAGATAAACATCCAAGACCCAGGTCAATCAGAAAAAGATCATTTTTCATCTTGACCGGACCGGGGACCTCCTGAGTAGCGGTCAGGCATGTTAACCATTACGCCACGGAGGTCGTCCTTAAATTCGGTAGCAACGGGATTATATAAGTAATACTAGCTTTTACCTGCAGCTTCGCCCGCGTGAAATTCCCTCAGGAACAGGGCTGTTCTCAGGATAAAGTACTAAAAGGATAAGGTACCTCATGTCCTTCTCCTGGTTCTAAGCTACCTTGTGACGTCGCGCATTCTCCTACGGCGGTCCTTCCTCGCTGCCCCGCACCGCATCACCCCGAGGGCCATATATAAGGCTGCGCGCGTCCACTGGAAGACCTCTTTCGGCTGATCTCACCATCTCAAGTTAAGTGGCTGGCTATTTCATAGCGGCTGCCTGACTGGATCTCGTGCCTACTTTGATCTCACGACCCTATAATCGCTCATTAACGGTTATCCTTAAGAGTCTAACCTGTTGTAAAGTACAAATAATAAATATTGTGCGATTCGCTGAAACCTGGATTTATCTTCTCTCCTCACACATACCTTAAGTAATTAGTAAATTCAACCTACGTTATAACCTCCCCATCAATTTTCAGCCAAATCAGTATAGCCGTTCTTGAATTATAAATTGTGTAACTAACGACTTTATTACAGGAAGATAGCTGTTACAAACCTTGATGTAAGGGTGTCCAGTATGATAAATCCCAAACTGCCTCGAACACCTTTCAACTTTCCTATGGGGGTAGAACTCTGGTGATCTCAACACAGCCACGGCTCGTCCATTATACATCAACGCTAGTGCGTCCGCGCCTGTCGCTTGCTCTTTAAATTCGGTTTCTACAGAAAGCACCACGGGGACGGATTGGTTGACGATAGAACCATCGGGAAGTGTCAGACAGTTCGAATGGAGGGCCTGAAAACAGACTTTGTTTAATGTATATACGAGTACATATAGAGGAAGATCTTTCACTAATGTGGTGACCAAAAACTGTTTATTTAATTTTTATTTATCAGGGACCCGATTCTCGCGCAATCGAAGTTCACGTCACCAATTTTCCCCAATTTTTTTTAATAGTTTATCACGGTTTCTGCTTTTTCAAAAAAATCACAATTGAAAGAGTTCAATCGAACGCATCGATCGAAATTTTTCGATTGTGAATTGACTTAAACTACTCATCGAAAAAAATTGGAGAAAATCGGTGAAGTGAACTTCGATTGCGTGAGAATTAGGCCCCTGAGCGAAAATTATTAGTTTTATAGTATTAATAGTCATTCGATGAATTTTGTCAGCTACTCGCAAGAATTTACAAATAAATATATTTTGATTTGATTTGATAAAAAAAAGAAGTAACGGTTGAATTTATATGTTTCTTTTATAATAGAAAAATGATCCTATAATATTCAAGACTCACGTTGAGCATTTTGATTTGAAACCTCTATTTCTCTAAATACAATCATACTCGATCTAAATCTGTTGTCTGTAGTTCTACCTCTATTTCAAGAGCTCATTATATAAAAAAAACTTACTTGGAGATACTCATGTTCCCTCATGAAGCCTTTTAGTGGGTACGCCCATCCTTCAGACAGCACCTGTGAATATAGAATCCATTGAAATTTCCGAGTATCCATAGTAATATTATAAATCCGAAAGTCTGTATGTCTATCTGTTACGCTTTCACGACTAAACGGTTGAAGCGATTTTGATAAAATTTTGTATGAATATAGTTAAGAACCACAGGTCCAACAAGGCGATTTAACCGAATACCACGCGGGCAGAGCCGTGGGCAACAGATAGTATATATATTTAAAAACTTAGAATAACATGCGCCTTTTTTCAAATGATTTTTCAAATTAAAAGTTGTTTTATAATAACTAAAATACAGTACTTTGCGATAAATATATTACATCGATTCTTCTGCACTGTGATAGGCTATTCTGCCGGGACGACCTAGCAGGGGGGCAATGCCAGAACACAATAAATTGTAAACCAACCAACCAGTGTAAGTGTAGTCATGCCATTAAAACTTCGATCATTATAATAATGCAGTTGAACGATTGCCGCTTGGTAAGTGGAATCATGTTTCACTCTCAGTCGCTCATTGCCAGCGCCGACAGCGAACGTGTCACGGTGCCGAAATGTGTTATATATTTATCGGCTCGTTCTGACTTTGCCAGCCCCCAAGGTCTAGTGGTCTAGGTACAATTAAGAAGTCTTGAATACCACGAGAAGCATACTTTCAGAAGTTGTTTTTAGTCTGTTACCATGTCGGCCGAAACGGTCTTAGGACTGTAGGCTTATATCATCTCTGATAAGACATGATAATATATCTGATAAGGATTCCGTGCTACGAATGGCACATTAAGCCATTTGTCCCGGTTAACATCTTTAAATAAACCATTTTTAATCTTATCTTATTCGATATCGTCACCAATATATTGGTCATTACCAAGGATATCATAGATAAAATGGATAAAAGTCACAAAAGGATCCGTACCAGTAAGAATCTCATAATTTCGACATTTGACTGTTTTTTATTGTTATTTTAAAGTTATTTATAGTTTCTGTATTTAGTTAATTTATAGGGTTTAGCAGTAATAGCAAATCTTATTTGATGTCCTAAGTATCCCATGGCAAGAAAACAATAAGACCTCGCTTTTAAGCGGACCCCGGGCACCGAAGCTATATTCCAATATTCGCTGATATACAGACAAATGGAGACGGTAAACGACTAGGGTGTATTATGGTCTGTCTCGTTTCTCCTTTTGGCTACGAAATCCTTAAAGCAGTTGACTCGGCAAATAAAATAATTATCATACGATATCGTTTCATCACATATTTTTCCAGTCCAAAAGTTTTGTTTACCGTAATGAACAATGTGATAGTATATCACAATATATCGAACTGATGAAGTTATATAAGCCCAGCGGGGGGTGACGTCATTCGTCTCGTATCGTCGATAGGGAATTAGGGATAAATATCTTAATCTACGGGTATATTGACACTTTAGTACCGAATAGCTACGTGCATAAGAGAATAGGTGGAATTTTCGATTGTATATCCGCTGCATTAAAATAATGCTAAAAGTATTTAAAAACCGATTAAAACAATACTCCGCTCGCTTCATATTTCATTGAATATATATACTCGTACTGATTTATTTTTTACTAGCGACCCGCCCCGTCTTCGCATGGGCATAAAAACCTTCCCCTTGAATCACTCTATCTATTAAAAAAAAACAGCATCAAAATCCGTTGCGTTGTTTTAAAGATTTAAGCAATGCATAAAGGGATATAGGGACAGAGCAAGCTACTTTGTTCTATACTATGTAATGATAGTGATAATGGAGATATCAGTAATAGAATGAATTGAAGTTGCTAGCCAATTCTGTACTGTACGCTTACTTATACCACTTAAGGTTTGATGCGGTTTTCACCATCATTTCGATATTTTTTAAGGAAGATTTATATGTAGGTACAACTTGCACGAAGCCCGAGGCGGGTCGCTAGTGATAAATAATAAAGTATTTTTATTTTATTAATTTTAAGTATCCGGTGTATTAGAAGCAAATACGTATACCGTGATCGGCAGTACGTACGAAGTAATAACGCAGTATGCGTAAGTTAAATCGCGTGTAGTTAATTGTAGTTCCGACGTTATTGAAACGTATTACATACTATTATGACCCGTATTCATCTTAGCGTAAATTAGTATGAGTATTGTTTAAGTAATATCCATAGATACTACACTAAATATTAAAGTTAGCTGTCCCGCTTAAATATACACCACATATCTTCACGTGTGGATATCGTAAGAGGCGATAAAGAAAATAACAGAGTTCTTAATTAACTTGTAACTCTGTCCGACGAATGTGGCGGCTTCCACTAACGACCAAAAACCCAAAAAGGATTGACCACATCGGGTTTTTGAAGAGTATTTAAATCGTTACGAATCATCATCACTACATAGTATAAAACAAAGTCGCTTTCTCTGTCCCTATGTCCCTTTTTATGCTTAAATCTTTAAAACTACGCAACGGATTTTTTAACGATAGATTGATTCAAGAGGAAGGTTTTTATGCCCATGCGAAGCCGGGGCGAGTCGCTAGTTCTATATATTTTTGTACGCCAATTCTTGAAGATTTCGTCGATTCTGTGTTAAGTATATTACGGACTTTAGCAGCATTGTAATTCGTTTGAAAATCGCATGTTTGCTATAACAAATTATAAAGATATTTATCCCCCCTTATTCATAAAAATTAACAAACTTTTATTAAGCCCGTTTTAACTTAAATGTGTTTTGGCTCTTTCTTTCACGGTAAATTTCGCTAAGAGAGAAAGGGCCAAAACATATTTAAGTTAAAATGGGCTTAACAAACGTTAGTTTATTTTTATGAATAAGGGATAAATGTCAGAACTTTAAAAGTATCATACAAACCTGAACCCATTGCAAGTCGAGTGTAGACAGCTGCACTTGTGGCAACCTCTTGGCTTCATCTTGTGCACTCGACAGCCTGTTCCCGTATATGAACAGCTCCTCCACTACTTCAGTCCTGTTGTCGAAACGTGGGATTATGTCCTGCAATACAATCATTTGTTTTTAATCTGAATGCATTATCCATCTCATTAATTTCACTTGTTACTAGCATTTTCTCGCGGCTTCACCCGGGTGAACTTCCCTCGGGAACAGTGCTTTTTTTTCGGGATGAAAGGTACCCTATGTCCTTCTCCTGGTTCTAAGCTACCTCTCCGCCAATTTTCAGCCAAATCAGTTTAGCGATTCTTGAGTTATAAATAGTGTAACTAACACGACTTTCTTTTATTTTATATATATATAGAGATATATATATATATATATATAGAAGAATAGAAGATTAAGATTTCGTTTATTGCCCCACTGATGTGCAAAGGTAATAAACAATATTGATAAAAAATAATAGTATAAAACTGTATGTAAACAAAAAACTATAAAAATATTTTTCTTTTTACCAATTTTCTAGAAAAAACCCAAAATATGTGGGTTATTTTCTAGAATATTATCTAAAATATGAAAGAACTTATCACATCGGATTATCATATTACAGTAAAAAAAAATTGCGTATCTGTAACCAAAGCAAGTACAAAACCATTGTTAACTTATTTAACGGAAACAATCAATTGAAATGTGTTATGCCATTTATAAATTAAAGCAAAAAAATTAAAAATACGCCATGAACCGTTTAGCAAAGATTTTCCAGATACAATTAATCACCCACCACAGTTAATCATCTTTAAATTCATTTTTTTAACTGTTCATAATAGTTTTTACCTAAACTTATATGTAAGTAAAATATATAATACCTAAAATGGCTTGGCCGGTTTGAATATATTGTTTTAACTATCTAGATGTATAGCTTTCCAGGAAGGTTTTTTTTTTTGCTAGCTATTTATGTCCCACTGCTGGGTAAAAGCGTCCCCACTAACCTTCCATGTATCCCTAGCCATGGGCTTTCCTGCCAGTTTTTATCGACAGCCTGTAGTTCGTCGAACCATATAGTTTAACGCAATTCTCGCTTCCTGTACCCATCAGTAGGAACCCAGGCACAATAGATTTTTATGAAAGCCTGGGTGAACGTGTCTAAAACGTAAAGCATATCGCAAATACTATCTCTCATCGACAAGCGTTGGCTAAACAAAACTAGAGAAAAAAACATAAAACAAGAAATTGTTGATAAAAATCCGGTTTAACCGATTTTTAATTAGTTTTACGAGGGGAACATAGATATATCCATATCCAATAAATTGTACCTACATAAAAATAAAAAATAAGAAAAAAAAAACATTTTATTTGACCTGTGATTCGAGTAGTTTAATGACTTCCATGGTGGACTCCTCGATGGTCTGCCCCACCGTCTGCAGCACCAGCTCCGGATTCTCTGGTCGTTCATAGGCCTGAGTTATTCCTGTGAAGCCCTGTGCAAATAAAACAAAATCAGTAAGAGCGATTGCATTCGAGCACCAAGAGTAGAAATAAAAAAGGGCAAAGTCAATATAGAGTCCATATAGCCACTATGACTCGAAAAGAAGAAGTAGAAATAACCCTAATGAAAAGTAGTCCATTAGCGTCGGTTGCCATAATGAGAATTAGCCCTAATGCGCCTAAACCACAAATACCACATATTGAGATAGTATTGCCTCTGAAATTTTGTTGTCTGTCTTTAATCATCCTGCTTTTCTGACAAACAGCCGAACAGACGTAAAGTAACTTCGGATTAGACCCTATATAAAACTGTATACGGATATATTGGCATTCGAATCTAACATTCAATTTTTAATTAATTTAACTTCGTTATTAATATTATCGGCAATTAGTATTTTTTTTAAATATGTCTGATTGACACGACCGTTTTTATCAGGGAAATATTAATTTAAAAATAAATTAGGTACATTGTAATGGCCATGAACTGAAACTTTTTCCGACACAATCGGTGAACGTGCTGCACTCGAAGTTTCAAGGACAATAAGCTTAAACTAGTGTAACAATGACAAAATCCAGAAGAGTGCGCTAATAAAGTATGTATAAGTAAAGTATAGATTAATTTGAATATATGTCAATGACCTCAACTGTGTGTCTACACATATCTAGAGCTACCAGCTGCAAGCTAATGGGCAAACCGTTAGTTACATTAAACATATTGGTAAATTCGTAGTTGTATCTACACATTCTGAACTTCGTTATCAGGTTTAATATATATTGCACTAGCGACCTGCCCCGGCTTCGCACGGGCGCAATGCTATATAATGCATGTATTATAATACAAACCTATGTCTTGAATCACTCTATCTATTATATTAAAAAAACCGCATCAAAATCCTTGCGTAGTTTCCAAGATCTAAGCATACATAGGGACAGACAGCGGAAAGCGACTTTGTTTTATACTATGTAGTGATTTTATTTGGTGTATCGCAGATACCGGTGGTAAGAGGGTAAAATAAAATATTTTTTCAGAACACTATTCTAGGATGAATTCTCACAAGGATCTGAATATAAAAAACTATAATCTATGTAATTAGAATAAGTACCAGCAAATAAATCATCTACCTTAATCTGTCCCTCCCTAGCCTTCTTATAAAGGCCTTTCGTGTCTCTCTGTTCGCACACTTCTAAGGGCGTATCGATGAAAACTTCGAAAAAGGGTAGCTGCGAGTCGGTGTGGATGCGACGTGCGACCTCACGATCCTGAAACAAATATATTAATTAAACTTGGCGACCCTGTAGTCTAATGGACAATTATGGGTTTCTTTCTTATCGTGTGAGTTATAAGGTTAATAATGACATATGGTTCCATTGCGTAAGAAAAAGATTTAGTTCCTTTTCTTGCTAATAGGTGGCACTACAATGATTGAAAATTTTTATTTAGTTAAAATCCCGCTTGTTTTGGCGAAAAAAGAGCTTGAATAATAAACTTTTTGTACCCTTCCTCTATCTTCTATTATTTATACACTAGTATGTTCATAAAACACTTTTTCTTTTCGAGGTTAAACGACCCTATCATTCATTAATTATGAATATAACGTTGTAATTTAAATCATACTTCATACTAATTTTATAAATGGGAAAGTGAGTTTGTTTGTTTGTTTGTTATGCCTTCACGCTCTATCTACTAAACCAATCTTCCTGAAATTTCACATATACATAGTTAGAAGTATTGAGAAGGACATAGGGTACCTTTAATCCCGGAAAAAGCATTGTTTTCGAGGGAAATTCACGCGGGCGAAGCCGGTGGCGAAAGCTAGTCTTTTATAATGTAAAGAAGTACCAGCCAACATTTAAGAGTATATTTCCGCGCCGCAAAATTTCAATAACAAAACGAGGAATAAGCAGAGAGCTAAATTGTTTTCTAACAGAGATAACTAAAACAAAGCTAGTTGTATAAGATCTGAGTATACATTTCTTGAGTCTCTCATTTACAGTAAGTACCATTATAAACGATGATATTGACACTATCAAAATGTAAATACTATTATTGTAATTGATCTACGTTTTAAAGGGGTTTTACCAGTTTTTCTTTATCATTTTATTTGAGTTTCATTGTTTCCAATTTCAAATTCATGTAAAACGTGATAAAATAGCAAGGACAAGTTATGTTTATTATAATAATAATAATCTTTATTTCACACAGAGTCCATCCATAATCAGTGTTAGTAACAATGTTCTTAAAAACTATGTTAGTAATTAATTAATATCCAATTTATTTAACCAATTAATGTTCATTTATTTAAGTGTAAATGAGCCCAATGTTTATTCATTGATCATCTACGTATAAGGTTCAATATTTGAAAATGGGAATATTTTTGCTTGGGTATTATACAATATTATTAGGTATACACCTAATTCAAATTAGCAACATATTATTATGTTTAAAGAAATATATAGTTCTAAGAAGCCGCCGCCAGTTGAAGGAACTCATTAACACACTTGAAAATTGACCTATTAACACTATTTATTGCTGTTTATATATAATGTACCAAAATAAAATCTTTTCTGTACAAATAAAATCAATTGTTGTTGTTAATGCCGTTAAATTTTCGATTTGAAAGTTTATACACAAGGATGGTTAAAATATGTTTCAAAAGAAAAAAATATAGATGATAACAAATCGCATAAACAAAATCGTGCTCTATTGAACATTATAATCGTTTACAAGCAATGTCTTTTTACTATAAAACAATATATATTTCCTCCTTCCTACTTCTATATCCCGATTTTTCAATTAATGTGACATTAATTTTTTTGTTATCTTTAAAAGGACAGCCATTATTTACATTTTTTTGTAGCTGTTTTTTTTTTGTATTCGCACAAAAATGAAAGTTGCGTCCGATTATGGCAAAACGAATTCTAACTTACAAATTATAATTTATCTTGAAATTTGTATAAACATATAACTGTACAAGTGTCCACCAAGCGTTAATAAAAATTTCTAATCAAACAAATAAGCCATGACTTTGCAAATTCAACTTTTCGGACATGAATTTAGCTGCATTTATATATATTTTGACTTACTTACTGTCTGACAAAACTGTATATTTATAACTTAATAGATTTATATTTCTCGGAAAACTGTTTCACCTCAGATTCTGTTTTATTAGATCGGGAACTTATAAAGAAGTCAACGTGCAAGAAGGGCAAACGACCGTTGCAACTGTTATAGAATATTGCATAAGAAACTTTGGAATGTTATATTAATAGGCACGATCTAGTAAATATTTTATAGCAAAACCAGTACCAAGGTACTCATTTGAATAACACTATATCTAACTGTCGACTATAGACGATATTTGTATAAATATTTCTGTAAGGGGATCTATTTATTGTTTGTTGTTCTATCGGCAACTGCATAATGCGTAATTTGTGTGAATTTCAAGCGCAGGCTAAGTGATAGAATCCATATTTTTTTAGTACTTCTCACATCTTCAATGTCCTTTCCCTTTGTCAATTTACAGTGCTTCAGTTAATAAATTAAATTACCTCAGCAAAAGGCGAAACGAAACTGCATAGGCAGACGACGCCGCTGTCCGCAAACAACTTTGCCACCTCTGCCACTCTTCTAATGTTCTCCTCTCTGTCTTCCTTGGAGAAACCCAGGTTTTTGTTTAGGCCCGTGCGGATATTGTCGCCGTCCAGGCCGTAGGCGGGAATGCCTGAACAGATAAAGATGAATTTACTTGTCAAATAGAAAAAAGACAGTTTTGAATAACACCAGACAGCAGAATATGCAGTCAATGGACCATGTATCGATATGAATGAATATGAAAAATATTACGGTGCGATAAAGCATTATGTATAAAATATTGTCCTGTATAGTATTATATGTATATGTTTTGGTCGTATAAAGAGTAAACTATAAACTAATTATAAAACTCGTTTTGACGGACAATGTTTTGTATGTCTGGTCTATGGAATTCCTTCTTATGTCTCTTAAATGTTTTTTGCATAACTTGATACATTTTTTTTAGTTTCCAAATTATTGATATATTTTCAGTTAAATAATTTTAGTTTTAAAGCGAACAGTATAGTTTCTAAAGTCATGTATTTTGTAAATCTATTTCTAGATGTCTTATTTCTATAGGTAGTAATCATTTCAATTTTAAACCTATCAACCACTTGTGCGTTGTCTGTGAGGTGTTAAATTACTGTCGCATTAAGTTACCGCTATGTAGGACACGTGTGTAGTTAAATTATTCCAATTGTTTATGGCCGGTTCAAACCGCGTGGGACATAATCATAGGGTTATTAGTTAATTCCTGGTATACGTTTTGACCTAGGTATATATTTTCAGTTTATTTAATTTGATAAAAATAGGCCAATATAGTGTAGTAAGGGCACGTCAGTGCATCAGTTCTCTGTCTATCGATTTTAGTATAAAACATAACACATGGAATAAACAATATGATAATATAGTGTAGTAAGGGCTCATCAGTGCATCAGTTCTCTGTCTATCAATTTTAGTATAAAACATAACACATGAAATAAACAATATGATTACATATCTTTATTCAAGATATAATTACTTCCTTTTCACAATCATTAAATAAAGCCCTGGAGATAAACAATAAGCATGAGGTGGAGGTTTATACAAAATAACAGAAAAGTAAGTATATCTACACAATATTTACTTATAGTAGATTGAGATTATATACAACCGATAAAAATGCAATGAGTATTATCACACACTCGCGTCTCTACATGTCGCTAGGCCGTGTGTTCTCCGGCTTAATAATTGCTCACCCCTTATCACTCTCTCTCTCTCATCTTAGCGCTTTTCCGGTTGCTTCTTCAGCCGATTGCTTTGGAGCCCAGGGTCCGCTTTCCTGCTTTTTCTACTAACTACTTTTCTACTAACTTAAGACCGGGCGAAGTGGAGGACCACTTCGCCCGGTCTTCGGCAACCTTAGTTGTGAGACCATTAGCACGCATATCGTTTACTGCGACGTCGAGCCAGCACTTCTCACCTCACTGCTCACCCCTTATCACTATCTAGTTAATTTGCGCAGCACATATCTTTTCTGTTTTTTTCTAATGTTTAATTTTACCAGGGAAAGAACGCTTTTAGCATCAATGCCGCCATTTGCAAAAGTATTTTTACTTGTGGTAGAAATATTGATAGAATAATTTGTCATCAGCTTTTAGCCCGCACAGAGTAAACATTCATTGACATTTATGAGAACAGCTAATGACCTTACTCTAAAATAGCGCAGCCATTATCATAGACGAGACCGAGATGAATCCAAGCGCGATAGCCTGGCAAACATAAGTAAGAATAAAGTATGTTAGCAACAGCAGTATCTGAAGTCTCACGCACGGTCACGCTTCGTTGAACTTATTTGTTTACTTAAAATATAATTGATGACAACGCGTAGCGGTGCGGCTAAAAAGTGAATAAGAGACCTTTGTGTGTGATTCATATTTAGTACTTCGTATTTAGGATAAGGTTTGTTTATGTAAGGGGTTTTTGTAGTAATTGTTATGGGGCTCGAATCACGGGCTGGGGACAGACTGTTCTGATACTTGTTTAAGAACGGACGTTAACTAGTGGAATAAATATCTTTGTTCTCTCACCAGTGTTTGAGTAACATCCACCTTAACTTGCGTGTAATAAGTTACAGTGAAAAGACACTATCTATATTTTAACATCAGAAGTGACGTGTGCTCACGTACTATGGGCAAGACTACGAAGAAAATATCTAGACGATCTAGGCGCTCTAGATCATCTTCAAGCAGCAACAGTAGCTCGACCCGCACCCCGTCGCCGCCGAGCGGAGCTGATGCTCGCGATGGGCAGACGACGCAGGATAGCGTGCGTAAACGCAGGAAGGTATCGCAGGCTAAGACTAAGGGCACGGAAACTGTGAGTACGAATACAATATCGTTACACAACATGATTCCCGGGTTTGATCCGTTAACTGATAATGTAACGGCATGGCTAAATGTTATCGAATCCTATGCGTTAACTTTTTTCTTGGTCTGATAGTATGACTCGTTATCAGGCTCTTAATAAACTTCAGGGCTCTGCTAAAGTATGGTATGAGTCTTTGTTACGTAACGAGCATTTATGGACCTGGAAAGTAAAACTTTCTTCCACTTTTCGTGTAAAAAGAAATATGTTTGAATTACTTAATGAAATAATGAATAAAAGACCTACGGAAAATCAATCATTATATAATTTTTTCTTTGAGCAAAAATCTAAGATTGATGGTTTAAGCTTGAACATATCTGATTGTGACGTGATTTCAATAATATTAGGTAATATCGGTGATAGTACAATTACGGCATCAGTAGAAGCAAGTAAGCTCAAGTCATGCGATGATTTGGCTAGATTTTTGTTTAGCAAAATTTATAAATCCAAGCGATTAAAATCGACATTGACTAATAACATAGGTGATTTGGATAACAACACACCTAAAGGATTGGAATACCGCATCTTCACAACCATCAACAAGTTTGTCGAATTCAGCCTCTAATCAGAATAATGTCAAGCCTGCGAATACGGGACAGGCCCAACAACGCAAGCCACTTGAGTGCTTCAATTGTGGTGGGAATCATAAGAGGTTTCAGTGCAGCGTGAAATGCGATTTTTGTGGAAAAAGAGGCCACACCGAATCTGTATGTTTCCGTAAAACAAAAGTAACTGGGAAAACAACTATTTCTGATACGCAACATATGCAAGAAACAAAACTTGTACAATCATCAAACACGAAAGATAAATTGTATAAAAACATAGAAATAAATAATTTTATTAATGAAAGTTTTATAGACACCGGAAGCAGTTGTTCTCTCATTTCAAACCTTTTGGTAGAAAAATATTGTTTACATAAAATTCCTTTACATTCTCCAGTAACTTTACAAGGATTTTCGAAGGATAGTTTCAAGTTAGTGACTCACAAGGTGCAAGTTAATCTGAAGATAGACTCTGTGTTGATTCACGATGTAGACTTGTACGTTTTAAATGATTTATCAGGATGTGACGTTTTAGTTGGCCGAAATGTGACTGAAAGACCTGATCTTATATATTCTCGCGTGGGAAATAGCCTTACTTTTGACTACGCACTCTCTTTTAACAAATTTTGTCATGCTGTGGGTGATTTCGTTATAGATGCGAACTCACAACATCATCAATTATGTATGCTTTTTCAAAAGTATAACGAATGTATTGCTTCTAATACAAAAGAGCTTGGTAAAGTAAATGGACATGAAATGGTAATAGACCTTAATGATTTAAAGCCGATACAGTGTAGACCATACAGAACATCAAATTCAGATAGGCAGGTGATTCGCGAAATGATCAATGACTTATTAGAGAATGGTATCATACGTGAAAGTAAATCTCCATATGCTAGCCCAACCTTACTAGTAAATAAGAAAAATGGAGAGAAAAGACTATGCATCGATTACCGTGCACTGAATAAAGTAACCATAAAAGATAAATACCCTATGCCACGTATTGATGATTTGATAGATAGGTTACAGAGGAGTAAATATTTTACTAGCCTTGATTTAAAAAGCGGATACTATCAAATTAAAATGTCAGATAAATCAATAGACAAGACTGCGTTCATAACAGAAGATGGTCACTACGAATTCCATTTGGTTTGGTGAATGCACCTTCTTGTTTTCAGCAAATGATGAATAAAGTTTTTGGTAATTAAGGATTTGATAAAATAATCCTTTATTTAGATGATATTTTAATAATAAGTGAGACAATTTTAGAAAACTTAGAAATGCTCGAAACCGTCCTTAAAATTTTTCGCGAAAATGGTCTTACTCTTAACCTGAAGAAATGTCATTTTTTTTAAAACAGAGATTGATTTCCTTGGATATAAAATAAATGGTGATGGCATAAGACCCAATGAAAATAAAATGCTGGCTGTTCAAAAGTTTCCGGAACCTAAAAATATTCATCAACTTAGGCAGTTCACCGGACTTATCAGTTATTTTAGGAAATTTATTAAAAATTGTGCTTTATTGTTGAGTCCTCTAACGAATTTACTAAAGAAAAATGTTCCATGGAATTGGGGAGCCAAAGAAAAAGTTGCGTTTGAAAATTTAAAGTTAAAACTAACAAGTGACAATATTCTCATTACCTTTGATCCTAACAAAGAATGCATTCTATATACGGATGCTAGTAGGGAGGGAATAGCTGCTATTCTTATGCAAATTACCGATGAGGGCGAAAAACCTGTTCACTACTACAGCCGCCAAACTACTGAAGATGAAAAAAAGTTTCATTCTTTTGAATTAGAATTGTTAGCTATAGTGGTTTTTTTACAAAAATTTAGACACTACTTACTGGGTGGTCAATTCCGGATCGTTACCGATTGCAATGCGGTTCGATATGCTCTTACTAAAAAGGAAATAATTCCTCGTATAGCTCGTTGGGTTCTATCTACTCAAGAGTTTAACTTTGAGATAACTCACCGGGAAGGAACTCGTATGCAACATGTAGATGCTTTAAGCCGCAACCTTTTGCAATCAGGGAATAAATCCGAAGCGGAAATTGTAATGTCAATTATGGAAGCTGATTGGCTTCTTTCAGTACAAGTCCAAGATCCTTATTTAACACAGATACGAAGTGTTTTAGAAACGGGAGAAGCACATTTAAACTTAGATATTTTCAAAAAGTATGAGCTTCTTGCTAGTAAAGTATACAGGCTTACAAGTCAGGGTCGTCGTTGGGTAGCACCAAAGAAATGTGTGTGGCAAATTATACGGTACAACCATGATGATGTTGGACATTTTTCTGTAGATAAAACAGTAGAACGCATATCAGCTCTTTATTGGTTCCCACGAATGAGACATATTGTAAAGAAATATATAAAAAATTGCATAAATTGCATATACTATAAAAACAAATCTGGTTCTAAAGAAGGTGAACTATATCCGCTACCAAAGTTTGCTCAGCCGTTTCATACTTTGCACCTGGATCATTTGGGTCCTTTTGGTAACCACTAAACAAAATAATAAATATTTGTTGGTTGTGGTGGACGCATTTACCAAATTTGTTTTTTTATCTGCCGTACCTACTACAGATACGAACAACGTAATTCATGAGCTTGAAATTATTTTTAAAATATTTGGTCCTGAAAATGATAATATTACGGACGTGACCAAGTTGCGCACATGGGTTGACGAGAATATAAAAGCCAGTGCCGAGTCCAGCAAAGAACGTTTTGACAAAACCAGAACTAAAGCCCGGCAATATAGCGAAGGAGATTTAGTACTCGCAAAAATACAAAGCCAGTCCAATGATGGAAAAAGTCGAAAATTATTACCATGTTTTAAAGGCCCTTTTAGAGTTACAAAAGTTTTGGGTCGTGATCGATATAATATAAAGGATTTACGAGGTAGTGATAGATGCGCTAGAGTATATAATGGCATTACTGCTGCAGAAAATATGAAGCCATGAATTAAAATAGATGATTGGGAGCTTGATTATTAATTTATGGCCAATGTTAGCAAGGTAATGACTGCAATATATGTACTGTTAATTATATTGTACCAAAGTTAAAGGCTTCGTAAAAGATAATATTAGAAACTGAAGTCCGATTGTATGGTAAAAAGCAAATAGAAATAAGAAGTGTAACAGAATATACTCTGGTTGTATAAGTCTCCTTATGGACTGAAGATGTGTAACAGAAATAAATCTGGTTACATGAGTCTCCTAAACTTGAAGAGATCAAAGGATAGGTAACAGAATATATTCTGGTTGCATAAGGTTGGAGAAAACTCAGGTTAATTGGGAAATATGACAGAATGATATTTGGTTACATAAGTCGCCTAAGACTAAAGGGACTGAAGAAATGTAACAAATTCATTCTGATTGCATTAGCGACATGTTAGTTTGAAGATATAAAAGAATGATATTTGGTTACATAAGTCGCCTAAGACTAAAGGGACTGGAGAAATGTAACAAATTCATTCTGATTGCATTAGCGACATGTTAGTTTGAAGATATAAAAGAATGATATTTGGTTACATAAGTCGCCTAAGACTAAAGGGACTGGAGAAATGTAACAAATTCATTCTGATTGCATTAGCGACATGTTAGTTTGAAAATATAAAAGAATGATATTTGGTTACATAAGTCGCCTAAGACTAAAGGGACTGGAGAAATGTAACAAAACCATTTTGATTGCATTAGCGACATATTAGTTTGGAAATTTAACAGAATGACATTTGGTTACATAAGTCGCCTAAGACTAAAGGGACTGGAGAAATGTAACAAATTCATTCTGATTGTATTAGTGACATTACATTCCACGAGTCTGTTGTTGATTTGGCAACTCACGCTGATGTGGATCACGGGTTTACTTGAGTCTACTTCTTCGTAGCGAATCGCTGGTCTATTTAAATGTTAATTAAGTAGAAGCTGCCTAAGCTTAAATGGGCGATTAAAGTAAAAAAATGATTGAGGTCACGATATGCCGAGCTATTTTAGTACTGGAAGGAATCAGCAATGCTAATGTAGCATTTCACATGTTTTCAGACTTGGTGTTGGTCTACAACGTAAAGGTTTACGCAGCAATGAGTGCCTGAGGGCAGGCACGATGCAGCATGGCCGTGTTAGCAACAGCAGTATCTGAAGTCTCACGCACGGTCACGCTTCGTTGAACTTATTTGTTTACTTAAAATATAATTGATGACAACGCGTAGCGGTGCGGCTAAAAAGTGAATAAGAGACCTTTGTGTGTGATTCATATTTAGTACTTCGTATTTAGGATAAGGTTTGTTTATGTAAGGGGTTTTTGTAGTAATTGTTATGGGGCTCGAATCACGGGCTGGGGACAGACTGTTCTGATACTTGTTTAAGAACGGACGTTAACTAGTGGAATAAATATCTTTGTTCTCTCACCAGTGTTTGAGTAACATCCACCTTAACTTGCGTGTAATAAGTTACAGTGAAAAGACACTATCTATATTTTAACAAGTACTAAAATATGCCAGCCATTATGTAATCTCAGGTTATTTTGATCATCATCATCATCATGGTGATTATTTTGATGGCTACAAATATTTCTGACCTTGCAACCCATTAATCGAGCTGTAACTTGAAACCCCTATTCCTATAAAAGACTGCACTATATTGCCTTTGCCCATATCTTGGGCAACTCTATTGCCTTGTAATCTCAGCTAACAAGCGCAGACTCTATGTATATCTACAATATCTGGTTCTCAAGAAGTATATGCCTATAAAACAGATAGAATAGATTGAGTATCTGTACATATTACAAAAAACTCTTTCAGTGGTCGTATGACCGTTTTAGGAAACCCACCTTTGGAAACCAAATAAGCCTCCAACGCAAAGGCAATGCTGGTCTTCCCAGCACCGCTAAGCCCTGTGAACCATACAGTGCTTCCTCTGAACGCCCTGCTGCCAAGAGCTCGACTTCTCTTAGCCCTGGACACTTGATGCTTCTGTTCCACTACATTTGTAGCTACTTGTGCACACTGCAACAATGAAAAAATGTGTAAAAACATATTTAATTTTTTTATAAAGGTAGGTACATTATTATGACTGGCTACTCTTACTATCACTATCACTTCATTGTATAAAACAGTCGCTTCTCGCTGTCTGTCCATATGTATGCTTAGATCTTTGAAACTACGCAAGGGATTTTGATGCGGTTTTTTTAATAGATAGAGTGATTTAAGAGGAATGTTTTTATAAGTATATAATACATGTATTATATAGCATTGCACCCGTGAGAAGACGTGGCGGGTCGCTAGTACTATTATAATTACGATATATAATATAAAAACAATGTATTGTTTCGATGATGCTCCTTAACAGGTCATTCAATGTTGTAACAACATTAGAGGCGTATGTGTGGCAATAATAGGAGTGCTATTTTTGAAAAATTATTCGCATCTATAAAAAAATCATTCTAAGTATCCAACTTTTTTACATTCTATGCAAGTTGCAAACGCAATCAATACAATAACATTTAGCCTTGATGTATCAAAAATAGTTATAATTGATTTGTGCACTTCCTTATACAAAATTGCCTCAATGATTTGGCTAAAAATATATATACTTCCTTATTTTTTAATTTGTTTTGCGGTACGTGTCCAGAGATCAATAAGAATACCTGCTTAGATTTTTTTATCTCTCTACGTCAAATTGCCAGGTTTTCGTGACGTGATTGCCAAGGGCACAACATTTAACTGTTTATTTTATTGCGCAAATTAAAATCAAATTTTAACAACTATAAACCAATCAACTGAAACAACCGAATATTTTTTAAACGTTCATTAAGCTTAAACTCCGGGTAATATTCTCACGTCCTTTGAAATACAATCCACTTTCATTGAAATACTATCCGCTTTAGAAACCTTTACAAAAAGTGTCAGAAGTTTTAAACAATTTTTACAAAGGAAACTAAAGCTGATAGTATTTCAATGAATTTCGAGGTTCTAATGTAAGTTAAAAATAATAGCAAAAAAAGTTGCGGGAGGATTTCTAATAAGCTCAGTTACAGAAAGAGATATTTTTTGACGTGACAACGTCTTAAATTAGGTTGCGGCTGGGAGTCACTTATGAAAAAGTGTAACGCTCGGTAACGTTACGATGAGTCACCGAACGAGAGAGAGGCCCGCCGAATGCCTTGCGTCTCTCTCCCACTCAACTATGATCGGTCTGCCGCGCGCGGCAGACCGCGCGCGGCAGATTATATTCATATCAATAAATATTCTACCGAGAAAAAGACGTTGTCACGTAAAATCTTCGCCCGTAAAACCGACTTTACAGGCAACCATTTTTTTGGAAGTGGCGCTAGTGATTGTAATTTTCGAGGAAGGACATGAACTTCATTTTAGGCAATGTAAGAAAACGGTCGAAGCCGCTGACAACAGCAACATATTAGTGAAGGCCATACTTCACACATGTGTTCATGCAATCCTAATCATTATGCATGTATCTATTTTAAAATGCACATAAATTGATACAAATTGGTTTGAAGATTATAAATAATACAATGTTGCTGAGATTTGCTGTGTTTACTGTTAAGATAAATTAATACTTACCTACGAACTTCGCATGGAATATTATAGGTAGGTCTATACTCATGTAGAATTGCACGTGTATCAAATCTCTATTAACTTTATTAGATAAGGATAAAAAGCGATAACTAATCCGTTAATGGTATAAAAAAATCCAACTAATATTATTATAAATGCCAAAGGGAGTTTGTATATTTGTTTATTTGTTACCTCTTCACGCCCTGTCTACTGACTGACTGAACCAATCTTCCTGAAATTTCGCATACACATAGCTAGGAGTATTGAGAAGGACAATAATACCGTTCATCCCGGGGAAAAGCACTGTGGGATATTCATGCGGGCGAAGCCGTGGGCGAAAGCTAGTTTTATATATTTTGTGCCTTTGTCCAAAAATTTTTATCCGACAGCTATGAATAACTAATAATATCGTTAATATAAGACGCATGCAGTCGATTACACAGTATTATTTCACGCATCGCGCCGGCTAGCTTTACGTAAACATAACTTTCTCTACATTCTCTTGCTTGATTTTATTTTGCCGGTATATCGCGGGTGAGTAGAGTTGAATCACCATGTAGTCGATTATTATGAAACGATGACGACTAAGCTGCTGATATGGATTTTTTTTTTTTAGTGTAACCTTGGAAACAAAAGAAAAAGCCTCGCTGATCCATATAGCTCTAGTCCACGCTGCGCCACTAATACAGGTTTTAGGGTTTTGTAAACAAAGTTTAAAAATGGAACCCTTACACCCATATTCTTAAACGTTGCCTCATAGGTCGCCTCCACTCAACCTCATTCGAGGACGCCTCAAGGAAGTCCTCCAACTTTCCTTAAAAATGTATTCTTGATTGTTTCCTTGAGGAAACTCCAGTGAGGATGAGTCAAGGAATGACGTCCCGTTTCATTTCTGTATGGTGGTAAACCGCTTAACTTTTTGACGTAGAGAGTTTTGACAAAGTTTCTTTCTTAATTTTAGCTAACTGGCATAGATTTATTATAAAACAACAAAATACTTAATACACAAAGAACTTATTACAGTAGGTACAAGTTCTTTTAAATCTGGTCCTCAATAAAAGCACCTACTATTCGTTAACGAAACGTTCGAGGTTTCCTTAAGGTACCTCTCGACCTACCTTATATTTGACAGTTCGTTCTTCACCTTCAATGAATAATTTCCTTAAGGTGAGGAAGCTAGTGTCGACTATGAATACCATTGAGGTCGAGTGAGGATGAGTCGAGTTTGAGGAAACGTTTGAGAATATGGGTGTTAGTCTATTCCTTCGATTTATGTCTGGTCAGCGAGCTGTTTTCACGGACGGTATAATAGCTAGACTTGAACAGGCTTACTCTTTACGCTGGGTATGACTAATAAGCGGTGTGACTTAATAACAACAAATAATGAAAATTAAACTAAATTGAATTTACGTGTTTATTGAATATTTACAGAAATTAATTATTTACGCAATTAAATAACTACCTACTTACTAAAAAAATATATTTTTTACAAACGTTTTGCAAAAAATGCTCTAGGAGCTTTTTAGCATTTATAGGAGCTACTAGATCGGAACTCTAGCTGTCTTATTAATAAAATAACCCTAATCCAAGCTTACACCGAGGTTACGCTTGGAATAGTTAAACTAGGAATAAGGATGTTTCAACCAAGTTTTAATATCCTTATTAATAAACTTAGATTAGCGACGTTTTAGCTATACTAAAGTTACACCTTGGTTTAAGGTAGAAAGTTGCAACACTGACCTTTTTACCATAATAAGAAAACGAATATTTTGTTTCTTTTTTTCATTTGGGCCTTTATGTCACATTGTTGACAGAAGTGATATATCAAAACCAGATTAATAAATTCAAGAAATCCTTAAAAGACTCGTTTCCAGGGAAATACAAAATAAATAAATAAAAATAATCTTATTTGTTAAAATTGGTTTGTAATGTATAGTAATGTTTAATATGTTTATTGTGTTTTTGTTGTTCACGCTCGGCTGGTGGATACGGCTTTAAACGAAACGTGCCGGATAATAACAGTAGAAGATGAAGAAGAATTTATTGTGTTTTGAGCAAAAGAAGCAGGCAGAGTTCCAGATGATTACTGCTCAATATAATATGGAGGCTGCAAAATCAAAAAGTGATAAATGAAATATATATTTATTTTCTCTTGAAAGCATTTTATTTTTAACATGTGTTATCAAAAATTTCCTATGAATGCAGCTCAAATAATAGTCTCTTACCATCTTGTAGCACTTATGAATTGTAATGCTGGTACCACACATGGCTATATGGTACCCCCATCTCTTAAAACCATTCAAGAACGATTGAGTAAGGCAGATATCGTCTTACATCATGTATTGCGCTGTCTCGCTTACTCACTCGTACTTGCATGGTTTTTAAGAGATGGTAGATAGTAGGCCACCTTTATTTGCCTATTTGGAGCGCGTATTCGTAACGATAGCACGTGTCAAGCAACAATGACGGAGAGTGCGCGACCATGTTTGGATTGGTCGCCATTAGTGGCATTTCTATCTTTAGCTCCGCCGTGCTTCGTGCTTAGGAAGAAACGTTAAGCCGTTGGTTCCCGGTTGTTATCGGTAGATGGCAGTCGTTAGGCTATGTCAGAGATGCCTTTAGGCAGCCTGAAAAATCTGACAGTGTTGGCCGCTAACACACCCGGATCATGTTCCTGTGGGTCTGGTTTCGGAGGTCAGACGGCAAACGCTCCATTGTAATTACCAGTTCCGCCAAATCAGGACCATGATTAATAGCGTATCCTGGGCTCTGAAGCTTAAGCTGAAGATGCAACCGGGAAACACGCTCAGACGAAGAAGATACCAGACTTGTCACCAAAATTTTAGGTTAGATTGTCCTTAATCTGTCGCTAAACCTAATGGTTGCTAGGTATATCTTTACACCAAGGTTGAACCTAGGTTTAAGTTATTCTATCCTTAAACTGGGTTTATTAATAAGTATTTTTACTAAAACTGCTTTAAACCTTGGTTTAAAGTTAAGCGGACCTTATAACTGGTTTATTAATAAGACTAGGTGTGAATTTTTATATATATATTTTAATATACAGCTAGATAAGCAATCAACCAAACGGATAATAAGAAACGCAAGATGGGCATGCGGTTACCGTAGCCTAAATAGACGAACGAAATACTTGCGCTACAAAAAACTACTTATTTAGTGTCAAATCAAAATAGTCAATCACTTCATTAGACACGAAAAAGAATACAAAGTAGTTTTCCTGAAAAATATGAATACAAAACGTGGTTTCTTCCGTTCCTAATAGCCTTGCATATCAAACAAAATTGGTACTTACTTGAATCGTGACATGACTGAGCTTTTATTGATAGACATTAATATTTATAGATATTTCAAAAGTAAAATGTTTTTTTACAATATTGTTTTATTAGGTCTTAATCCCAATACTAATGCAATAGAATAAAGGAGCGAAAATGAGTTTGATTGTTTGTTTGTAACATCTTCACGATTTACCTGCTGAACCAATCTTTTTTAAATTTCACGTGCGTGAGATTCAACATTAAAAATTACTACTAGTTAGTTTTAATTACAGTAGTTCCCTGCGATTTCCGCGTTACTTCGCCAGTTGTGCACGTAATTGCCTATAACCTTCCACAAAAACCAGGACAATTTACCTAAGCACTGCCGTTTGGCGGCTAAGGTACCCAAGCAAACGATCTCTGTACACAGCTCTACCTCTGGTAATGAACTTTTTGCTTTCGTCATCAATTAGTAGGTATATAGGTTTAAAGACATTTACATATTTCTCTAAGGAATATACATTCACTTACAGATTCAAATATAACTGCCGGCAGCCATTTAATAATGTTAGTCTCGGTAAGCCTGCTACCTTTACTTGGCTTACAACTTTTTTTACCATTTAATTATAAAGTACATATTTTATATGTAAAATTAAATGTTTTGTTTTTTCCTGCCGATTGTACGAGATTTTGCTTAGAAAAAAAAACCCTTTAGTGCAGCAGAAGCACCAAGAATTATTCTAGCCAGATAGAACGGAGTTTCAAAAGTAGTATTATTTATATAAAGTTAGGTGAAGTAAACAATCATGTTATCTTATAAATAAAATTGAATGTTATATAGACAAATCACACAGATTGAGCTAGCCCTAGTTTTTTTTTTGTTATAAATAGGTACACGTTTTACACCAACTAAGATTCTTAATTCTAATATAGAGATAAGTCCGCCTTTGTACCTCAAATAGTTTAAAAAAATTATGTATACATTTGTTTTGTGCAATAAAGAGTTATTCTTCTCTATTCTAAGATTCAAACTAAGCGAGCTCTATAATACGAAATTCCTTTTCTATGTCAACGAATGCATTTCATTAAAATTCTTCAGCTGGCTATTATCACTGCATTTGTATTGGATAGCAAATAATCCATTACGTAATAACGGTTAATAGATAGAACAGGAATTAATAAATTAGCAAGAAAGTTTAGGGCCCTGAATGAAAGTTGTCTTGGAGAAGGAAACAGTGAAAGTTCGAGCCATCTCGTGTTTGTTTCAATCACATAATATCTTAATACACGAAATAAATTAAAAAAACTGGCATTTTATTGCTATTCGTCCTTTACGTTTCAAAACAATTATGCTCCGAATTCGCACAAACTTCTTACCTGTAAAGCAAACGACCGTTTTATTAAACACTTGGAACGACGAATAATATACCTAATATTATTTTTGGCAACCAGTTTATTGTTCGTTGATTTGTTTGTAAATCTCTAATATAGAGCTAACAACAAAGCTAAGTATCTAGGTTAGGACTGTTACACTCACAGATCATCTCAGTATGGAGTTGATCTGTGTGTTACACTTTACAATACAAATAAATAAAGATCACTGACCGTTCTATTTCCATTTCCCCATCCTGCTATGTTGTACTTCTTAAAGGTTTCCGAAACCTTCTGATTTCTTTGTTCTAAACTCATTATGGGAATTAAAAAATAAAATGTCAAAATAAAACTCTTTCGCGCCAAATAGGTTCGCGATAGGAAAATAGGCGCTGTAGAAACGCAGCAGCGCATGCGCTGCTTCGAGCTACACTGGCGGACTGACACATTCACTCGCCTGCTGTAATATAAATTGATGTAAGTAAATAATCACACCATCGCCGTAACATTTCAATTGGACTTTATTGGTCTTGCTGATTGTTGATATCTATAATTATTATTGTTCATGTTTTTTGTTCTGATCGTGGCGTTCTATCAAGTTCTGTCAATGCAGTATTTCCTTAAAACTATTTGTAGGTACATCACGTAAGCACAAGAGTAAATATAGTACCATAAGTATACTAAAAAATAGCTTGGGAGTAAACAAAAAAGTTATAAAACTGTTTACTACTAAATTTCTGCGGATAATGTTAAAAACGGCTCGACCAATTTTAAGAAAACTTTTACTGGTACCTAGATGGCTAAAAACAACTTAAAAAAGAAAAAAAGTATTTTTTTTCTTTGCGAAAAATTAAACTTTTGAAAACGAAATGGATCCCGAGCGAACCAGACGCAATACCCAAAAAGTTAGTTTTAAATTAAAATTGGCAACATAATGTTCTATAACCTACTGAATAAATTTTTGCCGCTGTGACATTGTCTGTTTTTCCGCCTATCTTAGAAAGGTACAGGTCACTGATCAATCAACTTGAGGTATAGGTACCTATGTGTATGATTTTTGAAGGTCGTAATCGGAAAAGAGCAAGCCTGTTTTAGGGGACACCAGTCCAAATTTTGTTTTTTCTTGTTCAATCATTTAAAGACAGGTTGAAAACGAAAAAGTAAAGTTTAATACAAACGCAAAAGCGCCTGCGAAACTTGGGTACTAACCCAAAACGACATAATATTAACCTTTGATAGAAATGAGCATGGTAAAAAAAAGGTTATGATGGGCACGCTTGTTCGTCTAGCAGGAGGATCTGAGTTCGATTCCCAGTCAGGCCAAATTAAAAAATTGCTTTTTGCACTTAAAAACAGTAGCTTATATAGGTCATAACCTATATGGATAATCCTCCTTCTGTGCCAATTTTTTTTTAATGTTGGCAGCCTAAAGAATGACCCGGGAAATATGGGCGCGCAATAAATATAAATAAATGGAATACATATACCCCCTTATTTATAAAAAATTACAAACATTTGTTAAGCCCGTTTTAACTAAAATGTGTTTTGGCTCTTTCTTTCACGGTAAATTTCGATAAAATAGAAAGAGCCAAAACATATTTTAGTTAAAATGGGCTTAACAAACGTTTATGAATGATGAAACAAATTTTTATGAATAAGGGGGATAGTCTTTTACGCTTTTGACACCGTGTCACAAACGCGCTGCCAACTCGTGGCCTAGTAAGTTTCGCCGCAGGACCCAACCCAGTAATGCTTCTCTCATTTTTTTATAACCTACTAGTGACCCGCCCGGCTTAGCTAGGGCATAAAAACCATCCTCTTAAATAACTCTATCTATTAAAAAAACCGCATTCAAATCCGTTGCGTAGTTTTAAAGATTTAAGCATACAAAGGGACATAGGGACAGAGAAAGCGACTTTGTTTTATACTATGTAGTGATAGTGATATTGTCCCTCTACTCGACAAAGATCTCCCCCATCTTCTTCCAAACATCCTTTGTTCCGCCGCATCCAGCCATTTGCTCTCAAAGATTCTCAGGCCGTCACCAGCACATCTGTGGTCCTCCCCTCTTTCCCCAACCACCCTCCAGATGCCACTTAGTGGCAACTACATGCGGCAGACATGACCTGCCCAATCCCATTTAAGTTTGGCAGCCTTGTGTCTCACATGCGATTACCATCTTGGAAGAAAGAACCTCCGTACTATTACTAATTCTGTGCCTCCGTCATATACCAATAAATATATTTTATTGATAGTTTTTTAATACAATAGGCCAAAAATCAAACACCCAACACTTTATTGATATAGAAAAAAATTTGGCATGAAGGAGTATAAATAATGTAGGTAATGAAACTACCGTCACATAACAGAAATTACAGTAAGTAGTGTCTTATTATCTCAAAAATTCCACACGGGCAAAGTTGCAAGTAACAGGCACAGCAAGTCATCAATACAAATAAAAAAACTTCTAGTGCTTATTTAATAATATCAAAATAATTGTTTTTGCCAAAAAAACCAGTTAGTTCATGCAAACTACTGCCGGCCGGCGCCCACCCATTACTGACAGTCTCTCTCTCATCAGTAACTGGTGGCGGGAATGCTGGGACTAACAGTAGTGTGTGGGCACCGGCCGGCAGTAGTTTGCAACTGGTGGCAGAAGTATGCTAAGTAATTTGGTACATACTTTTAATTTTGACTTCTGCAAAGTAACACCTGAATCTATTAAATATTATAATATCCCATCCTGGTATTCTTCTCTCTCCATGGGTGTTGCAAAAAGTGGCTATAATACCTACTAGCACCTGGCCGATCATTAATTGATTGGAATTAACCGGATATGGTGGACCAACAACAGAATTTCAATGGAGGATTGATGTTAAGCAGGCAGCTGGTCATTTTAGAAATTCAGTTCAAATTAAGTTCAAGAGATGCTGTCATAATACCACATATATGTATATGTGGATAAGTGTCATTCAATAGAACTAAGTACCAGCCTAATAAGAGAGTGCAGGGTTTTAGTGTTAAAATAAATAAAAATTTTGATTTTGAAAAATTGCCGCATATCAGCCTTTGCTAATAATATAATAGCATATAGTTCATAGTACAACTATATTGCTTACTATACATTTATATTTAGAACACATTCAACCTTAGCTATATTAAAGGCTTACTATATAATTATTCCACTATGACACTATGACATTTAAGCTCATTAATATGCTTCTTGAAACCTTACTAGAAATTAATCCATACTAATATTATATGCGAAAGTCTGTCTGTCTGTCTGTCTGTCACCTCTTCACGGCTAAACTGCTGGACCGATTGTAATGAAATTTGGTAGGGATGTAGTTAACAACCTGAGGTCAAACATAGGCTACTTTTGGGCGCGATATAACCGAGTCCCACGCGGGGCGAAGCCGCGGGGAACAGCTAATGATCAATATTTAAGCAAGATTTTATGTGAAAAATATTGATTTCTAATATTTTTCCCAATTCATCATAGATTTATCGTTTTTCAAATTAGAGCTGAGGAGCCTAAATCTCAGTCATTTTCATTCATTTACTGACATTAATGAAAATGTTGTTAAAACATCAATAAAAAACTTAGGTAGGGAACTGGGTCAAATAAAAAATAGTAACTAATTGCTTCTGTTCTTCAGGTCAAAGCCAAAAGCAATCAAAGGCTGAGCTGATTTTACTAAAATACTTAAAAATCATTAATAACATTCATTTTTCATCAAAAATAATAAAATACAGTCCATTTTACTTTCATTCACAACATTATTGGGCTACTTTTTGAGGCTTACTTTTGTCCATTGTATCAATTATCTTGTATGGAATAATACAATAATCATATCTTAAAATTTCAAGCAATAAAGTATAGTAAGGTAGGTATGTAAGTTACCTATAATGCTTGATTTTCTGACCACTATACCAAAATAAATAGAAATCTAACGCAAAGTTAACAATAGTTATGAATGAACTAGATACCAAATGAATTTTACTTACTTACCGTTTTTAATTTCTTCTTCGGCCTTGAAGGTCCCTCCATCGTTTCAAAAAGAAAATATTTTCAGCAGTTCGATCCGAACACTGATGCCAAATTTTATAACAATTATAGTTTTCGAAAAGGCATAATCTATAAACTTCATGGACTAAACGAACCATGAATGAAGGAGGCAGGCAATACAAGCACAAACTAAATAGAGATACTACGTATCAGACGGGCAAGCTTGAACATTAAAATTGGGCCATAGCAAATTAAATTTCATGGCAACACTGACTGCAAAAATACAAAATGACAAGTATTTTTTTTTATATCGTCGTGGCAGCTATAGTTTTAAAAAAGCTATTTAGGCAAAGGAGAATGAGTTTTAAGTTTTATACAGTATAACCACAGGTATAACCGTTACTTTAATAGGTGATATTCCATGTTATCCTTCAGGATCTCTTGAAAAATAACATGGAATATCACCTCTTAATGAAAGTGTTGTAATGACATACAAAATAAAAGACCGAATGAGTTTTACACATCATTTAATAAGTATATTATTTCTTAATTTTTTTTAATTTATAAAAAATTACCAATTAGTCAAATTCACAACTTGTTTCAGCTTGATGTGTTGCGTTACGAAGGACCTTTACCTTTCCATCAATATAGTGAACTGAAAAGGAAAATGTTGAAATTATTAAGGGCATTTGATAATCCCAAAATTAAAAAGTGATGCGATATCATCATGATCATTTGAGCCGCAAGCTGTCCACTGCTGGAAATGGGCTTTTCGCAAAAGATTACAGCATGACCAATCAAAAGCGGCTTGCATCCAGTACATGCCTACGATATCAAAATAACATACAATATTAGCTAAAGAGTTTGTTCTAGTACTAAAACAACTTAATTTATTATTTAATAAAGACTATTTATTGCTGTTGCAATAAATAGTCTATATAATAATAATATCTATATAATAATAAAAGTACAAAGATGAAATTATTGATGGTTGAAAATATACAATAGCAATTCATTCATATCATGTGTTAAAAGGCCAATTTAACTTTGTTATCCCTGGGGTGAGAGTTCATTCGGAATGGCCTCTCTGTCTCTGACTTGAATCTTTTAACAACAACCAGAGGGCACCCTTTACATGCATTCGAAAGCACATTAAAATATGCTTCCTGTGGGAATTGAACCCACGACCAGTAGGTCTACCGGCAAACGCCTTAACCACTAGATTATTAAAGCAGTTACTGAAATAAAAGGTTTTCGCTTTTGTAACATTATAAAACTATTTAGGTAACCTACTTAGCATAATTACCATTACATTATCCAACTTACCAAGTCACAGAATGTGCTTGTGCTATGTACCCCAGTGTGTATATCAGTTATAGTAAATAAATTGGGATATGCCGATTGCCGTAGTAACTTGCCATCTTGCCAACATCTCATAGTTATTGTGACACACATAACATACAGAAGCTTAGGTACAGCTTCTTTAGGTTAGTTAGGTTAGTCGGGTCCTGCATTGGTTTTAAGAAACTTAGGTATATACTTAGTAAAACACTATTCCTTTTGCTTTCTTAACAAGGAATACAACACCACCAAAGTATTATCAACACAATTTTCAAATATAATAAAGGCACTCTGTGAACACAATGCTATTTTCCAGTCACCACATGGTCCAGTCAGTCAAAAATTATAGAGAATAACGTATGGCGAACAAGGGGGTGAAGAATGAAGTACGGGAGGCAAGACAATTGTCAAAATGTATATTTGCAATTGTCTATGACGTTCTCTATCGATAATTTTTTTTCTTTGAGCTTTATCTGCCGTGAATACAAGTGAAGTGAGTGAAGACGAGACATATGATGATATGACATGCATATGACAGGCAAAATGAATTTGACATATTGACATTGACACAACATATTTGTCATTGTAACGAGTAAACGAGATGTCGTATGCGTCAAAAACGACTGACACCCATATTCTCAAACGTTTTCTCAAACTCCTCATCCTCACTCGACCTCAATGGTATTCATAGTTGAAGCTTCCTCACCCCCAGGAAATTACTCAATGGAGGTGAGGAACGAACTGTCAAATATAAGGTAGGTCGAGAGGTACCTTAAGGAAGCCTCGAACGTTTCATTTAACGAAAAGTAGGTACTTTTATTGAGGACCAAATTTAAAAGAAAGGCGTCCTCGAATGAGGTTGACTGGAGGCGACCTATGAGAAAACGTTTGAGAATATGGGTGTGACACCCGTATTCTTAAACGTTGCCTCATAGGTCGCCTCCACTCAACCTCATGTGGTTAACTTCTTACTTGCTTTATTTGTGTCAATTCTTACTTGTCTTATGTATTTGTTTATTGTGAATTAAAACCATATTTCCCATGGTTTTGTCTATAATTTAACAATTAAATTCACAATAAAAAAAATAAAAATAAATAATAATAAAAATAATTCCTCATTCGAGGACGCCTCAAGTAAGTCCTCCAACTTTCCTTGAAAATGGTATTCTTGATTGTTTCCTTGAGGAAACTCCAGTGAGGATGAGTCAAGGAATAACGCCCCGTTTTATTTCCGTATGTTGGTAATTACCGCTTAACTTTTTCACGTAAAGAGAGTTTTAGACGAAGTTTCTTTTTCAACTTTAGCTTACTGGCATAGATTTATTATAAAACAACAAAATACTTACATATAAACTTACATACTTACTTACAAAGAACTTATTACAATAGGTACAAGTTCTTTTAAATCTGGTCCTGAATAAAAGCGCTTAATTTTCGTAAACGAAACGTTCAAGGCTTCCTAACCGATTGGTTACTCCACCCATATTCTCAAACGTTTCCTCAAACTCGGCTCATCCTCCATATCAGTCGTTTATGGTCTGCTAAAACAGCTGGTGGCTTACTATCATCTCTTAAAACCACGCAAGATCCAGTGAGTAAGCGAGATGTCGCCTTACATCATGTATTGCGCTGACCCGCTTTCTCACTGAAACTTGCATGGTTTTAAGAGACGGTAGTAAGTAACCCCTCTGATAGTAAACCCAAAGTTAATTTATATGGTGGCTTACCATCACAAAACCACCACGATCTCTTAAAACCTACTAGGAAGAACGAGTAAGTAAGCGAGACAGCAATACATTATGTGGCGGGTTAGGCGGGCGACATGCGACATCAGCTCTCTTAGGCGCACCTTAGACGCTTATGCGCATGAATAAGCAAGTTCTTGCTAGTTTTTAGAGATGGTAGTACATGAAAATGAAGAATGGTCTAAAAAAACTTGTATCCATGGCCTTAATTTAATATATATATAAAAATGTTATTGTCAAAGTCAAGTTAAAATTCAATCAATAAATAATAACATTATTGCTCCTAATCCTTAAAACGTAGTGATTATTACACTCCACGGCAGATAAAGCTCAAAGAAAAAAAATTATCGATAGAGAACGTCATAGACAATTGCAAATATACATTTTGACAATTGTCTTGCCTCCCGTACTTCATTCTTCACCCCCTTGTTCGCCATACGTTATTCTCTATAATTTTTGACTGACTGGACCATGTGGTGACTGGAAAATAGCATTGTGTTCACAGAGTGCCTTTATTATATTTGAAAATTGTGTTGATAATACTTTGGTGGTGTTGTATTCCTTGTTAAGAAAGCAAAAGGAATAGTGTTTTACTAAGTATATACCTAAGTTTCTTAAAACCAATGCAGGACCCGACTAACCTAACTAACCTAAAGAAGCTGTACCTAAGCTTCTGTATGTTATGTGTGTCACAATAACTATGAGATGTTGGCAAGATGGCAAGTTACTACGGCAATCGGCATATCCCAATTTATTTACTATAACTGATATACACACTGGGGTACATAGCACAAGCACATTCTGTGACTTGGTAAGTTGGATAATGTAATGGTAATTATGCTAAGTAGGTTACCTAAATAGTTTTATAATGTTACAAAAGCGAAAACCTTTTATTTCAGTAACTGCTTTAATAATCTAGTGGTTAAGGCGTTTGCCGGTAGACCTACTGGTCGTGGGTTCAATTCCCACAGGAAGCATATTTTAATGTGCTTTCGAATGCATGTAAAGGGTGCCCTCTGGTTGTTGTTAAAAGATTCAAGTCAGAGACAGAGAGGCCATTCCGAATGAACTCTCACCCCAGGGATAACAAAGTTAAATTGGCCTTTTAACACATGATATGAATGAATTGCTATTGTATATTTTCAACCATCAATAATTTCATCTTTGTACTTTTATTATTATATAGATATTATTATTATATAGACTATTTATTGCAACAGCAATAAATAGTCTTTATTAAATAATAAATTAAGTTGTTTTAGTACTAGAACAAACTCTTTAGCTAATATTGTATGTTATTTTGATATCGTAGGCATGTACTGGATGCAAGCCGCTTTTGATTGGTCATGCTGTAATCTTTTGCGAAAAGCCCATTTCCAGCAGTGGACAGCTTGCGGCTCAAATGATCATGATGATATCGCATCACTTTTTAATTTTGGGATTATCAAATGCCCTTAATAATTTCAACATTTTCCTTTTCAGTTCACTATATTGATGGAAAGGTAAAGGTCCTTCGTAACGCAACACATCAAGCTGAAACAAGTTGTGAATTTGACTAATTGGTAATTTTTTATAAATTAAAAAAAATTAAGAAATAATATACTTATTAAATGATGTGTAAAACTCATTCGGTCTTTTATTTTGTATGTCATTACAACACTTTCATTAAGAGGTGATATTCCATGTTATTTTTCAAGAGATCCTGAAGGATAACATGGAATATCACCTATTAAAGTAACGGTTATACCTGTGGTTATACTGTATAAAACTTAAAACTCATTCTCCTTTGCCTAAATAGCTTTTTTAAAACTATAGCTGCCACGACGATATAAAAAAAAATACTTGTCATTTTGTATTTTTGCAGTCAGTGTTGCCATGAAATTTAATTTGCTATGGCCCAATTTTAATGTTCAAGCTTGCCCGTCTGATACGTAGTATCTCTATTTAGTTTGTGTTACACTCTTTGCCTATCCTATTATCTAAAATATTGAAGCGATGATGGCTCTGGCAGTATTTTAATTGCGTTTTACCTATAATTTGATTTCATCACATCACGTCAACATCAACTTTATAGTTGAGTACTAAAACAAACGTTCCTACCTACTTTCCTGTATAAATTAAAATAACTATTTATCGTAGGTTATTTGTGTAAAAGGTTCGTGGCGTCTTGCTTTTGGATGAAACGTTAATTAAGTCCAAAATGCCTGCTGTAACTTCGACTTCTGAAGAACAGAATGATGCGGATCGTATTATGCGAAATGCCCTGAAGCGATATATCATAAGGGAAAGACAAAGAAAAAAGGAAGGTAACAGGCACATCATACTTCATCACATCATACAAATATTATAAAGAAGCAAGATAATATCTGTCTGATAGTATCTCTTGTATCTTTGTTTGTAATGGATAACCTCTAACTGTTTTACCATTACGCTGCCTACTATTTTTTCCACGTTATTCCTATCCACCCTAAGGTTAGCTGGAAGAAATTGCATTAGCGATAAGTCCGCCTTTGTACACATTGTTCGTATTTGTGTCAACATGTAAAATTTGTATGTTAATGGTACAATAAAGAGTATATCTATGTATCTGTTACATTATCTGAGTAGCATAGGCTAAGTATATGCACATAGTACATACTGGCGAGTGAAGCCGTGAAATACAGCTAGTATTCAATGTAAACATTTAGTTGTATGTGTTTGAACTTAATTTTTTTTTATTTGTTAAATAACAAGCCAAGTGATTTTATTAGATATAATAACTGATCTCAGAAGATTTTTTGCATGAATCACTAGCTCATGGTAAAAATATATGTTTTGACACATTCCCTGTCCCATGAACTACATTCGAACCTATTGTTACAACTTTTGTTGCAATTTTATGAACAGGAGATAAATTAAGCTAGTTATCTGATAATTAAATATATCTGATGGTAAACCTCAATCTGGGATCTTATGCCTGTAATTTGGGTGAAAATTAACATTACCTGTGTTAATGATAGAAAGAAGAAGAAAGAAATAAAGAAAGAAAGAAAGAAAAGCTGTTTATTTGGTACCACAGAATCAGCACAACAACATACATTAATTATTTTTAAGTTCCGTGGAGTATGTACCAAATGTGATATCTAGAAAGCTAAAGATGAAGTTTGTTGGCGGTAACATTAAAACAAGCCCTGTCCCTATCCGGCAAGATAACTGTCAGGCTGCAGTATGTGTTCACTCTTAACATGTTGGCGGACACACGACTGCTATAGCAGTTATAACAATAAAACTTGTATTGTGTTTTCAAAAGTTCCGCTAACATGTTAAAGTAGAAGTCTTTATCTTAGAGAGTCAACTCTGCCTGATCACCATTAAGTCATTCATGGTGGAAAAATTGGCCAGTCTGTGTTGACTAATATAAAAAAAAGTAGATGTGTCCTCTGTGGACCACTAGTGACTAAAATTAAATATTTTCTCTTAAGTCCTGAAAATTGAAAATTTTCTAATACTTTTCATGAGTTAAGAAAATAAATTAAGCTGCTACATCAAACTAATGGTGGATTATTTGTGTAGGCATTATACTTAATACAATTTATTTCTGTTTAATAATTAAATTACTTTTTTATTTTCGCAGAATATGAAGCTGAGGTGGAAGAGGAAAGACTTCGTAAAGAAAGAGAAGCAAGAGAAAGGCAGGATGTTATGACACTTGGTAATACAATTTAAGTAGATTTGTTTGTTTTTGAGTATGCCAATAAATAGCCAATTTAACTTTATTAACTTTATAAATAATAATTTTTCTACTTTAATTAAAATAAATGTGTTACACATAAATACTCGTAAATTTTCAGTCAAATGTAAAATATATCCCAACTAATAATATAAATGCGAAAGTGTTTGTATGTTTGTTTTCTCTTCATGCCCTATCTACTGAATCAATCTTCCTGAAATTTCGCATACACATAGCTAGGAGTATGAGAAGGACATGATGGTACCTTTCATCCCGGGAAAAAGTACTGTTCCCGAGGGAAATTCACGCGGGTGGCGGAGCCGCTGGCGAAAGCTAGTTCATCTATACTTGGTATAGAAACATTAGTTGTTTTAAAACAAACAATGTTTTAACCTTGCATAAATTCTTGTATTTCTGCTTTACTTAATTACAAAATATTTTATTAAGTTAACCTTCGTGTCTCTTTTGTCAAAAAGTAATGAGAAAACATGTTTATTGTGAAATTGGGATGTGTCCTCGATTAATTCATTTGTGTGTCCAGGAATTATAAAATCAATTCTACAAAATATTTTTTGTCTCCTTGTATGCAGTTTATGGGAAAAACAGAAGTGGTATATCTTAACTCTTAAGTCCAGTATTGCATGGAAGGATGAAAAAAAGTGTTTCTTCATTTATAAATCTGTTCACACTGATTGCAGAGGAAACTAAAGAACAAATAGAACAATTAGAACAAAAGTTGAAACAATTGGAGAAGGAGAAACAACAGTTATTCATGCAATTGAAGAAGGTCCTGAATGAGGATGAGATCCGCAAGCGGCAGCAGCAGAAGGAAACTAAGTGAGTATGGAAATGTAAAGTATGGTTAGATTTTATTCATAAAAAGGTGGTAGATTAATTTATTCATCTATTATGTAGCAGCAGTTCATTTCGTTCACATAGAGAAAAGTATACACTAAGGTAGGGTAAGCCCTTAGGTTGATTCCAGAGTAATGCCGGCGCCACCCGCCGTTTGTTAGTTGTTTAGTGAGACACTTCCTGACTTGGACACAATCAACGATTAAAATCATTATGACCATGCCCACATTTAGTCGCGAATTAGTCGAAATTAGTCGCCAAAGTCAGTCTCGCTTTGGCAGCGCTGGCCGACGGCGCGCGTCTCACGAACAGATCTACGCGTTTCAACTGCGTGACTGAAACGCAACTACTCTGTACATCAAACACCTGACTTTAAAATCAGCCTACCGGCATTATACTTTTCTTATGTTCTTCGAAACTACTGGACCGATTTAACAACTGAAATTCTTTCGCTTTTCTTGACACTATCCTCGAGTGACATAGGCTATGTGTGTACCACAGGGAAAGCTGGGCTGGTGTGCTAGTAAAAAATAAAAATAAAATTTAATTGTTTTTTTTTTTCAGTGAAATGCAGCCAATGAAAATGTCAATGGGTGGCAACATTCAAATACCAATGTTTTCGATGCCGTCGTCTACTGGACAAGGAGAGCCTCCGCCCACTCAGGGCAGGCCTCCCCCACTTACCTCCCACCTACTTAACAAGGTAACTATCATATAATATCATCTCTTACACCAGGGTGTGAATGGTCAATTGACTGTCAATTAACCGACATGACATGATATGACGATGATGATGTCTAAAACTAAACTCAATTATATCAATGTAGCAAAAATGCGTTAGTAAATGTGTGAGTAAAACAGGAGGAAAGCTTATCTCAAGGCTTTGAGGCTATCAGCAGAGGAAGCAACCGGGAAAACGCTGAAATCAGAGAGCTGTTTGGTATCTGGCCTAAGATTTATACTGTCTCTCTTCTCTTGGTGGTCGTAAAAGGTGGCTAAGTGACAAACAAAGGTGTAAATTTCTGTGTACAGTGAGCCAAATACAAAGGTATACCACTTGATCCATATACTTACTCCTAAGTGCTATTCTTTTTCCGATTGGTGGCAAATTCGACCAACAATAGCATTCCTAATGCGGGTCAACGAGATAGCTCATTCAAATGATGCCAATTCGTGCACTAAAAACAATACGAGTAAGGAATAAAAAATGCAGTAAATAATGTAAAAGATAAAACACAGAAATGATACGATAATGAGTAAAAATGTGGGGCGATAAAGATTTTTTTATGTAGATGATGATATTTGTTATTCCTTTATGCTAGATACTTTACCTAACGGAATTATATGACGATTAAAGAACCAGTGTAAAAAATTGCTATTTCTTTGATGTTTTTGTTTTAATAATGTTTTTAACTTATTTTCTCCTTATATTTCTAAAATACCTCTGTGGCACACTTAAATTTTATTTTGCACCGAATATTCCTTTGCTAAAAATACCCTAGTAGTGCACTGAACATTATGAAATACAAAAGATGTAAAAAATTGCAAAAAGAAAGGAATTAATATTATTTGACGAAACTAATTATTTAATAAGTCTTAAGAATTGAAAAAGGCAAAAAAAAATGGAGACGACCAACTGAAAAGGATCTGGATGGAAACCACAAAGCAGACTGGTTAAAAAATCGTGTAAAATGGAGCTCTATTATCGGAGCCCAAGATTCCCTTTGGGTCGCAGAGCCATCCCAGTAAGATAAAAAAGGTTAAGATTGCAATCTTTAATACCAAAATACAAAAAAAATACAAAGACATAAAAAATAATAAATAAAAACAATCATCCAACCCGCCACAGGAAGGCAAAGTACTCAATATTTTGTATCATTAATCTAAAATTATCCGGTCATCTATAGCATCATCTCACTCACTCACCAATTCACCTTTTAGTATAGCAACCTGTCCTATAAACTCCTTCTTTCTTTGTTCAAGAATAAGCACTCAAACTACATGTTGTTTCCGCAACAACAGACGATTGTGCGTGGGCCCATACAGGCTGGTGTCAAACGGCAACGCAGCCCGTCGCCTACATACACACTTTATGCGCATAGATTACAGCCTCAGATGAAACATCAACCTGTATACTCTGATCATAGTAAGTTGATATTTAATTCGTGTATTTTTTTGTACCCATTTCTTGATCAACATGTATTTTTTTATAATTGTGCATAAAAATTTTTACTAGTTACAGGTTTTGGTATTTAAGATACGTTATAGTCTTCGATCATATAGTCAACAGGTGCACCCACGCTCCCATACGGAATCCTGCGCCACGTTTTTAAAAGTATTTAATTTCAAAAATATGCTTTATCACAATGTATTAAAGCGCTAAGTCGATTGAAATTTATCTTAAGTTTCTTCGTTTAAAAATGCGTCTATCGGTATGAGGACGAGACAGCTGCGTTTTTGTCGACCGTGTATATGTATAGTAACTATCGGAATTAGACAAAATATGAAAAATATTGGCATAAAGTGTTTACTTGCTTTTATGTGACACTTTTAAAGTTTTTCTCATTTTTAAATATTGCAATTTTTTGACAACACTTAGAAGTTAGAAGTTCAGCATCGCGACATGATCACTAAACGGCTGTCTGTAAAATATGACAATTTCGTGATGTTGACATAATTTTGTAGTTACACTTAACAATAGGCGATCGTGCATCTATTTATATATGACCGAAGATTATATTATATAGATACTTAAAAAGATCAGTTAATTGTACCATTAGTATCAAACGGTTTCGTGATTTGGGGATAGACAATTTGGGGACAAGAGTATAAAATATTCAAACGCATCACGAAAACAGCGATTAACTTTTATGTACAAAATATAGAAAACTGATGTAGAAAAAAATCATAAATCTATGCAATGCCTTCTCAACTACGTTTTCAGCAATATTTTATCTAATGTTTTTCTGCGCTCAGAATATTTGAATTAATCAATCAATAAAATGTAAGATAATCGTGCGTGTGTTTGAATATTCAGATATCTTAAAAAAGAACTATGCAATAATTTTCACCTTTTATATGAACATTGTTCAACCTAATTTAGTAATCCAATCCAAAATAAAATCCAAAAAATAAAACATAAGATATGTCTATGAACGTGTATTAATCTGTTTTGTCTGTGGCTCACTCTCTTTGCCATTGCGTCGTGTTCCGCGCAGTCGCCATTAAAATGAAGATTTTCAAAGATATAGATTTAATGTTCTTCTATTAACATATTTGGTGCCGAAACCCGAATAAACCGGGAACCTTAAGACTGAATACTTAAGTTGTTTCAACATGCAAATTGTACATATAAATCAGTGTTTCCCTAAAGTTGGATCTGAACAGGTTCGAATAACAACTTGAATTAATTTTATTTTATCCATAATTTTTGATTAAGTTATGAGCGGATTAACAGGGTTCTTTTACTTGTTGAAAGTATGCGTACTACTTTCAGCAAGTAAAAGAATCCTGTATATCGTCATCATTATACCCAAACCCTAACCAGTGCATCTATAAGTGAAAAATTAACTAAAACCATTTTTATTATTTGTGATGTGAAAGCAAAGCGATGTTAATTTTTTGCAGAGGTAGAAGATGGCCGCATGAGCCGCCAATTAACTCGGGCCGTGCTCTGGAACAGTGAGTTGATTCGGTGTCGTCTGTTGTTTATCATCTCACTCATAACACCTCACTATCCTGTTTTCTTTTTGTTCTGTTTTCTTTTCTGTTCTATTTGTGCCGCCTTGGTCTTATTTTTTTTAGTAGGAGTTAAGGAAAATTTGGTACGCAAATTTTGTCTTTCAAAATTTTATGCACTTATCTATAATAGCTACAACCTAGCCACACATACTCATATGTGTATATTATATGACTCAATTTTAATGTTTTGTTTAAATTGTTTACATTAAAATATTTATCTTTCAAAATTTTTATTGACAAATCTTATTTTACATTAAATTATACTATTTCAAATTTTTTGAACAAAAAGTGCGGCCACTATTTCTATATCACACTCGCAAATGGCTCAACTATATTTGAGCCGAATTAGGTAAATATATTTCTTTATTATTACCAGAGATTATTTTTCTTATTTAATTATTTATTATTTACTCTAGTTAATGTCAATCTTCTCAAAGGCCGTTTAAAATATCTTACTTAGCTTACTTCTCAGCGCCAGGCATTATTGGATTATTTTCTCTTGTAATGGAATTAAAAGAATGCAGCCCCATAGTTGGCAACAACTGGAAAAAGTTGAGCGGCACTGGTAACACTATTAACGTGTTAGGCAACCATGTCATCACCTTTGTGATCATTTCCTTCATTATTAATTTATATTTCCTCATCATACTTCCTAACCGCATGGGTTTGAAGATAAAGATTACCCATTAATAACACTCTTGTTGATTATTTGACTTTGATATTGTTGTATTGTCCTAATTTTTGTTATTCATGATTTTTCATTAGATAGATGTTGTTCCTTTCTTTTAATACTTGGTTATTTTGTTCACTTTCTTTTATTTAGTTACTTCCTTTTTCTTTTTTTATTTGATTGGTTTATTTTACAAACGACTTTTATTCTCATATGTAAAACACACTTTCTATTATTTGCTTGGAAATAGCTTCATTATACAACGAATGTCTTTCACTCGATAACTATGTACTAAAATCCATTCTGTAATATCATGATTGCTATACATATATTTTAACACACAAATTAATTATATTTTTAAAGCGCCGACGTAACTTTTATCATTCGACCTAACAGAATCGTCTCAATACGGCGCTGGCGCCGGCGGATCGTCGATCTCCTCACCAGCATACTACGCAATGCCTACTTCAGGCGTCGTCGGGGTGGTGGGGGAAAGGCCGCCTCCTTTGTTATACGCTCATCACGCGCACACCCCTCACACCCCGCACACCCCGCATACGCCCCACCACTCTAACCTGATGTATGCCCCCGCTCCCCAACCGCCCCAGTTGTACCTGGACTTGCTGAAGAATAGAGAGGGACAGCAACATCAGGAGCCTAAGAAAGAAGCTCAGGTGAGATATAAATGTTTTGCAATTATATATATGGAAATATATTAATAATCATTTTGGAGGTTTTTGGGAGAGTGGCATATTTTCTTGCGGCTAAAATAATAATGATGCTGGTAATGCAAATTATTTTAGCCTTGAATAAAATACATACATTTAGTTTGTGTCAAACGACGGCAAACTAAAGAGGTGATGGGATGTTAAGTGTAAGTTGAGTAGGATTTCGATGGAATGTTAAGCATTATTGTCATCCGAAAGTAAGGTGGATCGTCTATATAAGATACAGAACCGAACCAAAGATTTTTTAGTAATTTATGTGGAATTGTGAACACTTATAGATCTTATTATATTATATATATATATATATATAAAAATGAAACCCGTTTTCCGTTGTCACGGCATAGCATGAAAACGGCTTGACCGATTTGGCAGAATATTTTTTTGTAGTTTTCTAATACTCTGTACAAGGTTCTTACGGAAAAAAATATTAAGAAAGGCGTTACCAAGTTCGCCGGGTCAGCTAGTCCATACTAATATAAATGCGAAAGTCTGTCTGTCACCTCTTCACGGCTAAACTGCTGGACCGATTGTGATGAAATTTGGTAGGGATGTAGTTAACGAATTGAGGTCAAACATAGGCTACTTTTGGGCGCGATATAACCGAGTCCCACGCGGGGCGAAGCCGCGGGGAACAGCTAGTAATATATAAATGTTAAGCACAATTAACTCTCTGATTACATAGAATAACATAAGTAAAATATATATACTTATATATAAATACTTATTAATATTATCTACTGCATGGTATATACTTTTAAACTTTTAGCTCTGAAATTTGTACAACCAGTAGGAATTCTACAGGAATAAATTGGCTTTTTTATTTTTAAATTTGTATATATTCCCAGCAGTGATATGAAAATAATGATGACAGTTATAAATAACTAGCTTTCGCCCGCGTGAATTTCCCTCGGGAAAAATGCTATGTCCTTCTCAATACTTCTAACAATGTATATGCGAAATTTCAGGAAGATTGGTTCAGTAGATAGAGCGTGAAGGCATAACAAACAAACAAACTCACTTTCCCATTTATAATATTAGAATGAGAATAAATTTATTTAAATCAATAGCCGCAAGTGTTGTTGGGTTTGAGCGAGGCGCACCACCCGTCCGTGAGCAGCAGCGGCGGCTACGGGCTGCACCTCGCGCAGCCGCACCCGCAGCATCCGCAACACCACAACAACATGCCGGTGAGACTTGATCCTTTTTTAAACACACATACATACATATAAGCACGTCTTTGTCCCATATGGGGTAGACAGAGCCTAGAGCCATAAGACCTTAGGCCACGTTTGGCATAATGATAGTTGAAACAGGAAATCAATAGTGATGGGTTGCTAGCCGCATCGCCTATGTCATGATTTCCCTATTCGGCGATTCCCTCAGACGACTTTTACGGACTTTTTTAAACTTTTTTTTAAATTAACCTATATTGTCCCACTGCTGCACTTATGTTTTTATTTAATTGATGTACACTCAAATACAAACATAGAAAAACTAAAATTAGGAAATTTAGTAACAGTACAAGAAATCGTTATTTATTTTATTTAAAACTTCAATAACTTCATTAACCATCGTGATCGAAAAACGGACGAAGTTTGTCTATTTAACTGTTTTTGAATATTTAATAAATATGTAGGAACAATTCACACAGATTGAGCTAGCCCCAGAGTAATTTCGAGACTTGTGTCATGGGATATCAACATTATCAACTCAACAATACTATATTTTTATACCAAATACTTTCTGAAAGAGATTATTTTCCGGGATGGAATCTGGGATCTTCGGTTTGACAGCTTAACATGATGACACCCCACATCATCATGGACACAGAGACCACAATGGGTAACTTAACTTTCTTCGTCCGAGCGTGTTTCCCAGTTGCATCTTCAGTTTACGCTTCAGAGCCCAGGGTACGCTTTTAATCATGGTCCTGATTTGGCGGTACTGGTAATTTACGAAGGGCAACTAGTATCTCCACTTAAAGTACCTGTTTAAAAACTTAACACGTTCGCGGACGTTTTTGAAAACACAATAGAAGTTTTATTGTTATAACTGCTATAGTAGTCGTGTGTCCGCCAACGTTTTAAATAATCCATCAATATTTTTTTACAGCCTTCAAAACCGGGCAGCATTACCCAGGGCTATCCGGTTCAGCAGTCGAATCCAAACGTCCAGAACCCCAACATATATCCAAACAGACACCGATATTAGCTAGTAATCATACGGCGACACCCAGTCAAGCCACCACCTTAGCACTGACAATGAAATACATTGCACACTTACAATACAATGAAAAATACGGCGAGTGAGACTAATATGTGACGTAATATGTGAGATACGAAATATATTTGTTGAATAATTATTAAATTACATGCTGAGTATCAATTACAAAAAATTATCAGCAAAAAAGCGTCGTCAAAAAATACTATGTAACAAAGAAATACACAATGGCATTAATTTTGTCCAGAAACATAGATTTATGACATTTATTTTGCTCTTTATATAAAGGTAATCCAAAGTTTATATTTTTTCCTTTGGTATAAGTAGTATTCCCCTTGGCCCACGGCTTTTAAGATATAGCTAAAGAGCTATCCCGCAACCTCTCTAATAAAGAGGCAGCGCGTTTCCGAATAATATAGCGTGGAAATCGGCAGAGCTATATATATACTTATGACAATTTCATTGCCTATTTATACTAGGTATTTTCCAATCTCACAAAGTCGTATCATTGTTAGTGTGCAGAACAAGCTGGACAATAGTTGACGAGTCTCAGTGGTGTAATGATGAACTGGTGTTAAGTTACAGTGCAAAACGGGACACATATGAAAGGTTTTAAGTGAAAGTGAATCGATTATTATAGGCATTAGGGCTGAATTTTCAATACAATATATTTACTACATAAACGCTACGATATTTTTTTAAATTATCTTTATTTTGGTGCTTTTCTTTTGTAAAATAGAACGTGAAATAAGCAAAAAATTACGCAATAAACAATAAGTTGCTGTTACATGACATTGACGTTCTACACGTACATTTTGTGGCTTGATTTTGTATATTTTTAGCATAATGTCATATTGCAGATTGTAAATTTAGCCCTACTCTGTTAAGTTTTAATACATATTTTAAATTGTAAGGTCATCTATGTATGTAAAGTGTTTTAAAAAGGTGAAATATTAAAATCTGTAATAAAAGTTCAAGGATAGAAATAATAAAATCAATTGGTCCGACGTCCTATCCAGGGTCGCAGGATCATCAAATACATATAATTTCATTTAAAGAACAGTAAAGTAAGCTTAAGTTATTTTATATTGTTATTAAAATCAGTGTTATAATCATTATCATTTCGAAAAACAGCAGACAACGTTCTGAATTTTGTGGCTGCAGTAATTGTCAGCAGATAATATAACAGCGTTATTCATTATTTCCATACATTTATTACATTTGTGCCTTCGCTCTAAGTAGAGAGACACGAATATCAGCCGTGACATCAATTTCGCATTATTTACCCTCTGTCTCTAATTACTATAAATAACTAAACATTGATTGTTGTTAACAACACGTTGACGGACATTTTTGAAAACACAATAGAATTTTTATTGTTATAACTGCTATAGCAGTCCTGTGTCCACTAACTAACGTGTTAACTTAATTTGAATGCTTGATACGCGCCTATTTCATTATTTTTAAAACACTTTAAAACATTATATTTATCTGCTAACTCTGTAACTGAATTTATGAGGCGTAGATTTTATATTTATATGATCCTATTGCCGCATGTTTTCACTTTTTAGTTTTCCGTATTTGACAACTAGTGTATTATACTAAATACCCAATAAAATATTTCCCTTCTAAAAACTGTTGAGAATTAAGTGTTGTACAAAGGGGTATTTTTTTAAAGGTATTATTGCAGTTATAATGTAAAAATGCTTATATTATTCTTTTAAATATGTTTTTAAATAAAATAATGTACAATTAATTATAACCGTAATGCCTTATGTTATTTTATTTTAGTTATAAAACAAATAAGCAAAAGTTTAAAATATGTATCGGTTCTTCGGTATTATGTGTAACATTTGAAATGAGTAAATAAAAATGACTTATTTCTTCCAACATGTAAAACTATTTTCATACCATAGCTGAGTTTAGAAGACAAGCGGCGATTTTTTCTATTTTTTCTAAACAATGATCACAAGACGTGTACGCACATATAATGCTATTTCAATTCTTTTTTACGAATTTAAGAAAAGCAAACTAGCATTCAAGAAAATACTAGGGTTTATTATGAAATTGCTTTTAGCGATAAGGCCGCCTTTTGCGTTTTATATTTAAGTTCTTGTTAAAATATTTTCTGTATTCTATGTGCAATAAAGGGTTTTGTATTGTATTATATTATGACGTATACAAGCGATCCAAAAACATTTAAGTGAATGACAACACCAATCGAGTAAGCGAGCGAGATGTCGTCGTATTGCGCCATTTTGTTTACTTACTCTTTTTTGGATCTCATGTAGTAGTAGCCCCCTAATGTGAAAGAAATTTAGAAAAACATCCTGTGAAGTTGTACATACATAGCTTGAAGAAATCGCTCTTTTGCTTGCCTTTTATACTCAGACTAAACGCAGAACTGTTCTATTTGTATATAATAGCTGCAAATTTATATCGCTGAAATCTAGATACCATAAAATGAACAATCTATATCTGTGCTTGTGGTGGTAACTTAGAAAATATACTATGTAGACCCAAAGATTGTCGTGTTATTTATTAGCTCATGGACTGTAGCCGCTTCGAAGCACACAAAGGGACTGACTAGTCATAATAAAAAAGCGATGGTGCAGTGTAGGTATATCCCAATTAATATTAAAAATGCGAAAGTGAGTTTCTATATTTGTTTGTTCTTATCTCTTCACTCTTTATCTACTGAACCAATCTGCTTGAAACTTCGCATACACATAGTTAGGACTACTAAGAAGGGCATAGGGTACCTTTAATCCCGGAAAAAGGACTGTTCCCGAAATTCACGCGGGTGAAGCCGCGGGCGTAAGCTAGTACTTATCTAAATACTATTTAGTGTGTCACACTTAGTTGAGAGGTCAGACGACAGCTGTTGCTTCTACAAAGACAAAACGCCAAATCAAAAGGAATAAGCTGTTAGGCAGCCGGCTGAGGATGCAACCGGGAAAACGCTAGGAGGAAGCTGAAGAAACAATTATAGAGCGTATTTTTGTATTTATACAATTAAATTCAGACCAATTTAAAGCGGCCTTTAGATCCAGCGGTGTCTTACAACTTCTAAGGGCTATATTGTATTTCGTTTCAGATCTTATTACCTAGATTAGGTGCTTAAGTAAGTACTTACTAGATAACTTTTAAATATTCTTTTAAGATTCTTTCCTAATTAAGTAATATGATATGCAAATGCCTCCCAAACGCTTGTTTCTAGAAAGGTAACCCGAGCTTGAATGAAATGAAAGGGGGCAGCGGGGGTGGTTTGACCTGCATGTAGGTCGGGTGCAAGCGATCGATGCATACTGCAACTTATTCACCCCTAGCGAATGAGCCCGCTTGGTCGCGAGTCCACGACCTTTTGTTTTCATACACTTTATATTTATTTATTTTATTTAAAACTTTATTGAGCCAAGAGCTATAGGTTAACTTAATACCAATAATATTAAAAATGCAAAATTGTCTATCTGTATGTGGTACATACATAGATTAGACTTTAGGAAAGGACAGGCTACCGTTTGGGTGGGAATATAACAAATATTTACAGGAGGATTCATAGACAAATAGTTAATACCTAAAGGTTTGTTTTGTTTATTCTTTTATATTATCAAGCTTACGGTCCACATTAGAAATCATCTCTGCATCCTATAAGACATAAATAAAATGCAATTATAATACAGCCCTCAATTTGTTTTAGTGGACTGAGGGTTAATAGGTTAGTTCTCGTAAGATGACGATAAAGTGAATGTAAATAGGTAATACCTTATCCGAATAAATTATGTAAGTACTTACGAGATAGGCTAAGTTCCAAAATATCTTTCATAACGTTTCATACTTTCATTGGAGATACGCCAGCTAGTCGAAGAACATTTTTTTTGGGATAATACTTTTTACTACTATTTAAATTAATCAAATAAGGCTGAGTCATGCCCGCCCTAGGTGTTACAGGTCAAGAGTGAACCAATAGAACTACGTGTAAATAGAAAATAGGTAATTTGAGTTCAAGCTCTGTGGTCGCGGTGGGATGAGTTTACTTCTGCCACTGGGGTAAGAACTACACTACTTCCATTGAAAAGACAACATTCATTAGGTATTCGATCATAAAGTTACCGTAAAATGTTGCAACTTTGCCAAGAAAGCCCAACTTTGCCTTTTTCGTTTCGATTGTGATATTTCGCGTTTGCTTCGTTTTTTCCTATTTTTTACCATTTGATAGTAATTTCACATTATTAGGGCAACATATTTTTATTATTTTACAATAACAACTCCATTGTTACTCTGTCAGTTGTGCGACACAAACCGGCCCGTGAGGGTGAAAAATTGTAGTGTCCTGTAACTTTTGCAGTTTTACGAAGAGAAAAGGTGATTTTAATCAGAAATAACGTCCCAAGGTAAGACAACATTGTCTATTTTCCGTATTATTTAATATTTTTATGAAAAGGACACCATTTCATCAAAATAACTTAGTAGGCAATGTTGTGCACTGTTTTGGAAACTTGAGTGACACAACTTTGCCTGGGTCTAGGGTTATCACTTGTCGGATTTCATTAATTATACATTTTTAATGTGATTTCATGGAACTGTATTGTTCACTACATTAATACTATTATATTCTTATTAGGTACTAAGTACCACACATTATCGTTTACGATTTCATAGCTGATATTGTAATTTGGACAAAGCATATTTAAGTATTTTTTAATATAGCAGTCCGGAGTTTGGAATTGTGCCCGGAATAATATAATAGAGTTCCAATTTATAACCCTGACCCTTCAATCAGGAGTGTAGCCACTAAGTTTCATTTTTTTTTGTAGTTATATGAAAAATGGCAAGTATCAAAAAGAGAAGCAGGAGAAAACCAGGAGCTCATTGAAAAATGACATAAATTAGTATTGTTACGTTACCTACATAATTAACGTTGTTTTTTATTTTTATTTAATTTAATGACACTCAAGTATTTTGTTTCATTTGTAATTTAAACTTACGCAGCAAAATGTTAAATTTATGAAAAATATATAAAAATAGTTAAAATATATACTGCTTTTATTTAGGACAACCCTGGAGTCAACGATATTTTTGTATGGAAAGTTTGTGGTACCTGCTACAACTTTGCCTATTAGCTGTGAAAAAAAAAATATTACCTATAGGGCAATAGCGTAACTGCCGAGACCAACAATGTGCCCTCAGTATCCGGATAAAAAATCCTGCAAATTATCGACATTTTATTTATTGAGATATCCTTCTAGGCAAAGTTGCGTCTTTTACCTACAACTTTGCCTACGACTTTGAGTTCTTGTTATTCAGAAAAACAGCATGCTTTTAACGTATTTGGGCCCTACCTGGCAAGATATAAAGTCTGTTTTCCGTCTTAAACTCATGAAAAGTCGTAATAATAAAAAGGTTCAGTTGTACGAACAAAAAACCTCAAAATCCAGGCAAAGTTGCAGCATTTTACGGTAATATTACTCTGGTTTTCGTCAACTTTTTCCGCGTCCAGATGCTTATGTAAGTCATATTTTGTTGGGTGCAATCATAATTAGGCGATCATTCTCACTAGTTCCATTGGCAAATAGTTCCATGGAACAAAGGTCTCGCAAAAGTTAACAAGTTCGCGGACATTTTTGAAAACACAATAGAAGTTAATTGTTATAACTGCTATAGCAGTCGTGTGTCCGCCAACGTGTTAAGCTTATAACCGCTAAGACAGATTTACCCTCATGTTTAAAAAAGGTCAGCGATAAAAAGTGCGCATCGACTTAATTAGACGACTTATTATTTCTTTTGATTGGTTTCTGAGCCGAAAACAGAATTTTTCGTATAATAAATACTTAACACGGCTAGATGATTTTTTTCTGTTTCTGGTTGACTGGTAGAGAATGCTTTAAGCATTAAGTCCGCCAATTGTATAAGTATTTTGTACTTATGGAACATAGTTTTAATAAAAATATAAATAAATTTTCGATGTGTCTAAAGGTGTCTAAGTACTTAATTGAGGGCAGGCGGTGCAGGCGATGCCTCATCATCGAACAGCATCTCGCCCGAACAAAGAGCGATAATTGGATATTCAGATAATCTACAGTCCTTTCTAGAACCTAGCTTCCTATATCCTAAAATCATTAAGACTTTATTCTCAAGGTGATAAAGCATAAATTGCAGCGGGTATGCTAAGATGAAGGGACAGAACGCACGCGCGGAGCTATCGACTACCTTGGACCCCTCGCTTCTTCCCCTGAAATCTGAATGTAGGTAGTACTAAGGACTTGAATAAAGTACCTATAGGATATAAGATATGACGTAAGTTTTGTAAGGATTCTTTTGTGCAACAGAATGGTAGAGATCTCGGGGAGTATTGAAATAGAAAGGGGGATTGAATAGTTAAGTACCTTCGGTTTATATAGAACAAGTAGTTTAAATATTTTTCAGGTAAAACATAATTAACTTACCTATAATAATAATAAAAGATTCTAAAAAGAAGAGGTTTATGTTTGTTTGATAAGATGTAGTCAAATTGTAGGGTACTGACTGTACTGACCGTGGCGACAGATCAAATTGTCCAATCGGCATTCATAGCATACTTATGTACAGTGGGCTGCAGAGAAATCTGACCCCTTTCAATAGCTATACTTGTGGCATGGGGGTCAGATTTCTCTGCAGCCCACTGTACCTTTGTTTGGTAATCCACTGGAAGCGATTTAAATCGGTCAGATTGAAATCAATGGAGTTACAGCATTGAACTTCTAGCATTAACATTTTAGGTTTGATATAAAAAGTTGTTATACTTATGTAATGCGATGAGTCAAAGGCAAATATGTAATAATGGAGCAATATCGCCATAAGGTAAACACTACACGACTGGAAAACCATTTAAGGAATAATAGTGTCTATTGTCAAGTGTTTTGGTATATTATCGTTTGACGCGTCGATTGCGAATCTAATGATGAAGTGACTACAGGGTATTATATTTCAGCAGCCATTAGACTAACAAAAACAACCATTATACCAATTGCTAGACATAATAGTGCTATTTACTACGGAACTTTTGTTTGTATGTGATTGTTTATTCGATATAAATAACACGTACCATTGAAACCAATTAATACGGGAATACGGGATTGTTTGTTATGATTAGGGATGTTAGCAAGTCACGCCCTTAGTCAAACAGAATATACTAAAATTATTTATATCTATAGTTACTTCAACAAGGTATTTTAAGTTTAACGATTATAAATTAAGGTAAAAATAACTAAGTGAGTAGGTAGTTACTGCTTTTTTTATAAGTTTAGTTTTAAAGACATCCCAACTTCCTAACTAATATTATAAATGCGAAAGTGAGTTTGTTAGTTTGTTACGCTTTCACGCCCTATCTACTGAACCAATCTTCTTGAAACTTCGCAAACACAGTTAGAATTATTGAGAAGGACTTAGGTAACCTTCATCTCGGGAAAAAGCATTGTTCCCGAGGGAAATTCACGCGGGCGAAGTTATTAATGTTTAACATTAAATCTATAACTATACCTACTTAATATTGACTGTACATGATGAGATATGATCTGTACCTATAAGGTACCATAGAAAATATTTTCATTCGGAATTTCCCAACTTTAGTTTGAAAACAATATGTCGTAGATTTGTTCTGCAATTTTCTAAAGGCAAGTTGTAAAATGCCTTGTCAAATGAGTTCCTTACCATTATATTATATAATACGGCAAAAAAATCACACAGTATAAACGACCATTCAACATAAATCATTATCGATAAACTAAAACGTCGATAGTGGTGAATAAAGGATTCTGCAGTTAAATAAAGTTGAATTTCAATATTTTTTTAGAATTACCTACACGAAAACGATTTAAAATAACAAACTGAACTAAACTATTTCTTATAAACTAAAACCCCCAACATAAGAAAAAATCTTACTTATAAATAAAAATGTCCCGTAATAACCAAACTTTAGGTCTCATTAGAATTTGAATTTGCATAACTAGAAATCTTTGAGTAAGTTCACAGTGTAAGTTAGTAGAATTTTAAAGATTCTTTTCAAAATTTTAACTTGTGTGACCTGTACAATACTTTATTAATTTTTATTTGGAAAACATACATGTCAGTCGTATTAAGAAAAATTTATCAACAGTCTTTAGTATCAACATAATCACTAATTAACATCTAACGATCATTTACATGTTTTCGCAGATATATTTCTAAATTGCTTGTCTGATTGATATGATAGGTAAAAAAAGAAAGAAAACGCTAAAAAAACAAAATTAACAGTAAGAATAGGTAATTAGACTGAATTAACAGAATATATTTTTAAATTTGAACTTGTATGACCTAAAATGTATGTACTATACATGTGCATCCATGATTTTTTCCGAATTTATGTAAACAGGTACCTATTTAATCAGGAAACTTGTGTAGGTAAGTAGAAATACCATGTCATGCAAAGATAAAAAAAAAATACCTAGAGAGACTCCGCGAATTTCATATTTCTACGATGTAATGAAATTTACCAGTGTTGAGAATTCTAAATCAATCTGTCCGGAAAACTGCACTAGCGTTGCACCGAGCACCGAGAGCGGCTATAAATAGACCAGAATCAAGGTCCTGAAATATATTGATTGCTAACATTAATAAAACATTGCTTGACGTGCTAAACTTAAGTAGGTAGATATAATTGAGATTTTGATCAGCGCATTAGTTAGTATATAAAAATGGAAATGCTGCCAGTATACTGGGCGCATTGCCTCGATAGGATTCATAATGCGAATCATTATTATTGTACATATACCGATTTTGAACGTATTTATACAATATTAGATAAAGGCTTTTTTACTACCGCCTCTTCGCTATGCTGTAAAAGCGAGACAAATAAAGGTGTAAATTTCCTTTATCCCTACTCGTGGCGGATTTCACTATCGCCCGTGTTGCTGGACCATTCAAGTTCAATTCTAAATCCATTTCAAATCTTTTCAGAACTTTTGTTTTTGCCATCTGATGAATCTTTACAGCTGAGATGATTATAAAAACTAAAATTAGTCAAGACTCATTTCAATAAGCGCCTTGTATTTATACACAGATTTATATTAAAAATAAGTATAGGACCCACATTACTGATTAGGGCTAGCCTCCCGGCACTGCCAAGGTCACATCGATCGTGAGATTCGTGAGTGCGAAAGAGACAGCGATATAATATTTCAGAGCTCTCTCTCTGCCGGGAAATCTCCTTGGAAAATTCGTTCGCAGACTGTTGGTAAACAAGTAAGTATTATGTATTACGGCACGTGTAATTTTCTTTTTGATCCTGAAATTTGCAAAGAGATACGGTTATCCTATTGAATAAATATTCGATTCATATTTGTAAGAAGCATTTTTAATATCGGAGTGATTTTCCTGTCCAATTATTATATTTGTATTAATAATTTTCGTAAATTTTCTCGACTGTGACGAAACTATAATATATGTTTCTCTATTTCCTCGTAAATGTATACCGATTCACTATTTTTCTAATACTGATCGAGTTCTGTATCATAATGACATAAAAGGTAAATACAAAAAAAGTTCGGCACTCGGGGACTGCCGCGGCAAAGCTATTGCATAGCATTTTTTATCAACTTATGCAATAAGTACGAACGCTAGGTTAGGTTTTATTTTCGTTACGGAATTTCTTGATTCGGTTGCCGCGCTCAAAGCTCGCGATAAAGCTATGCAATAGCTTAAAAATTATAAGTAAGATTTATGTCTGAATTCGATAAAACTCGGATTACTTTTCCAAAAATCACTTCCAAGTAGCTTGTTAAGTTAGTTTTTTTTCTTCAAACTGCTCACAAATGGCCAGTGGTAATAAATGAGCTTACTTCAAAGTTTCGATTTCGAGCTCTTGTTAGAAATCATCCTTGCTTAAGGATCGAAAAGACCTGTGCCCCTACCATGAGATTTGATGAATTGTATTAAGGAAAATATGAACACGAACGGTGTTACTGCGTTTATAAGAAGTCACTAGCAACTGTGTTAGGACTGTGTGAAATTTTTCATTACCTTACTGCCTGCCAGGGGCGGTGGTCAGGATTTACATACAAAATTTTCAACTCAGTCATTAGCGAGTGCGTTTACAAAAACATAGTAGAGACTCTTATCGTGGATGTCTAAAGATGGTTGTTTAATAATATTTCTTATTTACAAAATAATTTGAATATTTGCAAAATGCGATATTTTATTTTACGTCTTTACTTGGTTACTCCAATGTACAGGAGCCTCATAGATAAGTATACCACCTAAGGCGTAGAAAGGTAAAGTGGTAGATATACGTTTTTGTGGCCCACTGTACAAAGGCTATTTCAGTTAAGTCCTCAAAAATTATCTCAAACTTCTGGCCTCGATAACAAGACAATTTGTCCTATTTACAAATAAAGGGATATTTAATGTGGGCATGTAATATACCTACATCTCTACTTACTCTTTAGGTACATCGGTTACCTGTATACAATGCGCGAATTTTGAAAATCGACGTGAATTTCGATATCCATTGCTTGTTGAATAAGTGGTCCAAAGAACGTCTAGTTTGATGATAGGTAGTAGGTTATAAATTTTGCGAGAGTATTTTAGGTTTTTGCAATCTAAGTAGGGAATTGGTAGAGGGAAGTCAGTCGCCGGCCGGCGGACGTGCGATCCTGCTGCATGTTTACGTTTGAGGGATTCGCTATTATCGATAATGGAATTCAAAAATTTATATACTTACTATTTTAGAAAAAATGTCTATTTCGTAGGTATGTTACCATTTTGTGTAAATGTACTCTGTTATTACTTATATAACTAAAATACAAATCAATTATCATAGTCGTAAAATGACAAATATTAACCTATCGGAAACCACTGATTTTTATTTCATCATTAACAGGATGATTTAAGTAGTTATTTTCCGTGATTTTCAGTGGTACCTACACAATCCTTTGAAAATTAACTTAAAAATAGCAAAGGCACGTTCTACGTATTTCATTCTCTACCAAAACAGCTTAAATACGAATATGAGTGTGTTCAAATCAATAAAGTACATAAAGACTATTTAGTTATCGTATTTTAATATATTTCACGGTTGATTGATTGTTTGTTGTCTTTGATTATAATCTTTTCGATGTATCGACATGCTCCCTCACTACCCAGGGCGCTCCGCCCCAAGCTCCCTTCAGTCGCTACCGCCGTCCGACCGCGTAGAGTCGCATCTGTACCTCCTATCGCGATCTACGACGCCATATCTAAATCCATCGCTTTATTACTTTTATTATTGATACCTAACCTAACAATACGCGATTGCATTCTGTTCATCATAGTACAGCCGTGGTACAGGTAAGCGGAAAATTTTATGCAAACAATTGAGGTGGCCGGGTCTCAAGGACACTTTTGTTCATATCCGAGTGCGGCTCGGCAATTTTTGTGTAGGCGTCTGTGAAGGCTGACATAACATGAAGAACAATTAGATAGTAAATAGAACTGAAATACTGTTTCTTAAACATTGACAGTTTCGCATTTACAAAATAAAACAACGATTTTCATCAGTCAACGCAGAAGCTTTGGTATCATGAATTGAAACGATTATTTATCGGATTTTGTACTAATTTTATTAAATTCCTATTACATTTTACGGATTTTACGGAAAACCAAAAGAACTTACAAACAGCATACAATATAAACGATTTTTTTTCTTACTATATTTTTAAGTAATGAATTAATTTACAAAATCAAGCAATTTCTCAAAAAAAAGTACGGTTAAAAATGAAAGCTTTTAATTATAAACAAACAAAAAACTAAGTATGTATTTCATCCATTTACTATTTCTATATTATCTAATTTATCAATAAAAGGCGTAAACTAAGTAAATTTGATTTTGAATTTTCCTTTATTCAATTTCAAAATTAGACCTATTATAAAGAACATATAAAACAATAAAGTAGTATATAATGCTGTGTAATATATAACATTATCTAAAAGTACCTTCCGCCCGCCCAAAGGAAGGCTCTTGATCTAGTACCGACACGCCCACGGCCGTCGAACCCGACGTAAACCGGGTCAGCCTGAAACCGGTTACGGAACGAACATTGTCCTTTATCTACCTACACTTCTAGAATTGTGAATACATTTGTTTGAGGCATTCTTGATTTAATAATCAGAGGCTTTATTTACCCAACAAAATGTCAACACCTAACTAAACTTGAAAATTTGTAAACCTATAGGTACCGCTAAACCGTGGTGTAACGAACGACGTAAAAGTATGGGTTAGCCTTTAGAAAAAAAGAATTTGGAAATCGCGCGCGGTCCCTCTACCAAGGCAAAGAAACTGTAAAATGTGCGTTATTAATCTTAATCACTAAAAGTACACAGAAACCATGTGTTGGCAAAGTACAGTGGGCCACAGATAAAGGGATATTACCTGTAAAGATAGTTTGTTACTTTGTAATTAATAAATATTTGCATTTAATTCCCTCAAAACGAGTTATATATTCGCAATAAAACGTTTCTGTTTTTCCAAGGTAAGTAGAGGCTGCTTCAGCATTAAGTTCGCCCTTTTTACCATTATTGTGAAATAAAGTTTGAAATAAACAAACAAATAAAAGTTAAAATGAAAGAGAAGTCCTTTAGATCACAAAAAAGTCATTGATCGATCGAAGATATAGACATTAGTAGCTATAGACGGAATGCATTGTACGGCTGATGAGCTCTAATGGAGCCTTCTAATGGCCTTAGACTTGACTCCCGGCAATTGGCTACTAATGACTGACGGCCAGTGGACTGGGCTTTGCGCGATGATTGAAATTTCTGTCGTTGTATGGCTATATTTTATAATAAGAATAATATGTATTACACAACCTTCATTATAAAATTTATTTTATACAAATAAATGAGTTGATTAACTGAAAAAATCTTTTTTTATGGTTACGTACGAGTGATTATATACTCTTTTGTACGTAACTGAAGCAAAGAAAATATACACTTGCCTGACAGCGTACAAAGACTAAATAAAGGTTTTGTTACACTGGCCGTCCATCAGGCTTTTATAAACTAATATGACGGTTTGGTACTTTAAAAATTTATTTATTTATTTTTTTTTTTATATTTTTCGGTTTCTATTAAACTTTTGTTTCTTTTTATAGTTGACTGCTAGACAATGCTTTTAGCATTATGTCCGCCAAATGTATAAGTATTATTGAATTGTAGTTTTTTAAATAAACACATACTCATGATTATCAACCTATATCATTTTTTACAAGGTTTAGAAACCGCTCTTAATTTTCCGCATACTGTATAAACAAAGACATAATAAAATGAAAAAGCTATATGCTTCTTTAGGGTAATAAAATCTATGCAATAAATTGTCTACATGGAATGCTATACACACAGTACACAATCTAGATTTTAGACAGATACTTCCAAATATCAGTACTAGTTCGTGCACGACACGAACGGGACTCGTAAAACATACGCTACGTTCTATGCTATGTTTATATTAAAAAAAAAACTTAAGTTTGATTGTATGAACATAAATTCTAAAACGATTTTTTTTTGATAGCTTTGTTTTTGGAAAGGGTATATGACTATAGGCTCATGCTGTGTGGTCTACCACGGGCGGGTGCACCGGTGAAGCATGAATATACTTAATATTTTTTCCAATTAATGTTACGTGTTATTGTTTTACATTACAATTATCACTTCATATTAAATACAAATCAAATCATTCATACATTATGAATGAATGACTGTTTATATATTAATGAACCATATAATCGTAAATATAATCGTTTTCAAAATCTTTGAATTATCTCAAAAAATCTAGTAGCTCGTAGCCGCATATCGTAGCTGCGTAGTTTGCACCGATCCCTCTGCTACGCAGTTCGGTGCTACGCAGTTCTCGTAGAGCCCTCTACGCGTTTATATTACGTAAGTTGAGTTACAAGGTCGACCTCAATTTAGGATATGAAAGCTCCAATAATATTTGAAAGCGTGGGCTTGATTCAATAAAGCTTTTTGAAGTTTTATAACGATATCTTTTGTTTGATCAATTGGTTTGTTTTATGAACACTTTGTAACTTGTTGTTTTTCATGATAATTACGATATTGATGATTTTACTCGGGGATGAGAGATTATAATACTACACGTGAACAAAATATCATTGTTTCATTAGGACAAATATCCAATCTTAGATAATACCAACTGAAAATAGCGGCCCATAGCCGCGAGGGTTTCCGTTTGCTGACCTCCAAACTTCTATTCGAAGATGGCACCCTATGATGATGATGATAAAATATCCAATCCAATGAATTGTGTGTAGTGGGGACTTAGTGAACGCTGTGGGTTTCGAGTCAAGGAGAAGAAATCATTTAACAAAGATCACTCATTTCTGTAGTAAATATTAAATTTGACAAAGTAACTACAAATAATAGAACGATTAAGTATACAAAAACACTTTGTTTGACTTAATTTCTTAATTTTGAAATTTACTAATTCCTGACCCAAGAGTTTGATTTTGTTGCGGTTTTTTATGAACTTGATTTGACTGAGTGGTTCTTAACTCTAATTTTTACAGTTAATTTTGTAAATAGTTCGTAAATGTTAGAGTAATAATAACGGTAGTTAAAAAAATTGACCCAAAAATAACAAAAAGCCAATAAGCCCGTTTTAAATATAATTCTGTATTGAGAACCTCCATCTTATTGAAAGTCACTTAAAGAGATTATAAACTTCTCTAGCTAATACATAGATATATGACCTTAATCCTTAACGAATGGAAGCCTGACAACGTACGTAAGTATGATATTCCTTTTGACGTGACTACGTCTAATAACTCGATACTACGGGCTGCATGCACGAGAAAGATGACGTCATTGTCCCGTTACGCTCATTGTCGCGTTCCGCAAGCGAGAGCGCGGCACGTACGAGAGAGAGGCACGATCGGCTCAGTGGTGCATCTATCTTGCACTCCTGTGTATTATATACTGTAATGTTTGAAGTTGTCACGTCAAACTACCGTCCGTAAACCGACTTTACAGACAACCAATTTTTTTAATGCTCATATCGTAGGTATTAGAAGAGAATTGAAATTTGCATGTTTTTGGTTGCGGGAACTGCGGCGCGGCTTCACGGCTTCACAGGGCACTTTAGGTCATAGATTAAAAAAAAAAATTGAGACCGCGCGCGATTTGAAATTCTTTGCTTTAGGTGTATTTTCTTTGCTTCAGGCTGTGACCCAATAGGGATTCAGATGTCACGTGTGCGTAGAGCTGCCACCAGTACCTACTTTATAATAAAGTATATACGTTATTTCAGGGACTGTACTCTATACTTTACGAGGAAAATAAAGTAGGTACGCGAAAATACTTCATTTCACATAAGTAGTTTTAAATTTTTGTAAATCATTATAATTATAACATTGATAGTAGTTTTATGTATATAAAGAAATGTATCTAAATATTTGCACTGAGATCATGTTTTGAACGTTATAATTGTAACCTTAAAGCTGCAGGTTTTTGCTTTGATAAGTAAAGTGGCGGGACGAAAGGAATAAAGCATCCTTGAATTCAGTCAGAAACAACCAATTTTTTATTTTATACTTTTAATTATACTCACCTGATGGAAAGTAGTTACACAGCCAATAGACGCCTAAAATACCAAAAGTATCACTGGCGCCCTGCCGGACTGTTGAAAAACCTTTGACCTATAAATCGAATCTATACTTAGGATTTTACTTTTTTATAATGACACATCGGTGACAAACAAAGATCTTGCATTTTACTAAGGTTATTATTTATTATATTTTTCATATTTTTTCATATATAACAGCTAGAAATATTACATATTATTAATCTTAAAAAAATACCATTTCATGCATATCTGTGATTATAAATACATATAAATGAAGTGGTTAAGTATAAGTAACTAGCTTATATCCGCGATTTCACTCGCCTGTTGGTGTGTATGTACTACATAACGTATAAACTTCCTCAATCAGGCTATCATATGCAGAAATTGTTTTCAAAGTCGTAGTTTTAAAGTGATAAACGTTCAAATTATCACTCAGTTTTTCTTAAAATCATCATCATCAGCTGTCTACAACCCACTGCTGGGCATGAGCCTCCCTCTGTCTACGCCATGCATCCCTACTCTGAGTTATCGCAATCCAGTGCCACTAGTATGAGTTTTTCTTAACTGAGACGCTAGTGACTGCGTTAGGATTTTTTATGGAATTTCTTAGTTGCCTTACTATCCGCCAGAGGCACTGTACAGGTTTGCCATACTAAATCGCTAACGGAGTCGCTAGCGTCTGCGTTAAGAAACTCATACTAGGGGCACAGTTGTTGCCAGCTACCTTCTTACTTTTTAGTACTTCGCTTTTTGTGTCTAGAGGTATTATTAGAATAGATTTAAATAATCAACATCAACAGTGTGGTTTTCAACTTAGTTAAGACTTCTCTTTTTTCTATACATCTATACTAATATTATAAATGCGAAAGTCTGTCTGTCTGTCACCTCTTCACGGCTAAACTGCTGGACCGATTGTGATTAAATTTGGTAGGGATGTAGTTAACGACCTGACGTCAAACATAGGCTACTTTTGGGCGCGATATAACCGAGTCCCACGCGGGGCGAAGCCGCGGGGAACAGCTAGTATGATAATAAAAATGATGATTCCGTGCTTCGGAAGGCACGTTAGGCCGTTTTCCCTTATGACATCTGGTAGTCGTTAAAGGAACGACGTCAGAGGCCAAAAGGCGGTTCCGAAAAACTCTGACACTAGGGTGTGCATGGTAGATTGACCGTGTAACATACACGAAATATTGATGATGAGGACAAACAGAGGCACCATTTTTCTTATAACCCCAAGAAACTTGACAAACTTCCTCTAGGTTTCTAGCCCACGACCACAGAGGCACGATTATACTCGTATAGCTCTGTTTTAATCGTTTTGGCAAGTATTCAAACTTTCAAGGCTGCACGTAGTTAATGTGTTTACCATCTTGTGTTATAGCACCCCGCTAGGCTGATTACTTTTAAGCTTTTGGGCGAGAGCCGACTTTATTAATAATACCTTAACTTATTTTATTTATATTTTATTAAGTATGTTTAGGAACTTAAGGGGTAGGAAGAGGTAATGGATTTTCGACTTCTTTTTTAGATCTTCGCATATTTTCCTCGCTTCCCATACACTTTTTTGTTTCACTCTTTTAAGCTTCCGCATTTGCCGGCCGACTTATTAATTTCCTAAATCCTTCTTTTCAAGATGGTACGGTTTAATTTCACTAATCAGAGTTTAATTGTGGCCATGTATAGGTATATCCTTAATATTGTTATATCGTTACAATCTATTAAGGGCCGCGCCCTCTTCCTCTTTTCCCTTCAAACTACCTTCTCTCCCTCTTTATTTTTTTATTCTGTTAGTTCTTTTATTCTAATATAAACACACGTCCTTAATATTGTAAGTCCAATAGACCTGTATCAATATTCATTTGCAACTAATTAAATAAATATCTCTTTTCATTCCAGATCGTACCGCAAACCACCTTCAACTCCACCCAACAGTTATCCACGAAAACAATGCAAACGGCCACCAAGATGATAGACGATAACTGAAAATACACAAGTGTTTCTAAAACGCCAAGCAAAAATTGTGAAAGTGATATAAAAATGGATATGAAAATGTACCATTGACGGTTGAGCTAGCAAGCTCCTAAAACCCATTTCAATCTATCAATGTTAAACTACAGACTAGTGTCAACACACTTCTTGAAGCAGCCGTAAAGTGTTTGTCCACATTCATACTGACTGTCTGCGTCGTATCAATATGTGTCGTGATCGGGACATGTCGGCGCAGAGAAGTGACATCATCAAATAAACATTGTATATTAGACTATAGTTAATTTAGTTTAGTGACAAATTTCCGCCAAAACGGCGTCCGAATCTCCTCCGCCGTTTCGTTTTGTTTCTTTCATTTTGTTTTACATCAAAGGATAAGCAATAACCCGGTCAAATTGTGTTTGGTTGTGGATATCGTAGGGGTTGTAAGAAAGCCCCCCAGCTAACCTGGCCAGCCGCAGCCGGGACAACATTTCCAGGATTTTGGACTCCATAGTTGACGCTGCAAGATATTGCATTGTAAGTACATATTAATAGGTTTATATAATTCTAGTATGTACTTTGGAATTGGGTAATTCACAGATTTGATGGAACTATAGCGATGTAGATCAGTTGTTCACATCACTAAAGCAACCATAGAGTTATTACTTTGTTTGTGTAGTTCCGTTGCATTCGAAAAATGATTTAATTTCAGAATCTTCACATTGACGGTCGAAAACTTTGGGGAATTTTATTTGAAGTCTAAAGTTTTAAGCCTCTGGCGATCATGGTTCAATTGGAATTCGAGCAGGTACTTTTGAAATTACGACGGGGCTTCATACGTCATTACCTATGTTACGTAGTGTTTAATATCCATAGTTTATTTTGAAATGCTTTATTTATCCGCTTCGCAAATGCGTACTTACATACCTACACCGGTTACGGGAAAAGTTTTGCATTTTGTATAAAGCATCGCAAAGTATTACCCAAGACCTATTTTATATTTAGTACAGGTACATTTTAAGAAAAATATACATAATTATAACTACTTTATTTTTATCCCGTGAGTGAGGGATAAACGCGTGCAGACTTACTTGCGCAAGTAAACGAAAATATTTGGCCACTTCTGTTATAAATAACTTTTCCCGTAAACTTACCTTGAAATGTAGGTAATTAACAATTTCGTGTGGTAGATAATTTAATATCAGTAGATACGTACTTAATAATAGTGCTTCAAGTTTATAAATATTAACAAAAATTATAGAACATTACAAACGCTTTTAGGCGCGATATAACGTTTAGAAAATAAGTTTGTTATATACCTACTATTTAACATGCATAATGTTTACAATATATCACATTGTGCCTAACCGAACACCCGATCCATTAACACATCCTTAGACCGCATTCACCGAGCTTATCCCACGAACCAATATCGACTCCTACCACTTACCAATCATCACTAACACCAATACATGACATTGACATGTTAGGGTTACGGGCACGAAAGAGAGTGCTCGAACGAGCAGCGGGTTGTAATATCTGGGCTCGGGTGGCGTGCGCAGTGCTGCGAGCGGGACCACGAGCCGAGGGAGAAGGAGACCAAAGATATGGCAGCTCCAGAGTGCGAGCGAGAGGCCCGCAAACGGCGCGAGCGCCGGGACTCCGGTTGCACGCACGAGAGGAAGGAACGAAGACCGCACAGTGAAGAGAGACTACCGCCCCCACCACCGCCTCCTCCACTTCATGACTATAACCGACTTGAGGTAATTGTCAGTAAATTCTATACATGTTCTCCATGTTCCATGTTCCATGTTCTCGATAAGGTTCAAGGTATACCTGAGGGGTGGGTAGAGGTATTTTCCTACTGAAGCATTTCTACTAGTGTTGAAAACCTATTTAGATTCACCAATAACTATTATTAGAGGTAAAAAATGCATCGTTCATTACAATGATTTAACCCTTCTTTGTATACTTACTCGTAGCTCTACCATGACATACCCTTTCTATATCTAAGGGATAAAAAAATTGAGTGAACCTGTACACCCTGGTGTAAGTGTTACGAAACCATTTCTCTTTTGACGATTCTTTAATGATGAATATACCATGATATTCCAACTGTCCGATTTTTGACTACGTTCCCATCAACAAACAAAATAGGGTTGCATTTTTAGAGATGGCTTTTTTACTGTGAGTAGCAGTAGTGCTACCATTTACGTCTTTTCATTAGGTAATATTTGAAATTCTTATAATAATAAGATTTCCAGACCTTACCAAGTGGTAGCCCAAACAAAAAAGAACCAAGACAAAGTATGTTTGTGATGGAGAAACCGATGAAAGTAGCACAAGATAGAGACGAGTACTCTGCTGAACCCTAAATAATAATAATAGGTTTAATATAAAAAGAAAATGTAGTCGTAAGCCTTCAATTGTGGTTATACGAATACCCCATTTACATATCTACATTAGTAGAACTAATAGACCATCTCTTAAGCTTAAGGTTTCTACTTTTGTGATCAATGGTAAGATTCTATCCAAAAAGTTAATACAAAATCTTTCAGTCGGAGCGTCGTGCTGAAAGGCTCTCCCGTGCCCGCCGTCCTCAATATGGCGGAAAGCGACGCCGAGCCCCCGCCAGAATACCAAAGCACCCCAAAGAAAACGATTGCTTCCCCACAGACGACACAAGATGCCACACACCGCCTAATTTTGAATATGCCGTACAAAAAACACATTGTAAGTATCATTTTACGATTAAAAATCTATAAATCTTGATATTATAATACTTGCAGAATTTGGAAATCTTGCGTGTAACTTAAAAAAGGCAGTACCGATGTCTAAGAAAAACTTTTGCCTGATGTCAACTGCTCTTTGAATGTTTCCCTGGTTAAAAACGCCGAAAATAGTTAAAAAATCTTGACGCTATTGATCTTTTTAAAATGCACGATAAGAAATAAAGCAGCCACGAATATAATAATTCACTGGAACTGTAAAGCATAAACCCTTTTTCTTGATGCCGTGCTTGTGCCTTCTGTGAAGAGAAATACTCTACTCAATTGTATCCATGTATCATCTAACAGTTTAAAAAAAATGTGTTTAACTCCAAAACTTTTTCAAATCAGTAATCGAAGAGCCAGAAACCCTAGATGCTGCTGCTCTACAGCGGCAAGTGATTCGTGTTACAAGCAGTACAGGAAGCACTGAGAGCGTCGAGACAGAAGCAGTGGAGCGGGTGCGACGCGATGAGCGGAGCGCCGCCCCAAGACATCAGCCTCGAAGAGACCAGCCCTGCCCGGAGACAAGACTTGATAAGATCCAGAAAAAGGTATGTCGTCATTTTTGATTCAGCAATTAATCCCACCACTGCCACCAGTTAATTTCAAATGAAACACTGTGAATGCAAGCAACAAACAACAACTGATTATGTTAATACCGCTCTTATAAACGGTATTGAATTATTTTAATACAACAAAAAAATATACTTCACTTTAATTTAAAAGCGCGTGATTACATAAAGAAAAGTGGCAGAGCCTGGCTGTTATAATGGCAGCTCACATTTACGTATATATACATACATAACATACGTTAGCTTGACTTGCCACGCTGCTATACCAAGAACATGAGTGTAGAGATCCGTAAGCTCATTCTTATCTCTTGCATCATTCCTTCAAATGGTCTTCAGATAGTTCAGAAAAGACAATAACTTTCTATGATCCAAAAAATGATTCCATTGTCATTCATGAGGAATTGTAAATTTTACAGATCAGTGTCCTCAAGAAAAGTATAACGAAGTACGAAAGTGACTATGAAGCCAAGAACGGTTATGCCATGACTCCAAGTGACCGTATCACCGACGTAAAGCTGACGAAGATGTACGACAGTCTACGGAAGTTGCAAACTGAAAAACGTTGCATCAAAGCAGATCCGATCGAATACACATTGAAAGTCCAAGCCGCCAAGCAACAAAAGGAAAGGGATGATAAGCTTGACATAGCCTTGAAAAGCGACAAGCCTATGACTGAAATCGTACGAGACATTGAAGAGGTATGCTAACTCCGTCGATTACGAAGAAGGATATCTCTCTTTGAAATAAATCAAGTTGTAAAAATAACATACACAGTGACAATAATCTGAGATTTTTATATTTTTTTTTGCTAAGGTCATCGATTATTCCAGTCAAAGCATTCATGCTTTGGTGTTAACAGAAATTCCTCATAAACTTTAAACGTATGTATTATGGACCTTTATAGTTGTTGTACAAGCTGTATCAGATGTATTTACTATAAGATTTTCAACATTATTTATGTGCAGTGGCTGGAAGGTTGCCGCCAAGCTACAGGCCGATCGAATACACCAGAAACGAACTGGAGTTCAGCTCAATTGGCAGCAGAGAAGTCTTGCGTGCAGAGAGCTCTTCTTCGGTTGGAGGCGGCAAGAGGAAGGCCTCCAGCACATTCGGTAGAGAGAGGCGCTGCCAGACACCTGTACGAGCGATACCGCGCTGTCAAACGATGCCTTGCTTCGTCTAGGCCTGATGCTGTAAGTTTTTTCAATTCAATATTTTAACTTGCAGGAGTTCATCTTTGTACCTCTATATACGAGCCAAGTATTTTAGATACGGAACGACTGCTTATTTAAGCGTGTTTATGAAATCTAATTTTATTACTCTAGTTAGTTTTGAATATTCCTGTGTAGGTCATATAGCGTCTGTCGTGACAACTACTTAGTTTCCTATTATATCTTGAGCCGCTATGAAAGTACTTAATAAGGCAGTGTCAGCTGCTAACATATCATGATGGAGCAGGGAATAAACTTTAGCTACAGCTTATAAAAATATTAAATTTGATTTCTATCTTCGTAAGAAATAATATTTTTCTTTTGGATTTCCAGGTTATTGGTGGCACAAACGGTGAGCTGGCGACCATTCACGAACATGAGGCTATGCTCTTTAACACTAGTGTGGACAGCTCCAGTGATTCTCAAGAAAAACCATCTGATTCTTCGCAGGTGAGTCTTAAATATTTCAACAAAATAACCCGTTACGAAAAATCATTAGGTTGTATTCTACAATAATGGGTTATGTGCCACAAAAAGATTTGGCATGAATCAATTAGCCATTTCGACTTAACAAGACAAGGAGAAAGTTCAGTGCAGCAAAGTTCTACTCCGCGCGGTGACTTGGTAATTGACAATGCCCATCGTTCCTGGGGTGTCGTGGCAGAGGAATGCGTTTATATGAATTTTATGGAGGTTAAAAACAGCCGCAGTATTAAATAAGTTAAAAAATTAACGAATTAATAATTTTTTTATCGTCACCTTTAGGAAACAACCGAGACCCCGCTTCAAACGCCATTGCAGTCACCACCACGACAGGAAAGCGGAATAGGTAGTGAGGAGGTGCCGTCATCAACATCATCAGCACATTCTGCCGCCAGTGAAGAGGCTCCTACTAACGAAGGCCTCCACTGCTTGGGAGTGGAAGAGCTTCACAAGGCACTTACTGAGGCTAAACTGCAAAAATGTGTATGTGGTGTTTGTATTGTTTTCGTGATATGATATCATCTTTCTTTCTTCGTGATATCATCATCATTGAACGATTAATCCACTGTGGGACATAGATCTAACTCAATGATACTGTCCTTTGCTGATCACTATATACAGGGTGTAACATGTAAGTGTAGTCATATTAAAGGAGGTATAAGTGTAATCGATGTAGATCTTGTGTGCAATGTCATAAGACACAATAAGCTACTTTAATAAAAACATAAAATTTAATTAAATTATATTTTTTTGTGACGTCATAATCAAAACAATCGTGTCCCATCACTAGTGGGGTCATGAACTCTACTAATCAAACGTGGCAGTGACGTGCATCCCATAAAGACATTAAGACGTTGCCTACCCTGGGCTTTCTTACACACATACATTTCATTTTCATTTAAACAATATTTGATAAACACGCGCCCCACGCGCATTACAATTTTAACTCTAACAAAATACATTACAATACATTTTCGCGCACTGCTATCATCAGACGCGCAAAGCAACCAAATACGCGATCGCGATGCGACCGGCAGGCAAGGCAATCCAAGCCCTCGTCTTAATTTACACACATAGACAGCAAGCACTCTCTATTGTGTGCATATCGAGTCTGTGCACAGACAGGCGCTGCGAGCATGTAGTTGTTATGCAAAGTAATTTTTGATTGGCCGTTTTACGTAGAATAAGACGAGGTCTTTTCGATGCGTTCCCAACAAAATAAAATGTGAATTGGGCTAACATGATTAATTAAGTAATTTGGTTTAAAATAAATTGATTTTCGAATGCTGTTGGATTGCGTACTTTATTTTTTTTATGAAGATTTTATATATTTAATTTATTTTCATAGATCAAAAAATTCTTCACTGATTGTATTTCATGAATGCATCCATAAAGTTTTATGCAACTGGCGCTGCTGGCGCGGCATTCCGCCATTTTAGTTGTTTACAAACAAACTCATCATTGTATTTTTATGTGATTTTAATAAGGTTATTCAGAAAGTAGGATTTAAAATATGTTTATAAGTTATAAATTATAACTAAACAGATGAATCAGTCTGCTTCTACTTGATTTGTGAGCTTTGAAACATTACAAAAGTTACAAGTGAAAAGTGATTATAACAATAATTGTAAATGTTTACAAATAGTTAAGTTTAACGTAATTCACGTAGTGTAGGTATTATGTGCAAGCATTGGGACAAGGTTGACCTGGATTTGATCAGCTGAAGTTCTTACGTAAATTCCCGATTGGGTACAAATAAGCGGTAAGCTGAAGAAGATATTTAATACATACATTAATTAATTGATACACGCATAGGAAACTATGTACTTTAGGGATATTTAGTTTAATTTCATTACATGAATACAAATGATTTGTGCGGACCGTCCCTGCGTGCTGTGTCTCTCTCGTAAGCTGTAATAACTATTCATAATTTCATATATTTAGAGATTTCCGCAGTCTAGGTAGGTAGATTTTCTATTGCTGTTTTAACGAAACTCTTGGTTCAAAAACTGGACTCGCGTTTGGCCGATTTTATTTTGCCTACCCTGGGGAAAAACTCTGTGCACGTCACTGAAACGTGGAGATATTGTTAGCTCTGCCTGTTCATGCGCGCCTGGTATCAGGGAGCGAAAATCACAATGGCGGCGGTATCTTTGGCGGCGAACGGAAGAAGTTTCTGCAACTCCGAAAACGAACATCGTAGCCACCATATCACTTGCCGCACAAAACACATTGAATTGTCTTTTCTTACCCAGTTTAAATTTAACTTCACACACCACACACATTATTAATAAAATCACTTTTTATTGTAGTACACTACCGCAACGTAGGTATTCAAATAAACACGTGAACATAACCAAAATGCTCAAGAACGGCTTCTTCAAAGTCCGGGTCGATGGTGCTTGCGCGTTCATGGGAAGTGGAGTCACGGTATGACCCAGTTTCACGCAATCGAAGTACCATCCTACGGAAGCACTCCAAAGATGGCAGCTGCCTTTGCTCAGCTTCAGGACGTCCTTCGATAAACCTCTCACGATACAATTCACGAGCTCCACGAAGACAACCATCGGCAGCCCCCACTCAAAGAATCATTTCGTAGTATTCGGCGTGACTTAAAAATGACATTTTCAAAAAAAATGAAAGTGTCACGCGCGCTATTAAAATAAAAAGTATCTACACCAATTTGTACTTACTCTTTACTTTTATGCTATCCTAGTACTAGTAAGATGACCGCGTGGTATATCCAGCTCAAAAAGAAGAAAGAGATGGTAAATTTGTATGTGAGGTGGGTGAGGCTTTAATTAGGGTTCAATATGATTGTTTTCTTAAAAATTATGTATTTGCTCTCTAGCACTTATGCTATCCTAATACTATTGATACGTTCTTGCAAGCGCGTGGTATATCCAGCTTAGGAATAGACCACTCCCTCGATTTCTCCCTCGAGAATGACGTAAAAGTCTGCTATGGGGCAGAGGTTTGAATTCCCTTGCAATGCCCTTGCATCTTTTGCCTAATGTGTACAGAACCAATAATCAAAATAAAATTAAACAAAAAGAGAAAGAAATATCTTCTTTTCTTACAATACATAAGTAAATAGGCGTAGCCTAGGCACATAAATAAATTTAGGGTTCTTTAATTTTTATTGCTAATGTACCAGGTGTCACAGAGGCATATCATATTACATGTGCGCATACAATAGGTACTTCCGCGGTGCTTTTATGGTGTTTTTTTAAGTAAGACAATGTTTATGACAAAAGTTCATTAATTTCGTGTAGGTGTTATAGTCAATCGACCATGCACACCCTGGTGTCAAAGTTGTTTTCTTCGGAACCGCCTCTCGGCCTCTGACGTGGTTCCTTTAACGAATACCAGATGGCAGCCGGGACCAACGGCTTAACGTGCACGCACGGCACGAAATCATCTTTATTGTTAAACAAATCAGGTGATAATCAGGTGATTCAAGCCTGATATGTCCTAACCAAACTGGAAACCACTAAACAAAGTATGCTTCGCGTGGGAATCGAAACCTCGACCCACGGGTCTACAGGCAAAACCCCACTGGACTACGGAGGCAGTGATATGATATGACAAAAGTGAAAGATGGTGATGGAAACAAAGTACTGTACACCTCTGTTCTGTTTGTCTGTACCGTGTAGGCGACAGCGGTCGAAAATCCCTTAGTTTACTTTTTGGCTTTTGTCGTAGCGTAAGAAGAACTTCGTAAGAAGACATATCAAAATTATTACAAAATTAAATCATACGGAACCTTAATTTTTTGCCTAATTTATTTTGCATTAGATCTCTTACCAGGAGAAAATGTGTGCTCGACAGGAGGTGGTTAAGGCTTATGTAAAAAAGGTCATTCACATTGTCAGCTGATACAGACAGTGATGTCTGTTGACACTTATCGATATCGATAATACGTTTAAATTACGATAAAGTAAAATTCACTCGATTATTAACTTTTCCATTTAATACCAATTGGAATACATTGCTTATGACCGACTTTATCGGCCCTGAAAATATGACTACACTTACATGTTACACCCTGTATAGTTTACCGCATCATATGACTGGAGGATGACAAATGCGATTTGTGGTGCGTGGGGGCTATTGGGATTTAAAAATTCTGCCTTAACAATTTTTTTGTGTTTTCTGTATGCTCTTTGATTGCTAAGTTACCATCTCGAAATATTGGACAACATATCATCGCAATTAACGCCCTTGAAGTACCCCACGTTACGATTGTTAGGACATAATTTCTTATCAGCGCAGGAAGCTCTTCCAAATTCTTTATGATTAGCTTAATAAAGTTAATATAGCTTTGAAAAATCCAACAAGTTTCGTTTTAGATTATTGATCACAGATTATAAGAATACTAGTTATAAAAAATAGATATATTAAAAAATCGTGTTTTATAAAATACTAGCTGACCCGGCGAACTTCGTACCGCCTTAGCGTAAATTTGATTTTCTTAATATTTTTTTCCGTAAGAACCTTGTACATAGTATTAGAAAACTACAAAAAAAAAATCTGCCAAATCGGTCAAGCCGTTTTCATGCTATGTCGTGACAACGGAAAACGGGTTTCATTTTTATATATATAGATTTGGGCAAAACAGGCGCGTAGTAATATGTATGTATCTTCTAGGTGCTCCGCCGCAGCATCAAGGAGTACGAGGTCACCTTCGAACTCCAGAACAGCAGGAAAGTGCAACGCGACGACAAGAAGGGGCATGAAGACGAGTACCTCCGATACAAGGCTGTCAAAGCTAGAATAAAACTGCTTAACGCTCTTATCAACAAACAAAAGGCTCTTTCATAAAGCAATATTAAAACTAAATAGTCTTACAACAGTGTTCCATGACATAAAAAGCGCAGGCGCGGTTTCGAGTTTTGGCTTTTTGATGAATCCAACAAGAAAATGCCTTATGGAGAAGATGTGCTCTTGCCAATACAAATATAAGTACTGTATTTTGGCCACAACATTTAATTTAATTTTAATTGTGTCTTTTGATTTTGGAGTTGAGCCTATGAGACCGCTCCAGCGCTTCTTATAACACCTTTTTGTACTTTTTTCATAAGTTGATTGTTTAAATCTCGAATTGGTTGTATAATTTGTTTGATAAATATTTAAATGGTGTGAGTATAAAAATTTTCAATAACTGGAAATGTCCCGACCTCGGGTTTTTATTTTGTATAATATAAGTATTTAGATATACCTATTATTTTGTAATGAATAGTTCAATGTACGTTTATGATAAAAAATATAAAAAAAATACATTGTCACCTTCTTCAAAATAGATTATAGTAAGTATAGTACATATTTCTGTAACAATCCTGTAATTCCGAATGTATACGCAATAAGAATACAAAACATAACCACTTAAAAATTTAAATTGTATAGTGCCAAACTGTTTTCTATACAATTGTATTTGTAAAATAGCAATTTAGACAAATATGGATAAGTTGTCTATAAAAATAAATCTAACGTGTTTACAATTTTAGTTGTAATTTCGGCTGCATATTGTTGTTGTTAATAAGCATTAAAACTTACTTACATTAATAGAATGCAATAGAAATACATAAGTTTAAGTACTAACCAATACTGATAAAAATCTGCAAATAAGACTTTACCTACAAGAACAGGGAAGGGCGGGAGGGCTCAGTCATTTACATCACAATGTGACCGAAAATGGCCGAAAAATTCCGTAAATTATACAATATTTTGATCTAATTGGTCAGAAAGGTATTTAAAGCCAGTGATGATTTCCTATTTGATTGGAAAAAAATAAAAACAATGTGCTTATAATAAGACAATCGAATTATATACACTGCCGTAGATCACACAGACTAGTAAGAACCTCATTAAAATGACAAAATCGCCAGTAGATACAAGCCACTGACACCTGATTAAAATTAGATAAAAGATCTGTTAAAAGTAATGCACTTAAATCGGCCATCGATGATCATACATTTCATCACAAGAAATTATAAAAACACCCTTAGTATTGGTACGAGTACAGCAGTTATATAACGTTATAAAACATTGTGTACATTATTATCTGCTGTTTGAGAGCATAATTTATTAGTTATAAGACTTTGCCTAAAGACTTGATCTAATTGTACAAAGCTTTTTCATCGTCTAGATAATGAGCGATGGTATAAATAAAAACTATTAAAAAGTTGTTCATGATAAAATTTCTAATGCATGAATATTATCATATAAATTCTATGAACGTTGCTAATATAGTCGAAGAATACTCATTTATGATAGAAAAAGTACTCTATGAGAAATACTTAATAGTAGATAATAACATTTACTTACTTGAATACGAATCTAGGATAAAATATTAATATAATGAACTCGAAAGAAAGAGTAGTTTGTTATCCTAGGGAGAAAATATAACGTGAGTGTTCTACTTTTTGTATTTAAATAAATTAAAGCGCTTAATTGATAAGTAAGTAAGACCAGTAAGATTATCCGCTATGGCAGTAAAGAAACATTGTGGCCCTCGTGCCGAAGGGCTAGATTTTATAATCTAGCCCTTTGGTTTAGTCCGGAGAGTAGTTGAACTTTATTCATTGTTCATCTTAGTCTTGAATGCAAAAAGTAGGCACTTTAATGGCTACTACAAATGGAGAATTGTCTCGATTCTTATATCGGAATTTGCGACCAATAAGGTCATGTATATGTTGGATTGACACATTAGCTGCTATGGCGAAGCCATTAGTTAGCAATGCATAATGTTCCGAGTATGTACCGCCTCATATTACTAAAATGTTTGTGAATAATATCCTGTGTAGCTATTTTTACATGTATTTTGTATAGGTTTACAATGATTGTTAATTTATTTAAAAATATTGTATTTATGTGTTTCTATTTATAGGATGCTGCTGAAAATGTTGTAGTTTAATATCGATCGATGTATTTTCTGATACACGTGTGGTAACGTAAGACCCAAACGAAGTACGAACAGATTAGACCAATTTCACTGAAAAGGTAGCATCAAATTTATTTTTATTTTTTCTCAATTAGAATAAGTAAGCAATTTGTTTTTAATATATTCCTGTTTTCAACGTTTTTCTTGATTTACCATTTCGCAAGATATAATTATATTTTTGCATAAAATTTGGGATATCGATCGATGTTGACCAAATACATAACAAGCTGCACCCAGGGGTTATATAGAATACGACCCTGTTTACTCTGTAGAAGGGGCTCCTGACCTTTTAATTGCTGATTAAATAATATTTAACTAGGGGCCTGCTGCGTTTACAATCAAAATTACTTATGATAGTCTTGATATATATAAATTCTAAATTTTAGCTAGTTGTTGGTTTTTGAGAAAATGCTATAGAACTCTACATTAATTAAGTATTCTAATGAAGTCTAGTAACTAAACTTAAATTGCCATCTTAATTTTATGTTTAGTCTTTATCTCTTTTATTTAATGTTATTATTGAAAGAACTATCAATAAAATATTTAATTAAAATAGATATTAACTGACTTAAAAATTTAAAATTTATGATTATCTACGAACATTTTTTTCTTTACTATTTGTTGCGCTAAGTGGCCCTTAGCATAACAGGGGCGCCTTGATAATTAGTAAAACTAATGATAATGGTGATAAAGGACTTTACCTGTGATTTTATTATAACATTCTTGTATGACAAGAAACTCTACTTTGTTTTAATGATTCTAATGATTGTAGTCCGGTCAAATTAGACATTTGACCCACGACAAATTCAGGGGAAGCTGAAAATTCTTACAATTGTTTAAATCATAATTATAAACATTGTCTTAAAAGTCCCAATCGATCCCATGTAAGGAAAAAAATTTAGCGGGGTAAAAAGGTCCAAAAAATGGGTTTTTCGCGATTTTCTTGAAAACGGTAAGTTTTATCGCAAATTTACCTTAGACATAATTTGTAGATCAGGAAATTTCCTATAAAAAAGGTATTTGTAATTTTTTTCTTAAAAGCCACCGCTTCTGAGATATAACGATGCAAAAAATTGCAACTTGTAAGCGCGCGCTCATATACTTGCGCTAAGTACACTACCTCAGAGGTGGCGTGGAAACGTGTGCGTTTATGACGCTTGCAATTTTTTGCATCGTTATATCTCAGAAGCGGTGGCTTTTAAGAAAAAAATTATTAATACCTTTTTTATAGGAAATTTCCTGATCTACAAATTATGTCTGAGGTAATTTTGCGATAAAACTCACCGTTTTCAAGAAAATCGCGAAAAACCCATTTTTTGGACCTTTTTACCCCGCTAAATTTTTTTCCTTACATGGGATCGATTGGGACTTTTAAGACAATGTTTATAATTATGATTTAAACAATTGTAAGAATTTTCAGCTTCCCCTGAATTTGTCGTGGGTTTACTAATTTTTTGGTCTAATTTGACCGGACTAATTGCTAATGTGCGTAATATGTGTTTGTTTTCTTAATTATTTCCGTGAATGAGTGAAGCTTTACTTAACCGTGAGTATTTGTTGAAAAACTATGTTTTATATAAAACTTACTTAAAAGTTTAACACTTTGTAAATGGTTTTTATGTCGTTTTGAAATTTAAGATGTTGTTTGAATAAATTGAATGATGGATGCCATATCAACAAAAAGTTTCGAAAAAATATGCGATCATTTATTTTTTCAAATTTTTTGCATATCAATTTCGAAGACAAAATTTGTGATGAGCTACCACTACAGTTTATCTTACAAATAACTATACCTCTATATAATAGAGCTCACGCAGTAGTTATATGGAGTTATACATAAGAACGTGACGCTACTTATAACATTTTTTAACTTTGATATAGTTAGTACTTTGTTAGAAAAATGATATACCTACGACAATACGTAGGTGCCATAGAGCAACGCGGACGAGAAGGTACCTATCATTATATAACTGCTGTGCAGTAGCACATTACATTATATATTGCTTCATATGTTCTGATTGTGGGTAAATAAAATCACAGTAGATAAATTTTTTACAATACTCATAAAATTTCATTTGAAAAAAAAATACAAGTAATAAATCTTTTAACTATTTATCTACATTAACTAATAAGTAAGTAGTTTGAAACAAATTAAGATAAAATATTAATTTCTAATGAAAATATGTCGGTATCTACCTAGCTAATTGTTTAATTGACCATTACTGTGTACATATTTACTCTCAATCCTAAAAGAATTGTACTATAATTACCTAATAGGCGACTTAAAATTGTGAAGTTACAAAAGAATGCTAGAAATTTTGGCGATTGTATCAAAATTTAGTTCATGCATGGAAAAGTTAAATTAATCAGCGAATAAATAAGCGTTCCGCTAAATGCCATTAACTACATTAATATAATGTTCGAAATAAAAATAATAAAACTATTTTGTTTTTGTTTTTTCGAATGACCTGAAATATAGTGTCCTATATTTCAGGTAGACTGGGTAGTCTGAAAGAGTACGATGCTTGCATTTTTGTCTAAGAGGTGAGAGAGGCAGGGGTACTTCCGCTCGTGTACAATGTATCCAACTAATACTATAAATACCAAAGTGAGTTTGTATATTTGTTTGTTTGTTACCTCTGCACGCCCTATCTACTGAACAATCTTCCTTAAATTTGGCATACACTAGCTAGGGTACCTTTCATCCCGGGAAAAAGCACCGTTCCCGAGGGAGATTCATGCGGGCGAAGCCGCGAAAGCTAGTTCTATATAACAGTCGTTAAAGGAACCACGTCAGAGGCCGAGAGGCGGTTTCGAAGAAATCTGACACCAGAGTCGATCGGCTGTGATGCCTTCGAAGTGATGATGACGATATGGAATTCTTAATAGCCAATTCGATTCGACGTAATAGTTTACCAGTTGGCAGCCGGGCGGGACCAATGGCTAAACGCGCCTTCCGAAGCACCTATTCATCATTATTATCAGACAATCTGGTGATTCAAGCCTGCAATGTCCTAACTAAGCCGAAACCGACTAAACAAAATATACTTCCCGTGGGAATCGAACCCATGACCCCGGAGTCTACAAGCAAACTCCTTAACCACTGAACAGCACGCAGTTTTATTCAGGAGTTTGGAGGAATTCCATATAAGTAATTTTTTTTTAGTATTTATAATGTAGATTGTGCACATTTTTGTCATCTTATTTCCCCGTATTTGTCACTAAACAAAATGATAACCTTTACTCGGGGCTGTGTCTACGCTATCTCCGGGTTGTATATTTTATATTATCAACGTATTAATAACTAACTAACTACTATTACTTACCCGTAATATGTATGTGATAAAATGGCATATACACATAGAACACAGATCAACTTAAAAATTACAAACCTTAAATTTGTAAGTTTTTTACAAGGGTTCCATATTTTGTTTAGTTTAGTTTTATGTTAGAATATTTTATATACTTAAGTAAATTTTAGTATTTTTAGTGTAGTTTATTTTATATATTAACAATATTTATTATTATTTTAAATAGACGAATAGGACAAAATCCTATCGTTATCTATGTACATTAGTATTAGGTAGATAAGAAACTCTATAACACAGGATCTAATAGAAGATCTACTGGAACAGATTTCTATTGTAATAAGTAGTACCTTTGTACTTATTGTGTTTTATATTGTATCCTATACTAGCGATCCGTACCGGATTTCGCATGGGCATAAAAACCTTCCTCTTGAATTTCTCTATCTATTAAAAAACCACATCAAAATCCGTTGCGAAGTTTTAAAGATTTAAGCATACAAAAGGACATAGGGACAGAAAAAGCGACTTTGTTTTATATTATGTAGTGATATTGAGGTGTAATTCCAAAATAAAGTTCAGGTACAGGAAGTTCAAATTTTATTATATGGTTGTTAGTTCAACTCCCGTCAGCTCTGAACCAATTTCAAAATTCTTTATTTGTTAGATACGATATGCCTAATATTAAATTGGCTACATTTTTCATTAGGTAGGTACTGCTTAAATAGGTTTATAGTCTTCGTCGTCGTATATGACATTATTAGATTGCACTTAATTTCTCTATTGAGAAGCTCGATAGAGCGCGGCATGATTGTTCGAAGGATAACGCTTGTCAAGCGACGCTTGGTCTTGATTGGATTGGTCGCCACTAGTGGCATTTATAACTTGGGATTCTTGCTTTGGAAGGCACGTTACTCCATAAAAAGTGCCGATTGTATAGGATACAAGTATACTCAAATCAATTTAGGTCATTAGTAGTCATTTATTTAATGGTTAAAAATTTATTAATTAATTAGGCTTATCAGTTGTAGAGCCAAATGACTTTGTTTATCTCTTTAAAACTAAAAATTCCCACTTTAGAAAAAATAGAGTTAATAATTCAACAATGGACTGTATGTTTATACAACTTAAGTACCAGAAATAGTAGTAATTTTGTCAAGGTTCATGTTTCCGAAGCTCAAGATAGAAATGCCAATAGTCGACCAATCAGTAAGCCGCCACGTTTGTCGTCGCTTGACACGGCCGTTAATAAAACTCATGCTTTCGAGCTCTACGTGAGCCTAGAATCTAAGGACCTTGTTTTTTTTTTAAATAAAATTACGTTGTCCATACAACCCACGCAAGATGGGCGCGGGAACACGTAACTTATTTACGCTGGTGGTAACTTGAGATTGAGAGTTGATTTAATTCTTAAGTATCAGCTCGTAGCCAAAGATGTTTCGTCTCTGTTAACCAGTAATTTCACTGTCTCTCTCCACCTACAAACCGGAACACAACAATAAAAGCACTGCCGTTTGGCGGTAGAAATTGGTGACGTTGTGAGACATTTATGAGACAATCATCATCATAATTCCAGCCGCAGGCTGTTCACAGCTGGACATAGACCTCCCCCAAGAATCTCCAGATTGACCAGCTGAAAGGGGCAGAATCCAGCGCTTTTCCGCGACCTTCTTCAGGTCATGTGAGCGAGTATGTGGTATCCGACTTGCCGGTGGGTGGTTGCCATTCGCGAACGTTTCTGCCCCATCGGCGATCGGTTCTTCGCGCTATGTGTCCCGCCCATTGCCATTTCAAAGCTATTCTGGCCTGATGATCGGATCTCCTTATTTCCGAATCGGTCTTGTAGGCGAAATGTAATGGTCAATTCTAAATACGGAAACAACAAAGTGGGGGCGTTGTTGTAATGAACTAATAATATTCGCACGTTAGCTTTCCGTTTGTAGTCATTGAAGAAGTCTACAAACAATTTGTATATATCTATATATATATATATATATATCGAACTTTTCTAAAGCAAACAACACAAAAATGAAGTATATGTTTGTAATGTCGAGTAATTCTGCAATTCGTCCCATGTACCTACGGCCCATTTGGTACGAAACGCAGAAAATCGAAATTAATTAAAATTTCATTCTGCAATTCGTCCCATGTTTATAAATGGTACAATTTGTAAAAAAGTGTTAGTCTAGAAATAATAAACGTTGAATTTTTCATTAAGAAATATAATAATCATAGAATAGTCTTCAACTAGAATAAGCATATAATGAAAGTATGTACAATAAACTGTACAGAACATAAAGGTTGATTTGTAAGTAAGTATATTATATACAGACAGAATTGGAAAATTATGAACTAACAAAGCACAAATTATGTGCAAATGGGTATTATGTAGGCTTGTAATAGGGCTGGGGTAATAATATATGGCTCGATTAAGGACCAATGTAAAATGAACTGCCGATGCTGAAAATTATTTGTGAAACGGAAACGATGAGGAAAGAAGAAAGTAGAATGCACTTTAAGGTATTTCATTTTGAACTATATTTTATTTACTCTTTGTACTTATACAAGATATACTGAACTGCTAAGTTATTTGTTATCAATTTTACAAATGTTGATCTTACAATGTGATCTAGTTTTTGTGAAAATCAAAAGATAATCAATTTAGAGAAACATTGACAGAGACGGCGGGAAAAAAACAACATATTATTTTTTTACACAACATTATTTTCAGCCAGTAGCTTAAATTGTTGAATTTATTTTTTGAACAAATTGTGGTATTTCAACTAATTACTACTATCGCCATCTAGTGATGTTTTAGTGAACTAAAACGTTTTATATTGAATTTACCACTTAATTGTGAATTAACAGAGTTCTTGTAGGTTTTCCTGTAATCTACAACTACTAATGACCTATATTCCGTAATTTTTTTAAAATTTTAAGCTCATTAGTTTCGGAGATCAGGGAGGGAGTCGCATCCATTGTTTACTTATCTGGAAGCCATACATGTCAAACAATTGTATTCATTTCGGTAACACTTGAACTTGTGCGTTTTCTTATTAAATGAAACAATTACCTGATGTCTTAGATAAAACATTCAGCAATAAAATTTTTTTCACAATCAATTATTTTATATTTAACTATGAACAAAACCACAGCAAAATGTAACAATTCTAACGAAATATACATTTATCTTAATTCTTGTCTCACTGACTGTACCAAGCGTCGATAAGGTTTAAATTTCCATACAAAAAAAGAATGGGACGAATTGCAGAATGAAATTTTGATTAATTTTGATTTTCTGCGTTTCGTCCCAAATGGGCCGTAGGTACATGGGACGAATTACAGAATTACTCGTAATGTCAGAAGATAAATTTGTAAAAAAATTATTTCTCTTTTGTAACTACCTAACCTAATTTCGAAAACGGTTGGATTAATTGTGACTGAACTTTAAATGGCTGTATAAAGCGGCATATTATAAGGAATAAACTATACTACTTTAATGTTAGTACTTTAATTAAAATACCGCGCCGAAAATTAAAATACCTAGAAGATGCGAGAGAAGGCGCGGACAAAAGCTACAGTATTTACAATTAAGTCAGAAAAAATATACTTACTTATTTTAATGATTTGCATACATTTTAAATAACTAATTATTCGTTATATGAAGGAAACGTTTGCTGTTGTTCTTAATCGAGTAATACACAATTTAAATGAATCAACACGTACCCGCTTAGGGTGCATGCATATTGAGGATTTTATCTGCATCATGAATCATCAAATCAGCTTCAAGACGTCTACTGCTGGACATAAACCTCTATAATAAATTTCCAATCGGATCGATTCAAAGCGGCCCGACATCTGGGATATGTCAATAAAAATACAATAAAAAATAATAATAAATGAAGTCTGTTTGTCGGCGTCATATAAATATTTACACTCACGCGAAAGTACTTTCATGTTTTTCTATCTGTTGCCGCTGTTGCCCGCGAACCCGCTCTTGTAGCTGAGGGTTACCTTCTCTTTAAACCATTCAAGATCCAGTAAGGGAGATGTCGCCTTACATCATCTAATGCGCTGTCTCGCTTACTCACTGGATCTTGCATGGTTTTTAGAGATGCCCCCAGAACTACCTTAGTATAACCTGTGACCTTATATCTCATCTAAAGTTATCCATTGTCCTTCCTCGGGATTTGAAGTATTTCTCCGCTAAATATCATAAATCGGTTAAGCGGTTTGGGCATATAGAGGTAACAGACAGATAGAGGTAACACAGACAGAACTTTCGTACTTATAGACGAAAATTGTCAAAGGAAACATTAGTACAGTTCACATTAAATACAGAATTAAAATTATCTAATACTATTGTAAGTTATATCAGTGCAACAAAACCAGTAATTTTCTTAGAAATTCAAAGACTCTCCTTTCAATTTGGCAAAATGTCATAACGGTTTTCCGGGTCTGCTATCTTAGTTTTTTTGTCAATACAACTGACTGATTCCACTATTTTAACAGGAAGACTCTAATTGTATATTTGTGACTTAAAGCCTAATGCAGTGCCCCAGTATGTGCGCGCCCTTACAGACGGTGCGTATAAAACAGTAAGATAGGAAGTGGTCGCCGGTCAGTTGACAATTGTCTGAAGTAAGAAACGCCGCGCGACAAATCTAGTGCAACATGATGTGGAAACTCAGTCTCGTGGTCTTGCTGGCAGCTGGTAAGTACTTTACTTTTGAGATTTTACTATTTTACATAGTTTTAAAATTAGAATAAATTAAGACCATAGATAAGATAGAAAATATAAAACAAAAACATCTCTTCTTATTTCACAAAAACACTGTTACTTACTTTTATTTTTGAAAAGATTTTTTTTTATTTGTAGCACTAAGATTACGAAAACTTTATAAAGATAGCAAACATAAAACAACATAGTTCTTATTTATCAATCCATACTACCACTATAACATTTTAAATGCGATCGTCTTGTCTGTCGGTCTATCTGTCTGTTACGCTTTTACGTCTAAGGCGCTTGACCGATTTAGATGAAATTTGGCATGGATATATTCAAAGACTGGAAGTAAAACATAGGCTAATTTTAGACGTAATATAACCGAGTACCACGCGGGCAACAGCTAAAAATATAATAACTTGTCCTAGTATTTTTATAAGGCTACTATCTGTTCCCTGCGGCTTCGCCCTGCGTGGGACTCGGTTATATAGCGCCCAAAAGTAGCCTATGTTTGACCTCAGATCGTTAACTACATCCCTACCAAATTTCATCACAATCGGACAGACAGACAGACAGACTTTCGCATTTATAATATTAGTAAGTAAGTATAAGAGTATGGATATGGAAGTATGGATTTCTGGGCTAGGAATTTCGAAAAATTCGTTCTTAACGGACATTATGCACGTTTCGTGGTTATTCAGTGGGTTAGTCTAAGATGGTTCTATTAATAAAAGGATAACTTAATACTTTCGCTGACAGTAACGCCTCTCGACGTAGATAACAATTAACTGTTATTGTTATCTCGTTTACTGTCCGCGAAAGTGTTAATAGATAATCAAAATTTTCGGCTTAAGGATAGACCACTCCATCTTCTTCTTTTGGTGCCACTTCATTACTAAAGGTTAGCTGTCAGCTCCTTAAATCTAGTTTTATCCATGGCGTTTGAACTTATTACTTCTTCTAATTAATTCGTAGAAGGCGAATAAGGGCACACCTCAATTCTCGTAATCTAAGCGTTTAGAGAAAGATTCACCTACCTTCTCTTTACTTACGTGATCAAATTTATTTTTTACATTTATTTTTTAGTAATTTGAATATTTGTTTTTAATGTGTAAAAGAATATTGAAGGAAAAAAACTGAAATTCATTTAATTTACTTCTAATTTACTGATAACATGCAAAAAGGAAACTCGTTTGGAAATGTGGTTTGTAATATCTATGTATATGTGTATTTGTATGGTTTTGTACACTGAAAAAAATGTTTTACCTAACTACTTCGTCTAAGTTTGGCAAGATACTAATTAACTTGATTTAACAAAAGTGGTTTTAAAAAAAGACAAAACGTTTGGTTACATATACTGCAAAGAGTTATGTGTAGTCACTTTTTTGTGCTATAGATTGACGAAACTTTGGTTATGTATAAGTAAGCATTTTTTTCAGTGTATGTATTCTAAACGTGATATCTAATACTATATATATATACCTACAATGATCGTTAACCGTATCTACACGTAAGTTTATTTACTCCTCATGCGTAGATAACTTTTGACCCGATTCGGCACGATAGGTTATAATTTATCAGTATTCTCGTTTGATTAAATTATTACTAACAACATTATAGTGAACACATTTACTTTTGTTTCTTTATTATCATTTGACCCAAAAAATATCCAATCTGGGTAAAAATTCCATACCAAAAAAAAATTTTATTTGTTTTTTCATTTATGACTAAAATAACTAGTTACGAAAAAAAATTTACATGTCCCGAAAGTTTATTAATGTCTGATTACCTATTTTCACTTGTTTGTTTATATATTTTTCTGTTTAGCATATTGTAATAAATACTTATGTTTAAGATTTCGTACAAAAAGTGACAGATGGATGGGCACAAAAACTAGTTCTGATTTCTTTATTATTAAATCGTGACATAACAGTCAATTCCCTATATCCGTCCGTATAATATAAACTAAGCAACAACGGATTTTAATGCGGTTTTTAATAGAGTTATTCAAGAGTGTTTATGTATAACCCAGAAATACATAAGTATTGTACCCGTGCTAAGTCAGGGCGGGTAATAAATAAATTGAAGTTGAGAACCTTCTGTTTCGTCTTTTTGTTGGTTCGGTCAACTAAACAAGATACAGCACACACGTTTAGAGACAGAGGACCCATTTCCTGCGTACGTCTCGCGCTATTTACCAATTTGTTTCATCAAAGATGGGCATAATGTTCTTGATCAAAACTTGTCGATGTTGGTTTTTTTTTTAGAATACTTTTACTACCATGGAAACTAGTCCTTTAAGGCCTTTCTTGAATTTATAAATCTTCTTCAGTCCTATTTAAGTCAGTCAAGTCAAAAAGTCAAGTCAGTAGTCTAGTCCAGTCAAGTAGGTAAGTCTAGTCAGAGTCAGATGGCTAAGTGAAGCGGTGGAAAAATTTCACTAAGCTAAGATACTTAACATGGAGATTTTGGTGACAAAGATAAAAAGTCACGTAATCGACACTGTACCACTTCCCAACACTCACGCTTGTTAACGAACACTTTGCGAATAATATAATAATTCTCCAATATTATGCACAAATACTCGAAAAAACCTAAGTTTTGGAAATTAAATACAGCGCGAACATAGCGACAGTTTACTTTCCCTAAAACTCACTTGTTGATGTTGACCTTTCTTCCATCATAGATATATCTATATGTTTATATAGATAGGTTGCATACAAACCTCAGTCGCATCTGAACTGGGGTTAGAAAATAAAAGTCGACGTCAACCGTCCTTGGGAATGCTTTTATTTGTGGAATCTGCCAATTGACAGGACAAGGTTAGACCTTTATTTATTTGTTTAATTCATTCATGTACAGTCAAATACAAAGGTAAAAAACTTAAAATTAGGAAATTTAGTACAAGGGTGCTACTTATTTCTATAGAAATTTCTTCCAGCAGACCCGTGACCTTTGTTTGTTTCTTATTCGGGTTTTAAAACATCTGATAGATGATAAGAGAAGCTTAGGCCATTAAGACTAATTTTGAGATTTAATTTTTGTGCTTGAAAGCGGAATTGATCATTGACGAAATATCTATTTGCGAAGTATGATGGTAAATAGAATCGTTATTGTTCGATTGTTGCAATTATAATTGCTCCTTATTGTTGTTCGTCTCCGTGGCATTCAGAAATTGCAAATTTCATTTAACCACTGAATAGATAATAGTATTTATAAGCAGGAAATAGTACCTCCCTCAGCTATCGGAGGAAAACATAACCTATAATGTTTCGCGACCACCAGTGACCGCTTGGGTGTTGAGGCAATATAAGATACAAGTTTTGTAAGGATGCTTTAGACACGAGGCGATATTTTTCATAACGCGTTTGGGCAAAAAAGAAGAAAATATTATGATGAGCAGTTTACAAATAACTAGCTTTCGCCCGCGGCTTTGCCCGCGTGAATTTCCCTCGGGAACAGTGCTTTTTTCCGAGATTAAATGCTATGTCCTTCTTAATACTCCTAGCTATGTGTATGCGAAATTTCAGGAAGATTGGTTTAGTAGATAGGGCGACCTAAACAAATATACAAACTCACATTCGCATTTAAGATATTAGTTGGCATTAGTGAAAGACATTTCCCAGAGATTTCCCGAACATCGTTGTTCGTATTTTTTCGCTATGGAAGAGATATATCGCTCCATATCATTGTTCCTATTGGCATGGCTTCCCTTTGTTAAACGTTGATAAAATGTCCGAATCACACGTGTACTTACTTACATAATAAGATTATTGACCCTCATATATAGGCTTATTAATTTGAGGATAGGTAAACAATACGTTGACATAACTTTATTAACACTATTATTGGTCATATTGACCCGACTGATAAAATGATTTTAGTTGCTATCCCGCTACTTTGTTTGTTATCAAATGTGTACTATATACCTATTAGTTATTATTCCTCAAAACTTTTAACATTAACAATTTGCCTACTAGTGTACACTTAATTAAAGTAATAATTTTTTCTCTAGATAACGCCTACTCATACTCACAGGGCAAATTTTTTTTTGTTATTTTCTTTTCATATTTCTATTTGTTTATACGTGAAATAAATAGATTTCAAATTGGCAGCCTAATGCAGTTTTATTATAAAATTGAATAACATTTATGAAAACTAGTTTTCAATCAAACGACATGTATATCTAGTTAAATTCCTAAACGTTTAAAGTATGTAAAAGGTAGATGGTCTCATTCTTCAACTAGTCGATTCAAACTAAACACACAGAGATAAGGAGATATTGACCGTGTTGGATATTGAGGTACTCAGGCTACTTTTTACCGCAGTATTTTGCGGACTATACGAGCTACAGCTAATATTATAAATAATGCTTTTGAAAATCAGAAGATTCACCGCCTCCATCAGTGCAATATTTTGAGGGTAGATTCAGACCACTATTATGAACAACTTTTCCAAATAAACTTATGTCAAAATATGAAATTATATTTTTCACTCAGCTATAACTCAATTTGTATGGGAGATCATAAATTTTTTTTCGTATTTCGATTTAGGTTTATTTGGAAAAGTTGTTCAGTTTAGTGGTCTGAATCTGCCCTTAAAATATTTGCAGTTGATTTGAGTCCACCTTGTATAGCAACCCTATTTTTTTTTTATTAAACAAGCATTCAGCCTTCTTCACATCTTATTTCGATATTTCTTTTAGGCGTTCTGTGCGAAGAATACAAGCTGGGACCCGTAGAGTCTGCGAAGATCAAGGATGCGCTAAGACAACAGTGTAAGAATAATGGAGCTGAAGATAAAACTGACTCAGTTGAGGTAATCAAACTAATTTCATATTCCTTCTGGTCTGGTTTCCCTGTAGAAAGGGTAATAGTACGGTTGCAGAGGTCAGACGGCAGTCACTCCATTGTAATAACCAGTGCCATGCTCGGATTAAGATTAAATTCAATTTATCAAATGTTCTATTAAAAAAATGACTTATTGTTAACGGATTTCAATTGGCCAAAACAAAAATCAACAAATATCAACAGAAAATAACTAAATTTATTTCTATTTATACTTCTTTGGGTATTCCCGTATTCGATAACATATTTTACATTCATTTATTACAGACTGCCGGAAAGAACTTCGTGGACTGCGTAAAGGCTTTGATTAACTTTGAAACAATGAAGAAGGAGATTGAAGAGGCCAAGCCCAATGGTGCCCTTGATGAGGTGTTCGGAAAGTGAGTTCATTTATGAGTAGCTGTTTCCCGCCCGCGGCATAATAGTACCTACATTTACTGTCGAGGCCAGAAATGAAGCAATTTACGGTCGAGTTATATTGCACGGCCTCAGCTGCACTTCGGTCTTGCCAAGTGATTTTAAAAGAACAATGTGAAGCCGAGGCCTTTTAAAAGTAAGAGGACGCAAATTGCGATTTGAGCCGAGGCTAGTCCATTTACAGTATTTTGTTTCTCTGACTTCCTCTTTAGACAAAACAATATACAAACTAGATAACAATAACAGTTAACTGTGATCTATGTCGAGAGGCGTTACTGCCAGCGAAAGTGTTAATACTTAGTACTCCTTTTAGTTGAGCTCGCAATGTAACAATCAACCTTTAAGATAATAAATCTTTATAATCTGCCGTTAATTTTCAGATACTGTGCCAAGTCGCCCGAGCTGAAGACATGCATCCACACCCTGACCAACGCTGTGACACCGTGCCTCGAGAGCACGATCCGTGAGAAGATCTCAGACATTAACAATGCAGCTGACCAGCTACTTGATTTCGTCTGCTTCAAGGATGGAGACAGGATTGCTTGTAAGTTAATAAAAGCTAATACTAATAAAACAATTAACTGGCTAAGTGTGAGGGGACTCACGTCTCGACGGTCCCGTACCACCACTTAATACTTCAAAAGTATGCCCTAATCAATATAAGGGTACCGATTTTGCCATTTAGCTACGGAACACTGATAAGAACAGATGCGGCCCAGCAGTGGGACACTGCTATAAAAATTCGGATTAAAACTTGTAGAAAAGAATTGATACAAAGGTACTTATAGAATGGTATGTTTGTTTTCAGTGTTCATTGCTGAACAGGGTCCAGAATGCTTTACGGAGAAGGCTGACCTGATCCGCCAGTGTGCCACCAAGCTGAAGGACGACGTCGGTAGCGTTGAGGCTGCTAAGGGTCTAACCCTTAATGTAAGTCAGTTTTATCATTTTTCGTAGATATCTCTGGCAATTTTTACATGTTAAGTATGTACAGTGAGCTGCAGAGAAATCTGACCACCAAGCCACAAGTATCGCTATTGAAACGGGGTCAGATTTCTCTGCAGGCCACTATACTTATCCATCTAGCAATAGCAGCCGGAAACGGCTTACTTCATGTAGAGAAATATGAATTCGCTCCACGAGCCGCCTTTTCTAGTTTTATGAGGTAATGCTTATTAATGTTCATTACGTTTATAAATGTTTGTCCTTGGCAAGCATACGACCTGTGAAAGATGGGTGCGCGGTCACCATAGCTATTTACGCAGTGATAACTAGCATATCACAAGCGCGCTGTCAACACACGGCCTATGATGTTTCAGGCGACAGAAATAGGCTTGTCACTTAATTCTGGCGCCGATGAAGCGATTGTTAAATGCACGAGTTAAACGATTGTTTTCAACACAGATATAATTCAGAATCAATTATTGATCTACAAAATATGTTAATAATAATATTAATAATATTTATTTGTTTCAGGAGCAATGCGGTAAATTCGATACTCTGACGTCATGCATCGTGCATGCGCTGGAGTCGTGCTCCACCCCCACCCCCGGCAACATGGCCGAGTCTCTCTTCCGGTTCATCCGCAAGGGGTCGCCGTGTAAAGATGTGGTAAGTGATTAACGAATTTTAAATCATTTATGTTACATCCGAATCACTAGCATCCAATCAATTTACATAAGGTTACAAAATAACCAGATATTAATTAATGAATTTAAAAAGTAAAATAGTACTTATTTTATTTTGTACAGTCAAAAATATAAGTGCCTTTTTACACCATCTATTTGTCGAATAAACTACAGGGTGGCAGGGTATAAACATCAATCATTCAAATAGTGGATAAATAACTACATAATAAAAATATTTGAAAATCCAAATATCCAAAAATTTTAGTTATTATTTTATACTTGTGATAACGGTGTTTACCCTGCCACCCTGTATTTTGTACAGTACAAAAAATAAAAGTGCCTTTTTATATCCTCTATTTCAATTTTAACGTTAAAAATATAACTCAGAAAAGAATTAAGTATACTAATTCTTTAACAAATGTAATACCTTTTGTGAACATAAATAAAATCATTAACTACCTATTCTTAGTTTTGAATAATTTCAAACCATAAAAAAGGTATTTATTTTATTTTTACAAAAGCTTTTATTGATTTCACGACTCAGTATCGAAACCTCACATTCTATAAGTATAATTTATTCCAAAGAATCAACAAAAATACCCAGCGTCACCTTAAAAAGAACTTCACAACCATAAATAAAATTTCTAGAAAAAATAACTGCATTTCTTAAATTAAAAGAAGCACATCACTTATGTGAAAAATGTGTAAGTTTATTTTTTTAAAGCAATGTCGTTTTTTTTCCAGACTAAAAAGGAGTAACAGTACAAGATTAATATAAGAAATTGTGCCATTCAAAAATCATCATAAATGTAGATATACCTATATTTTAAATAAAATACGTATTTAATTAACAATCTTTTTTTACTTTTTCAACCATAAAATATATTCCTTAGTTATGTGAAATATGTACCTACTACACAAACATACAACATGTTTGAAATATAGTACTTACAAACGGTAGTGTAGTGATGTGCCGTTCCCGGGAATATCGGAAATATTCCCAAAGTTTCCCAAGTCCTTTGGTATGGTCATAATTTACAGACCCTGTAAATTATTATAAACCTCAAAGTCTCGTATAGGTAGGTACAACGGAACACGTGAGGTCGACCCAGACCCTGGGTAGGACCTGGGATAAAAGATAAAAAAACAAGGTGGGTTTTTTTTAAATATATTCTATATAGTTATGAATCGTTTCATAGCCGATTCGACGACGTTTTCGTTTTGTAAATGCTCTTTGGCCTAGTAGTCATTTCGCATTCTTCCGGACTATTTACATTTACGGTATGCTGGCCACGGCTTCTGAAAGAATAGGTAAAATACGTTGGTATAGTTCTAAAAAAGAATAAGTTCTATTGCGTTATTTAAACTAACAACACAAAAAGCTTAGAACCATCATGTATCAATGGCGAAAAATTTTTTGCTTATAGCATTGCAATGATTGATTGTGCATGGAAAAGTCGAAAGCAGAAAATTCGACTTAGGAACTTTGTTTGGACTAGTTAGGAGATAAACATACAAGGTGATACAAACATATTAGATGCTAAGATTCAAAGATTTTTTGCTTAGGTGCTAAGGTTCCAGTTTCTACTCTCCACATAAGTATACACAAATTTACAAAATTAACGCTTATTATTTTATTAGTCTAGGTACACTTCTACATCTACACTATCTACAGTAATATTATAAAGAGAAAAGATTTATATTTTTGTGTGTATAAACTCAAAAACTACTGGACCGATTTAAAAAATTCTTTCACTGTTTGGAAAGCCACACTTTCCCCAAGTGACATAGGCTATGTATATACCACGGGCGAAGCCGAGGTGGACTGCTAGTATCTAATAAATATGTAAAGAATATAAAATAGAAGGCATATGCTAGCGTGAGATATGCAAGCTCTTTCTGTGGATGTCCTAAAAGTAGACAAAAGATGACATGACTCAATATTTTGAACTTGCTCCTACAGTTGGCGGATTTCACCAACAACAGAATCCATAGAGGTAGACCTACTTCCATTGTCTTCACTATCACTACATAGTATAAAACAAAGTCGCTTTCTCTGTCCCTATTTCCCTTTGTATGCTTAAATCTTTAAAACTACGCAACGGATTTTGATGCGGTTTTTTTAATAGATAGTGATTCAAGAGGAAGGTTTTTATGCCAATGCGAAGCCGGGGCGAGTCGCTATTAATAGATAAATAGACACAAAAACAAGCTTACCTTAGGATTTTCATATACTTAAGTCCTCCGTATATAGCTCCAGCTGTAACACTGATACATGCAAACACAATCACGACAATCATTGTAGATGATAATTTCTCATTTTTCGGAGTAGTCTAAAACACAAAAGTAACACGTAATATTTTCTAATCAAAATAAAGATAAATATTAACATAATTAAAAATCCTTAACTACTTGAACTAAAAAATGAAATACACATATTAAAAAAAAGAAAAAAAAGATGTAATTGTTTTAACAAATCTAAATATCGTCCTGTACCTGAACTATATGTTTTGTATTGTGTGTGTATACTTTATATGTTTACTAGCTGTTCCCCGCGGCTCCGCCCCGCGTGGGACTCGGTTATATCGCGCCCAAAAGTAGCCTATGTTTGACCTCAGGTCGTTAACTACATTCCTACCAAATTTCATCACAATCGGTTCAGCAGTTTAGCCGTGAAGAGGTGACAGACAGACAGACAGACAGACAGACTTTCGCATTTATAATATTAGTATGGATAGTATGGATATGTTGTGTGCGTATGCTATGTCTTGCTCTTCGTGCCCACTCAAAAGTCCTGGAGTGCTAATTTTGAGATGTATGACTCACCCAAAACCGGTGAGTCGAATGATTATCTTTCAAGTCACCGGTTATGTCGCATGAAAATCATTCGAAAACGAACGATAATCATTCGACTCACCGGTTTTGGGTGAGTCATACATCTCTAAAATAGCACTCCTGTACGAAGCCACTGATAATGCTTTATTATTGGCAAAGTTTCGGTCATCATCACAAATAATTTGCTAGAGTCGACTTGCTTAGAAGAAGTGGTGTGGAACTAATTTGCCACTTGTAGCAAAGACCTGCAAGTCTTACCTTTTGGCGTCCTTATGTTAGATTATTTATTTTTATTTTATTTGTCACACTTACCGGAGGAGGATTCAAAATAAGTTTACATCTCGTCGACATTACACTTTCTATGTTTCCAATGATCTCAAGTGCCTTTGAGCACTCTCTCAGCACACCCTTAATGCATAAATTTAATTTTGTACTAGTCTCACAAGTTGTTTTCTGTAAAAGCAAAGCAGTAAAAAAAAATTGTAATATTTTTTTTTGAAGCATTTTGTTATACCTTTTAATTTCCAAGCATTTTACTCGTATTAAGTTCCTAGAGTATTGTTTTTAAATAATTTCATATGATTCAAATCAATACGTGTACGTATACTAACAATTAAATATCCTAGATGTTATTCTAAGGCATATTAAATGCAAAAAAAATATTCAAAATAACCAACCTCTAAATTATACGTTCTTGTTTTCAACAAAGTTCCAGAAATTTTAGTGCTGTTTTCTTTTACCCCCATACCTTTAATATGTTTTATTAAGCAAGTATTAGTTAAGTTATTCACCAAATTGTTGATACAATGTATGTCATCTCGTTTTATTTCTGTAAAAATTAATAGTATTTTAATTATAAATATTCTAAATTATAATTATATTTTAATTAAAATAAATTACATCAGAAAAATGAAGCAGATCAGCTCCATCTTAGCGCTTTCCCAGTTGCATTCTCAGCTGGTTGCTTAAGAGATTATGTACTTAAAAATATTAAGATATACCTATAAGTAGTTATTCTCGTTATCAAATTTTCAGTTTCAGTTTTGCTTTCTATGATGACATTAGATAAGTGCGTGAGTGGTGCAATTTTAATGCTATTTTGGAATTACATATTACGATTTCCTTCCATAACGATATTAATTTACTTAAAATAATCAAAAGATTTTTTTTAATTAGTACCTTTAAGTTTCGTCTCATTAAAAGCATTGTCTAATAATTCAACACTAATATCCTGTCCAATTTGATACTTTTCCAATATTTTACCACTGAGAGTGCGGTTGTCATTTGCGCTATAGTTTTGATACTTCTTCCAATTAATATCAAAGACATTCTTGACCTCGTCTAGGCTTAAACATGTCCTGAAAATTGTCACAACAAACAAACGCGTTATCTTTTATACATCTTCTCCATGCCATGCGAAAGAGTACAGCCATGACGAGAGAGACCATATTCTCAGATTTAGCACTATTTTTATAATCTACTTAGTACATGCCCGTGAGGTATCCATATCCTTGGGGAATCATTATCTATGTACATTAGTATTAGGTAGATAAGAAACTCTTACACAGGATCTAATAGAAGATCTACTGGAACAGATTTCTATTGTAATAAGTGGTACTGTACTTATTGTGTTTTATATTGTATCCTATACTAGCGATCCGTACCAGCTTCGCATGGGCATAAAAACCTTCCTCTTGAATTACTCTATCTATTAAAAAACCGCATCAAAGGCCGTTGCGTAGCTTTAAAAATTTACGCTTTCTCTATCCCTATATCCCTATACAGAGAAAGCGAATTGGTTTTACACTATGTAGTGATTCGTATTTTTGTGTACATAAAGAAAAAAATAAACAAAGGAACGTAGAGACTAATCCTATTCTTTAGCTAGAAACTGAATTAAAACTAACAAAATAGCAGCAGTACAATAATAGCAGATAGGCAGTGTTCTATCACAGAACAGGATCATATATTCGAGTTGTACAATCCAATGAGGTAGGTACCTATTTATGTAATTGGTGCAATAAAGTGTTTATTCATTCATTCATTCTGTGGGTTCTATCTTTTTGTTTCTTTTCTTAGATGATCTGACAACCTACAAAGATGCTTGATGCGGGCCGCTTATAATCAGTTCAGTAGCCAAGCGGCGCATGCCAGCTGACAACGATTTGTTGCGTGTCAAGCGACGACGACAAGCATTTCCTGATCTGGATTGGTCGCCGCTAAACGCATCTTTATTTTGCATTTTTCCGTGCTTCGGAGCTGTTGATCCCGTTCAGTTAGATGGCTGAAATAAATGCTGACTGAACTTTTAAAGTGTTGGCCACTAACGCACCCGGATTAAAATACTAAGTATATTTGTTTGGATTCGTTGTTGAAAACTGTATATGGGGGTCTGACGGTATTTACTTCATTTTAATTTATTTGTGATACAGTTTGATACCCAGTATATAGGCATGAAGGCACCAATGCAACGTAATCATACAGGTATTTAACTGATGTATTGTATTATTTTCTTTAGTTTATATTTATACATTAAAAGTAAACTATATACGTTCCTTTAATGTATTACTGTACAACTATATACTAGATTATTATTTTGTTGTAGAGATAATAATTTATTTTAAAACGGCAAACTAACTCCTCAGGTCTAGCGTCGTAAAATGTCGTAACTGTGGTAGTAGCAACCTCTGTAGTATTTATATCTTTGGGCGGTGTAACGGTAATGGTACCAGCTACTGGATGAGATGATGTTAACACTGATATAGCGGGCGTTGTTGACCTAAAAGAAATCGCAAAACATTTACCTTGCTTAAAGGATTAGTCAAAGTTACATCGCTTTTTAATGAACGATATCTAAATTCGTCAGCATTTTCTAAGGACATCGAAATATTTACTTAAAACTATTGACAGATAATTTAAAAACAAATAAACGTCTAGGTACGTGATGCTCATGTAAGTATATGTGTTTAATATTACACTATAAGCCCATATTCATTTTAACCTTTAGCTAAACTGCTAGTATAGCATTCTATAATCTGTGGCTAAACTAAGCCTTTTGATCATTGTGTATTGAAATGAGGAACAGTAACATAAGGGTCATATGAACCTATACCCTAGCGATTTTTTAGTACTAAATCTTAATTAATATAATAAAACTAAAGTTTGTTTGAGGTCCCTTTCTAGCACGATGGCTGTAACAGACGCTTTTAGGCAGATTAAAACATCTGATATTGTTAGAATAGAATAGACATTTATTAAGACATTCATCACACATACAAATCAGTATTTAATTTGGTCTTGACTGATTTTCCTGTAAAAAGGATTACGGTGGTCAGTCGGTAGTTGCTTTATTTTAATATCTCTGGATTCTGAAGCTGAGGATGGGACTAGAAAACACGTACGAAAAAAAACAAGCAAACTCACCACTCAGCTGTAGCTTCGTGTGTTAATGGTGGCGCCACTTTCGTCTCTGAAGTATTTTTTATTTTGGGAGGACTGGGCGATGTAGGAGTTATGGAAGAACTCGTATTTACACCAGCTGTTGTAGTAGACGATGTCACCACTGACATAGCCGGCGTCCTTGGCCTAAAAATTTGCAAAAAAATTAACTTAGGACTCACCTTAAAATTATTTCAAGCTCAACTTGTGCTTAAAATGAGGTTCACGAACCGAAAATGTTTGTCATTTATTTCCACGGCTTAATTCGGCCTTATTCTTGATTCGGCATCTATCAACCTAGGTACTTACTTTAATTTGAAAAAGTTTATCCGGATAAACTACTTAGGTACTCTATCTCTGTCCGTTTATACAACAGAATTTAGAAATATTAACAAGAAGTGGCATAGCGCACGAAAAACGTGTCACTAGTTTGGCTTGCAAGCCAACGTTTCATACAGAAAAAATGGGCGGGGAATTTGATTACGTCATTTATTGCCACTGTTATTGGTCGATAATATTAGGTGGCTTTGTTGTAAACTACGTAATACATTTCTAATAAGGTGTGTTGCGGTTTACATGGGTTTACATGTATTAATTGAAGATAAGTAGAGAGAATACGCTGCCACACTGATCCTAGAACTAAATCCGCGTCAAAACATTACTAGGTATTCGGATAATTTATCTGTTCTGTGGTGGTTTAGACGCAGACTTCAGGTTTAGTCCTGTAAAGCATTAGTTTCGTTTCGTTGTTTTCAGTTTGGTTAGAACATCACAGGCCTGAATCACCTGATTGTCTGATAATAGAGATGATTCCTTACCGCTGGTCCTGTTAGTCGCTAAAGAAACATCGTCAGAGCCGGTACCGAAGAAGTCTGATACCACAAAGTGCATGGTCGATTGACCGTAGTACCTATACGAAATGATGATCTCTTACTCATTTAAGTGATAAATAGAACTAAATTATATCACAAGGAATTGCAAACTTACTCTTCAGATAAAGTCGCTTCACGTTTCGATCGAGGCGCCACCGTCGTTGTAGAAACGTTTGATACCATGGTTGAAGTAATAGGCACATTCTTACTAGCTAGTGTAGAAGATGACGTTGCTAGTGATACTGTGGGTGTTGATGACCTGCAAAATAGAGCGTATCATTATTTCAGCACTTTCCTATTTGAATTCCAAACAAGGTTTGGAACCGGAACCAAAAATACCTATTCTATACCGGAATTTAGAGGTTCTTTTGATTTTGGTACCGGGTACCTGCTTCAGGTGAGTACCGGTACCTAATTTTGGTACCGGGCGGGCATGGAGCCACGTTGCCACTCCGTACGTGACGTCACCGTGCGCTTTTCGTCACTCAAACATGCAACACGTCATTATTAATTAAAATATTAATATTTGATTAGAACCGGTATAGTACTGGTACTGGTAAGTACAGCTACCAGTCTGGTATCAGTATAATACTAAAAAATATCGGTTCCCATAGATACCGGTATTTCAAGCCTTGATTTTAATACCAAATATTAGTACCAATCAAAGTATATTTAGATGTTTCCCTTTATGAGCTTAACACCTTAAGCTCCCCGTGGTTTTACCCGCGGTTTACAATACACAGCAGTACCACCTACGATTTTTATCAACCTTTTTATACAGATGCAATGAAACTTCTTTTTTTCGAGTCATACTCGGAATGGCTATAATAGGCCCTAATCTTGGTCACATCCACTGCCCGGTCGTTTGCCTCGTTCAAGTCCCCCATTGTGCAGGAGACAGGGCAGCTAGGGCTCGACAGAAGGTGAGCCATCGACTACACCGCGCCGCAGTCACACAGGCTGCTATCAGAGAAACCCCACCTAGTACACCTGTTCCGGCATCTTAATCGTAAACTTACTCTTCAGGCACATCACGTGTCAATCGAGCAGTCACTGTAGTCATTGTAGGAATAGCAGTAGTGTTTGTTGTTGAGGGTGTTGAAATAGTAGTCACACTCGTACCAGCCAATGTTGAGGACCTGCAAATTATGGCACATCATGTTGAGGTGACTAGCTGTTGCCCGCGGCTCCACCCGCGTGTGACTCGGTTATATTGCACCCGAAAGTAGCCTATGTTTCACTCCTGGTCTATAGCTATACCAAATTGTATCAAAATCGGTTAAGTGGCTTAGCTATGAAAGCGTATAATACAGACAGAAAACAAAAGAAGACAGACTGACAGACTTTTGCATTTATAATTTATATTTGATAATATTATTATGGATTAGCTTAGATTATTTGTCATATGTTATGGGCAGATTTGTTCAAAGAAATTTAGTTGATAGTAAACTGAGTATGTGTCACACTGGATGTCACAATGGACCATGCATACCCTGGTGTCAGAGTTCTTTGAAACCGCTTGTCGCCCTCTCAACGACCACCAGGTGCCATCCAGGACAAGCGGGTTATGTGCATGTGAAAGCATGGAATCATCTTTATTATCACAATCAAAAGTTGAGTGATCACAATCGAGTGAACCAAACCTACAAAGTCCTAACCAAACGTCGTTATATAAAACGAGGATATGTACTTACACAATCATTGTCTCGTGTAGTAAATAATTTAAATATTTTTTCAAACATTTCGTTTTGGCTCTGTAAATTTCCTGAAAAGAAAATTGGCTACTTATTACATTTTTCTATTCTATTTTAAGCTATTTTTCACATCCTAATACCAGACCACTCTCACTTTATCTTTTAATAGTTTTACGTAACTCCTGGGTCTTTCTCCTTCTATCCCCGTCTTCCATCAAAAAGCCGTCGTCGGAGCAATTGTCCCCACATTTTACCTCTAGTATTATGTAGGTACTTTATTTTTATATAGCTACTCTTGCTACTCAATTATATCTATACATATAATAAGACACTAAAATGCGAGTGTCTGTACATTTAATATTTTTCAAAAAAACTGATTGAGTGCGGTTCAAAAAGAGTAAAAGAAACCAAAAAGACAGTTTTTGGAATTTTTGTCTGTCTGTATGTATGTATGTATGTATGTCTGTCTGGTACGTTATAACTTCGAAAATACTCAATGGATTTAAACGCGGTTTTCACAGTTGGATTACATATAGTTAGGAGCGTTGTCAAAACTTTGTTTCGTCAAAATCGGTTAAGGGAAAAAGAAGTTATGGTCGATTGAAAATTTACTTCAAACACTGCTTAAAACTGTTAATGCATTTACTTACGTTTAATTTAATTTAGATAAGGCTAGGATTTCTACTTTCTATTATCCATATCAATTAAGACGAAAACACGCACTGCACCTATTAATTTTAATAAAATAACACATTGAATTTGGTAACACATTGAATTAAATTTAGTAACATGAAATCTCAATAGATGGCGCTTACTTACTTAACAACTCGCTATGGTTTCGCATTATGGTATAGCAGATTGAAAATAACCCTAGCAAATTAAAAAAATTGTTGGGCTTTGTCTTTGTGGTTCTTTTGATTTGGTTTTTTGGTTGTTGTCTATTGATTGGTTTTTTCCTATTTGGACATAAGTTTATTTAGGAAAGTTGTTCAGTTGAGTGGTCTGAATCTGCCCTTAAAATATTTGCATTGCAGTTGATTTAAATTCACCTTATATAAAGAACTAGCTGTTCCCCGCGGCGTCGCCCCGCGTGGGACTCGGTTATATCGCGCCCAAAAGTGTCTTATGTTTGACCTCAGGTCGTTAACTACATCCCTACCAAATTTCATCACAATCGGTCCAGCAGTTTAGCCATGAAGAGGTGACAGACAGACAGACAGACTTTCGCATTTATAATATTAGTATGGATATGGAAGTATGGATTTTAATTATTTTAAATAATGCCTAGGAGGAAACGATCTAATCTGTCGCATCATTCCAGAATAGCTAAAAGCAGAAGGTTAGCTAGATCTCAAGAATCGAATGCGGATAGACAGATGCGACTCGATGAAGATAGGCAACGCCATGCATTGTCTCGGTCTTTACTTCTGACAGAGAGTCTCGGTTGTCCGCTGACCGCGAGCGTCATGTGTCATCTCGGGCTTCGGAAACGTTTACCGAAACTCAAGGTTTTGGCGGAAATTGTCGGGGATGAAGTGATTTACACTTCATATAACAGTGTTGTGCATCAGGGTGATGCTACCACCTACCCTATCGATTTTCATTGGCTGCAAGTGGTCTTCCTGCTCATAACATAACATTACCCTTAAAGTCGGCGTTCCCATTATGCTCCTAAGAAATCTTTCTCCGCCTAAACTATGCAACGGGACCCGACTCAAACTAACGGTTTTGCAGCGCAACTTAATACAGGCCGAAATTCTCACAGGGTGTGGTTCACCACTCATCCCCAACAATTACCCCTTTCAATTTAAACGCACCCAGTTTCCAGTTGCTGTATGCTTTGCCATGACGATAAATAAGTCGCAGGGACAAACCTTAAAAGCAGCTGGCATCGACCTAAGAACAAGTCAACAAGACGTTTCTCGCATGGACAACTGTATGTGGCTTGCTCGCGGGTCAGTAGCGCCGAAAATCTATTTTTATTAGCCTCTGAGGGAAGAACTGCTAATGTTGTCTACAAAGAGATTCTTTGAACTTAACTCTGAAACATGATATTTGTTTATATTTGAATAATGTCCTGGCTACTTCGATTGCGTCATTTCATTTCAATGTAACACAGGTTACACGAAAAACGACCTACACGCGGGCGGAGCCGCGGGTAACAGCTAGTTAATTAATAAGTATGACTAATCCGCCACTATACCTACCCGACAAGTCATTAATATGAATGTGAACAATGTGGAAGCGAAAGGCAAGGAATGTTATGAGGATTGTAACATCCATTAGCTACTAATAAAGCGCCATCGTTAATCAGACTTTTTGACCAAACCTACAGGAATTGCGTATTTTTCCAGATTAACAGTAAGGACCTTATGTAGGGCTATTTGTTAATCCAAGGTATCAGCTACATCCATACTAAATCTCATAAATATTGGCCGTTTGACCGTAAAGCAGCAACAAACATACAAACTCACTTTTATAATATTAGGTGGGATGGAATGTGATTAGGTAGGTATACTCGGATTCCTAAAACTAAGTTGAAGGTAAAATACGTCATTTCTACATACAACTTTATAAGTTTTTGTACAACTCGATCTTCGTTCGACAGCTTTCGGAGATGGCGTGACGTCGAGTGTTTGTGAATAGACTGCTACAGCCAACGCTGAAAAATATATTTACAATCAACATACTTATTTCATTAAATACATTCATATCATTTGGGTTACAAAGTCAAGTGCTCATACTGGTGTCAGTTTTTCAATCCACATCTGAATAGGGCCGAGGTAATGTGCCTTCCGATGTTCTGGTGGGACCATCCTTAGTTGACATAGATCACCCCAACTTTTTCCGGTTGCGTTGAGAGAGTACCATCCACCATTTGATGGTTTTGAGCGAGAATCAGGTTTCGAATGTAGCACCTTACCCAATAATTACGTCACAAAACTGCGTAAATGGCCCCACGTTGTTTTAGATAGTAATTTAAAAGTGAACTATTAAAATTAAGTTTTTACTGTTTTCGAGGGTCAGAAAAACATGGAAAAAATTGTTTCGGGCTAAACAACACACATAAAAAGTTACTTACAAGTCAACTAGCATATTATTCATAGAATTAGGAAATCGCGCTCAGTTGGCAAATATTTTTTAATCTATGCTTTTATCATACACAACAACAACCAATACAAGGAGTACCTATGTACACAACAAGTAGGCATAGCATACCTACATTTTCGCCGCGCGGTGGCTTCACTCATGAATTTTATTAACATTTTTTTCCATCACAAAAAGAGCATGGTGCCTCTAAAGAAGTTTTCACTTCAAAAATATTTGTATTAGAAATAATTTAGTAAGTACTTATATAAAATAAATAACTTACCGAAAACCAGTAAAATAAAATTCATTTTGTTTCGCGTGGCGGACACTGCACACTCTTAATTATAACTGTGGGTATTTTTAGTGCATTTAGTTAGTTAATCATTACATTTACCTCAACAATCATCATGGGTATATTTGTTCATTTAAAGCCAGCGAAAAACCAGCGATATGCTCATAGAAGGAAAATATTAACTTTACAAACAGGTACATAAGCAAGCATCATATCATCATATTACATTTAGCAATCTGCCTTATTTAGGGTTCCGTACATCAAAAGACAAAAAAGAAAGCTTTACATTATAATATCACTTTGTTTTTCGTATGTCTGTCTGTCAAACTTTATTCTAAAGAACGCATTAACGTATCAAGTTGAACATATACTGTCTACGGCATATATTTAAAAAAAATACTTTTGGGGCCGCGCGAGCTTCCAAATTCTTTGATCTACGGTTTCTTTCAGTTGAACTTATCGTAGTACTATTACTGATTCTGTGCTTATGCCCTAAGTCGCAACTACGAAGCTCAAGAGTCCGCTAACTATAATCTTAGATCGGTATTTATGTGTTATGTTTGAAGGTTTCTAATTATACTTACTTACCTTTTTATAGATTTAACTATTCTAACTATTTCTATTCCCGCGGAAACAGTGTTTTTTTTCCCAGGATGAAAGGTATCCTAATCCAATACTTCTATGTGTAAATGATATGTGAAATTTCAGGAAGATTGGTTTACTACAAAGAGCGTGAAAGCGTAATAAATAAACAAACAAACTCACTTTCTCGTTTATAATATTAGTAAGGATTTTATTGACTTTTTGTTTTAACCTAAATTTTGTTATACCTTTCGTTCTATTACGTTAATGACTTGAAAAATATACTCAACATAATGAGATTTCGTGTTGAAATGTGTATATTGTTGAAGGCCTAAAAACCGAGGTTAGGTTAGGTACTCTGTTTGATTCGATCTCTTTGATAATGCTATTCTTTGTTATCTGTATTTTTCAGAAAGACTCAAATCATGACACTGTCATTATTGAAGTTTCAAAGTTATCGAAATTATTGTGTAAGTAACTACTAACTATAGAAATTAATTAGATGTCTAAATTATAAGTGAAACTCTTTCAAGTAAATTAAAACATTTTCATAGAATTAGATACGAACTTCCGAATTCTGTGAACATTTCTGAAATAAATGTGTTTCTGAGAAATATTTCATGAGAACCATGTATCCGACAAGGTATTGTAAAAAGTGACAACTCTATCGCATACACATTCAATATTAAGTTACTTACTTAGTTAGATATTGAAATTGTGTGTGTTTTAAAAAATGTATAACTGTACCGATTACCCTTCGATACCATCTAATTGTAAATATAATTTGAGACAAACAACATACGACAAAAGACACAGAAATGGAGTGTTTGATGGCGTATATTCACCAAAATATAAAGATGCGACAATCCGCACAAAAAGTTTATCTAAAAAGGAAAATATCATATGCCCTTGTTATGGCGATAATTGGAAAACACAAAGGGACATTATCGATGTCAAAAGTCATATTAAAAGACGAGACCTAACTTGGGAAAGCTTACAGGAAATGTATGGAGAAACGGACACAACACGTTGGGGATCTCCAAAGGAAAGCATTACACGTAAATATAATTTTTTAGATAGGAATAAGCATATGGGAAAAGGAATACATATATCTAAAAGACCTAAAATACATGAAACTCAAAGTAAAAATATCGTTATCAAAAAGGAAGAGAAAAAAGCTTATCCATACGAAGAACCCAAAGCAAAACATGTACGAATAGAAGGAAATAGTATGAAACCAAGGAAAACAGAAGAAGCAAGTGACTCGAGCTACATGAAAGAAGAAAAGGGTTTAAAACACAAAAAAGAGAAAGTAGGAAGAAAAACTATTAATGCTAGAAGAAAAGTATCTAAAACAATGCAAGATAAAAAAACACCCGAAACAATGCACGAACATGAAAGTAATGAAATAATTACTCTTGGTTCAAACAAAGAAAATAAAACTTATTCTCAGTTCGACAATTCGATGAGCAAATTAAAAGACGACAAAAATGCAGCGGAAAAGCATAAATATAGAGATATTTTGTGTACATGTAAAACAATTATTAAATCAACCATAGGCAAAGAAAATAAAAAAACTGCTATAGCAAACAAAACTGTATATGAAGAAAATAAAATGTTTCAACCAAACATAAACAAGACAAATGAAAATTATTCCCAATCCTACGGTTCACTGAGTGAAGCTAAAGACAACGAAAAGGCAGGAAAAAAACGTAAATACGAAGATGTTCTGTGTAAATGTAAAGAATATGTTAAATCAAATATAAGCAAAGAAATGAAAAAACCTACTTTAGCAGAATCGTATGAATATAAAAATAATGAAATATTTAAACCAAACATACACAAGGGATATAAAAATTATGCGCAATCCGACGGCTTACTAAGCGAAACAATAGACGACCAAAAGACATTAAATAAACGTATATATGAAGATGTTCTGTGTAAATGTAAAAACCATATTAAAGCAATAATGAGCAAAGAAATAAAAAAATCTGCAAGCTTAGAATCACAAGAATATAAAGATAATGAAATTTTTAAACCGAGCTTAAATACCGAAATTATAAATTATGCGCAATCCAGTGATTTATTGAGCGAAGCAAAAGGCCACAAAAAGGTAACAAGAAAATATAAATATGAAAATGTTCTGTGTAAATGTAAAGAATATGTTAAATCAACTGTAAGTAAAGAAATAAAAAAATCAGCTAAAGCGAAAATGCGTGAATATGAAGATAATAAAATATTTAAACCAAACACAGACAAGGAATATAAAAATTATGCACAATCCGACGGCTTATTGAGCGAAGCAAAAGACAAACAAAATACAGCAAGAAAACGTAAATACGAAGATGTTTTGTGTAAATGTAAAGCATATGTTAAATCAATTATGAGCAAAGAAATTAAAAAATCTGAAACTGTGGTTGAAGATAATGAAATAAGCGCCAAAAATGTTAATTATGCGCAATCCAATGGTCTATTAAGCGCAAAACACTACAAAAAATCAGCAAGTAAACTAAAATATAAAGATGTTCTATGTAAATGTAAAGAATTTACTAAATCAAATATACGCAATGAAATTAGAAAATCTGCAACATTAGTAAATGGTAAACATGGTGGAATTATAAAAGATAAATCAAGTAAAGGCAAGAAAAATAAAAATTATTCGCTGTCCGATGGTTCATTGACAAAATTAAAAGACGATAAAAAGGTAGCAAGAAAACGTATAAATGATGATGTTTTATGCAAATGTAAGGAATTTGTTAAATCAACATTAAGAGAAGGTAATACAATGTCTACTACTGAAGAAATGCATACACATAAAGATTTTGTAGGAATTAAACTGAGCATTGGCAAAGCAAATGAAAATTATGTGCAGCAAGCAGATAATATTCTGTGTAAATGTAAGAAGTTGATTAAATCAATCACAAGCATTAAACAACCAGATTCAACTAAATCACGTAGACATGAAGATACTATGAGAGTTGAACTTTGCAAATGCAAGGAAAACAAAAGTTATGAAATATTTAACGACTCATTAAGTGTTGCAAAAGGAGACAAAAAGGCAGTAGATAAGGATAAATATGAAGAAATTCTGTGTAAATGCAAAGAAATCATAAAATCGACTATAAACAATCGAATTACTAAATCTGATGGATCATTAAATGTTGTAAAAGACGACAACGAGCCAGTAAGAAAACGCAAATATGAAGATGTGTGTAAATGTAATGAAAAAATTACATCTAATACGAACAAGAAAAAAGTAAATAAATTAAATGATTCAAATCTACAAAATGTAATTAAACAGACAGGTGAACCTTTCATTACAATGCAAGTTGATTCTACGAATATGTGTGTAATAAATCAAAAGGAAGTAGCCAAAAAGATAAAACTACTAGGAAAGCCGCAAATGTATCGTGAATGTATATGTCCTTTACATACCATACACAAACACTACATAGAAAGCACTTCTTATGATAAAAACTACGATACAATCACAAACAACAAGAAAAAAGGTAAAAATTGGTTTAAGAAGAAACAGAAAACAAAATCTCATGACACTGATGAGAAAACTACGTCAAATAGGTATGGAAAGATAGGCATCAGAAGATATCATAGAAATAGAAAAGTAAAAAAAAGTACTTTGGAATCACAAACGATACCACAACAATCACGCAAGCCAATCGATATAAAACTACATGTTGATGATATGTGTATTCAAAATTCAGATGAAATGAAAAAAAATATTATCCAACCAAAAACCAAAGATAAACATCATATATCTAAAATTCCGTTTTTTCACACTAACATTCATAGTAAATCTGATAGTTGGTCTCCGCAAATAAAGTCTAGGTGGCAAAAGCTGAAATCCATTAAGCCATCTGAGCGCTTGAAAAGTCATAACTTTGCAACTATACAATCTGAAAATGTTGTTATACCAAAAATAACTCGAAAATACGTGTTACATAAAATAGATAAAACTAAACCTGATTCAAAAGCAGAAACGTACACTAAAGTGAACGAAGCGCGTCTATTAAAATTTGAAACTAAATCAACAAAAGGTCGAAAAACAAAAATAAATCTTGAAAGATCACAATTTATGAAAAACACTGAGCAAAATGTTGACAAAAAAAGTAGCAGAAGCAGCAGTGGTAGCAGCCTTAGTAGAAAGGAAAGAAAAGATTGTCTGTGTTCTAAGTACAAAGATAGAGATAAACATAAATGTGTTTGTTCTAGTAATAATAAATATAAAGACAAAGCTGTAAGAATAGATAGTTGTCTGTGTTCTAAATATAAAGGTCAAGGTGAACATAAATGTGATTGTAAGAAACATAAAGATAAAAAACATTCATTATGTGAGTGCTATACTGAAATGAAGAAACGGAAGTCAATGACAAACAGTAAAAGTAAAAAACAGGAAATGAAAAAAAGGAAACAAAATATTCAAAAAATTAAGCAAAAGAGGAAAAATACTAAAAAAAAGTTTAAAAAGAAACCAAAAAAGAAAAATAATGAAAGTAAGAGGTTAAAAAAGGAAATCGCAGCAGGAAGGAAGAAATTTCAGAAAGAAATTGCGAAAGAAAAGATGAAAGAACAAAAGGCTGCCGAAAAGAAACGAAAAAAAGAACAAAAGAAACGAAAGAAAGAAATAGCAGCCTTAATGAAATCTAAGGAATCCTCCACAGAGGAAACATCTTTTTTTGCAGAATTTTTTAAAATTGTTTTGTCTTTGTTAGGGAGAACCGTTTGGACAATATTAAAATTACCTTATTACTTACTCTTCAAACCTAGAAAAAGCTACTATTATACTAAAAACAGAGTAATGAACCCAGGAGGAACTCTATCAAGAATAATTAAAAATGTAATAGCTGAACTTAACGTTATAAAACTTCGACTGCAAACAGCTGCTGCTGGTTCTGAAACCATAAATGTGCTATCTGATACAATTAAAGATAATCCATACGTTGGCATGTTTATAACTGGAAAAACTAAAAAAGAAAAGAGGAATTTGGAAATTGAAAAAAAGCAACGTAAAATTAGAATAAGAAAAAGACGTGATCATGCACTGTATAGCTGCCAACACACGCTTTTAACGACATTAAGAAAAACACCATGTCTATGGTGTTACCATATTTGTCCAACTATGTATCCACAATGTCTTAGTTTCGTGATATTTATGAAAAATTTTTGGCATGTTTGTTTGTTTACTTGTGCGTTGTGCTGTTGGACCCCCTGTATTGTCGCGGTTGAGTTATTAAGGGGCTTGTGTTGTTGTATGCTTTGTACTCAGTGAATAAAGTTGTTAGAAAAGATGCTCTTATGTATGGGTTATGTTTTATTTTCAATTGACATCCAAAAGGGAGGAGGTTCTTCCTTAGGATTTATTTATTAGTTAATTACAATTACATATCTCGCTCTGGAACCACCAGTCAACGTAGGAATACGCTAAGACGAAATAAAAAAGAAGTTTCTGTAACTTCCTTTTTTTCTCTTCGTCTTAGCGACGATACCTTGGTGAACACTAGCGCCACTGTGATTTAAAAAATCATTATTCACTGAAAACAAGTTATTTATTTATTTTATTTCCAAATTCATGTACACAGAAAAATATACAAAAGAAAAGAACATAGAATAAAGAACAAATTAATGTTATTATGTAGTTACCTACAAATTGCAAAACTGCTAAAAGTGGTCGTTTTAAACAAAATTGCAATTTGTAACTATAGGGAACTATAATTTAATATGTTTAAAATTAACTTCAGACCCAGAACTTAATTACTGGCACGAATTTTTGATAACTTGTGTTTTCAGAGAATAATGATTTTTAAATGATGGTAGCGCTAGTGTTTACCGAGGTATCATCTCAAATTTCTTTTAAATAAGTATACCTATATATAAACGAAATTCGTGTTAGTTACACTATTTATATCTAACTCAAGAACGGCTGAACTGATTTGGCTGAAAATTGGCGGGGAGGTGGTTTAGAGCCAGGAGAAGAACATGGGGTACTTTTCATCCCGGGAAATAGCACTGTTTCCTAAGGGAAATTCACGCGGGCGAAGCCACGGGCAAAAGCTAATAATTTATAAAAATTAGAATTATTATTGGGTATTATTAGAAGCGCCTATTCCTTAATATTTTTACCGACTTTTAATAAGGAGGAAGAATTCAATTCGGTTGTTTTCTTTTATTTGTTACCTTATACCTCCATCACTTCGTGACTGATAAAAATGTTTGTTCAAAAGAACATACTTACCTACTATCAATTTGGTCCCATTGAAATTTTATCAAAATCGGTGTACTAGCTTGGTTTAAAATCAAAATAACTGGAATACGTAAATCAAATGTTTACAAGTTGCTTGCTTGATGATGGAGTAATTTACAAGGTTTATCGACCTTGTATACCCACTTCGGTGTTAGATGTAACACCCTCGAAGTCGCTGTTATCTATACTTCAATATAATACTTCCTTAAACCTTCTTAATGTAAATGGGAAAGACTGTTTTTCTGTGAAGCTTTCACGGTTTAACCACTGGACGGATTTTGATGAAATTTTGTATGGATATAGTTACTTTATAGACCGGGAGTCAATCATAGGCTACATTTTGGCGCGATATAAACGAGTACTAGGTACGCGGACGGAGCCGCATGTAGCAGGTACTGGATTATATTTGATATTCGATTTCCCTTGGGATATCATATGGGGAATATATACCGTGTCGGTTGCAAGCTCATTTAACCCTGCACACTGATAACTTTTCTCATAGGTGCTAAGTCACAAACTTAACACTATCTTTATTTGGCTTATTAATAGGCCACCCCGGCTTCGCACATGGTACACACATAGCTTGATTGACAGAATTTTGCAAATCCATCCAGTAGTTTCAAAGCCTATTCAATGCAAGCAAACAAACAAACAAACAATCAAATATTAGTGTAGATTAGTGGGTCATATAGAAAATTATACTAGTTACCTTACTAGTAGGTAGTATCTTCTCCCTAGTCCCTACTTACACTTACACCGTAGTATAATTTTGTTCTACAAAGTGACCCATTTAACTATCCTTAAACATACTGTTGACGAAAGAAAGAGGCTTCTAGACCTAATTTCTAGATCTAAGAAATTTACCTACACTTTGACAGACAGACTATATTGTTTTGTAGAATTTTGCTACAGTTACGTTGGAAATAATAAGTAATATTTAAACAACTCAGCAAAATAGTTTTTATTTACCATATACGAAATCTGTCACATGATCGATATTAATATTATTTATATGGGTTAAATTATTAACGACATCTAACGACGACATTATTAAACTTGTAGTCACATTATCACTTTCAATAATACTATTTTCTATAGATTCAGTAGCATCATTCATGTTATCCTGTATTCCAATGGTTTTAGTATTTACTTCTGATTGTTTTCTATGAAGTAAAGTTTGATTCAAAGTTTTATTATAATTTTCCTCTCTTAAATTATTACCATCTTGTTTAGCCATTGCAACTATTCGTGCATATTTGTGCATTACTTTTCTTATCTTCCCATATTCATCTCGTATTTCTTGTGTTCTATTGGCTAAAAAACTTTTAACTTCTAATTTTATTCCGACTGTCTTATTTAAAATGTTTGTTGGTACCTCAAGACCAAATCCTTTAAAAAAATCTTCAATCCAGAAAGTCTTGTAGAATATGATGAGTATAGCAATTGTTAAAGAAGTAACAATAAAACAATAACAGCAACAAGTCATTCTATAGCCATGTGCAGGATGGAAAGAGGAGCAGTAGCATTTCTTCATGTAGCAGTAAACCACACAAGTAGGCAGGAAGAAGATAGCGTTAAGAATAGTTGATACGTAACTATGGATTATATGCACCAGCTGTCGAATAATATCTTCGAGAGCCAAGAGTATCATTATAAAAACACGGACTAATGTCTGGAACGTACAAATCACAGGGGCAAATAGCGATGTACACATATTGGTACACATTTTGCACAGTGTAAATATTCACTAAGCACTATTAACTAATTAAGCTGAAATTTTTATAGCCTTGTTAATGTTTTTTATCACCAATTACTTTTCATTTTTGTTTGTTTTTTATATAACTTTATTTGTATTATCTACTTTTTTTTCATATTTTTGTACTTTTCAAGAATTAATGATTCTTGCTTTAAGATGATTTTTTTGGTTATTTGACTTCATATTTCAAAGTCATTTGGTGATGCTAGTTCGATGACAGCAGATTTGTACTGTGGTACAGTGGATGTGAGGTGGAAACCAAAGAATAGATCAAAAGGTAGACCAAGGAGGACATACCTACATATAGAACAAATAAAAGAGAAGGCCTTAAGCGTCGTAGAGTGATGTAAAACAGATGGGTCGAGACATGGAAATCATCACCGCCTCCAATACTATACCTAATAGATAGACAGACGGTCCAAAAGCTTTAAAAATTCACACGGGTTTATTAATATTATCTATAGAATTATTATATGTATACACACCTACAAACTACAGTACCCCTAGTATGAGTTTTTCTTAACGCAGACGCTAGCGACTGCGTTAGGATTTTGTATGGAATTTCTTAGTTGCCTTACTATCCGCCAGAGGCGCTGTACAGGTTTGCCATACTAAATCGCTAACGCAGTCGCTAGCGTCTGCGTTAAGAAAAACTCATACTAGGGACACTGAGTAAGTGTATCTATAAAAAAAAAATACGTCTCTGATGTGATTAGGAAATTAAAAGCCGTTGGCTTTATTTGCAACTGTAGGTTATCTAAGTAAATTATCAGTGAAAAAAAAAAATAGAGTATTAATAAATAATCTGTACTGTGCCCACAACCACAATTTCAGCAACCGTTCCACACTTCTCAGCGACCGACCTGCATTCATATTTTGATATGCTGTCACTGTTTAAAATAATTGTACCTATAATCTAGCCATTACGCACGTTTCAGGCAGGATAGTAAAACATATTATAAACTAAAGAACATTAGATTTAATAAACTCGAACACTAACACAGTTTAAAACATTTAAAAATCATACGAAATAATAAAACACTGTGGTCCAGCGAGAGGTGACGTTAGACTCCCGCAGTCCTTTGGCCAAATTAGTAGATTCAGTACCCACTGCCTCTGCCGAAACAGCGGTTGTCGGAATAGTATCAGTTTCGGCAATCTTAAAGCTGACAGATCCTGCCATGGTGTCTGTAATAGTCCATGTGAAGGTTCCTGTGGTACTATCCGTTGTTTCCGAATGATCTTCTGTAGGTGTCAGGGTCCCAACATCTGTATCGTTCCTAGAGCACTCAGTTATATCGCCTGGTGTTGGGACAAATTTGTAAGCGATGGGTTGAGCTTTAGTATAACCCAGACTGAAGAATATCTTGTCGAGGACACCCGTCGCTCTGAATATAAAAAATAATATCACAAAAGCTAATGCGGACATCAAGCAGTCACAGGTACCTCCCCTGTTGACAGGACAGGGTCCTCCCCCTCCGCACATGAAGCACTTAAGTCTTGCTGTGAGCAGAAACACCACGCATATTGGTATGAGGGATATCATTTGGAGCAGGAATGATATAAAGTTGTAGAAGGTCTGTAAGAGCATCCTGATGACGTTCTCTATCATCAGGATGACGGTCATGAAGACCCGCACTAGCATTTGAATTCCACATATTACTGTTTGTAGTAATGCATGCACTGTACGACACATCTTTCTGGATTATTCTGTAAAATAAGATGTTTATTATTTTAACATTAAATACTATGTAAACCACGTCAGAGGCTTTTATCAGAGGATGATGATGATCAGAGGTAGACCTTTGTACAAAGGTCATCTGCTTGAGTTCCTTACCTATTTCTGCCTAGAGCAGTGTTTGTATTGTCGTATTCCGGTTTGAAGAGTGAGAGAGGCAGTGAAGAAGCTGGGAGACATCTGAAGCCACGAGTTGGCAGCGCGCTAGTGACACTTTCAAGGTACCACGAACGTATAAGCTACGGTGACCTCGCGCCCGTATTTTGCAGGCCGTATGCCTTATTGCCAAAAAACAAAATTCTCGAGGTTCATTCACACAAGGGTCATATTTTGGAGACGATATCACCAGACAGGAGATCGAGCGAAGTGGAAAGATTGTGGTGGTTTTGGGCGGTGCGGAACTATTGAAACCACGTCACTTCTTTTTCTAGTTTCACACATAAGTGAATACAATTATCCAGTAAATATACATAAATCTTTATATTTATCAAATAAAAATACGCGTAATAAAACATTTCCAACTACAACTGGCTAAACAACAAAGATTACAGAATACTGGTTTTATAACATTAAATATTATAAATGTATTGTAATTATAAATAGGTTTCCATCCATACAAATTCAAAATAAACTTACTTTTTCATTCTTTTTAATGTTAATAATTTTCTCCACTCATTTAGAGAGGAGAATATTATTTTATCTTCCAATAAAAATACGAGACATTTATCTTGAACAAGTCAGAAAGCGGTTTATTTTTTTCTACGACCAAATGTCTCAATGGGTCGGTACTAAAAAGTTTAATTTGGTTTAGGTAAGTATTTTCTTTTTATTATTATAAGTCTTTTTCTCATTTTAACGCTTTCCCGGTTGAAACCTTAGCATATTATAGTGAAGGAATAGCGTAAAACCATGATATTATGAGCAACGAAGAAATCGACAAAATGGTGAGTCGGTTACTTCGTCCTTTTCTTAATGACAATCGTTCTCGGGCTTCTCGGTCTATAGTTCCGTGAGGCGAAATCCATATATAAGGTGGACACAAATCAACTGCAAATATTTTAAGGGCAGATTTAGACCACTATACTAAACAACTTTTCCAAATAAATTTATATCGAAATACGAATAAATTTTTTAGACCTCCCATACAAACTGAAAATCATCTAATCTAGTTTAGTATAAAAAGTGAAAAAAAAATCGTATTTTGATATGTTTATTTGGAAAAGTTGTTCAGAATAGCGGTCTGGATCTGCCCTTAAAATATTTGCAGTTGACTTGTGTCCACCTTATATAACTCTCTTATCTTAGCGATTTCCCGGTTTTATTCTCAGATTGTCGTTGCGGAGGCCGGGATTGCTTTCCTGTGTTTTCTTCTCCATTCCAGATAGCATTAAGATCAGATATAAATAACTAAAGCTTCTATAATATATAAAACATAATAGGATTCATCGAAAAAAAAAATACTTACTTAAAAATAAATGAATACAACGTGGTGGAAGTCAAGAGATCCAGCTAGGTATAAAAATCTAGTGATTAAAACATAAGTAAAAACGTCAATAAATAATCGACACTGCAAATCCATCCATATTTAAATAACTAGCTGTAGCCCACGACTTCGTGCGCGTGAGCATCGTGGGAATTCCGGGAATTGCTCTAGAAACTTTGTTTTTTCTCAAACGTCAAAACTTGAGGTATTTTGAATTTCTGGAATAAATGCAAAATACCTAAATTTTTTCCTAAAAAAAGTGACCTATACAAAATTATTTACAGAAATGGTTACAATCTATATCTATCTATATATATATAAAAGAAAGTCGTGTTAGTTACTTCACTTATAACTTAAGAACGGCTGAACCGATTTAGCTGAAAATTGTCAGGGAGGTAGTTTAGAGCCAGGAGAAGGACATAGGATACTTTTTATCCCGGGAAGCCCACGCGGGCGAAGCCGCGGGCAAAAGCTAGTTAGTTATAAACAAAAAAAAATATTGAGCTCTGAATTTTTTTGTTATTATTTTTATGACTAATTGGACCGGGCTATTCAATATGTAGTACTTATGATAAAGTGATTAAAACAAATAAATAAGCGGTTAAAATATTTATTAAGAATTAAAATAACATAAGTATTATGATAGCACATGTACTATGTTAATAAATTTATCAAATATCTAAGACATCTCAATCATACGAACAACATTAAGAGATCCGAAACTACTCAAGCGAGAATTATAAATTTAGGCATTTTTATGCCGAATAGACACTCACTTATAAGCGATTTTGCCCTATTCGCCCTCTAAGGGGATAATTCTTTTTTTAATAAAATTATTTCAGACTTAATTGCCAATATAAAGAATATGATAATATGTAATTGCATTACACTTTTTGGACTTCGCAAGTATATTTTCTTTTAAAATGTATTTGATTATGGCAGGAATGGCGCATTTTACGCGCTTGAGCTAACGTTAAAACGTAGATCAATTTAATGGTTTGTACCGTGATAGACTTAGTCATATTGAAAAATAATAACAAATATTTTTATAAGTATGAAAAATATGCAAAATTTACTTGCCTATAATTTTCGAAATTAATTGAATACAACAAAATTCTATATATACCTATGAGTAATTACCTAATCTCACAAATATACATATAGATAAACAAGGAGATACAACTTCAAATGCATATATGTATATAAAATAGATACAGAGTGAAAAAGATTGCTTAAGCAAAAAAAATGTGCTGCCCATGCTATTATTATTTTTAAATGCATTGATATTAATTTCGACGCCTAATTATATTTTTTTCTCATTTTCTTTTATTTTTTTTACTGACTAATCAGGTCATTAGTTCGAAAGTGTCGCATGAGACAAATTATATGATCAACCATTAAAAGCTTTTGTCTTTTGTGCTGTGATGAATTACAGTTTGTACGTTTGACGCAACATCAGGTCGAAGAATGCATCATTTTCGATGGACACGCTGATGCCGTTGTAGTAATCCACGAATTCTTCAAGTCTTATCTGGAAAAAAACTTGTTATTAGTTCCTTGTATTATGTACACTTTCATTCATTCATTCATTTCGTGTAGGAGTCACGGACAATCGACTATGCACACCCTGGTGTTAGAGTTCTTCGGAACCGCTTCTCGGCCTCATATGTCGTCCTTTAACGACTACCAGATGGCAGCCGGGACGGCTTAACGTATCTTCCTAAAAATGATTAGCGCAACATTTTTTATTTATTAGTTTTTTTTGTGAGGCTTTTTAGTTTAGTTAAGTTTGTTGTTTTTAGAGTTATTTTTATATCTTCTATATATATAAAAATCAATTGCTGTTCGTTAGTCTCGCTAAAACTTGAGAATGGCTGGACCGATTTGGCTAAGATTGGTCTTGAAATATTTGTGGAAGTTCAGGAAAGGTTTAAACGGTGAGTAAAGTGCATGTTCAGGCGGTACGGAGTTCGCCGGGACAGCTAGTAATATATAATATCTTTGTACAATTTACCTACAGAATATTTTCTCTAATAGGTATCATAAATGTCGAAAGATAATAACATAACAGTAAAAAAAAAAAAAAAAACAAACAAAAAAGTAATAAAATTAGAACCTGCCCTTCAAATTTCCTGTGCAAAGGTGCCCAAGACGCTGTCCAGAAACGAGTAAGAGCAGAAGTCATTATTTTTGCGGTCCCACAGCTGGGCAAAGGCCTCCCGTTTTTGTTTCCATTCCTTTGATTCCGTGATGTTACCGCCCAGACCTTATTAAAAACCGCCCAGAACTTATATAACCGTCCATCTCTTTCTGGGTCTCCCTCTTTTTCTTGGTTCATTTGGATTCCCAAACAATTATTTATAAGAAACTAGCTATCGCCCGCGGTGTCGCCCGCATGAATTTCCCTCGGGAACAGTGCTTTTCCCCGGGATGAAAGGGACCCTATGTCCTTCTGAATACTCCTAGCTATGTGCATGCAAAATTTCAGGAAGATTGGTTCAGTAGGTAGGGCGTGAAGAGGTAACAAACAAATATAAAAACTAGCTTTCGCATTAATAATATTAGATGGGACAACATATCTACTCACATGCCCATCAACAGTCCCAACCGGCTGGAAGTTAAGCAGGAATCTATCCAACACCTCATCAGCAGACTCCTCGCCGCTCATGTATCGCGGGTGAGCGTTCGGCGAGTACAGAGCGCGGAGGTCCGACACCGGGATGACGCCGTGGCCCGCCTTGTCCAACTTGCGGAAGGCTTGTTGTACGATGGCACGGCGAGACTCGGCCATTGGCGGCTGGATATATTAAATGATCAATTTTGAGAGGAGGGAAAGAAAACTGTCACTTTGTCCGCGCTGTATTTAATTTCCAATTTATTTATTTTAAGTTATACTTATTTTGGCGCGATTGGGTATTTTCTTTTCACTCGCCATAGAAGTATAGTTTCTAATGCGTGTACATAAGTACAACACACACTCTTTTTTTCGTGTCTTTATGCAAAAGATTGTCAGATTATTATTCGCTTAGTGTTCGCGAACAAATGTTTTGGGAAGTGGTACAGTGTGGATTAAGTGACTTTAATCTTTGTCACAAAAATCAGCGGGACATAAAAACTTGAAAAAATACACAGTTAAATAGGTACCTAAGGATTAAGAAAATGAATACTTACACGTATTTGCTTGAAGAACTCGTCCAGGTGGATGGTGCCCCTGTGCTGGGTATCAAACTTCTCGAACAACGTTTCAGCTTCCTGAGAATTTAAATATAATATAATTTATTATAATTTTATTCGTAGCACATCGTGAGTGACTTGAGTAGTATTGAGAAACTCTACTTCTGGTAGGTACCTACTTCTGATAGATTTATCAAACACAGCAGTAATTCGCCTTAACCAACATTAGGTAGGTATACTGCGTGACGTTTTAAACACCACCCAAATTTTGGTGCTGGTGTGTTCAGTACGTGAAACTCGACTAAATAAGTATTTTCCAAAGTTTGTTTGCAGTGTTATTGCACACACGCTATTATTTATTTATACAGTTTTAGGAAGACTTACAGCAACTAAACGAGAAAATGGCAATTCAAATATATTGACAAAAGGCCAATTAAAAGTCTCCACAGATAGATTAGATTAAAAATAAGCAAGGTCAATGCTGCATACACACAAGTACGTGTGTTTTTACATTGAATACCTATGTAAATAAGTGTGTGTGTGTGTGCAAATTTCTTAAGAATAGTCGAGTTTAATGTCTAGTAGTAAACGGTAAACACAACACACACTCTAAAAATGGTACTTACATCAGTGTTAATTTCGAGCCCGGATTCCTTGAGGGCTTTGTAGAATTCTTTCTTGTTGATCTCCTGTTTGCCTTTGAACATTGTCCGGAAGACCCTGAAACATAAATTGAACAAGTTCATTAAAAGTTGCAAGCCTTGTATTGCAAAGGTGGTCATGGTGACCGCGTAACGTTATGAGATCTATTGTTCTCTCCGGTAGCAGAGGTATTAGCACGGAATACCCCGCCATTCCCTCACCCCCTTTTGGGTAATCTAAAATACGGTACAACTCGGAAATTAAGCGTCACATGGAAATCTTCACATGACCAAAAAATGTAAGTAATTGTATGTAAGAAACCAAATGGGATGGGTGAGAACTACGATATGGGATAATAAAAATGGGTGTCAATATGACGAGCGAAATCATTAGGAATTTTTTTTTAATCCAAATTTTTTGGCACCCTTTCCTATACCTACTCTAACCAACCACGCTAGGGTGAATATGATTGATGTAATAAAAACACGCCTTTTAAAAGAAAAAAAAAAGCACACAAAAATCGACTTATGCAGGCCTATAGCCAATTTCTGTTCTTGGTGTTCATGACACCATTTTTATTTACTACATTAATTTGTGATCTTGCATGTTAACGAGTAGGTACATTATATTAGTCCGGTCTATAATTATAATGAAACCGCCACACCTCTGGTCTGATTATGCTCTTCACGCACATTTAATGAGGGTTAGGAATTGCAGACTTGAATCACCTGATTGTCTGATAAAAAAGATAATTCCGTGCTTCAGTAGTAATAGGCCGTGACCCGACTGCCATCTGGTCGTCAAAGAAAACACTTAAAAAGCTAATTTCGAACAAACTCTGGGATTTGCAATGTCAATTGAAATCGAATGCAAGAAGCATTCAATAAACATTCAGAAATATATAGGTAATTAACAATACATTGTAACTTATAAATTAGTCGATATTCGTAAGTTAGTATCCCACTGCCGAAGAAAAATATTTAGTTCTGTTTCTTGCTAATAGATGGCGCTACTAGGATCGCCTATTTTTAGCGAAATTAGAGGTGTGTCTTATCAAAATAAGATTTTTCAAAGAATTGACATCATATCACAAACTGATGTAGTGTTTTATTTAATAAGTTATCAGATTTAGAATCACAGTCTCAAGTGATCGATAAGAGATTGCATCAGTAAAATGTTTCAGTATGGGTGAACTCTATTAGTAAACAAAAAAATCGTCGCGTTTTTGTATCGGATTGAATATCTGTACCAGTATTAGTGTAGTAATTCTGTAATATCAGGTATTTTCTACGTTTAGTTCTAATTGTAGCCAAGTAAATGCTTAGTGTCCATGGCTTCTTACTCATGCCATGTGACATACCTACCACAGGCAAGTAATTAGACCAGAACATAACATAAACAACACACTAATGTTTATTATAGTCTGTTTGCAGACTGAATAACAAAACAAAGCAATGTTTCGCTTCGGTAGTACGTCGCAGAAGTCTATTTAAGTATTCGGAATGACGCATTAGGGTGGGCGCAGCAAAACAGACTGAGACGCGACTTATATGGAATAATTCGCAGTGACCTTATTCCTAAAGTAAAACGTACTACCGATTCGAAATCGGGCAAGTGCGTTGGACTCGCGCACTAAGGGTTCCGTACGTAAAGGTATAAAGGCTATTTTTTTTTTTGTAAAAATATTTTTCTTTTAATATTTATTCTCTGAAATATTTACATCATTTAAATGGAAAATAAAATAAATAAGTGCTGTATGATACTGCTTCTTCTAGTTTAACGGCAAGTACCCCATAGGTTTTGATTCCCATCTGAAATCTCAAAATTTGAGATAGTTGCAAAACTTTAAATAGTTGCAACATTTATGGTCATAAGTATCTTTTAATATTGATTAGGTATTTTACAGCCGAAAGAGACCGTAGGACTGAGTATATAATATGAATTTCAGCTTGATACGTTAATGCGTTCTTCAAAAAAAAGTTTGACAGTCAGACAGATGGACAACAAAGTGATCTTATAAAAAGGGTTCCGTTTTTGCCTTATGAGAACTCTAACTCTAAAATCTTCGTAAATACTACTTTAAGACATCCTTTAACGATTTGTAGAACGTCCTGGCGGTAGAAGTGGCCGTCAATAAAAAAAATACTCAATTTTTTGTTTCAGAAGAAGGACATAATTTTACGAAGTCGTTACTATTCTGCCAAAAAAGATGTACTGGTTTATGTACCGACCTGACAAGTTCCATGACCCCGCAGGCTCCCCGGGAGAGACACATTAAACGCAGTCTCTCCAAGGGCTCGCTGACCGACTCGAGGGCTCGAGCACTCTTCTCCATGAGCTCCTCCTCTACGCGAGCTATATCAGACTGCGGTCTGTGCCATGCTACTGTAAAAGAAAACGTATTTACTATTAGTATATTTGCTATTAGTATTCGGTAAAGAAACATAAAAATCTTTAAACCTAAGTATAAAGTTTGCAATACCAAGAGATATAACTTATCTCCGTGATCCTACTAATACGTGAATATAACGGTTAGGACATTGGAGGCTTGAATTATTACTAACTTTTGTTTAAATAAGAAGTTAACTATTTTACAGATGACAACTTATTATCAGGTAGGCTTCTCCATTTTTTAATTAAGTACTCATGGTCATGTCGCTTGGGAAACATCGAAACGCCCTAAAAACCGGAGACGTGACCATCAACAGTAAGTAATGTGGGAGGTCGAACGTGTTTGCCGCATGTTTCTTATTTTGTACTCAGGTTGTTATTTTGTAAGTAAGTACTTAACTAAGAGAACTATTGAAATAAGAGTAATGTTGATAATTTTTTGCAATTGCAATTTTGTTATCCCTTATTGAAAACTTAAGAACTAGGTATGTATGAAATTAAATCAATATTTATGACATGAAGGGGTTTCCGATAGTAGAGACAGTCGGTGGGAAAAAGTGGGAATTACCCATTATTTTGTTTTTTATTTTTTTTTAATTATGATGGAACTGCATAGTCGATAACTAATAATTAGATAACTTTAAAACTATCAATTATTTGTGTCTTCATTTAATAACCAAAAAAAAATATTTGATCCGTTTCCAGTTTAGTAGATAAGATGGGACTAACTATTTTACAGAATTATTGGTACCTACTGTCAGATTCAGATTTCATTAGTCTACTAACTAAGAGTGATTCCCATTCGGTCACTATTAAATCTGGCACCAATGGTGTCATAAATATATTTTACAATTTACTAAAAATTAATTTTTCATTCTTCCCACTGGCCATTACAATTTTTTATCAATCCCCACTAATATTATAATGCGAAAATGAGTTGGTACCTATATTTGTTTGTTCACGCTTTATCTACTGAACCAATCTGCTTGAAACTTCGCATACACATAGTTAGGAGTACTGAAAAGGATATAGGGTACCTTTCATCCCGGGGAAAGGCACTGTTCCCGAAATTCACGGGAGTGAAGCCGCGGGCGAAAGCTAGTTCATTATAACTTTATCAACTACCTAAAGGAGTTTAGTGAAAGCCTGTGAATCATATAAATTGCGGTTAATTTAGCTCCCGGGTTCTTTTTCTACTACAAGACTTTGTAACCGGAGTGTAAACTTGTCTATAATAACTCAATCTCATTCAGGAGGGGCTAGTTAGCCTAGCGCGGCGCTCGGCAATGTTTGGATTGGTCGCCATTAGTGGCATTTTCTATCTTGAGCTCCTCCATGCTTTGGAAGACACGTTAAGCCGTTAGTCCCGGCTGCTATTGGTAGATGGCAGGCGATAGGCTATATCAGATGCCTTTAGGCAGCCTGAAAAATTTGACAGTTCTTGTTGGTCTGGTTTCCTTGTATATGAGGGTTACGGAGGTCAGACGGCAGTCCAATAACAATAACATAATCAAAAAAGACGTTCGAAGATTTTTATTACAAAAAACAAGCAACATCGGATGACTTCTTTTGGCCATCCTGTATAATAATAAAACAGTAAAAATATTTTATATATTATTCCAGATTTATGTTTAATCGACCTTGCACACCTATGTATCTGTGTTTTTCTAAACCATATCTCGAGGTTTGATATTAAAACCAGTGTCCAGTACTTCTGGGTGTCTACTACAGTTCCTCGTCCAAAATTAATTACTTTTCCTCATTCGAGACTTTGCTTGAAGATTTAATGCCATCTTATAAGCACACAATTATAATGGGTGATTTTAACACATGTTTGGTGAAAGATGATTACCGGGCCAAATCTTTGAGATCAATTGTTGATGCTAGTAATTTAGCCGTTCTCCCACTCACGGTTACTCATCACTTTCCGGGTTGTGTTCCATCTCTCCTTGATCTAATTCTGGTATCCTCCCCGGAACTTGTAGCCAAACATGGTCAACACAATGCTGACATTTTCTCTTACCATGACCTTTTGTATCTGTCTATCAAAATTCGCCCTCCTAAATTAAAATCGAAAATTCTTCTGCAGCGCAATTTTGGTGCCATTAATTATGATGCTCTGCGTAGTGATGCTGCGGAATGTGCCTGGGAATCTATTTTTGATTCAGAATCGGTTGATGAACAGCTTTCAACTTTTAACACAATGTTAATTGAACTTTACGATCATCACGCTCCCATCCGGCCGGTCAGGGTAAAACACTTGCCTGCTCCCTGGCTGACAGATGACATCAAAGCGCTCATTGCTAAAAAGCATTCTGTGAAGAGCAAGTTTAGGTCTGATCCGGACAGATATCGCGCTAAATATATTGAAGCACGTAATACCTGCAACAGGATGTGTAGGGAGGCCCAACGCCGCCATATTCACAAATCTGTTCAAGATGGTGATCCAGGTAAGGTCTGGAAATTTTTAAAGTCAATGGGAGTAGGAAAGAATAATCATAATGTTTCCAAATCTCTAGATATCAATGCTCTTAACAGTCATTTTTCCTCTTCTTCTGGCTTCGGTGGCAATGAAAAAATATCTATACTTAACCACCTAGATTCTCTTTCGACTCCCGACTACTCTCCCTTTTCGTTTAGCCCAATTACCGAATGTGGTGTTCAGGAGTGTGTCCTCGCCGTGACTTCTAACGCAGTAGGGGCTGATGAAATCGGTCGTAAAATGATAATTCCCATCCTTGATATAATCCTTCCAGTTTTAACTCAAATCTTTAACAACTCCCTTTCCTATGGTATTTTCCCTTCGATTTGGAAAAATGCTTTTGTCACTCCATTACCTAAAAAGTCCAATCCTTCTTCATTTTCAGATTATCGCCCTATTTCCATTCTCCCATTTCTGTCTAAAATCCTTGAACGTATTGTTCAGTCTCAGCTAAATTCTTTCCTTCTTGAAAACAGTATTATTAATCTCTATCAGTCAGGGTTTCGTACTGGACACAGTACAACCTCTGCTCTTATCACTATTACAGATGATATTCGTCTTGCCATGGACAATTCACAATTAACTATCCTCACATTGTTAGATTTCACCAATGCGTTTAATTCTGTCGATCATGACGTTCTCTTGAGTCTTATGCGCACCCTGAATATATCTCCATCGGCTATTAATTGGTTTGGTTCGTACCTTGGCGGCCGTCGGCAGTGTGTACGCATAGAAGATAACCTATCTTCGTGGAGCTACATCTCAGCTGGGGTACCTCAAGGCGGTGTCCTCTCTCCATTATTGTTTGCTCTTTTCATTAATCACATCACCGATAACCTTCAGTCATCCTACCACCTGTATGCAGATGATCTACAAATTTATTTCCACGCTACTATCTCTGATTTGCCATCTGCGATCGCTACCGTTAACAATGATCTGCAGCGCATATCTGATTGGAGTAGATCCTATGGTATAAGGGTTAATCCTTCCAAGACTCAGGCTATTATTATTGGTAGTCCTTATTTCGTTTCTCGTATTGACTGGAGTACTTTACCTTCCCTTATTTTTAATAATGAGCTTATTACTTTTAGTGATTCGGTGAGCTTATTACTTTTAGTGATTCGGTGAAAAATCTGGGAGTGGTATTTGACAAAACTCTTTCTTGGTCACACCACATTAAAGAAATAAGTAGAAAAACGTTTGCTGCTTTTGGTTCTCTGAGAAGACTCCGGAATTTCTTACCATTTGATACCAAAATTGCGCTGACACAGTCCCTTCTACTCCCTCTTCTTGATTATGCTGACTCATGTTTTATTAATCTCACCGAGGAACAGCTAAATAAACTAGAACGTCTTCAGAATCTGTCTATTAGGTTCATATTTGGAGTTCGTAAATATGACCACATTTCCCACTTCCGCTCCCAACTTAATTGGCTTCCTATTCGCCTTCGTCGCAACCTTCATATCTTGTCTTTACTATATTCCGTTCTATTCAATCCATCTTTTCCACCTTATCTGAAGGATCGTTTCATTTATCTCCATGATGTGCATGCTGACCGTAATTTACGTAGTTCTGTCTCTCTTAGACTTAGAGTACCAATGCAAAACACCAAATTTTTCTTTAACTCTTTCTCCGTCCAAGCAGTTCTCCTCTGGAACGCCCTCCCGCTTGAAATCCGGAAAGCTCAGACTCTGACCGGGTTCAAAAATCTAGTCAAATCCCATAACCTTTCTGCCTTGTCCTAATTTGCTTTGTATCTGCTCAGTTATTTATTGAGATATTTAAGTATGCTCTTATTTATATGTATTATATATATATTTATATGTATATATATATATATAAATATTTATGTATGTATTTATGTTTGTTTTATTTATTTTTATTTAGTATGTGTAGGTTATATTATATTATTTTATATTTACATCTTTATTTTATTTATATCTTTGTGTGTTTATTTATTTACGTATATATACTGCGCCTTCGCCTTTTGATTTGTCTTGGTTTTTGTTTTCCATCCACCCTAAGGTTGACTGGAAGAGATTGCATTAGCGATAAGTCCGCCTTTGTACCTTACCTAGTTTTTAACAAAATTATGTATACATTTGTTTGGTGCAATAAAGAGTTTTTCTATTCTATTCTATTCTATTCCAACATTGCTTCAATTTCTTCCAGGTGGCCAGAATGGAAGTTAGTTTTTGTGTTTTGGGATGAGATAATAGGTATATTTGATAGCTGTCTTGATTGAGATGGTTATTTTATAACTGATGGAAATCTGTACAGCTGTTTGAAGAAAATTAGTACATTTCCTACTCGAGTAAGTAAGTATGTACATGATTTCCAACGTTCACGGATTTTGAAATAACTTTAAACTGATCCTGTTGTATGCATGAAAAATTCTGCGTTAGTCTTAATAAGTAGATTTAATGTACCTAAGGTAACCCAGGAGTAAGGAGCTGTCTGCTATGGAGATTAAGAATTTTATTGTTTTTGTTTTTACATTGGCCACAGAAATCTCTTTATTTGAATTGAATTTTTAATTTTAATGCAAGAATTAAGTAAAAATCCATAATAATTAAAGTTTGAATGCTACGCGAGCGAAGTCGAGGGCACAGCTAGTTATTTAAAAAGATTTGTCATCACGCGGATAGCATGCGGTACCTATATTCCGATGAAATAATAATAGGTAATATAATATTGCAAAAGTGTTCTGTACCAGCAGCTTTTGTATTGTCTCTACATATAGCAGATTTTTTTTGTATGAAATAATATGTAAAATTATGTCCCTGTAGTATAACCTAATATTGCCGACGATATTGCCTTGGTGCGTGCGGACAGTATAATGTTCTTCTTCATCCGAGCATGTTTCCTAGTAGCATCTTCAGGTTACGCTTCAGAGCAGAGCCTAGGGTATGCTAGTCCTAGAATTAGTGGTAAATACTGGTTATTACAACAGAGTGACTGCCGTTTGAACTCTGACCTAAGATAATTAATAACTCATAAATAAACACATTTAGTCATGTGGCCAATGGGAAACATTGAAATAATTTTTTTTTTTTTTTTAGAAATTTACATTTGTGAAGAGGGGAGAATAGCTAGTGCCTAGCCACACGAGGTTCAGCTTCAATTATCCTATTTTTGATATTATAAGCATCGTAGATCCCGCAGTAGCAGCAAGTTTCTTCTCCCTAAACTGTTGTTGAAAAGAAGCAAAATATTTATTTGAAATTCCATACCAAGTTATTAAGTACCGACTTCTTTGATGGATTCTCAAACACAGACATTCACATCTTGGAATACTCATCTTTATTGTAGAGCAGACCATCAACAACTGTAGGCTCATCTACATGGCTCATTACCTTCAATATCCATACTAATATTATAAATGCGAAAGTGTCTGTCTGTCTGTCAAAACTTCTTGTTAAACTTCTGGACCGATTGTGATGAAATTTGGTAGGGATGTAGTTAGCGATCTGAGGTCAAACATAGGCTACTTTTGGGCGCGATATAACCGAGTTCCACGCGGGGCGAAGCCGCGGGGAACAGCTAGTATAAATATAAATAAATATATATATAGGGACAAATCACACAGATTTTTTTATCAATATGTGGCTATATCTTGAATATGATGGTATTTCTGTATCTTCAGCAGAAGCAATATTGCAATTTATAGTATTTATTTAGTATAAGCAAAATAAGTATTAAAGTGCTATGAAGCATAGTCATCATTGATATAATAATGTTTAAGTACGCTGCCCGAAATAAGAAGTTTGATTATTTTCCAAAAACTATAAAAAACTGACACTGCAAGCCCTTATCCCTAATTCACCAATTACCACGGGCAGCAAGTGATAAAAATGTTTATAGTCAGTGAGTACGTAATATTTATTCCTGACTATGGCAAAGCCAAAAGGAAGGGTATGTTTTTTTCTTCATCTTTGTAGTAGTATAAAATAAATAAATAAATAATCATAAATACTTACTTCAATAAATTTTATTAGTATGTTTCTTACAAACTATTGTTACATAATGACTCTCTACACAACTACATATTTTAGAGAGAATTATGTGTCATATAGATACTTTAGTACTGTTATCTATGCTGTGATATAGATTAGCTTAAAAGTCAAATATACAGCCTGTATAAGCTAAGCATGCAGATTCCATAGGCTATTCACACTCTTGACAACTTAAGGGTGTCACGAACTCGGCCGCTACCATCTCATTGCCTTGGATCCTTCGTCATAGCACCCAGTAATATCACTGTCTCTCTCTTTCTTTAAACCAGAACACAACAATGCAAGCACTCACAACTTATTTGGAGTAACCACAACAAGACTATTCTTTAAAGACTCCAAACCAAGTTGTTAAAGGTTTAGGTATACACGCACCCTACTTGACGTTGTAGCATCAAGATAAATATATTAATGAAATACCACCTTATATATGCACACCAAATTTCAAATGAGCTGATGATCTGATAATATCAGCATTAATTTTAACTGAAAACCCACCGCAAAAGCCTAAGCTCAAAACTAAATAAAATACATCAAAATTGGTCCATTCATTTGGATGCTAGAAGACACAGGCAGACTTTAACAGCTCAACTTGATTTTCATTAGGGGTTGGAAACTATAAACATACTAACTTCACAATGGAATGTAAATAGTGTATCATCTGAAATATTTGCAAGTAAAAATCTAAATAGATGTTGCATGATATTTTGACATTACTGAAATAAATTATTTAAATTTTATGAGTGTTTGTATATGTATGTTTGTATGTCTGCATTGCTGTGATAGATTTTTTTAGTTGTTCTACAATGGGTCCAATTTATCTATCAGAATTATACGGGTCAGTTCAAATTTTTTGAGATATCTAAAGGGGTAAATATGTATAATGTGTTGCATTTTATTTGAGTACTTAAATAGGTTTCACTTTTTATTGATATAGTATGAAGAATAAACATTCAAAAAGCACTGTGTAGCACTGTGTGTGTGTGTGTGTGTAGATCACAAATAAATAGTTGAAGGCAAAGATTATTTTTGCCATTGATTAAATACATATTATATGTTCAATGTACACTTATTTATCATACAAGATTTAGATTTTACTTATAAGATTGAAAAATTCTTATTGGTTCTTTTTGGTTTTCAATAACATCCAATTTATGACTTTTATTTATATTTTAGATGCCTAATTAATACATTAAAGTATCTACACAAAATTTAAGCGAGTCTTGTCAGTGGTCTTTAATTTAAAATTTCCATATTGCTCCAAATTTTTCCAATTTTTAAAATATGAGTACTTACTCATATTTTAGAAATTGGAAAAATTTCTTACTCAATAATAAGAGCAAAATTTTAGGATGCCGAATGTTTTAGTTAAACTAAAGGACCTCTGTGATTGTTAGAATAGGTAAGATGTTGAATTACAGTCTATACATTCTAGCTCTAAATCACAATATTTCAAGATTTCGAGTGGAAAATCTTTGGTCGCCGGCCGGTGCTTGCTTTCACATCCTGTACTTTGACTAGTAGTCAAAATACCAAAAGTATTTTTAAGTGGCTCACGGTTTATCAAATACATAAAAATACCAAATACTAGTAATTAATAAAAAACAAAACCATAATTGTAGAACTCGCAGTACCCGCTGCGTAGAAAGTTAGTTCATTGAGGAGCAATGAAACCGGCTGGTCGTCACGCTTATTCACTTGGATCACTTATAATATCATGGATTTAAAAAAAACTGAACCTCGAAGTAACTTACTATTAGAATTTGTGTGAGGTTTGCCTTGATACATGGTGAATTTTTTGCAAAACACGACGACTACGAAAAGAGTCTATTTGGTCTATCTATCAAAACAAGCAAGAGTGAGGTGAGGTGAGGGAGGTTGGATCGAATTTAATAATGTCAATGTCAACCTAATGTCAACTGTCAAATCGATATGAACACGCGATCAAGTGTTGCCTGTATATGTTTTACCACTCCCGGGGTTAATTTGTCTATCTAGCCCTTACGTTTTTGGATCGCTTGGATCGTAGCGTAGCCAATGGAAATCTAGTATCCTACCCCTACGGGAGACAGGTGTGATGATATGTATGTACTTACTTAGGTAAGTAGATAGTATACTTAATATGTGCACAACGATGGCTTTATTAACACGAAATTGGCAATGCTTACAAATAGTGAATTTTCCTATTTTATCTTCTCTATGTCATTGTTCTTGACAAAACGTCGTCCCGGTAGGAAAAAAAAGCAGAAGGCACCACGATGTCACATCTCTATTTAGTTTGTAATGTGGTTTGTGATGTCACATAACACCGAGGGCTTCACCGAGGGGGACGAATGACGGGGAGTCCGAACGGACAACGAGACACTGAAGGCCCGACCCGAACTGTGTAATCAAGTTCATAGAACTTACTTCTTAATAGTAATCCCCAAAATCTGTGCGCCCGCCCCTAGGTTCCCCGGAATTAGTCAGATTTTGCAGTTTGGCAACCTTGACCTTGACCTAGAACAAGCCAGACAGACAATGTCAAATAACATTACTTTCCTTTCGACGCTTCCAGAAAAAACGTGATTACAGGCACAAAAATACTTAAGGCACTAAGGTGTGTAAAAGCCGCGCGCGATTCCAAATTCTTTGATTGTTCAATACGTAGTAGTAGTAAAAATAAGTAGGGCCAAATAAGGTAGGTACAATATCAATAGTCATAGAATTTCCAATTCCTTAGCAATTTCCCGGATGTATCCTCAGCTGCAGAGCCTAAAGTATCTTTTTTTAATCTTTTCCACTTTGCAGTTAGCAAGTGAATATACGAATATTCATTTGCTAACCCCTGTTTCTCCCAATGACTGACTGGTAGAGAATGCTCTTAGCATTGTCCGGCAAAATTATTTCATATTTGTCTTATGGAATTTTAAAGTTTTAATAAATAAATAAATAAGTATCCTGTTAAAATAGTTTAATTAAAATCAACATTATAAGATAGCACACGTAAATAATTTATCATATATATAAACTATATAATTAATATCAACATTTAGAGAACATTAGATTTATGGTGCAATGTTTTAAAACATTCAGAAGTACCTACCTACTTCGTTGAATATATGTACCATAAACACAATTAATAACATCTGTGTTAATAGTTGAAAAGAAAATGAATAAATATAATCTAATAGAAAGTATTCAGATTGCCCGTCTGTCAGTTTATTTTCTTTATCAGGTCATTATATCTGAACTTACTACATACGTCTAGCATTTTGTGACAATATAGGGGTCTTTTGCCATGATAGTATTTTATCCATTTTAAATATTCCCTAGTACAGTCTACCAAACGCATTTGTTATGACTTTTAAAGACCAAGAGAGCATTAAAACTTTTCATTAATAAGATTGATGAATTAAGAGTTTATAGCTCCAAAAATTCAGTCATTATTTGAAACTGGTGCGTTCTGTGAGACTGTGACGTAGTTAAAGAGTTAATTAACCCTGACGCTCAACAAGTCAATGGTTATATAACTCTCAGATGGTGCTGGGATAAATTAGAGTTTGTAGGCCTGACGCATCATCAGGTCGAAGTAGCAATCATTGTCGATAGACACGCTGATGCCGCTGTAGTAGTTCATGAACTCTTCCAATGTCACCTGAAGAAAGAAAATTGTTAAGTTAATACAAAAAATAGTACAAGGAAATTTTCTATGTTTATCTAAGAGAAGAAATGGAAATGAAAATATCATCTATAAATCCCTAAACTTAAAAAACGCTGTTCATATTTGTTACGAAACTTTTTGTAGGTAATTTTACAGCTATTTCCTTGATTTATTAAGTAGGTATTTAACTTTGGTACCTTTAGTTTGAAAAATAATTTTAAGAATAACGTCTGTAGTATCCTAGTCTAGCTAGATGTAGACTTTGTATAAAAAGTCTAACTCTAATGTAGACAAAGATGATCGCAGATTGATGATGGACCTTTACGTGTTATTTTGTACCTTTCCATCAATAGTGTCCTTAGTCTCGAAGTTAGGAAGGAGCATGTTTTTTGGGCTTGCTTTTTTTTACCCGGCCCTGGAGGAGATGCCGTCTCTGCCAGGGTTAGACACCTGTTCCTAACGTAATTTGCCGGTTTTCGTAAGATTCTCCTGAACTTATTCGCTACGTCTAGGACATGAAGGTTGGCCAAACGCGGGAGTCTCTTAGAGCTAAAAGAAAGCACAATCGAAGTATTGCTCACCTTTCCATCAACAGTCCCCTCAGTCTCGAAGTTGGTGAGGAACTTGTTGAGTATGACATCGGCAGTTTCCTCTCCGCTCATGTACCGCGGGTGCGAGTTGACGGAGTACACCCCGCGGATGTCCTCGACGGAGATGACGCCGTCGCCGGACTTGTCCAACTTCTTGAAGGCTTGCTCCACGATGGCGCGCCGGGAGTCCGACATTGGTGGCTGGGAATGTAATGCTTTAACATGCTAGACACTTTTTAGAAGAACTCTGAGACCAGGGTGTGCTTGGTCAATTGACCGTGACATCTTGACGAAATAAGGATGATGTACAGTACATGCTAGATAGCATCATCATCATTTCCTGTAGTAGAAGGGGTTAGTCGACCATACAAACCTTGGTGTTCTTCGGAACCGCCTCTCGGCCTCTGGTCCCTTTTACGATTAAGTACCTAATGGCAGCCGGGACCAAACCCTTCGGAGGCACGGAATCATCTTTAATATCTCATCAGACAATCATGCGATTCAAGCCTGCAATGTTCTTGGCAAACTGAACCCAACTAAAAAAGGTAAGTATGATTTCCGTGAGAATTGAATCTACGACCCTCGGAAATACTTACAGGCCTTAACAACTGGACTACGGAGGCAAAAATACACTACCACCGACTTACCTGTGAGCACTTACCATCAGGTGGGCTGTATGTCTGTTTGTACAGTAGTAAACTAGTAAGTACGTCATTAAACAGAATTTTTCGATACAATAATATTGCGGTTTAGACTCGTTGGCAAAAGCCCAAGCCGTCTCATCTTAAAATCGATCACGTTAGAGTACCTTTTAGTTGACTGTCTTTTTTATAAATACAAGGTAGATAGGACATACCTAATTATGGTTTTGAACCATATTATCTAAGTGACTCCAGTCGTCACATGTTACCATCACGCTGCTGCAAAGCAAAATCGACGTACTTATATGTGAATAATGTGACTATTCTCCAAAGGTAACACTTACACGTATTTGCCTAAGAAACTCATCAAGGCTGATGGAACCACTGCTATCGGTATCAAATCTCTTAAACAACTCTTCAGCATCCTGGAAATACAAAAACGAAACAAGTGTCACATTCATTATCATTTCACCAGCAAGAAATCTACTGCTAATCTTAAGGCCAGTAGTAGCAGGAAGTACCTAATTTTGGAACAATTAGATATATGGGGGAGGCCTATTCGCTTCTCTGCCCTGTCGATTTCATAATTCAATAAATTTTCAATGAATCCAGCGTTTTTGTCTGTCGTCTTCCAGGTGACTCCCAGATTTTCTTGGACGTCCATGTTCTACTAAATGGGGACTAATCCAAAACTATAGTTATATTGATTAAGTGACATAGCCATAGAAGTGGACACAGGTTGAATGTGTACGAACGAGCATACACACAAATAATAAACTAGTTAGTGAAATAAAAAATATGCTTCGTTTTGTATTAAGTCATGCATGATACAAATTGCGCAGTTTAATATTTATTTACAAATGATGAGGAGATCTCGTTTTACATGCAAATTAGCTCTCACTGTGTTTTGAACTCTTTACATTTGTAAAAGACTAGGAAGGTGGCTGATTTAATTTGGAATCTATCCCATTTTCATTGTAGATTCTAGATCAATAAAGTGGTTACTTACAGCTTTGTTGAGTTCAAGTCCCGTCTCCTTGATCCCGTTGAAAAATTCCTCCCTGTTGAGCTGCTTACTGCCATCGTCATCCATGCGCCGGAAAATCCTGAATCATTCAAAAACTCACATCATGACATCACATTTATAAAGAGGTTGCTATTGCTACTGCCTTTAGAGCAGACCACTCGCTTTCTAACCATGAGAGAGAGCCATTATCTTTCTGCTCCGATTTCGAAAAATCATATAGACTCGGGTGACGATACCTACCATTGTTGTTTGTTTAATTTTTGGATCATATTTAATTTACTGTTGCCTGCGGTTCCACCTGCATGGTGTTCCTTTATTATGTCACCAGTGTAGCCTATGTCCTTCGTGTATCTCCAACGTGGAGAGGTAGCAGATACAGTCAATTTATTTATTTAAACTGTTGCCCTTAATTAAAAATAATACATTAGGTGGACTTGATGCCATAAGGCATTCTTAATCTTGTATGTATAATTTGGGAATTTCTTCTTCTTCGCCAATTTCCCAATCCCAATCTATATATATAAAAGGGATATTATTAATTGCACATCAAATAAATAATCACCCATCAATTTCTGTATATCAAATAAATTATTTTACTTTAAATTAAATTAAAAACTTGGTGACAGAAGCAACTAACGGTCAAAAGACGACTTTGTGACAGAAGGTAGGTTAGGTTATGGTTATACAGTGACCTTAACAGTGAGCGAGCGAGCGAAGCGAGCGAGTGTCAGACTTGGTGACAGAAGCAAAACAAATTTTGCTGTGCAATCAGTAATTTTGATATGTATTTAGGTTATTTTTGCATACAAAAATTGTTTTTATTGATTTGCGTTTAAATACTACCCTATATAAAACAAAGACGGGTTTTTTACAACACTTATAACTCGAGATCTGCTGAACCAATTTTCAAAGTTATTGATTCGTTGGATTTGTCTCCGCCCCGAATAGCAGAATACATCTTTAAAACATTGGAAAACGATTTAAAAAAATAGAAATAAATGAAAACATTTTTCCATACAAAATGTCCGTGGGCTGTGTTGTGACTAGGGTGTAAGGTAGGTGTAGGGTAGGTGTAAGGTAGGATAGGTGTACGGTAGGTGTAGGTACAGTAGGTGTACGGTAGGTGTGCGGCAGGTGTAGGGTAGATGTAGGGTAGGTGTGGGTAGGTGTTGGGTAGGGTAGAGGTAGAAAAAATGGGCAGGACAACGTCTGCCGGGTCAGCTAGTATTATATAGAGTTGGCAAAGCACAATGTCAGTATCTTCTACAGAAATTATAGGTAATATTATAGATTCTGTTGTATCTTCTATTTAATATATCACCCTTCACACCACACAATTAATCCATCTTTGCTGTTCCACTACCTCATCCATCTACTTTCATGTTAACATCCTTTCTCGTTAACGTCAGATAAAATAAACAACTGACCTGCCCAGCCCCAGGATCCCGGAGGCGCCGCGGGACAAGCACAAGAGGCGCAGTTTCTCCAAGGGATCTGTGGCAGAGGCCAGCGCTCGGGCACTTTTCTGCATAAGCTCCTCCTCCACACGCGAGGAGGCGGACTGTGGTCTGTGCCATGCTACTGTAAAAGAAATATTGATACGTGAGTTACCTGTCTCCCTTGCCGCTTCTACTATAAATTTCTTCCGATCTTACACTTTGACGACCTCCGTGGCGTAATGGTTAACATGCCTGACCGCTACTCAGGAGGTCCCGGGTTCAATCCCCGGTCAGGTCAAGATGAAAAATTATCTTTTTCTGATTGACCTGGGTCTTGGATGTTTATCTATACATGTATTTGTTATAAAATATAGTATCGTTGAGTTAGTATCCCATAACACAAGTCTCGAACTTACTTTGGGGCTAGCTCAATCAGTGTGATTTGTCCCTATATATTTATTTATTTATTTATTTATTTACACTTATCGCTAGTTGTCGACTTCGAGGCTTAGTGGGTCCTACAGCACCCCATCGCCCCAGAGCGATACATAGGGCCTACTGGTCGATGTCCACACAAGTGGCCCAGGTAAAGCTTTTTTCACGGCCCCCCGAACTTCCCCTCGCTTAAAACTTGAAAATTTTGCAGATTAAGGTACCATGTAACTAGATAGTTTGATGGTTGATGAAGTGGGAAAAATTGAGTCTTAGTTGAATGAGTGGCCTTTCTCTATTATTTGTAGATATTTTACTTCGTTGTAGATGGTATAATGTAGGTAGTGATGATGGACAGTGAAAAATAGTACTAACCCCGTTTGTAAGCTACTTTACATAAGTATTCAGTAGGTATGATAAATAGTTCCGCCGGAAGATCCGGGGTCACCCCTTGGTCTACAGACCGTTTAGACTCAAGTACATCTTGTCTTGTTGTCATATACTTATATTTTCGAGGTAATACAACCATGTAGATAGATCATCTGTTCCGGTCTTATAAACAGTACCTATGCATGGACGCTTCAAAGTATCATCATATAGGTTCCGCACCATTAACCTAATCTAAAATTAGTCTATCCAAAGATATTAATGTAAGTAGGTAGTTTTATTTAAGGTCACAAAGATATATGGAAATAAATGAAAAGAAATTTGCGTAGAAAATTTTTTTTCTTAGGAAAAACTAGCAGTCAAAGCTGTTCATCTTTCTTTCAATTTTCTTGTTCTTTCAATGTTTATCTTGTTCATCGCCACTTACAAACAAATACGTAACTAAGTATTAAATAAACTACAACGTTCAATATCTGTAAATGCAGCTATGAAGAATAAACAGGTATTTTCTATGAAATTCTTTCAATACTATTGTATTTAGCATATACAAATAAGTCATGAGGGCCATACCGTTGCTATGGCACATCGACCGCCCGGTGCTAACAAAATAATCGATACTAGCGTAAAACTATAAATAAATTGCCGTGGTACAATAACACTAGGATATTTGTAATTTTTCTATTGAAGAAACAAGTAAATAGTTGAGTAGGTAACTACTTACTGATGACTTACATTTTCGTCCTATCAGAAATATAACATCTATTCTTTCCGATCTTCGAAAATAATATTGGGGGGATGAGACTTGAGGCAAATTGTCAACTCGAGCAAAACTTAAATTGTTAAAATAAGTACACAAGTTAAGCAATTCTTGCCATGCACAATGGTTCATGCATCCACCCATGTACCTACCAGCTGATTCATTAAGGCCAAAATAGGTACCTACCTAACAAACTTTAGCCTTTTATAAATTTTACGTTCTTACATAGGTATTAAAAAAAATATTATTTAAATATATTTTATTTATTCTTTTATATTGATTTTATTTATGGGGGTAGATTTGCTTCGTATCTTCGAGTGTTCAAGTCAAAACTATTGTAAATAAACACACGTTTAAATCTAAGGTCAAGGCTCCATTGAAAATTAGGTCGTGAAAAATGGAAACGATTTAGGTATATGTCGACAAATTATCGTAAATCTATGTAAACGATCGCTTTTACACAAATTTAACGGATAATGTTTTGCGAGTCTTAAAAAAATCAACAAGAGATCCTAAAATAACTTACTATTAGATCTAGTTTTTGGTTTGCCAAGGTACATCTTAAAATCATTTGTATTTGCACCACTCGACCACTAACACAAAGCCTTGAAAAGGCTGAAACACGTGTTTTATAAAACAGTTCTCATTGCACTACGAAAATACGTCTTTAAACCTTCAGAAGCACTGGGTAACTGAACTTGTCAAGACATTGTTTGAAAAGTTAATGGTTTGATCGAGGGCACACCGAGGCCAAGCGGTTTCTTGGTCTGGCTTCAGCATTTTACTAGAATGGTGAAAAAAATTTATACTAAAAGAAAACAGTATTCTCGACCACATGAAGATGTTTCTTATTATTCTATCACCATTTCATACAATAGTGACAAACCACTAGACTACCAATTTGTATGAATACTTAGTTACAAAATATTACGACCGTTTTTATGCAATAAGTATGTACCTACATCAAAATCATGTTGAAATAGCTATGTGACTATTAGGGACTTTTGTAGAGATACAATTAACATTATCATCCAAGCGTGTTTCCCAGTTTTATCCTCATGCAGCTTACATTTCAAGAGCCCAGAACGACAGCCCCGACCTTTTTACCTACTTTTCACGAGGAAACTATACAAAGGAACATGACAATCATGACCAAGATTCAATCTGAATAATACCTAAGTAAGTAACTTACCTATTACCATCGATAAAATATTAGTAATATTTTATCGATGCTATTACGTAAGTAATACCTTACTTATAGTATTCTGTCATCTGTGGTATACTAATAATCAGTCATTACAAAACATGAGACAGGCAAAATGTCTTCTCACTCTACTCTACCTCTAATGTCGTACTCGTACTGTGGCGAAACATGCTAGGGCCAGAGTTTATAGCGCGCTAATGACATACGCGCTAATAATAAGAAAGTAAGTAGGTAGGTATATCACAAGCGGAAATAGGCTACGGTGACCGCGCCTAAAATTCGCGGGCCATTGCTTGTCTGTCAATTGTTCGTCAAACAATAAGGTTTCGGGAAATATACTAAAGTATACTATACTTATGCCATTATTTATTCCCTAAGGTGGTGAATGTAACGCTACCCTACCCTATCGTGTATACGTTTGCGTGTTCGCACGCCCTTAACTCTGATCGACATGCCACCAATTACATAGACTGGACATTATTAAAAACATTAGCATGGCAACCCGTTTATTCTAAGTTTCTTTAAACCTACCTCTACAGCTTTCGTGCTTTGCAAAACCGTTGATCTGGTCCCGCTCGACACAGAATAAGTAGACAATAGTAGGTATACCTGTATCCGACTGCCATGTGGTGGTCGGTAATTAAATCACGTAAGGCCAAAAGTCGGTTTCAAAAACTCTAACACCAAGGCGTACAAAGTCAATTGACGTTGCGTGCGTGCGGCCCATGAATTGACGTTGAAACTGATGTGGGATGTTCTTATGCAGGTATTTATTAGGTATTCTTGCGATGTTAATTTACTTCTAAATGGTGTTTAATTAAAAGTCAAACAATAGGTACAATCCATAAAATAATCCATGGTAGTATTGTGATCTAACGACACAGGTCAGCGCTACATATATTTAGGCACATATTTAAATTGTTAAGTACATACTTAATTCACTTGTGCTTTATGTTGTATCACTCGCCCGCATTTCCGGCAAACCTACATTACATACTACTTACCTAAACTACATTTACAGCTTTTATGATAATAAGCTGATAATTACAGAGGCATATTACTGCAATACGGGTTTGAAGGGTGTGAGAGGCACTGGGCGAAGTGAAAGAGAAAAGACAGGAAAGCAGTCAACTGAGGAAGTTACCGGAAAAGCGCTAAAGTGTGTGTGAGAGACAGAGAGAGGTGGAGTGAAATTACTGGGTACGTCTAAACTGTGTCGTAACATCATACCTTGACGATGACCATTTCACGAACGCAGTCTGCCTTCTAAACACGCAGAGCTCTTTGTCAACCTAGGTTGGGCTAACTTAATTCTGTACTAACTGTTGCCCGGGGCTCCGCTCCCGTGGGAATTTCGGGGGATAAAAGATAGCTTATGTGTTGTTCCAGGACTTCCAGGGTCTAAGCAACCTATATACATTCCAAATTTCAACTAAATCGGTTTAGCAGTTATCTTGTAAAAGAGTACCATACACACTCTTTCGCCTTTATAAACTAGCGACCCGCCCCTGCTTCGCACGGATGCAATGCCATATAATACCATGTATAATACATACAAACCTTCCTCTTGAATCACTCGATCTATTAAAAAAAACCGCATTTAAATCCGTTGCGTAGTTTCAAAGATCTAAGCATACTTACATAAGGACAGACAACGAGAAGCGACTTTTGAATACTATGTAGTGACTAGCTTTCGCTCGCGGCTTCGCCCGCGTGAATTTCCCACGGGAACAGTGCTTTTCCCGGGATGAAAGGTATATGTCCGTCTCAATACTTTTATCTATGTGTATGCGAAATTTCCGGAAGATTGGTGCAGTAATTAGGGCGTGAAAGCACTTTCGCATTTATAATATTTATTAGTTAGTATTTCTACGCATGAATACGCTAGGTGTGTCTTTTCTGTTGGAGATGTAACAAATACCTGTAAACTGGTACTGTCAGAGACTTACCTCCAGAATCCATGATGTCTATTTTTTCACCCTTACTGGTTGGCTTGGGCGCCTCTTGGTTGTTATAGTTAAAGCAAGCTGAAACAACAAACGAATAATATTTGAGACACATTTCAACATAATACAGTGATACATAATACTTAAGTAGATATTTAAGGACGTTCTATAAGACAAGAGGTGGCGTTCTGTCTATACCTACAAATTTTGGATGTTTTATCTAAAATAAGTATATATAAAATTTTACTCTTTCTAGTATCATTTACTACTGTGAAAAGTATTAAATAGTCACCCTGTATATTATACAGAGCATTTGGTCATGTAAAAAAAAAACATGTCACGGTAGGCGTCGTAGGATGTAGATAGCTCTCTATAAGAGTGTCAGCAAACATGAAACTTGAACAAACTTTCTTATCGATATCTTGACATTGGAGGTGAGTCAAGACATTATTTATAGCTTAAAGGTAATACGTATAAAATACCTTAGTACTAGCTGTAGGCTGTTGTTTCTCACAAGAAATTAACATGTCCTGATAAATTCCATTCGCATGGAGATGTCGATACTACTATCTACTATCTCTGTTATAATCTTCGTGGTTACAATATGCTTCTACCCGACTGCGCCAGAAGGAGGGTTATGTTTTTATCTATGCTTTTTGGTTATGCTCGAGAGGTGTCGACTCGTATTTAACTATTTACTGTGAGTGACACTGGTATATCAAAATAAAAAGGCGGATTTTTGGGGTTAAACTCAAATGTTTGGCAGGCTATTAACTAAAGATTCCAGCTACCAAAGGGAAGAAGGATCCTAATCCTAAGGTATAATAAGTATAACACGGTAGCCAAGTCCCAGAATATAGTTAGTCTTGAGGCGATAAATCGCTAGTGATTAGCTATTGTTAAATAATTAGGCCCCTACATACCTACTTAGCTAAAGAATGATAAATTATTATAAATATTTAATTATGTAATCAAATCAATCGACTCAGCAATTATTTACTCACCTTACCAGTCAAAATGTACCTAACAAAACAAAACTTCCCGCCAATGTTTTTTTTTAACCGAAGAGAAGAACAGCCTACTGTCACTGGCCAGTCCCAACTCTATAATGTTGACGACATATAAACAGTTATCCCTTGCTACTAGTAAAATCGATTTATGTGTTCTATTTAGTACGTTTATAGAAAACCACACATGTTTAAGTATTTATGAATTAAAATCACCGTTGAGACGACAAGCGCCCCAGATGTTTGCGAAAAACTACCAACTAGGCTAAGGCATTATGATTCACACCACGTATGACGCAAAAATGCTAAATGCATGCGACAATAGACGACCTTGTTTAGAAAATAATTAAACTTTTTAGGTAAATAAACGTAGGTACCTACTTAAGTAGCTGTGTGGTCTTCGGCGGGTCTCCTGCGGCGCAAGAATAGGTAGACCACCATTTCTTCACTTCTCTTTTTTTTAGGATTATGTAGGTAATCGTCTATCAAGTGGGTTATATAGGGGTCTTTTGCCTCTCGGCTTCGGACGTGGTTCCTTTTAAGACCACCAGATGGCAGCCGGGACAAACTGGTTTCCATCTTTCCATCCCAAGTATACAATCTCATATTAGGTTACTCTTAAGTATATGCGATTATGACCGGGAGGTTATGGGACTCATGGGTTCGATTCCCACAGGAAACATACTTTGTTTAGTTGTTTTCAGTTTGGTTACGACATTGCAGACGTAAATCACCTGATTGTCAGATTCGGTGCTTCGCGAGTTAAGCCGTGGTCCCGGCTCTGGTACTTATCATCGCTATCGTCATAGGTCGACAGGCGGTTCCGAAGAACTCTGACATCAGGGAGCGCATGGTCGATTGACCGTGATACCAATACGAAATGATGATCTCTGCTACCTATATCTATACAAGCCAAGAAGTGGCTATGGTAAGATAGACTAATCTTTATTTTTTCATTGGAAGAAGAATTGCGGAATATTTACAGCAAAAGTAAATTAGTTTTCAATTTCTATAGAAACTATCGTAAAGACGCCTGGTACAAAGTCCATCAATAACGGGCCTTGTAAAATAAAATTGTTACACGCTTACTATACCTATAGAAAATGAGTAATTATGTCATATGATGGCACGATATGGAGTCGATCAATAAAACCCCAAGGATTCCCATCAGTCTATACATTTTTCATTTATATTTTACTGACAAGGACATTAGCCTTATTATCTATACTTATGTTGTATATTTATTATAGTAACCATAGATTTAATATAGAAACCAACACAGATTTATTGTGTCTCGGTGAATATTGAAGCGTCATATAAGTTAAGTTTCTACTTATGTACCTAACTATTTAGTAATTTCAATTTCAAATAAGCATTTTGACTTGAAATAATTCCTAACTAATTATTACTACCCACAGAGAAATTACCGTTAGGTGGTACCTACTACTACCTACAAGCAGCCGCCCTGGAGTGCTATTTTTGAGATGTCTCACTCAAAATCAGTTAGGTAGGTAAGTAGGTATGTCGAATGAAAATCATTCGAAAATGAACGATAACAATTTGACTCACCGATTTTGAGTTTTTCATACTCGTACATATCAAAAATAGCAAGAACTCTGGCTTCGCATCAGTTTCAGTGATTTCTCACTGCAACAGTTGCGAGGAAAACAGTTTTCAAATGACTGAATTTCAGCTTCAGTGTTTGTAGAGATTTGTATGACTGGCTTTTCACTTTTTATGGATTTACGAAAAAGTAGTTAAATAAGTGGTTCACAATATGATCCACCCACCTACACCCACCAATAATGACTTTACCTAGCTTATGGAGGGAGAAAATGTGATATCTTCACGCTATTAGAGGCTCTGTTTCTGTTCGAAATTATACGGCTTGGGTTACAACCGGGTAAACGCTGGGACGATTAGAGAGAAGGGCGCTGTGAAGAACCGTGGTAACACCCATGGCAAGGGAATGGAGATTATTGGAGATAGGTACACAAATCTAGCAATAAGGATACTATGGTTTGAGGATAGTTCAAGTCACAAACGAATGCAAGGGACATGTAATGTAAGAAACTGAAATTGAGGCAAACATTTGACACCACGGTTGCAATTAAAGCTAAAAAAATCATGGTCATAAACAGTGACACAAGCTTTAGTCCGACGATGTAAAAAAAACTTAAGTTTTGAGTTAGGATAGTGGCATAACTATATGACAATATCTAATCTATCTACCCCTGCTTCACCCAGGTGAACTAAGTAGGTGACCGGGCAATGTCTGTGCCCAGTACTGCCCCAGGGTTTGGTAAGTAAAGATATAAGTTAGTACCTACCTACAAACTACATAGAGAGGAGCTCGATAGACTAGTATATCCCCCGATATACTAGTCTATCGAACTCTTCAAACACGTGCGTGTTGATCTAATGTTGATAATGCAAATAATGGCAAATAGAGTGACGAAGTGGAGGACACTGACCCGATAGCTTAAAAAAAATTACTTATCGACAGGACCAAGAAGTAGAAGAATAAGGACCGTGTAAAAGCGTACTTTGAAGCGTAAGCTGTAGATGCGAATGGGAAACACGCTCGGACGAAGATATAAATACCCACCTATCATGGGGTACCTACATATTAGGTACCTACATACATTACATAACTAAATGTTGTTTCATACTTACCCGCCATTGAGGCGCTGCTCATTCTGCCTCGTGTGAAATCAATCTTGGATTATTTGAACTCGGTTATAAATTAAAAAAATATTTTCAATGTTATAAATTCGTACAAACAAAACAATATTGTCCAGTTTGACAAGTTTTTTTTAATAAATACGTAATAACGTTAATATCTACATTTGTCTATTCTTCTTTCGTTGAAAGGTTTTATGGTTTATGTAAGTAGATAAGATTTTTATACTATAAAATAAGTAAAAATAAAGCGGAAACGCTGTTGTATTTATTTAAATCAGGGGGTTTCCATCAACTGTTTTATCAGGTCCGAAATTCCGAAAAGAGTGAGTAAGCGAGATGGCGCAATACATGAAATCTAAAGCAATAAATAGTGCTTTAGTAATATTTCTGTGTTAAGTAGTTCATGGTAATTCCTGGGGGCTCATAATCTTTAAAAAACTTGCAAGGACAATATTAATTGAGAGAGATGTCGCCTTGCAAATGTATTGCGTCTTCTCGCTTACTCAGGGTGGTAACTACCGTCTCTAAAAACCATACAAGTTCCAGTGAGTAAGCAAGACAGCGCAATACATGATGTAAGGCGACATCTTGCTTACTCACTGGATCTTAAATGGTTTTCAGAGATGGTGGTAACCCCCCGGGTGGCTTACCAGCATCTCTTAAAACCATGCAAGATCGAGTGAGTACCTAAATGAGATGTCGCATTACATTTTTTATCGCGCTGTCTCGCTTACTCATTGGAACTTGCATAGTTTTAAGAGACGGTAGTAACCCCCAGTTGTTTCGGGCCTGCTATAAGAGACTATAGTAACCCCCCTGAGTGTGGTGGGTCGTCCATGAACTAGCGTGAAAGTGTGGTTTGAAAGTTGAAAGAAGTCATCTCGGCTTGGATCGCGGACGAATATGCTACAAGTTTTTCTATTGTGTTTGGATTCTGCGAGCCGACAACCGACGGGTAAATACGGTGTTCGTTCGATTTTTTTTTTTTTTTTAATAGTTTATACGGCCATGGAATCTAGTCCTTCAAGGCCTTTTTTGAATTTATTAATCTTCTTCAGTCCTACTTAAGTCAGTCGAGTCAAAAATTCAAGTCAATAGTCAAGTCCAGTCAAGTAAGTAAGTCTAGTCTGAGTCAGATGGCTAAGTAAAGAGGTGGAAAAATTTCACTTAGCTATATCATGGAGATTTTGGTGACAAAGATAAAAAGTCACGTAATCGACACTGTATCACTTCCCAACACTCACGCTTGTTCACGAACACTGCGAATAATAATCCACCAATATTATGCACAAACACTCGATAAAACCTAAGTTTTGGAAATTAAATACAGCGCGGACATAGCGACAGTTTACTTTCCCTCCAAAAACTCCTTCGTTCGATTATGTTTTTTTCTTCTGTCAATGTCACAGCATTGCACGTTGATACTGCTAAATAACAAATAATCGACTTTTAAACTTTATTTATAGTTTACAATTTACAAATCAAGAACTTCGACGAGGTTATTTGTTTTGGTTAAGATTTAAACCACAAAAAGTAAGGTTTTTAACTTCGGTTTTTCAATATTAAATAATGGCACCAGGTAAAAAAGGGAACGTGCGTGGGAAACGTTCAAATCACCATGTCCAAAAAGATTACGCGGAGAGGTTGAATGATCTAAGCATACAATCATCAAGTGATAGTGATAGTAATTCTTCAGATGACGAGGGCATTCCTGCTTCGTTCCCGGTTAGCATGTGGGATCTAAACCATTGTGATCCCAAAAAATGTTCAGGCAGAAAGTTATTAAGACATAACCTGATCAAAAACTTAAAACTCGGACATCGTTTTTCTGGATTAGTCTTATCGCCTGTAGGCACTCAGTGTGTAAGCCCTAACGATAAAGATATCATACAAAAGAATGGGCTAGCTGTCATAGACTGCTCTTGGGCGAAAATTGATGAAACCCCATTTAGTAGAATGAAATCTCCCCACCCTAGATTATTACCCTTTTTGGTGGCAGCAAATCCAATAAATTATGGCAAGCCCTATCAGTTAAGCTGTGTGGAAGCATTGGCAGCAGCAATGTTTATTGCGGGACATAAAAAAGAAGCACAATTTTATTTGTCAAAGTTTTCGTGGGGCCATTCCTTCTTGGAACTAAATTCAGAGGCTTTAGATATGTATGCAGCTTGTACGGACAGTAAAAGTGTGATAGAAGCTCAAACCAAGTTTTTAGAAAGTGCTCAGAAGGAGCAAGACACCAGACCCATGTGGCCACCAAGTGAATCTGAGACAGAAACTGATGAAAGTTAAGCTTAAAAACCTATTTTTTAACTATAATCCATACTAATATTATAAATGCGAAAGTCTGTCTGTCTGTCTGTCTGTCTATCTGTCTGTCTGTCTGTCTGTCACCTCTTCACGGCTAAACTGCTGGACCGATTGTGATGAAATTTGGTAGGGATGTAGTTAACGACCTGAGGTCAAACATAGGCTACTTTTGGGCGCGATATAACCGAGTCCCACGCGGGGCGAAGCCGCGGGGAACAGCTAGTCATATATAAATGACAGTACTAACGTGAGTTAGGTGGAGTTATCTAGAATGTTGGTTGGTAAAGTAACTACTTTTCCAAATGGTGTGAATATACTTTTGATGGGACTCCAAGGTCAAACTATTAAGCTTGGCATATATCTCTTGATGGGGATTGAAATGATGCATATTTTTTCTTGCATTGACCCTACTGATGATTGTAGGAAATAAAAATTAAGTAATAAAATGTAAATATTTATCACTATCACTACATAGTATAAAACAAAGTCGCTTTCTCTGTCCCTATATCCCCATGTATGCTGAATTCTTCAAAACTAAGCAACGGATTTTGATGCGGTTTTTTAAGAAGAAGGTTTTTATGCCCATGCGAAGTCAGGGCGGGTCACTAGTTACTTTTAAAACAAAATTTCCACATTACCCTTGTTCATGTAGCAAACAAAATTGACACAAAATATTCATTTTTTTAATGTGTCTGGATTCTATGACCTAATATATAAATGATTAAGCTGAAAATGTTCTACTTACTATGGTTCTGTGCAATGGTTGCTTGCATTTTTGTCTAGCATTTACATGCATTACTTTGTATTTCTCTTATTTAAGTATGTATATAATAATGTATGAAATATTTTATAAAGTGTTTAAAATATTTTTATTTAAAAAAAAATGGAGCCAAGACCTACAACAGGTAAACTTATTATTAACTTAAATATAAGTACATTTGTTAAATATTTATTTATAATACAATATATTTTTATGTGTTGTTTTTGTAAATATAGTTCCTACCACAATAAAATTAGTAATAGTATAGCACTCTATAGGTATATCCTTCGTGGTTAATACTATCCTACTTACTCCTGCATTACTCAGCTACCTATAAATATTTATAGTTTGGTGATTATACCAAAGTATTTAATTATCTAGCTACTTAGTTACAATGATATCAATACGGCACTAAGTAAAGTTATCATAAGCAAAAAGTATTTAGATGTGCTTGCAATTAGGATTCTAATAGCAATAATAAGAAAAAGAGGAACTTGTTATGACTCAAAGAATTTGGAATCGCGCGCAGAGGCAAATTTATTTTTTAATCTATGTTACGACTACACCATAGCATCGCATAACATGATTCTAAAAGTTTATATTGCGCCATCTGTCGTTTAATACAGGAACTATTTGTTGTTTGTATCTCCTCATGCATGACTTGTCTTTCTCATGGTTCATACTTTTTACTGTGTAAATGTTTTTGCAATCCTACACTAGATGGCCTACACGCGTTTAAAACTTTGGGGTCCAAACAAGTTTTCCAACGTCCGTTCAGTCTTGTAGTATTCGCCCTTTTAGTTAGCGTCCGCTATCCGAATGCATAGTTGGTTTTTATCGTGTCTTGTGCTGTTTGTTCGGAACTCGCGGAATAACTTATTCCCCTACAATTTTTGTTGTGAAAAAAGTGGTGAAATTGATAGTGAAGTGTTAATAAGTGCGTTTTCATTCATGACAAGTTTGTTTGGAATTTTGTACTGAACTGCGAAGGTGAGTGAGTATTTGTCCATTTACTTTGATGCAACCTGTCACGCAGGTGTCTCGCAAGTCACTAACCTCTGAATAAATAAAAACGTCCTACAACTTTCCAAGATTTGCAAATACTTATCTCAAAACTCAGAAATTGTTTAAATAATTATGTCCTACCTTCCTTTGTATTAAGTGTATTTTATTTACTGACTATGATCTAGGTATCTAAGCTCAAAGTCTGACTTGGAGTGGCTTTATAAACTTTGTATTAACTTTGCCCTTAGGTACTTAGCCACTTCCACCGCCCTTCACTGTCCTTTATATAGGGTATCCCATCCTAGGTATTAACACCTATCCAAGTTATTTTCTGTTTCTTTATAATCATTATGATTGATGAATGGGAGATAAAATAAAAAATCTGCGCTCTAAAGTCAATGGTAGGGCTGTCACGTCAAAGTTTTGTTTAGTTTTAAGTGTCTTCCCTGCCGAACAGGTACCTATACCTACCTGAAACCAGGTTAAAAACATAAACCAGCTCATTTTTCTGACCATACATTTTTACAGCAACCTTTACCATTACGTTTCCGCTCAACCTGTATTTGGGTCATTCCAGAAAAATCGGGCAACTTGATGTCCGAGGGATTTCTCACTTTATATATTTACATTATACATTTTTCAATATTACGTAACAATAGATTACATTGTGTTTTACTAGTAAGCCAAGTTTTGTTTTTAATAATAATATGAATAAATATCGAAATTATTTTGTTTATACCCAAAATGTCAATCCCTAGCAGTGTCCGAATTCCGAAATTTTGTGTTCGATGGTCTTTATTTCTGAAAATATTAAATATTGCCTACCATTTGTTCACAAGTTTTATAATTAATAATGTCTTTACAATTTAATTCTGCAAGAATTATGCTGTGTAATCAATTAATTATATATTTTTTCTAAATTAGAATTATGTCCTCAACTTTTCTCGTCAATCCCTAGAGTCATTTTAAAATTAAAATTTCGCGCCTTCGTTTGAATGAAGCGGGAATGAGCGCTTGTCAGTTTAAAAGTACCACCACAATTTATCTGCGGGCAATACTCGCTTGGCAGCGGCCGTTTTGTAAAATAGTGCAAACGCGGCGGTTGCTGTGCAAACACGTGCTTGTCCAGTGAGTTCATCAATCCCTAGGTGAGTAATTTTAATGGTTAACTATTGGATATTGTTATTGATTTATTATTATTTACAAGTGATTTATCGGCCAATTGTAAAAGATCGTATTATGCGTGTTAAAAAAGCGATAATCGGCTTTTTATGTTTGATTTCATTCCAAATCGTCATTCCCTGAACCATCAGGCCCTAGCTGTCAAGAAACCTAGGGACTGACGGGAGTGGTGAGGGAATGATGTTAATTATGTTTTAGTATAAATATTCAACAAATTGTCATTCAATTTTAAAATTAATTAGTTATTATAAGCTGCTAGTGTGTTTAAGAATATAAATATATAAATAAATTATGGCAAGGAAAGTAAAAATGGAACAAAAACGGTCATTTTATTTAATGCAGTATAAATAAAATTATACCTACTTATTATTTTTAAATACATAAATCTAAATGGTAAATTTCCTTCTAGTTTTTTTTCGTTAGAACTTAACTTACCTAAATTTAACAAAACCTAGGGCATTTTACAATTAATAATTACATGTATCTAATTTTGAATACATTTGTCTATTTTATAGCAATATGGCGTATAAAAAGAAGCCTAAGATGTCCAAAGAGGAAATAGCTATCAAAAAATCAGCAGCCGCAAAAGCGCGTTTGGAAAAGATTAAAAGTGATCCAGTATTATAAGCAGAATACAAAAAGAAAGAAAGACTGAAGTATTTGAAAAAAAAAGAAAAGGGACAGAGAATGTCTGTTCAGAATGACACCACGTGAACAAAGAAAAATAAGAAGTGGAGACAGGCAGGCTCAGAAAAAAAGACTGAAACAAAGGAGGATAAGAAATGAGGAATTATGAAGAAAATCAGATTTTATAAAAGATTTAATAATTAAGCTTAAGGGGGCTATCATAAGCCAACTAGCGCCACCAATCATTTTATTTCTTTTACTCTAAAATCAGGTCAAAATGAAAAGATCTAAGAAGGCAGGTTGCTAGTAAATAACTTTTAGTATTTTTGGTATTACTTTTCATTAATTGATTCTCAGTACAAAGAAAAAATCTCAGTACTTACCGCCAAAAGTGGTGGCGTGGCATTATGACTTTTTTTCTGATTAACCAAAGTTAAAATAATGAAAAGTAATACCAAAAATATTAGAAGTTATTTACTAGCGACCTGCCTTCTTAGATTTTTTCATTTTGACCTGTTTTTAGAGTAAAAGAAATAAAATTATTGGTGGCTCTAGTTTGCTTATGAATTATGATAGCCGCTTAACACGAAGCAAAAGAAATACAGAAGACTAAAAAAGAAAATTGAGATATCAAAGATTCTCACGCCTACAAGCAAATTTGAAACAATGGCAGAAGATCCTGATCAAAGGAGAGAGCTTGTCAAAAATTGTTTAGTTAAGTGTTGCAGAATCAAATTACAGAAAATATTTCAAAAATTAAATCTCATCAAGTGAGATCACAATTTAAATTTTGTCAGGTCTTAAGTGGAAAAATATAAAATTCGGTTATTCAGTAGTAATAACTCTTTGTCACATAAAATGTTTCGAAGCAAAGGTTCTAAAAAATAGATTAAAACCAAAAAAAAACTTGGTAATCCAAACTGTTCACAAATTGTATGAAGATGACAGTAATAGTCGCACTGCAGCGGGTTAAAATAGGGCATATTACTTGCAATAAGTAAAAAAAAAAACAGCAACGGTATTTGTTAGACTCTAAAAGTTATAATAAATATATGATTCTAAATAAACACTTACTTATTTACTACCATATCGTCATAGTCCATCAGTCCCTAGGTATACCTATCAATCCCTAGATACCTTAATTTACAAAACACCAAATATTTCCTAAAATAGTGCATAAAGTGTCTGACCCTCTTAGGTGTGGTGTTATTAATGTATAACCCACCATATAATGTCAATAGACAATCTATAGCATCACAAAAGTGTTGCGGACAAAAATCTTTCGAAAATTGCCCGATTTTTCTGGAATGACCCATTTACGTATCCAAAAATAACCAGGTATTTAATTCCCTAAAATCGATACTTTCATTTACTTACCAGGTTAAAGACCGTTGTTTTTGGGTCTTCAATTTCCATCCCTACTGCCGAGGTTGAACCAGTTTACTCGTCCTGTGCCCTGTGTCCTTCGAATCTGCTCTTTTTATTAGGTTAGGTACATCTTGTACGTGCACAAAACACGGGCTCAGAAGAAAGTCCCAGTTCTTGAGGATAGTAACCTACATGGGAAGTGAACACAACAGGCAGGCTAGCACCAGATTAATTTACCAAATTACAGCAAAGAGAATGTGGACATTTTAAAGAAGTTTTATAGGTAGTTCTAAAAGGGCATGAAAAGATTCCTTAACTTGTCCAAGCTCGAACTGTAGCCTTGATGATGATGATAAGTATCCTATCAACACGTGTGGTGTGGAGGGATCATAGAATTAGGAAATCGCATGCGGTCTCTAGACCATGTTTTATTTAATCTATGGGTGGAACGACATGAATGCTTACTATCACTGGTTATTAGAAAAAGGAAAACCCGAAAGAAAAATAGAGTACAAACCTTTTAAAAGCTTTTCTATCACTGCCATGTTATTTAGACAGCATTTGTCATTCACTTTTTAGAAAGATGTTTTTAAATCACATAGGAATATAATAAAAAATATCCTGGAGTTAATGATTTCGTCTTTTTAGCGAGGTCTACGACATGTGCAGATAACATATAAATAATATATGTTATCAAAAAATAACGGTCACAAAATGTGACCACATTTTCGTTTAGTAAGTTTTCTTCTTTTTGTGATTAGATTTTTATAAAAATAAGTGGTAGTCATTTCAACTTTTATCCCTGTACCAAATTTCAGTCAAAGTAATTAGTTATGTAGACAGAAATGGAGCCCACCTGATAGATGTTAAAAGAGTTGCTTCCGTGTTTTTGAACTTAGATTTTTTTTCACCCTTGGAAACTTTATGGAGGGTCATAGGTTAGGTTATGGTTATCTTGCGACCCTCAAAAATAAGCGAGCGAGCGCTCGACTTGCGCACCCTTTGCGACACTCTGTCCGAGAATCCCACGTCTGTTGGTAAAATTGTCTTTTTATCTCTATTATACGCATCGGAATATTTTCCAACTGTATCTTACCCAACAAGTAGTAGATATTTAAGATTGATTGAATGTAACGACTCCAAGGAAATTTACCTTGATAGTTCTGAAACTAAAATATTAATAACTAGCTGACCCGGCGAACTTCGTACCGCCTTAGCGAAAATTAAACCGGTTTAATTTTTATATTTCTGTGAGAGACTTTCTTAATTTTTTTTTACGTAAGAACCTTGTACAGAGTATTGGAAAACTACAAAAAAAAATCAGCCAAATCTTTCAAGCCGTTTTCATGGTATGTCGTGACAAGGGAAAACGGGTTTCATTTATATATATCCATACTTAATATTATAAATGCGAAAGTCTGTCTGTCTGTCTGTCTGTCTGTCTGTCTGTCTGTCACCTCTTCACGGCTAAACTGCTGGACCGATTGTGATGAAATTTGGTAGGGATGTAGTTAACAACCTGAGGTCAAACATAGGCTACTTTTGGGCGCGATATAACCGAGTCCCACGCGGGCGGAGCCGCGGGCAACAGCTAGTATAGATTATAAATTGAGCGCTCGAGCAAGGGCGGGCGCGATAAAAACTTTTTTTTATTTTTCTGGTGCGTTTCCGTAAGGTTTTTCTATCACAAAACCAACAATATACCAATACATTAAACAATAATGTTGTCAATTGTCAAACCAGTTCCGCCAAATCAGGACCATAATTAATAGCGCACCCTGGGCTCTGAAGCGTAAGCTGAAGATGTTACCGGGAAACACGCTCGGACGAAGAAGAAGAAGAAGATGTTGTCAATTGTTATTATTCACGTTTTTTTTTATTACATTGATAAACAACCTCCACCAAAATAATCAGTTCATCGAAATATTTATTATAAGTTAATCGTATATTATTTCTCTTTCCAGATTCTATGTCATGTGCCCTGTCATGTGATCGTCCTGTATTGTTTTGTATATGTTTAATGGTGTTATTGTATTTATTCGTCTATTTTTGTTACTGTTAATGGCATTCCAACGCCCAATAGAGAATCAGAAAGACAACACAAAATGAAGCCTCATCCAGCAGCCTCCACAGAAAGCTGCTCCTTAACATTGTGTCATCACAAAAATGGTTTGAAAAGTCCATCGTCGAGACACGATGAAAAATTTATAATTGAAATATCTAAGGATTCACATATTTCACCGAGAGAAAAAAAACTAATTGAAAAGTTAATCGAAACAAGAGCTATTTACGATGATGTTCGAAATCAACTGTTCTCTAGAAGAAACCTTGATATAAGAGATAAAACTAAGTTAAACTTTGATAGATCTTCATTTGAGAAAGATAATAATATTGAAAGAAGTAGCGCAACTATAAAGATCATAAATGTGGACAAAAATACCTCTATTGACCCAAAGCAATGTTGCAGTTGCTATAGCTGCCGTTTAATGTTCGGAGTTAATAGAAATCATGTCAAGCACTATCTTACTCGAGGGGATAGTCTATTGTCTTTTCTACCAAGTACTATAACAAAAGTCAGGCCACAAAAAAGTCGGCGATGTAGATCGCACGGGGTAAAATTTAAACAAGTTCGCTCAGATCCGTGTACATGTACTTTGAACTTATGTTTTTCGAACCCAATGCTTTCTAAGAATAAGGTATTTTTTTGGGATGATGGGAAAAATACATCCACAAAATCAGAAGATCAGTTAAAAATAAATAAAAGGAATATATTCAGTAAATCATGTGAAAGGAAAAAGCGTGCTCGAAAATATACAACAGAACTTCTCAAGTTTACCTCAAGTGACATTACACGCACTCTGTCAAATACTGAAAAATCGGTACCTAGATTGGACAGAGGAGAAAAATCTGCACTTAATGCTGATTCACAAAAGCTTTGTATAGAAAGGAAAATCAGAGCTACTAAAATGGCACATTTTTGTAAAGGCAAAGAGATGAAACAAAATCAATTAAACACAGGCTTACTTAATGTTTCACAAATTTGCGACCCACGATTTACGGCTATTTCAAGAAGTTCAAAAAATTCGATCAATTCTAGTTCAAGTCAAAATCAAAGGACACCAAAAATACAACTTATTAGAAATAGGAATGAATATAAGAAAACGAAGGAACTACATAATTATTTTGCTCAAAATCCGTTGACTAATAATTCAGGTACTGATTTTCCATCTTTACCCAACAACTGTGAGCCCTATATGCGTTTAAATATGATATATAAACGAGAGAATAAATGTATGAAACAAAATAAGCCTAAACAATCTTCTGAAAATTTTAAATCGAAGTCAATAGCAAGTTTTACTTCTAAATTTATTCCTTACAGAACGAGAAAAAGAAAAAGGAATATTATAGTGGTCAGACCAAAATTTGACGGTAAAGTAACAAACAGTCCTTATAAATTCAAGCTCTCAACTGGTGACTGTAATGGACCAAATAGGATTAACCCTTCGTTTAGTTTAAGGGCTTATCAGAATCATAGATTACATAGGTATTCTAAAACTCAAATTCCTCATCATAAATTGCCTAATATTTCAAACTCCTATTCTACAATTATCAGCAAAACTAATTTGACAGACGAATGCACTTCCATGAACCAGTATGATTGTGCTAAATATAAAAGTAAAGATAAGAGTAAGGCAAATCGAAAATTATTTTCAACTAATCCAAAACCATACAAATGGAAGCCAGCAATTTGTTCACCACCCACAAATAAATCTTTTCAAATATCTTCTCAGACAAGCATCGAACCGAAGTTTTCTAGCAAAACTTCTGAACTATCGCAAAGTTTTACAAAAATGAATTTTGAAGCTAAGCAGACTAGTATTTACCGTCAAAATTATTATTCAATTATACCTAAAGTAGATATTCTAAGCTTATCGCCTAATAAAATTTCTAAACAAGATATGCGCACAAAATCCACTTTCAAAGACTTAACAAAAAATAATATACAACCTACAAACAAAAGCAAAGTTAATACCCATTGGCATAAAGAATCCACAATAATCAGGCATATGCACTCAAATTTATATCCGTTAAAGAGATGTTTTAAGCTACAAAGTGATTCACAAATATATAGCACAAAAAGACAAAGACAATTATTTGCTGACACATCTCTTAAAACTGGTTCTACTGAATCTGCTTTAAGGTTAAATGTAAACATTGGCAAAGGGATTCATAAATCCAGATCAAGTGCCCCGTTTTATAGTACATCTGAACACAAATGTACACAAATGGATGCTTCTGGTCAAACAAACTCAATAAAGTCAACCTCTATGCTCAAGCATTGCCACTGCACTGAAAAATTTAAAGTTATGAATAACACCGCTAAATATTGTTTTCAAAAAGAAAGAGAAGAAAATTTTACAGATAAATATATTAAAACAAAATTTAAAAAAGACAGAAGAATGATGACGAAAAATAAAAATGGTTTGGAAATTTCTTCGGAAAAACTAAAACCTTTATATGCATTTGAACCAAAATCTGAAGAAAGTAGTTCTAAGAAATTGCTACTACGTACGAAAGTACGTAATTTAAATGAATTAAAATATCACAAAAGAAATAAATCTGCTACTACCATGATATCTATAGCGAAATTAAACATTACTCAAAAGTCTAACTATGGCACTAAACCATCAAGAATAATAGACACTTTATACCCAAGTTCGCAGAAACCACACTGTCAGAGATTGAATCATTTTATTTATGTAAAGGAAGATTTACCAATAGGTTTCAGTTATTATAACACAGATTTTTTAATAGGAAGATCTTCAAATGTAGTGTTATCGACAATAAAGGCAGTTAGAGAGCTGGAAAAAAGTAAATTTAATAAAAGTATTTCTCCAAAAACAAAAAAGAAATTTTCTCAAGGTCGTAAATTAGTTTACAATAGCGATTTTCAGTCATCTCAAAGATGTTCTTCAATAACCGAAGAACAGTTTCTAAATAATGTGCAAAATCCAAAAGTTTATTTAGCAAGCTTATTTACTATAAGTCCATACCGACGTGAGAAGGTACAGGCAATACCAATCAAAACACAAACGAGGCAGTTTAAATCTGCTGCAACAGATAATATTTTTGATTTAAAGAAATGCAGAAAGACTGCTCCACAGACAAATATTGGTACTTTAAAGAAGATGGGAAGTAAAAATAATATTCGTACTCGAACAAAAGCTGAAAAAATATGCAATTCGCGTCGTTTTGAAAATAAAGTTAATAAGGGTAAAGCACATCTCTATTTGGGAAATACGTGTGCTAGAAAACAAAGAGCATTCGATGAAAAATATCTCAAAACTAACAAAAATAATGTAGTTCAAACTTGCGCTAATACCACAGCAGATGCAAAAATAATGGATACAAAGGTATTTGATACTGCTACTCCTAATTGTGCAAAATTCAATCGTTCTAGAATGATACCATTCCTTAAAAATTGTTTAAACATGTTAAAATTTAAAAAGTCATTTGATGAGGCACATAGTTTTGATGACATGAGCAAAAACTACATTACGTGTCGACCTCCTAGTAATCCTAACTCTTGCGAATGTCAAACTATAAAACAAGGAAAAACCTATGAGTTTTTAGACAATAAAGGTGTTAAGTTTGGTTCTAATATAAGTTACAATATAGATGTTTTTAAAGAACGAAAAGACTATGATTTAAGTAATGTGAAACCTATGCCATCGAATTTTATAACCAATAAAAATGAATCACAGTTTGTCAAACCAAAAAAAGGCGCTCACCATAATTTTAGCACTAAAGACGAATCAAAATTTGCGATAAATACACAGTTAGACGACATTAAACTAGGCAATAAAAAAGCAAGCATTGTGAATTGTTTAAAACGCTGTGTCTGTGTCTTAAATATTCAAAAAGCCGCACAGCGTCCGAAAATAATTACTGTCAATAGAGTCACAGTGAAACACACTGAAAGACCATATATGAAAAAACGACAATGTGACGAAAATCTCCCGTTTCTTAATAAGTATGTGCCCAGAAATTGTAAAAGCTTTAGTAAACGTTTAGCTCAAAAAGAAATTGATTGCATGACGTTTAAAAACTTTAAACGTTACGGTTTTGAAAATTCCTGTTCGTTGTTGAAATCTGTTGATACATGCTCAGATTTACATAGAAAGTTAGGTAACAAGATATCAACAGCAGAAAAAAGTGTAAATTTTATAAAATGTCCAAGTGATTCGGATGTTATCATGAAAAATACATCAAATTTAAAAGAGTCTGGTTTCCTAACTTTTATAAGAAATTGCAAACAGAAATTTTCAAACTCTAATAAAAGTCTAAAAAAACCTTCCGACTCCCAAGTAAATAATGGGCTTGCAGCAATTAATTGTTTGCCATGTAATTTTGAATCTAGCGTACCACTAATAGAAAATTACAAATATCAATTAAAATTAAATCTGAATGTAAATTCGAATCAGATGCAAACCAAAACAAATCCTTATACAAATAAAAATATTGTAAATTTTTTGTTAAGTACTCATCCAAACCAAAAACTGGAAAATGCCTGTTATACTCATAAGATATCAAAATATGGAACAAATGTAAACAGAAATCAGAAACAAGATAATGAATTATTGAAGTCAATGGAAAAAGAAAAACCATTAAGAAGTTTTAAATGTTTATCAACGTCTATACTTGATGACAAATGCAAAACAAATTTTAACACTGAAATTAAACGAAACAGTGATGATAATTCATTAAAGTTGATTAAAAAAGACACTAAATTGACCGGTTGTAATTGTATATCAAAGTATAATTGTGAAAATTGCACTGGAGACTGGCGTATAATGTTAGAGAAACAGAGACAAAAAAGATATATTTGCAAAATTAAACCGCTGCCTGAAATTTACAAGTCAGGTTCCATAAAAATAAATAAAAAAAATCCATTGATAAACAAATGCATAAACGCATGTTATACATTTAAAAACAACTTCATAAGAAGAAATAATGACACTTATATTGAAAAAACTGAGGCTTTAGGTAATAGGATTAAATGTGCACAGTGTTGTACTAATAAGCAATACATACCTATGCGTAATAATAATATCGATAAATGCATTTGCAATTTGTCCACTTGTAATTTGGAAAAAAATGTCCACATTTCTGAATCCAAATTTGTTTTTAAAAAACAAGTCGATAAAAAAACTCAAGTAGAAGTTAAATACATTAAAGCTACTAAAGCCGAACAAACGGATAAGAATTGTAGAACCGCTAAAGTAATGACCCAGGACATTAACAATATGCCATCTTTCCAATCATATAAAAAACTCCCTTCCTTTCCTGATAAAAAGGTACTAAAAAAAAGGGATCCACCGAAAAGCATATTATATACAGGTTCAACAAACAAAAGTAATACTAATTGTAAAAGTTCGAGCTCTTGTCAGAAATTATCTAAGCATTTCGGATTTTCCGATGAAACATGTAGTGACTGGTCTGACAGACAAAAATATTTATTGTCACCTGAATCCCGACGATATAATGCACAAAAAACAGATCACACACTTGTAGATAATGGCATTCTCAAGCAATCGGATATGAGGCAAATTCAAAATTCTAACCCATGCTTCACTAAGTTCGATAAGTTAAAAGATCACAAAGAAAAAAAGGAATCGCGGAAGTTATGTCGAGATAGGTCTAATCCAGAAAAACATTTATTGTCACATAGTGATAATACCGTTCGCGTCACTGTCGCTCCTGAAAATCATAAAGTAAAACATATTTCTGAAAATGGTACATTAAATGCAGTTTCAAGAAACAGAATAGATTTCAGATGTAGTCAATGCCAGAAATCATCCAAACAAACGCCAGGTAATGAAAAATATTTAAGGTCATCTGCTGATACATCTGCAGGCGATAAAATTCTTAAGCAATGTTTTCGAAGACAAAAAAGTGCTCGTAAATTACGCTCTCCTGAACCTAAGAAAATTGTAACAATTGAATGTGATAACTATCCCCTTCCAAATAAAATTATGTTACATTATGTTCCTATGAATGACACATTAGATGCAGGGCCAACAAATCAAAGTAATGTGACTAATAAATGTCCCAGCTCTAGTAAAAAACTATCCAAGCATTTTGAATTTTATGAAAGAAGTTATAGAGACTTGTCAGGTAAACAAAAATATTTGTTGCCAATAAATTGTCCAAGACGTAATTCATTAGAAACTGATCTCATATTTGCAAAAGATGACACTTTCAAGCATCCGGATAAAGTGAAAAGTCATAAGGCTAGTATGAAATGCCAGTGTGATATCCTTAAATCAGACAAACTAAAAGATCGCAAGAAAAGAGAGAAATCGTCAAATACCGATATTGTAAAATATGTCAATATAATGCGGAAAAATAAACATCGTAACCGGCGAAGTCAATGCAAGTTGCCTTCACCTTGTATAGAACTACAGTTAAAGAAATGTAATGGTACTAAAGCTGTTGATAATATGTGTGGATATGAAGCACCATCTTTAAAACAATCTAAATTTAAAAAAGTAAAATCATCCCTATTTTCCTGTGGGGCCCATGCTCTACTAAAAAAAAATATACCACAAAAGTGTTTTTTTATGAAGGACACAGTAGATTCCGATTCAAAGAAAATAAATATCATGAGCTGTAAACATGAAAACTGTAGCCGCAATTCATCCAAATATGTTCAATTTCCGGAAGCTAGTGATGGAAACCGGTCTGACAAACAAAAATATTTAATGTCATCAAATTGCCGATGTAATTCATTAAAACGAGACATCAGTGATACACCTGAAAGTAACTGCCATAATCACCTATGCACTTGTAAGTTACCGTTTCCTTGTTTAAAACTACAGTTCACGAAAAATAATCAAACAAAATCCCTTGGTACAGTATGTGAATGTGAATTAAGATCTTACGAACGATCCCTCACACAAGTTAATTCAGCCGATTTTTCGAAAAAAAATATACTGCACGGATATTTTCCTTTGAAGGATTCGATAAACAAAAGTAATACGAATTGTAAATGCTCAAGCTCTCGTCATGAAATTCCCAAAAATGTTGAACTTTTTAGAAAAAGTTATAGCTACTGGCCTGGCAAACAAATATGTGTATTTTCACCAAATCACCTACGATGTAATTCTTCAAAAAATGACCACTTACCTGCCGATATTGTATGTCCTTGTCAATTAATATCTTCTAAACAATCATGCAAAAAGGTTAAAACACCCGAATTTTCATGCGGTGATAATTTTATTTTGAAAAATGATATGATACCAACAGATGGGTCATTAAATAATGCACAAAACAATGATAAACAAAAACATTATATGAAAAATAAATATACAAGTCCACATCAAATTTCACCAAAACATGTATTTTCAGAACTTCCTCGCAAAGGTTGGCAAAAATATTTATTTTTAACTAACGCCCCACAAAGCCAAAAAAGTTGTGTCCACAATAATATTGAAGTCTCTGGATTATCCTGTGGTGATTGGTCTAGTTCGCGAAAGTATTTGTTAGTAAGTGAAGCTTCCGATAAAACTGACATTACAGAAGACTGCAGGATCAATGGTTCCAAAATTAACACAAAAATCACATTAGATGCCAGTGGTAATCAAGAACAATACGAGGACATAAATAAAAAAGGCGAAGAGAACAGTATTCTGGCTACTTGTGAAATTCCTCCCTATATTTGTGGCAAATGTGGCAAGTGTTTTAATAAATCTAAAATTTCTTCATCATCATTTATATATATTCCGGAAGGCAAAAAAGAAAATAAGGGTACATGTAAATCATCTTCTCCAAAATGTGCTAAAGAATCAAGTTCACAAAAATATTTATTTTTTGATAATGCTAGTAAGTTTGCCTTTAAACAAGCTTGTCAGATAAACACGCCAGTTATTGATAAAGAAAATCAATCTCTTACATGTTTTGTCCCTATATTTGGTTTTAACGAAATTAATAAATCAAAGCGCAAACTGAAACAGACAATTAATGATAGCACCGACTTATGTACTTGTAAACTCCTTTGTTCTTGTCAAAAGTGTCCTAAAACAACAAATGTTAAAGAATTATCTTTTTATGGACGACCAGGTACACAAAGATTTCTTTTGTTAGACGAAAGTAATCAATATAAAGTATCACCACGAAATGAAAGAAATAAAGTTACAAAGGCAGGTGCAGTAAGTGTACAGGCGCAAACGGATAGCGAATCCCAAAACGATTATCAAATTGTATTCTTATTGCCGAATAAAAAAAATAACAATAGAAATAGTTTTACAGCAGATAATGAAAAAGTAAAAAAGGCTTATGCTAAAATTGATGCAAAATCTAGCGAAGAAAATAGCCTTAATGCAAAAAATGAAGACTTCACAATGACTGATGCTGAAACACAGATCAAAATTCATAATGGTGCAAAATTGCAGTTCATACCAGTCAATAAAAAGAAATATAAATTACCTTTCAAGGCTGCAAGCAGAAATTCTAAATGGTTCACAAAAAATAAAACTGTTGATATTAAATCGTTATCTGAAAATGGGTCCCAGACAGAGGGATTTTTTATGATTAATTTATTTACAGGTGTAAAAAGTCTTAGAACGTTTAAATCGGGAATTCAAACTAAAACTATGAAATTAATCAAAAATATTAAAAATAATTATTTTTGGAAATCTAGTAATAATGAAATTAATAATTTGTCGTATGACAAACATAAAATAAGCAAATCAAGAATTAAATCAGAACTTGCAATTATTTCCGAAATGAAAAGTAAAAAATATAATATTAAAAATCCAAACCCTAAATCGCCTCAGTCTAAAATTAAAAAAAATAAATCTAACCAGTATTCAGAATCTGACTTTAAAACAGACGAATTGAAGTCGTTCCCCAAAACTGCGGAACTAAAAACTTATAAATACAAACACAGACTGGCAAGTGAATCTGAACTCAAATCTATATTTATCGATAATAATAACAAAGTTGAGGCTCATTCTGAACCTAAATACCAGCTGAAATCTAAATTTATCACTAATAAATCCAAACTTATAGCCAATACTAAAACCAAAAAATCTAATCAGAAATCTAAATTCAAGGAAGTATCTGAACCTAAACCTAAAAAATCCAAATTTATATTTAAAACTAATCAATCTGACCTTAAGGCTGAGTCTCAACCTAAAACCAAAAAATCTAAACCTAAATCCATTAAATCTAAATCTGAACCCAAAAATAACAAATCCAAACTTAATGCTAAATCTGAACCTATACCCAAAAAATACAAAACTGTTGTTTTATATGATACTAATGATTCAGATAAAGAATTTAGAAAGAATACAAATATAAAGTCAGGGCATAACAAAGAAACAACAGGAAGTATGTCTTTCTTCAAAAGAAACAAATGCGTAAATCCTAATGTTGGAAAATGTGCAACAAATTTAACAAGCAAAAAATGTACTCGAAATGTTGATATTAATGTCTTTACGTGTCAAAGTAAACGCCCATTAAGGAGATTAAATCGCAAAGCCAAACGCAATGTGTCTTCTTCACTGGTATACCGATCCGCGACTAACAGACTTGAAGAACATTATATTACCAACTATATGTTTCACTACTTCAATAAAGATCCCAATAGAAGATACCAACCCAAACGAAAAATTAAAAATATGAGAAAAGAACCAGTTGATTTTGGGTGTAACTTGTTTCTGGGTTCACTCAGGAAACGACCATGGCTTTCTATTTATTACATGTGCCCATGGTTCTACCCTCACTGCTTAAGTTTGGTAAATTTTTGGAAACATTTTACTAACATTGTTCTATTCCTTTTTGCCATAGGAGTGTGGAGTCCTTGCATATTGGGTGTAGAGTTGTGTAGAGCTTTAATGTGTTGTATTTTCTGTACTGGCTAAATGGTAAAATATTAAATTTTTGTATATTTTATTTTATTTTATTGAAACGTATGCAGTACCTGAATTTCCTATAAAGATGAGCGCTCTTGTTCTCTTGAACTTCTTGATTGACAAATCTTATATTTAAAGAGATGTATAAAAAGTCCTTTTTGAATTTATTAACCAATTCCTTAATAAATGTATAGGGTATATAAGACTGAGTGATCAGTGGGTACATTACAATCGCAGGTTACATTTATTCATACTTAAATAGTCAAAGAGTTAGTACACAGTTGTTCCCAGATACATCCACGGGCGGGTTAAATCACTGGGTAGTTGGTAAAATAAAATGAACTTAGGCAGCTTTGTCGGTTTGTGTGATCGTCGTGTACAGAATGAATTTAGGATAGATTTTGAAGTGCAAAAACAAAGAGAGCAATATCGACCAAAGCGCGAAGTGTGAGGGAGAGCCACCCTCTTTATGAGTCAGAGGGGAGGACCCTTGCACGTATTGCGGTACCCTTACTTGCACTACGTACATTATCGATCCCTACCATGGCATGTTCGTTGGTCAATTTTAAATTTTTTTACGAATTAGAAATCATGGATTTTTAAAAACGTTTATCCGTACACAGTCTACTAAAAGACTCAGCATCATCTCAATGCAGACTGATTTATGAGTTACTTTATCTAATGTAATGTGCTTTTCATGAAGATATACTTTTTTTTAAATATATTTAAGTACCTAATAGTTTTTTGTAAAACAAGCGAGGGTTTGGCTGTAGTAGATTAAAATACACGTCAAGATAATGTCAAATTTTTTGAGGTTTGACGACAACTCTCTCCAATCTTAGCGCTTTCGGTTGCATCCCAAGCCGCGATGCCCGCGATTGCTTCTGTTTGGAGCACAGGATCCACCTCCTTACTTTTCTCTTCCGGTTCGCCTGGTTGCATCCTTGGTTGTGTGACCATTGTCGTGACGTGAAGGTATCGTCACTACCTGTGTGTAAGTAATTATTTAATAATCGCCTAAAACCTTCGAGCAACACGTGCTGCTTGAAGCCTAAATCCATATGTATGTATTTTGGATAACTTCGATAATTTTATTTACGCCAAATAATAGTATTTTTCATAGGCTTAGGCTCTGATTACGGCATCCGTCGTCAGTTGTCAGCGGAGAGTATAAATTGTTATTTATAAATATACATATAGGTACCTACCTACTTAGAGACTTTCACATCACAGAACTCGTTGATTATGTATTGATATTGCCGCTTTAAAGATGAATACTACAGTAAATAATATTAAAGTCCAACTATAAACGAAAATATTTATTTTTTGCCAATGCTACCTAGTAAGTTGGCCTTTGAACAAGCTTGTGAGATAAACAACCCAGTGGTAGATAAAGAAAATGTATATCTTACGTGTTTTGTCATCAGATTTGGTTTTAACGAAATTAATTAATCAAAGAAACATTTTTTCTCACAAAAAATGTACCTCTGAATGTAAAAGTTGCTAGCACGAAACTGAGTAAATTTTTGATCATATTTTCGAACGTGAAATAGGTAGCATTTGTGCAGACTGCAACTGGAATAAATTCTTTATAAATATCTCCAGGTATATTCCCGCATCTTAGCCGTCATTTATAGCCCAAACAATATATTCAAATGAGATGTTAAAACGCATGAGAGCAGATAGGGTTGACATATTATCTGCATATTTATTAGACGTGGTCAGTCAGACGAAAAATTATACACATGTGTGGTTATTCACAACCGAGCTTTCCCTAATCGGTTAACTAATTTATAAAAATGCCATAAAATAAAAGAGCTAGGTACCTCTAATGATGTTATTTTGATTAAACTTAGATAATATATCTTTTTATTATAATGTACATACGTTTTCTAATAAAAGATTAGAATTTCCGAGTCAAACTACTGCGGCGATTTTTAGGGTTCCGAACAAAAATGTACAACGGAACTCTTATAGGATCACTCGTGCGTCTGTCTGTCCGTCCGTCCGTCTGTCGCAGACAATTTTCTCCGAACCTACTGCACCAAAACAGATGAAATTCGGTAGGATGGCGTAATCCTGTGACCAAAACACAGATGTGCAAAGAAAATAATTTTTTTTTTAAATAAGGGTCATTTTCGGGGGACAAATTAGGAATTAAAAAAAAAGTTTTACAAACCTTACCGTGTTATATAAGGTGAATTAAAATCAACTGCAAATATTTTAAGGGCAGATTCAGACCACTAAACTGAACAACTTTCCCAAATAAACTTATGTCGAAATATGAAATTTTTTTTTTTACCTCCCATACAAATTGAGAATCAACTGATCTAGTTTAGTATGGAGAGTGAAAAATAAAATTTCGTATTTCGATATAAGTTTACTAGCTGTTGCCCGCGGCTTCGCCCGCGTGTAGTTCGCTTTTCGCGTAACCTGTGGAAACCAACTATCCAGATCTATAGTTAAATCTATAAGTAGTATCCTATTCCCGCGCCAATTCTATAAAGCCATTGCTACGATATCAAACTGAAAATATTAACATTCATACTATCACATCTTTGTCTCTAAAAGAGTAGACGCAGCCTATTATAGGGTCATTAGAAGGTGGGCGTGAAAAGTGGAGAAAATCTCAATAAATAGTGATGAGTTATTTAAATTAGACCTTACGACACGACCGTATGTTCCGTCGAACAACAACTGAACTGGCTTGCTGATTTGATAATTTTAAAAAAAAAGCCAAACCAACCAACTAATCAATTAAAATAGCTTACAATACAACACAACAAACGACCGATAAACAAACCAACCGTATTAATTGCCGTAAGGAAAAATTTCAATCTGCGTATCACCATATGCGAAATAATAATTAAAATGAATTCAGCGCCATCTATTGATATTTTATGTAACTAAATTATACGCCCACACACATTAAATGTGTAATTTTTTTAAAATTTCATAGAGACTACAGTGTGTTTTTGTCTTTATTGATATCGATAAAACAAAGTAGAAATTGTAGCTTTATCTATATTAAATACGTTTATGTAAACCGCATTCAACTCTGTTTAAAAGTTTTGAAACAGTGCTAGAAGTAAACTTCAATTGACCATAACTTCTTTTTCCCTTAACCGATTTTGATGAAACAAAGTTTTGACAACGCTCCTAATTATATAATCCACCTGTGAAAACCGCGTTCAAATCTGTTGAGTGCTAGTTTTGAAGTTATAACATACCAGACATAAAGAAAGACAGACAGACAGACAAAATTCGAAAAATTGTTTTTTTTTTGGTTTCTGGTACTCTTCTTTAATCGCCCCGTATCAGTTTTTTAGAAAAATATTTAATGTACATACACTCAATTTTTACTGTTCTATTATATGTATAGATAGATAGATAAGTACAAAATCCACATCCATACTTCCATATCCATACTTCCATACTAATATTATAAATGCGAAAGTCTGTCTGTCTGTCTGTCACCTCTTCACGGCTAAACTGCTGGACCGATTGTGATGAAATTTGGTAGGGATGTAGTTAACGACCTGAGGTCAAACATAGGCTACTTTTGGGCGCGATATAACCGAGTCCCACGCGGGGCGAAGCCGCGGGGAACAGCTAGGCCTAAAATAAATTTGCAAATGAATTTATTTGTTTCTTTTCAAAATTAATAAAAAGGAAGAAAATAATTCTAGAAAACAAATAAAAAACGAAATCAGAAAATTATTGTTTGTGACAGGATTCGATCCAGCTACTTCCAGCTACTTTCTTGAAACATTTCTTTACTAAAGTAGTAAAAAATTCTTAAAAATTAATACAAAACGAAAAAGAAGTAAGTAAAAGAAAGTAAGAAAAAAAGTAAGTAAAAAAAAGTAAGTAAAAAAAGTCTTGTCTAGCAGGATTCGAACCCTCGACTTAAAAAAATGATCCGCGACATCTACCGATAGGCCACCATGCGTTGCTTGTTACTGGCGAAATTTCAAATGGGTTTTGTCTATAGGTACGTAAATTTACCCCTTTTTTGGACTGTAAGAGTTGAAATTGTGAACAACCCTTTCTTATGTGAGCAGTATATAGTATAATGAAGACACTGACCAAATTTTACGTTTATAGCTTTTATAGTTTTGGTTTTGTGATGATAAATTAGTTTACCTCCCCATTTTTACCCCTTTAGATGTTGAATTTCAAAAAACGCTGTAACACGCCATTTGTTATTTTTGTTGAAAAGCATTCTTGTCACGTTTCAAGAAAATCGGTAAAGATTTTAATTTTTTTTCATACAAACTTTGCTCTCAATTTTAACCCCCTTACGGGTTAAATTTTGAAAAATCCTTTCTTATCTGAGCACTACGTATTAACATAAAACTGCGGTCCAAATTTCAAGTTTATAGATTTTATGGTTTAGGCTGGGCGTTGATTTATCATTTACCCTTGTTCTTTTATATATATAGATTTGGAAAAGTTGTTCAGTATAGTGGTCTATATCTGCCCTTCAAATATTTGCAGTTGATTTGTGTCCACCTTATATATCAAATGAAAGAGCTTGTTATGAGGATCTCAAATATATTTTTGTTATTATTGTAACATAAATAGTTTTCATTTTATTCATGAAAAAAGATGAAAATTGACCATTCCCCCACTGATCTCCGAAACTACTAAGCCTAATTTTGAAAATAATACGGAATATAGGTAATTGCCTGTAGATAACAGGAAACCCTACAAGAATTCTATCAATTGACAATTAAGTGGTAAATTTAATACAAAACGTTCACTTACGGAAAACACCAGATAGCGATAGTAGTAGTTAACTCGCATATCATCATAATCCTTTCACATTAACATACCACAATTGAATATAAAAACTGACATTGGCATTGTACGGAACCCTCCGCACGCGAGTTCAACTCGAACTTGACCTGTTTTTTTAAGTTAGTATACTTTCTTATTGTATTTATAACATTTGAAATTATTAGAACGATAAAAAAATATTCGTATGTTACTAAATTTCATTTTGGTATCATATTTCAATTCAAATTTAATTTAAAGACTGTTTTAGAAAATGACGTTCATTTGTGTGTGTATCTACCTAATGTACCGGTATTATATCTTGCACACATACCTAACCAGTATAAAATCTGATGAATATACGAATTCATAAGCCTCTAGGGTGCTATATAACAAAATGTAGAGCAATTTAAGACCCTTTGTGTTTCAACAGGGCGTGATGTTTCAAACTCGCGAAAAACTCCAATAAAAGAGACGTATTTAACGATTACCGACAGCGATGTGGGGGACGAACTGATTTGGTATTTTAACTTAAATTGGATTTTTTTTATTCATTAAAGTTCAAGTTTTAGGAAATTTTAAAGTTCCTTACTTTCCTAGTAGAGTAGGAAATTCCTATTTTTACATTCAGTGGTAATATTTAATTAACTAATAATACAATTCAAAAGCTGCATACTGCGATGCAGGACTATCGGTAGTTGTTTTTGACTAGGTAGTTACAATATTAATACCACGGTGCACTGAAAAATTTTGCTCACCCGAATGATATGAGAACTGCTTGCTCTGTGCTCAAAACTATTGATACCATCCGCAATAGTTTTTGATACTATTGCTCACAAGTCAACACTTGAATTGATGTTTTCGAATCTTGCATAGATTCGAATTTTTTAATTGATAATTAGTATTGATATTTGTATAAATATACTGCAAAATATTTAGCTGTAATAAAAAAATATATAATAAAAAGAATCATGCATAGGGATTTCCCGGCAAAATACACGCCATATTTTCCAACATGGCGCCCGTCTCTTTACGGTTCCAGTGAAAATTATGGCCTTGTTTCGTACGTTAAACTTTTATGCCGACCAAACACGTTGTTCGGCATAGGAAATGTTAACACAGTATTTTAACCATAGATGCCTTCTCTGTTCGCTCATCGACCATATAGATGTTCCGAAGATTTTATACCGCTTAACCGTAACCCACTGTACATCACACGCACAACACTTGTTCCGGTCATGTACTAATCTTTCCTTCCACTGTCCGATTAATCAACGGACTTATTTTATAGAAAATTAATGTACCAGCCACAATCCAATAATGAATTAAAAACAAGGATTTAATGTATGTTTTTTAACCAATGGAAGACCAGGCGTCAATCTGTTCGGACGTGAAGAACAACAATAACAATTGCGAATGTAAAAGGACAATTTCAGTATGGAACTATAAATGAATAGAATTTAATGTATTCAATAAATGAATAGAATTTAATGTATTCAACATTTTAAGTTCGTTTTAGATAAGTCATCTTACTTGATGATATGGAATGAAATTCCATTCGAAGACTGCCCGTTCGAAATCGGGGACAAGATTTAATAGATTTGAATAGGTGTTTATAATATTTAGAAAGTTTTATAGCTTGTTTATAGTTTATTCTGCATGTCTGCTGTACTGAAACATTAGGTGAAAAATTTATTTATTGCTTACTTATATATTTTGAATTTTGAAAAGCCCCGGGCGTGAGAGACCAGGACTCAGGGTTAAGTGGTATAGTTGTTTGTTTGTTTGTTATATCTTTATTGCTTTAAAATACACAGTAAATACAATATTATTAAAATCAAAAAACAATGGCACAACAATAAAGAAAAAGGTTGATTGGTAGTAACTACTTAAGTATGTATAAGTAAGTAAGTATATAGTTTACGAAATGCGTAGGTACCGCCTTGTATAGACAGACTTAAATTGGTTAGGCATGTTTGACGAATGACATTATGGCCGGCGATGAAAGGGTTGAGGTCAAAACCCCATTGTCCGATTATTTGTTTCAAAATGATGCAAATATTCGAAATAAAAAATGGAAAAATAATAATATTTATCTATGGCTCAAAAAGTCGAACTTTTTAATACAACCATTTGGACTATGCCCATACCAAAAGCTCGTATTTTGTCAATTTACCAAATTGATAGTACAAGTACGACTAATATAACATTATATAATATAAATAATACCAACATACCTAATACCCTAAGTAACTAAGGGTTACGCATATACTTTGATATAGGTACGTAAAAAGTACCTACAATAGGGGGAATGGCAAATGGTCGTTTGTTAGATTGTCAGGTTTATTACATCTCCGTTCCGGGTTCCGGGAGTAGACAGCACCGCGGGGAAAGTTGCTGCTTTGCTAAACTAATTATCCAACTAGCTTCGTTTCTATGAATAAATCTTATTTTATTACTAATGTCGTGGGCACTACGTTGGCTATTTATTTTCATACTTTATATCTAACTATATAGCTGCTCCCCACGTTTTTACGCCCGTTATGTACGTACTATACTATAGCATAAAATATCTTCAAGAATCACTATATCTATCTATTAATGTAAAATGATTTTTTAATCCGACTGATCTACTTTAGAACTACTGTTAAAGTTATAAGCGTTTAGACAAACAAATTCTTTAGCTTTGTTATATTAGTACCTGTATAGTAAGTTTATATGTATATATATATATATATATATATATATATATATATATATATATATATATATATAGTAGTAACCTCTATGTACCGTTACCACCATCAATACTTACGGTATGCTCGCAAAAATAATTAAATGTCAACTCTGGTTTAATGAGAATTATCTAATATATCAATTGAAGTCTTTTAATAAGTGTTAAACTTATTAAAAGACTTCAATTGTTATGCTTATGTTGTTAATATAATTTACCAAACCACAACAATATGGGGTCAACGACTTCTTTCCAAAAGTAATAACAACGGTATCAAATGAACCTTGTCTGCTAGCATGTCTATGTGGCTCTCCCCACAAATCAGATAGTACCCCATGCATCCCTCCTGTCATTCAAACAAGGCTTTTGAGCTACTATATTAGGACATCCTTGTGTGGGCGGTCAAAAAAAATTGCCTGGCGTTGCGATTTCCAAATTCTATGGTTGAAATTATTTTTTTAACATCCGCAAGAGATTGAATTTTCATATGCCCAGTTTTCATATGTCTCATAAAATCTAATAGTCATATGATTAAAATTTTGTGGGTGAGTGTACCCATTATATTTTCATTGTCTTTTTCCTAACGTTACTTCCCTAGCCTTATCCAAATCAATTTAAGGTAGAGACTCCAAGAATAAAATATTCATCCACATATTTTATAGTTCGGGAGAGCAGTAAGGGAGCGCGCCCCTTCTGGAGGGCTCGTTTGTATTTGTAAATGGATTTCAAATTAAAACCCCCGCCTTAGGGATCGTCTGCAACATTTGATTACGGAAAATCATGCTTTGTATCTGCGCGAAAAGTTATCTGAATGCAATTTTTACAACGCTTTTAAAATTTTGATAATTAATGACAAGCTGTACTTCCCGTTGCATACAAATCATATTCTTCTTAATAATATTATCGTGATAAATGTGATAATTCATCGGACTAAATTTTATACAAGAAAATTTTACTAAAACGATACAAAGTTTAGGATTTGGCTTCATCAATTTCATCATAGAATTGTGTACCACAGTCAAAAAATTATGAACATGAGAATGATACGTACATTTGTGGTGTTGTTACAGTTTCTAATATGAGCTGATTTTCAAAACACAACTTCTATCTTCTTCTTCGTCCGAGCGTGTTTCCCGGTTCCATCTTCAGCTTACGCTAAACACGACTTAAGTATATACTTCCTTTTATATGAGCAAGTATACCTGTTTCCGTCTTATTACCTGTGAAAATTATCCTATGCTAACACGTTCACGGAACACCTAATGGAAATTTATAATTTGCCCTAGCTCACAGATTGGAAAATTAAGATCTTTATATGAGATTTTTACAAAAAATATTAGTATGTGAAAAAATTAAACAAATAAATAAACAGATGACTGGAAGAGATCCCTATTAGGTAAGTCTGCATTTTGTTGTGTTCTATGTTGTATAATCAATGTTCTTTCTATACAATAATGTTTTTACATACATACATACAAAAAATTATATTCGACCGTGGACGATATTATTATTCTCATTGCTTATAACAATTTTCCGCATCGTGGTTTTCGATGTAGATTTTTCTCGTTACTGATAGGTAGGTAAGTGCTTGTAAATATTTTAAAATATTGCATACGTAAAATGAAATGTTTTACGGAATTAATTAGTTTATGATTTTTCCGACAAACATTTTCGGACCCATTTCGATAACCTCTGAAATTTCCGACCAAAAATCAGTAAGTTCATTTTAATGCTCTGAGTGCACGAATAAAGTCAAAGGGTAAATCAATAACAGTTTAATTTACTTATATAATATCACTCATATATTTAAATAAATAAATAAATATATTGAATAAATAAAACTATTTAAGTATAATTAATTTTATCCAACAAAATCTGAAATTCAATCATTCGTCTGTGCCTTTTTGCATTCGTTGTGTATGTTACCTACACACTTTAACTGCGGGATGTGAAAACAATGAAAAATAAACAATTCTGTATAATTTCGTTTTTGTATGGTTCCCTGATGAATTCTTTGAACATTACTAGTTAAGAACATGGATAATCAAAGGTACATGGTATACGTACAGTCACAGAATACCTAATTGTTGGTACAGTTTTGTTTTCTTTGTGATATATACTTCTGATTTCTACATAGATTAAAAAAAATATTGCCAGGTACTGACCGCGCGCCATTTTCTTTTCAATTTTTTTATGGACAATACGGACCGGAACTTCAGATCGGCTTAGTAATGACGTGGTAATGAAGCAACCAGCTAAGAACGGATCCAAAAATTAAAGTTAATATGAAAGAAAAATACCTATTCAATATGCCTACTAATATTGCCCTGGCTGGGAAACACACCTATTTTCCAATCATTATTATTATTACGGCCCACATGTTGGTAAGTGGTTACCGTAGCTCGTAGCCTCCAACACCAGGGGTGTCACTTGCGTCTTTATTATTTTAGTTAGTTATTAAGTAAAAACAGAATTACGAAATCGCGCGCGGTGAACGCAAGATTAAAATATGAGTTAAAATAAGTACCTACCTATCTTATTCTGACTAATAATCAAAGGTTGCCTCTGGCTAATTTGGTTTAGGACCCTTCAACCAGTCTTTCTGATGTGAAGTCTTTCTGTACGAGCACTTTTATCTATTCTGTGGTACGGGGTCGCAAAATCAAAGCGTATCTGATAAAAATATTTTCACAACCGCTTGTATTTATCTCTTGAAAACTTAGCACAGTTTGTGATCTTAGTTTCGAAGCAAGTTTCAATGGGCGCGGCCATGATCATAAATATTGCGTTTATAGCAGGCCGTATGCGTGACGATTTGAATAAACGTCGTACATAAAAATTTTACGATATTTTTGACGACATAATTGCATGTAAGTTACAGCTTTATGGGGATAATTTATTTCTATAACGTATTCTTACGTATCTTAACTTTAAACTAAACTTGCTTTTAAAGAAATCTTTACTTTGAGGGTTGAAAGACTAGCCCCTCGCCACAAAGTGAATTTTTATTAGTTTGTAATGAGAGTGCCGATCCTCATCTGGAGACCTTCATGAAGGAGGACTCCTGACCGCAGGTAGTCATGTTTATCAAGTTCCGTGGAAGACTGCCTGCAAAAACACCGCGCCACACGTCGCCGACACTATACGTGTTACTTAGTTTTAGTTTTAATATTTTGATTTCATCAAATATCTAAAAAAGAAAACTAAGTGCGATTCGGTTTCTTGATGATTAGATAGGCTGTAACCGTATTCTGACTGCGCTACCTCGAATTGATTATTGGACAAAAATTCATCTTTCGAACAATTCGGTCCAGTTACAAAGACAAAGCCCATTTCCACTGTCGCAAACTCCACACGAGACTAACAAATCCAATTACCAGTTCAATGGTTCTCCTTAATTACATTTAACACATTCAGAGTCTGAAACATTAGCTCAGTCCAGTGCCTAATCCCAAACCCTGCTCCGTCCTGTGCCCAACAAAGGGCAATGGGCGGACGAGATAAAAGGATTAAAATTTGTAAAATTTATCACGCTGTCAGGAATTAAAGTCTGCGAAGTGTGAATAGGTTTGATTTTGTCGCGATTTTAAAGATTTAGCTAATTTATGGAGGGTAACGGTCAATGTTGGAATTAAACGCTTATTTCGGTCTTAATATCTGTGTATATGTAAGGTAAATAAGAATAAAGAGATCCGCAGATAAATGAAACTTCCAAATACAATTCTATTCTTACCGCCTAACTTACTGCTATCCTAATACAAGTATTAAAATTGAATTCAGTTATTGAATTAATAAATAATAATTCGTCGAGTACTGATAATGTACCTAAACCTACCAAAAACATAATTTGTTAGCAACACGAGACCAATGACTCGCACTGCCAAAAAGTTATCAGATTTCCTGTAGTGTAGAGCTTGGTAGAGCCAAGCTTGCTCAACAGCTAACTACAAGGCCTAATTACACACCCTATATTTTAGTTAAAATATGTGTCTTGGTCGTTTCGCTACATTCATATAGGCGTTAAAGTGCACAATTTCTTTCATTGTTTAATAATTTTCTGTTTTAAAATAGTTCCTGATAGTAACGAAACCCTATATAGCGCTTCGCTTCGCTCGTCTTGACAGGTATTTACCTACAATAATTCCCTTACTCTCTATATCTATAGTCAAGCCTGTTTTTGTGTTATTTCTCTCTCTTTTAATTATTAAAAAATCGGTAATAATAGAAATAAGTAGAATTTCACCCATAAAAATACACCCTGAATTTGAGGCATTAAATTAGATAGTAACAGTTGTTTTAACCCTTAGCTCGGGTTACTCTCAATTAGGGTTTATGTGACCCGAATATAGTCTGTATGTCCCGACGCGTTGTTGGTAATAAATTCTGCCTAGGGTCACGTAATACATATTAGTACAGATTGAGTCTAGGGCACGGGTTTAGGATTTAAATTTGATACTTGTACCTTTCAAAGATTAGGTACATTTTCTGTAACATGAATAACATTAGGTACCTATTAAAGTTTTGAAGTAATTGGCTTAATTTAAACGCACATTGGTAACAAGATAAATAAACTTGCTACTTAAATAAAAACCAAGAAGTAGTTTTACGTTTTTTTAATCTTTTAATCTTTCTTTGTATCGTAAAGATTACAAAGTGTTATATTAATCTAAAAACAACACTGGATGGAATAGTCATTATCTTTGAAATGGGTTCCCCTTTAGTTATAGATCATAAAAAATCTCCTACCTGGACCTTACCGTAGTTAATTATACACCTACTCTATTTTTTTCCTTTTCGGTCCTATTAGGGATGAACAAAATATATTTATTTTGGAGATCACCCGATTAATTTTACCTTTACAGACAGTCATTTCATCCATCTTTAAGAGTATTAAAGGCGCAATAAAGTACAATTTAATTTATATTAATTTCTTAACACTATACTTATTTACAATTATGCAATAATTATGTACAATATAACTATTCCACAAGTTTTGTAAAACCACAATACGTAACTCAAGTTTAGTTTAGTATTATGATTTTGGAAGCAGGACTCAAATTTTGTGAATTGACGTTTTTGAAGAAAATGCTGCTGTGAAGTTTGTGGCGCCACTTCTTCTCCACTTGCGATTTGGAAGTGGTGGTAAACTTAAAATAAGTAACAATTGACGTCAATAAGTGATAAGAATATCCTATATTGAAAATAAACAATTTGAATTTGAATTTGGACAAAAAATATAGTATAGGAGTGCGACAGCGAAACAAAAATAATTTTATAAGAAAATCGTATGTGATTTGTATTTGTTTTTAATAAAATGACAGCTGTTAACTATTGCAGCTGATATAGATTTTTGAATAAAAATTCAAGCAATATTTACAAAAGACATTGAAATATATGACGTTATAGGCACAAGTGAATAATATGGATTACAATGGCCGGTATAAATTATACTTCCATATATTATGTCTGCACGAACCCATACATACATTTACGGTTTCTATTATAGCTCAGTAATTTTGTGTCTGAGTCGTATTATACATTTTATGCATAACTAGCTTTTGCCCGCGGCTTCGCCCGCGTGGGCTTCCCGGGATAAAAAGTATCCTATATCCTTCTCCTGGCTCTAAACTACCTCCCTGACAATTCTCAGCTAAATCGGTTCAGCCGTTCTTGAGTTATAAGTGGAGTAACTAACACGACTTTCTTTTATATATATAGATTACAGACATAAGATACAATTGAATAAAGGAAAACCTTAACATTACATACGAGAACTAAGATGAAATTAAGCACAATACAGTAAATACAATACAATATGGGATAAGACCGCCATTGTATTTTTATTTATTTCTATGCTTTTGTATTCACATTTCTTTAGTACAATACATTTATTACAAACAAACAAACAAACAAACCAACAAACAATCTGTGCCTCGCGTATTTATCTATCAATCTATCTTACCACAAACTGATACCTTACAAAAGTAACAGTGATCCCACCATCAAATTAGTTCCACAACTTCACCTGCTACTAGTACTACATACCCACTACAGTCTAATTTAAATTCATAAAGGCATCTTGTGACTGATTAAATTCGCTAGACACCTTTTAGGACGACCTCAGTGGCAGTAGAACCCTTTCTTACTTGACTACAGTACCTAATTTAACTAATACAGCTAATATGTTACATCTACATTATGTCTGGGACGTGACGTGCCCTTAGGGTATTTATTATTCAGTTTACTTAAATTTGAAGGTACTGTTTCAGTCTTCAAACACACTACCTACCTAATACTTACTGATATTTTCTTTATCACATTAGTTAGTTTTGATGTATAAAACAAATGAAATAAGATAGCCAGAGATAAATAAATTGTGGCTACATATATACGAGTATATCAACTTAGGATCTTCGATAGAGGTAACTGTTTATTATTACAGTTTGCTCTAACGAAACAAATGGGCCGTAGCTGATTTGAATGTGGGATATAAATTTTGACTTGCCATATTTTAGATATTTAGCATTTAGTATCTGAATTATCTAGGAAGCATAGCTAGTCTTGCATGAGTGAAGTATATTTAAAGTAACCAGTTCTTATCATATGTACCTAAAAGTACTTTTCTGTCATAGGTATTTCGTAAAGTTATATAAAAAAAGCCTATAAAAAAAGGATACCTGTTATTAGTTGTTCAAATTATCTTTTATTTTGTACTGTAATTACATAAGAATTCTCAGACGGACGCGCCTGTGATGCATTTATACGGAACACTATAAATTAAAGCTACAAAATAATGAAGCTATACATTTACAACTTTTAATCTCTCAATGTGAAAAGTTAAATACCAACCATCAAAAATAATGTTTTTTTTAATATTCATTTATAATTATTTGGCTTAAGATCGATATATCATCAATTAATCTCTACAACTTTGCAGGTATTTTTTTAGCAAAAGCACTATGTGCTCAATCTAAATTACATACTGCGATGGCACAGCGACCAAAAAAAAAACTTTTATCCTCCGTCACCAGAGCTCCCTGCTCAGCGCCTTCACTTGCCAGTTGGCTTTTAACAGGGCTTTCGGGTCCTTTCTAACTTCATCACTTCGCGGTACCTAGGATTCTACAATCTAAATTAGTGTTATACAAAATACGTTATTGTTGATAAAATTAATAACTCAAGTGTTAGACATCTGTACCTCGTTATTTTGTAGCGCAGGTTAAAAAAATGGAATGGCGGCATTGAATCAATTATATGAGCATCAGGGGCGAACAGGTTCCAACGGAGATGGGTTGTGCTAGCTCCCGAGGTGCCCTGGTAGTACCAGTTGAATAAAAAAATTACGTAGTTCGAAGTCTTGAGTTTTGTATTCTTACAAGTACTTACCAAATTACTTTGCGTGCTTCCCACCAGTTAGTTCAACCAAACTACTGCCGGCCGGCGCCTACTAATGAATGATGGGACTAACAGTAGTGGGTGGGCGCCGGCCGGCAGTAGTTTACATGAACTAACTGATGGCGGAAGCACGCAAAGTAATTTGGTATTTGTAACTTTGACTTCCGCAAAGTAATGCCTAATCTATTAAATATTTGGTCTTCTCCTTTCAAAGAGATAAGGTTTAAAGATAAGGTTTAAACATTTCAAACTTAAAAAGGTTCATAAGATTTTTTTAATTCATATTAGATTCATATCATTAAATTTTAATTTATATCAATTATATCTATCTCCTCCTAAAAAAAAATTGCCTGGTAGAGACCGCGCGCGATTTTCTAATTCTTTCTTTCTATACATGTGTTCGTTAAGTATGGGTTGTATCGTGGTTGTATCTTATATCCATTTATTATTACCTAGCTTTTATCTAAGTATAAGTAAAGTAGTAATGTATACATACAGTGTACGTTGCTATGAGAGTTAGAAAAGGTACACTTGATGTTAAACAACATTACCGCTGGGTGTTGCTCGTAAAACCTCGGGTCCACAGCAATTTGTTTCGCGTTAGGTTCTGTACCTACACTTTTACCCGGGTTTTTTCGCCCGGCTCTAGCAATCTTTAAATCTTCAAATATAGCAGCTCACTTACAGTTATTCTATCAGGTCATTATTTTTTAATAGTGTTTTTTTTTTATATATATATTTATTGAATAAGCAATCGCGTGCTCTCCAACCTACTCCCTCAATTTCAATGATCTTAATAGTTTCATAATATTTGGTATTTAAGAAGAAAAAAATTATCTACCTTAAACAATCGAAATTTTCCTTTGTTTTGTTAAATTTTCCTTTGCGCATAACGTCTCAGAAAAAAAATCCTTTTATTTTATTTTTATACGTATACAAAAAGGTACCTACTCACATAAAATTCCTATAACCAAGCTGTCAGAACACGAATTTACTGCAGTTCTGTGTATTTTTAGAAGCTTTATAGCCAGAGTGGCGCGAAAAAAAGATGTTTATTTCCCTTCTGTATCGCAAATGTACCCTAGTTGTTTTGGAAGTAAACCTTTCAAAGTACCACGTAATTTCCCTTTGGATCCACTAGTTTCGAATCAGCTTTTACATCTTACTAAAGACATCCTTCATCATCGAATGTGTATATTATTGTATAAAATGGTAATTTTATGTATTTCAGAAATGTAATGTAGTTCCAAACTTTAAAAACATTCTTAAAATACAAAAAGTTAAACCATACCTAAGTCTATTTACCTATTTGATAAACCTATCTCTCCTACAAAACTAAATAAATAAGCACGTATCGAAATACAATTAATATTAAAAACTACTATATATTCTGTGACTCAATGGTGCCAGTGGAAATCAAACAACACCTTCGGTGGAAAAGCCGACTTTATTTATAGTCAGAGCATCTCGAGCATCGATCTTGAGTTGGGAGCCTCCCTTGATGGACTGGAAACTTTTGACTCAATTTAAATCGGTCGGGACTCTGACACGGCAAGAAAATAACTTACAAATACAAAATGAAGATTGTAGTATTTGTAGATCAGGGTTAGGTAAAGGGTTACCCAGGTCTCTTGATAAGTTTAAGAAAATGTTATATGCAATGAATACACAAATTCTAATTCATGATTAATAAAAATAAAATAAAAAATCTACTTTGGTGGCGTATGTAAAATACTTACTTGAAAAAAATTAGGGGTAATGTCCAATTGTCCATACTTATAGCGAATATTACGCTTGAGCTGATAGTTAATGGTTTTAATATGCAGCGGCAAAACGATTTATTGGGCTGCGTTGATGTACAGATAATTGGTGATACATTCAGACAGTTTTAATTGAATACTGATGGCTGTCAGTCATTTGTTACATTTTACCATGTGATACAATACGAGTAACAATATAATTTATTTAATCAAAATGTTTACAGTCTGACGTTATTTATTTTTGTTATTGTTTATCATTTAGTCACTATTAGTTTCTTCATCTATGTTATCTCCATCTGTGTTGCGTATTGTTGAAATATATAGGTTTTCGTCAGTGTAATATTCTAGTATATTATCAATTACTTATACTCACCTTCAGAATTTACAAGTATATCTACCGAGAATACACAATTCTCAAGTTGCGAGCCTATCCAAAAACAGCTTTTGACTTAGCATAAAGTCCGCTTATAATTGAGCCATTTTCGCATCACTCCTGTTCAGCCAAGTTATTAATGCGAGTCTTTAGGTCGGCTTGGAATAGCACGGCAATTATTTTGCGTTTGGAATCATAATGGGTCCAACTGTCAATGGAGACTGTATTAAGTTCTAAAATTAGGCGAGTTTATTAAATTCAGGGCTGACAGTTCTGTGGAGTTAGATTCTTGACGAGTTGATAAATCAATAAATAAAATTGAAAAGAGATGTTGGTAAAATATTATTAAAAATAAAACTTAGTAAACTATTTAGATTTAGATAATAAATAAATGGAACGATAATATTTATAAACAAATTTAATCTGAAATTTGAAATAAAATAGATGGGACGATACGTCCTTAGGATACGTCCTGCTTTTGCAATAAGTCCGCTTTTGTACTAATTTCAGTTCAAATAATGATTCATCCGATATTGTATTGAGAAACTATTTATTCAAGTTTTCTAAATGTTTTACATAATACTTTGAAGCCTAATCTAATAAATATTTTGAAAAAACTTTTTTGAGAACGTTTCTCGGATACAGAATTCAACTGTTCTTACTCGTTTGTAAGTTGATTAGGAAAGTTGTCACTATTTTGAAGTGGAAAATATTGATCTTTCACTCTAAATTTATCTTATTATACTTACGGTCATCCTTGGGCGCGGCGTCTCCCCTCGCTACCAAGATAACAGCAATCACAAACACTACACGATTCATCTTCGCAGTTACTGCTCCAGTTAACTTAAACAGCTTTATATATAGGTGGCCGCGAACACCCACGGTCCATCATTAACTTCATACGACACGGCCTTGGCAATTGAATAATCGCAGCTCGTATTGTCATTGGATCACATCCCAACTAACCAAATAGACAAGAGATAAGTTCCAACATTGCATCTGAGTGAATTAATGAATAAATTTTGAATTAATCCAGACGGAAGATTACTTAGAAGTATTTGAAAGTTACTGAACTTACCTTCATATTTTCAAATGAACTAAATGGTTGTAGACTCGGTATTAAGTACTTAACCTATTAGTTTTGGCCATAGTAACTACCGGTGCACTAGTTTCTACATGATAATTATAATATGTGTCCCTACATTTTATAATCTGTGACTGGTGGGTAAGTCCACACATATTCTCAAGTTATGTCTCTAAAACAAAAAAAAAGAGGGGGAAAAATTAATCATACATGCTCGGCCTTTTTTAGACTTATCCTATAACTTGTGTTATCTACTTCTTTGTATATCTGCGCCTAGTCATTGTGTTGACCTGTGTCAGTGTCAGTGCCTACCTTTTAAGCGGTAATGCTGTTTTGATTTAGTTTACGATCTAGATTGTTATCTTTCCCTTTGTTATTGTTTTATTGGATCTTTTTGTTAAAGAATTGTTTTTGTTTTTACAATTTGCGCTCGAAAGATAAGCATTGGTGGTTATTAATGTACATTAAAATTGTGGATATATATATATATATATATATATATACTCGTATAACATTAATGTTATTTTTATATTATTATGTTAACGAACGTTTGCTTGCCGAAGATGTAACTCGCTAAAGTGAGTAAGTATTTGCGGAACATCAATAGATTCAATACTTTTAAAGAAAATCCTACGGTCTAACTAAAGTAGGTCTTGATTTGTTAGAAAGAATGAGTCACCCACCATATTGTCAGTTGATGCAGATGTGTTCCTAAGTGCAAGACGCTGTCGCCTGGGCCATTACACTTTGCACTAGATTCTGTAGTTTTTGTATATAACTTACTTCAATCGGCGCGGCGCTACAACCCTTTAGTCTAAGCCTCTTTCACTAAATTTATCCAATAGATAACACACAACTACACGCATAACACTTTCCCATTTTTTGGAGCTCTTCTTCGCCTGCCCTTTGGTCTCTTTTGTTGCGGCTTCCATCTGGTCATGACTTTTACAGCCCGGTGGTCTGCCTAGATGACCCGTCCGAGTCTAATTCTAAGAACATAACATTTCCTTGATAACGATATTGTACGAAGAACACAAAAAACGCAGTGGGAAACATGCGTGCAAATGATCTCACACACAAACGAATAAGTATGTATAAGACCGTGCGAAGTGGGAATCAAAAGCAAGAAAGTGGACTTTTCGCTTTTAACTAATCAGCTAAGAACGCAACCAGAAAAACGTTAAATTGAGATATTAAACGAAATAAATGGGGATTAAAAGTTCATTCAACAATCCGTACCTGTTGTTAAGTTGGCAATAAATTAGATTAAACTTTCCTCTGTAAAATTCATCTTGAGAAAATTAATTAAAAGAGATCTAAGAAAGACATAAATAACCAAAGTGTTCTGTCAAGTTTTTGACAAGATGAGCGATGGTAAAATTTGTCAGACTTACCTTTGACAAATATCCATCGGGCAATTGTGATAAATTGAAGATGTCAAACAAAACTTAAGATTCAATCATAAATATCTATATTTTCTTTAACGAATCTGATAAGTAAAAGGGCGCGAATTCACGAAATAGTATATTTATAGGTATGTGGAAGTTATGGGCGCTCGTAGTTTTTGAAGTCACTGCTTTGATGAATTATAGATAAAGTTTAAAAGTTTTTTGCTAGTGAATCAACAACTTTACCTGTATGATATTATAAACAATAGGATTTGCCCGCTACAACCTTCGGGAGGTTGAATTAATGTAAAATAAACCACAGAAATTCACAGAATTCTAAAAGCTAAAAATACAAGTAATGAGACCAATTTGTCTATTCAGAAACCCGACTAAAAAAGTTTGTAAATACCTAATAGTTTGGCTAAAAGATAAAAATACTTGAAGACTAAATAGAATTTGTTGATAGTCTTCAAATATTTTATGATATTTCTTTTTATTGGCACACATTTTAAATTAAATCTTTTCAAGTACAAAGGACATGCTATATCATATCCTAGCTTTTATTAAGGTTTGGTTGAAATAAACGCAGGCCCGAACATAATTAGGTGTCAAAGGGGTCGACTCCATTTTTTATCTTTTTTGTGTGAAGGGTCCTAAACGAAATAAAACAAAGGACTACCCACCAAAACAGTTTCCATTCGGAAAGGCTTTTTCGACCATTGTTTATTTCTGATTTACTCGACAATAGGGAAATAGATTCGAAATAATGTTAAAATGATTACAAAACATATTTCGTCACTCGGTTTCCCTCGCCTATTAATGTTTAAAGCTGCTTAGTCCACGCCAACGCCAATCGATACAAATGCGTTGGCAACCATCTTTTGTTGTTAGGGGATGTTAACCCCTCGTTGCAGACCACCCCGCGTAGATACGCTCCGATGCGCTGTATTTTTGTTTCGTTTTCTTTTCATTTAGCAGAACCCAAAGATTCTTGTGTCGTGACATTGAATTTTGTAATATTTTCCGTGTTGTGTACCGTCTGCTAGAGTGCATTCATATTTTCGTATGTAATGCCATACAAAATATGTTGCTCTGTTCTTTATTTTGATACATATGTATATGCGAATAAATCAAATTTTTTGTACGAACTCTTTACTAACATTGATCGTAGATCTAAGGTAAGAAATGTATTGATGGACACATAATACATTCAGACATTCAGTACACAAAATTTAATGAAAACACATTCCACGCAGAAGATATGAAGTTGGAGACAGAAACTCTGAAACAAGGTTATAATAACTTTAAATAAACAAGCAGGAAATCCACTTAACAGATGTTGCAACGACCAAGTTAAGGTCGCAGGGAGGACCCTATAGCTGAACTTTTGTGGTTAAAATGATGACAAAGGTATCACTACATTAACGGACGCACATCACTACTTATAGATTTCAAACAAACAGAATACCATAATATTGCATTGTGCTAAAACGGGAAAATGCTATGCGTTATAGTTATTCAAGAATATCTTGCGTTCTTGCGTAAGTCATCGTTTCATGTAGGTGTTACGGTCAATTGAGATTGCGTAAGTAGGAAAGGGTGACATTTTTAGGTTTCTTTATGTTTAATGGGATCTGCGGGATGCAGAGTTAATTGACCTTGTGGGATTCACTATATAAATGAGTGAATTTTATCCGGTAGAAGCCTTTAATTAATATAAGATAGTTATAATCTTCTAGTAAGAAGTTATATTCAAATCAGTTAAATTATCAAAACAAAATTATCGTCAAATTTGTACGAAACAGGCACATAAGAGTTCTTAAAGTAGTAAGTTCTTAAAGTAGCGATTATGTGTCTGTAAAACTATAAAATAGACCAATTAAAAAAAAAATAACATTCATTCTTTTGATAAGGAATATGAAATTCAAAATGTTGACCATTAAAAGTTACCAATTTATATTTTTGTTTCCCCTGGCGCGTGCCAGCAGAACTTGGGCCATAACTCTGGCAGGGAAGTCTTTACAAGTTAAACTGAATGTTTTCACAAAACTCGCTGCTTGTGTACGCTTTATGGCTTCGAACATCCGGCTGGTGAGTGAGTCATAGTAGGTTCCTATCGATGTTTTAGGAGCATTGTTCTCTATGGTACGAAAATTTAAATGGAATAAATTTTGCTCTCATATAATGAGGAAATAGTGGCCCCGAGCGGCCGCGGTTTCATATTTCTCAAAGATTATCGTGACGATTTGGTATTGTAGCTGCGCTGTGAAATTTTCGTCCATGTAATGCAAATAAAACCCCTACTCTGCCATTTCATTCACAACTGTTTCTGTTAGAAAGATGGCGTTAATAAGTACATTTTATAAATCATTGATTTTCGACCGTTCTTCATTCTTCACATTCATTTTTGCATTTTTTTATGTGATTTTACTCTTGGCATAATTTTGACCATTTCAAAACTTTCACTGCACACCAAAGAAAAGCTTAGTGCTTTATCCGAACCCAAAATAAAATAATTTGTAGTGTGCTATGGTATGGTAATTCTCTTTCCATTAATAAATAATATGATGTTTTTTGCGGAAATCTAGTGTAGTTTAATAACATTTTCCGGCGCCTAGTCTGCGACATGAGTCACGTGGCATGTCGCAGCTGTGGTGTGAGGTTGCCTGGAGTTATTGACTTTTTATGTCAGCTGGTCTTGGTGAAAGCAAATCGAGGTGACATTTGCTACTGTATCTTTTATCTCTCTTCTTGTATTCGTTTCCTCATGAAGGGCCATTTTCACTGCAGGTGATTCCTCGCTAAATGGTGACATTCTTCCGAAGCCGAATCTTATATCACATACTGGTTATGGCTTGCGGTTCCCCATATTCGAACTTATTAGCTTCCGTAATATCCAATCTATATATGTGTGAATTGAATTGTCCTATTTCACTTGTATTTTCTTCTATCCTTGTCTTCTGAACCGACAGTGAGTAATCCCGAAGGCCGGTGTTCCTGCAATTTGTCACTGTTGTCGGCGACGGCCACCCTAACCTCTACATTGATAAGTTGATCCATATATAAAGGTATCTTTATAAATATACGTATATCGGTTGTCACAATCAGAATTGTTTATTTGCGAAAACAGATTATACTCGAATTGTATACAGTAAGTACTACTTAATGCGTACCTAACGCACAGTTATGGACTGCAATAATTGAAGTTAATATTTTCGACTGTTAATTATCAACTCGAGATGCGGTTCCGAAGAACTTTGATACCAGGGTGTGCATGGTCGATTAACCGTGTAATCTACATGAAATGATGATGATCATTATGAAACTCGATAAAATGTGTAGCTATCTATATCTAATTTCTATAGGCAAAATTGTGTGTTGTGTTTTAAAATATCGAATGTTGAAAATCATACTTAAATAATTGTATAAATTAGAAATGTGATAAAAAAGATAGTCTCAACATCATACTATCATATATCACTTAATAATTACTATTTCGTGAGTGCGCATCTTCCGAATGAATTTGTAAAATTATGTCTAAATTTAAAATTAAAATTAAGGTAAGTAGCGTATGACAAACTTAAATCCAGCCATTCCCACGATTGTTACAAAACGAAAAAAAAAGTTATAACTGCAAAGTAGGTTGTTTAAATGCAAACACCATTTTTAATTTAAAGCGACAAAGTTATAATTTTCGTAATGGTTAGTCCGTCCGTACATTACTTGGACTACAATTGCTGTTTGTAAGTGCAAAACTTTTTATAGCAGACTTAAATAAGCGAGACTAGGGTATTTTGACCCCTCGGCAGTAAAAATGTTTTTGTGGGACATACGGAGAGTGTAATAGAGATAGGGATGCTTCGGCTTAGAGCTCCGGGATTTTGCTATTTCTGGGATCACTAATGTGTTGATTTGTTGATATCTCTGATAGGGATCCGTAGGGGGAATGAAATGAGGTTTCCTTTTAGAGATTTTCTGAGAGAACTTAAGTGGCATAGTGATCTGAAGGTGAAATTGAACTCCAAAACTGCTTATTTATGCATTTAATCTTACAACGTGCACATTTGTATAACACAATAGACGAAATGGACTCAATGCTAAAAACATTATCAATCATACACTCTCAAATAAGTTTTGGGTCAAGTAAGAAAAATAACTTATGATGACAAATACCATTGCCCTAGCCCATAGCACGCATTGGGAAACTGTAAGTGCTATTCTATGATGCTATATATAGTACATTGTAAAAAATAATAATTTTATGCCGTCTTGCACCAACTGTCAGCTAGTCACCCTCCAAGTTTCCAAAGTCTTAGCTACTGGACCTCCAGCGGTACCTGGACCGCTCTATTAGTTTTTTTTTTCTTAAATTTAAATTGAACTTACCTTTTTACTACTTTACATTATTTTGTACATGTATATATATACATTCTGCAAGTACATAACACGGTAAAGTTAATACGATACCCTTACCATATCACAGCATATAAACGCTTTCGAGTGGAATATCAGGTAGGGTTATTTTTCCGAGAAAACTCGATAAAAAAGCCTTTTCCTCAAAGAACGCAGTCACTCCACTCTTGCCGTTGCAGCCACCCCAAACGGTCTCGTTAATTCGTCTCGGTAAGACCCTGGTGCACAAGCTAATCGTATTACTGAGTCTCGTGTGCATTTGCTCAAATGGACCCCTGGAAATGGCGGGTATGCTCCCATTAGACCCAGTTATTGACAACGATTGAAAGCTACTATGATTGCTTTTATTTAAACTAGATCTCACATGCAGCGTTGTGAGGAAATCATTACTTAAATAAACAAAGCTTTGCGACACTATTGTCTTAATCGATAGACTTATACAACTTTACCCTATTATGGGTGCTTCAAATCAATATGGGGGCAACATCTACATAGCGGTCCATAGCGCTTGTGATTGCACTAATCATAACTAACGCATAACTTGGAAGCACATATGTGGTCACGATCCTCAGCAGTGCGGGACCGATGATGAAGAAGAAATCTTCACACTTAATCTGCGTTCAAATATATGTGACAAACTTATAAAAAAAAATCTGCACCGATTTCCCAAAACTCACACGAGAGTCGTGTTCCGGCCGCTCGCTAGTTAATGTTATGTTGAAATTAGGACGGACCTACATTCAGGAGAAGTTCCACAGGGTCTAATCTACGGTTCTAACAAGAAGACATCTAGACTTCGACTATAATACTTGATAGAGTACTTCCACCTTGTGAAGTTTTACGAGTAATCTTTATGTGCATTTAACGTGCAATTTAACGCCCCACTTGATAACAGTTTTATTGTGTTCGATGCCGTCTTTATAAGATCTTGCGTGGATCAAGAAACTTGACACTTGTTTTTTTTCCAAGGAAATTAAAAAAAAAACATTAGTGTATAAACTTATTCCTTCTGTGTACACTAAAGACACATGTACTTCTGTGTACAAACAGTCTTACTTTGCATTAAATTACTTGTCAATATAAATTTTACAATGCGCAAGCAAAACAAGGTATATTTTATTCTCGGCTATATTTTTTAATATAAGTACGGAATTTCAAATACAGTTAAGTATAGAGAATATTTTTGATTAATATGTTGTACAGTTTGTCTAGGATTATGATTTGTTCCCTTGACGTCGATTCGCGTTACGTCGAGTCTTACATAATAAAGCGTGCATGTTCAGAGCAGACGAGGCGGTGTCGTCACATTTCTAAATTCTGGAAGTTGGCCTGTGTCTTACTTATTAACATTTTTTCTTTAGAAATAAATTCTTTAGATTAATTTTTATAATTATTAATACTTATAAAATGTATAACATTATCTTTAAAAATTAATTACAGATTATTATATTATATTCTTTTGTTTGTTACAGATTCATCAATAGCATTGGAATCAACTTCAAATAAGTTCCTCTTCTTCGTATCGAAGGTACGTACCTACATTTTTAATAATTTTAATTTACTATTTCTCAGCATAATAAAGATATAAGCTTAACAGATTTGGTGACTCAACGAACGAAGCAACATATAACTCAGATATAGTACTTTGTCTGGCTGTGCGTGGTACAGCATGAGTCATTCACAATTATCGGGGTGGCGCGGGTCAATGTGGTGAACGCCACCCCCGAATTAAAATTAAAATTCCAAACGTCATCCGATATAATAGACGGTCCGAAATTTGAATAGATGAATACATGAAGGGGTTTGTTTGTTAATTTATTGATTTTTGTTGTAAAGTTGAAGACAAACGTCATTCACTGTTGCCCGCGGTACATTCTCGTGGTACTCGTTTATTTCGCGTCAAAAAGTAGCCTGTTTCACTCCCGGTCTTTAACTATAATGTTAGCGCCCGGTAACATCACGTGACAGATATCTCCCCACTACAGGTGTGGGACACCCCGACACTGTACTTGGCAGTAGTAGTGTCGGGGTGAGTATGAGTGTAACGCTCTCTTCTCCTTGGGTTCGCCGAGCGGTGCAGACGTGTATTGTGCTCTAGTGATTTAACATGGCCTTTATTAGTATTTGATATTGATATGATATTGCTGTTGATAATTTTAATATGTGTTGAAATGTAACTGTAGATTAACATAGGTAGGCACGGACGAGGGATTGGTACGCTTCAGGCTGGATCCCAGTGATAGGAGCGGGGTTGGTGCTCCTATCTTTACCGTGATTAGTGCCAAAGCTTAGACACGAATGGGTAATTTGGTCGGATAGCTAATAATAATATATCTAATAAATTTCAACAAAATCGGTCCAGCAATGACTTAGCCGTGAAAGCATAACAGAAAGACTTTAGGATTTACAATATTGATATGGAAGTATTGATTTCTGAGTTCTATAAATGAACAGGCAACACAAGTTACACAAGTAAAGTCTGGAACCGTCATAGTTTCTTGTTTAAAACTTTTCCTATCGAAATATTTTTAAGTTATTATCTGAACAGGAACTTTCAAGAAAGTCCCGCCAACTTTGTAGATAGGTACAACACTGACAGCGGCACTAAATAAGCTTGTGAAGTTAAATTAAACGAATACTTAAATGCTCTTTGTAAATTAATACTCTGTGTCTACGTGAAATGAACGGAAGGTAAATAAATATGCTTATATTTTGGCGTGATATGTTGCCTTTTAATATTAGCAAAAAGAAGAATTGATAACGGTTCTAAAACAGTTTTGTGTCATTATAAGCTGCAATGAAACTTATCACACTAAAGTTTGCTTAAAAACGTTAAGAATATGTTTAAACCTATAAGTGGTTAGATGAAGCTGAACTCTTACTATATTTGTATGAGAAGTTAAATCTATTTGTAGTTTTAGTAAATATTCAGCTGTAAGTAAAAATATTTGCACGAAGTTGTAAATATTTTTATTTCGATTAAGACTATATAATACTTTCTTCTTTTAACGGAAATATAAAGGCATATGTACGAGTACGTACTATGTCACCATACCATAGATATGTAGAGAAACAAGATGGCGCCTAATTGCCAGGATTTACAGCTAGCAGCCGAGCGTTCATGGCGGCCCTGATTGATTATTATTGTACATAATCACTTGTCTGCTGAAAGATGAGTCTACTCTCTTGCAGTTAGGTTCTAGTTAGAGAAATTTACACGTATGAAGGTGTCTAATATCGACGTTCCAATGTCTCACAGTCTAAGAATACCATGACCAATCTGGACCCATGTTTTGCACGCAATCTCTCTGTCGACTTCGTCACGCAAGCTTGGAAGCTCCTTCATACATAGTACAACTAAATCTGATATATCGATTTTAAAGTAGTGACAAAGAAAAGGTAATCACACTAGTAACTATGAAGTATAAGTTTCAACCACAAAAACATGTGCGCTTCCCGTTATCAATCTACTGGGTTTTGTTAGTAGGCTTTCTCTGATCATGAAAAATAGACAATCCCGAATGTGGTGTTTAACTAGGGCACTAACTGTTCGATGATATTTAAATAATGAGATATTATCAAGTAATTTTGGTAAGTTTACTTTCCTAATGTTCTCATGATTCTTCCCACTCTGTTATCCGAACTGCAGCTACTTTTGGTACTTCTGTTAAATTTCTCTCGCCTAATGTGAGTTAAGCCTTATTAACTACGCTTGATTTGGCTTACCAAAACTGCTGTCAGTCCGTTTGACAGGCAAATTAACCACTTCGGAGAATCCGCTGTTACTTAAATAGCCCATTTGTAATGCAAATTTAATTTAAAATTTATTTCTGTGCTTGTATTGGATTATTAGTAAATAAAAAAATAATACATATAGCTGCAGTAACGGCATTGTTAAATTGACAACATTTCATTTTTTTTGCCATTTGTTTTCTTATGCTCAGTAAATAGTATTTTGAAAACTAGGAAACACGTATTTTTTCTTTTCGTGATATTTTAGATCTAAGTTATAGAAAAATATTTTTAAAGTTTTGTAAATTCAAAAAATGCTTTAGAGGATAAATAAACCCATTACCTTTGCCTACACGAGTTAAAAAAATAAAAATAATGAAATTGACATTGTCACGATTGACGTTTGTTTGCTTTTGTTTTCGGTTGGTATGGTGATAACATAGATTTAGAAATAATATAGATGTAGTTATGATTTGTCATTTCCTGCGAAAATGAGATGGCAAAATAGGAAAGTCCATCTTCTGTTTCATGTGTCGCCATGCTATTTGTACATCTATAGGTACATGATCTAAGGTGATAGGAGGAGGATGATAGGAATGCTCAAACCACAGACTATCTCTTTATTTGATTTGACAATGACATTTGACACCTCATTTTTTTAATTATACTGTATAAATGCGCAAAGGTATACACGACGTTAATCCGCCATTTGGACTGCACAAAGTTTTTTGAGAATATTTCGATAAATAAGCGATAAAAATGGTCGAATTTTTTTTTACAGTATTATTAAAACATAAACTTCAAAATAGTTACCAATTTGAGGTACCTATAAAAAATTGAAATGTTGTGAATTCGTTTGGAATCCACGATACATAAATAGAAACACATATACACAGATTCTTAATATCCTTCTTTTTGCGTCAAAATAGCCAAAGAAGGTAGAAATTTTAGATGGTAATACAGTAAAATATTTAAATTAATGGGGACCCTAGTATTGATGACACCACGCCTAAAGAAGTAGAAGACTATACAGTGTCCAAGAATGACACATCAATGCACCCAAATGAACTCGATCCACTCGTGGTTGGACATCGCCACATTCACACAAGATGCGTGAGCTGAATTCTGAACACGAGGCCTTGGTTCTGATGTAAATTAAAGATGATTACAGATAGGTATAGCAAAAAAATACCATCATCTGCGTGTAATGTCTTAAAATATCTGGAGATTAGTAGTAAGAATTGTCTTACTAGGTAGGTAGTGCTTAGTTGCGTGAGACTCCCCGCCATCGAGGGATTTTTTTTTAACTTTTGCATTTTTTATTTAACTTTTACACAAAATCTTACGGATACATGCAAGAAGGTTTAACTTACAGAATATATATTAGTACTTATTTAACTTTATGCCAATGCATTGTCTACCGGTTCATCTTAGGAATTGTATAATCACCATTCATTCCAAAAGTATTTTAGTAGTTTAGACAAGTTGATTGTAAACAAAGGAAGACAGATACTGTAGCCTTTATAATAATATTAGTACTATTTAGCAATTTAGGTATATAGAGGTAACGAAACTGAAGTCCTATTAAATCTCGGTAAATCTCATCAAATTTTCAAGAATAATATTGATCTCTGTAGACAAGGTTAGGGTGTAGAGTATGGAAAGTTAAGTTGTATGGTCGATATCCTTCTGGATTCTAAATATTTTGTAAGCCGGGAATCTCTGTTCGGTTATTCTTGCTTGACGATCGACGGGACTGGTCTGGAATTTATGATAAACCTTTGACAAGTGAGAAACATGTAAATCTTAGACATTAATCATTTGGATTTCTTTTGAATGTTTGGTGGCCCTAAAACCTACTTCTAAAGGTGTTGAGGATGATGTGTATGTTCAGTTTTTTAAACTTAAAGCAGGTTCTAAGTAGAAAACCTTATAACGAGTGTGTATACTGTCTGCATCTAACCAAAAAATAGTGGGGATTGTCAAAGTCTTTGAGAGTTTTTATTTAACGACGGTACTTACAAAAGGACTTTCGGAAGATAAATGGCCTGGAGGACATTGTTCTGAGCATTCTCTGAGATAAATTTGTCCCTAGAGCCACACAATATTCAGACTTCAGAAGTTTACTCACGTGCCGTGACATGTGAGGTTGATTTGAATGCAAAAAATGTGCCAATCATTTTTTGGAATGAAGTTCTAACGATTAATTCCTGTTATCAAAAATACACTACGCCGCCCTTTGATATTGTATCTGAGTTTTTCTTAACCGCCTTGCGACCTATGACTTGCTTTATGAACAATGGCTTTGCAATGACCTAAGCAAACTGAACCACTGAGGCAGTTTTATGTATTAAAGGTGACACATCTGTAATCCTATTTATTTTGGTAGAGCCGCGTGATATTGTTCACAAGTTTTCAAAACGCAGACGTATTCTAGAACAATTTCAAATTTTCAAGATTGGAACTTTTGTCGCGAAAGTTACTGCTCTTCCGAGGTTTCGCAAATATTTGAGACAGAAAAATTGCAGTGTGTAAGTGTAGCAAGGAAAATTACCGTCATTTTATATTTATTACAAAGGATCTATAATGTTGTTCCTTATTTGTTTAAGAAAATAATTTATATTCCGGTTTATCTCAAAGAATTTGGAAATCGCGCGCGTAACGTCAAGCATTTTTTTTAATCTATCGTTTATCTCAAAAATAAATAGTTCCCTATCATGCTTAACCTCATACATAAGTACCTTAATTCTAACTTCTATACCTATGTCTTGAATAATATGTGTTAATACTATTTTGTTTTTAATTCTTTATGGTTGCCTATTTGAACATACTTATTCTTTCTCATTCCCTAACGAAAATATTGTTGTTAAAAAATAACTAAAAAAACTCACGTTCGCTTTTGTCGCTGATCATCATGATGCCTTCCAGACCTGCGACTGTTATACACTACGGTGTGTACTTAGGTATGTATTCGTTTTTTTTTTTTAAGTAACATAATAAAAGTGATAACAAGCTTCATCTTTTAACCATGTTAATATCAATACCCGTTCACAATGTACTTAGATGATATGATAAAGTAAAGCAATTAAGGTCGAGTTCACACAAGACGGGTTCCCAGCGCTTCCTACCGTTCCCAGGCATCGAACCGAGACGACACCGGTCCTAACGTATGATTGTGTTAGTACTAAGGGACTTGAGTTATTTTAAGTTTAAGTAACTAGTATGTTTTGTACAGGTATTCCTCTAGCAATTAAACCTAAGGAATGATAAAAGTTTTGAAATAATATTTTTTATATTTAGTGACTGTGTATATTTTTTTGGTAGAAATAGATAAAAGTATATTCCGAGGAATTTATAAACAAATTTATGAATGCATATATGTTGACCTTATGAAAAGTTTCTTCTCCAAGTTTTAATATTAATTCGATTCGCTAAGATCAATGAGATACAGCCCGCAGATGGATATATAGCCTTTTTCATTTGAACTCATTTCATCCACTTCAGGATTCAAGCCTCTTCCAATTCAACGCTACTCTATTTTGCAATTCTCCTTCAAATAGGCTTCCAATTTTGGCGTTATCGTCACTCTAACAGGCAACTGATTTATCATTCATTTAAGGAACCCTAGAAATAAAATCGAAAGGGCTCCTTTTTTTCAATCATAAACTGCAGTACAAACTCATGATCTACTAACGAGTAAATCTACTCTATGATTGGAATTCAAAAAATTCTTTCGGTCAAAGGGAAAGTTCAATGAAAAAAAGATTGCAGATATAACCTCTCCAACATTTTAGGTTCACCATACTTTTCCAAGTTAATGAACTCCGCATGGCTAGATATTAAATTCAGCCAAATGATTTCAAAAAAATTTACTTGCAAATAGACGATACACCGACGATTTACTATTATTATATTTTTATTACTATATATTGATTCACTAATACCAATAAATACAAATACCAAGGAAGAGTTTTTCAAGAAAATATGCTTTGCATAGAGTTCTACCGAAAATAATCTTCCTTTTATGTGGTCTACGAGAAACTAAATTTGGGATCCTCTGATATGTTATCTATTCCGTGCCTCTGATCTAAACATATAACAAACTTTATTTAATTAATATTCAAATAAGTAGCGGTATAATACGAGTTAAATGTCAGGAATCACAATTCCTGCTATTCTATTTCCAGAATGTAAAATAATGTCAGACATTCCAAATCCCGGATTTGGCTCGAAAATATTCTCATGATATGAGCTACATTTTCTGTTCAAGCACTCAGCCGTAATCCGGGCGTTATGTCGAATCAAATATTCACCGGTTATAGGTACCAAGTGAGAGTAATAGTTGAAAATATTTTATAACCGCACTTTGTGGATTCGTCAATTTAGGTATAGTTTGAATTATTTATTTGACTGTTCAATTTGTCGAAAGAGATAATGAAAGTAATAAATTTATTAATTACTAGCTGACCTGGCGAACTCCGTACCGCCTGAACGCACTTTTCTCACCGTTTAAACCTTTCCTAAACTTTTATAAACATTTATACTAAATTTAACCCGATTTGGTTAATTTTAATGTTGAAATATTTTTTCCAGCCATTCTCGAGTTTTAGCCGGACTAACGAACAGCAATTAATTTTATAAATATAATTGATTACTGATAAAACCTGTCCTAGTAGACATAATAAGAGTAAACTCTATCTATCTTCCAATCTGAGTATACTGCACAGTACAATAAATTATTTTTCAGAATTTAATATATTTAATTTAATTTCATTAACATCTTAATGTTAACATCCGGCACATACATGTGGGATTATTAGACAAAATAAATACGGAGTTCTGCACAAAAACTGTTTATTTTTCCCTTTTTAGAAATAAATTAAACAAGAGCACCGTTCGTCGTATATCTAGTAAAACGCCATTAGCTTTCTTTCTCTCTCGCACACATACTTCTCTCTCTTCCATCCGCTGCGTTCCGTTCTGTTAACAATAATAAGCTACATTCATACTTAGACCTTATTACAATATTTTTATCCCACAGTCGGCCATCCTGAATCATGTCTGCCTCAGACATCCATACAAACACTCATCTCTTACTCTCAACTTAAATTTAACTTATGCTACTACAAGATTACAAGTTAATCAAGTAACATGACTTAGTACTATTAATAATTCTGTGATATAACATCAACATTTTAGTTTTTATTTTACACAGAAGACACTACATAACATTTTAAAAATGCAACTAAATAGATTTAAATTTTAACATATCAATAGGTATAGTACCAACAGATACAATACACATCTCTTTAACAACTAACTTAACATCTTAACAATAAATAGTGTTAACAAAACCTTTCATACCCAAACAAATAAAGTTAACAGCAGACCTCACCTTTTAAGTATTAGCAATGACATCCGGCCATATCTTCATGCCTTCGGTACTAGGATCCAGCTTCTTCACATCATATCTGTTGTTTCGTTTTACTTTCACAATCTGATAAGGTCCTAGATATTTGGCTTTCAGCTTCATCCCTGTGCCAAACTGTGTGCGTTTTATCGCCACTAAGTCTCCTTCTTTGTACTTGGTACTCTCTTTTCTCTTCTTATTGAAATTTCTTATGTTTTCGTCCTGTACTTGTAGAATTTGTTGCTTGGCTTTCTTTCTAAGGTTTTCTCTCTCCTCTGAATAGCTTTCTCTTTCTTCCTCTAGGAGCAAATCATAAATCTCAATGTCTTCCTTCATTCTCATTTTAGTTCCCGTTAATAATTGAAAGGGTGTAGTATTTATGCTTCGCTGAAAAGTACTATTCAGAGAACGCTGTAGTCTGCTCACATGCCTGTACCAAAGAGCAGGAGTTTCTATACACAACTTTGTAAGTATGGAGATTACAGTACGATGGACTCTTTCCACCTGTCCATTTCCTCTAGGTACTCCCGTTGTAATCTTGATGTGTTGAATATTCTCATCTTTACAATAGTCTTGAAATTCATTGCTTGTATAAGCCGTTCCTCTATCGGTTATGAATCTGGTTGGATTGCCAAAGTGCTGCTGGTGAATTTTTAACTTCTCAATTGTTTCTTTACATGTTGTTCCTTTAGTAGGAAATAACCAGGTAAACTTCGTAAATGAATCTACAATTGTAAGAATGTGATTATACTGTTTCTTTGTATCAGTCATTGGACCAATGTGATCCAAATGCAGTGTATGCAGTGGCGACTCTTCTTTTTCAATTGGTGTTAGAAATCCTTCTTGTTTTCCCTCCTTACGAGTCGCTAATAAACATGGAATGCATCCTGTAATAAACTCTTCAATTTTCTTGTCAAGGTTCTTTATGAAGTAGTCTTTACTTATCAATTTAATCATCTTTCTTTTTGAGAAATGTCCATTAGCGTGAGCTCTTTTAATAATTTCATTTTCCATAGACTTTGGGATCACCAAATGCTTCTCCATTCCTTTGTATAGTAATCCATTATCAATATAATAGTCACCGTAAGATCTCTCCTGTAAAATCTCTGATATAGCCTTTAGTCCATCATCTAACTGTTGCGCTCGCCTGATCTCGTCATGCAGGGTTACTACTGCTACATATGGGTTTCGGCTTAGTGCATCAGTATGCTTCATTCTCGTTCCTGGTCGATGTTCAACCACAAAATCAAACTCCTGTAATAGCAGTGCCCATCTTGCAACTCTCGTACACAAATCTTTCTTCTTAAGAGTCATCTGAAACGCTTGGCAATCAGTTACAATTTTGAACTTTATACCATACAAGTAATGTCTAAACTTTTTTACTCCTTCTATAATAGCCAGACTTTCCAGCTCATAGCTGGTATACTTTTTTTCCGCATCATTAGTTTTGCGGCTCATGTAATATGCTGGATGTAACCCACCATCGTCATCTGATCGCTGCATGAGTATAGCGGCATAAGCCATACTTGATGCATCTGTATGCATTTCCGTTTCTAATTTCTGATTGAATATTCGTAAAACCGGTTTAGTAGTCAAAAGTTCCTTCAAATGATTGAATGCATACCGTTGTTTGTCATTAAATATGAAGCTTACATCTTTCTTAAGCAAATCTGTAAGGGGTTGTGCTATAGATGCAAATTTTTTTATGTACTTCCTAAAATATGATGATAAACCAATGAAACTCTGTAATTGCTTAGTTGTTTTGGGTTCTGGGAACTTAATAACAGCATCAATCTTTTCCGCCGCTGGTCTTACCTGACCATTCTCAATAGTATGTCCTAAATAGGTTATACTTCGGGATACCAATTTGGCCTTCTTCCAGTTTATCTGCAAACCGTATTCTGATGCCACTCTTAGAACTTCTCTCAATCTATCAACAGCCTCTTGTTCGTCTTTTGCTGGAATAAGGATGTCATCGACAAATATTAGAACAATTCCTTTAGATATTAATTCTTTGAAGATTATGGTTACAAATCGCATGAAATAATTTGGGCAGACAGACAACCCAAATGGAGCTTTCAAAAACTCAAACTGACCATGTTGCGTTACAAATGCAGTGTACTTTACTGACTCGCTGCTGACATTCAGATGGAAAAATCCGTTTTTTAAGTCAAGTACACTAAATATCTTTGCCTCGGCCAACTTGTCGATGTAATCCTCAATGATTGGCATAGGAAACTCGTCTTTGACAATTTTACTATTTAATTTTCTATAGTCGACACACACCCTTATAGTACCATCTTTTTTGCGGACCAGAACTAATGGACTAGCATATTCGGAATAACTTACGCGTACTACTCCCTGCTCAAGCCATTCTGCGACTTGTTCTTCAACAACCACTTGCTCCTTCAGTGATACACGCCGTGGGCGGTGCACTACTGGGATGTCATCTTTTAGAATAATTTTCAACTGGATAGGAGCTTCCTTAATTTGACATGGTTGATAGTTTTCAACCAACTTAACAACTTCTTTCTTAAGGTTAGCATCACTTACATGACCAACTTCAACTCTGCAACAAAAACAATTAATCTTACTCACCCATTCCACAGGCTTCATCCACACAGTACTACCATTCATAACTGTTATAACATCTTTGAGAAATTCGTGACCTATAATTACATTAAAAGGCATACAGTCTCTAGGCACAATGTAGAATAGCACATCGTCATATTTTGTACCGTCAATAACCACATTTGTTGTTACACAACCTAAGGACTCCACTTTAGAAGAACCAAGTCCAGACAGCGTTATGTTATTGTTCATCACTATACTGACGTTATTACAAAACTCTGAAGATAATAAGTTGACATCACTGCCAGAATCAATGAGAGCATTTGTCGTTTTTCCAAATAATTCTACGATCTTCATAGGTTTTTCTCGTCGCGATGGTTTGTTTACATCGTAAATGTCATAGTGATACTCCGTTTGTTGTCATCTGTCTTCTTGTCAATGTCATTCAGTGAGAATTCAGATTCATTCGGAGTGTTGAACGATTGACCGAACATTGCTTGCTTGTTCACACGTTCGCCGCTCCCGCTCCCACTGCTTGAGTTGCTGCCTTTACCGAAAGTGTCTGTAGCGAGACACTCGCCACTCATAACAAACCTCAACCTATCGTTTGGCAACGGCTGCGCGCGCAATGAAAAACATCGACGGATCGCGGCGTTCTTCATTCGTCGGTTCTCTACCACATGACACGCGTCTCTGGTGTCGATATTCTTATATTGTAAACTGTGTTGTAAAATTGTAATATATCTATCTGTATATACTATCCTCTTTTGCTATCAAGTTCCTCTCTATACCTTCTCCGCTTTCTACCTACTACTGCTTCGCCTGCTTCCTACTGCTATACTTAACTACACATCGTGTGCGACTGAATGCCGATCTTGTTAGAAGTTGGTTTAGTGGAAACCCACACGCCACCTTCTACACTGGTGACCACCGACTACGAACAAGAAGCACCTTTTGCGCCGATTTGTGACCTGGAAATCGTGAGCATAAAATAAAAATAATTTTGAATAAAAATTTTTTCCTGTCAAACAAACTTCGTTGCCAATAGCAACAAAGAGGTTGGCCGTGGCCTTACTTACACGAGTGGTGAGCGACTTTTGTTTTTAAAATGTGCGAGTCCGAAAAAGTGATTAAAATTGATGAAGTATTGAGAGTTGGTGTAAAAGTACCACCATTTTGGCCAGAAGAACCGGCTTTATGGTTTGCCCAATTAGAGTGTCAATTTGATCTTTCCCGAATTACTACTGATGATACAAAATTCAATTATCTCGTAGCACAGCTTGATCACCAATACGCCATCGAAGTGAAAGATATCATTACTAGGCCTCCTGAAAAGGACAAATATTTGAAATTGAAGACCGAGCTTATAAGGCGTCTGTCCGCTTCACAGGAAAAGCGCGTGAAACAATTACTTATGCACGAGGAGCTTGGCGACCGAAAGCCCTCGCAATTCCTGCGTCACTTGGAGAGTTTAGCGGGTCCTTCAATACCCAGTGATTTTTTGGCCACTTTATGGACTAGTCGACTGCCACAGAATATACAGACTGTTATTGCTTCACAGATGGATCTTTCTTTAGATAAACTGGGAGAATTGGCTGATAAAGTGTACGAAATTGCTCCTGCTATACCTCAGGTCTCCATGGCTAGCACTTCTACTGTCATCGCACCATCTTCGCCTATGGAAGAGCTAACAAGGCAGGTCAATGAGCTAACCAGGCAAGTAGCAGCCCTTACTAATGACAGGAATAACAGAAGTCACTCACGTTCCAAGCCTAGTTTTCAGAGAAACCGCTCAAGCAGTCGCTCGAATTACACACAGCCACCGCCAGACCACCCGCACTGTTTCTACCACTATACTTTTGGAGCTCAGGCGAAGAAGTGTAGGCAGCCCTGCACATTCGAGTCGGGAAACGCCCAGGGCGGTCGGAAGTAGCGGCCAACGACTGCCCTCCATCTACAGGCCGTCTTTTTGTCACCGACCGCACCACGAAAATGCAATTCCTTGTGGATACTGGCTCAGACTTGTGCGTTTTCCCACGGTCAGCAGTCAAGACGTCCTGCGCTCGTTCCAAGTATGATCTAATAGCGGCAAACGGCAGTATCATCCATACTTACGGGCCTATACAGCTTCATCTCAATTTAGGACTCAGACGCATATTTTCTTGGAGCTTCACAATAGCCGACGTGTCAAAACCCATCATTGGTGTTGATCTGCTTAGCCACTACAACTTACTAGTTGATTGCAGGAATCAACGTCTGGTTGACGGTACTACAACTTTACATGTCGCCGCCATTTCAGAAAGAACAGGAACCACTGACGATATCGCCTCTGTGAAATCTGTTAATGGTGAGTCAGAATTCCATCAAATACTTCGAGAGTTTCCGGAGATTACAAGGCCTGCTGGTGTGCATTCACCGCCAAAGCACAGCACACTACACTATATTAAGACTACGCCAGGACCTCCAGTATCTTGTAAACCACGACGTCTAGATCCAGCTCGACTTCAGACTGCCAAGAAGGAGTTTGAGTTCATGCTTGCCAGTGGCATTGCTCGCCGTTCGGAGAGTCCATGGTCTTCGGCTTTGCACATGGTGAGAAAGAAGGACAATTCATGGCGACCTTGTGGGGACTACCGAGCTCTGAATTCCCGCACTATACCTGATCGCTACCCTATACGACACATTCATGACTTCTCACATCAACTTTCTGGATGTTCCATCTTCTCCACCATCGATTTAGTTAAGGCCTACCATCAAATAGCTGTAAATCCTGCTGATATTCCCAAAACAGCGATTACTACACCGTTCGGACTCTTTGAATTTCCGTTCATGACTTTTGGCTTAAGAAACGCTGCCCAAACTTTTCAAAGGTTCCTTGATGAAGTGCTCCTGGGCCTTGATTTCTGCTATGGGTACATCGACGATATCTTGATTTTCTCAAATTCCGTGGAACAACACAAAGCTCATCTTCGCATACTCTTCGGGCGCCTCAAACAATATGGCATATGGGTGAACACATCAAAATGTTTCCTTGGAAAAGAAGAGGTAACCTTTCTAGGATACTCAGTTTCAGCTGCCGGTACTAAACCCCTCGCTACTAAAGTCCAAGCGCTTCAGGAGTACACTGTTCCCAAAACTATTAAAGAGCTTCGAAGATTCTTGGGCATGCTGAATTTTTACCGTCGCTTCGTACGAAACGCTGCTCAACTTCAAGCACCGCTGCACGCAGTACTATCTGGCCCTAAAGTTAAAGGTTCACATCCAGTGAATATGACACCTGATATGCTTAAAGCGTTTGAAGATTGTAAGACCTCATTGTCAAATGCCACACTACTTGCCCATCCAAACCCAACTGCAGATTTAGCCATCGTGACAGATGCATCAGATTTGGGTATTGGTGCAGTCTTGCAACAGCGAAAAGGAAAGGAGTGGCAACCTTTGGCCTTTTATTCGCATAAACTGAGCCCATCTCAAAAAAAGTATAGCCCATACGACCGGGAGCTGTTAGCTGTTTACGAGGCCATTAAGTACTTCCGCCACATGGTCGAGGCGAGGACATTTGCCATACTAACTGATCATAAACCACTCACCTTTGCCTTCACAAAGAATAGAGACCAATGTTCACCTCGCCAGTTCAGATATCTAGACTACATAGCTCAATTTACAACAGACGTTCGATACATACCTGGACCCGAGAATGTGGTTGCTGATGCTCTCTCGCGCCTAGATGAGATCTCCGTGGCCATCGACTACCAAGAACTTGCACGATCCCAGGAAGCTGATCCTGAGCTGCAAGGCCTTCTTAAACATGGTACCGCTCTGAAGCTAAGGAAGATACGAACAGCACACATTAACTTACCAATATTCTGCGACACTTCTGTTCAGTCACCTCGACCATACATCACTCCGAACTTAAGAAGGCAAGTCTTCAATATGGTGCATAACTGGAATCACCCAGGGAATACAGCTACAGTACGACTGGTTACACAAAGATTCGTATGGCCAGGGATTCGTAAGGACTGTAGAGAGTGGTCTAGGCAATGTTTAAATTGCCAGAAAAACAAAGTCACCCGTCATACTCATTCTCATCTCTCATCTTTCATTACTCCTTCTGCGAGGTTTTCTCATATTCACATTGACCTCGTAGGACCTTTACCATTGTCTTGTGGTTACAGATACTGCCTCACTGTCATCGACAGATTTACTCGATGGCCTGAGGCTATCCCCCTACAGGACATCACAGCAGAGACCTGCGCAGCTGCCCTCGTGTCTGGCTGGATAGCTAGATTCGGCTGTCCCGCTCGCGTGACTACGGACCGTGGTCGTCAATTCGAGAGCCACCTTTTCAATGCACTCACGTCTATGATCGGCGCGCGACATCTTCGTACTACAGCGTACCATCCAGCTGCTAATGGCATGGTAGAACGTCTCCATCGCCAGCTCAAGGCTGCCATAATGTGCCATGACTCTTCACAGTGGACCGAATCGCTTCCACTGGTGTTACTGGGGATCCGAAATACCTGGAAAGAAGATCTACAAGCCAGTCCAGCTGAGCTCGTCTATGGTGAGCCACTCCAGCTACCTGGTCAATTTCTATCTCCCAAAGATGACTACACGACAGCAGATATCACCCAGTATGTAACCCGACTTCGAACGAATATGGCTAAGCTTTCTCCAAAACCTGCTTCATGGCATGGTACTTCTCCATTTTACATTCCACGCGATCTTCATACCGCATCCCATGTCTTTCTTCGGCAAGATCACGTAAGGGCATCACTCGAACCACCCTATGCCGGACCTTTCAAAGTCCTCGAGGGGCAGGAGAAATTTTTCAAGATAGATGTCCGAGGTAAACCATCCAACGTCACTATTGACAGACTGAAGCCAGCTTATTTGACAAAAGATGTACATAGTCCTATAACGATGCCACCGACGACGACGACAACATCTCAAACAGAGGGACAACAAGAGGTTAAAACAACCCGGAGCGGCAGACGAGTAAGGTTTCCGAATTACTATCGACCGTAGTTACGGTCTGGTTGGGGGAGTGGTGTAGCGAGACACTCGCCACTCATAACAAACCTCAACCTATCGTTTGGCAACGGCTGCGCGCGCAATGAAAAACATCGACGGATCGCGGCGTTCTTCATTCGTCGGTTCTCTACCACATGACACGCGTCTCTGGTGTCGATATTCTTATATTGTAAACTGTGTTGTAAAATTGTAATATATCTATCTGTATATACTATCCTCTTTTGCTATCAAGTTCCTCTCTATACCTTCTCCGCTTTCTACCTACTACTGCTTCGCCTGCTTCCTACTGCTATACTTAACTACACATCGTGTGCGACTGAATGCCGATCTTGTTAGAAGTTGGTTTAGTGGAAACCCACACGCCACCTTCTACATGTCGTTCTTCCGCCATCTTGATGAATTCTCATTACGGCCGCCTTCCGCCATGTTTTTCCTATGTGGACACTTCGGTGAAATATGACCGTATTCGTTGCAGTTAAAACACTTTGGGCCTTGTGCCTTCTTCGGACAATTTTCAGATATATGTTCGCCATCACCACAATTATAGCACTTTTTCGACGTTTTCATGCCGCGTGTTTCGTCTCTGTAGGTAGTTCTTAAATGTTCCGATCTCGTCTTCTCCTTGAATGACTCATAAATTTTTAGCTTTTCTTTAAGATCTGGATACGTCGTTACACCGTAAAGCATTATCTTATTCGTCTCTCTGTCAATTATGCCATCTACGATGTACTTAATAGCCACGTAGTCTGGCATTTTTCCTCTTTTCCCCAACTCCTTCATTACCATCATGTAGTCTATACAGGTTTCTTCCCGCTTCTTCTTTCGCTTACCCATCAACTCGTGAATCGTCTTAATGTCGATTGTGTCAGGGAATTCTTTATTTAGGGCGGCCTTGAGTTCCTCCCATGTTTTGTGGGGACGCTCAGCTCGCATCCAAAGCTGTGCGGTGCCAGCTAGGGATCTCCGTGCCATCAGTAGCTGCTGCAACGGTGTCCACCCACAAATGTCGGCGTTATCTTCCACGTCTTGTATCCATCTTGACACTGGATATGTTTTATCTTGACCGGTGAATTTAGGTATTAAATCCGATGTTAAATGCAACATTGAGCCTGGACCGGGCATAACCTGGTCGTCCTTCTGCATTTCGTATTCGTATCACCGTATGTTGCACCGTTTTCCAAAAATCTTCGACTGCCGCCGTCGTCGGGCCGTTGATTTTTCAAACACGTTGTCGCGTCACACGCCGTCGTCGTCGTCGTTAATTACTCCGACCCGCGTCTTTATTTTGCCAATCCCGGACGAGCCCCCAATTTTGTGGGATTATTAGACAAAATAAATACGGAGTTCTGCACAAAAACTGTTTATTTTTCCCTTTTTAGAAATAAATTAAACAAGAGCACCGTTCGTCGTATATCTAGTAAAACGCCATTAGCTTTCTTTCTCTCTCGCACACATACTTCTCTCTCTTCCATCCGCTGCGTTCCGTTCTGTTAACAATAATAAGCTACATTCATACTTAGACCTTATTACAATATTTTTATCCCACATACATTTTCCTCTTTCAAGCTTCATACATTTTCATTTTCCAAGGATGTAACTGGGAACACGCTTGGGCTTGCTTTAGTCGTGGCTAGATATGGCGGCAATTGGTATTTTACAACAGACGCTGGCACACACCTTTTTACAGGGAAATAAGGCCAATACAATAAAAGTAGTATGAAAATGCGGGTGAATAAGTGGACAACACAGCAGATTTTATTTCTCACGCACGGTGATCTTAACGAATTCCTAATTTGTGTGACATGCCTGTTGGATTAAAAATAAAAAAGTAAACAGTAGGCAGCGAATTCAATTTGTTCTCCAGTAATATTCTTGTTTCCAAAAACAATTGAATAAAATGAAATTGCTTTTCCTTCCTTGCTCCATACGCCTGTAGAATCGCAATTCCGTGCCCAACATACATGTATTTTTTTGTTGACATTCAACAGAAATCTGAATAACCCTAATTAGAAATTAGAATTTTTGTATTACTAGATTTGTTTTATGTAACAGAAAGAAATTTTAAAAACACAATACAAACGTTTCTAAAGTTAAGCTGATTTTACTTCCTTACCAACATAATTAGAATGAGTTCACACACGAATAGATTACACTAATACCACAAATACGTAGGTATACAATTGATATCATAATCTCGTAAAGTCTTTAGATATTTGACATGTGTTTTACCTAATTTAACATTTTTATTAGCAGTTTTATTTCAATTCGAGTCGTCAGTAAATCCTCAATAGAGGTATTATTTGTCAATAAATTACAAGTATCTTTCACAATTAACGTTCTCAATGGCTATAGATGTTCTTTAATACTTATTAATGATCATTGATAAACTGAAAATGGAGTTAGATACCATCATTTTTCTTATGATAAGAACCGTAGTCTTAACTAGACCACATATAGAAATGATCAATCACGCATGACCTGTATAAGTAAATTAAATACACGGCAAATATGAAACTTAAATATCGCCGAACATTTTAAATATAAAAAGAAGTGCTTTGGGTCCAGATTACTCACAGATTGTATTCTGTAATTACTTACAACATACTCTACATCCTGTACTTATTTATTCGGAAGCCCTCTCTATCATTTACATCGTTGAGATAAAGTACTGCTTCATTGGTTTCCTCGACTGCTTCCTCAACCCAGTCCGCTTTCCTGCTTTTTTTCTTCCACTTCGGTCGGTTTTTGGTATCCTCAGTTGGGAGACCATTAGCACGCAAATTCTTTACTGTGCCGTCAAGCCAACACTTTTAAATTTCGTTGAGAAGTACAATTATTTTATTTTTTATTGTGTTAGCTTAGTTGAAATCAATGTTTATTACTAGATTGTAAATCCAAACATTTTGAATCAACTTGAAAAATTTCAGGGCAGATACAGAGAATGATACTAGCGCCATTTCTATAATCTTTCTATTTTTTACTTTGAATGTATTAATGTATTCTATTTTAGATAATGCAACCAGTTTCTATTGGCGCCAAACTAGTTATACACAGACAAATTATATGTTTTGGCGTTCAGAAATTTATTGGAATTCACTCATTAGAAACTCATTATAATTTGAGAGCACCACCACCAAAGTAGGAAATCATCAGCTGATCTGATATCTAATCAGTTTTAGATTAGTATTTTAGTTTAGTAGGTCAAAAATTATAAATTGCACTTATCATATTTTATCTTTAATCCATATCCATATCCATACTAATATTATAAATGCGAAAGTCTGTCTGTCTGTCTGTCTGTCACCTCTTCACGGCTAAACTGCTGGACCGATTGTGATAAAATTTGGTAGGGATGTAGTTAACGACCTGAGGTCAAACATATGCTACTTTTGGGCGCGATATAACCGAGTACCACGCGGGGCGAAGCCGCGGGGAACAGCTAGTTTATTATAAGAACTTTTAAAACTTCGTGAACTAAGTTTTTCATAATTAGTACTCATTACTCAATACTTTATTGGTCCTTATGTTACATGCATGAACTAAGTTTGATGGATACATATCCATGACTTAAACTCATCCTTATCCAGATTAATCTACATATAAGAACAAATACTACTTGATTTTGAAATTATTAGAAATACATAAAGGACCCAGACCCAGTCAAAAGCAATTTTCGATTCAGAATAGACTTATACACCCCTTGGCAGACAGCCTCTGACTTGAATACAAATATCCTTATTTGGCATAATAGGACCAATATAGGTCTTTCAGTAAGAAATACTCCTTTTACTAGTGTGCGTTCAACTCCTGCTCAATAAGCGTAAAAAGGATAGGTGTTGAGATATGTATAAGTACTTTTTGGTGGCTCGACCATAAGTTTTGGAGGTGTCTATTGTAAAAGGAAAAATTGGTGCTGTCAATAAAATGGACGTAACATAACTGGCTCTGCTTTTATTAAATCGTAAATTTAAATACGCTTCCACTGCGCTATCTATAATAAAACACAATATAAAAGTGTTATATTTAACTTATAAAAAAGGAAATAAATATATTTTAAAGAATGGCGCAAGAATTGCCAAAATTAACAGATAGTGCAAATTTTTCAAATTGGAAATTCAGATTAAAGATAATTCTTGAGGAAAAGGGCGTTCTAGATGTTATTTCAAAGGGAATAGAAGTTAATAAAGTATCGGATGCAAAGGCCCGTTCCATAATAGTGCAATGCATAACTGACAAATATATAGATGTTGTACGTAAATGCGAAACAGCTGCACAAATGGTTGAAAAGTTGGAAGCAATGTTTGAACGAAAGAGTGTATGTAATAAATTAAGATTAAAAAGAAATTTAATTTCTCTGAAATGTGGCGACAATGAAAGTCTAAGAAGAGACAGAGGTCGTACAAATTTTAGATTTCGAGGTACTCGTGGTAGAGGATCTTGGGAGCAAGGCCATTCATCACAGACGTATGAGGCCAATGACGATAATTATTTTTCTTTCACAGCTTATGGTTCAAATGAGTATAGTTGTGTTGGTTCTGAAGAAAATGTTACATTTATTGTAGATTCTGGTGCTTCACACAATTTAATTCAAGATAATTTGGAAAAATATATGACTGACATTACATTTTCTGAGATAAGTACTAAAATATATGTAGCTAATGGTCATTATCTATCAAGCAACAAGCGTGGTAAGTTACATTTAAAATGTAAAAATTCATTTGTCACTATTGACGGATTAATTGTACCAGGATTGTCACATAACTTACTTTCTGTTTCTAATATGTTGCAACGAGGTTATCATGTAAACTTCAGTAAAACCAACGTGTTTATAGGCAAAGCTAAACATCAAATTGAAGGTGACTTGTCTGGTAGGTTATACGTAATTAAGTTTCAATTAATTACAGAGAGGTGTCTGGAAACCAATTTACCAAATCTCTGGCATCAAAGACTTGGTCATGCCAATCGAAAGCAGTTGCGAATGATGAAATTGCCATGTAGTGATGATAAATGTGATCCTTGTATGGAGGCTAAGTCAACACGTTTGCCTTTCCGTTCAGCTACAAAACCCCGTTCCCGGTGCATAGGCGAGTTAATACACACTGATATTGCAGGTCCTGTTAACATTCCTTCATTAAATGGAGAAATGTATTACCAAGCTATCATAGATGATTATTCACATTTCTGTGAAGTGTATTTATTAAAGAGGAAGAGTGAAGCGGCGGACAACTTAATAAACTATATAAAGAGATTGGAAAATCAGACGGGAAACAAAGTAAAGAAAATAAGAAGCGACAACGGAACTGAATTTAAAAATGAAAAGATGGCAACTTTTTGCAGGAATAAAGGAATAATTCAACAATTTACAACATTTTATAGTCCCCAGTCTAACAGTGTTGCTGAGCGTATGAATAGGACGATTAAAGATAAAGCTAGAACGTTATTACATGAAACTGGATTACCAAAGACTCTATGGGGTGAAGCTGTCAGATGTGCAGTCTATCAAATAAACAGGTGTCCATCTTTTGCTATTAATTATCAATTACCAGTAGAGAAAATGTACGGTAATAGAGATTTATCAAGACTTAGAGTATTTGGAAGTAAAGCATGGGTGCATATTTTGCCTAAACAAGACAAGTTGTTACAGAGAGCCAAATCAATGCGTTTCGTTGGATACAGTATGCATGGATACAGACTGTGGGATCCCGAAACTAATAAGATAATAGTATCAAGAGATGTTAGGTTTATAGGTGATGAGTCACAGATAAAGTATAAAGAAAAAGAAGAAACTAAAGAAAATATAGTTAAGTTAGAAGAAGAGAAATTGAACAATAATGGAGAAATTGAGAGTTTTGAGGATGATGATGATTTCAAAGAAAGTAGAGAATACTTAGAAGATAATAATATAGAAAGTAATGAACAAATCGAACAGGAGCATAAATGTACGAAATCTGGTAGAATGATAAAAAAGCCGGTCAGATTTGAGGAGTATGAAATGCACACAGCATATTGTTTATTATCAGGTGATCCGCAAAGCTATGAAGAAGCAGTACAAGATAGAGAGTGGGAAAATGCTATTAATAAAGAGCTAGAATCACAGAAAAAGTTACAAACTTGGGAAGAAAGCAAACTACCTGAAGGAATGAAGGCCATAGATACTAAATGGATCTTTAGAACAAAACAAGATGGAACAAAGAAAGCTCGGCTGGTTGCTAAAGGTTTTCAGCAAGCTACTACAGATAATAACTACTCTCCAGTAGCCAAAATGTCTACTTTAAGGTTAATGATAAGTTTAGCTCTTGAAAGTAATTCCAAGTTAATACAATTAGATGTACCAACTGCATTTCTCAATGGAATACTAGAAAAGGAAACCTATATTAAATGTCCTAAAGGATTACAGATAGCTCCAAATAAAGTATTAAAATTAAGAAAATCACTTTATGGTTTGAAAGAAGCGCCAAAATGCTGGAATTTAAGGTTTCACAGATTTGTTACTGAAAATGGATTTTCTCAATCGAAATATGATTCATGCTTGTACTGGAAGGAAAATACTTGGCTATTACTATATGTAGATGATATATTAGTACTAGAAAATGGAGACGATATAATATTAAAACTACAAAAGGAATTTAAGGTAAAGAATTTGGGAGATATAAGTAACTACTTAGGATTAGAAATAACAAGAAAAGGAGATGTAATGAAAATACGACAGACTAAGATGATAAAGAAGCTGTTGGAAACATTTGATATGGAGAATTGCAAAGGAAGTAAAACACCCATGGAAGTTAATTTTAGTGTCAGTGATATATCTACAGAAAACGTTATTGATGTACCTTATAAGGAGCTAATAGGTTCGCTGCTCTATATATCTACTAATACAAGACCTGATATAACCTATGCCGTGTCTTACCTCAGCAGATTTTTGGATAAACCGACAACTGAATTATGGAAGGCAGCAAAAAGAATTTTAAGATATCTAAAGGAAACAATGGAACAGGGGCTGCAATATCAACAAAGTAGATCACATTCATCAATATCACTAAAGGCTTACTCTGACGCTGACTGGGCTGCTGATAAAACTGATCGAAAGAGCACGAGTGGTTGTGCAATTTATCATAACAAAAATTTGATAATCTGGTTTTCTAGAAAACAAACTTGTACTGCCCTCTCAACAGCAGAAGCAGAATATATAGCAGGCGCACATGCAATGAGTGAGTTAGTACATGTTAAGGGCATTGTCTCTGAACTAAGACCAAAAGTTAACTTAGATTGTTCTTTATTTATTGATAACCAAAGTACTATTAAATTAATTCAAAATCAAACTAACACTAAGGCTTCTAAGCATATAGCTATAAAGTACCACTATATAAAAGATTTAGTCAATAAGAAAATTGTATCACTGTCTTATGTGTCTACAAACGAAAATATTTCAGATATCTTTACTAAGGCTCTACCTGTTGTAAAACATCAATATTTCACTGGAAAATTAAACTTGAGTTAAATTACAATTCTAAGGAAACCTTGTTGAAGTCATTTTGTTTTAACATTGTTATTATGATCATCAATGTTCATACACAATATGTATTGTATGGAAATAATCAATCTAGCAGTCAAAGTCACTGATCCCAAGATTTATTTTCGTAGGGCTAGATACGATGTGTGTGTACATAATTAAGTTTTACTTTAATTACATTTATTGTGTTATGAGTTAGTTTTATATGTTTTATATTAGTTTCAACTGAAGCTAATTTAATGTTAGTTATGTTTGTTGTGTAACATTAACAGTTATTAGTTTCAAGACTTTCAAGTATTTAAGTGTTTTGTTTTAAGATATTGAGGTTATGTCTTATTTTTCTTTTCCCTGGCTTTGTTTTGTAAACTTTAAGCAATTAAGACATTATACCCATGTCTTCATTGAGGGGCTGTGTTGAGATATGTATAAGTACTTTTTGGTGGCTCGACCATAAGTTTTGGAGGTGTCTATTGTAAAAGGAAAAATTGGTGCTGTCAATAAAATGGACGTAACATAACTGGCTCTGCTTTTATTAAATCGTAAATTTTAATAATAGGTATAGTAGTTCTGTAATGTGATTGGCTGAAATTCAGTTACGGATCTAAATTATGCTCACATATGGAATACCTATCTATACTAAAATACAAACAATCTAGTCCAGCCAATATTGTTCATGGTTGGGGCAGAATAAAAATTACGGCTGAAGCATTTAAAAACATTAAACATCGCTGTTCCCATCTATGTTTGCAATGGATTTAGGTCGGTCCTTTGAAATTTGCATATCACAATGCATGCAGCTAATTTGTGGCACAGTAAAATACAAAGCCAACTAATTTTCTAATAAATGCAGGACAAGTATATTGCTGTGATAGAAAAAGGCCTGACAGCATATTCCTTTGATCTTGGAGTGGTGCAGGTTTGAGAGAAGAGGTTCCTAGAAAAACATAAGGACTTGTGTAGCAATCCTAGGTCACAATAACGCGAGTAGTACCTTCAATACTAATATGCTTTGTTTCACTGGCAGCGCGAAAATACAAACATCTATTGTTTGATTCGGTTCCAACTAACTGAGTAAAAGTTGTAAGTAAGTTTTTGTACTAAGTATGACACAACCTATTCTATTTTCATAAATCCCTATGAATGACGTGTGTTTAGAATTCAAATTATGTAAGTAAATTATTGATTTGCATAAATCGTTCTTATAATTAATTTGGTATTTAAATGCGCGTGTGAAGCTAGCACTGCATATAAGTACTCAAACAGTATGCGACTTATGAATACAATCAATGACATCTAGAATACACCACTATATTTCTTTATACGCCTCCATTATCATCATCGTTCACCATTATGCGGCAACATGTTCCATTCTTCATAAATTTTCACATTTACCAGTAGAAAACGGCTGATTTGGAATCAGAGCAGTTTATGAATTTGCCACCTATTATTAAGAAAAAGAACTAAATTGTTCCTGCCATGCGTTTTTATAATTTTTGATCCCACTCTGCAATGTCTTCGGCCATCATGTTATACATATTGCACAATGAACCCCTCGCCCTTTTAATGATCGTAAAGTTACTCGCGACATAATTATGAAGTAATAAGGTAACTACTTATCAGCTTAAATATAATCATACTAATATTATAAACGCGAAAGTTTTTATTTATTTTTGTTACTCTTTCATAGGAAAACTTTCACAGCTGAACCGATTTGGCTGACATTTGGAATTGAGATTGCTTAGATCCTGAAACAACACATATTTTATCGCGAAATTTCCACGGGAGCGTCCCGGGCAACAGCTAGTCTGTAATATAGCCTAGATAGAGTCAATAACATAAAGTTACACAAGTAGTATAACAGTGTCATTTCAAGGAGACCCAAAGGCCCGTAACCATGCCCAAAACTTGAAACTAAATGATGGACACATAAAGTTGGGTTAATTTACTACTCAATGTTTACCGTGCCAAGCCGGTGGGAATAGACCTTTTGTAATTGTTCTTTGATTTTGTTATGAACCTGTTAGTTTTGAAGTTACAATAGGTATATATGAATTCTTATTCGTTTACATAAGTTTATTTATCAATATACTTTCTCTTTCTCAAATTTCTCAAGCTGCCTGAATATTTTGTTTTATTTCTTTGTAGGTCCTTATTAACACACTTGGGTCGCTGCACCATCTTCTTAATTAGTTAAGAAAAACACACGTATTGCCACATCATGAAATAATACCTACAACACGAATAACTAGATAGGTTTCAGTATCACAAGTTTGTCGTCCTATATAACTTACTATAACGCAAAAACAGTCACTTTTTCATCGTTGGACAAATTTAGAAGCGTTTAATAGAGACTGTGTTAAAACAACCGCTATTTTGGTAACAACATCAGTGAAACGTATAAACTATTCGATACAAAATGCGCCATTTTATTTCTACGCTCGCCGTCGTTGGAGCCTTGGCATTGGCATCGACCGTAGGCCTTCGCCCTTGAACCAGCAACGCTTGGCCGATAAAGTTTGTTACTCTCATCAATTTGTTTCCGATTGTCTGTAGGTGGAAATAATTGATTTGTTGTTAAAAGAGGCACAATATTTTCGGCTTTGCTATATCTATGTGGGTTCAGATTTCCAGATGTATGGATTTAGAAATCTGGACATTTTATGAAGAACACAGTACCTAGTATGAGATTTTATAAACGCAAACGATTTTGTATGACAAACCGTGGACAAACCTGTACAGCGCCTTTAGCGGATAGTAAGGTAACTAAGAAATTCCATACAAAATCCTAACGCAGTCCCTAGTGTCTGCATTTCTAAAATCTCATACTAAGGGTACAGAACTTTAAAGAAATTATTTTTTTCACACTGACTTGCGAGTCGATTAGACAGTTTGCAATAACCACTGTTCTGGTCATAAATGCACTACTATCATATTATAGAAACAAAATTAAATTCAAATAGCAATAACAGAAATATAGTCACAAAGCCTTAGAAGACCCGAAATTATATTGTTTGTAAATATCCGGCGAGGAAAATGTAAAGATTGTATTCGTGGAACAGTCCTTATAAATAATCCTTATCATGTTATCTTTCTACATACATACATATCATCACGCCTGTCTCCCGTAGGGGTAGGCAGAGACTAAAGATTTCCATTGGCTATGATCCTTACATACCTCTCTCGCCTTCTCCACACTCATCACTCTCTTCATACACGCTCGCCGATTTCGGGTACTCCTAATGTCTCCCTTTTTCAAAAGGTCTGCGATTTGGTCGCAGTATGTTTCTGAAATATAATACTACTGCATACCACATAAAGTTTTGTGTATAACAAAACTATTATACGTAAAATAAAGATGATAAAAAGTAATGAATAAATAAATTATTTAGTGTATATAGGTGTTATGTATTTATAACGAAATCTAGTTTCATTGTTTATTAACCAGTAAAATATTATGATTCTAAATATATGCAAAAAATATTCCAGCATAGGAAAAGTTTTTACTAATGATAACCTCAAGAAAATACTCAGATTCAATTTAACTTTGTATGCAAATTTCGCATTTGCTTAGCCAAAAACATAGAAATGAGAATAAACGGCGGACTTACTCGACACAGTGCTCATTAAATTTTCACCTTGTGCAAATTCGCGACATAAGCGGCTTGCCAAGAAGCTGTGTGCTCTGGGAGATACCTGGGGCCAAGTCCCAATTAATCATATTAGATAAATTCAAAGTATAAAGAGATATTACGAAGGCTAAGTAGGTAAGTTCACGTAAAATAAAATCAAACACATTGGACATTATGACAGCTATTTGATTTAATATATTATATTCTACTCGTACAAAGATTTTTTTTCTATAGATTTCATCAGATAAAAGCATTTGCTTGCATTGTGTTCAATATAGCTAAACAAATATGGTTTGAAACTACAGTTCAACTGCTCTATACTATGATGATTCTATTTCGCCAGTCTTGGAAGTTCAGCCTGGATTTGATTTTAGGAACTGGATTCCAAACTTGGAAGTACATTGAGTTTTACATTGTTGTTGAATTCAAGTTTCAAACTTTGCAAGTTTGTATTTACTAGAAACCCGAAGCGGGTCTTCGTCAGGGTATTATTATGTGCACAAATAAACATAAGATGCAAATTGAATTTCTACACTTTACGTGATCTTTCTTAATGTCACATTCAATTCAGCTTTTTGCTTTTCAATATTTTCAGTTTCATTTATTGCGGCCACTGCTTTTCGCCTCATATTATACATTTTCTGATTCATTTATTGCTTCTCTATCCCGCAATATGACCATGATCTGTGTGCTATTCCTTGGAATATTACAAAAATTAAAATAATGTTTCCAATTTTTCCCCATTTATAATTAGTTCAACATTTTTGAAAATTGCATTTCTCGCACACGAAGCTTTTGAAGTACTACTCCATTAATTGTTGTTGACGTGGCAAAGATACAAAGACGCCAAACAAGAGAGATTTGTGGTAACAATTTGAAGGCATGAATTGTTCAAATCAGTGTGTCATTTATTGTGGAGGTTAGTAAAATAACAAAGACTTCATCGTACACATTTTAATTGTTTTTTAGCTCCTCGATTCTATTCAATGGCTCGCGACTCGTGACGTCGTGATGCTCAAATTATGTTTTTACCAGCTGGCAGGTGTGACAAGGGTTACTTTACAAAGCTTATTGAAGCGTTGCGAACCCCCTTCATGCCAATATAATCCATAATGCCATCACCATATAGTTGACAATTTTCACAAATGGTAAACGGGGACGTTTAATAGTAAATCGATAGATAACAAAAAATGGCACGCTGTTTGAAGTAGTTTGGAAAAGAACGGACTTTTCTTGGAAAGACCACGTAAAATATTTGTTCATATGAAATAAAAATTTTAATCAGACAAAATAGTAGCATAGTTAACATTACTATTATACAAAATGATGCATTAAGCCACGCAATCTTCCGTTCAGGGAAAGGTGTGTTGATCGAAGGACAAATTGTCTTTGAAATAATTCGAAAAATTATAATAACAATACACTGTTAAGTATTTAAAAATATATATATTAAAACATATTGGACAGAGGCGCGTGTACGCTAACTTAAAAGTAAGTCTGTCAATGTACATGAAATCCTTAAAGCGAAGTTGTTCAACCTCGACAACTTATCAAGAACAAATTAAATTGATGCGAATTTCCCTCTCCACAAATGTTTACAAAATGCACGTTTATTTCCCTTGACATTTTCCCGAGGGGAATTGATTTCATCAAGTTGGAGGGAAGTCTCGTAAGATCGACTTGATCGACTGTCTCGCCCTTCGTTTTGCATGCCTATTGCATGATACCTACATATCTATCTATGGCTTTATTCTTTATGAAAAAAAGTATATTATTTTGTGAAAAAATCGCTCTGCACGCCCTGTGTTGTACGAGGCGGCGGCACTGGCAGGGTCGCCATGTAAGGGCTTAGTCAGTGAAACGTCTGTTTGATTCGACGATTAGTTTATTAGTCCTCTTTGATTTATACAATACATCATATATAACGGGAAAGGCGTGAAGGTTGCATGTTACACACTACACGGGTGCCTTTAGGTAAGGTAGCGCAACATAAACCAATTTGTTTTTTTTTCCACTTAGTAAAAAAAAAAGGTTTTTAATGGTTTAATTATTGATTTAATTAATCAAGAACCTACTTTACACACTTAAATTATATCTACAAACCTTATAAGATGCCTCTTAGTAATAATAAACAAGGCAAGATCTCGATAAGTTACTTTCATAGTTTATGATCGCTCACTATCTGAGCGTGGGTAAATTCTTAAAAACAAATAAATCATTTCCAAAGAATTACCACAAAACGGTAGCGGTAAGTTTAATTTCAACTTAATTAATGTTATAAGCACTCTCACGTAACAATTATAACAAAATCTGTTGTTTACTTGTTTATAGTTAATATCTGTGATTAATACTGTTAAATCACATTATTTGACTCTATAATCTTTTCATGCAGAACTAAATAAAATACCTTTACTATCTTCATTTAAATATTTACATTTTAGTCAAAAAATACTTTACTTACGCCCAGTTAAGCCGACGGCGACGACAGACGTATCAGTCCATACACCTATGTTAACAATGCCTTCTGAAGCACGAAAAAACTCATTTTGTACCACTAATGGCCACCAATCCAATTTTTTACAGAGCCTTACCTTTATCTGCCGATTGCCATTACACACACGTATAATTTTATATTTATTTATTATGTAAATCATAAACTTTGAGGTTTACCAATCAAGGCGTACACGTGTATCGGAGTTAGGGTTCCAACAACGATTTGGAGTCATTGGTATTCTGTTTACCTCTGCTGCGTGACATTGAACTGGTGGCATCCATTTCGGTTTCGACTTGAAACGATTTATAAATATTAGCTTGGTATGTATTATAATATGTTTATTGCATAAAAATATATAAAAGTATATTATATCATAGTTGTAATAGTAGTAGACCAGATGGTCAGTTGACCTAAAGAAGGTCGCAGGCAGACGCTGGATGCAGGCCGCTTTCAACCGGTCGTTCTGGAAATCCTTGGGGGAGGCCTGCGTCCAGCAGTTGAAAATTGAAATGATGATATAGTAGTAGGTATTCATTCAAAGCAGAGCTGATATGGTAGTTTAACCTCGACTCTATAACCAGATGATCTGACAACCTTATAATAGTAGCAAGAAGACGCTGTATACTTTCTCTTATCTTTAGCGTTTTCCAGGTTGCTTCCTCAACTGACTGCTTCAGAGCCCTAGGCCGCTTTCCTGCTTTTTCTCCTTCACTTCGCCCTTATCAGTGAACATAAAAAGTTATGTACGTATATACAACATAACATCTAACAGAATGCATAAGAGTAAAGAAACACATCTAGGAAAACGACGCAAATGAAATTTCTAAGAAGCTGAATACTTACCATAACTTATGACGATCGTCGCAAACAACAAAAACAACGCTACAAGCCATTCTCAGGAAGAAAAGGCACGCAAGTGACACAAAAAGTATTCAGCCGCATTACACAGTCAATGCTATCACGTCTGAGGGAAAAACGTATCGCAGAATATAACTGTACCTACTGCTTTTTTGGTGTCAGGTCCTCGGAGCTTCAGATACTGTAAAATTTATATTGATTAGATGGCAAAGTGAAAAGAAACGGACACTTTTGATATGATGTGGCACATCTCCAAAAATAGGCGGGATAGCGCCATCATTTAGCATTAAAGAGTAAATTTTATTTTCTTAGACTATTGGAGTCCATGGATTGATTTAATGTCATAATTTGCAGATTTTTTACAGAAGTTGTCTTATAAATATTCCAAAATGTTACCCTTTGTCTGTCTATACAAACGATCATGTACTCGAGTCGCCATGTCGCGTCATTGTTAGGGGCAATTAATTAGTGCCGGCAGAGTCACAGGCCATTGAGGGTAGTTGACATTCGGACCGTTACTGTCATGGAGCTTTCATGGATAATGTGTTCACGTAAATTGTAGAATAATGGCATTGTGTCTGTTAACAATTTGTTTGGTAAATGATGATTTATATATAACTAAATAGATCTGTACGTCTTCTTCTACTCTATAATTAATTTTATTTTAAACTAAGGACTAGTTCATGATCAATATGGTATATCCTTATAGTTCCAAGCACAACAATTACAATACAAATTATGTATTAAACAAAATAGAACTACAATTAAAAAACGATCTTGTTATATATAATCAGCAAAAAAACAGGAACCTTTTTTTAAATCTGAAAATTAACCACAAGTTGTATGTACCATAAAAAAAGTGATTGCCAAATCCTTTTTCGTGACTTGGCCGATAATGTCTAACGCCTTCTTGCCGCCGTTTTAAATAAATTGTAGGGATCCAGACAAGAAACGGAACTGGTTATTCCGAAGGTTGTTCCGCAAAGACATTGGAAAGTCTTAGGACTTGGAGCTACGAAGACATTGAAATTATTCAGATGCGCTGATTTCCAAAAAAAAACTATGTAAGTAGATTCAAGGTTATTCAGGCGAGGAGTTATTCCAGGCAACATTTGTAAGCACGTCCTTTGTGTACTTCAATGTTTATTAACTGTTTTTCATTATATCATATTAAAAACTTGCTCTTGTGCCCTTAATTTATTTTGGTGTAATATTTATAAAGTATACGTATTTATCCTTAAAACGATACAGTTCTATTACTAATGAGCTACTTATGAGCACAGACTTGTGATATATTGTTAAGTTGTTATTCCAGCGAATATTTGGCCATATCTCTCGCTTTTTGTTGCAACTGGTGGCGAAAGCACAAAAGTAATTAACGGAAGTATTCAAAATTATTATGATAAAAGTGCATTGAAATATCATATCCATTATTTTATAATTCTGCAATAGGTTCAGACTGGCTGGGAGCCGGCTGTCTAACTGTATCGCCAGATAAATCGAGCCTCAGCAGTTTCGCTCTATCGAGGATAATATCCGATATTCTTTGCGATATTGGAATATCAACCAACATACATTACGTGCAATATGCTGTTAGGTAAATCATACATTTGAAGTATATATTCTGTTTTGGGAAAAGACTTTCTTTCTCTCTCTCTCAGGTTCTTGTTAGGTTTACTTTAGAATCAATGGACAATATAATTTATCTACTTTTTCAAATTCCAAGTGTTCTTTATTAGGTGGTAATGTCTTAACTAACTTTTGGAACATAAAATTTTAGAAACTCACGCAATTATATGAAAAAATTAAAGACTTCAAAAACGATAAAGGTTTTGTTACGAATAATTTAATGAATAAAATATTTCAATAAAATTGTTTGCACAGCAACAACTGCAATGAATGAAAGCACAATAATTATTTTACGCTTTAACAAATTTTATCTTCCTTTATGAATGTTCATTGCAAGTCCAATCCATATTTGGTCCATTAATCATGCAAGCAGGTCAGCGAGAAAATTTATACAAGTGATGACTTTGTGACGATATAAAAAAGTAATAAAAAAAATGTACCGAAATTAGCATTTATATTTTGATACATGGTAAAAAAATTACAAAAACAAAAATTGCACATATTATGCTACTAGCTGTTGCCCGCGGCTCCGCCCGCGTGGGACTCGGTTATATCGCGCCCAAAAGTAGCCTATGTTTGACCTCAGGTCATTAACTACATCCCTACCAAATTTCATCACAATCGGTCCATCAGTTTAGCCGTGAAGAGGTGACAGACAGACAGACAGACAGACAGACAGACAGACAGACAGACAGACTTTCGCATTTATAATATTAGTATGGAAGTATGGAAGTATGGATATGGATATGGATTTGTTCAGTATTAATGTAATTCTTTTTCTTTCTGGCATTTTCTACCAACAAATTAATTTGTTGGTAATAATTTTCTTGCACAAAATTAACAAAAAAAAAATACATTACACAAGATAAATGCAACCACAACACAAGGACATGAAGGTCCTACAGTCTTCGCCGTTTATATTATATCCATCTACCTATATATCCACTTATCATATCCTCAACGATGAGGATCCAGTTGCTGCTCGCTGTCGTTTTTGTCATCCTTCCATTTCCTCTGCGTCTTTAGGTTATATGGTTCCCACTCTAACAAACGCTAGAGTGAAAACCATCTTTACTCTTTAGCTTAACCACTATTGGCCGATGTGAAGTTAGAAAACTTACTTTGGGTTCTAAGCCATTTTTTGTTACTTTTGTCTCATAATCTGATACCCACCTTTTCATCTTATGTGCTGTCACAGTCTTCTGCTCCTTTCCAATCCTCAGCCCGGAGCCGCGTTTTTGGATTGAATACTTTATAATAAGTCAATTATATGGCAATCCAGATCGTGTCCTATGCCATATTTAAGTCAATTTCTTGAAGATCTTTCAGATACAATACAAAATATAAAAATACTGCCCACATTCAAAAACATAACTATACTATAAGTCAATTTTTATCTAAACAGTTGCTATATGTGAAAATGAAAAGTTTGACTTGTTGCCAGTCAACTTAGGCTAGGTGAAAAAGAAACAGTTTAGCAAGTCATTATTCATGGAAAAGAACAAAGATGTTCTATCACGACCTCCACTAGTGAGCGTCATTTAAAATAATTACAAAGACCCTCATTGCATCGTATCGTATGGTTTCTTTTAAGGTTTCACTTTAATCAAATGACACTTTATATTTTAACGATATACTTGGTAAATGTTACTCAGCTGCGCTGCAGCCATGTGGTTCTCGCATCAGAAAAAGAAGAAAGATTCAAATTCAATTTGTTAAGGATAAAGCAAAGTATTATGTATTATTACGTATTTATTTATGATATTATGTTTTATAATGGATTCATTATATTATTCAGTACTCATGGTGATGGCTTCTGTCCAATCCTCCCGGTGCGCCTGTCATCCAAAAGGATTGTCTATGTGTTATTAGACCTCTTTGCCTGAACATCCTCCCCACCTTTGGAAGGACTTGGAGTATCTTCCGAAATATTGCTTATGTCTGTATCGGTGGGCAGACGACAAACTTTATTTACACCACGACGCTCGACGCCGCGTAATGTTAAAAAATCAGCAACTCTTACTACACCGTCATTGCCTGTATAGAGCCGGTGAACTCGACCAAGTCTCCATTTAAGTGGTGGTAAATTGAGTTCTTTAAAGACCACCATATCTCCTTCTTTAAGATTTGTTTGCCTGGACCGCCATTTGGTTCGCTGTTGTAATTCGGCCAGGTATTCTTTTCTCCATCTATCCCAAAAATCGCATCGTAATTTCTCAATCAACTGGTATCTAGTATGTATATTCATGTTCTCAGGTTTTTGAGGGGTTGGTAGGGATGTCAGTGGCCGCCCAATCAGGAAATGCCCTGGGGTTAAGGGAGCAAGATCGTTTGGATCGGGTGATAAAGGAATTAAGGGGCGAGAGTTAAGGATTGCTTCAATTTGAATGAAGAGCGTGCTCAACTCCTCGTACGTGAGACTGACATTTCCCGAAATACGCTTTAAATGAAATTTGGCACTTTTAACGCATGCCTCGCACAAACCATTAAACGTTGGGCAATAGGGAGGAGAAAAAACAAATTTAATGCCCTTATCAGCCGAGAAATCATTTATGTCTTTAAGTCCTGACTGTAATGCTTTGCCCAACTCATTGTTAGCTCCTACATAATTTCTTCCATTATCACAGTACAAATAATCAGGTTTACCCCTTCTAGCGATAAATCTTTTAAGACAAGAAATAAAGGCCTGAGCTGTAAGATCGCTGACAGTTTCAAGATGCACAGCTTTAGTTGAAAAACAAATAAAGATGCATAAATAACATTTTGATGTCCTACTACCGCGACCCTTTTTACTAGAAATAAGGAACGGACCTGCAAAATCAGTTCCTGTAATTTGGAAGGGATAGGACTGAGATACTCTTTTTGTGGGTAAATTCCCCATTAACGGTTCGATTGTCTTACCTTTCATCTTGACACAAATAATGCATTTGCGAACTATGCTTCTAGCTAGTGATCTGCCACCAATGGGCCAGTATTTTTTCTGAAGGAGCTGAGAAGCATCTGAGGAGCAGCATGAAATAATCTTAAGTGTTCACTAGACATCATGATTTGCGTAAGATGATGGTCAGACTTAAGTAAAATTGGATGTTTCGTGTCATAATTAAGATCTGTATTTTTTAAACGACCGCCTACACGTAATAAGCCTTCATTATCAATAAAGGGAGATAATTGCAAAATGTTGGATTTAGGTTTAAGAGGCTTGTTATCACGAAGAGTATTTATTTCAAGACTAAAGGACTCTTGCTGCGCGGTCTTAAGCAAATACGTTAGAGATTGATGAAGTTCAGTTTCATTAAGTGAACCTATCATTTTACTTGCCTGGTTTCTACAATTATTTACAAATCTAAATACATACGCAAATATGCGTTTAAGTTTTAAGGGATTAGAATAATTTTCAAATTTAAGGAATGTATCATGGTTGTCTTGAGTATGATGTACTTTAAGTTCAGGAAGATCGACGTTAAGATGTTTTTGCTGTGGCCATTCAGACTCGGGTTTAGACAAAAACTTAGGACCAGTCCACCACAATGCTGAATCGACCAGTATGCTAGGCACAATACCTCTAGATGCCATGTCCGCCGGGTTGATATCAGTAGGCACATATCTCCACGAATCTCGTTCCGTCAGTTCATGGATCTCATTTATGCGATTGCAAACAAAAGCTTTTAAGAGTTTTGGCTGAGTTTTAATCCATCCTAATGTTATTGTGGAATCAGACCAAAAAAAATTAGTATTGACTTTGCAACGCAAGGCTTCATCAACTTTTGTTGCAAGGCGTGCTCCCAAAACAGCAGCACAAAGTTCAAGTCTTGGGATTGTTAAAGTTTTTAAAGGCGTGACGCGGGTTTTTGCGCATAAAAGATTCGTGTTGATATTACCACCTGCATCTATAGAGCGCAGGTATACACATGCTGCATATGCATTTTGTGATGCATCTACGAAGCAATGAAGTTGTAAAATGATTGCAGAAGAATTCATGATATATCTGGGAATTGAAAGTTTAAGTAGTACATTTAAGTCTTTGACTATATCATCCCAAGTTCTTCTGATTTCCTTTGGGACATCATCATCCCAATCTAATTTAAGCACCCAAAGTTTTTGAAGAAGTATTTTAAGAGTAACTGTACAGGGGCTCAATAAACCTAGGGGATCAAACACTTTACATGTGTTTGATAAAATCAAGCGCTTTGTGACTTTTGGTTCATGTCCTTTTATTTTTATGTCAAATTTAAGTGTGTCCAAAGTTGGTATCCACAACACTCCTAAGACACTGGTTTCTTTAGACAAATTATGTACATCGGATTCTGTTGCTTCCTCAAAGATTTGTGGACAATTTGTTTTAAATTTATGTAGAGGAAAACCAGCAGAATGTAGTATTTGAGTAACAGTTGTTTTAATGTGAAGTAATTCATTTTCTGTTGCAGCGCCTGTTAAAAGGTCATCCACATAAAAATCACTTCTAATTACTTCAGATACTACAGGATCAGTACATTCTATTGCTAACTGAAGAAGACATCTAGTACTTAAATACGGTGCGCATGCTGTTCCGTATGTGACAGTATTTAGTTGTAGAACTTTAAGTGGCATATTATTCTCTTCTCTCCATAGAATAAGCTGAAGATGCCTTTGAAACTCATCAACCATAATTTGTCTGTACATTTTCTGAATATCTCCAGTCAACACGTATTTATGTTGACGAAACCGAAGTAATATATTAAATAATTCATCCTGCACCACAGGACCTACATATTGTATTTGGTTAAGTGATATATTTGATGAAGACTTTGCGGAACAATCAAAAACCACACGGAGTTTGGTTGTCTCGCTCTGCTTACGTATAACGGCGTGATGAGGCATGTAATAACCGAATTTAGGTTTATTTATCTCAGTTAAGTGACCCAATTCTTTATATTCACTTATGAATTCACAATATTTAGCTTTAAGGTTAGGGTTTTTATTCAATTTCCTTTCTAGGCTTAAGAAACGCTTTTCAGCCATGTAATAGGAATCCCCGAGAACCACTTTTGGCGATTCCCTAAAGGGCATAAATACCGAAAATCTACCATCTTCAAGACGTTTAGTAGTTTTCTTAAAGAAGCGTTCAACAAATTCATCATCAGCTGACAAAACTCGTTTTGAAGTTGGGAATTCTTCGAGACTCCAAAATTTTGCCAATTGATCACTTATTTCTTTTGTAAAATTACAATGAGTTAGTTTATTTTCTTTTACGCTATTTGAATAAAGAGGACCTGCTACAATCCAGCCTAATTTGGATTCTTGAAGTACTGGTTTGTCTGATCCTAATTTAATTTGATTAGGAGATATAAGTTCAAAAAATAGTTCAGCACCTAGTAACATATCAATATCTAAAGGGCGGTTAAAGTCAGGATCCGCCAGTTGTATATTACGAGGTAAGTTAAGTTCTGCTAAATTTATGAATGAATTAGGCAACAAGCCAGTTATTTTAGGTACCACTAAACATTTAAGATGTGTACTGAACTCGTTAAATCGTGACTGTATCATCATTTCACAGCTGTCAGATATAGCCATTTGACAGTTATTTATGCCTGATATGTAAAGTTTATCCTTACCCTTACTAATGAGTTTAAGTTTTTCTTTAAGGTTCGTCGTAATGAAGGACGATTGGCTTCCTGCATCGAGCAAGGCGCGGGCTAGGTAAGTATGTTTATTTTCAGGGTTTATCACTTTAACGAGAGCAGTGCCAAGAAGAACTTGATTAGGTGTCTGAGCCGGCAGAGATACAGGTAAGTAACTGCAATGATTTAATGTAGTACTGTTTTCAGTATTATATGTATCTACATGTAATAATGTGTTATGTTTCTTATGACAGATCTTGCAGGAACCGAGTATTCGACAATCGTTCACCACGTGACCTCTGCGCAAGCAATTCAAGCAAAGTTTTAATTTATTAGCTTCATCGCATCTTTTTTCAGGAGATAATTGCTTAAAAGCATGACAATCTATAATCCGGTGCTGTTGACTACAGAACGGACATAAAAAAGTCGAGTTTGCATTAGCAGATGTGACAAAGCTTTTCGATTGTTTATTGTAATTGTCATTACTTTTAACGTCAGTTTTGTTATATTTATTTTTTACGAAATTAGGTTTATTATTATGTTTGTCGCATTTGCTGACTGCCATTGCTTCTAAAATGTCAGCACGATTGCGTAAAAATTGCATAAAGTCAGATAAAGTAGGGATATCTTTGAAGGAGTTTTTATGTTCCTCCCATTTACTAAAACTTGTTTCATCTAACTTTATTGACACTAGGTATATTATAATGACATCCCATTTGTCAGTAGCTTGTTCTAAAGTATTAAGAGCCCTTAAGTTTTTTGACACATGATCAATTATGAAACGTAATGCTTTATGAGACTCATTTGATATTTTATCTATTTCAAATAAAGCCTTCAAGTGGTTATTTATGAGAACCTTCTTATTATCATAACGTTCACAGATTAAGTCCCATGCAACATTATAATTTTTGGAACTGAATTCTAAAGATTTTAAAATTAAAGTAGCACTGCCTTCCAGTGACGATCTCAAATAATGAAATTTATTTATGTCTAATATTGAATCATTGCAATGAATTAATGACTCAAATGTGTCTCTAAATTCGAGCCACTTTAAGTAATTACCATCAAACGTTGGTAATTTAATAGTAGGTAATTTTATGTGGTTTAAGTTATTATGACTACACGTATTTGAACATGAAGAGCGAGCAGAATGAAGACTCGCTTCTTTATTCCCCGAAGTATTAAGACGCGATTCAAGTATATTTTGAGCGAAAGCAAGGCATAAACGTAATTTTTGAAACGTGTCAGGCGACCTTTTATGTTCCCTCGTTTTATGTTCAGTTCTTTTAACCTTATGAGAACCTCCGAGTTACCGCTAGTAGGTTCACCTGAATTGTCTTCCATTTTTAAATTGTAAAGAAATAACTAATAATGAGTTAAACAAGAACACTATGTACGAACGTGCACGGCAACGTGATGTCTGGGGGCCGCTGTCCCGCTGAACAACCGCACACCCTTTGAACCGACACGTCGTCGTCGACGTGGCTACCACCGACTACGAAGCCGCTGTGCGATGCGACTCGCTGAGTAAGCAGCTGGAATATTCGGCGATAATATTTAAGAAGTGCTATAATGTAAGAGCACAATGATTAAGGGATGAGAAAATTAATGAATAGTTAAATCATGTAAATAATAAGCTTCTCTGAAGCGGTCATGCAAAATAAAAGCCCATTATGATAATTATGTTGTGCTTTTAAAGTGCCAAATAACATAAAAAGCTGAAATGCACAAAAAATATCAATGTCACCATCTTGGAACAAAACACGACCTCATACAAATTTAAGAAATGAAAATATTAAGAAATAAAGAGAGAGCAACTTCCCTGGGTGATGTTGTGGTGATCCCACTGACTCACATAATTTTACGATGCCAAGCCATGATTTCATCCAACAGTTTTATGTTTTTCTTGGTTCGGTCGGCTATGTCCAATATGGCGATGGAAATTTTACAAAATTACTTATTTGATATCCGAAGATTGCAGGTTCTTCTTTGATTCACGGTCGCAACTTTGTTAAGGATAAAGCAAAGTATTATGTATTATTACGTATTTATTTATGATATTATGTTTTATAATGGATTCATTATATTATTCAGTACTCATGGTGATGGCTTCTGTCCAATCCTCCCGGTGCGCCTGTCATCCAAAAGGATTGTCTATGTGTTATTAGACCTCTTTGCCTGAACAAATTCCCTTTTAATAGCAAACATTTCATGGTTTCAAATGACAGTACTTTCTCTTTGTCTTATTCCTATATATGTATTTACAACAGAGTGTAATCTAGTTTAGAATCGAGATAGGCGCTGCCGAGCCCATTTGCATGTAACAAAACTGGTTCTGTGGAGGCTGCGGATATGTGTCCACTGTTTGTGTGTGACACGTCCAGCTTTGAAGTATTATAATTTATGCTGCTATTGGCGATACTGTGATTTGTGTTTGTGCGGGATTCAGCTCGTGAGTGACACATTGATACGCATGACGGATCACGGGTTACATGAACAATCCCTAAAATCAAATTATTAGGTGACGGTTTCCAAAAGCATCATTTACATCCATCCCTTCATAACCAAAGTTAGTTCAACAGTTTTATCGGCTTTTAGTGTACCTCTAGAAAAAACGCCCTATACTCTTTTTTCATATATCTCTATTTTTTGCTATTTTTATTTACTTAAATATTTGCAAAGCTTATCCAACTCTTTTTTTTTTCTTTCCTCTGTTTGGGTATTAAAACTAGGCATTTCGGGACAGTCATTTATCCTAAACCTTTCTTAGTTTTATAATCCAATTTTTGTATGATCAAAAATACCCCACTAAAGAAATACCTAAAAATATTTAGAAAATGTAAATCAGTTCACCATTGTCTTTAAATAAATCCCTATAAGAGACAAGTCTTAACTTGTACAGAATCTAAAATCACGGAACACAACAAAAGTTGCAGATAAACGTGTGAACGGCCAAGAAAGAAGTTTCGAAGTGGATTTAGTTCGTTTCGTAAGTCAATGGACAAAGTTTCTGGTCCGGTCGGCCTTCCCTTTGCTCTTGTACGAGTAGCGCTTTGTACTGTCCGGTACCGGACTCCGGTATCCGACGTCTATGCTCTTTTTACAAATTATTTAGAGTATAAAAAGTTATCTTAAACATATTTTAAATTATTAAACTACAGATGTGGGTCTGTATGTGTGTATGCATGTTAAAACTTTATTGTACAGAAAGAACAGATGGCATGAAACCAATTGGCCAAAAAATTATGTATTTATGTAATTGGTGCAATAAACTGTTTATTCATTCATTCATTTAATCGCAATGCCTCGTCAGATCAAATTAACTTCGTGTTTTCAACTTTATAAACTTAACCCAATTATTGGATAGGTGTGAATCTAGACTACACCCTACCAAGTGACAGCCAGTATTCGAGTCATGCTATGGCTTTTTGTCCCACCCTGTTTGCTGATAGTTAAGAATAGTGCAGTGAAAAACGTCCGCCGGACCATCTGCACCATTGGATAGTTGGTCGTATTTGTGCAATTAATGGTAACAGTGGGATAAATCAGAGCCAGTTGTACCATTAATGGTCTAGTGGTACAGATGGTACGGCGGAAAAAAAACTGATGGGACGTCGGGTTATTCTATCTTTTCTGTTCTAGGAAGGAGAGTTCATATCTGTTAAAATCTTTTATGTGTACTCGTATCTTTGGTTTAAGTCTAGATTTTTCCTCGTATTTTTGCAATTGCACCAAACAATTTGGCTGTCCGTTGTTAGTCAAATATAGCCTTTTATTTCCTCACCACTTGGACTAAAATGGATCATATAAGACCATTTTCATCATGTAACTTGTTAGTCCTATTGTACTCTAAAAATCCATCTAAGATAACAGATTCTGACGTTTCTTATACGCAAATAATAAAGCCAAAGGCATCAAAAATAAAATTTAAACAGCATTCAGTGTTTTCAGAAACATCATACAGACATAGCTATTATTTCATATACCGTATTAATAGAATATCATGAAAGTGCTTGTATAAATTACCTCGCATTTGCCAGGCGTCAAACCGGTGTAGACTGCCTGAGAGGGGTACTTCATAAATTACTACACGGTACACCTCATTACTACCGACTTTGTAGGATACAGTCTCAGAAAATATATTTTTAAAATGTCTTAAAACGTAATATTCTGTTATTTCTTTTTATCGTTGTAAAGTGTTGTAGAGTACTTGACTTGACGAGGAGATTTCTGTTTATTTTTTACAAAATTTCTGAGGAGTACCCGAAATCGGCGAGCGTGAATGACGAGAGTGATGAGTGTGGAGGAGGCGAGAGAGGTATGTAAGGATCGCAGCCAATGGAAATCTCTAGTCTCTGCCTACCCCTACGGGAGACAGGCGTGATGATATGTATGTATGTAAAATTTCTGAATCTTCATCTAGGTATTACAAAACAGAAATAGGGAGGGTACTGTTTCTTCTTTGTCATTTAATAAGTATTTCATTTATTTTTGCTTCAGGTACGCATTGATACTAAATTTGGATGACTCATCATATGGTAAGAAAAGGAATTACTAATATTTGTCAAATGGACCATAGATTTGCAATAAAAGCACATAAATTTGTTATAGTGTAATTTACTTAGTGCAGTCAAGTAATTTTGAGCATGATACTTATGTTGTACTTATGTTACACTAGGATATTTCCGAGGCTTCGCATCGAATAAATGTCACAAAATAGTATACCAAATACTTAGCCTGAATTTAATCTAATTAACTGACAGACCAAAAAGCAAGATACATTGGTCTTCTTTTTCTAATTGTCGTTTGTCTGAAAGAGATCTCTTCATGGAATAAGTGCTTTTGTTTTTCAATAAATAAAGTTTTTACAACTTCTTCTACGACTAAAATATTAGTACATCTAAATTCTACGGACTCAACCACTAAACCTATAAACGGATTAGACAAACGTTTACATAGCCATCGACATTGTAATAAATCGATTAGAAAATCGTATCGTTATATATTCCTTGTTATCTCGACGATATCTTAACCCGTTCGCATGCTATTAGTGCGGTTGACCACCCAACCGTAAGGCACACGTTCACTTTCTTTGACGTGTATTTATTGTTCTTGGTTGTAATTTATTATAGATAGATTTATCATATAAGACCATTTTCATTGTATAATTGTTTACAACTTCGAACAGAAAGGGGTTGACAAGAACTTTCTGGAACGTTTGCCTGAAAAGAAGATGGTCATGCATGGCTAGGATGATATAGTGCAAGGTCAAGTCTGGTCATTGTTTAAACTGTTCAATCATTTTTTAACTTGACAAATGGTTTATCTTTTAATCCTTTTTGATTAATTAATAATTCACTATTATCCCTGTCAATCTCTACCATGATATTAGCGCGGTTGACTGCCCAACCGTAAGGCACACGTTCATTCTCTGTGGAATACGTGTATTTATTGTTCTTGGTTCTTATTCAAACGGTCTAGAACGGCATTGGAAGTGCATCGAAAACGGAAAGTTGGGTAATTACAGGAAGCAGAACTTTCGATGCGTTCGGTCCCGGTTTAAAGTGCAACGTAATTTATCGCAGTCAAACGAAAGTATAATAAACTAAATATTCCAAGTGCAGTGTGTTTAAAACACACCTAAGCATTTAAAAGTAGTCACGTAACATTACATGGGGTTTACTGTTGCCTCACTAAGCGTTATTGTAAATCAGATCACACATTTGCCGAACTGGTGTCTTCAGAAGCTTGTCATCTACAGAATAAATAAAATGTAAAAAAGTTTAGATTTTGATTTTAAGACTAGTTTCTGTAAAAGGGTCCTATTGGAACCTGAAAAAAATTATTATGTTAAATAATAATTATTAGTGTTCAGGCAAACCAGAACATTTTTATATGTTTATAATTTTTGTCTTATACAGCACTGCAATTTCCTATTTAAAAAGCAAAGTATTAAATTAATCTCTGAAGAAAATATACTTGCCAAAAGTAACTTATCTCAATATTGTATCACTCCCTTACAATGTTACCTATCAATGAAATACTTATCGGTTGGTCGATTGGCGGAAGATAAAGAAAAAAATTCAAACATAGTCAGAAAATTGATAAGTGCGTATCCTTGGTGCGTATGTACTTCGCTGTTCCGTGCTATGTACCAGTGTCTTCAGAGTCCCAACCTCGCGGTTCGCTTGTGCCGAGAGCGAATGGATGTGGTCCGTTGGTCAAGCGAACCATATGCCACTACACACGTCAACACGTTATGTAACGCTAGCTTTGACCTACTTAATAAATCAGTACGTCTGCTTGGCGTCTGACTTTAAAAGGACCGCTTTGTCAGTTCCATGACTTAACAATTATTTTATTTTTATGAATAAATTACAAGTTTTGATAAATTTGCCAATCAATTTGTCAGTCAATGTCTAGTGACTTACCACAATCCAACCTAATGGTAAGTGCAGATGTGGCCTAAGATAGAGTTCGCTGGTTCATCAATAGCCTATTCACTCTTGGCCAAACAAATAGTCAAGTAATGACTTTCATAAAAACAAGACCTTGTATTTCTACAGTATCTTAATAAATACAAAAGTAATAAACATTAATTAGGAATCACTCCTACACAAGTAACAAGAGCTTAAATATTTTAATAATCAAAATAGAAACCGGAAATATACTGCTTGGAATTTAATAATTTTCTCACAATTTTATAATGTCTCAAATTATTCCCCGTTATTAAAAGATTTTCGTTTGTATCCTGTTTGCAGCTAAATAATGAGCAAAAAATTGTATTTAGAATTTTTCTTATTGAGAAATAACCGGGAGCGATCCGAAAACTTCAAAGAGTTTCAAATTATTTTCAAAGCTGTAAGAAATAGCACAGTCCCATAAAATGTAATGTAAAAAGGTATTTATCAACTTTTATACCACAAAATAGAAAATAATATTGACGTATTTACTACTACTAATAACAAGCTCTCTGCTTTACCCAAAGGTTGACGGTTAGTTAAAATGTATTTAGCATTAAGTCTGCGTATATATGCTTTACAGTTTTTATGCTTTAGTGTTTATATTTTGTACAAGGTTAAATAAATATTTCAAAGCTGACAAATTTGTTTGTATGAACGCATTTCATCCTGATTTAAAAATTCTTTTTACATTTGAAAGCCCGATTATTGGGAATGGTTAAGTTCTATAAATAAGCGGGCGAAACCGTGGGGTACAGCTTGCATAATCAAAAGTGTTAACACAAGGCAACATAATTGTTTTCCTATATTCCATTTTATTAATCGTAGGTCCTAATTTTTAAGCTATTGCATAGCTTTTATCGCGTATTGCATGGTTTTTATCGCGTATTGCATAGCTTTTATCGCGGGCTTTGAGCGCAACGACCGAATCAAGAAATTTCGTAACGACAATAAAACCTAACACCCCCCACTCCGCCTACCATGCACCAGTAGCTCGGCCGAGCGTTTGTACTTATTGCATAAGTTGACAAAAAATGCTATGCAATAGCTTTACCGCGGCTTACTCGGACTCCGAGTGCCGCATATTTTTTTCACTTTTAAGTATATACATAGACGCTTTTAACTTTGAGTAAACCCCGTAGCAATCCTTTTCTTACTCAAAATAAATAGTCTGAAAAAGGGTTTACCCACAATTCCCGCTGCTGATGTTGCCAAAAATATATAATCAAAGACAAACTTGATTGATTACTCAGCTTTACTTGGCTTTGAGAAATTAATTAAGGCCTTTTAAAATACCGAGATGTTTGCACAGCCCCTTTTAATTATGAGCTTATTATGAGTTAGCATTAACTATAGCAACCCGAGTATCGAAACGTATAGATATCGGGTAAGTTTACGTAGGCAGATAAGATATATAGATAGGTCTTCATATTTTATAATTGAAAATAATAGCTAAACGGACGCCCGCGTCTTCGCTTGCGGATAGAGGAATATGAAGACTCATATGATACCTGAGTCACTTATTTCTCAAGATGGAAGGTAGCTAAATATTCATAAGCCGTATACATACACACACACGGCATCAAATGCAAAAATAATTTATCAAATCCGACCATTAATTTCAGAGCTATAGGCGTTCAAACAAACAAACTTAGATTTTTATAGATGAATTCAAATAAAATTAACCTTCTTTTTTGAAATCACTCATTATGAATCCCAAAGTTAAAGTCCAAAACTTCCAATATCCAAACAAGGATCATTCATACTAATTTTCCACTTCGTCTAGCCATTAGCTGAAGATCGACGCGTTGTCTAGCATAGGTATATGTAGCATTGGCCAATATGTGGCCAACAACGAAGTCCATTGTGACTTGACATTGCTGAATTCGCAGGTAGAGTCATTTCCCAAGACCAAACATTTGGCCAACATGAAGAAGGGGCATAACGCTTAGGGCGTAAGGCGATCCGGTTAACTGATATGTGATTAATCAACCGGCTCGTCCTGATAGACGGAGACCCGGATAGGGGGATTATCCCATTGCTAAGGGATGAGAACGCATTTGCAAAAGTATTAGGTTCCTACGTGTTGTTTTAGCCTAATTGGATTTAGGGATAAAACGTCACGAAGACAAACTACAAATGATTAACGAAAGTTAGAAGTTGTACTTATTTGTTTTGAAAATTTTTCGACTGTCTCACCATGATAGAGTCAAAAAATTGACACAATGTTATATTTCTTTTGATGTTCAATTTTTAAATAACTACATCCCAAAATTCGTGTTCGTCGCAGAATGGTCTGTGAACTCTTCACCCTTTAATCTCAAACATTTTAGCAAGTCCCTTATCTGCAGTTGTCACACGGCCGAAGCCTTATTAAGACACCGCGAATGTAGGTACCGACTACCGGCAGTAATAAACTCGTTTTACGCTCTTATCGTAAAAGCGCCGAATAAAATATTCGACATTTTACGATCAAAACCCGCCGCGCCGGCCGCCGCGTCTTCTGAAATTGATATGTTTAAATTCTAAAGTTTGAAATCTTTCAATCCAATGTTTACTCCAATTCAATCAAAAATCCATTAGACGTTCGAACGTCTGTTTGGAATATTTGCATTGAAATTATCGCCATTAAAATGTTTCACATAATTAAGCCGTTGTGAAGGATTTTAATTGTTCGTGTTTTAATTTGGGAGCCGCTTCTCTGAGAAGGAGCTGATGTGTGCAAATTTAATTTAAGCGTCTGATTTGAATATTTAAACCGCTTGTTCGTTTAATTTATCCGACTGATTCTTGCTCAACGTGTGTCTTGCTTCAGCGATACATTACATTTAATAATTTACTCTATAAATGTAAAAGAGTTTTCTTTGAGAATTTCTAATTAATGTCATCACATCATCATCACCCCAGGTTTTTTCGGTTGCACCATTCGTAACCCGGGCTCCATCTTACTGTAAATTTCATGACTTCTCCAAAAGGAATTCGCTAATGCCATCCGCAGTTTCCGTGTCGACTGAACATGAATTTCCATATAATCATTCTTTGAATACCTCCATGGAATCCCAGTCCTAATATCCATTAATTACCTACTAGCGCACCTCGTGTGTCCGAATTCGACGAATTTTAGCCGAACCCACATTTGTCGAGTTGAGTGTACACAAACTATTCCGGTCATTATTCTGGCTTTTCTCATGATAATTTCAAGACTAAGGTACGTATGGTTTTGGAGCCTAATGTTGACTTTGACACGATGTCCTTTTGTTTTGCATTCTTGCGGTAGGTTTGAATTAAAAAAAAAATATTTTACTTTTCGTTCCCAATTGGATTAATATTCTTGTATTTAAAACTCCAAATACAAGAATTATTCTTGTCTTTGGAGTTTTGCCGTAAGTATTACAGTTTATGGTTTTTTGAATATTTGTGCATAATAATGTTGGATCATTATTCGCTAAGTGTTCGCGAACAAGCGTGGGTGTTGGGAAGTGGTACATAGCCGTTAAGTGACTTTAATCCTTGTCACCAAAATCTCCCAAGATAATTCTAAGTGAAATTCGCTTCACTTAGCCCTCTGACTAACTTGACTAGACATGACTGCTGATTTGACTTGACTCTGTGACGTGACTATGAAGAAAATTCAAATAATACTTGTTACTGGCAAAAATAAGCTATAAGTTTGAAAAAAAAATTTTTCTAATATGTCTCTTATTCGGCCTAGATATGTTTTTTGTGCTCCCTTGACTTGTTCTGACAATTTGCCATATTGTGGATTATTTCCACAACAATGAAGTCTTGTCTGGCTCTTTGACGCCTTTTTTTAGTCTATTCTTAGGGTCAACTGACAAAAGCACTCGTCATTTTACTCGACCAATTCGAAAGATGTGATCACTAATTTTGGCTTACTCGCAGAATCGTATTACAGCTAGCACATAGCTGTAATGTAATATTAGTAATATATTTGGGGCATACGATATATTAAATTCCATGGTTTCTACCTAATCAAGAACCTGATAAAACATCTATTACGTACATTATTAGGAATTCATGTTACGTTTATTCCCGGGTAATGTTTCTGTTTATATTTAAATAGGTTTTTATAGACTATTCCATATTTTGTTTGCCTAGCCTATAATACAATTTAAACCAATTTAATCTTCTATAATAAACATAAATTTAAAAAAAAATCCGTCGGTAGAGAGACCGCGCGATTCGAAATCCATACTAATATTATAAATGCGAAAGTCTGTCTGTCTGTCACCTCTTCACGGCTAAACTGCTAGACCGATTGTGATGAAATTTGGTAGGGATGTAGTTGATGGACCAGAGGTCAAACATAGGCTACTTTTGGGCGCGATATAACCGAGTCCCACGCGGGGTGGAGCCGCGGGGAACAGCTAGTTCTTTGATAATAAATAGTGCCAGTTAGCCTCGAGCCCGAGTGTTCTGTATCACCACATAATACAAAAAGACTTGACAGAATATTTAAGACTTCCTAATTTCCTTTAATTTGTTTTGAAAAAATATTTTTCGTCTTAGTATGATTCTAGTTCAACGAGAAGTACCCCATAGGCTTTGATGAAGAATTTACGGTCATATCTTTTGATCGCGTTGGCGTATAATTTTTATTATTTTATATTATCAATTTCATCTTAATACGTTTATCCGTTTAAAAAAACGTTTGACAGACAGACAGACAGACAATCGGATTGGAACAACCTTCCAATCGGAAACGGACAACAAAGTGACCTTTGTTTTTGATTTATGTTCGATATAATTTTAATAACCTAGAGAAAAGCTATAAATGGCCAGTATGTACTCTTACCTCAAATATAACCCTTTTCATGCCCTTCTCTTATTCATGTTACAAATGTGATGTCGTAAAACAATAAATTCGTAAAAACCATTTGGAATTTGATATCGAATGTAATTCCGATGTAATGTTTCGACCATAGACAATACCTCGATAGATCACACATTTTATTTCATTACCCGCGATTAAAAAGAAACTCAGCATGTCATATTTTTATTTTATCCTAATGTAATATTCATAAGAGTTAATTTTTTTATGTAAGTACGATTGTTTTATAATAATTTAAGTATTCGTAATAAATCATTTGCTTTTTTTCTTTATTTATCATATCTTTTTCCATACACATAAATTTCGCTACAGACTAAATAACGTATATAGATAAAAAAAATTGCACGGCAGAGAAAAATAATTACATACTCTTTGGGTAGAGACCGCTAACGGTGAACAACCTATAGACAACTAAAAATAAAACATAAATTTAAAGGTAATGTGGATATTTGTAATAAATACTCGGGCACATCCACGAGTATTAATTACTTATATCCACATCATATCAGCTAAATATGTTGTCTGTGGTAACGTGTCGCGTCGCTTAGTGAAATAAGTTTAAATATTCAGGCTGCGCTCAACGAGAGGGAAAACCGAACATTTTTCCAATGGCTGAAACCCACGGGTGCCATAACCGTGAATTTTATAGGGACGTACCGCGACATCTGTCCAGGCATAATTCAAATTAAGCCCATGACAGGGACGCTGTTAGGACGGCGGGACCCGTCGCATTTTTTGTGAAAGTAAATTAATTAAAGTTGCAAGAGTCATCACCGAATTCACCCTTTGGAACCTGTTGTTAAATTGTTTTCTGTTTCGTAATAAATTTCTTTATTTCTTAAAGGAAATTATAAAGTCTGTGGTTTTAAGTTATATTTTCCTTAAAAAATAACTTTAATATTCTGTCTAAGAAAATAAAGTTACCTACTCAAAACTTTTGCTACCAAACCAACACAAACATCGCATCAAAATTCAAATCCTGTCATCAAAATATTCAGAGGGTACTTTTAACTCTCATATTGCGGGGTTAATATTTTAGCTGCCTCACTTGTAACACAGAGAACTGAGAAAAATGTCGCTTTAAATTTAGATAGAATAATCAATTTTAGCTTAAAATATATCAGACTGATAAATTCTACATAAACTGCTTATATATAGGTACTGATATTTTTTATTCAATTGTTTTGACGATTACTACTGAACTGTCTTCTTGACGTCTAGTCAGATGATGGCGGCCAAGAAGCGATGCTATAAAACCACGCTTAGCAATTTTCTGTCAGAACAACGATATATAATACGTTATTATATAACGTGTAAAATATTTATATTATAAGCATCCTCTCTGTCATTCGCTGGTTGAGTGTAAGAGATCCCTCTCTGGGTTAAGTCCGCCATTGTACTTTTGTTTTATTATCTATGCCTTTGTATTCACTTTTGTTTGTAGTACAAGAAAGAAACGACCACTTTGCGAATAATAATCCACCAATATTATGCACAAACACTCGAAAAAACCTAAGTTTTGGAAATTAAATACAGCGCGGACATAGCGACAGTTTACTTTCCCTCCAAAAACTCCCCCTTCTTCAAGTCAATATCTGTCTGTCAATTCAATACTGTTTTCTAGTGCTGTCAAAAAAGTCCGCGCAAAAATAGTCCTTTGCATTATTTATGCTTGAGTGTTGGTACGCCTGCCACATAAATATTTCCGCAATCCCGGTTGTTTCTGATTCGTTGAATTTTTGAGAGATTTCCTTTTTCAGCAATGAGTGAGTACTTAGTGAATGATGTTTTGTTTATTTTTATCGTAACATTTACTCAAAATTCAAAAACTGCTGGCCTAACAATCATCATTTACAGACAATGATCTTATTTATTTATTTATTTATATCACTTTATTGTAAAAATACAATAGGCGTACTTAATGCTAAAAGCATTATCTAACAGTCAACCTTTGGGTCAAGCAGAGAACAGTTTGTGGGTGCAAAAATAACATTTACTTAAATAACAAATATAATAAACTTACATAACATACATAAGAAATAGTTAATATATATATACATATATATACATACATACATATATATATATTAATACATATATACCTATCTTATTTGAATAGACTGTCTCGTTCTTTCGTGTGGATTTTTTCTTTTATTATTTTAAAAACTTAGCCAATTAATGTCGGTGAAAATACCAATATGAAACACCGAAAAGTTATCGCAAGTTCCATATGATCGAAAAACAGCAGCGTTTAGCAGAATAAGATTTTCATTATGGTAAGCAATTAGGTAAGTACTTATCTCTTTTTATTTCAAGATTTTTAACATCACTAGTCTTCATCTTTTAAAACATTTTTCCGATTAAGTAGTTTATGGCGAGTTCAAAAGGACCCAAGACTAATTTTGAAAACATGTATAATAATATCATCTCTGGAACCTAAAATGAATAATTCATCCAAGGTCACGCTAACGAACACTGAAATTAGAGTTTCAAGGGCGTGATCCGTTATTTGCCACCTCTCAACAGTGTCAAATCTGAAGAGTTGCATAATGGAGCGGCTACGTCCTTGCATATATTAATTATCCGTCTCGTAGCTATACGTAATACATTTTAGCATTCTGTAACCAAATAATTCAAATAGAAGGTTGGATTGTTTAATGAAATAATGAATCATGGTTGACATTTTCATTGTGTACATATACTATGTACATAAAAATTACATTTAAATGGTACTCTTCACGGCTAAACTGCTAGAACGATTGTGATGAAATTTGGTATGGATATAGTTATGCACTAGGAGTCAAACATAGCCTACTTTCGGGCGCGATATAACCGAGGCGCACGCGGGCGGAGCCGCGGGCAATAGCTAGTAAATAATAAACAAGATAAGCCATTTTATTTCAATAAGACTGTCTTTTAAAAGTACTTAAAGAAAGCGGAACAAAGATTTTCTAATCGGATGCGCAGAAGTGGCTTGCGGCGAGACGAAGATTGCTATTATTAACTTTGCTATAAATGGCTTTAAAATTATTGTCGTCAGGTAAAATGCCTTGTGGTCGGCCTGTGCTCCATTCCCGACACAATTGCAAAATGATGCCTCAGAAGCTGAGCATTATCTCCTGGGTTACCGTTTTATGATCATTTTATTACTGTTAAGGATGCTCGTCTCTGTTTACAATAGGGGTTTTTATTAAATTAATTAAGCTTGATATTTTCTTGTATAAACTGAAACGCATATTTAAAAACATATTTTTAATAATAAAAAACCTATAAACATTTCCATTCATTCAATTCATATTTGTTGTCTTATTATGTAAAATTAATCTTAATTGTTAGTTTTAAATTTAGACTCATATGTATCTAGGTCAGCTGCAGCAGCTGCTAAGACACAAAGCAAATCTGGTTACAGTAACTACCATCAAGAGACTACATTACCATAATGCGGATTAGATTGTACAGGTAGGATTAGGTCAACACTACATACGACACAGCAAGGCCCGATTCACACGGAAACATAAGTGAATATTATTTGAATAGCACTTATCCCTAAGGTATGTGGCTAGTCAAACAAATGTATTATTTTTGTAAAACTGCCGAATCTTATTATATGGGTAGGACCGTTTAGGACAATCAGAAAAATATATTTTACTATCAACATTATGTCAACGATCGAGTCCGGTTTTCCTTTTTTTGGAGCTTGGTTCAAATAGGATAAGGCTGAAACCATTATGAAAATTGTTCATATTATCATAATAAAAAATTGCTGACAGTATTTTGTTTTGTTGAAAAATTAACTCAAATTGTTTGAATTAATCTTATTGCATTACACATTATCACATATGTATCTAGCACGAGATAAAGCGGCGTAAACTTGCGAACAAATTATAACTATTTTCGCTAAAACAGTATTAAAAGAGCAAAAAATTGTCATGGCTATGGCGCATATACTATCTTGCTCTAAATTCATGTGCTAAGGAGGTAGGTAATATCCGCAAATGCAGTGTGCAAAGCTGATAGCGAACTCGCATATGCAGGCTTATCATTAGCAAGAAGTGCCAAAGCTGCTAATGGTGCTTTTAGTATTTTAACACTACTGCTAGGTGTTTTATTGCCGTAGATTTTTTAAGTTAAATATCAGGTTTATGTATAGTTCTAATTCATATGTTTTAATTTCATATATTGTATTTTGTAAAAGTGTGATAAAGTTTAATAAATAGGTATTTATTTATTGTTCAAATAAAAATACCTAGGTATTTTTAAAAGCTTTACATTAATATTTATTTCTCATAATCATAAATTTTAGAGCTAGAGTTCTATTCATTTAAATTATTGTCTATAATTAGCAAAATGATTTCTTATGTTTTCGCGATTGTTACACATTAAATTAAACTATTTTATACGGTTTTCTATCGCGTTTATTATAGGTATATATAATTAGCAAGTTTATTTCTTATTTCTTGGTACTACAAGACGTTTATTTTTTATTTACTTCATGAAATTATGCCATGTAACTCTGGTTCCCATTTTCTTTTAATATTTTCTATAACGATGTATCTCATAAAACCATATTGTCGAATCAAATGCCCTATCATGTTTCCGTAATCTATTTAAACCGAAAGACGTATATTATTTGCTTAGTCCAGCATATTCTTACAATATATTTTTATACTACAACAACTTTATTTTTACCTAAAAACAAATAACCCAAACCTAATTTATCTCCGTTATTGTATTTGTATCTATTTATTATTGTCTTTGTCTAAAGTCATTTTGTATAATGTATATTGATAATACCGTACCTTTTGTGACTCGATACAGTAGAGCCTCCCAATATTTGTTAAGGCTGAAATATGGAGATTGCTCTATTTACCGAAAAGATATCGCTACCCTTTCACGCAAAGGGCAGCGGTGTTTCAAAGCTGAGGCAAACATTTCTCTGATTTATAGGGTAGGATCCCAATTATTGAGTTCTGAAACGCGTAGGTTTTCATAATGCCACCATGAAGTACTTTTGTTTAAAATTAATTAAAGGAGTTTGTTCTTTAGAGCCCTTTTGGGATGTTGTGTTGCGTATGTTCGAAGACTATTGTTTTTTAGGTTTCACTACATAGTATAAAATAAAGCCGCTTTTTCTGTCCCTATATCCCTATGTATGCCTAAATTTTTAAAACTACGCAACAGATTTTGATGCGGTTTTTAATAGATTGAGTGATTCAAGAGGAAGGTGTTTATGCCCATGCGAAGCCAGGGCGGGGCGCTAGTTGTTAAATAAATAGGCAAAAAACTTACTTAACCAAGCTCTGTTCTGTTCAGCATCAGCTACCTAGCTATCCAATTATTATTACAAACTATCTAGACTAGATTCTAGAATCATTATAGTGCATGGTCATGAACAAGTTTACTGAATGATGAATTCAAAGGAGAAGAAAAAAGTAATTAAATTGAAATTTGAAAGTTATAGGTATTACGTTTTCTTAGAAAGGACATGATAATTACATTATGGTCAACTGTTCTCTGTGTGTTTGTGGTAATAATCAATTTCTAAAAACAAAATAAATGCCCATTTTCTAAACGAAATAAAATTACTTACCTATAATAGGTAATTAAATACAAAATGTTTTACTTATTATATGTTAACTTACTCGTAAATATCTATCCAGGTCATGAAAACGTCTGTCTACTAAGTGCCTAGTTTTCTTGTTATAAATTAACAGAAAACTGTATTAGAAAATCGATGCGCTCAATCAAACAAGTATCAATTGGAAATATTCCGTTAGAAAACTCGTCCGACTCGGGACCGGAATATACAACTAGATGCGGTGTGTCGGTCTATTCTTAGCTTGTCTGTACAGACTACAGTCTTCATGGAAAGCCTGTCTAAAGTGTCTGAGAATGTTCAAAATATTGTGTGTGCTATTAAGTCGACACTGTTAGGCTTTTGGCCAAATATCTCTGTTAGTCTCGAAATAGTTTCATGTAGAGCTACATATATATGAAAATCTAAGCTATAATGAAAATCGAGGAAATACACACAATAAATACTACTATTTTATGTGTGTGTTTCCTTGATTTTCATTATACTTATAACTTTTCTAGCTGTTTTTTTACATTTTTTCTTGCACATGGATACACTTTGAGTATAAAACGATTACTTACATTAATTATCCTAAGTTAAATACATTGTAAGGGTTTCATTAAGTATTGTGAAAAGCGGTTTTTCTCATTCGAACGCTTTGCTAGAGGAGCCGCAGATATAGCAAAATATAACGATATTTCTTTAAAATTAAAATATAACCTTTCTTGATTTTTTTTTACTAAAGACACTTAAAAAGCCGTTTACATCTAGATCCGCCTTTACCAAAGCAGATGTAGAGTTACACAAACTGAGATTGCTTTAACTTTAAAACAGAAAGTTAAATGTTAGTTAAGGAAGTAAAACTTAATTTTAATGTAACTTCGAATTCTTATCCGTTGGTTTAGTATATTTACCTTTATTTCAACTATTATTAAAACGAACTATGATCTTTTTAATATACCTAATGTAGGTACTGTGGGAATTTTCGGTATACACAAATTTGGTAGGTAAATATATTTTTTTTAGACCGCATTTATGAGAACATTAGCAGTGTTCGGAGATATACAAAGAGAACCTATAAATAGGTCGTAGCAGAAAAAAGGACATAATCAATAATAATGATATAATGAGTTATTAATTTGTGGTTAGGGTAGATTTAAAAAATTCGACGAATTGAGAACCTCCTCCTTTTTTTGAAGTCGGTTAAAAAGGAAAAACAAAATGATGCTTATAAAATATTTTTCATTAAGTATGTGTTGAAAATTCACAGTATTCACAGCACACCTCAACAATGTATCTTTCGAAACTGCGGTTAGAAAGTTAATTGCACTCGATATTGTTGTCATTACCACGTTACCCGAGTTTCCCGGTAAATCTCGAAACACGTCTCACATATGATTTATCACTTGCGCACCTATTTCCTCCGAGAAACTTTTGATAAATCGGTGTTGAGTTTGTAAGGTAGTACGAAGTTGTCGTAACCGTGCGATATTGTGTAAAATCTAGCTTTGTTCTGTTTAGCAGTCTTGTTTTATAATGCTTTTAATGTTTTCATTAGTTCATATTATAGCTGTAATTTAGTTTTTATCAATTTATAAAATACTGAAAAATACGAGGTCGATAGGTAATTTATACGTTTTATGTTTTGAAGTAATGTCTGTTTCTGCGTCTGTTACATACATAAGAATTCTCTGACGAATTAATAAGGGCAAAAAGTACACGATGCGATACAGAGTCACTGTAAGTAATATATGTTTATAAAAATTCATTCTCCTGATAAGAGTTGTCAAAGAAATGAATAGATATCCTATACTATCCTAATTCCTACAAATATAATAAACGCGAAGGTTTGTATGGATGTTTGTTACCGTTTTGGTAAAAATTTGGAATGGAGATTGCTTAAACCCTAAAACAACACATAGGCAAAATTTTATCCCGGAATTGCCACAGGAGCGGAGCCCCGGGAAACAGCTAGTTATATAATAACTAAATACTTGTCTTATGCTCATATCGTATACAAACTGAGTCGACTCTATTTTATACTTTGCTATATTTAAGTATATCATGTCATGATTTTCAATATTATTAATTATAAATTGGCAACACTATATATATATTATTTGAACGGCAACACTGTTAACGGTTTGTTTCCTGACTTTAGTAGTGGGACATTTTGTAGTGGGAGAAAGGGGGAGAGGCAGGCAATGCCTGACTCTCTCGCGGAGATTTTAGTCAGTCGATTACTATGCTTGAGTGGGTAAAGACGTTATAATATATTGTGTATCGTTGTCAAAGTTATTGTTGGAGTGATTATACATATATATTTATCAAGAGAAAAGGTGGTTTTATTACACTTCAGAAGCGGGATACACCAATTTACAAAGGTATGTAATAATGTTTTAATTGCTAATTGTTTGTTAAAAAAAAAAAACTTTTAATTGAATACGCCCACATTAATGTATTTATGGTTATATATTATATATTAAAATATTAAATTTATCAGTAATATTATTGTATTACTTATGTGTCTAAAAGTGATATTTACCGTTTACGAGTATTTAAAAAAAAAAAACATTATAATTCTTTACCTTTGAGATATTTTGTGTATATTAGTTTGTCATAGTTTGTACCTGGTCGGGGCTACTCCCTGACGGTGCAGGCTGTGCTCACTGTATACACTAATAAGACTAGCATGCTAAGCGTTTGGTCGGAGCTACTCTCCGACAGCACTTGGTATGTATTATATTAGTGCCCCTTTGTTTTGTGTGTATATCAGTTTGCTATAATTCTGTACATGGTCGGGGCCACTCCCTGATGGTGCAGGCTGTGCTCACTGTATACACTAATAAGATTAGCATGCTAAGCGTTTGATCGGGGCTACACTCCGATAGCACTTGGCAGGCGTTAGCAGTGAACCTTTGATAATTATTGTATTTATGTATAGATATATTATATCATGTATATATTTCGAGCACCTATAATTATATTGCTATAAGGATGAAGTATTATTTACTTATTTTTTTTAAAATAAGAATGTTACCTAAAATGTTTGTTTGGTGGTCTATGTATGCCCACTAGACATTAAGATATATAAGTTTACCAGTTTACTTTAGAGTGAACTATGCATGTTCACTGGATATTTAGGGGGCAATGTATGCTTTGCTCACTGGGTACTTGAGTGAGTAGGTTTCTCACTGGTTTTTTTTTCTTTCTGAGTGAGCTTCATACATATGTCGGATTTATTTGTCAGCAAGATAGGTATTCTTACTGAAGATTTTAGTTACCCCAGCTTATCCACGTATTTTATAAAAGCGATTCTTGTTGAATTCTGTGTTTATATTTTATATTACTCCTGTCATGGTTTTTGTGATTATAATTCAGAGCGAGTAATTTTTGAGAAATTGGTTTTATAAAACAGTCTATTTCGGTCATTATGTAAACGTTTCAGAAAGAATGTCGACTGATGAAGAAATCTGCACGCCGCCTGGTACGCCACCAAAGAAACGACGGCGGTCTAAAAAGTCAAGGCGAAGGAGGAGAAGCTCCGCGTCTTCGTCTACGTCGAGCAGCGAGCCGGAACCCAGGAAGGCGCGTAAGATTGCAAATAAATTTTCTACCAAACAAATGTTGAAACTGTTAGCGAACTGGAAAGAAGTAAATAAGGCTTCAACTTCGGTTATCAGCAACAATAATTTAAATAACGTTGTACCAGAATTTGATCCATCGAAAAGGACTCAAACCATTGAATGTTGGTTAAAAAAGGTTAATGAATGTGCTGTTATTTATGGATGGGACGAGAAACAAAAAATACATTTTTCATTACAAAAACTAGTTGGTTTAGCAAAAAAATGGTTTGAGTCCTTACCGACAGTAGTTTACACTTGGGATGAGTGGCAAGCAAAACTTCGAAAGGCGTTCCCAAGCGAAGAAAACTATGGGCGCCTTTTGGAGGAGATGCTTAACCGTACTTCTAAACACGACGAGAGCTTACGCGAATATTTTTTTGATAAATTATGTTTATTAAATAGGTGTGAAATTAGGGGTAAAAAGGCTGTGGATTGTATCGTATACGGAATAATGGATCGGGCGATTCGTAATGGAGCACAGGCTTTAAATAGTTCTAAACCTGAGGATTTGCTTAACTTTTTATGTTCACAGAAGCAGCAAACATATATTAATAATAAATTTAAGGATAGATCAGCACAAAAAAATAGTAATTCTCATGCCAGCCAGAACCCAATTAGTTTAAATTCTAATTCCGATTCTATTATTTGTTACAATTGTCGATCCCAGGGTCATCCTTATTATAAATGCACAAAACCAATACTCAAGTGTAAGCGTTGTAGAAGAGTTGGTCATAATAGTGACAGTTGTAAATTAGAACCACTAAATGCAACAAATTCTAATTCCGCGTCTTCCGAAAACAATACCGAAAAGAAAACTTTCAAAATAGATATCGGGGAAAACAGCAATGAAAAGTTTTTTAAGACCGTCACTGTTAATGGCCATACTCTAGAAGCATATATAGACTTCGGTAGTGAATGTACCCTTTTTCGAAAAACTAATGCAGATTCTTTATGCTTAGCTAAATCTTACGACGGGATTCCATTGATACGGGGGTTTGGTCATTCGTCTGTCATGCCGTTGTACAAATCCTACATTGGTGTAAAAATTGATGAAGTTGAAGCTGAGATTGAGGTTTTGATTGTTGACGATGTACACATGCAGTTCCCTATGATCATTGGTCAAAATTTCACAGAGTTACCTAGTGTCACCATTCTCAAAGATAGCTTGAGGCTAATTTTTTACCAAAGTCCCAGCACTGATTCTATCTCTTGTGATGATTTAAATCTAAAGCTTCATCTGGCTACTGTAGTTCAAATTAATAAAATAAGTGTCATCCCCGTGTATTCGAAGCCTTATTTCACAGGGGATGTGTTTATTGAGGGCTACAATGCCGTCAACCCTGGTAAAGAATATAGGTTACTTCCAGGTGCCTACCGTGTAGCCAATGGTAAAGGGGAAATTGTAGTTTCGAACTTGTCCCATGACCCCATTACTTTAGTGAAGGATACTTTGATAGCCCGGGCTCTACCCTTTACTGAACAAAAAATTTGTCTGGTAAATAAGATTCACTCAGATGTCACTTCGATGGAGCCGTTGAGTAAGGACGACATTAAGACTGGGCCGGGACTAAGCGATGTAGACAAAGACAGATTGTATTCCTTCCTACAGAATTATCGTGACTGTTTCGCTACTAATTTGAGGGAGATAGGTTGTGCGGTCGATATTGAAATGAAAATTGATTTGACGGACAGTAAGCCAATCGTTTATCGCCCGTACCGCTTATCTTATTCCGAGCGCGAAACTGTTCGCGAAACTATAGATGAACTTTTACGAAATGACATCATTCAAGAATCTAAATCTGATTACGCTAGCCCCATCTTAATGATTAAAAAAAAAAGTGGAGAGCAGAGACTTTGTGTAGATTTTAGGGCCTTGAATAATAAAACAGTGAAGGACCGTTTTCCTTTACCGCTTATCGAGGATCAGATTTCTAATCTTAGTGGTAATAGTTTTTTCACTACCCTTGATCTGGCCTCAGGCTATTACCAAATTCCAATGGCCGAAGATAGTCGGCACCTTACTGGGTTCGTAACTCCCGATGGGCATTACGAGTTTAAAAGAATGCCCTTCGGATTAGCTAACGCGCCGGCTGTCTTCCAGCGCATGATAAATAAAATATTAGGTAACAGACGTTTCGAATTTGCTCTAGCTTATCTAGATGATATATTGATACCTTCGAGGAGTATCGAAGAAATGTTTTTACGTTTGGAGGACGTCATGAATCTTTTACGTCAAAATGGTCTTACTCTGAAACTTTCCAAATGCAGTTTTTTTGATACTACTGTCAGTTATCTAGGATACGACATATCTTCTCAGGGTATTCAGCCCGGTGATTGTAAGATTAAGGCAGTTAAAGAATTTCCAAAGCCTCGTAACATTCACGAGGTTCGTCAGTTCTTGGGTCTGACTGGTTATTTTCGTAAATTTATTAAGGGTTATGGTGAAATTGCGCGTCCTTTGACTTCCTTATTACGTAAAAATTACGAGTGGCGATGGTCAGAAGACGAAGAACGCGCATTTCATTCTTTAAAAGACAAACTTGCCTGTCGACCTGTGTTGGCACTTTATGACCCCAAGCTTGAATCAGAACTTCATACTGACGCCAGCTCTCTTGGGATCGGAGGTATACTTATGCAATGGCAGAGGGACTCTAGAGTTCTAAAGCCTGTAGCCTATTTTAGCCGGCAGACTACTCCTGAAGAGAGGCACCTGCATTCCTATGAGCTGGAGACATTGGCCGTCGTATGTTCGTTGCAAAAGTTTCGTGTGTATCTTTTAGGATTATACTTTAGGGTTTTTACTGATTGTGCCGCCCTTAGAACCACGATGACTAAGAGAGATCTAATTCCACGAATAGCAAGATGGTGGCTTCAAATGTGTGAGTTTTCTTTTGATATTGAGTACCGCCCGGGTACACAGATGGCGCACGTGGATGCGTTAAGCCGTAACACCGCGATATCTGTGGAACCGGATGATACTACCTGTGTGTCTGTTTATAATATTGAAAAACAGAATTGGCTCTTAACACTGCAATTGGCAGACCCAGACATATCCCGTATTCATAATATTCTTAAACCCGAAGATGATTTCGAATGTAAAGATATTAAAAATAATTATACTGTCAAAAATCACGTTGTTTATAGGAAAGTTGATGACCGTTTATGCTTAGTTGTACCACGAAATGCAAGGTGGCAGATATGTCGTGCTAATCACGATGACATTGGTCACCTTGGTTATGCTAAAACTTTGGAAAAAATCCGTCATGATTACTGGTTTCCTAAATTAAATAAATTTGTTAAAAAATATGTTATGGCTTGTGTAGAGTGCGCTTATAATAAGGATACTGCTCCAAGACAAAAATCAGGTCATTTGTATCCCATTGAAAAGATAACTATACCTTTTCATACAATCCATTTGGATCACCTTGGCCCTTTTGTAAAAAGCAAAGATGGTAATTGTTATATCCTTACTATTGTAGAATCTTTTACAAAATATGTTTTCGTTAAGGCTGTTAGAGTATAGTTATGTTAGAGTATATATATGAATAGTTTCAGATCGCGGTACGAGTTTTACATCCACAGCTTTTAAAACTTTTTGCGATTCTCATGGTATTAAACATGTTCTTAATGCTGTCGCTTGTCCCAGAGCCAATGGACAAGCGGAACGGTTCAACCAGACCATTCTAAACTCACTAGCGGCGCAAAACGCATTTTCTCATGAGCGTGACTGGGACAAGTGTCTTGGCAAAATTCAATTTGGTATTAACAACACTGTAAATGCTACTACTCGTAAGACTGCGACAGAAGCTTTGTTTCGATTCAAATTAAGGGATAATTTACTTAATAAACTTAATATTTGTAATGATGAAAATTCTAAAAATACTAATTTAGAACAAATTAGAGAAGAAATTAGTGATAACATAGAAAAAGATCAAAGCAAACAAAAAGAAAGGCATGATGGAAGGCGTTTGCCTGCTGCATCATACGAAGTAGGAGATTTGGTAAAAATTTCGCGCAATAATTTTGATAATAACAAACAAAGTACAAAGCTACTGTCGAAGTTTGTGGGTCCTTATAAAATAATAGAAGTGTTAGGTAATGACCGCTATAGAATCTCTGATGTTCCTGGATTTATTAAAAAGAGCAAACCTTATAATACGGTTATAGCCGCGGATAGAATTAGACCTTGGATACATATAAAAGCGCTAGAAGTACATAATACTGATAGTAGTAGCTCTAGTGAGAACAGTGAGAGCGAACAACTAAATAATGTATAATTTGCTTATTTACTACATAAAATTGTCTTGTTGTATAACTACCGAATGTCATGATTTTATTAATTTAATTTGTTCCATAAATTTTGTAAAATAATACATTACATTGTTACTTGTTTAATGTATATGGAAAATAATTCATTATGTAATAGATAAAAAAATATTAATGAAATTTTTAAGCCCTAATGTATGTACCTTTTAAAATTATTTATAAAATGTCGGCACTAATTACTTACACTTAATTGTTTAAGAAGTGCGTCAGGAGACAGCACTTTATCAGATGGCCGAATGTCATGATTTTCAATATTATTAATTATAAATTGGCAACACTATATATATATTATTTGAACGGCAACACTGTTAACGGTTTGTTTCCTGACTTTAGTAGTGGGACATTTTGTAGTGGGAGAAAGGGGGAGAGGCAGGCAATGCCTGACTCTCGCGGAGATTTTAGTCAGTCGATTACTATGCTTGAGTGGGTAAAGACGTTATAATATATTGTGTATCGTTGTCAAAGTTATTGTTGGAGTGATTATACATATATATTTATCAAGAGAAAAGGTGGTTTTATTACAATCAGGAATGTTTCTTTATTAATTTTAAAGGCAATAAGTTTTAAAATGGTCGCAGATACGATCAGCTGTAAAGAAAATATTTTACTTACTTTATAATACGAGTATTTCTTCATTTATATTGGACATTTGTATAAAACAAAGTTACGGTAAAACTCGTGTTAAACTTCCTGCTTGCCTGAGCAGAGCTATACATTTTAAAAATATAGAAGAGTACGCCAAGTATTACCTCTAAATAACTAATTAAGTATATAAAAATCAATTAAAGGTTCGTTCATCTGGTTAAAACTCGAGAATGACTGGGCCGATTTGGCTAATTTTTGTCTTGAACTATTTGTAGATGTTAAAGGAAAGTTTAAACGGTGAGATAAGTGCGTTTAGGCGGCACGAAGTTCGCCGGATCAGCTAGTATTACAATATAAAAAGCGTTGTTTTTATACTGTAGTTCTTAATTTTTTAATAAATAAATAATGTCGCTACAAAAAAGTTTTTCGTAGCGACATTATTCAGGAAGAAAGTGGTTTTGTATCCCATTAAGTTCGTTAATTGTATAAAATGTCTATTCTGTAATTTACTTATTTTGTGATTTGGACAGAGCAATGAATTTCGCGTTTCCCACTAACGGAGAAAAGATAGATGTTAAGTCGACCCTCAAGTCCCGGGTTTGTCTAAGTCGTCAACTTAGCGCTTCTTATCTCACCGATCCACGTGCTCAACTTCGAAGTTTTATAATTGGAAATTTCTTGTAGGTACTTACGTACATCTGTGCACTGCTATACCCACTAATATTATGACCAGAAATGTTTTTTTTTTATGTGTTCTAATAAGGTTTTTTAGCTGCTCAGCTACGTAACGTGCCTTCCGAAACACGAATGCAGTTGGTAATAATTGGTTTCATCATCGGAAAATAAACCGTTACGTCCTTGCTTATCTTATCTTAAGTATAGCTCCTAAACTAAAAGAAACACGTCGAACTTTTGGATCTTTTTGTACTTATAGGTTGTCCTTGCTTACTATATTAGGTACTAATTTAATTATCATACTCCCAGCGACCAAATGGTCAGTTGACTTTCAGAAGATCGTAGTTATTATGGAAATCCTTGGGTAAGTCCTTTTTCCAGCACTGGTCTGCCTGCGGTTGAAATGCTGATTAAATTGCCTATCATGCTTATTATTACATTAGCCCAAAAAAAAAATATTTCCTTTTCCATCGTCGGATGAATGCAATAAATCAGAACCGACGTAATTAGAGAGGAATATCGGAAAAATAATAAATATTAAGCGTCATTCCAATTAGCGCAGATGCAATGAACCTTTTTAATGCGAAAATGGGTCAAGCAACGCAATAGAAGAGCGTGAAATGAGCCGATTTTTGTTGGAATTCTCTAGTATTTACAATAAGGGTTTATTCTTAGCTCAGATTGTAGCAGTCACAATGCAGTCGTTTTTTCAAAATAGAATATAGAACATGCTAGTTGTTTTTATTTTTATTTTACTAAAATAAACCTGTTAGGTACATAGCATTTCTGAGAATTGGTAGGTGTAATTTTTCCAAACACGTAAACTTGTGGAAAATTACATTTATCTCCATCATCTCTTCGATGCATTGTAAGCAATTAAAACATGTTTCAAACAGTAATTACGCTTTTGTAGTCATTACGTGGTATAGCGATGCGTCTCAATAAATTTGAGGTACCAAACCAATTTGATTCGGCCTTCTACTATTCGGATTTTACGGGCGGTAAACGCAAGATTACAATCGTAAAGACGCCGGAAAAAAAGACAAATGCACTTGCCGTCTCAATTGTTATTCGAATCGCGTACGAGTCAGTTGATGTAGTGTGGGGTCTATTCCGGAGAGCGTACCGGGAGTGACACTATCGGTGGAGCAATTTTTGAATATGATGGAGGTACGGAGAAGCACTATTTGAAAGTACTTTTATGAATAAACATGCATTGTACTTATTTCATAGCAATTGCGGCCATTTTGTCTTTTGAACGCTTTGTCTATTTATCGCAATTTCATTGATATTGTGCGTCCGCATAATCTTTATAACGTGCCATAACAACCATAATGCCTATATTCTAGAGATAATAATAATAATAATAACGTATATTTATTTCTTTCCACAATATAGGTATAATAAATATAACAAAGTAATACATAGAAACATTAATATAAGGGAGCAAAAAAATGATAAAACTACGATTGTGGCCAGAGAACCTGTATCACGGATCACCAGGACTCGTCATATACACACTTATGAAGATTTTATAAATTAAAAATAACAATTATATGATTAAATAGACTATCAAATTAAAATAAATTAAGCAATAACTAATTTTTCCTATAATAGCTAGACATATCAACGTAGGGGAATTAACAAATTTTCAGTCTCTTCATAAGTCAAATGTTGTAGCCACTCACTTACAATACTTTTGCAATTATAATTATTTAGGGCAAATATATTTGCTGATGCATGAGCTTTTTTATACAAATAGGGACCAAGAAAGTAAAATAATCTCTTTGTAAATTCTGTGTGATAATACCTACAAAGCTATTAAAATTTGTAGGTATAATCTGCGCCCAGAATGAAACTAGCTGATCAATGTTGACTCATGACATACGAATCTGAAACATATCATAGGTCCTAAGTAAACAAATAAAGTCTTCTGGATGATAAAGATGAAAAAGTAGGTAATTAATTTATTGAAATAACGTAATAAGTACCTAACTACCTGGCCTTTCTTGCTTCGCCCGCCGTGTGCCACCACGACCAAGTTCATTAACTGCTACACTTTTCAACAAAGTAAATAACCCAACATAAATAAATGTAAACCATGCTCATATCATACACTCTTGCTTCACTCAAACAAGTTTCCGAAATTGAGAAACTTTTTGCACACATTAAAGAGAGTGCAAAGAGACATCTTAATAACCTCATTCCATATGCATGCAATATACAGTTTTTTAATTCGCTCTATTTTGGTTATATTAGTTGCCATTTTACTTGAATCCCATTCTACTCATAGTCTTACCAATGTAATTATTATTATTATCTTTTTTGTTCTTTCCGCCCTTTTACGTTTATTAAATCACACAAAGCACAGGGCAATATTGTACTAAGTGGTTCATGAATAAAGTTTGCTTTGAACTGACGCATGAGTAAACAATCCATGAACGCTGCGATATTGGTCTCGACCAATCGACAATTTAGTTCTTTACCTTAATTAATATAATTAGACACAACACAACTTTGCTAGATCCTACGTATATTAGTGCTGAAAACTCATGTTTACGGTACGAGTAATTTCTGTGATCTCCATATTTTGTGTATGTAAGAGAGTCAACAACTCTTCAACAATTTGTTTCATTCGCCGGCGACTTTGATGACACACGTGTTGGCAACGAGTTAGTACGTAAGGAAAACTTATTAACTGCTCAGTTAACTTTATAATCGAGGCTTCACTTATAAAACTTGTAAAAACACTGACCGTAAAGCTGTCATCTGAAAAAAACGGGATATCAGTAAATGAATTTCTAACGGTACTGTACCTACATCAAATATAACAATAAGAAGGAACGGATTTTGCTACCTGACGGCTGTTTTTTTTAATGTTATGCGGATTTAACGTACCAAACACTACAAAGATTATTTATTGCCTCATTAAAAACACATTTAAGGGAAAAATAACAAGTATTACACAATAGGTGGCCTTATCGCTAATGTGTTTTCTTTCATAGAACTACAATATTGTCAAATATAATCTTCTTTAATATCTAAACAAATAGTACAGTCGGCTGCAGAGAATCTGACCCCCGTGCCACAAACACTATTGAAAGGGGGTCATATTTCTCTGCAGCTGACTGTACTACTAAATTTTTATTAATAATTTTTTTTTGTGAATGTGAACGACTGATATGCAATGGAATTAGTCAAAATCAATAAAAAAAATATATTTATTTTGCAAATATTTGCGACGGGTAAAAAGCTTGATATGGAATATTAGAAAAAAATATAATTGCACCACTAAAAATATATCTAACTAGCTGACCCGGCGAACTTCGTACCGCCTTTATTAATATTTTTTTCCGTAAGAACCTTGTACAGAGTATTAGAAAACTACAAAAAAAATCAGCCAAATCGGTCAAGCCGTTTTCATGCTATGTCGTGACAACGGAAAACGGGTTTCATTTTTATATATATAGATAAAAACAAATAACATAATAGATATTTAATGTCAAGACATTGATTTACATATGCGAAAAAGGGAAATGCTCTTACCAAGAATATAAATCAAATATATATATAAATTAAAAAATTATAATGTAAGCACGCGCACAATTTAATAGGATAAAGTGCCACAAACTAATGGGCTCTGGACACGTGTGATACATTAAATTGAATAAAATTCCCAATGATTAATGTTCAACGATGAGAGATATCGACAAAGGACACGTATTTAATTGTAAAGAGGGTCGGTCGGGCCCCATTTTGGGCACAGATGTTTTGCTAATAGCGTAATCACTCTGACTGAACCCGATGATTAGAGTGACGAGAACGATTTGCTAAAATGTTATCCCTCATACTTTCTGATGATTAGAATTTGCATCTTACTTATTACTATTAGGTATTCTGTGATGTTACTTAAATATTGTCCTGAAAAGGTTACGTTATAAACGTTTTAGTTCAACGACGTGTTCAACGTTGTTCTCTTCCCCATTTTCCCTCTAATCATAAAAAACGACCAAAAATTTCAAAAAAATCATGCTACACCTGTGTCAAATTTCATTAGGATCCGTTCGTAAACAACGTTACAGCAAAGTTTCCCCCTTTTCCCAGCCCCCCATTTTTCCTCCAATTAAAAAAACGACAAAAAATTGCAAAAAACCAAGGAACACGTGCGTGTGCCAAGTTTCATTAGGATCCGTTCAGATATGTGACCTCCAAGCCCGGCAAAAACAGACAGACACACATTCGGACAAAATCAAAATTTTCCAGTCTCGAAATGGAGAGTCGCTCCCTTCGCTCGCTCGGTCAATAATTACACACAGCTTCCAAAACATTTTGTAAAAAAATACAATGAAAATGTCTTGCCTTCAGTTTCCCGACAACTTTGATTATGAAAAGCCACCCTCCGTAATTGAACCCAGAAAAGCGAGGAATATAATAAACTTGCCAATTTTGTGAACAGAGCGCCTCCGAGTTCGAATTAACCTAGTCAGATGTTAATTAGGAATCGGCCACAAGTTTCAGTTACACCATAAGGCCCTTCCCAGAATAGGAATCCGGATATTATGCAAATGTGATCGTAACTTACGTGTTTTATTAAAGTGGAACTAATTTAGGCAATTCAGCCCTTGCAAATTATGCTAGGGTTGGTAAGTAAACTAATCTGTGTTTTGAACAAGACCAATAGTATCCAAAATGGCCGTTAAGGCGTCATAACGCGCACGTCGCGCAAAATAGGCTGCACTTATGTACAGAACAAGATCTCATGTTTTACCCTATATACTTTACTAGCGACCCGCCTCAGCTTCGCATGGGCATAAAAACCTTCCTCTTGAATCACTCTATCTATTAAAAAAAACCGCATCAAAATCCGTTGCGTAGTTTTAAAGATTTAAGCATACTAAGGGACATAGAGACAGAAAAAGTGACTTTGTTTTATACTATGTAGTGATACAAATAAATTATTTTGATTAGATTTGGGCAAAAACCTCCGGAAATATTTACTTTGTGTAACTTTCCTTAAAGGTTTACTCATAGAATCACTAAGTTATCAATAGTTGACTAATTGATAGAGTCACGTAAAACGTTGGTCAGGGGACGCGAGAAGCGTTTTCGAAGAACTTAAAACCATATAATTTAAGTTTTACCAAGTTGTGAATATTTGGATAGAGTCGAAACAACTACAATTTCAGTTACAACTACAGCCCAGTTAAGCTAAGCATAGCTAACTTATATTTTATACTTACTTGCTAACTTATATTACTATACTACGTTAGAACTAAGAAACAATTCAGGCAATCGTCATTAAGTGACTTGCTGAATTTAGGGTACATATGATCGCCTACTAATCCGGGACTCGATCCCTTGGGTGTTTCGGTGTACCTGATTTCTATGCTTGTTAGAAAAACCTAATAGTCTAGTAGGACCGCATCTGCAAAAGGTTATTAAATTTGATATTTTTGTAATTTTTTTTAAATTAATAATTTTTCACTTGAATAATCATAATCAATTTATTTGCTTTAATACTATTTTATAATAGTATTTTTTCTTATGATTTGTATATCAAAGCAAAAAATACTGAACAAACTGTAATTACGGAACTGAATGCAAACAGTATAGTTTAAACAAATACCTAGTTTAACTATTGTCAGTTAACCCAGTTATTAAATGCCCGGAATACATTTCATTGCAGATACGGATATCACAAAAAGTAAAAAAAAGTCTGGAAATCAACACCGTATTTTTTAATTTACAGAAGAGTACAATTTTAAAGATAGTACATATTTAAATATACCTACTGTTATGAATAAAGATGTATCCAATCCATACTAATATTATAAATGCGATAGTCTGTCTGTTACGCTTTCACTGCCGATTTTGACGAAATTTGGTATGGATATATTTTAGTGATCAAACATAGACTACTACTTTTGCTCCCAATATAACCGAATCCCAAGCAGGCGGAGCTGCGGGCAACAGCTAGTATGTAATATTTTTTGTTATGCAAAAAATTGGCACAGCTTTGATCAAACACGCTAATTTTACTTAAATAGGTAGGTACCTAGTATGAGATTTCTAAATTATTCCTACTTTCGCAAAAAACTTCTTAATGTTTTTTACTTAAAAACTATTTACCATTTATTAGGAAACTTTTTTCCCAAGAAATGGCGTGAACTAGGGAAATATTTATTTTTCATAATATTCGCATAATTTTGTAACATTATAAAAATTAAATTTTATTCTATAAATTTCACACACAGTTCAGCTCACAGTAAGTTTTTTTTTCGGTATAAGTTATTTGTTATCGGTACTAGGGTCACATACATGTGTTTGTATTGAATTTCATGGCCCGACTATTTCAACGCTAACTTTTGTTTGCCCAACCATGCCACTTTTAGTTAGTTGAATTCATAACAGCAAATAATTTTATTCACATTATAATTCTAAATTTGTGCATGTATTATGATGTTGTTATCAAATTCGGTACAGAGATAGTTTAAATCTCTCAAGGATGGAATAAGCTTGTTTTTCGATAGAACGAAGTCTCACGATTGTAAAGCCGCAGGCAACTGCTAGTAAATCAGATGTTTTGTAACAATTTTTGTAAAATGTTAAAAAAATGAATTAATTTTAATTAATTGATTTTATATCATTTCTCATACAATTCAGGCGAGATGCTTATTTAATTTATGTTTTTCTGAACACATTATTTACACCATGTTCAAATAAAGTATTGATTGATTGATTGATTGATTCTATTTTAAGAAAAATATTAATTTTAACAAAGTGTTTGTTTTTTTTTTTCAGAATACAGATTCTGGTATCAGGAAGGAGTTAAGGTATGTAAAATTTAATATATACTTACTGTTCTCCAAATACCTTTAAGCAAAGTGCAGCTTATAGATGCTAACGAAAATAATTAATCTCAATCACGATAATTTAATAAAATCGATACTTTATGTCCTTAAATCTAAAGGTCTAATCAAGTACATGACTACAATAACTACAAATTAAATCGATACTAGAATTGCCTGTTCGACCAGACTGTTTTTCGTCCAACAAAAAACGCGAAGTGCCCTACTCTATTATGTGGACCTCTGTCAATGGCACGTTAGTGATTGTTCATGTGTGGAAATCAAGTCGAGCGAAAATCATCCCAAACTTGTCGAGTACTTCCCTCCTCCGTTTGTTCCTTTGCCTTTCTGCATCAATAATTAAAATCGGGAGTTGGCTCACCTCATCAAATATTTGTTTGGTCTGCACGTTTACATATTAAACATCTTTTTGTCATGTTAGTACGTATGTTGTCTTTCATTATTATTATTGTTAGGATCATGCATAGAGCAACGTGACTTTCTCTGCCATTTCTGCTCTAGCTATGTGCTTAATTTTTTTTTATGTATGTTTCCAAACGCTCCTGTGCTGTGGTGTACCTACGTCTATCCTAAAAAATCACATCAACCATTTTGAAGTGTTTTAATATCAAATACTGATAAAATGGTTTCCATTCCTGTTATAAAATTGGTGAATACTAGCCGGAATGGAATTAAAAAAATTAAAAACTCTATTCGAAAGAAAAATAAAAAAAGGAATTCGATCGCCAGACACCATTGAATGGCGCGCGTTCCACAAATTTCCCGCTCTTTCTGCAAAAATGCGGCATCTGTACAGAAGTCTGAGAAAGCCAAGAGCTAACTTCATTTGCGGAGGCCTTTCCTCATTAACGAATGTTTTGTATGTCTGTTTCATGAAAACATTTTGTTTGTTATTATTTTGCTTAGTATAATAATTTTTAAAGTATTTTTATACAGATTAAATTCTTAACAAAAGTGGTTACAAATAGTTTTTCGTATGTATATGGATAATGTCAAGTTGCAGGCCATTTAAAAAGGAAATCTTAATAAGTCATTTTCATTTGATTCCTTGATTTAACGATGTAAACTCATATTCCTGAGAAATGTCAACATCCTCAATCGGATAGATGCGGGCTCGCCAAATTGTATAATTGCAGGATATGCTAATAATTGGCTAAAAGCCCAAGATTGGCTGTATACTCTCCTAGGCTCATGTTGCTTTACAGATTCGATCTAAGTAGCAATTATAAAAAAATTTAGAGAAATTATTTTTATTAACATCACTTTTTACTCTCCTATTATCTTAAAATAATATGAAATATAACACCAAATTAATAATAAATCTAAAATAAATAATTCTAAATTTTATAAAGACCCTTCGAATGCATTTTATAAAAGCCAGTAAAATTAATCATAACCACACGTGTACCTATTTCAGAACCACAACTTATACCTATAATCACATAAATTTTCTTTGTTTTACTTGATTTTGTATAAGGCTTGGATTCATGTGGTACTAAATATATACTATCTTTATAAAGATAGATACTTTTAAAACTTTTATTTCAAACAAATAGAATTGCTTCGAACAAATCTATAAATCTACAATATAAACTAAACACAATGCACTACAAAACAAATTTATTCGCACAATGCATTCTATTTACGACGACTTCAAGTGCAGTTTAAGTCGTACTTAGCGCATTATTTTTCCTGGGAAACAATATCTCAGGGGTAGACAGGCTCATAAATTCATGTACTCCATTAAACGGTTTTACGACGCCTTTAAACAGTAAGTTCGGCGCTGTATACTTTCGCAATGCTGTTTTTGATAAATTTATTCATACTAATACATAACGCTGAAGTTTGAAAGTGTTCTAGACAATCTTTTCTTCTTGTAGTGGAATTAAACAAATCGATGAATTCAAAATATATGGATAAATTATTGGCATAAGGAGAATAATGCAAGTATTTATATCTCTTATTATGGCTTCTCCATTATCCTAGACCCTATAAATATTGCTTTGGAATCCATAGTCCGCTAAAAGCATGCACTCTCTTCAAAAGGGAATTCAGGCATATAGCTGATAAGTCTTGGAATAGGAACAGAATAAATGGGTCTAAATTTAAAATCACATACACCACTACGCTCCTAACACATTGTACACAAGTTTCTACTTGTAACCTACGAATAACTTTTAACAGACATTTCAGTCGGTATTTTTAAAAGGCTTTCACTTACATTGTGTATCTAGTGAAATATAATAGGTATATTTACCATTTTACACGTTACGTCGCAATTTTTAGAAGCAGAAAACGGAGACACCTTTTTACAAGCTTCTCTTGATATTATATTTCTCCCACCTGGTGCATGTTTAAGCGCCGTATATGTGGAACAAGATATAAGAAAATTTTTGAAACCGTAAATTTTGGTCTAAACGAGGCACTTCCAGTATAAGAATAGGTCATTCCCTCATAATTCGTGGATGCTGTAAAAGGGTCATACTTCACGTCTTCAAAAGAATGTGATGCTCATTTCGCTACCTGGGATGCATTTAAAAGACATGCATTGATAGAGAGTAAGTACATATTTTAATTTGGCAGCAAAGTAATATGTTTCCCCTTACGAGTATGTTTACCTGGTAGAGAATGATTTTAGCATTGAGTCCGCCAATTGTGTTAGTATAATTTACTTTTAGACCTATAAAGTTTCAATAAAAAAATAGCGTAAAGTTGCAAAAATCAAATCGACTTTAATATCAAAAATTACAGCATTTGCAATGTGCATACTTCCAAATACCTTTGCTTATCGTATCGTGCAATATCGACGACAGCCGGCAGCGATCCGATCGGATATTAATACTGGCCGTTGCTTTGCTAATCAAATAGAGACTTCCATTCTCTTTGATTTAAAATTCAATATTCTTTTTTCAGAAGTAGGAAAATATGTACTTAATACTATCAATTCTGTATCTCTTTACGGAAAGTGCACAGTTAATTCATATTGACAGGTTGACTGTTTTTTTATTTCAAAATCATTAGACGTAATGTATGTATATTTAAAGTATAACAAGAAACATATCGTAAATCTTTTTGTAAATGATTAAGGGCTAGGGAATGCAGGATTGTCATACATAGGATTTAATATTGTTAAAGAGAAAGATTAAATGGGTTAGATAAAATTGCCGCAAAAGAAGTCACGGGCTACTAGATGTACAACTAATACATCGACATTTTCCAATAGCGGGATAATTTTTCGTACAGCCTTTTTCACGCGAAGTGAAGCGCCGTATCTCAATAACTTTGACGGCTCGGCAGTCTGCCACACGGCAACAGAATAGCCATTTTTCACAATACACTTTATAACAAATTACCTACAACACGCTCAATAGAAGTTTGAAGATTTATTGGGTGTAGTTTCCTGGCGTTCAATGTTCACTGTTTATAGTTTCAGTCTCATGTACCATGACTACATGGAAAATACTCAATGACATAAAATACCACAAAAATACGTTCAGTTTTTGAAAAACATTTGATTGTACTACGAGTAGTTCTGTTTCTAATATTTACAAGGATTCGAGTTTAAAAAATGTACAAATATTTTCGTAAAGGTAGAGGTAAAATATTTTCATAATTATTTAGTAAATAAGCTATGTTTATAACTTCACAGTGAAATAATAAATCCATGAAGATTATGAAGAAGCAATCTCACCTAAGCTGGCTGAGCCGAGTGACGAGAAAATCACATAGTGACAGCCTCCTTCAGTAATATAGGCTCGTATGAGGTTTAATGACGTCATATTTACGTTACGTAGACGTAATTAATTTACTTAACTAGATACTTACTGAATACAAATAAAGCAAAAATTGTACAGGCAACATTTAAGCAAAAAATCAGCTAAGTGCCAGTCGGACTCGTGCCATGAGGGTTCCGTACCATGACACAATACTAAAAGATTTAACAGATTAATTTAGTTTATTATTTTGATTTTTGCTGAAAACACATTTCTGAAAAAAAACCTAAGAACCAAATAAATCATGTCCGTCCAATCCATGAATTAAATTGTGTAAATATATAACTATCAAAAAAAAAATCTTCAAAATCACAGTTAACATTTTTTTACTTGTTTCTGATAGTAGCAATAATTAACCCTGAACAGAATAGAAATCCCTTTAACTAATTAGTCCTACCAGCCACATAACAGCTAACAGCTAAGTCCTTGAGAACTATCGGACAATATTCCAGAATTGTCATAAATCTCTATGTAGAGAATGTATTTCCAACTGTTTTAGGTACTTAAGATAATTTATCATACAATATGTAATGTAGACTAAAATCGTGACCGACGATATGACAACGATACGAAATTAAAACGATTTCGTGGTCCGAAACAAATGTGTAATAGAATAAACGTGTTTCATGGTTAAATTTGTTATGTTATTATCTTACAAAATATTGATTGGATTTGATGCTGCGATTTGAGCGTGTGAAACTTTTGGGGGCGATATGTAAAGTATATAAAAATAAAGAAATAATTCAAAGAACAAAATCGCAATCGCAGGGTATTAGTACACAAATAAAAATTTGTTTATAAAACCATAATATATTTAAATTATTTATTTTTATTTATGTATTTATACTGCGCCAACGCCTTTTACTGATAATTTTCCATCTAACCTAAGAATGAATGTAAGAGATTGCTTTAGCGATAAGTCCGCCTTGGTGCCTTATTGTTTTAATTAAAGCTGTTTTATGTAATTTTATTATTTTGTGGTGCAATAAAGAGTATTTGTAACTATTAAACTTTCGCTGGCAGTAACGCCTCTCGACGTACGTAGAAAACAATTAACTGTTATTGTTATCTCGTTTACTGTCCGCGAAAGTGTTAAGGTTATGAGAATAACTTCCCTTGCCATGGAATGGTGAGTTTTTTAGTGAATGATCGTGATTATATTTGTCCAGTAAAAATACCAACTGGACTTTAATAATTTGGCCATCTTTTGTGTCAAAACCACCAATCACGAATAAATCGTAACCGCTTTCAGTCTCGCGGGCTGTTTGTTTTATCTATTTTTTTTATAATAGCCTTAATTGTCCCACTGCTGGGCAAAGTTTGTTTTATCTAGTAGTTTGAAAATCATACCTCTACATGCAGTTAAAAATATTTCATCTGTGCAATTCTTTTTGCACGTCATTATACTTCGTACAATTGAAAGGCGTTATCATGGAGACCAGTTATTTATGCAACATCTCAATATATTTATGTTTACAATACCAGAATAGATATTGATCTCAACCAAATAGCATTTATTCCTTTATCTTTCTATTCCATCTAGCAATACTTTATCGTTCGACGTGATCAACGCCCGAGGCCTTTACTAAGCCTCACATTTGCTAAGCTACTTAATTATAGAGGCAATTTGAGGATGAAGCTTTCAGACCAATTCCGACATGACTGCCTACATTCCCATGTCGCCAGTATACTGTGATCCCTTAGACTCAATAACCCTGCAGGGATGGGTGGGAACACAGAATTTAGAAATATTAACAAGAAGTGGCATAGCACACGAAAAACGTGTAACTAGTTTGGCTTGCAAGCCAACGTTTCACACAGAAAAAATGAGCGATTTGATTGCGTCATTTATTGTCGTCGATAATATTAGGTTGCCACTTTTTCTTGTATACTATGTAATACATTTCTAATAAGGTGTGGTGTGTTTTACATGGGTTTATATGTATTGAAGATAAGAAGAGAGAATACGCTGCCACACTGATCCTGGAACTAAATTCGCGTCAATACATTTCTATTCGGACAATTTCTCTGTTCTGTTGGTTGGAAGGTCCTGTATAGTGGTTGTGTGGTTGGGGAGCTTTTTAAGGTTGTTGTTTAGTTACGTAATGACACATGCAAAAATGTTATCTCGTGTCACGTTTGGCGAGTTTCTGTGTAAGCGGCCATGTTTGTTCTGTTTTGGCGGAGTTTTATATCTTTATTTCTCAAAGGCTGTTTGTTATTGTTATATTAAGTGATACGAAGCGTAGCGATAAAAAACAGATTATTTGAGGGTTTTTACTTGAATAAAAGTTAAGTAGTGTTAGATAAATGAACTTTATTTATAATTTATCTGTAGATAATAGGTCTTACTGTACAATAGTGTCAATTTATTCATATACTTCTATATCTAGACTGATATTATAAAAAGGAAAGATTTGTGTTTTTGTATGTTTGTAATGAATAAACTTAAAAACAACTGGACCGATTTCAAAAATTCTTTCACCATTAGAGCTAGCTACATTCACCCATAGGCTATGTATGTACCACGGGCAAAGCCGGGGTGGACTGCTAGTACATAATAATTACATGAAAAACAATGAAACTACACAGCAAATTCCCTTCATAAATAAATTCTTTAATTAAAGTTCTTACTAGCAGGGTAGTTAATTAGTTTCCAACAAGCTAAAACATTACTATCTGAAAACTACTAAATTTATATTACTCCCAGTCTGTTTTAAGTCAGTTTCAATCATATCCTTAAGTCCTTTATTGAAATTCCAACTAAATACTTTGGATCAATAGTTTCAAAGACAACTCCAAACTACTTATAAAGGTAGCATTTTTTATTACTGCACCTGTAGAATCAATCTAGGTGACAAAATTTTCTGAAATTTTGAAGATAAATATTTATAGAAAGTGGAACTTTCCAAATCCATTGGAGTTTATTATAAGTAAATCAATTTGAATTGGTTTTAAATTTCGACCCGATACCACTTTATCGCTAAATTCTCGATGAAAAAAAATCATATATCCAAAAATATTAAAGAAAGACAGTATTCTGTTACATAGTACAGATATCTAGTTTGCGTCCCTATTTAGCAGACGTGATGTGATCAAGGAAATATTAATATATGTATTGTAAGCAGCCGTGATTCGGAATCCGCGATGTGAGTTTCTTGATTGGCATTTTAAAAACTCGATTGATGATTCGAACCTATACTAGCGTTACCCTTGCGAGCGCGTCAGCGAGATGAACTACTGTCGATTCAAACTACAACCCGTTTCTCACGTCGCTATCACTCACACAACGCATAAGGTTCAGGGTACGGTTAAGGGATTTTGTATGATGTAAGTTTTCCCGATCCCCAAAAATTCATCGCGTCGCGTCGTGTAATACGTGTTAATAATTCTTAATTTAGTATAAAAAGTTATATTATTTTGTTATAATATTATTCAGTCGTCGAAAGAATAAACGGTGTACAACTTCACTTCACCTCGTCTCTCCTTTTTTGCCTTTACCCCTAGTATGAGTTTTTCTTAACGCAGACGCTAGCGACTGCGTTAGGATTTTGTATGGAATTTCTTAGTTGCCTTACTATCCGCCAGAGGCGTTGTACAGGTTTGTCACTTATCTAGTAGCACCCAGAATAGGTTAGTACAACACATGTAACAGTCTGTTGCGTGACTGTCTTCCATTAGTACTTCTCTATGTTGCTTGATAAGTGTACACCTAGTTAGATATCCTAAAACCGTCGAACTGAAACTACTACGTGATCGTTAAGATAGCTCCCAATCCTTATCTATCGAAGGGCACCTTCGAAATGAATGAATGAAATTCATTCCATCTACATTGGCATTCGCTTTCAGCGGGTCTGGATGTTTATATGCGTGTTGCGGTTTAACGGTCCGATTGCCGATAACTGCCGACCGACCTTTGACTCCTACGTGTTGCTCGCTCATGTGGTCCTGGTATCGATGGATGGAATTCAGTGAACATATCACTACACCGCAGTCAAAGAAAATATTCGCAATGATTATATAGGTATTTTGTGTATAAAGATGTATGTGTTACATAAATCATGTGTTATAATGTTTACAAAGAAATGTATGAAAATTTTGCAAAAGTTGAAACAGAGACTGAGCTAGCGCCAATCTCTCTACATATGCATTTAATGTTAGACACACCAGTGGTGCACTTGTTAATATGGTGGCTATTATTAGTTAGCGACTTAACAAATACCGCAGAAGTTTCTTCTCGATAATATAAGGAAAGTTAGGAATAAGTGCGTTTCCGCAAGCCTTCTATTTAGGTTACTTGTGTGTTTAACCGCATATATATATGGTGTATTTATCTTTATATTCCTTTTATGATTTCATAGAGGAATATTGTATGACCAAGAACATGAAACTATATGAATTTTGCGTTGCTATTTATATAAAGATTTGAAGTAATGTCCATAGCTCGTTAGAGTTCTAAATGTTGTGAAATGGTCTATACTTGACTAGTATGTCATTAGGGTCAGACGCAGACCAGCTTAGCAAAAGGTTAAGTGTTTTAGCATAAAATTACCGATTCGAATAGTACTGCTTCTAATTTTGTAATTTATAACACTTTTGAGGTGTTTCTTGTAATAATCAAGTGACTAGGTTTTATGCGTATCTAATATTTCCATCATAATTACATGAACTATGAATCAGCAGCGCGAGCACTTTACTACTCGTTCGAAGCTCTTTTAATCTTAGATTTTTCAGAATCAGACAACATTTATTGTATAACTGGTCTGCGTTCTGCGGGCCGTGTCTACTATGTACAGCAAAAACTTGCTTCTAAATGAAATTTATATTTTTATTGCTCTTTTACGATCATCTGTATCTCCACCACTTTATGTAAGGGACCGCATAAGTAAAGCACATTGCAAGTGTAACTGTGGGGATCGAAGCAAGTGCAAATCTATATAACTGCCTGTCTCTGCGAGAAACAGTCGAGATAATATATATCTACATACAAACTGTTAATTTATGTATTTTTATTATTTAGTCACTGATTTCAAAAAATAAAATAGCTTGGGTATTTAAGATTAGCCTAGGAATGGTTGTTACTTATTATTTTTAATGGCGTTTCTTTTACGAAAATATTCTGTTACTTATTTTTCCTTGGGTCCAGGTAACATCACATAACTAGTTAAAAATAGTATTGCTCTAAATAATCTTCTATTTTCATATGAAGATGATCAAAATACATCCCAGCTTCAAATAACCTGTTTATGCAAGCCGCTTCCGGTGTAACCGTCCACCGCTCCGGCTCCGGGCGCTCACGACTAACTAACTTCGTTTGTGGGTCTCATTCAATGAGTTAACGCATTCTGCTTTATACATCAGTCGGCCTTTTTAACTGCGGTGAAAAAGAATGGTTATGATTTTGGTCTGTATTTTTGTATCATCATTGTCCGATTCAGTTATTGCATGTGCAATAAAATCATATTCAGTGCGAAATAAAGTACCTACTTAATGACAAGTGCAAACGTGCATATCATTAATACAAAAAAAAAACTCCTTACACCGCTCCTTTCTACATATATTAAACCCAAGCAACATACATATATTTATAATTAAGCTGCAGAACTCTTCGCACGTTTCTCGGTTACATCCTTAGCTTACACTTACGTACAGCCCAACACACAAAGACATTCTATATCAACATGTATTAAATATCTATGAACTAAAATGGCCATCCCCAATGCAGCTTAAACAACAGCCGTTCATAACCGGAATAAGATGAGATGTCAACATAACCTAGTATTAGCAGCGGTATGGCAGCAGTTAATTTAATTTCACATTTGCACATTTTGAATTGATTCCTTACTACATCATATTAAGGTGCATTTTAAAATTGCGTGAAGATTTGTGTGTGCCTCAGAACAGAACTATTAAAGGCAGTTTGCCCATTTGCATACATTTTGCTTTAAGGACCATGTATTTATTAATTTTAAGGGTTGTCGATTTTATACCATTTATCTTAGGAAATGTTTCGATAGATATTTAATTTAATGCTTTAACATAAATTTAAATTTGTAAATAAAGGATCTTTCTTACACATCATATTAAATATGATTCTCGCCATTATAATCATCATCATGTTAACATTTTCAGGTTGCAACCAAAGCCATCTGGGTGCGCTGTCCTATTGTTCTCTTTTTTGGGTGGAATCCGACAAAGAAAAAGGTTAATTGAGACTGCCTTGTGAAAAATTGAGAAAAAATGTGTTCTATTTTTTTGTGCTTTATGTGAAACTAGCAACCCGCCCCGGCTTCGCATGGGCATAAAAACCTTCATCTTAAATCACTCTATCTATTAAAAAACCGCATTAAAATCCGTTGTGTAGTTCTAACGATTTAAGCATACAAAGGGACATAGGGACAGAGAAAGCGACTTTGTTTTATACTATGTAGTGATATGCACCGTTGAAATAAAGTCCTTAAAGAGATTTTAATCAAGTAAATCGTAGTTTAAAAACGATTTTATTGGTAAGCACAAGATCGCTAAGCGTCTTTGCATTATTACAAATTATACTTTATCCTCGTAGGTATCTGTCATAATTTTAACTACTTACATATCTGAATGACGTCGTTTGTAAGATCGGGATAATGTTGCGAAGGAGCTGTAACAGCATTAGGTTTCCTGGAGCGTCACTTCATTTCCTGTGGGACTCGGATCCTCCGTCAGCAATCTTATACAAACGACACCTCGTCTATAATGTGTGGGCGCAAGGCACAGACGCGAGCGACTGACGACCGATTACCATGTTCACCAAAATCAAAAAGCAGGAAAGCGGATCTATCGCATTAAAGTGGTCAGAATGGGTTCAGTTGAGAGACCATACAAATCTGAATCAGTGAACATGTGATAACCTAGAATTTTTCTGACGTAATAATCAGCTTTTATTTGTATGTAGATGTTATGTTGAGATGTTATGTAGACGTTATGTAGTTCAACATACTTCAATATTCAACCATGATACTTCTTGCTATGTCGTTTAAAAGTACTTCCAGGTAAGCATCTTAGATTGATTCATGCGATCGGCGATATAGACCAACCTAAACAAACATACTGCAATACAAATATTTGTTGCATATCGGCGAGTTGTTTGTTGGTAAGGACCAAAGTGTATTTGTGAAATATCTTTATCAAATCTTACGGCGTTTTGTTATTTAAACACGTTATCATTTATGATGTTCTGGCGATTTATACAAAACGATGTTTTTTTAACTTTATTTGAATTAAAATACATTGTTTTTCTGCTGCATATATATAAAAAAAAAATTGCAACATCTAATGCAAATGCATTAATTTTTGATACAATACTTTGAAAAGGCGAAACTCTCATTAAAAATACACTCCGCTGCTTCTAGCAACTTGCACAGATATTAAATGCGCGCATTCGATTTATATAGAGTTGTCGATTTTTTGAAAGGAGAAAAATCACGCGCTCTAGGACCTCCACAAATATACTGTTGTTTCTGAACCGAAATGTCACAAACGAATTGAATCAATTTATTTCCTTTATTTCTATTCGAAAAAAGAAAAAAGTTCACAATATCTTGGCTGAAAAAGTCGAGCGTTTTCTACTAGATCCGCGTAAGGTTTGCTTTAATTAAGATATTTTACCTGTATGTTTATAGTTTTTCTCATTGGCATTAAATTGTGCTTACTGTGCTTTACAAATTGTATTTAGTGTATTAAAGAATTTCGATTAAATATGGTTAATCTTAAAAAAAAAATCAAGGAATTTTTTGGTATCCAAAAATCTTCATTTATTTTTACTCACTTTGGTCAACCGAATGCTCCAGAAAATTCGTATTGACATAATACGAATTTTCTAGAGCATTCGGTTTCGGTCGCTTAAATACCTTCAAAATTACCCGCAAAGGATCCATCACGGAACCTCGGAAGTTGAAACCTCTCAAGCTCTAAGCTTATAAAGTCTCGTAAAATCGCCATAGATCACAAAAGCCTACAAATGCCATCTTGCTTAAGAGGACGTGTTGGTTTTCGTGGATGGCTCATTTCCAGCTTATTTTTTCAATATTTAAAAGTTGCCGTACATGCTTTGTTCAAATTAGCTTAGGCAATTATACAAGCACTTGTACCCGTACCGGTACCGTAACAGTACCGTACCCAAATAACAGACCACTGATTCAGTCCAAAACAGAAAAATATTAATATATATATAAATAAAAAGTAAGGAAATCTATATAGAAAAAAGTCAGGAAATCAAAATTTCTGTGAGAAGTCTTGGGAAAACATCTTTTACTTTTTTTACATAAATCTATTTATACTCCCTTATGGAAAAGTTTAGTACTACAGACTGATTTTAGCTTAATTAGTTTTAGATAAAAAAATCGCGACAAAGAATAAATGATGTAAAAAAAAATCCACACTGCCCAGATCATAAAAAGATCATTTAGGACCTTTCCCTTAACTCAGTCTCCCACCAGCGCCCAAGGATAATCCCGCAGTCCAATTTGTCAAGATCTGGCTCCTCCGGGACCGCTACATGCACTACAAAGATTTATATCCCTTTTATAATATTACGTACGGTACGTAATTTGATCTACTTTTCCCTTACGTTCCTAGATGAGTAATAAGCTGCACTGGATGAGGGTACGTTACATTTTCTTATAAATTTCATACTTTATTTGACATGAGTGTATTTTATCGCCGTTCTAAGGTAAGTAATATATAAGTTTGGAAAATACAAGGGTGCATGCCGCAAACATTTTTTATATGATACTAGCTTTTCCTGTGGCTTCGCCCGCGTGAATTTCTCTCGGGAAACAGTACTTTTTTCCGGGATGAAAGGTACCGTTAATCCTTCTCAATGCGAAATTAAAGGAAGATCGGTTCAGTAGATAAGCTGTGAAAGCGTAATAAATAAACAAACAAATAAATAAACAAACAAACAAACCCACTTTCGCGTTTATAATATTAGTTGGAAATAGATACGTGTACGCTATATTTTGAATATAATTTTGTCTTATGACGTGAAATCCTTTAAATAGATTTGTAATAATTGAACGTGAAATAGCTTCCATTGTGTGAAAGATATTCAACTGTATTTTCATGCTAAGGAATGCTTTTGTTGGTGAAATCCGCAATAGAGACCTCTTGTATTTCATTAGTCGTCTATTATGACCCACGAGAAAAGAAAAAGCGGCCTATTCTAGGGCGGTCTATTATTATTCAATTATTAAATTATAGTTCCATATAGTTACAAATTGCAAAACTGCTAAAAGTGGCCGTTTTAAGCAATAATGCAATTTGTTACTATATGGAACTATAAAATAATAATTGAATATGATTAAAATTAACTTCAAATCCAGAACCATAATTACAGCAGAGGGATTTTTGATAACTTATGTTTTCAGTGAGTAATAATTTTTAAATGACGGTGGCGCTAGTGTTCACCGAGGTATCACCTTAAGCCGAATACCACACATGGCTACGTGTACAAAACGCTACCTACATTATAATGATGTCGTTAATATTATCAAATTCCTCACATTTTATCAGAAAAAAAATCATATTATTTTAACAGAAAAAAGATAAAAACTCATTACAAAAACGAGAACACGACACGTAATCACCTCTCCTAAAATATATAAAACCTTACAAGTACTGTAATTCCGTCTACTCTGTTATTTTCTATAGTTTTTTGGTACACCATTAGAAGCCATACACAGGTTAAACCGGAAGCACGTCTTGACCAACTTTTTCGTATTTATAAAATTCTTTGTCTTCCGTTTTTTGTAGCTCTATTAAATTGAGGTTTCATAATATCTTGCGGTTTTAAAACTTCACTCTGAATTTTGATATTTTCATGTATTTTCTTTGGCGCTACTGTGTTTAATATTTATTTGATCAAATAAACAGTTTATCTATAATAACTAGATTAAGTAGATAAAATCTATAAGTCCAGGTTGTATCACTTCAGAGCCACTTATTTATAACATTTCACTTTTATTTCTATTGAAGTTCTATGACATTACAATATGTGGCATTTTCACCATTGGCCACAAACATATAAAGTAACTCTTTAATCAGCGGATACTACAGCTCTGTTTTTGGAGGTCAGGGTTCGGTATTTTTCCATTTTCTTCCCCACTACTCACGGACACATACACGTACCTTACCTACGATGTTTTACGGTATGACTACTTTTGTAAAGAAATACAAGACAAATACCTCTAATTAACTTTCATGTTTTACGTTAAAGAGTCGAATGACTTTTCTGAAGCCTGAACGCAAACAGTCTTCAAACTTAGTATATATACCTTTTATCAATACATATAATAAGACACTAAAATGCGAGTGTCTGTACATTTAATATTTTTCAAAAAAACTGATTGAGTGCGATTAAAAAGGAGTAACAGAAACCAAAAAAAGAGTTTTTGGAATTTTTGTCTGTCTGTATGTATGTATGTATGTATGTATGTCTGTCTGGTACGTTATAACTTCGAAAATACTCAACGGATTTAAACGCGGTTTTCACAGTTGGATTACATATGATTAGGAGCGTTGTCAAAACTTTGTTTCGTCAAAATCGGTTAAGGGAAAAAGAAGTTATGGTCGATTGAAAATTTACTTCAAACACTGCTTCAAAACTTTTAATGCGTTTACTTACGTTTAATTTAATTTAGATAAGGCTAGGATTTCTTCTTTTTATTATCCATATCAATAAAGACGAAAACACGCACTGCACCTATTAATTTTAATAAAATAACACATTGAATTTGATCGTAAATTTAGTAACATAAAATCTCAATAGATGGCGCGAATTTGCGTACCTATAGACAAATCCCATTTGAAATTTCGCCAATCTCTAGCAACGTATGTTGGCCTATCGGTAAAGGTCGTAGTTCATATTTTTAAGTCGAGGGTTCGAATCCTGCTATACATGACTTTTTTTTTACTTACTTTCTTTTACTTGCTTTTTTTTACTTACTTTTTTTTATTTACTTTTTTTTTCGTTTTCTATTAATTTTTAAGAATTTTTTAATACTTTAGTAAAGAAATGTTTCAAGAAAGTACCTGGAGTTCGGTTCGGACCTTGGTCTCGTGCGGACGTGCACAGAGCGGTCTACAATTTTTATTACCATAGACCCTTTCTTTGTCTCCGCGCCCGCGCAGCCGGGGTTGTAATCCGTCATCTGCTACGTTCTCAGCCGTGTCGCAATCTGAGATAGCACTTTCTTTCTCTTATATAGACAGTAAATTAAATTAAAAGTGAATAAAAAGTGATACCTCAGCGAGCCTACAGTTGGAGACTGAAGCAGACCAACTCGAGAGAGCTGAATTTGGTGAGGCCATTCCTTTTATAGTTTATAGGTGTACAACAGACCAGGACCTATAATTGAACCCCAATTCTTTTTAGTACGGCATCCTTTTCCTTCGAAATTTAGATGCACGACAAGCTAACTGACATATATGCATAACCGACCCAACAATAATAATTTATTACTGAAATAATGAAATTAAAAACTAAAAACAAATTACGAGGTCTTTATACACCGTTACCTATCTGTAACAACCTTTAATTTAATCTGAGGCCTTAAAAGCAACCTTTATTAATTAATCTGTTCAGCGATTACGCCCTTATTTTTAAATAGTAATTGTATTCCAAATTTCCACGCATGTTGGGTGTCCTGGGATAATTAATACTCAATGTCCCCATCTAAGGGTCCTTAAAACGTATCCCATCAATAAAACTATCTGCCCCACCAAAAACCTTTTATCCGGTGTATACGACATCAAAATAATTCAAAATCGTAAACCCACCCTTATATTTAACTACTTAACATAATTATTCATCTAATTTAATATCATACTGTGCTTAACACAACCCCCAATCCACCTATATTTGTAGAACAGTACAATTATACTGATTTATAATTTGGACCGATTCCTATAATCCCTTAAAAACCGAGCATAGTAGTAAACGTACCATAACAAACTAAAACTCGTTAATACCCGGGAAAACTAAAATTACAGCCGTGTAAGCACAAACCAATTAATGCCAGAGGTCCGCTTGTAGACCACTGATTAAGCCCCAACCAGTACAATCCTGAGTAAACCCAGGCGGATTGCACCCACATAGTTTCACATATTTACTCTTCAATAATTTTTGCCTACCAACAAACGTCCTACCTACTCCAATTAAAAGGCAGCAAATTTCTCATACTATTAAGTCATTTGAAACTCAAACGAAACAACACACACGAATACAGTACTGATAAATCAAAATATAAACCAAATCTAGGAACACAAGTTCTTGAGAACTATAGGCATCGGGGACTAAGTTTAAGCCTATATTTAAAGCAGTAATTGGAAAAAAAAAGGAAAATCAAGCTTTCACAAAACACTAATTAGGAACTATTATCTTACAAATAAATAAATATCCATCTCCGCCCAGATTAGGAATACCGAGAATTCTTTTACAGAATTACACAAAGCAAATACAAAACACCAAAAAAAAATAAAAATAAAAAAAAAGTTTAAAATATTACGCAACATCACAAGCCTTTAGCTCCAAGAGAAAGCGCCTCAAAATTAAATGTCACCTAAACAAAACCGTAAAACATCTGGCTTCCTTCACAAAGTGGTTGGACTTTGCGCAACCAAAAAGGAAATATCACAATAAAAGATCCTTTGCTCCCAGGGACCCCAATAAAACATTCGACAGCAAAACCCTATGGTAAAACAATTAAAAATTACTAAACATTTAAAATAAACCTTTCTAAAATATCTTCCCACAGTAAAACAGCAGTATTAGCTGGCCTGCACATAATGGCCCAACACCCGACAAAAGAAATAATTGTCCGCCAAATGGTAAGGGACGGCAATTGCCTTTTTCGTGCAATAGCCGACCAAATTAACAAGGTTTTCGGACTAACATTCGATCACCACATGGTCAGAAAGGACCTCGCAACATACATTCAACACAATAAATACTCTCCCCGTTTACATCTAGCCCTTCTAAACAACGTCATGGAGCTGACCAACGATAACAACAAGATCTCAAATAACGACCTCATTGATAAATACATCGATGAACAATTTACTGCGGGAGTTTGGGGAGGCGAGGATGTAATAATCGCAGCCTGCGAGGTTTACACAGCAAATGTGCACATATTCGGACCAAACATGAACCCGGTTATCTACAGTCCGTCTGTTGATGCAGTGACAAATTTGCATTTATACTTCGAAGAAAGCCACTATGACAGCATAGTGGACTTCTCAATACCGGAAGAGACGGGTGACCTCCAATACCTAAACAGTCCCCGGGACCTCCACGACACAAAAAATAAAGCACCCAGCACATCTTCCACGTCCCAAACACAAAACACAATACCAAGCAGTGATGAAAGCACTCACTCAAATGAGATCTGCCCCAAAAGGCGACGTACCGCCCCATCATCAACTTGCCGACCAGTAAGACCTTGTGAAACAATAGCCATCGCTACATGGAATGTAAGAGGCTGCGCACATCCAAAAGATAAAGCGAATATCGACAAGGAGCTATCAGACCGCAGCATAACCATTGCTGGGCTTCAAGAGACGCACCTCACGAACGGAGAACTAAAGACAAAAAACTACAACTGGATCCTATGCGGAGGGACCAGTGAAAAGGAAAAAAGAGGCATAGCCCTACTAATCGACAAGGACTGCGAGGTCACTCAAGTATACCGTGAAAGCCGAGATGTACTCGGCTCTATTATCACATGTCACATTCCCTCAAGCTCAGTGTCACGATTTGGACACATACAAAGCATTATCAATAAATCTCCGACCAACGCTCACCTTATTATTATGGGAGACTTTAATGCTCATATTGGTAAAGAAGATAGGAACAAGAGCGTTCAAAACTTAATCGGAAAAAATATTTATCATGATAAGTCCAACCTAAACGGACACTATTTGCTAAACATGATACAGCAGCATAATCTGAAAATTAGCAGCACCCGGGGAAGATTCTCCTGCAAGACTACATGGGCCGCGAGGGGCATGGAATTGCAAGTGGACCATATAATTACTAGCAATAAGAACTCAGTATTTTTCACAACATCTTAGGGGAAACAAGCCTAACAGTGAAAACAGATCACAAAATGGTGTGGGGGACAATACGCAATTCAACCTTTGAAAAAACAACCAGAAAAGATGGAGCACTGACAACGCCTGCTCAGAATCGACAGAGCCAGGAATTATCATTCAATTATAGAAAATATAACTACGAATTACTACAGAGCGTAGAAACAGAGAGAACCTATCAGGATACAATTAGAAAAAAACTACAATTACACAAAGAGGACCAATCAGAATCATATAAGAATCTTGAAAATAACATAGAAACTCAATGGAACTATCTAAATAATATATTAAAAGAATCTGCACATGGGGTACTTCAAAAATCTATTGCTAAATCAAGACAGAGCAGAATAGCGCTTGCTAACTTACAAAAGGCGCTATTTCTTAGGTCAAGATCCCCGGATGACATCAGCCTCAAAAACAAAGTGATCCAACTTCGAAAATCTTTAAAAAAAAAAAAAGGTCTCAGCAAGACAAATAAGGCACTCCGCATGAAAATCACTTACAAATTCCTGCGAATCCACAATAGGAAATGCGCACGAGCGCAAGCAAATTAAGCAAGTTCCTAGGTAAGATGATATAATTAGATACATTTGATGACCAGTGAATGTTAGATTATTTATTTTGTAAACGTACCGAGTTATAAAATTAGAAGCTAATAGAACTAATATTGGTTGCCATATATTAATATTTTAGAAGTTTTGTGCTTGAATCCAGGTTACAGATTTAGGTGCTTAAAAGTAAACACCATGCTGAGTTATATTTAAAGTGGCTTACATAGAAGATAACTAGGCCAAGATAGTACTAACTTATTGTATAATTTATATACATACCAATCGCGTTTTATCCCTTATGGGGTAGACAGACATATATATAGATTCTTCTTTTATTCTATTAGATGTTTTTTATTTATTTTTAATTTTTATCCGCTCTTAAACCAGCAAGGTATATAACATTCTAACAATAATAATAATCCTATTCTGCTATACTTCCTACTATCCTACTAATGTTATAAATGCGTGATTTTGTATGTTTTGATGTTTGTTACTAAATCGCACAAAAACGGCGACTAGCACCTGAGAACACGGAGTACCACAGAAAGATGTCTACAGCACTGACACCAGAGCGAGAAACAGACTGAAGGCGACTAGCACCTGAGAAACACGGATTACAACAGAATGATGTCTACAGCACTGACACCAGAGCGAGAAAAAGACTGAAGGCGACTAGCACCTGAGAACACGGAGTACCACAGAAAGATGTCTACAGCACTGACACCAGAGCGAGAAACAGACTGAAGGCGACTAGCACCTGAGAAACACGGATTACAACAGAATGATGTCTACAGCACTGACACCAGAGCGAGAAAAAGACTGAAGGCGACTAGCACCTGAGAACACGGAGTACCACAGAAAGATGTCTACAGCACTGACACCAGAGCGAGAAACAGACTGAAGGCGACTAGCACCTGAGAAACACGGATTACAACAGAATGATGTCTACAGCACTGACACCAGAGCGAGAAAAAGACTGAAGGCGACTAGCACCTGAGAAACACGGATTACAACAGAATGATGTCTACAGCACTGACACCAGAGCGAGAAAAAGACTGAAGGCGACTAGCACCTGAGAAACACGGATTACAACAGAATGATGTCTACAGCACTGACACCAGAGCGAGAAACAGACTGAAGGCGACTAGCACCTGAGAAGCACGGATTACAACAGAATGATGTCTACAGCACTGACACCAGAGCGAGAAACAGACTGAAGGCGACTAGCACCTGGGAAACACGGATTACAACAGAAAGATGTCTACAGCACTGACACCAGAGCGAGAAACAGACTGAAGGCGACTTGCACCTGAGAAATACGGATTACAACAGGAAGATGTCTACAGCACTGACACTAGAGCGAGAAATAGACCGAAGGCGACTTGCACGTGAGAAATACGGATTACAACAGAAAGATGTCTACAGCACTGACACCAGAGCGAGAAATAGACTGAAGGCGACTAGCACCTGAGCATTATAGAAGAAGAACAAGGAGGAAAGCCCGCGGTGCCATTAGGAAAGCAGCAAGAAGAGGACATAACAAAGGCCTGGAAGGTCACGTCCCAGCATCAACTTTATTGCAGCATATCCCTTCCCCAAGTATATATTACACATCAAGTATAGTATCTATATCCCAAACACTGGTTTGACGCGAGTACTCGGCTGGTTCAAATTTCCCGTCACTCAGAAATTCCCTGGCTGCACCACCCACACATCCGTCCGTATCTACGTTCCCAACCGGTTCCTCGAGTCTGAGCTAGCTAGCTTCAGGGCGGACTGACGAAGCCGTACATGATGAGGAAGAGCCAGTACCACCCCGTACCCACTCGGACTCGATGATCGTGCGGATGCGTCCCTTCGAACTGGAACTCAGCTCTGCACTCTTGCAGCTTAACCGCTGGCTGGGCGGGAACAGAACAGAACAGAACAGAACAGAAATGTTTCAAGAAAGTACCTGGATCGAATCCTGTCACAAACAATAATTTTATGATTTCGTGTTTTATTTGTTTTCTAGAATTATTTTCTTACTTTTTTTTTATAATTTTGAAAAGAAACAAATAAATTCATTTGCAAATTTATTTCAGGATAAACGATATCGCAACCCCTTACAAATCATATCTAATAGTTTGTCATTGACGACATTGAAAAAGAAGATTAATCAAATGGTTGACTGGTAGAGAACGCTCTTAGCGTTAAGTCCGTTAATATATAAGTACTAGCTGTTCCCCGCGGCTCCGCCCCGCGTGGGAATCGGTTATATCGCGCCCAAAAGTTTATGTTTGACCTCAGGTCGTTAACTACATCCCTACCAAATTTCATCACAATCGGTCCAGCAGTTTAGCCGTGAAGAGGTTACAGACAGACAGACTTTCGCATTTATAGTATTAGTATGGATATGGATTTTGTACTTATCTATCTATCTTTACATATAATAGGACAGTAAAAATTGAATGTCTGTACATTAAATATTTTTCTAAAAAACTGATACGGGGCGATTAAAGAAAGACGTGTAACAGAAACCAAAAAAAACAATTTTTGGAATTTTTGTCTGTCTGTCTTTCTGTATGTCTGGTACGTTATAACTTCAAAACTACTCAACAGATTCGAACGCGGTTTTCACAGGTGGATTACATATACGTTCAACAGTTTTGTCAAAACTTTGTTTCGTCAAAATCGGTTAAGGGAAAAAGAAGTTATGGTCAATTGAAGTTTACTTCTAGCACTGTTTCAAAACTTTTACAGAGTTGAATCCGGTTTACATAAACGTATTTAATATAGATAAAGCTACAATTTCTACTTTGTTTTATCGATATCAATGAAGACAAAAACACACTGCAGTCTCTATTAAATTTTAAAAAATTAACACTTTGAATGTGTGTGGGCGTATAATTTAGTTACATAAAATATCAATAGATGGCGCTGAAGTTAATTTAATTATTTTTTTCTCATATGGTATTATAGCAGATTGAAATTTTTCCAGCAATTAATTCTAATTATTTCAAAAAAATTTTGGTTGTTTATTTAGTTCTATTGGTTGGTTTGTTTATCGGTCGTTTGTTGTATTGTATTGTAAGCTATTTGAATTGATTAGTTGGTTGGTTTGGCTTTGGTTTAAAAAATAATCAAACCAGCAAGTCAGTTCAGTTGTTGTTCGACGGAACATACGGTCGTGTCGTAAGGTCTAATTTAACTAACATAACACTATTTATTGAGTTAGGTTCTAATGACCCTGTAATAGGCTGCGTCTACTCTTTTAGAGACAAATATGAGATAGTATGAATGTTAATATTTTCAGTTTGATATCGTAGCAATGTAATGGCTTTATAAAATTGGCACGGGAATAGGATACTACTTATAGATTTAACTATAGGTCTGGATAGTTGTAGTTTCCACAGGTTAAGCGAAAAGCGAACTACACGCGGGCGGAGCCGCGGGCAACAGCTAGTTTAGAAATAAACACCATTATTGCATCCATCAATCTTAACATCAAACAGGTCCGTTGAGAACACTAGAGAAAAGGAATCGGTATTTCTAAGAAAATTGTAAAACAGCGCACTTACCTGACAAAAAAAAAATGTGGCCCAAAAATAGGCGCTTGAACCCGTCTTAAAAATATTTTTTTATTCGGTACGATCGAGTCTACTTCATCCCTCTTGAAGGCCGCTGGTTGTATTTCCTCTCATAGCAATCCCCGTGTCCCTGCCTCTTGAGCAGCGTGAACCCACACTTGACTGGTTGAGGGCCCTTCTCTGTTATGATCCCGTTGTTAGACTCCATTTTGTATTTGTTGTTATAGGTTGTGATCATTTGTTTGTATATATTTAACTCCCTCCCTTACGTCAATCCTCTTTGGAAATAAAACTGGTGAAATAAGCCACTTGTCGAATCGTTTCGACTTCTTTCAAGGCATCTTTGGGAAAAGAGGTGTAATTTATTTTTAGTATCATAATTCAAATCAAGCCATTGCTCATTGTTCACGTGTCACGATAGCTTTACAAATAAAATAAATATACGTTTAACACCGGGCTGAGGGCTCGGATAGTAATTATTTAGCAATTTCTTACAATATTTATTATCTAATTCCAAAGAACAAAAACTGATGAGAATAAATCATTATTAAATTAAAATAATAAACAAGCTTTTTTTTTTAACAGAATAATTTGAAAATCATTTCATTATTCTGTCCTAAAAAAGCTGTTTTATTAAATTTGCAGGAAAATGAGATTCTTTTCGTTTTACAATATTAAACAACAATTCTGTTCTTAATACATTTAAACATTTCTTTTTATTTGGTATCTTGTTTTGGGTATTCGTTACATTCTTCGTCTTTCGCTTCTTCACATTAGTCAAGATTAAGTTCCTAATATTTTCACTAGTCGATATAAAACATATTTATGTTTCTCGTCGAAGCACAATTCATAATAATCTATCTGATATTCTTTGTCAAGAAAAAGCTCTTGAGTAATTTTATAATTTATTGTTATATCTGTCATATAAAATAACATTATTCGCTCTTCCGCCACCAACAAAAGAAACCTCATCAGCAGTAAAGGCACTACATATAAATCTTGCACCTCCCGGTAAAGCAAATTACTTAGCTGGCTCGACCAGAGTGTTTTGACCTCTGGGTTGTCATCACATAGAAAGTAATACGTGCGTCGCTATGCCTGTACTACCATCTTTCTATCGACCATGATCCAGTAAAATAGACTTTTTAAAAGAAATCTACTTCAGTACCGCTCAACTGTACAAGTCAAGTACGGTAACCTCCAAATTAATATGGTTTTTAATGTAAAGCAAACAAGGACAGATTTTCCTAAATATCGATTAAAGTTAAGTTCCTGAAAGTTAAATCTATACTTATACTAGCTTTTGCCCGCGTGAATTTCCCACGGGAACCGTGCTTTTTCCCGGGATGAAAGATACCCTATACCTATGTCTCAATACTTTTATCTATGTGTGTGCGAAAGATTGCGATCGATTGGTACAGTAGATAGGGCGTGAAAGCTTAACAAACCAACTCACTCGCATTTACTTACAACTAATATTAGTTAAGATAGTATATATAAGTATATATATATAAGTAATAGATTCAGGCTAAAGAGTTTGTTTAAACGCTTCTAACTATAGATCTACTGGTCGGATTTCCAAAATTCTTTCTGCATATGATAGCCTGATTCTTGGATAAGGTTACAGACTATCTAGCACGTACCTACCAAGGGCGAGTGAAACCAAGCTTATGAAATCCTTTTCTTCACAAATGTTTGTGCAGACTCGTCAGGATTATTGAATAGTACTTATTTATTATTACCAGAAATATTTGGCATTATTTCCTTTAAATCGATTATTTATTTTAATAATCAGTTCCAAAAGATTGATGAACCTATTTTTTAGACACGTCATTGCGGCTCTAACTCAAGAGTGACAGATCTGTGGTTATTGGTCAAAATAAATTGCTCCCATTCAGAAATGGACAATGCTTTGAATAGACGGCACACAATGGCCGGGGCACGGGGTTTACTGAACGATACGTATCAATTTGAGCTTTTAAAATATTTTCATTACTATTAATGATGGCATCGCATAAACATATTTAGTACAGAATTAATCAATGTATAAAATTTATACCACAAATAAAGCTTCTTTTGGACCTTGAACCTGTTAGACCAAGATCAATTTATGTACTCGTCTTATTCATTTTTTCTTAGCGTGTCTAACCTCCAACACTACACCTTAAAAACCCTTGGATGCCCAAAACAGGTCACCCTTACAGCGTTCTCTGTAGCCTTGTACAAGTCCTCCAGCGTGCAGAAAACTAATAATTTATTAAATTGGAGCGAATTCAACGGCCACCTGACAAAAGTATCTGATCGTAGGTCGTAGATTACCTATTCTGTCTGTACTGTTTGGTTAGTCCGCGTTATCCAAATTACAATTTTTTTTTTTTAAATACTGGAAGCCGTGAAAAATTCCCTTAGTCCCATTTCGTAGCTAGATTTCGTAGCTGGCTTCGAAATGGGAAATAAAAATCCCATTTCGAAGCTGGCTTCGTAATTAACAGTATAAAAAAAATAATTAAGAATAAAATCCAGAAAGAAAATATTGAGCTAACAAACAGGTTGAGAACGCAATCAGGAATATTATTTATGATATAGATGCAAAGAGAGTTGCAAAATATGCCGACAACCAACCTTTTGGTTTCACACTTGATAATTGTTGGCCAGTATTATGATTAGGTTTTAATCTTTGATTATAAATATAAATAAATATAAATATATAGGGACAAATCACACAGATTGAGTTAGCCCCAAAGTAAGTTCGAGACTTGTGTTATGGGATACTAACTCAACGATACTATATTTTATAACAAATACATATATAGATAAACATCCAAGACCCAGGTCAATCAGAAAAAGATCATTTTTCATCTTGACCTGACCGGGGATCGAACCCGGGACCTCCTGAGTAGCGGTCAGGCATGTTAACCATTACGCCACGGAGGTCGTTAAGATTATGATTTATCATAGGTTTTAATATCAAAATAATGACTTTATTTTCCTAATCTCAATATTAAAAACTATAAATAGAGTCGAGGGAAACATAATGAACCCAATACTTTCAGGATTCCATGCCTGCCATACCTTATTATTGAATAGAACCCTCGGTTTAACGCCGTAAAGAGTAACTAAGGACGATGAATAGGATCACACCCTCTGATCTGCTGAAAGCCGCCCCTTGTGTGATCTTTGGAAATGACTCTACACAAAAGAGTCCCGTTCAATATTATGAAAGATTCAAAGCGGTTACAGGTTATGAATTCTAAATATATTCGCATACACATCGATATTAATCGGAAAATGCGTATTTGTAAATTACATATTCACTTTTTAGGATTATGTCTTTTCTTCAATTTGATATTGAAAATCTTTGTGCTACAACACAACTCAGAGCCGTGATAGCTTAAGTTTATAATTGAGATTTATTGTTTATTTTATTTCAACAGGAAAGCTACTTTTAAGAATATATAAGTCAGAACGAATGTTCTGCTCAACTTTTTACCGCTTACGCAAAAAGATTTAAATAAACTAGTAAACAATTTTTTTTTAATATATACCTACGCCAGATATGAAAGTTATATCAAAACCCGTTCTTATTTACCTTAAAAACTATCACTGAAATTGAAAAGCAGACATTTTCCGCTTGAAGAGAGCGTTTCGCGACAATGCCTTTCAAACTAGCAGGATGATACCTAGGCATTGTGCTCCGCTTCCAGACCACTCGGCGGTTCTCTTAATTAAGGGGGGCAATGCTCAAAACGTTGGTGGCACGTCGAATGGCCCCATTCAGACGTGTGCCGTCTGCCGCGAGATAACGAAGCTCTCTCGGTTATTACCGCCTTTCTTTCAACGTCTGTGGAGGGTGACAGATTATAAATATTTACAAATATATGACTTGGCTTTAGATTGAGATGTTTTGATTGCTTTTCTCAAAAGCTGTTTCTTGGAGTGGAGATATTAAAATAACCATCATTCATATATTTAGGAAATGGCAGGCTGCCCGCGATTTTATAATTCTATGCCATGTCAATTCTCTAATAGTTGTTAGGTGTTTGAGTCTACGAATAAGAATATTGAGAAAGATTTATTTAGTAAATGACCTATATACATCCAGATTAAGGCAAACATTAATTCAAAATGTAATCATTCGATAACAAAACATTCGGCTCAAATTGAATTTATTATTTCAAGCGAAGCCCGGGGACCAAGTGGCATAACGCTTGATTAAATAACCCGAGAAGCCGTTGCTGTATACACGCTACATCGTTGCCTCCCAGGAATGGATATAAAAAAATATGGGGCTGAACAATGGCTGACATTGAAGTTACTATGAGGGTATTAGGGTATTTACCGCATATTGCATGGAATAGACGTCATTTGGAAATTATGATGGTTTCGGATGTTTTCCTTAACTTTAAAGATACATCCCACATCAAAACAAATTCTAATTTACACACCTTTTTTTTTAATTCTAACAAGTAACTATATCGTGTCATCTCTATTTAATCTTAAATTAACAAATTTTTTTTGTTAGCTGGACAAAAATAGACAGACTAATACGATTTGATCATTTAATCTACACTTGAGAAAATTATCTTGCTATTTGTTTTTGATACAAAACCAAAACCTTACAAAGTCAAGCATTTTTCTTATTATACGAATTATTTAACAACGTTTATCGTCAATTACTTTGATCGCTCCATGCCTGGGAACTTATCACTCAATATCTAAAATGGACCGGCAAAAAGTGGACCTAGTTCATGTGATCAAACCGGTTGTGTTATTGTGGACAACTCCGCGAAACCTTAAGGATTTCATTGTACTATATGTAAAGTGAACCTTATTATAATGCAATAGAATTTATATTAATATACAGTGTATAAATACTCGTATATAAATATAGTTGAAATAAATTGCAATGTAAAGAACTTGTTGTCCCGTTATCCTATGGGATCCCAGTGATACTTAGAAAACAAAGTTTTTAACCGTTTGTATGGTTTTATTACACTTATGTGTATATTGGTCTGTAGATTTTATTATTATTGAGACCATAAACAATGAATATTATTTACCTTTGAACAGCTTTTACCATATTGGCTCATATTGTAATACATATAAAATATAAAATTGTTAAAAGGAGCAAACTAACATATTTATATAGAATATTTTTAAGGCTGCTGGGTCCATCTTCCATTTAGAAATGTAATCACCATTTGGTTCCCCATTGTGTCCTAAGCCTTTGATCCCATACCCTAAGGCTTAGGAGACCAGGGTCCGCCAAAACGCGTTGTGTTAAATTTTTCCTTTATGACGTTTTTTATGATTTGGAATTATTTTTATGAGTGTCGTTATTTACCACAGGTACTTAACCTTCTTTAGGAATGTTAAATAGGTTGAATTTGCCACCAATTGAAGAACCTAAAATAGAATTTAGACCGCTGCTGATCCCTTAGTAGTCTTTCATGATATCCACATAAGCTGAAGAATTTGAATATATTATTAAATCCGTTCGTAGTGGATCTCAGTATCTTCAAATACACATATTTTGTTTTAAATCACCTAAAACCGTTAACAATAGAAATCAAGAGGGATTTTGGTGAGATTTTGTTTTAGAAGTTCAACAATCGTTTTCCGCTCAGCTGGCTTCATTCACATGATCAAAGGCTGTTCGAACTCCTTGCAACCCATAACAAAATCTTCATTCATTCACATTCATTCGAAGCCTTATTAAGTTTTAGAAATCGAGATATTGTCCACCTAGATTTATTATTATTTTATGGTATCCTACGTATTTTTCTTTTAACTTAACATAGAATTTCCATTATCATATTTCTTGCGTTATCATAGAGTTAGCCTGATAAATAAAAAATGACATTGTACTTACTAAATGTTGGTAATGTAATAAATGAGAAACCGCTTAGATGGGAAAGAGAATAAAAAGGGAATTTTGAAAATTATTTATTACGTCGCTAATTGAGACATACCTATTTAAACAAATTTTTGAATAAATGCTCAAAAATTTAAGAATCATAAACATGGAAGATCTTAAGAATGAACACTGCATTATAATTGAGGTTGGAGATATACATTCCAAATGATAACCTACTACAAATTACGTTTCTCAACGAACAAACGGACAAAAAATAGAGCAGACGCCAGACATAACACGTTTCTCAAGCTACTACGGCCACTACCAAATACGCCAATAACACCTAGTCCACCTCAAATAAGGTAGAGTTGGCTCCACTACGGTCGTTCACCTAACATTAAGTCGCAGATCAAGGAGTGAATGAGATATGGACGCAAGATTATCGAATTATTTTGTTATATTAATATTTAAAGATTTCTAGAAAATACTTCTTATCTGATAGATAAATATTTAATTATTAGCTTTTTTATTTTTATTAGCTGTGCGTTAATGGATCTGTAACAAAATGTTCCTTATAAACATATATGAACTACTTATGTAACAACCTGCTTTACAACGCAACGGTTTACTCGCCTGTGTGTTCTCTACTTCATTATCACAACTAAACATAAATTATTTATGATCTCCAATAAGGTAATAGGTCTTATGGACGATACCTATATAAATTATTTCAGTTTTAATTTGTTACCACAGTGATATTATTTTAAGAAATATTCATTCATACCACCTTGTTTCTGTGACCTGTGTTTATAGCATAGCACAGGGCATACCGCGTTTTACATTTATGGCCATTATATGGCCGCCCCGTTGAGGTGAGTGTGGAGTGCAACTGTTTGTGTATTTAACAAGTTTTTGTCAAGAACGCGAGCAGTCATGCTTGACTAGTGAGTAGATAATGAATGAATTTCATAAAGAATATAAATTTTGTTTGAATTTAAATCTCGTTGAATGTAATTAAAAAAAAAAAAAAACATTATTTGTCTCTATGCTTGATCAAACCTGATGCAAAATTGGCACTATATGTGAAAACAATTTTTTACATATTATTTAGTTTTTATCATAGTTTCGCCCACAAGTTTTTTTTTTCTCGAGTTGATTGGTTCCAAATTCTATGCTTATAGCATAAAAGCTGCTAATTGTAAAATTACGTACTATTACTAATTCTGTGGTAAAAGGTAATATCTTATCTGTTATCTGTTTATTTTTATTTCTTGGTGCAATACACAGTTTGTTCATAAGTATAGGATATTTATAATTTACCAATGTTTAATAAACAAATAAGAAATAACTAGGAAGGTTTAGACATTAGTTAAAACATTTAAAAAAAAGGTATAGTAATTATTTAAAACTTTAAAAAATCCGGGTTAATGAACGAAGGCCTATTTGAACCTAATTCCTTGAGGCACAGTTAGTTCAACAGTAAAAACACTACTGCAGTCATTACAGATAATCAATTGTAATCTAAATTTAAAAGCGAGCGTCATAGAAGCCTGCAATCATAGGCCGGCGAACCCAGCGGTCGATAAAGTTATATGTGCTTTGTGAAGCAGCCTTTGTCGAGGAAGTATCGAGTGTGAACGCAGCTTTATGTGGTTTTATACTGATTGCTTTTAGAACGGTGGTGTTTTCGTTTGCTTTTTTTTTCTTTTTAATCTGTAGAGGGCTTCTTTTCGCTACATTGAATTTTAACGTTGCTTTTCTAGTGATATGTTTTGTTATGATATTTCTTGCTTTGTTTAACGTAAGCACTGATGACCTTAATCAATTCAATAATTCCCATTTTTCCCTATTCACATTCACCTTCTTGAATAATCTTGGGATGAATATTTGCCGCCTAAAAACTCTGACAAAACTATGAACTATTTTATAAGTCAATAGAAAAAATAATAAAGACATCTTGCCTTAACTCTCTCTCATCGCATTCCCGGTTGCATTCTTAGGTACATATATTGGTCCAGATGTCCATAAATTGTTATTCCTATGTTAATTCCATTAACTCTCTTATTTTTCTTTTTTAACGACAGATAATTTTACAAAATTATGAATGAATTGAAGTCAGTATAACTGTTCAACTGTCTGAAGAGATCAGTGAAATAAAAGATAAATACTTAAACACTATTATTAGTATTAACTCTACTACACTTACTCGGCATTATTTATCTGTAAAATTTTAGAAAAAATTAAAGAAGAAGAGCTTAATTATGAATTTTCTGTGTGTCCCAATAGTTGTATGATAGAGCTTTGAGTCCGCCAAATTTATAAGTCATTCAAAAGTATAAATATTCAAGAAACGAAATTCATAAGATTAATAACAGCTCATTAATGCAATGAGGTATCATCACGAAAACATGCCACATGACATCAGTGAAACTTTTTCTAATAGTTATACGAGAGGCGCGCGTCTCTGTTCAAACAATACAATACTGTTACTTACGATGAGTTTGCTTTGTCTCTAACTTTTTGTTAGAAGCCGTTTAGGTTTCGTTGGAAATAACAGTTTGTGTAGAGATGGCTAGATATTTCAAACAACAGAAACAACTAAACGCCAACTCGAACGTCTACTATAGTGGCAATGAGATAACTTTTTAAAGAGATGATATAGTGACCATGTTATTGCAAGGTTTTATTTGTTTCACCTTTTGTCTTAGTTTTCTCTGTGCTGTCCCTTACACATTTCTTAAAGATCTAAAAAAAATTAAATGATTATATCTCTATTTTGAATACTATATATAATGAACCTCCGATAGATCATTTTGATCTGGATGAAATTCGCTGCGGATTTTGATTTTATATAGTAGTGCCATGCCGGGCGGCACTGCGGTCAACAGCCAGTATTAATATAAGAGCTTGTGTAACACTAATATTATAAAATAGTTAATATTGTTGGATATTTTTATTTATATATAATAATTTTGTTTACTTTATATAAATACAGCATCTTATTTGTTTTCAGCAAAAGACATCAACGGGTTCGATAAAACAGATAATAATTTTCGATTGATGTTTGTGTTTATTAGTACTGTTATCCTATAATTATATAAGGGTAATCTTGGGTCAATAACTAACTTCAAAATTTTAAGCCTTGCCTTTGCAGCACATCATTTCGTGTAGGTGATACGGTCAATCGACCATACGCACCTTACAAGCTACAACTGTCGGAGTTCTGAGCATCCGCCTCTCAATACAATGAAGTAAAATAAAGTTTTCATTCACCGAATTTATTCCTTTAAATATATCGACACGACAAAGATGATCATGATCATATATATATAAAAGAAAGTCGTGTTAGTAACACTATTTATAACTCAAGAACGGCTTAACTGATTTGGCTGAAAATTGGTGGGAAGGTAGCTTAGAACCAGGAAAAGAACATAGGGTATCTTTCATCATTCGGGAAAAAGCATTGTTCCTGAGAGAAGTTCACGCGGGCGAAGCCGCGGGCAAAAGCTAGTTATATATAATGTTAGAAATGCTGACACGTTTCAATATTTAAGTAAAACACATTCGGTTCCGATACTAACATTTTATTATCCCAACATTGTGGGATATGTCTGCCATAGCTTTATAGGATATAAAATGATGACATGCTTATAATAAAAATGAAATATCTGAACAGCGGGAATTCTATGTAGCTACTTCATAAATATGAATGAATTATTTTATAAGAGCTTTTCTGAAATTCATAAAAACTGAAACTGAGACTAGATACAAGACGAAAATGTGTATAGAGTTCTTCTATACTCGTTCTGAAAATTACAGACGAATAATTTCATATATAGGCATTTTGAGCACTTGGTCAAAAGTTGAACAGCCTTAGTATACTTACAGGTACACCAAAAAGGTCAATTTCTACGAAGATGAGATGAATTGTTGGTGATACATATACCTTATACAACTGGTGACTGGTGATAATGGTATATTTTACCACACAATTTGACGGCATTTTGATACAAGCTCTCTCTTTTGTTAACTCAAGAATTCTACAGAATTATTGCGTTCTCGCTTCCAGATGCTTTTATCTTCCGCTAGCTTTTTAAGATGCTGATACGACACAAGTCCCACTTTAATCCTTTTTTTGTTCTTCGTGACTCTCTTAGTCTTCCTCTTGCCCGTCTTCCTTCTATCTTGTTTTCCATAAAGTTTTTCATAAAATTGTCGTGTCGTATCAAATATGCCCACATTTTTCTCTTCTGTTCTCAATTTCATTTAGTAAAACAGTATCTAAAATACCAAAAATTTGCGATACTGTAAACAATCGCACTTTGCTTTTAGCGAAACGGGGCTTTATAGTGTCTGGCTGGACTGAACGCTGGACGTAGAAATTATCTATGGAAACACAGAGTAAACAATGATATTAGTGTTGCAGCAGCATAGGTAAGATATAATAGGATAGGATAGGATAGGATGTGTAATATATGACAAGATTACTGCTTGAAAGGTGTACGGCTTACATTTCATATCCCCACAAACTGTGTTCTGACTTTTCATATGATTGTGTAATGTAGCCTTTAACAAAAAATATATCGATGAGTGAGATCTCATATTCTAAAATTTTATTTCTAATAAAGTACCTGTTTTTTTTTTGTCAGTCAATCAGGTCAAACTGTTTCAAATTACCTTTTTGTACTTTAGTCATAAAAAATATCAAACGTTTGATATGCCCATTTTAAGTAAAATGTGTTTTATCTCGAACTTTAACGTTTAAAGTTGGTTTAAGAAAAGTATTTTATTTAAAATGAACTAATTATAAAAAAAAAACGAAAAAAAAAAAAAAACTAATCAAACATTTGTTAAGGAGGTCTAACTCCAGGGTGTGTAGGATCGACTGTCATGTTACATGGTGTAGTAGCTATTTATATTTTCAAAGCTACCGACACCACACAATAACAACTTTTAGCAGATTAAGTTTGGAAATGAAGGTATCAATTTTTACGATATCTCGTTTCTCAGTTTAACACAGTGTATTTCTAGATCATAAAATCTAACCAAACCATTTTGCATAATCTAAATGTCACAAATAAACTCTTCAAACAATATTATACGAGGGCTCATCTGTCGCCATAAAACGTCGGCGACGCTACCAGCTCAGAGGCGCTCGATTAAATTAAATATAATTCTATTTTACGACCTAATATTGAGTCTTTAGATTGTAGTCGTGACTCAGTATTCCTTGTCGTGTATTAACTTCAGGATTTACTTCTAAAACAAACAAATCCTAACAAGACGAAAAGGAACGACACGGATAAATAATTTGTTTGTGTATTAAAATATTTGTTTATATTACATGTATTGTATTAATGTATGAACGCAGACTAAGTAAATGAGTACGAATACCAAATTTGTTTTCTTGTTTTCTAAAGTTATGATTACGCGTTCTAATTCAATGATATTTTGTGACGTCATTTAATGTCATTAGACCAACATCGATCCCAAAATTAATTAAAACTTAAATTCTTACCCGTTTGCAGATCGAACCAGGATCCTAGTGCAAGTGACAAGAACTTATAACACCTGCCCTTTTTTATGGACGCAGAAATATTACCAATGTTTACAATCACGACGCCACCAATAAACTTTTTAACGAAACTATACGTTCGCGTTGGATTTTAGCTGTCGCCGTAAACTCTGGGTTTGCTACCACGTCCTATGGCATTGCACGATGAAATTAAACCTAATACCGTAATGCCTGTTTACGAGCGACGGCGGTTATGTCCTGGTATGGATGTAGTATGAAGACGTCTGGCTACTTGCCTACTTTCGTTTCGTCCGGAATTGCTATTAAGTGGTATCTTCGTGTATTTCTCTCTAAAACTTTAAACTCCTTTTTGCAATATGAAAGGTATATAATTCCAAAAAGTAATGGCTTTGGTGGTGTCATACCTGAATAATAAGGTAGGCAAAAAAACTCCGTAGCGATCAGCTAAGTAGGTTAAGAGATTTTTATTTAATACTGCTCAATATCAATATAATGCATTGGCTAACAGAATGTTTAAAAATGTGTAAAAACAAGGATAGGTACTGTACTAACTAATTAACATAATTTAAATAAAAAATCAATTAACTGCAAATGGCAGTTTTATTGCAACGTCAAGCCGAGTTAGTTTTAATATTTTAATTAAAACGCGATGGTTTGGCTCCGAGAATCGGTCGCCATCTTGACGCGGAAATGTGAAAAAGAATCGTAAAATTTTGTACTGTTAGTTGCAGTAATAAACAGTTAACTGCTTGGAATTGCCAGCTCCAATGTTTATAATGAAGTTATTAAGGATTTGTACGTTTATTATCTAACTCAATACGAATGCCTATATACTATAAAATGCTTAATGCCAACTTTCATGACTTTTCTGGATTCCACCTGATGGAAGGAAAAATAGACGTTGCTAAGCCAAAAATTCTGGCTCTTATGAAAATAGACTTCTTCTTGACTAATTTCTCCCTCTTTTCTCTCACTCATTCAAAAGTTTAACTCATCTTTTTTAGAATAGTACGATTTAAAGTATGATTATATATTAGGCATGTAATGAACGCATAGCAGTTTGCCAGTTTGCATATCTTAATTTATTAAATCAACTCCTCTGAACTCTATCAAACTATAAAAAACTTTTACAAAAAGAAACAAATCGAAAATAGACACAAATATCGATTTTCGACCACCATTTATCAAATGTGTTAAAATAGATTTTGATCTACGTAATATGACGGTAGTTCTGAAAGCGCTACATTTGATAGATTGTAACATTTTCCAGATCTTTCCTTTTCCAATGGAGGTACGAGCCCGCGGTATAAAATTGATCGCCCCCATCTGCGCTCGGTAAAAGTTCAGTGTGGAATGAAATCGTTTATCGTGGAACAGAATAACGCATGACTCTGCCATTTGGCATGTAGATTAGGTTGATTTTCTTTTATGCACAGTAACGTAGTGCGAGTGCCTATTGAGTCGCTTCGAGCACGTATCGGGAGATAATGCTGTCGGGTGAAAATGCTCGCTAGTTTTTCACGAATTCGCACAATTTGCGACGCGCAATTTTCTCTTGTACGATTCTTGATTGACTGAACAAAGAGCGCTGCTAAAATTACTCTCTAATCGCCAGTTCTGCGATTTTGTATTGAGAAATAAATTAAAAGTAAGAAAAGAATAATGACGAACTCAAATTTACACAACTGTCGTCTACAAAAACCAATTTAAAACGTTTTTAATAACTAAGTAACTGTTCAAACGCTTTTCTCTACGTTGTTTCCTAACTCTACTAAGTTGTTTTAACAAAATTGATAGACACCTTTAGTTTTACTACTTAACTCAGGCACACTATCGCTGCCTACACCTTGTGTACTATGTTAGATGTAGCTATATATTCCATTAATAATTGGGCTATAAATAAAAGTTTTTTTGTTCAAATCTAATTGTCTCAGAAATAATTTCTTTCAAACAAACTTTTAATGTAAACAAATAAAGAATTAAGCCATTTACTCGGTTTTGTAATATTGCAAAGCTCTAATAAGCGTTATATCCATAGATTTCATAGAAAAACTCCCTAACATAACAAGAGTACGGTTTTTCAGAACAGCTCTCGAAGCGTCATGCACTACACTTGAGTGGGCACTTGGTATCGCTCCCTTGCTAAACTCGCCTCATCACTTTTTTAAACCTCCCCATTGTAGCAATTTTTTAAAGACTGTCATATATTTTTTGTACTAAATCCACCTTGTATTGTTAAAAAGATCCATTAGGAAGATAAATTTATCTACATTGATAAACGCTCTGCAAAGAATTTGATATTTTATTTCTTTTTTTTTATTGACTGCTATTGTCTCTATTCGTAATGTATCGCAACTATGCATAATAAGAAGTAAGCCACTGAACTTTTAAATAACCTTTTTTGCCCCTTTGCCTTAAGAGATTAATTAAATAAGAAACAACTAGATATAATTTTCGTAAAATAACATAAATACGCTGAGCTACAATAACAGCCAAAACAAAGCGTGGTTAATCCGCTGCAATCGTTTTGTTGTTTACCAGAGCACTCGTTTATCATAATCATGACTTTGTTTAGCCAGTTGCTTTTAACCCTTTTCTGATATAAAGCTTATTTTTCTCTTTAGTTAGAACTTTTCCATAGTGGTTTAATTAGCTATTGACCTGGACCTGTTATACCTATAGGTATATTCTACACTAGTTCCCTTCGTCCACTTTGGTAACTGAATTTACCTAACCAGTTACAAGAGAAGATTGTCAATTTTGTTTTATAAAAATCTACTAATCATGAATTACTTCATTAAATTTAAACTTTTCGAATATTTGTTATTTACAGATCTATAAACATGACTATTTATCTTAAGAGACCACAGAGTTAATAAGCTTTTATCATATTAAATTTATATTTTAGTTCAAGAGTACTTCAATCAAAATAACGAATTGTATTTTCGGGTCTCAATAGAACGTAAGTACTTTTATAATCTGTGTCTTACCCTTTCTAAAAAAGTTTTCATTGTTTCAGATGGCGCCAAATTAAAAAGGAAATGAAAATCTCGTTTATCTCTTAAAAAATTTAAGGTAAGTCCAATATAGTAAAAATTGTTAAATCATGCGAATGAAGTGGACCCTCGGCTACGCATTGACAAGCTGAGAATGCTACCGAGAATATACGCATCAAAATTATTTTGTTTATTATTTGTTAATTTTTGGCCATTTTGCTGTATTAATGTGAAGTGCCTGCCGCCACAAGCTGGCTAACAAACATTTGATCCTTGCAGAACGAATGCAGTGTGCTTATGACAGTGTGTTCCGCAGTTGTATGTGAAAATTTAGGTGTATATAAGCATTATATTTTTACTTGATATTTAAATTTAAACCTCAATTTCAAAAACTTAATTGGTTTATTTATAAATAGCACTTATGTACATAGATGGACTAGTATATATAACCTTTTTGTAGTAAAGCGACTACTTTAACATGAAGAGCTTAACAAATAGCAAAGTGGTATTAGAAACCAAAATTTTACATATTCTATAGTACCCAAGCGAATTCATATCTTATTGACTACCTCGAATAATCGAAAAGAAACTCACGCGCCATTCTTTTCGGATTAAATCCAGTCTTTAAAAAACATTAAAATATCTTACTACTAAAGTACCTTATCAGCTCTGTTCACATAGTGCATCTAAAACAAACTGGTACCTTACAGATACAAATCTATAAAGACGTTTATCCATACCAGCTACTTGTAATGAAAATATTCTATCTAAATGATGACCGTTAAAACCGCCTCGGATTCCACCTTGACACTTTAATGGTTAACCATACAACTGGGCGTCTTAAAACTGTTCTAGTATAGGTGAGATATCCAAGACTTTATGACATCCATCCTGAGTGGTTATAAATTAGATAAGAGTTGAGTGTGGGACGTGGGTATATGCCTGATTTTAATTGTTTTGTCAATTCAACTATTATGTGAAGTGTGAAGACCTTAGACTTGGTTGGTATATAAAGAACTTTGTACCTTGAGTTGACACAAATGAATTAGGTGTTGAAGGCTATTTAAATTTTATGTTCTATGTTCGAAATTTTATATTGTGTGGTTTTATAAAATCTTTATATTATAACTAGCGACCCGCCCCAGCTTCGCATGGGCATAGAAATCTTCCTCTTGAATCGCTCTATCTATTAAATAAAACCGCATCAAAATCCGCTGCGTAGTTTTAAAGATTTAAGCTTACATAGGGACATAGGGACAGAGAAAGCGACTTTGTTTTATACTATGTAGTGATATATAGTATATCAATAGTAGTGATACACTATATTTATCTACTTTTAAGTTGTTGTGATCAGAAAACATCAAATACTACTTACATTTATCTACCACATCCCAAATACAAAGCTACCCCATGAATCGGAGAGGCCGATTGCCGATAATATATAAGGGTGTATATCCACAAACCGATTAATAGTTGGGGTAACAGAGCATTTATCCAAATAGATTACAGAGCAAGGTCGAAAAGCGTCTTACAAATCACATTTTCAACAATGAAGGCATTAATGCCAATTAACTATGCTTGCTACCTGTATCATGCCTATTTTTTTATTAAACTAGTTAAATGAATGCTTTTTTTTTTTTTAAATCGACCAGCCTTATCAAGTAGTCTTATATATCGATATCAGAATTGTTCAATTCATTGTCAAAAACTAATAAGTTTTACAAATTATAATGCCAAGATGACATAATATTTATGTCATGCTAATTTATTTGTTATAATTTACAACACGCCCCACCTCATCTAATCTCATGATAGTTCGTTTTGCGTGATCTATTTCTTTGCCAATCTGTGGTTGGGATCGGAATGGAATGGCGATCTCGGATCTCTAATTGATAGCGCCATTACCGGATAGTGTCTGCTTTATCCTCGATAGAAAACCCGACCTCGATAATAATACATCAAATAGATTTTCTACATTTTCTAAATAACACCCAAGAGTAATTATTTAATAAAATATGTTTAGTTTAATTAATTGATATAAGAAACTAATCCTGTTTGTTTTTACTAACGTTGAGATACAAAAAGGATATACAATCAAAAAAAATATAATCGATATTTACGTTTTATACAATTTCTATAGAACAGAAAAAACAGAGTATACTTCCCGGATTATATTCCTATTGGTCTAGTTTCCCTGTAAAAAGGGTAACGGAGTTTCAGTCAGCAGTCTCTCCATTGTATTAACCAGTATCGCCTAATCAGGGCCATGATTAAAAACGTACCCTCGTCTCTGAAGCGTAAGCTGTAGATACAACTAGCTAATACGCTTGGAAAAAGAAGAAACAGATACGAGATAATGGTAGACTTATCCCTATTGGGAATCTCTTTCAGTCAACCAGCGCTAGTTTGAAAGAAAAGGTATTTCAGAAAAGCGATTTGCACTATATTGCTAAAGAGATATAGTGCAAATCGTTTTTCTGATTTGACCAAAGTCAATAAAAACTTCATAATATGATAGTACTAAATTATAAGTCAGCAACAGGGACTGCCTGCAATAGAATCTGATGCAATTTCTTACTGTAATCTAATCTGTGTAGTAAAATTAAAAGCTTGATTAATCTTGTGACATAAGGTCTCAAGTTAAACCAACATACGTGCTATCATTCTAATTAATCACAAAACTATTTCTACACTATCAAATACACATTAAAACTTTTACTTTATCACAAAGCATTAACGCTAGAATTTTAATTACAATTTAAAAGGAAATTTCGTCAGAGAATAGTATTAACTACGTTTTCATAAAGCCACACACGATGAACTATCAAAGCCCAGTGTCGAGAACCCTGATACGAGATAATCTTGAAACAACCTGTGACTTCAAAGTAAATTTATTATTTTTTATCGCATTTATACATCCGTTTTTATGTTTGACTAAAATGTGCATAATTTGATTAAAAAGCTCTTTATACGTAGAGACTAAGCAGGCTAATTTAGAAAGGAAATATGGATCAAAATATAATTTTTTGCAACTCAATTTAATTGCTGTTTTGTTAATAAACAGTGCTATATTGCCCATTTTAAATTAACGCGTGCGTTAATATAAAGCAACATGTGAAAACCGCCTCATTAATTATACAAAGTCAACATCGAGTGTCAGGTGCAAAATTGCCGTGGTGTAGAATCTCTGAAAGCAATGTGGCAAACGACACATGCATTAATTGACGCCATTTATCTTTTGACTGGTCCAGAGCCGAACCGATAGCATTTGGGATTGCTGACGCAAATACAACGGGAAACGAAACGATTGTACAGTATGACGCAGATTGACAGTATGACGAGAATTTTGAGAACTGTACGTGGGGTAGTTAGGTTTTAAGTGAGCTACAAATATAAAATATAGAATCTCAGGCCTGTCTAAGCTTGGAGAACTTTTGCAGGAATTAAAGTGATAGTAAAGAAAAAATGTTAATCCTCAGTAGTACCGTGTCATATTATCAGGTTATTGTAAGTTTTGCTTGTAAATATTTCGGCTAATAAATTTATTTACGTCTATTAATCAATTTAATCAATATTAATAATTAAAAGTTTACTGTTTTATTTATGTGTAGGTAATATACGAAATGAATATTGTTTCATGTCAGTTTAAACTAAATACAAAATGTACCTAATGTTTATCGACAAAATCATTTTTATCGTTGGGTTCGACTTACTTATAGTAACTTATTCCTACGGGGGGACCGTAGGAATAAGTTACTTTACTAATACTCCGAGCGAAGAGGTACTTAATTTTACGTTAATATTATATCCGGATGTAAATCCGGGATTACACTGTCCCATGTTCCCAATGTTTGTTTAGGTCTGTGCCTGTCTGTGTATAACATCTTAGATAGTTCCCAATATAACAAACTACTGCATGTTCCCAAATTCTACCAAGGCTACTCGTAATAAGAACATAGTATTCAATTAGAAATTGTTACCGTTGATCGTGATCCATCCTACGATATTTTACACACTGCCCTGTGGGAATAGAAAACTTACATGGAACAATACAACTGTCGGATATAAAGACAATTCGTATTCGTATCATTGCTATTCGTACTTCATGGGCTGTGAAATACAATAAAACTTAAAATTATATCCGTTTTTATTGTTTCAGATGACGAATCGTAGCAGTTTACGGGCGCAGTGGCGGCACTGCAGGTGAACTTTAACCATGAATGGGATGTGGGCGCATGCGGTAGCCACCTTGTTACTGGTGGCAGCCGCTCGCGCCTACCTCGTGCTCGTCCCCGACTCCGCCCGGCCCGGCCATGTTGTCCTCGATGCCGCCGTCTACAAACTCGGCTCCGAGAGAACCTACACCATTGACGTCCATCGAACCGCCAATTTCGTTCATCACATCCTCAGAGTAAACAGAACTACCGGCTTAGTCACCCTTCGCAAAAGACTGCGATGTGATGGCGTTATGTATCCCAATCTCTTCACCTTCTATGTGGACTCGACTTCAGAAAGAATTAGAGATATCGATTACTACAGTCTGCCGATAAGAGTGCTGGTCACTGGCGAAGATTGCAGTCGAAGACATGCTGATTTGTATGACATAGATTTCGATAGAGTTTATGATCAAAGCGAGTCGGCACTTCAGTATGAGGATGAGCCTAATAGAGATAAAAGAGAAGTAACATTTTCAGAGAGAGATAATATAGACTGGAGGTTATTAGAAGCAGAGGAATTAGTCTCTAGTCAATATAATGTACTTTCTACTGCAGATCCATGGCAACATACTCTGTTCGAAGAATATGTAGCGAGAAATAAAAGTAGAAGAAAACGATCTCATTCTTTAGTACCTTTTGACATGGCTATAGACGTGAAAATAGCAGAAGCAAAACAGTGGATTTCGGAGACTTACGCGAGCTTTGCAATCCCTACAACAGATAGATGGCAAGGGATTTGTTTGAAACAGTCACAATTTGTGAATTCTTTGACAGCTTTCTTGCCAAGAACAGTTCAGAAGATGTGTAAAGTGCAGTTTTTAGATGTCAGCGATCCGCGATTTACTATAGAAAATAGTCAAGGCGATCTAGTAGCGAGTGATGACGTTTGTATACAGGAACCCATGTGGAAAGTCTCTATCTTATTTACATTTAACTGTGAACGGACTAATATAATTGACTCTGATCATAGATTGAAGATAGTTTACCATCATCAAGAATTGAATGATACTGATATTGCGCGAAGGGTAAAAAGGGAACTGCGCAATCAGTCCCCATACTTCGAGCAGGCTTTGTACATGGCTTCGGTAGCTGAAGAGCAACCACCAGGAGTCGTCGTCACTACTGTCAGAGCACGGTACGTATTGCACTTTTATTTTTATTTATTTAAAAAAGAACGCCAATTTCAAATCATTATCCGCGTTTAAGTTCTTTAGCTTAACAAACGATTATTATTTCCGTAGATCACACCATACAAAAATGATAAGAAGTTCATTTTCATACCTACATAAAGGTTACCCAAGGACTTGCCCGGCATTATAAAAATAGATGATTCGTAAATGCCTTGAAAATAACACTTCGTAAGCCATCTGTCGCGGTAATTGACTATGTACTTAGTTATTTTGAAAAGTTACTGTGGGACCCTCCAACACGTAGCGATTAAAACCACTTTGAAATAAGCTTACAATATTAGGTCGTGTAAAATACTAATGTCCTCAAATTTTATCCTAATGCGTGTCGTCTTAAACGACTTCCATGTGTGTAGATTTTGCAAATACGTATCTAGGGCAAAAGGGGAAGATCCGGGCTTTCATTGTAAAACTCTTAAAGACTTTAAAACAGATCTACCTAAGTATTCATTTTCCACTAAACTGTGATGTCGCATTGCTATTTGAAAATCTGTGACTATCATAATGAGTCGAATGATCCTCATTCATAAATACTAGTACTCCAGGTCTGCAGGTGTATGTGTGTAAAATTTATCTTGCAAAGTATAATATTTTATGAAATAATTTAAGCAATAGTAAAGTTGTAATTTCCCCAACTTCCTCAATCTCGATGGAACTGCTTCCAAGTTTATCACGTAACCGCTACTGTAATGGGACGTGCAAATTACGATGCCCCATTATTTGCTCTCGTAATGCGAGAATATTATCAGAATGCCACTTACACAGTCGTGTGTTAACTGAATCCAACTGGAGGTGTAGCATCTACGAGCAGCAAAGCAATATTTTCAATTGGTTAGATTTTTTTTCACTTTAGCACATATTGTCATCAAATCACTTGTTAGCTTTTGTTGTGACTATGATTCATCATAATGTTATTAATAAAGATTCATTGAATAACAAGGCAATAGTGCGAGTAAATTACAAGAGAACGTTAAATTTTACGTTGCGTGACATTAAATAAATAAAGAAATTATTTATTTATTTAGTAACTGTGTAGGGCCAAAAGTCAGACAGGAGTAATTTACAATATCGCAACAGAACGCAAACCGAACATGCGAGTATGATAAGTGTGTTTTACTTCAAAACATAACGGTACTGTAACCCCCATTAATTTTTCCACCACCTACACGTCTAGACGCTTAAATTACGTAAATCATGGGGTGAATGCAAGGTGAAAGGGAACATACTTTTGATAATAATAGTCATTAAAAACCTAATGTACTGTACACCAAATCAATGTCAATACTTGTTGAAAAAGTTGAAAATCTAAATGAATATAAAGAAGTTAGAATTAGTATTGGTTTTCGGCTTAGATCATAAATTATCTAAGGTTTTCGGGTGTTTTGGAAGCTTTTGAAACCTAATAAATAGCTACTTTTGATGTGATTCGCGAGTGCCGCAAACGCAAAATCGATGACACTGGTGGTCGATGTTATGATGATAGAATATAGAATAGGGTAAAAGATAGAAATGGGTAAAATAATAGGTATAACACTGAACAATTTCTTCAATATCTAAATAAGTATGCATAATTAACAAGCATATGAGAAAAACGATGAGTCAAAAAAATTCAAATTCAAAATTCAAATTGTTTATTTTCAATATAGGATATTCTTATCACTTATTGACGTCAATTGTTACTTATTTTAAGTTTACCACCACTTCCAAAGCGCAAGTGGAGAAGAAGTGGCGCCACAAACTCCACAGCAGCATTTTCTTCAAAAACGTCAATTCACAAAATTTGAGTCAAATCAAACGAGTTTACATTTGAATATTTTTATAATTACCATAAGTTTATTATTAAATAAATATTGAGGATTATTGAAATCCATACTAATATTATAAATGCGAAAGTCTGTCTGTCTGTCTGTCTGTCTGTCTGTCTGTCTGTCTGTCTGTCACCTCTTCACGGCTAAACTGCTGGACCGATTGTGATGAAATTTGGTAGGGATGTAGTTAACGACCTGAGGTCAAACATAGGCTACTTTTGGGCGCGATATAACCAAGACCCACGCGGGGCGAAGCCGCGGGGAACAGCTAGTAGTTTAATAAAAATGTCAAGTAATAAAAGATGTCATGATATAATAAAAATAAAAAAATAATAATAATATACTGAATGAGTGTAGAATAATCCTTAAAAGTGGAAATGAAAAGACTTCACAAACAATTATACAAATTTGCATTTGATTTCCAGTGATCCTGAGAACAGTCCAGTAACATACTCAATGTCAAGCCTCCTGGACTCCCGGTCGGCTGGCATGTTCGCTGTAGACTCGAGGACCGGCGTGGTCACCACCCAAGCCAGGCTGGACAGGGAGCGGCTGGACGTGCATTACTTCAGAGTGGTGGCTCAGGATGACACGTTTCCGCCTAGAAGTGGCACTACCACTTTACAGGTTGGGATCAATTGGTTGTTAAAAAGACAAGTTTTAGTGGGTTATGTAGTTTGAGCACACCATGGGCTATTTCGATGACCGCGTCTTTGTATATTTGAGGGTAAACTCATAGAAGAGGCACTCTGAAAATATTTAATAGATTCAGGCGTTACTTTGTTTATTACTTGACTAACAGTATTGGGTGGGCGCCGGCCGGCAGTAGTTTGCATGAACTAACTGGTGGCAGAAGCAGGAAAAGGAAATTGATAGATACTTGTAGACTGAAAACTTATGGGTGATGACTTGAAGGATTTCAAGCCGAGATGAAGATGAGACCTTTACTTAGCAGTGGAATGATAATAGTGAATTTAAAAAAATATATTATTCCGCATAGGTATAGTCATACCATCGCTGGACATAGGCCTCTGGAAGTGATCTACACACTGACCTGCTTGGCACCAGGGGTTTTCCTGTGTTTTTTCCTAGAGATTCATATAGAATAAGTCGCTAGTCCAACAGATTTAAGTTTTAAGTGCTTTAGGCTAAAACGTTACAGCAAAAAAAAAAAATTAAAAACCACATAAGTACCTACCTACTAGATGTAAATAACATCTACTAACCCGGATTAAATAGCTTTTAAAGCCAAAAAAAAAATTAACCGTTAATCAACATTTAACAGAATATCTATTTTTTGTAGCCTTAATAATTCCATATATTTAAATTGTTTTATGTCCATTGAAATTGGTTCACCACAAACTGCCAAACAGATTGTTGAATCGACCACATCATTTGGCATGGAGCCGTGTTGGTTTTTTCGTTCTGTATTTTTTATTCTTCATTAATATTATGTACGTTTTTTGAATAAAGGCTTTAAAAAATTGGATAATATAATTATTAAAAAATATAATAAGAATTTTAAAGTCTGTTTTTATAATATTGAGTTTAATCACATGTTAAATCCTAAAAACAAGCCCTTTAGTTAACAATTACTAAAGTATGGAAAAAAATACTTTATACAGTCGGTACAGATAAATCTAACCCACTAACATAATTACGGGATCTAGGGGTAGAGACCCACCTAGGAAAGTGGGATAAGGTAAAGGAAAAGAATAACTATGCTGCTCCTTACAGATCAACGTCCTGGACTGCAATGACCACTCGCCCGTTTTTGAGATGCAGCAGTACGAGGCCTCGGTGAGAGAGGGCGCCAGCCCGGGCACCACCGTGCTCACACTCAAGGCCACGGATCAGGATATTGGCAAAAATGGAGAGGTACTGCTTTTACTTCGTCATTGTGTAAGCTTTATCCTACAGCCGGGGTATCTGAAGCCAAACTACTCAAGGCTTTGGAGACCGGGGTCTGTTTAAACGTGATGTCTGACCTAGCATTTGACCTTTTTTATTATCTTCCTTTTGCCTGACGTCGACTATCTTTGAATAGTTTTTTGTTGGTGGAGTTTACCACTAGTCTAGGACTGAGGTAAAAGTCAATTGAGACCTTTGATATTCCCTTAGTGACCATTTACGACACTCATCGGAAGTAAGGGCGTGATCTATTTCTTAAGCCGGAGACCACACGGCTGTTAATAATATTAAAAATAAAAAATTTTTAGTAGTATAAGTTTTAATTTGTAATTTTATATTTGTTTGTTTATTTATTTTCTATTTTCTTTTCATTTTTAAGAACAGAATAAAAACTGGACAAATTAATGGAACTTGACTAATATTTTTTTTCCTGCAGGTTGAATACTCCATAGAATCTGTGACAGCCGAAACCCTCTCAACGGACGATGTCAATGAGTCCATCGAAGGTGGCGGTGGAAGTGAAGAGCAGTCATCGCCAGATGTACAGGAAGTGTTCCGAGTGGACGGCAGAAGTGGTGCGTTGCTGACAAGGTCCAGCCTCGACCGAGAGAAGGTAGCTAGGTATACCGTGATTGTGAAGGCCACGGATTTGGCTAGTCCCGTCTCGGACAGGCTGACCAGCACGTGAGTAATGGTTTATTTATTTAAAACTTATTGTTTTGTACTCGCGACCCGCCCCGGCTTCGCTCGGCTATAAAAATCTTCCTCTTGGATCAGTCTATCTATTAAAAAAAACCGCATTAAAATCCGTTGCGTAGTTTCGAATATCAGCAGATAAGCATACATATAGACAGACAGCGACTTTTCTTTATAATATGTAAAGATAAAGATAGTCATCATCACCAAACACTTAAAACAATTAGGTTCTATTTTATTTATCACCGCACAAGCTTATTATTTTACCATTTCTCCACAACTATATATTAACACAGATTACAGAATACTATACTAGTAAGTACTGTTTAATAAAATTGTAATATTTCATCTATTTTTGTTTGTTTCCATTTTATACTCTTATTTTACTGCAATACATTTATTTTGTAGATCTAGCGGGCGAAAATTAATTTTAGGACTGGCCATTAACAAAAATAGCAAAATTCCTAGCACTGGCCATTAAGAAAAATTTAATGAATAAATAAAATAATTTGCCCACCAATTAATTGAAATTTAAAAATCAAGTTCCTTTTATCATTAATTGTAAAATTAAATGTAGGTAAATAAAACTGTCAAATATTTTTTTTGTCACATTATGAAGCAAATACTCTATTGAATAAAAAATTGTAAATAGGTTGATTTGGTAAAAAGTGCATAAATAATAAATGACTTGTAACGAGTCAATTATCTATGAGTGTTAGCGATTTAGTATCATACATTTTATTATAAAAATAATGATACTGATAACCTTGTGGCCTATTATCTAGGTTGTTTCGACACAGTACCTAATAATTTATTTGCCTCTTTTACTCTTCAAAACGAAATATAACAAGGAAGCACTGCTGTTTGTCAGCAGCACAGGACCGCAGATAATCATACCAACTTGTTTACAGAGCTACGATTCACGTGAACATTCTGGATGACAACGACAACTACCCTCAGTTTAGTGAGAAGACCTACACGGTCAATGTGGACGAGGATATAAGTGTATCGGACAACCCAGTCGTCGCCAGAATCAAGTAAGTCATCAATAAAAATTAGACTTAATTACAAAACGGCTTACTATTCATTTTACCTAATAAAATAAGTTATAAAATGTTTTGGGAAAATATAAGAAAAGAGTGTTATAAAATCAATTTCAGTATAATTGTGTGTTAATGAAGGTACCATGGTCCGATTAAACTAAGATGCAATTAATTTTGCAACAGTTATTTAAAGCCCAATGTTTAATCTTCAATCGAACGACAGACAAAATAATATGCAAGCGACTGACTGTGCATTTTAATTTTTGTTCTGTTAGTAGTTTTGGACAGCTGTAGGGAGTTTACGCGTTATTAAATAGACAGGATGGATGCATTGACTTAATTAATTAACCAGGATTATACCATTAATTTGTGTTTACGACTCTTTATATGACCGCATCTGCTCTAATTACTTAAAATATACGCCGCCGAGTGGTATCCGGATTAGGGCCACTTCCTCTCTTCCTATGGATGGCGTAAGGTTGGCGGTCGGTCAGAATCTTAAGCCTTAATAGTGTCTTATGGAATTAAAAATAAAAATCGCGTATAAACGGATCCTGGACTTGGGATTAGGATTTGGGCCCGGGAACGCTGGGCAACTCAAAAAAATGTGTCAGGAAGAACTTGCCAACATCGTAACTGGCTATCGTAAACTCTTCTACTATCCAATACTTTATAAAATATAGTACCTATACATTTGTTTACTGAATTAGTTTATTAAATTCGTGAATTCACATATAGAAACAATCGCACAATTTCAAACCATTATCCACTTTGGCTGCTACGCGATATAAGATAAATAAAACAATAGCGTTTCCTACCCTGGCACCCCGTCGCCGCAGCCTGTTGAATTTTCATGTACATTACACATAAATCTTTATGTATGCAATAAACGGTTGACACCCCACACTTAATGTACGTACGAGTATGCGTAAAGATAGCGTAATGGATTCGTAAAGTGTGAAATGTATTTTGGGTTGTAAATCTTATTGCTTTTAACTAGATAGAGGTAGGTAAATATTGATTTACATAGTAATTTCTAACGTATAAATATTTTACTTGCTTGCTTATTTAATTTTAATTTCATCGAAGTACCTAAATGGACTTCCCGTAGGCTATAATTTATTGTTATTTTATATCTAGCTAGGTAGCTATAAATAAGAATTGTGTGTAACATATGCACACCATCTACCTTAAAATTCCACGACATAAAACTACAGGTAAAAGGCTATAACCTAACATCTGATTCATAAAAAAAATAACCTATTCAAAAGAAAAATATTACGCGTGCCTGTAAACGATTGTTTATGATAGTACTGTACATAATAACAATTGATATTTAATGCCACATAATTTTATATAACTTGTAACGGTTTTCTTCCAAAATCACCCCCAAGAACCAAGCCTAAGAATATCCGTGTTTCAGGGCCACTGATGCAGACGTAGGATCCAATGCTGCCATCCGCTATGCCATCATCGGAGGCAACACTCAGATGCAGTTCTCCATAGACAGTCTGAGTGGTGATGTGTCTCTGGTCAAGCCATTGGACTACGAGCAAGTTAGGAGCTACAGGCTGGTCATAAGAGCACAAGGTATGTTTTTTTTTAGCAAAAGCATATGGATTTGCGATGGAATTCATTTATGAAAAAATATAGGATTAAGCTATAGCATTCATTGCTATATAGGTACCTCTACATATATTATCCTGTTCTGTGACCTCTACAGTTCAGAGATATTTAACATAGAAAAGTATATACACCTTATAAACAAGTGATAAAGGTAAGGTGCTATACTTTTCTCCGTGGTCCACAGTACAAAAGTTAAGTATTTCGTGGCTGTATCTAACATAGAATACTATCTTAAAACAGCATCAAAATATTTATCATCCATCATATAAGTACACAGTGACGGATGTGGTATTAGATGCCCAAATTGTTGTTCTATTTGTAAACGTCCCAAGTGACGGATGAGACTGGCTTTGTTATTTTCTTCCTGAGATATTGACTTCTTGGCTTTTAATATACTTCTATCTTCTCCAGATGGAGGCAGTCCGTCTCGCTCGAACACTACACAGCTTCTAGTCAACGTCAAAGATGTGAACGACAACGCTCCGAGGTTCTACACATCACTGTTCCAAGAATCTGTCAGCGAAAATGTGCCTATTGGTTATAGCATTGTTAGAGTAAGTAGACCAATTATACTTGTCAAACAACAGAGACCGTATAAACTATAAAATTTTGATAATATAGTATAGCTAGCATATTATTTGCCTAAGTCAGGGGGTACATTGATCACTGAAACACTGTTACGTGTATAGAATTTTAAACACGGAATATAATAAACTATAGATATATATAATCTGATATTTTAATAATAAACTGGGTGATACGCCGCGCCGGCCTTCTCGTCGAAGTTACTATTTTTCGTAACGAGAACCACGTCACAGAATTAGTAATAGTACTAACCACGTGAAAGCCGAGAAAGAGAAACTTTCCAAGTTCGTCCTCAGTCCAAGTACTTAGTACATGGACTGAGCTCACGGGGTTATCGCCTGGTGGCAAATTGACTAAAAGTTATTTGTTGCAATTGTCGTGACTACGAACGAACTTGTAAGTAGCTAAGAGTTTTGCCGGCGACTGAAAAATGTCATTATCATGTTTAGGTGCAAGCATACGACGCTGATGAAGGAGTGAATGCCGAGCTAACGTACACACTATCAGACAAGGAGTATGGCGGAAACAGTGACCTGCCGATCACCATCGACCATAGATCCGGATGGGTGTACACTTCTGCGCCTTTGGATAGAGAAGTGCAATCCAAATATCAACTACAGGTGATTTTATAATGTACTTTTCGAAATAATCGTTCTTGTAAATTTAATAAAGTAACGTCCAAGTAATAGTTACTAGTAGAAACAAACTTTGTAATACAATACCTAGTTAATATAAATTATAAACAAAAATCACGATGAAAGTGCTGAGATCCTAATTTTAACAACTAAATAAGTAAATTTATTAAAAACATGTTCCCACTGTTTGGATCGTGATTATGGAAATATTAAGCCACCATCTTGACATTGAGGAGTCCTTAATGCCAAATCAGTTACGCTTCGCAAATCTCTTCTTTTAGCTAAAAACCATTTATATAAACTACGAGTATATTAACTCAAAAAAACATAATTAAAACTTACATCACATTGACATTTTTACAAAATTTAGCTTGAAAATTTTAATTATTATCAAGAGCTTTTGTTGGATCCAATCAGGTGACAGCAACAGACGGCGGGAGCACTCCTCGATCAGCCACTGCATCTGTCGTTGTCGTGGTACAAGACGTCAACGACAACGACCCAGTGTTCGCTCCTGGTCAATATGACGTCGAAATAGCAGAGGACGAGCCGCCTGGCACGCCATTGGTCACTGTTACTGCTACTGACGCTGACGAAGATAACAGGTATGTCAACTTGAAAGATTCCCACTGTGATAAGAATTTTTTTTTTTACTAAACTTTATAATAACATATGTAAATTGTGAACTTAAAGCTAAGGTCTTTTTCTACCAGTCAACCAATATTGATGTTGAAAAAGTCTTAAGAATTAGTAAGTGCAAGATCAAATCGTTAAAGAAGTTGTAGTACCTATTTACGTATTAGCTATATTCCGTTCCCGAAGTATCCTAAACTGGATAGTTTTGTTGAGTTTTTATCGATCATCTTGAAGTTGCAATTTATAAGTATAAATTTTCATACGTTTCTCATTGTTTCTCAACATATAATCAGATACGCAATATAACTTGTATTGAGTATTTTATTGAAAAATCATTTACCTAAGCGCACAGTTTTGTAATTATCTCGTCAATTTCAGACTCCATTACGAGATTACTGGTGGCAACACCCGTGGCCGTTTCTCCATAACGTCACAAAATGGCCGCGGTCTGATAACTGTAGCCCAACCTCTGGACTTCAAGCAAGAACGACGATACGTATTGACCGTCACAGCGACAGATAGTGGGGGAAGGTCGGACACGGCGATGGTGCACATCAATATAACTGACGCTAATAACTACGCGCCGGTGTTTGAAAATGCACCTTATACAGCTGCGGTAAGTACCATGAAAGATGCGCAAACTGCTTTGAATGTATGCTTCGATTCCGACGCCGTGGACGCGACTTTGAGAAACTATTTGACACTTCCGGTCAATTGTGAAAATCAAATGACACCTTTGTAGAATACCATATTTAATAATATATCTGAAGAAAACTTGACCAGGTTTAGGCCTGCTTGTAAAATCTATGAAAAAAAGTAAAACCTCAATAAAATTTACACAAAATATAATAACTACCTATCTACTTCTCTTATTTTCATGAATCATATTATTCTTCCAAAATTGCGATGTAAACCGCTTTTCTTTTGTTCATTTCATAATATATTCTTCATATTTTTCCTACAGGTATTCGAAGACGCCCCAGTAGGCACGACCGTGCTTGTAGTATCAGCAACCGATAGCGATGTTGGAATTAATGCACAGATCACATACAGCCTAAGCTCGGAGATATCCAACGAAGCGGTAACACATCATGATCAGGAATTCGTCATCAATCCGCAGACTGGAGCTATCACCACAAACAAGTTGCTGGATAGAGAGACTATGAGTGGTAAGTGTTTCTCTTTTTTGGATTGCCCTGAGAAACTTATATTTGTGCTGAGAATTTTAATTTTCTCTGAGAATGGTAATCGAAGGTCAAAATTTTGTTGAAGTTTTTACGCAACATCGCATACCAAACTTGTATATTTTGTAAGTAAATATATCATTTCATAACAAAAAATAAGGATTAACTAGTTTTAATAAACCTATGTACTTTAAACGATTTTTTTATATTTCTCAATCGTCGAACTTTCAACGTGTCTTGCATCAAAATTGTACGCAAAATGATTTATTTTACTCATTTGTCTACGTGATGGTTTTGTCACAACATTGGCAACCTTATCCTCTTTACTTAACCATTTTCAACGTTTGATCTAGGTTACCTTCTTACCGTGACTGCTAAAGATGGAGGAGTGCCAGCGTTGTCTGACACGACAGATGTTGAAATATCTGTGGTGGATGTCAACGATAATGAACCAGTGTTCAAACAACAACTTTATACTGCCACCATAATGGAAGATGCCTTAGTTGGTGAGTAAATACTCAAAAGGGATATAGTTGTCTAAACACTACATTACTCCGGAGATTTTTCTCAAAACTGTAAATCATAAGTAGTATTTTACTCTGAATATAATATTCCGATAGCAAAAAGCTCGGATCTCTTAAGTATTCAAAAGGAAACTTCTATCCTATAAACCTGAGTAAATGAAATATTTTCTTGAACTCTGTTTGCGAGAAAATGAATAATACGAATATACCTAATAATTTTCATCAGACAATGATGGATCAGCTTTTATAACATAAACTATAAAATTCAAGGTTTGCCGCAAGGGTGTATGCTTGGTCAAAATACATTTAATATATTCCCTGCAGGTACATCAGTAACCCAAGTGAGTGCAACCGATGCAGACGTAGGCCTCAATGGTCGTGTTCACTACGAACTCGATGCTAAAGACCGTGAGGAAGGGTCCTTCGTAATCGACCCAGCGTCAGGAGTCATACGCACTAACAAGCCTTTGGACCGGGAATCAGTGGCTACACACGACTTAAAGGCATTGGCGATTGATGGAGGAACGCCACCGCAAAGTTCTACTGTAAGTGAAAATTTAAATTATACCTATATCTTATTTCCTCTAAGTATACTATCACTTGCGCTCAGATTTTGATTAAATATTTTTATTAATTGTTTATAGGTAATCGTACACATAAAAGTAGAAGACATAAACGACTCACCGCCGGTCTTCGAGAGTGACTGTCTGACTTTTTACGTTCCCGAGAACAGCCCCATCGGTACAACTATTGGGGAAATATACGCACAAGATCCTGATGAAGGAGCAAATGCTGTTGTTCACTATTCAATCAAAGGTAAGTATTTTTTTTCTATCACCTTTCAAAAATTCCAAATAACCCGTGCTGTGTCAGACCAACTATAAAATTTGTATTGTGCTATATTTTTATTTTTTTCTTTTATTTTATTTTATCATTAAACTTTGCCATTGTGCCTAACTGATTTTATTTTAGTGGTTTTTATTCGGCTCGAAGGACCATCATCCGAACCTTTACATTTCCCAGGTGGTGATGATTCCAACAGCTTTTCCCTTGAAACGCGGCAAGGCTCAGACAAAGCGGAACTAGTAACAATGGTGGACCTCGACTATGAAAGTCCAAGGAAGAAGTATGAGCTTATCATCAGAGCAGCGAGCCCTCCTCTATGGAATGACGTTAGGGTGGAGATTCTAGTCACTGATGTGAATGACAACGCGCCAATGATGAAGGACTTTCAGATCATCTTCAATAATTACAAGGATTGCTTTCCTGTGGGTCCATTCGGGAGAGTGCCGGCTTTTGATGCTGATGTTACTGATAAGGTTTGTATGCTATTTATAAGATATATATACCAAAAATTTTCTTCTTCCCTACTACCATTATTAAAAAAATAACTCCATTTGTTAAATATAAAATAATTTCACAGTGTCATGTGCTTTGCAAACTTACAGTAGTAATTCATATTATATTTTGAGTTTTCATATTTTTGTTTGCTAAGTTTTGCTATTTCGAGTGGATTTTTTATCACAATTCTTAATTTACAGCTTCAATATCGAATTCTGTCCGGGAACAATGCAAATCTCGTCCTTCTCAACGAAACCACGGGCAGCATGACACTCTCGCCACAGCTCAACACCAACGTGCCGAAGTTGGCCACCATGGAGATATCAGTCAATGGTATATGCTATGCTACACACTACACAAATGCTAGTCAAAGGTTTTGGTCATATATTGAAAAGATCAACAGTCCCATACAAAATCAAATATTGGCATCGCGTCTACACTATGACTAGTAATATAGGTATACATTATAATCAAATATTTTTAAAAATATCCAGATTTTCACGTCTGTTTATTGTAATATAAACCTTAACACTTGTTTATAACGTTAAAAGTCGTTTATTTAAATTTTGGACTTGTTTTGTCTGGAAGTTCTTCGTCGATGCGTGCATTGAGCGACTGAAACGTTATTTTCGTTATGTTGACATAATTTGTGGCTCTACTTTTTAAGCAGTGTTGTACTATCTTAACGTACTTATCTATCTATTTTCCAATATATAGTTATATGATCGAAGCTATATGTATTTGGATTCAGGGACATAGTTAATCATCATCTAGCAATAATCCACGTCTCAATTCATTTTCTAAATTTCGTGCCTCTTACGACAGACGGAGTGAACGAAGTAAAAGCAATGATGCAGCTGACCGTGCGCCTGATTACCGAAGACATGCTGTTCAACTCCATCACCGTGAGACTGAACGACATGACAGCCGAACAGTTCTTGTCGCCGCTGCTGGGTTTCTTTGTGGACGGCTTGGCGGCCATCATCCCCTGCCCGAAAGAGAACATTTACGTTTTTAGTGTTCAGGTAATCGTCGTTTATTTTTACATTTAACAAAAAATAATTTTGCTACTACTTATGGTGCATGAAACTTTTTATCCTAAATTTTATTTAGTACTCTAGGATTTATTCAAGAGAAGCTGCGCGTGAAGCTATAATAGAATAGCTAGAAATACATTATTCAATTGATTGAAGTTTCAAAATATAAAACAAGAAAACAATACATATAATATCGAAAGTTATGATTCTTACATTTGAGAAACTTGAGAAACATATGACGCCAATTTTATGGTGAATTTTTTATTTTATTTTTTTATTTTAGTTGGCACGTTGCAGTAGTTTTATAGATTTTTCTTCCACAGGACGACACAGATGTAACTGGAAACATACTGAACGTGTCTTTCTCAGCGAAACGGCCCGAAGCAGAGATAGGCGTGGCGGGCGATACCTCACAGTACTACTCACCCACACACCTGAGGGAAAGAGTGTATTTACACCGAGCCACTTTGGCTAGGTTGGCTACTGTTCAGGTATGTTTTTTTTTTTTTATATAAGTATGTTTCTCGGCATATAGCTCAATTTTTATCGTAGACACATCATATCACATAGACTTCTCTTCGATCTTAAGTATTTTTTTTGTTGTTCCCAGTTTACGTAACTACTTTATTTACAACAGGTGCTGCCTTTCGATGACAATGTGTGCGTTCACGAGCCGTGCCTCAATTTCGAGGAGTGTCTCACGGTGCTCAAGTTCGGAAATGCGTCAGGTTTTGTCTCCAGCGACACCGTGCTGTTTCGCCCAATCTACCCCGTCACTACCTTTACCTGCCAGTGCCCGCACGGATTCACAGGTGAGTTACATATCACAGAGACCGTCGAGATACAAGGCAAGGAAGACCTTTAAAAATAAATTAGGGTTTTAATTGCTATTCTTCGAGGCTTGTATAGTGCTTTTCTCACCATTGTGAAAAAACAATATCGTGTCAAATTTTTCATTGGCGCCAACAAGTCAGTTCTCGCCAAATTTTTCAATTCGCATTTCTGTTTATCGGCCAGTAACATCCATATTACCAACCACTTAAATAAGTTTGTAATAAATACAGAAAAATGTATTTTTCTGTATTTCACCACAAAAAAAACTAAACTTTTTACAGTTTTTGCATAATATTTCTGCATCACATTATATATTGATTCCCGTTTGATTGTTTCAGGTTCCCGGGAACACTACATGTGCGACACGGAAGTGGACCTGTGCTACTCGTCGCCGTGCGCCAACAACGGCACGTGTGTGCAGCGCGAGGGGGGGCACACGTGCGTCTGCGCACCGGGGTTCACTGGTAACCTATCAGTTTCCTAGATTGTTTCAGCCATATAAAGGCTCTTGTTTTATATTGGCCTGGCCCAAAGACCGGGCTTTGTGGAGAAGAAAAAGCAAGAAAGCGGATCCTGGGCTCCGGAGCAATCAGCTAAGAGAGCTACCGGGAAAACGCAAATATAAGAGAAAAAGACTCATCTTACTATCAAAAGCTTGAAAGTAAGATTACTTTCAAGCTTTTGAAAGTTTGGAAAATTAGCATACAGTTTTAGATACATGAAATGCCAATGCAAGAAAATGTCGTATGTTTCTCGCGAGATGCGGCAATGATGCTAAATTTCTCAATGTTTCTCACTGCAAAAAAAGTTTCTAAAATACATAAAATTCGTTATTTCGAAGTAAAGTATTTTTTCTGAAGCACATCGCTACATTAAAAAGTCCTTTTAATTTTTTAGGCGTAAACTGCGAAACGGTGCTTACCCGAGCGACTTGTGACTTGAATGGCGACGGCAGCATTTGTCGCAGCGGCTCTCAATGTGTGGCGAGAAGGGAAGGTGGCATTCTGTGCCAAGGATGTTCCATTGACGCTGCTTACACCACGGCTATGTGTGAATTGAAGGCGCGAAGCTTTCCCACTTCGTCTTTCTTGACATTTCCTGGACTGAAGAGGAGACATCGTGTGCATTTGAAGCTAAAGTAAGAAGTTTATTTTTGTCCTGGAATGAATGAGTGATTGAATTGACACCCCGTTTAAGTTAAATAATGACGAAAAGATAATATGTCAGTTAAATAGCAAGTTCATCTGTTTCCAAATGCTGTTAGAAAGTTATCATATTTTTTTTTTTAGTTTTTCTCATATTTAAAGAACTACCTTGTAGACGATAGTTACATCATCTCTGTATTTGTAATTTTTAAAAGATGAATATCCAAGCCGTTGTGAGTTTTCCAAATTGTAGAATATACGAGTACCTTATTGGTGCAATAACTCTATCACACTATAATAATAATATTATAACGGCGAAAGTTTGTGAGTGTGTATGTTTGTTACTCTTCTACAGGAAAACGGCTGAACCAATTTGGCTGATATTTGGAATGGAGATTACTTAGATTGTGGAACAACACATAGGCTATATTTTAACCCCAAATTCCCACTGGAACGTAGCCACGAGCATCAGCTAGTTATAACGTACTATTATCTTATTGTTTGTCAGGTTCGCAACCCAATCTTCATCAGGGCTACTCCTCTACAATGGTCGCTACAACGAACGGCACGACTTTCTCGCATTAGAACTGATATCTTCAGGCGCGGGGCGGGAGGGGAGGGCGGGGTTGAAGTTCACTTTCGCGTTAGGAGGAACTAAAAGCGAGGTTACCGTGGCGGCTGATGTGGCTGATGGCATGTGGCATTCGGTGGAAATCGATTATTTTAATAGGGTAAGTATTTATGAACTGGGCTACGGTGACCACTTACCATCAGATGGGCCGTATGCCTGTATGCCTACTAAATTGTATAAAAAAAATACTTATTCGCTTTTGTTTAGGAGCTCTAAAACATGACCATCTCTAGGAATAAATCAGCCTTTGCATTTGTCAAACTATATACTTTTGATTATTTTGTGCAATGAAGCTTGTTTCTTTATTTTTAATAACTTTATTCTACTAAAACAAAAGCAAATACAGAAGCATACAATTAAAACAAAAGTACAATGACGGACTTATCCCAGAAAGGGATCTCTTGCAATTAAAGTTATAACGAAATAATAAACCAAGCATTCGAAAATGCATTTACATATGTAATTAATTCACATATGGGTTTAAAAAAGTCAATGTAATTGCTAAGTTGAGCTCCAGAATTCTCCTCTGTAATTTCAAAAGGTGGTACTGATTACTGTACCAGGAGTACATTTATCTCAAAAATACTGATTAATCTCTATTATTTGCCAGACTGCTACCTTGGTTCTCGATGAGTGCGACAAAGCGTTATCCTTAAACGGCGCCGCATCGCTCGGCACAAAGTACGCATGCGCCAATTTTACGAGGAAAGTGCTGCCCCCGCGCTGTGATATACCCACAGAAACATGTCACAGGTAATGTCGTTTGATAAACATTTTATAAATCACAATTTAAATAAATTAACTACATAAGTAGAAGGTACTACTATCTTTTCCGTGCAGCGGTCGAAACCGGTATTCTTATGAGTCAAGACCCATATATGGGTAATTTGGTCCTTCGAGCCGGATTCTGTCAGCGCGGCAATTATTGAAAAAGTTATAAAGATGATAGTTACACGCAGTCAACACCTTGTAAATACCGATTCATAAATTTGGTTAAAAACCGGTCGAACGGAGCCTTAAAAAGGTAGCTGTAAAATGTTTTAACAGATATTTTGTATGAATCTGTTGGTTTATTATTATAACCATGTTTTCAATCCCTGATTGTGCTAGAAGTTTCCATATATATAATTGTTAATTTTAATAAGTGTATTTGTTTAGTTTATCCTTTTTAATAAAACTATTCGCATGTAGGTTTCTGGATCTCACTGGCCCGTTACAAATCGGTGGGCTGCCAAATATTCCGAGCAGTTTCCAAGTGAAGAACAAGGACTTCGTTGGTTGCATCTCTGATTTATATATCGATCATAAATTCATTGATCTTAACAGGTAAGAAAATATTTGGATCCTTTTTTTAATTTTTTTATTCAATTACGAATTTTTACAGTGTATTAAAATTACTTTTAGTAAAAACGTATTCTAACTCGTTTTTAAGATATTTTATATATACACATTATCTTTCCATTATTCAACAACCCTATTTGGAACTGTGGTGTTAAATAGTCTTTCGAAACTTGATTGAACAATTTGAACCTTCTATATCTACCGTCTCTCTCGTGTTAAAGAATTTATTTTTTTACCATATTTTTTTCTTAATAATCAACAGCTACGTAGCCGATAATGGTACATTGGCCGGGTGTCCAGAGAAACGTTCCCAATGCAGCTCGGCGCCCTGCTACAACGAGGCAGCCTGCACCGACCTTTGGGACACTTTCCTTTGCGACTGTCCTGAGGGACACACGGGAAAAGACTGCGGGGAATGTAAGTCTTAACACTTTCAAATAATTAGCCATAATATTTTGAGAAATAAACTAAGAAATACGGATCACTTTATTCCGTCATCTAGTCCTACAGTTAAAGGCGTTCAAACAAAAGCTTTATTACATTTTGTTTTGACTGATTGTTTTCCGAAAAAATAAAGGATGGAACCTTTATTTTTTTGGTTTCGTTTCCTAGTAAAAAGAGTTACGGAGTTCAGACGACAGTCGCTCCATTGTAGTTACCAGTACTGCTAAATTTGTATCAAGATATAAAGCGTACCCTGGGCTCTGAAGCGTAAGCTTAACACTTTCGCTGGCAGTAACGCCTCTCGACGTAGAGAACAATTGAATGTTATTGTTATTTCATTTACTGTCCTCTAAAGTGATAAGATGCAACTAGGAAACAGGTTCATACAAAGAAGCTTTGCGAAAAAAAAATAACAAAATATACCAACGGATTTTTTTGTCGCCAGCAACGTCACCGCCATGGCGGTTCAGCGGCGACGGCATGTTGTCGTTCAACCCCCTACTTCGGCCGATACAGCTGCCCTGGCTCAACGCCTTCTCACTACGAACGAGACAGCAAGACGCCTTCCTCATGTCCATACAAGTTGGACAGAACAGCACCATTCTTATTAGTGTAAGTATCTATAGTCGAACAAACTTATCTGGTGGCTTACCACCATCTCTTAAAACCATGCAGTAGTGACCCCCTTCTACCAATGTATCTTGTGACGTCGCGCATTCTCTTACGGCGGTCCTTCCTCGCTGCCCCGCACCGCATCACCCCCGACGGCCATATATAAGGCTGCGCGCGTCCACTGGAAGACCTCTTTCGGCTGATCTCACCATCTCAAGTTAAGTGGCTGGCTATTTCATAGCGGCTGCCTGACTGGATTTCGTGCCTACTTTGATCTCACGACCCCTATAATCTCTCATTAACGGTTATCTTTAAGAGTCTAACCTTTTGTAAAGTACAAATAATAAATATTGTGCGATTCGCTGAAACCTGGATTTATCTTCTCTCCTCACACATACCTTAAGTAATTAGTAAATTCTACCTACGTTATACTGGCGCCCATCAAAAAAAAGGCTAGGCACGAGGTCTGGTGAGTGTAAGCCCTAATTTACTGTGTTTCTTTTTCTGTGTTTTTTTCCCAGTTCAAAAGGTGCGTAAGTGTTTTTTTTACTTAGTGGAAGTGCCTTCCGTAATTAAATTATCCTGAGCACGCGCATGTACGGACTCGCCACGCGTCTCGGGTGTGGTCTATGTGCATTTTATGCTGTGGCTATAATAAATTTTTTTTTGCTATACCTACCTACTGTAATAGGCTTTCGGCTGCTATTGTTATCTTACTAAAGCTATTCTAAATTAATTTCTTACTGCACCTTTTGAACGGTATTCCTAACTTTGTATTTTTTTTTCTCTCGTGTGGGTGATTACTCTTGCGCCGTTTGGTTGGTTATAATGCCGTATACTATTAAATTTTCCTTATTAAATAAAGCTGAACTTGAGTATGAAATCCAAATACGTAACGGCAATATTTCTAAAACCACAACGGTAGAGGAATTACGTAAACAGATTTTAAAACTTTCGTCCGATTCTCCTTCTGAGGATATCCTAACGTCCGCCTTTTCTCCCGATGAGGATATAGCCGCGGTTAGTAACTCCCTGCTCCGTGTTTCCAATAACGTCAAAGTATTACAGTCTAAATTTGAGAAAAATCTATTTTCTAGAACTAATTCTATTCAATAAACGTTATTCTTTTCTATTCTACCGGTCGTGATGGCTCCACAATCTATGTCCTTTCCACAAAACTGTATGAAGTTTCCTTAGTTCAGAGTTTAGCCACTGGAACAGAAAACTGCAGCGCTGTACTGTACGAGTACCTTCTTATTATATGTATATAGCTAGTATTATGCAATGTTTTTATTTGACTGCAGTTAAAATCCGGGCTACTCCATTACTCCTACAACGGGGAATCTATGTTCTTACCATCGACAATACTATCCGACGGCAACTGGCACCGCGTAGAGATCAAATGGCTCGGCACTGACATTTCAGTGGCCATAGACTACGGACTACGAACGGCACTATTACCAATGCTGGCAAATAAGGTGCAAGGACAGTACATTGGAAAGATCCTGATTGGCGGGCCTGATACAACGGCGGGGCTTTTGGCATCTGAAGTTGGATATTTTGAAGGGTGTATACAGGTAACTTAATTATTACCTACTAATATTTCTTGTGCTTAAGTGGAAAGTTGGAAGCTTTGAACTTCTTGAAGTTTTCAAAAAACTTCTGAATAGGTTTGAAAATATATACTACTAGCTTTTTGCCCGCGGCTTCGCCCTCGTGAACTTCCCTCGGGAACAGTTAAGCGGGATGAAATGTACCCTATGTCCTTCTCCTGGCTCTAAACTACCTCCCTGACAATTTTCAGGTAAATCGGTTCAGCCGTTCTTGAGTTATAAGTGGAGTAACTAACACGACTTTCTTTTATATATATATATAGATTTGATTGAATGATACCATTTTTTTAACAATTTCAACGAAAACGATTCAGTAATTTGGCTTGAGTATGAGTAAAATGAAAATAACTAAAACGAACTATGTCGTCCAAGTAAACGAAATAAAGTGTGAACTTTAAGCTACAACATAACGCGTATATAAAATTGGAAGTAGTATTTTTTCAATGAATTGTTAAAAACGTAATGGGAATTTCATATAAATGCCTTGATAAAACAGGTAACAATAAGATAATACGTCATGTTTGTCTATGACGATACCTTGAGGAAAATATAATGGATGAGACCTTAAACATATGTATGAAATCACCATGCAATTTTTTGTAGGATGTTCGAGTGGGAACTGCCCAGGGATTGCTGAATCGGCCGACTGTGAGAGAAAACGTGCGCGACGGGTGTGCGTCCCGCGCTGACTGCATGCTTTCTATCTGCCCGCCTTTTGTGAGTAACCTTCTATACCTTCCAGGGTATATTAAAGGCTGATACCACTGAATTTTTAAATATAGTTCAGTGGCTGATACCTTTAGTTATGTGTATACTCAACAAAGAACAATACAAATTTAAACAAATAATAGAAACAACAAAAAAATCTGGAGAAGGCCTATGTGTCCCAAAGACACGCTGATTTCAGCTATGAAGTGTTGGGTCACAGTACTAAAGATTTTTCTGTTAAACTTACCTTTGATTCCCTCTTTTACTATAGTATTTTGCTGGTAGTAAGTACTCCAAAGCTTTTCCATTTTAATTCAATGGTTTAATCCTAACTAATCTATTATACCTAAATGCGAAAGTAAGTTTGCTTGTTTGTTATGCTATCACGCCCTAACTACTGTACCAGTCTTCCTGAAATTTCACATACACATAGATAGAAGTATTGAAAAGGACATAATCCTATGTCCTTTTCACCTTTTATCCCGGAAAAAGCATTATTCCCGGGCGAAAGCTAGTTTAATAATAATTCTTTGATAAGTTAGTACGTTTCATTTCCATTTTGTGTACAATAAAATTTGTACGTAGGCACATATTTATTGACCGGCCGCCCACATAGCGCTAACTTTTATTAGGAATAGTTTAAGACCTGCCATGCACCCATGCCCTAATATTGACCTATCATTACACAGAGTAAGTGTGTATCATCATGGGATCACACGTGGTGCGAATGCGAGCGCGGCCGCGTCGGCCCGCACTGCGTGCCCGCCTGCGACTTCAGTCCGTGCGGAGAAAACGCTAAATGCGTCGCCGATGACACTGCGAAGGGTTATAGTTGCCAGTGTGACGATGGGTACAAAATGACTGGTGAGTGTTTTATATATTTTTAACCTATTTCTAAATTATGTACAGTGTTTGAGGAACTCATTTAGGAAACAGCTGTATTCGGTTCTCGGGCTTGCCGATCGACGGATTGTAGATTCAAGATGCCATATTTGCTTATTATATTATAGTAACATACATATAAATTACATATGCTGTGTCGATGTTAAGCAAATACAAACAGATAAACATGGATGATTTAATCTGGTCCTATCTGAAAAGTTCCGACACGTTGTTCTGACACCTCGCCGATTGCATTCGGTTGATTGTAGAGCGTAAATTGTGCCTAATCTTCTTATCTACTTACTCAATCAGTTAAACATTTTTTTATATTAGTCCACAGTTACTCAAAGGACGGTATTATAGAGAGACAAATAAAATAAAATGATAAAAACAAATAAGATTTAAGCTTTATTTAATTTAATTTCTACATTTCTGGAGCTTGTAGTTCAACAACAAGTCGATACAGATTAAGATTACTACCATCTCTTAAAATCATGCAAGAACGGGTGAGTGTACGGGACAGCGCAATACATGATGTGAGGCGACATCTCCCTTACTCAATCTTTTGGTTTTTAGAGATGGTAGGTAAGGCACTAGGTCGCGTCATGTAAGATAAACGCTGGCGGTAAGCTGCGCAGTAGGTGATTTATTGATGTATGCGGTAAGCGCGGTGCGGGCGGGTGTCGTCCGCCGCACGCGATTGGTTCGAAATGCACCTTTCGAGTCCATGTCTATAATTGATGGAAAACCATCATGCATGAATAAGCGTCTAAGGTGCACCCTAGACGCTCATGCGTGCATGATGGAAAACCATCAAACAAAGGGCCATCCCTTTTCTTTTTCCCCAAAGCTGAAAATCAGTCAATTCAATTTATCTTTCGAGTACCATCCCTTTGTTTGATGGTTTTCCATCATGCACGCATGAGCGTCTAGGGTGCGCATAACAAGTATAGAACAAATGTAATTGGAAGTTTTTGGAGGGAAAGTAAACTGTCGCTATGTCCGCGCTGTATTTAATTTCCAAAACTTAGGTTTTTTCGAGTGTTTGTGCATAATATTGGTGGATTATTATTCGCAAAGTGTTCGTAAACAAGCGTGAGTGTTGGGAAGTGATACAGTGTCGATTACGTGACTTTTTATCTTTGTCACCAAAATCTCCATGATATAGCTAAGTGAAATTTTTCCACCGCTTCACTTAGCCATCTGACTCAGACTAGACTTACTTACTTGACTGGACTTGACTATTGACTTGAATTTTTGACTCGACTGACTTAAGTAGGACTGAAGAAGATTAATAAATTCAAGAAAGGCCTTAAAGGACTAGATTCCATGGCCGTATAAACTATTCAAAAAAAAAAAAAAAAAACAAATGTAATTTGAAGTGATTGTACCAGAGTCCGGTTGCGTGCGTGGTGTAGGCGCCGCGTGCCCGGGCGGGTGGTGGGGCGGCGCGGCGTGCGGGCCGTGCGCCTGCCCCGCGCGCGCCGGCTACCACCCGCACTGCCACGCGCACACCGGCGCCTGCCGCTGCAAGGTAACATCTACACTTTGTAATGCCACTCAGCCTTGTAGGACAGGGAAGTGGGCAGCGCGCGAATGTAAATAGGTTCCTCGCGTTGTCGCTGCCCATGCCGCTGCCGCTGCCGGCGAGCTCGAGATTGTCGACGGGCAGCGCGAGCGCGAGTGAGTGTTTAAATTCAGCTTCAAACCATGCAAGATCCAGTGAGTAAGGGAGATGTCGCCTTACATCATGTATTGCGCTGTCTCGCTTACTCACTGGAACTTGCATGTTTTTAGAGTTGATAGTAGGCCACCAGATGAACAGTAAAGAAGTATGAAGGCTTACTCGCGTCGTTATTGCCGCAGAAATATTTAGGAAAATATTTCCGGCAGCGACAGGAGCAGTGGCTTGACTAGCTGTTGCCCGCGGCTCCGCCCGCGTGCGCCTCCGCCCGCGTGCGCCTCGGTTATATCGCGCCCGAAAGTAGGCTATGTTTGACTACTAGTGCATAACTATATCCATACCAAATTTCATCACAATCGGTCCAGCAGTTTAGCCGTGAAGAGGTGACAGACAGACTTTCGCATTTATAATATTAGTGTGGATAGTATGGAAGTATGGATTTTCAGAGTATGTTTTCCCTCTTCTCACTGAGTTATTATCATAAATAATCTATGTCCTGATAGGATTTGTAAATGTTCAGATACTGATTCTGGCTAGGAAATTACTAACCCTTTGTGTTGTGTTTTTTAGGTTGCTAGCTACCAGCTAAATTCTACTATTTCCTCAAAGTGATACACTGTACTTTTGACAACCACGACATTGGCAAAATCATCGTTTGACTAAACGATGGAGCCATAAAAATAAGAATTGAATTGATTAAAATAACAGCTGTCAAATCGCATACATTGTCTTGTTAGTCTCTGTCGCACTTCAATGTTATCTATATTTCTGTCTTACTGTCAAGTAGTGTAGTGTAGAGCATTCTCCTTGAAGCGTCACAAGGGTCTTCTTAAGACGAGACCTTGGTGAACACTAGCGCCACCATTGTTATGATTTTTATCATTATTTACTGAAAACACAGGTTCTCAAAAATCCGTCTTATGTAATTAAGGTTCTGGATCTGAAGTTAATTTTAAACATTAAATTATACTTCCCTATAGTTACAAATTGCAATATTGCTTAAAGCTGCCACTTTTAGTAGTTATACAACTTGTAACTATATGAAACTATAATTTAATATGATTTTATTTAAAAGAAACATTTTTTTAAAGAAAACAGCCACGTTCTATTCTAAAGCCAGAGAAAAAGTTACACTATATGCATATATAATTCAACACAACTTACTTATGCATTCATAAGACTATCTTCTTCTTCATCGGTCCCTCAATGCTGAGGATCGTGCCACATATGTGTTTCCAGAGTGCGCGATCGGCAGCACTTCGGACCGCATTATATATGCTGCCATAGGATCATGAGACTAACAACAACATTATCTCAGGAAAACCACTACAAGCCCGAAGGATCAGACGAGTGTCTTCCCTGCCAATGCTACGCAGCTGGTTCCCTCAACAGTTCGTGCGAGTTAAGCAGCGGGCAGTGCCACTGCCGCGGTGGCGTCATCGGCCGAGCTTGCGACGCTTGTGCTAATGCCTATGCTGAGGTCGCACCGAACAATGGATGTGAGGGTAAGTACCAGATTTCTAAAAAAGGATCAAAAGTAGGTTCTTTTCCCGATGTCTAGGTAATGCAAACCAAACATTAGGAAGTACGTTCCAATGCTGGAGCGACGTCATCAGCTAGGCCTGTGATGCTTGTGTTTATGCGCATGTTGAGGTCGCACTGAACAATGGATGTGAAAGTAATAACTTACCAGACTTTATAATCCGTCAACAGTTAGTGCAAATTAAACAGTAGGAAGTACCACCGCCGCTGCGGCGTCCTGCTCTAACCTGCCGTACCCAGGTCACTAATACACTCCATATCTTATTGTTCTGGTTTCTTTATAAAAAGGATTACGGAAGTAAGACAGCAGTTGCGCCATTTGTAATGTTGTTTAACTCAAAATTTGTTTTACAGTTGTATACGACGGGTGTCCTCGATCATTTTCACATGGAGTATGGTGGCCGCGTACTAAATTTGGTATAGAAGCTTACACGGACTGCCCTACAGGTACAGTCATCATTACAAATTCAATCGAATAATGTATATTCTCCGTCTGATTACGAGCTTTGTATTCGAATCAATAAATTTAACAGGAAGTAGCGGTAAAGCGACGCGAATGTGTGACGAGACACAAGTGATACCTTGGCAAGAACCAGACATGTTCAATTGCACTACGTCAACTTTCTATCAACTCAGAAAACAGGTAAAATTTTTAGGCGTCCCACTTTATATCTAATCAGAATATTGATCTTATTCTTGCGCAATTCACCATTTTTTTCCTTATACGTTCATTTTTAAATGGGACACACGACATAAAACGTCTTTTACAAATTCTCGACTTTTATTTTTTTAGATAAGAAAAAAATATATGAAATTTCTAAGTAGAACAAGGTGGTATGTAGTTTTACTTTGAAACTTCATAAATTACTATTATATGAATTGCCTACAAATAAAATAATAAGACAATATATTTCTTGAAAATTTTATAAAATGCATTTACCATTTATAGCTAAACAAAATCGAGACTGGTGAGTTGGCCGTCAATACATTCGTCGGAGTCCGCCTAGCCGAAGACCTAACATCGGCTTGTATGAACACGCAACACCTGTACGGCTCTGACATCCTGGTAGCTGAAGGGATTCTGATGGAGTTGCTGCAGTACGAACTCAAACAGGCTGGGTTGAATTTGACGCACAGCCAGGACAAGGATTATGTTAAAGTAAGTGATAAAACTGGTTGAAATTCGATTCTGTATTTGTATACCTTCTTTTGTGGCTTTGTCTTCGTGTGGCAAATGTTTCAGATCTGCTATTAAGTATCTGCCTTGGCTTTATGACAGACAGAAATAAAACTGAAATGAAGCAATTTCGGCCGAGTCTTGTACAGTACTTTTCTTCCTCTTGACAATAAAGAACCTCTATTATCGGCCGGCAATGATTTCTTTTAATCTTCATTGTTGGCCTAGACCAGCAATAAGTCTATAGACGTATTGTTTTAATTTTTTATAATGAATCTTTTTCCGAGCAAGAGGAAGAAAAAGAAATAAATTAGGCCAATTCCTTTACTTGCCTTTCGAAACTTAGAAGAGTTCATTACTAACATATGCCACTAACAGCAGCGGAGACTACTCCGAATCGGGACTATGCTTTGAGTTGCTTAAATTTTCAAAAAGTAGGTATATGTGATTGACAAAATGAAGAAAACACGTTAATTTGTATATAAAAATTCTTGCAGAACCTAATAAAATCGGCGAACACAATTCTAAACGTGCAATATGAGAAGGAATGGCGCCGAATACGGCAGCTGACTGGTCATGGCATAGAAGATCTTTTGCAGAAATTCGACAAGTACATATCGGTTCTTGCAGAGAGCCAACATGACACTTACACCAGTCCTTTTGAGATCGTCACTAGTGATTTAGGTAAGTACAATTCATTATAGTTTGTTAGGGTATGTCTGTTTTAATGCTAAATGATCTAAATTGATCTAATTTAAATGGGAAAGGGCTAGATTGATGATGAACTAAACACACAAGGTTTTTTAATACAGGTACAATTTCGATATTATACTTGTAATTGACATCGATGTATGGTCAGGGCACGTTGCTATTGACCTACAATATGTTGTTATTCGTGTGACATTAAAATAGTTCTTTAATCGATTTTGATCTCGTTTCAATGATTTTTTATTAAAAATTTTTACTTATTTAACTTCTAATTCTAAATGTATACTTTTAGTCATCGGAGTGGACATCGTCACAGCGGAATCGATTTACGGATTCGAGCCGACTCAACTCAGTCGATACAATATCGAGTCTTACACAACTGAACGGGTCGTTCTGCCAGACACATCAGCATTCCTCCACTCCCCAATACAAGCAAGTTATTACGGGAATGGAAAGACTAAGAAGAGAATATCCAGCCCAACTGTGTCGTTCCCGAAGTATAATAACTATGTGAAGAATAAGAACAAGTTTGATAAGTTTACGAGGATATTGTTACCGTTGGATTTGTTGGGAATAGCTAATAGTAATTTACATGGTAAGTTTATGTTCTGTATAAAAATTCAAGTGCAATGAACAAAAGCACTACTCTGTCTGAAGAAAGGTGGTGCAATGATTTGTCAAGTAAAAAACTGCTTATGAGTTGCTCTCTCAATTAACCAGAAAATTATTTATTTTACAGAAAATTTAGAAACGAACTACGAATCCCGAGCTGTGTTCTCATACCTTCAATACTCGAGGAATACCACCCAACTTATGCCACTACGTATGGATGAGTCAGTCAGTCAGCGGTGGGGGGTCAATATCACAGTTGGCTCGCCCATCATACAGGTGGCGCTGTATGTACCTGAGTATGTCTGGATAAGAGAATCTCATGAGGGTAAAGAGGATAACTCACTGGAAAACAATATGGATGATATGGAAGGTAAGAAATACTCTCCATTAAATTTCTACAAATCTGTAAATTATCAAATTTACTGTCTAGCAATAAAGCATAGATTTTGATTTCTTACATGCTAGTTTAATCTGTTTTAGGAATAACATACACAAACAAAGGCCATCAAAACCACATTAATACAAACCAACCACCAAAAAATATGTGGTCTCATGATGACGAGAATAACCAAGAAAACCATGGTCCCATTCTAATCCAACCAGCTTTCAAAAAACAAGAAAAGAATTCATACACAAACGAAAATTTACATGAGAACGAATCGTCCTTTGTTGCTGATAAAATTGAACCCGACGGTCCGAAAGTAATGGCGCTATCTATGGTCCCTGAAGACGTAAAAAATAAAGACGGCAACTCGACTAAAAATGTCATGAAGAAGTTGTTGTATAAAAGTATGGGCGGGATAAGATTAAAGAGGCCGGTAAGACTGCAGATATGGCTGGATATTGATAAAGAAACGTTTGGTTCGAGAACCAATCCGCAGTGTGTTCATTGGTCAACGTTACGAGGGTAAGGAGTTGGTGTTATGACAGTGAGTTTTAAAGACGCATAATGCGTGAAATTACGTTGCCTCTCAAATTGTTACAAGCGCCCTTTTTCTTGATAACATACCTAATTTCTCAAAGCAACCATTTAGTAATTTTTCTGTAACTTAATTTACTAAAGTATATAGCAACCGTAATTAACGAAACAATGATATCTATCGTCATTATCTCATCCATTCCACTTCTCCCTTAGGTTTGGTGAATGGTCACGTGTTGGTTGCCACACCGAGATCGACTACGATTGGTCGCCGTACTCCGGAGAGCCGTTGCTCATCAACTGTACTTGCAATCATTTGTCCACCTTCGCTGTTCTCGTCGACGAGGTCGATATAGAGGTATGTATGTACTATTTTAAAATAGTCTCAGATGGTTTTCATCTTATTCATTTACCATATTGTGTTGTGTTGTTGTTTGACTTTTAAGACTAGCTACAGATATAGTTAAACAAACTTGTCTGTGCCGATCGTGATGGTGCCACAATCTATGTCTATTGCACATAGCTGTATTGTATAGTTTAGCTAGTTTAGTTTTTAGCCACCGAAAATATAAAATGTGGGTCTGTTCTACTTGTTTAGTCTCTTTAGCTACAGATTTAGTTAAATAAATTTATCTCTGCTGGTCGTGATACCGCGACAATCTATATCTTTGTGAGCCCCCTAATAATGGGGGAGAATCATAAGTGCTAGATTAGAAGAATTAAAAGACACATTGGAAAAATTATAAGAAGATCAAGACGGTGCAACTGAATAGAACCTTAGCAAGTAGGTACGGCGCACTCTAACGAGATTTGGCTTGTATAACCGAAAGATTAGCTTTGGGATGTGAAGGGAGTGTTCTACTTAACGTTTTATCTTTTTATATACATGTGCAATTATTAGTAGTTTAACAACAATTTCCTTTTCAGTTTATCCCGGAGCCATCACTACTAGAATCCGTGACTTCCTACACAGCGTTCAGCCTCTCCTTACCACTTTTGTTCGTGACGTGGGCGGCTCTGTGCCTGATGCGGGGTGGAGCGGCAACTGTCTCCAACTCCATACACAAACACTTGATTTTCTCCATATTTATGGCTGAGCTATTGTTCCTGATCGCTTTGAAGGCTAGGACGTCGCTTGTGCAGAATGAAGTGAGTATTTCGGGATACATTTTATTTTCATAATTAACTCATCAAGCCGCTAAAGATTGATTTCTGAGTAGGCGTGGCTATAATTTTATCGAGAAACCTCGAGAAACACAGGCAGTGGAAAGCTAAGTAGGGTATATTTATATTGTTTTTGACTTTTGAAATCTGTCAGTCACGTAAAACTAGTACTTAATTCGAATTACCGATTTTGAGTAAGTAATACAGATTTCAAAAATAGCACTCCTGCCTTTTATTGGGCGTTAAGATTTTCGAACTTTTAATAAAGTTACGTACTTATTTGAATCTTTTAGGTGGACTCTTGTTTTTCTTTTATTTTTTTCGTGTTATTGTTAAAAATGATCAAGAAGGTACAACTTCATATGTAGTTACATAAGAAGTTGTACTTGATAATTATTTACATTTTTATTCATATACGTATAACATTCGTTCTCTAGTTCGCGTGTAAGCTAATAGCAATGGGCCTGCACTACTGGTGGGTGTCCGCGCTGGGGTGGGGCGCGTGCGACGCGTGGCAGCTGCGGCGGCTGCTGCGCGAGCTGCGGGACGTCAACCACGGGCCGCTGGCCGCGCAGCTGGCCGTGGGCTACGCCGCGCCGGCTGTTGCCTTGGCCTTGGCGGCCAGCCATCACCAGCATCAGTATGGAAACGCTCTGTTGTAAGTTGTTCAGTTTGTTTTAGGATTTATTTGGTGGAAAGAAATATTTGTAAAACTTTACACTTCTTCTGTAATCTGAATTAAAGCGAAAAGTAGCTATTTTTTTATAAAAATTTTTAGCCATTATTTTAAAATTTTCAAAAATTTATTTATATTGCTTATGCAGACTAAGCGGCAGCTAGTGTTGACTGGAAATAAATTATAAATTAATAAAGCAGAGCTAGGGGTTGGTTAAAATAAATACGTCAATATTTAGCGCCTACAACGGAGTTATGCTCGAATCGGCGGCTTCGTACTAGATTCTGCGGCTCGGCCGGCGGCCTTAATCTATGGTGTGAATGGATGTTGTTTGTTGTGTAGCTGCTGGGTGAGCTGCCACGAGCCAGTGGTGTGGTGGGTGGTGGTGCCGGCGGGCGTGTACGCGGCGGCCGCGCTCGCCAGCCTCGCGGGGGCCACCCGCGCCGCCTTCACCGTGCGGGACCACGTCACCGGCTTCGGCAACCTCAGGTAACGACTGTGAGGAGTCAGTGCTGCCAGCCTCGCGGGGGCCACCCGCGCCGCCTTCACCGTGCGGGACCACGTCACCGGCTTCGGCAACCTCAGGTAACGACTGTGAGGAGTCAGTGCTGCCAGCCTCGCGGGGGCCACCCGCGCCGCCTTCACCGTGCGGGACCACGTCACCGGCTTCGGCAACCTCAGGTAACGACTGTGAGGAGTCAGTGCTGCCAGCCTCGCGGGGGCCACCCGCGCCGCCTTCACCGTGCGGGACCACGTCACCGGCTTCGGCAACCTCAGGTAACGACTGTGAGGAGTCAGTGCTGCCAGCCTCGCGGGGGCCACCCGCGCCGCCTTCACCGTGCGGGACCACGTCACCGGCTTCGGCAACCTCAGGTAACGACTGTGAGGAGTCAGTGCTGCCAGCCTCGCGGGGGCCACCCGCGCCGCCTTCACCGTGCGGGACCACGTCACCGGCTTCGGCAACCTCAGGTAACGACTGTGAGGAGTCAGTGCTGCCAGCCTCGCGGGGGCCACCCGCGCCGCCTTCACCGTGCGGGACCACGTCACCGGCTTCGGCAACCTCAGGTAACGACTGTGAGGAGTCAGTGCTGCCAGCCTCGCGGGGGCCACCCGCGCCGCCTTCACCGTGCGGGACCACGTCACCGGCTTCGGCAACCTCAGGTAACGACTGTGAGGAGTCAGTGCTGCCAGCCTCGCGGGGGCCACCCGCGCCGCCTTCACCGTGCGGGACCACGTCACCGGCTTCGGCAACCTCAGGTAACGACTGTGAGGAGTCAGTGCTGCCAGCCTCGCGGGGGCCACCCGCGCCGCCTTCACCGTGCGGGACCACGTCACCGGCTTCGGCAACCTCAGGTAACGACTGTGAGGAGTCAGTGCTGCCAGCCTCGCGGGGGCCACCCGCGCCGCCTTCACCGTGCGGGACCACGTCACCGGCTTCGGCAACCTCAGGTAACGACTGTGAGGAGTCAGTGCTGCCAGCCTCGCGGGGGCCACCCGCGCCGCCTTCACCGTGCGGGACCACGTCACCGGCTTCGGCAACCTCAGGTAACGACTGTGAGGAGTCAGTGCTGCCAGCCTCGCGGGGGCCACCCGCGCCGCCTTCACCGTGCGGGACCACGTCACCGGCTTCGGCAACCTCAGGTAACGACTGTGAGGAGTCAGTGCTGCCAGCCTCGCGGGGGCCACCCGCGCCGCCTTCACCGTGCGGGACCACGTCACCGGCTTCGGCAACCTCAGGTAACGACTGTGAGGAGTCAGTGCTGCCAGCCTCGCGGGGGCCACCCGCGCCGCCTTCACCGTGCGGGACCACGTCACCGGCTTCGGCAACCTCAGGTAACGACTGTGAGGAGTCAGTGCTGCCAGCCTCGCGGGGGCCACCCGCGCCGCCTTCACCGTGCGGGACCACGTCACCGGCTTCGGCAACCTCAGGTAACGACTGTGAGGAGTCAGTGCTGCCAGCCTCGCGGGGTCCACCCGCGCCGCCTTCACCGTGCGGGACCACGTCACCGGCTTTGGCAACCTCAGGTAACGACTGTGAGGAGTCAGTGCTGCCAGCCTCGCGGGGGCCACCCGCGCCGCCTTCACCGTGCGGGACCACGTCACCGGCTTCGGCAACCTCAGGTAACGACTGTGAGGAGTCAGTGCTGCCAGCCTCGCGGGGGCCACCCGCGCCGCCTTCACCGTGCGGGACCACGTCACCGGCTTCGGCAACCTCAGGTAACGACTGTGAGGAGTCAGTGCTGCCAGCCTCGCGGGGGCCACCCGCGCCGCCTTCACCGTGCGGGACCACGTCACCGGCTTCGGCAACCTCAGGTAACGACTGTGAGGAGTCAGTGCTGCCAGCCTCGCGGGGGCCACCCGCGCCGCCTTCACCGTGCGGGACCACGTCACCGGCTTCGGCAACCTCAGGTAACGACTGTGAGGAGTCAGTGCTGCCAGCCTCGCGGGGGCCACCCGCGCCGCCTTCACCGTGCGGGACCACGTCACCGGCTTCGGCAACCTCAGGTAACGACTGTGAGGAGTCAGTGCTGCCAGCCTCGCGGGGGCCACCCGCGCCGCCTTCACCGTGCGGGACCACGTCACCGGCTTCGGCAACCTCAGGTAACGACTGTGAGGAGTCAGTGCTGCCAGCCTCGCGGGGGCCACCCGCGCCGCCTTCACCGTGCGGGACCACGTCACCGGCTTCGGCAACCTCAGGTAACGACTGTGAGGAGTCAGTGCTGCCAGCCTCGCGGGGGCCACCCGCGCCGCCTTCACCGTGCGGGACCACGTCACCGGCTTCGGCAACCTCAGGTAACGACTGTGAGGAGTCAGTGCTGCCAGCCTCGCGGGGGCCACCCGCGCCGCCTTCACCGTGCGGGACCACGTCACCGGCTTCGGCAACCTCAGGTAACGACTGTGAGGAGTCAGTGCTGCCAGCCTCGCGGGGGCCACCCGCGCCGCCTTCACCGTGCGGGACCACGTCACCGGCTTCGGCAACCTCAGGTAACGACTGTGAGGAGTCAGTGCTGCCAGCCTCGCGGGGGCCACCCGCGCCGCCTTCACCGTGCGGGACCACGTCACCGGCTTCGGCAACCTCAGGTAACGACTGTGAGGAGTCAGTGCTGCCAGCCTCGCGGGGGCCACCCGCGCCGCCTTCACCGTGCGGGACCACGTCACCGGCTTCGGCAACCTCAGGTTACGACTGTGAGGAGTCAGTGCTGCCAGCCTCGCGGGGGCCACCCGCGCCGCCTTCACCGTGCGGGACCACGTCACCGGCTTCGGCAACCTCAGGTAACGACTGTGAGGAGTCAGTGCTGCCAGCCTCGCGGGGGCCACCCGCGCCGCCTTCACCGTGCGGGACCACGTCACCGGCTTCGGCAACCTCAGGTAACGACTGTGAGGAGTCAGTGCTGCCAGCCTCGCGGGGGCCACCCGCGCCGCCTTCACCGTGCGGGACCACGTCACCGGCTTCGGCAACCTCAGGTAACGACTGTGAGGAGTCAGTGCTGCCAGCCTCGCGGGGGCCACCCGCGCCGCCTTCACCGTGCGGGACCACGTCACCGGCTTCGGCAACCTCAGGTAACGACTGTGAGGAGTCAGTGCTGCCAGCCTCGCGGGGGCCACCCGCGCCGCCTTCACCGTGCGGGACCACGTCACCGGCTTCGGCAACCTCAGGTAACGACTGTGAGGAGTCAGTGCTGCCAGCCTCGCGGGGGCCACCCGCGCCGCCTTCACCGTGCGGGACCACGTCACCGGCTTCGGCAACCTCAGGTAACGACTGTGAGGAGTCAGTGCTGCCAGCCTCGCGGGGGCCACCCGCGCCGCCTTCACCGTGCGGGACCACGTCACCGGCTTCGGCAACCTCAGGTAACGACTGTGAGGAGTCAGTGCTGCCAGCCTCGCGGGGGCCACCCGCGCCGCCTTCACCGTGCGGGACCACGTCACCGGCTTCGGCAACCTCAGGTAACGACTGTGAGGAGTCAGTGCTGCCAGCCTCGCGGGGGCCACCCGCGCCGCCTTCACCGTGCGGGACCACGTCACCGGCTTCGGCAACCTCAGGTAACGACTGTGAGGAGTCAGTGCTGCCAGCCTCGCGGGGGCCACCCGCGCCGCCTTCACCGTGCGGGACCACGTCACCGGCTTCGGCAACCTCAGGTAACGACTGTGAGGAGTCAGTGCTGCCAGCCTCGCGGGGGCCACCCGCGCCGCCTTCACCGTGCGGGACCACGTCACCGGCTTCGGCAACCTCAGGTAACGACTGTGAGGAGTCAGTGCTGCCAGCCTCGCGGGGGCCACCCGCGCCGCCTTCACCGTGCGGGACCACGTCACCGGCTTCGGCAACCTCAGGTAGTACCAGGTGTCCTGATAGTTTGGTTCATCCCTCTAGATGAGGTTACCAACTTTTAACAAGCCCGGCGTGTCCTTGAAGCCCAGACGCTGACTGACTTCTACAGAGCTACAAGAACCCATCCAAGGGTAGGTGAGCGTCGACACTATAAAATGAAATTATTGGCATAAAGGTTTTGTTTGCTGTGGTGGTAATTAAGGACAGTGCCCTCAGTTAGAGTTTTTTGTTAATGCAGACGCTAGCGACTTTTTGTACGGCAGACCTGTAAATAGCCTCTAGCGGATAGTAAGGCAACTAAGAAATTCCATACAAAATCCTAACGCAGTCGCTAGCGTCTGCGTTAAGAAAAACTTATACTAGGGGTACTGGTGAAAACTTAATATGGTTGAAGTTAATCGAAGCTGCTACTACAGGCTTAGGCAATAGATTGGCTGACATCATATCAGTTGCAGGCAGACCATTTGCTAAACATATGCCTCTCTCCAGGATAAGCGACCTGAGCGTTTTCAGAGTCATTGTTTCAATAGTTGAGTTACCATAATCAATACCATAAGTATTTGGTAATGAATTCGGTCTAGACTTATACTCGTAATTATGACCTAGAATGTATTTAATAAAATGGCATAAGTGCCATGGCTCTTACTTTACTACTACTTACCTTAAGTGGCTCTACCGTTTTTGAATGTATGTTATTGAATTGTGGATGGTTGATTGATTCGTCCTTTTCTTACAGAATGCTGCTAGCAGTAAGCATAGTTTGCCTGCCGTTGGTATGCGCGGCATGGGCCAGCGCGTTGTTGCTCGGCAGCGAGTCTGGTACCAGACGGGACGTGCTGAGCTCGGTGCTGGCGGCGGCTGTAGCGTTACACGCCGCTGCAGCTGCGCTCGGGTACATCGCCTTTAACATCAGAGTTAGAGACAACCTCAGACGGTGAGTAAATATATCTATCTATACACTAAACACTTTTGACATACTAACTAATGACGCCTGGAAACCAGGGCTCGGAACCGGTATTTTAAAGACCCAAAAATAACGGTCTTTAACCTGGTAAATAAGTATAAAGGATCCTAAATACCTGGTTAAGACCGTTATTTTTGGGGAAATACCGGTTCAGCGGAACCGTAATGCTAGCGGTCGCCGTAAAAATGTATGGGCAGAAAAACGAGCTGGTTATTTATTTTAACCGAGCCCGGTTGGAAAGCAATGCAACTGGCTGACGACTTGTGCTAAAAGAGCGTTTAGAAGCGAGCAAAGAAAGTTCCTCTAGAGTCACAGTATGCTACTAGTTGCAAGCATAGGTAGTCCTACCATGGGCCAGTGGAGTGAGACCGGTACCAGACGAGACGTGCTGAGCTACCATGTGTCATCAGTATCTTTATAAGTAGTGTAAATATGTTTTGTGTCTATACAGCACTAGCACTTCCACCACCATTTCGTGCAAACTACTTCCGCAAAGTAATGCCTGAATCTATTAAATATGTAAGAGAAGTCACAAAATAGACAAGTTTTAATAAACATTATTTTCATAATGAAGAAATACCTAAGCTTTAAGTTCGAAGTTTTTATCATAAGAATGAAAAAACTTTAAAGAACTTGATTAAAAATATAAATGCTATTTTCCAGAACAATCCTCCGGTGCCTCGGAAAGAAAGTTCCTCTAGCGGACACTTCAATCATAGTCAGTAGCAGCGCCCAGAATCTGTCGCAAATCAACAGGTAACTTCCTTATTCTGCATTTCCTTTCTTGTGTTTAGTGACCAATTTTAATTTTCAAGCTGTCTGAAGTATCTAAATAAAGTGTAAAAGTAAATAGGTATACTTGTTATGAGGTCCAGTGTAGGTATAGACATTTATTACTTTGATCTTCATTGGATTATTTGCGGGTTAGTTTATGCCTAGTAGATAGATAACTAATAGCTTAGAAAAGGGTGACATTTATGGATTAACTTTTGGTGGCTGAATTGTCATAGTTCATTTTTTTATGTCAAGCACGGATATATATAAAAAAAGAAATCTGTGTCAACTAAAGTCGATTTTCTTATTTTCTATCCAAGAATTTAGGGTCTTGGATACTATTATTATTTTTTATTAAAAAAACATACTAACTAAATATTTTGCGGGTAGCAACAAAATAGTACCTGGCCAAAATAGTTGTTTGAATAAAGAACAACACAGATTTTTCTCTCAATAGCAGCGTTCCCCAAATAAATTTGAATTTAAATTTGGAACTAGGTCAGCGTTGGCGTACCACAGCAGCACGGAGCCGGGCCGGCAGCTGCGCAACATCGGCATCTCGGCCTCCTCCACCACCTCCAGGTCTACTACCAAGACCTCCTCCAGTCCGTACAGGTAAGTTTATAACCCCACATTTACACTCAGCCCCTGCCACTGCTCCTGTCGCTGCCGGAAATATTTCCCTAAATACTTCTGCGGCAATAACGACGCAAGTAAGCCTTTATACTTCTTTACTGCTCATCTGGTCGCCTACTATCATCTCTAAAAACATGCAAGTTCCAGTGAGTAAGCGAGACAGCGCAATACATGATGTAAGGCGACATCTCCCTTACTCACTGGATCTTGCATGGTTTGAAGCTGAATGTAAACACTCACTCGCGCTCGCGCTGCCCGTCCTCCGCCAATCTCGGGCTCGCCGGCAGCGGCAGCGGCGCGGGCAGTGACAAAGCGAGGAACCTATTTACGGGTTTTTGGAGGGAAAGTAAACTGTCGCTATTGCCGCGCTCTATTTAATTTCCAAAACTTAGGTATTTTCGAGTGTTTGTGCACAATATTGGTGGATTATTATTCGCAAAGTGTTCGTGAACAAGCGTGAGTGTTGGGAAGTGATACAGTGTCGATTACGTGACTTTTTATCTTTGTCACCAAAATCTCCATGATATAGCTAAGTGAAATTTTTCTACCGCTTCACTTAGCCATCTGACTCAGCAGACTAGACTTACTTACTTGACTGGACTTGACTATTGACTTGAATTTTTGACTCGACTGACTTAAGTAGGACTGAAGAAGATTAATAAATTCAAGAAAGGCCTTAAAGGACTAGATTCCATGGCCGTAAAGACAATTCAAAAAAAAAAAGAACCTATTTACATTCGAGCGCTGCCCACTTCCCTGCCCTACAAGGCTGAGTGTAAACGTGGCAATAGTGTTGACTCTGAATCTATGGCTTTTATAGTTATTAATGGTCCCGGCGAACTTCGTACCGCCTTAAAATTGTTAGTAATATCCTGTTTAGGCGTTGTTGAGTTGTGCCCTTACATTTTGCGATTCATTTTCATATTATAGATATAAAAATCTCACGAAAGCACAGCCTTGGGAAACTGCTAACTAGCAGAGTTTCGTGAACTTTCGTGAGATTTTTGGAAACTCTGTTCTTAGCTGTGCTTAATTTTTACCGTGTGTTGAGCAACCATAAACACCGGAAGATTTTGTATGGAATTTCTTAGTTACCTTACTATCCGCCAAGTGTGTTATACGGATTCGGCATATAAAATTGCTAACGCAGTTGCTAACGATTTTTGCCGATTGTTTCGTGAAAGTCATTAGTACAGTCGGCGACTGACAAATCTGACCCCTGAGTCATAACGGTACCCAGGTACGATACGTCAGTTTACCTGCCTCCATCCTGTACAATAGTTTAAATTTTCTAACTTTCATGGATCATGATCCATGACGAAAGTGCAAATATTGTTTTCGAAATATATATTAGCCTATATATTTACTTTTATGATTTATATATATTATATATAGTCGCAGTGATGGTCAGCTTCGTCACACGAGCACTTCGACGTCGAACTACAACACTAGCGCCAGTGACATGCCTGCCTACCTGAGAGGCTTTGATTCCTCGTTACACTCACGGAAAGATGGTGAGTTTGTCTGGGTTTCTCATTTAACTCATATTAAGTATAGAGGAACCAAAAATGGCGAATCAGCGGGTAATATTGAGCAAATTTGCAAATATTCAATGTAGAAGCAGTCTATAGCCATTTTGACTCGACAAGAATATCTACTCATTTACACACATTTGCACATTGTCATTTCTATCCAAACCTAACTAGTTCATATGTCTCTTTTTTTCTTTTTTGGAAGCCTGACGTTTATGTATTGCGCCATTCGAGTAAAAAAATAAATCCAGTCATTTATGCCAACATCCTTAGTTTTTTTATAATTTGTATTTTATCATAGGATAAACACAGAAAACTCGCGTTTTATAGTTGTTGCTTACTTAAATGCTAAATGAAATTGTCTTTTTTCTTTTTTCCTTCCTTAGTATACGTTGGCCAATAATGATGACTGTAATTACGTCATCAAATTTAACAGTGTGTTAAACTTGAAAGCCTTTTATAATTCATGGGATTTATCTAACATTCACTAGATGAAAGTCGTCGCCGTCGGAAAGCCAGAGAAGAAACAACGGGTGAAACAGAAGAAGCGACTGAAGCGACCGACAGCGACAGCGAACACAGTGCCCGTAGCCTCGACCTCGCCTCCTCACACTCTTCGGATGATGATGAGACCAGCACACGCCGGTCACGATCCAGCCATCCACCTTCTGCTAATAGTAAGTAATCCATACTAATATTATAAATGCGAAAGTCTGTCTGTCTGTCTGTCACCTCTTCACGGCTAAACTGCTGGACCGATTGTCATGAAATTTGGTAGGTATATAGTTAACGACCTGAGGTCAAACATAGGCTACTTTTGGACGCGATATAACCGAGTCCCACGCGGGCGGAGCCGCGGGCAACAGCTAGTAACTAATATGTTCAAAAACTACCAAAATGTATGATATGAAAAAGGAAGGACCTATTATACTTCCCTGTGGTGGATTTAGACGACCATACCAAAGGATAGTACAAAAATAATAGATAAATGAAGCGACAGACAGAGACAGCGAAACAGTACTCGTAGTCTTAAAACATTGCCTCCTCACACTCTCCGGATGATGATGAGACCAGCACACGCCGGTCACGATCCAGCCATCCACCTTCTGATAATAGTAAGTAATAACTAATAAGTAATAACTAATGTTCAAAAACTACCAAAATGTATTATATATTAAAAAGGAAGGACCTATGATACGTCCTTGTGGTGGATCTATGTAGACATACATCCATAGAAAGCAGGATAGTACAAAAATGATGGATCAGGGAAACAACCGACAGCGAACACACCGTAGCCTCGACCTCGCCTCCTCATAATCTTCAGATTATGATGAGACCAGCACACGCCGGTCACTATCCAGCCACCGAACCTCTGTTAATAATAAGTACAAAGTTAAAAAAAACTTAGGAAAGGGACACTGGAAGGAACTAACTGGTTACACCGGGTAAGTGCTAGGATAAAGAAGAAGAATTGCAGTATGTTCAAAATAACATCAGAATGTATAATTTGAAAAAGAAAGGACCTATGATACTACCCTGAGGTGTGGTGATGCAGGAATAAAAACAAACGTGCTCTGTTGGCGCGGACACTGAGCGACTGAGAGAGAAACATACCAATTTAGTGATGTAGGTAGATATCATTTTGTTTTTCTAGCTTTTTCTAGCTCGGCGATCGTGCATCTTCCGATAACTTTTATATGTATTTCTCACTACACAAAGGTAGACTAGTGGGATATTGCATTTTGTCACAGATAATGTCTGGTCTATGGTGCAATAATAAGGTGAAGACGATGGAATATCCCTAAAAAGGTCTGATCGGAATTGTATACAAAGTTACATAGAGCCGATCCCAACTGAAATAAGAAAGAGCGGGTTGAGCCGAAGATACTTCTAGTAAACAAAATTTGTATAGCCATTACGTGGTCGAAACATTTAAAAATAGATAGGTAGGTAGATAAAAAAATATACAATACATTGAATAGAAAAGAAGAAGTGAACAAATTTCAAGTGTTCCCTTACTTTATGTAGGAGGAGCAGCCTCTGGCGGGTTCCTGCCCAACATCGCGGAGGGCGCGCCGCTGGCCGCCGCGCCGCGCTGGCCGCTCGCACGGGAACGTACGTACCACTACGAGTATCACAGAATTTAGAAATATTAACTACTAGCTGTAGCCCGCGTGTGATTCCCTCGGGAACAGTGCTTTTCCCGGGATGAAAGGTACTCTAAGGAACTATGTGTATGCGAAATTTCAGGAAGATTGTTTTAGATAATAAGGCGTGAAAGCGTAACAAACAAACTCACTTTCGCATTTATAATATTAGTTAGATTTACTAGTACCTATGGTATTCTTACCCCACTATCTGTTATATTTCGTACCAGTACCACCAACCTCCCGTCTAAAACAAGCCGTGCTAAGCCTTGGCTCCACCCGCGTGGTACTTGATTATATCGGGACCAAAAGGAGCTTATGTTCGACGCCTGGTCCTTAACTATATCCATACAAAATTTCGTTAAAATCGTAAAAATGTTTAGCCGTGAAAGCAGACAGACTTTCACATTTATAAAATGTTATAAAATTATGTATTGAAGTATGGATAAAGATAAGGCAAGCATGTACAACACTTACACATTTCGGATGGGTAAAAACAGTACCGGCCCTGGGATAGAGTAAAAGGGAGTGGTCGCTTTAGGCGCTAGGTGGCAAAGGGCGCCAAGAAGTATTAAGATTTAATCATCGTTTTAAATTTTAAAAAGCAGTTAAAACATCCTTTTCTTCATCAAACAGAGAATTGCTTATTCTTTAGGCAAAGTAAGTAATTATAAATTATTTAATAAAAACAGTTCGCTCAATGCAATAATCCACTATTTATCACTATTGCCGTTTGAACAGAACCGAATCATCCAGAAATGGGTCGTTGGTCACAAGAGACGGGCTCGGACACGGAAGGGCTGAACCCCAACATGGCGTCGCCCTCCCCCAACCCCCTGCCCCACCCCGACCTCACGTCCGACGTGTACCATCTGAGCCGACATCGAATGAAGCCGTCTATATTGGAGAACGTGCATGACACGTATGTGGCTAGTGTCGACGCTTCCAGACTGCCGATAGATAATAGGTACGTATCGATAGAAGATACTTTATAGCCATGACTACGATTGGTCGGCGTTATTTATCATCGTCCCAGCGTTTGCACAGTTTGCTTCCTAAGCCTGTGACTCAGGCCCAATATACATACCTTTTGAATTGGTCGTTACTATTGACTTGTTGTCATATTAGCTCCTGCATTCTACCTTAGGTACGTGAACTATTGGGTCAGCCGCCATTGTTAGGTTTTAATAAAAAACCTTCAGGCAGGTTGAAATATCGGCCTTTATCCCGGTATCACACCCTTAAACTGGAGGGTGATCTAGCAATAGAGGTGATGAATACTGCCTACGTTCTAATTTTCGAAAGAAAAAAAGTCGCGTATCTGTTTGTATGCGTCTTTATTTCAAAAAAGGCTATTGTTAGTAAATGTTAGGATACTTACAAACAATTTGTTTTTTTTTTTGTTTTTTGGAAAATCCGTCTTTTCTCCGACCACATTACACTTAAGCATAATGAAATCAAAGAGTAGGTATATATAAGAGTATTGAAATGTTCGTTGCAACTAGTATTTAAGGCCTTTTCCGAAACTTGTCTTGGTACTTTTATTTCATATTTGAATCACTTTCTTATCAGATACGGTGTAATGGAAGAGGAGCTCATGTATGGCGTTCTGCCCAACGACAGCGAGAAGCAAGTCCCATACGACCCCAACTACCCCATTTCCCCCACCATGTACAGGCTGCCGACCAATCCCTACGGGTCCAAAACCTACCTCCCTTCAAGAACGTCAGATTACGGTTACAGTCCTACTAAATACCTCAGTCCTGACGCTAATATATATGGATCAAGGGATTTCACTGGAGTAACCACTAGAGAACATGATGGGTATCCTTCAAGAGATTTTCGAGATTCGGGCATTGCAACGATGCTGAAGAATGACTATCAGAGAAAGATGGAAAGTCATTATGGAGGGGATTATGCGGAGAGGATGTCTGAAGGCTCGGATAAACATCATCCACATGATAAATATCTGTTTCCTTATACAGGTTAGTGCAAGTTAAGTGTGGTGAGGTTTTTCACTGATCACATACATGACTCAGGAATTCAACATTAAGCCCATTGTATTTAATCAGCCAGCTTTTAAGTATGATTTTTTTTTATGTAACTATGAAAGCTTTAGTCATGTCTGAGGTAGGTTGTTTGGTATACTTATATTTCTATTATATATTATCTTTATGTACATACCTATTGCATATTTAGCATTTCTGTCACGGTATTAGAAATTCATATAATTTGAAATGATATACTTATCATTATTTATTTCTATGGCCGGAACAAATACCAGTATATCTACATATTGAAACCGTTGTGGTAAATATATATCTATGTATACCCACAAATAAGTATACCTTACCTGGCTTCTAACAGTTTGTATCACCTAATGTAAAAAAATATGTTTTGATTTTGACCTGAAACATTAGTTAAGTATTTATCATATTGCTTTCACTCTTTCTTGAGCTTCGATAAAAGGCAGACTCACACCCATAGTTTTAAAAGTCTGTATAGTCAGTTGTAAAAGTCCATTTTTATAGAAAAATATCTACTTTTCGTTTACTCTTATCTACTTTTTGTTTGCTATCAAACAACTGCATAAATGAACTATTGGTTTGTTAGTGGTACCTATAAGTGGTATAAGTATCTGAAATTTCTTAAAAACTGCTTAAACATATATATGGATTTTTGCAAGTAACTAACTTTTAATAACTAATATTTATCCGCCTGCCTGATCCTACAATAAGGACCGCATCTAAACGGTCTTTTGCCCAAGGTGTCAAATTACAGGCGGCACAAAAATCTGAATGAAAAGCTAATAAGAATTCTAATTCATTTTTCTTTAGAAAATGTCTTCCTAGTCCAAACAAAACTCGTGTGAGTCTGCCTTTGTGTGTGAACAGCTTTTGATCTATTATTTTGCCGTAGCCGAGGAAGACCACGCTACTTTGCGAGCAGTTACCCACTCACCGCAGACCCTAAGTAGTGACCTGGCACACTCAGGTAAATTGTTACGCCAGCTTTTTTGTGTTTTGATTTTTTTTTTTACCTCAGACAATCACTTTTATTTTTGTGTGAAAATATGTAATCCATTTAAAATGTCCTGTGCCCCTAGTATGAGTTTTGCAAACGCAGACGCTAGCGACTGCGTTAGCGATTTTGTATGACAAACCTGTACAGCGCCTCTGGCGGATAGTAAGGCAACTAAGGAATTCCATACAAAATCCTAACGCAGTCGCTAGTCACTGCGTTTAAAAAAACTCAAACTAGGGGTACTGATACCTATGGCTACTATTTTTGAACCTCGTAACTTTATCTACTTAGGTACCTAATCATAATTTTAAAAAAATTGGAGACCGCGCGCAATTTCATAATCTATGCACGTAACTAACCCATTTTAAGGTCATAGTTAAATAAATGCAAGTTAAATAAGTACCTACGCAAATGTAGATTTTATTATAAATCCGATCACGATGAGATAGAGAAATTAAATAACCTTAGGTACAATGTACTAACTTACCCAATACCTAAATGTTTTTAAATCAGGTGAATCTCAACCGCAAATGGGGGCGCCACTAGCAAGCATGGGAGAAACCAGCGAGTGAGTTATCATTTTGATAAATATTTGTTTTACTTTATTTTTAAGCAACTTAACTCGAATAAAATACATTCCTAGTGCATGTCTTTGCATGAACATATAATTATTCACTGTTAGTAGTTGGATTAGGTACTCGCCTAAGTACCTGTTTATTTCACCAATTATGTTGAATGAGGGAATCGCCAAATGGGGAAATCATGACATAGGCGATGCGGCTAGCAACCCATCACTATTGATTTCCTGTTTCAACTACCATTATGCTAAACGTGGCCTAAGGTCTTATGGCCCTAGGCTCTGTCTACCCCGCATGGGATAAAGACGTGATTATATGTATATGTATGTTGAAAGTAAAAAATTAATAAACGATAATTGAATCAACTAAGTACTATATTTCGACTCAACCAACCGAAGAAGTACCTACTTATTAACAAGACCATAGCTTTATTATATACTACTGAGTATATGAGTATACAATAAATCTGTGTTTGTATGTATATACTTTTAAATAATCTTTACTACTAAGTATTTAATATATTTTATATATAGACCAATGTAATCGTCATTGAAAATTAGTTACTTATATCGTAATATATTTTTTCTGTAACTTATTTATTTTATTTAAACCTTTATTGCACATAATACAATGTATCGCACAACTTAACTAATAAATAGAAACCATTTGGTGGAAGGGAATTTGCATCCAGAGAAATCGGCTTACAGGGTACCAGAATAGTTATTAACTTAGTGAGCATTAAAACCACATGGCTTTTTCATATCATACGTCCTCGTTATAAGAGTTACAGGTATGTCAACACATCTTTGTGTGCGGCGTTTACTTCAATTTAAACCTACGCGACTACAACTCATTAACTAACCCGTAACGCCATGTATAAAGAAAGATGTGTAAAAATATCTGTTACAAAGTTGTAATTTAAAATTGTCTAGATGGTGGCGGTTGTATGAGAAACACTCACTGTAACTCATCTTTTGCTTTGCTAACTGGTGGTGTTGCCGTGCGCAAAAACATCGATCACCGTAGAGAGGAGGTAACTAAATATTTTGTGCATGATTTCATCATTTTCGTTTAATTTGAAGACCGTATATACTATTCAAAATGCAATTATCTTAGACTGAAATCTCAATCACTCCCTATTTACTTATATTGTGATTTTATTTATACTATCACATTACAATATCTATGGGAGCATGGTACTGTTCATATTAAGAACATTTTAGAGCTTTTTATTTTACCAATCGATATTAATATACATCCAATACAAACATATAAGGTGAACACAAATCAACTGCAAATATTTTAAGGGTAGATACAGACAGACCACTATTTTGAACAACTTTTCCAAATAAACTTATATCCAAATATGAAATTTTTTTTTTCAGTCTCCATACTAAACTAGATCAGCTGATTCTCAATTTGTATGGGAGGTCAAATTTTTTTTTTCATATTTCGATTTAACTTTATTTGGAGAAGTTGTTCAGAATAGCGGTCTAAATCAGCCCTTAAAATATTTGCAGTTGATTTGTGTCCATCTTATATATATACATAGGTACAATAAACTTAAAATACCTAAGTACAACGCAGCGAAACCGCGGGCATCAGCATAAAGAAAGTAATTTTAGCATTAACTTGTTATCAAAAATGTACCTATCTAATAAGCTACTTAGCCACCAACCTACCTATGTGAAAAAAATACATGTATTTATATTACAGGAAATCTACTACTGAAGAAGATGCAGAGACCAGAGTATAGCTCAAGAAAAGTACAAGATTTCCTATGAATCTCAATAGCTATTAATTTTAATTTAATTGTATTCTAATTAGTACATAATCTAAACAACTAGCATTAATTTTGCAAAGACTGTTGTATACAATCAGTACCCACTGCCATAGTGTAGCGAACTATTTAATTTGTATTATGGTTTAAGTAGGAAAACAAGTGGTTTACTGAAGTAAAATAATAATAAACACTAATTTTACGTGAGAATCTATTGTAAATGGTGGATGTCCCCAAAACTTGTAGGTAATGTTGACCTTCACATGCTACGATTATTTGTCGCGCCATCTGTCATCTCAGTTACGAACTATTTTTATTTGGTCACGTTTTTCATAGATTTTGATGAAAAACTTGAATGTATAAAGACTTCTCAACGTATATAGACGTTACGTCTGACCTTATGTAATAGTCATCACGATAATTGCGATAAAATATCTCTCAAATAAACGATAACATTACTACCTACTTCAGTCGGTCTCATGACCACTAAGCATTGGTGCAATAGTTAGACAACGCACGTGACAATCAATTTACTTTTTTTTTCTATGAATATACAAATGCGTAAATAAGTACATACATAAAGCAAAAACTGTTTGAATAGTGTAGTGTAATATGGTTGATATAAACAAATCAATACCGGGAATAGTGCAAAAATGTTTTCTTTTGTAATTTTTTTTACAATATTTATTTGGAATATTATTAGGTATTATTTGGAATATATTACATCCATAGTCGACCTGTATATAATAGAGTAGGCCTTATATAAAACATTCTCAAATCTTTCGAAGATTAAACTTATTGTAGGTAACATGACTTAACTGCTGCATTTTATTTGAGATTATTTTGAATTTTAATATTATTAACACTTCGCAGAATATATCTTTTTTTTTAGATATCTTTGGTCATAGGTATACATTTAGAAGACACGAAAATGTTTTAGGTATTTTGGTTACATATTTAATAGTTTCGACTCGACTAATTACATCGTATTTAATAGATTCTAAAACTATACTCAAGCAATGAAGTGTTTTCCTACAATAAATAAGTATAGTCATCACAGAAAAAAAGACATCAAAGTATCTAAGTACTTAGTGATGATGAAGAGTAGAAGAGTAGATAACGTATTTTTTCATTTCCAAAACTTCTAATTTGATCATCGCCTTTTATAGATTTATATTTGTATAGAACTTTAGAAGTACTCAACTTGATAAAATTTAATTAATGTTTTGAATAAATTATAATACGCAGTTTGTGTGTACATACGAAGAGTGTTGTTTGTGTGCGTTTGAGCAATTTAACGAAGAGTCCACCTATTTTTTATGTAAATAATAGATTTTTACACTTTGTAGCGGTTAGTTAAGTAGACAATGTAAGAAGAAGCTTTATTTAGATAAAACTAGATCAGATTGCCATAATAATTGTTTAATGAATTTTGTATAATGCATGTGCCGTGTGTTTGGAGGTTACAAAAATTAATTTATATTTATTCAGGCAGTAACAGTAGTTGTTTGAGACAGTATATTTATTTAAGAGGACCTATTCCTTTCTGTGGGTAGTATAGTTAATTATAATTTACCTACTATAAAATGTATCAACGTATTTTGATAACGAGATCCTATGCCATTGCCATACTGGCAATGACTACCATCATCATCGTCGCCGAAGATAATATTGGTACAGTCAACAACGTTATTTTGTCTTTATACCGAAGGCTTCTTTATAAAATTAATTTTCCTCAAAATATTTAAGAATCCTGTGCACTAATCATCTTTGCTGACTGTGCAGTACTCTTACCACTACCTACCTACTTCATAAACGCAGACGCAAGCGATTGCGTTAAGATTTTGGGTTTATTCCCGGCCGTCCCCACTGGGGACGAGTGGAAAAAAAAAAGTTTCGTTCGTCCCCAGTGGTGACGATTGGCACTTTTTATTTCCCACTCGTTCCGCTATAGACCGAGAGTCAAAATACAAGAGGGTTTCAATAAGAGATTTCACGGTTTGTTAAAATGCTTAAATTACGCTTTTCTAAGCAAGACTGTCAATGGTTTTGATTGCAAGCAACTAAAAAACCGAGGTAATTAGGACAGTATTAACGAATTTACAATAATTCTTGCAGTGCGTATCACAGATAATCAACCTATTTACAATAATTCTTACAGTTTTAAGCTGCGTATCACAGATAATCAACTTATTTATTAGGTAACAATTCTCGCAGATCTATGGAGCGTGTCACAAATAATCAACAAATTAAAATTATTTATGTACCATACTTATTATGTATAACAGATAATCAACAAATTAAAAATATTTAACTACCATAATTATTATTGGAAAAATTATGTATCACAGATAATCAACCTATTTACAGTTATTATTATTACAGTTCCTAAAACAGTTTTTGAAAAATGTTATAAGTTATGTATAAAAAAAAATGACTGATCACAAAATTATCACTTTAAATGATTTAAAAAAATAAACATTTTAAAAGTAAACTGTAAAATTCAATGTTGACAATGTAGATGAGTCTACATTGTCAACATTGAATTATTGTAAATTCGTTAATACTGTACTAATTACCTCAGTTTTTTAGTTACTTTCAATCAAAACTATTGACAGTCTTGCTTAGAAAAGCGTAATTAAAGCATTTTAACAAACCGTAAAATCTCTTATTGAAACCCCCTATTATTTTGACACTCTCGGTCTATAGCGGAACGAGTGGGAAATAAAAAGTGCCAATCGTCACCACTGGGGACGAACGAAACTTTTTTTCCCACTCGTCCCCAGTGGGGACGACATGGTGGGGACGACCAGGAATAAACGAGATTTTGTATGGAATTATTCTTAGCTATTTTACTATCCGCCACGGGAGCTGCACAGGTTTTCCATACCAAATCGCTAACGTAGTCGCAAGCGTCTGCGTTTATAAAATCTCATATATTAGGGGTACAGAATGAAGGGGTATGATGTAAATTTATGACGCAATATTTGTAATTATTATTGTATGAGCGAATGTTTGGGATCTATAAATTTATTAGGAACCGCCTGTTGTCATTTACATTCCTTCGATATGCTCAGAAAACGCTTTGTGTTAGACTATAAAGCATTTTTATTCGAGTTTTTACTGACTACATTCCATATTGTAATTAATTTATTCCGAAGTTTTGTAAACTTTGTACGTAGTATTGTCGACATTGTGAATTTTGTTTATACTCAAATAAAAATATTTTATTGCTAATTTATTTTAGTTTTCTTTCCACACCAAATAAGTACAATTCGCGTCAAATAAGTTACCTAAAACTGAAATGATGTAGCAGATTTTAACATTTGCACGGCCCCAGCCCGTAACACCCCGTTTCAGTTCAAGTTATTTGCCGGGAACTGTACACGTACCTAGTGCCACAAAAGTTTTTCTTCGCATGCCTACCGATCTTTCATCTTACAGCGATTCGCTAATGGCTTCATCATCTAAGCCTTTTCCCGGTCACATCCCCAGCCGTATAACGTCGAAGCCCGGGGTCGCAAAACGTCATTATTTTTTGCCCATCATGCACGAGGTATCTTAATATTCGGCATTTAATTTATGACCGGCCGTCTGCCTGACGTAATCAGTTGTTAGCGAGACAGGTTTTTATCTGCCCCCAACTGAACATTCAACCATATTTTAGATTGTTTCAGCAAGCCAGAACCAAAATTAATAATAAAATAACCTTTTCTCACTAGCGCCAGCGCAGCGCGTCTGCAAGCGTGTTGACGACCAACGATGATTTTATAAATACGGAAAACATAAAACCGAAACTACTACAAAACTTTTATCTATTTATTCTTCAACATACATAATATCTACATTTGCACAAATAATGTATCATTTATTTTAACTTAGAATTACATCAGTAGACCGATGCTTATGACTGATATAATACTATAATCCACGATTTGTTCCACACCACTAGATGGAGCTGCTACTGTGCCAGATACTGAACTTGGGGCACTATACACGAGATGTATATTTCATTTCTTAATAAACAATCCATAGTAGCCAAGAACCTTATGATACTCTATGGATATGACTTTACAAGTACAATAAATTAGTAAAAGGGAAGCAAACTAATATTTACATTTGGAAGAAACAATTACTTTCTTTTAAACATTTGTTTCTGATAAGAAAAAACGATAAATATGAATCCTGATTTATCCAAAATAGATATCGGCTACAATAACATTGTTAGGAAACTTTCAACATGCTGTAGTAATATGTAACATGATTTTATAACTACGTTTACAATAAGAATGTGTCTGTTATTGAAAAATATCTTACTCTATGCCAAAGGTATAATAATTTATGTACAATATTATGTATCACTCGGGCTATTGACTTGACAAACCAATCAAAGCTTCATAAAAACTGATTAGGTCTCATGGAATGTTTTAAGCCTTTAACATAACAATTAGACAACATCATTGCAATAGTTGAGAACTGATTGATATTTCTATATGAGTCAAAAAGGTATTTTATACAATGTGTATCTAAATTGTTCAAAAAAGGACCTGCCAACTGAAGTTACACAACACAAAACCTATATTGTAAGTAAATATGTCAAAAAACACTCCATACAAACAAAAGCGGTCAAAATCTGCGACCTTAGCACAAAATGCAGTAAATAAGTTACAAGTCTAACAACATCAATTACAACTAGATAATATTATGAATGGTATAATTTGTTTACAAATATATTAAAGTGCTAAGATCAGATTTTTTACAATTTATTGAAATTAATTAACAATGTAAAATAGCACACATCAAGATATATGCATTATATTGGACATACACAAGTCTCTGAAGGTATTTGATTGCAATTTCTTTGATATAATTTTGATTGTTTTATTCAAGCACTGAATACATTGAGTTTTTAAGTAATGATGGAGGATAAGGCTGGAGCACTCCAGTGCAGAGGTACACTGAAAATAAAACATAATCATCAAATTTATAATAATAATATTGACATCAAATTTTTTCCTGAGTGTTGCTGCAATAATATTTCAATTTATTTAGTAATATTGATAATATGAATAGCAATGATATTCAATAGTTTGCAATACTATTGATTGAGCTATTTGAACCTACAATCAATATACATTTAAAAATTCTAAAACCTATTCATAGTTTACACAATGATTTTTTGCAGCTAAGAAAAGTTAGAGAGACAAAGACATTAGGCCCTCTTTTGATAATTTAGTTACCTTTTAGAACATCTACAGAATATATATGGTCGAATTGAGAATCCTCCTTTTCTTTTGTAGTCAGTTAGAAATGATTATGTATCAGTATACATAGCATGTGAAAAGATAAATATAAAGGCTATGGGTAATAGTATACTGCAGTTAATGTATAAGAAAGAATCTACAAGGGTGATTAACACCATTTATAACTCAAGACCGACTAAACATACTTGGTTTGATTTCACATACTTAATGGGAGGGGATAATTGGGAATAACAGGCTACTTTTTATTTTTATCCTAAATATTTAGCCCTCTAGGCAAATAGTAATATGAATAAATTTTTACTTTTTGTATCAAATGTGTTAATCTGTTGTCTGTATCAAGTGCGAGTGGAACTCGCGCACGAAGAAATCCATACTATTATCTATACAAAACAGCAAAAAAAAACAGGATTGTTGTACGGGAGCCCCAATCAAATATTTGGTTTACTCATTTTTAGGTATTTTTTATAGCAGCAAGAGAAACACATCTGTGAAAATTTCAACTGCGTCTGGTATGGACGGAGGGACAGATAGCGGAGTCTTAGTAATAGGGTCACTTTTTCACCCTTTACGTACAGAACCCTAAAAACAAGTTTTATTCATAAGCGATGTTTAGTACAGTAGGCCTTTTTACACAGATTTCTATGTAATGCACTGTACAATGTTCTCACACATACAACTGAAATGAGGCTTTGAGTGGTATAAGCACACAAGCAGGTAGGCTTTATTGGCTCAATGAATAATTTGTCTAGTAAGTTTGATTAACAAATAATGACTAAACATTTAAACAAATATTACTTAAATATTTTATACTCACACTTAAATTCAAAGTATCTTCTTCTGGTTAAGTTACTGGCTGCCCATTTTAACTTTGGAGGTCATGTATATACCAACGATAAGCCCGAATAAACCAATAGCTGATCCAAAGATTTCTATGATCAGAATCTTGACAAAGAGGGCTGCATTTGCTGCATCTGCAAGTGCGGCTCCTGAGCCCACAATTCCCACAGCAATCCCACAGAACAAGTTGACCAGGCCTACAGCTAGACCAGATCCGAACAAGATGTATCCAGCCATGAAATTGGTTGCTTTGACCTTAGCATCAGTTGTGTTCTCATCATATCTCTCCAACATGCCCGACAGCACAATAGCAGTGATCAAACCATAAATTGCAACTGCTTCGCAGAAGATGACGGAGATCAAATTCTTGGTCTTGATCCTGGGAGCCTTGACACCTCCGCCCACTATGCTTGTTCCGGTCGTGTGGATTCCCATTGCAGCACCCACCACGGATAGGGCCACGGCTAAGGATATTCCTAGCGCTCCCCACATGTAGGGAGAAGTGTTTTCGAGGAACCATCCTATGCTGATAAGCTCACCCTTTCCGGAGAACAAATAAAATCCAGTGAATATAATGAAGGCAACAGTCGCGAGGAGCACAAACAGGTACGATAAAAAGTATCTCATTTTGAGATATTTTGTGAATAAATTGGACCTTTTTACCCGTTTATTCCCGATAGGGACGGCCTTTTCGCCCAATTTTTTCCCTGACAGAAAACTAAAAATCGAGAGGTCTTGTGATCACAAGATGTCAGAGACAATATAATGTTGCCATTTTAAAATAACACATTTTATTTCATTCGTTCACTATTACAAAGTCCGTGTCCGTGGCACGGATTCGTTCCGTTGTTTATTACTTTATTCGCCTTGTTTGTTCACATATTTTAAAGGTGCCTACCTTTAAAATATGCAGCAAACTTTGACGGGCCGCAGCGTGACGGGTCGCATCGCAAAAATCCTTCTAAATCGCTCCCGTGCTCCTGACGCTCCCGTGTATTTTGTATGAACTAACGCACACTGACGAGGCGGGCCGGGCCGCATAAATCCACCCCGTCAAAGTGTGCTATAGCAGGCGGATTGCGCGCACATGCGTGCCGGGCCGAATCGCACAAATCCGTCGCAAATCGCACACTTTGACGGGGCGAGCCAGGGAAGTCTACGTCCTACCGTCTAAGTACTACCGTCTCTTAAATCCATGCAAAGAACGATTGAGTAAGCGAGACGGCGCAATTCAAGATGTATTGCGCTGCGCATAAATCCGCCGCGGATTTTACTCACTTGTTTTGAGCCTGCTTAAAATCATCTAAGCTAAGGTGGCTTAGCGGGTGGTCCCCGTCCGGCACGTGTCATGCACGCCTACTTGGCAAATCCAGTATATAATACTGTTTTTACTAATCCGCGGAGGAGACAATAAGACGCAAAGCGTTAAAAAAAATTTAAAGTGACAGTGACAGCAACTGCCGAGTGACCATCATTCAAGTCAAAACAAAAGTCAAACTCAAATCCGTCAAATCAATCATTCATTCATTCATATCAGTACCTATTTAGGTTCATTCGAATCCAGGGCCGTAAAACAATTATAAAAAAAAATGACTTAGGATGAGGTCTTTTTTTTGGAGGGGGAGTTTTTGGAGGGAAAGTAAACTGTCGCTATGTCCGCGCTGTATTTAATTTCCAAAACTTAGGTTTTTTCGAGTGTTTGTTCATAATATTGGTGGATTATTATTCGCAAAGTGTTCGTGAACAAGCGTAAGTGTTGGGAAATGATACAGTGTCCATTACGTGACTTTTTATCTTTGTCACCAAAATCTCCATGATATAGCTAAGTGAAATTTTTCCACCGCTTCACTTAGCCATCTGACTCAGACTAGACTTACTTACTTGACTGGACTTGACTATTGACTTGAATTTTTGACTCGACTGACTAAAGTAGGACTGAAGAAGATTAATTAATTCAAGAAAGGCCTTAAAGGACTAGATTCCATGGCCGTATGAATATAAAAAAAAAAAAAAATTTTTGGAGGGAAAGTAAACTGTCGCTATGTCCGCGCTGTATTTAATTTCCAAAACTTAGGTTTTTTCGAGTGTTTGTGCTTAATATTTGTGGATTATTATTCGCAAAGTGTTCGTGAACAAGCGTGAGTGTTGGGAAGTGATACAGTGTCGATTATGTGACTTTTATCTTTGTCACCAAAATCTCCAAGTTATAGCTAAGTGAAATTTTTCCACCGCTTCACTTAGCCATCGGACTCTGACTCACTTGACTAGACTAGACTACTGACTGGAGACTAGACTTGACTAAAGTAGGACTGAAGAAGATTAATAAATTGAAGAAAGGCCTTAAAGGACTAGTTTCCATGGCCGTAAAAAGTATTAAAAAAATATTTAGGTTCAGGCCCTATTTCATTCATCAATCACAAATCAATCAAATCAAACATTTTGTCAAACATCAAACACAACCAACACAACCACAACTGTCTTGTCTTCGAATGTGGAGTTTTTAATTTTCTTGATTTTTCCTTAGTATATTTGGTTGTAGTAATGTGAAAGCCCCATGTTATTTTAAGCTCTGTGCATAGTTTAGGGTGTGAATTGTTGAAAAGATGGAGTACTGAGACAACTATGAAGGCAATGAAATCGTCACACCAAAATGTTGTCAGTATACGCTCGATTTATTGTTCGCCACTCTTACCTGTTTCTTTTTATCTTGAGCGTAGTTTCCACCATTCTTACTGTAATTCCCCTGGTCTGCCGCGACCTGCCTTCTTTCTCGGAACCACTTGTTGGCTTCGAAACTCGCGGAACAACCTTAGCGCATCGATTCATCGCCTGGGAAAACCTAATTTACGAAACAAGGCCTTCACGCAAATTGGCTGTAAACCCCAAGGAAATCGAAGAACAAATCCGTATGAATCAAACGTACTACAACAAAACAAGACAAGACAAACCCAGATCGGGACATGGACGCGCAGGTAAAAACAAAAATCGAAAAAAGAAAAAGAAGCCTAAAATTAACAGCACGGGTTTCGAGAAAACATTTTTCGACTCTCCTGACGTAAATATATCCAATGGCCATGTTCATTGGGGCTATGGTAAAAATATGTCTCACGAGAGTGAGAATGCTATAATCAATAGAGACCACATTCGCAAACAGTGGATATCATTGAAAGAATTGCAACTGAAACCTGGCAAGCCCATTCGTCATAATTATGCTTCTGGATCGTGTGGAGCACCAGTGTTTGACTATGCACATTTAGTTGTTACTAGTACAGATAACACATCATTGTTGACATATTCAAATATAGTAAGGATGTGTAAATTGCAAACATTTCTTATAGAAGTAGGAGAGATAGAATATTACAAAGTGTGCCAAAGGGCAAGACGTACAGATAAGCTGTGCTGTCCAATATGGAGTGTGCCAAATTATATAGCTTTAATATCTGGCAAGAGTTCCTGTGAGAACTTGACTGAAGTGGATGTGAATAAGACTGTAACAATTTTGAAGAATTGTGCTGGATATTTCCATAATTTTACATTAATGGCCTCATGTGACTTAGACCGTTGCAAGGTTCCAAAGTATTGTTCCCAACATAACGCCATCTACAATATGCTGTTTTACCTAATAGATTCAGATGCTTTTTCACCTCCAGAGTACTCTCAGACTTTTGTCAGAACTTCAATGATATTCTTGCCATTGCCATACAGCAGTACCTCATTACCTTACTATGAAAAATTACAAAGTTCAAATTTATCTTATGATACTCTTGTTATACCAGCTATAGATTTTGGATTAAAAAATGCACTTTTTGACTTATGGATAATACAAGATGCCTGGTTAATAGCTCTTGGTGGAGTTTTTGTATTTGTAGGTGTCTGGTTCTATAGTAAATCCATAATTCTCACTTTGCTGTTGTTTACAGCAATTACATATTCACTTGGGATAGCATACTTCTTGTATGTTTATGTGTTCAATTTAGAATTTTTTCCCTTTATGAATTTATTAGTTGTAGTTATTGTAATAGGAATTGGAGCTGATGATGCTTTTATCTATGTCAAAATATGGAGTATGATAACACAGCAGCTCATAAAAGATAACATAGCTACTGAGGAAAATTATTTGACTAATCTTAAGAATGTCTCTAGTGCCGGAGAAACTATTCTTGTACAAATCCTAGAAGAAACTTTAAAACATTCTATTGCAACAATTTTCATAACTACTTTGACAACTGCAATTGCATTTTATGCTTCTTATGTGAGCTACATTCCAGCTATCAACTGTTTTAGCGTTTTCGCTGGGACAGCTGTACTTGTAAATTTTTTTCTAATGGTCAGTTGGTTACCTGTGTCAGTATTTATAATAGATGTTAAAATATCTTTAAATAAGGGAAAGATTTTTGATATAGTCTATAAAACTGTTAATGAGGTTTGGGAAGATATCAGAGTTTGCATGAGTAGGTTTATTATTGTCTGTGTTACAAAACTGCACATAGTGTTTGTTATAATATTAGGTGCTATTGGTATTTACAGCATTGTTGTAGTTTTCTATTACCCTGGTCTTCAGCTACCAGAGTCAAAAGAGTTTCAACTTTTTCAAACATCACACCCATTTGAACAGTATGATATAGAGTATAAAGATAAGTTTCTATTTGAAAAATTTGGTAGGGATGTTGGCACAGGTAGTAAAATGCCTCTCAGATGGATTTGGGGTGTAAAGGCAATTGATAATGGAAATCATATGGATCCTTACTCTACTGGGCATATAGAGTTTGAAGACAGCTTTTCAATATCTGATCCTAAATCTCAGAAATGGCTTTTAGGGTTTTGTTCTAGGATCAAGTCTCAGCCTTTTTACCAGCAAACCTTGGGTCCTTTATTGCCAAATTGCTTTATTGAAAGTTTCAGAGTATTTATGAGCAGAAGATGTATTGATTTTATTGATAAAATAAATAGGTCACCATGTTGTGAATCATCACGTTTTCCATACAAAAGAGATGTTTTTGATACATGCATAATTCAAGCTATGGAATCTTTGTACCAGACTCCCAGCACACTTTTTATGCCTGGTGTTGCAGGCCCTAAGTTCTTTAGGACTGAATCGCCATCTATTGCAGCCATCGTGATAGAGTTCGAAAGTGTAGTCCCATATTCCATGTCTTACAAGACTATGAATCATTTCTTCAAACATATGGAAAATTGGACACAACACGAATTGCAGTCTGCTCCTCCAGGAATGTCATGTGGGTGGTTCCTATCCGATCTTCAATTTTATGATTTGCAATCAACCCTCGCCAGTGGAACCGTTACTGCTTTACTATTGTCTGCAGGCTTAGGGTTCGTAGTTCTCATTCCAGCTACCTTCAGTTTCATCGTAAGTATTTGTGCGCTAACAGCAATCGTATTTTCTTCAACTGTTACTATAGCTGTTTTGGTTTTGAGTGGTTGGAAATTGAATATTTTGGAAAGCGTCGCCATTTCGACTTCAGCAGGGTTGGCGGTAGATTTCAGCCTTCATTATGCTTTGAGTTATTCAAACGCTAGTGGGTCAAAGTCTGCAAGAGTTAAATATGCATTAACTTCGTCTGCAGGGCCAACCGCAGCAGCGGCATTAACCACTTGCTTCGCCGGCATATTTCTGTTACGATCAAATTTGCTGCCTTACTCTCAAATTGGGACATTTTTGTCTTTGATAATGGCTATCAGCTGGATTTACGCTACATTCTTCCTTTGTTCTATGCTCTATATATGTGGTCGGAATAATCTTAAAGAACCTCCGACAGACGACAGGAAGTCTGTATCGCGCGTCAGCTCCATTTGCTCAGGAGTACCGAACCTAGAGAGTCATGAGCTGGAGCACTTGGCTGACAGTAATCGTACAAACCTTACTCACTCTCAAAGTCATTCAAGTGTTAGCGCAACAACTGTAGTTTTACATGATGATTATGATAATTCACATAATAAAGTTGATACTAGAACAGCAAGCAATATCAGTAATTTAGCTTGTTACAATGACTGAATGTTAGATTATTTACATAACTAGATGATATATATAAAAACCAATGTATTTCTGGAACAGTATTAAGTATGTACTAGATTTTGTTGATCTCACGTATTTTTAGTATATTATTTTGTACATTTGTAAATACTTGTAAGTTTTTGACAAACCTCAAGGTGTAGTAATGATTACTGTGACAATAATTATCACGTAATGGTCCTCTAACACTAATATAAGATCTAAACGAGCTTAGCTTGAGACTTTATATTTTCATTGTTTTATATTATTTAAAATAATTGTGTATTGATTATCCATCTATAGATCTTATTAGTTCTTTTAGTCAGGTTAAGTTGTTAATTACTACATTTTTCACTGTGACCTATATCCAAAACTATACATTTGTGTTAGATTAAGAATATTTGCCATGATTAATTATAATGTAGGTTAATATGTGAATTACTTAAATATTATATTTTTTCCACGGGTAGGTACTACTCGTATTAATCAAGATATGTGATTTGTCAATTCAAAAATAGAAAGAAATATTTTATAATTAATTATATAACTAGCAATTATCGTCACTTCTGAGCCATATAAGAGTATTTATAGTGCTCAAGTTACATTAAAATTGCAATCCACGGTTTTAGTATAAGTGCCCAAAACTATGTTGCCCAATAACAGTAGATCAAAGTTCTATCTATGAATGTGTTTTTTGTTGCGCAACGCGACGTGGTGCGCTCTTTTTATTATTTTTAATAAATCTATTTAAGGCGGAATCTATAACACGCACGTGAGCGAGGGGACACGATAACTTACCCTGCACTGCGTGGAGTTCGGCCGCGTGAGCAGCTTGGCAAGTCGTTTTTGCTTGTATTGTACTTGTACCTATTTAGGACTACCGCCACATTATACTACCTACCTACTACTATAACTACTGCTATAGTGCAACAAACGTCGCATCGCGCAGCGAAAGAGCAAACACGGACTGCAGCCGGACAATTTGGGTGTAAACTAACGTTATCAGAGTTAACGATTGACCTCTGTTTGCTGGAGGTAACGTTTAAACAAGCCCTGTCTTTATCGGGAAAAAAAGCCGCCTGCAGTGCGTGTATGTTGGCTCTAAGTGCGTATAGACCTAATTCTTCCGCTTCGCCGGAAATATATTTTAATAAAAAAAATATTTCTTTATACCTACTTAATTATTTTGTGAAAAATCACATAAGTTTTGTTTTTTTTTTACAGACTGAATGTTGAATCTCATTTAGAAACAAAACGCACAAAACTATTAAATTATATTATCAAAAGAAATATTTTTTAGAATTGCTAGCTGATGATTCCCAGTAAGAAATGTGTATGATGTCATCATGGCTTATAACTATCATTCAAAGTATTGTCAAAGACAAAACCTTAAAATATCGGTGAGCCATGCCAAGTAATCACAAGTGTCAAAGTTTAAAATTTCTCACTTTTACTATGTCTACTTTTCGGAAGAATTATATGAATTTGAAATGCAAAAATAAGCCAAAGAACGTAAGTAATTATGAAAACAAAAGCAAGAGAAAGAAAACGACTCATTGGAGAGAAACAAAATAAAACAAAAAAACTTTTATTTTAAAATTTAAAGCCATTGTTTTGACATTTGTAACGAGGAAAAAATAAAAAATAAGAAACTAATGCATTACAAAAATGGAGTTTTTGGAGGGAAAGTAAACTGTCGCTATGTCCGCGCTGTATTTAATTTCCAAAACTTGGGTTTTATCGAGTATTTGCGCCTAATATTGGTGGATTATTGTTCGCAAAGTGTTCGTGAACAAGCGTGAGTGTTGGGAAGTGGTACAGTGTCGATTACGTGACTTTTATCTTTGTCACCAAAATCTCCAGTTATAGCTAAGTGAAATTTTTCCACCGCTTCACTTAGCTATCTGACTCTGACTCACTTGACTAGACTACTTTTTGACTTGACTAAAGTAGGACTGAAGAAGATTAATAAAATGAAGAAAGGCCTTAAAGGACTAGTTTCCATGGCCGTAAAAACTATTTAAAAAAAAATACATAGATGCCCGCCGTGCTAACTAACCCTACATGGCCATTTTATTAATACGCCGGCTCAACAAGAACTGATCATTACACTAACTGACATTATTTATTTGCACTAAAAGCTATGCTATCGCAACGCCTGCCGAGAAGAAAATGGTACTAAAAACTGCTATCGCCTTGACTGACAAATAAAGACAAGTCCCCACTTTTACCAACGGGTTGCTTTATCTATAGACTTCTTGAACTATCCCCACTTATTGTGACCAATATTATCAGTCGTTATCGTTACACATTATAAAGTTCTGGTGATGAATTTGTCTTTGTTTCGGAATATTGTTGTCTTGCGTTTATTTTACGAATTTCAAAATATATTTTAATCTATTTTATTATATATTAGAGTGCATTAAACATATTCCATAAAATCAAGCCTCTATCAATTCTTCAAATATAAACTTTAACTTCGGTGTGTTTCAGACTGTATGCCATATTTTAGACAAAAGCATATAAATTTGTTTTGTAGAATAACCTAAGAAATGCGATATTAATTGTACTTTTGCAACTAAGTAACAATGGCACTAAGTAACTACTTATCATAAGAGCTAGTAATATTAACGTAATCGTGTAAAACAAAGAATGACTTCGTCATTGGCCACCTTGTTTCTTAGAAAAAAGTCACAAAATAGGTACTTATATAAATTAAATATTGTAAATTAAAAGAAATAAAATGTTAACTTTTGTAGAAAAGATCTTTTTTCATTTCTCATACTCGGAAAGTAGTGTTTTCCTGTAGGTCGACCGCCTATCTCGATTCTATCCTCTCGTAATGGCTACTTGTATCGCTTTCACCACATTTCGATCTGTTATACGCTTTAAAAAAAAAAAATTTTGCCAATGTTAACAAAAAAAAATTTTTTAAGCGTTTTGTGCGTTAGACGGAACGAAATGTGGCGAAAGCGATACAAGTAGCCATTACGAGAGGAGATAATCGAGATAGGCGGTCGACCTACTGATCTGAGTATAGGGTGGAAAACGCTTCATGCCCTCCCACGGGCCGAAAAAACCCATAGTAATCACTTTCTTCCTTAAGGCGGGAAAGAAATTTCAAAATTAGAACATAATTTTGCTTGTAAATTTGGAAGGAAATCGGCAAATTTCAACAACAAAAAAAAAATGTGAAGTGTAAACAACCAGTGTTAATTTAAAAAATATTTATTAGGGTCAGCACTCACTAAGAGCAAATCATTTTCTGATAACACTAAAATATTCTTCTTAACTAACTTCATGAATATGGGCATACAGTGAAAAATAAACTCATGTACAAACGCGACGGTCCGGAACATCACGTTAAGAGGTTTATTTAATTTTTCATTTTTTGTTTTTAAACAACCCGCTAAAACCCGCTAAAACAGTTGACCCTCTGCAGTGCTCTTGGTGTGCGCTGATCTTAAGCGGAACGGAGAAGCCCCCATGAAGCGCGCGGTATGTTCTATATTTAAAATTTAAATCTGAATTACCAACACAGTATCATTCAAGAAGGCACTACTCATGTTTTTACTATAATTAATTTAAAAAAATATCTTTTTTTACTTTCCTTATATTCGAAATGAAAAGTAGAGTGTTTAACATAGGTAAAAGGAATAATTCCTTTCCTCCCTTGTCTAACAATCTACTATTGTATTTCTATTCTTCCTCAGAACGTGCAAAATCCCTTCCTTTTAAAGGGTTATGGTTATTTATTACTCTATACAATGCTAATCTATGACGCTAATCATCAAATGTTGAAGAAGTTACAAAGATATGTAATGTAACATTTATTTAGTTAGACATTTCACCACGGTATAATTATTCCGATTCCTACGGAAAGCATTTTGTTCAGATGTTACCAGTTTGATGAAGTATGTAGGTTTGGAGTGAGTGACGGGAGCGAGTGTTATGCTCGACCGCCACAAAGGGAAGATCTTCCCGCCAGGCTAAGGTGTTATGCCTGGTGAACCGCGGCTCCGACGATGTCTTGTCGGAGGTTGTATTTATGCTCCAATCCGCAGTAGTAACTTTGCAAGCGCGATTTAGACTTTCATAGTAATTTGCCATCTTGTATGCAATTCTGAGATTGTTGCTTTTAACGCCATCTGTGGTGCGTCTTTGTAAATATTGTTGTGGCGCTAGTGTCGCCATATAGGTATCACTTTTGATGTGAAAAAAACCAAGATATCGTCGTTTGTTTGAAACCTTAGTTAAGTTGGTTTTTAGTTCTTTGGAGAATCTTACCTCTTACCTCCTTTATTTCAAAGGGACTTAAATATAATTATTTTCTTTAATATATTTCAGGGGTTGAAAGTTTAAACTTCATAAAATGTATTTAAATAACGCATGCGTTATTTAAAAAAAAAAAAATAATAATAAAATTTAAATAAAAAAAATACTTAGCATGCTAAGTATTTAACTAATATATCGCACGGCTAAACTGCTGGACCTATTGTGATGAAATTTGGTAGGGATGTAGTTAACGACCTGAGGTCAAACATAGGCTACTTTTGGGCGCGATATAACCGAGTCCCACGCGGGGCGAAGCCGCGGGGAACAGCTAGTATAATATAATAGACGTATGAAACTTTTTGTCTTCCTTCCTACATCTGTCTTCCATAGCCTTCTCCTAAGGTCTTCCTTTCCACATCCATGAATATGGGCTTTTCAAATAAAAAGATAGTATCTAAGTATCTATCGTTCTTATCCGAACTAAGATTTTTTTTTTTTTTGATGTGGCTATTATCCACAATATGGCAATCAAACTTATAAAGCTTATTTTTGAAGTTTCACTCAGCATTATCTTGGGAGATTTTGGTGACAAGGATTAAAGTCACCTATACGACATTGTACCACTTCCCAAAACTCACGCTTGTTCACGAACACTAAGCGAATAATAATCCACCTTTATTATGCATAAGTACTCGAAAAAACACAAATGTTATAAAATAAATACAATGACGATAACTGAGTGACTTTAGCTTGGCGCCAAAACTCCCTTTTTTTTAATTTATCTAAAAAGCCCTCATTCATTAAACAAAAGGATAAAGTAAAATAAACTACCGTAAAAGTACTATTACTAATTCTGTGGTCAGTTAGCTATTTTTTTTAAAATGCTTTACGGCCCTGGAAACAAGTTCTTTTAGGCCTATGTTACTTATTGACAGATTGACAACGACAAATGACAGTTTGATGTACAAGGTAAATAGTTGGGCACAGAGTACTTTTTGTAGTTGGGTGAGTGAATGAGTGAATCGCGAGCGAGTGAGTGAATCATAATCATATTATTCCAAGAAAGAATCATCGCTCAATTTCTCTTTCTTTTTGGCTTGATTCACGAACAAAAAGTATATTTTGATACAATAAAAAACAATCAAAAAAAGTAAGATAATCATGTTTTCAACAAATCCTAACTATACTAAGCTCAAGACCCATTTGAGGTTGTCAATAAACCGTCTCAAGTTGTTGGAAAAGAAGAAAACTGAATTGGCTCAGAAAGCAAGGAAGGAAATTGCTGAATACATTGCTGCTGGTAAAAGTGAACGTGCTAAAATCCGTGTGGAACACATTATAAGGTGAGTCCTTATTCCTTGGATTTTAGGCGCTCTGAAGTAGTGCAATCTCGGACCTTGTTATTTCTATAGTTTTTTTGGTGTGTACTTGCTTATAACATTTGAGCAATTACCTAAATAAATAAAGAAATAATGGCTTGATCAAAGATGGGTGTAACCAGCCCCAAAGTAGGTAATCTTGTGTATATCAGACTATATATCAAAGTAACTACCTACTTATATCAACTGATGTGATGACTCACTTGCCAAACAAATTAAGAACTAAATGTTTGATAAGTTTAATTGTTCCGTTGCCCTTGTTGCTTTTTATGAGATTTCGCCATAGTATAGTTGTAAATTTCAACGTACTATAAGCACAAAAAAATTACATAGACTATAAGGGATCTAGTTGGCATTCTAGCAATTGTTTGAGGAAAATGTTTTGATCCAATGGTTTTCTTAGTTATAATAATTTCTGTTAGTTTAAAATTTATATTTTAGGGCGAAAAATATTGTGTTACTTTAAGTTTTTTCTGTTCCCATTGAACAAAGCTTAAAGACTGATGGGGTTTTGTGACAGAGATCATTGCATATCATCAATCAATATAAAAAATCAATGCCGCTTTTCGTTGTGATTCTATAACTCAAGAACGGGCTCACCTATTTAAACCAAATGTTTAGGCTATGTTTGGACTATTTAGTAAGTAGATGGTTTATGTGAAGTTTGCACAAAATCAGTTGAGGGGGTTTAATTTTTTATTATTTCACTTTATACGTAGCGAAGCACGTATGTTGCATTCATCTTGTGTAACATATTTTTTTGTTAATTTAATTCAAGTTATTATAAACAAACAAATGTACCGGGCCACTAATTTTGTTAAAAAAACAATTTTTAAAGCAATAAAAATTCAAATCACATTTCAGAGAAGATTACATGGTAGAGGCAATGGAAATAGTGGAGATGTACTGTGATCTGGTATTAGCTAGGTTTGGCCTGGTCACACAGATGAGGGAGTTAGATGAAGGTCTCGCCGAAGCCATCTCCAGCCTCATTTGGGTGGCACCAAGGATGCATACTGATGTGCAGGTACATACTTTTTTTTTTAATTGAATTTGAATGAAATTGATTTTAATTAAAATATGGACATTTAAAAATATTAGGTCTCAAATTGTAATCTTTTTGTTAAGATACTGTATATTTGAAAGTTATTTCTGTCTTATGCAGCTTCTTGTTCAATTAATAAACAAGTTCTTTATTTAAGATTAATTATTTCAGTATTCTTCTGATGTTTTTATGTAGCTTCTGTGCTTTTAGTGAGCAGTATCATCTAAAAGGGGAGTATTTTGTTTTGTGTTGTCAAATTATATATTTGTATACTTCCTGTTTTAATGCTTCTGCTTGAATTGCGCACAAATGCACATAACAATTGTTTTTATTTTGTCTGGATTCAGCGACCCGACAGGTTAACAGTTTAAATTTACAGGATTATATATATCCCAATTAATATTAGAAATGCGAAAGTGAGTTTGTATATTTGCTTGTAAGTTTTTGTTACCTCTTCACGGCCTATCTACTGAACCAATCTTCCTGAAATTTCGCATACACATAGCTAGGACTATTGAGAAGGACATAGGCCTGAAGGAAATTCACGCGGGCGAAGCCTAGGGCGAAAGCTAGTAGTGTATATTTTAAAAGTTAACCATGTCTTTTGATTTCAGGAGCTCAAAGTAATTTCTGACTTGTTTACTGCAAAGTATGGAAAGATCTATGCTGATGCTTGTAGAAATGAAAATGTGAACACAATTAGCGAGAAACTGAAACATAAGATGTCAGTGCAGAGCCCGCCGAAGATACTAGTTGAGAAATACCTGATTGAGATAGCTAAAAACTACAATGTGGAATATGTGCCTGATGAACAGGTCATGAGGGAGGAAGAAGGTAATTTTGTGACATTTACACATAATAAGACCGCATGCATTTATAAAAATGAATTAGAATCTAATTTATGAAATTTAAATTTCTTATCACTACTATTACTACATAGTATAAAACAAAGTCGCTTTCTCTGTCCCTGTCCCTTTGAATACTTAAATCTTTAAAACTATGCAATGGATTTTTATTGCGTATTTATGCCCATGTGAAGCCGGGGGTCGCTAGTTATTGAATAGAAATCTAATTTTTAAATCTCTTCATCATGTGGCCAACCATTTAATAAAATGGAAGCATTTCATGAGGAGACCATCCTGAACTAACCATATTGATGTGATCTGAACAGATAATTTTTTAAGGCAAAGGCAAAACAAACTTTGTGGTACAAAGTCATCACACGACAAACTGCCGCATGAAGTGTTAAATGTATTTTTTTTTATCATCATCATCTTCTTTTACCATCAAAATGGATGGATATGTCTATAATATGTTTATACCATTTAGTAGTCAAACAGACACTATTTAAAATTAAACTTCCGTATTGATATTGATTTTCAACTGGTTTATTATCGCGTAGGTCGCGACGCCATGCTGATCGACATCAACGGTCCGCCGCAGCCACCCGGGTTCATCGGTTACCCTCACCCGCCGCCGCTGCCCAACATGCCAAATTTTCCACCACCTTCTGTCACTCCATTCAGCTATCCCACGGTAAGAATTCGTATTTATTTTTCTTATGTTAGTGACCTTACAAGCCAATGGCTCATTGGGTGGCCTAGGTTAATTAGTCATATCGCTGCCCGCCGCCGCTGCCCAACATGCCAAATTTGCCACCACCTTCTGTCACTCCATTCAACTATCCCATGGTAAGAATTCGTATGTATTTTTTCGTGTGTTAGTGGCTTAACAAGCCAATCAGTTTCATTAGGTGGCCTTTAGGTTATTTGGTTATCTCGCTGCCCGCCGCCGCTGCCCAACATGCCAAATTTGCCACACACATTTGATATTTGTCGGTCACCGGTGTGCCGCTGGGCGTTCAATGTGTTGAAGAACCAAAACAAACGAAAAATCAAGCAATTTTTTTTAGCTAGGATGTCATACAATAAGAAATTCTCTTATTTATTTTGGCCATTGTTTTTTTGTTGTATAACAATTTATACTTGTATGACAGAGCTGAATTTTTTTTTGATCTCATATTAATTAAGAATTATCTGATTTAGTTTAGAATAAAAGTGAAAAAAAATAGTATTTCGATGTAAGTTTATTTGGAAAAGTTGTTCAGTATAGTGTCTGAATCTGCCCTTTCAATAGTTTAGAATTAAAGTGAAAAAAAATAGTATTTCGATGTAAGTTTATTTGGAAAAGTTGTTCAGTATAGTGTCTGAATCTGCCCTTTCAATAGTTTAGAATTAAAGTGAAAAAAAATAGTATTTCGATGTAAGTTTGTTTGAAAAAGTTGTTCAGTATAGTGTCTGAATCTGCCCTTTCAATAGTTTAGAATTAAAGTGAAAACAAAATAGTATTTCGATGTAAGTTTATTTGGAAAAGTTGTTCAGTATAGTGTCTGAATCTGCCCTTTCAATAGTTTAGAATTAAAGTGAAAAAAAATAGTATTTCGATGTAAGTTTATTTGGAAAAGTTGTTCAGTATAGTGTCTGAATCTGCCCTTTCAATAGTTTAGAATTAAAGTGAAAAAAAAATAGTATTTCGATGTAAGTTTATTTGGAAAAGTTGTTCAGTATAGTGGCTGAATCTGCCCTTTCAATATTTGCAGTTGATGTGTGTCCACCTTATATAAGTTGTAACTGACGCTTGTCCAAAAATACTGACATTTATAAGTATTGTTTATGCCAGAAACCATCCCACGGTGCCGCGGGTGGGTTCGTGGCGACCCCCCCCGGCGCGGGGGGTGCCCGCGAGCCCCGCGCCGGGTACAATGTGCCCCCCGGGGTGGACTCCAAGAACTTGACCAACAGCTTCTTACAGGTATGTGAGCATTTGTTGTTTTAGTGGCATATTATGTATAGTTGTAGCATCGTATGTAGTGTATTCTATGCTAGAAAATTGCCATTGTTTAATACACTTTTTGTAAGGCTACGTAATTTATTTATTTTTTTTGTAAAGTATTACTATTTTTTAAATTATTGCACCAAAAATGCATTTTTTCCTAAATTACAAGATTTGCACAGCGATACAAAGTTTGCAAAGATTTCTCCACTACGTTTTCATGGATTTAATAAGAAAATTGTCTATTTCTTTAACACATTTCAGGTTTTTCATAAAACTTACTATATCATCTATTCCATTGCATTCCATTCCAACAAGACGTTATTTTTTTATCGAAAAATTCTCGTACTATCCTTGTATACAATTACAATTATCTGGACTGTTATGGACAGCACGATAAATCAGTCATTAGTGACTACATCTACTATTTGATTGTACTATTTGAAATCTTAATTCTTATTTGTACACCTTCCAACAAGTTTTTTTTTTTTATTCTTGTCCAATCTTTCATAACTTGATATACAGTTTACAAGAAAAATCACTTTCGGTTGCAGGACGAAATGAATAACCTGCCACCTGCATACGACAGCATTAATCATGATTTGGTAATTTTTACTTTTACTTTTTTTAATTGTGCATGTGAATAAAAATACTTGCTTTGTGGCATGTTTTATGTACTTAACTAAATGTTTCTGCGTGCATATATTGTATCGTCGCGTTTGCTGTTTTTACATTTTCTGACATGATTTTACCAAAAGAGTACAACTTAAAATAAATACCACTAAAAAGTAATACCAAAAGTACTAGAAGTTATTTACTAGCGAAGTGCTGTCTTAGATTTTTAAAATTTGACCTGATTTTAGAGTAAGAGAAATAAAATTATTGGTGTTGTTAGTTGGCTAATGTAAGCCCCTTAATAGTAGCATAATATCGCAATGATTTTTAAATAGGTATTTAAACTAAAAATATTTAAATTAAATAAAAATAACCAAAAAGGTTTCTATAACAAAAATGTCTCCAAAATCTCAATATCATGTATTGTTCATCGAGTAAAATAATTGCACACTGTAGTATAATAGCATTAGAAATTTTATAGAACAAGCTTGTAGTGATACTAATATTGGCCGAATATAATCACAAACTTTTCTGTGTGTGGTGCTTATTGTTATTTAGTTGCTTTGTCTTTATCTTTTAAAATAATTAAATAAAAAATATATCTTCAAAACCATCACATGTTAAATAAATTTTGAAAATTCATCCAAACCTGGGATCATATTCAAACTTTTTCCTTGTGAAGTCAATTAGAGACACCTCGCTTTTCCTGTTGTTTGTTGTACCTCTTTGAAGACAGTTTTAGCTTATTAGCGACTAACAGTCTGTGCTCCGTGGTTTCACTCGTCTGTGATGTTTATGTAAAGCATAACCTTCCCAAACGATATTATAGGGCTGTCAAATGCAAAAATAACCAAAGTAATAATAGACCAGTAATTCAGAGTTAAGGTCGTATAAACAAACAAACAGTTTAATATGTGCCACAACAGTGGCCACCTAGAAAAGCATACTACCCGAGGTGTAAGTGTTAGATGTATGTGGTCCACTGTATTAAAAAACTTTTATCAGGACTTGCTTACAGTTGCTAAGTTTCAGTGGTTTATTTTTGTCAAATAAAGGCTGTCTCCCTCAGCTACTGGCGGGACAATAGAATAGAACCCATATAATGTTATGCGACCACCAGTGACCGCTTAGGTGCTGAAGCATTAACACCTTGGCGGATACACAACTGCTAATAGCAGTTATAACAATAAAACTTCTATTATGTTTTCAGTGTCTAACTAACGTGTTAATATCTAACATCAGCTTTCTGCCAATAAAGTCTTGTCAAAACTAGTCTAGTAAAGGTGAACATATATTTGCAGCCCCCGCACGTGCCGACGCCGCAGCCGCGTCCCCGCGCTCCCCCGCGCTCCCCGCCCGCCCCCGCCCCCTCCTCCTCCTCCCCCCCGTTCCCCGATCTCCCCGAGCTCCCCTCCGTGCCCTCCGACCTCATCCTCCCCTCCGTCCCCCACAGCAATGACTCCAACACCTCCACCTCCAACGGCCCGGATGAAATAGACTTCGAAGATCTGAACCGCAGGTTTGAAGAGTTGAAGAAGAAAACGTAATAATTAAAAGCATAGAACCTCATATTTGTTAATGAAATCTAATTATTTTATTATATTATTAAGCTGCGTTTCCACTAGAGATGTGCGATGAGGGTTTTCATAAATTGACACACACCAGATGTCAGCACTGAGACACAGAATATATTGTTGTGATTGGTTAACAATTTGACAGTTGTTAGTTGTCATATTTGACTGACAGCTTTGTAATATTTGACAAGAGTGCCTGGACCAGAACAGAAGCAGATAACGCTAATGAGTAGTGCTTTCTGGTGGTGGAAAGAATATTGAACACCTTCGTTGGCTTAAATGTGAAGTAACTTCGATAGTAAACTTCTTATGGTGATATATTTTATTAAACAGATTTATTACTGACGTTAATAATACTTACTGTCAGTGATAAATTTCAGCGTATCTTACTATGACTAGGTTTTCTGAAAGAAAATTGAATATCTAATGTTGTTTTGACTTTAATATTTAATTCGCACGCCACTCTTTTAACTCCTATTTCTCTAGTGAAAAACAGCTGTTGTAATACTATATCGAAGATATTTTTGTGGAATAATATTTCGGAGCACGTTAAAAATATGTATTTAAAGGCAAGTTTTATCACCATATTTTATTTGGTGACGCCCAATGCGGTAAAAAAATTACGTCAACGAAATTCTGACAGGTGTTTTATTTAACCTTGAAGAAAAATCTTATGCTATTTGTATTTTAGTTTAGTTTTGTTATTCCACAAAAATAACTTTATTATGAATCATAACATGCTATAAATAACTTGTGTGCACAAGGATAGTACTCTACGATCGATCCCCTTTAACAAGTTTGTAACAATCTGCAGAATGTACAGTCGGGCAGATATACCTGACCCCCCCCCCCAGTCATTATAGTAGGTACGGTAGTGAGGTTAGTTTATCTGCCCCCGACTGTAGTTTTAGTAGTTTTTTATGGCATAAATACTTCATATTGCATTATTCTACTTAATAAGTATTAAGACGAAGAGCTCCTTATAACAAGAGCATGAACTGTGGTGGAAGATATAAATTTAAGGTCGCAAATATAATCAACAACGCTATTATACGGTGGTATGAGAATGTTCAATGGCAAAAAATAATTAGATTTAATGTTATAGGGAAGTGGCTGATAGTTATAACTTGGTTTTACCAAAATATACATGAATTAAACCAAGGTTCAAAAAAATAAGGCCTAAGAGACAAAAATTAAATACTCGGGTCCCTAATAATGAACAACTTTATCCAGGATATAAATAAAGCAAAAATATATTTTTTAAATAGAACTCTTGTACAACAAATAATTTGTTTTTATGAGAAGTATCGCTACATTTATGTTTTTAGTATCTCACGTAACTAAAATCATTATGGGTATAATATACCTTAAAACATAGAACAAGGAACGCGGCTCTAATAGAAGTAGCATGACAAGCTAAACTGTCTTACCACTCATACACGATATTTACGTGTATGCCATCCTGGGGTTCACAGTCTACTAATTTCTATTGCGGAGTATATACAAGGACAACAAAAAAAATCATTTTTGGGTATTAATGCCGATTTATGCCTTCACAATATGTAAAAATAATTGTATAAATCCAAATATGAGTTCTCCTGATACTTCTTTTTACGTTTTATACAAGTTAAAGCCTTATATTATGTAAAATACTACAGCACATTCAACGCCATTTTGAATGAAAAAAATATTATTCAGTCAAAAGCATGTGCTAAGCATAGTGTTGTTGCTCTTACGTTTCTTTCGTCAAGTATCGATAAACGAAGTTAGAAGGCGAGTTTGGAGTAAAATTCGGGATTAATTATCAACATAATTCTTGTAGGTAAATGTCAACGGGAAATGAATGAAGAAACCAGTTTCCGAAATTGCTAGTAAAATTCCGGAAGATGCCAATTATTCTTGTTTGTAACGTCTTACTAAAAATGTTTACATATTATATGACAATCTTCGGCATCGAAAAGAAAAGACGAAATGTCTGGTTTTCTTATTTCCCTGTGACATCTGATGAAGTAAGACTAGACGTGGGGTTTAACGTCAAACCCAGAGAGATGGTTAAGAAAAATCAGATAATTGGATTTTCAAGGTCCAATGGACTACAAAATCAAAACAGTGGCATTCACGCTATTTTTAACCCAAATGAGGGGTATTATAAGTTTGACGTGTCTGTCTGTGGTAATGGATAAAGCAATTTCAGTTTAGTTTTTTTTTGTACTAACGGTGATTTATGTGCAAGTGTTTTTAGATATATGTTTGATGAAAATCGGTTGAGCCGTTTGTAACTTGTGGGGGTGAAAGGGGAAAAGAATAACCGCATGCCTGCAAATATATACTCGAGTGGGGTCTGAAATTAAAACGCATCACGTCCACAGTACAAAATAAAATGTTCAATAAAAATAGGTTAAACTGTGAAAAAGCTCTAGGGGTATTAGTGGGGAAAATAGCTAATGCCTGGAAAATATATGGGTGAGGGGGAGAGGGGGAGAAATAAGTCGAACTACAGACAAAATTGACATTTCATTAATTTTTTTTTCAAAACAATGATGCCAGTCCTTAGAGGGTCCAATGACCTATGTGACGCAAGAGTGTGCAGGGTGAATTGAGCTTTTACCCACTTGATATGAATTAATAATCAAAAAGGGAAACGGACGCAATATAAAACATTACAGCAGCTATTAAACATTAAATCCACAATCTATAGTATATTAGGTCGATTGACTTTAGAAGGTACTAATACATTATGAAAGCAACTTGAAAACGTTAAATCAAGCATGACTAATAATGCGCCACGACGTCAAGCTGGCACGTCTTGGGTTTGCCCCTTCCACCATACCAAGCCCCGTGGGAGGTGGCATGGTCAAGACACCTGTATCCACGAGACGTGATCGTACCACCGCAGGCCACTCTTTTGAAGCTTATCTATCTGCTATGTTATGGATATGAAGGCTGTCCCGAACATGGTGGGAGTTTCTAACGCGGTCTTTTCGCGATATTTCACACATCCAGCGCAGCGGACAGTTCTAATGATGGTTATATAGACCTGACCCTTGAGCCTAACCGGCATTCTGGAATCACAAGTGAAACCAGTCATCTCAGGCCATTATGCTCATGATCCTGTTTGCTTCGACTTCTGGTTATTTTTTCATATTGTCTCATGATATACTTATCGTATCGAGTCTGGCTAATTACCACCACCGCCAGATGCATTGTTTGTGACTTAATAGTTTAATAAATAGTATGCTTCATGTCAGACCATGCTAGCCCATATAGATATAAACAGTAAATTATGATTAAATTTAAAAAGTGTAATAAAATCAAACATTAATAAAAACCAATAAAAAAATAACAATAATAATTCAACGTATTCTCGATATATCGATGCTACGCGAATCTGTTACTTCACTAATTTTGCCTGATGTCATGTCAAAATGGCAACAAATAGACGTAATAATTATACAAATGGAATGAGTTATTACTTTTTAGAGTGACGATAAGCATTGAACATTGTGTCTCTGTCACTCTGAAAAATATATATATGGCCATCGCGTGAAAACACATTATTATCTCACTAATGATACAAACCTATTAATTATAATGAATTAGATGGTTTCGTGCGATTGGCAAGTCGTCCTGGTTATTTAGAAGATTAGAAGATGTTGTTAAGTTAGCTTATTACGCAACAAGCGACCCGCCCCGGCTTTGCATGGGCATAATAACCTTGCTCTTAAATCACTCTATCTATAAAAAAAAAACGCATCAAAATCCGTTGCGTAGTTTTAAAGATTTAAGCATACAAAGGGATATAGGGACAGAGAAAGCGAATTTGTTTTATACTATGTAGTGATAACCGAAGACAAGAGGTCCGCTTAAGAAGGGACTGAATAAATTAACCGGCTTGGTATTACATGGATCTCACAACTTTTGACGGTAGAACAACTAAGCGAAACTTGGAATTTTTATAAGTTTTGTTTTTGATGGTATCTCATTTCTTTTTGTAGATTACAGAGAACTACTTTACGACATACATATTGCCCCTTGATAACGCGGGCGAAGTATAAGTATGCAGGTACACTGGTTCGTTCACTGCGAATGTAACTTTGTTATCCTTTATATTTATATGGGATTACAAAGTTATTTATGCAGTTGGTGTATCTAGAAAACTGGACCGAAATTGCAAAATATTTTAGTTTTCCTTTGGGTTATACACTAAACATTAATTACATTATAAATTTGAAGCTTATGTATATACTGCAGTGCCACTACCGCGCTCCAAGATTCTTGCTCTGACTGCAACAACGCAATTTTCTGATATAACTGCAAATCTATTAACAGATTTGGTACTTAACATTTGGTCATAGCCTAGAGGACCTATGGATACCAGCTCATTAAGATTATTTCAGTTTATCATATTCGGTGCTGTTATTTGAAAGAGCGAGTAAAATTAATTTTATAATGTTGCTCTAGTTTATGGAACTTAAGTAAACTGTGACTAATAGAGAAGACATATATCGGGCATTAATGCATACCAATTTTCCAGTCAGAATTTCAAAAGAGAATTTTATTGTAAGGACACTCATCAAAAGTAGGTACATATAAATTCGAGGATGAAATGGCTTCGTTTTCCTGTCTACCTATTTAATTAGATCATGTATTCGAACCTAATAATGAATAATAGTACTTACTAGTAATATCACGCTAGTGACACTCCAGGTATCAGTACTGTTATCTATTCTGTGGTATAACGAGCGTAAATAGGCTAAAGTAACTGTGCGCTCATCTTTCCCGGCCTTATTTTATATTATATATATATTATTTTTATATCTTCGCTCTAGCGTGTTTTTTCCGGTTGCATCTTCAGCTTACGTTTCAGAGCCCAGGGTACGCTATTAGTCATGGTTCAATGGAGCGATTGACGTCTGACCTATGTATCCTATTTATTTATATATATTAGTAATTATAAATAAAAAAATAGTATGTACTTGGTAAATAACAGTCGTATTGAGAACGAGAAGGTATCTTTATCTCCAGAACAGACCAAAACCTACGCTCAAACATTACAAACGGCAATACCGTACGATACACTTCGAACTTTTTTCTATTGCTCGAGAATATACATGGAAATTTAATTATTTCCTGCTCAGACTCATCATCTTTTTGTGTAGGTGACACGGTCAATCGACCATGCCACACTGGTGTCAAGAGTTCTTCGGCCTCTCCCGGCCTCTGACATGGTTCCTTTAACGACTACCAAATGGTAGCTGGGACCAACGGCTTAACATGCATTCCGAAGCACAGAGTCATCTTTATTATCAGACAGTCAGGTGATTCAAGCCTGCAATGTCCTAAACAAGCTGGAAACAACTAAATAAGCTCCCACGACCCCTGGGTCTAACAGGCTCAGACTGCTTAGTAGGTCGGAGTGAAAATACAGTGCATTTGTACTAAGCCTTAATCCTGAGTCATAAAGTCTTTTTTGTTTGGTTTTGCAATAAGAAAAGTTTGTGAACTCATTCCATAATGTGTGTATTTGGTGACGGACCCCCCCTCCTACCCTCCTTTACCTCAGCCCTTACCCCCCGCAAACGGCGCGCTGGGTTCCCATACATTTAATGTCATATGTTACATCTATCTTAAGTGACGCAATTTTTTTTTTATATCTATGCCTTAAAACATTCAGATGACGTTAAGAACATGTTCTTTTTGATTACCATCGTTATCAGCGTCGTTGACAAGGAACATAGAGCAACACGAAGTTTGAAGTCTTGGTTGCTTTATGACAAGGAACGATTAAAACTGAAAAAAAATGTGATAGGAATGAAAGAGATCTTTTAAATATTACAATTTATTGTTGCTATTCATCGTTGACAACGCTTAATTATTGCTATGTATCATTGGTAGCAAGCAATTGTAAAATATGTATTTGTTGTAACATATGCATACATATATTAAATTATTTTTATTACAAAAGATATTTTATTTAACCACTAAATCTTCAGTGCATTCGACATTAGATACATTTAAAAAAATAGTAGTCCCACTTCGCGCGTACATCAAACTAGCTGTAATTGGCCAACATTTTTTCCCGCCATTCGAATAAGTTGGCGGCGTAACTTTTTAAAGATTTCGACCAAGTTTGTTAAAAGTACATACCGGCCCAATTTATTACAAGTAAAACCCAGCCTTTTTAAGGCTTGTGACTTCAGTCGATCGATGGCAAAGAATTCAGTCTGGCATTATTATTAACGTAAAATGTGTATTCTGCCATCAATAATGAACTTGCGCCCTTATTCATAAATATTAACAAACGTTATACTGATGTTGATTAAAGTGTGTTTGTCTCGTTTTTTCAAGTTCATTTTCAATAAGAGAAAGGGACAAAACCTATTTTATTTAGTTTAAAAGTATGTTAATTTTTATAAATAAGGCGGAAAGCCTTGGGATAAAAACGTAAAAATATTTATTTGATTCTACCGCTGCTGAAACCAGCCAGTTTTAATCATATTTATTATAACAACGTAAGTATTTGCGCGGAACACGTGGCAATTTTTTTAAGATTTGCGTCCGTGGAGGATGAGCCACTGTCTCTCTTCAGTCGGTTGTGTAGTTGGGTGTTCGTCACTACTGTCGTTTGTATCTGGAGCTTGTTCGGCGATTCTGCTAGCAACGTGCCCAGCGCTACGAGGCCTCTGTAAATGTAATGTAAATTCAATGTTTTTAGTTACAATCCAAACCATTAAAAATATAATACTATACGTGCCATATTGAATCATTTTAATGTCATCTATCAATCATTTGAGACACTGACTCTATATAAATAAATCACTCAATCAGATTGTGGCGGTGTGTCCCAGTAGCCCTGGTTTTTGATTGACAAGGAATTTTTATAAAAATGACTCCGTTAACCCCTCCACCACTCAAGTGCTAGAGGGGGTTAATGAGACACCGGTTTGTGGTAGGATGCAAATGTAAAAAAACGTGTTAATAATTCACACTTTTTATCGCCAAAAATAAGAAGGATCGCAATTAAATCTAAGTGTGTCTATTCTTCCAGCGCCATCTAATACCACGATAAAAAAACAATCCAAAATATTATTTTTAACCGACTTCAAAAAAGGAGGAGTTCTCAATTCGTCGAAATGTTTTATGTTTTTTTTTTATGTATGTTACCGGATTTCACGAAGACGGCTGGACCGATTTGAAAAATTTATTTTTGTTCGAGACGGTGTACTTTCCGATTGGTCCCATATTCAGCAGGTCAATTTCTGATGATGGGATCATGGAGAAATCGAGGGAACTCTTCAAGTTTTGTATTGGGCATGGGTATTTTTTGATATATTCCATGTTAGTAAGGTGAGACGTAACGTGAGACAATGCTGGAAAATTTAACCCACTTTCAAAACGCGAGGTATTTACAACTTTTTGATTGCAATATATCTTGCTCGATTACTCGAAGGCTACTTAATCGATTTATAAAATTCTTGTTTTGTTAGAAAGGGTAAACTTTCTAGATGGTTCCATAGTCATCAGATCAGGATCTGATGATGGAATCATGGAGTTATCGTGGGAACTCTTCAAGTTTTATTGCGATTTGGGTAGTTTTTTCCATGTCAATAAGGTGAGACGACGCTGATGACGTTTACCCGACTTTCCAAAATGCAGTGTTTACAACTTTTTAGTTGTAAGGCATTGCGTATTCAAAACTAAAAAGTATAAAATAATTGTTTTTGCCTAAAAAACGAAACCGACTTCAATTCCTGAACTAAAAAGGATGAAATAATTAAAACATTGTTGTTTAAATATGCTTCATATCAAACATTTTAATAAATTTGAAGTTGGTGCCAATTTTACGAATTCGTTGACTAGCTGCTGGCTCGTTAATTAGCATATTTTATCAAAAGAACCGGCACCGACTTCAGATTTATTAAAATGTTTGATATGAAGCATATTTAAACAACAATGTATTAATTATTTCATCCTTTTTAGTTCAGGAATTGAAGTCGGTTTCGTTTTTTAGGCAAAAACAATTATACCTTACCAGCAATGTTCAACCTTATTTATCTATACTAATATTATAAAGATGAAATATTTGATTGTTTGTTTGGACACTGGACCGATTTAAAAAATTCTTTCACTGCTGGAAAGCTACACTATCCCCGAGTGACATAGGCTATGTATGTACCACAAGCAAAAACGGGGTTGACTGCTAGAGGCAAATACATTATTTAGAATAGGCGTGATTACAGCAATAAACACATAATATAAGAACATAATGTAGTGACCTGAAGTATGCCTCATTGTCAGTAAGGCGTGGGAGTAGCCGCGTGAGGCAGGCGGCCACGTCCTCGCTGTCGGGCTGCTGGCACAGCGCCACCGACAAGTTCAGCAACAGCGACATGGCGGCGATCTGTGAACAAAATGAAGCTATTATTCATTTATAAACCAGATATATATATACACCATAGACCACACCTAGTGTCTGACATCGCACCCAGTGTCTGACTCCGAGATGTTGACCACATCCAGTGTCTGACTCCGAGATGTTGACCACACCCAGTGTCTGACTCCGAGATGTTGACCACACCCAGTGTCTGACTCCGAGATGTTGACCACATCCAGTGTCTGACTCCGAGATGTTGACCACACCCAGTGTCTGACTCCGAGATGTTGACCACACCCAGTGTCTGACTCCGAGATGTTGACCACACCCAGTGTCTGACTCCGAGATGTTGACCACACCCAGTGTCTGACTCCGAGATGTTGACCACATCCAGTGTCTGACTCCGAGATGTTGACCACACCCAATGTCTGACTCCGAGATGTTGACCACATCCAGTGTCTGACTCCGAGATGTTGACCACACCCAGTGTCTGACTCCGAGATGTTGACCACACCCAGTGTCTGACTCCGAGATGTTGACCACACCCAGTGTCTGACTCCGAGATGTTGACCACACCCAGTGTTTGACTCCGAGATGTTGACCACACCCAGTGTCTGACTCCGAGATGTTGACCACACCCAGTGTCTGACTCCGAGATGTTGACCACACCCAGTGTCTGACTCCGAGATGAGATGCGTATGGCTACTCCCGACCGCTACGGAGGCCGGGTTGGTCGAAGATTGCACAATGCTGTATGAAGTTATCTTAGTTCAGTTTTTCGCCACTGGAACTGAAAACTGCGGTACTTTACCTGAGTGGTGTAAATGTAACGGTAGTGTAAATGAGGATGTAGTGACGAATTTTGAAAAAGCGATCTTGAGATGGATTGGTTTGGGAGCGGCGGTCAGGGTCGGCCTCGTAAGACATACTGCGACCAAATCGCAGACCTTTTGAAAAAGGGAGACATTAGGAGTACCCGAAATCGGCGACCGTGTATGACGGAAGGATCGTAGCCAATGGAAATCACTACATAGTATAAAACAAAGTCGCTTTCTCTGTCCCTATGCCCCTTTGTATGCTTAAATCTTTAAAACTACGCAACGGATTTTGATGCGGTTTTTTTAATAGATAGAGTTATTCAAGATGAAGGTTTTTATGCCAATGCGAAGCCGGGGCGGGTCGCTAGTAATATAATAAAACTATAAGGGTGAAAATTAAAAAAATATATTAAAGTAAAGTTTTTTTTTTTTTAATTATGTATGCACTGTACCTGTGCGTTGGCGCTGAGTTGTGTGAGACACAGCAGACAATGCAGCACGGACTCCCTCGCAGCGAGGACTAACATCTCCCCGGGCAAGTCGCTGAACGCGTTCACCAATACCCGCATTGCCAACATCTGGTTTGGGGCTAGATTGTCTGAAAATTATATAATAAATTATAAATACTAGCTTTTGCCCACGACTTCTCCCGCATGAATTTCCCTCGGGAACATTGCTATTTCCCGAGATGAAAGGACTCAGCTATGTGTATGCGAAATTTCAGGAAGATTGGTTCAGTAGATAGGGCGTGAAGAAGTAACAACAAACAAATATACAAACTTACTTTCGCATTTATAATATTAGTTGGAAGTGAGATTAATAATAATAATAATAATAAGTTTATTGCTCACCAAAATCAATTACAGGTGTTAATATGAACAGTATAAAAGCTTATTACTAAGTTAATAGGTAAGAAACAATTCTTATTCGTATTTAAGTGTTAGGCTAATAAAACTGTTATTTCTGGAGAGTCATGGTGGATTGATACCTGAACTAGGACTAGTCCTGTATCTCAGGTTATCAACCCTCCACCCCAATAAAATGATCTAATGTGAAAATTAAAATCACAGTTTCAATAAGTAAATACAAGTACGTCGTGTGCGAACAAAAATAAAAAATAAAAAGAGGGTAAACATAAAAAAAAAAAGAAAACAAAAGTTAGATCCGTGCGTGGAACTCGCACCGTTATCATCAACTTCGGTTTACAATAATGCGTCAATGTGTGCACTGTTCGTCCGACCGGAGGCGGTCTAAGTGAAGCGAAATGAGCGTTTTTGATAACAATGCAATTTTAATGCAATTGGCATTGTTTGTGTTATTTTGTCATGTATTATGTTATAGGTAGGTTTTATATACTTATCTATACATATACATGTGTAAGGCATTCCTCTGTATGCACACATGCATACTTATTCGTGAAGTTAGGCTGTACGCATGTATGAATGTATGAATGAACACGAATACACCCACACATATATAAATATACACACACACACACACACACACACACATATTTATATATACATATATACACATACACACATATAAATACACAGTCTTGTATTATGTAATTTTTTTGTAGTGTATGACCAAGATATACTAAAACAATGTGAAGCATGCAATGCGTGGATGGATCAAGTAATGCGTTTAAGAATGGCTTCAGTTTCATCGTATGATAACGTCTTTAGAGTATTCTTTAGCGTATCCTTAAGTGAAGTCCTGTTCATATTATATATTTGATGTAGGTCATTAAATCTCCTATAGAGCTTTGGTCCAGTGTAATATATTTGGTGACATGTAAGGTTAATATTGAATTCAGGTATGAAAGTGCATATACGTCTTTTATTTGTAGGAAGGACTGAGGGGTCAATTTTTTTATGATGTCGAAGGACATTGTTAAATATAAATAGTTGTCTAACTGTTAGAAGGCCAGATTCTTCATATAATTTAGTCGTCGGATATTTTCTAGGCTTGTTCAGCATAACCTTTATGATAGCTCTTTGGGCTCTTTCTAGTTCAAGGAGATGAGTAGTAGTTGCCCCACCCCAGATAGGTATACAATAGGTCAGGAGAGACTGGCAAAGTGCAAAATATATTTTTGTTATAAGTTTTGTGTCAGCTGACTCCCTAAGATTCTTAAAAACGTGCAGCAATTTACGAACCCTTTTGCTAAGTGCAGTAATCTGAGGGCGCCAATTTAGGTCCTTATCTATAATAATGCCAAGGTATTTATGTGTATCTGTTTCAACTAAATTTAGACAGTCACACTCAGATATTGGGTTAATATTCTGGGTACATCCTCCTGTGTGGGCTTTTATGGAAAAATTAACTGGTGGCTTTGTAGCACCACAAGACCTAAAACAGATAAATTTAGTTTTGGGGACATTAATCGTTAGCAAATTGTGGTCCAGCCATGTTATAACCTTATGTAAGCCTTATTCGGCATTTTTTTGAACTTCGGTCCAAGATTCTCCTTTAAAGATTACAGCCGTGTCGTCAGCAAATGCAAGAATACTGCCATTGTCAAGGTTCAGTTTACATAGACTGTTAACGTAAATCAAGAACAGTGTCGGTCCAAGTGTGCTACCTTGCGGTATACCATAATTAATGGGCATACTTGTGCTGAAGGTGTTGGAAACTTTAACAACCTGTGTTCGATTCGTTAGTCCTGAAACCAGTCAAGGGCAGTGCCCCTTACCTTAGAAGAGCTTGGCTTCTAGTTTGATTAAGAGTAGTTGAATAGACACGGTGTCAAAAGCCTTTTTTAGATCCAGAAAGACAGCAAGACATTTTTCCCCCTTGTCGAGAGATTCGGTAACTATTTGGGATAATGCTGCAACTGCATCTTCAGTATTTCTACCAGATCGGAAGCCATACTGATTCCCTGCTAATAGCAGCTTGCTTTCTAGGAACTTTGTTAAACGAATATTAACTACTTTCTCAATGATTTTACTAATTGTGCTAAGTAGGGAAATAGGTCGGTAGTTTGACATCGATTCTTCACCACCCCCCTTGTAGATTGGAACAACAACAGCTTTCTTAAATATTGTAGGGAATATTCCCGATGAAAGACTCAGATTGCACAGATGAGATATCATTGTACAAAGAATGCTGTGTGAGTTTTTAATTACAATGGTAGGGATTAAATCAATACCTGGGGCACTACTAGATCTTAGGTTACGAATGATTTTATCAATTTCTATATAATCGGTTGGGTACATGTACATGGAGTGAACAGTTTGAGAAGTGTCGGTTTCTGCTATCAGCTGGGGTTCTGTTGTTTTTAATTTATTCAGTATATCTGATGCAAGCTCTCCACCAATAGACGTAAAAAATTTGTTAACAATATTCAGAGATTCTCTTTGCGTTGGTAACAGATTTAGTAGTGAGTCTGCTTGAGAGCGACTAGTTTTGATGTTGCATACTTCCTTTACAACTGCCCATGTTCCTTTATTATTTTTATAATTTTGTGCAAATTTATCTTTATAATAATTAATTTTCAAGGCTTTAGATATTTGATTGCAGATGTTACGATATTTTATATATGTTTTTTTTATTTCATTATCATCAGGGTTTTTTTTGACAAGGAGGTGCATTCGATCACGTTTCTCAAAAGATTTTATTAAACTAAGCGTTATCCACGGTTTGAGGGGTCTTTTTCTTTTGGTGAAAGTTAGTGTTTTAGTGTTTAATTACCACAATTAAATCCTGTAAGGTTTTAATCAATTCATGTGCCGCGGTGTTTGGATCTTTAATTTCTAAATATTCACTCCAATCTTTATTTTTAATAGCTTCTTCTATTGCTGCATAGTTTATTTTAGTTCTCGTCAGAGAGGTGATATTTTCAGAATCTCCAGCCAGCGAAGAAGCAATAGAAAGGAAGAGCGCAGAGTGGTCTGTTATATCTGTCAGTAAGACATAGCTTTGAAAGGAAGCAACTAATTTACACATGAAGTGGTCCAAACAGGTTTTATCGTGGGTAGGTACATCTATAGTTTTCTGCAGTCCATGAGAACCTACGATCTCCAAGTAACCATAGTCGATACGGTATTCACAGGCGTCGGAACTATAAACACAAACTTGTAAATAACCACTGTCCACCGACAGTACTCGACGAATTTAATATATCAAATTGAATAAAAATTTGAAATGATATCGTCTAGTTCCAGTGGCGTGCATATCATAAAGACGTTTAGACGTTGCCTACCCTGTACTTTTGTAATAAATTATTTAAAAAAATATATAATCAAAACAAATAAATAATAAATATTTTTTCACACAATATATTGAATTATCTTTACAACGCCATCTATGAATTCGCGCGAACACGCGGCGCGCCGACCCGTAGGCGCTGCTAGGCCAGGCCAGCTTTTTAGTAAAACGTCTGAAGTTTACTACTCCCACTAAGAAATCACTATGTATAGATGTGCTTTTGCTTGTGTAGTAGTGCAAGTAAAAAACTTACATGAACAGACACATATGCGCTAAATCACGAATGTGTGAGTAAATTTAAGACCTCCACTATAGATGAAACAAAATGCTATGAGATGACATTCCATCTCGCTCTCACTTTTGTTACGGCCAATAAGAATTACGCGGTACACATACTTAAATCTGATTAGTGATTACGATCGATTGCAGCAACATGATAACTGTGTCTATTGGATATTAAACGAGTAATGCTGCAAATTTAAAAACGCGTAGACTTGAAGACTTTATAGAAACAAGATGACATTCCCAATTCCGTAGGGTTATATTTTTATTTCCGTATCGAAATCAACAATATGTTTGTTTTGCTTGCATGCATTTGTTTATTTTGAATGTTTAATTAATTGATAATTGCAATGTGCATTGTTTACAATGAGGTGAAAAAATATCACTTTTGTTGTTAATAAATTTACTCGGTTGTAGTTTAAAATTTTCATGTGATTGTTTTAAACAGTGTTTGTTTATAAAAACTATAAAATGACGTGCTAAGTAACCTTTCATTTGACGAAAAAATGGCAATAATAATAAATGGATGTTATCAACCGGGATTGATTGAATTTAGTTGAAGTGAAGGGTAAGCTAACAACAAATTATTTAATATTATTTTCAAATTAATATGTTTGCTATGCTTTTCCAAAACTCCCACAGGAGCGCGGAGGTTAAGGCAGTCGTCTTTTGAAAATTTTCAGGGTCTAAGTAGGTACCTACATGAATAATATATTTTAATTTTATCTTCTTGCTCGTTACTGTTTTAGTTGTAACTTAAATACCTACCTATACCTAAATTATAAGTGTAGATTAAAATAAAAATAGTTCTGGTCTAGGTAGGTTATTGCCTACCCTAAGGAAAATGTCTGTGCACGTCACTGTCTAGTTCTATATTTGTAGAGCGACTCTCGAACATAGGAATCATTTGTATCAAGGGTATCAATATTTATATCACCTGTGAGAACTACGTTTCTGGATCTTGTCGTAGTCAATAGGGTATCCAATGAATCGAGGAAAGAGGATTTGTTTTTGAAACAGTCTGGACGATATATTCCTAGTACGGTCATGTTACCGATTTTAGCCGCTAAGCAATTCGCTTCGTTAAGATCGATTTCTTGCACAGTAGCTTTAACAGTATTGTTAATGAACATAATCACACCATCATTCTGGTTATAACTTTTTTTGGTGAAAGAAAGAGAAAAACCATCAATCGTAGGCGGAACAGAATTCTCATCACACCAGCACTCTGTGAGAACTATCATATGTACTTCAGTATTTAGTCTAGTGATGTAGATTAGCAAATTATCAAGATTTTTGTTTGCACTTCGAATGTTCATAGTAATTATATTAAATTTACTTTTGTTGATATTGTTTTGGTTAGCAAGATCTAATTCAATTAGCTTGGGATCATTAATTATCTTGCAGGAGGTGGAGCAGGATTTATCTATTTCATCAAAGAAAGCTCTACTATCCATATTCAAGTACTATTGTGAGAATGATAACTGTCAAATGATGAATCCTTAAGGCCGAGTTACAATAGGATAGATTAGAATACATAACGTTTGAGACGGAAAGAGCTGGCATGCAGACATGTTGGAAATCGACTTTTAGTATGGCTGATTTGATTATGTCGTTGGAATCAAGGAGCGAATCTTGTTTTCTATGTATTAATATAATTAGTGTAATGAGAATGTGATGTTTTAGTGTGTTGTGAAGTGTACCTACAAATGTGTGTATTGACAAACTACTGTAAATAATTATTATACAATTTAAAACTAGTTGGGGGCAAGCAGCTAGTCATTGGTTTCTTAGCTGCTGGAGTTGACATTCAGTTTTGACAAGAACATAAGGTTCTCCTTGTCTTTTGCGCAGGTAAACAAGCCCGTTCGAGGTCCAGCAATAGTCGTACCCCATTGTTTTACGGAACTCACGTGCCAAAAAATACAGTCGGGAGGCGTGGGGAGTCAGGTGTTCCGATAAGTACACTTCAGATTTTGGTTCATCCAGACCTAGGTGGGACGAGTTCAGTTGTTCAGTTTTATATCTAATGGAATTGGACTTATGACTTTTAGCTGCTGTAAGAAAATTTTCTTTTATTAGAGTTGAAGAGAACTCCGCAACGATCGTTGTTTTGGTTTGTCTGTAAACATCACGCACCTCAGTAGACCCCATGTTGATTCCTAAAGTAGATGACAGGTTATTGATCATATCAAAGAGTTTCTCTTTCGATTCACCTTTCTGTTTAGGGACATTTCTGATTTGGACACTAGTCTTGCGTGACAGCCTCTCCAGCGTGTCGCATTTTGCATCTATAGTTGTTATTTGCGATATAAGTTTACTGCGGTCTTCTTCCATATTTTGTATTGTAATTTGCAGATCTTGAACTTTATCAGTAACTAACTCGATGGATTTCACAATCTCCGAATTTTCTTTATGAGTAGTGTCATTTTGGCACTTGATTTCAGACATATGTTTCTCCAGTACATCCAGTCGATCGTTTTGTTGTGATTGTACGGCGGTAAGTATTTCTCGCAACTCCTCTCTAATAATTGAACGAAGGTTTGCTGCATCAGAACCTGTCAAGCCATCCTCAACCCGGCGCCTCTTGCTGTCTCTTTGTGTGATATGAGCATCTTCTAAGGATAATGAGTAATGTGCTACATCTGTTTCTGACAAACTAAGTGACTTGTTTAATGGTGGGGATCGTGTCAGATTAGGCATTTTGTTTCAGCAAAGTAATTAAAATACTAAAATATTACCAGTGGTATCGCTCCGCTACCGCCTATAAGTTACGGCAAGCAATAAACCAGACGCAACGTTACGTATGTACGTGACGTCGACCGATGACACAGAGTTCGTAGTTCACAGATATCTTGTCGTCTCTTTCTCGCGTAGACCGCCCGCGTGCGCAGCGCACTGTTTGAATGGTCGTACGCTTTATGGGAGCCTAGTAGTCAGTGCGTTATAGCAACGGGTCACTTATGCGCAGGGTTTAGTATCTTGAATCTTGACTCACCTCTTCTTCAATTTTTGACACGAAAACTTCGGAGTATGTTCGTCGAACACAGTCCCAGTGCCGGATTGTCGCTGTCACGGAATATGTCTCTTTCTGGCGTAGTCTGTGTTGTAGGTTGTAGACAAGACTCCTAGTATTGAGATGCTCCTGCGCTTTATGGGTGCCTGGTAGTTGCTAGTAATTGCGATTTGGTAATAATCGGTGATGTCTGAAGCACTACTTGTGGTCGGCTCGCCGCCGGCTTGTGGTCACACTAAGTACTCGTATTTTATGGATTCCTGGTAGAATAACTGATTTTATTTAATTAAATAAATTATTATTTTTTTAAAGGAAAATAACACAGATTCACACGTCTACTCGCATTCGAGGTCCAGGGGGGAGAGGATTATAGAGACTTCATATTTTTAAAAGAAGAATAGATAAAGGTAGTACTTCTATTAAAATTAATTAAAAATTAAATATATCTTAGCCTTCAAGATGCCTCGAGCCATAAGTTTACCTTATACTAAATTGGTTGGTTAGGGGTAAGTTGAAGTACAAAAGAACCCAAAGGTTCGACGTGCTTTCTGTGATTTGGAACCCCAAACAAGATAAGAAATTGGTTTGCCTCACTCAGGTCCGGTTTTGTGCTAAAGACAGGGCAACTAGGAAACGACAAGATGAGCCATTGATTGCACAAAGATGGACGTGAAAAGATTTTTTTAGGATCAGCAACGCGCTCCTGACACTCCTGGTCGTCTGTAGGCTACGGTAATCTCTTTCCAACAGGTTTGCCGTAGGCCTGATAGCCTAACATTACATTAGAAAAACAAACGCATTTTTACCTGTTTGTCTGCTGAATTCTAAACCCAAAACATTTTGACAATTCTTCTTGAAATTCAACATCTAATGCATATTTCCATCTTAATTAAACTTGATCATAACTTATAACATAACCATACTTGTGATACAATAACAAAAATTGTTTGTGATATAAAGGCCAAAAAAAAACGAAAGAAAAAGTTACCTGGCGCCAATAACGACAGAAGGTATTTGACAAAGTCCGGTCCGTGGGTGCTGTCGAATACTTGCGCGTTGATATCTTTGTTCCTAACTGCTAGCCTAGTCACATCCAATACGGGAAATAATATTTCTGAAAATAAGAACAGTTTATATAGAGCCGCATTTAAAAAAAACATGGTGTTTGTTTGTTGGCAGCAATTTGGTAGATGTTACTGTCTAATTTCATTGCTTCAAATAGGCTCTTAATTCATTTAAAGACAAAGAGAACAATTACTGACCTTACATTATCAATAGAGAATAATTTTCTTTCTAGCACATTTTTTTTTATAATTTGTAAGACGTTAATAAAAGCATCTGTTACTCTTATACCGGAATTCTTACGGGAGAGAAGACTGAGATAAAGCCTAGTTATAATATTTTTTATAGATTCACTATAACAATGAATTAAAATACATACCTTTTGGCCATTCAAACATTTTCTTCAACAACAATATTGTTTCTGAATTGTAAGTACTATTCTGAAAAGAAATAGAACATGAATTTCAGTTATAACGTGCTAAAACTATTCTGTTCTGTTGTTGTATTTCATTGTGTGAAAAATTAAATAAATTATTTTTCACACGCAGCAGAGCAGAGTTCAGTTCAATCAAGCAGAGTTGGCTGGGAGCGGCGGTCAGGGTCGGCCTCGTAAAACATACTGCGACCAAATCGCAGAGTTGAAAAAGGGAGACATTAGGAGTACCCAAAATCGGCGAGCGTGTATGAAGAGAGTGATGAGTGTGGAGGAGGCGAGAGAGGTATGTAAGGATCGTAGCCAATGGAAATCTCTAGTCTCTGCCTACCCCTACGGGAGACAGGCGTGATGATATGTATGTTTTTCACACCCAACACCCGGTTAACAAATTCCATCTTAATTTTGATAATAATAGAATAGAATTTTGTGTCCATGTTTATTTTAGTTAAGTTATTATTTTGTAAAATGAAGTGAACTCTTAAAGTGAACGAACTCTTTTTTTTGAGATCATTCAAACAATCAAGACTTTTAGTAATAATGTCAAAATTTGTTGAAATAGATGTTTATTCCCTTCCCGCCTTAAAGGCTAGAGTCGCTGAGTTAACATTGATGTCAATGTTAATTCAGCGACTTCAGAAAGAATTTTAACGCTAATGAATGTTCATTAGCGTTAAAATTCTTTCTGGAGCCGGAAAGACCCAATATTTTTCCACATTTATTTGTTGTCCTGGAGAAAAAAATAAACGCTATTACTACTAATATAATGTAAAATAACTTACCAATTCTCCTAACTTGACAATGTTTTCTAGTTGTTGTTCGGTCATCGCACTCAGACCATCTCCTACTTTACTATTGAATTCTTTTAATTTGTCGTATATTGCTTTTAGATTGGCTTGGTCGAATCTGAAAGGGCAAAAATATGTCATTAAATCAAATTGGTGTAAAATACATACTTAATATTTATGCATCAAAATCGAAATAAATAAAGGGTTGGTATTAAGACGAGACCTTGATGAACACTGGCGCCACCATCAACTGAAAATCATTATTCAGTGAATAATAAATAATTTAATAAATAAATAATAAATAATTTCTTTATTTTTCTCTTCACAAATAAGTTTTATGTAAAACTTAAAGCTATAGGCAAAACATTTATTGTTAACAATTTTGGCATTACTTTGTGAAGAGACTAGTTCCTGAAATAGGTCCCATGAGGAACCTGTGCTACAGGTAACTAGGCCCTCCCTTCGAAAACCTAATTATTAGTTGGTGCAGTAAGTAAGTGGAATAATGATTTTTAACTGATTGTGGCGCTAGTGTTCACCAAAGTATCGTCTTAAATTGTTAAGTTAAAATTAATATTAATACTCAAAATCAACTAAAGATATACTCGCAATACATATATATTAAAAAAATTAAAAAATTCTCGTTACATAATTCTATATTCTTCTCGCATATTTCAATTAACTCGTATCCTCTCGCTCACACCGAGATCAAATGTCACAACGAATACATACCTAATATAAGAGTCGTGCGGTATCAACGGCTTCTCATTGGCCGCGGCGGCAGCGGCGGTAGTATACGCGCCACTGCCTGTGAAGGGGTCGGCGGCGGCGGCGGCGGGGGGGGGGAGCCGCCCGCCCGCCGCGCCCGGCACGTAGCGGGACTCGCCCGTGAACGGGTCGGCGAAACTTTCGATGAAATTATACGGGTTAGGGTAAGGTTGGGCACCCGTTTGCTCGCAGAATTCAGACACGATTGAAAAATTATTGTTATGTCTACTTATTCGTGCGCGAATCGGTAACTAAGGGCGCAAATATATAACAAAAAAAATTTTTTTTTTTCTCAAAAACCATCTTTTATTTAAATGCTCTATTTTTTTTTTAGCCTTTTTTTAATGTGTCCCACTGCTGGGCAAAGGCCTCCCCCCTCCTTCTCCACTCATCCCTATCCATGGAAAATAAATAAATGCTCTAAAACGAAGAAAATACATTTTGAATGCAATCAAACCCACCATATTAAACCAGCGACCCGACCCGGCTTCGCATGGTTGGAAATCTATCATTCTGTCTCTTCATCTATTAAAAAAACCGCATCAAAATCTGTTGCGTAGTTTCGAAGATTTCAGAGGGACAGACAGCGGTAAGCGACTTTGTTTTATACTATGTTAAGATTATAAAATTTATATTGATATAAATAAAAACTTGTCGCGAGATTTCAAACAATATCGTAATCATCTACTAAGTAGTATTTAATTCCCACAAAAGACAAACGCGTTCTTATCGTTTTCTAAGAATTAAAGCTAGTTTGTTCTTTGAAAAAATCGATGGATATACTGAGTTTATTGATGATGGCCTAGGATATTTCGCTACTATTTCCAATCCGCGAGCCAATCGATTTTAAGCTATATGCAGGTATATATAAGGTTTATAAGCAACGACCTCGTGTTTTACGGTGAATGTTCGATTGCGGAGATAAGTGCATATTGCAAGAAACTTCAACGCAATGGCGGACTGCACTCAGTGACCGATTGTGAATCGTCAAAAAATATAATAAAAATATCTTACCCATTACTAGACGGTGGCGGCAATGAATCCAACTTTGCATTCGTTATGATAAAGTTGGCCACTTGCTCCAAATACACCTGAGGTAGATCATGTCTGGAAATAGAAGAAAAGTAGTCATTATTTCATCATTTCAGTATTTCTTGGCAGCAAGATGAGATCACCATATATTTTCACACACATCAGAAAATAAACTTACAATACAAAAAATATGCCCATTCCATGTTATTTTTTACTACTCACTTATGTATGAAGGCTTGTGCGGCGACCCACGGGTCCTCAGTCTTGTTGAATGGCAGTTTGATCGCCGGGGCGCCATCTTTGATGTCCACGCTGAACACGAAATCATATTCCTAGAAAACAGTTATTTATTGCACAATGAGTTATTTTTTGTTGCTATCATTATTAGTTACTATACAGATGTTGAAATAAAAACCGGTAAATATAAATACCAGTTGATTTTACGCTTTAACACTTGGTCAAGACCGTTATTGTTTGCAAAGTACCGGTTGAGCGGAACCGTAATGCTTTGGATCGTTGTTAAAAAGTATGGGCCGAAAAATAACTTTTATAATTAGCTTTTCGCGGGATTCAAGAGATAGGGTCTACCACATGGTTATTCATTCATATAGACAAGACAATGTTTAATGGTTAGCAGGGCACTAAAATGGTCTATGCTTTTTTACCCGACTACGGCGAAGCTAAAAGGAAGGGTAATGATTTTGGCAGTCTATGTATTTTATACAACTGGGTATTCAATCAGGCCTACGGCTCATCTGGTGGAATGTGGTTATCGTATATTGATTTATAATGTTAGTAAAATTTGCAACACTATGCAAATGAGGTGCATATAATTTAGTGTTAAGTTTTTGTGTGTCTATAATCACTACATAGTATAAAACAAAGTCGCTTTCTCTGTCCCTATGTCCCTTTGTATGCATAAATCTTTAAAACTACGCAACGGATTTTGATGCGGTTTTTTTTTTAATAGAGTGATTCAAGTGGAAGGTTTTTATGCCCCTGCGAAGCCAAGCGGGTCGCTAGTTGACAATGTTAACTTTTTATAGATTTGTGAAATTTCGCATACACATAGCTAGCACAAAGTATTAAGAAGGACATAGGATACCTTTCGTCCCGGGAAAAAGCAGTTCCCGGGGGAAATTCATGCGAGCGAAAGCTAGTACTACATAACTTACTTTCCCCTGGTACATGGTCTTCCCCTCGCTGGCAGGGTTGGCCCCCATGACGTCACCGACCTCGTCCCACGTGTTGGCGCCGGCGTTCCACGAGTAACACTTGACGTTGGTGCCGCGACGGACCATCTTTGTCTGTCCGTCTGTCTTGCCCGGCTCGAGAAGAACTTCTGGCCCGGGAATCCTATAATATTCATTAACTTATTAAATTTAGCAGCGTTCATTTAGAATTTGTTCTCTTTTATGCTACTAGATGGCGATACAAGAATCAAACGTTAGCCAACTAGCGCCACCAATCGTTTTATTTCTTTTACTCTAAAATCAGGTCAAATTGAAAAAAATCTAAAAAGTCAGGTCACTGGTAAATACCGTTTAGTATTACTTTTCATTATTTTTCCTTTGGTTAATTCAGACAAACACTCATTCAGTTTTTTTCTTAGATTTTTTCGATTTGATCTGATGACCAGTAATAGAAATAAAATGATTGGTGGCGCTAGTTGGCTTAAGTGTCCCTTAAAGTAATGATCCCGCTTGTTTTTAGCAAAATAAAAATTTGAATTTTTAAAACCCAATTTTTTAAGTATCAACATCCACAACGTAAGTAACAACAAGCGAATTTAGTGCTTTGTTGTGCTAGATGGCGTTAACATAATTCAGTAATTCATAATTCATTTATTTTATGTCAGACATGGGTACATTTAAGGGTGTTAGTATTAAATTAGTTACTGTGCGCCATGCTGCGCCGTCAGGCATACAAAATTGGTATTAATTTTATAAAAAAATGGTATACTAGTAAATAACATTCATGCAATTCATGTCAATTAAATTATCGAATTAAGTTAATTATCATAATGTCAGTCATTTCAAATTTACATTATTTCCATTTAAATTTAATCACATTAAGATATTGCATTAAAAAGATGTCAATTAAATATTAAAACATTAAAAAAATATGTCATAGGAGAAAAAAAAGACAATAATAAATTACTACAATACGATTACAAGCAGTCAGTTTCTTGCAATTTTTCAAAATTGTCACTTAAAAATTCTTCCACTGTATAATATGCTTTTTCTACTAGTGTTCTGAAAAGTAAAATTTTAAAATTCTGAATTACTTTACAATTTCTGATAGATGGTGGAAGTTTGTTATATATTCGTGGTGCCATTGAGTATATACTATTAAGTAGAAATGCGCTTTTTGTACTTATGAGTATGGGCTTTACTCTATTAGTAAACTACAAATCCGCGCGGGGATATGTCCTTTTTTCCCTATGGGATTGAAGATTTAAACTGAATTGCAGTAATCTGTAGTTTTACATACTCTGAGAGTTTGAAGCCACCAATCTCCTGTTGGGCCGCGGCCTGCATTTTGGCCACATCCTCTTCGAACACTTTGAGCGTGGCCTCGTCTGCATACCTCACAGGGTCCGCTGTGAATACCCTCACTAGACCGTCACTGGATCCTATGACAATACAATAAAACACTTTATTGCAAATTGTTTAAAACATCTTGTATAAACGAACAGATACTAAACATTAACATTATTATTATTATAACTTAAAATGAGTAAGCTTCGGCAGCCTTGGTTGGTATGGTTCACACATATGATATAGATTTATGTATGCTGAACTCTGCCAATGTTTGTTCTATAGGAACTACGAAATAAAGAAAACATGGAAATGGCAAGTAGTCGTGGCAAGGACCACACCTAAGCAGATCTCTGCAGTCAGTAAATGCCTTCCGAAGCACTGAATCATCTTTATTATCAGACAATCATGTGATTCAAGCTCACAATGTCCTAACCAAACTGGAAACAAATAAATAAAATATGCTTCCCATGGGAATCAAACCCACTACCCTACAGTCTACAGACAAATGCTTTAACTACTTGACCACAGAGGCAGCTTATAGGTAATGAGCGTTATTTTTATACCTGTGACTATGTCACCGTTGTCCAGACAAGTGACACTCCATACGGAATGTACAGGAAGCCTAATCTCCCCGATGCAGTCTCCGGCCGACCATAAACGCACACTGCCATCTTCACCGCAAGTTGCGAAGCCTGTAGTGAGGGCTGGATTGATGCTAATGCTGTGATTATATATAAAATTAAAAATATTATCATAAATTTATAAAAAAAATAATAAAAAATATTTTTGTCCCAAATTTCGAGCAAACACTTAATATTTTTCCTAAATTTTTACATCAACAGATTCAAAACACATCCACAAGATTTTATAAAAGTAGTCACTAGCGATTGTATTAGGATATTGTATGGAATTTTTTGGTTACATTACTATCCACCAGGGGTAGTTTACAGATTTAGCATACAATACTGCTAAATGAGGTATAACTCAGTTTGATAATAATTTTAACCAATAAAACCAATGATAAATAAAGGAAAGTTATAAAATACAGAATAGCAGCATTCATATTTCAACCTTAATAAGACAATAGTAGGTACTAATGTACCCCAAAGGTCAGCATCGTGTTGACGACCTAGTGCCAAATTTTCGATAATAATGGTTTGCATTAAGAACTTTCTTATAAGTGGATTAGTGTCATGTTGAATTTATTTTTTTAATGATTTTTTATAATTACCACCAACTCCAAAGGTTAAGAAAAGGTTGGCATTTGGCTTGACAGACCTTCGTCATCTTTTCTGTCGAAATGGCAATTCTAGTACTCTTTGACAGATCTAATAAAATTGAATTAATATAACGTCTTGTAAACAATTGCATCAGATTCATTTTTTGTCTCCGGAAATATGACCATATTTCAGAATATCGTTCTCAGCTTAAATGGCTACCCATCCGTCAACGCAGGAATTTGCATATATTATGCCAACTTTATAATATTCTCTATAATCCACTTGCTCCCGATTATCTCAAAATTGATTTCAAACTTTTAAGTTCGACTCATGAAAGAATCCTGCGTTCTTCCAATACTATGACCCTTGCTACTCCTTCTCACCGTACCGGTTTTCTCTCTAATTCTTTCGCTGTGACGGCTGTCAGACTTTGGAATAAGCTTCCAGAATCCATCAGAACAGCCTCTAGCCGCGCTAACTTCAAATGGCTTGCCTACAGGTTCTTACTATCACAGAACGCCACAGTTTAAGGAGCAAAATTAGGTAATAATTACGGGTACATTTTGAGTTGCTGCTTTATCTCGTAAATATTTTTGTCATATATATATATATATGTATATTGTTATTTATGTATTTATATATCTAGGTATATATGTAAGTATATGTATGTAAGTTAATGTAAATTTATATTACTATTATATTAAACCCACATTACGATCTCTGCTTGACCTAAAGGTTGACTGTTAGATAATGCTTTTAGCATTAAGTTCGCCTATTGTGCTATACAACTGTATTTTGTACAATAAAGTTTAAATAAATAAATAAATAAATAAACATTTGATAAAACTATCAAACCTGTAAATATAATTAGAATGTCCATAGTAAGTATTAAGGCACTGCCCAGCATTCGTCCACAGCCTAATGGTGGCATCATTAGAACAACTTAAAAAGGTCTCCGGAGTCGCCACTACTAGTCCTCTAACACAGTCTGTGTGACCTGGAATTAAATGCTAACATTATTTCTGTCATTTGTATCCTCTATAACATTCAGTTTTCTCATAAGGCTATCCATAAAGATTCAATGAATTTAACACTTTGGCGGACACACAACTGCTATAGCCACAGAATTTAGAAATATTAACAAGAAGTGGCATAACGCACGAAATACGTGTCACTAGTTTGGCTTGCAAGCCAACGTATTACACAGAAAAAATGGGCTGGAAATTTGATTGCATCATTTATTGCCACTGTTATTGGTTGATAATATTAGGTGGCTTTGTTGTAAACTATGTAATACATTTCTAATAAGGTGTGGTGTGGTTTACATGGGATTATATGTATTAATTGAAGAAGAACAGAGAATAAGCTGCCACACTGATCCTGGAACTAAATCCCCGCCAAAACATTTCTATTCGGATAATTTCTCTGTTCTGTGGCTATAGCAGTTATAACAATTAAACTTCTTTTGTGTTTTCAAAAACGTCTGCCAACATGTTAACACTCTCTCTTATCTTAGTTAACTGTCTGGTAACTAAGATAAGAAGACACTGTTAAATTCTTTCAATTTCTTTTGAGGTAACTGTTTGGTACCTGAGAGATGGCAGTAGGAGTCACGGATAAAAAGTACTAAAATGGAAGGACAACTTAAAAATGATCGTAGGACCCTGCTGGCAGAGACTGGCAGGGGAGAGGGAACAATGGAGGAAGTTTGAGGAGGCCTATGCCTATATTATCATAGTGCTTTCCCAGTTGCTTTCTCAGCTGGTTGCTTTGGAGTCCATGCAATGTAATAAAAAATGAAAATTCAGAGCAATGTTTAATAATAACATTAAATGTGGGCTGAATGCCTGTTTCCCTATAAAATGGTACCTATTTAAAAAAATAACACTTAAATAACCTGTTCATTGATTTGGGAGCAGCTTCTTAAAAAAAAAGTAAAAAGACTGAAACAGTTCCACAAAAGTAAATTAGTTACAAGATTTATACAAAACCAGTGCCAAAATTCTGGTTCTTTAAATGGCTGTATGGTTTACAAAATGGAAGTGAAAATTATACCTGTAAGAGTATTAATAAGACTGCCATCTTTTTTCCAGAGTTTTATGGTCTTGTCAGCTGATGCTGTGGCATAGGTTCCAGTGGACAATTCCACAATAGCCCAGACTGCTGCTTGGTGCCCCTTAATGGTTAACGGCACTGAGTTAGGATTGTTGAGGTTCCAGACCTTGGCCGTGCTGTCCCAGCTTGAGCTAAAATATGTTTTCTAGTGTTATTAATTACATCCGCAACAAGCTTCCTCAGCTATGTAAGTTTGTAAAATGTTTACAAAAATTATATTAGCAACATGCTTTGTCAAGTGTATAGTAGTGTTTATTTCATTCTTATTCATTTGAAAACATTTCATCTTTTGTTCAAATTTCTTGTTAGAAGCAAATCTATATAAAAAACAAACAGGTACTTTAGAATGAAGAAGTTACCTTAGAAGCACCCCTGAATCTCTTCCTGGTACAACACTGCACACTGCATTCTCATGGCCTTCTAAATTAATTTGGATCATGGCATCCTGAAGGTTGTATCCTATGATGGTATTGTCATTACTGCCAGTCACCACCAAGCCTTCGTGATAGGCTTCACAGGGGGGAATCCAGCAAACGCAAGATACGAAATTCTTATGTCCTTTATACGTAACAACATTGACAAAATCCTTTACCCTGAGTAACAATTAATCATTTATTATTTAATTATACATATTACAAAGCCAAAGAATACGAACATGAAATTGAATGATGGTTTTCTCACCCTTCTGGATGCCAAAGTTTGGCGGTTCGGTCCCGAGACGCGGACAGAATACAATTTTCCTGCGTAGTTGTAACGCATCTAACATCCATCGAGTGTCCAGTTAAAATTGCACTTAACTTATAATCCGGTATAGCCATTGTATTACTTTATGCTTTTTCTTATGAAAAATAAACGAATTTTAATAACATTCGCGATGCGGCAAACGAATCAAAAATAATTTGTCAAATCATGACAGCTGATCATGACAGCTGGTTTGTTAATTTAGTTTTTTTCTGTGTCAGATAAGGATAAGGCTGCGATCAGAGATCAATCTGCCTTTCTGGTAGCCTATCACTATCTATTTAAACCATGCAAGGTGGCTTACCACCGTCTCTTAAAAACATGCAAGATTCAGTGAGTAAGCGATATGTCGCCTTACATCTTGTATTGCGCTATCTCGCTTACTCACTGGATCTTGCATGGTTTTAAGGCACACATTAGACGCTTAAGCACGCATGATGGTTTTCCATCAAACAAAAGGATGAAACTCGAAAGGTGAATTGAATCGACTGTCTTCCAAACAGGGGGGTTACCACCATCTCTTAAAACCATGCAAGTTCCAGTGAGTAAGCGAGACAGCGCGATACAAGATGTAATGCGACATCCCCCTTACTCACTGGATCTTGCATGGTTTTAAGATACGTTACAAGTTACTACCGTCTCTTAAAACCATGCAAGTTCCAGAGAGTAAGCGAGACAGCGCAATACATGATGTAAGGTGACATCCCCCTTACTCACTGGATCTTGCATGGTATTAAGAAATGGTGGTAAGCCACCAGATCATTTTAACTTTTTTAATTTAAATCAACAAGTTTGCGATGATTTACGATGGAACAATTGAATCAACTGATTTCTTAACAAATCATCGCAAAATTCTTGAAATCGGTAGATTCAATTCACCTTTCGAGTTCCATCCCTTTGTTTGATGGAAAACTATCATGCATGAATAAGCGTCTATGTTCGTACAACAGCATTTCAATCGTATATTTTGACGTTTTGCGGTTCGAATATCGTTCAGCCAAAAGTCGTTTTGTTAGCAGAATTCGAATGATAAGTCGCAGAGACGACTGGAATCCGATCGACATAGAAGAATATGCTTCAGATTTACTGATTTCCAAACAAATCATCTTAATTTTTTTAATTTAAATTAAGAATTTTGCGATTATTTGTTTAGAAATCAGACGATTCAATTGTTCTATCGTAAATCATCGCATAATTCTTGATTTAAACTAAAAAAATTAAGATGATTTGTTTGGAAATTAGTTGATTCAATTCACCTTTTGAGTACCATCCCTTTGTTTGATTTGATGGTTACTTTTCCATCATGCATGAATAAGCGTCTAGGGTGCGCCTAAGGTGCGCTTTAGTTTACTAGTAACTTTCTTTTGTTTACATGGCATTCGAGTAGGCCAAACAAAGAAAAACGGGCACGCTGACAAAGGCAGAAAATGTATCTTTGGCCTTTATCGTTTTCATGAACTTTCGTATTTCGCCATCTCTTTTTTGCACCAAATGACAATTCTATAGATACATCATCTCTATTTCTACATCTGGTATTTCAGGTATTTTTGAACGAAATTATGAATGTCATATGTCAATTGTCAACGTCAAGGTCACAACTATTTTGCTGCCAACTAAGAAGTAAAATGCGCGTATTTCAAAAACATTGTTATTTTTATATGTAATATTTTTTTAATGTGTTTATTATTACTTTAATTTATATTAATAAAAAAAAGTCGTGTTTGTGTGCTCCAACCAATGTACAATTTATTTAATTACATTTTAAATGCAATAGTCACGCACGGAGAGCAATGTAAATAAGTATGTACGTCCAAATCAAATTGTGAAACAATGAGGGAATTGTTATAATGTTACTTGTAGACTTTCATTTTGTAGGGCATTGTTATATTATTTATCCACGAAATATTTGTTTCCCTGTGGCGCCGCCGCCAGTGAGGCCGGTTTTGTTGCCGGTGCGGTGGATTCAGCTCTGTATACATACCTACTTTGTCAAAGTATACATACGTAGTGGAAAAATGGCGTCGACGGTGTGTGTTTCTCGGTGCCGAATGTTAGCAAAATTAGATATAAATCGTGGTTTGTGTTTATCATCGTTATTTAGGGATTTGTCAAATAGCAGGGTGAGTTTCTAACAGATTATGTAATTTTGTGTAAAAGCACTATGTCGATTTCATTTAGGACTGTTGAATTCAGGACTTTCTTTTGCTCTGCACGTGTAGGTACATAATACAAGTACATAAAAAAGCAGCTGTCAAATGTCATTTATTTTGTTTTTATTTTTGTTCCACACTATTTTACTTTGTAACTGACCAGTTTTATATTACTATAAAATAAATTGTTATGTCTCAGCCGGTTTAATAAAACAAATAACTACTGTGTTATTGTGATAAGAACTTTCTAATTAGGATTTATAATAAAAACTTTATATCAAGCATGCAGTGATAATGCTCAAAGTTTATTTATCTCAATATTTAAAGTAGGTTAATTATTTAATTATAGGTAGGTATGTTAAATAAAACTATAATATTGTTTAAATTTAAAAATATTATTATATCTTATGAACATGCACTGTTAGTTAGCCTTTTTTATTATAGGTAGTAGATTTGTGATCTTTTGAACTTTTGAAGTTTGCATTGGTAGAGATTCAATATGACCTGGATCCTATGAATCTAATAATATCTAAAAAAAATAAGAAAAAAATAAAGATTTTGTATATAATTTTTTAATTACAAATTAATAAAACAACATAGTAAATATGTTGGTTCATACTAATTTTCATACAAACATACAGACACAACAGTACTCTCGGATACATATCCTCATGATAAAATGTTAACAGTTAGATCACAAAGATAAACTGTCAACAAGCCCGCTAGTTAGAAATAAAGTTACCTATGACATACTCTAAGTTCATTGCTCTGCTTATCTCAAGAATATAACATTTTAAAATAAGCATAGATAGGTATATATTAATAGTTTATTTTTAACATTTAAATTTATATATATTTTTAATTAGGGTCTGCTTTATTTTTATCTAACTAGACAGTGATTGTAGTGAAATACATCATTTATTCATTCATAGATTAAGTGGCTCCCTTGTCATAATATTCCTAAATAATATGCCCATGTAATTCTGTAACCTTTCACTGAATTATTATTTCTAAAATTGTTATCAATAAATAAAAGTTATATACACAAAATCTACATCTGCCTCGCACAGGTGACATGTGGTCTTATCCCTTAGTAGTAAAGTGGACCCTGGGCTCTATAGCAATCAGCTGAGTATAAAACCAGGAAGGTGCTAGGATGAAGGATACTGTCATCCTTTGCATGGGTTAAGTCGGTGACTTATTTCAGACCATCAGATGTATGTAACATTAGATTAAATTATCACCATTGTTACCAGTAATTTACTGAGTTGTAAAATTAATTTGTTCTATGTGTAGTATATGGGGGTAACTTAAAATTTCCTATTTTGTATCTACCATATGAATGCTACATTAAATCAGTTTTGTTTGATTAAATAAAAAAAAAACATACAAGTCCTAGCAAAATTTATAATAACATATGATAATAATATATGATATACTGGTATCAACTTTATGTCTATTTATAGTTAGCCTTAAATTTATAGTTATCCTTAAATATTTGAATTACACTATGTTTTTATTATTTATCTTATTTTTTATTAATTTATGGTGTATTTATCCCTTTGAAGCACAATTTTAATCATCAAAAATTAAAAAAAATATATTTTAACCAACTACATTTTATATAAATTTAGATTTAAATATATTTAGAATTGTTAAAACAAGATCGAATTCCTAACTTGTTAAGATGTGACACCACATGTCAAGGTATGGTATAAGTTCTGCTTATGTTTAAGGCAATGACTACATACATATAAAGGTTTTTTTATAGTGGCTGCTGCAAGGCCTGATGTTGCATGTAATTTGGTTTGCATTATTCATGTGAGGTTGATAACCTGAAGTCCTTCAATGTAAGTTGGTGTTCCACAAATTGTTGCCATTTAAGAAATATACAGTCCAATTTGCCTGATACGATATTGTCACTAATACAATACATAAAAGCAATAAACACCTAACCTTTTTATTAAAATTGTAAATCATAGACTTCAATACCTTTAATTTATGTCTCTTACCTCAACTCTCAACTGATTGGTAAAATAAACTTATTTAATTATCTATGGTTTTTATTGTCATAATGACATGAAAAATATAATCTACTAGCTGTTCCCCGCGGCTTCGCCCCGCGTGGGACTCGGTTAAATCGCGCCCAAAAGTAGCCTATGTTTGACCCCAGGTCGTTAACTACATCCCTACCAAATTTCATCACAATCGGTCCAGCAGTTTAGCCGTGAAGAGGTGACAGACAGACGACAGACAGACAGACAGACTTTCGCATTTATAATATTAGTATGGATTAGTATGGATATTTTCATACCACATGAATAAACACATATCAAATGAATGAATCAATAAAAAAAAAAATCATTATTTTCTCTTATTTGCATGCTTATATTGTTTTTATATCAGGTCAGGATAATAATACAATATTTCCCCTGATTTCAAGGTTATGTTTACAGTTTTCAGTTTGATATTCGTCAGTAGAACCACATGTATCAATTGTTAGATAAGTAAACAGCATTATTATGAACTATATTATTAACTGATTCTAATTACTGTTAGTAATATAGTCACTAACTAGTTAAAAACTGAGATTAATAAAATTCAACAGATCTAGTCTGAATTTTATTATATTGTTCCAATTTTATATAGATTTCCAAAGAAATATATTCCCAATGAACATTGACATCAGGCAGGCGATTAGTCATAAAAATAATACAGATTTAACGTCTTAAATACCTTGTCTTAATTGTCTTACATACCTCAGAGGGTATAAAATTAGACTTTGTCGTCTAATTTTGTGAAGGCATGGGATGACTGGGGACTGGTATAAGACAATGATGAAACCACAAGATAAAATATTTATTGCTTAAACCATTATCAAGTCACTTGTCCATATCCTAACCCATCAATATTTAGAGCTGTTTCAGCATGATAGAGTACCAATTTACCAAATATCAAAACTAGGTGCCTCTTATCATTTTCCCGGCACATGCATGATGTTTGCTTCATAAATTCATTGAGTTATATTTATCAGATACATTGTTTTTTTTTTTCAATACATTTTTGGAATTTACGATGTATTTGCTGTTGTCCGCGACTCCGCCCTCGTGGTACTCTGTTATATCGCGCTGAAAAGAAGCTTATGTTTGACCCCCGGTCTTTAATTATATCCATACAAAATTTTATCAAAATTGGCCTAAAACGGTTTGGCCGTAACAGACAGATAGACAGACTTTCGCATTCAAAATTAATAATATTAGTATGGATGTTAGAAACAATTCCGAAAACAGCCTAGAAAACCGAATGATTCATTATGATTTATACGTTTATCCTGTTCGTTCACGAAGAATGCGTCATTTTTTGAAGAACCGCGTGACTTTAAAATTAACTTCATTATATTAGTAATCAATAGCATACTTTAAGCATACAATCATTCTCTTCCTGTTTCCACTTTCCAACTATTAATGATGAGTGGCTGTTAGGTACTTATAATTTTTGAGTTAGGGGTCCGTCAGCGATCAAAGGGAACAATAGGAACCATAATGTTACGTGGTAATCGCTTACCGCTTGGGTACCGAGGCTTTAAATGTCCCTCTTTCACTTTTGTTGCATCCTCAGCTGGTTGCTTCGGAGCCCAGGGTTCGTTTTTCTACTCCCAAATGTATGTAATTAATCACTAACTTTCCTTGATAATGCTGTTTTCACATATCCTAGGAACTAATTTGAAAGGGAGTTCATTCTATTTATTGGAGCTAGTAGGTACAGTGGCCTGCAGAGAAATCTGACCCCATGCCACAAGTATCGCTATTGCATGGGGGTCATATTTCTCTGCAGCCCACTGTACTAGCACCAGCTGCACCCGTTTACATTATTATAGTTTCCGTGGTAGAATTTCTGTCCACGATGGTGTAAAACTCATAAAAATTATGTTGTTTTTGAAGAAGAAATAATATATATATATACAGACAGACACGAACAGGGACTTCAATTTATGCAAACCGCTTTAGGATGAAAATGGAAAAAAAATGTCAACATGACTTCATGAGTACTTTACATAACTTGACCTTGTCAGAAATAACTGACCTTGCAAATTACAGCTCAATTATAATTTCCGTAAACGAGCTGTTATCTGTTAAAAATCTTCAACAAAAATACTGAAACAATTATCAGGTCATCAACATAATTGTATCAATGCAGGCGGTTAATGCGTAAGACAAGAATAGACTTCTCTCTCCACTCTTGTAGATGTCATAAGTAAGATTAGTCGACTGACTAAGACAAATCAGAGAGTTTCCTCCTTTCTGACTGATTGCGGAAATTGTTTATCCATTATCTACAAAAGGAAATTTAGAACCCAAAAGTGATTTTGCGTGCTACTGCTGAGGCATGGATGCTCTAAGGGGATATGTGATCTGTCAGACCTAATGATTTTTTGACATCAGTTCGGTTTCAAGGACCTCACGAAACCATAAGAAAGGTCCTGCACGCGCTGGTGTCAGTTTTTATCAACTTACTCTCGCCCAGTTGTGGTTTTATTTAATCCGTAAGCCGTCTTAAACATACACTGAACTCTTCTTTCAAATCACATACTACCTACTTATATAATTTACTTCCAATATTCCTAATCAAACTGGAGTAAAAAAGATAGTGTCCAGTCCGTGACGTGATGACAACTCAGTAAGTAGTCACAGTCTCAGACAAAGAGCTTACAGTACTGTTTCTGTACAGAAGGCGAGAGGAAGGGTAAATAAAAAGTTTTTATCAACTCACTAAAATGCTATTAAATTATGTAGGTAGGTCAGGTTCCTATATAAACTACGTGTACTAATGGATTTTCTGACCAAATTGTTATGAACACATAATTTACAAATGATTTATTACAAATATGGTTCTTATCAAACAAAAATTTACATTTACTATATTATGTCAAAATTAAATACTTTAACGACAATGTTTACAACACTCGTAAATATAACTAGTCAGATTAGATAAAGATCTAAACGCATTGAGTATGGTATGGGATATTCCAGTCACGTAGTCGGTCATACATTTTGAAGGAGCGTCTCTACACTTATTTATACTTCTGCAGGCATACTAACTATAATAACAGTAGAACGTGCGTGTCAAGCGCCGGCAAGCGCGGCCTGATTTGGATCGGTCGCCGCTAGTACCATTTCTATATATTCAGCTCCTTCGTGCTTCTGGCTGTTATCGCTATATGGCTGTTGTAAGGCTGTAGATGCATTTTAGGTAGCCAGAAAATCTAACAGTGCTGGCTAACAAATCTGGATCAGGCGTCTGGTTTCCTTAAAGGATACATCAAGGATTGATAATTCTTGTAAAGGGTACTTCATGTATGTCATTTCTTAATTTATTTATATGCTAGCTGTGGCCTGTGGCTTCGTTTAGGTGATAGTTGGTTACACAAAGAATTTCGAATCGCGCGCTGAGGCAAATTTTTTTTAAATCTATGCGGTACAATCTATGACAAACATGACAGACATAGTTATAGATTTGAAAATTTGCCTATGAAATTATAAACATTAGAAAAGATTTTGTTTCCATATTTATGCCACAGGTTCATCTGTTCATCTTAATCCACGGGCTTTACTCTGTTGACATTTTCGTAGGTTATTAATAGGTATTGTTAATATAAAAAAGGCGAATGTTTATTTATTTTTTAATTTACCTCGTCCCCAGGAGTCATGGTGTCGGAGGTGGCGGCCGACACGGCGCGCTTTCTTTACCAGTGTTTGCGTCCACGGTTCCAAATCTTCAGCTTCAAAAGTTGACGTCGAGAAGTCTGACGGTAAGGATTATAGGACCTACTTCTCGCTTACGATTCCGGAGCTGCGCTTAGAAAATGTTTAATGCGCTTTAAAAAAAACTCATCTGTGGGTGGCGTCATATGAGAACTTGCCAAAGCGGTGTCGCCCGCCGCTTTTGATAAAAGTACCTACACGTTTGTAGCCTATCAATAATAAATCAGATACGTTGGAACTTGATATGTTTAGTAACATGTTCAGCAATTACAAATCTGAGAGACTTTACAAGGTAAGTCACCCTCAGAAAAAGAATTACACTACAGGCTTACTGCATGCTATACTTAGCAGGTGTGTTAGGTGTTATTAAATGCTCCAATTATGAGATTACTTGAAAGGTCTCTAAAAATAAACAAACTCGAAAGAAAAGATTTACATGGCTAACAAACAATCAAACTGGATAGTGCCACAAAAGTATTACTACCAACCTCTTTTTAATACTATTAAGTTATAGATATAAGTAAGTGATCTGTTCTGTATTCTAAAGACACAAAAAATATATGAAAGATGTTTTACATATTTTGTTGTTAAGACTAATGATAATGAATGCTAAGAACCAAAAAGGAAAACAATCTGGAAATTTTAACATATTTATATTTCATACAAAGGTTAAGAGACCGTCACCACGCTACAGTTATTTTCGATTCGGAATGTTACAGCCCTTTACGTACAATACTTAAACTATGTAATTAGATACATGATTAAGCTATTCATAATTATAATAATGTAAGGAGGTACTATATTTACTAGCAATAATTTATTAGCTTTATTTGAATACAGATCACAATTTACGCAAGCCAAGCTTATACGAGTAGTAAGTAACGTCAACATAGTATTATCATTTTAAAGACTTATTACTATTAAGACTATCGTAACATGATTCTAAGACTTCGAATTCTTCAAATACCATCTCGCCGAATTTGCCTGTTGTGGTTTTGCATTGCTCCAAATTTTCATTAACGTAATAGAATTTCTTCTCAAATGTAATATTATCGTTTGATTTATCCGAGGAAGAATTTTTCGATTCGTCGTCATCTTGCTTCAATAAATTTTCATCTTCTGAAGATCTCACGGCTTGTGTAGTGATTTCATTTTTCGTAGAATTTAAGTCGTTGTTTTTTTTCATATCAATCATACTTTTAACAGGCTTCTTATCTTCGATATCTTTATTTTCAAAGGGGGTTTTTACGATTCCTTTGTTGTAACTCTCGAGTCGACAAATTTTATTTTTGACAGAATTTTCATCATCATAAACCAGAGGAGGATCTTCAATTTTAGATTGATGATTCCTAAACTTGTTACGAAGACTTTTGATTTCATCCGTGCCTGTTAATTCTAGACGACTACTGCAACTATTTGATTTTACTAATTTGAATTTAAATCCAGGAAATCCTTCTGTACTTTTGTGATCTTGATTTTTGACGACAGCTTCAGATGGCGGGTGGTTTTTTTGTTTTTCTAATAGCTTTTGTTTGTGTTTATCTGCAGCTAAACATGAACATTTACTCCCTCGACATTTTGTTTGACATGAATAGCAGTCACGGCTACAGTTTTTCTGTAAGCTTTTAATTTCCTCCATTATAGCTTTAGTCATAGGGCTAACAGTAGAGCCAGGTTTAGAATTTAAAACTTTGCCGCCGTAGTAAGTTATCGAAGTCCCACAATCTCTTATCTTTTTTAAGATGTCTGGGCTAACATATTGGCTTTCACAACAAAAGTCTTGACTCATTGAATCGCAAAGATATTCGTCACTTGAACTGTACACGTTATCTTTTAAATTTTTATGAGAGTATGGACTCAGGCCTTCTGTTTCATAATCATTGTTAGAACTGAGATCTCCGCTGGAAACTCCGCTTGATAAACTAGCATTGTCCCATTTTTTATGGCTGTAGTTGGTGTCAATAGTCAACTGCCTTATGACTTTTTTCCTTCCTCCTATTTTATTTCCTTTTGATTCCTCGTTTAGGTTTCTGTAGGAGGTAGCCCGTCTTGTCAATCCAATAGACTCGTCTATTAATGGAGGATCGGCTTGACTCATAGGAGTTTTCATTTTTAGTGTGTCTTCGAAAAGATTTCTGACTTTTTTTACTGTATCGGGATTTGGAAGCTCCTCTTCTATTATTTCTTTATTTACCCTGATAGGGTGGTAAAAGAAATGTCTACGTATTGCGTTTTTCGATTTATCAACATGTCCTAAGTTATTCTCAGTTTTCTTTAGTAGGTTCGGTGATATTTTACAGGTTTCTGTATTATTATTTTTTCTGGGCGCTGGTTCCACTTTTGTTCTAACTGGTTCTATTATAACAATATTGTTATTTACCAAAAGTTCTTGAAAACTGTAGTCTTGTAAATATTGTAGTAGCCCATCGAACTGTGCCTCTTTGCGATAATTGGCTATCATACTGTTCTTAAACAACTCAGATTTCATAACTTTGTAACGAACGTGATCAAACTCATCGCATCCTTTTTCATAACCTTTGGCTTTGATTAAAGTAGCTTGAGTTTTTTGGTTTTGGTTGTCGTCACTCGTAAGCTCTACAATTTCAATTTCAGGAGTATCTCTACATTCTAGTTCTGTTTTTTTAGGCTTAGGTTTTTCATAAACAATATCTTCCGGTTTCTTAACTATTTTCTCCAGTGTCGTTTCTTCTATTTCTGAATCACTTTTCACTTTTTCTGTTTCATCTTTCCAAAGCTGCAATTTGGTCTGGCTTATTTTTCTGATACTATCTACAATTTTTACATTCTCTAAAGACTTAATAATATTACCTACTGATATTTCACTGCTTTCATTGTCATCCACTTTTGTGCCTTCTTTTAAGGTACTGACATCGTTATTATTATTTTCATTGGTATTGCTATTATCTTTGCTGGTGACTTCTTGTCTTTGTTTTATTTCCTGTTTTAATTCATCTTTAGTATGTGACTTTTGTTCTATAAGCTTGGACCAGTAATTTTTAACAGAATTGAGTTTTTCTTGATATTCTATGTCAGTTTTTATGGCATTATTCAATTTCTCTTTTACATTTGATTCTCCTTTACAATCATATATTTCTTCTTTTTTATCAGAAATGAAGTCTAGTTTTTTATTGTTATTATTTTCATGTTTTTTATCCAAGTCATTATTTTTTTCCATGTTATTGTTAATGTTTTGCTTATTATTTTTTGAATCAATTACTTGCAAGATTTGTGGACGTGTCATGTTAGAATTCTTTTTTTGGTCGTCAACCTTATTATTATTATCTTTTATTATCAATTTCGGAGGAGGCTTCTCGTATTTATTTTGTGCACGTAAAGTGTTTTCTGTTGTTAATTTTTTAAAAGTCGGTAATGTTGTTTTTACCACTTTATTAAGTTTAATAGTAATAAATGGATCTTTCGGCGTACAATAACTGGAAGTGTCGATACCACCGTTTTCGTAGGTAGCCTTGTTATTATTTTGTTTATTTATATCAATTACAGGTTCATGCAGCTTTTTAACTGGCTCTTTTAATGGATTTTCTTTGTCAGTTGAATGTATAATAAAATCGTTGGTAATTGATTGAGTTTCTTGTGTAGATTCAGGAGTTTTGAAATAATTATTAATACAATTTTGATCTAATGGTGGATTTATAACAATAGTTTGATGACCACTTAGAGGTACCAAAGCTATATTTGATTCAGCCGAAGTTTTGAATGATTGCACTCGTGAAAGTAATGAGTGAGTTTTAATGTCTTCGTTATAGGAACACTTATTTGTAGATAACTCGTTTACTTGCTTGTTAATAGTGTTTTCTATAGTGCTGGGACTTGGAATACGATGAAGGTCATCATCAGCTGGATCTCTTTGTCTGAGAGAGTAATGCTTCTTGATACCAGTCCTTAGCTTTTTATCTTGTATAGTTTTGGCGATGTTGTCATTAGAGAAAGACTTAATTACTTTTATTTCTGGTTTGTAAATGGAATTTGTTATTTCTAAACTTTCAGATTTTGTTATAATTTTGTTGTTGCGTATTGTTCCTTCAATTTCGTTAACTTCTCTTTCGTTTTGATGAGTATCTGAGTTGTAATAATTACCGTATTTATCGTCAGCGTTGGAGCTATCAACTGTTAAAATAGATTTTAAATCGTCTTCAAGCTTTTCAAAGCTTTGTATGATATGAGGCTCCTTGTATTCTGGCAGATATGTTTTTTGATTAACGTTGTTTTCTTGCACTGTCTGTGTCTTGATTAACTGCCCGTAATTTTGAGTACCTTTTGACGATAATATTTCTCGAAAATGTGTTTGAGCAATTTCATATGTGTTTTCACAAGGTATGTCTTCGGGGTCCTCTTCTCTTAGTTGAGCATCTATTCGCTCAGATTTTCTTAAACACTTACTGATATTTATGTCTGGTAGTGAATAATATTGATTTTCGATTAAAGTTGTTACAAAGGGTTCAGTGGTAATATTCTTAATTGACGTACAATTGCTTTTTATAGAATGTTTGTCATTATCTAAGCAAGAATTGCTAGTGTAGACCTCGTTATTTTCTTTAATAGCTTCCTTAAAAATGTTACTACTTCTATTGCTCAAGAAAGAGTCTCTCCTTATGTCAGCAAACGTCTTCTTTTTATTGACTTTGGTGTATATGGGGTCACTTTCTGGATTATTTTCTGAATTAACAGTGTGAGAAGTAACTGATGTGTTTCCTTTGAAGTGTGAATCACAATATTCGTCGATCTTTTCAGCCAAAGAGTTTGCTAAGTATTCTAATTTGTGTGATTTATCTGTAGATGATGCGATTGAAATTGATATATACGAAGTGATGCTATCAGGGGGACTTGATAATGTTTCGTCGTTATCGGAAGCAAGAGATCGAACGTCGTTTTCTTTTATACTACTTTTTAATTTTTCAGTTGCTGAAATTTCTTGACTTTCTTGAATTTCTTCTTGTGTATTATTTAAAGAAATATTTACAAAAGAATTTCTGCAACGACTTTTTTCTCGCTGCGACTTCTCTTTTTTATCTTTGTCGCTGTGAGTTGTGGATAGACTATCATTAGTAAAAGATTTTGGCGTATTATTTTTAGATCTCTCTCTGTCCTCGTTGTCGGAGTCGTGATCGTCAGTTGTTACGTATAGTTCTTTGCTTTGACTTGGCGATGCTACAGATCGATCAGTCTCAGGTGATGAGTTGTCTTTATAGTTTTTTCTATGCGCTTCAAAATTATAATGCTTTCTTACATAATTTGAGTCAAGACTATCGATTTCGCTTGGGTTGCGAGAGTGTCCGATGCTATCTTCGGAAAGATTCGTAGGTTTTGTTTCTTCGTTTAGGTTCGGCCAACTTCCGCCTACTGATCTCGTGTGATGACTTCCGTTTCTAGATGCTGCGTCCTCGGTTTCTAATTTATTGTTTGGTGGATCTAGTTGTATTTCGTTTTCTCTTTGTTCATTGATGTCACCGAAACAGGATGCAGTGCTATCAATATAAATGCTTTCCAAAACTTCTTCTTTTGTTTGATATTTTGCACGTCCGGGTAACCTGAAAAATGCAAAGGCCTAATGTTTATTTTCAAGTTGTTTGTCGACATTGGTGAAAAAATCCACATACATGATTTTAGCGAATAAAGATAAAACATATTCACCAAATTTAAAGCAAGTTCTCCATACTTATTAAAATTTTAGCAGATTCTGTTCAAGGTATTTTTATTTAACCTTTAAAAAAATAACATCTGAAAGCACAATAGGCTCACTAAATGCTAATAACAATATCTAACTTTTGGGTAAAGCAGAGTTACACTGTGTTAACATGCATCCAATATCCATCCATGCTTACGATTTTTCTTTAATTTATAATACCAGTAAAAATATCACAAAAGTATAGATTCTGTAATTTACCTGTCTTTGAAGCAAGGCTTGTCGAAAAGGCGGGCGCGGGGTATGAGTTGGGATCTTTTACTCTTGGCGTGATTTTGAATCTGAAGATCTGTAAAAGTCTCCTCTCTGATGACCGCTAAACTTCTACTGCGCCGTAAATTCGACCCTTCCGGCTCCTTATGCTTGCATAACCTTCCGTAGCTACCGCTGAACTCTGTGTCGGAATTCGAGAATCTCTTTTGCAGGAGTTCTTCTGCAGCCTTAGACCTTGTTAGATGTTGATAGAACTCGTCTTGAGGAAGTTGCACAGGAAGCTTATAATATTCAGCTAGTTTGCTCTGATACTTCTCGTGCTTTTTATTCTTGCTATCACATGAATCTTTATCTTTGCTCTTGGACAATTTCCTCTTTTTGGGTCGTTCTTCTTGGCTCTTCTTAGATTCTAGAGAATTCCGCGGTCTGTCGAACTCTAGCGTTTCCGTAGGGTTATCAAAGTACTGGATGTCACCGACGGTGTTTGCGGCGGATTTGTGCTCGTCCTGACTCGATTTCCTTTCGACAAATTCTCGAAGGCGGCTTCTTGTGGAACTGGTGTTAGACGTGACGCTCTCTGGCCTTTTGTACGGGTATTCCAAGTTGGACGAGGAACGTCTGAAGAGACTTGTTTTTATCGAGCCGAAGTCGTTGTCGTCTTGACAAGAAGCCGCAGAGAAATTCTGTGTTCTTATACGGTCAACGTGATTCTGGCTAGAATACGACGCGACCGAGTCCACCGAGTGCCTGGAACGAAAATAATATTCCGATTAGATTAAGATGTATGTTTTTAGGGCCTTCAGATAGTAAAGTTTGTTTAAGATACACTTTTGAGTCATGGAAAAGTGATGTCACCTAGTATGGGTATTGATAAAATGGTTTGGTTAAACATTGAGGATAAGCCTGTGCTAAAACAAGGCTGCAATCATAACAATAGAGAAATGTCGGTGTCTGTCTCATATGAAACTGGGCGCGATATTGGCACTGAGCCAGATACGAGTAGCATCCTGATATTTGGAATCATTTAAGATGTCTGATACCATACGCAAGAACACTGCTGCTTAATTTTATCATAAGAAGTCTGTTAAAAATCGCGACTCGGAACAAATTTTACCTAGAAACTATAAACAAAATTCTAAATCCATTTCGAAATTCTAGTCGTGGCTTAAGTGTAAATGTACAGTTTGTTAAAAAAAAGAGTTTATAACAATGTTTATATATTTATAAACTAATTATGCCATGCGGTTGCATTTGTCTCTTAGCTTGTAGCTTCTGTTTTTCTGCCATTGAATGCAATTATTTTTTCAGATCGTCCGTCGTTCAATAACGTGACAAATAAACTCAGCTTTATAAACTAGTATAGATACTTTCGCTTCGACACATGGAATTAATGTACAGTTCTCATAACTGTACATTAACCACTTATAGACCTGAAAATATCTTTCTTGTACTCATACGTTGTTATTCGTATGTTTTTATTTTCAGCCAAGCGCACCTGACGTGACAGCCCATTTTTTTAGAAACTCACTTTGCACGCTCGATATAAATTTTAAATCCTCTGGGCAGTTTTCCAAACTCCCAAACTAAGGCGACCGAGTACTATAGCTTTTATATTTTGGAGGAAAATGACAGCATCCCTCAATGATTATGGGGGGTTCGTAGTTAAAATCTACAATGTTATTTGTATTAGTTGAATCTTAAATCTACTAAGACTGATGGAGTATCGAACAGTTAAACTTACATGTTTTACTATGGATAATAGCATCTTTAAATTCATTCTACTCTTCCAAAGAAGTTCGAATCGGTCTCTCTAGTGACGCAATTTTTTTTTGAACTATGTACTCTTGTATATGTATAGTCAGACAGATCATTTTCATTTTCATCTTCGTTCCTGTACAATCCAATGATGTATTTATGTAATTGGTGCAATAAAGTGTTTACTCATTCATTCATTCATCTGCATCGCATCTGAATAAAGGAACGCAACTTTACTAACAGAAGCAAAAAGTCGAGTCAAGATATTTAAAACTTCATACTAATGACGCTCCGCCATGCCTAGACATTTGACACTTTGCCAAAACATATATCATTAACTCTTGTAGTGGTAAAAGGCGTTTGAACTATTTCATTAGAGACATCTGATTAGTTTAGATAAGTGTATAGAGTTTTGATTGTAACATGTATATTTAATTGATATTTCGAACGTTGTAATTTGTTTACCATAATTATTATTTCTCATGTAAGTGGCTTTGTGTCTTAATGAGAATAAAGTTCTTTAAACCTATATTTCAATCGATAATTTGGCTGAATCCCAGGGCAAGCTGAAACCTGTCTAAAAAGAGTTTTAGTTGTGGTTTCAAAGACATAGTATGAGTCGTTTTAATTTTAGGGGTGCATTTAAAAAGGTCTATTGTAAAATCCAAACTTCAATTTTCATTGATTTCAAGGCCTTTTTTTTTCTTATTTTAAGAAATATTTATCGTATTTTAACACAAAGATGAAATCAAAAAACAACTAAGCTGTTGGAAGCTTGCATTGAATACATGTAAAACATTTTATAAGTGAGAAAAATACATCCATAAAAATACATGTCAAACATTTACTTGTATATAACAACACAGTTATTAAGAACAAGACGGTTATGAACCAAGTAAATGTAAACTCAGGTCTTGTTGAGAAAAGTTCAGCAGGTTTAATACTCGTATTTCTGCGGAGCATAAAGTTATTTCCTGGCCGCGGTGCGCTGAATTAACTTCACCTTTTAAAATTTTAATCCACTAACGGGCTGCAAGAATGACAACCTCATTATTCGGGGTTGGCGAAAATGACGGGCCTTTTCGGGGACAAAGTATGTTTACGATAAAATAAAATGCGGTGTTGTATTTGCTTTGGAAGTTAAATATTCTTCCTTGTAAGTTTTATATTCTAGAATATATGCATTGCAGCTGCTGTCTTGATGTCCGACAATTCTTTGCTTTAGGTGTAACTTCGAGTAAAGGCATAATTGTATATATGACTTTCTTCTTCTAAAACGATTTGGACACAGATTAGATGGAGCAGTTTTGAGAGAACAATAACAAACAATACACAACCACTGACTCATGTCGTAAACAGGAATTCTTTAAAACCACCTGACCTTACATCACTATTTGGGATCTGTATAGTTTACTAGCTTTCGACCGCGGCTTCGCCCGCATACCTCGCATCCCGGGATAAAGCACTGTTCCCGAGGGAACAGGGATGAAAGGTACCCGATGTCTTTCTCAATACTCTCAGCTATGTGTATGCGAAATTTCAGGAAGATTGGTTCAGTAGATAGGGCGTGAAGAGGTAACAAATATACAAACTCACTTTCGCATTTATAATATTAGTTGGATGAACGGATGTTTGAAAACAAGGAGACATGGAAATTACTCCACCGTCAAGAACTAAATATCATAACGCGGCGAACCAAAGTGAGTATTGGCCTATGATAATAAGGTCGATTTCCATTTGTCCTGCGCCACTTCTTGTCAATTACCGACAAGAACAATGTTCCTAAAATATAGATTATCCCAAATTCTCACGGGAATTTTCAACCCGTACAAATATAAACATATTCGTAGCACATTCGTGCTACGCCTCCGCTACGAAGCCTACGAAGAACCACGCGGATGAATCACTCTTAAAATAATAATTGATCGGTTATTTATTTTTTTAATTTAGTGAAAGGGGAGATAAATACTGCTTAATTATACCAGCTCTACTACATCCACAGATATTGGTACTCTAAAGCTAAATCCAATTAATATGCTTCAGTGGTTTAATTTCAAAGTAGTGAATATAAAACTCATTTGCACCGGATATCATTTGCCATTTGGTGTGGCCCCACATGCCGACCGCGTTAATTAACTTAGCTTTCAATAAGGCTGTTTTTTATTAATGTTTATAGAGTTGCGTATTCAGTGAGCTTCTTATAATAAATATGCCTTTTGAATAGGCTTGAAAAAGAGGACCAGATATTAAGGCCGGAGTAAGATGAGCTTGGTGTAATTGTAGCCAATACAATAGACGCTTGTGACAACTGGCTGAGTGCTTATGTCACTCGAGCGCTGCCAACTTGTTGGCTAGGATCTTTCGTCACAGTAATCAATAATTTTACTGCTATTTACCCTTCCAAAAGGTACACAAGCCTTTGACAATAAGGATTGACAACAAATACCCGCCGGACCATTAGTCTGTACCATTGGACAGTACCATTTATGGTACAAATTAGATTGATTTATCCCATTAATACCAGGAAAAATAATACAAGTATGACACCCGGCGTTGCTTGCTTGTACTATTGGGCAGTAGTACCATTGATGATTAAAGACGTCTTTCAGTTATTTCAGCAGACTTTGAATATTCTTGAATGTCTATTCTCCTCTCTACATAAAGTTATTTCGAAGTGCACCTGCCCCAATTAACAACAACTGAAATGAGCAGCATTATCATTTAGCTAAAAGTACAATTACTTTATTAGTCCCTCCAAAACATACGAGCTTGTACAGTCAGCAACAAAAGTAACCTGACACTTCCGTTCTTATTGCAGTGCGATAGGGTTTTGAATTGAATATTGTTGTATAGTTTTTAGAATGCTGACCGTACTTAAACATATGACCGCAATAGTTATGCATGATGTTTGCACGAGATCCGATTAGATTCGAACCCATTTTTAGAATTAAATTCTAAATAAGTTTTGCTTATGGTTTTAGTCTGATAAAACCAGAAAAGCATAAGTTTATCTTTTTTAGATGCACCACTAAGTTGAATTTTAAATTAAACTTTTGTTTGAAAGTAGGAATAATATACTCGTTATTCCTAATATATTGTCAATCGTTTATTCATTATTTATTTTATATTAGTTGTGCATTTTAACCGACTTCAAAAAAGGAGGAGGTTCTCAATTCGTCGGTATGTTTCTTTTTTTTTTATTTATGTTACCGGATTACAAGAAGACGGCTGCACCGATTTGAAAAAAATTTTTTTTGTTCGAGAGGTTATACTTTCCGATTGGTCCCATATTCAGCAGGTCAGGATGTGATGATGGGATCATGGAGAAATCGCGGGAACTCTTCAAGTTTTGTATTGGGCATGGCTATTTTTTGTTATATTCCATGTTAGTAAGTTGAGACGTAGGTAAGACAATGCTGGAAAATTTAACCCACTTTCAAAAATGCGAGGTATTCTCAACTTTTTGATTGTAATGTATCTTGCTCGATTACTCGAAGACTACTGAATCGATTTGTAAAATATTTTTTTTGTCAGAAAGAGAATACTTTCTAGAATGTTCCATAGTCATCAGATCAGGATCTAATGATGGAATCATTGAATTATCGAGGGAACTCTTTAAGTTTTATTGCGATTTGACTATTTTTTTATATATTCCATGTCAATAAGGTGACACGACGCTGTTGACGTTTACCCGACTTTCCAAAATGAACGTGTTTACAACTTTTTAGTTGTAAGGTATTGCGTATTCAAAACTAAAAAGTGAAAAATAATTGTTTTTGCCAAAAAAACGAAAGACTACTCAACTAAAAAGGATGAAATAATTAATACATTGTTGTTTAAATATGCTTCATATCAAAAATTTAAATAAATTTGGAGTACCCGGCATCCATTTACAGGGATGTGATGCTACTGGGAAAGCGCCACTTGTGGTGAAAGGAGATTCTCATATATTCTCTTATATGTTGGTGACTTCGGAGGTTAGAGTCCTATATCCGAATACTCAGACTCTACTCAATTTTGAGAGCTGTTCGAGTATCATGCTGTCACTGTCATATGCGCGACAGCATGATACTTGAGCAGCTCTCAAAATTGAGTAGCGTTTGAGTATTCGGGCGTTAGTATCCAGAGCTTTATGATAAGAGACACTGAAGGTAATCAGTTAACCGCTCAAAGTCAGCCATAGGTTGAGATGTCATTTCTGCCAGATCTTCTTTGTCCGAGCGTGTTTCCCGGTTGCATCTTCAGCTATCTACGCTTCAGAGCCCAGGGTACGCTATTAATCATGGTCCTGATTTGGCGGTACTGGTTATTACAATGGAGCGACTGCCGTCTGACCTCCGTGACCCTTTTATACAGGGAAACCAGACCAACAGGAACATGATCCTGGTGTGTTAGTGGCCAACATTGTCAGATTTTTCAGGCTGACTAAATGCATCTGACATAGCCTAACGACTGCCATCTATCAGTCATTTTTGCCAGATAACAGGACATAAACAATTTACAATGCATGCCGGATAAGAACAATGGCTCATTAAAAAAAGGAAGCGATTTTACATACAGCGGTTATGATTATAACTTTCCGTTTTCGTACAAAAGTAAGGTCTTTTGGTATTGACATTATTTTAAATTGAAACATTATTCCCGATGTTCATTCAATATTAGAATAACCCAACAAATATTTATTTATTACTTAACAGTTTTGTCTCAACGCCTTACAACGAATTCGTCTGTCTTTACCGGCAGGAAACGTTTTGCATCTCGATATCTACAATCAAGCCCCGACCAATTGGTTTTTAGATGTCCCGTGCACCCAACCGTTATGCTATGTGCGTGCTCTCTCCGTCTACAGAAACTTCAACGAACTTGTCTTCTGAATGCACTGCGATTTTAGATGGCGAGTTTCCAAGATAATAAAGAAATCGATCAATTATTACCTTAGAAGGTTGATAAGCCGAATTATCCTTAACAGTGCTACTACCGAAAACATATCATATCCAGTTGTCACATATCAAATTGATTCATTTTTTGTATCAGAACCTGGGTAAGAGAATTTGAAGAAGAAGCGGGTTAAAATACTTTCTAGAATGTGTTTTCACTTTTTAACTACCCACCCGGAGTGCTATTTTTGAGATATCAAATTGATTCATTTTTTGTATCAGAACCTGGGTAAGAGAATTTGAAGAAGAAGCGGGTTAAAATACTTTCTAGAATGTGTTTTCACTTTTTAACTACCCACCCGCAGTGCTATTTTTGAGATGTATGTCTCACTCAAACCTTGTGAGTCGAATGATTATCGTTCGAGTCACCGTTTATGTCGCATAAAAATCATTCGAAAACGAACGATAATCATTCGACTTACCGATTTTGCTACGTCATACATTTCGAAAACAGCACTCCTGATCGTATAAAAGAAATTGCTTTCAGGCAAAAGTTATTTCTGAACGTTTTGCTTATATAATTTTAGTGATAAATCTTAATTTGTGAACAGTTAATGTAGCTATATGTTAAAAAAATGCATGACCTGTCCAAAGACATCATCATGTTCATAATTAATTTTAAAAAAATCTATCCTGGTAAATTTTATACAAACGGGTATAATATAGATGAAATCAAGTAAAAAGTACATATTTATTACCATCGTATTACCATATTAATCTATTCCCTGGGTTTTCGTTATCAATTTTATGCTCCAGTAAATGTAAGGAATATAAGAATATGTTTTTGAGTTACGTGTAGCGAAAGGCCGTGTAATCAATCTTCCCGAGTCCCGACAAACAAATAGAACCAAAGGTTGTTTACTGATAAAGAAACGATTCGTTGTTTCGGTCAAGTGATTCCGATCGGGTTCGGCGGCCATACTTTCTAGATTTATTTCTTTTAGGAAAATATATTTAAATCGTTTTCAGGTTACAGGCGTCTTAAGGTACAAAAATTGCTCTAAATTTCCTTACTGATGAAGGATTTACAATAAGCATTCCCTAAAAAGGCTGACGCCCAGTAACTAAATTTGATGTAGAGGAAAAGTAAACATTATGTAGCTATACTATTATTTTTTATTTATTACTGTATTAACTATTTATTTTATACTAGCGAGCCGCCCCGGCTTCGCACGGGTGCAATACTATATAATACATTATACATATAAACCATTCTCTTGAATCACTCTATCAATTAAAAAAAACCGCATCATAATCCGTTGCGTAGTTTCAAAGATCTAAGAATACATAGGGACAGACAGCGGGAAGCGACTTTGTTTTATACTATGACGTAGTGATAGTGATATACTACTACTAGAAAAATGGTTGGGTGACGATGAACGACTATTTTTGTAAAATGTACCCATGCGTGTGGTACTGCTGTGTGTACTTTATATAATTCTACACAGTCGTACTGTAAAAATACCACTTATGTTAGATTCTCAGTACAAACAGTTCGCTATTTCGAAGTTGAGGTAGTGCTAGGTTGCTGCATTATAAATAGTGAAACTCTTAACTGCGTTAGACTCACGAAAGTTACCGACTTTGCTCTACAGCTTACGTGCTCTTACCTAGATATCTTTACTGTTTGTTTTTTTTTAAACATTAACAATTACTAAACGTTATGTAGGTTATAATATCCTTTTTAGGATTCCATAGCCAAATGGCAAATTTACATTTGATAATGATTGTGAATGCTGCAATGCATGTTTAAGTATCGCGTAAAGAAAAGTTTCCTCCAACGTGACAGCCTTAGTAGCAGATAATGCAGAAGCGTCGTACCTTGGTACGACCATGTCTTACAGAAATCATTATATACCTAAACTAGCTTTTCCCCGCGGTTTCACTCGTCATTAGTGTGTATGTACTATAGCCTATAACCTTTCCCAAAAATCAGGCTTTCATATTAAAAACGAATTTTGCAAATCCGACCAGTAGTTTTCAAGTTATAAGCGTTCGAACAAACAAACAAACACTTCGGCTTTATTATATTAGTATAGATGAAGTTTTGTTTTGTGTAATTAATAACCAAGAAATAATGACCTATGTTCCCTTTGTAATTTTAAATAAACACTTTAGATTTAAGAGCCATTAAACTTTTCACCAAAGCGACTCAATTTTACAATCCACAAATCGGTAACATTTAATATACAAGACTAACAAGCCACAGTCTTGAAACCAAAGTGGTCATATTTTATGGATTATGACTTTTAATGTGTTTCTAAACCTTTGCCTGCCCGTAATAATACTACTGTATGTCTTGGCATTACAGCCAAGACTATTTCATCGTAGTTAATATCGAATTTAAATGTTATCATGTAATTCAATGTATTTTTTCTAAATAATTGGATCAAGAAGTGTACAGTGTTTATAATATATCGAAAGAAATACGCTTATTTTTGAACAGCCGTGCAAAATGTAGTTTTTTTTCAACTTTGCAATGCGAGTTACCTTCAATACAAATACAAAAACTTTTCCGCCATTAGATCTTTTTTAATATATAAACGAGACAACATCGCTACATAGTATAACAGAAAGTCGTTTTCTCTGTCCCTATGTATGCTTAAATCTTTAAAACTACGCAACAGATTTTGATGCGGTTTTTTTAATAGATAGAGTGATTCAAGAGGAAGGTTTTTATGCTCATGCGAAGCTGGGGCGGGTCGCTAGTTTTATGTATAAAATATTACTTTATTTTTATTTTAACTAAAATAGCTATACAGAAGCTTCGAATAAAACATTCATACTTATTACTTTTATTTTATATCTATCTTCTTTTTTAGTTATTTATGTCCACTTAGGCAATCTGTAGATTATTCAGTACTTCGCTTCTTTCCGATTCCGGACAAATTGGCGATTTCGGGGATTTTATGATAAACAGCGGCTTGTCAAACTCATATACGTTGGTACCATAGATTAAAAAAAAAAACAATGATTAAAATAATTGCCTTTAGAGCCACGCGCGATTCCAAATTCTATGGTTGGTACTTTATTTTGTGTCAAAATTCTAGACTAATTCAAATAATAACGTGTAAAGACTGAGAAAATAAATTCGGCATTTTTTCTACTTTCCCTTATTATCTTTTTATGATGTGCAGGGTTAGTTAAACAAAATTTACGATATAATCTGTATCCATACTTCTATACAAATAAATATAATAAAGAGGAAAGATTTGTATTTTAGTGTGTATGTTTGTAATGAATAAACTCCAAAACTACGGTGTCGATTTCAAAATTGGAATGCTGCATTCGCACCCAGTGTGACATAGGTTATGTATGTACCACGGGCGAAACCCTGGTGGACTGCTAGCATATTATATTTTGGTTTTACGATATTGTTTTATTTTAATTTTATTTTGTTGTTGTGTTTTATATTGTTTAAATTTTCTTTTCTAGGCAAAAAATCAAGCACACAGACCGAAGGTATGATCGAGGTTATAGTAGCATATGCTTTACTAACCTCTAACAGGAAGGAAAATATATGATTTTGGAGTTAACAGCATGTTCAACCATACTACATTTGCTACTAGCGAATTTGCAATGTATTTGGTATAATAAACGCTTTGGTGCTACTGACTAGCCAATACTATAAAAAAAAAATCTGCTAAATATATTTAAGTATATAATATTTATAATAAGCTTTTTTGCACCACAATTAAACCAAATATTAATAACGAACGTAATTATAAGACGAACGTTTTCAGTCAAGTAACCAATTTTCTATCATAAAATAAACTAACTTGAATTGTATTATTATGAATGTGTTAGAAACGTTCGTTATTATAATTTCAAGCAGAAAGCTGGGGCTTTGTAATTCATTACTAACGTTGTGAGAACTCCTTAAAACATTTTACTCGTGGCATTTTGGTATTTTCCTCCCTTAAAGCCGTTTTCGTGACTCCTTAATTTGGTACATCCGGAATTCCGGACGCTTGGCCACGTCACAAACTCATAATAACTTTATTGGCCACATCAAAGTGATTTACTGATAACATTACTTTGGTTACTTATTGCCCTCCTTTTAGATTTTATAATCGTGGCGTGGCGTGATTCATAGGTAATCTTTACATCACTACATAGTATGATTATGCCCACATCACTACATAGTGCGGATTTTGATGCGGTTTTTTAATAGAGTGATTCAAGAGGAAGGTTTTTATGCCCATGCAAATCCGGGGCGAGTTGCTCGCTAGTAAATAGTATAAAACAAAGTCGCTTTCCGCTGTCTTCCATATGTACATATGTATCTTCGAAACTACGCAACGGATTTAGATGCGGTTTTTTAATAGATAGAGTGATTCAAGAGAAGGGTTTTTTGTATGCAAAACCCATAGTATTCCACCCATGCGAAGCCGGGGCAGGTCGCTAGTGGAATATACCGTTTTTTTTTAAATGGAGTTAAAATTTAAAAATACCTTCTTAGTTTTCTGGTATTAAAGGGAATTGAAATTTAATTCTTTGTTTCATAGATCTAGATAAGATATAAGATACTAGCTGTTCCCCGCGGCTTCGGCCCGCGTGGGACTCGGTTATATCGCGCCCAAAAGTAGCCTATGTTTGACCTCAAGTCGCTAACTACATCCCTACCAAATTTCATCACAATCGGTCCAGCAGTTTAGCCGTGAAGAGGTGACAGACAGACAGACAGACTTTCGCATTTATAATATTAGTATGGATTAGTATGGATATAGGGATTATCCCGTAATCGCAAAAAAAAATTAGGGCATTGTTAGTTTTATTATTAACACACGTTTACCCAGTTAGAACATCAGAGACTTGATTAATCCAATTTTCTGACAACAAAGATTATTCTCTGCGGAGGAAGGCAACGTTAAGCGGTCACCTGGTCATCGTCAAAAACCGCGTTAGTCTGATAAAATCTGACAGCAATTCATAGGTTATATCGGGAATTGAGAAATAATGACTGATTGCTAGCCCATTAAGAGGAGAATCCGCAATTGATTCCCTTGATCGACTACAAGATCTGCAGAAAGTAAGCGGTCACATTCTATCCCCACTTCATGTTTGTCGTTTGAAATATTTTTCCGCATCGTCAGTTTACTAAGACAAATTATTTTTTGATCCTAAAATAATATGACGTCATTTGTCTGTATGTTAGATATGATACTTCGGAGATTTTGCTTTGCCGTGAATAAACTGTGAAAAGCGTTGTCAAGCCGTGTCATGAATATTAATGATCAAAATATGCTTTACAATATTTTGTTTTGAACGGGAAATTATCGAAAAAACCAATACAAGCAAAAAAAAGGAATTTGTTTTTTTACTACGTTAAGCATACCTTGCGATAACCCGTGTTAAAAGTCAACCGCAATAGTCGAGAGGAAACCCACATTTCGGAAACCGCGTGCCCAACCGCTTCATTTTAAATTCCAAAGGTCTTTTCTGTATAAAACATTGCCAGTCCACGCTCCCTATATAAAGCGAAAAAAAAAGCAATAACCTGCCAGTCATAACAAGTATTTTAATTGAATTTTTGTTTGTTCGTGTCAAATGCTCGTGTACTTTTAAATTTAGAAGAGTAAAGATAGAAGTTTCGCAATCCAATGTCAGATTGTATTTTGGGACAGAAAGCTGATATAAGTCAGCTGTGACTGAAATTTTCAGTCTGTTTATCGCATGTTGGCGGGAAAAACGTGATGAGATGAGAGACGATGTTTAAACACTATTTTTAAATATTCGATTTATAGCGTGAGAAGTGTATATATTTGTGAAGTTTATTCATAACATCATTTCTATACCTACCTGTATTATAAACACGTATAGTCATGTGATTGAATATACGCTCTTAGCCAATGGAAATCATAATTATAGCAATTCCGCTTATTACACCGTGGTATCGCAAAAAGCATAACTTTTTATCTGCTTTCCCGTAACAGCCCAGTTACCAACTGTGCCCGTACATTCAATTAACACGTGTAAATTATGTTCGCGTATGTACAGTCAACGAAATATCTATCTATACTATTGTAGACCTTATGACTCGTTTACACCCATTAATTCATCATCATCTGAGCGTGTTTTGTAGTTGCATGTGCCACTTGTACTTCAGAGCCCATAGTACGCTTTTAATCAATTTCTTGATTTGGCGATACAGATTATTATAATGGAGCGACTGCCGTCTGACCTCAGTAACCCTTTGCTTGCCGGTGTAAACCATACACCAATTAATTGCCTATTCATTTTGTATATAAAATATTAAGTTTTCACGTAAATAAGTAACTAAATTAATAGTTAATATAATATAATACCATATACTACTAATACTATATACTAATGATAACTTTTATTCTACATGATATTGCAGAGAAGAAGTAAACGTTGATGATATGTCTAATGTTTGAAATCTATCCGACAATCTCCATTTTTAATTGATTTCAACAAAATATAAGAGAAAACACTTTCTCCTTTTCGTAAAGTGGGTTTATTGATTACATGCTTACAAATCACACAATAAAATTTTGACACTAATATTGCAGCCAGCCATATTACTTGAACATTTTAACAATAACGTGCAGACTGTAGGTATCATCACTCATATTCATTAGCGATCCGTCGCAAAATATTTAAACTTTAAATCTGTCTGAATATAATAGGTATTTATTAAAAAAATAGTGTTTTTATCCATAGATATATTTATAGAATTTTTCATAATACAACTTCCGAATAAAAATGACTGGCCACTAATAAAATTGCGTTTTTGTCCATATTTTTCGTTTAGAACGTTGATATCCTTTTTTATATATTGGATAAAAGTCACTGGCCACGAATAAAAAAAAATGGAGAAGTAAGTTAGCATGGTTTATCAGACTGGGAATATCCCGATGGTATAACTTATCTATTTTGCTCCTGAAACTTCCGGCGCGGCAAGCTAAACTTTTGCCTATCTATTGACTAGATGACAGGTGCATTGGATACTCGCTAACTATTCTGCTACAAACTAAAAAGGTGCACTGCTTAGGAACTGTGGTAAAAATAAAGTTCATACTTAATATATTTGTTCTTTTTATTCGTATTTTTCTATAGTTGCTACTAATGACAGGCCAATCAGTTTCACTTTTTAATAAAAAGTAACTCAGATTTTTAAAGGATTGTCTCTATGAGTTTAAAGACATGTTCTGATATGATATCCGATGATATGTTGTATTTCATACTTTTCAGTCATTTATTCATAAATTTACTAGCCACCCGCCCCTGCTTCTCATGGGCATAAAAACCTTTCTCTTGAATCACTCTATCTATTAAAAAAAACCGCATCAAAATTCGTTGCGTAGTTTAGTTAAACTTTTAGTTTAATCCGGGATAGAGAAAGCGACTTTGTTTTATACTATGTAATGATGCACACAGATAGTAGATAACCCGATTTGCTCCATTATTCTCTGACAAAAGTCACAATGTTAAAGTTATCGCAAACTTTTGACTCAAGTTGCCACCTGACATGCCTGGTTATAACTCAATCTATTAATATTAAATTGCGATCTGCAGCAGGCTCGGAATTAGTTCGTTTATAAACAGACTATTCCGAGTTTAGTTTTGTATGCAACAACTGATGAAAGCAGTCTCCGGGGTCTGTCTAACTTTGTTATAGGACAAGCGAAGTATGTCAAAAATGACAGTTATATATAGGTATTATATTGATTTAAATTAAAATGTTTAATTTAAATGAGGAAATCATGACACTGGCGGCGCCGATAACAACCCATCATTATTACTACCACAATGCTAAACGTGTTTTATGACCCCAGACTTTGTGATCTTTAATCATATTATGTTATTCTGTGTTTTAAATAATTACATATTATCTTCCAAAAGCTACTCTTAACAGCATCTTCACTATAAATAAGTTATAACAATGCGGTGGCTGATTGGATTCTATAATTAACCACATCATTATTTTTAACCGACTTCAAAAAAAGGAGGTTCTCAATTCGTTGAAATGTTGTATATGCTATGAGATGGAGTGAAATACATTCCCTACAATTATGTCTGGTAGTGCCCAGTCATTAAGATAAGAATTAACTTGAACCAGGTACTTGACACGAGCCTGTGGTTAAATCGCCTATTATATATTTCGCAACAATGCCACTACACTAAATGCCTCTTAATTTTAAAGTAGGTGAATTTGTAATTATTATAACTAGCGGTGTCGTATCGTATTACGGCGTAAGATGCAATTAGGTTGTGACATGGCACGTGCCAAGAATAGCTGCCAAAAAATAAGGAATGTACAGAATAGACTTTATTGTCAGGCCCAGCAGTGTGAGCAAGGGATCATTGAGCCACAGACCGTCGCAGCCGCCGGCCCAAATGAAGAACAAGAGTATGAAGTTATTATACGGCCGGTTGTTTTGAAAAAGTTACATGGTTAGAGATGCAACCATGAATATGAGAAAGGGATACAAATAGTCACATCATCAACACACACAGAGTCAATCACTTTATCAAATCAAATCAAATATCTTTATTTGCATGAATGTATGTACAAAATGATGTTGTAACAATATGAATGTGCGAATACATTCTACCTTAATAAGGCGTGCAAATCTATCATGTCTAAAAAATACTCAATTATTATATACATAATTTAAAACAAAATGTCAAATTAAAAAAAAAAGATAATATACCTAAGTCAAAATAATAAAGTCAACATGTTATCATAATTTCCAAATTGCAATGAGTCCAATAAAAATATAATAATCTGAGTAGTCATATTGTGTTAGTAAAATAAATTTGACAAAATGGGGTCTGAATATAAAAATGATTATAAAACTAAATTGTATCTTGTAAATATTCTTCAATTGTATAATAACATTTTTCTATTAATAGTGATCGTAATTTTTCTTTAAATGCTTTATATCTTAACTCTTTTATACTGTCAGGTAATTTGTTATATAATTTCGGTCCCAAAACATATATTGTCCTACTATACGACGCAAGATTAGATTCATTTTGAGGAAGTATTTGTACCTTATTTCTTGTTAGTCTTGGTCGTCTATTAACAATTTGCTTAAAACTATTTATATTTAGCCTCACATAAAAGCAATAAGAAAATATTTCTAATTATTGTATCCAACTAACGCTTGCTTATAAATGAAAACAAAACATTTTATTGAAAAATTTGGCTAATAATTTCTGTTGGTTCTCGTGGATATTATCAATACATAATTTAATAAAACAGCTCTATTTTGCCGCTTATAAAAAATCACATTAGTAAAATATATGATTTTCCCTATCTAACTACCCACAATTAGGTACCCTTTTGTATTCTCTTTAATGTATGAGCGATAATGCAAGAATGAAGTCAGTAATGCTTGGCAATATTTTTGTTATCTGGGCGATGTTTATGGATTGCCATCTAAATGGGTTTCATATTGTCTACAGTGCTTCGGTATATTGCAGTCTTGTTCAACAGTGACAAATTACGTTGCATCTAGGTTAGGTGTTGCATGCACCATGCATTTTCTAGTCGATTTTTACATATAGGTATTATTAAAATATTTATGGCGTGCAAATTTTCACATATGACATCTCTACAGATGTATAAGTAAAAAATTATCAAATATAATAATAATAAAACGTATATGGAGACGAATGCTAACAATTGTTAGGAGTTAAATTGTTAAGGATATTCTATTTTGTTATTAACGATATTTCTTTCCTAAAAATAATTTACTGTCGTCATGTTGGGACGGTAATCAAGGGAAGTCATGTCATAAAATGATATCTATAGAACTCGGAGAAACATCAAAAAGCTTTTAGCAGCTTCCTATGGGACAAACCGGCTGGTATTATATCTTTTGTATTCTTTCATATCTTTTCTTGTACATCATAATTACAGCAAAATATAATTTTTATCATGAACGAGATAGTTAATTTATCTAAATATAATAAAACAATATATGCTTCATTGCTATATAGAGTTGCTACTCACTGTTTTTCTTCATAAGTAAGTGCCTCTTTTATCTCTACATCTACAATTGATTACTTTAGACCCCGAAACTAAGTTTTTGTTTTCTATTCTCTATTTCGACTTCGGCATATTTTTAGTTAGGACTTCCTTCTCTTATTCTTAATTTTCTACCAAAATCTGTGAATGGATAATTTAGCTAACAGGAACGACTACAGTCCAATTTCCCATATTAACCGAGGAAAAAACAACAATAACATTTTATTTTCTTTGTTTGGAGGATGTTATAAAACCTTTATTATAGCTTAAGGTGATTTTATAAAAAGGAAATCTATTGTCACTTAGACATGTAAAAAATATATTAAGAACATTCTATTCAAACCGGGTTTGTATTATTTAATTAACATCTTCGCAATACACCATCATACTATAACAATGTGTGCATAATGATAAACAAAACATTTATAATCGTAAATGTTGTATGTATTTTGTGTATATAAATAATAGCATAATAAGTTTGGCTTGGCATAAAGCATAAATTATAGAAGAGCATTAACATTACCAAACTTAAGTTGTTTGCTTTTACTTCTCAGTTGATAGTTAATAATATATGAGACCAAAATAACCTGTTTTTATACGACCCAAAAACCTATCGAAATGTCTTGACAATCATATGCACTTATACTTGAAAACTGGTAAGCCTCCATTACACAAGTTTTGACATTAAATAAATTACGTTAATTCAATAAGCTATTTATTACCTTCACGAAAATAACACACGGCAACTAAGTTCGTTTTAATTACAAAGTGTAATGTCAATTCTCGCCCCGTTAATTATGTTAAGTACTTTAGTTTTGGTTGGCTTGAGATTTCGACGATAAACGACTGACAACATATCCACACACACACGTGTTTCTTGTAAATAAATATTAAAATAAAATTCAATTTCACCAATGTTATAAATACCTCAATAATAATAACGCTTAACATTGGTTATGTTTTAAATTAATAAAAGAAATTTAGAATGTACTTAATACGTAGAATACGTCGATGGCAAACGCCATAAGATACGATAAATTAAAAGCAAAGAAATTATTTAAATTGGTATGATATAATTCAAGTCTAAAAGAACTGCAATCAAAGAAATCACCGAAAGACCAAAGTACAACAGAAAAAACTCAGTACGAGCTCTATGACATTTAATAAATGTGGATTAATTCTATTGGAATAATGGGTGCTACCTTTATAAAAAAATTATTGACAGACAAGATTTATTGAGTAGCCAATCGGCTAAATATTGTGTCAGCACAAGTTTATTTTTAACTCGTTCATTAGCTTCACTTGTAACAATGTAATCAAATCTTGGAAGTCAATTGAACTTTTGACTGTCGAATCGAAATAGAACTTTGAGTATAAGTATTGTTATAAATAAAGATATATAAAAAAAAACTTAATTTCCTCCATTACAAGGTGAGTCATATAAAATAAGATAAGGTTCTAACAAAAGTGAATATATGAGTGTAGAAAAAATGTCAGTAGTTTAGATGAAAGTTACATAATTTGCTGTTTTGGAGCCGATTTGATGATGGAGCCACGAGCCCACGACGACCTATTACGTCGAGGGTTCGAACTTCAATTATCTTGTATTATTCTACCCCTTATTTTTAAGCAAAATTGGATTAAACTAGACTTTCTACGGATTGGATATTTTATGAATATGACATTTTGCTTCTTATCGTAATCTATTCTATTCTATAAATCGTAATCTATCAAAAAACATATTCACCTGTTCGGACTGACATAGCTTCCCAGGCATAAATATCATTTACAAAGTAAACATCAACCTTCACTCTGTATATTAAGTACCCTTTTTAAACGAGTTTAACTGCCATTCAACAAAATTAATGCCCGCATCATTGGATTTATTTACTTATTACACCGCTATTGTCGCGCAAGTTCACAACGGTGTTAAGGTCGGCGCGAAATTCGTTTACGCAACCTTTGTTTTTATTTTTTTTTAATCGAGCGAAGGCACAAAGTTGTCGCCGTCGTAAAAGTTAAGCGGCGATTGTTTTTATCACTGGCCGTTGCAGGCTTTTTGTTTTTATTTGCTAAGAAATGGCGGGCGATTATGGGATTAGGCTATTAGCGGTGGTTTAAATCTGAATGTATTGTTGTTTTCAGAATACTTACTATTACTTTATGAGAAAATACATCTGGTAGATCTGAGAATAAAGCGCATAGCGCAAGCTACCAGACGCAAAAGCATAAACACGAATAACAAAACAGCAAATACAATTTTCATTGTTGACCTATAGAGCCAACCATCACGAGAAACTATAAAATTGTTTGACAAAACGTGTTCTCATGTATGTTTTATGAATTTGTATTGTTTAGCTAAGGCGTGAGTTGACCAAGGATCTATAAATTAAATAGTCACGATGACATAGATTAAAAAAAAAAATTGCGTCACCGCGTTCCTAGTTCTATGCACGACGACGTCTAAGCGTAATAATATTTAAAAATTTGCATTTGCAAGTATTGTACAAATATTTGCAAAATTTTGTAAGGTCATGCTTAACATGTAAACAAAGCATTCACATCAAAACATCGAGTATATTTAAACATTGCTTTAGCTTATTGCATGTAAAAAACATCACACGTTATATATATATATATATATATATATATATATATATGATAATATATTGATAATATAAAATTAATATTATCATCCCGCAGAGTAAGGAAGAAATTTAAGATTTACACTTGCTAAGATACTTGTGTAAGTGTTAGTAATTTACTGGCATGGATTTGAACATTCCCTGAAAAATGTTGTTGTGTAACTTTCCGTATATACTTAGTATAAATTAATATGAATTGATATATCAACATAGGGACTAAGTTCACGGTCATACCCAAAAATGGCCGTCTATTTTGGCTCGTCTGACCCGCTATTATAGCTGAAGCACGAAGTATGAAATCGATATTGTCTCGTGCCTTGCAAATTAAAATAGGATCTATCTTTACATAGTATTAAACAAAATCGCTTTCCGCTGTCTGTCCCTATGTATGCTTAAGTCTTTTAATAGATAGTGATTCAATAATATTGCACCAGTGTAAGCCGGGGCGGGTCGCTAGTTATAAACATAGATTTAAGAATTTGCCTCGCGCGATTCCTAATTCTATACTTATAAACGAGGAGAATATTGCTATTGCTGTTAGTGATTAGTTACAATTGACTTGCTCTAGTAAAAATCACCAACTGACCCAACTCTACATTTAAAAATATTCTTATAAAATATAAGATCATGAGCATATTTGGTTTCATCTGTATTTAGATTTATTAGTGCGACCCACCAAAGCTCCTTTCCTTTAGGCATTTCGGAAAATACATTCTTAGATGTCTCTACATCAACCCATCCTAGGCCCTTCTCTTTTCATTTGGAGTCGGCTCTTCGTATCGAGACCATTTCAGCGGTACCTCCCATCGTTTTCACTGTCTGCTCTTCCAAGTTTTGCGGTATCCCATAGCAAGTCTCTACATAGTTCATTTTATGGAAGTACTTGTTGTGTTATCTCTTCTTCCGTGTGAGTAGGTATTCGCCTCAATAAATACATATTCTATTCCAAGTGTATCCATCCTTACCTAACTTAACCTACTTAATACCTATAGGTGCTTTGTCTTTCAGTTTCACAGGTAATGTAGTCTTCCAGAATTCGGGTCTAGTATATCATGTAGTAGTTTCTTTATTTGTAATATCTTTATTGAAATAAAAACATTAAGAGATCTCTTGGAGTCAATAGCAGCAGTTTACATTAATAGTTTTTTGCTTTCATATTCATGAAAATTCAGGCCGATAATTTGTTATTACTTATTTTCCTATGTTTAGTCAATAAATTTGAAACATTTGCTAACACGTACGAATAGTGCCATGAAAGTTGTGTAAAATATTGAAAAAGTTGATCTTCAAGAACTGTAAACTTTCAATTGTTAAGAGTTTTTGTTACATTACCTAAAAACGACACGTATTAATAATTAATACGAAAGACACGTAATTATTTCTTAAAACCCTCACTCCATCTAATCTCTTTCTTCTTAGCGTTTACATTCTCCTCTGGTTCTTTCGAATTTGGGGTCTTGGATTGAATATACTTCGAAGTTTCCTGTTAGGTAATTCAATTCAACCCTTGAAGGGTAATTGGTGACATACATGAGGGACATTTGTATTCGTGTCTTCATTCATAGTCACGTTGCTTGCATTACAAATTCTCTCACGGGCATGTCTTCCCGGATTTTCGTATATTTTATAATATAACCGCAGTCGCTTGCTTTGCTTGGAACATCGTTATAGCACAATAAAATGTAGCCCAAGCTTTACCCTAAGGTACAACTTGTCTGTGTACTAAACTCATCAAAGATGGTTCAGAAATCTAAGCGATCGACCTAAGAGACTGAGTCTTCTTTGTTCCCTTGCGTTAATATTAAAGCTTGATCGAGTACTTTCCTTTATTGATATTTACGTAGATGGGGACATTTTGAACAAAGTTAGTCTACCTAGTAGATGTTGGAGGAATTCGGGTCTCTCTCTAAGAACTTCACCATTCCAGATCTGACGATTGGTTGTGTGTGTTTTCCACTTGGCTTCCGTCTAATGTGATTTACACGCACGTTTTTACGCCCGGTCGACCATTGTCTATGCCTTCATAGAGAAGTGAAAAATAACTTTGTTAGATTTTACTTTAAGTGAAATTATTATAACATAGGATTATTATATAGAGGTTAGATACTTGGAATAATATTTAAAATTTGAGAGATATTTTTGGAAATGATGCACAGTAACACCTATTTAAACTACGGCCAATAGAGGTGGCTAAGTAATAAGCAAATTTAATGTAGTACAGCCTATCTATAGCCATTTTGACTCGACAAGAAGAAGATACTTACTTATTTAAATATAACAAGTAGAACCCAAAATAGTATGCATAACTACTATACAGAATAAAAAAACCATACCTATATGTTTTTTAACGCATTCGCCCATAGACAAAAGAACATCGACACATTGATCTGACTTGGATCTGACAGCGATGTGCCTGAAACTGTGACGGCAATAAAATATTTTATGGCGAGAAACGTTTTTATGGAAGCTTTTGTTACTGTCAATTTTCAAGAGAAGTTTATCTGAAAATCATTTTTGAGAATGGATTGATATAAACTGCATTGCGGATGACTATGAAAATCTTTAGTGAAAAATAGGTGAGTTGGTTTGATGTGCTTGTTGTTTTATGACTTGTGTCAGCTTATTTGAAACCGTAGATGGCAATGAAATTAATTTATATATCCTTAACGGTAATTTTGATGGTGAAAATTGTGTCGATATCCATTTTTGCTGCATTTTTGAAACTAGTTGGGAAAGGATGTACACGTTCATTGATTTGACAAGGTGACTGTGATTTATGGGACAACAATAAAATGCTTACGGGCGGTTTAAAAACAGGTATAAGTTATATTTAACTATATCTTCACACATCACATAAAATATCTATAGAACCCTAAAAGGAGCGAAAAATTTTTTGAAACATTTATTTTTATTTTAGAAAGACGTACAAATGCCAGTCATTCGATCTCGCATGTAAGTAACAAATTATTGGTTTTTGCGTTTAGATGTTCCCAGTCTGTAAGATTTCATGTGTATTTAATTCGTGAGTTTCCATAAAATCAAGTAAGCGACACACTTCAAAGTTTTAAAAGTGCAAACGGTTTATCCTTTTCTACTGTGTTAGAACCTTACTACAATCTAAATATAGATATAACTGTTATTATATTTTAGTTATGCAATGTTTACGAATTTCAAAACTAAAATATGTCCTTAATCTATATATATAAAAGAAAGTCGTGTTAGTTACTCCACTTATAACTCAAGAACGGCTGAACCGATTTAGCTGAAAATTGTCAGGGAGGTAGTTTAGAGCCAGGAGAAGGACATAGGATACTTTTTATCCCGGGAAAAAGATCCCGAGGGAAGTTTACGCGGGCGAAGCCGCGGGCAAAAGCTAGTTAATAATAAAAGAAGAGAGAATAATTCTAATTGAAAATGGAATTACAAATCGGAAAAATGATGACACTGTAACAGCTCAGGAAAGTTTAAAGAGAACAATTGAAATACGACACGAATACAAGATTAATCGCCGATTAAAAAGAGCTTTTACAGCAAAACGAGTCTTGTCTGGTTCTGTAATCTAAAATTGTTGTGAAGTCGACCGTGGCGGCCGGGAAATAACCGAACCCGAGGTGAATCCGCATCTCAATTCTCAATCCTTATGGAAAGTGAGGTAACACAAGCCACAAATTGAATTTTCCGTACGGAAAATTGCATTTGTTTCGAACGAAACATGATAAGAGGGAGAAATGAAAAAGCTGTTTGATCTTCAAATAAATTAGAAAAATCAGATACCGCTGAAAACGATTATTAAATGTCTTTTGTAAGAAAATACCTAAATAAAAAATTTGTTATACTACGAACTGTAGAATATGATACTTATTCACGAACACTTAAAAATAATTCATCCGTTTCTCTCAACTGTGAACATAACGATTGTCGATATTTCTTGGCACAAACTTTAACTTTAATATCCGCTAATAATATAGGTATCGTGATCTGAGGTATCTACGTTATATTGAAATATCACTGGGTTCCCTTTCCAAAGATTCAATGATTTCGACAACTAAGTGATATGTCAATAGATCTAGCTCACATCTAGACATACTCGTATCAATAACGATACAGATAAGTCACGTCCTGTCGCAGGAAAACGGTTGAAATACGTGTGCCGATTTGAGATAGATCTAAATATTGGCAATAATATATATCCTAGGCTGCAATATTTTGCAAATATACTTATGTGGATTTATTTATTTACTTTATTACACAATTGTAAACGGCGGACTTAAAGCCAGGCTTTATCTACCAGTCAACCAAATTAGTGATGCAGAGAAAGGTAAGGGGTAGTGCAAAATTATTATTATTTATTGTTCTATTTTTTTAAAATATAATCAGATTAATAGATGTTGGTGTAAAATTTATCAATTGCAAATAATTAGATATGATAAGTAGACGTATAAAAATGTCTGAAAAACATAACTATACATAATATAATATGTCAGATTTAGGATTTAGCTCGATTTCTCAGTAGACAAAGCGTGTCAAAGTCCATTAACGGATACTCCACTCATTGTTAGTTCTAAAAAAAGTGTGTTTCTCCAGCTTTGTAATGCTAATATTTGAGAGTACTTCGGCGTATAACTGATCATGCGCAAATGATTTGCGATGCTTGGTGAACACTTGGGCTATATAATCGACGACTGTTGCGATCAAGGTTCCTTGTTTATTGTTTTTCATAACTTTTTACTTTCTAAAGCAACATACTTAAAATTTAAACTACTCCCATAGATTTAAAAAATTAATTGGCGTCAAAAAGACCGCGCGCGATTTTACACTTTTATGACGATTCCAGATTTTTTACCCTTTGACTGCCAGCATTTATTATAGCTGTTGCGCTACCAGAGCGTCGGTAAATGTGTAAGTTATTGTATACATAGATTAAAAAAAAAAATCCTGGCATGAAATCGCGCTAACTTCATATTTCTATGATTGTTTGGTATAATATATATTATTTTAATTGCTCGAACATATTCGACGTCGCCAAAATGGGCCCGAAAATGTTGAAAAAATCCGACCCTGGCGGTTATTGTTTACAAAACCTTTTTTATTTCTTTTTATGGCTTTATTATGATACGTTACCTTTTAATATGAAAAAAATAATGAATATTTTCTCGTTATCGGATGATTTTTGAAAAAAATTTGTAAGCTGTTATGTAAGTTCTAAATTTATTGATTAAAGTGCTATTGAATTACTCTTACTACCGCTTAAGTTAACTTTGTGAATAACTACATACTTTATAGTTTCCAGCACTGTCTAAATGTTTCAAAAATAACTGAATGAATTTTAACATTTCTAAATATTTTACATATTATGTGTTCTTTTTGCCTATAGTAACATTATCTCAGCTTCAGTGCTTCCGTAAAAGCGTCACGTACTATTGCAATAAGTCTACTATGTCAACTCTACATGTTTATTCGCTTTATCTCACAAACATCGCAACATAGTCTTGATCCACTTTCATACATCTAATGCTAAAATGTGGGTTGTATGTACAGTTGCAGTAACCCAATTCTATGGAACTGTCGGATGAATTATGCAATCGATATTAACTTGATGTAAATCGTTTTCGTGATGTATCGATTTGATGGAGACTTCATATGTACCAAGGAGATCACATAACTGCAATGCAATCATAAAAACATGATCTAACTGATAATTTGATGAATAAAGTTGAAGGTTAGTTACGTAAAGGCACGAATTTGTAATTTATACACTATATATATATATTATATATTATACACTTTATACCTACAAATAAAAATCCATGGAGATAACAGCTCATCCCCGTGATTCAAGGTATGATGAAGTTTAGCAGACGTTGTAAAATTGCCCGCCCTTGGGTCAACAGCAAATATTTATTTTTATTATCTACAACATTAGTAAAGTTACAAGCCATTTAGTAGTGCAATTTACAAAATATAATTTGTAAAACGCGATCCAAATGCAGAGCTGGCAACATAGTAGGACAAAGGTTATGATATGGTGCATGTTAATGTGATCTCCATTGTGAGCTATAAGGTACCTACGAGTACGCTATTCTATAAACACAAATTTGGTCACGTATGGATGCTTATCTTTACTACACTAACCTATTTTAAAAGTTTGGCTTGATGACGAATAGAACGTGTTGCACATTTGAGGTAAAAAAAAAACGTTTTGAGTTTTCCAGCCAGTGTTCGTAATAAATTTTTTTCTTTAAAAAATAATAATTTGTCGCTATATTCTTTATTTTCTGTTTGAAGTTATTTAAGAAAATTATTAACGTTTTTTAAACATAATCACATCAATATGTAGGTACTGTTAATTTAATTAAATACAATGTATGCTCGCCTGATTCGGTTCAGTTAGTATTGTACCCTGCTGACCCATAGAAATTAACATGTAATCATAGTTTGTCGTTGAAAGGGTTTGGGGCCGCGAATTAGTTATCTACCAAGGAAGTACAAATAGTATTAAAGGAAATTGAACCTTAACTGTCAGAAAATAAAGTTAATGTCGATTGCAAAAATATTTTTGTGATTATCTCTGCGTACAAGGCATAGTTCCTGCACTATTGTCTCTGGACAAAACCCTACTGATTATGCACACGATAGCGTTTTGGTGTCGAATTTATGCATGTTGCGTTTTGTGTGAGTATAAATTGGTTATGCTGGTATTACCACATTGAAAATTTACACAAATTAATACACACTTGCATTTTTTCCTCATGGCTCTTAAAATATACTGCTTTACTCAACGATTTGAGACAATCAAACTTGAAGCAATTTGGCTATAAGTCTTCTCGAAAACTTGTTTTATTAATCATTTATTTGATTTGATTTATTTATTTAAATGATACATCAACAAGAAATGTAACTAATCACGGCATGCATATAAAAGTTAGATACCATTGCTTATGATACCATACTATGTCATGGTTCATTATCAAGGTATCATTCATAGACTTTTTTTGAAAGAACTCTTTAGTAATCAAAGAAGTTGGTTGAAAACCTTAACAATATTGTAACGTAATAATGAAAATATACTCTAATCGACTTACGTTACATAAAAGAAGTTTAATCTATATATAATGCCATCAATTACACCTGTAATGAAGCAAATTACGAAGTTGTTATCCCACCAAAAACATAAATGTAAAAAACGAGAGCCAAGTTCAATACAATAGATCACGTCATTCTCAAAACTAAACTCCCCTCATCTACTTTTGTGGTTGACACACTAATAACTGACCACCACCCTGTCTTTTTAGCACTAAATACAACAGAGCCTCCAATCCTAAAGTACAAAGCTAAACTCGTAACCAACCATATGAACTTAAATTCTTGCATGGATAAACTTGATCTCAGCCCAATCTTCTCATACGATGATCCTAACGTCGCAGCCACTTTCCTTGTTAAGTCATTAAATAGTTGCATACTCGCTAACTCCAAAGTAACCAAAGTTCCATATCGCAAAAATAATATTAAGTCTTGGATAACGGTCGGTTTACTACGGTGTATGAGAACTAGAGACCAAATGCACAAGAAACTTAAAAACAACCCAGAAAATGAAATTCTTTTAATTACATATAAAAGATACAGGAATTTCTTATCCAACCTTCTTAAAAAGTTAAAACGGCAACATGACAAACAAGACTTAACTAATGCTTCACAAAATCCCAAGAGAATGTGGGAAACAATTCGTCGAGTCACTAATACACAAAAATCTAAAACCGACTCCGAACCACTCCTCACGATTAAAAGTACTCCCTCAGAGTCAGTTAATTTTGTCAACAATTACTTTGTAAATATCGGGGAAACCTTGGCCAACTCTATCCCAACCTACGCCTATCCTTCAAACTTCTCGACACCTAATTCTTCTGATTCATTAGTCATGTTAGAAACAGACGAAGAAGAAGTTCTTGCCCTGATTGACTCCCTGAAACCCGACTCTGCTGTGGGATGGGATGGCATCTCGTCGTCTTTTCTTAAAGCATATAGGAAAATAATTGCACCCCCACTTGTACATATAATCAATCTCTGCTTAGAACATGGAATATTCCCCACAGTATTCAAAACGGCAACCATTCACCCAATCCATAAAGCTGGGAGTAAAGACCGAGTCGATAATTTTAGACCCATTGCGGTCCTATCTGCACTTTCAAAAATAACCGAACGAGTAATTAACAAGAGGCTTGTTAAGTATTTGGAAAATAACCATCTGATTTCTGATAACCAATACGGGTTTCGTGCTGGAAGATCAACAGCACAAGCCGTCGACATGTTACTCACACATATTACTAATGCCCTAGACAATAACCAGAAATGCATAGTTGTCTTCTTAGACTTCACGAAGGCATTTGATACGGTGTCTATCCCTCTACTCATAATCCAACTAGAACGCCTCGGTATCAGAGGGAATCAATTAAATCTTTTCCAAGACTACCTTATTAACAGAAGGCAACATGTGAAAATAGGCTCAACTATAAGTACGGACCTTACATCACATTATGGAGTCCCCCAAGGTAGTGTGCTCGGCCCGAGCCTATTTTTGGCATATATAAACGACCTCTGTAATCTAAAACTAGTAAATGGCAGGGTTATATCCTTCGCTGACGACACCGCTCTAATTTTCACTGGTTCTACATGGATTGACACTTTCACTTCTGCTCAAATGGGTTTTAACCAAGTAAAAGAATGGATAACCACACATTTACTCACATTGAACGTCTCCAAAACCAAGTACATGACCTTTGGAATAAGAAAACCGTCTCTTCCAACCCCCAATAAACATGAACTTATTGCACATGAACGCAGTCCATCAGATTGTAACACCGACAGCTGCACTTGTCCTAAACTCACCTTGGTCAAGACAACAAAATACCTAGGTGTTACATTAGACCAACATCTTAACTTCAAACATCATATACTCCTCTTGAGCTCGCGTGTTAGAAAACTGATATACGTGTTTAAACACTTACGTCATGTAGCTGACAACAAAACCCTAAGACTAACTTACATGGCCTTATGCCAATCAATACTTACCTATTGCATCACAGCATGGGGTGGCGCTGCAAAAACTCACCTGCTTACACTTGAAAGAGCCCAACGGGCTGTATTAAAGGTATCACACTTCAAGCCGTATCGCTTCCCCACTACGGAGCTGTACGAATCATGCCAAGTCCTTACGGTTCGACAACTATTTATACTGCATACAATTCTCCAACAACACTCCCTTACTACATATAATCCAGACCAAATTTTTCGAAACAACAGGATAATCCTACCACTCCCCCAATCTAACACAATTTTCTTTCTCAGATTCTTCCAATTTTTAGGACCTTTTTTGTACAAGCAGGCAAATCGTAGACTTAATATATTCCCTCTAACCAAACATATGTGTAAAAAAGTTACCAGAACCTGGCTACAAAGCCTTACATACGAAGAAACAGAATTACTGCTGCGGCCTATTATTTAAAGTGCCTTGTTTATATTTTACTAGCTGTTCCCCACGGCTTCGCCCCGCGTGGGACTCGGTTATATCGCGCCCAAAAGTAGCCTATGTTTGACCTCAGGTCGTTAACTACATCCCTACCAAATTTCATCACAATCGATCTAGCTGTTTAGCCATGAAGATGTGACAGACGGACAGACAGACAGATTTTCGCATATATAATATCAGTATGGATTATTTTGTACTCCTATTGAACCACTTTAATAATTAAGGATTTAGATGTAAGAACTATTTTTGTATAGATTCCCTCAACAACCTGACTCTTTCTGTGTTCTTTCTGGGGGGAGGCCTGGTGTCCTGTATGACAGGTTCCATTGGATACCTAGTTCAGGCACCAGTTCTCCACAGCAGATCTAATACAATGTTTTACTCTTATTGTAACCTGTATTGTTGTGGAGAAAAAAATAAAGTTTTTTATTATTTTATTAAAAATTATGCTTGGCGGTGAGCTTCGCCACAAAAAGAATGGCGATCTAAATGAGTGCCAAGTTCTATGCAAAATCGAAATATGTTTTTATAGGAACAAAATAACATTATGAACAAGTATTAAACTCTATTTCTTTGCTTTATTAGATACCTATAACAATTGCTGTTATTTAAAAATGAGAGATCTTGAAGTAGGTCAGATTTGACTTGGCCAGTTTTCATATTCATTCGATACCTTGGTGAACACTAGCGCCACCATCAGTTAAAAATCATTATTCACTGAAAACACAAGTTATAGAAAATCCGTCTTCTGTAATTAAGGTTCTGGATCTGAAGTTAATTTTAAACATATTAAATTATAGTTCCCTATAGTAACAAATTGCAATATTGCTATAAAATTGCCACTTTTAGCAGTTTTGCTATTTGTAAATATATGCAACTATAATTTAATATGATTAAAAGGACCCTTATTACATAACACGGATTTTCGATAGCTTGTGTTTTCAATGAATAATGATTTTTAGTTGATGGTGGCGCTAGTGTTCATCAAGGTCTCGTCTTAATGAGAAAAGTTTTTATTCAAAGTGGAATTTCTATTGTCAATTATTGAAAAAGTAAATCTTATTGTTATAAGATGTAAAAAATAGTATTTAAGTAGTATGTATTGTATAGTTTATGTAAAAATATGTAATTTTATACCTATGTAAAAAGTTGTTTTTTGAATCGCCATTCTTCTTTAGTCAGCTGATGTTAGAGGTCATTGGTTGAGTTTTTGTGTGTGTGTTTTTTTTAATGTTGTGATGTTTATGATAAAACCTTGGTTGTTTGCACTTTATGATTAACGGGATGTTCGGCAAAACATCTATTTTTATGTTATTTGATTAAGATATTGCATCATTATCACTACATAGTGTAAAACAAAGTCGCTTTCTCTGTCCCTATATCCCTTTGTATGCTTAAATCTTCAAAACTACGCAACGTATTTTGATGTGGTTTTTTTAATAGATAGAGTGATTCCAGAGAAAGGTTTTTATGCCCATGCGAAGCCGGGGCGGGTCGCTAGTTGCTTATATACTTGACTAGCGGCCCGGTACGTGCTTCGCTACGTATAAAGTGAAGAATAAAAAAATTAAGAACCGCTCGACCGATTTTATGCAAACTTCTTATAAACCATCTACTAAATAGTCCAAACAGTCTAAACATTTGGTTTGCATAGGTGAGCCCGTTCTTGAGTGGAAAAGTGGCATTGATTTTTATATATAGATTGCTTCTGTGGTAGAGCCTGAGCTCTAATTTTTTTTTTGCTATAACTTTATTGTACTTACAAGTACAAGAACAACTGAAAATCAATGATTCTGTAGTTACATGCAGTAACATCATTGAGTTATGGCTAATTATTTTTAGTGTTACTTGTATTAGTTGAAGCCTTTGTTTATTATTGTTTTATTTGCCGTGGCAATTCAAATAAACGGTTTCTATTCTATTCTTACATTAAAACAATATGTTATTAGAAATATGTCCATGTTAGTGTATATCATCGTTTTCGTCCATAACTGTTACGGCTTCGTAGAAAATATCAATCAATCCTTATACTTCGCGTTTATAATTTTAGATAGACTTTAGATGGTTATATTCAACGCTTAGTCATTAAGAATGGATAGATAATAAACCTACTTGATGAAGTTAAACCTAATTACAGCAACACGGAACTAATTAACGACGAATTAAACTTTCCACGTCATCAGTATTCAAGGTGTACGTACATTATTACCCAAGTACAGTAAAAGTGGTATACTGAGTAGCTTAGATTGTTGTTTGAACTGTACAAATTTCGTCGCTTACAGATTGAATATTAATTAAGTGTCATATTCAACATCATTTTATAAATATGTTTTATATTAAAGACTCACTGAAGACTTGGTAATATATACAATTTTTTTTTGCCCATAATTTCATGGCGGAAGCGTGGCTCATATAAACTATAGATATATACATTTAAATATGCCCGAATTCACTTTTAAATATGTCGGTTAAATCTTTCTTCTTATGTATTTCCTTAGGTCGCATCCCTATCTCGGGTCCGCTTTTTTGTAAAAAATATTACAAATTCCTGAGTCTTCCCATACCATATTTCATGTGCCAACAGCGGATTTTATCGAAACCTACTTTTCACAGAATAAAATGTAAATAAGTCATTTGATGAAGTTTGTATGACAACGCGTCCTTCACACGTCGTTATCAAACGAGACACGTACAGCAATAGTCTCGTAACTAGACAGAGAAAGTAAACCAAGTTATACCCTTTTACACCTTGATATAATTTTGTAAACTTGCGCAATGTAAGACGGGCTTCACATACATGTTTTATGTACGAAATAGGTTGACGTCACGATAAGCCTCCGTGAGATAAATCAACATGATTATGATATCGCTGATGTAATATTTATGTGCTAAAACGTGGGATTAAGTCTTGTTTTAAATATTAATAAGAAGGCAATCAGGCGTACGCGGCTTAGATGATGAAAAGCTGTAACTATAGGCTATGGATAGCTACTTTTTAACACCTATTAAAGATAAATTTTTAAAAGCAAGGGAATAATAAAGTGTCGTGAAAGGTTCACATCATGAACTTTTTCACCACCGTGTGATATGATTCACACTAGAAACTATAATGCAAATTTTAGCATAAACGTGTACCTAATACCCATACTATATTCTTGTATACAGACAATAGAGGCAGGATTCATAGATGAACATAAGCCGAAAACCTTGCTGGTTGTAGACGTACTGGTGACGATTTTCCTACTTTAAATTATAAAACTCAATTAAAAGTGTGTATTAATAAAGAATCCCTAATAAGTATCAATCAAGAGTGTGTATTAATAAGTAATCCCTAACAAGTGTTGTTACTTATCACTTTATTCACATTACACACAAATTCAATGATTTTGAATAAGTTGCAAGAGAGCTCTCAGATACGAGTCATAGTGAATCATTTATTATCTGATTGATAAGTTATCTGCCGTACTTCCAAAATCTCTTTGTGCTAGTTTACTAAGCAAATATTTTGTGATGTAAAATGCTTCTTTAGGTCAATTTTCATTAACCGTTTGAAAAATTAAACAAATTCATACACCATTATATATGGCGTTCTGTAAATAAAAGTTGCATTGGTTACTTAAGTACTCCATTTAAATTAAATTTGATATTTTTTATTTATATTACATCAACGTAGAAAGTCTTGTTTAGAGATCACAGTGGCTTTAACAAATATTTGTTTAAATATAATCACATTAAAACAAAAATTATCCACAATATGCTTCACCAAAAATATACCTAAAATAAAGTCTAAAAGTAGGTCTAACCATTACTGATCCAAAGATTCCATTGATTGACAGCTAGCCCTTAAATGTCACTCTATAGTCTACATAATAGAGTGACGAAAGTAACTGTTGGCTCATAATTACTCAATTTAAATTTACAGATATAGGTAAAAGGTAAGCCAGATTATTAAAAAAGATTTTTGCTACAAACGAGTTACTTGAACTTGAATGTTATTGGTATTCATATGCAACTAAATAGTATCTTATATTTTAACTAACTACACATCTTTTTAAAATCCGAAACCTTTTCTACACCAATGATAAGGATAAAAAACCATAACATCTAATCACGTAAGCACAGTGGAAAATAGGAAAGAAAATCCATCATTGCAACCGTGAGCGCGAATGATGGATGTTTCGGAAAATAAAAGTTTGCACGTAACAGATCGATGAAACAATACACCAACAAAGGCATCGTTAACCATTGTTGGGCCAGCATTATCTATTAGCGAGATTCAACTGCAAATTACACTTTTTTTTCGGTTTTCCGCTCCCGAAACTCCGACTCCTCATCGGAAATTTCACGATCACAATTCGAATTCTATTGTAATGAGACAATTTAAGTCTTATTACCTGAGGATTTACGTTTTTGAATTTATATAAATATTGAAAAATAGGGATAAATCATGTTGCTTCAGTTTCCATGACATTGTATCGCACTGATTGTTCTCGACTATGTTTACATCTGACACAACACTGTCACCTCCAAATCTTCAAAGTCAAGAGCAAGGTTCGCACTAAACAATCAAGTACTAATTAAGTTACCTTTAGATACATCTTGATGTTATTGCACGGTTATATTCCAGCACTAAAGTTCTCACGAAAATATTTTTTTTTATTTCACTGATACACTCGCGGTATATTATATGTGGTAACTTATGTAAGCACGGGAGGCTGTGGCGCGGCGTTTGCGCGTCTGCTGAGGTGCGCGCGCGCCGGCATCACGTGCAGTGCATGCGCTGGTAGCGCCGCTTCGCCGGTTAGCCGTGGCCAAATACGGAATTAACGGGCTTTCCGCGCTCCACCGCACTGAACACCTGAACGACCGCCTAATGACATTGATTTTAACACTCCACTTAGCTTGCAAAAGGGTTTTCATTGGTTTTTCCTCTTAAAAATCAAGGTTAACAGGTCTAGAGTTAAATAAAACAATCGCGCTTTGTATTTGCAAACTACAAACAAGAGCATCTCCGAACGTTTCGCAATGTCAGGTGCAATCAAATTCAAAGGTTATGTCAATAGATGAAACAGAAGTGCTTTTTGCTACTTCAAAATAAGCGAATGGAGTAAAACCCTCACTTGTTCATATAATGTTTGTTGAACTTGAACATGTTCTGTACACAATCAAAGCCTTCTTCGAATAAATGTTGACTTGCCTAAACAGTTTTCGATCGAGCATATTTTATATGTGTAACATTGTAACGAGGTAGAGATTGGATTTCTGAAAGCGGAATATTTTATCGTGAAAATATACTTTATAGGTATGCTTCTTGGTTCATATAATTGGCATAATATACATTCTTCAGATACAGATCTTGCTCTATATACGGAGCCAAGATCTTTTAAGATTGTCAAATTCAATATCTTCTTGGCTGTCGCCGCTGCGCCGCCGGGAATTCAAAAGTTTCTTCGAAATGTGAAATGAATTATGAAAATTACTTTGTTGATATTAAATGTTCTTTGCTTTTAATACAAAAAAGTTCGAATCGCGCGCGGTTTTTTAAGTGACGCATTTTTTTTTTATCTATTTTTTTATACTAGGGCTGTATATACCTGCACCCGTAGCCAAAGTGACAATTTAAACAGGCTAACGAATGTCGACAAGAACATGTGGCGTGATGTACCTATTAAATAAAATTATGATGTACAATATACATACGCATATGCATCTTAAATGGCAAGCGATTTTTTTTCCAAAAAGATTTTTTTGTTGATAGTACATACATATATACTTCATTTATATATATTTAAAGCGAAGAGTATTGTGTGTCTATTGGTACACTCCACTGTTCTCCGAAACACACCGCACTTAGATTGTGAACCGAGGCCTGGTCTTCACGAGCCAGAAGGAATCGATCACGTCGCCTTGCTGGTCCACTGACACCTGTTCGACATAAATGTGCGTTTTGTTGTACGCGTTAAATTTGGTGTAGCCGTAGTCCTGAGATTCAAAGGATTCGTAAATGTTTAGTACAAAGCTTGTGAGCGAATACTGTACTTAATATTTAAGATATATGCACTAGCAATATAGTAAACGCTTGTATGTAGTAGCAGTATACAGGCAAGGCAATAGCTATTTTATGTGTTATAGATAATCGCCATTATGCGCCATTCCCTCCTGATGAAGCCTAAAATAATGAGTGCTGGCTGTTTAGCATCCTATTATCATATTATGTATTTGATAGCCTTCATTCTCTTAGTCATCCAGGTGCGAATGCTTCTGTCAAATTAGTTTCGGAAAGATTTGTTTGGCCCGGTATTAAGAAGGACTGTCGTGAGTGGTCTAAGACCTGTCTAGCTTGTCAGCGTTCAAAGGTCACACGACATGTCTCTTCACCATTAGGATCATTCAAAATTCCAAATTCTAGATTTACTAATATTCATATTGATTTAATAGGTCCCTTACCTATTTCACAAGGTTTTAGGTATTGCCTCACCGCAATCGATAGGTTCACACGATGGCCTGAGGTGATACCACTACAAGAAATCACTGCCGAAGCAGTAGCTAAGGCACTAATTTCTGGATGGATTTCCAGATTTGGATGTCCTATCAGTATCGTTACAGATAGGGGTAAGCAGTTTGAGTCAGCACTGTTTAAGCAATTATCTAAGCTTATAGGATTTCAGCATAGACGGACTACTGCGTACCATCCAGCCTGTAACGGTATTGTGGAAAGATTCCATCGGCAGCTAAAAACTGCAATCACATGCCACTCTGGTCCTAATTGGATAGATATATTTCACTTCGTTCTATTAGGTATCAGAAGTTCTTTCAAGGAAGATTTATCATCTTCTTCAGCTGAGCTCAACTATGGCGAACCGCTAAGGCTCCCAGGTGAATTCTTTAATTTTAAAGAAGAAGAAGAAGTTGTCACTGATGTGACAGAATATTTAGCACGACTCAGGTCATTTGTGAGTAAGATTAAGCCTTTACCTGCTTCTCGTCATGGCAAGCATTCTATCTTCGTCTTCAAGGATCTGGCTACTGCTACACACGTTTTTCTACGTGACGATAAAGTTCGTGGGTCTCTTACACCTGTTTATTCTGGACCACACGAAGTACTAGAGAGAGGTGACAAAACATTCAAAATTATTTTAAGAGGTAATCCTGTCACAGTATCGATTGACCGCATCAAGCCGGCCTACATACTGCTTGACACACACACTTCACACAACATTCCATCACACTCTAGCAATAAAACTAATATTAACACGAAATCTCTGGTACAAACACACAGACACCGGTTACATCTACTGATCACAGTACGCTCACTGAACGAGGAAATGATGTTCGACGGACACGTTCAGGCCGTATTGTGCATTTTCCTAACAGATTGTAAATATTTAATCTATTATCGCCCTTGTCGGTCTCTGGAGGGAGGTGATGTGGCGTGATGTACCTATTTTTAGGTTTAAAGAATTTATTTCTCAAAAGAATATACAATATTCACTTACCGAGAAACTATATCTAATATGTACATTACATTTTTCCGACGAGCATAACACTAATAATTAACTTATTATGACAAACACATATTGAAATCACTCGCCACAGAAAAATTAATATTTCTGTGGGTATGCAGCACAGTATGCAGAAACAAAACCAAACAAAATTTCGAGAGTCCAGAAGAACAACCTGTGAATCCGTTTTTTATGTATATATTATGTCTATCGTTTTGGTTGTCATCTTATGACAGATTTCAATAGTTTGCTGGAGGGCGCAGACTCGTCGCTTTGCCATGGCAACTGCGCCCCCAGCGGCTGTTATTGAAAACGACTTCTCTTCTGTATGATTTTCGGTTAGCATGTTAAAATTTTCGTTGCCGTTTTCTATTTATTATTTTCTGTTAATTAAGTATAATTTCTTTCTTGTGCTCATCCTACCCTTCTGATTTCTTATTCTTGGACTGTTATTTGTTAAGTTTCTTTGTGCTGTGAATAAACTTTCCTACACTATTTCTACTTTTCAATCCTATCTCCCTACCTAGTCCACAAACAAAATGTATGGGATTGACATAAGCTGACATAAATTACGTGTTCAATCTTATGTTAATCCCATTCATTTTGTTCTTGTCGTACCTCGTTAACGTTTTATGGCTAAGCCCCCAGACAACCAGCTGTTAAATATTATCCAAATCTACGACCATGATTATAAGCGTACCCTTGGCTCTGAAGCGTAAGCTGAGGCTGATTGGGAAACACACTCTGATGAACACACACAACACACATGGTAGTATAATAATTTGATGCCTTTATTTACACACAGTAATTATTTTCCCACGGCACTTCCCAAATTATCAACGAGTATTTGTATTTATTTGTTTTGTATTTACGTACATTGTTACCGTGTGAGGATTAAAAATAAGTAACCTTCCTTGCATGAGAAAATGGTCTTTTAAGACTTAAGGCCAAATATTTAACCGAACAATAAGTAGATAATGAATCCTGAAAATTTTATCAAACATCAAGCAGATAAATACATTTATAGTTTAGGCTAAATGGAATTAGAAAATCTTCGATCGGAATGCATTCACTTCTATGTAAATGGAATGTCAAATCTTGGCTTTGGTTGGAGAATTTAAAGAAGAAAAGACTCCCGCATTCTCTCAGTGGATTCATGTTCGAACGATGTGAATAGCTGTTGTATTTGCCAGAGCGTAATGAACCTTGCTCAAACCACTTAAGGTTTTACTCCCTTCATCTGCAAATAAAATATGACCAACAGAGAAATATCTTTGTACTGTCCCTGTACAGCTAAAATATTTTTACATAAACTGACAGTCAGTTTAAACAAAAAGTGGGTTTTGATGCTGGACTAAGTTTGGTGGATGTGGAAATGCTATTAAAACGTAAATAAAAAAGTTTTTTGAAATATAATAATTAAATTAAATATTTAATGTAAGGGATATTTTTTAGTAAAAATAAAATGTTAAAATTTAAGAAACAATGTATGTAGTTAATAAATAATTAAAAACTAAATTTATTTAGAAATTAGATAAAAATACTTATAACCAGAAGTGAGACTATTTAGGTAAGAAAAAAATATGATCAAATAAATAAATTGATAAGTTGAATTTGAAGATACATACATATATATAATCACGTCTTTATCCCTATTTTATTTTTTAATTTTATTTACATCTTTATTATATTTTATATATTATTTGAATTTTATCTTTTAATTATGTTCCTAAGTTTGAGTTTCTAATGTTTGCATTTAACATGAGTGTAGATGAAAGTAATAAATAAGATATTCGATCAAGACTAAAACTGCTAAGTACTGCTTCATTATAATTATTCATATAATTCGGAAATGGCGCGCGATTTTGACGCCAGGCAATTTTTTTAAATCTATGTTATTAGTATTATTATTTCTACTAATTTTGCAATATGAAGTTACTGGCCGTTAACAATTATTTTACGTTCCGCTAGTCACAAGTAAAAACAATTTCGACCTTGTAGACATTATAAATAAAAATAAAAATCATTTATTTTCAGACTATTTGAATCCATAATAAAGAGCTACAAAACAAAAGAATACATATACACCACACTACCACTCCACAAAATTTATACACTGCAAAGGGTATGGACCGTGCACCAGAAGATTCACTACATAGGTATTATGTAACTTTTATGACATGCAGTTCAGTGAACCTTCTGAAGACCGCCCCATCCATTCTATCCGCTATCATCTTCAGCACTGCATTCCTGCCACACCTCACCCTGCTTGTGAGAGATAAAATCTTCTTTCGCATAACTGCATGAAAGTCATCGATTGCAGAGTCAGCAAACATGCCGGAGGCACTGCAGAAAGGGGGGAGCCTGAATAGAGCCCTGAAGATATTGTTGTACTGTACATTATGATTACACCGTTCTAATCCTTAAGCCTAGACTCTAATCGGGGGGTTTGCGAGAGCCTACCTGTTTCATTACCATGCCCATGAATGTGATACCTCGTTAACACGTGTATAATATTGCCTCCCTTATTTGTTCCTGTGTGGGAAATGATTTGGTAATCCCTTTTTGTGGGACAACAGTATAAACTATTCATATATGATATCATGTCAGGATTTATTTTTATGATACAAAAATGGTTTATTTCATTCTACAAATTTTACATGGTGCTTGATAGTGGTACTGAACCATTACACAATTATTTAAGTGCATTGATTTTGTTATTTCTTTGAATGAAGTGTATATCTATTTATCTTTATTTTATTAATCTGATGTAGTCCTGTCGTAATAACACGCTTGACCAAAAAGGAGTGTAATGTTTCCTGGATTAATGTATTTGTTGCGTAGTTACTTAACACTTTCGCGGACAGTAAATGAGATAATAATAACAGTTAATTGTTATCTACGTCGAGAGGCGTGACTGTCAGCAAAAGTGTTAAACCGCGAAATAAATAAAGCTATTTCAAGCTATTAACTCATCGTCAAATCGGGTTTAATTCAAAGATCCGTTAGATCCACAAAATGGCGTTCAATCGCATGGATCGACAGTAATTAATTGTCTGACGTTGGTTAATTAGATCAAGATAGAGTCGGATTTCAATTTTCAGATTATTAAACCTTATTCCGGACTTACAGGCATCTCCAGTTAGGCTTAGAGGGTCTTGAATGACAATTTAATAATTTAGCTTACACGAGAAACTAGTATTAATTAACCTATCCTGGTAATATTTTGAATTTTCGGAGCACGTATTGCTGTTTGTTCCTCACCATCAGCTTTAGTGGATCATGCAAATCACGACTTTATCTATATAGTGGGAGGTGTAATAATCAATATAGAGTGTGAGATATCTTCAAATTCCTTGCGTTTATCCGAGTGACGTCAATTTAAACACATTGGCGGATTTTATAAGTACTAACACAATATATGGCAGATCAAAACAAAAATGCTGACATATGTTTTTCTCCTTTATCCAAACCACTATGAAAACTTTAGTTTTAATGCCTGTATAATAATTTAATAAAGTAATTTTAAGTAAACAATCACAGTATTATTTTGAATAGGTACTAGAAAACGACGCGTCGAAGTGACGTCGAACACGACTCAGGGACATTAATCATCGTCAATCATGCAAGAAATGAGCCAAAACAATGAGTAGTAAAGATTATTTCAAACAATCACAGAACCAAGGTTGACAATCGCTTTTTACTGATAGGTACTAATAATCATTGTACCGGGAAGGTATAGGAAAAGGTACTTATTTGTGTGATTTTGAATCGTTTTCCTAACTAAATCACAAACAGGTCAAACAAATACTACATGAATATGTGATTAATTATTTTTCTTAGTCGTACACTCTTGGCAAAGTGGTCGTGATTATAGATTGGGTTGCTCTATGCGGTTCACGGATGTGATTAATTAGTATAGAGCAAGAAAGCAGATCCTGACTCTACAATTGAGTTGGAAGTCCGTATTGGTCTGTGGTTATTACAGAACACGAAAACTTTAATCTAAATTCGACCCGACTAGGTCTGCAGAATTAAATAAAACATACCTAAATATGCAAGTTATATAAGTATGGTAATTTCCACAAAACAGAGAAATTATCCGAATATAGTTAATATTTAACAAATACAGTTAATATTTCTAAATTCTGTGGTAACTTCCTTTTAAAGCTTTTCATTTTGATACCTTAAGACGATACCTCGGTGAACACTAGCGCCACCATCTTATAAAAATCATTATTCACACAATTAACACAAGTTATCAAAAACACTTGTTATGAATTTAAGGTTCTGGATCTGAAGTTAATTTTAATCATGTTAAATTATTAAATTATAGTTCCCTATAGTTATAAATTGCAAAACTGCTAAAAGTGGCCGTTTTAAGCAATATTGCAATTTGAAAATATAGGGAACTATAATTTAATATGTTTAAAATAAACTTTAGATCCAGAACCTTCATTACATAACATGGATATTTGATAACTTGTGTGTTCAGTTAATAATGATTTTTAAATCATGGTGGTGCTAGTGTTTACCGAAATATCACCTTAAATACTTTTGGATAAAAAAAAAATAGTAATGACATACAATAGCGTCAAAAACCCGCCTCGCCTGTAATATATGATCCCACCGCTTTCATGCAAATATGATTCCAAGAGGCTTCTGGCTGCTGGCATCTCTTGTTGCACTAATTAAACACGCACTTGACATTTATTTTTAAATTTCCCTCTATATCTAACATAGACTATGTAAATATGTCATAACTTGTCAGTGTAAAATTTATATTACACTATAGCATCTGACCGCGAATTTACAAGCTGTGGCAGCCTTTTACATCCCACTGCTGGGACTGCGTATATGGCTCTCTCAAGTTATACCAAGCACTTCGAACCTGTATTATGAACATACTTTACAATGTTAAAATGTTGAACCATTTACAATACCAATACCACTAAAACGGCAGCTATTACGAGGAAATAACATTATTCTAGTATTCAGAATACATTTTTACGGTCAAGGCTTTCTTTCGCGGAATTGCATTGATCCGATTCCGAACAGTCTGAAGAATAAATTTTATTTTCCAATCTGAATGCGTGTATTGTGATTTTTTATGACATAGTAATTGAAATAATGCTTGATTGATGATAAAATCACTTAAATGATACTATTTTTAACTAAGTGCCTACTCTATTTCTTCATAGCAAGGCGACACAACTTTTTTTGCAAAGCTACTATACGAGTATATGGCAATCACTTATCACTACATAGTATAAAACAAAGTCGCTTTCTCTGTACCTATATCTAGTTGTATGCTTTAATCTTTAAAACTACGCCATGAATTTTGATGCGGTTTTTTTAAATAGATAGATTGATTCAAGAAGGTTTTTATTCCCATGCGAAGCCAGGGTGGGCCGCTAGTTTTAAAATAAATTCATGTATAGAAAAACATTCAAGACCCAGGGAAATTAAAAAAAGACCATATATAATTTGTACCTATATAATCATAACACACTCGTAAATAACCCTCCGAAAGTATATATGGAACTATAAAAAAAACCCGACACATTTCTATTAACGTAAAAAAAAATCAAAACCAAAGTTTATGGTATTGTAGTTTCAATTCAACAATCGCGTGATTCATTGCTCATTACGGCTTCACGTCGGTCACTCACTTTGACCTTTATTTATTTCCTATCAAGTAGTAAATCAATATAAATATGGTGCTATAACGAGGCGTGCCTAATTTGTGCGTTTTCTTTTAGAATCAAGAACATTCTTCAGTATAGGTTTTTTAAATTTGGTTCTACTTTCTTTATTACTTTTACTTCCCGAGTTCCATTTAATTAAAGCTCTCAGGATTTAAGTATTTGATTTTAACTTTGCAACTTCTTTTAGCAATTAGACAGAATTTCTTGCAAAACAACAGTAAAAGCAAGAATAAATGAAACTAAATATACATCGTATACCTACGAAATTTATATATTGCAATATTTAAAAAAAAACATCGAAGAACCAGGACAATTTGAAAAAGGTCTTTTTCCAACTTTCCTTGACTGAAGATCGTACCCATAACCTCTAGATAAAGAAATGATTAGCGTACTAGCTGACCGTTGACCATAGACTTAATTCAGACCATAGATCCTACGGTGTTGACCAATACGCACCATTATAATGCCATCGTTGTTAACAGAATCTGTTGCTGTCTGTACCACTCATTCGCTCTCCACCCCCTAATTTAATAACCAATTTGTCGTAACTCCCAAATTAGTTTAGTCGGAGGAAATGAAATGGTTGCGCAAATAACAAGGTCAATTTGTCGCAGATTAAAGTGTCGCCCTCTATTGGGTTGTGTAGGTAGATTTATTTGCTGATTTGCTGCTAATCCCGAAGATTTATGCTCTTTGATCAAAGCTTGGTCCCTTCACTAATGAAAATGCGTGAATCTCTTAATGCAAATTTGGGTAGATCAATCAGATACCGTTTTAGGTACCTACCTGTAACGTTTTCGCTTGATGTTGGTTTATAAAGAGATTATTCCTCGCTACTTGCTTTTGCTGAAAAATTAAATAATGGATCTCTGGTCTAACGCAGCTAATTCTTGCAAATTCAAGGTACTACGAAATCTAAATTAATTAATTAATCGTAAAGAAACGTTATCGTAGTAAGTAAGTGTACGAGAGTCTTTACAGCAGAAGTTCCAAGTGTGGACCGCAAACTTAGTGTACGCCTGCACTTGATCTTGTTAACGCCAGATTTGCCGGAGATTTTCTTTACATGCATTAGTAAATACAATCATTGTGTATAAGGACATTTACAGTCTGTTTGCAATATACATTAAAAGTCGCTACTCGCTATGTAGATCAGAAAATAAACACTTAACCCCTGTTTAATACATGTACACATGGCTTGGCAAATAAATATCTTAATCTTGTCTGTTACATTTCTTTCCATTTAATTTAATTTGTTGTTTGTTTTTGTTTCAGGTAATTTATGCGCCTACTTGGCAAGTATACTTTTCAGTTTCTGCGGTATCGTTATGAATAGTGTTAACAATAAGAAAAATGGTTCCAAATAAACTAATCGTAGCACAGATCGTAATAATATTCAAATAGAAATTTAAATAGAATAACAGTTTCACCTGGGGAATACTAAGGCCATAGATTATAGAATGCTATACTACCAAACATGAACAAAGACGTGTTGTTATACGCTATACTTAATTTCTCTTGGGATTTTCCTATCTTTAAAATGCACTTGAATTAACTTGCAAAAATGGTACACTACCATGAAAAAGAAAATACAAGTACGCAGAAATTATTCTGAAATACAATTTTTGATTTGCTAAAATTGGATAAAAACTGTTAGATTGTCTTGTCAGAACCCTAGTAACCTTGCTCAAACAAATTTTCCAGCTGTATTGTAAGGTATACCTTACACGTAGATCACAGAAACGTAAAGCGAAGTGCAAGACATCCGGCAGCTATGTGAATCGATGATTTTGGAGAAATCACTGGCAATAGCTGAAATGTATAATAATTGCTCAGAATAGAGAAAATTCACGAAAATTGGTGTATAGATGGTGTATAGATATTTTTGGTGGTTGCTTTGAATTCACGAAAATTAATTAGTTTATTTTTTATGATTAGAACCTATGCAGATCAGTGCCAAACAAGTTTATCTGTTTGTTTTTGCTTAACATTGACACTGCATGTAATTTATTATGTTACTCTAATATTTTCAAGAAATAAAGCAACTTAAAAAGAGAGGGAGGCTTATAGAAACCTAAGATGATGTACTGTGTGTGAATGAACCTTCTGTCCTAATCTAGACTGACATCAATCATCGTACTACCAAACTTGTGTAATATCACTGCTACGATATTTAACGACGTTTTGATGGCGGCGTTATATCTCCCTTAGTAACTTGAAGAAGCGTTTATACAGTAAACTAAACCAAAGTTATGTTATATTAGCTTCTTGAAAATTACACACATATTATCACGTCTTATTTCCCGCAGGGGTTGGCAGAGACTAAGGATTTCCAATCTATGTTTATCAATACAAACCTCCATCGCTTCCTCCACAATCTAATCATAATCGCTCGCTAATTCCGGGTACTAGGTACTACTAAAGGGTTCTGAAGATTTCGTAAGTTGTAGGTAATCAGTAGTGCAGTCGTTCTAAAAGGGCGTAAAAAGACTAGGCTCCTCAAGGGTCAGCCATGTGCACGTAACACTCCCGGTGTACCATCAGGTGGGCCGTATGCCTGTTTTCTAACTTAATTGTACTATTAAATATATATATATATATATATATATATATATCCATACTAATATTATAAATGCGAAAGTCTGTCTGTCTGTCTGTCTTTCTGTCTGTCTGTCTGTCTGTCTGTCACCTCTTCACGGCTAAACTGCTGGACAGATTGTGATGAAATTTGGTACAGATGTAGTTAAAGACCTGAGGTCAAACATAGGCTACTTTTGGGCGCGATATAACCAAGTCCCACGCGGGGCGAAGCCGCGGGGAACAGCTAGTATATATATATATACGGTCGAATTGAGAAACCTCCTTTTTTGAAGTCGGTTAAAAAAGGTGTCATTAGTAAGTGGTGGAAGGTTGGTGGTAAGACATCCATATCTTATTTCGTGTTACTGGTCTAAAAATCCAAATTGTGAGGGCTGATGTATAAAATAGGTGTGACGGATAAAAGAGTGAGGACAGAAGTCAACGATCCTACATAATAGTGGAACCAGGTATTGGACGAAAATGGTTTGTAAGCATCTGCATGTGGTTTTTAACGAGTGTTAGTCTACTTCTTCGTCCGAGCGTGTTTCCTAGTTGTATCTTCAGCTTACGCTTTAGCGAGTCAACTGCTATGCTACACAACCGAGCAGTATGATTTTAAGCACTTTTTATAATGGCCTTAATTGTCCCACTGCTGGGCAAAGGCCTCCCCTCTTGTCTTTCACGCGTATCGGTCACTCGCAGCTTGTGGCCTGCCACAGACACTGAATGTGTCGAGGTGATTTATCCAGCACTTTTACCTTATGAAAAAAGTTGGTAATAGGTAAATAGAAGTACCAACATTGCGTCGCTTTGCCGCTAGGTTGGTAGCCTGGAACTAATGAAGATGCATGGGAAAGTGGCTTTTACTTTTCTCGAATATTCAGTTAATAAGAAAATTTGGTAGTTATGATGTAATCGCTCGGAGTTTGTTACGAAAGCGTTCTGTTTGTGCATAACTTTAGACGTGAGTTAATTGATCTATGGTCTAACTGTGCTGTGCATTTTGTGAATAATAATGATATATCACTGTTGAGACCAAAATATAACAATTCACCACAGCCATTAGCACCAATCTAAAATTTCTGAAAACAAAAAAAGCTTACTTATTTCTTCTTTTTTCTTTTTGTATATTTTTTCTGGTGCAATAAAGAATTTTCGCCTTGTTTAGATTAAACTTCGAATTTACTCACGTACTTACAGAAGGACACATAGAAAAATACACTACCTAAGATGTAAATCTAAAGGTCAAGTGGTAGCTTTGTTGCACACACACTTGAGTGAGCAACCTTTAGAAACATAGATTAAAAAAAATTTGCTGAGACCGCGCGAATTTAATACTTCTATGTTTAGAAATTAATTGTATAAGTACTTTGTTTGTTTATAAGGCCCACTCTACAAACTCTACAAACATACGATAAAAGTAAGCATCTGTCAGTTTTCTATATCACAAGAAAATTTCTTTCGCGTGTCAATGAAAGCAACTGATATTTATCAGATTATTGGCTTGTTCAGAAAGTTACTAGATATTATCGTCTCATGTAATTAACTGTGATTGTATAAGTCTACTATATTAACGTTGGTGTGAGCAAAGATTTTTTTTTACTTGTATGTTTTTAAACAGTAGATTTACAGTTTTAATAATATAAACATTGAATAAAATATTTTGCAACTAAGTTAGTTAAGTTTAGTTCGTTGTGAAATTCGCGTGTAATCCTGTAATTGAAATGCGAAAATAAAACCTAAAACTTAATGAGAATAAAATAAAATAATATAAATAAGAATTTAAGGCAGGGTTTGTTCATGAAAAGCTTCGGGCATCCCGTGCAGTTAAGTTAAGATATTAGTATAGTATAAAGATAATAAAAGCACCCTATTCAGTACGATTATTTTATTGTGAATATTTATATTTTGTTATTATTAACGAGTTCAAGGTTGGTAGCAGTACTCGTAAACATATTGAATGAATTAGCATGTACACATTGCATGTCTTACGTGTTTTTAAACATACGTTACTACGTATATATCAACTCGATCACCGAAGCTTGAAACATACTCTATCATCTTGTTTTAGAAGGCTGCATCATAGTTAAATTATTGTAGGACACGAGTTATATCAGTCGTATGTTTTAGAAAATTATAAAGATTTTGTATGAAAAGTAGACCTTCAATCTTATATATAAGAAATAATTGCATTACATATCAACTGAGCGCCCTATCCTATACCCGTTTTGTACAGTCGGCTGCAGAGAAATCTGACCCCCATGTCACAAGTATCACTATTTAAAGGGAGTCATTTTTCTCTGCAGCTCACTGTACAATCCATTCTGAGCTTCAAATAGAGACGAAAAACCGTTTAGGTATGCAGAAATAATATAAGTTCTTTAGAAAATAATGCCGGGAGTAATGCCGGGAATGCTACGATGAATTTCGTAGCAAGTGTGACTACGCGTCTCGTCGTAGCTACGCCTACGAACTATAATGGAAACACACGACAACACAGATCTCTTGAATTTCTGCCGATTTTTCTCTTTTTTAATAACATCGAAATAAGTTTTTTTATTTGATGAAAAATAATAATGATACAAATCTACACGATACCATACTCAACATATATACGAACTGGTTTTCACCTGCGGCTTCGCTCGCGTGGATTTCCCTTGGGAACAGTGCTTTTTCTGGGATCAAAGGTACCCTATGTCCTTCTCAATAGTTGTAACTATGTGTATGTGAAATTTCAGGAAGATTGGTTCAGTAGATAGAGCGTGAAAGTGTAACAAACAAGCAAATAAACAAACATACTCAATCTCGCATTTATTATATTAGTTAGAAAGTTGTTAAAGTTGTTCGATTTCGATGAATATCCAACGTCTATCCAATATAATATACTTAGTCATATGCTAAACCCCTCTATTAATGAATTTGCATCTCATGTTACAATCTCGTGACAGGAAAAGATGATTACACTCATTGTTTTGAACCTCCGAGTCAAGGCCGCCATTTTCTTACGCTGTCACGTTTGTTTGTTGGTACTTGTGTGTTGTTATTGCCTACTCGGGTTAAGGGGGAACTTTATTATTATTTTAATTTAAAATGTGACCGTAGCTCTGCTATAGATTTGAATACTGAAAAAATATAATCAAAGTAGACGTATATTATGTGTTTATGTGGAGGGTATTAAATTATGACAAAAAATAAATAAACGTGATTTTATAAAAATAGCTAAGCATCTGTATTTTTGCAAAAAAACACACAAAAAAAACACTCTTTTTTCCCAAAATCGTACTTACTTTATTTTACGGCCCGGCTATGCGGTCGATAGTCATTTGCATGACATATCCATTTAATTGTAGTAGCCATTTAATTGTAGTACCGCGTTGTATTGTACAACAAGAAGACTCGGTGATGTGAAATGAAAAAAAATACTGTATTGCCCATGTTTTTTAAATTTAAATTAAATTGTCTATACTTTTTATTTATAACTAGGCAAAGGGGAATAGTAAAAATATTCCATTCAAAAAACATTGTCTTTTAATACTCGTGAGGATTATTCTTATCGTTAATGTGAAAAGTAAACCACAAAAGTTTTTTGTCTTGACTTTTAGGACGTTGCCGCGTTGGACCTATTAAACCGAGTTGCGGCGCTTTCGAAAAATATAGTCTCATTTTTAATTTAGGTATTCGTATAATACCCCGCAAATAAGTTGGCCACAAACGGGACGAGGGGGGAGGGGTCTACGCACGTTAAAATTTGTATGAAAATCGGCTACTGCGCATTCAAGGTCATTGCAGTTTATTGCCAACTTACATGCCGCGAACTATAATCTATTCAAACATAGTGGAAGCTGCAAGATAAAGTCTGTCATTCGACATTGGTTCAAAACAGGCATAGTGGTTGTATGACATAAGGTTGGAGTGGGATTAAGCGGGCCATGTTTTTCGCATGTATCCAGAACGATGGACAATTTTGAATGGGTCTCAGAAAAGGTTGGATTAAGTCGATGTTAATAATAGGTAGTTTTAGTGTCTATAAAGGTTGTATAATTGACTTAGAGCAAGTGATGTTTTAGTGTATTTGGATTTACGAGCAATTGAGTGAGTGTTCGCCTATTGACTTTGCTTTTAATTCCGAGGTTAGTGCTGACTCGCTGAGCTAGGTAATGTCAGGGCTCAGCTCTTTTAATGTCCACCCGACGCTTAATTACACCCTTGTTTACCTGCAACAAACAAAACATATTTCCATATACAAACAATTCAAGAGCTATTAAAAGGAAAAATGTAGCGGCAAATGTAGATAAAGTACGCTAAAGGTCAGCAACAAAAAGAAACATTTTCAGAGTAAGGTCGTTGGTCGTACTTATGTTCATGTAAATTAAATTTAAAAAATAAAGTAAGATTTTTTTTGCGATATATATTTTAAAAACTGACACCGGGGTGTGCAGGGTTATTTGACTCTTTTCTATTCTTTCTTTTACTAGTGAAAATTCTGATAGCACTTAAATCTTTTCTTTTTTTTAAATCTTTTTTTTGTTTAAAATCAAATTAATATGTTGATAATTTTCTGTGTTATAAAAAAAATACTGTTGTAACTTTTGATGATGTATAGAGTTATAATGTATAGTTATTTAGTTTGAAAAAACTATGGTGGTATAGGGTAAAAAGTTAGCATAAGTTTCGCTAAACAAAGGTACACAATTTTAGTAAAGATCTTTTTTTTTTATACTATTAAGTAGGCAAACAGGCATACGGCCTACCTGATGGAAAGTGATAACCGCAGCCTATGAGACGCCTGCAACACCAGGAACATTGCGAGCGCGTTGCCGACACTGAAGGAATCTTTTTACGCCCATCTTGAAGAACCCCATGTTGTAGTCACTTGGGAAAACCATGATCTCATCATGGTGATCATGATCTCAAGAACATTGAGAATATCTCACGTCATAAGTATGTTAACGCATAAGACTGAACCAAGGTCAACCAATACCCTTAGTCTCATTTCGTACACAGTAACCTTCTCCATACAATCGTGTACTTTCTTTTGTTGTTAACATAGTGTTCAGAAACAGGAACGCGAATAAAACAGAATTTTGTAAGTAGGTAACTATATTTTTGGGTGTCTTTTGCTTAAAAGTTGATTTATACGCTCTTAAAAGTGCACTAATTGCGAAGTGCGCGTTTTACACAAATACATATTGTCCTGTGTGCTGGACAGGAATGCTTAAAGCCAGTACATTGTTTAATTAGAATTGTGTAATCTAGAAGCGTAAAGCGGCATTAAATGGTTAAGGAGATCTAAGCCCTTTCCATTTTCACCCACACTACGTACCTATCTGTGTGAAGGTTCGGCTGCCATAACCTTTGCCATATTGGCCCTACATATCATCAAGCGTTCCCCAAAGAAGGCAAATACTATATTAGCATTTTAATTAGAATCATACAGATCTTCCTAGCTTCCTAAACACCTATCAATCTCGGCAAACACACTCGCCTGTCATGTTCGTGTACTACAAAAGGAACCATCCATTTCCTCAGCGTATTTTTACTGCACTAGAATAGTTATTACACTGACATATTATGTTATTCGTAAGAGCTAGTTACTCCGTCTCGGCCGTAAATACTTTATGCCTTGCCTTGACAATGGCAATGCCTGTATTAGTTGGCTACGGGTGCATTGGACGAGAGCTAGTTTACGAGCCATTTGTTTTAACATCAGTTATTTAAAGTCGCAAAATGTTTGAAGACCTCATGGAATCTTGGATATATGTATCATAATCATGGATATAAATTTATAAGGAGTATTTTTAAATAGCAATGTAATTTTCATTCGTATATATCATAGTTCCTAACGAGACTTATTATAAATAAGGAAGTATTTTATTAGAATTTTTCGCTGATATTGATGATTCTTAGTTCAAGATCTAGTGTTCGATAAAGTTTGGGTTTGAAACTAAACTAGTAAAGTACTGTCTCTATAAACAAAGGAGATAGAGACTGCACACTTTAACATAATTCAGAACTAACTAGACTGAGAACTAACAACTGCTTTAGACAGGAACTCCCAACAACGGTGAGCTTAATGCTTCAAAACCACTAGGATGACCACATCGATAAAGGAAAGTATTGAGATTTTTTTCCGGATATCGTCTCGTATTTGTTAGTTGCCCATTCAGGTTCAGATTTTCAAGCTACTTGGTAGGCGTCTGACTATACCAATTAATATCGTGCCTCCAAAGCACAATTGAATAGTGGTGGCTAGCAATCCAAGTCACAGCCTTCGACTTGAGTTGCTTAATGTGCATTAAATTAACTAAAATTAAATGACAAGGTGTGATTTATGTGGGATAAATGGGCGATAAGAACTCAATCCAAAAGCAATCTCATTTTGACAAGCATAATTATTCACAAAAACTGTAAATTTATAGTTTACATGTACAGACACTCTTACGTAGTAATCCAGATTACTAAATGGAATTCCAGATTACTTACTTAAATGACTTGTATATGAGCAAGAGTCAAAGAGTATAAATTCCAAACAATTCCGAAAATTTTAGAAGTGTGGCAACTCTGTTTCCACTCGACTGATTGGACCACAAGCATGTGCCGTTTGTAGTTTTGTTGATTTGTTTTTGGCGCAAGATACAAGTTTAATAACGTGAAGCTCTATGTACATTGTAAGACGTGAAACTGTTTGTGTATATGCACATGTTTTTATGAGTAAAGTGGACCTAGATCAAAGCAAATATACACTATGCCTGAATACAGATTAGAAAAAAATATATTTTAATTTTGACCGTAAAATTAAGTAATAAATCATAATAGTATTGTCTGAAATGTTAAACATGATTTGAGTAAATATAAAGTCTTCTAAAAAACAATATTTCTATCATATTCTATATTTCATTGCTAGACATTTTCAAATAGCTTTATATGTATAAACAAACAGGTAAATCACAAAAAAAATCTCAGTTTTCCTTTTTAGATTTGTTATATAACTTTATATGACAAGGGTATCTTAATCGTAAAAGTATGTTACATGTTTTAGGAAGATCAACGAATAACACTGTCCCACACAGAAAAGCCTAAGGCTGCTAAGTAGCTTAAAGTGCGACAAATCCTAGGTTTTAAAAACAGATTATGGTCGGGAAAGGACGGCTTTTCTAGTGAGTAAAGTGTTTCAATTGATAAAATGGAATTTCGGAATAGGAAATCTGTATAGTATAGTATATATATAATAGGATATATTTTTGTCTATTTCCATTCTCTACAGTAGTGATCAGTGGTCAGGTTTGTCTGCCTTCGATTCGACTGTACATTATAAATACGCAAATATTCCAACTGTATCCTACAAAAATGATGGACAAACAATAATAATATAATAATTGACTCAGTTTTCTACTTTTTGTTCTATCTTCACAATTTTGATATAACTGTTTATAAAAAAAAAACCCCATCGCTAACGTCATATAAGTAATGATGTTAAGTTAATAAACCTAATTGGACTTCCAAACTTGATCAGCTCTGTCAACACAAAATCTTTTTTTTCCTAAGTAGTTGAAAACTCGCCGAAATTAATGAAACTTTGTCATTGCTCCAGACGAAGTTTACCGGCCATTCCGATTTGGCCCATTTTCCTACTGACAGACTTTGGGAGGGAATAGATATCTGAATTACTTAGGGAACTATCCAACTTGGTAATCAAACTTCTGCAATGAGTAAGTTACTTTATAAGTTGTAGGAATAAAACGTTACGTTGCATGTTGCGTTCGGAATACGGTGGTTGTGTGAATTTCGTTTGGATTTAGTGCACATTGTACAGTGGGGAACATAGAAAAGAATACGAGTTTGAGAGTACTGGTAAGGTATTGTATATTCTATGGCCGTACTGTAAAAAGAAATTCCATGCAGTACAACAAATCAGGCGTTGATATGTGATCAGCGAAAGTCGTTCTTATTTTAAATTATACTCGTTTTTATCCTCAGCTTTTCTGTTTTAAAATTAATATAATTCTGTCGCATGATAAATTTCGTTGTTCGCATAGATTTAAAAAAATTGCCTGGCGTCAAAACCGCGCGCGATTTCCAAATTCTATGGTAGTTCGTGTGTGTGTTCTTTTTAATAAATTAATAATTTAAAATATAACAATATATAATTAAGGTATGTAATAATTAAAATTAAAGTATATTTTATTAAAACATTTTCATTTTCATTCTTTTTAAAATAGTTTTCAAATAAACTTAATGAAAATAAGCAATACTCTACGATTTCACTGACTGCTGATTTCCGAAAAACATTAACTGATGCGCGATATAACACGTAATATCGAACATACACTCTATATGCAAATGAAACAATGAAATTGTTTAACACGTCCGTTACAGTTACTCAAACAAAGTCGGGAAACATATAAATCTCTTTTTTTTTTGTAATTGTTTACATGTTGTACGTATTGAATAAACATTGCGGGTAAACAAGGAAGGATTTACGTAAGCTTTTTCGATATTTGCACCTACCTTTAAATCTAACTATATTGGTATTGTTAAGGCTATTATATATATTTCAAGTATAGGGCCACCTGTGTCTGAATGTCTCTACTTGTGGTTATTGTAAAAGGCGAGTAAAGGGTAATGCATTCGACAAAAACTAATAACATTTACAATGCAGCCTGGACTTAAGGAAAGTGGGGTTCCCTTTCTTTGAATTGAGCTATCCGGTCATCATATTCAGTAATCATTGATGTATACTTAACCGCTATCTTGCGGATCATAAGCTTAAACCTACAAAGACAGTGACTCCTATTTTATTTAAGTATTTAACTTTATCCTTAGCCTTTTTCTACCAGTCAACCTTCCTATCTATATGTACTCAAACTTAATTTATTTCACTCCGTCGGGATATAGACATACATTCATATGTAATTTTTCGTTTCGTTTTGTCATATTTTGTATGTAAACCCAACAAATTTTCAAACACAATTTTGTACGTATTAATCGCTAGCCATTTCACTTTTCCAACATGTCAACTACATTGTGCCTGTTTGGCACAACCTACTATTTGCCGGCGTTTTGTGTAACTTGACAATTTCCTCGCGAGGTGAATTGTTTGTGGACAAATAAGGGCCGAAATCCTTTCACCATTAGGTAAATGTTTGCCGGCCGCCACATCAGGCGGGCTTCACACGCGTCGCTTTATCTGTTGGCACAAGGAAGATTGTATTTGCACTAAACAACTAACTCGGTGCGTTGGGAAGAAGAAATTCTAGATTGTTTTTTTTTTGTAGTTTCTATAACGTCATAAACTTATATTGATTTTCTTAAAAATCTATATTTTTTTACTTGAAATCACAAAATAATAATATAATCTCTTACCGCCGTATTAATAAACGTTTAATAAGCCCATTTTAACTAAAATATGTTTTGGCTCTTTCTCTCTTACCTTTCACACCTTTGACACGTGAAAGAACGTGACGAAACACATTTTAACTAAAATAGGCTTAACAAACGTTTCTTAATACGGGGGTTAAGGTTTTGTTATAGTAACCACTTGTCAATAAAAGTTCCGAATTATTTCTACGCTGTTATCGAGTATAATGTTCGTTAATCTATATTATTTGCTGCACTACCGAACATTTTTTTACAATAATAAATAAGTGTTTCATAAACTTAAATATGAAATTTCACGGCTCATGTCGTTGCCCGTGACAAAAATAAAAAAAAATTAATAAATAGAGTGCGATTATCTTCGGCATGAGTCTGAACTTATATCTTGAGTTTCGGAAGGCAGTCCGAGTTATAAGTGGTTATAATAGTCGTTAAAGTATCTGATTTGGTCCCTGAAACGCTACAAAATAAGAAAGACAATGTGAATAGATATCAGATATTTTCAGAATTCCAGAACTTAATTCAACGAGTCAGGCTGACTGCATTAGGTCGAGAACACAATAGACTGGATTTGAAATTGGCTTATCGTGTGTCGCAGAATGTCTGCCTTTTGTTCCCGTCGGCTCCTCAGCCTCCAGAGAACTGGTGAATTATGGGACAATACAAAACAAGACAGGTTCAATTATTCAATTTATTGTAGACAGTATATTCCGCCTTCTGGATAAAGCCGAAAGTTCTTCGCTCATTTGATTGTTACCTTCTATGTGTTTGGTTTTATTGAATGCATTCTTTAGTTTGTATACGAGACACTTACAAAAACAGACCGAGATACGCAAAACTTAAATAAATAATTTATAAAATGTGAATTAGAAATGGGACTGTCGGTATGTACTATGGTATATATTGTGCTATAGGAACAAATTGGTGCACCGATTTCTAGCATGTCAATGTGACAGTGGATAAGACCCCTTCAGGCCTCAAGTAAGGCTTCCGAATCGGTTGCGAGGCAAAAAAACAAAATTTAACTGAGTTTATCTCTAGAAAACCTATCAAGAAAAATCATTAGTAGTATCTCTTTCAATGTACATTTCCCTAAATTAGCTTTGAAAGATAGCTAGGTCCAGCCATTGTGCAAATGCCCAAATAAGCCCCAATCAGAATAGTAAATCTTATCTCCTATCAGAAAAGCATTTCCATTACAGCAAAGATAGTCTTCCGTGATACATATTTTTTTAAGTACTTCCTGGGATTACTGGACGGAAACAGAAATTTAGTCGCCTTCTTGTACATTGTGTCCTCGAAATAAGTGTAGCATGTGACATTTATTATCACTACATAGTATAAAACAAAGTCGCTTTCTCTGTCCCTATGTCCCTTTGTATGCTTAAATCTTTAAAACTAAGTACGCAACGGATTTTAATGCGGTTTTTTTAATAGATAGAGTAATTCAAGAGGAAGGTTTTTATACCCATGCGAAACCCTATTCTATCTATCTATCTATATATATAAAAATGAAACCCGTTTTCCGTTGTCACGACATAGCATGAAAACGGCTTGACCGATTTGGCTGATTTTTTTTTGTAGTTTTCTAATACTCTGTACAAGGTTCTTACTGAAAAAAATATTAAGAAAATCAAATTTACGCTAAGGCGGTACGAAGTTCGCCGGGTCAGCTAGTTATTTATATAATACAAAAGGTCTGAGAGAATTTCAGAACATGTAGGTCACATTACATTCAATAAAGGTTAGGTTGGCGCAAAATCAGAGTTATTTGTCTCGTATTACATCGAGTAAATAGGCTTAGTTAAGTATAATGTTCTATCGAGGATGAGTTATTTATCTGTGTTAATCTGAAAAGTTACTTTTATATACAAGTTCAGAGCGGAATCTTCAAAATAACGATATATTTTAGAGACCTTCACTTTCATCGAACGGTCAAGATACTATAACCGATTATATAATCGCAATACCTCCACAGCAACTTGCTGAAGTGTACAGTCTAGTCGTGTACGGACATTAGAGCTGGCAGCATGCCAAGTATCTCATTGACTACGATTTGGACAAAAAAGAACGAATAAGCTAACAAACATGCCTACATCTTGAGATTGAGAATTTTTTTTGGATATAACAGGGTAGTCCGTCTAATATATTGCATTTTATATTAATGCTTAGTTTCTCTTTTTCAACATACCTTATATTCAATCTATTAACTTTAAAAGGCTATTAAGTTCGTATGCCTTCAACACATGAAGGACTTACCTACCATAAGACAGTAGTTTTATGGCGGTTTTTAAAACGTCTTCATCTTAACGAGCGTTTAAATCGGAACTGCCACTAGTTGCAACTGTAAACCTTTTATTCCATCTATTCGTTTTTATGGAAGCCCTAAAAATTAGAACCTTTGGTTTTTTCTTTGCTTTTGGCCATTACTTTATTCTTGTAAATTTCATTAGTCACTATCTATCTTCTATCTTTCGAAAGCCTTCACTTCACGATAGAAATATTTTTTCACACGTTTAAATTATTTTGAAATTATTCCTAGTCTTCAAATAAAATTAAAAGGCTAAGTTTAGCCATACAGCGTGGTAATGCCGCCAGCCTCTTGGGTACCTTACCCGGTGATGGCAGCGATTTGGATTCTATTTTTTATTTAAATTAGTTTTTATTTATTTTTATATTAGAATATTTTTTATATAAGTTAGTTTTAATTATTGTTATTATTTTATTATATAATTTAGACATAGCCTTTGTTTAATAAATTGTTAAATAAATAAAATTATCAACCCTCTTCGCATCATTTAAAGAAGAACTTTACAATAACTTTATTGGCTGTCAGTGTATTTTAAATAACTATTTTAAAATTTTTGAGCGCTGTGGATTTAGTGATAAATAAATAAATAAAATTAAATCACGATAATGTAGGATTGACAGCCCGAATCCGACAATAGTCTGGTAGTCAAACTACATTACAACATAATCTTATCTTGCGGCGTCGACATGACTAAGGATCGTTCTCTTTAATCCCGACGAGCGCATTAAGGTTGCAAACCGCTCCTTCAATTACCCTTCATATCACAAGAGATAGTCCACACTAGTCACTACTCGGTACTAGAGATAATTCTCGCTGGAACTACAAGAGACCCGAGAGATGGAAGGTACTCTATCTCTGTCATTCATAAAGAGATTGGTTTAGTAGATCTTGAGTTAAAAGTGTAGTAACTAACACGACGTTTTTTACGGTTATAATACAGTTTTTCAAGGCCGAACCCAAGCCATATTTTCTTTGCCGAAGCAGTAGTTTACATGAACTACTCGTAGCTATTTGTGGAATCACAGCGATTAGTTCATGCGCATGTACATTCTCTATTTCTCAAAGTAAATCCTGAGTCAAATAACTAAAGTTTTGGCTATGAACAGTCAGACAAGACGTGGACAATGTCAAGATGTCACTTTTAAAAAATAAATTAGTTTTCATTCTGACACTGTGGTATTAATTACATAACATGATGGCAAACAAGCCTCAAAAAATTGTTTTACAAAATTACAAGTGTTTTTCTCGTACAATTGATCAATTTCCCGGCTGTCGCGGCCGCGCTGGCGCCTGATAGCGGTTTCATGAATATGTATTGCTCTGCTCACTCACGACATTTTGCATCGTTCCAGGAGCCGCCGATTTACATGAAAATACTCTTGAAATAGCAGATTACTAGGCTGTCCGTGTCCAGTAGACCAATGAATGAATGATTGAAAAAAATATTTATATTTTCAAGAAACATGTCTCATAAATGTTTAATGCCAGTGTTGTTAGTATGTGTTGAAAGAAATTAAGTTAGAGTACTATTTATTTTTACCCGACTGCGGCAATGTCAAAAGAAGAGATGTGTTTGTTTTTATGCGTGAATATAAGAATCAACTAAGTATATTTATTTCTTTTGTGATAAAATGAATCATATTTATTTAACCTAGACCTCTTACATAATATAGTATAGTAGATTTTGCGTGCAATGTTTTAAGTTTTAATTTTAATCTTCTCTACTCACTTTCATCTTTATTTTTACATAGTATAAAACAAAGTCGCTTTCCGCTGTCTGTCCCTATGTATGCTTAAATCTTCGAAACTACGCAACGGATTTCGATGCGTAGATAGAGTTATTCAAGAGGAAGGTTTTTATGAAAGCAAAACCCATAATATTCCACCCATGAGAAGTCGGGGCGGGTTGCTAGTATTATATAATTTATTTCTATATATTTGATTTTAAAAATCCAGAGTAACATACACGTTCTATCCAAATTCCAGAAGTTCTAGATTCTGAGTAGCGCAAATGTATATTCTGTGGTAGAGTAATAAGTTACCATCACGCGACATCAGTCTACCCTACAGTGTCAGATCACCGGCAATTAGTTTGTCTGACGAAACATTAGTCGATTAACAATTTATGACCCTATAGGAGATATACGACCCGTAATTAGGCTGTAACGATGAACGTGATGATGTAACGTTTTAATAACTGAAGCGAGTAGCTATCTACTTACATGATTTGTACTTAATAGTTTAGAAGAATTCGATATAATATGTACCTATGTACTTACCTATATGAAAGCCAAATTTTTAGGGAAGGTTATAGTCTACAGTATCTATATAGACAATAAGAGCGAGTGAATCCTTGGAGAACCGATTTGATTATTGGCAGTTTTTTTCCTATCTATCTCTCTATATAACTCTTTGTCTATTGTCGCATAACTATGAAGAAAAACCAGGTGTTCCAAATGTTTCGTTTAAAACAAGTTTTGTTTCTATCAACGACACATCTAAAAATAAATCAAAATATGTCGCGTGTGTGTATTCAATAACTACAAATAATCGAAATGCATGATACGTCCAAAATTGTATGGTAAACTACTTAAGTACTTTATTTACGTCCCATAGCACCTGTTGGTTAGGCACACGCAAAGTCGCGCAAACACGCGATCGTCGATCTTTTTCTCGGAGTAAACTTGTACAAAGTATGAGTCCTGCCTTTGCTAGCGTCAAGATATTTTCATTTTGCAAATAGCTGAATTGCAATTAACTTTGGTAGCTTTGGATGCTAACTTAATTTCGAATTAAAAAGATGGGTGTTGGTCGTCGCATGCCTGGTAGGTATAAAGTGTAAATCGTAATAGAGCAGTGCTGCAATTTCAAGTGTAGACTTAGTTCCAATCATAAGGGGTACTAATAAAAACAAGTAAATAAAAACGGACGTATTTCTACAAGTCAAGTTCTACTGAAATCTATGTTATGTTATGTTAGTACTATTAAGTATTCTGTGGTTATGTTTCGAATGATTATCATTCGAGTCACCGGTTAAGTCGAATGAAAATCATTTGAAAACGAACGATAATCATTTGACCAGTTTCGACGAGTCATTCTTATTAAAAATAGCACTCCAGTGCTTCGGACGGAGCCAAGTTTCTAGTAAATCGCTGTCGTTAAATCGAGCACTTTCAGGCAACTTGAAAAATCAACCAATCTGTGTTGGACTCTATTCGCAAAAAAGAAAGTCCCTACATTCAGTATTTACAGCGTAAAATTTGTGCCGATCGCGTGTGTAAATTCAATTCGTACCACACCACACGTAGTAAGCGCCTTTTATTTCTTAACATGCAATAACACGCACTCGCGCACATGGAGACGGCAGGCGCCACAGTCAGTTATAATCATAATATTATGATATATTTCCTCTTACAAGAAGATAATAAACATCTCCCCTTTTAATTAAACTCTATAAACACATCATTTAATTATTCATGCGTGTAGCGTATTACCGTGCGTCGGTTGAGAAATGTTTATTTTCTTACATTATTTATGTAGATGGCCTCGATATGGATGCTCGAAGCTTATTTTATGCATCTGAGTGATGGTTAAAATTTGACTGCGGTGGTTACATACTATATACATTTTTGAAGTTAACAATGGATATAAACTGCCTGTGCCAAATAACAGTACGTATTTTATAAAAACAAAGTTAAGTAGTTACGTTTGGTATATTTGGGTGTATATTAAATAAAACTTTCGAATTATTTTTTCAACCAATATAGCGGTTGGTAAGGTAGTAATTTCAATCGAGTCCATAATTCATTGTCACTAAGAAATTCTTAATAAAACCTATGTACCAATACCGTTTACGTTTTAATAGAAAATATGTTGTTTGTATAGCGACACCTACAGATTTTACACTTTAATTTATTTTTTATCGCTGCTTATAAACATTATTAGCGGAGTGTTAGGAGTTCATGCGATAACAGCCCTCTGAAATGGCAGATGGACGGTCAGCAGAGACTTAGTAATTAGGGTTCCGTTGTTACACTGTGTACGGATACTTAAATAGAATTGGTTCTGTTCTCACACTGTGTACGGACACTTTAAAATAATCAACATAAGCGTTCCCAATTAGCCTTCTGTATTGAGTGTCTTGTCCTCCAATTAGCAGACCGCCTCATTAAGTTGTTCAAAGACAAAGCTCAAAGCTCTTAAGTGCATCAGGCAACGGTGCAGCCTTATTGTAATACTATAAGCTCGCTTGTGAAACTCCTGCGTAGCCTTTAGTCAATTTTGTTATAAAAATGATTTTGTTTAGTTTAGATTTTATTTACTTCTTCTTTTAGTTATTTATATCAATGAGAAATGTTTAAAAGTGGTTGGTTTGCCCAGAACGAGGCTTCACTTAATTATGCCATACGTTTTGCCAGTCATCCACTTAACAGGAACTTGAAGGTTTTCGGCAGAAGAGGGAAACGTCAAGTGCGTCAGGGTTTGGGTGCTCCCGCAGACTGCCAACTTCGTTTTCTTTAATCGGTGTACTTTGTCAGAAAATAAAATTAGACATTTTTTATTCTTTTACTAGCGAACCGACCCGGCTTCGCATGGGCATAAAAACCTTCCTCTTAAATCACTTTATTATAAAAACCACATTAAAATCCGTTGCGTAGATTTAAAGCATACAATGGACATAGGGACAGAGAAAGCCACTTTGTTGTATACTATGTAGTGATAGTGATAGTGAAGTAGAAGTATATCTGAAGGGATGCGGTTGCCGCAGCTTATGAGACGTCTGCAGCACCAAAAGCAATGCGATCCCTGTAGGAATCTTTTCACGCTCTTCTTGAAGACCTCAATTTTTTTATAGGCAGTTAAAATAATGACAAATTTACTTGGGAATGGTGTTGGTGGTGTAAATCATAAAGCACGTGTTTATTTGAGTATAGTGGAAATTCCACCAGTCAAAACAAGGTAACTACGAGTTATTTAGGCGTCTGTTTTAGTTTGTAAGTTGCCTATTACGACGAGAAGATAACAGGGTAGAGAAGGGTTATTTTAAAATCATGAATATATAAATAGCAGCAATGTCTATATGACAGACTAAATTCATTGCTAAATTGCGTCCGTTATTTTGGTGGTCCGGGCGACTACCTTTTATGAATGCCAATCACATGATATGTACGAATTGAAAGTTTTAGAAGCTACATATACGTATAGCTATAATAGCTATGGTAATAATATTACCTACTACATTTGGTTTGCTTTGCGGCTAAACCAGCCCGTGATGTTTAAGCCTTACACCTTTCTTAAAATCGAGCTATCATAATGCAAGAAGAGTTTTGTAAATCCGTCTAGTAGAATCAAAATTATTCTTCAAACAAACAAACGATACATGGAAAGTCCGATGCTAAATAATGGCTTCTTTTGAACTGTTATATCGCTTTTCAGATAATGTTATTCTAGCGAGAAATGGAATGCTGTTGTTAAAAGTTTCAATGTTTGAAATGTGGCGTATTTCATCGCGTCTGTACAAATTTGAATGTATATTAGTTTATTATTCTTCAATCGGTCTATTTTGCACAATATACTGATATGTATGTGTAAAGCTATACATTTTTTGAATAAACTTAATTAGTAACACGGGAGTGTTTGGGTTTTCCGTAGATTTAAAAAAAAATTGTGTCGATTCGAATTTAATCTACATGTACCCGTAGACCATAAAAGGAAGAAGATATTATTAAAAATAATAAAAAAAAACAACCAGTTCGTTTTAACATCAATTTGCAAATGTTTGAATATCATATTGATTTTTGACATATCTCATAGTAATGAGTTTTCAAACAATTAAACTATCAAGCCGATAACACGACCACGTAATTAATGGCACTATAGACTATAGACTTTATATAATTAATTCGAAATTATATCACAGTGAGTTAACATTTTTGTCATTTTCTTGAAGTCGAGTTGGTCCTAAACTCCAATGCTCTACAAATCCCCTAAAAGTGAGAAATGATTTATCGTTATTTTTTAAATACTAATTAAACAAACACTTTTACGGTCTACCGAATAGCTTATAGGTTATCATAGCTATAGGTTATCATAGCTATAGGTTATCATATAGGAGGCGAACATTATTGTCAGATTTCGGAATTTTGTATAACAACTATCGGAATACGAGATGAAAGAAAAATCGTGCTCCCTCTCTACATCCTTTAAATCATCTCAACAATTTTTCGATCTTCGTCACTACATCCTTATTCACACCACACCTTTTCCTAATCTCAGTATTTCTTTTTCTAACGTTCAAGCATACTTACACTATTTTTACCACTTTTTTTACATTTAAAAATATCTGCAGCAGACAAAAAGAAACATTTTCTTTAAGCTGTTAGCTGCGAAATACGCTGGCGTACTTTAAATAGTGACAAATGACAATGGGAACGAGCCTGAAAAGTTTTCGCCCATTGCGTGCTTCGCGACGGGCTTTTAAAATGATGAGGTTTTGTGTCACAAACGAAATTGATATCCGCTGCGTAAATCTGCTTCACTTTTATGGTTTTCATAAATTTTAATACATTTTTTGTAGCTATATCGAGTAATATACGAATCGTTTTAAAATTACTGTCTTTGTTTATTGTGTGGAATGTGAAAACGCTTATACGTACGCTGGTCGTATGGTTTTGAAAACAATATTTAAAACTTGGATACTAAGACCCGAGTTCACTAACATATGTTTAAATGTAAAACAACCGTTTACACCTAAAACTGCTGTTTATTCATATTATTAAATTGTCGTTTAAGTTTACCTGTCGTTTTATGTTTGCGAATTCGGGCCTATATTTGCCTTATTTTCCGAAAAGTCTTATGAAACTAATTCTTTATTGACATGTACATAGATCATAAAAAATATGTTATTTTTAAAGTCCCGTGCTAGCTAAATTCATAAAAAAATATGTCTTATTTTTTTCTTGCATTATGCCATTCTTCTTCGTCTTGTCGTGTCGAAATGGCATGACTCTTAAATTATGCCATTCATCATCATTTCGGGTAGGCGCACACCCTGGTATCAGAGTTCATTGGAACCGCCTCTCGGCCTCTGACGGGGTTCCTTTAACGACTACCAGATGGCAGCCGGGACCAACGGCTTAACGTGCCTTCCGAAGCACGGAATCATCTTTATTATCAGACAATCAGGTGAGTAAGTTTTCAGTTTGGTTAGGACATTGCAGGCTTGCAATGTCCTAACCAAACTGGAAACAACTAAACAATGTATGCTTCAGGAAAACGCCTTAACCACTGTTAAATGAACTATTTTATTTTCTCAACAATTTTATACCCACAAACATTAAAAAGTCATAATAAGTTTATCTGGAAATTGGATAAAATCTAGAAAAGTTTGAAAAGGTCTTACTGTCGAGATTTATTGACTGCTACAATTCTCGTAGATCGTAGCACTTCGTAGCGGGTCCGTAGAGCTTCTACAAGACTGTAGAAGGGATCTAAGTAACCGCAACTTTGTTTAGTTTAGGTTCGTTTTCCTTCACGAACTTGCATTTATTTCATTGTTTGGCTTTTACAAAGTAACAAAATGGTTTTGTTAAACTTAAAAGCTTTTTGAAATTCAAATTAAATGTTAAAACTGTTTATAAAGTCATGACTTTAATGATAAGGATTTATATATGGTCTTATAAACCAATTCTTACTTTATCCCTTGCCTTCTACAACCTATGGGTTGAGTTGGAGAGGTCTATTCTATGTTAAATAAGAAAAAAAAAACCGGAACAAAAAATCAATATATACATATTATGAAATCGGGGATCCGACCCGTGACCTCCGGTATGACAGGCCGGCATGATAATCACTAGGACGCAGAGGTAACACACAAAAGTAGTGTAAGCCACTAATTCACTCGATGAGAATAAACCACTGTCATTAAATTCAATAAATGTTTCCTTTCGTTTTATTGACTAAGCTTACTTTGATCTCGCTTTGAATTAACTAACTGCTAACAAGTAAACTAAATTTCAAGAAGATTTGTTGTTAGAAGTTGTTTAAAACTCCATTCTTGCAATTTAGAATGTACTGTGTTCATTCTGGAAGACGTTCAATATAATTAACTATGTTTTATTGGGTATTTTTGACGACCTCCGTGGCTTAATGGTTAACATGCCTGACCGCTACTCAGGAGGTCCCAGGTTCGATCCCCGGTCAGGTCAAGATGAAAAATGATCTTTTTTCTGATTGGTCTGGGTCTTGGATGTTTATCTATATATATCATTCCGGCAATCCTTGGGGGAGGCCTATGTACAGCAGTGGGCACCCTGCGGCGGAAATTATGATGATGAAGAGCGAGAGAGAAAGATGAGATTAAGTCACTCGGATCAGCTGATCGTTCAATTTGTATTAATCCTTCCATAAAAATTGATACATAGTTTCAGTTGATCAGATACCTAATTAAAATTAGCGGTGTTTATTTGTGTACCAAATTTTATGCAGCTTCGAAATGAGTTTGGAAAAATAACAAGCATCATTTTAAAGTAAAATAAATAAAAGTAAATAGGATGTGAATGATAATAAAAATAATTATCGGAAAATATTTCGATAATTTATTTTAACAAATTGAAATGTAAACTGTTATGAATCAAAATAACATTTCGTAATTTACGAGCAATGAAGCGTATGACAGAACGTTTTACCAAATTAATATGGTTTGCGTTGACATGCAATACTAATTACTGTGACTCGAAGTTTTAACTATGTAAATAAATAAATAAATAAATAAATATATAGGGACAAATCACACAGATTGAGTTAGCCCCAAAGTAAGTTCGAGACTTGTGTTATGGGATACAAACTAAACGATAATATATTTTATAATAAATACATATATAGATAAACATCCAAGACCCAAGCCAATCAGAAAAACATCGGTTTTCATCTTGACCTGACCGGGGATGAACCCGGGACCTCCTGAGTAGCGGGCAAGCATGTTAACCATTACGCCACGGAGGTATTCACGTATAATGAGTCATGTATAATATTATAAGCTTCTTGGTCATCATTTTCATTCGAGCGTTTTACCCAGTTGCATTCTCATTTCAAAGCTCAGTGTACCCTTTTAATCATGGTTCTTGATTTGGCGTTTCTGGTCATAACAAAGAAGCTCTATTGTAATATTCAGTGCCGTCATTAGGTTTAGCAATGTCATTATTTCAATCACCCAATAACAAATTACTAGACAACTTGATAATGAGCCTGTGTCATAAATCCTTTATTCTAATCTTTTTTCATATAAATACTCAAAGATTCTAATACGATTGAATCTCTCGAAACACCCAAAAAAAACGGCACCTACTACTAACCGTACGTGTATGGATATTATGTCTCCGACGTCATCATAATTAATCAAATTATTCTATTTTTAGCAAAGAATTTCGAATCGCACGCGGATTGACGCGACGCAATTTTTTTTTTAATCTATGAGATTTACTCTTTTGATTGCGGTTGGTATTTCATCCTGCACGGGTCAAACTCCTATATTCAAGTTTCTCAATCAGCTTACGGCACTAGGTGTGATATTGTGTAATTACCAGGGATCGGGTATCTCGGTAAAAAAGTAGATTGTTTTATGGCCCATTAATTTTTTCAGAGACCGATAGCATTACGGTTCTGCTCAACCGTATTTATGAAAAAAATTGCTTTTACTCGCGTGCATTAGCCTCAGGAACAGTTTTTACTTTTTCCCGGGATAAAGGTACCCTATGTCCTTCTCAATACTTCTATGTGTATGGAAAATTGAAAAAAAGATTGGTTCAGAAGATAGGGCGTAAAAGCTTAACAAACAAACAAATAAATACAAAATAAAACTCACTTTCTCATTTATAATATTAGTTTGGAATAAGGAATCAACTATGATCGATTAATGTTAACGAAATCGTTGCGTGGTATTACGATCACTTTCTCACTTTAATCGTTTTGTATTCGTTTATACTTTCCGTATTCGATTTGAATTCAAAATGAAACGAATGAATGAAAAAATGTTTTATATTGACTACATTTCAATTCATTCATTCATTTTTACTAGGGAGATAAAGCCTTAAAAGCCTACCATAACTTTTATCTCTTTTCGTCTATTATTTTATTTTCTTTAAAGCCTGCCATTTGTTGTGGTGTTATCCTTTTATATTTTAGCAATCTGTTACTCGTAACTGACCCCTCCCTCCGTTGGGGGCCACGTTTTGTGTATAAAACATGATATTTTGGGAAACATATGTGTATCATCTCATCTATACTAATATTATAAAAAGGAAATAATTGTTATTTTGTGTGTACGTTTGTAAAGAATAAACTCAAAAACTATTGTGCCAATTTCAAAAATTATTTCACCATTGGAAAGCTACATTCACCCTGAGTGACATAGGCTATGTATGTACCACAGATAAAGCCGGGATGGACTGCTAGTCGACATATAAATACGGGAAAAATGTAACGCAAATTGAGTTAGTACTTAGATTTTGTATCTTAAGTCTTCTGAAAATAAACGACTTTTTATTCAACTTGTTAAGCGTTTGGGCAATTGACCCTTTGGACCTTGGATAGATGCGCTGGTAGTGCGTCGTCACCGATAGACTGAAGGCAGAAATTAGTAAGATTACCTACCAAATGATTCAACTGCCTTATTAAGGAAGACACTGGACGCGGATTGCTTCAAATAGGTCGGTTTGGAAATCTGTGACGGAGACCTATGTCCAGCAGTTAATGTCTTTCGGTTGAAATAATCATTATAATTCAACCTTCACTGGTATCTTACGATAGTTTAGATAATAATCATAACTAATATTTATTTAACCTTATATAAAACTTAATATAAAAATGGTCCCTGCGGCATTGAACCGAAGACGCTGACAGCATTTCCTCGTTGGATAGCCAAACTAATTCTTTGGCCGAGGAAAAAGCCAGCTCTTCGATTATATTATTATTTATTGATTAAATTTGTTTATATAATAGGGTTTATCTCTTTTATGTATATCTAGAGTACCTAGAGTCTAGAACAACTGCTCGGTTTTATATGTAACACATCTTTCTTTGTTACATTTAAGCCAAGTTGTTAGTACGTTTCCTGAAATGAAATATGTTTGTGTTACGTTGCTTTTTCACCTCAATTTCGCGGGTTGTAGGTTTGGAATGTGGCATGTTTCTGACACCCAGAGTGTAGGCTTTTAGACTGGATAATGAGATTTTCCGTCCTAGTTTCCCTCCTAACGTGCCAACAGTATTATGGGTAAAAATTATTTGAAAAGTATTAATCTCCAGATAATGGGAGAGAACTTATTTGAGACTAAAGTCATAAAAGTTAAAGATATAACTTAGGTCTATATATACCTAGTGTAAAAATATATTTTGTAATGTAAAAGGTTACTTTAATAATTACTTAGGTCTTCTAGATAGATAAGATGTAGTCCCATAGACCTAGAGTTATTATCCCATAATATAAAGAAACTAGATAAAGATAGATAGTAATAACCGAGTAAAAACATAATCACTACATAGTATAAAACAAAGTCACTTTTTCTGTCCCTATATCCATATTTATGCTCAAATATTAAAAACCACACAACGGTACTTGATGCGGATTTTTTTAATAAATAGAGTGATTCAAGAGGAATGTTTTTATGCCCATGCGAAGCCGGGGCGGGTCGCTAGTGTTTTTATAAACAAGGCATTAATAGTGGGAAATTTATTCTACTCATACGCAGTCACGATCGTCCTTTAGTTTAACTATATTAGAATGTTTTGACATGCTTCTTAAGCATGAAGAATGCTTGCTAGAAAAATGCGTCCATTATCACCTGGCTCGCCATCGCGATGCCATTCACAACGTTGCTTAACGCGAATTAGCGCGATTATAGTGTCGACAAACACTAGTGAGGAAAGTAGACTTAAGTACTATGTATAGAATTACAAATATTAGATTGATGTACTTATTATCATATACTTTTAAATGTTAGGAGCTCGATAGTATCATATACTTCTCACCAGGTGAAGCTCATGCTGTTGTCCTTTTTTAAAGATCCTGGTATGTGTGAGTAAAGAATATTTAGAACCAATTTTTGATAACTCGAAATCGTTAATTCCTATTATACTTATTTTAAAAAGTATTCGAGTGTCATATGTTTTAGTTTTTGACCTCCTGGTTTCCCTCAAAAGAGAAATTGCTAGTTTATAGAGTCTGTTGTACATTTTCCAGCGAATCAAACTAGTGTTGCCTCGCAAATATCGTTTTGAAGCAAACAAACTCCTCGATCGAAGTGAGCTACGTACGTTCGTTTGTTTGCCAAGCTGTGCATGCAACTTTGATTTTTCACTTGCAGCGGATCAGTTTGGACTAAACTGCGGTCAAGGGACTTCGCTATCAAGGGCTTTTCGGGTTTAAAAGTATTTTTTTATCCGTCACACTAACAATCTTTACAAACCTTCGTTTTATTTACATTATATTTAACTGTTGCACAATAATAAACCCTCGTGGGTCTCCGTTGTATCGTGAATAAAACTGCCTTAACTTCTGCACCAAAGTTCTTATCTGCTAGTTTAGGCCTGAACGAAGGTGATACTAACAAAAGTACCTACATTTTATATTATAAGTATAGATGGATACACTGTTTATATTTATTGTCCGTCGGTATGGACATTTACTGCACTTCACTCATTTTACGATAAAAATATCAATAAGTAGTATTTGAATAATGATAGAATAAATAGCATTATATAGTCTAGAGAGACTAACCCCCGTATTATGAAACGTTTGATAAGCCCATTTTAACTAACTTATGTTTTGTCTCTTTTTCTCTTACCTGACACTTCACTTGAAAGAAAGAGACGCAACACATTTGAGCTAAAATGGGCTTAACAAACGTTTCTTAATACGGGGGTAAATGATGTAAGTCTAGATATATATACGCAACATGCAGTGCAATCTGCTTTTGGATAGACATAGCACTAAAAAGAAAATATCGATACAGTACTTAAAACAAAGTATTGGTAATATTATTAGATTTATGCGAAACGCATTATAGATCTGCAATGCGTAGCACAGCCAGCCAAGTGTGTGACCGACAATCCCGCCCCACTGACTCGGTTCTTGTCCTGGATTCTAAATTTGGTACTTTTTGTACTGGTATAATGCCAAGTTGGGTGTTTATTATTATCCTGTAAAGGATCATTGTTAATTTTTTTAGTCAAAATAAATCTCACTTTATTAACCTCTTAGATATGTTTGTGGGCAACTTACTACCCTTTACAAACTGTTTATTTTATCTTTATTTTAATTTAGTAAAAAAAAAAGAATTCCACCTGTGTTATTAGTTTTGGTTGTTTCTTACCAGTACGTCTGCTAAGTATTAACAAAACGTCTGTTTCACGCATTTAGTTTGCTACCCAAAATATTTTCTATCTTACAACCACAATCACATTATAAACTTACATGAAAATTGAATAAATTTGAAGTTGGTGCCAAAAAAATACGAATTCGTTGACTAGCTGCTGGCTTGTTAATTAGCATATTTTATTAAAAGAACCGGCACCGACTTCAGATTTATTAAAATGTTTGATATGAAGCATATTTAAACAAAAATGTATTAATTATTTCATCCTTTTTAGTTCAGGAATTGAAGTCGGTTTCGTTTTTTTGGCAAAAACAATTATTTATATTGAGCATTGTAGAGTCACGGATATAAAGGCCAACAACAACTCCCAACTCTTTATTTTCGATTTAAATAAAACATACTTTCACGTCTATACTTCACACAAAATTGGTAATAGTGACATTTTCGAATCCTACTATTAGTTCCAGTGTTATTCAAACAAATAAATAAACCATCAGCTTTATTCTACGCACATAGGTTGTTCTTAACTAATTATTTATTCAACATATAAGATTTCTTGACACATACATACATACATATAACCACGTCTTTATCTCATACGGGGTAGACAGAGCCTAGAGCCATAAGACCATAGGCCATGTTTAGCATAATGGTAGTTGAAACAGGAAATCAATAGTGATGGGTTGCTAGCCGCATCGCCTATGTCATGATTTCCCCATTCGGCGAATTCCTCAGACGACTTATACGGCTTGCGCGGGAAGAGAAGCAGCTGGTACATTCTATGTTTTTCTTTTTCTCCCAGACCAGAACTTAAAATATGAATAGCGAACAACGTACGGTCTTGAAAAATAGGGAACATTAGCATCTAACGTACTGTCAGCGATGTTTATATCTTACATATCCTTTTTATCCAGATGCACTGCAGACATATGTAATACAAAATTCTTTAGACGTCCTCTGGTACTACTCGAAAAGGTTCCATTCATTCGTTCTGAACACGGTTGTGAATGGTTGAGTAACGTGCGGTTTTGTACTGTGACATGCAACTACTATATTAAATTTTAAACCTTATTACAATGACTTAAGAACTGGTGGTTTTACGTTTTAATGCTCATGACTGTACCACGCCGGTGTTATGGATCTCCTCCTAGATTGGTACATTAATATTGTGTGAAGGGAAAAGGGAATGCTTCAGAAACGTTGACTGCAAAAACGGTATAGGTATACATTGGCCTTTTGTGGAAAAACTTGGGTTTTTTTTTAAGTCACTATAGTATAAAATGTTGCTTCATTCTACGCGTAGTGGATGATTCAAAATTTTAGAGTAAAAAAAGTTATTTTATATATAGCCAAAGAAGTTCGAATCGCGCTGTCTGTGACGCATTTTTTTTTTAAATCTATGTATATAGCTGTGAAAAATTTAAATAAGCTGATAACACAGAAGACTCTTTTACTGTGTACACAAATTGACTAGAAAGATATTTTTTTCCATATTGTGCAGACTTCCTACTTACTTACTTAATCAAATTGATTTCAATTCCATTCGCCTTGGTTTCATTTTCTAAAATTTGTAAAACTGGACAATAATCACAAAAAAACGCGAATACAATCCATCGAAATACTTGAGAAGTATTGGTATAAATAACAATAATATTTTAAATTTAATATTGTTTAATCTTCATAATCCTTTTAAGACAACAGATATGATTGAATCTTCGGAAAGTGATCCCTATCGTTCATCGTATCATAATTCAATTCCCTAGTAAAACTCAATAATAAAGTTATGAATCTCGTCACAAGATAACAGCGACGCAATGCGGATGTAGAGGGGCTCCGGCACAAATCAGAGATAGCATAGAAATAAACGCAAATGGAATTGGATCGGCCACACCCTACGTAGAGGTTCCGACAACCTCAAGGAAAGCTTCCTCGAAGAAAGAGACCGCGCGCGATTCCAAATTCTTTCATTTATCTGGACTTGTACCATAGATTTATTAATAGTTATGCTTGTACAAAGATACACAAGCATTTTCTATCAGTCGACCTTAAGAAAAAATAAAAACAAATTTTCTATCATCGAATAAAAAAATAATTTATTTATTAAACTTTATTACCACATATGTAAATGGCGGACTTAAGCCTTTTTCTACCAATCAACCAAAAGGTGATGTTGAGAAAGTCATAAGCAACGGTAAGTATCAGAATAAATCATTCCATGTCACCATAGATTTAAAAAAAAAAATTGCGTTTAGAGCCGCGTTCCTAGTTCTATGCATGTTACACTTGTGTTTTGTGTAAGTACATCTCTTGGGAAATGCCAACTTCTGTTCTGTGCCCTCGCTGTTTTTGAGTCGACTTCGGACCAGTTGGGCCTCTCCTAATCCTGCTTACAAATTCTTATTCTAACTACTTAGCGGATCGAAGCGAAGTGAAACTTTTTTGTATTGCCCATCGTTTTGGCTACTGCAGATGTGGGGAATAAAACCTCGACTTTCTTTGCTTATTTACAGCAAGATATTTTATTTTTTTATATTTTATGATTTTCATCATAGTAAATCAAGAATTTTGTCTAAAAAAATATACCTATGACAAAAAATATTGTCTATAATAATTTGAAATATTCATGTGCTCATCGTACGAGAATAAATTAAATAATCATCAACGTCGGGTTTCTTCGGCAAACAACTCAGCGAAACCGAATTTCGATGTTCAATAGGAAGGATTTACATAAATATTATCTATGAAAACCTTTGAGGTTGCCCCCTAAGCGGCCATTTTACGATTTCTATCTAACATTATTCTTTCGATTTTTAAAATTCGTCAAATGTTCCAATTTCAAATACAAAATAACTGTAAACGCTTTGAAAACAATTATAATCTATTATTTGTACCTCACACTTTTAGTTTTGTGTAGATTTGATAAGCTAATTTAAGCGATAACGTTATTTAAGTATAACTTTTAAGCTGATAGAGGTAGGTAAGATAAATCTTTACCATTAAGGTCTACAAAATTTGACGGCATTGTCAAAGAACGAATATCAGTACTAACGTAGTATTGGCATATTTCTAAATCATTTAATGATTCGCAAGCCCTGCGCACATCGACTTTTATAAGAAGACTAGCGACCCGCCCCGACTTTTCATGGGCATAAAAACCTCCCTCATGAATCACTCTATCTATTAAATAAACCGCATCAAAATCCGTTGCGTAAGTAGTTTTTAAGATTTAAGCATACAAAGGGACATAGGGACAGAGAAAGCGACTTTGTTTTATACTATGTAGTGATAGTGACTACATAATATGACCTATTTCATTCTTCTTCTTCTTGTCGAGTCATAATGGCTTGACCCTTAAATTATTTTTGACCAATATGTGTGTCATTGACACATGGTAAGATTTTTGGCCTATCTCCAATAGGCTCGTGAAGTATTATGGTAACGACTTTCTTCCTTTCAATACCCATTTGCAATTTGCCGACCGAAACCTATCGTATTGGAATCGTGCCCTCAAAAGATAAACGGACGATTCGATTCCTTTATATATAAAAGGATTTTGAGAACCTAGTTTAGCTTTCATGTTAATTCCGGATAATTTCTAAAATGCATGTGGGAATTTGTTTATTCAGGAATACCGTATCCATACTTACTTACTTATACATACTAAAAAGTCTGTCTGTTACGTTTTCACGGCTAAACCGCCGCTGGACAGATTTTGATGAAATTTCGTATGGATATAGTTAAGGAACAGGGATGAAACATAAGCGACTTTTGGGGCGCGATAACCGATTCCCACGCGGGCGGAGCTGCAGGCAACATCTAGAGGTAACTCTAAATGGTTAGGCTGAAATGTCTACAAATATATCTTGTTTGAGCAAAACAAAAACAATCCCTGTTTTCTCAACTAAGTGGGAAGCAAATAAACAATGGAGTTTCCTTGCTATTGGAACTGAAATTAATTGTGGTTTGGTGGCGTCTCCTCAGTCTGTGGTGTTTGGAATAATTTGGAACATTTACCAATTCCTGATTCAGTTTTCATGTTTGTTTAAAAAGATAAATGTTTCTTGCTCATTATAGTTTTGCCCGGTTCTCCTGTTTCAATCATTTTCTATTTGGTATTCTATCAAACAACATTTTTTTTATTGTAGTAATAATATTCACAAACGTTTTTTTACATGTAAATGTTATTTGCATAATGTAGGAATAATTTATTACATTTCCTTTGAACGGAATGAAATCGCAGTATCATTTGAAAGTACACGATTTTCCAAGAAGTGATTTTATACATTTATTCAAATTATCGGGTATACTTTTCTGTGACTTATTGTACATAATTAATATGTCAAATGTAAATGCTATCAATCCTATACAAAGTACTTTTTTTATTTCAATTATTCAAATCACAACGATCCACTTTAAAGCTCATTAAACTGCCTCGTGAAGCATGCAGGCAAATTCTTTTAATAGAACTCACAAATGAGATCGTAATACTTAGCCTGAAGGTTCGATAAACAGCCTATTGGAAAGAGCTTTTTTTCTATTACCCAACATTAAATTGAAAAGATGAAAGATAAACATGTTTATTGTAAAACGAACACAAATGACATACGATATTGATGAATTATGACTACACAAGTACAAGTATGTTGGACAAATTTTATTCTCTCTTATTCTCCACTTGCGCTATGGAAGTGGTGGTAAACTTAATTAATGTAATAAATGACGTCAATAAGTTATAAGAATATCCTACACTTTTATTGTTTTATAGCCATTGCTGGTCACGTTCGTATTGAGCTATTTCTAATTATGTTCTTAATTTTATAAAAGGTTAACTTCCTATTAATAAATCATTGTATGGTTTAGTTGATTTCGGATTATAAGACAGTAAGTTAATCGTATTTCTTTAATATTTTATGGTTTTTTATACCAGCTATGAAATCTAGCTACAAAATGGTCTAAACACATTTATTTTTTGTATATAAATGCTATATGTTCCTAAGGTCAAATATAATACTGTCTTGAATATTTTATCACAACAATTTAGCCCAAATACAGCCTAAACCGTAGACCCTTCAGGTATTCGCCACATATTCTTTTATGCTTGTTTGTAACAGCCAGAATCCGTTATCGCTTTCCATAACATTTTATGTGGTAACGGTACATTCTCATTTGGTATGTATGGAGTAATAGGCCGCAATATAATATTGAGCATTTTTCTAATTATTAAACGGTTTTATTTAGCTCACCCCGTTTGTTTTATTTATTCTTGGGTCAAATTTAGTAATTCAAATTTCACCCTCTTCCTGTCAACCGATTAATCTGAAATTTTGTATACACTTTAGATTTTGGTGACAATACAAATATGAATAAACATCATTATCATTATAAATTCAAGATGGCCGCCGCTACAAAATGGCGGATAACGTAGGTTTTATCAATCCCATCAATATGGGTATCAAATGAAAGTGCTCAACCAGTAGAATACAATGTACTATATAAAATTAAAATCCAAGATGGCGGCCTCTACAAAATGGCGGATAACTTAGGTTTTATCAATCCCATCAACATGGGTATCAAATGAAAGGTCTCAACAAGTAGAATACAATTTAGTATGCAAAATTGAAATCTAAGATGGCCGCCGCTACCAAATGGCTGATAACAATTTTTTATTAATCCCACCAATATGGGTATCAAATAAAAGGGCTTGACAAGAAGAATACCGTGCACTATACAACCTAACGGGCAATAAATAAACTAACGGGCAAGAAACCTTGCAATAATGAAGCACTAAATGAATTAAACAGAATACGAAATAAAAACTAGAAAATAAAAATAGGTAAAAAAACTTTTTAAGTTAAACGGTTTTATGTTAAACATACATTGCAATGTTTAAGATAAATGTACTAAAAACCAAAAAATAATAAAATAGATACAGTCGTGGGAACTATAAACATATGCATAGACTAGACTAAAATAAAACCGTGGGGCACGTCAATTGTCTACAAATTATCGACTTAATGTGCGATAGAAGAATCGTTTAATTCGTCGTTAGGCAGTTGGCCCGCAGACGGTGAGGAAATTACTTACTATTTTCTTGCTCATGGAAATTCCAATAGTTATACACTCCATGTAAATAAAAGAGATGTTTCAACTAGTTTATCGTTGGACATTCACACTGCTGGCTGGCGAGGAATCGTTTCACTGCTCGTAGTTTGTCTTTAATCGACAAAACATATGATAAAAGTACTACTAGCTCACCACTATGAAACCCTAAAACTCGCTTATAATCGAGCTTGCTAGCTTGTTTCCACATTCTAGCCCTACTTATCACACGTCCATCGTTGTCGGTTGAACAACTGCCTAATTATAGTGTAACATTACAAAACAAATTTATTTATTGTTCCTTCTTTCCGCTTCTTAAGCGAGTCCAAATGGTCATATACATTAGTATAGTTTGTAAGTATAGGTAGTAGTCTTAAGAAAAAATCCGTGGTATAGCCCTGGACTGCTCATAAACATTATTTATTACAAATTACAATTTCTAATAGGCAAAAATTTGTCAAATAATTTAAAGTTACCTACCACTAAACCTCCCTAAAAAAATTATTAAGATTTAGTTGGCATCTCTTTATCTGACTATTAACTAAGTGGTCATTAAAGTACATCAGAACAAACTAATTCATTATGAATTGATAAATGTAATAATTATATTTCTTTAAAAAGTTTGGAAGGAATTTTAGTGGCATCGATATTTCTTTGTACACTACTTCAATCAAGAACTTTTTAAAATATAACTTTTTTTGGTTCTTTTTTATTAATATTTACTCTTTTAACAAACTCTTTGATCCCATCTGTAGTGAAATCACGAAGTGAGTTTAAAGCTTCTACTAGTCTTTAACCCTTATCACTTCGATCCGCTCCACAACATAACTAAATCTCTTTAGATTACCATAAACTTGTGGCTAAACTAAGCTTAACTTAATATTGTGTCTGTATTTTCTACTTTGAGGGAACGAAGAGAGTTTTTCTGTGTGTATTTTTGTCGTTTCCTCTATTAGGAGGAAATGCCGAACACTGTTTGTTTATACAAATGAAATTTACGGTGACAAGACTGACAACAGTGAGTAATGTGTATGAGAGGTTTTTTTCACCTCCAAATCTAAAAGGATATATACAGGGATCGGAAACGTGGTTAATGTCATAAATCAGCTCATTTTTCTGCCTCTTAGAGAAATTTGCTTTAATTCTCTAAGTTCTGCCCACTCATTTTTGTTTGTGCCCTTGTTTATTTATTATATGTATTTGTTATAAAATATAGTATCGTTGAGTTAGTATCCCATAAGTTATGGGCCATAACACAAGTCTCGAACTTACTTTGGGGCTAACTCAATCTGTGTGATTTATCCCTATATATTTATTTATTATTTTTAACAGCGACGTTTATCATTACGGTTCAGCTAAACTGGTATTTCCCTAAAAAAACAGTCTTAACCAGGTATTAAAACCTCTTATATCGCTTTTCATCTACCAGTCACAAACCGTTATTGTTGGGTCTTATTAATACCGGTTTCCATCCCTGGATGTATATGTATGCCGTACGAATACGTTATTCTTTTCAGCCCTTTCTCTATAAAGAAGACGAAGAGAAAAACTGAAACTGAGACAAACTCAAAGACCTAGAAGACAGAAGCTGGCCTCTGGCCGAGAAGGCAAGCGAGGCGTACGTGTGAACGTAAGCCCCCTAAAGATGGGGGAGAGTTATTAAAATGCAATGATTGCATAGATAGGCGACACTATAGAGAACTTGTAGGGAGATCAAGCAGGTGCGACTGGAAAGAGATGCGAAATGCTAGTACAGCGCACTCCCGAGATTCGGCTCGTATAACCGAGAGGTTGGTAGAGCCATGGGAGGTGGAAGGAAACCCTTTCTCTACCAAGTAATTCGCGTAGGTCTTCTTCTGACTCCGCCATTTCTCCATGTAGTAAAGAGTGAGTGTACGTTTTGCTAATCGTAACGATGATAAGCAAGATGTACAGTTTAAATACTTGTTGGTATATAAAAGAATAAATAATCAAACGGTGGTAATAATGATTTTTTCTTCTTTTTCAGGTACGTTGCTAAAACTAATTCGTCTTAGAAATTATGAGATTTAAGTATTAACTGTAAGTATAACACTATTAAAATATAATCACATAATGAACATTTGAGTTACATCTTTCAGTTAATATTTTTTTCTGCCAGCAGTAGGTAACATAATAATTTTCTTAAAATCAGACAAAGTTTTCTAAAATCGATCTCTGTTTGCATTTACCAAATTAAAGACAGTTATTTCGATCTTAAAAATACCGGTTTTCATTCCTGCTTAGAACCCTTAATTATTATGTACGTACTACAAAAGCTAAACATATATTTTAAAGGGAAATTGCCCAATAACAGATATACGAGTACACCAGGAAAGGCGGACAATGACGGAGAGGTACCACGCCTCGCCTTACTAATGGTCGTCTCCAATGGTAATTGGAACAGTATACTCGTTTTGGATAATAGGCACCCCATTATGTACCAACATTTTCATGTGTAGGTACTTCATTTACTGAGCACATTTTTTGTGTATTTTTTTTGTTTTCTGTTATCGTTTATTTGTTGTCTATTGTAGTACAAGGTCAATTGACTCTGCACACCTAGGTGTCTAAGTTATTCTATCTGATTTTTTTTTATCTATGTGGAAAATGAAAGTAAGTTTTTTGTTGGGAAAAAGGTTATTGAAAATAAATATTTATCCAACAACCTCTTATTTTGTGTGCTAAAAATCTGCATGAATATATGACATGGTCACACCTTATTACATTTTCTAAGATTATGAAACATTGTTGATCTAGCTACAAGGTCCTATATTTACAATTTTTTTCTTGTTATCTTCTTGCCATTAATTTGGTGCTAGTCTTCATTGCCCATTTCCTCATTGTAGAGTCTTGAGCTAGAGGCGTTCAGTCGTCCTTTGTAGTTTATCAATCGTCATTTACTCTACGTAAGAATCAAAACAATTAATAATTATAACATTTAGAAAAAAGAAAAATTTTAAGGCACATTTTACACAAAAGTACATTAAAAGGAGGTAAACGACGGCGGACATAATGAAGAGATCTCTTATCATCACTTCCAGGCTTCCGAAATATAGATACATATTATTAAATATCATTATTTCATATGGACAATTTTTTTGAAATCGCTTGTTGAAAAGGTTATCATTATTCTTTTATCACAGTGATCTTATTTGCTCACACGGCACGGCTATCTCCTGCCTTCAGTTGTATTTCTGCCGGATTATTCGTTCGGTAACTAAAGCGTTCACTCTTCTACCCGGAGCATAATATACTGATATGACAGAACAACATTTTGTGAAAAAAATATATTCGATTTTCTAAAGCATAGATACTTAAGACAACGTAACGTTATTTACAATGAAACGTCGTTCTTTAGGTTATTTGTTTTATCAATTTCACGAAATTAGGATATCTTTATTGAGTAAATTTTATGTAAGACTCAAAAAGATATACCTACATTTTCGATAAAAGAAAACAATAAGTTTATTGTTGAAGCGTGCATATGTGTGCGTGATGTATTTGTTAATTGCAATTTTGGTTATTCAAAAAACGAATGAAGTGTCGCACTGCATTTCAATTCTGTAAGACCTCATACTGAACTTCGAATGTGAATCCGCTGTGAGTTACTTGATTGGCATTCTAAAGACTCGGTTGATAATTCGAATCTATACTAGCGCTGCCCTTGCGAGCGTGTCAGCGAGTTGGTAAGTGATTCGTATTAGCAAACTTATAAGGACGAAGTATTCTGAGACACTTTTCCAAATTAAGTACACACTCTATTATTTTTTAATACATCTACAATCAGATATTTGTTACATTTCATGTATGTTTGTTTGTTATCTTTGTCCTTTGTTGATTTGTATGTGTGATGAATGTCTTAATAAATGTCTATTCTATTCTTCTACTCACCGTATATGATTTCTCTAATTTCACTCGTCAAAATAACTCTTTTTATTTAACACTTTGAACCGGGTTCAAATAAGATTTTAGCTTCGAAGTGACGGGGGAATTTCCTTACTGAATGCCACATCTTATGTCATCCTATACAAAATCTCACGACTATCTAGTTCCTACTCGCTGACACGCTCGCAAGGGCATCACTAGTATAGATTCGAATTATCAACCGAGTTTTTGAGAATGCCAATCAAGCCACTCACAGCGGATTCAGATTCGAAGTTTAGAATGAGGTCTTACAGAATTGAAATCCAGTATCGACTGCACGTCACATCTGTTCTCTCGTTATTTAGCGGCAGCAAAGTGACGTGACGCTATTTACCCGGGTGTTCGGGTTCGGAAACGCAATCGGGATTGCATTAACCACTGCACATATATCATTCCGTTTCACGTAAACAGATTTATTTCACTTCTGGTTTTTATTTCACGTGGAGTTTTTAATAGTTCAACATTTTGTAAAGTGATCTAGTTGTCGAGCACCATTTTTAATTTAGAAACGGCCTGCATCCAGCGTCTGCTTGCGACCTTCTTCACACACACACAGTTTAGCACATATACATAGTAACTACATTTTTTTTTATTATTAAAATAGCGCAACGAGTTTTTTATTCAAGATTATTTGTAAAGATGTTAGTCATTGGCCTTCGATAGTAAGGAACTCATCGATGTGTCCTGCGCCACCTGTATTTATTGGTTAAAGGATGACTTGCTTGTATTCTCCCTATTTTATACATGTATTTATTAGCAAAAATCTTGGTCTCTAATCTATATCTAATTCATGATCGAGGTGATTTTTTTGTCATAATCTAAATATAATATAACCTCGTTGATGTTGTTGGGGCTTTTTTAATATTTTCATTTTATGTATATTTTATTAAAATCAGTCTCCAGTTTCTATTAAGCTTCTGTCAGATCATATTGTTGCATAGAAACCGATGAAGTTTATAAGATCAACATTTATATTTTGTTCTATATTATATGAAATTCAACGTCGGTATCTAATGATGTATTAGTGATGTCAGATTATTATGGACCCAGGAGCACCGCGTAATTGCCTATGTCCTCGACCTCATCATACTAATTTGATTGCACTCGACTCGAGCCACCATTTGGGTTATTCTAATTACTTTACGGATGTTCAGAGATTCTGTCGTTTGGTTTAACACTAATTCACTATTATATATTCTGTGCTAGTACGTATGAAATTTTGCGATTGAAATGGTAATCATCACAAAAAAGTCCAAGATTCACGAGTGTTAGTATCATCTTCGATTTCAGACTAATTTAAAATTAAGTACTTATTATTTTTTGTTAGATTAACGATTCAATCGAGTGCCGAAAAAAGAGTATTAAAATTATTTTTAAAATATTTATTATTCCATAAGTAAACAATAATTCTAATGGCGGACTTAATGCTAAAAGCTTTCTACCAGTCAACCACACTTTATGAATGTCCAGGCAAGAAAAAAATAGGAATATAATAAGCTCTACTTAGCAATCGCAGTGTTTTACGAAATAATAAAATCTAAAACCAACACAAATTAAGCACTCTTACACTTAAAAACACAGTCTTTCTTCCATATACTAGAAAAGTGGAATACTTCATTCTTAGGACGACATAACGACCGTTTGAGAAAGTGCCACTAAACCTTTTGTCTGGGATATCACACTGAGATTCAACAAGTGACACTTTGAAGCTGTCTCCTCAGTTTATAAACCTCCGGCGAAAATAGTGACGAAGATAGAGAGAATACTATTAGGTAGGCAAACAGGCAGGTTATTATTTGACAGTTACTCTTGTGTATTTATTAATAAAACTTAAGGGTCGGCAATGCACACGTGATAGTTCTGGTGTTGCAGGAGTTTATGGGTTTCGGTGACCACTGACCATCTAGTGGTCACTACCAAATTAAAAAAAAAACTATATTCTCATGATTACAGTTTTTTTTACAATTTGGGACAATAAATTTCTGGCTACATATACATAAAGTTATACAGGATATAAAATAGAATATAGAACATTAGTACAAGGGTGCTGGTTATTTCTTTAGATATCTCTTGCGGTAGACCAGCAGAGGAAACGAGAAGAAAAAGGGTGAAAGGCGTGGCATAAGTTATTTTAGTAATTGAAAACGCCCTCTGTTGTTCATTTATTACAAAATTATCTACAAAATTCACTTTTATATTTTACTAACGTAGAAATACACACTATCTTATAAAGATCTTCAGAGAAGTGCGTCGACCCCTTAGCATTATAATTAAAATTTAAGCGAAAGTGAAAACCGTACTATTTACAGAGATACGAGCGAGGAACATTTACATAAAATATGTAATTTATTCGAATACTTACATGATAAGTTGAATTAAGGGAGTTTTACTAAGACGCAACAGTCTTTGTTGGTTTTTTAAATATTAATGTGTAATATTGTATATTTAACTTCCCTACAAGTTATTCTTTTCGTGGTGGATGAAATAAACCTATATTCCAAGTTAAATAGATATATATCAAAAATAAGAAAGAACTAGCCTATTTTCGACATTTCTTTGATAAAGCTCAGACAAAACCAATAATTTAAATTAAATCATTTACTTAATAGAAAAATTTACTTATATCACAATTAATTGAAACGATTTTTTTTTTTCATCTGTGTTGTAAATATTGTTCTTATACTTGCTCAAAATTATTAAAACAATGTCACTTATGTAAACAAAGCGGATGTTATTCAATAAAAGCGTTATTACGTAATTACAAGCAATTGAATTACTTATTTATAAAGATTATTTACACGACTATCTAAAAATGTATTGTTTTTTAGATACGGTATTTTCAGCAGTAATTGTGACTGGTAAGTTACCAGATACGGTATTTTGCAGCAGTAATTGTGACTGGTAAGTTACCAGTCACAATTACTGCTGAAAATACCGGATCTAAAAAACAATACATTTTTAGATAGTCGTGTAAATAATCTTTATAAAGACGAAAGAGACGTAAGACGAAAGAGACAAGCATATAGATTATCAAATAAATCGGTAAGTGCGAGTCGGACTACCGTCCTGAAGCTTCCGTACCGTACCACTGTTGGTTTGCATAGCTGACAAGAAGGTTACTCGGTATATTTTTCTAAATTTGTCGGTGATATAAATTGGATATTTACTGTCATATTGTATGATATTTATTGTCATCTGCTATCCTGCCCCGCGTGCCCAGCCACCTGCACGCTCGGGGACCTATACGAAGCCACTGAAAACGCCTTGTTAGTGGCGGAGTTCTGGTCCTCACAAATAGGCAGAGTCGACTCGCTAAGAAGAAGAAGACTGTCGTATTATATCACTATCCATCGATTCTATAAATAAAATTTCGCAGTTCCACGCCTCTGTCAAATGACGGTTTGTCACGTCTCGTTTTGACGACATTGAAGAAATGATAAACCCTCTATATACGCTATATTTATCGGTTCGTATATTCGATCTACCCTCTGTATCATCGTCCTCGTATGCACTCAATTCAACAGCGCCACAGCTGTGAAAACAACAAGAGAATGTAATCTTCTAATATATAATCACTACATAGATAAAACAAAGTCCCTTTCTCTGTCCCTATGTCCCTTTGTATGCTTAAATCTTTAAAACTACGCAACGGATTTTGATGCGGTTTTTTTTAATAGATAGTGATTCAAGATGAAGGTTTTTAGGCCCATGCGAACCGGGGCGGGTCGCTAGTATTATATATAATATTAAACGGTTCTTTAAAATGCCAGATAATTAATAATTGATCAGGATACTGGCGTTCGAGCACAGAACTACCCTACCTACTTTGGTTTTCCCTGTCCCTACACCGAATTACTTGAGTTTGCGTTTGCATCCCATTCAGAGGCTTCCAAACAAGCAACATTACGACAAACGATTGCCATTTGGCAAATAGTAGAGCAGTTCCAAAGTAAAAAGCCGCGCCAACTTAATTTGAACTCTAATGAAATATTGTGTTTTGTTAATTTTTTCTGTCTCGTTCATTTTTAACTTTCTGGTCTTCAGTTCTTGTGGTATTGCCGAGGATCCTCGACCTAATTGAGTGCAGATAGCTCGTGACCTGAGTGCTGAATGCTTCCAATAGCTTGAGAATATCGAGTGCTATTAGGACATAAGTGATTTGGGAACGTTGAGTTTTTTCAATAGTATTGAGTAGGCGAACAGGCTTACAGATCATTGGAAAGTGGTTACCACAACCAACAGAAGCCGTTGACGTGCATTTCAAAAATATAATGGGTTATATTTATGTGCTGATGACACATGATACGTTGTACTTTGAAAGTACTTATTTAAAAGAAATATAAAAAATGTATTTGTATTTAATATAGTAGGAATGAAGGTTAGGGTTATCGTAAACTTGCCACATAGTTAATTCGTCACGTTTTTAAAACTCCATACATTCAAAGTTAATTCGTCACATGCATAAAAAAGTATTAGTTAACTCGTCACAGGTAGGTATGCGTTATAGTTAATTTGCCACAATTAGCAAAGTACCGACAGCAAGCAAAGTGATTTATTTATTTAGTGGTTTAAATCTACGCTAATATGAAAAATGCCGAAGAGTTTGTTTATTTGGTTTTATGACATGACGACAGGTTAGATTTACAAAAAAAAACCACTCTTGTAAAGATGAAGGTATGTACCATGGGCGGAACTGAAGCGGACAACAAGTTAAATACATTTATTTACTACAAATGTCTAAAGTATTCAACTACATACAGGGGTTTATTTATTTGAATTTAATGATGGCCAAATTATATAATTTAATTTTCTATATTACTCAATTTTATTTTTCTATTGTCATGTGATCTATGTATTGGAATGCAATGTATGAATTATTATTGAATAAATTAATGATCACTTGATCAATTCAAATAGGACATCATTTTTTTTTTAGCTGCAAAATGTTGATAGTTATCTTGAGTTCATTCATACCCTAGGAGGCTGTTGGTGCTTTTTAAATAATCCTTTATATGAGGATGAGAAAATTTACAATCAGACAGCTAGGTAGCACTCCTGCACATGCTTTTATCTCTCTCGCTCGCTGCAACTATCTCTTTCTAAATGTAACAACTAACCCTTTCGGTCAATGCATTCTTGTTATCAGTCCAGTGACTCACATGACCTTGCGAGAGGGTGGTGACGTGTTTTGCAAAATTACTGTGCAATTTTAAATGTTGTAATTTGTGCGTCTTTGAAAAAATGGATAATCAGCCGGGAACAAGTACGGGAGGACATGGTGTAAGTATTTTTAAATTTAATTCTATACAAAAAAAAATATGTGCTATTTGTTTATTATTTTATCTCTCAAATGCTCTTATATAAAAGGAGTTCGATTTTAATAACAGTTATTAAACAATGATTTTATTTAATTTAACTTTAGATAGCCTATGGTTTTAAAACAAAATTAATACTTAACTGACCCCTCATTATTTTCACAGCAATGTCAATTTAATCAAGTGTTTATTTAATTGATTCTAGTAATTATAATCTGCAAGTTAAACTGCACTAGATCTAATACGAACTATTAATTATAATTAAATAAATATTTGAATAAAAGAGTCACATTTCTTATTTTATTTATTAGCAAAGGTACAGTTTAAAACTTTAGATATAATTTTAAATCATACCGTTTTATGCTGCTTGTCTTAACTAGACATGACGCATGACAAACTTTAAACAAAATGGCCGACGGCTCAGACGCCAGCGGTGGTGTGATTAATCATACATTGTGAAATTTGACATGTATTATGCTTATTGTTTTCTGTAGACAAACACAGTTACAAATTTCTATACTATACCCGTTTAGTTTTAAAGCATGTAGTAATTTTTATGGTGATTTTATAAAATGCTGACTATTTCCCGTGACTTCAATTGCGGCATTTATCTCCGTTGTTGTTAAGAGTAAAGAGTATTCTTATATTGAAAGAGTTATCAAATTCCGTCCAGTAGCTTTTTTTCCTCTTTATAGTATTAAGTATAGATAAATTTATGATACTATTTCAACACCTTTTCAGGTCACATTTACGAAAACTGAAAGGGGACGGAGAATGCTTGTGAGAGGTGGTTATATGTACACCTTTCATCGGGAAACTAAGCTTGGAACTGTTTGGAGATGTACGAATCGTGCATGCAGTGCAAGTATAAAAATTTCGGAGAATCATAGCGTTCGAGTTTTGCATGAAGCGGCTCATAAGTGTAAACCAAATGTAGTGAAAACAGAGATTATCAAGACAAAGAATCTTTGTAAAGAAGCAGCAGCAAACACCAGCACACCTATGCCTCAACTATTTGAAGAAGTTTTTCAACCAAAAAAAGACGCGGGTTACGATTTATTAAGTGCCTTACCGAAATTTAAACACTTTTCAAGATCACTTTATATCGTAAGGAATCGTGAATTAAACGTACCCAAAACACATTTTGCTAAATGTGAAGATGTAATAATCCCGTTCAAATATACAGATTGTTTTTTATTATTTGACGACGACAGTGATCCTGAGAACAGAATAATAGCTTTCTGTACTGAGACAGCTCGTGAAGCTGTAAGAAATATTCGAACATATTTTTCGGATGGAACTTTTTCAAGCTGCTGTAAACCATTTTATCAGCTTTACTGCATACATGGTGATGTGAGAAGTGACGAAAACTTTACAAACGTAGTTCCTCTCATATACGTTCTAATGCCTAATAAGCAAGAACGGTCTTATGAGCGACTTTTTATTGCTCTCAAGAAAAATTTGCCATATTGGAACCCGGTGACAATGATTGTCGATTTTGAAATTGCAGTTATCAACGTCATAAAAAAAATGTTTCCACATATTAAACTACAAGGATGTAACTTCCACTTCAAACAAGCATTGGCTAAAAAAGCTCACGCCTTAAATATGAACAGCATCAACGAAAAGAGACACTTGGCTTTGTGTGCTGCATTGGCGCATGTAAAGCTAGAAGACATTGAAGACGGTTGGTTGTGGATTATGGAAGATGCGCCACAGAGTGAAACAGTAACAACATTTAATGATTATTTCGTATCCCAGTGGTTAGAAAATAAAAATATACAATTTATTTGGAATATACATGGTTCTCGTCATAGGACAATAAATCTCGCAGAAGCATGGCATAAGCGTTTGAACAATATGATGCCTCAAAAAAAACCTAGAATGCTTCAGTTTCTGGAAACACTCAAAAAGGAAGCTGATTATGTAGATACTAAAATAAAAAAATTGAATCTAGCCATACCATCAAACTTAAGAACGCGCAGGTCAATTGCATATGACAGGGAGTTAAAAACTCTTTTAGAAAATTATAATAACATGCCCCTGTCTGAATTTATATTGAAAATTTCTTATATGCAGCATTTTAAAGAAATGTAACATGGATGTAGTTAATTCTACATTTAAGATTTAAATTAATAATTTTAATGTATGATTTCAAAGGAAAACTAATGTTATAAACAAAAAGCAATATCTTTACTTTATATAATAAAAGTTCTTTTTACTATTGTTTTATTGTAGGTTGTTCTAATTTGTTACATAGATGTAGTTAATCCTATACTTAAGTTTTAAATTACGACTTTAATCTTTGATTTTAGGGGAAGGCAAGTGATGAATTATGACAAAAAATACTGTGATTTTATCTGTGATTCATTAAGTAGATATATTTTGTTTTTTTTTTTTATGTTATACACGTAAGGTATATCAATAAGGTAGGTAGGTAGTAGGTAGGTTGTGCATGTTACCTAGGCAAATCAGCCGCTTTCTATTTATAAAGAGAACTGTGATTTTTACAAATTGTTACATAATATTTTAAATAAAACAGCTGTAAATTTTGAGAACCTTCCTAGAAATTAACAGCAAATTTATTTTTGTTTGCTTCTTCTTTGGTTATATTTGTACGTAATATTTAAGTAAATCATTCAGATAGAACTGTGATTTTTGTAATAGATGTAGGTAAGGTTAATATCCCAAAACTGTGATGAAAGAAATAAATGTTGTTATTTAAATTTTTGTTTAATTTTCTTGCTGTCTGTACAAAAATAATCAGTGTGACGAATTTACTATACTAAATATTAGACTGTGACGAATTAACTATAAAAAAATAAAAGTGTGGCAAGTTTACGCATACTTTTTTTCGTGACGAATTAACTTTGTGGCAAGTTTACGATAACCCGAAGGTTATACTCTCAAACAATGATATGATACAATTTAAGACATTGTATATAATTTAAGCTAATCAATATAATTTAATTAATTTAATTCTATTTAATTTAAGCGTAAGCGTAATTTGAATTTAATTTTAACAAATGAAAACACCATTAAAATTCAAACGAATTCGTCAAGTCAAATCCCCGATTAAACTCCATCAGTTAATATTCTGCAAATTGAGCGAAGTAAAATCAGCCTTATAACCACAAAATATAAGAGAATTCAGAAACGCGATAAAAGATGCTTACTGTCATAATTTGAAGGCTGACACGATTATGTTTTGTGAGCAGAAGAGATATCTGTATAATAAAAATCAATTGCTGTTCGTTAGTCTCGCTAAAACTCGAGAAAGGCTGGGCCGATTTGGCTAATTTTGGTCTTGAAAAATTTGTGGAAGTTCAGGGAAGGTTTAAAAGTACAAGTTTAGGTGGTACGGTGTTCGCCGGATCAGCTAGTAAATTATAAATATTATTATTTTTTTATAGCTAATTCATCAAAGTAGAGGTGGGCCAGACCTAAGAGGTGAGGTAGTGCCTAGACTGCCTAGTACCGCTCGCCTTCTAGACTAGTAGGTGATTTTGGCAGATACTTTTTTATGGTACCAAAGCATCCCGTTTTTACTCTCCGTTAATCTGTTATCCGTGTTCTGCGAAACTTAATGTTTTTCGGCACATTTTTCACTAGCTTCCGTTTCTTGATAATCATTTAGCGTGGTAAATGAATATTTACTCTTAAATATTTTTCGCTCATCAATCAAAACATCAAAGAAAGCAGATAGGCATATTGATTGAGACACGAAAAGCCAGTGAAAACGTGCGTATGATAACAATCTTCAAAACCAGCAATCTTGCGCTTGCGCAGCGCCGGCTACATCGTAGCGTGAAGCGTTTCTGCCTCATGTGTGTCAAAGAGAAATAAGTGTGGAGAAACCCGAGAGAGGCTGTGACGCTTCGTTGAACGCTTTTTTTACACTCGACTGTTGGTCTCGTGCGCCACTCGGCACGGATAATCTATTCGTATCGAATAGTGCACGCATTTATTGTGTGTATTGTGGTCATAGTTCTTGTCGAGGTAACTCCTGAGGCTTAGTGTTTGTTGTGAGCAATATTCATTCATTTAACCTTTATTCCATAAGACACAACAGGCAATCTTTGGGTTAAGCAGAGAACGTATGTATGCATTTATATTGGTATCTTGAGCGATACTCCTCTAAGGTGCATAAGTAAATTTTAGTTTTCCTTCGACTGAGTGTAATATTGTCATGTATTTTATATATTTTGACAAAAATTATAAAGTAGGTATACAGGTGTTATTTTTAAGGAGTATAAAAGAAGGAAGAAATTCGGTCTAAATTTAAGAATCAATTCTAAGTTTATTACCAAACGCCGCCGTCCGGGGATCCCGTGGGGATTTTGAAACATCCAAATTTACAACGAAGTAATTTGCTTGAATAACTTTTCTACCTTTGATTTGTACACATTACTGTCCTAGAATAGGCTAAATATAACCATCAACCACAAAGTAACTGACAACAAATCAATAAGATCTCCGTCGAATACGTAATTAAATCGATCGGTGTAAATCATATTCGTTCAAACAACAGCGCACATAATTGCGCCTGGGCATATCATCAAAAAACCGATAACGGCGAGAGAGAGCAGTTAGGATTCGCTCCAGTTACCAATGTACCGTACATTACCATCACATCTCCACTGGACGTCGTAAAGATCGTAACTCGGCGCAGGCGCAGGTATTATATATTACCATGCTGTAAGCACTAAGCATATCTTACGGCATTCGTTTTTTTGCATGTGGTTGGCGATAATGTATAAAAAAATCATAATTTCGATATAAAGAAATCTATTTCATAGATATTTAGAGGAATCATGTTACAGACATGATCAGCCGTGATGACATTATTTAGTATTGGCTTACCCCTACACTTTCACAGACGTGTCAATTTATTTGCATAAAACATAGACAAAAAGTGATCTATTTTTATTCACGTCTCAGCCACTTTTAATCTTATTTTAAGATTTTGAGTTAAACGTGACAATTTGTATTTATAATCCAACAACAACATACATACTCTCAGGCCAATTTTTATAAAAAAATTGCCATTGAAACGAAATATGTGTAACATTTCAAGATTAAAAGCTTACTCGGCTAGCAATAATTTCAGTCGCGTTGTAACAGAGTAAATAAAATTGTATTCCCACTCCAATAAATTGGAATAGTTTTTCGGAATCCCTTATGTAAGTGGTACACAAATACAGGCGTTCGAATTTATAGTCGGTTCGGACATGTGGTCGTTATCCTTGACTCGTTTCAGGGATCGCGTACATACTTAAATTTCATGCACGAATTTCATTCATGAAAATGTAGAATTTAATTTTTTCCTTCAGATTTGTATTTTCTTGTGTATCATTAGTTAGTGTTGCTTTATTTTTTTTAATACAACAGTTTGCTTTCTCTTTGAAATATTTCGTGTAACCGTGCCTTGGTCTACCTGTAACTCTACCCTACTTTCCTTGTAATGATAGATAGACTGAGGAACTGAACGACAAGAGCTTAGCTTTTAAATTTATGATAATGATACCTAGATAGGTATATAGATGTATATTTACTCTTAGGCTTTTCTTTTGTGTTAGTATCCCTCATACTAGTTTCAAACATTTACGGTTAGCAGAATCTGTATGATTTGTCCTCATATAAAGTATTTTCTAAAAGTTTGTCCATTCATAAGATATTTGTAAATCAATAAATAACAAGTCCATTAATGTCAACATGTGGTTGCCATTATATTAATGGGCGCTGGTCGCGTGGCGAAGCTAATATAGTGGTTTGTTATACTTGTAACATGAAAACGTTGCATGCTTAAGTGCACTTAATCTTGTCAAGTGCACTAAGTAGCTCTTTCATCAAATATTCGGCGACTTGTAGAATAGCAATTCCATATTCAAAATATTCAGGTACAGATGGTAAGGGTTTAAGATGTAGAAGGTGGCGTGTGGGTTTCCACTAAACCAACTTCTAACAAGATCGGCATTCAGTCGCACACGATGTGTAGTTAAGTATAGCAGTAGGAAGCAGGCGAAGCGGTAGTAGGTAGAAAGCGGAGAAGGTATAGAGAGGAACTTGATAGCAAAAGAGGATAGTATATACAGATAGATATATTACAATTTTACAACACAGTTTACAATATAAGAATATCGACACCAGAGACGCGTGTCAAGTGGTAGAGAACCGACGAATGAAGAACGCCGCGATCCGTCGATGTTTTTCATTGCGCGCGCAGCCGTTGCCAAACGATAGGTTGAGGTTTGTTATGAGTGGCGAGTGTCTCGCTACACCACTCCCCCAACCAGACCGTAACTACGGTCGATAGTAATTCGGAAACCTTACTCGTCTGCCGCTCCGGGTTGTTTTAACCTCTTGTCCCTCTGTTTGAGACGTTGTCGTCGTCGTTGGTGGCATTGTTGTAGGACTATGGACATCTTTTGTCAAATAAGCTGGCTTCAGTCTGTCAATAGTGACGTTGGATGGTTTACCTCGGACATCTATCTTGAAAAATTTCTCCTGCCTCTCGAGGACTTTGAAAGGTCCGGCATAGGGTGGTTCGAGTGATGCCCTTACGTGATCTTGCCGAAGAAAGACATGGGATGCGGTATGAAGATCGCGTGGAATGTAAAATGGAGAAGTACCATGCCATGAAGCAGGTTTTGGAGAAAGCTTAGCCATATTCGTTCGAAGTCGGGTTACATACTGGGTGATATCTGCTGTCGTGTAGTCATCTTTGGGAGATAGAAATTGACCAGGTAGCTGGAGTGGCTCACCATAGACGAGCTCAGCTGGACTGGCTTGTAGATCTTCTTTCCAGGTATTTCGGATCCCCAGTAACACCAGTGGAAGCGATTCGGTCCACTGTGAAGAGTCATGGCACATTATGGCAGCCTTGAGCTGGCGATGGAGACGTTCTACCATGCCATTAGCAGCTGGATGGTACGCTGTAGTACGAAGATGTCGCGCGCCGATCATAGACGTGAGTGCATTGAAAAGGTGGCTCTCGAATTGACGACCACGGTCCGTAGTCACGCGAGCGGGACAGCCGAATCTAGCTATCCAGCCAGACACGAGGGCAGCTGCGCAGGTCTCTGCCGTGATGTCCTGTAGGGGGATAGCCTCAGGCCATCGAGTAAATCTGTCGATGACAGTGAGGCAGTATCTGTAACCACAAGACAATGGTAAAGGTCCTACGAGGTCAATATGAATATGAGAAAACCTCGCAGAAGGAGTAATGAAAGATGAGAGATGAGAATGAGTATGACGGGTGACTTTGTTTTTCTGGCAATTTAAACATTGCCTAGACCACTCTCTACAGTCCTTACGAATCCCTGGCCATACGAATCTTTGTGTAACCAGTCGTACTGTAGCTGTATTCCCTGGGTGATTCCAGTTATGCACCATATTGAAGACTTGCCTTCTTAAGTTCGGAGTGATGTATGGTCGAGGTGGCTGAACAGAAGTGTCGCAGAATATTGGTAAGTTAATGTGTGCTGTTCGTATCTTCCTTAGCTTCAGAGCGGTACCATGTTTAAGAAGGCCTTGCAGCTCAGGATCAGCTTCCTGGGATCGTGCAAGTTCTTGGTAGTCGATGGCCACGGAGATTTCATCTAGGCGCGAGAGAGCATCAGCAACCACATTCTCGGGTCCAGGTATGTATCGAACGTCTGTTGTAAATTGAGCTATGTAGTCTAGATATCTGAACTGGCGAGGTGAACATTGGTCTCTATTCTTTGTGAAGGCAAAGGTGAGTGGTTTATGATCAGTTAGTATGGCAAATGTCCTCGCCTCGACCATGTGGCGGAAGTACTTAATGGCCTCGTAAACAGCTAACAGCTCCCGGTCGTATGGGCTATACTTTTTTTGAGATGGGCTCAGTTTATGCGAATAAAAGGCCAAAGGTTGCCACTCCTTTCCTTTTCGCTGTTGCAAGACTGCACCAATACCCAAATCTGATGCATCAGTCACGATGGCTAAATCTGCAGTTGGGTTTGGATGGGCAAGTAGTGTGGCATTTGACAATGAGGTCTTACAATCTTCAAACGCTTTAAGCATATCAGGTGTCATATTCACTGGATGTGAACCTTTAACTTTAGGGCCGGATAGTACTGCGTGCAGCGGTGCTTGAAGTTGAGCAGCGTTTCGTACGAAGCGACGGTAAAAATTCAGCATGCCCAAGAATCTTCGAAGCTCTTTAATAGTTTTGGGAACAGTGTACTCCTGAAGCGCTTGGACTTTAGTAGCGAGGGGTTTAGTACCGGCAGCTGAAACTGAGTATCCTAGAAAGGTTACCTCTTCTTTTCCAAGGAAACATTTTGATGTGTTCACCCATATGCCATATTGTTTGAGGCGTCCGAAGAGTATGCGAAGATGAGCTTTGTGTTGTTCCACGGAATTTGAGAAAATCAAGATATCGTCGATGTACCCATAGCAGAAATCAAGGCCCAGGAGCACTTCATCAAGGAACCTTTGAAAAGTTTGGGCAGCGTTTCTTAAGCCAAAAGTCATGAACGGAAATTCAAAGAGTCCGAACGGTGTAGTAATCGCTGTTTTGGGAATATCAGCAGGATTTACAGCTATTTGATGGTAGGCCTTAACTAAATCGATGGTGGAGAAGATGGAACATCCAGAAAGTTGATGTGAGAAGTCATGAATGTGTCGTATAGGGTAGCGATCAGGTATAGTGCGGGAATTCAGAGCTCGGTAGTCCCCACAAGGTCGCCATGAATTGTCCTTCTTTCTCACCATGTGCAAAGCCGAAGACCATGGACTCTCCGAACGGCGAGCAATGCCACTGGCAAGCATGAACTCAAACTCCTTCTTGGCAGTCTGAAGTCGAGCTGGATCTAGACGTCGTGGTTTACAAGATACTGGAGGTCCTGGCGTAGTCTTAATATAGTGTAGTGTGCTGTGCTGTGGCGGTGAATGCACACCAGCAGGCCTTGTAATCTCCGGAAACTCTCGAAGTATTTGATGGAATTCTGACTCACCATTAACAGATTTCACAGAGGCGATATCGTCAGTGGTTCCTGTTCTTTCTGAAATGGCGGCGACATGTAAAGTTGTAGTACCGTCAACCAGACGTTGATTCCTGCAATCAACTAGTAAATTGTAGTGGCTAAGCAGATCAACACCAATGATGGGTTTTGACACGTCGGCTATTGTGAAGCTCCAAGAAAATATGCGTCTGAGTCCTAAATTGAGATGAAGCTGTATAGGCCCGTAAGTATGGATGATACTGCCGTTTGCCGCTATTAGATCATACTTGGAACGAGCGCAGGACGTCTTGACTGCTTATCGTGGGAAAACGCACAAGTCTGAGCCAGTATCCACAAGGAATTGCATTTTCGTGGCGCGGTCGGTGACAAAAAGACGGCCTGTAGATGGAGGGCAGTCGTTGGCCGCTACTTCCGACCGCCCTGGGCGTTTCCCGACTCGAATGTGCAGGGCTGCCTACACTTCTTCGCCTGAGCTCCAAAAGTATAGTGGTAGAAACAGTGCGGGTGGTCTGGCGGTGGCTGTGTGTAATTCGAGCGACTGCTTGAGCGGTTTCTCTGAAAACTAGGCTTGGAACGTGAGTGACTTCTGTTATTCCTGTCATTAGTAAGGGCTGCTACTTGCCTGGTTAGCTCATTGACCTGCCTTGTTAGCTCTTCCATAGGCGAAGATGGTGTGATGACAGTAGAAGTGCTAGCCATGGAGACCTGAGGTATAGCAGGAGCAATTTCGTACACTTTATCAGCCAATTCTCCCAGTTTATCTAAAGAAAGATCCATCTGTGAAGCAATAACAGTCTGTATATTCTGTGGCAGTCGACTAGTCCATAAAGTGGCCAAAAAATCACTGGGTATTGAAGGACCCGCTAAACGCTCCAAGTGACGCAGGAATTGCGAGGGCTTTCGGTCGCCAAGCTCCTCGTGCATAAGTAATTGTTTCACGCGCTTTTCCTGTGAAGCGGACAGACGCCTTATAAGCTCGGTCTTCAATTTCAAATATTTGTCCTTTTCAGGAGGCCTAGTAATGATATCTTTCACTTCGATGGCGTATTGGTGATCAAGCTGTGCTACGAGATAATTGAATTTTGTATCATCAGTAGTAATTCGGGAAAGATCAAATTGACACTCTAATTGGGCAAACCATAAAGCCGGTTCTTCTGGCCAAAATGGTGGTACTTTTACACCAACTCTCAATACTTCATCAATTTTAATCACTTTTTCGGACTCGCACATTTTAAAAACAAAAGTCGCTCACCACTCGTGTAAGTAAGGCCACGGCCAACCTCTTTGTTGCTATTGGCAACGAAGTTTGTTTGACAGGAAAAATTTTTTATTCAAAATTATTTTTATTTTATGCTCACGATTTCCAGGTCACAAATCGGCGCAAAAGGTGCTTCTTGTTCGTAGTCGGTGGTCACCAGTGTAGAAGGTGGCGTGTGGGTTTCCACTAAACCAACTTCTAACAAGATCGGCATTCAGTCGCACACGATGTGTAGTTAAGTATAGCAGTAGGAAGCAGGCGAAGCGGTAGTAGGTAGAAAGCGGAGAAGGTATAGAGAGGAACTTGATAGCAAAAGAGGATAGTATATACAGATAGATATATTACAATTTTACAACACAGTTTACAATATAAGAATATCGACACCAGAGACGCGTGTCAAGTGGTAGAGAACCGACGAATGAAGAACGCCGCGATCCGTCGATGTTTTTCATTGCGCGCGCAGCCGTTGCCAAACGATAGGTTGAGGTTTGTTATGAGTGGCGAGTGTCTCGCTACAAAGACAAGAGAATTACGAAATCGCGGCTGCTTTTTCTTAAATCTATAGGTTAAGGCGAGACCTTGGTGAACACTAGCGCCACCATCAACTTGTGTTTTCAGTGAATAATTATTTTAAAATGATGGTAGCGCTAGTGTTCACCGAGTTATCATCTAAAGTTTTCTCAATGGCGCGTCACCTTTCTATACTTATGTTGAAAATCAAATGATAATAGTGATATGAAAAAAAGTCGCTTAATAAACATAATTACTTACTAGTAAATGTGGAAATAAGGAACGTAAATGAATGTGATCAATCATTGTTCATTTCACTTAACAAATTAGGTCAAAAATCAGCATGCGTGTCAAATATGCGTGACCTGGTACCGCCATATAAACATTTGGCGTAAATTTACTAATTAAATCCATTAGCTTCCTAATGCATACTATTTAGAACTTAATATTATGAAAATAGCTGTATATGCGTATTCAGTTTCTTTTTGTTGTATTCTTATAAAAGTATAGATTATTAAGATGGAGAGTGATATTTGAGGGAGAGAGAGGCTATTCAGCCTAGTGGGGCGAACGTATCCGTAACGATAACGCGCGTCAAGTACCTAAATGCGAGTGCTCGGCCTAGCTTGGATTGATTGCCATTAGTGCCATTTCTTCAGCTCCTCCGTGTTTCGGAAGGCACGTTAGTCCCGGCTGTTATCGCTAATTGGCATTCGTTACGTGTTATTTGTTCTTTTAAGAAAAACTTGTTTAAATCTTTTAATTGAATTATATTATAAAAGCCGAAATAAAGTTCATTATTTCAATGCCGAAATACCAAAAACCTTACGGTACCTATCTTAAAATGAAGTAACCAATTTTAGATTTATGATAAGTGAGCATTTCGTGCTTGCATTTCTCAATTTTCCTCACCAAAGGAAAATCTTTAAGCGGCGATAACAAGGCGTAATATTATAATTGGGGTTAACTGGGTTCTTAAAACGCGCCTGGTTCTGTAGATAAAAAACCAACAGACTTCTGAATTTTTCGTATTTTCGTTTTAATTGTTTTCTACTTTCGTGCCCCAGCTGCCCTTTCTCATGTACGAAGGGTAAGCTGGCTGTGGCGTCTGCCGTAAATGTCACAAGCCACAGACACGATAGAAGAATAATTAAATGAGTTCGTGAAACGTCTAAGAAGTCCCTTTTTAACTTATGATGACTTGATTTGACACCTAAATCAAAAAATGGTGAATAAGTTATTTATGTTTCTACACTCTGCCACGTTTCTCTAATAGTTTCTAGTTAAATGCGAAAAGTTCATAAAATCGCATTTGAATTATTGTTTCACCAAAAAGGCTGGATTATTATGAAATTTATTTGATTCAATAATCGCCATCTATTAGCAGAGGCGGATAATTAAGTCCTTTTTATCAATTTTATGTTACTATAACATACTTAGTCGTAGTTGATCGATAAATCTGCATGAGTTTGCAGATCACATACATTCAGACATCCAGTGTTACCTCACATCGAAAATCCTTTGTAAACATATGCCAATACTTGTTAGAACAGAAATCAATCTTGTCTATTGTAATGTAATCCGGGTCCGAAAGGTTCGAAGGTCATCTCTACGGATCCTGTATCTGAAATGGAATCCTACAAGCCATTTACGATGACAAGAGAAGCTGACAGTGATATATGTTTTCTTGTTATTTTATTGTTGGAGGTCTCTATTGAGAGTATTGGTATAAATTATAGAATTTGGAATCGCACGCAGGCAATTTTTTTTAATCTATGGTATAGATACATAAAATCACGTTTTTATCCCATACAGGGTAGACAAAGCCTAGAGCTTTAAGACCTTAGTCCACGTTTAGCATGATGATAGTTAAAACAAAATCAATAGTGATGGGTTGCTAGCCGCATCGCCAAGACATGATTCCCCCCCTCCATTCGCTGATTCCCTCACTCGAATTTTACGGGCTTGCGCGGGACGAGAAGCAGTCCAACAACTTCTTAAAGAACTTCTTAGTCATAGTTCTTGTTACAAAACTTTTCTTTCATGCCTTACTTCGGCACAAGAGAGTTATAAAAGTTATGAAACCATAGAAATATTAGTACATAGTAAAACAAACTGTCTCTTACGTCACATCACATGTACACAATTCCTGATAGCAAGAGTTCATGAATTGCCGAACATGAATCAATTTTCATTAACAACAATATATGCCTTTTGCAAATCAGGCCCTAATATTATATGCCAAATGCAATTTGTTTGATTTCATTTGTTTGCGGTTGAAGGGTGAAATACAATGAAAACAGGCTATCAACTATTAATAAAATTGGTTTTGAATTAAACTGATTTTCATGGCAATCAGTTGGAATCGAAACGTCAAAAGCAAAGAAAATTAGAAACGGTCACACATTTTAAGAAAAGAAGGAAAATGTGTACTGAATGGAGGAAGAATAAAAAAAAAATACTCTCGTAATTCAAGAACTCATAGCTCTTGTTACAAAACTTTTCTTTCATGCCTAAACTCTTTTTCTTTTCTTCGACACACTAAAAGTATCGAAGTTTTTTAGTTTCTCAACCCTTGACTAATAAGAGTGTGTGAGAAGGTGTTATTAAACGTCTGTGTATTTGTGTGTGTGTCTCTCTGTGTCATCATAGCGAGTGAAGCAATGAGCTGATTTTGTCTATTTTTAGGGTTCCGTACCTGAAAAGGCAAACGCGGAACCAGTGTTTGCGTATCTAGTATTCACACAGTGATGAAAATGTGTTTATTGTAGACCCTAACATCCACTTTTATTAATGTGTTTGTTAGCAAATTGGATTATGAATGAATGAAAGTTTATTTATTCAAGTGACCATGACTCATATGTTAGTAAAACCATAAAACTTACGCTATGTTAGTAGTAAAAAAATGAAAAATTGAAATTTATGTGATCTCTTAATCCTTTGTAGAATATAAATCTAGTTTTGAATATCGTTTGATGTTCATGATAAATTCAAACCACAATTATTTGCAGTCTAAAATTTAGATTGGTGGTTAAATAGAGGCGGAAATCTATACTTATATACTATCTATACTTCTTTATCTATACTTATCTATACTCTATACTAATACAAATCAAAAACTACTGTGCCGATTTCAAAGCTTCATTCACCCTGAGTGAGATAGGCTATGTATGTACCACGGGAAAAGAAGGGGTGGACTGCTAGTAACATGAATAAGCTAATTAAGTAAATATTTGAATAACAGTCAGTGATTTTTTAATTGTTAATTCGCTAATTAGATTTGCATAATTTATAAAGGATTCTCTTTCGATTCGAATTTAATTTATATATTTATTTCTATAATCTAATTGTATAATGTTACCATGACATAATAATATAATTTGGATAGCCTCCGTGGCGTAATGGTTTACATGCCTGCCCGCTACTCAGGAGGTCCCGGGTTCGAACCCCGGTCAGGTCTAGATGAATAATAATGATATTTTTCTGATTGGCCTGGGTCTTGGATGTTTATCTATCTATATATGTATCCCATAACACAAGTCTCAGACTTACTTTGGGGCTAACTCATGTGATTTGTCCCTATATTTATTTATTAATATTTATTAATTACTTATTCAGTTGTATACAGATCACAGCCTATACTAAGTATTTTCTTACTTAAGTAAGTAAGTATATAGGCTTGACTTGTAATTCTTGATCGATGACTGGCGAAACTTCGCTAACTCAACTATTGGCGTTGAGCCTAAGCCTAACTTTTAATTGGGACTGTTGTTTAGATCTTTGTTTTTTATAGTCTTCATTTCGTGTGTATAAGTGGCCAGTACCGTGTCAGATTATTTCAATCTGACTCATTTGGTCCAGGATGTTTGTAATTTATGAAAAATTTTAATTAACCAAGTCAAAACCATTTAGGCATTTAGATAGTTGAGAAACAAGATTTTTTTATTATTGCTTATTTCCTAGTTTACCAAAATTACATAAAATAACACGAAAATGAGTTATCAAACAAAAAAAAGGAAATTTAGGTTTGGTCTTTGGTCAGCTATTTCAGTTACATAATATTCAAGACGCCACTTCTAAATTTTTTTACCAAGGTTGTTCTGTGCGTTTCTAGAACAATTAAATTTTAAATCTTTGAACACAAGTAATTTACTAACCTATTTGCTAGATTAGATCAGAGATATGTAACAACAACATTTATAATAAAACCTTGTTCAAAATGCAATCTAGCTTTTGCCCATGACTTCTCGTGATGTCGTATCCCGGTATGTATAAGTGTACGACCTGATTACACAAATATTTTTTTCCTGAAATTGTCATAGAATCGAAGGTCCAAGCTAAACATGTAATATTGCTAGTTGAAAATACAGTAACAGCACATAACTAAGTGAAATTCTTTTTTTTTCATTCGCTGTAAACAACACTAATTACGCGATCTCTTGTTAAGTGGTATGCTTTCACAAATACTCATATCAAAACTGACTATCATGTTGAGTATAGATGTTTTTTTTTTCAAAGTATTGTCATTCAGGAAATTAGTCATTTTGATATCTACTCATTTTGTTATTCAACAATCATTTAAAGCACTAGGCCTTCCGCCCCCTAACCAATCCGCGTAATCATTATTTCGGTTCTAATGATGTATCTGCGGAATTCCGTTACACACACCCATATGTTTGGCAACACCAATTAGATGCAGATAAGGATGAGCTTGCGGCAACCCTAAATTTACATACAGTACGTTACTGAGTACCACTATCGTAGTTAATGTACTTGCTAATGAACTGAGCTATAAAACATTTTATGAAATTCAGACCTTGGCTTGCAAAAACGTTGGGTAAATATTATTGCTTAAGCTACCTTCAAAGAATTTCTAGCGTCGGTTGGATTAATAATAAAATTGAGTATACAAAGTTGTTATTTGTTAGTGAAATAAGATGTTCTCTATTCTAAGAGACTTGATTATGTCACTAACAACTAGAAATCGGAATAATATCACTGCTACCCGCGGTGCGCATTTATTCAAAATCTTAAAACTAAAGATTCTTCTACACAAAATATCGGCGATAATCAACCAGTACTTTCAACTTTCAATAAATTTTTTAATTGATATTTGACTCTATCAAATTATTTTTGTATCATCTTATGAATAACCTTACCTTCGCCTCCTACTGTGACTTTTTCTGCGGTCATGAGCTGGCGGGTCGCTTGCGTACGCGCCGCCCTCACCTTCCGCGCTGTGTCCTGCCCCCATCGCTACCCCATGCCACTTCACACACCGTCACTGACACTGGCCACCTACGACACCCCCGATACGAAAAAAAAACGAATGTTTTTATTGTTTATGAGTTCTTTTTTTGAACTTGAATTCTATTTCAATTTTAATCTTTTGCTTTCATATAAACTTTCGATTTTTAAGTTCCTTTTTTGAAATTATTTCACGTTGGACACTAGTAGTGATGGCGGACTGTCAATGTGTTGGTAGGGTGTCGTGGTTATTGTTTTCCTTGCGCGTTGTGCCCGGGCGGCTCGCTCCGCGAATGTGAAACGTAGCGTCGCACGCGCATGCTGACGCCCGCCTTACATTAGTATTAATTGGCTCGAGTTATAAGCGTAAAGTGGGCTACTTAGCTCCTCTTTTGACTGATTGATAGATTGACGGTTAAATATAAGCTCTATGATTGCATGTCTTTAATTTAGTAACGGATTTATTCCAGGAATATAATGGGAACTGTCCTGTCCGAAGTCTTATATAAAAATTAGTTACTAACTTCTCGACGAGTCAAAATAAAACCTACAACTAATTATCCAAGGAATCAGTTTTAGAAAACATGCCTAACGTTATAAGACTGGGAACATTCCTAAGAGTCATTCCAGCATTCTCCTCTTAAAAGAAAAGTAGAAATTTTAGTAACATTAGCAATGTCAAACATATTTTCTTTAATATTAAGCTAGTAAGCTAGTACGGTTAGTAGTTTTTGAAGCTTGTATCCTTGTTACATGTTCAGAGTGTAACGTTTAAGTTTTTTGCTATATAACACGAGAATGGAACATTATTCATACTATTAAACTAATTTTACTTCATAAAGTTAAAACAATGTGTAAGTGTAATTCTTTTTGGTAACGGTGCTCATGATTCCCAAAATACTTAGTCTATAGTTTAAGAATCGCAGCAAATATGTATTTTAAATTTAATTGTTTTTCTGGTAATAAAACAACTTTTATATGGTTTTTTTTTTACTAGGTTTAAGACCGTTATGTGTGTGTCTTTCCATCCCTGTCTGAGATGCGTCTCTCCCACTAACAATCCGCCTGAAGTTTCCAACTCACGCTGTCCACTCACGCTAATTGTTCCGATCCGCCTCGGAAACGCTTCGCTCTCGTTTCTGTTTATTACAGCTGCTTTCCCAATGGAAAACGTCGCAGTCGGAAGTGACGCCCCCTTAACGGTCCATATCCGAGACTAAAATGTTAAAGGACTCGCTGAAGACCAGACCTCGCGATGGCATGCGTGACCTGACTGCGATTAATAAATAATAATCATAAATAAATATATACGGACAAATCACACAGATTCAGCTAGCCCCAAGGTAAGTTCGAGACTTGTGTTATGGGATACTAACTCAACGATACTAATTTTTACAACAAATACATATATAGATAAACATCCAAGACCCGGGCCAATCAGTAAAATACAATTTTTCATCTTGACCTGACAGGGGATCGAATCCGGGACCTCTTGAGTAGCGGTTAGGCATGTTAACCGTTACGCCACGGAGGTCGTCATTCGTCGTTCGTCGCGATTGGCCGATAGATGCATTTTCTATCTTGACCTTCTCTGTACTATAAAAAGCAATTTAAACAGTTGATTTAGACTGTTATCGGTATATTTTAATCGTTGGACTGTGTCAGATGTCTTAAAGGCAGTTTGAAAATCACACAGCGTGGTTAGTAAAACACCCGGATCATAATAGTAATGGTCTGGTTTCCCTGTAAAAAAGAGATTACGGAGGCCAGATGACAGGCAATACATTATTATAACCACTGCTGTCTTATCTAGGTGCATAATTAAAATGTATAATGGGCTCTGAAACGTAAGCTAATGATGTAATTGAAAATAAACTCGGACGAAGAAAAGGATATTATGAACCTAAGGAAATGTGTATTCTCTCAATAAAAATGTAAACTGTCTTTAGTATTATTAAAATATATTGACTGTATGTTTTCCGAATAAAATAAAATAAATAAATAAATAAAGCAAATTTCAATATATCATAGTTGCTTCCACTAGCTTTGTCAATATAAATTTCACAGTTGAAGGGAACTAGGTTACGACACCTAATGGTCCATATACGGGGGAAATAAAGTGTGACAGCCATTTGGTTATGATGATTTCAGAAAATAATATTGCCTATTATAACCTCAAGGGTCAGGTACAGGAGATAATGTAATATATGCCGCGACAAACGTTGTTCTGTCTTAAGCTATGAATACTTATTTAATTGAAATCGAATAAATATTAATAAATGAATATAAGCCTGCTAATGAAATTATGATGATGATAATGATTAAAAGGATAATAACATGAAAAACTCTTTCAAATGCGAAATTCAACGAGCAGTGATTCTAAAAGAAGATACTATTAAGACTATTATTTGCAATCCTGAGACCAAAAGTGATTGAGTGAAGAAGCAGAAAACCCGTAAAAAGACCATATACTTAAGAATAAAGTATACTTTAAGCATGATTCGGATTTTCATATCTCAAGAAAAAATTTCGTGGCGTGAATACAGAATTTAGCAACGGATTATGCCTATCAGGCTTATCCGGGGAATTTGAGTAATGCGAGAGAAATATTCATACTTTTTTGCAAAAGACTTACCGCATGGATGATTCTGCGTTCAAAGAGATAGGTATATGCGGTGAGCGGAATAATTAGTGTGAAGGAGTCCTTAGCCAGATTGGTCGGAATTCGTCCTTTGAAAACATAGAATTATAAAAATCACAGCCGCTCTACTGCTGCCATTTTTAAATCAGTATACTTAATAATTTGTTTGGTTGATTAAGTTTTTGATGATACACTTATGGATACATTTATAGTGTTTCTTTTATGGTTTTGTATTTAATTTACTTTACTATGTAAGATTTGGGGTTCCCCTTGCGTTTGGATTGGACATATCATATGCAACATTTTCTCCAAATTTAATTTTCATTTATTTGTATGAACCATTCGAAATCTTGCGGAGAAGGCCTGTCTTGCTAAGATGATAATATCTTCTTAGGTACTTGCTTATGTAATTTTGCTCAAATCAAAACAGTAGCCAGTAAAAACCGTTTCCCTGCGATACGGACCATACCTCATAGTTACTGTTCCATTCTCACTCGCAGATACACTAATTGCGGAAAGAGAAAGAAACACAACGGTAATTATATTACAGTAATTTAATTCATAAGGCTAAAACGCTAACCACACATGGATGCAGAAATACTTGAAAATTTCAACGTTGCATTTACTTGTTAAGTTTTTAGATCCGAAATGTGTTGGGTGCCTGATAAATAATGAAGTGAAACTACAAATTTTCTAATAAGTATAGAATTGGCTTATCCTATTAACTACTGATTATATTGTGCCGAAATTTCAAAATTATTGTTTACTCGGGGATATCCGGGAAACGGGCAGTAAAACCCAGAAGATTTATGGGAATAATAAAAGGGCAAGGTAATCATGTCTAGCGGCTTGGGTTTGTTAACATCTATTGGTATAATGACAAAAATATAATAATCTTTAGATGCCTGATTTATTTTGGGAATTCTGTTGTTAAGATATGGTCAGAAAAAAAAACTGTAAGAAAATGATCGTTCTTGTATTCATACGTTTTTCTGTGTACATGATTTTAGTAAGTAAATACCTAAATATAAAAATAGTTTTGCAATCGGAAAGAATTGTTATCGGAACTTATGAACCTCAGCAGTGTTGTAAAAGTGATCATATATAGGTAGTTACAGGGATATTTGCGACGAAAAGTGTCAGTTGTCTCTACATAGGATAAAAGTGTAGTGCAAAAAGTATTCGTTTCACTACATCACTATAACTACATATTATAAAACAAAGTCGCTTTCCGTCTCTATATCCCTTTGTATGCTTAAATCTTAAAAACTACGCAATGGATTTTGATGCGGTTTTTTCAATAGATATAGTGATTCAAGAGGAAGGTCGCTAGTAACCGATAAATTCAATTGTTTGAACCGATAAATTCAATTATTTGATGAAAAAGGCGACACGCTCGGTGAAATGCCATTCAACCCTCGTTTCTGAAGTAGATTCCCCTGCATTGACGTCCGGAATGAAATCGTTCGTGTCGTACCGTCCCCGTGTCATAAGGCTGTTCCCGACATTTCTGACTTTATTGCTTGGTGGAGGAACTGAGCGAATTTTATCAAGGATGTGGGTTTAAAAAGCTTAGATGAACAGTAAAAATTGTTGAAAATGAAAATAGTTTATTTAGTAAGTATAATGTTACAAATATTTGTGTCGCTCTGACACGCACGATAGGTTTCCCTGTGTTGTGGAAGTCAGGCTCCCATCCTAGTTGATTGTTACACAAAAACTTACTTAATATAGTTGCATTCTTGTTATAATTAGTTTTTTTTAACATTGATTAAAAGAATATATTACTGTTATTTGTTAATATGGCCGTATAAATATAAATTATATTGTCTTCAAATTTAACCTGAACTTAACATCGTTTACAATTAATTGACGACATTCGATACGCAAAGGGCAAGGTTCTCAATCTGTCAATCGGTGCTATAACTTATATTATCACAGCTCGGAATGGGCAGGGGTTTATCTCGCGTAATAGGCTATTAGGGGAGAGATGTAGGGTGTTAAGATTAACTGTGTTACGTTGATAGCCGAAATTCGACATTGATGCATTCGGAGATTACGTATTTGAATGTCTGCGTAGAGCTTAATCAATGAATGATTCATTTAAATGTTTTGAACTGACTATGTTGTTCTGTAACTATTGGTCAGGTTTATAAGGATTATAAATTAGCGTTGATTCTAAGATATTTGCCATAACCTATCACATATCCTTCGATCGCATCTTTTTTATTTTGCAAGCTTTCTAACATTGATGAAGGTACTTCGATGCTATCTCATACAAAAGTACAGTATCACGCTGTTTCCTGTTTTCCGATAAGAGCTCCAGTTTTATATCCCCTTTTAGTATAAGATCGTCAAAGTACACGTGCAAGTTTTCCGTACTCTGGGAGATAATTTGTAATGTAGGACTTCTTTTTCTTACTGAATATTTTTTGGCGTTGAAAATAAGCTAAAAATTAGTCATCGTCGTCTTTCATTCTCTTATATGTTATTTAGACTGATATTTTACACCTTACTCTAGGCTATGAATATTATAGCTAAAAATTGTCACTTTATCGCCCACGGCTCATAGTAATAGACATATAATTACATATATAGTAAGGTGAAGATTTTTGAATTTTGATTTGTTGAGTTTTGGTAGGAGAAAAACAACTAGCAATTATACTAGCATCTCAATCACATCTTAATAGTCCGGGTGTAAGTAAGTACTCACACAGACTCTTAGTACCCAATAAAATATATAATTTTGGAAACTAAAAACTTTTGTGACTGTTTTGCTTACGTAGCAACATTTATTATTCCACAAACCGAAAAAGAAACTATCAATAACAAACTTGGCATTTAAAATGAAATGCTAACTTACCAGAATCTAAGAATTGAATAAAATATAGACGCTAAGTAGTGTTGGACGGAGCCTTGGGACTATACAGACAGCCGAGAAACTTCGTCCAGAATAAATACTCAATGGCAGTAGACACTAACAGTTTTTAAAAGTGATTTTCTCAAAATTTTCTGTTCATTTCTTTACGACGTAGTCAGGTGCTCCGCGCTCCGCCATCATACTATATTGACTTCTTTAAATCTCATTTTAGGTGGTGGTTAGAATTAATAATTAATTTTAAACTGCACATGAAATAAATAAAAATAAAAACAAATTAATTTTGCCAGAATGCATGTATAACGGTGGTTTTATAGGTTATGATGTATCAGTTTACTTACTTGCTGATTTGTTAAATTTACATTAAATTTCATGATATTATTCAATAATTTTAAAAGTATTATATGATATGCTGTATCAATTACAGCATATCATATAATACTCAATGTTTATGTACATAATGGTTTTAATAATTATTTATTTATTAGCATTTTCAATTAGTTTTCCATAGTTGGATTTGCTGAAATCTCACTTGTGTAGTATTAAAATCTATGTCGTTTTAATAACATTTGCATATTAATAATTATTTATTTATTAGCATTTTCAATTAGCTTTCCATAGTTGGATTTGCTGAAATCTCACTTGTGTAGTATTAAAATCTATGTCGTTTTAATAACATTTGCATATTAATAATTATTTATTTATTAGCATTTTCAATTAGTTTTCCATAGTTGGATTTGCTGAAATCTCACTTGTGTAGTATTAATATCTATGTCGTTTTAATAACATTTGCATATTAATAAACTAGTTATTTCAGCTCACGAACATACATAATAGTATGTTTTCACCGTGCATTGAACATATTTCTTCCGAAGTGGTCGTAAATCTGTCATGAAAATATAAGAATGTAGATATGATTGAAAATAATAATCTCGTAGTTTCGAAAGAGGGTATTGTAGACAGTATGATTTGAGTGTCTTGCAAACAAATCCAAAAGTATTTGTATGTAGAAGAGGGCTTACCTCATATTTGTAGGATATTATATTTTCGTTTGGTTAGTTCGGAACTTAGAATTTCTATTTCAAAACAAAAACATTCCTCGTAAAATCATTAATAAAACATTTAATATGAAAACAAAAAAAAACACAGAATATATAAAGCCTGACTACTAGCTTTATATACCTATTCTGTGATTTTTTTGTGAAGTATTTGGGAAAAATATATATTTTATTTTCATGATGCTAAGATATCAAACGACAAAGCAAACTACGAAATTGCGCCCAGTTGACGCGAGAGAGATACTTTTGCATTTATGTCATTAACACAAAGACACAATAGATTTTTCTGTTATTTGTCTTTCACCGGTGACCGACGCGAAATCTGTGGTATGGATTATAAAGAAACAGACATTTTTGATCAATTTACGATACAAATGAAACTTTTTTTTCAGATTACTTAGCATATCACACCTGTTTATCTGCAGTAACATTCAAATAGTCATAGAGATACAGATTTATGGCGATTTAATTCCACATTCGTTTTCGAAACCCGTAACTTACTTGTATAGAGCTGTTAGATCAGATATAATAAAAAATGGACAAGCGTTAGTTGCACGCGCATATAAGAGTCCCGTGTCATTGTACAATGTAAAAATCTTTCGAAATTAGGTATTTTGCATTGGCGTGCATTATTGAAATTTGATCAAGTTCTTTTAATGACTACCTGACCCGGCGAACTCCATACCGAACTATTCTCTCACCTGAACAACCAAATCGGTCCAGCCATTCTTGAGTTTTAGTGTGACTGTGACGAACAGCAATTGATATTTTTTATATATAAGAAGAAGAAAAGAAGAAAAATATTTAATTTTATATAATAAATAATCTTTACTTAGTAATTTATGTTATTGTTGCAATAGGGCCAAGTAAGAGATATTCATGCGATACTGTACGATGACAGATGACGGACTTATTCTCAAGCACAGCAGAATATCTATATAGAGATGCCAAATATAAAATTAAAGAAAAATTACCATTTTAAATAAGTAACCTAAAAAATAATTCGAATTGAGCGCCGCAGAATCCTTGAACTGGGGAGCCTCGCATAGGCTGCCATGTATAAAATAGTTATTCCTAAAGGGGAATAACTTTAATGTGTCCAATCATGCAACACATCTGCTCATAGCCAGAAAGGCAGATTGCAAGATTAAATGAGAAAAAAAAATCGCACGCAACAAGCTTAGACCAAGAGTCACAGAAAGTCAAGCATAAATATTTCAGTCTTAAATGCTACATCATTGCGTTATTCATTCCTGACCCAATGGTTTTTTATTACATTGTAATTGATGATTGAGTGAAATAATTTGGGTACGGAACGCTAAAAATTATTGCATGTGTTTACGTCTCTTTGATATATGGAGAAATTAGATAGAGTTGATAATTAGGAAAGTGACAGGGCAATTATTGTGTAAAGAGCACGCGCAGTGATGTGTAGCGGTTACGCATACATTGTGTTATGTGGTTGTATTTTATATATGGTGTGGTGGTGAGAGTTCTACTCACTATCATTGGCGGGTCGTAAGGGTGATTACCAAAAGCATGCGGCCGGTAGATGAGGTAATTAACCCCGTATTAAGAAACGTTTGAAGCCCATTTTTACTAATATGTTTTGTCTCTCTCTCTCTCTTACCCTTACCGACTCGGGCAAAAGAACGAGACGAAACGCATTTTACCTAAATTCGCCTTTTAAGGGGGTTAGAATACATGGTGGATGTCATTCTCATTCTACCATCTTAACATTGCAAGCACTTGTGGCACAAATAGGTTAGAGTTGAAGTTAATCCTATTTAAATTATGTATGTCTGTTTGTTTGTAATAAGTTTATTGTACTTATATAGTTGTTTCTACAAAAGCATAAAATGATGTTGCTTTATTACATACCAGATTGAAAAATTTAATACCAGAGCTGGCCACATACCTACAGAATAAATGTTGACTTCGTAAATTTAATTTCAAAGTAAGTAAGCCTACATCTACGAAATTGGCTAAAACAATATTCCCATATACCTATATGGGAATATTGTTTTAGCCATATATAACCACCTATATGCCATATATACCTATATATCCACGTAATAAAAAGAGATCTAGATTTGCGTTTGTAGTTTATAGATTGTAAAAAATTCGAACGAAACAATAAAAAAATATTGTTTGCAATGCCATATTATTATGAAAATGATCTAGATTTCATATTGTCAATGGAATGAATGAATCATAGGCTTACTTTTTCCGCGTGAATAAATGTTCGATTACCGCGAACGCATGCAAGATTGTACAGTGGGCCTACGAAAACTATACTACCCAAGGTGTAAAGTGTTTAGATACAGTTGTATACTATTCTTTGTAGCCTACTGTCCTTCGAGCGGGGCGTGGCTTCCCTGTCCTGTATTCCTATATATGTCTTTCAGTAAATTATTTTTTTCCAAGAAATTCCGATTTTTTTGAAGCGTTAAAGTAATGAAGAGTTGAGATTGCCACAGACAGGTATTCATTATAACCGGTATTAAAATCACAATTTGTGTGATTTGTCCATATATAAATAAAAAAACTTACTCCGCTGGCTCAGCGACCCGAAGTGCATATTGGCTTCAGAAACGAAATAGTGTCACAGAAAAAAAAACACAGCAGTTTACTTTGGTTTCAATATCATGACGGTTCTGAGCTATCAGAGTTGGCAATATTTCTATTTAAGTAAGATGATTTTATGAAGAAAAATAAACATTGTGTTGATATTTTCTCGCCGCCAGAGCTCTACTTAGGGCATTATTATTAATTCATGAGTGCAATAAATATTTTCATTACCGAGCAGCTGCTACCCATAATGTATTGTGCGTCTCTTTCTAACGCCGATTAGACCGCTTGAAAGTTTAACAAGTCTTTTTTCGTACAGTCGGGTGCGAAATTGTTGAATGATTTATTTTGATTGCAAAAGTTCTCAAACATTTTCAAAGAATTCACCGAGTTTCTTAAGCTGAAATATAGTTAGGGAGACGTCAAATATCCACAACTTCCAACAGGAATGAGACTACAGTCCCGAGATGCTACTTGATTTTCGTAAATATTAAGGCTATTTATTAGAAGTAACAACTATCAGATGTCGTCAAATTAAAATTAAAATTTGAAATACCTATTTTGTAGGCAGAATAATATTTCAGTCTTCTAAAACAGTTTTTTAAAACATAATTTAATTTTCCGTTGGCCTCACCACTTCCCGTTACGCTACAACACAATTTTAATTAACTTCTTAACTCTTATTCTCGTGAAGTTAAAATGACTTACTATTTTAGGCTCAAAGATACTCGTTTAAAAGTGGTTACTCCGAAAGCCCGAACGAACCCATCCAAAGTCATCATAATTAATTGTAATCCTCCCGGCTAAGTGCCATAAACCACTGACTTGGAGTTCTCTGCTCTGAAATCTGAAAATTATAAGTATCTAACTTATAAAATCCCAAAAACGTTGTATTTTTGTAGTTTATTTTCAATACGAATTTATTTTGAATTCGTAATAGTTACTTTTTTTTTATAATATTATGTCTGTCGTAGGATCATTGTAGTACCTATCTGTTGTCGTAAGCATGTGTTTCTCTTATGTATGATGCAGTTTGGGGATATGTGAAACGATTAAAAAGTATATTATAGAAGACCCAGAATATGATTTGTTATTGGTCCAAACTGCCAAAAAAAAGTCAGAGGTCATGGGAAGACTTTCCTCGCCTCAGAAGTTAAATTATGTCAACACTCGAGATAATTGGATTGATGAAAATTAAAATTGCCACTTGAAGTAAATTTATTCCATTTCAGTATTTCACGTATTTTTTGTCAAACTCTAAACTGTAAGACGAATCGGGAAGAGAATTAATTTCTCTCTGTCATGGAATTATGTTTACCTATTTTTACAATTGTGTGTGCGAATATACCCAAGTGCGTAAGTGGAGCGGATCGACAATCAAGCAAGTCCGTAATGAAACAATTTCTGTGCGTCGTACCGTCGCATAATGTTTTCATCGCTGTCACTTATATTTTTTTTCCGAAGCCGAGGCGCCTCGTTTACCTCATTATACACCATGTTGTACAAAATTCTAATCTTCATTGCGTGTGGCATTAACACCCATGATTTGCCTTAGTTGCTATTGCTACTACTTGTATAGACTAGAAAATCATAATGCAGTGTTGTTGCCGGATTAAGATTAGATCATACCTCTCTTCGCGTGGAGTGTAAAGACAACTGAGGAACAGAAAGAGGTCTCAGATTACTTGATAGCAATAGCATTCCTAAGGAGTTGACGTCTGAAAGGTGACTGAACATAATATTCATAATGCAAAACCATAACTCAAAAATATGTCTTTAATTCATAGTTCTTTTTTCTCGTTGTGTCTTTTGACTTCTAAATTTTGCGCGTCCAGTACATAAGCGGGATTATTACTAAATTTAAAGTAATAAAATTTTGCAGCGCCACCTCTTAGCAAAAAAAGAACAAATTATTTTTCTTATGTAATGTGAGCTTATGATTGAACCATCACTGACAATCTAACCTATGTGTCCTAAATTATAGGAAGTCATATCGAACTCATACCTTACTCACTGGTATTTCTAAAGAAGAACTGCATAAGCTTCAGAACATCACCTGGTGCGAAGTGTTTATAGTCAGGGTGCGCTGCTCCAAATAAAGTCATTGCAACAAAATATGGCTCATGGACTCTTCTGCTTTTGCACATGCTCTACATTCGGGGTTTTTGACAAGCCAATCAATCAACGACAATCCTCTTCATTCTTGTTTCAGAAGTGACTGTGTCGTACCGACGAGGCCTGCCCGTGATCACAGTGCCGCTGCCTTCACGTCGGGAGCTATGCCGGTTTACCCTGCGCCCTGTTTCGCAGACCGTTGGAGATCTATTAGAACAGGTACATGTTTTGTCTTCTTCTTCTTCTTCCTAGCGCTTTTATGGTTGCAGTGATCCCGATTTTCAGCATCCTTTGTGGTGAGGCCATTAGCATGCATATTCTGTGCCGCGATGCTAACCAGCACTTTTTGGGTATGCCTCTTCTACCAGGCTACGGAGGAGGCAACATGGCCAGACAGACGAGGAGGTGAAAGGTGATAATAGTACCTCTTGACTCATTAATATGTATCTGCAATTCTGTACTAATATAATGAAGACACTAGTAGGTACAGGGTCAATTGATCTTGTAACCCACACGATATGAATTAATATAATAAAGCTGAAGAGTTTGTTGTTTTAAAGATTGTAACTCCATGTGAATCTACCAGACGGATAAGTACTTTTTTTCGTAAGTACTTTAATCTTTAAAAAGAGCACAAAAATATCACGTACGGGTTAAGCCGCAGGGCCCAGCTTGTCGTATTTTAAAAGTAATTTATTCATTCTTCATAGCTTCTGAGAAAACATTTCATCAAGAAACAATCTACAGAACAGCATTTTTCCACATAATTGCTTAACAGTATAAAAGCAAAAAAGTTGTTCCATTATTATTTCTAAAATTTTTAATAGCTTATTATAAAGTTGGTAGCCCCAAAAGCGTACGGACGTACAGTCAGCATAATTAACGACGTCAAGTACAGTCGTTTTGACAAATTACTTTTGTATTTCTGCAAAGGGGTAGGTCGAGTTACGTCTGGTCTGCAACTTTATTGTTTTGCGTTGGCTGCAAATTTTTTCTCTGCTGCTATTAAATTACGTCAGTAAATAAGTACATTTGCATCTTTTTATAACATAAGTTTTTTTTAAATCAATGTTACTGTTGGGTCTATATAATTTAGCAGTGAGGCAGTTTTGAATCAATGATACCAGAGCATTCGAGGTCAATTTACTTTGTGATCTATCTAATTAAAATAATATCATCTTTTCGAGCAAAAAAGGAATTTTTAAAATAGTTTAAGTAATAATCGAGAATGCTAAGCGACAACCAACATTTTTCTAAAATCTGTCGAATTGAGATTCTGAGATGTATGGTTGATTATCCTATTCTTCTAATATTATAAACGCGAAAGTTTGTGTGGATGTTTGTTACTCTTTCACTGGAAAACAGCTGAACCGATTTGGCTGAACTTTGAAATGGAGATTGTTTAGATTAGACCATGGAACAACACATAGGCTATATTTTATCCTGCTTCCGTAGTCTAGTGGTTAAGACGTTTGCCTGTAGACACGTGGGTCGTGGGTTCGGTTCCCAAGGGAAGCATACTCTGTTCAGTTGTTTTCAGTTTGGTTAGGACATTACAGGCTTGAATCACCAGATTGTCTGATAATAAAGATGATTCCGTGCTTCGGAAGGCACGTTAAGCCGTTGGTCCCGGCTACCATCTGGTAGCCGATAAAGGAACCACATTAGAGGCCGAGAGGCGGTTCCGAGGAACTCTGACACCAGGGCGTGCATGGTCGATTGACCGTGACGCCTACTCGAAATGATGATGATGATCCCGCAATTCCCACGAGATTGGAGCCCCGGGCAACAGCTAGTGTATAAATAATTTATTTCGTAGGTGAAGGCTGAAGACCGCGGTGTGGAACGGGCAACAGCGCTCGCGGCCGACGAACGCGTGCGCATCGCAGCCAGCGACACGGTCGAGTCCCTGCTGGAGAGCGACTTCCGGCTGATCATCAACGACACAGAGTACTACGTGAAGAGTCCGCCGCAGGTGGGAACTGTGATTTGTTTTTACTAGAGGCCCATGTAATATGCAAGGGTGGAACATCCGAACATTTTTTTTTCTTTTTTTTTTAAATGTGTTATTTTTTCTTAATAACCGGTAATGATGCAATTCGGATGCATGTATCACGGGTTCCGTTGGTCCGTAACCTCTTTGGAATGCTTACCTCCGTTTGCGCACGTAGTTCCTAATTCTATGAGCGAACCCAAGTAAAGGGGTTGTCTGAAAAAAAAAAAAACTTTTCTATTGCGATCCTTTTTGATTTGAAGCTTAACATATTTTTTACCTTTTTCATTATTTGTTCTTAAAGCGGCAATGGAAATCAGTACCTATATAATATTTTATAATTTCAATCGTGTATCAATTTAGTTTTATAGGGATAATAATCAAGTAAGGTAAATAGTGTAACGAAAAATATGAAACATAGAAAAGAGTATTTTAATTACTAAATTTCACAAGAATCAAATTCCATACAAAATTTAGTTTATACGAGAGTTTCCAGCGCAGTCATTATTATAATGAGATTCCAAGTGCAGCGCCAAAGTATATTCAAATGTAAATAAACACGCTAAACACAAGTACAACGTCACATATGCAAGTACAAACGGACAAACAAGGCGCAATGAGCTTGATTAGCTGTTTGTGTTTAGCAAATGTTCTAATTGTCCTTAACTAACCTCACCACGATCAATGGCGCCAATGACCAACCATCTTATTTCTGTATACATTTCAAGTACTTACCAAGTTAAGAGTACATTGCCTGCTTCCGCCACCAGTTGGTTCATGCAAACTACTGTTGGCAGGCCCCTACCCACTTCTGCTAGTCCCAGCCTGTCCGTAGTTTGCACCCATCACAACCTTTGCGACACGTGTTTTACCTCTACATGAGGAATTCTCAGTCACCTTCCTGATTATTTAAAAATATTTAAAATACAAACCTACCTAGAAAAATTAATTTATCTTTCTGTAAGTGATATTATCAGAAATGCTCGGGCAACTTTTTGCTAGTATCCTTAAGAACCAAATCTAAAAACGGCCACTTTTGACACTTTTTGTAAAGGTTTCTAAAGCGGATATTATTTTAATGATTTTCGAGGTTCTGTAATAATGTAACTTAAGGATATTAGCAAAAAGTTGCTCGAGGATTTCTGATAATCTCATCTACAGAAAGATCTTTTTTTTTGTATTTTCAAGGTCGCTAGCGCTGGTAGCAGCCTCAATGTAAAGTTACCTATTTAAAATTTAAATTTAAATGAATTTCTTTATTCTGATTTTGTCCTGAGTTATATAAACAATCCTATTCTAAGGTTAGTAATAGTAATATACACGATACGTTAGATATACTCAGAATATACACAGTCAGTAATTCCTGTATACTTATAGTCCTATGAGAGATTGCAGTTGTGCCTCCTAGAACCAAACGTACAAGGAGAACTGACCTTAGCAAGAAGCCACAAAAAGAAAAGAAGAAATTAGACTGACATTTTTTTTGGCATTTTGTAAAAAATGGAACAATTTTTTTATATAGCCTTTATGGTCCAACTGCTGGGCAAAGGCCTCCCCTCTTGTCTTCCTATTGCGTCTCGGTCAGTTCTGAGGAAACACCGATAAAGAACTCATATTATAATCTAACTACAACATAGAACTAACAACAAGAACGTGAGATAATAATAATGCACATATAGACCTCAACGCTGCACACCTATCCACAATGGCTATTAATTAACCGAAGCAGTTAATTGCGGTTCGACGCGCTCACTCCTACTATGCCGTATTTATGAGAACCGTTAAGCATGTGTTTGAATCCAATATGAGCTTATAAATCTTCGATTTGGTTTATTTGTTGTTAGTATTATTGATACCTACTCACCGTTGTAGTTAGAAGTAACTGAAATAGAAGAAGTAAAATTTTAAAAGTTCGCCAAATATTGCATCTAAATAACGTTTTAGACGCACCTCACCTTAAGCTGGTGAATAACTGACGGGTGGTAGGGATATTGAATAAAATATATCTTTGAACAGATGCGATACCACGCAAGACAAATGATACATACAGTTAATATTTTGTACTGTATTTAAAATTGAGATAGGATCGTTTAATGATGATTTAAAGCACAATAGGATACGCCATTTAAAAAAAAAAGAACTACTTAAATTATTCGATAAATAAACGATGCATAATATCCTCGCTCATAGACTAGCAGTTAAAGATACAATGTTAAAAGGCATTGTCAATTATACATTTGATTCGACTTTGACGACAATTCATATCTCTTATTTTTAACTTTCTTTCCCTTACCTTAGCCCTTAGCTTAGACTTAACAGTATAACCGAACAAAATGTTTAAACTGGGATTTAGTAAAAGTTCTTAATCCAGTCATATAAAATCATTTGAAGGAACAAAGTTAGACTTCATTACAAAGTTAGAAAATTTTCTTCCCAAGAGGCCCATTCCAGTTTTATCCTCCAACAAAATATCAGTCGAATTCCGCCTTAATAGCCAATAATGTCATCAAACGGAAATTTTGTGGCTTCAATCCGATTTCAGGTGAATCATTGCTTCAGATAACTTTTATGTAGGTTGTTCGAAATATTTTGTGAGAGAAAATTGTAGAGGTATATAGAAAATGTGTTTAAAACTTATGATCTGATACACTTTAGATAGATAGGTAAGGACGCTGCAGATAATTTAATGTAGGTTTTGTCATATCTTAAGTCGCTCATTCCAAGGGATGTAACAGAATTCCAAGCAGGTAGACCTACGGGAAAGATATTGTACGTAGAATATATATTTAGAAATTTTGAAAATAACAACGCAATGATATTTACAATCTGATAAGCTCAAACTGTCTTTGCTTGCACCAAATTTACCCTCAAATTGAGTTAATAATTACAAGATTCATTTAAAGTTGAGTCAGCACTTTAGACTGAGCCATTCTATTGTTCTGGTAATGTGTCGTGTAGGACTTAGCAGAAACACTTTAGTGGAGCCTGAAAGCGCTTTATTGGAACGTTCCTAAAAGCTATCAATTTTCACCGATCACAATTTCCGGTCCCCGTTTTAAACAAGAGATTATTGCAACTATCACTTTTAATTTAAAACAAATAATCTAAGAGAGAATTGCGCGATTTAAAATATTTTTATTTAAAATCAAACTCTCGACTAAATTTGTCAGAGATGATCAACTCAACTCCTTTCGAACTAACTGCTATTTTTTTTTTCTTCTTTATATTGCAAACCAGCTTACAATTTTTGATATCATTGCAGAAAACAAATGCATATAAACGTATAGAATAGAAAAATATAAGAATTTAACCTTAAATAAAGCTTAAAGTGTTACTAATATTGGCAATAGAACCCAATTCAATAGTTTCGCACAGTTTGTGGTCGATGCCTTTCAATGCCCGCTTGCAATTTCGATGTCTGTGCAGCAGACATGTAAACAAACGAAAGCTAATCCTAGTTGAGCCAACGTGTCGGTTTTGGTTAGTGCAGTAATTGAAGTATCGATCAGTTAGGTTTGTGAGAGTACCTACTACAATATCTGTTTATTTTCTAAATCGAAAAGAACATAATTCGCTAATTTTTTTATTTATTTTACTGCATTACTTACAAATGTAAATAGTGGACTTAAAGCTATAAGCTTTTTCTAGTGAAGTTATTCGAAGGACTGTCTAATTCTGTCTAATATTTTCGATATATTCCTTACAAATTTAGAGAAAATTAACCAAATTATTATTTTTTTTATAAATGTCTGAAAAATCTAACCATGGTAATAAAACGCCTAAGTCTAAGGTTTTTATGATCGTGCAAAAAATATTCAGCCTAAAACAACAATTATAATAATAAAATAAATAACTAACAACATACCTACTTCATATCTACAAAGTACAGATCTTTTACATTAAGATTCTTAAATACTCATTTAAAAGAAAAAAATAACTCCTGGTAATACAACAATAAATTATTTCGAAATATAAAGAAGCTTTGCTCCACCTTAATTCTAGATATATAAAATTCTATTTATATAGATTAGAAAAACATTAGTTAGATAAAGACTTTAAAAGGCAAACCAGCAAATCACGATAGAAAGCTTTTGAGCGAATAATGTGCGTTCTTACCACTAGGTTACAAGGGTTATACAATAGACTATGTACAAAGAATTTTAGACCGTAAGATTAAGGCCTTGTGAGTGATTTAATTTAAATGTAAAAATTCATAATCGTATTCAACTTCGGAGGAAAATTTGCGGATGAGCTGACACGCCTAATAATTTGAAAAGGGCGACAATTCATCCTCGGATGAGATCTTAAGTCTACTCCAGGCATTATGGATATTTGAAATGTGCCACATATGTACGAGTTACAAGCGTCTGTGTAATTTGTGACGTAGCACAAAAATAATAATAATAATCGTGACACTTCAAATGTAAGCAATTTGCAAAGCTAACTAAACAGAAAATTAACTTACTTCTTAAACTTTCTTCAAACGCGGCATAAATTTTGACCCCCGAAGAAAAAGAGAAGCATTATTACATGTTGATGATTTTTGAATATTATATTCTTAGGCAAGACTTAATTGAAAAATTCGGTTTACTCGTTAAATGACTGTCGCTTTTCGTAATGAGCTTCCAATATCCCAGATGGCGCTAGTTGTAATTCCTAGTATGTACATATTACGTTCATGATTAAAATGGTGGCGGTCATGTGTGTCTCTCGTTCACTCAATATAGCGCGTGAGCGAGAGGACTGCAAATTTCAATCACTTAACAAATGATAGAGTACTTGTACTTTAACAACTGTCAAACCGCTACCCACAGGTCCTGACATCTAGCATTTTTAAGAGACCTCATTGTCATTCATGGTTTTAGTAAATTTTAGTTCATATATCTACTTGGACAAAATAACACTGATTGTTCAAATGACTTACGTCATAATTTTACAAATTTCTCATCATATTTTTATCATGGACTGACAAATTTCACAGCCATTATTTAAACAAGAATCTTGTTTTTAAATTTGGACAAAGCACTATGAAAAGGTTCCTGAATACTTTTTAAATCGTTGTGATTAAAAGGTTTTAGGCACTTTCCAACAGGTGAAAATGGAAAACTGCAATACTAAAGTTCTTCTTTTGGCGCCACTTAATTACTGATGAATTGCTGTAAGCTCCTTAAATCGACTCTAAATAAGTGTTTAAAGTCAACTTATCATTTATTTGCCTTTGTTTTTATCAAGATATTTTCAGCTTCATTTTCGCAATGCTTTATCCAAAATTGTATATGAGTACATGATTCTTGTATTTATCCTACAGCTTGTAACTATGTTAACATTTCATAATATTAAATATACATATTAAACATGCAACTATATCTAAGATTTTAAATGCGAATTCAGAAGTCAGCTCGGCAAAAATGGTGTTTATACATCTTACTGAATACCACATACAAAATATTTTACAAAATGGCAATGAAACCTGACAACACCTTCAGTGGCGAAGGTCTGGTCCTCACAAATGAGCTAGAATCGACTCGCTTAGAAGAAATTGGCAATGGAAATTAGGATAAAATGGTATTTCTCTGTTTTTCTGAAAGATATTTTGAAGGACGAAAAAACAAGAAAATTAAATATTTTGTGCATAATGTGCATATTACTACATAAAAAGTGATTGAATCGGAGTTTATTAACAGCTTGAAACCTTTATAAACATTTTGTTGTGGAGCCACAAAAAATTGAAATGTCATTATTTTTATTCCATATAATCTGAGAATTTTTCTTCAAAGTCAGCTATGAGGACCATTTGCATCTCTACCATTATTTTATTATGCAGAAAGGTTTAATAATATAAAGAGAAAAAAAAGCCCGCCTTTTATTTAATTGAACCTTTAATCTGGCATACATAGATTATGCAAAAAGTAGCTAAGGTAGTGTTAGTTTAAAACCGACATGTTAGTCATGAAAAACAACTAATCAAATCTTTAATAGTTTAATTTTAATTATTAAAAAAAACATACCTACAAATTGATTTAATCAAGTACATTACATGTTACGAAAAAACAAAAAACAAACTTTGAGGAAAAAATCTATCGAGCACCATTGACTACTAAATATGCATTGAAATTAACATTTAGAAAATGGAATTAAATGACATCACATCTTCTGCTTTGCTTTTCATTTGCCTGCATATAATTATAAAAAAAACTAGCTTGCGCCCGCGGCTTCGCCCGCATGAATTTCTCGTGTATGCGAAATTTCAGGAAGATTGGTTCAGTAGATAGGGCGTGAAGAGTTAACAAACAAACAAACAAACAAACAAACAATTATACAAACTCACTTTCGCAATTATAAATATTAGTTGGGATACTAATGTAGGCATATTATGATTCCATCGTAAGCCAAATGTATTTCACATTTAAAAGAATACAAAATGGCTACTCGAATAAAACACAAGCGCAGGTTTGCATTATGTTAAAAAGAAATAAATTCTTCAATGCGCTTGTTATTTTGTCTTTTAAAGTACATTACTAATTGGCAAGTGCAAGACTAACAAAAATACAGTAAACAAGAAGTTATTATAATAAATCAATTTGAAATTCACTTGATTAAAAAAGACTAGATTTCTTACAACTACAAACTAGATAGGTAAATTGATTTTTTTTTCATAACAGATGACCACTCCGATTAGCTATATGTATGTATATAGATTTTTTTGGTTTTTGTATTTAAGATCAATATTGGCACTGTCTAAAAAAAATAATTTTATGAAAGAGGTTTCGTTAGTTTAATAAATATAGGAAACATTTCTGAGCAAAAATCTAAAAACTAAAGTTTGTGCTGAGAACTCACTGTTATACTAATTTTAAATAATTAGTCAAATAAAAACTATTTTTTCATACAACTTGTACATTTTGCTAAATAAATTTATTTTATCTAAATAAATAAACATTTAATTTAAGAGATTGAATCTCAAATGTACTAAAATTTGAAAACTACAATTGATTGAGAACCAAAGCTATTAATCCAATTTATGCTATAAGACGTGGCAATAAGGTCTAAATTTTGGGCCCAACTTTCTAAAACTGAGTCTGATATTGAATCTTAACAACAAATATCTCCTAATAGTTGAACAATCTTATTTATAAGCTATAAAACCGCTATGCAGTCTTAGTAAAGAGAATCAAAAGGAAGTGCCCATCAGCTCTTATATCAATTAATGCACATGTAACAACATAATCTATGAACAGGCCGTAAAACTAATAGCCAGAGTGGCTGACTTTAGGATATTTTTTGACTCGGCATTGTAGCGTTTCATCTCATGCCAACTTCGCAAAAAGCCAACATCTCATAACAACACTTTTGAAGACGCTACTGTGTTATTACGGTTTCTTGTGTTAGGTAAGAGAAGTAGTCAATATGCGAGGTTGACATTTTGCGAGTAGTTGATATTTTAAAAGTTTGACAAATGAGAATGATCCATTATCCATCTCGTTTCATTTATTATGGTATCTACGCAAAATGCTCGTCCCAATAATCGTCGGCACAATGGAACACAGCTTTAATTTCAAAAATATTTTTAAACAAAAACAAAATCGTTCACTGACTAACATCAGCTTCACACTAAACCAAATACCGCCTTACTTGAATCGACGCGTCGACGTCAGCCAATATTACGTTATCTTCATCTTTTTGCTGGTTTCCTCTAACATGTCCTTTATTTTGGAAAGGGGAGAGCGTTTATCATCCCCACCCTTCACGTAGGACGTTGGCAAGTGGATCTGAAGGGGATCCCGGAGGCGGGCTAAGTCTTTTTCTAATTTGTCTATCTGTAATACAAAAATTGTAATTGTCATTTAATTGTCAATAATTGAAAAATATATGTAGCGCAATTTTTTTAATAGTTTTAGAACTAATTTGAATTAAATATTGATTAATTTGAAATATCTCGCAATATCGACCAATTGATAAAACAACAACTCAGGTGAATTTTTTTTGCTTCGCTTTGCCAAGATAAATGATAAAAGTTATAATCCATCATATTACTTAGTGTTTTTTGGGTTTATACGACAGCTTACGATAATAAAAGAAAGTAGAAACTTACTTCATCTTTCAAATGATTGTAGTGGTTGATATCGAGACCTATCTTCTTGGCCTTTTTGTGCAAAGTCAGCAAATGTTGTCTATCCTTCACATCGGGCAATACGTATTCCTGAAATAATAAAAAATAAATTAGGTAAGTATGTAATTAATTTCCCTTAGTCCCATTTATGCTTGAATTATTATTTTTCAATTATAATATTTTTATTATTTAAAACTCCTTTATTTGTCTTTCTCTCTTTTTTTTACATTTTTAAATATTAATTATATAAACAAATAACATTTAAAAATATAAGAAAAGGGGCACCCATCGGCAGCGGAGTGAAGACCCAAGCTGCAGGTGGTCAGGGCTCCAAAGTGAGGAATCTTCTCACAATGCGGGCCGTATCCAGAAGTATTTGTGTTTTGACCAAACTTATTTAAATTATTATTATTCAAATCTATAAACAACATTAAAAAAAAATAGTATCTTACCTGCTTAGTCAACACGAAATAAGCGTAGCAAGCCATCGCGGTGCCGTAGGTGACGAAGTAAGTGACGGGCTCCATGATGTCCCACGAGTACTCCCACCAGGTGAGCCGCGCCAGCACCCCGAACTGGACGCCCATGAGGCTGAGGCCCACCCAGGTCAGCGCTGACGTCTTGCGACTAGTCTCCACTTCGAGCGAAAGGCGTTTCTAGAATTTTTTTTTTTTTTATATATTTTCAAATTTATGTACTTGGAAATCTATGAGTGAGGCCTATGTCCAGCAGTGGACGTTTTGTGGCTGATATGATGATGATGATGAAGTTTATGTACACAGAAAAATTTTTCAAAAGAAAAGAACATAGAATAATGAACATTAGTACAAGGGTGCTGCTTATTTCTAAAGAAATCTCTTCCAGCAGACCCAAGAGAGGAAACAAGAAGGGTAACAGGCGTGTACTAGAATATTATAATATAATAAACATACATACATACTTAAATAAATATATATACCATATAAATACAAATATACTTACTTAGGCTAAATATACATTTATTATGCTGAAGAAAGATAATAATCCTATATGCGTTTCTTGAAAACACAAAATACACTACTGCTATTTGCTGCCTAGCTGGGCGTGCGTGTTCGTAACGATAGCGCGCGTTAAGCGACGGTGATTGCGCGGTCTTGCTTGGATTGTTCACCATTAGTGGCATTTCTATCTTGAGCTCCACCGTGCATCGGATAGCGCATTAAGCCGTTGGTCCCGGCTGTCATCACTAGATTGCAGTGGTTAGGCTATTTCAGATACCTTGAGACCTGAAAAATCTGACACACTGTCAGATTCTTATCTAGAAGATATTAATGAATCTTCGTCTCGCTTGTGATCTCGGTAATATGTCTTAGATAGTTCGAAAGATGTTTCTCAGCGAATTTTAAACTTTTCCCAGAATTATAGTCTTATTATTTTAAAGCTCAGTAAAGGCAACTTTCCGACTTGGATGCTGTAGCGACTGCGTCTAATTAACATTCCCCGGACTTGTTTCAACTTTTCTTTCCTTTTTTATTTTAAGTTCGGCTACTGACTTCTTTGTTGATATTTGAGTTTAAAAAAATGTCCAAAAAACTTTGGGAATAGAAATTTTTCGAACTTGATCAGCCCTGAACAAAATGTTTAAAAAACTGGTGCTCCTAAGCAGAAATATAAACGTGAAGAGACGCTGAAGGCTGTGAGTATAAAAATCCACGTTTAGGACAGAAGCAACTAACGGTCAAAAGACGACTTTGTGACAGAAGGTAGGTTAGGTTATGGTTATACAGTGACCTTAACAGTGAGCGAGCGAGCGAAGCGAGCGAGTGTCAGACTTGGTGACAGAAGCAAAACAAATTTTGCTGTGCAATCAGTAATTTTGATATGTATTTAGGTTATTTTTGCATACAAAAATTGTTTTTATTGATTTGCGTTTAAATACTACCCATAAAATAAGTTAAATAATAACATCACAGTATGTAGTATCGTTATCGGAAAGCCTTCGTTATAACAGGTAGATCGGATTTAAAATATGTATGGCTATCGCTAAACCTTTGTCGTAACAAGTAGATGAGAGAAAAAAATATTTTGGGCTGTATGGCTGTTTCATGAAAATTGGGACCTACCTATAGTAGATCCCAATAATCGACATGAAAAAGCATGCTGCACGGCTTCGTAATACACATAACACAGGCTGAATGGACAGGACTTTTAAAAATAACGACTGTATTTAGATTAATTCCTTGCGAAATAAATCATTCATTCATCCGGTCTCTGAAGCGCAGAGCTAAATTTTCATCCTGTAAATAACTACCAAAACGTTCGGATTTGTTGATTTCCCAAAACGGTTTTATTAAAATCTAATAACGTCACTAAACAGTGAGTTTGGCTGCGGACATGCAAATTCTATTTAACTGACATGAATGACTGTGTGGCTAAGTTGGATTATGTAGTAGATGTAGGATTGGCTTATTTTTTAACCATTCTTATTATATTTTATTATTAAATCACTGTATTTTATTCAATTTTCATAAATCCATGGTCTGCTCGCCGTAGAAATATCAGTATTTATTTAGGTTCTCATCAGTCGATTTTAGCTATATTGTTATAAGTCCCATGGATCTCTCATCATTACTCTTAGGATATATTCGGAAATAAATAACAATACTATTATATTTACCCTAGGTCATAAAAATTTCTTTAATAAGTACAACTTTTTTGCCTGCATTAAATATTTCTGTATGATATTTTTCCCGGGCGGCTGTGACATCCCATCAATCAATGGACTTCCATCCATCGATCATATGAATTGACTCGGGATTTGAAGAGATTTACTTTTATTGATTTACCTATACCGCAGATAATAGTACTACTATATACGCAAAGAGATGTGCATATAGGAATTTTTCAATGTATAACAACAATATCATGGTACCCGTATCATAGTACATTAGCCTTGTCGTATCCGCCTTACTCGTAAAGATAAACTGGTCTCTCTTCCCGTGTCCGTTGTGAAAGGTTAGTCTAAATTAAATTTACCCAGAAAGACGAAGAAAATCTTCTTCTTCTTCTCTTATATACTAAAATTAATTGTTGTTCGTTAGTCTCGCTGAAACCCGAGAATGGCTGAACCGATTTGATTAATTTTGGTCTTGAAATATTTGTGTAAGTTCAGGGAAGAAATAAGTGGATTCAGGCGGTACGGAGTTCGCCGGGTCAGCTAATTTATAATTAAAAACCCGTGCGAATATTTTGTGTCTCGCTATTCTTAAAAATTCAATAACGCAAATCAAATCATAATACCTTAAAGCCAAAACTCATTATAAAATGTCTCCTAACATAGCTTCAGTTAATCACAGGATGAGTCATTACCATGAGCTCGAATATTCATATGCAAGGCTCCGCTTTTGGCTTACCACAAATTAGACACGGGACAACCCACAGGCAAGCTTGACAATATTGCTGGCGTGAGCCGAATATAGGGGCATGATTTTAGTTTAGGAATTGCGAAGACCAAAAGTTTGGATGCTTGTACTTTCAGTTGTTATTTCTGGTGATTTTGTTACTTGAGTGAACTAAAATTCATTTATTTTTAATGATGCAATGATCAAAACAAGAATTAATTACCCTTTCGATGACACCAACATCTCTCGCCGTAGATAATGAGACTGCTATTGCTGTCTTTCTTCCTCTTCATCGGTCCTGACTACTGATGCACGTGACCACATATGTGCTTCCAAGTTATGGGATCACCAGTGTTAAGGACTGTTCTATAGATGCTGCCCCCGGCAGCTCTTTTCACGCTGTCCACCCATCTGGCTGGAGGCTTTCCCCTAGTGCGCTTTTCTTCAGTTATTCCCAAAAAATTTTTTTTTTAGACAATGGCTATATTGTCTTTTTTGTGTCCACCAAATATATATACAAAATAAAATCACGTCCGTGTTCTACTTGAAGGCGACAGTGTTTCAGGTTTTTTTCATTTATTTTCCTTCCTTGCGATGACAAGCAACATAGCGAAAATCTGCAACGAAAATGGATTGATGCGGGTTTGTGGTAGGCGTGGTCTTTCCATGACGACGACTTATATTTGCTAAAATACAATTACAGGTACATGTACTTATTCTTGCTTTATCATCATCATCATTTCGTGAAGGTATCACGGTCAATCGACCACGCACACCCTGGTGTCAGAGTTCTTCGGAACCGCCTCGCGCCCTCTGTCGTGGTTTCTATACCAGATGGCGACCGAGATCAACTTAACGTGCCTTCCGAAGCACCGAATCATCTTTATTGTCAGACAGTCGTGCGATTCAAGCCTGCAATGTCCTAACCAAAGTAGCTTAGTGGTACGCGTACCTTTAATAATAATAATAATTCTTTATTTTATCCATAGTCAGTGTTAGTAACAATGTTCTTAAAAACTATGTTAGTAATACATTATTATCCAATTTATTTAGCTTAATAATTTTCATTTATTCAAATGTAAATAGGCCCAATGTTTAAGTATGGGCCCGTCCGCCCTGCCAGCAATAATAGTGAGAAGGCTGTTGGCGCTAGTGCTACCCTCTTTCGCACGATGGCTTGGATCACCTTAGTAATGTTATGGCTCGTTAAGCAAATAAGCGCTTGTCTGGGACTTTAGTTGGTCGCCGTCACTAGTTGCGTGTGACGATTTGGATTGCTCTACAAAACTAAACAGAATAGAAACTTTTTCATGTGCCTTTAGGCCGTCTGAAAAACAAGACAGTTTTAACCCGAACCTAGATCATGACCCTATTGGTCTGGTTTTCCGTTTCGGTCAGACGACAGCCGCTCCATAGTAATAATATATTATACTATGGAGCGAACTAATAAAACCTACCCTTAGCTCTGTACCCCTAGTATGAGATTTTATAAACGCGATTTTGTATGACAAACCTGTACAACCAGTACTGGCAGATATTAAGCAACTAAGAAATTCTATACAAAAAAAGCAAAGTACCATAAAAAAGTCTGCGTTTATAAAATCTCATACTAGGGGTACTGAAGCTGAGGATCTAATCTGGATACACTTACAGTACACAAATTAAATATTTCTCTAGGAATGTTTTATCCCATGTCTGAAAAATTTAATTATTTATTATTTTAAAATACATGCTCGGACGATAATGTATTAAAATAGAAACTAAATTTAACTTGAAAGTAAAGTGTTATTTGTATTCAGGACAAAATGCAGCGTTAAATTATCGAAGTGCTGACAGGTTCACCTTTCCAAACAACTCAGCGTACCTTCGGGAATCCTCGAGAAATAATATTACCCTTCGACCTGACCCTACCCTTTTCAAGCATAAGTTTGAATTAGACTAGTAAATAACTGCACGATGGTTGTTTCTATACTCGAAACAGAAATTAATTAAAATTGTTTTAATACGATTTTTTTGACATACTAGAAAGACAAATAATTTAATACAAAATGCACGATTGGTTTTTCATAATGTGTGATTTTAAGTCGGAATTAAGGGCGTACAAGTTTGAAGAAAATATTTTTTCATATTGAAAGCCTCCATAAATCTCCACAGCTTATTAAAAAGAATATATATTTTTCCTCATTTCAGGAGCGCCTTAGTACCGAAGAGATTACCCGCCTCTCCGATGTGAGGAATCTGGTGAACCAGCTGTACGAGGCCCTCAATGTGAGAGAGCATCAGATTCGGAAGGAGAGGGACCTGCGCGCGCAGCTGGAGAAACTGTCCACTGAACTTCAGCCTTTGGAAGAAGTGAGTCCTTTCCCGAGGGTTCTGACTCCATGGGAATTTCGGGAATTTATTAATAGAGTGGCTAAAATGTACATAAAATTTTCAATATGCTCAATCGCCACTCATGAATTTTGGTAAGGATGTAAGCAACAAGAAATTACCAATGTTATTCACTACGAGTATACGCTCGCTTACAATTTAAGTCTTAATTTCAATTTATTTTTATATTTTGAATGTTTATTGATTTATTTATACAACTACTCACTACACTTACAGTTTCCCAAAACGTGTAGTGAGTTAGGTACCATAATGTTGATGTTCTAAAGAATATTTCGTACTGTCTGCTTCAGATTTTTATACTCACAGCCTTCAGCGTCTCTTCACGTCTATATTTCTGCCTAGCACTAGATTTTTAAACATTTTGTTCAGGGCTGATCAAGTTCGAAAAAATTCTATTCCCAAAGTTTTTTGGACATTTTTTTAAACTCAAATATCAACAAAGAAGTCTGTAGCCGAACTTAAAATAAAAAAGGAAAGTAAAGTTGAAACAAGTCCGGGGAATGTTAATTAGACGCAGTCGCTACAGCATCCAAGTCGGAATGTTGCCTTTACTGAGCTTTAAAATAATAAGACTATAACGCTGGGAAAATTTTAAAATTCACTGAGAAACATCTTTCGAACTATCTAAGACTTATTACCGAGATCACAAGCGAGACGAAGATTTATTAATATCTTCTAGATAAGAATCTGACAGTTTGTCAGATTTTTCAGGTCTCAAGGTATCTGAAATAGCCTAACCACTGCAATCTAGTGATGACAGCCGGGACCAACGGCTTAATGCGCTATCCGATGCATGGTGGAGCTCAAGATAGAAATGCCACTAATGGTGAACAATCCAAGCAAGACCGCGCAATCACCGTCGCTATCGTCACGAACACGCACGCCCAGCTAGGCAGCAAATAGCAGTACCACTGTCTTCCACAATATATTTAATTGTATTTTGTGTTTTCAAGAAACGCATATAGGATTATTATCTTTCTTTAGCATAATAAATGTATATTTAGTCTAAGTAAGTATATTTGTATTTATATGGTATATATATTTATTTAAGTATGTATGTACTTATGTATGTATGTTTATTATATTATAATATTCTAGTACACGCCTGTTACCCTTTTCTTCTCGTTTCCTCTCTTGGGTCTGCTGGACGAGATTTCTTTAGAAATAAGCAGCACCCTTGTACTAATGTTCATTATTCTATGTTCTTTTCTTTTGTATATTTTTCTGTGTACATAAATTTCATCATCATCATCATATCAGCCACAAAACGTCCACTGCTGGACATAGGCCTCCCTCATGGATTTCCAAGTACATAAATTTGAAAATAAATAAATAAAATAAATATTTTTTTTTTCTAGAAACGCCTTTCGCTCGAAGTGGAGACTAGTCGCAAGACGTCAGCGCTGACCTGGGTGGGTCTCAGCCTCATGGGCGTCCAGTTCGGGGTGCTGGCGCGGCTCACCTGGTGGGAGTACTCGTGGGACATCATGGAGCCCGTCACTTACTTCGTCACCTACGGCACCGCGATGGCTTGCTACGCTTATTTCGTGTTGACTAAGCAGGTAAGATACTATTTTTTTTTAATGTTGTTTATAGATTTGAATAATAATAATTTAAATAAGTTGGGTCAAAACACAAATACTTCTGGATACGGCCCGCATTGTGAGAAGATTCCTCACTTTGGAGCCCTGACCACCTGCAGCTTGGGTCTTCACTCCGCTGCCGATGGGTGCCCCTTTTCTTATATTTTTAAATGTTATTTGTTTATATAATTAATATTTAAAAATGTAAAAAAAGAGAGAAAGACAAATAAAGGAGTTTTAAATAATAAAAATATTATAATTGAAAAATAATAATTCAAGCATAAATGGGACTAAGGGAAATTAATTACATACTTACCTAATTTATTTTTTATTATTTCAGGAATACGTATTGCCCGATGTGAAGGATAGACAACATTTGCTGACTTTGCACAAAAAGGCCAAGAAGATAGGTCTCGATATCAACCACTACAATCATTTGAAAGATGAAGTAAGTTTCTACTTTCTTTTATTATCGTAAGCTGTCGTATAAACCCAAAAAACACTAAGTAATATGATGGATTATAACTTTTATCATTTATCTTGGCAAAGCGAAGCAAAAAAAATTCACCTGAGTAGTTGTTTTATCAATTTGTCGATATTGCGAGATATTTCAAATTAATCAATTTTTAATTCAAATTAGTTCTAAAACTATTAAAAAAATTGCGCTACATATATTTTTAAATTATCTATTATATGACAATTACAATTTTTTGTATTACAGATAGACAAATTAGAAAAAGACTTAGCCCGCCTCCGGGATCCCCTTCAGATCCACTTGCCAACGTCCTACGTGAAGGGTGGGGATGATAAACGCTCTCCCCTTTCCAAAATAAAGGACATGTTAGAGGAAACCAGCAAAAAGATGAAGATAACGTAATATTGGCTGACGTCGACGCGTCGATTTAAGTAACGCGGTATTTGGTTTAGTGTGAAGCTTGTTGTTAAAAAAATGCATTACTTTTCGCCTTTCGAAGTCTATGTTAATCTGGGAACGATTTTGTTTTTGTTTAAAAATATTTTTGAAATTAAAGCTGTGTTCCATTGTGCCGACGATTATTGGGACGAGCATTTTGCGTAGATACCATAATAAATGAAACGAGATGGATAATGGATCATTCTCATTTGTCAAACTTTTAAAATACCAACTACTCGCAAAATGTCAACCTCGCATATTGACGACTTCTCTTACCAAACACAAGAAACCGTAATAACACAGTGACGTCTTCAAAAGTGTTTTTATTTTGAGATGTTAGCTTTTTGCGAAGTTAGCATGAGATGAAACGCTGCAACGCTGAGTCAAAAAATATCCTAAAGTCAGCCACTCTGGCTATTAGTTTTACGGCCTGTTCATAGATTATGTTGTTACATGTGCATTAATTGATATAAGAGGTGATGGGCATTTCCTCTTGATTCTCTTTACTAAGACTGCATAGCGGTTTTACAGCTTATAAATAAGATTGTTCAACTATTAGGAGATATTTGTTGTTAAGATTCAATATCAGACTCAGTTTTAGAAAGTTGGGCCCAAAATTTAGGCCTTATTGCCACGTCTTATAGCATAAATTGGATTAATAGCTTTGGTTCTCAATCAATTGTAGTTTTCAAATTTTAGTACATTTGAGATTCAATCTCTTAAATTAAATGTTTATTTATTTAGATAAAATAAATTTATTTAGCAAAATGTACAAGTTGTATCTAAAAATAGTTTTTATTTGACTAATTATTTAAAATTAGTATAACAGTGAGTTCTCAGCACAAACTTTAGTTTTTAGATTTTTGCTCAGAAATGTTTCCTATATTTATTAAACTAACGAAACCTCTTTAATAAAATTATTTTTTTAGACAGTGCCAATATAGATCTTAAATACAAAAACCAAAAAAACCTATATACATATAGCTAATCGGAGTGGTCATCTGTTATGAAAAAAAAATTAAATTACCTATCTAGTTTGTAGTTGTATGAAATCTAGTCTTTTTTAATCAAGTGAATTTCAAATTGATTTATAATAATAACTTCTTGTTTACTGTATTTTTGTTAGTCTTGCCCTTGCCAGTTATAAATGTACTTTAAAAGACAAAATAACAAGCGCATTGAAGAATTTATTTCTTTTTAACATAATGCAAACCTGCGCTTGTGTTTTATTCGAGTAGCCATTTTGTATTATTTTAAATGTGAAATACATTTGGCTTACGATGGAATCATAATATGCCTACATTAGTATCCCAACTAATATTTATAATTGCGAAAGTGAGTTTGTATAATTGTTTGTTTGTTTGTTAACTCTTCACGCCCTATCTACTGAACCAATCTTCCTGAAATTTCGCATACACGAGAAATTCATGCGGGTGAAGCCGCGGGCGCAAGCTAGTTTTTTTATAATTATATGAAGGCAAATGAAAAGCAAAGCAGAAGATGTGATGTCATTTAATTCCATTTTCTAAATGTTAATTTCAATGCATATTTAGTAGTCAATGGTGCTCGATAGATTGTTTCCTCAATGTTTGTTTTTTTGTTGTTTCGTAACATGTAATGTACTTGATTAAATCAATTTGTAGGTATGTTTTTTTAATAATTTAAATTAAACTATTAAAGATTTGATTAGTTGTTTTTCATGACTAACATGTCGGTTTTAAACTAACACTACCTTAGCTACTTTTTGCATAATCTATGTATGCCAGATTAAAGGTTCAATTAAATAAAAGGCGGGTTTTTTTTTCTCTTTATATTATTAAACCTTTCTGCATAATAAAATAATGGTAGAGATGCAAAAGGTCCTCATAGCTGACTTTGAAGAAAAATTCTCAGATTATATGGAATAAAAATAATGACATTTCAATTTTTTGTGGCTCCACAACAAAATGTTTATAAAGGTTTCAAGCTGTTAATAAACTCCGATTTAATCACTTTTTATGTAGTAATATGCACATTATGCACAAAATATTTAATTTTCTTGTTTTTTCGTCCTTCAAAATATCTTTCAGAAAAACAGAGAAATACCATTTTATCCTAATTTCCATTGCCAATTTCTTCTAAGCGAGTCGATTCTAGCTCATTTGTGAGGACCAGACCTTCGCCACTGAAGGTGTTGTCAGGTTTCATTGCCATTTTGTAAAATATTTTGTAAGTGGTATTCAGTAAGATGTATAAACACCATTTTTGCCGAGCTGACTTCTGAATTCGCATTTAAAATCTTAGATATAGTTGCATGTTTAATATGTATATTTAATATTATGAAATGTTAACATAGTTACAAGCTGTAGGATAAATACAAGAATCATGTACTCATATACAATTTTGGATAAAGCATTGCGAAAATGAAGCTGAAAATTTCTTGATAAAAACAAAGGCAAATAAATGATAAGTTGACTTTAAACACTTATTTAGAGTCGATTTAAGGAGCTTACAGCAATTCATCAGTAATTAAGTGGCGCCAAAAGAAGAACTTTAGTATTGCAGTTTTCCATTTTCACCTGTTGGAAAGTGCCTAAAACCTTTTTAATCACAACGATTTAAAAAGTATTCAGGAACCTTTTCATAGTGCTTTGTCCAAATTTAAAAACAAGATTCTTGTTTAAATAATGGCTGTGAAATTTGTCAGTCCATGATAAAAATATGATGAGAAATTTGTAAAATTATGACGTAAGTTATTTGAACAGTCAGTGTTATTTTGTCCAAGTAGATATGAACTAAAATTTACTAAAACCATGAATGACAATGAGGTCTCTTAAAAATGCTAGATGTCAGGACCTGTGGGTAGCGGTTTGACAGTTGTTAAAGTACAAGTACTCTATCATTTGTTAAGTAATTGAAATTTGCAGTCCTCTCGCTCACACGCTATATTGAGTGAACGAGAGACACACATGACCGCCACCATTTTAATCATGAACGTAATAAGTACATACTAGGAATTACAACTAGCGCCATCTGGGATATTGGAAGCTCATTACGAAAAGCGACAGTCATTTAACGAGTAAACCGAATTTTTCAATTAAGTCTTGCTTAAGAATATAATATTAAAAAATCATCAACATGTAATAATGCTTCTCTTTTTCTTCGGGGGTCAAAATTTATGCCGCGTTTGAAGATAGTTTAAGAAGTAAGTTAATTTTCTGTTTAGTTAGCTTTGCAAATTGCTTACATTTGAAGTGTCACGATTATTATTATTATTTTTGTGCTACGTCACAAATTACACAGACGCTTGTAACTCGTACATATGTGGCACATTTCAAATATCCATAATGCCTGGAGTAGACTTAAGATCTCATCCGAGGATGAATTGTCGCCCTTTTCAAATTATTAGGCGTGTCAGCTCATCCGCAAATTTTCCTCCGAAGATGAATACGATTATGAATTTTTACATTTAAATTAAATCACTCACAAGGCCTTAATCTTACGGTCTAAAATTCTTTGTACATAGTCTATTGTATAACCCTTGTAACCTAGTGGTAAGAACGCACATTATTCGCTCAAAAGCTTTCTATCGTGATTTGCTGGTTTGCCTTTTAAAGTCTTTATCTAACTAATGTTTTTCTAATCTATATAAATAGAATTTTATATATCTAGAATTAAGGTGGAGCAAAGCTTCTTTATATTTCGAAATAATTTATTGTTGTATTACCAGGAGTTATTTTTTTCTTTTAAATGAGTATTTAAGAATCTTAATGTAAAAGATCTGTACTTTGTAGATATGAAGTAGGTATGTTGTTAGTTATTTATTTTATTATTATAATTGTTGTTTTAGGCTGAATATTTTTTGCACGATCATAAAAACCTTAGACTTAGGCGTTTTATTACCATGGTTAGATTTTTCAGACATTTATAAAAAAAATTATAATTTGGTTAATTTTCTCTAAATTTGTAAGGAATATATCGAAAATATTAGACAGAATTAGACAGTCCTTCGAATAACTTCACTAACGAGTAGTTAGGTACTTAATTGTAAAATTAAAGTTATGTTTCTTAAACTTGGTCTCAACCTAAGTTACCTTAATAATGTGAAAGAGCCGCCTTCGTCGGGCCAAAAAGCTTCAGCCTTCTAAGGAATAAATTCTAGTTTGAAACCATGAAAACAACCAATAATTATGTGTCTGATTTTCATCCCAATAAGATTATAAAAATACCATAAACTAATATTCTAAACTGCCATAATTCCAAATATCTTTCTAACATCTACAAGATCATCATTTAAATAAGGTACTTACTGAGTTTCAGCTTGAGGCTTTATCTTATCCGTAAAAGATAAAGACGTGAAATAAATCGTTAAATAATTTAAGGTAACTTACGCTTGGATATGTTTATTAGTAAACTTAATTTAACCACATATATTAACTATCTTTCCTGTTACTATTCACTTATGAAATTGCCAAAATTTACCCTTCCAAATTCTTGTTAACTTTGTTACACAATAACTTTTGAATTATAACCATATTTATCGTTAATTGAAGACTTTTCCAGTCATGCGGTTTTGGGACCGTAAGGCTTGCTACCACGCATTGCATGTCGCTCTCTTGTGCGCCTAGTACCATGACAGTGACCAGACATTCCAAAAACGAGTAAGCGAGAAGGCGCATTATATGACGTAAGGCATTATTTCGCTTATTACATCGTCTATAAAGAATGTTTCAGTGTATGAAATTGTGTACATTCCGAAATACCAGCGCGAGCGCAAGACCGCCTGACTTGAAAATTATCCTTAAGATGATCCTATAGAGCAGTTTATATGAAGAAAGAACATTATATTACCGGTTTTACAAATATCTTGTTTAGAGAGACTTGTACAAAACATATAAGGTGACACAATATATTCTTATATGTATTGTTTTTGTTTTGTGTAAAAAATAAAAACATTATATATTTTGTTAAAATTAAAAAATGTTTTGTATCATTATAAAACTGTTGTATAGGATCATCTTCAGAGCGAAGGTGCGGAGTAGGCCTGAACGCCAGCACAAACTAACTTACAGCCTAACTCTTCATAACAGTTACTATTTTGCATTTTGTTAAATTTACAGTCGTGTTGTTCGAATAAATTTGTAAAAATATGTCATTATATGCTTTTTCTTTTAACATATCCCTTACCTACCCTTTAATATATTTATTTATTGATTGTGATTTGTCTCTATATATTTATTTATTTATTTAATATGATTATCCTCATCTTTAGACATTATTTTGTTTCATTGTAATTACTAAGTACCTAATGATTCTCTTTTGTTTCTTAATGTTCATCGTAATCAGCGTGTGATATCTCTTCTATAAGTAAATTTTCAAACATAAATAAACTCAATGTTTACTTAAACATTTATTCATTAAATAAGTTATAAAGCTTGTCTATTTTACAGTTGTGACATTACAAATTTAAATATTTCTGCAATTGCTTTGTACATTTACAAGTGACATTATGTTTTGTCTTTTTCCATCACTTCGGATGGCGTGAGAGGTTGCGAGTCATACGGATATAGATCGATGCTTTGAACGTGGGCCCTGACAGATACTCCCGGGGGAACTCCGAAGTAGTCCCGCCCTATATTTCTAATGATTGTCGTGCCTGGCTTATTGTGATGTATGTTAAATCCTATAGCGAATTGTGGTGTGTTATTGTCGTTTGTTCCCTCATCGTAATCACCGTCTTCATCTTTATTATTCGTTGGCTTGAAAGGCTTTAGTGGCACATAAGGTTTCTTCGTTGGCCTATTAGGCTTGCTGGAGGGGCGCCATGGTTTGCCTGGAAATTTGTAATATTTCAAAATTCTTATGCTGTGCTGTTTGCGCTGTGCTGAGTGCCGATAGGTGTTGGTGTAATAAAAACCAAATTGGTTGTGAATATTATTTATTGCGTTCAAGCAATTCTTATAATTTGTTTAGATTATGCCTATTGTGCTCGCTTAACCTCAGGGCAAGTCGATTGAGACTTGTGATCTTGTATTTCTAAGCCTGATCACTAGTAAGAGAACTCCATTGTATCTTTGATTAAATTGTATTCATGAAGTATTTAAACTAATATAACCTACGAGTATATGACCATTTTAAGTCATAATAAATCAACAAGATCACTAAAATCAATCACCTTGCCGTTTCCGTATTAGTCATCACCTGGTCCTTTGGTTGGTTTGGCGCCTCCTCCATAAATATCTTCATCAACGTAGCTTATGTCCCCAGTTCCCAAATCTGGACTTTGGTATCCACTTTCAGCGCTGTCACCACCTGAACTACCAATTGCACTCCCACTCCCACTAACGGGCTTATTTCCAGTACCACCACCAAAGGTACCACTGCCGGAACCACCTCCAAATGTACTGGTACCACCATAATTTCCAGAGTCTTCGAAGCTGCCTGGACTACCAAAGGTGCCACTATCGGATCCACTACTAAAGGTGCTACTGCCACTACCACTTCCAAATGTGCCACTGATAGGTCGACTACCGAAGGTGCTGTCAGCACTACCACCGAACCCACTGCTTCCACTCCCAGAAGCGCCGGAACCATTGGGGCCCTTGGAAGTGCTTGTACCAGTGGAGCCTGAGCTGGGCTTATTGGGTCTCTCTCTGTCTTTATCGTTTGAGGGGAACGGAGGTGGCTTTACGTGGCCTGATGCGGCGGTGCCTTCGGGACCTGAAATATGATCATTGATACATCCCATCTAATTTTTACAAATTCAATTGTTGCCGTCAAAATTTTCAACAATCCAGACATTTCAAGCTGAATCAGTCATAGGTGCTAGCTAATTCTACTTTAGTTTCTGCAAAAGTCGAGTGTTTCAAAGAGATTTTAAAGCGATGTACGTCGGTCATAACCATTTTGAAAACTTGATGGATTCAAATCGGTAGGCCGTTGAGGTGGACTCACACTGAGCTCCTTGATCTTTAATATTTGCCATTTACATGAAAAAAAGAAATTGTGATAACTTACTCTTAAAAACATCATCGGTGCCGGTGTCGTCTGGAGAGAAGTTAACACCGGCCGCAGCGTTAACGAAGTCGGGGTCGTACGCGCTGGGAATGGTGGGGAAAGAAGTCGGGATGTAGGGGTCCTTACTGTTCTTGACGATCCTGTAGCCGATCCCGGGGCCTGCAATGTAGTTCACTGTTCTGTTGAAGAGGAAATATGGTTGGTGAGAAAAGGTGTCCGGTATGAAGTTTGACCTAAACTAGATGCAGATATATTATCTTTCGCTCTACTATTTAGATATAATATTTCTATTTCACAAAATTCGTGTTGACTTCTGTTTATTCAAATTTATTTTTATTTCTTTATTCTTTATTGGCATAAATGTAGGTAATACAATGAATGTTACAATTTTACTTAACAATGTTTAGTGTGCCATTACATTTTGCCAAAGAAAGGCGTGCTTTGGTACATAATCGTACCAAATAAATATATCCTTAGTTACCCATTGACTTCTTTAACTATATTAAAGTACATATAGTACTTTAGGTAGAGCTTAGAAAAATGAAGTTATTTTAGTCTACGTATCCAGTTCCTAATGATGATGTAGTGTATTAAGTATATCTAACCTTTGGACTCCCTTGTCGTCTAGGAAAGTGTACGATCCTCTAACATTACCATGAGAGTCGCTACTCTCCGTTCTTCGTTGGTCAGGTCCAGCTGATATAAATCTGCATAAAATTAAAAAGAAAACTTTAATTTACCGGCGAGAATTCCATCATGTGTTCAGACAAGTGAATAAAATCTTGTTTAAACAAACTGAAAAAGACTTTGAACACGTTATCAGTAACCCTGGTATGTGGTTTTATAAACGCAGAGGATTATGTATGGAATTTTTTAGTTTACTATCCGCCAGGGGCGCTGTACAGGTTCGTCATACAAAATTGCTAACGCAGCCGCTAGCGTCTGCGTTTATAATATCTAATGGGTACAGGTCTCTATGCGATTTATGCTTTACCTAATAATCTAGTGACCTTTACTTTGAAACAATCTAATCAGGTGAGCCGTATGCCTGTTTGACTAATAAACTGTATTAATAAACTGTGTTTGATGTCATTTATGTGACAGTATTAAAGTATTTCTATTGTATCATAAAAGCTTTGTGCTGCCTGAATTATAACAGTGTAAACATCAGCTAAAAATTTTTACCAAGAGCGTCCTAGAAACCTTGACAAAGGCCAAAGAAACAAGGATGTTTGATTGGCCTTCTTATTCACTTGATAATCATCACCAAATTTACCTGTAAGATCCATCTAATCCCCTCTGAACTGCAGTACGACCTCTTGGTCTGGTCTCCCCTCGGACCAAGGGCGATCGGTGGAACGGCGCTCCAATCAAGTTGGGGCTGTCAGGGTGGGCTGAAGACACGTGAAAGCCGGTGTCGCGGCCGGCTATGTAGGACACATCGTGGCGTTCGCCTACATCGTCTACGTAGGAGTAGTGTCCTGGTAAAAACATAAGACATTTTGAAACTATTCGTTCATGCGTATACAATATTTGGAAAGTGGTGAAGTGCTGTAAGAAAAAATATATTTAAGACGCTACTATATGGAAGACGCTGATTGAAATAGGCCTATATCCAGCAGTGGAGTGCTTGTGGCTCAAATTATGATCATAATATGGATGTACCAGACAGATTATATACTGTGTTGATGTATTATTATGTTTTGAAATTCAATCATTTTGAATTATTATCTACATAGATTGTTTTTTCATGAATGGCGAAGATGAATGATGGATACTTTATTGCCCTATTTATATTACAAAAAAAGATTGAATAAAATTATATTGATACATGATTTGCCAGTACCTAAGTAAGTACTAGCCTTAAAGATTTTGTACAAATTTAGCAGTGTGAATAGTACCTTTGACATCGCCCCTACTATCAGCATTCTCGTTTTTCGAGTACGTCCTCGTCTCGAACTTAAATCCGTAGCTCGGGTCTTCGTTGGGGTCGAAGTAAGGGTCATCCTTATTCCCGATAGGACCACGAGGTCGCTGATCTAAATCCATTTTTCTGTGGACATTGGGCCCTTTCGCTCGGAACCTGAAAGGTTGTTTCGATAAACAAATAAGGATTTTACACGATATAAAAATAACGATTTTTCCAAAAAACAAAATCTGACTTCCTGAATTAACTTCTTTTTAAAATATGTAAATGATGGAGTTAAAACACAGTAGTAGGCAAGACAGTCAAACATTATTTTTTTATTTATATTTTATTAAAACATAAAAGTATCTAAATAAGTTATTATTCCGTGATAATATTTTTTAACCATCAAATCTTGCGTGTCTAGAAAGAAAACATCAAGAAGACATGAATGAGATGTGAAAATATGTAAGTATAAATAACTAAAATTAACTTGTTCTTAATATAAATATATTAAGAAATGTGACATTTCAATGTTTAATCATCCATCGCTTATGTTAAAATAAATATCAGCCACTTACCCTCTAGGTCCAGCAGTGTAAATGGTCTCTTTGACGGTGTCAGTCGCAGGGTCCTTTGCCCCGAAGCGACCTCCGACCAGTCCGTTGGCGTTGCCGTGTGCTAAGTGGTAGCTCTGACCACGATCTGGATTCGCGTACCTTACAAACAAATTCCTCAAATAAGTTGTGGTTTTAACCCATTGAAATATTTAACATTATACACAAATTGTTAAAAAATAAAATTTGATGGAACCTTAGTAAGGCGCCACGCGCACTTATTTTTACGTGAAAAAGTCTGACACAATCTGCGCGCGGGGTGAGGAAACCCACACAATCCATACTAATATTATAAATATTATAAATATCAATAAAAAAAAATGCGAAAGTCTGTCTGTCTGTCTGTCTGTCTGTCACCTCTTCACGGCTAAGCTGATGGACCGATTGTGATGAAATTTGGTAGGGATGTAGTTAACGACCTGAGGGTCAAACATAGGCTACTTTTGGGCGCGTTATAACCGAGTCCCACGCGGGGCGGAGCCGCGGGGAGCAGCTAGTCCTAAATATTCACACATAAACATTATACGATCACGTTTAACTTAAGGATTCTAAACAAAACAATCCCATATCAAATGTTTTGACGCAAGGTGATTAGGTACAAGCTTAAATTACGTCCAAGATTAGGTACTTCAATAATTAATTAAGCAAACAAACCAAACAGTAATTAAACAAAACTAGGTGCACTATGGTTATCATAACAATGTATCGGTGTGAGTTATGAGGTTTTATTTAGTGGCGCTTAAATTGCAAAAGAATATAATGCCGATTTTATTTTTCCACAGGACCAAGATGCTAATTTTTGTAACGCTTTTTATAATATCGTTGCAACTCATATTGCTACATAATATCACGTTCGGATTGAAAACCTGTGATGGTCAATCGACGATTCATAGCAATATGGCTAAAGAATCAGAATTCACTAGATGAAGGTGATATAATGTGATAAGAGATTAATTAGGCTATTATAGTTAATAGGTACATTTAGACTATACTACAAAAGTTCAAGGAAGAGCAAATATATTTTAGATTAAAACAATTTTTTCTTGATATAAGTTAATATGATTAGGTATGTTGTATTACTTATCTGATAAGTAAATATATTGTTCATAATTCTGTTTAAGTTAAAAATTATACGAAGATAAAAGTTGTTGGATGTATTGAAAATTTGAAATTGAATTAAGAACATTTAAATAGTAGGTTAAGAGCAGTCTCTATCAATCTTATCACTATTGTCTAATTCAATCTTCAGATATTTTTATGCCAAATCTATCTAGACTTTATCCATAAAGTTTTCACGAATAGAATTTTGCGATAATTATTTTAATTATACAAACAAATTACCCGAAATCGAATGATCCATCAGTATTCACAGTGTTGTAATCCCCATCACTCGTCCTGGCCTTCCCCGGGATCACCTGAGTCCTGACCAACGCACACACACAAACAACCACAGCACTTTGAGTCCAAGCCATATTTACACTTAATCTCATATAACACTAAATCTCATTTCTTTCCACACCTTTTCTTGTGAGTTTCAGGTTTGACTGTGGTGGTAAAAAACAAAGGCTCTCTTTATATATGGCGCTAAAAACGAGCTCCCAGCGGACCCACGCTGCGTGAAAACGGCCGGACGTCATTGTTATTAATGAAAGGCTTGAACTCCAGTGGCCGCGATAGTTTAACAAGCGAAAATATATCGCATGTTTTTATTATCGCTATTAATTAAAGGGCTAGTGTAGGTGGGGTTCGTTCCATTGTTGACTATCATTTTTAGACGACTTTCATAGTCATTTCACACATACTTGTTGAGCATATACGAAAGTGGAGTATCTTAGCACATGCATTTTGCTTAATAGGGTAATCCGACTACTATATAAAAGTGTAAAAAATTTTGGGTTACCAATAAAATTTTCAAGATATTCTCAAATATACTTTCGACGTCGAGCCCGCGCATGGCGCTTAATGCTCTTATTAAAAATGTCCTAAATAGGTCTTAAATGTTTATTTATGTGTACAATTGAATATTTCATATTACAAGCACGTAAAAAGTCAAAAACCTAAATAATTGGTAAAGAAAAATACAATACTACTACTCCTCCGTCTAAATCAAACTCAACAAAATCAAAATCGATCTAGTAATTTAATCACGTAAAAGTTGACTTATATACATTATAATTATGTTTTCTAACGGATTTACTTTTGCATTAACAATGAGTATGCATAAAAGAAGCTCAAATACGCACCTTCCCATGTAATTATCAAGCAGAAGCTCGCGAATGATAGATTAGTTATTTTCAGTCACATGAACGTAGCTTAGCAAGTGATGTGCGCCAGCGCACTGCACGGAGATGAAGTAGTGAGAGATACGAGGGCCGCCACATCCTATGTTCCGACTACCAGGAACACACTTATGAACTGTTATTAATAATAACTGATGATAATTTTCATACTTAATTGCATACTTTGATTATGTGTATTATAACATAAAATTGTGTGAAATTATAAAAATGAACTAAGCTGTTTTTTATTTATCTCTGGTCTTACTATAGGTGTGAGTAGAGTTTGCAACTTATATGAAAACTTCTTAGCCCAGGTAGGTATCTATTTTTTAAAGGAAATATCTGACACTAAGTCTAGCATCTGAACTGGGTCTTAGGAAAAATATTTCCGATAGACAGTCTTCCTGACATACTCGTATATCCTTCTTTTTAATATTTATTGTCAAACAAAAATAAATTCTATGGTATATTTTTACTGGTGTTCCAACCCAGTTGATTGTCATCGGCAAAAGTTAACCACTTTCAGATAGAATTACTTTCATTATCTTATCTATCAATAGTAAAATCTTTTATTATTTGTCACAGCCTTTGCTTTTTTCTTTATTTATTCAGCAGATAGTTAAATATACAAGAAATTTGAGGCCACTATTTGCCGCATTTTCGGCCTTATTAAATAAAAAACTTGTCACTACTATCATTATTAAACTGGAAACGGAATTTTTGTATATTCACTTACAAGTATATCAATTACGTCGTTTGTAACTGCCTTATATTTTTTTTATCATGGAATAATAATAATTTCATTGTCATATAAAGTTTGTTTGTATGTAATGCGCAGCGTTGAATGAAAAATAGGACCACAAATATCATCTGAAGCATAGTAACAGTTATAATAAGTTCATTGTTTGATAGTTGACTTAGATTATCTGGGCTAGTGACGAGTTCACTAGAACGAACCTTAAACTCTATAAATAGAAACCAAGTCCTCCCTAACCCCAAACTCTACATAAGTATTCCATTAGCGACCATGTAGTCATGATTAAGTAGTTTTTGCATAAATTACCGGCTTTTTGATAAGCAATGGATACGGAATCTGTGATATTGATGGTTTTAGATTTTTTTTATTTGTATTGATATAAAAAAAAAATTAATCAGATAATATATTAATTTCTATATAAACTTATAACAAAAATAAAACTAAAATTAAACCTACTCTTAATTTAAGTAAAAAATAGAGCCCAAGTCACTGTCATCACATGGTAAAGTACCCAAAAGACCGGCGGCATTTCCTCTTTGTACGGCTTAACTTAGTCTTTGTCCAAAATAAGCACCAGCCCTTGGGTCCCCTGAAACATCGACTAGGCATGCGGAAATCTCCTGGAATAAAATCTTTGCATCCGCACCCCACGGCCCCATAGTCTCAAGTCTTTTACAAATTAATATGATAATTTCCTGTGATATATTCAATTCCATTTCTGAAAAAAAAGACATTTTCGGCTATGTGAGGCTGGTTGAAAGCCTCATCATCATTATTTCTAGTAGGCAACACCGTCAGTTGACAATGGTCAACTGACGGTGACCATGTGAAGAACTCTGACACCAAATGTAATGACATTTGGTGTCAGAGTTCTTCGGAACCGCCTCTTGGCCTCTGACTAGGTTCCTTTAAAGACTACCAAGTTAAGTTAGAGGCCAACTGAACACCCTAGATGCTGTTTCTTTTAAAAATTAATTTTAATTTAGCCAAATTACAGATTCAAAGATGAGAATTGAAACAACTTCGGAACCTCTTCTTTCGGAAGTCAATCAAGAATCATCTAACGATACCATCAATTAGCTAAGTACTTACTTAAGTTTTGACAGGATGTTCCCTTATTAATCTGTGAACAATCCCAGCAATCATACGCCAATATCTTGGCAACGCTTCTATTCATTACTTCGACTTAATTAATTTTAGCGTCCGGCGTTTGTTCTGCTTCCTTGTGCGTCTGCCTTGTGGTGTACAATGCTGTAATAAATGTCTGATGCTGACGAGAGACCTTTGTTAACTTTGTTTCCATTATACTACGTCATAATGATACGCCGGCAGGACCACGAGAACGGTATTATGGTACGTACGTACTTTGATTAATAAATAAATCAAAGCGTACGTAATGGCAAAATGGTATAAAACATGTAAGTGAGCTCATATTATAGTGTAATGACGTGCATTTCTGTTATTTTGTTAAGCTATCGTCATCATATCGTCTGTGTTGCAAGGTAAATTGACCTAGCACACCTTTGTGTTAGAGTTCTTTGAAACCGCCTCTTATACTCTGACGCGGTTGCTTTAACCTGGCAGCCATGACTGACGGCAAAAGTGCCTTTTTAAAAACTGGCCGCTCGGCCATCAGCCAAGATTTGTGCGGTCGAGTAGCCAACCTAACTACTGTCATTTTTAGGAAATAAGTTACTCGACCAATGGACGAAATTTTAATGGTATCTTTAAATTCCTAAGTCTCTACCTTTTATTTTAGATAATGAAGCAAGTCTGCGATGTTCTAACCTAATCCAACCTAAACAACCAACTTCCTGAAAACTTCCTTCCTTGAAGACCTCCGGGTCTTCAGGCATACGCCTGACCCACTGGACCACAGGTTATTTAAAATATAACGATGAATCATCGTTAAAAAATTACAATGGAAACACGCATACCGAAGCTCGTTCCGGTGCGGTCATCTTGTATTATAGTGTCGAATTGTACTCACTCAATTGTAAAGCCTTACATTTTGAGCTCCCTACAAAAACGATCACTCCCATCAATCAAAGACCAAGTTACGCTGGTAGATACCTCCATATATTACCGTGTGTCCTTCTATAGTACCATTGTTTCGTGGAACGATATATTAGTTGTGCTTTACTGAAGATGCGTGATACTACTGATACGAAAGTCTGGTACCAAACAAGACAATTGTATCGTTGTGATAGATGTACTTAACATTGAAATGTTTTAAGTAGCCCGCGTCTTCGTTTGTGTTAGACAGGTATATCGCGTTACAAGGTGGTTTGTTCTATACAGTTTCTTTTATGCTCATCATATAAAGGTTATAAGCACAGGGTCCGGTAAAATAATTTTTCTTCGTCTCTATTGTACTTTAAATAATAGTTAAGTTCTGCTAAATCAGGACCATGATTAATAGCGTACCCTGGGCTCTGAAGCGTAAGCTGAAGATGAATCACACTCGGACGAGGAGGATACTTTTAATTACTAATTTATTTATTTATTTATTTATTTCCAAATTAATGTACACAGAAAAATATACAAAATTAATTAATTAATTTTAATTACCACTAAATATTATAAAAAAAAAGATTCTACCTTTCTCAATTGCATTTATAAGAATTATTACTTTATTTTTTATTTTATACCTATTAAAGTTTTTTTAGTAATAATATATTAAGCATAGTTGTCTTATTTATAATTCTTATAAATTAATTAGGGATTAAACTTTTTTTAAACTGGCCGTCTGCCTGAAATATACGCCTAAATTATAAATGATATAATTGTGAACTGGTCTTTAGATTGATAAAAGTTAATTAGAGAGATCACCTCTATGAAAAAGGAAGTAGAGCCACTCATTTTCTTATAAAAGACTTCAACGAGCACTGAGCACTGTACATAAATCATACTACGAGTATACCGACCAAATCAAGCAAATGTACCTATGCATGCCAGCGTTTTCCCGGTTTTATCCTAAGGCGCATGGCTTTAGGTCAGCTTAGGGTCCGATTTCGAAAATTAATTATGGCGACTCGTATCCATTATCTATTTTCCCGTGGATGTCAAATAAGGCAATTACGGGAAAATCAGAGGTCTTAATTTCCTTATATTTCTACCCGATAAATTATCGTGTATATAATTAGCACTTAGTTATAAATATGTTAATATTTGAATATATCCTATAATAGAAAACTATAAATATTTAAAAATAAAAATATAAACTTATATACATACTTTTTATCAATTTAAATAAAAAAATGCGCCTAAATCGCTGTCGTCCACAAAGTGGGTACTTTAAACTTTAGGTAAAAGGCTGGCGGCATTTCTTCTTTGAATTGCTAAACTGATTCGTTGACTATACTCAGTTATAAATAAAATCTAATCGGCTTTATTAGCCACTTCGTTCCAACACTTCATAGTATAAGTCATTCTTCTCGGAAATAAATGCCTCCATCCGTTGGTGTTGCTCCACAATTATATTGTTTTTCTTAAATATGCAATTTAGGCCGAAAGGCCGTCTGGATTCAATACAATATCGGTACTTATACACCCAACAGACCGTTTAGCAGTTAGTTTAACATTGAATGGGGGGTTATACTTATACAGATTCTGAGGATGTTGCCAAACAGAATACTTTAGGAATATGATCGCTGTGATCAGATTTGATAAATGCATTTGACCTCTTGTTTATAGCTTTATTAGCTGTTAGATCTTTTCTATTGTAAAACTATGATGTTTCTAATAGTACATCCCTTACATACATAGATGCCTATATAATAAATACTAGCGACTCGCCCCGACTTCGCATGGGCATAATGACCTTTCTCTTGAATCACTCTATCTATTGAAAAAACCCGCATCAAAATCCGTTGAGTAGTTTTAAAGATTTAAGCATACAAAGGGATATGGGGACAGAGAAAGCGACTTTGTTTTATAATATGTATAGTGATTATATGGATCTATGTAGTGAGAACATGAGAGTTAAGTAACTGTATGTGTGTAAACAAAACAATTTTATCGCTTCCTTAAATAAATGTTTGAAAATATATGAAATGAAAATATAAAAGTAACAATAAGGACTCTGTCAGACACTAATGATAGAGGAGCTAAGCATATAATCATTTAGTATCAACAACATTTTCAATATTTATTTGAGAAATTCACTGCGCAACTAGGTAGGTATTTTCGTTTAACGTTTGATAGTTCGATTTCAAGAACATTCTGAAAAATACATCTTTAAAATCCTTTCCATCATTCGACATTATTCAAATGATTTACAACCGATGTGTTCACACTAAGCCGCGGGGACTGTTAATTTTCGTAAGGGAGTGTTAGTTCGGAGGTCGCAGGGCACAATGGAGCGATGGCGAAGGGCATCTCCCATCTTCACGGTAGCTGCCCGCGGATGTACCTGGACCAGCCTTTTGGTACCTTCTTGTTTGGAAATATGTATTTTTGAATAATGCGTTATTGCATAGCACTTATCAGTAGTGGAGGAAAATGATTTGGCGTGGAACAGGGATGGTTTTAATCACAGAACAGGAGCACACTTTTAATGAAACAATAGGCATGTACCCAAGGCATGTGCTAGATCTGTGCAATTATGGATGTCATGACGAGACTATATGATCTAAGGTGAATACTTATATGTGTTATATTTGGCGCATTTTGCTAGCTTAAGTGACTATTTAGTCAACTTTAGACAGTTATGATTATATTTGGTAACGTAGTATTTTAATTATATCTTCTTTAGTTTATTTGTATTCATAATAAATAACAAATATACAATATGATTTAAAAGCTAATATTAAAATTAATAACAATAAAAATTACCTACATACATACTGATGCAATTCCAAACGTCAAAAATTCCTCCCCTTCTTTAAATCTTTTAAATTAGTACAAAAGCCGATTGAAACTAGTAAGATAGAAAAAAAAATGTTGCACTAGTTAATTAAGAAATGTGGTTATAATAGGGCCTGAAGAATATGTTTATCGGTTAATGCATTCAAGCAATTGTTTTTGGAGATGGAAGGAAAGATCGCGGTCACTGCTATAAAATCCAAAATATACTAGGTACAAAGGAAGAAGAGTGAAAATAAATATTTTACAGTATCTCGTAACTACTGGCAATGTTGATTGCCGAAAATCCAGAAAACCTAAAGAAAGATTTTGTGTAGCCAATTCTTTTAGAAGCTGATTCTATATTTTCAGTTCAATTAACATTAAAATCTATTAGCATAACAAAAGTTCATACTTTTATTTAATTTAGCAAGTTTATATTTTATACTTACTGATTTGAATTTTTAAAATACCTTAAGAACTTGTAGTAAAAACCTTGGTTCCCTCCCGGATCTGTCGGCTAGTTAGGAAAAACCTACATACTCGTAAATACCTAATTAATGTTTCAGAGGTATTATCGTACAATTGAATGCATTAGGCATACCCAGGAGGTCGTGGGACCGTGGATGGCGATATGATCGTTGATTTTGTACGATTTGTTTGTGGGAGTTATAAGTAGGAAGCTCATTACTTCCGAAAATTTTAATTTCATTCATTAAACACATTCTTATAAATGTGTTATTATTTATATGAGTGACCAGGGCCAAAGTAGTATAGTGTATAAGAGTAGGTACACTCAAACACTAGTTTCAGTGAACTCAGGTAACGTTTGTTGTGAAGAAAAGTGAAGAAGTGCTGATTGATATCTATATATTAATGTCATATTGAAATAAATTAAGTACTCAGTTTCTTTCTACTCGCCATACTCTGTGTTGAATTGGATGTCATTTAAATAAGAGAGACTTGTGGGCTAGTGTCAAATGAAAAATAAAGTGTCAGTACAATAATATGCGATTGTTTCTTATTAATCTTATCTTGCCTTATATATCAGGTTTATACCATATTCAACCTCATTTTCCATCCCGTCCACAACCCCTAATAGAAGTTCCTTTGGCCAGAGCAATAGCGATATGCTTAACCGCCACAAAGTGGAAATCTTCCTTGACTTTAAGTTTGAAGTCGTGGGTTATGACGATATAGACTTACTTATAAATCTATGGTTATGACTATGAAATCATCTACCTCTGATGGTAAATCGGAGGATGCATTTATGTCTCTTATCGTAAAAACTTTGCAAGCGCGATTTGGCTTTCACACTAATCAGGCTTCATGTAAGCAAAGCAGTGTTTTTCCTTGTAGCGCCATCTGCTATGTGCTTTTGTACACATTCTTATTTCATCCCTAGAGACGAGCACAAATAATATTAACCCAGCTTTAGACTTGCATCTTATTGGATTATTTTAAAATAGGCCAAGTAAAATCATAGTCATTGAGCAGTACAAATTAAGCACTGTAAGTAACGAGTAAGACTATAAGGTCAATTAGGCCACATGCATTCATTATATTTAGTCTCCCACGAGTTTTTGCTTCCTGATATAGACGTAGGTACTAATGTTATCTGTAGGAATATCACGCGCTAAAATATTTTAATTGTTCAGTTAATGCTGCCTATCTGACTAATTAATGTCAATTATAATATTGTTGAGACATTTCATATAGTTAGTCGAGTCAAGTCATTCTTGGGACGCCAAGGATCCTCCGTGCCCTTAGTGTGAGTTTTTCTTAACGCAGACGCTAACGACTGCGTTAGCGATTTTGTACGGCAGACCTGTAAAGCGCCTCTGGCGGATAATAAGGCAACTAAAAAATTCCATACAAAATCCTAACGCAGTCGCTAGCGTCTGCGTTAGGAAAAACTCACTGAAATGACTTTTCTTCGTGTCAATGACCTATATTTTGGGAACCCAGTATGGCTACCAGTAAGACCTAAATATATCTACTATATTAGGCACTCTACATGTGAGGTATTGTCTGTACTGGCTCTCTGTTTGAAAATCCCATTATTGTATGTTAAATTTGCAGCGTCCAACCAGGTTACACACAGTAAAAGTTCTATTAATAATAAAAAAATCTCTTTATTACACCAAAAACAGTTTCGAAGATTTTACATAGCAATGTATTTATACTCTCTACAAAAGCTTGTTAGTAGAAAAATCGAACTTAAATGAATCAGATTATCATACAGATATACAAGTGATCTATATCTCGTTATCATATAGAAAATAATGTTTCATATCCCATGTTAGTTTTCGCCTAGAAGAATTTCTAAGGCAAAATTGTGAGCACGCTAAAATAAAGCAAATACATGTAAGCGACCATGAACTGTAACAATTATACAAGGAACCCGACGTAATGAAGTAAGTACATCAAATCGGACGCCTGCGATGGGCAGGTCACAAGCCAGAGTCCCCAAGCATTTAGTGAAAGTAAACCAGAGGGTAGCAGAGGTCGGGGCAGATTGTTGAGATAAATTAATTAATAATGAATTAATAATTTAAATTTTACGATTTAATAAAAGCAGAGCCTGTTAGGTTACGTCCATCTTTATTGACAGCACCAATTTTTCTTATTGACAAAATCTTTTATATAGTGGTACTTTATAGCTGTATGCTTAGAAGCCTTAGTGTTAGTTTGATTTTGAATTAATTTAATAGTACGTTGGTTATCAATAAGTAAAGAACAATCTAAGTTAACTTCTGGTGTTAGTTTGGAGACAATGCCCTTAGCATGTACTAACTCACTCATTGCATGTACGCCTGCTATATATTTTGTTTCTGCTGTTGAGAGGGCAGTAAGTACACTAAGGGCACTAAGGGCAGTAACTACAGAGCCTGGCTGAGATGGTTGGAAGGAGTAGAGAAAGACCTTGGAAACATCGTTATCAGCAGCTGGCGACGAAAAGCCCAAAATCAGAAGATCTGGAGAAATTTACTTGACCAGGCCCAGGTCCACTCGGGGCTTTAGCGCCTTGATGATGGTGATGATATATTGCGACTAAAAAAGTAAACAAACTATGTTTGTGTGATATTATAATTGGTCTTTATTGCTTATCTGTAGAAGAGTCATCTCTGTAGTGTTTGTCTTGAGCTGTATAGGCTTAGAACTCTGCCATGATGATTATGAAAACTATATATTATGATGGAAACCGGTATTTTGAAGACCCAAAAAGGATGGTCTTTAACCTACTACATCCATACTAATATTATAAATGCGAAAGTCTGTCTGTCTGTCACCTCTTCACGGCTAAACTGCTGGACCGATTGTGATGAAATTCAGTAGGGATGTAGTTAACGACCTGAGGTCAAACATAGGCTACCTTTGGGCGCGATATAACCGAGTCCCACGCGGGGCGAAGCCGCGGGAAACAGCTAGTATTATATAAATAACGGCCGATTTTATGGAATTAAATCCCTGGTACCTATGCATATGTATTACGCATTAACCGCTGTACAATCCATAGGTATTTAATATTATAAATGCGAAAGTCTGTCTGTTATGCTTATTGCCCGGCTAAATGGCTGAACCGGTTTTGATAAAATATGGTATGAATATAATTAAGAACTAGGGGCAAATAAAGTCTAATTTGGGTGCGAATTAACCTAGTCTCACGCGGGCGGAGCCGCGGGCGACTTTTACTTGCTTTTCCCTAAATATAATAAAGCTTAAGTTTATTCGTTTGAACGCTTAATACACCCGTAGCCAAGTGACAATATCTACTATATACTAGCTGTGCCCGCGACGTCGTCGGCGTAGCATTCGAATTTTAATTATTTTAGATTTTTACCTAAATTCTTGTAACAAAATGAAGTAAACAATATTAATATTCTTTCAAATTCAAATCCAATCATGAGATATTTCAAACGCAGCAAACGCTAGCGAGCCTAAGGGGCGGTTAACCATGTAGTCCAACGAACATTTAACAGGGGCGAGTTAACCCTCTGCCACCATGCAGTGTTCAAGGTCATCACGAATCTGTTCAATCCCAGAATCTAATCTATACCGAACAAATGATGACAAACCCTGAAAGTCATTTCCCACATAAGATCTTGCCATAAAAAGTCAGATAAGTCCAAACACGTTGTACTTATCTTGTTTAGTTTAGGAGTTCCTTTGGACAGCTTCCAGCTCCATCATCAGACCCTGAAAGTCATTTCCCACGTAAGATCTTGCCAAAACAAATCAAATAAGCCCAAACACGATGGTCTTATCTTGTTTAGTTTAGTTCCTTTGGACACCTTCCGGCTCCATCATCAGTCTCTGACATCACATGTCAATACTATCTAAACAAACTCTCTGATATAATCGAAAGTTTAGATTAAATCGGTATATTTAATTGTATTGAGAACCACCAATAATGATTTTTTTTAAAATAAAACAGCTATTTTTTACATGTTCTTTAAATTGATGTAACTTTTTTATTTATGTACCGATTTGAATGAAACAAATACTAAATGTTAAATGAAGAATAGCGCAATATATTGCCGAAACCGCATTCAAATCAGTAACACCGATTCTGAGATTAGCCTGCACAAAGAAACAGACAAAAATTCTAAAAACTATTGCTTTGGGTTCTGTTACGTTATTAGAAACCCCCTATATTCGTTTTTCATATTTATCTTCAATGTACAGACACCACCCACTTAACGATTTTATTATATGTATTGATATTGATGATTGATTGATTGATGATAGCCTGATTCATGGAAAAGGAAATTGGCTGTAATGTTTACACACCACGGACGAGTGAAACCGCGTGAAGCAGCAAGTAAAAATAAAACAATAAATAATATATATGTACAGATTTATTAATAAACTTAGAACTACATATTAATCTATCAGTTCCGTTAAAATTTCACTAATTTAGGGTTTTAATAGTAGCGGCAGTGCTTCTTTTAAGCAAAATGTTGATAGTTTTGACTAAGTTTTTTTTTTCAATACATGTATTTCATTTCTAACTTATTGTTTAATTATTGCAAAATTGATAAGTATACAATGTTTGCATTTGTTACATAACACGTTTAAGTATACTTTTGGTAACAGATTTATCCCATAATGATACCTAAATCCTATATTGTTAAATTGTTAAAAGTTATTGAGCATCACAATACTAAATAAAAAGATTTATATTTACAAATAATTCTTATAAATAAATTTATCTAACAGTTATATAAGCATGGTAACCAATTTTAGAACTATTAGAAAAATGTTCAAACCACTATTTCATAAAATTGTAACATACTGGTACATGTTCATAATAAAAATCCCGTTGGTTTGATTTTGAAAGTAGTAAGTAATACTTTAATAAATTGATTTTTTTTTATCGTAGTACACACTTTTAACACGTTGGCGGACGGTTTTGAAAACACAATACAAGTTCAATTGTTATAACGTCTATAGACGTAGTGCGTCCGCCAACGTGTTAATAATACATATTTTTATTGTTTTATTGTAAAAATGTAATGAAATTTCTCATTTTGGACTGAAACGTAAACAATTTCAAAGAGAATTCTATTATCAAAGTTATCGTTTAATTTGATGTTTTTTGACAAAACTTGTATTGTATCAAACTAATAAGGATTTCATTTTTATTATTATTTTTTCTTTTATGTTTTAATTTACCTAACTGAAAACCCATGCCAGTTTAATGTTTTATAAACAGTGACGTTAAACCCTACCACTGGCATAAATATAATACCAAATAAAATACCAAAGTTTTCCGGATAAAAAGAAAATCAATATAGGGTGCTCCTATTGTATATAGAAAATAATTTAGTCGGGCGTGTGTCTAAAGTCCGGAATTTCCACAATATTCGCCAATTCGATCGGAAATGCACTCGAAGATGTCGAAAGATATATCGCAGTTGCGTCCATTATCTGAAAAAAAAAAAAAATGAATGTAATTAGAATATCCTAAATAAAAATTATTTATATAGATGCAGATGTAAGATTGATTATTTGTTTCTTTATCACTCGGTGTTTTCCAATTAGATCCACGTTTTAGAGCCCAGGGTATGTTTAATCAGGGTCTTACTAATATGGCTCTTTTATAAGGAAACCAGACCTATAGGATCACGATCCGAGTATGTTAGTGGCCACTACTGCTTGATTTTTCACGCTGTCTAAATGCATCTAGACATCATCTTACTTGACGTCTGGCATCTGGCGATACCAGTCGGGCCTTCCAGTAGTAGCTTGAAAGTCTAGCCACAGATAGTAGTACCAAGTTCTATTGTGCTAGCGTGTGTTATTTTAAGAGCGAAGTCAAATCACATAACCGCAAACACGGTGTGTGGTGGATGGTGGGGTATTTTATTCAGTTTATTACCTATTTTATATTATATTATTTATTTACCTTTGACCTCCGTATTGTTAAAACTTTAGACCCTGGACTCAGGAAATTGCCACGAATTATTCAAACAAAATTTAAAAGGAAAAAGGCATAGAAAATATTTGTTATCTAGCAGCCACTTGGAACTTCACTTCCTTGGGAATTTCGTGGACTGCGTTCTTAGCTGACATCTTATAAACTACCTGCCTGCAATATGCTTCAAAGGTTCAGTAGCTTTTGATATTTCGTGTTGACAAATACACACTAATAAACTCGATACGAGAATAGCTGGACCGATTTGGTTAATTTTGGTCTTGAAATATTTATGGAAATTCTGGAAGGTCTAAACTGAGAAAATTGCGTTCAGGGAGTTCACCGGGTCTACTAGTTTATTAATTTTTAATAATTTATCTATTCATTTGTTACCATACAAAACAGAAAACAATTAGGTATACAAAAAAATTTTTGAATTCCAAGTGGCAGTATTATTCTACATTATTATCCTAAAGTTTGTGTGCCTAGAAGCGATTTAAAAAAAAAATGCAGTATGTAATGTAATTAAATCCCGAAAAATATTCAAAACAATTAACTAATTTTAATAATGAGACGCAAGAGTTACCCATAGGAGTGGTCCTGGAGAATTTGTCGTGGTTCCTCATGAGGCACTCGCGCGAGGCCTCGAGCACGGCCATGAAGTAGCCGCGCTCGTTGACGCCGTCCGAGTACAGCCCCACCAGCCCCTCCAGCGTGGGGAAGCCGTAGCCGTCCACCTGGACACACGAGTGGATGGTAACGTATCATCATTTCAGCCGCAGGATGTCCACTGCTGGACATAGGCTGGACATAAATAAATATGAAATCCTTTGGAGAGACACAGGATTTCATATTTATTTACGTATGTATACTGCGTCTTCGCCTTTTGATTTGTTTATGTTTATTTCGTTAAATGTTGACAATTAACAAAACTAGCTATAAACTAAAAAAATATATACTAACTTATATATAAAATATTCTAATATAAAAATAAATAATAAAAATACTTTAAACGATATATAGGTATATTCCCTATGGTTTATGTTTTGTTTTCCATCGACCCTAAGTTTGACTGGGAGAGATTGCATTAGCGATAATTCCGCCTTTGTACCTATTCTAGTTTAAAAAAAATTATGTATACATTTGTTTGGTGCAATAAAGAGATTTTCTTCTTCTTCTTCCAGAACGACAGGTTGGAAACAGCCTGCGACCTTCCTCAGGTCATCCGATGGTCAATTTGGTCGGTGGGTGTCCGTTGTTGCGCTTATCGAAGCGTGGACGCTATTTAAAAACCTTACTCCCTTATCGGCCATCGGTTCGTCACAAATTATTTGGAATAATCACAAATGCAATTCTATGGAATGCTGATGCATCCTAACGAGATTTTTAAACCAGTCGTATTTCCAAAGTGTGTTCAATATGTAAAAGTGGCCGTGAAATATGCGTTATTTATTTTCATATTTTAGAAGATAATAATGTTGAGAAGTTCGATAGATTAGAGAAGCACGCATCTCAAAAAAATTCGATCCAATTGTCTACTAATCAATTATATACTGGGCACTTTGATCATTTAAAGCCTGGGCAATTGTTTTTGCCTGTGGTTCAGGAGAACGTTTAAAATGTTAACATATACACCTATTGTACGTTTAATATAGAAAATTGCAAAATGAAATGAAGAATCAAATCGGCTTCGCTCGTATAGGTATCATGCAATTTTAATAAAAAAGGCTATCATATGCACATACCTTGAAATACATATTATACTTATAGATATGCATTGTAGGCCATAGCTATTAATAAAACTCGAAAATAAAATCAACTTAACTCCGTATTCGACCAGTTTTATGACTGTTATAATTCTGCCCAAGAGATTTTTTTATCAATCACAAATAGACGACGAGCTCACCTTTTTAAATTTACGAGTATGCCCTCGTATGCCAACTTTTATAGTTAACAAATTGGAGCAATCAGCCTACGACATTGCCATAAACCATTAAAACTGGATTTTAAATTAATTTCGCGATTTACGTCTTCAAATAATCGGACATGTAATTTTATGGTATTGTAGGCAATATCAGTAAAATAACTTTCATGGGATAGCCGTATAGAATAATGTCCTATAAAATTATTGGTCAGATTAAACAAACTATTACATACTTTAACTTTAATATTATGCCAAACGAATACTATTATGATGAATTCGAATGGAATTATGTTTGAATATAAGTATTTAATCAATTGCTTCGTGTGCATATTGGAAAACTTCAAAATTTGTGTACCTATTAAACTTTGAAGTGTTTATATTTTTTGATAGATAAATATTACATCATAATCTACTTATATTAAAAATAAAAATACAACCCTAAAAAAAATAGACATAGAATACGAAAGCGGTGCATTGTATGGTAGAGACGACGATTTGACGACCTCCGTAGCGTAATGGTTAACATACCCTCTTAGTCCATTTCGTAGCTACTGCCCGTTACTCAGGAGGTCTCGGGTTCGAACCCCGGTGAGGTCAAGATGAAAAATAATATTTTTCTGATTGGCCTGGGTCTTGGATCTATATAAATATTTGTTATAAAATATAGTATCGTAGTATCCCATAAGTAAGTCTCGAACTTACTTTGGGGCTAACTCAATCTGTGTGATTTGTACCTCTAAATTTAATTTTAATTTAATTTAATACTTACAGCTTTAACTTTCCGATAGACGCACTGCAGCAGGCACTGAAACAGATAACATAATTTGTAAAGAAACTTTTTGCACCTTAACAATGTCTCTCATGCGTGAGGTATTGTTAAATTTATATTGTAAGATTTGTACATAATGTCCTACAAATGCATCAATAAATAGAGTTTAAATATATAAGTAATTGGTTTCCATTATGCTAATGAGATATTTGTCACATTTCATGTTTGTTTGTTTGTTATCTTTGCCCTTCTTTGTTGATTTGTATATGTGATAAATGTCTCAATAAGTCTATTCTATTTTATACTAGATTTTCATAAAAAATATATCAATTGCTAATTTGTTTTTTCAAAAAGAATCTCTGACCATAAATAAATTGGGATCAAACAATTTTATAATATGATGATTAATTGAATAAATATTAATAACGACAGTATATAATATAGTATCGTTGAGTTAGCATCTCATGAGACAAGTCTCGAACTTACTTTGGGGCTAACTCAATCTGTGTGATTTGTTCCTATATATATTTATTTCTTTATATATTTATAGAATGTTAGAGGAAGATCGCACTTACCCCAGCGATCCGCTTCTCATCATGAGTGAACGGCACCTCTCTCTTGTTCCTCCGGCGCTGCGCGGGCATCGTGTGCTCTTCCTTTATGACGTCCAAAGCCTCTGGAAATGGTAATAATGACATGATTACTACAGGCGTTCCTCAGGGTTTATACTAGGGCCCTTATTTTTTGTTATCTTGTACTTATTAGTTTATCATGGAACATCTAAAAGTCGTCAGATTTATTACATACATGATCACGAGTATTGATATGACATTAGGGTCGTTGGCAGTGTTACCAACCCTACTGTTTTAACAGTAGATTTGCTGTTTTTACATTGATGTCCCTGTTTTCTGTTTCATTCCTAATTTTTACTGTTTTTCAATTAGCGTTCAGCGCCACCTATTACACTATACAAATATTTTTTGATAACGGATAATGAGCATGAAAATGCTAAAGATGAGGCAATTGAGAAAGAGAGTGGAAAATAATTTTACTTTGATTTTTTTTTTTTATTATGTTGTAATTATTAATATAGCAATGAGTCCTTGCAATTAAGAAAATAATATTGGATATTGTTATAATTTTAATATGAGGAAAGTATGAAATCTGACTTTTTTATTTTACCTACTGTTTTCTTCTGTTTTTTTATTGGCGGGCTGGTGTTTTTTAGTTTTTTTGGGGTTGGCAACACTGGTCGATGGTAACATCAATTCATCAAGTTTGCGGTTTGTATTATATTGTGTGTTATTATGTGATGCTAGCTGTAGCCCGCAACTTCGTGCGCTTGGGCTTCGCTCCCGTTCCCGTGGAAAATTTGTGATTTTCTAAATTCCCGCGGGAATTTACCTGAAATCCCCCTTTTCATTTATACAAAGTTTGTCATGACAATAACTAACACAATAAAAAGAATTATTTGCAGGCAAAAACATGCCTTGAGTTCATTCAAATTATTGATAACTTTTTTTTTTAAATGAAGCTTTTAGATGTTTTGCTGAGTTAATACAAAAAATTTGGTGAAATATTTAAGCAAATCGGTTCAGTACTTTCGTAGATAAGCGTGATTATACATACATATAGACAGGCAGACAGACATAAAATTTAAAAAAAATTTGGCTTTCTATTATTTTTTTGAGTCTATCTATTTTAGTCAAAATTACTAAATGTACAGACAAAATATTTTTAATGTTTTATTATATGTATTTTAAAATTCATCTTTTATTCAGCCTAGTATGTAAATACATAAGTTCAACTTATCAATAAGGATATACTTTTATTTACATAACTATTTTCCTCAAGATCGTTGCCAATGTATAAATATGGTGGTATAAATGTATAAACATTCATATTATCTTCCGAAAATGCTATATATTTTCTTATTTTAAGCTATGGAGACACTTTAGAAATTATAGTGATTTTATTTCTTCCTTTGAGTAGATACCATTTTGACATAGTTACAATCTTATATCCTACTAATAATACCGCGGATTTAAAAAAAATGTAAACTTAATGTTCAAATTGTAAAGTATAATTAAGCCACAGGGAAAATACTTATGGTACGAAAATGGTATACTTTTCCATGTGGGTAACGGTATAAAAGGAGGACTGAATGACAAAAGCATCATCACAGTCAGCATGGTTGTAAATTGATACATAGGTAGGTTATGTATTACTTGAATTGTTAATATTGTAAATATGACGATCTCCCTGTTACCTTTTGGCTTTATCAAAAACGGTTAATAAAAATGTTTTCAAAATTTGAAAAACGAACCATGTTAATATTTAATGCTGAATGCGTGGAGCTGCGGGCAAAAACTCAAAATAAGTATATATTATTAATATTAACATGTACTAACCAGTCTAATCGAGATCAAGTTCAATTGCGATTTGATCGTACCGGCTATCTAGTCGTATCCTATAAATATTAACACATTTTTATTCTAAAATTCAAATTTATTTAACAGCAGAAAAGAAGGGTATTTAAGAAAATAGTCCAGTTAGATAATTTCTATAGTATTGCAACGCAAAAACCGGTGTAACCGCTAATTTGTATTATTCATAACAATGTACATTGTCTAAACTGTGTTAGTGAGTAGAAGCGAGCTAGACACTCATTTAGAACAAATACCATACCAATACCTTGCTACTGTACTTGCAAGTTACATAGTTTGACAATAAAGTAGTTAGCTGTGTTTGATTGTTCATGTCATTCGACACAGACTAAACACAATAGTGGTAAGACAAGGTCGAAGAAAAAATACATTGTACACTGTACAGCCTCGAGAAAAGTTTAAATGTAGTTATTCAATTGGATTATTTTCGTAACTTGCTGATGTGAGCCGCAAAGTCACTTAACTGGTAATAAATAATAATAAAATAATCCCAACTAATCATTCAGAAATATTTTTTGGTATCCGATCATTAGTTCTAAAGTTATAAGCATTCAAACAAGCAAACTCTTTAGCTTCATTATATTAGTAGTTAAATAGTTATATAGATGTATCAATCTCCTCATTAACCTTCAAATCCTATCAATGTAACCAAGAAAGTATCTGATACATTCAAATATAAAATATTGATCATAAGATATTTTTAGAATTTTTTTTTAGCTCATAATATATCATCTATTTGTTAAATAATACGTGACGGTGGCTCAGAGTAGGGATGCATGGCGTAGACAGAGGGAGGCTTATGCCCAGCAGTGAGTTGTAGACAGCTAATGATAATAATATTATTTGTTATAAATTAAAAAGTAATTGTCAAGGCCTCTAGGGCATATGACAAGGCTATCTTACTTGAGTTGGTTATCGTTAAATAATAAATCATTACGCATGAATATTTCGAAGAATATCTTCTCTTTTTATATTTATTTCACGGCCTGGGCTGTTATAAAACCATTTAGTCGTAACCGATATAAAAAGGATTGTTATTTAAGTGAAATCTTGCTTAAATACCTAAATCTACTATACCGTATGGTATAGTAAATCGCATAGACTATATTAACTAAGGTTTGTCTAATATTCTCCTGACAAGGCCAACCGATCCTGCAAATCATGGTGTCAGAATTTATAGAAATTGTCTCTCGGCCTCTGAAGTAGAGCGTAATAGCTTAACACATAGTGCAGAACTTCTAAAATGTTTATTTTGCTTCTATTATCGTTTCGGGCTACGTCCCTTGGATCATTCTTCTCAACATCCAGATCTCCAACGCAATCCACGGGTCAAAGGATCGCCATAAGTGGTAAAAGATCGTAAAGAAAAGTCGGGCACATCACGATGCTCAGAAGTGAGCAAACTACTGGAGGAGGGAGGAGAATTATCGATTCAAATGCTATATTAAGTGCTATTTTAAAAGTATCTTGCCATAAATGCCATGCCATAATAACCAAATGTGTAGAAAACTCTATTCTGTATAACAGAGTCTTTCTTCTACGATTTTATTATTACGAGTATGGCCGACTGGATGCCGTCCCCTTGGCCCTATCAATATGCTCGATCTTTCTCCATTCTTTCCAAATGATCTAGCCGCCGAAGACTATATGAGATTTTGTTTGAATCCCGTTCAGTTCGAGATAGAAAATCATCTTTTTCTAATTGACCTGGTGGTATAGATGGGTGTGTAAAAAGCACAACTTACATCGCAAGCCGCATAAGCTATTGTCTTTCTCTGACTAAATTACGAAACTACATTTTGTCCTATGTAACCACAACATCAGATTTATTGTAGAAGGCTTTCAGGTCACCAGGAAAACTACTTATTACTGCTGTATAATGCAATGCAACTCTTTGGCCTTTCTACCGTATAACCTAAACAGATAGAGGGAAATGTGAGCAAAAACTAACACACATTGCATATAATTAAACAACCAAACGCGTAAGAGCTTACATTTTTCGCAATTACATGATAAACTAGTATTTAACTTAAACCAAGAGAAGATCCTCTTCTTCTTCTCGTACTTTGTAAGTTTGTTCTGGTATTCTCTTAGTGAGGGTGGTCTATTAGACAGAAGACCTAATACTTAAATTACCTAAAAGTAAAAGCGTAAAAGTCGACCGAGGGAATCTTGGAATGGGGAAATCATGACATAGGCGATGCGGCTAGCAACCCATCACTATTGATTTCCTGTTTCAACTACCATCATGCTAAACGTGGTCTGAGGTCTTACGACCCTTGGCTCTGTCTACCCCGTATGGGATAAAGACGTGATTATTATGTATGTATATATTATATACTATAATGCACCCGACACGCTCAACTCAAAAAGCACTTCATTCTTAACCAAAGGTACAGCCACAGATTACAGAATACGTTAGGACTAGTAATTCGGTTTAGTATTAATTTCGAAATGTATTGGCAATATAGGAAAGTTGCTTCAGGCCGCAATGTGCTGGAGGATATTGTAACACCAGTTTAACGATTGCAAGCTATCTACATAAATCCCACGATTTCGCATGCTAATCGGTTAATTTGTGACCGAACTCGTCTATAAATATTGTAGGATATTATTTAACATACTAGCGTCTCGTCATGGCTTTGCGCAGGTTAAAAAAATACTCTAAAGATTTTCTTAGCTAAAATCTAAACTTTCAAGTATACATAATTCTTTGATTAATTATACAAAAAATTGTCATACAAAAATATGAAGTTCATCAGAAGTTCAAATGTTATTAAAAGAACTTTATATGGTTGTCAGAGTCGTATAATTTAAGTGTAATGTGCAGACATCAGCCATGCGTATGTACTTAAGTTGTGTTTTAGATTCGCTTCTTATTTGGTTAAAAATTGTTTAATTTCCAGGTATGACAGAGGCTTATTTTTATGCCATATATTAGAGTATCACGCGGTCAGAGCTTCGGGTAAAAGTTAGTTTTATTGTATGTAGAGATGGCATTGATAGGAGTCATAATTTTATACATTAAAATGTTAACAAAATGATCGATAATTTCTATCTCTTTCTGAATATTTAATCTAGATTTTATAGTATTTATTTATCTACAAATATTCAATTTCGTAAAAGTACACAGTCGAATGAGCACTAAACATCGCATGCACTTGTTATGCAAGGGTTATGCAAGCAGCATATGGGTCAGTAGAAGCCACGATTGCACTCCGCCCGGCAGCCAACGATTAGTGCAACTGATGGGTTAAGACGATAATTAATAATTAACATACAAATATCAGATAGCTGTTTAGTCAACTATGTTACTACTAACACACTTAATTCGGCAGGAATGCTTCATACCCATTAAAACTTAAACACGTAGGTACAGCAGCTGATTCAATTAAACCATATCCATACTTCCATACTAATATTATAAATGCGAAAGTCTGTCTGTCTGTCTTTCTGTCTGTCTGTCTGTCTGTCTGTCACCTCTTCACGGCTAAACTGCTGGACCGATTGTGATGTACTTTTGGGCGCGATATAACCGAGACCCACGCGGGGCGAAGCCGCGGGGAACAGCTAGTAATATTATAAATGCGAAATTGTCTGTCTGTCTGTTATGCTTTCAGGGCTGAACCGCTAGACCGATTTGGATGAAATTTGGTATGGATATAGTTAAGGATAAGGGCTTAAACATAGGCTTTTAAGCGTTATGTTACCGACTCCCACGCGGGTGGAGCCTAGTAAGTTATTTATTGCCTTGAATCATTATGCCCGTGGGAGCCAGGTATAAAAACTTTTTTCAAATTCTTGTCTCCTAAGCTGGTGGAAGCCGCAGATGACAAGAGAGCCAGAACTAAATTTAAAAGTCAAGCACAGCTCAAAACATAATCCCGATAGCCGAATTTATATATGTAGTTATTACATTGTAAGAGAACCCCTCGGTTGTGCAATGAGTCACTCTCATTTCTCATAATCCCCGCGTCATATTTGGTAAAGCCACATGAGTAGACAATGGAGCAGAGAGAAAGCTTTATATAACTTCTTAAAGCACAACTGTCTGGCTGTAAGACACCATACATTCACTGGTGGGCTCGACACGAATGTCGTATACTCGAACCCGCTATCCAGCAGGCAGAGCGCATATATGCTGCACTACACTTAGCCGTTTGTTATGTACAGCATTATTTGTCTTTCTGTTTTTGTTTACAATAATGAATCTACATACATATGTGTGAGTGCACCGCTTATATGAAGCTTAGGTACTCTCAGTTTCGTTGTATGTCTACTCATGTGGTAACACTTCTTACTAAAATCCAGTTCGTATAGGCATTCGGAAATTGCTCTCTTCGTAAAAACTGTCGTAATACAATGTTAATAACAATATAATAAGGGAAAACTGCGAAACTTAATTATGGTTAAGTAAGTTGATAATAAGGCGACAGGTATTTGGCAAGTTGGCTGTGTTACGGCTTTTTTGATGGAGGAGATTGACCCAGCTTTGGTGGTCAGAGTGGGCGCTATTTTCTTTGGTTTAAGTGTGATCACAGAATTGATAAATATAACTCACGTAGTATGGTCAACAAAATGAATACATTATGACAAATATCTGAGATATAATTCAGTAGATACTCGCTATCATATACAATTGCCGTGAGATTTTAAAAGGTTAATTTGATTATTGAGTTTCTTAATTCCACCTACAAACAGATACGATCAGTTTTCTTTTTTGGCAATTATGTGTATTTATTACACTTAGCTCAAGCCATTAACTAATACAGAAAAATTTACATAATAACAATAGTTGATGCAGCCAAAAACAGACAACTCTTGCACCTCGCTTTGATTTATAAATACCTATATTTACTTATTACCAAATGAGAAGCCACGCCAGTTGAGTCATATAATGATCTCACATAGTACAGTTAATTTTCAACCTTCCATATAAGACTGCAAACCCAGACTGTCAATATATAATGCTGTATGTATCGAGGACAAAAGTTAACAGAATTTTGAAAATCTCCGTTAGGATATTTGCTTTGTAAAAATTGTAAGCACGAGTAGTATTCGCGCACCAAGGGTTCCCTTTCCAAAGTTTCTGGTAATTGTAAAAATATCTGTGAAAATTTCAACTAAATATTAATTATTTAATCAGCCTGTTGTCTAAACTGACAGCGGAGGAGTAAAAGTTTGTCCACTCCGATTGTGCGTGGTCTCGTTTTCAAACGACTGATTACACTTTGAGAACGGATCCCTAAAAATAACGGCTACAGAAACAAAAAAAGAATTGGGATTCGAACTTACGTGTAATATTTAAAATAATATTGTCTTGAAATATTTCTACTAATATAAGTGTTACAAGTATAATTTCTGTAATAAATTAAGCTATCTGAGAAACAAAAATACCTTTGTTCTTCTTCTATATGGTTTTCGACTGTTGACGCTATAATATAATCTCCCTATATTAGGGATAGGACTGGTAAAGGGATATAAAAATTAATTGCTGTTCGTTAGTCTCACTAAATCTCGAGAATAGAAATGCAATTTCTATAATATTTTCTTGTATATTTGTCAATTTTCATTTACAGTATAACTACAAAATTGATTATGTACAGATCCCTAAGTGCTGCAGCTTTGGCTTCATAATTTTATTCGGAAGAGTTTTTTTTCGAAAAACGGCTATTAAAATGATTGCAATTAATTTTGCACGTATTAATAAATTGTGTTTTGCAATAACTGCAACAGTCAATCAACCAAGTAAACATTATCAATTTCTACACCATAACGTTTCAGCAAATTATCATGTAGAAATTTACGTCCTACTTTTTTATCATAAAACACGTCCAAAATGACTGCAATTTTTTTTAGACTTTTGAAATTTGCAGCGATTTTGAGCAATCGCAATCACTTTTTATCTAAACCCAAGCGTGTTTTCTATTATTTCCTAGCAATAACTATCATCTGTAATAGGCTTAACACTTCGTCTACTTAGATCCACAGCACACATTAATAGTTTAAGTGTGATGAGTTTCACAGAGAGACAGATTGATTTTTGCATTTTTAATATAGACCCGCCCCGGCTTCGCATGGACATAAAAACCTTCGTCTTGAATCCCTCTATCTATTAAAAAACGCATCAAATTCCTTTGCGTAGTTTTAAAAATTTAAGAATATATAGGGGTATAGGGGCAGAGAAAGCGACTTTGTTTTATACTATGTAGTGATTTAGCTTAGTTATTTAAAAACTATCCTATATAGTCAGTGTCACCTCAACAAGTTAGTATCGAATGGATACGATTGTAAATAAGAAGAGAAGAAATTTGTATATAACGCAATTCCAAACCATGAAATGCTTTTTCATGGTTGTTGGTTATATCTCTATTTATCTAAGTTTAAAATTATCTCAACTAATGCCTATTTACTACTATAAACTGAAAAAGTAAAATGTGTCGAGTTTTATCGCTTTTTCGCAATATTGCATAGTCGTGCGTGCACTATTTAGCTCAAATCAACCTGCCTTACTCGCCTATACTGTTGTCCATGTAAGGGCTAATCTGTGACATGCCTTATTTATCATATCCTTATTTACTTTACTAAGTACCTTGACAAAATGTTGTAACTTAGGGACTAGTCATGTGTTTCACAAGTTTTTTTATTAAGATTGAATACACATACATATATATACCTATCTATACACTAAAATTATTGGCCAAGCAAGAGAAAGAGACAGAAATGTCAAAATAATTTGATAATTGAATAATTGTGTTTGTTAAATGAATTTTATGGACAGGTACACAAATTGGTTAGACCCACTGCAGTCACCAGACTGTAAAAAAAGCTAAAAAAACGACATCAATTTCTATTTTAACCACCAAAAATAAAATCTACACGATTTGCACATTCATATCCAAATTTTTCAACCTAAGCGATGATGCCTTGCCTAATAGCAGGTACCTATAACTAGTTAAAATTCGTTTCGTTTAAACGTTACAAACAATATATAGATATCTCTTACGTGTAAGGATATGTAACTGCCTATTAAGGTTATTAAAAATGTAGGTACAAGCTAAGTAACATATGAGTGATTCCATACGATTCACTTTCGTTTCGCCGCTGTGACCTTGACAACGCGCGACCCCACCGCGATTGCCGCGATCGAGTTTCGAGAGTACATTCGATTATCCACAAGGTTTTAGTATCGATTCGATACATTTTATTCGACTTATTCGGAAGAAGTGTGTAAAGCTTCGTGACGTAAATTCAAAAATATGTACCTATGTACTTAATCTAATGTAGGTAATTGATTGTATAAATTCAACTAATTGAACTGACGCTAATGTATCTGCGCTATAGACCTCTGTAGTTTAAACAGTGTCTTTTATTTTTAACTTTTTTTACTCATGTTTATGTATTATCTCCCTGCCAGCAGACGTATTCCCGGACACATACAATTTGGGTATTTTCAAGGCTAGAGTGAATAGGCTATTAATGTGCCAGCGAGCTCCATCTTAGACCGCATCTGCATTTAACATCAGGTGGAATCGCTGGACATTGTGAATATAAAATAAAAATATTTTGCCCACAATAATAATGAAAATTAAAACTTCAACAGACAGATAAATAAATCTTCACACTGAGAATGCTAAGGCCGCAATAATCTGATTAGCGTATAAATTGCAACAATTCAAAGAAAGTGTTCCAGAGAAAGTAACTACATTGCAGGTGCATTTTATTAAATAAACTAAATTCGGACAAGAATGCTTTCGCTATAAGTAGAGCCAAAAAAAAGTAATTAGTATATTATATGTTCATTTAAGTGATAAGAACTCGAAGTATGCTAAGTATATTCAATTATTCATATCTTTAAAAAAATAGCAATTGTGTTTAGGAATATAAGTAATAGTATAATTTAGAGAAAGATAGAAGTTTAAATCTTCTTATATCATATCACGAGATACTTAATTAATACAAAAAAAAAAACGATTTTTTTATAAGTAATACATGTAGGCAACAACAGTGAATCTGATGGATTATTCTTTTTTATCACCATATTTTCACATAGAAACCCACTGAGAATTTGATTTATTCATTGTGCTTAGAAAATCTATCAAACACATTATTCTCAAACACTCTCTATTGAGTATAAGAAAGTCTACAATACTCTAAAGTAGGTCTACAATACAAAGGTGCTAAGTTATATCATGATCGTAATATTACTTCTATTTTGTAACACTTTTTCACAGCCGCTTGCTTCGCTTTTGTTCTTTATTTTGGTTGTTATTGTATCTAATTTAAGGTCATTCAACATTAACTATATTAAGCGGTTATTTTAGTTTGATGTAGGAAGTATAACTACATGCTTGACCGGTAAAAGTAAAAACGGATAATTTTATCCTAGTAAAGTTTATTGAACGCGATTAGGAAAACGCTATGATGATAATGAATAACCACGATGGGCCGTATGACTGTGTACTCAGTAATATAAAAAGGTTTTTAATGGCATATTGATTTTTTTTTCGGCTTTTCGATAAATTGAACGCGTTTATGTCTTTTGATCTACAATTTCAATTTCAGAATTATTATTTGTTCCCAAAAAAGTTTTTTTTTTTTTTCAATTTAAGATTAATGCTTAGGTAAAATGTTTGATATTTCGCGTTTACAAGTTGGACTTTGATCTTTTTCAAATTATCTGGGTGAAAGACATATAGTATTTTATTTATAGGTAGTATCATTGAGTTAGTATTTTCATATCACAAGTTTAAAAACTTACTTTGGGGCTGTCAATATGTGCGATTTGTCTATGTTATCTTACCTCTTAGGATAGATAATTTTATCTCGTCCTGACATAGTGTGATAACCCTCTCGATCTTCTGCGGAGCTGTAGGTGGGTTTCGGCACCTTTTCTCCTGTAAATAATGTAATAGTAAGTATATATTATTCAGCGCAAAAAACGTGAGTAAGAATAAAACTCGTCAACAGGCACAGACCATTGTGTTTTTATTACCAGCGAACTTATTGGTTTTAAATGGAATCAGTTAAATATTTAATTAAAACTAGATATTATTTAAAATGATTAAAATACTAACTCACTAAAAAAAACTAACGGCAGTTTTCAATTAGCACTTACTTAGTTTTAATTTTATGTACGAAAATTGATAAATGTTTTGATAACTTAACCAGCAATGGGTACTTATTTAAATATATAAATATATATATAGGGGACAAGTCAGTCACACAGATCAAGTTAGCCCCAAAGTAAGTTTAAGACTTGTGTTATGGGATACTAACTCAACGATACTATATTTTATAACAAATACGTGAACATAGATAAACATCCAAGACCCAGGCCAATCAGAAAAAGATCATTTTTCATATTGACCTGACCGGGGATCAAACCTGGGACCTCCAGAGTAGCGGTCAGGCATGTTAACCATTACGCCACGGAGGTCGTCAAATTTAATATTTGTCTTTAGATAAACTCTTAATTTGATTTAGAGACTACATGCAAGGGTTCAACTCAGGGTTGTTACAATATAATCCGTCCATGCAGATTTTTAAAGAGAAAGAAAACATGTCTGTCTACATTTCACTCACACCCACAATACTGAAGCGATTTTGATTAGACTTGTACGCCTATAGATTGAATCATAGGAAGCCTACTTTTTAGTATAATTGAGGGATAAAGGGCGGTTGGCATTATTCGTTTTCATTATAATGTAATAAACTTCACAATTAATTCATAAAACTTAAATACCTACTTTAAAAAATAACCAAGTCTTACTAGTTTGATATTTGAAAAGACTGGATTTTCAAGGATCCATAGAGAGTATTGATCAATAAGTTAAAATGCTAATTAAACAACTCACAACTTTACCCTAGACCTATTTAGTAAACGATAGAGCAACCACATACATAAATCTATGGCACAATCTACAACTAGTGTTTATGTTTACTTTCGCAATATGTAAACAATATGGGTTTAGCTTGTAAAAACTTTGTTTTCGAAATCACTGACAAACGTGTAATTTATTTACACAAAACTAGTGTGTTCTTGACATATGTATGCCAATTGAAATACACACAAGGTAATCATTTGAATGTTAACATTGCTAGATAATCTGAAGAAGAAAAAAACTTTTTTCAACGACCTTTGCATCATTATCATAATATAAATAGGACATGTACACTGGGCCGCATAAAAAGTATGTCATCCTACCTTCATGTACTTTTTTGTCGTGTCGATGTCTGATTATTAACCTTTATAATATAAGGTAGTATATCTTAATCATCATTTCAGCCGCAGCTTGTCATAGGCCCCCCCCTCAAGGATTTCCAGAATGACCGGTTGGAAGTGGCCTGCATCCAGAGTTTGCCTGCGACCTTATTAAGATGCGTGTTATGTTACGTTATGTACGAAAGGGTTGAAAATTACCTCGCACAGAGGATCAGCATTGCTATTCAACGTGGCAATGCTGCCAGCCTTTTGGGCACATTACCACGATGTAACTAGTTGCAGGGACTAATTTATCAATTTTATAAGTTTTTATTTATTTATAAGTACGTTTATTTTATTTTTAAGTAGTTATTTGTATTTTGTGTATTAACGTGTGTTTATTTTATTATTTTGAATACTATAATAATAAAATATGATGTGAAGATGAATTATATTTATTTCGGTGTATTAAAGGTTACTGTAAGTCATTCTAAATAAACAATATACATAACTAAATGTAGATATGGTACCGCTTAGCCGTGATCGGTACAAGTCGATGGTGTTAACGTCTTCTATCTAGATGTAGGAGAAAGTTATGTATCAGAAGATTTCTACTTTATCGGCGCGAGCACACTACTGAGTAGAGGTCGGTTTCATGTACAGTGGGCCACATGGAAATGTATACTGCCTCAGGTGTAAGTGTAAAGTACGCCCTCTGTACAGTCGGGACAGATAATCCTGACAGTAGTAGTACAGTAATGGGGCGAGGGGTTGGTTATTTCTGCCCCCGACTATTTGTGATTGTTATAGCTCTCAACCCATACCTAGATAAAAAATGCTTGGCAGCGCGGGATTTCCTAACTATGTGTCAACCATTTGAAGATGAAATTTTAAAGTGACCGTCTAATTATACATATTTTAGTTCAAAGATATAAATAAATATATAAAACAATTTAAATTCTCGACGTATTTTGCAATATTTCCGCCAGTGATCTTCTTTTGATGATTTCACTTATGCAACATTTATTACTAGATATTATATCGTTTCCTTCGACCGAGTAAGTCTTACTCAAGAAGCAGGGTTCAAACTGGGTGGCTTATGCAAGCCTCTGGTTGACATTACACGTTACTGATGCAATGCACTTTTAGGAAATATACTGCAGTTCCAAATTATATCATATTTTTCACAACTTCGCATACTGCTTAATTTTACTATATTATAATAAGTTCACATGTACCTATGTGAGCACAGTAGAGGTATTTTTATATGCCTGAAATGATTGTTTAAATTAAAATTTATTCAAGCTATTATTACTTATTTTATTTAAATGTGCGAATAATCCTTCCTTGCAGTCGATTAACACTTTGCACTCCCAGCGGCCCACCGGGGACCGACAAACAATTGAAAAACAATTGTGTCTGCGCATGCGGCGGCAAAAGTGTAGATTTTTAAAAGTATGAAACTATACGATTATTAATCACACGTTTGATTTTATCAAGTTGAAAATAATGGAAAATATATACGTTGCTTTTACTAGCCATATCTTTTCAATTAGCCTATTGTTTGCAAGCAGTGCATTTAAAAAAAAATGTAGTCTAAAAATATCTGAACCTCAGTGATACCTTGAGTCGTGTTGTTCTAATAGGTCTAATTGAGTCACCTCGAGTGGGCGCAAGTCGCAACCTTGCCGAATGGCTACACTCTGAAGGCGATGGAGTAGGCCGCGAATGGGCGATGAGGCGATGTGTTTGATTTGTTGGCCGCTTGTCCTTCCTTCACAGTCCAGTTGTGATACCACAATGACGAAATAAATTGCTAAATTCGTATCATGTTTCTTTAGAATGAAATGATAACGATGTCCAAATTTTCGTCTTAATTGTAAGCTGATAATACACAGCCAGGTATTTTCATTTCGGTGGCGCGGCGGAGCGAAATTTCTTGATCTGTGTACCTTACATTTATATCGTGTGGGTTTCAAAATCATACCTAGTCAGCTCATTCAGAAAACACTAAGCATAACATCAGTTTTTTTTAAATTGCTGCTATGATTTTGGTCGTGGTCTCTTGGCAGGAAACTAATATGTGATCGAAGTGGTAAGTTGATTTAGTTTACGGAGATTTGTTTCTGTTTCTTTGTCTGAAGATCATCTCCTAGTTTCGTATCTATTTACAAGTTTGGAGCTGATCCTGCAGCTATCTCCTCCGCATTCGATTTACGGAACACCGAAATGTAGGTGTAAGTAGCAACTTACAAAAAATAATAATATGGTCGGGCAAATAATTACAGATCAAGGTATCAACACTAAGTAATAGTAAGTAGGTACATCACTTGTATGGTATTAAACTTTACTAAAATCTATATCAATTTAACGATTACATTAAAATATGACTAGCAAAATCCAATTTAAAAAGGTGAAATTTTAAATTTTCAATATTAAGCCATATGTAAGTAAGTATGTATATTTCCATAGGTTATAAATATAGGTATATAGTGAATCTATGTATTCTCCATGCAATAATAAAATTTTCGCAACAGTCACTCACCCCTTACGTCAGTGCTAACCAACATTTAGTCGCGTCTTCCTGATTTCGGCTGAGATTGTCTGTTACGTCTCACAATTGATTATACTTGGTTTATGCGGTCACAATACTATTAATACCAACACTTGTATAATCGCACATCGAACTATTTCAATATATATAAAAAAAATATTACCTAACTTACAACAATATTTAGAAAAATATATCATAGTTAGTCTTTATTTTTTTCCTTTTCATGTCAGAGTACAAAAACTTATTAATTTTTGACTTCCTATAAAGGTATTTGACATAGCTTAAAGATCTTCCTCTTGCCATCTAGTGATAACTGACTTGAAACGGGACTAATTTATATTATTTATATTATATTATATATACCTACATTAATAACACTACACACCTATTTAACTAAACTTTAGCGCTCGCACCTATTTTGACATTGTTTTAATGTCTGTGGCAATTCAAATAAACCGTTTTCTATTCTATTCTATTCTAATAGCCTGAAGTACGGAAGAACTTTTGATGACATACCACGCGTCATTAGTTGCGGCAACCAATCCATGTCACAGCCACGCCCTACATTGCTTTCTTTGTCGGCGTTGGATTGCAAAGACACCTTTACTACTGAGCTACCGATCTTATAAATCAGTGAATGGTAATTGCATAATAAACAACCTAAACTATGGTCTAATTTAGTTATTGACTACAATAAAACTAGAACAGCTTCAGAATACCCAGTAACTGGGAACCTATAGGCTAAAGTAATCAAATTATAATGAATATGAGAGCATTAAAAAAACTTTGCTTAAATGCTCTAAGGATGAATGTGACCGAAGAATTGCAATAGTAATAATTCTATTAATATTTATCATATCTAATTAAGAGGCTACCTAACTTCGATTTAATTACGACCATCAACAGAGAAGGATAAGTAAAAAAATTAAAACTAGATGAATGGAGTCAATGCAGATAAATAATATAATAAATTATTATATTATTATATTTGAAATATTTTTCTATTATTACGTAACATACTTATGCTAATTTATTAGTATTTTTTTTGGTAATAAAACTATGAGCACTGGAAAGAGAACAGTAAAAGTTCAAATTAAACAAGTCATCCTTTTCTCAATGTTGCTGTATATGTTGATGTAGTTTCCTAAACAATAATTAGCATACACCATAACAAAAGTTACTGGAACGTTTCACTTTCTCCGTCTTTATAACGCACCAATTGTTGAAGATGCCTGACCCGTGACGGAATCAGCTGGTATGGTACGTCAGTAATGGCTCATTATGTCAGTATGCATTGATTAATAATAAAACCCAGAAATAATCTCATTTCATCATCGAATTTTGGAACAAAATAAATGATATTGTGTAATATAATAACGCTATATAAAATGGCGACAATCAACTTCGCCAAATTCACTTTGCATTAATTTGCGTCTGATCTAGCGTTGACCAAATCACAAGTTTCTTGTCTCTTTATCATCAACCAATATGTGCGTATATATTGCGCATCCTCGTTTGTATTTCGTTTGCAGTTTCGTTTTATTTAAAGACCTTTAAGTTAATTCTTTGAGGGAAAATTAACCCTTAGAATAATAACCTGAAAGATTAAACCTGGTTGCTATATTATCAATCCAGCGTTGTCCAAAAACAAAATTACTATAATCATTTGAGTATTTCCATACCTATCTATTTTAGTTTTTAGTTTCAATGCAAGGATTTTCAAGATCTTGCTCAAACGCATATTACACAAACTAATATGCACAAGGTCAGATTTTCCTAACATCATTGGCAGTCAGTTGCATATTCATAAGTAGTAAAATGTCTCGCAACAAGTACATAGTGAACTAGACACAGGTATCACATACTAAGTGTATCTCAAGGCATCCTGATCACGTATGACAACGATTTGTGCATATTATTTGTTTTCGTAATTTTTTATGCATCGTATTTTATTTTCTTTTTACAGTCTTACTTTGACATCGTATCAAAAGAATTACAATACAATTTTATGTTAATACATAAACAATTAAATATTAGTAGTGTGTTATATATATCATGGCCCAGGCATTGTCTGGAAAAACTTTGGGCAAAATTGAAGAAATGCGCGAGAGGGGAAAGCCAGATATGGACAGCGTGAAAAAAGCAGCTGGAGGCAGCATCTACAGAGCGGTCCATAGCACTGGTGATCACTTAACTTAGAAAGCACATATGTGGTCAGCACAGCAGTGAGGGACCGATAAAGAAGTTTGTTAAATATAAAATGTTAAAGATAATATTATGTAAACCTATATGTACCTATCTAGCTTTGTTTGGGGCTTCACTGTAGGAACGATGATCTAAAGGGTGTAAATCTATCAAAGTCATACCTTCACGTGTACAAATTTTAACAGATTCTATTTTATAGCAAGTGCAAGATGGAGTAAGTAAATAACAGACATCCGGAAGGATTGATCTGACATCTGTTTGAATGCACAAAACTGACCACATAACTGCCATATAAAATCCTTTACATCGTGTCTAGGTTGACGTGTGCTTTGTAATTCTCAATCTCGTCGCACAAGTTATAATCTGTCAAGGCCGAAAACTGGAGTAGAATAGAATATTTAGAATAATCAGTATGTATAAAATAATGTTATTTCCACAAATTGTAACAGTAAAGTTTTTGAAGTTCTTGTAAAATCTTGTTTTGTTTTGTTATAAATATATTTGGTTTATTTTCTAAGATTTTAATTCTACTCATATGCAAGGTTTATAAGTATCTCATACAGTCAAAAGAGAATCCGGTCTGGTAAATAAGTCGACCTAATCGGTTTGATTACGCCTCGTAACTCACGAGACCTTACTTTTACTTTCGCACCGTTTTTATTAAGTTGTTTAACTCTATTAAACAACTGGGTATATTATTAAAATTATCTTGTAAATTAACACAATGTTTAAATATAACGAAGAAAGTGTTAAAATGTAACTTACAGTTTCAGTAGAAATAGCGCTATCGCTCAATGAAATGCCGAAAACGCATAGGCAACACAGAAGCGCACTGATTTTACGAACCATTTTCACACAGCACAATCAAAACGTTTTGTCACAAAATTTTCAAATTTCGTATTTCTTTTTTTTTATTATTATTCGCACACAAAGCGTGCGGCAAAGGGTACGCGACCAAATGCAGTATGGAACGTGAGTCGTGAATGTGCCGATTTTTGAAAGGCCCGCGTAGGAGGGTTTCGCGCCGATTTCTGCGACACGTTCCGTTTCGCGTACGCTGAGCTAAGACTGTGCATGATCTTGTGAATTGTTTCTTCTTATTATTATTTGTCTGACAGCAGGTAGAATTCCTGAAATATACCCAAACATAGCATATTTTCTTCGTAATTGTGTCTCTAAGTAATGTACGAGAATAGATTTTTATTTACAACAGTAATAATTCAAAATCTATATGTACGAGTATGTTGTGTTAATAGCACAGTTCAATAATTATTATTGAATGGTTAGTATAAAATGGGATTAATTTTATAAATCTTATCTAAGCGTTATGTTTTTCATAAGTTTAATATCTGTAATTACATAATTAGTCCATCAATTTTTTAACTTTGCTAAATATACCGCTATTTACATAACCAATTAGCCAATCTATAAGTTATTGTTTTTTTCTGATTTTAAAATTATAACTCCCTGCCCACCATTGAACATATCATAGCAAGGAGTGCAGTACTCTCGACACAAGATAAGAGCAAACTCACGCACGTACACTATAAATAGTGCTATCATTTTTGTTATTGCAGTATTGTAAATATCCATGTATACAACAAAAAGATAAAGAGATGTACTTACTTCATTAAGTCCCGGAATTTAGATCTGTGCACACTGGTGCATGCAGGATCCATCATATCAGTATTAAAACTGTTGAAATGTGCACTAAGTGGGATAATGACTTGGAAATTCAGAGATTTAGAGATTATTTGAGGATACCCAGCATGCATCCGAATGTTGACTACGGTATGAATCATTTTTTTATAACCATGTAAAAAATGTTTTTTTTTATTTGAATATTTTAATTAAATTGCAATTTTTAATGATTAATTGCGAAATTAATTTGAAATAACTTTATTCGTGAATAAGAACTTATGTACCTAAATAATTATTTGATTTAACTTCAAAGACTACTTGTAAATATGAAAATCGATATTATTTCTGTGGGTTTTTGTTTTTTATTATCGTATTATCCATATACAATGATATATTATATTGGTAAAAGTTAAAACATTCATATAGCCAAATATCTGTTCCTCAGCCGACTGCGTAAGCTTCCTAAAGAAGCAGGCATCAGAAATCGGTCTACCTATAGCTGTATATGAGGTGGTGCCAAGAAAACCGGTGGTAGTGATCACATGGGTCGGTACGAAGCCCCATCTGCCTTCCATCTTGCTTAATTCTCATATGGATGTGGTTCCAGTTTATGAGGTGACAATGTTTAAACTTCTGGTAATGGTAAAACGAAGTTTTTAAATCCTTTCACCACCAAGGTCGGATTTTATCGACAGTCATTTTCGTGCCCATTTTGCCATAGTCGGATATTCCCGACCGAAAACAGTACCCCTTGAGATTTTAGAAACGCAGATGCTAGGTATTAATTTTAAGCATACCTTCAAAATAAAAATAATACAATAAAGAATTTTTGGTTAGTATTAATTAATCTTAGCTTAGTAATTTAAATGCTTTGATTAAATAATCAAAGATTAAAGATTCTAAATTACATTTTCAGTATTTCAGCAGCTTAAGATTTCGTTTATACAAAGTATGTATGTTTTATTTGTTCATATTTACTCGTATCCTAGTTTAGTATTGTTGTTATCTCTCGAAGGGAAATAAACCTAGTTATCAAAGGACGTATAGGATCAACGTTATCACGATAACAAGTCAATTCTGCCTAGAGACTACAAATATGTAAGTAAGTTTACAAATAAGATCAAAACAACAAGTTAGGTACCTATTTATTTATTTCTTTAATTCATGTACACTCAAATACAAACATAGAAAGCTTAAAATTAGGAAATTTAGTACAAGGGTGCTACTTATTTCTATAGAAATTTCTATCTATTTATCTTCCAGCAGACCCGCGATAGAAAATTAAAAACAAAAAGGCAGTTAGCATGTACTTTTAAATAACAAATTCAAATTGCTTATTCTCAATATAGGACATTCTTATTACTTGTTGACGTCAATCATTACCTATATTATTAAGTTTACCACCACTTTCAAAGCACAAGTGGAGAAGAAGCGGCGCCACAAACTCCACTGCAGCACTTTCTACAGAACGTCAATTTACAAAATTTGAGTCTAAAATGAGAGTAACAAGTATTATTATATATATACTCGTATATACATATAAATATGTAAATCAAATTTTATAATTCCATTTAACTACAGGAATTACCTATCTACAGTAATTCAATGCGACATCATCATCGCAACGTTTTTCCGTTTGCATCCCTAGCCTTCGCGATGTCTATGTTATTATCCTACTTACTACTATATTATAAGCGCGAAAGTTTGTAAGAATATATGGTGTTTGTTATTCTTTCATAGGAAAACGGCTAAACCGATTTGGCTGAAATTTGAAATGGTGATTGATTGGACCCTGAAAAAACACATAGGCTATATTTTATTCCGGAATTCTCACCAGAGCGGAGCCCCGGGCAATATCTAGTCAATAAGTATTGTTTATGAAAATCTCGAATAGCCTAGCGGGACATACGTGTTCGTATATGAAAAGACGCAACTAAAGCAAACACGCTCGGTTAATAATGAGAATATGGCATTAATTTTATGATCGGCCGGCTACCCTACAGCCACTTTGGACATGCTGCTATTGTTAGCTTTACCTTATGTATTAAATTTTTATTGATGATCTTTGAATTGATTTACTTATAGTTCTCTGAACAAGATATAACCAAAAATTGATTTTAGGACTATAAAACGTACCTATAAAGATTTCTACTAATTTTGAAAATGTTAAAAGTAGGTATATTTATCAATGACATTCGATATACTCTATTAAAAAGCCTGAAATCATATTTACAAAAAAAAAATTGTGGTCTATGCTTCTAATGCCCTAATAAAGCCAGTTTTAGTTTTTCTTCAATATTCATTGGCTGTTTACAATAATATTATTTTACACAGATACCTTGTTTGCAGGAGCATTGGACATACCCTCCATTCGAAGCAAGAGTCACTGAAGATGGGTTCATATATGCCCGTGGCACCCAGGATATGAAGGGTGTCGGTATGATGCACCTGGAGGCAGTGAGGCGGCTGAAGGGCGCAGGAGTCAGGCTTGTAAGGACTGTCCATGTCAGTTTTGTACCAGGTACATACCAAAAACATTATAATCCCTTAGCTACTAAATCGAACAATAGAGCTCATAACGTTTGCTGAGATATAAGCAAATTTTTATATTTAAGAACATTTCTGTGGTTGATCCTCTTTAGTAAGTAGATATATTTTGGTGATATAACAGAAAGGTACAAAGGATGACATCCAATAAAACGAGACGATAGCCATTAAATTATTATTATTATTATTATGTTTTTATATATTTTTTTCACCCTTTTCAGGGGAGTTAAATATTTTTACGGGCTTTTGGCCAAGCAAAAATATTATGAAGAGAAGAATTTAATTATTGATCTATAGAAAGGAATTTCCGTACAATTCTGCAAGTGTTAAGTATTGCAGCTTTTTGTAGGAGAAGATATGTGAGGGGATGGATTTGAAGATTTTCTAAGCTGTTACGGAGAGTTTTAGGAATAACGCCGGTGGATGAAATAATAATTGGAACTGTTTTAACTATATCTACCCGCCATTGAGTCTTTAATTCTATGGCTAAATCTGTGTATTTACTAAGTTTTTCAGTATAAGTAGAAGTAAGATTATGGGTATTTGGAACGGCTATATCGATAAGGTAAACTGTTTTATTCTGCTTGTCATGGAGAGTAATGTCAGGTCTATTATGGTGAATTGTTTTGTCTGTAATAATTGTTCTATCCCAATACATTTTAAACTGTGCGTTATCTAAAATAGTTTGCGGAGAATATTTATAGTAGGCAGTTTTTTCTGAAACTAATTTGTATTTTAGTGCAAGATATTGGTGAATGATTGAAGCGATTTGGTCGTGTCGGTGTTTATAGTCAGTTTTTGAGATAGATCTGCACGCTCCAGTAATGTGTTGTATTTTTTCTGATGCACTGTGACAGTGGCGGCAGAGATCAGATTGAAGGTTGAGGTCGCGGATAATATATTTTTGATAGTTTCGTGTGTTTATTATTTGGTCCTGAATAGCCAGCATGAAGCCCTCTGTTTCGGGAAACAATTCGCCCTTCTTCAACCACGCGTTCGACGCTGTCTTGTCGACGTTAGGGTTGGTGAGGTCGTGACGATGTCCGCCGTGTAGAGATTTTTGCTGCCAAGTCTCAATCTTTTGCTGTGGTGTAGTTATGTTCTCGTTTGCCTGTTTAGATGAGTCTTGAAGGTTAAGAGGTGTTAATTTTGTGTCTGATTGAACTATGGCTCTATGTAGGGCTGGATGTTGTGAGTGAAAGAATGAGCGAAGTGTAGTTATTTGTTTGTTGTGGAGATTTTGTATGTCGATGATACCTCGGCCTCCTTCATTTCTGGGGAGTGTTAAACGTTGTATGCAAGATTTTGGATGGTGTTTCCTGTATTTTGTCATACATGTGTTAATTGTACGTTGATGTTTCTTTAAATCAGTTTGTGACCAGTGAATGATACCAAATGAGTAGGTGAGAGTTGGGATAGCAAACGTGTTTATGGCTTTTGTAGTGTTTTTTGAATTAAGGTGAGTATTTAGTATTTTATATAGTCTAGTTTTAAATTTGTTAAGTAATGTAACTTTAGCTTCTTTTTCGTGAATTTGGCGTGTTTGATAATATCCTAAATATTTATATCCTATATTTTCATCTATTGGCTCAATAATATCCTCAGAAGTTAATTGAAATGTGTTTTTTACTATCTTACCTTTTTGTATAGACTGGATTCCGCATTTATCTATACCAATTGACATTTGTATGTCATTTGAGAATAATTCTGTTATATTAGCCAAGTTATTTATCTCTGTGTGACTACTACCATAAAGTTTGATATCATCCATATATAGAAGATGAGAAAGTTTGAAATGTGTGTTATCATGAGGAATTTTGTACCCGTTATTACTATTGTTAAGTAAATTTGAAAGGGGGTTTAAAGCTAAACAGAACCAAAGTGGGCTTAGGGAATCGCCTTGAAAAATCCCTCTACGTATTTGTATGAATCCTGTTTCAGTTTGGTTTAATAATAATTTAGTTGCCCAGTTTTGCATGGTATGCTGTATGAAATGTATGATAATAGGATTAATTTTATAATGTTGTAGAATATATATAAGCCAGGAATGGGGGACAGAGTCTTATTATTATTATTATTATTCTTATCTTATTTTTATTCTCCTCCAATGAGGGTTAAATTAACAACTAACGCGGGCCGTGACCAAGCGATAGAAGCAAGGAAATATAGACTATATGGAGAAATTAGATGAAATAGTAGATGAGGTTAAGAACTTTCGGGTGATTCGACATGTATTGAGTATGGTTGCTTTTTGTAACAGATGGAGAATGTACTGTGGCATACGTAATATTTTCAGATTTTGGACAAGACATTTTGGTATAACACCTGTTGATGATAACACTATTGGAACTATATGTACTGTATTCGCCCTCCATTGAGTTTTTAATTCAATGGCCAGATCTTGATATTTTGCTAGTTTTTCTGAGGTTACTTTTTGTATATTGTGTGAATTTGGGATAGCTATATCAATGAGGTATACTGTGTCTGTTTCTTTGTCGTGAACTGTTATATCCGGTCTATTAAAATGTACTGTTTTATCTGTGAGGATTGTCCTGTCCCAATATATTTTATGAACTCTATTTTCTAGTACCGTTTCTGGTTTGTATTTATAAAATGGAACCATTTCTTTAATAAAATTATATCGAAAAGCAAGGTTTTGTTGAATTACTGCGGCAACCTGGTCGTGACGATGTTTGTAGTCTGTTTGAGCTAGCGATGAACAGGCTCCTGTGATGTGTTGTATGGTTTCAGATGTATTATTGAAGTGTCTACACAGGTCAGTGGGTTGATTTATGTCCTTAATTATGTATTTGATGTAGTTTCTAGTAGCAATTACTTCATCTTGTATAGCAAGCATGAAGCCTTCTGTTTCAGGAAACAGTTCACCTCTCTTGAGCCACTCGTTCGACTTTTCTTTGTCGACGTGGGATTGGCACAGAAAAGATCGGTGTCTCCCATGTAAGGTTTTGGCTGTCCATGCTGCTATTTTTTCATTATGATCTGATAGTTGTTCATTAGGCTGCTTTTGAAAATCGTATAAATTAAGTGGTGTCAGTTTATTGTCAATATTTGTAATGTGTTTGTGTAGAGGTGAGTGATCAGCTTTGTTATGGAAGTATTGTCGGAGTGTGTGAATCTGTTTATTGTGTAAATTTTGTATGTCTATTAATCCACGCCCTCCTTCACTGCGTGGTAATTATTATTATTCAGCCAATAAATACACGATCGTGGTTAATACTTCAAGAAGAACTCTATATTAAATCTTTAAAAAGTGGAATACAAATCACTTTCAGATGAAGAAATCGGCGGTGTCGACGGAATGAAGAGTTTCGCCGAAACAGAGGAATTCAGGAATCTTAAAGTAGGGTTCTGTCTTGATGAGAGTATGCCCAATCATGAAGACGGTATATATGCGTTTAATGGCGAAAGAACCTCCAGAGGTAAGACAAACAACTATACCTAATAAGAAATTTTCGTATCTAATATGTCTAATTCCTGGAAATCCGCAATAATATTGAACAAAACCGCGGTCACTTAATATAATATCCCAATCCTAACTTCCTATCTAATAATATTATATATGAGAAAGTGAGTTTGTTTGTTAATTGGTAACGCTTTCACGCCCTATCTACTGCACCAATCTTCCTGAAATTTCGCGTAGGACATAGGATACCTTTCAACCCGAAAAAAAAAACACTTCCCGTGGGAAATTAACGCGGGCGAAGCTGCGGGCGAATGCTAGTCTACTATATTTTACGATAATATGATATTCTTTCTACGCCTGCTCTACTTAATTGGCAATCACGTCACAATGCGTATAGCCTAGCTTGCGTGTATGTGACGATCGTGCGTGTCAAGCAACGGTGAGTGTGGCCTGACTTGGATTGGTCGTCTAGTGGCATTTTCCATCTTGCGCTGCCCTGTGCTTCGTAATGCTGTTGGTCCAAGCAATTTTTGCTGGATGTGTCAAATACTCTTTCTCAGGACTAAGATGTCCCTAAGTATTTGTCTTGGTTTTTTTTGTATTAAAAATTATCATATTGTAAATAAATGTAACAAAAAAGTTATAACTGTATTAATTGAAGAAACTCCTAGTATTAGAATTCCATCTATGATAAACGGAATTATTAGATTTTGTAAAATCTTTAAAATATGGTTGGTTAATATGGTTTGGTGTGGATATTCATATTGTTAGCAAATCACTTAGGTATCTATATCATGGAAAGTGTTTTAGGCATATATCTTACTTAGTAATTATTATGCTCTAAAAATTAACTAGCACCGAGTAGATTTTGCTTCAATAACTTTAATTACCCTAAACGAACAAAGAAATCATAACTATAATAAATACAAAATATTTATCAGTATCTGTAGGTATCTGTCGCAATCTGTCACAGTACGAGATGTTAACAGTTTAATTATAGCAGTTAACCCCATTTACTTTCAGCGATACGCCATCGTATTTCAAAATAGCGTATGTGTTAATTTTGTTTAAACGCATAATAACGTTTGAGTAACGTGAGAGTAATAGGAGATAAAAGGAATAAAATAGAAATCTAGCACTGGTGTTTATTTCCACAGTGATACAATTAAGGTCGTGGATAGTTCAAAGAGACCATAAAGTTGAAGACCGAAAACAATAGTGGTACCTTAGGTCATTATGATCTAAGAGTGGTACTCAACTGGCAGATGTCGAGCAAGCGGGCTGTCATTTTACCAGTCGAGCCATTTATAGGGTGCTCGGGACGGTCGAGGCACGGGGGACGTCACACGCAGTTGTTCTATAAAGACTAGCATTCTATACCTAATCTGTGATAAAGACAAACTGAGGAGTTTTGGCGGGATGATAGAGGTCACAATATTGCGCTGTGTATTTATTTTCCAAATTTAGGTTTTTTCGATTAATTGTGCATAATAATGGTGGATTATAATTCGCTAAGTGTTCGTGAACAAGCATGAGTGTTGGGAAGTGGTTCAATGTCGTTTAAGTTACTTTAATTTCCGAGTAATTCTGCAATTCGTCCCATGTACCTAAGGCCCATTTGGTACGAAACGCAGAAAATAGAAATTAATTAAAATTTCATTCTGCAATTCGTCCCATGTTTATAAATGGTACAATCTGTAAAAAAAGTGTTAGTGTAGAAATAATAAACGTTGAATTTTTCATTAAGAAATATAATAATCATAGAATAGTCTTCAACTAGAATAAGCATATAATGAAAGTATGTACAATAAACTGTACAGAACATAAAGGTTGATTTGTAAGTAAGTATATTATATACAGACAGAATTGGAAAATTATGAACTAACAAAGACAAATTATGTGCAAATGGGTATTATGTAGGCTTGTAATAGGGCTGGGGTAATAATATATGGCTCGATTAAGGACCAACGTAAAATGAACTGCCGATGCTGAAAATTATTTGTGAAACGGAAACGATGAGGAAAGAAGAAAGTAGAATGCACTTTAAGGTATTTCATTTTGAACTATATTTTATTTTCTGTTTGTACTTATAAAAGATATGCTGAACTGCTAAGTTATTTGTTATCAATTTTACAAATGTTGATCTTAAAATGTGATCTAGTTTTTGTGAAAATCAAAAGATAATCAATTTAGAGAAACATTGACAGAGACGGCGGGAAAAAAACATTTTATTTTTTTACACGACATTATTTTCAGCCAGTAGCTTAAATTGTTGAATTTATTTTGTGAACAAATTGTGGTATTTCAACTAACTACTACTATCGCCATCTAGTGATGTTTTAGTGAATTAAAACGTTTTATATTGAATTTACCACTTAATTGTCAATTGACAGAGTTCTTGTAGGTTTTCCTGTAATCTACAACTACTAATGACCTATAATCCGTAATTTTTTCAAAATTTTAAGCTCATTAGTTTCGGAGATCAGGGGGAGAATGGTCAATTTTCGTCTTTTTTCCTGAATAAAATGAAAACTATTTATATTTCAATAATAACAAAAATATATTTGAGATCCTGATAACGAGCTCTTTCATTTGATATGTCACACGATATGGTTAGCGAATCTTTTTTTTTAATGTTTTGCTTTACCCTCCAAAAGTGATAATTCCCAAATTCATAATTTATTTATTTACGTTACATATGCACCTTTGGGTCTTTAACTTACATATGTGTACCAAATTTCATCTCAATTGGTCTAGTGGTTTCAGAGCAATCGGCTGTGACAGATGAACGGACAGACAGATGGACAGGCACGCGAGTGATCCTATAAGGGTTCCGTTTTTTTTCCTTTTGAGGTACGGAACCCTAATTGATATTAAAATAGAGAATACATACTTACAACAACTTTTTTAAGAACGCAGACACTTGTATAGTCACATAAGTCACAAAATTTCACAGATTCTAGTCACAATAAATGTCACAACAATAAAATATACATTCTTTTTTCACATCTACTGAATGATGTTCTGACCTTTTCTGTCGGAAAGTGTAAACCATACTAAGTAACTTATTTGAATTCTACAAAATACTCCCTCTCCTAGTCATGCACTTGTACAAAGATAATTAGGTAGTTTTATTGCTTTATTGATCCTGGCATACTTTACTTCAAGGGTGATCACCATAACCATTGTTTACTTACTGATAACAACCGCAAAAACATAAATAGTCAAAACAAATGAATTCATTATATCTTCCATTGGTATCTGCATTCTATTATAGGGACGGACTTCATCAAAAGAATGAACAAATAATACCTTTTCAAAAGTGACCATCGCAACCATTGTTTACTTATCTGGAAGCCATACATGTCAACCAATTGTATTCATTTCGGTAACACTTGAACTTGTGCGTTTTCTTATTAAATGAAACAATTACCTGATGTCTTAGATAAAACATTCAGCAATAACATTTTTTTCACAATCAATTATTTTATATTTAACTATGAACAAAACCACAGCAAAATGTAAAAATTCTAACGAAATATACATTTATCTTAATTCTTGTCTCACTGACTGTACCAAGCGTTGATAAGGTTTAAATTTCCATACAAAAAAAGAATGGGACGAATTCAGAATGAAATTTTGATTAATTTTGATTTTCTGCGTTTCGTCCCAAATGGGCCGTAGGTACATGGGACGAATTGCAGAATTACTCTAATTTCCTTGTCACCATAATCTCCAAGATAATTCTAATTGAAATTCTTCCACCGCTTCACTTAGCTCTCTGATTTGACTAGACATGACATGACTGACTAGACTTGACTTGACCAAATGAAGAAATTGAAGAACATTAAAATAAACATTAATAATGCTGGCAAAAATAAGCTTGTTTGATAGCCATTTCGTAGATTAATGCCACAAAAAAGACAAACTGACAAACAGACGTCCTCGCGTTTTTCCGGTTGCATCTCAAGCCGTATGGCATCGAAGCAGGTAGATAAGAAGCAGTCTTTTTCGGATACCACACAGCTTATAAACACTTGAATTTACTCAGGTTTTGTTTGTGTTCTGAAAGATCATGATGGCAGCCGTTGTACTATTTACAAAAACCCTTCGAAACATGCATGCAGCAGACACTGCTCGATGGGAAGTATAATATATTTCAAAGCTACAAAGAAAATTTTTCTTTCTTTTTAGAAATAAAAGTCATATGCCGAGGGAGTCCTATGCACGGAGCGCATTTAATGCCTGGTACCGCTGGAGAAAAGGTAAAAACAAACTAAAAGAATATGTAAATAATTTTGGATACTCATTAATTTTGCTCGAATGGGCCATGTGTCAGGAGTGCAATTTTTGAGAAGTATGACACTCAAAATAAATACTCATTCGATTCACCGGTTGTCGAATGAAAATCAGTTTGAAATCGAACGATAATTATTCGACTTACCGGCTTAAGTAAGTCACAGATTTCAAAAATAGCTTCCCGGTTTCCCGTTTCCCAGTTGCGTCTTCAGCTTACTAGATTTCAAAAATAACATTCCTGGCCAATTAAAAACAAGATACCTATTTTCATTACTGACTGCCAGCGTTATTTTATAAAAAAAACAAACATGTAAATTTTACACTACGCAAACCATAGCTTAAGTTTTTGATTGGGAATAGAGATTGGGATAATTTTTTTCTTGTTTCAGTTACATTTTGTAATAGATAAATTCATGAAGCTCCGTGAAGAAGAAAGGAAAAAGTTAGTAGCTGGTAAACCGCTTGGGGAAGTCACCACCATAAACTTAACACAAGTAGAGGTATAGTATTTTAACCTAATACTCGTATAAAGGCACCTATAGAAAAAAAAAACCTTAGAAAATGCTAATACTATCACACACACTGTAAAACAGAGCGTTTTTAATGCAAGTAACATAAAAAGCCCTAATTTTCTTTAACTCTCCTTTTTAAGCGACGGATTGCACCAGTTATTTTATTTTATACCTAAATAACGTCTCATCAAGCAAGCAATATAGGTACCTACTTACAGGTATAAAAATAATTATATAAAATTATATCTTGGAGTGTAAAGGTTTAGGTTATATAAGACGCAGGGTTTGAGAAGGTGTAGTATAAGGAAAACGCTCTGACGAGAGAGGTAGAGGAATAATAATGCAGAAAATTATACATTTTAAAGTCTGTAAATGTTAATCCATTAATAAGTTTCTAGTACATACTTTCTGATTTCATAGGTATGTAGATAGTATCTATAGTATGTAGTAGTATCTACATACTACTTAATCATATAGAATTAGAATTGCGCTTAGGGCAAAACGCACATCCTAATTTGACAGTAACCATCTACACTTGTATGGATACTTTTCTAAAATTTGCGACGACGTATAATATTGTTATGTAGAGAAATAATTGTACCTATCATTTATGTTTACAATGTTTTACAGGGTGGAGTGCAAATAAACGTGATACCAGAAAACTTGTCTGTATCGTTTGACATCAGAGTTGCACCAGAAAGGGATCACGATGAGTTCGAAAATATGGTAAAGTTTTTTGATTAATAGATTATCTGTTCCAAAATATTATATGTGTAGTGATCTTCATTAAATTGTTCATATCATATAATAGGTCAACTCTTGAAGCATGGTAGAGCGACGGCAATTTCGTAATCACTACATAGTTTAAAAACAAAGTCGCTTTCTCTGTCCCTATGTCCCTTTGTATGTTAAATCTTTAAAACTACGCAACGGATTTTGATGCGGTTTTTTAATAGAAAGAGAGTGATTCAAAAGGAAGGTTTTTATGCCCTTATTTTAACTTTATGCTTCAACTTTTCGATAGTTTTTAATTTATTAATAGGTTTGTATCCATATTTTCAGATAACCAGCTGGTGTAAAGAGGCAGGGGAAGGAGTTACCTTTGAATACTATGTAAAAAATCCCTTGGTGAGAAGTACAAGGATCGACGGAAGTGTGCCCTTTTGGATAGCCCTCAAGGATGCAGTGGAAAATATGTACGTGTGAAATCATGTTATGTAGAGAAATAGCCGTTTTTCTTTTTTTACAACTAACAAATCAAAATAATTATAAAAAATAAAATTAGTCTTTCAGCGCGTCATAACGTACCCGCAGAACATTTGGGGTTTTTGCATCATGCAATAGAAAGTATGCAATTTGTTTTCAATGAAAAAGAACTAAATATCATTACTTTGTAATTTTTTTTAATTTTATTTCTTATACCATTTCGTAGGCAAACAAACTTGCGGCCCACCTGATGGGAAGGGGTTACCGTAGCCTATGAACGCCTTTAATTAAATATAAATTAATAAAAGAAAAGTATTATTAAATATTTAATTTTCAGGGGTATTAATCTGAAGTGCATTATTTGCCCCGGGGCGACGGACGCGCGATATGTTCGTCAGCAGGGCATCCCTGCTATAGGGTTCACTCCTATCTCCAACACGCCAATGTTATTGCACGCCCATGATGAAAGGATACATGTTGATGTGTTCAAACGAGGGATAGATGTCATGGAGAATGTTGTGAGAGCTGTAGCCAATGTTTAGGCTATTGAGGCTATAGCTTTCTAAGGACCAACAGCTTGTGTTGTTCCGGTTTTGAAAGGTGCGAGAAAGGTGTGGGTTTTTTATTTAAGTTAAAATTAATAAAAAGACTATTGTCCATTTTTGTAATTTATTTTATTCTTTTATTATACCTTATTGTGCCCTACAATCAAATTTTACACAAGTTGTGTAGGCATTTCACAAGCGTTTTCTCGTAACTAGGTACTTTTTTTTAATAAATATCATGTATTTATTAAAAAAAAAAAAAAAAACAATTTTATGGACTGTTTTTGATTATACATTATAATAAAGTAAATAAGTAAGTATAACGTAATAAGATATTGTTTTTCTTATTATAAAAGTCATGTTATTTTTATGACCTAAGTAAATTCACAAAACCAATAAATTTAATGACAATTTTCTACAACGCTGATTACTGATACAAGGCTATAACCACAGATACCAAATAATAGTACTAATCAAAAAATGTCCTAAAACTTAGGCACGGGTATTAGCAAAACGATTAATAGTACGATTGATCTATTTTTAAATACTCAGTATTTTTTTTGTTTAAACGCCAATCTGGATAATAAGACGCTTTCAAGGTTCAAAATTCAATAATCATTAATATTTCCTATAGCTTTCCGGAAATACAAAAGGTCTGGTGTATTTGTTGTTGGCGAATTTGGCAGTGAAAACGCTCTTCATCTTCTTTTTGGGTTTGGATTTCCTGAAGTCGTTCTCAAAGGCTGCCAGGATCTTCAGCAGGCGGGAGCGGGTCAAGCCATCAAACTCTAGTCCTTCTACGAGCTTTTCTGTTTTTGTAACACAAAAATTAAGATTCATCATTTGGTGTAGGTAACACAGTCAATCGACCATGCATAGGTGTATGTTCTTCAGTACCTCCTAAGTAGTTCCTTTAACGACTACCAAAAGACAGCCGGGAACAACGGCGTAACTTGCCATCCGAAGCACGAAATCATTTTTATTATCAGGCAATCAGGTGATTCAAGTATGTAATGTCCTAACCAAACTGGAAACATTAAACAAAGTGTGCTTCCTATGGGAATCGTACCCACGACCTCCGGGTCTACAGGCAAACACCTTCACCACTGGATCACGGAGGCAGGTCGGATTAATCTAGATTAGCCAATTTATTTATATAGCCAGAGACCAGCTGTTACTCATGGCGTTACAAAAGTGCTGGCTGAAGATACTACTTTAAGTTACCAAGGAAGGATGCCGAAGACAGGGTAAAGTGGAGGGAAACAAAATGATCTTATAAGGGTTCCGTTTTTTGCCTTTCGAGCTACAGAACCCTAAAATAAGAAAGCTTACCTTGATCTCCGAAGCAACCAGCTCGGAAGGCAACCAACTTGCCCTAACTCGTTAACAAGCCTTAGAAAACTACGTGCTTTGGGTATTTATATAAAGAAAAATAATGTTTATCTATAAGTGAGTTCTTACGAAACTAAGTAAGGTACCTAGTAAATAAAAATAAATTTGTTCTACGCTACATATTCCTCACCTGAACTATCTGGCAGGGCACTAATTATAGCGTGTTGAAATAATAGTAACCAGTAAACACAGCGTGCAAGCATTTTCGCAAATTGTTACGTACACAATGCCTTTATCGTGTACAAACATCGATAAGAACTTAGGGCTAAAACCACTGCACGATATTAAAAAAAAGAACGGTTTTAATTTCCTGAAGTCAGAAATGATACTAAATCGCCAAGTATGGCGAAAAAGTATTAGAGGGGGGGGGGGGGGGGGGGCGACCCCGTGTAGGGATAAAGGCAAGGAGAGATAAAGAATAAAAGAGGATTTCTGACTGCTTCGCGCTTCAGAAGGCAGTCAGAAAAAGACTTTTTTGTATGTGTTAGCCATTCTCACACTCTTTCTCTACGGATAGAAATCGTTAATTCTGGTCACGATAATAAAACAAACTTATTAGGCTCAATCTATCTTCCTATATATATATATAAAAGAAAGTCGTGTTATACTATTTATAACTCAAGAACGGCTGAACTGATTTGGCTGAAAAATGGTGAAGAGGTAGCTTAGAACCAGGAGAAGGACATAGGATACCTTTCATTTCAGGAAAAAACACTTCCCAATGGGAGTTTACTGGGGCGAAACCTCAGAAAAAAGCTATTCTTGATAAAAATGTCATTTAAAAAAATTATTTTGACGTATTTAAGTAGAATTAAGGTATAAAAGAGGGTAAGAAGGTATAAATCCATACATACAGGTGATAGAGGCAATGTATGTAGGTATAGGAGGTAAAACTATACAATTATTATAATAAATATACGAGTAATGGGTATTTATAAATAACCGATATACAGTTTGTGGTAAATAAACAACAAGTCAGGTATTATAACAATTTATTTTTTAATGTTTAACAACTTGTTTTTCTACCTGATAATACTATCACAAATGCTTTTTACAAAATATAAGTAAATACTTATACTAAACCTAATCTAGTTAAAACACTTAAAATTAAATGCTTTGCATTTTTATAATATCTCATGAGTTTAATTACAAGATAATGAACTGAATAATTACAACAACGATGTATATAAGGTGAACACAAATTAATTGCAAATATTTTAAGGGCAGTTTCAGGTCAGTTACATCGAAAAACTAAAAAACAAATTTACATCCCATACAAATTAAGAAGTATCTGATCTAGTTTAGTATTGAAAATGGAAAAAAATATATATTTTCATACAAGTTTATTTGGAGAAAAATTGTTCAGTATGGTGGTCTAAACCTATCCTTGAAATATTTACAGTTGTTTTTTATCCACCTTTTTTATATTTTATAAATAAGCAATTGGTAGGTTTAAGCAATTTATAAAAAAATAGTCGCCATAGATAAATATTTGAAAAAGTAACTGGGCTTATGGAATTACAGAAAATGTATTTATTAGTTATTTTTATTTTTTGCCTTTTAGATGAACTAATGGCTGAAACATACAGTTCTGAGTACAATTAGTAAGTACCTAAGAACTAAAATAATTCAAATTAAATTTAGTAAAAGCATAATAATGATTTTTTTTATTATAACAAAATAAACAAATAATTATACTGATAATTATATAATTATACTCATAATTATATAATTATACTCATAATTATATAATTATTTTGATAATTATATAATTATACTAATACTTTATACTAAATAGTAAATCGAACGCATTTTGATCTTTCCGTATTGCTATTTTGTATGGTAAAAACGATTCGAGAAAATGTATTTATTAGTTATTTTTATTTTTTGCCTTTTAGATGAACTAATGGCTGAAACATACAGTTCTGAGTACAATTAGTAAGTACCTAAGAACTAAAATAATTCAAATTGAATTTAGTAAAAGCATAATAATGATTTTTTTATTATAACAAAATAAACAAATAATTATACTGATAATTATATAATTATACTCATAATTATATAATTATACTCATAATTATATAATTATTTTGATAATTATATAATTATACTAATACTTTATACTAAATAGTAAATCGAACGCATTTTGAACTTTCCGTATTGCTATTTTGTATGGTAAAAACGATTCTTACAGGTATATATTTTATAATCGCTTAACTATTGGTTACGCTTATGATATCACTTTACAAATGGCACTATATGATAAGTAACGACGTAAATTTTCTATTAAAATATATTTTGATTTTATATGTTATTAAAACACTTATTTTTAATATTGTAGACACATAAAAATAAAACGTTTTATGTATAAGTATTATCACTTAATTCATTAAACGATAGATGCAATCCAAACCATAGGGAAATTTTATAATAACTCGTGAGTTTGACGGATAGAAACGGATATTATTAGAAAGTTAAAAATGCTTTACTGTAAATATAGTACAAACTTCGTTTTTTATGTTTTTGTTTCGAGATGGCGAGAAAACGGATAAATAGCGGTAAATAAAGTTAATTCCATAATGTGAAAAATGGTATCGTTAAAATTACGTGGCAAAAACAATTCTTAAAGGAATCAATAGTTTTGTTTACAATGGCGTTAATTGAAATATAAATTATGGTTAACTGAGGTAACGACACCTAAATAACAATACCTCTATTTGTTGGCGGTAGGTAACGTTACCAGATTGCAACGGTAAAACAAACCCATTGACATCTCACGAAGTACCTAGAGCTTCTGAAACTTGTTTTCCACTCCCTTAATTGACTTTTACTATTTAAAATATTAAACATTCTAGGGAATTACATTATTTATGTGGCACAATATTATTATAACAATTAATACATGTATAGGTCTATTAAAATATTATATTGTACTTCTCGAATAGTATTTGATATTTTGTAGGCACATTATATTCACATTATTATTTTTTAATATATTTACTAACAATCTATAATCTATCTGTAATAACCCTATGTGTTTTATTTATCAAAATATTTATTTCAATTATTTTCAAACAAAATAACAATAACTGATAGTTATTTTTTTATATAAGTATATAAAATATATTATACAGACTAGAATTGACTAAATATTCGAATTTGATACTGAGTAAGTACACTTAACAGGTGTGTATTTTGTGTACTAAAATCAACTATACAATATATGAAAATCGGTTGTTGTTTAAATTCAAAGTTAAAAGTAATAAAAGTTGTAATTTAAATTCTAGAAGCATACTTCTTCGATTATTTGTTGTGCAATTTATAATAAGCGAGCATTTTGTCTAAATAACGTTTTTTTGGACAAAATATACATACCTATTTTAAATCCATTCAGTGCAACATCACTCACCGTTGCCTTCATACTTGAAGATAAGTATAGGAATTTATAGTAAAATCCTAACAAGCAAATGATGGAAAATGTTACATAATGGTCGATGGAGCAGAGTGTTGAAATGAAAACTTAGATCTAAATTTATCTTACTACATATAAACAATTTTCCATCAATTTTACACTGAATGAGGTCTGAATACAAAATATTATTTGAATCTAACTAAAGCAAACAAACGATATTTACAATACAATTTACTAAGCAATCCGAGTTCTTTTTCTTTCTATATGTCACAATTCGAGACCTTTTTTCTCCTCCGCTTGTTCCATTTTAAACTTCTTAAAAAAGCTTAACTTAAAACTCCACATAAACTCCACTTAATCTCCACTGTATGTTTATATGATAAAAATTACAGAAAATAATTCCTTTATATGCTTACTGGTTATTACGAGTAGGTGAGCGTTTCGTCCCATTAATTTTTCGTCCCATTGGGACGAAAAGCTACTTTCAAAAAGTTCAAAATATGTGTTGTGCGATTCGTCCCAATATTTATATTATTATATTTTTTTAATTTATTTTGTACAGATAGCAACACAAGCTTAATCAAAATTAAAATCAAATCAAATCCAATTTGGTTGTGTGAAGTTGATGGTTCTGTCTGTGCCGTTGTATCCATCTATAAAATATTAATTATCATTTTATAAACATATTTGAAATAATATTGATATAGTTGAAACATATCGCCACGAGCTATTTGTTTGTTTAATATCTTTGCTTGTACACAATAAAATTACATAAAAGCGTTAATCAGCCTTACAAATTGTATAACGGCGGACTTCATCCTATTAGAGATCTATTCCAGCCAACCAAGTATTGAAATGTTACAAAAGATAGGCATAAAAAGTAGAGAGTTTGATAAATATAAACAAATTTTAATTAATAAACTTAACTTTACCATTTGGAACTATTAAAATGTTCAGTACTCCGTAAATCAAAACAAGCTTGATAAGACAAAACAACATGGTGGCTAGGCATCTTACGCCTTTATATTATATGATAGAATATATTTTTATTATATATAGAATCACAAAATATTGTAATGTCTTTATTTATAAGTACTCACCTTGTAATGTAAAAGGAGAACTTAAAACAATATAAAACTGCGAAACAGTGCGCACTCAAATCATATTTATGTTATCTGCACTGCATCACAGGAACACAGCACTGTGTTCATGCACATAGTGCAAAACACTATAGCAGCACGCACTATGAATAGTGCGAAAGAGACAACAGCACGCACAATGAACGGTGTGAAAGAGATAGCAGTAAGGATTATCATTATTAGGTTCTCTGAAAACTACCTGCTCTCAACGAGTCGATACTCAAAAATTATACATTAAAAGACATTTAACTAAGGTGGCGCTGAGACAACACCTAGTAAGCTTAATATTATATTAATAATATATCATTAATTTGATTTTTTTTGCTGACATTACTTTCAAAAAAATCAATGGGACGAATCGCACACAGAATTCTAAATACTTTTTTGTGTGCATTTCGTCCCATTGCGATTGGGACGAAAATTTAATGGGACGAAACGCTCACCTACTCGTTATTACAATGGAGCGACTGCCGTCTGATCTCCGTTAACATTTTATAGGGAAACCAGACAAATTGGATTAAAAAAGCGTCAGGTCTTTACAGCTCTATATAGGAAGTTTCAGTAAAGAAAACATACTTAGTTCATTTTTATCTTGCTCGTCTATTGAAAAATATTAAAAAACTACACTTAATTTTTTTGTCGCATTATCCATTCATTCGTTAATGGGTAAATATTTCTGTAACTTAAAATCATGTAAAATTTCTAATAATACCATAGAACGTCTTTTGCAGACATATTTCTATGTAATTTTTTTTTAAACATTTCTTGTCGATTAGGACTAAAATTCAGATTTTAAGTGCCTTTTGAGATAGCTAGTCCTTTTTGAAAAAAGTTTCCAAATTTTAAGTTTTAACCTAGTTTATCCATATCGAATACATAAAATCAAAACCTACTTAATAGCCACTTACAATATTTACAACAAAATATTATCAAATAGGTAGGTAGCTACATAACATGAGCAATGAAAAAAGAAAAAATTAACCCTTCAATAAAATATAATTTCAAAGCATGTGCAATTTTTTTGAAACATGTCTTTTATGCTTACACTGACTTGCACATATTATATCTGCACCATATTATCTTCAAATAAATGATTCATAAGATATCTAAATACAAACAATTATTTAACGATGCTATTTAACATTATTTAGCCATGTTTTCGACGTGGAAAACAATGATGTATTACAACTAATACACTGGTATTATAAATTGAATAGATATACCTATCCCTTTTACGCAATTCCGTTTCCATTTTTAATACTGGAGTTAACGCTGATTTCGTTTCTTTCAAAATGCATAAAAATTTAAATATTTTCTGTAAAATAGATACGTATCCCTAATTTCAGAAAACACGACTGAAATTCTGAAATTCGACGATTCTGACAATGGGACCAACGCAACGGTTGGTTCTTGACGCAAAAGCATATTGGAAGGTCCATAAGAATACTTTTGTAGTTAATATAATGAAGGGAACAATATCTCACATATCGATAAAGTCATTTATTGTATTATATATAGGTACTTATAAAGAAATTTACGTACCTGCCAAACAATTTTGATCAGTTGCGTTCAAAAATATTATCAGTGTCCTTATAATAAATATCATTCCTAAATTCTTTATTCTAATTTTTTTCTATGCTGTGCTTGTTATACTTTGTTTTTTAAGAGTTTTCGTTCTGCCACAGAAATAGTCTTCTATCTCCTGCAGGGTCCTTCCTTTCGTCTCTGGCAGAAATATGTAAAAGAAGATGGTACCTGAAAACACATAACACAAGGTAAGCAAAACGAAGGAAGCACTTACTTACTAAACTAGTGAAGTGAATGAATGATCTACTAAATGATTTATGTGATAATCAAATGTGTCATATATTCCCACCTACCGCACTCATATATTGAATACGAAAAATAATTCTTGAAATCCCATACAAATTGAAGAATCATCTGATGTAGTTTATTTTTCTTTAGAACCAATATAAAATTAATGAGTCAGCAGATATCAGGAGTTGCATAAGAAGTGGGGATATCTTCTGATGAGAACAGGTGTGCTTTGGGAGTATCTACCCTTTTGATGCATCCTATTCTGTGGACGATTTGATGAAGGCAAATCTGGAGATCTATGGAGGTAGACTTCATTGACACAAAAAGGAGAAGAATGTCTACATCAACAATGATTAGTAACCCTAATTAGCATGAAAGCGCTATTAAATTCTATGGCAGATTTACTCATATAATCTTAAATATACTAATTGAGAATGAAGATATTTTTACACATATAAAGACAGCAGCAAATCTTCCGTGCTTCGGAAGTCACGTTAAGCCGTTGGTCCCGGCTGCCATCCGGTATACGTTAAAGCAACCACGTCAGAAGCCGAGAGGCGGTTCCGAAGAACTCTGACACCAGGGTGTGCATGGTCGATTGACGATGACACCTAGACGAAATGAAGATGAAGCAGCAAAACTTACCGAATACAGTAATACTGGCATACAGGGCGAAGGCGCCGTAGAAGTCGATAGCAGAGCGGAGGAAGGGGAAGGTCTTCACGACGGAGAACACGGACAGGTGCGCCGCGCACGTCGTCATGCCGCCGATTATACCGCGCACCTTCAACAGAAGTTATTTTATCTGCTTTTTTTATAGTGCCTTTTTCTGGATTATTTCTTTATCTAATTCATATCCCTTTTCTTAAAAGTCAGAATGAAAAAATAAAATTATCCAATTTATAAGATTTACCTCAGAAACTTGTTTCTGCGGTAGCGAAATGACTAATTGTCATCAAAATTTCTAGTTAGTTGGAAACCATCAACAACCATCACTGAGATATCGTCAACAAAATATAACTTATTAAAATATTTGTAAATTGTTTGAAAACATTTCATAAAATTTCGTTTTGAAATTCTATCATCAGAAAATGGAATTGATTTTTATAATTCATATGTCTGGTCTAAAAAAAATATTGATCGAAACAAGAACAATCTTATATTTATGTATATTTCCCAAATTTACTTTTGATATAAGTATTAAATAGGAGTTTTGGCGCCAAGCTAGTCACTCAGTTATTGAAGTGGTACAATGTCGTATAAGTGACTTTAATCCTTGTCACCAAAATCTCCCAAGATAATGCTAAGTGAAACTTCCGCCACTTCACTTAGCCATTGACTAACTTGACTAGACATGATTACTGACTTGACTTGACTCTGTGACTCGACAAAATGAAGAACATTTATATAAAACTTGATACTGGCAAAAATAAGCTATAAGTTTGATTGCCATATTGTGGATTATAGCAACATCAAAAAAAAAGTATTAAATAAGATATACGAGTACAGTACAGGAGATGCAAATCCAATTACCTGAGTAGGGTACACCTCCCCGATCATGACCCAAGGAACGATGAGGTAACCAATCGTGCACGAGATCACGAACAGGTAGATACAGGCGGGTGGGATCCAGGAGTACACAGGCTCCACGTTGTTTTCCTTCCACATCTTCAGGTAATACATGTAGACTGCCAGGATTATCATGGTCACGGAACAACCGACCGCTGAAAAGGGTGATAATATAATATTATTTAAAGCATCAACGCATTTCACGTATCTATATGGTGATTTAACTATGCAATTTTGAGTTCGTACTCATATAAAATAGAGGAAACATGTTAGGATAGCCTATAACCCATTTAACAGAAACCAGACCAATATAACCCAATTCAGATCTCACTCACCGCCGCTTGAGACGTATGATCGTCATGAACCAGCATGGCTAGGCTATATGTTGGTTTCAAAACAGTTAGTTGGCTAGAACTTATTATATTAACAATTCCGAATACGACCACAAACAATTAAAACATTTTGTTATTAACGTGAAAACCACGGAAATATTATAATTAGTTGAGATTAAAGAAGTACTAAAAGTGAATGATGGGTTGTTTACCAATAATGTTACTGTAATTAGGTAGCTCGCTCGTAACAATGTATCATTCATTTGTTTTCACCATTAACTGTTACTACCTATAAAATTTTACAATAATATATATATGTTATGTAAAATCTGTGTCATAACTCATTAAAATGATCAAAGTGTATCTTTCTGCTTTCCTTATATTTTGATTAATGTCATTTCCACTGCCCTGTCCGTGTTAATCCTTATTCCAGTCTGGTATTCCCTTGTTTCTATTTGTATCAAACTTAGCTGATATATGACCTAAGAGCGTTACTCTATTTCTTAGCATATCTTCATTTAGTGGCTATCCAAAATTATACCTACGATACTAAAATATTGAATTAAAAAAAGTTTTGATTACCCAAGCGAGCTACTCGTAAGCGTCTGTGTTTTGACTATGAATTTTTCATCTATCTGCTTGTTTATGTATTTTATGGGAGCTACTTAATTATTATAACTATCAGTGGCGTGCATATCATAAAGACGTTTAGACGTTGCCTACCCTGTACTTTTGTGATAAATGATAAAAAAATATATATATAATCAATACATATAAATAATAAATATTTTTTCACACAAGATATTGAATAATCTTAACAACGCCATCTATGAATTCGCGCAAACACGCGGCGCGGCGCGCGCCGGACCATACGCGCTACCAGCTAATCCAGCCAGGCCAGCTTTTTAGTAAAACGTCTGAAGTTTACTACACTCACAAAGAAATCACTATGTATAGATGTGCTTTTGCTCGTGTAGTAGTGCAAGTAAAAAACTTACATGAACAGACACATATGCGCTAAATTACGCCTGTGTGAGTTAATTTAAGACCTCGTCTAGATGAAACAAAATGCTATGAGATGACTTTTCATCTCGCTCTCACTTTTGTGACGGCCAATTAGAATTACGCGTTACACATACTTAAATCTGATTAGTGATTACGATCGATTGCAGCAACATGATAGCTGTGTCTATTGGATAATAAACGAGTAATGCATAGACAACAAGATGACATTCCTGATTCCGTAGGGTTATATTTCCGTATCGAAATCAACAATATGCTTGCTTTGCTTGCATGCATTTGTTTGTTTTGAATGTTTAATTAATTGATAATTGCAATGTGCATTGTTTAAAATGAGGTGAAAAAATAGCACTTTTATTTTCAACAAATTTACTCAGTTGTAGTTTAAAATTGTAAAATTTTCATGTGATTGTTGTAAACCTAGTGTTTGTTTACAAAAACTATAAAATGACGCGCTAAGTAGATAATCTTTCATTTGACGAAAAAAGGGCAATAATAATAAATGGACGTTATCAACCGGGATCGATTGGATTTAGTTAAAACGAAGGGTAAGCTAACAACAACAACATTATTCAATAATATTTTCAAATTAATATGTTTGCTATGCTTTTCCAAAACTCCTACGGGAGCGGAGGGCAAGGCGGTCGTCTTAAAAATTTTCAGTGCCTAAGTAGGTACATAATTAATATATTTTAATTTAATTATCTTCTTGCTCGTTACTGTTTTAGTTGTACCTTAATAGTTCTGGTCTAGGTAGGTTTTTGCCTACCCTAAGGAAAATGTCTGTGCACGTCACTGATAACTATATACTTAATTATTAACCATGATGTAATATAATGTATATATGGTACTACTTTCTTCTATACCCATTCTGGGTTAGAGATACAAGTCAACGACGGTTCAGCGTAATTATAGGTAACCATATAAAGAAACGACTGTTGTCTGGTTTTATTTCCATTTAAACAGGGTTACGGAGGTCAGATGGCAGTCGCCTCTTTGTTATAGCTGTCCCGAAAAATCAATGACCATAACTAAATGGCAGAGGAAATACTCTCGGATGAAGAAAGAAGATAAGGAAAGAGAAGACTGCAAATATAAATTATACTTACAAGAAACAAAAGTAAGGGGTCTTCGACCGCATCTCCGGCAAAGCACACAGCCGACTATGGTGAATATGAGCCGGACGATACCCAGGGAAATTGCGAAAACAGATTTATCCATTGTTGATCCTGATGCCTGAAAAATAGACAAATTTCATTCCAAAGAGTTTACTATTGAACCCGACAATTGTAGTCTTCTAGTATCAGCACAGATTACCATAATAGAAGTATCATAAACGAGATCTTGTTAGTTGTGAAGCTCGACTATCTAATATCTCTTTAATTTAGGCATATAAAGAACCTCGTTGGTCATGGTTTCAAGTTCTAATATACGTCGTCCCAATAATCATTATTAAGATTTTTCTAAACAGAATTGATCCATACTGAGACGTCCTTTCAAAACATGCAATCATTATCTTCGAATGTAAAAAAATACGAGAAAAGTGAGGTTTCCAGTTGTATAATGGCAAAACTTACTTGGAATATGTCAATGGCATAGAAAGTGATGGTGTTGATCCCGCACCACTGGTAGATTAAGAAGTACAATGCCAAAATCAAAAACGGCTTTAGTGCTGACGGGGATATCACAGCTTTGAAGATTTCCTTCGCAGACTTTAATCTGGTAACAAATAACTTAACTTTAGCAATAAATTAAAAATGTTAGAAGACACAATCGAGAGGAAAATTAAATTGTAAGGCAAATCTATCAAAAATTCCATTATATTGAGGCGTCGACGCATGAAAGAACTACAAATAAAACATAACAAACATCCATTTATTCTCTCAGACCTTTGTTTACATCAAACAAAGTATTAATTTATAGTCGACGTTGAATAAAATACATTTAAAAACAAAAAAGTATGGTCATAACTATGCGCAATCACTTCATAATTTTAGTTCTCTAATTTGACATCCAGAATAAATTAAGCATTTGCCCAAATCTTAATTAAACTTACGGCTCTACATGATTTTTCTCTTTGAATGCTATCATCCTCTGAATCTCTTCCTGTAAGTCGCAAGATCCACCTCTCAACTTAGCCAGAGAGCTTTCAGCTCGCTCCCTCTTATCTTGTTGGAGGAGGTAGTTGGGAGTCTCTGGGAGGAAGATCATGGTAAGCAGAGACAGCATCGGGATGGACGCGCTGACGCCGGCCAACACATTCCATGTGGTCATGCTGCCTATCACGTACTGGAATATGGAATTTATTGCTTTCAATGTTGCAAAAATTAGAAGATACAAAATGTTTGAAATTTTCTATTTCATGTCGGGGAGAAAACTATCATTAAATTTAATTTAACATCATAAAACAAAATTTTCAAGGCCAGTAAAGACTAATAAAAATAATAAGAGGATCTCTATCGCAAAAATATCTTGTACGTCTGTCATCATTGTATATATTATTGTATATATTGTATATGTGTATCAGACATTTTTAGAATAAGGTTTTCGTGCGAGTATTTGTAATTTGAGTTAGTACATATACAATTGACTTGTGAAGTGCAAGATATGTTGATAACAAGAAGTGTACCGTTATCACTTTTATCTATTCCAAACTATATACCAAAATAATTGGGAATATTCAGCTGTCTTCGTAATAATATAAGTAGCTTATTTCCTTATTGATCTACCGGCAATTCCTACTACGTAACATTATGATTGATAATAAAGCAACAAGCGTCACACTGATTGATGTCTGCGAGTTATTTTAAATAGATCGTTACATTCCAGTTATCACTGATAAGCGATAATTGAGAGGCGCACATGTTGATATATGTAAAAATAGAGCTGTCAAACGCGACTGCAAAGTAAACATGTATTACCTAACTATCGTTAGTACTATTAAGTACTTGCTTTTGCCCGCGGTTTCGCCCGCATACATTTCCCTCGGGAACAGTACTTTTTCCCGGGATGAAAGGTATCCAATGTCCTTCTCAATACTCCTAGCTATGTGTATGCGAAATTTCAGGAAGATTGGTTCAGTTGATAGGGCGTGAAGAGGTAACAAACAAATATACAAACTCACTTTCGCATTTATAATATTAGTTGGGATGCTGTGCTATCGTTAAGTATATAAGATTTGATATAATGGGTGATGTTAAGAATAGTTGTTAGATAAATAATGTACATTAAATTTATTGTTGCCCATTCGCTTTAAGATTATGCTTAGACTTTATTGTTTTCGGGAATAGGTACTTCAAGATATTTCGAAATTCCGGGAAATCCGTTCTTATCTGACTTACACCTAATTATTGTATGAAATTACTATTTGCCTATCACTACACAGAAAATGTATCTTAAGACGCTACTAGATAAAATATTGCTCTGTAAAAATAATGGAATTTATAAATTCAAAAATAATAGAATTGATAAATTCTTTTAATCAGATAGAAAAACATATGGTCGAATTGAGAAACCTAATTTTTTTGAAGTCGATTAAAGAGTATGAGTACAGTGATTATAGGTATGTATGAGACTAAAACTTATTAGATTGAAGAAAACATATTAAATATTTATATGCAATTTTTAGTAAATTGCGCGCATTTATTAAAAATTGCAAGGATTTTTCAAATCTCAAATACCAAAATATTTATTTTAGCTAAGTACCAAGTCCACGATAATCTAATTATCAAATGATGGATATATGATCAAAACAAACATGGCCGTCAAATATGTCACCTCTTCATAATCATTCTTATCAGTTCTCCAAATGTACGTCACCCGTCGTGACATAATGATTATAGGCATATGTTTGTATTTTGTATTGTTAGGTATTGTGGCAACACAACATGTGATAAGCTGTCTCGTGCTTGTTATCAAGTTGGTGACAATTTTGGAGCCAAAAAATTGCTTTTTAGCTTATTTTTCTGTCTTAGGACTTTTCATGTTACAGCCTCAACTGTGTTGGTGTAACAAATTAAAATTTATTCTTTATATTTGTTCACAACTTAAGCCGAATGAGATACTTAAAACATTCAAAGTTAAATTTTATTACTTAGATACCAACCTTTAAAAATTTTGCAATCAGTTTGAAAATCTCTAGTTTCTATTGTATGTATGAAGATGCATGTGCTAATACGATATTTATTGATGACAGCTAGCACGGAAAAACGACGTACGTATTACCTATTGGATTATCTTATCTATGCCCTCTGGCTTTACGTGAACCACCAATAATGAATTATCTGCATGTGAATGGCCCATTCTATGTGCTCTTAGCGTTGTTTGTGTGGAAAGCCCCTTTTGTGAGAATTCTCCTTATAATATATGCGTGAATATAATGTAAGACTAATAAGGTACATGTCTTCATTTTATTAACCACATAGTAAATGGTGGTATTGTACATCATAAAAGTTATCCACTTCGAGGAAATGGCTACTACAGCGACAGAATTAGTAACAGACGGACAAATAACGATATAAGTTTATTTGGAAAAAACTTTCAGTAAATAGCGGTCTGAATCTGCCCTTAAAATATTTGCAGTTGATTTGTGTCCACCTTATAAATTTTCTTTTCTTTTGGATCGAAATAAATAAGAAGTAATAGATTCGATAGTTATCAAATTGAATTTATAATAAGAAATATAAATATTTTTATTCTGAAGTTAAAAATGTTTATTTATATAAAGGATAATACAATTTCAAGTTTTCATTCATACTTATAGGCATCTAAGGCCGACCCAAAATTTCATTGTTTTTTATGTAAATTAATTAAATATAATGTGGTCAACGTCTCGATTGACGAATCACCCAATGTCCAAGGATCTAAATGAGAAGTCTTTTATTGTATTACAAATCATTATAACGAAGTGTTAAACACATTTAAGAAATATTTTTGTAATAAGTAAGTAGGTAGGTACCAAAATTGCAATGAAAATGAAAAGCAGTTGACTTACCTAAATCATTATTATTCAAAGCCGTAAGTAACGATATCAATGTCAGGTTACGTTTGGCTACTTTCCAAAGGTTACCCGAAATTAAAGTCAAGTTTAATTCATTTAAGTACGTGACCTCTAAAAGAGGGTTCAAATGACAAAATGCATTTCCTTTCGCAGAACAATAGCGTACCTATCAGTCATGTCAATTCTATTTTTAACTGCGACCTGCGAAATAGCGCTCATTGTTTTTATTGTTTGTTTTATCCTAACTAGTTAGTATTTAACTATTGGTTTGTTGTTTCTAAAGCGTTGGCTCATAATAAGGTATATTAAAGCTTTAAATAGTTTTATCGATTTACCAAATGCACCCCATCAACAACCTTACCATGTCCTTAAGGTTAACTGGTAGGAAATGCTTAGCATTAAGTTATACCTATTGTACAAGTCCTTCAGTCATTGTCAATTGTAGTGCAAAAAACAGTTAATAAAAATAAGTAGAAGTTAGAGTCTTGAAAACAAACTGCTTACAGTATGTTGAATTCCACCACATTGATGGACAAGACAAACATAGATTACTTACCAGTATCAAGACGCCCCCAGCATTCCTAGGATGTGGCTGTGATACATAAGAAGTGTATATGACTTGTATAAGCTTGTAACGCGCGTTTATTATATGTGACGGAATGTACGTTAACACCTGAGTAGCTGATGCTGATGAAGATAAATAATAGATGCTGCTGAGATAAAAGCAAATGTATTCAAAATACTTAGATGCTAGTGAGTACACGAACGCGATACGCGGCGATGATGTGCGAAGGTGAATCGTGAACTAAAAAGATATTTACAAAATTATGCATTCGTGCAATAATGATGATCGGGCGATTTGATATGTGCGGTGAAACCGTACATGCTCCCGGACGAGGAGATGAGAGAGATGGGTGAGATGGGCTAAACTAACACAGCTGATACCGACATTAGGTTACGTTTAACGATAAACTAACTTACAAAGATGATACCGACATTAATTAACGTTTATAATAGTTTAAGATGATCGCAAATTATTTATCGGCATTAAAATTACATCTAATTAAAACTGGGGAAGTGGTTTTATTCGCGAAAGTGCTAGGTTTGATTTGACCGTCTATATCGGATACACTATCACTTTGCTCTGCTTTTACACTATCACTCACACACTTCACATCTTTTAAACTCACACACTGCACAGTATCGTGTTGCTGCTGATCACCGGGCGCGAGGGGCGCGCGGCGCGAACACGGTTGCGCGCGCGCACGCACACGAACACCGCTGCTGCTAGACCTGCTGCTACCACGCAGTAGATGAGGACGTAGTGGTGAATGTCGTGAAAGCTGATGCTGTCTGCTTCGCTATCTACATTTTGAGACGCTATTTTTAATTGTCTAATCTGGTCACGATTGATGCTAATGGATTTTCGAAACTAGATGTTGTATTGTATGTGCTGATTGGTATAGATAGATTTATGATGTTATTGACAGGCGCGATTTCTGGTGCAAAGATCACCGGCTCAATATTAATTTGATTCTGTAGTTGTTTATGAGGCGTAATAACAAAGCTATCCCCTCGAATGACGCAGTCATTCCCGATTGTTATAATACGAACTCCGGTCAGCTGTTCGACGGTAACTCGATCTTTACATATGAATCGCAAGGTACATTGACCACAACAGTTGATTATAAATGAGTTTGGCTTAGTAAGCTTTTTCCGTGTATTGTGACATTGAGTTGTGACGATTTTACAGCTGTTTCCTAGTTGGTTATTCCTGATGCAAAGGCTTTCATCTGTCTGTCGCTCGTAGATTGGTGTTTGTAGTTGGCAAAGATAGTCTATAAAACCATCAGAGTTGAAAACTATACATTACTGGAACTCATTTTCTTGTACAGGCATGAAAGTGTCTTTCTTCAAGTTTATAGCTATATGATCAGCAATCGGAATGATGTTCACCATGGACGAGTTAGAAGTTTGATGATAAAGAGGAACTGCATTATAAATTTCATAATCGTCTCTATTCACGAGAGATATTAAAATTTCAAATATAAAGTACCGCTTTGTCATTCTGACTTTTACCTTTAAAATCTTATATAGGTTTGAAATATCGTGCTGAATATTTTCTATAGGCAGTGACAAGTCCTTTGGCATTTGGCTAGATATCAGGCTAAGTTCGTCTTGTAATTGAGAGGGAGATAGAAGATGAATGTTGAGATGCTGGATATTGGTGATTGTATCCAAAAGGGTTTCTTGGATATCACGAAGGTTGGAGAGGACGTTGTTGGCGATGAAACTTGATATGATGAAGTCGTTCTCATCTAAGTAAGGGTTGAGGCAGAGAAGTTTACTTTTAGAATGAATCTTGCCTTGATTAGAGAGATCGCTAATCTCCTGTGCAAATTCAGTTCGCTGGACTTTCTTTATTATCAGCTGAGTTGCATAACGTAACTCAGCTGTTGTTAAATATGATAGTTTTATACGGTCACGCGATATAGCTCGCAATGTCCATGCAAGGACACGGATCGCCCGTGTAAAACTGCTGAACTTGTTTATTATGCTGCTAATAATATCGTCTTGATTGTTGCTGTTTATTTGTACGATATTGGTTAATTTTTTCTTGCTTTCTAAATCCGTTTCATAAGTTTTTGGCTGTATTTGAGGGTTGAATGATGGTAACCAGGAGGGTCCTTTAAACCATAAAGTATGCTGCTGTAACTGCTCGACTTTCATTCCTCTGCTGGCACAATCAGCCGGGTTGTCTGTTGTTTTAACATAACGCCAGAATTCAGGAGGGATGACGTCTGTGATTTTTCGGACTCTGTTTGCGACGAATGGTTTCCAGCGGTTTGGATCCCCTTGTATCCATCCGAGTGCTACTGTGGAGTCGCACCATCCATAAACCTCTGTGTTCAAAGAACTTAAACTTTGTTTGATTTTTACCATCAATTTTGAAAGTAAAAGTGCGCTGCTTAACTCCAGTCTAGGAAGGGATACGTCACATTTTGTCGCTGGTTTGCTTGCGGGAACTAGTTTTGTTTTAGCTGCTAATATTGTGATGGATTTTGATTCTTGATGCTGCACACACGCATAAACTACGCAAGCATATGCTTTTGTTGATGCATCGCAGAAACCATGCAACTGCACGCAACTTTCCTTCAGACTTCCTATCCAACGGGGTATTTTAATGTTGCTGATGTTTTCCATATCTGCTCGTAGTACTAACCATTTGGAATACACGTCATCAGGTATGACGTCATCCCAACTCAGATTTTGTAACCATACGCTTTGGAATAATAGCTTCAGTTGCAAGACGGCTGGGGCTAAAATTCCCATGGGATCGAATGTTTTTGAGATTTCGCCTAACAATACTCTTTTAGTTGGTTTTGATGATGGTAGTTTAGACATTTTACATTGGAAAGTAAAATTGTCATTTTTCGCGATCCATGTAAGGCCTAGTGCTTTGGTTGACTCTTGATGCTTGAAGTCGTATGTGTTAGGTGAACTTTGAGCCTTGTGAACTCCTTCCAACAGTGACTCATCGTTCGCTGAAAATTTACGAAGATTAAATCCTCCCGCTTTAAGGAGAGCTATGAGGTCCCTTTGTAATTGTTTGGTAGAATTCAGATCAAAATTTCCACAGAGTGCGTCATCCATATAGAAATGCTGCTCCAGCACCTTTGCTGCTGTAGGGTACCGATGGCGCTCATCATTTGCTAGCTGTTTAAGAGTCATCATCGCTAAAAATGGTGCTGGTTTTGTACCATAGGTGACGGTGTCAAGTTGGTATGTTTGTAAAGGTAGTCGTGAATTTTCCCGCCAAACAATACATTGGTAGTGTTGATCATCTGGATGTACGAGGATGTTCCTAAACATTTTTTCCAGGTCTCCTGTAAAAGCGAAGGGATATTGTCTCCATTGTAATATTAAAACCAAAAGTTCTTGCTGTAGATTTGGACTTCTGTGCAATACGTCATTCAGACTGACCCCGGTAGATGTTTTTCCGGATGCATTAAATACGACCCTTAGAGCTGAAGTCGTCGAGTCAGCCCGTAGTACGGCATGATGAGGCAGGTAGTAAGTAAGGTTTTGATTGCTCGCTGTTGATAAATGCATGTGTCCCAAATCCATATATTCGTGTATAAATTCCTTATATTTACTTGATAAATTTGGGTCTCTTTCAAATTTTCGCTCTAGCTGATAAAATTGAGCACATGCTGTAGGTTTCGATGTACCCAATTTCTCGTCGGCGTCCGGATGAAGTGGAAGACGTACGACATATTTCCCATCCGACCGGCGAGTTGTGGTTGCTTTGTACTTTTCGACACATTGATAATCTTCCGATGACATATTTTCTTCGTTTTCGCTGATATCTTCGATTGACCAGAACTTTTGTATTGATTCCAAATCTATCTTGACTAAGTTACAATAATAATATTTGACGTTTCCACATAAAATCCAGCCTAGGCGTGTCTGCTGTGCGATTGGTAATCCGTGATTGACCTTGATGATTCCACCCATGATAATTGAGGCATAAACATCAGCGCCGAGGAGTAGATCTATTTCTCGGCTGGAGTAAAATTCAGGATCCGCTAACTGGATATTTTCGATAAATTCCCAAGATGGCTTTCCGAATGATTTGTTCGGTAAGTTGTTTACTGCATGATTCATTATAAAAACGTCAAGGTTAAGGCGATAGTCATTGTAACGCGATGATAACGTGATATTCATAATACCTTTGCAGATGTTTTCCTTCGCTCCTACCCCTACGATTATTCCTCTACATTGCTTACGAGGTAGGCCTAGCCTTTGCGCCCCAGATTCTGTCAAAATCGACGATTGGCTCCCCCCATCAATCAGGGCCCTACAGGTATGAAGGGTTCCGTCGATGCCTGTGACGTAGACTAATGCCGTTGCTAGGAGAACCTCATGAGTGTCATCCAGTGACACGTGCGAGTTTGACCTCGCATCGTTCGATGCACTCGAGGATGTTGCGACATTTGCTGATACAGCGAAGGAATCGTGCAGTAGTGTGTGGTGATTCGAATTACATTTATGACAACGTTTTACAGAAAAACATTCATTACCGTTATGACTATAAAGACAATTTTGACAAAACGATAATTTGGTAATTGTTTGTCGCTTGACGTCAGGTTTATACGATAGAAATGTTTCGCAAAATTGTATGGTGTGATCTTTATTACAGACGGGGCATTTTTGCTTCGGTGCATTTATGGACGATGACCTAGTTTTATTATTGAAATTATTTATTTTAGACGATTGATTTTGATTATTTGAAAACGATTTAAAAGTGAATGATTTTTTGTAACTAGATTGAGATGGCTGCTGCTGGAGTTGATTTGTTTTTTGGGAATCTGGCTTACGTTTCGACGATTCTAAAGCGGTGAACTTAGCTTCTAAGAACTGAAGAAACTCTTGCAATGAAGGCAGTTCCCGGGGTTGTTTGAGTGACTCTATGTAGTCATTGTGTGTATCCACATCGAGTTTCTGAGATATGATGTAGACTATGATGGGGTCCCAGTTGTCGATGTTCACACCAAGATTCTTTATAGCGTTTAGACACTCGTTGGTCGTGTCATGAATCTTCTTGATGGCTGCTGCTGATTGCTGTTGTATGACAGACTGGTTTAGTAATACGCCCATATGAGAGTTGAAAATGAGCTTCTTGTTGTCGTAGCGATGATTCAAGAGATCCCAACATGCTTGATAGTTGTCCGAGCTGATGTGTAAATGAGTTACCAGTTTTTCGGCCTCTCCCTTCAACTTGCTTTTGAGAAATTGCATTTTCTGTGCATTAGGAAGAGATCGATTGCTGTGAATAATTTCTACGAACAAATCCTTGAACGACACCCACTGGCTGTAGCTGCCGCTGAAGGTTGGGATATCCATTTTTGGAGTAGTTTTCTCCCGATAGCATTCAGAATGCATTTTGCTGTTTATCAGTTCTTTGATGTCATTAAACTGACGCTCGTAACTGCTGAAGGTCTCGTCGTACTCCAGATTATCTTCATAAAGTTCGCTGTCGATTTCCCAATGTAAAGTGTCAATGACAGTCCACCGGGCCTGTACTGATTTAAGGATATCCTCGAACTTCCACTTTTCCGAAACATTGTCAAGATTTATGCTGCTGATAGTTCGCTGAAAAGCCTTAAAATTACTTTTCTGCTTTCTTAACATTTCTTCAAGTTTGCTGCTAGTACCTTTTGTTCGGGGAATTTCCGCGTCTGAAGGAGTTACGGGACGAGTGATAGAAGTGCCAGACGGCTGATCATTAAAGCCTGACAAAGGGGTAGCTGCTTTGATAAAAGGTTTAAGTGTAGATTCAGAAGGCAAATAACCTAACAATAAATTCCGCGTTTCGTTGTAGAAATCGGAGGTTTTTTTAAAGTAATTGCCTGTAAAATATTCATGAGATCGATCGTCAAACTCACAAATTTTAAAATGATTATTTTGGAATTCCTGCCAATAACTATCAAGAGTGCTAAGTCGTTTTTTAATATGAGCCGGTGTCCTGCGTTCGACACCGTCTTTCTTAAAATTGATTAATAGCTGATCCATAGCTCCCATGATCTGGTTCTGGCTAGCTAGAAGGTCTTCCATTTTGCTGATTGATGTAAATATGCTGCTGCTGCTGATAAATATGTAGGAGAGTAATGGACTCACCAATGCTGCTGCTGGTTGACTTACGTAGCGGATCCAGGTATGCTCGTATTAAAAGTAGGTCAACACTCGCGATTAGGTCCCGCTACGTTAAGCTCGAAGGACCAAAAAGATGTACGTTAACACCTGAGTAGCTGATGCTGATGAAGATAAATAATAGATGCTGCTGAGATAAAAGCAAATGTATTCAAAATACTTAGATGCTAGTGAGTACACGAACGCGATACGCGGCGATGATGTGCGAAGGTGAATCGTGAACTAAAAAGATATTTACAAAATTATGCATTCGTGCAATAATGATGATCGGGCGATTTGATATGTGCGGTGAAACCGTACACGGAATATATTCACATTAGAAGGTATTATCTTTGAGAATTCTATATGTATATTATTATTATATATACTTATATATATATTTTATATTCTTTCTATAAAGAAATAAATAAGGATATTTGTGATGATCCTTTCAATGTATGCGAAGAATGAAAGGGAATCGCGTTTGACACTTGGCTACGGGTGCTGAACCTCGCTAGAGGACCACATGATGACTATCTTGAATCTGATTTCAACCTCTCCAGAAGACTATATATTATGATGACTTACTTGGATCAAGACGCCAGTAGAGACTCCCACTGACGCTAGGGCTCCCAACATTCCTCGTAGATGTGGCTGGGATACTTCAGCAGTGTACACCCTGGCTGGAGCGCCCACCATGCCCGACCCAAACCCAACCAGTAGTCTACCTGTTAGAGAAATGATGATATTACTAGCTATGTGTTGTAATTAACCAGGCTTGGATCAGCTAGGTAGAGCAGGTAGTTGGATAAATCCTCCTATAGTTCAGCGTCTCTCTCTCTCTTTTTCTATCTCTTTCTCTCTCTCTCTCTCTCTCTCATCTTAGCTCCTTCTTTTCCTTAGCTGACTGCTTCAAAGCCCAGGGTCCGTTTTCCTGCATTTTCTCCTCTACTTCGCGCGGTCTTCGGCATCCTTAGCTGTGAGACTGTGCCGCATATCGTTTACTGCGACGACGACGTCGAGCCAGCACTTTTGTATATAAAGAAATTCTTTAGCTTACCTTATAAATACATACACTAGTCTTATTTATTAACCATTCTGTATTATAAAAAAATACAGCTAGTTAATAAAAAAATGGAATCAGGCAATTCAAATCCTGTCCTTCATTTTTACATAAAAATATGTAAAAATAAGCTAGGTAACTAAATTGGTTATTTTTAAACCATGCAACTACCTAAGTGTCACGTTTTTCCATCTTTACGATTTGTTTATTACTCATCCTAGCCACTTACAACGGTGTTATATATTATTGTGAACTAAGTGCATACATCATACTGAAAAGCAATGAGCTGAAAATTGTTTGTTTGGCCAGCCATCAAAAATATTTATGAAACTGGGAGAGCATCCAGCATCGCACGACTATCCGCCCACAGATAAGTGCAACGAAAAACTCCATATCGAGTTATGACACAGTGTTACCTCAGACATGTTTTCCTATTAGTCAGTAATAGATTTCTGCGATTTCTAAACTTTTATGGGTTAAAATAATAATATAAAGGTACAAAATCATTAAATTGCATGTTTTAAATTTTTTTCACACGTCATTAGCACTACATTTTTCTGTATCATTTTATTTTTGTATTTTTGGTAAATAGTAACTACATCATATGTATAACATTGTATCTTGTCTGCCAAACTACGAGGCAGTTTATCGGCAGCATATTATATTACATACATAAGTGCAAACAAATCTAGTATTTTTTAATGATTTTTCTTTTTTCCAGAGTAGGCGTAAGGTCAATCAAGCCCACATACCTCGGTATCAGATAAAACTGTTTATTTACATTCGACTATCGATATACAAGTATCTACTAGGGGTAGACAGTGTCTACCCTATATTGTCTATCCTGTCTACCATCCATTGTAAAGTACACAACATGAGAAAAACAATTACACAGGAAAACATTTCAGTTCATGAGGTTTGTTTTTCTTCTCTATGGTAACTGCCTATGCACGTCACTGCTAGACATCTTGAGGTATTTTTTTCTACTCTATGGCAACTGTCTATGCAAGTTACAGCTAAATACTTACCAACATAAATCATGGGTACATTCTGCGCCGTAGAAATAAGGAGCCAGCCGCAAATCAAAGGCACCTCAGTTATGATCAGCGTCAACTTGCGACCGAAGTTATCCATCATGTACCCGCTGAGGATGCAGCCCACGGGAGTGCCAGCGGCGCTCAAACTTGCTAAAATCAAATAAATTATTTTTCATAAAACAATTGAGTTCCGAGCGTTTGTAAGCGTAAGTGGCTAACACTGTCAGATTTTTAAGGCCGCTTTGGGGCATCTATCACAGCCTAACTGCCAGCTAGCTAACAGCCGTGACCAACGACTTAACGTGCCTTCCGAAGTCTAAGAGCTCGTTAGAAATGCTACTAATGGCGACCAATCCTACGCCACATTCACTGCTTGACCCGCGCTATCGTTACGAACGTCGTCATTACAATGCTAGGCTATTCAGATTCTAAGTGAGTGAATCTGTATATAAAATTCTTGTGTTACTGAGTGACTGACAGAAAACGCACAGCCAAAATCACTAGGCCTAGAAACACGAAATTTTGTCATGTGACTATGTAGGTGAGTACTAAGAAAGGAATTTTGAAAATTCGACCCCTTAAGGGGTAAAAAGGAGGTTGATAGTTTGTATGAAACGTTCGCGGGCGAAGCTGCGGGCAACAGCTAATATTCGATATCAACAATTTTCTTGCCAATCGTTCTGAGTCAATTGTGCGTTTGTCCGTGGTTTTCCGGTATCATCCATTAATATATTTACCTATCCATCCAGCCTGGTCATCATTAATATGTACCCTCGAACTCGGGTCTTTCATCTGAGGTAGAGAAGTGGCAGAGAACCCAAACGCCATTCCCGTGTTGATAGTCCCCAGGTTAGCCAGGAAACACGCGATAATCTGCCGCCAGGCCGCCCCCCTCCCAGCCTTGGAGTCCTTGCAAGACTTGGGGGGTTTCTCTGGTGTTTTGATGATGGTGGGGGCGCCATTCGTGATGAATGGCGTTGAGTCATTTCTGGAAAGAAATAAGTGTTTATTAAATTTTTTGGTGAATATTTGCTATCTAAATGCACTTATTTTATAGGTTTATCTTTTTTAGCTATTGGCAAAAATTTTAAGTACATTCTTATAGGTAGGTATAATTCTTTTGCAAAGGGTGCAATCGTGAATCACGTTCGGATGAATCATCATATAGGGGTGACTCTACTTGCTACAAACAAACCCTTATTAAACGATCATTAATCGTTATTGCAGATTGATGCCAATTTCTCGTAATCATACCCAAATTGCTATATTTGTGTATTTCTGACATTTTTGTGTAACTTTGCTGTCAACTAACTACAGTATGTAGGCACTTCAGTCAAGGTTCTCTTTATCATTATAAATGTTGATAGTTCATACGTTATCACTTTATTCAATTAAGTAATTTATTCATAAGATTAAACAGTTACTTTATCTATATTTTCAAGTTACTAAATACAGAAAGTTGTTTATTTTTCAATTCGTGCTCAGAAATGAACTTAATATTAATTCATGTTATTTAGTAAATAAGTAATGTCATAGGTAAGTAACTTAAGTCATCATCATCATTTCGTGTAGGTCACACGGTATCGACCATGCACACCCTGGACCTCATTCGTGGTTCCCTTAACGATTACCTACCAGATAGAAGCCGGGCCTTCCGAAGCACGGAATCATCTTCATTATAAGACAGCTAGGTGATTCAACCCTGCAATGTCCTAACCAAACTGGAAACAATTAAACAAAGTATGTTTCCCGTGGGAATCAAGCCCACGACCCCCGGGTCTACAGGCAAACGCCTTAACTACTGGACCATGGAGGCAGTAACATAAGTAATATCCATGTTTCTAGTTTCACAATCCTCTCAAATGTCTAGTATTTTTCCGTCCCTACCCAGCCTAGAATATTAAACAGCTTTTAACTGCATTCTACATATCTGGAGGTTTTCATGGTAATTTGTGGAAAAGTTTATCAATGTGTTTGTTTAAATTACTTAGTTGGTTTGTGACCTAGGCGTCACCTATTGCTTACGTCGTCGTACCTACGGTCGTTGCTAATAACAATAATACACTCGGTAGACAGTAGGCACCTATATGGTACGACGAGTTTGGCAGCAGGGTCGTGACACCCCTGAGATTTCACGAACTTATACCAGAATAGATAAATAGTACTAATATATTTAATGGGCTTTGATTATTAATCGAAGTTAATAAGGCCACGGTGATCTTTGGCGGGCCATACCGGCGTAACGACTACCAACGAAAAAAAAAAAAATTTTTTTTTAATGTGGTACATACCTACATAAAATATAGGTAATGATGTTTCTTTCTACCAAATAAAGTTAGGTACTGATCCCGCAGCGCCAGCTATCATAAAATAAAACACGCCCAGCAATAACATCTACACTAATAAAACCCAAATTACTTATTCGGCCATACGTACTAGGTACTACCGTATTACGATATTATAATAATGTACGTAATAGGTACTCGTATGTGTACGGAAGCCGCGTCGCTCCAGCACTAGAAGCGAAAGAAAAATATGGAATGTTATCTTAAAATCAATCAAGATGATGTATTGCTGGCTATAAGCGTTTCATCGTCCATTCATATTATTTGTTAAACCATTTATTTATGGAAAATGAATTATTTTGAATTTGAATTTTGAAAGAATGTGAGGATAGAAATTTAAAATCGCCCTTTTTTAATTGGATGGCCTCTAATGTTCCTATGAACCAAGTTAATACATACAGACATTTCAATTATTGTATCCATATTATCATAGATTAAAAAAAATGGCCTCCGTGCGCGATTCATAATTCTTTGCATATTATAGCGGGGTTTTGTTGCAATTCATAAAATATAGAATTTCAGGGCATGAGTAAGTAAGCTGTCAGGCTCCTCGATATGTTACGAACTGCATACCTACATGTTTAAACTGCTAGCAATTGGAACCTTAGTTTCGTATATTAGGTAATCCCTGTTTAAGTACATTTCTGAAGTGAGAGTCCGCAAATTAGCAAGAATATTTTATTATATTTTCTAAAATGTTACTAAAAATCACAAAACAGTAAATTTTGGAAGGAAAATTGAAGAAAAAAAATATAGCTAATTATTTTTAATATTTAGTATTTTACTTTTATTTAATAATTAATATTTATTAATTTTTTTTTAAGCTGAACGGTTTGTTATTTGTTTCGTCGAATTTGAAATATTTTTGCTTATAATACCTTGATTCTTGAGAAAGGTTATAGGAACATACCTACATACAGTGGTCGAATGAAACCGTGGAGAACTTGTTAATTAGCTAGTCATAAAATAAACGGAAAACATGTGGACGACCGATTACCTGCTTCCGACCTCCAGGTTTTGTACGTAGCCTAGATGGTAATTAGCTTGCGAATATACCTAACTGCAATGTGTAGACACGCATAAAAAATTGCAATCAACGATATGCATGCATGCTAATGGTCTCACAAATAAGGATGCCGAAGAGAAAAAACAGAAGAGCGAAACTCCGGACTCCGACAAAGTTAGCTGAGGAAGCAACCGGAAATGCGCTGAGGCGCGAGAGAGAGAGATACAAAATGAATTTTGGTCTTCTCGAGTCACGTGCCAAGAAGGCAGGCAGCATTGCCGTCTCAGAATAATGTCAATCTTGTCAATCAGATTACTGCTCGTGATAGAAGTTCACATGCTTTCGTCGTGTTTCTGGTTCAATGGCATAATAGTAAAACTCACGTGAATAATCGCTATGTAAATGTTTGAAGTCGTATGTGCATATATTTACATAGTTATTAGCTTAGAGATTAAGCGCATAAAACAGTTGTTTCTTCAGACAATTACATATTCATTGATATCTTGTATAAAAATTCCTAATGTGTTTTTTCAATTTTATTACTTTTTTCATGTGAATTACAACTCTATAGAATAGGGACACTCCATTCCATATTATATGGAAAAGAAGCGAGTACCCAGTATTTACCTCCGTCTTTTCGATAGGTATTTTCCATGAAATACATTAAAAAAAATAAACAGAAAAAAATTGCTAAGATCTTTGATCAACCAAAAGGAGTCAGGCAGGCCATTGCATTCTATAATCTGTGGGCAGGCCGGTCAAAAAAATGCGCTCTGATACTTATCTGAGGATGTAACCTCGAAAAGCTATGAATGAAGAGAGATTATTAGTTGTGAAAAATATCAATAGATATTTTTCACATCTAATAATATAATTTTTTTAAAAAGAACGAAGGTGTCATGTGAACATATCAAAAAATATAAAATCAACCTTCATCGGCCATCGAAAACGTAAAAAAGAAATTAACTTATAGTTTAAGTAAAGGGGAAAACATTATACGATACCTACGCGATTTAACTACAAATTGAAATTAGCAAGGTCTTATAACAAAAAGGGAATTTAAAAATTTCCCTTTTTGTTAAACAAAGACCTTACTGCTTGCCAAATTTTAAAATTCTAGGTCAAAAGAATCCTTTGGATTATTTGTCACTGCTCAATTTCAAATGTTTATTTACTTACTGAATAGGATTTTGTTAAATCCGTACCAAAGGGTCGAAATGGAACCTTTGGTATTATTTTTCATTCTGTGGTTATACATAAACACTCATAAGTAAGTAAGTATACCTTTGGTGCGTGAAAAAAGTTTCGTAAATAGTTTTGTCATATGCTTTTGTTAGTAAATTTAGTTTCTTCTGTTTGTCAAATGAATGAATAGATAGCCCAGAGAGAGGCCACCTCATTGTTTTCCAAGCGTGCGTGACATTATTTGGATACTTCCAGTCAGTCACACTACCACTACGTCAATAGAAATCGAATATAATAGATCTCCATATTAAACATAGGCCTATTTTTCTGTGAGTTTTGAGATAGTCACAGAATTCAAAAATGGAGCTCCACAAGTGCTATTTTTTAAATATGTAACTCTCTTTTAATCCAATCACCGTGTTATTGAATTAAAATCATTCGACTCGCCGTAAGCGAGTCACAGGTTTCAAAAATAGCGCTCTAGGGACAACTGTGACCTGTGCCCCTAGTATGAGTTTTTCTTAACGCAGACGCTAGCGAATGCGTTAGGATTTTTTATGGAATTTCTTAGTTGCCTTACTATCCGCCAGAGGCGCTGTACAGGTTTGCCATACTAAATCGCTAACGCAGTCACTAGCGTCTGCGTAAAGAAAAACTCATACTAGGGGCACTGATGAACATAGAGTTACGCAAATCTTTGCTTTATGATTCTTATCAAAAGTGGCAGCATAGATAAACTTTTGGAAAGCCGAGGCAATGTGATTATGTCCAATAATATTCATAACTAGCTATGCCCCGCGGTTTCACTCGTCATTGGTGTGTATGTACTATAGCCTATAACCCCAAGAATCAGGCTTTCATAAGTATACAAAAATAATTTTGCAAATCCGACCAGTAGTTTTCAAGTTATAACCGTTCAAACAAACAAACTCTTCAGCTTTATTGTATTAGTATAGATAGATAGGTATATACGTATTAAAAATATTTATTGCGGGAAAACTATTTAACCTTAAAGCGATTATATCGGGAAAATCTAAGTAATTGTGTTGATATTGAAAATGTCGTAAAAATAAGTATGCCAAAGCCGTCTGTTTATTATTTTTTACGGTTTTACAGCTATAGGACGATTGCTGGTGAATCACAAACAACATGTTATGACGTTTTAATTCCTATCACCTTAGAAAAGGACGCGTTCTATATTGCAAGCAATAAACTTTGATTATCAAGTAGAAGGAAAATGCCTTTGAAAATGAAAAATAAAAGTAAATTTACTTATTCGTAAATATAAATATTTATTTAATTATGTACGCAATTAAATAATAACATCGTTATGAGCTAAACTAAATTTTTAAACAAATGAAATAAACCTTTATTTTATTATTTAAACTTTATTATACAAAATATGTAAATCGGAGAATTAAAACCTTTTATTATTTTTAACGTAATATTACATCAGTTAGGTTATGAATAAAAAAATTAAATAACGACTACTACACAAAATTAAGGAACGTGTATTTACACATCACAAAACCATTAAAACATAAGCCAAAAAAATAACTAAGTGTGTATTTTTATTTATTACTATCGACCCGCCCCGGCTTCGCATGGGCATAAAAACCTTCCTCTTGAATCACTATCTATTAAAAAAACCGCATCCAAATCCGTTGCGTAGTTTTAAAGATTTAAGCATACAAAGGGACATAGGGACAAAGAAAGTGACTTTGTTTTATACTATGTAATGATATAGTACTACCGTTGCGTAGTTAGTAAATCTATGGTGTGTATTATAGTATATTTGAATAAATAAATAAGTTAATTGAAAGCAAAGAGGAGCAGCGTGTTGTCTACTCTTGGAACTCACAGATACACTTATCAGTCATGTAAAAAAAGGGATGGAACCACAGAATTTAGAAATATTAAGAACAAAAGGCATAGCACACGAAACGCGTGTCACTGGTTTGGCTTGTAAACCAACGTTTCATTCAGAAAAAATGGGCGGGGAATTTGATTGCGTCATTTATTGCCACTGTTATTGGTCGATAATATTAGGTGGCTTTGTTGTAAGCTACGTCATATATTTCTAATAAGGTGTGGTTTTGTTTATTAACATTGGAACTAAATCCGCGTCAAAACATTTCTTTTCGGATAATACCTATCTCTGTTCTGTGGATGGAACTTTTGGTAGGTACCAAAGTATTAGCAACACTACAGTCCTAATGAATTGGAATAAAAAAAATCTCAGTTGTTCCATCGTGGATAAGTGGATATAGTTTAAGCACAGTTTAAGTTAAATTGGTTTAAATACGGTAACTATCTTCACTATCACTATCACTACATAGTATAAAACAATAAGTCGCTTTCTCTGTCCCTATGTCCCTTTGTATGCTTAAATCTTTAAAACTACGAAGAAACTTACTTTGCGAAGCCGGGGCGGGTCGCTAGTTCTATCTAAAATCAAGCAAGCGCAAGAAACCCACAAGCTAAGCTTCAATTATGCGCCATTGATTTATCAATTGGTCATAATTGGTTACGAAATTCGGTCGTTTCCTTTCTTCCTAAATTCTATTACTTGGTTATGGCTGGAACCGTGAGTAACAACTGTTATATATGCGAAAATATGTCTGTCTGTATGTTATCTTTGTAAATCGGTTTAGTGTACACTGTACATACCTAGATAGATTAGACCATTTTCAAGGACACAGATAGGTTACTTGTGTCACGTAACTAAGAGTAACTATAAACACGTGGGAGTACTTACCTCTAAATAAATTTGATTAGAACAAATGAGTACTAACTATTTAATGATGGTTTTTTGAATCCGTCTAAACGTCTATTGAAACGATCGAGCGAACAAATATTTCTAGACAAAAAAAAACCTTATTCTTGTGTTTGTTAAAGTAGGTACCTAGTGATAAACATCTTCACACTTATGCAGTGTCTACTGAATTAAAATTGGAACCAACTTTCTTTTGTTAATCTTTTAATAACTAAAAACAAAAATTATCAAAAATTTAATGAATTGGAAAATGTGTCCCGCCTCCGAATTCAATGCAGTAATTACTATTTAACGAGCGTGACGTCATTCACAAACATTCCTTCAGAGAGCAGACGTCAGAACCAGCCTCCAGAGATCACATGGGCACTCGATGTTGGCACAGCCGCGAAAACATTTGAAACACGTCATATTTAAAAAAATAACTGTCAATCAATGGCGCTTTGAAGCGCCAAACGGTTGCTGCCAGAGAAAATAGACAAAGATTAACTTACACAAGAAAAAATAAACGTGTTATTATTTTTTATTTTTTATGTTGGTACTTACTATTATACTTTTACACCCATATTCTTGAACGTTGCCTCATAGGTCTCCTCCACTCAACCTCATTCGAGGACGCCTCAAGGAAGTCCTCCAACTTTCCTTGAAAACGGTATTCTTAAATGTTTCCTTGAGCAAACTCCAGTGAGGATGAGTCAAGGAATGACGTTCCGTTTCATTTCTGTATGTTGGTAAACCGCCTTACTTTTTGACGTAAAGAGAGTTTTTGCCAAAGTTTCTTTCTCAATTTTAGCTAACTGGCATAGATTAATTATAACAACACAAAGTACTTACAACAGTGGATACTAGTTCTTTTAAATCTGGTCCTCAATAAAAGTACCTACTTTTCGTTAAACGAAACGTTCGAGGCTTCCTTAAGGTACCTCTTGACCAACCTTATATTTTGAAAGTTCGTTCCTCACCTCCATTGAGTAATTTCCTTAAGGTGAGGAAGCTAGTGTCAACTATGAATACCATTGAGGTCGAGTGAGGATGAGTGGAGTTTGAGGAAACGTTTGAGAATATGGGTGTTAGTCCCACCCACTTTCCACTTGTATCCGTAAATACTAAGTATGATCTCTTAATTCCACCTAGAAAACTTTAAGTAGAGTCACACAAAAAGATAGATCAGAAGCATCAGATGGGTTTGCGCGTTCTATACGATTGATCTTGAATCTGGCTTCTCGACTAAGCGAGACAAAACTATAACTATATATGGTAGTTAGTACTGTTCACTTAGGTCAACTAATTTGCCGTTACTTATACAGTGGTCAAGGTGTAAGAATTTACGAGCTGCCTTAGCTTAAATTACGGAATCTGACTTAGCTTAAAAAGCCGGGTCAACGAGCTATCGAGCTAACGAGCTCATGGTATCATATGTACATAGTGAAGTGGTGACCGATACAAGTCAGGCCAGATTCAGTCGGTTTCTCTACTTTTTTTTTACACCAGGTGTTGGAAACTTTGGGAAGAAAGTATTTATAGCTAGAAATTAGAAGTAAAACGTGGGCAAATGCTTGTTTTTTGTCAGTAAAATTAAAAATCTCGTAATCGTCTTTGATTGGCAAAATATATGCGTAATTTTCATAAAACATACAGACTAACACATAGGCTACTTTTAACCGCGATATGTAAAGACCTACTTAAGGGGATCCACGGGCAACAAGATTTTGTCTATAAATTTTGCCTTCCCAAATCAGGCATTTGCCCATCACTAGAATACAAAAGGAAAAAGCAAAGGAAACTTACTGCGTTGAGCCATAAAAATAGGCTTGAGCTGATGTGGAAGCGTGTGCAGTCAAGCTGGACCTGTCAGTTGGCACAATATGTATGTTAATAAAGCGTTAGTAAGAGGTGCAAAAATGTGTTTATTCCCAAGGACGTGACGTTACAGTGGCGCGCATAGTCATTTTTCATAATAGACGCACATTACAAAATCTAAAGAACTTAAATGTTCTTCATGAATTATGTACTTCCTTTATTATTTTTAAAACAGTAAGAGCATTGACATTAGCCATACAAAGAGGAAATGCCGCCCGTCTTTTGGGTACATTACCATGTGATGATAGTGACGGGCTCTATGTTTTACTTAAATTAAGAGTAAGTAGGTTTAATTTTAGTTTTATTTTAGTTATTAATTTGTATTAAAATTTGTATATTTGATTATGCTAAAATTGTTCAATAAATAAAGCAAACTTTTAAAACTGTACAAAGTGATAAATATCTAATGTCTTAATAGTATGCACCACACTGTGATGTCATGTCCCTGAAGAGAACCCAGGGAGCCTAGGCCGTAAATTAATAGAAAGAAATAATACAACACAGCATTGGATTACTATAACATATTCAGCCGATAATACATGCATTAGGATTGGAAACTAAGATAAAGAAGAAAATGATTAAATGAATCATAAATTACCAATAAGTACCTAGCATGCATTATTTGAATAACTTTTAGTAGACTTGGCGGCAAGCAAATTGAAGTATAAGATTATTGATAAGATGTAATGAAATGATATAAAGCTGTATAAAATGGACATTTATGAAAAAATCTATCTACGTGCATGGTCAAAAAGAGGTAGAGATTTAGGATAATAAATGAAAAGATTAAGCGCCCTGCAGCAGGTTAAAATACCATACAAATATGTATACAACTTACTTTAACATAGAATGTTCATGTAGAGTAAGTAAAAAGAATATTCTATGGCCTTCTACTATTAATAATTTTGTAACTCCGGTAAATGGAAAAACCGATCTCCTCTCTTCCCGTGTATGTCTGTATGTGTTAAATGGCGACTAAGGGTGATGTGATGATGGTCAGATTAAACTCTAACCATGATAGCAGATTTTACCAAACACATACTTAATCAAGGAGGGTTAACTTCGAAGTGTCAAATCTTTTTTATCTTACTTTATAAAGGGAATACAATGTAAGATCTCTTTCTGGGATAAATCTGCCATTGTACTTTTGTTTTATTTCTGTGCTTTGTATTAAATTTTGTTTTAGTACCTACAATAAAGTTATTACAAACAAACAATAAGACATCTCGTTTATGCGAACACCAAGCTTCGGGTTTGGGTCGCAACATGTAAAACGCTAAGATGCTGATGAGTAGCCAAGACACTACTAGTACCTGCTAGAGCATATAACCAGTAACAATATTAGTATACAGTCAGCTACAGAGTATACATCTTACTACTATACCTATATACATAAGGTACATACAGTGGCTATTGTATCTATCTATTGAATCAACTTAGGGTGACCGAGCCCTGAAGCTTCTATTTTGGGAAACTCTTTTTAGTTGCCTTTTACGATAACCACTAGTAGTGGTGCCAGTGATAGAGAGAGAGACAGAGACAGAGAGAGTAAGAGAGATATGTACACCAAGCACAGTTGTTTGTTACTAAGTCTGGCCCCAGTAAATACCCAAATGAAACATGTTTACGCACCTTAATTGCACTATTTGCCTGTTGTGTGACATATAAGATAATGAGTATAGTAAATATGTGAGATAGACGTAAATAATACTTTATATCGTACAGTCACGTATAAATCTCGTGATGTTTGCCATCGATTCACACTTGTAAGGGCTGTAATTGATAGAAGCCACTTAAAACCGATTGGCGGCATAATTTTGTGACGTAGGCCTTCATCTACACATATAATAAATGGTGTATAAAATAAGAAAATTACAGTGATGTGTAAGAGTAAAATAAAAAGTTATACAAACAGATCGAGTTAGCCCGAAAAAATATTATGGCATACTTACTCAACGATACTATACTTTATAACAAATATATATAGATAGTTGTTCAAAGATATCTCGGAGTACGGCTATAGATACTCCCGTCGGGCGTCGCCCAAGTCGAGACAAGAATGTAGGTGTACTATATATTTTCTGGAAGCCAATAAAGGTATTTTTGACCCCCTGTAACTTTTCAAATGACTACTATGAACAAAGATTAGTAGTAGTATATAGATGGATATATATATCATCGCATCAGCAATTTTGTATGCCAAATCAGCTTAGAAAGAAGAAATCTTAAATATGTGGACCGTTGCCAAATCCGTAAAGTGAACCTTGCGGATTGTCAGGTGATTAAGAAATTCCATACAAAATCCCATTAACACATTGACGGACACACGACTGCTATTCTTTATTCTTTATTAAAAAGAAGAAACTCGACTAGTTATAATAGTAAAACTTCTATTGTGTTTTAAAAAACGTCCGCGAACGTGTTAACTAGCGACTACGTTTATAAAAGCTCATGGTAAAGCTAGTAATCTGCATTTTCTGTGACAATAATAGTTAATAGCTATAGTTAACGCCTACCTGTACTTAATATTGGTCTTCGTGAATATTCCTCCTTATACTCCGTTACTTTTTATTTAACATCAAGTTCGAACAACAAAACAACAAATCATTATGTTTCTTGACTTTATTCATAGAAAAATGTGGCCTTCTAGAAAATCCACGTAGCTTTCTAAAATAAGATCTCTATTAAGTACACTTGTTTGTTAAAACATACTTACTTATTTGATAGATAGTAATGACGTAAGATGTGAATATTAAAATTTCACAGACAATAGATCGACAAATCGACATCTAACAAATAAATAAAAAAATAAATGTTTAACATCGTTCCATTTATTTGTTTAAGATAACCATCTCAGGGGTCCAGAAAAAGTAATTCGACGTTCAAAACCATAAAATTAATCAAGTTCGTAACATCCTTCGTTTTGTGAATGTGAAGCGAGTAAAAAATAGAACGATAACTTTTACGCAAGGATAACTGTTATGACAATTATGTACTTTTAAATTGTTGTCAACATGACCCTTATCTACATTGTGGGAGATAAAATAAGTTCATGCGAATTCATAATTGCACATAAATGTAATAAACATTTATAATATTGATATTTGTCACATGACTACCTGTGACTAATAAAAATAGTTATATCAAACAATAATTATTTTAATAGTTATAGTGCTTATTGCAAACAAACATCTTTTACAATTAAAATTAATTGCATGAAATGTTCATTGATCTCAGTGAAACAAAAACACAAGTACTTTTATCAATTTTGTCCTTTTTTTAAAATTTCACCTGATAAAAAAAGGTAAAACGAAAATATTTTGTTTTGAGTTGCCTACGATTTAAAAAAATAAAATTAATGAAGACATACAAATATTATTGGAGAAGGTATAGTACAAAACAAAAATACAAAGAGTGGTTAAAACCGCGGATAACCGCTACTTAGTAATGTAATAAAGCCCACTGACACAAACGGGCGTACATACCGGAGGAACATCTAGGAATGGCTTAGGAATACGATCCCGGTTTTTCAATTCGGTACGGAACTCTAAAAATCTGTTCTGTTCGCCATGCCAAGTGATCAAAAACAAAAACCTTTTTAACTGAAATTAACACCAAAATCCTTTGTTTTTCAAATAAAGAGTGACCGTGAACTCGCCAAGTAATGTGGAACTATTTTAAAAAGAGATCATTGTAACATCATCGTCATCATTTCGTCATTGGGTCAATTGACCATGCACATAATGGTGATGATCCATATTGCTGATGCCTTGTCGGATAGCGGTTTGGTTTTCGGTTATATTTATTACTATGCCCGTTTTCGCATGGGCATAATCACTCTTCTATTTTCTCCCTTCCTCTTGAATCACTCTTCTATTTAAAAAACCGCATCAAAATCCGTTGCGTAGTTTTAAAGATTTAAGCATACAGGGGGATATAGGAACAGAGAAAGTGACTTTTTATACTATGTAGTGATTTGTTATTATACTTAGTGGTAACAAAAAACGAATTATTCCCTAAACTACTTATTATGAAAATTTTGTCTCTACCGCTTTACCTACGTTCATGAAAAAAGTTTCATACAAACAAACTAATACACCTTACCTTCAAATGTAACAAAAACCTAAAGCGTGACTAATGATAATATCGTTAATACAAAGTCATTATCAAAGTACGTGTTCTTCAGATGTTTTATCATTGATAAGATAATATATTTTTTGATTTACTAATACTCTCTATTCTGCATCGTTACCTTTCCCTCTCATTATGGCGTTTTTTTCTGGTTGCACCCTTATGCATGTTGCTTTTAAGTACGGGATCCGCTAAGCAAGAAATCTTAAAATTTCTATGTAACCATATTGAAAGGTTTTCTTTTGAAAAATGATTATAACGTTGGATAAGCCCAGTGGATCATTTGGCAAACGGGAAAAAGATAAAATAAGACAAAAAAAGAGAAGCCTTGAAATACAAACAAGTTAGCCCTATATATATTACCTACCTTGTTCAGTCTATCTGTTTATAAATCTCTAAAAACATCAAACACACGCTTTTGGCTCCACATCTTGGCGTTGGATCTTTTAGGTATCCAAATAATACAGTGAACAGACGTTCCCTTACATAACAGTTCATTCTTACGTATTTCTGCAGGGTGTTCCGTACGTTTGCCAATAAATATTGGGAAGATCTCACGGTCTATTTCTAGCGCTGCACGTGAATGAGTGCTGCATGGGATTCGTCGGCAAGCAAGATGTACCTTTAGCAAGGTCGGTTATAGTTGATTTTTATAATATTTAGAAGGCGCGCTGCTTCCTGAATGGAATCTGTTTCAATTTCTGTATTATTAATTAAGATATTTCATTTCATTTCTTACCTACGTGTTTTTAGATGAAAATATTTTTAATCTATTAATAGAGAAACTGTTAAAATATGACAAAACTCCTGCATTGAGGGTAGCCTTCATGCCCATATCATAGCAGATAAGCTGCATGAAAAACGGTCACGTTTTATGAAAACCGGTGAGTGCTTGGCTATGCCGCCACCTCGGGCCTGCTAGATGGGGCAAACCCGAAAATACTTCGCATGGTAAGACAAATGGTCTTCTTAATCCTTTGGCTTTCGAGAATGCAGATACAATAGAAAACCTACCTATACTTATGCGGTATCTGGGGACCGCCAGGTGGTCAAGAGACGATGCTTTCAGAACTAAGGAAGGTAAACGCTTCTATAAAATGGGAGGAAGAATTGGTTTTTATAATTTTAATTACATTGGATAAAGCTTTTTTCAGGATATACGTATATGGATTATGGCTTTGTGCTGTCGTTCCTGTCATAAATAACATCTTAATCACAATAATGTACAGCAGCCTAGCAATTTCCAGCAGTGAGGAATTCTGTGTTTCTGTCCACACCAATCAACTAAGAACAACCTCAGCCAGCGTCTTCCTGGGACCTTAACGAGACCTAGGAATCCTAGGTCTCGTTAAGGTCCCAGGAAGACGCTAGGATCTGGTAGGTGGTTATCCCAAGCTTAGGCTTTGTGCTTTTTTGTGGCCATAAAGCAGGTTGATGACCGACGAGCTTACAACCCAGGAGTTTGGCTCCCGCCCAGCCCTTCACCTTGCTATTGGATAAGCTGGTCTCGATTTTGCAGAGGTCGTATTTAAATATGTATTTTAAGATAATGCGTTTTATAATTTGTTGACAGTCTTCATTCAAACACTTCATCAAGTAACAATGAGTTAGTGACTTCGTTGATAATTATTTACCTACTCTATATTTTCAGAACAAAGAATAAGTTCGGAGGTTGTAGGTTCGAATGTTATTTTTAGTTTTAATAAAGAAATAGCAGGCACTGAATCACCTGACTGTGACAGGATGATCTGATATAATCCCATTCTCTCGTGCCAAGACCTAGTCATAGATATACTCGTATCATCCATTGAAATAGTCGGAAACGTCTTTCATCAAGAGGACCAAACTTCTCCAAATGGCCTCGCGCGGCGTTTTGGATCCATAGGTTTAAGCCTTTTAAAAGTTCGGGATGTATAAGTATACTTTAGACTTTTAAAACTAACTTATAAGAAAACTTATATGATCAGTAGTTAAAAAATTGTTACCTACTCGATCTCTGAACTATGGTTTATCTATATACTTACATACAACAGAATGCTCAAGATTAGTTGGCTACAGAGAGTAATACTACAGTTGGATAGAATGAGCAAAGAATTCGAAGTTCTGAAAACGGTGAAAGTTAGGAAATTGGAATACCTGGGCCACATAATGCGCAATAACAAATACAAACTCCTTCAACTTATACTGCAAGGCAAGATCCAAGGCAGAAGGAGGCCTAGACGAAGGAGAATTTTATGGCTAAAAAACCTAGGTCAATGGTACAATAGAAGTACCTACGCAATCCCTATTCCAAGCGGCTGTCTCAAAGGTGCAGGTTGCATTGCTGCCTGCCGACCTTCGTATTAGAAGATAGCAAGAAGATAACAAAATAGTAAAAAATATATTTGAATTTTGTGTTTGTGTGTCTGTATGTATGATGACACTTATCTCCGAAAGTACTGAACCGATGTGCTTATAACTTTCACCGATTGTTTTGTTTTAACTCGGAAGAACATCTAAAGTTTGTTTCATCTAAATCGGTTCATTAAAAAAAAACTTATCGTCATTTGAAAAAGGCATGTTTGCCTGCAAATATATAGTTAGCAATTTCAAACGAATGCACCAAATTGGATAATGCTTTTTTGTGTTGGTTATTATTATCATGACAAACTTTGTATAAGAGAAAAGGGGGATTCCCGGGCAATTCCCGCGGGGATTTTGGGAGATATTCCCGAAAATCCCACGATAACGGGAACGAAGGCCATGCGCACGAAGTCGCGCGCTACAGCTAGTAAACAATTTCAATTTGCCAACACAAAGTAAGGAATGTCATCATTTAGTTGTGTGATTACCTAATTATATGTCCTGTGAGTGAATAACAATTTTGTTTTATCTGTTATTTGGTTACGTTATCAACGAATACTATGTAAGTAACGTCCCACATTAAACAAAACTACATACATACAAGTGACACTCCTATTCCTATCATCACTACATAGTATAAAACAAAGTCGCTTTCTCTGTCCCTATGTCCCTTTGTATGCTTAAATCTTTAAACTACGCAACGGTTTTTGATCCGGTTTTTTTAATAATAGAGTGATTCAATAGGAAGGTTTTAATACCCATGCGAAGCCGGGGCGGGTTGCTAGTACCTAGTCAATAAGTTGAAATATTGAAACCAGTTTAACAACTAGAAAAATTTATCATCACCGTAAGTGCGATTTTTTAATATAACGATGGCAGTAAAGCATACGGCCCACTCACCAAAACAATAGCGTACTTCAATTTTAGATTTCGCTCGTCTTATTAACACCCACTTTTTATTGTCCCATGTCGTAGACAACATTATTAGCATCACTTTTGGTCATGTGAAGATTTTTCGTGCGACGCTTATTTTCCGAGATTTTCCCTATTTTCGATTTCGCCGACAAAAAAAAGGGGTGAGGGGATGGCGGCATTTTTCACAAATCCGACTTTATGGAGGGTCATCGGTTAGGTTATGGTTATCTTGCGACCCCCAAAATAAGCGAGCGTTCGACTTGCGCACCCTTTGCGACACTCTGACCGTTATTTTCGACCAGATATTTTTTAAGATACTAATAGAAAATATTCTGTAGAGGAAGTCCCTAATTTGAGCGTAGAATTGTTATATCTACCCTTTAAATATAGCAGTCATAAATATATAATATTAATAATGAAAACGTTTTAATAATGGATTAACAACACTTTCTGGTCAAGCCTAAAAACAAATCGTTTATCGCACACGTGTTTACAATCATTTATATTTTAATTCAGACTCATAGGCTATAAATAACCGGTTAGTCTAAATACTTATCATCTTGTTATGTTAATGTAAGTAAATATAAAAGCCTACCAAAAATCACTTACTTTTCGTCTCCCATTATTCTAAATTAACACAAAAAGTTCACAATATCACAGTTAGTTTACAATAAAGACTATTATCACATTATTTTTTTTAAATAAATTAAAGGCACATGTTATAATATCGCGATGTTCTAATTTACCGAATACATTTTGCCGCGCGCGCGTGTAGCGATAGATGCGTACAAAACAAACTGAGCGAATGCGGAGAGAAGATACCCACTATGTACAAGGTTTTCGCGCGCAAAATTTTCTCACATGCGGCATTTCCCTGATTATAAAGAATTTGTCAAAGATTATTTAGTCGCAGAAGATTCTTTTGCTCTTGTTATACTGCTTACCTATGCCTAATTTCAGTAAGAGGCAATTTCAAAAAGTGCTGGCTTGACGTTAAAAATCCAGGTACAAGGCCAAAATCAAATAAAAAAAATAAGAAAGCCCTGGGAAGCAATCAGTTGAAAAATAGACCAGATAAATAAATTTTTTGATCTTAGAGGTAATTAAAATCATTTACCTCTGAGTGGGACATCATACTCAGAGGTAAATGATTTCCTCGACGAAGAAATTCATGCAAAAATAGTCTGCTCGTGGTTTCATCAGAGCGTGTTTACCAGTAGTTTCTTCAGTTTACGCTTCAGAGCTCAATAGATTATTCGCTTTCACCTAGCTTCGTTATTATACCATAGCATAAAATAGAGATGGCCAAGTATTGGGCAAATTCAATATAGTGCAGTCTCAAACCTTTTGACTCGATTAGAAAACCAAATCTAAATGCAAAAACTATTCAATCAGAAAATCTAGGATAACTAGAAGAAAATTCGCGCAGCCATCTACTTTTATGAAAATGGATATGATTTGTTGTAGTTTAATTTACAAGATGATTTATAACAATTAAGATTGTATTATAGAAAAATAAGAAACTATTGTAATTATATAATGTGACTTTTGTAGACACAGCTGCCTCGCGGACATACGTAGTAGGTAGATACTCGTACTAGTAACGTACCTACAACTTACTAAGGCTTACTACAATTATTTTTTGTTAGTCACAGACATTTTAATTTTTAACCGACAAGCAAGAGAAAATTATTGATCGAGCGAGCGCAGCGACATTCTCAAAACCCTCTTATTTGGATTCAAGTTCCAGTTAGACTGCTATGGAAGTTTGAAGTTTTGGTTGTTTTACTAATACCTACCTACTTCATGTAATTTTAACACAAAAGGAACTTGACATCTTATTGAAATAGTTAAATTTTCCGCTCGTTAATATTTCATTTTCACTACATACTCGTACAATTCATCACACTTGATTTATTTACATGATTTAATATGTATTTCTATTCCGTCAGGTTGTTATGTCTCACTGCAAACACCGAAACACGTTGATATCAGATTTAAAAGAACGATTAATTGTACTTGGGTATATTTACATAAGTACTTAGTCTATTCTATGTCATATACAAAGCACCGAAAAGATAATAGTGCTAACGCCAATAGTAACTTCTATTTTATCACTACACAAGTGATCAATATCTACCCTTTCTTTTGGCTTCGCCATAGTCGGGTAAAAATTATTGCTAGGTTCTATTTGATGAGATGGCTGCCTATGATAATACAAAGGCTTTCTTGATTTTATTAGGAATTAAGAACTTATTGGAGAGAAACGGGTTATAATTTAAAGTGGGATTCTGCATTCAAAAGAAATTTCAATGCTCTGCTACATTTATTCATATTCAATAGTTAATGCCTCTCGGCCGGCCCCTGACCAGATGGCAGCCGGAACCATTGGCTTAAAATGTCGTCCGAAACTCGAAACCGTCCATTTCACTTTGCTACTGGACTACGAATCCATCAGCAATTTTGTAGTTATCAATATTTTTAGTATGAAATTTCCTATCTGTGAATAATAAACATCAAGCCGAAATCTGACTGCAATCAGTTTGGATAGTAGCCAACCACCGGTCATAGTGATCTTATAAATACTATGTCGCGGCGGTCGTTGTGCCATTTCATCTGTTTGTATACAAAGCCGATCAAAGTCCATTTAAAATAGCATGTCGTAAAATCCTTTTATTTCGAACGCACTCCGGTGAATACCTAATAATATTTTAAGACTCGGGCGCAAAAAGGTCCCTGCTTACTTATATCTATTGTTATTTTCGTTTTGTGTGTGATAATGATAAGACAATTTACATGACTGCTCATAAAAGTCAATTTTCTCGTCGTGGGATAACTCCATTGCACTAGAGCAATTTTTACTCTATCATCATGACGATTTCCCCATTGGATGTAGGTAGTTGATTTGCGGCTGCTGAAAGCAAGTGAGTTTTTCAAATATTCCACCCAACAATGGTTGGTTGCCATAGTTTTCTCGAATGTAGGTAACCTATGTCTTCTAGAATTGTAAAAGCCATAAATGAAAAAAAAATGCCGAGATTGCGCGCGATTCCAAATTCTTTGGTAAAAGCCAAAACACCAGGTCTAAAAGCGTGTCGGACTCGTGTCCTCGACTCGGTCACACCGTTTTGTAAAGTTTAAATTTGGTGCCTGCAATAAGGATGTTTCCTAACTTATCGAGTTGCTTGTAGTCAACTATGTGCGCCTAGCAACAGTGTACTTAAACCTAAAGCTACTGAGGTTGTTGTATTTGATATCGAATCAATTAAAATCCAAAGGGCTCTACTACAACTTATTAAAAGTGCAACAGGTAAAACGCTAGATGAGCGAGATAGCTCAGTGAATGGATCGGATAACGGATAACAGACTATTATGAGTCAAGTAAACACTTGAATGATATGACTGTCGGTAGCTTAGTTATGATCGTTTAGATATGATAAGAATCCACTCTTTGTCGACCCCTATCAAAAAACATATATGTATACATCTATAAGTAGATTGCAATCATATGACAATGATGTCATAAAAAATAAAAATCTAAAGCCATTCGTACATGCTGCATGGGGCGGCAACGTGTTTTGTGTGATAGATACACAGACCTACTCTACATGTTAGTAAATGCTGGACTAATTAAATAAATTTCTACGGACAAAATGCAGAATGAATAAGCCGATGTGGGTCACATGCAATATGGGAAGACTAAGCCCCAGTAGCGGAATGTTAGTGACATATCTAGTGTAAAATGTAAAGGACATTATAAGAAAGACAAGGAGACAGCAGTCATCAAAATAATACTGAATCTTAACTTCTGTAGGTAGCACATGAAAGGAGGAAAAATTGAAATCGCTATATACCTTCTTTCTTCTCTCATTGGCTGTTCCTACCATTTCTATGCTGACGATCTACAAGTTTACACACAGTCTTCAGTTGAGGATATTGATCTGGCAATCGCCAGGATGAACTCAGCGCTGTTAGCTGTCTCATCGTGGTCCGCTGACTTTGGAATCAGTGTCAACCCCACCAAATGTCAGGCAATAATTATCGGTAGTAGTAGACAAATTAATCAGCTTGATCTTAGTTCTATTTCATCAATCACCTATAATGGCAACGTTATCCCTTTTCATAATTCTGTAAAAAATCTTGGCCTTTATATTGATTCCACTCTCAGTTGGACCGCTCATGTCACTGAAATCAGTCGCTCTATAAATATTACTCTCCAGCAACTGAATCGGCTCAGAAACTTCTTACCCATCAAGACTAAGATTCTATTAATCCAAACGTTAGTTTTCCCTATTCTGGACTATGCTGATGTATGTTATCCGGACCTTAATCAAGATCTCCTCAATAAGCTAGACCGTCTCATTAATAATTGTATTCGCTTCATCTTTTGTCTCCGTAAATATGACCACATATCGTCTTATCGTTCCGAGCTTAGATGGCTGCAAATTCGTCAACGTAGACAACTTAGGCTTCTGTGTACACTTTTTTCGATTATTACGAATCCTCAGTCACCTGAATACTTAAAATGTAAGTTCAAATTTCTTGCAGACTCTCACGACCGACAGCTTCGTTCTTCTAACTCTCATTTGCTGTTTATTCCGTTATTTCGCAGTAGTTTTATGGCAAATTCCTACACATTACAATCCATCCGACTCTGGAATGCTTTGCCTGCCGATATATTTAAAGAAATTTCTTCTAAATTTACCTTTAAAAAAAGAGTTCATGCTCACTTCTGCGTGTGAAAGCTCTTTGTGAAAGTTTTCGTAAAAGTATTTATGTAGGCTTATATAATGTATATTTATATACTCGTATGTATGTGCATAGATGTATGTATATATATATATATTTTTAATATATGTAGATATATAAGTAAGGGTATAAGTATGTATATTTATGTATTGTGTATGTATGTTACGTAGTTTAATATGATATGCATTAAAATACCCATCGTGGTAAATTTGTTTATTTTTAAGTACCTATTTTCCCTTTTAACTTTTTTGCGCCGCACAGTTTTTCTGTTTCTCCCAATGGTTGACTGGTAGAGAATGCTTTTAGCATTAAGTCCGCCAATTGTATAAGTATTTTGTACTTATGGAACAATAAAGTTTTAATAAATAAATAAATAAATAAATAGTGGTCCCGGTCTCTTAAAGCTGATGATGATGTGAACATAAACAGAACCGCCAGATATTTTTAAGGCAAGGGGATGATCATAAAAAAATTAAAGAGGTACTTCATGACATGATGGCATAAGATTAGAATATTGCATTTAGAAAACCCCAGTCACCAAATTAACTGAATCTCATGATTAGATTCGTCGCAGTTATTTTGAACTAGGTAGGTATATCATTTCAAAAGAAAATTCTGTCGAGCGAACATAGCATAGAAGTCAATGTAACCACTCGACAACTTGTTGATAAAGAGATTATAACGCTATTTAGAGTGCAATAAAGATATGTTGTTGACGCGAAATTAGATTATTTTTGAGAGTATTTTTATCATCTAAATTATCTGTAAATAATAGACTATTTCTACCTCGATAGGACGGGTTCGGGTAAACATTTAAACGAATGTTTATTGTATTTGTGATTGCATGACCGACTTACATTTCCGAAACTTTTATTAAGCACTAGGCTACTAGACTGAACCAATAGATTATTGAAGTACTACATATTTTAATGAGTAATAAACATTGTAGCCAGTTTATTGTATTCTTGTATTTTCTATTAGTAATGCCAAACAAACTTTAAAATAGGCAATCTACATATAAATGAAAAAATAATAAGCGGAAATTTTCATTGTCATATTATACTTAATTAAATACATTTAAATTTATACTTAAGAGAATCTATACAATCTCAGTGTCCCTGTGGCAGTACTGTCGACCGTCTGGGGCATCACGGGCTATCTTGCCAGAAAAGTGCCGGCCGCTTCTCAAGGCACGCTGCTTTGAATGACATCCTTCGCCGGTCTCTTGCCTCGGCTAATGTACCAGCAATTTTAGAACCAACAGGCATATCAAGAACCGACGGCAAGAGGCCGGATGGGATGTCTTTGATTCCTTGGAGTATGGGCAGGGTGCTGGTGTGGGATGCCACATGTGTGGACACACTAGCTCCTTCTCATCTCCAGGGAACCTGTGTTAGGGCAGCAGCGGCCGCAGAAGCGGCCGAAAAAAGTAAAGTTAACAAATATTGCGGTCTCGGCGCCGAATACATTTTTATGCCATTCGGTGTCGAGACTCTGGGTCCGTGGGGCCCCGCAGCAATGGGCCTCTTCAAAGATATTTCGAAGAGGCTTATTGATGCGACGGGAGACCGAAGAGCTGGCGCTTTCCTCGGCCAACGAATAAGTTTGGCAATCCAACGAGGAAATGCTGCCAGCAACTTCGGAACATTGCCACATGGACCTTTTCTATGATTTTTGGTAAGTATTTTTGTTTTTGTTTTATTTTTATTTAGTATTATTTAAGTCTTTAGTTTTATTTTTTTTAAGTTATTGTAATTGTCTTGTAAGTTATAGCATATATAAAATGTAAATAAATGTTGTTGCATATCTCATTATATAACCTACATTGAGTTCTTGTTGGAATATCAATATATTCTTGGTTGTATGTACGTTATGTCTATGCACCACATCTTATGATGACATCTGTCAATGTTCATAATTGTTTACGTCCAAATAAATAATACTCTTTGCATTTCCTGTTCCCGGGCTCACCGGCTTAGCTCATTTTGTGTTGTTTGTAGTATTTTGTGTTAAATATTAATCTTAATTAATCTCCAATATAATTTGACTTGTCCAAAATCTTTACGCTTCGATACTGAAGAATAAATCAATTTGGATTATCTGGGAGTTTATTTTCAACACATATCAAGTTCACTTCACATGCCTGTGGTTGGTTGAAGTGCACACGCTGAAATTCCACTGCTGCATACTCCACAACAGGTTTTGTACCCAGCGAATTGTCTTCAACTACGTGTCAAGGTATTTAAACATATTTTTTGGGAATGACTAACACGCGAGGATCGCAACAAAATGACGGCACACATTTGCCGCATAACAGCCATCACATTGAAAAATTATTAGGAATGTCGAATTATGACAGTTGGAAGTTCTCTATCAAAATGCTTCTCATCTTGGATGGTGTCTGGGGCTGTGTTGAAGGGACGGATAATGACACGGAGCGAGACAGTCGCGCGATGGCTCGTATCTGCCTGTCGGTTCAGCCTAACCTCTTTCAATATGTTAGAACAGCCAAGACGGCCAGGGAAGCTTGGAAGCGATTGGCAGACACCTTTGAAAATCGTGGCTTGTACAGAAAGGTTCTACTACTACGACAGCTCCATAGAATTGACTACAATCAGTTTAATTCCATGTCTGACTATACTGAAGGAGTCATGAAGATCGTTAATCAGCTAGCGGATATTGGAAAAACAATTGAAGATCAGGAAGTAGCTGAAATATTGTTACTAGGATTGCCGGAGCAGTTTGATATTGTAGTATCAAGTTTGGAGACAACAAATATCACCCAAACTTTGACAAGCGAGATGGTGCGCTGCCGTCTACTTCAAGAGGATCATAGAAAAAATGGGAATAATGAACATACTTCTGCCTTCATAGCAAATTTTAGGAAGAACGGTGTTACCTGTAATTACTGTAAGAGAAAGGGACATGTGGAGAGGCGCTGCTTTAAGAAGAAGAGGTATTTAAATCAGAAGACAAAGGAATCTGAGCAGACACTCTTTGCTTCTTCTGCATTCATAGCCCAATGTTCAAGTGAATTTATTGTGGATAGTGGAGCCACTTCTCATATGTCAATGGATCCTAATATTGTTGTTGAAGCCCAGGAGAGGCAAACTATTATTTCTGTGGCTAATGGTCAACAATTAAGCAGTAATGTTATAGGTAAAGTACGTCTTAATAATAATATAAGTTTAGGTAATGTCTTAGTAGTTCCCAAGTTATCCAGCAATTTAATTTCAGTAAGTCAGTTGACTTCCAATGGCTGTGTTGTTGTTTTTGATAATGATGGATGTAAAATATTTAAAACAAACTGTAAAATTACTGGCAACTGTATTCATGTAGCTAATAAAAGTAATGGGTTGTATAAAGTTAAAGTGCAAGGTCGTCCCACATCCGATACAATGTTTTCCAAGCCAAGCCTTTGCAATATAGGCAAGGGACAGTGAATGCACATACTGCTACTGATGTGCCTGTTAGTGTCTGGCATAAGCGTCTTGGCCACTTAAACTTAACAGATTTAAAGTCACTTGGTGGAGGGAATCAGTGTGTTGGTGTAGTTTTTCAGGAGGAAGACTGCGACCCTGGTAGCTGCGTGCCGTGCCTTGCCGGCAAGATGCATGAGTCATCTTTTCCCCGGACTGGTAGTAAACGTGCTGCTTATCCGCTGGATCTGGTCCACAGTGATGTTGTTGGTCCGATGCAAGTGTGCAGTTGGGGTGGAGCACGCTACTTGTTAAACTTTACTGATGATTGTACTCGCAAGTCCTTTGGATATTTAATGAAGAATAAATCCGAGGTAAGCACCCATTTTACTTTCTTTAAAGCTATGGTAGAAAATCAGACTGGCCGACGTATAAAGATTTTAAGGACGGATAATGGTACTGAATATTGTAATGCCTCTTTACAGAATATTCTTAAAAGTAATGGCATTATTCATCAGACGAGTGTACCATATTCCCCACAGCAGAACGGGATTGCAGAGCGTGCCAATAGGACTATTTATGAGAAAGCAAGAGCCATGTTACAGGAGTTTGGCCTATCTAATCGTTACTGGGGAGAAGCTGTTATGACAGCGATTTATTTAAAAAATAGGGCTCCTACCAGCGCGTTATTGGGTGGCATTCCTGAATTTGAGTGGACCAGGTCTCCTATAGACCTTAGTCATCTTCGCATTTTTGGTTGTGTTGCTTATTCTCATGTACCTAATCAAAAGAGGCGTAAGTTCGATCCTAAAGCTAAGAGATATATATTTGTGGGTTATGGCGACACATGTAAAGGTTACCGTCTAATAGATCCATCTAATCCTCGTGTGGTCATTTATTCCAGAAGTGTTTCATTTTTAGAAAGTGAATTTTTAAGTAAGAGTCTGCAGGTTGAGCGGGAAAATGCCAATTATTTTAATTTTTATGAATTTACTACTTCTAGTCATTCTGATAGTATTGTGAATAATAATGGAATTACCAATACTACTAATAATATTGTAATTAATAAAAATGATGAAATTCAGAATAATAATGATGAAATTGATAATAATAATGAATGTTGCAATAATTTTAACAATGAGTATGATGTCCAGAATATTGATATTGTTGATGAATCCAAGGCTTCATCTTGCCCTGATGAATGTAGTGACAGGTCAAATCCTAATGCTGATGTCTTAGTTTCAGATGTGGAACCACAGTTGTGTTCACCACTGTCTGATTTGCATTATCACACAGGAGATGAGCTAGAAGGTGATGAGGGTAGTGAATCCATGAACACTACAGTCTCTCTGCCAGAGCCCATACTTCCAGGAGGAGCTCAGGTTCGACCAGAGGATGCTGATGGGTATGTAAGGTACGTTGGGGTAAGGTCGTCCTATTTTTCTGTTAGTTAAAGGAGTTGCAGAAAAAAAAATTTTGTCTATTATATATACGATGTTTTCAAATATAATTAGACTTTCGTTGATAAGGATGAACTTGACTATAAATCAGTATTTTTCACGATTCTTTTACTTATGCCGTTGCCAAGTTATAACTCTGTGAAAATTTGGTTTGAAATCCAAGTACTAGGTAAGAACGGGGCCATGGCGGGGTAAGTACGGACTACCTTTTAAAAGCTATTCTATTGCTCAGAATATAAGGTTTTTATTACACAAACATCCGGTCTTACCTCATTAATAAGTATTCCAAAAAAATTTCTAGAGAAACAAGTAGTTTGAGTAGAACAATCAAAATATATTTTTTTTAACTTTTGGTAGTCCGATCTTACCCCGCATAACTACACATGAAGAAATTATGTTTCTCAAACTTTATCCAGAGTCTAGCAGTCTATCGCGCGCGAGTTAGGACGAAATTAATAAAAATGTTAATTAGTTAAAAACGTTACATAGCAATTAATAAAAATTGCTTTAATAAAAAGATCTACACATCTTTAAATCGCATTTAATGTATGTAATGTAATTTCAAAGACTGTGAATGTTCTAAACTCTTACTGTAAGTATATAATATTTGGTAGAGTAAAAATTAAAAAAAACATATGGACAAGTTACATTTTTAATTTGTCAACAATAAATTCCAAAGTCGAAAAATAACCTACTAAAAGAAATGAAAATAAAGAGTAAAAACAATTAAAATTAACTGTGTTTTTAATTTAATAATTTGTAATCAAGAAATAAACAAAGTTGGATACAAAACTTTAAAATCAGTCAAATATTGGATAAAATGAAAAAACCTTTTTGACGACAATCGCATATCAAAAGAAAAAAAAAATATCAAGAACCAAAGTATTAAATGCCGAGTATAAACTCAATCGTGTTTTACTAACATAACATTTCTTAACTTGTAATAGACTACAGCCCCATCCATGAAATGGATGGGTCATATGAACCACCAGGTGACGTATATAGGACGATATAAGAGCATTAAATAATAAGAATCAGCACTTTGTCGTCACTTGTAAGCTATCCAACTTGAGTGTTGGTGAGAATTCAAAAGTGCAGGTAGAGTATGAGTACATTTAGTCATAATATTTGTACTGCATTATTACCATCGATAGATCCATTAAAAATAATAAGAAAGAGCGCAACGCCGTACAAAAATCATACGAGAAGGGGAAAAAATTGTCAGAAAATCAAACAAAAATACCGCACCATTTTTTTACGGCACTGCGCTCTTTCTTATTATTTTTCATGGATCTATCGATGGTAAAAATGCCGTACAAAATATATGACCAAAATGTACACACACTCTACCTGCACTTTTGAATTCTCACCAGCACTCAGTTGGACAGCTTACAAGTGACGACATAGTGCTGAATCTTATTATTTTATGCTCTTATATCGTCCTATATACGTCACCTGGTGGTTCATATGACCCATCCATTTTATGGATGGGCCTGTAGTCTATAATAGAATCATCATTTGGTTGCATTTTTATAACAAAATAAAATTAACAATAATAAAGGTTTAAAGAAACCTTCAAGTTAAACAATACAATTTCAAAACGAAATAGAAACAAAAATAAATGCAGTTAACAAATATCACATATATGTATTATGATTTATAAAAAATGAACTTTTTACTTATACAATGAGATAAGTAATCTTTAAATTACAGAAAATACACGTCATCACTATCATCATATAAGACGAATTCACTAGGATTTACCTTAAATTGAATCAGTTTTAATTCTTTTACAATAAGATCGCCTGGTATACAGTCTATATCAGACCTCTTTGGTTCGACAAATTTTAATGTATTATTTTTCCGTATAGTTTTGTAGAACGTAATTTTGTATTCAAATTGAAGTCGGTCCTTATAAATAATTTCGGTTATCGTTCCTGCATAATGTTTCCAGTTTTTCTTTTCATAATACCGAGCTAATATATTATCTCCAATGTGGTAAGTTGGAGACTCATTATCTGCTTTAATCGATGTTAAAGGTTTTTCCTCAATTTCATATTTTTCATTCTTTTCCTGCGATGCATTACAGTTATTAGTTTGCTGAGACAATATTGGCTTTTCTTCTTTTCTTGAATCTTTTACAGTTATAATCTTTGGTTTTTCGTCATACTCAAGTGTTTGATTTTCAAGTTTATCTATTTCAGAAATTTGTGCAAAAATAGCAGCTTCCTTTTCATCAATTAATTTTCTGATTACATCTTCATCTTCTTCATCTTCATCTTCAACCGATACAATGTCACATATGTCACTATCAGTGTGGATGCTCATAATGTCTTCATCCGTCGTTGTTGAACTACTTCGCAGCCTTTTCTTTTTCTTAGGTACTGATTTTTTCTTTTTTAAATTGTTTTCACTTCTTAAAACATTTTCTTTATTTTCTACTTGTTTTTCTATCACAGCATCAGTAAATACTAGCGTTTGGATTAGTCCTGTTTTTTCGTCCAAAATAGTCAGACTTTCCTCCTCAGAATCACATCTTTCAAGATCACCTGTTAAAATTTGTTCCTCAGGTTCCCAGGTTAACGAACATCTTTTAATTTTTTTTCGGGATTCCTCGAATTTAGCTTTTGTTTTGTTTTGTATTGCTTTTTTAGGACCACCTGTAACTTCACTTATATAGTTTATTGGTTTTGGTTTGATTTTGGTTATCTTTGATTTCGGCTGTTGCGATGTTTCCTTATTTTTGTTTTCTAAAATTTTGCGGGTGATAACTTCGGCTCCGGATGCAACACGTTTCCGTGTAACTTTGCCAGTCGTTTGGGGATGATATTTAAGCTTCTGTAAAAGTAATTCCTCAAACGTACATTTTAGTTCCGATACTTCAAGATGTTTAGTGTCACAGTTAGTAGAACTCTGCATTGTACGAGAACCTATTGGTGAAAACTTAACATTATTTACAATGTCTAAACATAGCTGTTGAAGTGACTTTAGTGGCTTTAATTCTTTTTGGGCTTCGTGCATTTTCCACCTCTTTAATGCGGCTGGATCAAATTTTTCCTCTGTGATTACACCTGAATTGAAAGGATAAATGCCTCCTTTTTTGAAGCCACTTTGTATAATTTTCGGACTGGTTTGATTCCAGGCGTCAGCAAACATTTCAGCAAAAGCATTTTTGCGTAATTTAACGCCAACATTTTGTCGTTGATATTTGACAAGATTTTTATCCCAGTTGGATTTTAAAGACTTAAATACCGCCAAATCTAACGGCTGAAGTAAGTGCGATGTATGTGCTGGTAATTTCAGTATAGTCACATTGTTGTCTATGGCTAATGATACAACTTTATTGTCCACATGAGTGCTGTGGCCATCATAAATAATTAAAACGGGTCGTTCTGACCCCAAACTTGGAATAACGATTTTTGACATATAATTGAAAAAGATTTCGGTCTCCATCCAACCACGTTTGCTTGCGGCATAAGAAATGTCAAAATCAAACTCCTCCTTTTTTTTTACCATCCATTCGTCATATACGTGCTTTCCTTTAAAAACGATCAAAGGTGTCAATTTCTTGCCAGCTGCGTTGACAGTAGTTAACACAGTAATGTTTTCTTTGGCGGTACCAGCAGTAGTTCTGGTACATGGTTTGCCTACTGCACCAACTACTTTAGTTTTAGTAGGATCTAGACACATAGATGTCTCGTCTAGATTCCATATTCTATCTGGCGATAATTCGAGATTCAGCTCTTTTAATAATTCTTCCAATTTTTTGAAATAATCATATACTACAAAGGGATCAGTCATTCTTTTGCGCAGATATTCAACTGGTTGTGGCTTCTTTATAGATAAATTGTGACGCTTCTTAAAAGAAATGAACCAATCAGCCCCAGGTTTCCCATCAGTGAATGGTGTTTTCAAATTATTGTTTTTAATAAATTCCCCAACTATCTCAAGCACTTCTTCTCGCGACAACCCCCACCCCCATTTTTCCAGAGTACGCAGATGAGATGCAAGCTCTAATTCCAGTTCTAGAGGAATTGCTGGTGGTCGTCCCAAGGTTTCACTTATATGACCTGTTTTATTATTGACTCTGTCATTAAGTGTCGATTTAGGAATTCCATATATTTGTGAAGCTTCATAGTTGGACAGTTCATTGTTCCTAACTTTTTCAATGGCTGTTTTTAAGTCTTCTTTAGAGTAAGCAGCTCTAGTGGTTTTTCTAACGTAGTGTCTCGGCATGACTGAAAGTGCAAAACATTAAATCCAATCATAAAGTAAACAAAGAAAAGGGTAGTAAATACATTTTTTTCTAGCTGGGCAAAAGCCTCCCCTCTTTCCTTTCATTTGTCCCGATCCTCAGTCATATCCTTCCAGTTCTTATCAAACTTCCTCAAATCATCCATCCATCTCATCTTCGGTCATCCTCTCTTCCTGTACCCATCAGACGGCACCCAGACAGTAAGTATATGAACCCACCTTTCTGGATGCATGCGGCCTGCCACATGGAAATACATAACCCCCTTATTTTTATAATACTAAAAATGCTTAAGCTTTGGCCCATAATATTAACGAACTTACCAAATAAAGTTACGTCAAATTATGATAAAATAATAATAAATATAAAAATATAAATAACTGTGATCTACTACTATTCAAATAGACAAATTATATTGATTTAGTATGGGAAGTGATGTATTTTTTCTTATTTTTATACTGTTTATTAGAAAAAGTGGGTCAATAATACGTACTTAGCAACACCTAAAATATTTGTATTACATAAAAAATAAACGAAATACTCGATAATCCTTTATTAATAAAGACACAAGTTTCTGATCCTAACATATTTTGAATGGGGCTCAAACCCGAGCCATTCAAACGAAAATATTTTAAATGCTCAAAAGAAATATAAGTCACACAAACAAAAAAAAATAATATACCGATAGCCTATGGGTACTGGTTGAATCACTAGCCTATAAAAGTTTGACAACCACTGACTTTTTTGCAACCGAGAAAGATCGGATGAAATTAATCCGAAATTCAACCAGACGGGGCAAGACCGGATCTCAGCTTAGAACCATCGTACGAATGCGTTTGTCAGTTTAAACTAATAGTTACAGTCTAAAAAACTATTTCACATTTAAAATATAATATAAAACAAACAATACTCACCATAAAATTGAAAAAATGTAGCCTGGGGCAAGTTCGGATCTTCGATAGGAAAACGAAAATGTATCACTTTGGTTTTGTGCCTACTACACACGTATCTCTCATCGCAGTGACAACGGAAGACTGAGGGGAGGGGCGGAACAAATGGCGTTTAATATTATGTTGCCAGATTTAAAAAATGTTGATGCGTTTGGGAATTATTAGAATTATCTGATCTTTCCCCGATCCGTTCTTACCCCAACGTACCTTACGACGTTCATTGCGTAGTACTCGTGGCGTCGCTCCTATCAGGTATGCGGATTATGACATGTCTTTATTGGTACTCAACAGTTTTGACGAGCCTACTACTTATAAAGAGGCTATAGATTCCTCATGTAAAGAACAGTGGATGGAAGCCATGTTAACTGAATATAGGTCTTTAATGAAAAATAATGTATGGGAATTAGTGGACCGACCTCTTCATGGCAATGTTGTTAAATGCAAATGGGTTTATAAAATTAAGAAAGACGCTACTGGTAATTTAAATAAATTTAAAGCTAGACTTGTTGCCCGTGGTTTTAGTCAACAACAAGGCATTGATTACTTGGATACTTTCTCTCCAGTAGTCCGTCATTCTACATTAAGAATTTTGTTTTCAATTGCAAATGAATTAAATTTAAAAATGGATCACATAGATGTAACCACTGCATTTTTAAATAGCGACTTAGATGAAACTATATATATGGATCAACCATTAGGATTTGTTCATGATAAAAATAAGGTATGTTTACTTAAGAAAAGTATTTATGGTCTTAAGCAGGCCTCAAGAATGTGGAATTTAAAAATTCATTCAGTTTTAACAAATAATGGTTATGTACAAAGTAAAACTGAGCCATGTGTCTATGTAAAGCGTACTGATATTGATTACATAATAATTGCTTTGTACGTTGACGATTTTTATGTATTTCACAATAGTTGTGTTAATGACATAGTAATTTTATTAAGAAAATACTTTGATGTACAGTACTTGGGTGAGCTGAGAAATTGTCTGGGTATGCATGTAGTCAAGGAAAATAATGTTACTATTTTAAATCAGTCTGTATAAAGCGTTTATTGCATAAATATAATATGGATGAATGTAAATCTGTATCCACTCCTATGCCTGTAAATTGTAAGTTAACTAAATCTGATAAGGAGTGCTTACCTGATGATGTTTATAAATTTAGACAATTGTTAGGGTCTCTTATGTACTTAGCTGTATGCACTCGTCCTGATATATCATATGTTTGTAGTCAACTTAGCCAGTTTAGTACATGTTTTGATAAAACACATTGGCAAGCCGCTAAACGTGTACTGAGATATTTGGCAGGTACAATTAATTATGGTCTTTACTTTGTAAAAGGTGATCATAATAAGATAGCAGCATATGCAGATGCAGATTGGGCAAACAATTTAATAGACCGTAAATCTTATACTGGTTTCGTAATTAAACTAGGAAACAATGTAATTAATTGGGAGGCTAGAAAACAGCGTAGTACAGCTTTATCGAGTACTGAAGCTGAATATTTAGCCATATCTGATGTATGCAAAGACATTTGCTTTGTGAGAAATTTCCTGAGTGAAATTTGGAGCAAAGATATTAGTGTTGAAGTGTATAACGATAATCAAAGTGCTCAAAAGTTATTGCTTGTAAAAGAATACTCCCACAAGAAAACTAAACACATTGATTTACGTTACCATTTCGTTAAGGACTTAGTACAGAATAAGAAAATTAATGTGAGTTATTTGCCTACGGAGCATATGATTGCAGATATTTTTACAAAACCGCTATGTATTCAAAAACATAAGTATCTTGTTAATGGTTTGAATTTAAAATTTGTAATCTAATTATAATTTGATGTGAATTTGTCAAGTTATGTCATGCTGGTAGAGTTTTGTGTATAGTAATTGGTTATTTATGTTGTGTTACTGGTTGATTTGATGACTTGCATATGCTGTGCTGTATGTATACTTTATCTGATGTGGAGCATAAGGAGGAGTGTTGGAATATCAATATATTCTTGGTTGTATGTACGTTATGTCTATGCACCACATCTTATGATGACATCTGTCAATGTTCATAATTGTCTACGTCCAAATAATACTCTTTGCATTTCCTGTTCCCGGGCTCACCGGCTTAGCTCATTTTGTGTTGTTTGTAGTATTTTGTGTTAAATATTAATCTTAATTAATCTCCAATATAATTTGACTTGTCCAAAATCTTTACGCTTCGATACTGAAGAATAAATCAATTTGGATTATCTGGGAGTTTATTTTCAACACATATCAAGTTCACTTCACATGCCTGTGGTTGGTTGAAGTGCACACGCTGAAATTCCACTGCTGCATACTCCACAACAGGTTTTGTACCCAGCGAATTGTCTTCAACTACGTGTCAAGGTATTTAAACATATTTTTTGGGAATGACTAACACGCGAGGATCGCAACAAAATGACGGCACACATTTGCCGCATAACAGCCATCACATTGAAAAATTATTAGGAATGTCGAATTATGACAGTTGGAAGTTCTCTATCAAAATGCTTCTCATCTTGGATGGTGTCTGGGGCTGTGTTGAAGGGACGGATAATGACACGGAGCGAGACAGTCGCGCGATGGCTCGTATCTGCCTGTCGGTTCAGCCTAACCTCTTTCAATATGTTAGAACAGCCAAGACGGCCAGGGAAGCTTGGAAGCGATTGGCAGACACCTTTGAAAATCGTGGCTTGTACAGAAAGGTTCTACTACTACGACAGCTCCATAGAATTGACTACAATCAGTTTAATTCCATGTCTGACTATACTGAAGGAGTCATGAAGATCGTTAATCAGCTAGCGGATATTGGAAAAACAATTGAAGATCAGGAAGTAGCTGAAATATTGTTACTAGGATTGCCGGAGCAGTTTGATATTGTAGTATCAAGTTTGGAGACAACAAATATCACCCAAACTTTGACAAGCGAGATGGTGCGCTGCCGTCTACTTCAAGAGGATCATAGAAAAAATGGGAATAATGAACATACTTCTGCCTTCATAGCAAATTTTAGGAAGAACGGTGTTACCTGTAATTACTGTAAGAGAAAGGGACATGTGGAGAGGCGCTGCTTTAAGAAGAAGAGGTATTTAAATCAGAAGACAAAGGAATCTGAGCAGACACTCTTTGCTTCTTCTGCATTCATAGCCCAATGTTCAAGTGAATTTATTGTGGATAGTGGAGCCACTTCTCATATGTCAATGGATCCTAATATTGTTGTTGAAGCCCAGGAGAGGCAAACTATTATTTCTGTGGCTAATGGTCAACAATTAAGCAGTAATGTTATAGGTAAAGTACGTCTTAATAATAATATAAGTTTAGGTAATGTCTTAGTAGTTCCCAAGTTATCCAGCAATTTAATTTCAGTAAGTCAATTGACTTCCAATGGCTGTGTTGTTGTTTTTGATAATGATGGATGTAAAATATTTAAAACAAACTGTAAAATTACTGGCAACTGTATTCATGTAGCTAATAAAAGTAATGGGTTGTATAAAGTTAAAGTGCAAGGTCGTCCCACATCCGATACAATGTTTTCCAAGCCAAGCCTTTGCAATATAGGCAAGGGACAGTGAATGCACATACTGCTACTGATGTGCCTGTTAGTGTCTGGCATAAGCGTCTTGGCCACTTAAACTTAACAGATTTAAAGTCACTTGGTGGAGGGAATCAGTGTGTTGGTGTAGTTTTTCAGGAGGAAGACTGCGACCCTGGTAGCTGCGTGCCGTGCCTTGCCGGCAAGATGCATGAGTCATCTTTTCCCCGGACTGGTAGTAAACGTGCTGCTTATCCGCTGGATCTGGTCCACAGTGATGTTGTTGGTCCGATGCAAGTGTGCAGTTGGGGTGGAGCACGCTACTTGTTAAACTTTACTGATGATTGTACTCGCAAGTCCTTTGGATATTTAATGAAGAATAAATCCGAGGTAAGCACCCATTTTACTTTCTTTAAAGCTATGGTAGAAAATCAGACTGGCCGACGTATAAAGATTTTAAGGACGGATAATGGTACTGAATATTGTAATGCCTCTTTACAGAATATTCTTAAAAGTAATGGCATTATTCATCAGACGAGTGTACCATATTCCCCACAGCAGAACGGGATTGCAGAGCGTGCCAATAGGACTATTTATGAGAAAGCAAGAGCCATGTTACAGGAGTTTGGCCTATCTAATCGTTACTGGGGAGAAGCTGTTATGACAGCGATTTATTTAAAAAATAGGGCTCCTACCAGCGCGTTATTGGGTGGCATTCCTGAATTTGAGTGGACCAGGTCTCCTATAGACCTTAGTCATCTTCGCATTTTTGGTTGTGTTGCTTATTCTCATGTACCTAATCAAAAGAGGCGTAAGTTCGATCCTAAAGCTAAGAGATATATATTTGTGGGTTATGGCGACACATGTAAAGGTTACCGTCTAATAGATCCATCTAATCCTCGTGTGGTCATTTATTCCAGAAGTGTTTCATTTTTAGAAAGTGAATTTTTAAGTAAGAGTCTGCAGGTTGAGCGGGAAAATGCCAATTATTTTAATTTTTATGAATTTACTACTTCTAGTCATTCTGATAGTATTGTGAATAATAATGGAATTACCAATACTACTAATAATATTGTAATTAATAAAAATGATGAAATTCAGAATAATAATGATGAAATTGATAATAATAATGAATGTTGCAATAATTTTAACAATGAGTATGATGTCCAGAATATTGAGTCAAGTGTTGATGAATCCAAGGCTTCATCTTGCCCTGATGAATGTAGTGACAGGTCAAATCCTAATGCTGATGTCTTAGTTTCAGATGTGGAACCACAGTTGTGTTCACCACTGTCTGATTTGCATTATCACACAGGAGATGAGCTAGAAGGTGATGAGGGTAGTGAATCCATGAACACTACAGTCTCTCTGCCAGAGCCCATACTTCCAGGAGGAGCTCAGGTTCGACCAGAGGATGCTGATGGGTATGTACGACGTTCATTGCGTAGTACTCGTGGCGTCGCTCCTATCAGGTATGCGGATTATGACATGTCTTTATTGGTACTCAACAGTTTTGACGAGCCTACTACTTATAAAGAGGCTATAGATTCCTCATGTAAAGAACAGTGGATGGAAGCCATGTTAACTGAATATAGGTCTTTAATGAAAAATAATGTATGGGAATTAGTGGACCGACCTCTTCATGGCAATGTTGTTAAATGCAAATGGGTTTATAAAATTAAGAAAGACGCTACTGGTAATTTAAATAAATTTAAAGCTAGACTTGTTGCCCGTGGTTTTAGTCAACAACAAGGCATTGATTACTTGGATACTTTCTCTCCAGTAGTCCGTCATTCTACATTAAGAATTTTGTTTTCAATTGCAAATGAATTAAATTTAAAAATGGATCACATAGATGTAACCACTGCATTTTTAAATAGCGACTTAGATGAAACTATATATATGGATCAACCATTAGGATTTGTTCATGATAAAAATAAGGTATGTTTACTTAAGAAAAGTATTTATGGTCTTAAGCAGGCCTCAAGAATGTGGAATTTAAAAATTCATTCAGTTTTAACAAATAATGGTTATGTACAAAGTAAAACTGAGCCATGTGTCTATGTAAAGCGTACTGATATTGATTACATAATAATTGCTTTGTACGTTGACGATTTTTATGTATTTCACAATAGTTGTGTTAATGACATAGTAATTTTATTAAGAAAATACTTTGATGTACAGTACTTGGGTGAGCTGAGAAATTGTCTGGGTATGCATGTAGTCAAGGAAAATAATGTTACTATTTTAAATCAGTCTGTATAAAGCGTTTATTGCATAAATATAATATGGATGAATGTAAATCTGTATCCACTCCTATGCCTGTAAATTGTAAGTTAACTAAATCTGATAAGGAGTGCTTACCTGATGATGTTTATAAATTTAGACAATTGTTAGGGTCTCTTATGTACTTAGCTGTATGCACTCGTCCTGATATATCATATGTTTGTAGTCAACTTAGCCAGTTTAGTACATGTTTTGATAAAACACATTGGCAAGCCGCTAAACGTGTACTGAGATATTTGGCAGGTACAATTAATTATGGTCTTTACTTTGTAAAAGGTGATCATAATAAGATAGCAGCATATGCAGATGCAGATTGGGCAAACAATTTAATAGACCGTAAATCTTATACTGGTTTCGTAATTAAACTAGGAAACAATGTAATTAATTGGGAGGCTAGAAAACAGCGTAGTACAGCTTTATCGAGTACTGAAGCTGAATATTTAGCCATATCTGATGTATGCAAAGACATTTGCTTTGTGAGAAATTTCCTGAGTGAAATTTGGAGCAAAGATATTAGTGTTGAAGTGTATAACGATAATCAAAGTGCTCAAAAGTTATTGCTTGTAAAAGAATACTCCCACAAGAAAACTAAACACATTGATTTACGTTACCATTTCGTTAAGGACTTAGTACAGAATAAGAAAATTAATGTGAGTTATTTGCCTACGGAGCATATGATTGCAGATATTTTTACAAAACCGCTATGTATTCAAAAACATAAGTATCTTGTTAATGGTTTGAATTTAAAATTTGTAATCTAATTATAATTTGATGTGAATTTGTCAAGTTATGTCATGCTGGTAGAGTTTTGTGTATAGTAATTGGTTATTTATGTTGTGTTACTGGTTGATTTGATGACTTGCATATGCTGTGCTGTATGTATACTTTATCTGATGTGGAGCATAAGGAGGAGTGTTGGAATATCAATATATTCTTGGTTGTATGTACGTTATGTCTATGCACCACATCTTATGATGACATCTGTCAATGTTCATAATTGTCTACGTCCAAATAATACTCTTTGCATTTCCTGTTCCCGGGCTCACCGGCTTAGCTCATTTTGTGTTGTTTGTAGTATTTTGTGTTAAATATTAATCTTAATTAATCTCCAATATAATTTGACTTGTCCAAAATCTTTACGCTTCGATACTGAAGAATAAATCAATTTGGATTATCTGGGAGTTTATTTTCAACACATATCAAGTTCACTTCACATGCCTGTGGTTGGTTGAAGTGCACACGCTGAAATTCCACTGCTGCATACTCCACAACAGTTCTATATTGGATCCGATAAATTAAAATTTTCGCATATAGCACTCATACTAGTTTTCTCACAACTGCTGTAAGAAAATAAGTGAAAAATGTTGTATGTAATAAATATAATAATAATAATTATTATCTGAAAAATTAAGCAAATACCAAGATCTAGCGATAGAAATTAAAACACAATGGAAAGTACAAACTGTTTTTATAGTTCCCATAGTTCTTTAATCAACTGGAGTTATACATAAATCTCTAAAGCAAAGTTTAGATACAATAGAAATGCCATCATACATACTTAGCATCATCCAAAAGGCCGTCATTTTAAACACGTGCCGCATCACGAGAAAATTTCTGAGCTCGTCTACACTAACTTCAACCTTCTCTATATAATAAGCCGCCTTTTACGCTTGGCTTCGGCCCGTGTAATAGGAGTAAACCCTCAGTGAGAGGAGATATACATATAATAATAATAATACTTGATTGACATAGCTATCCCGAATACTCACAACCTTACCTCAACCCACACAGAGAAAATCACAAAATACACAGACCTCGCAATAGAATTAAAAACACAATGGCGTGTTGACACAGTCAAGACGGTTCCTATTATAATTTCTTCAACTGGTGTCATCCCTAAAACTCTACACGACAGTTTAAAAACACTGCAAATACATACTCTTACTTTTATTTTGATGCAAAAAGCCGTTATCTTAAATACATGTCGCATTGTTCGTAAGTTTCTTTCTCTAAATTCTTAATATTTTTGATTACGCTTGGTTACAAGCCCGTGTAATCAATTAAAACCCTTAAGTCTATAAATGGATTTGAGAGAAAATAAATATATAAGAATAATAATAATAAATTTATTTAGAATTATGAAGACATAGTCATTACTTATAGTTCCTAACAAGGCAGTCGAATCTCTTAGGTACTGGTTTAATATTCGTTGTGATAATGACATAATAACTCTCACTTGCTTTTACTATTTTCGATTTCTCCAGGATTAGGATTTGATTTTATTACATAAGTAAGTTGTGTAAAATATACTCTATATTTTACACAACTTATTTATACTTACCAAAAATAAGAATACCGAGAAGACTGGAAAATATGAATAAAACATAACATTTACTTACATCAAAATTTATTTTATGAATCTATATATATAAAAGCGAAAATCACTCACTCACTCATCACGAAATCTCCAAAACTGCTGAGCCGATGAAGATGAAATTTGGCAGGAAGGTAGATTGTAACTACGAGACGTCCGCTAAGAAAGGACTTTTGGGAATTTTACCCCTAAAGGGGTGAAAAAGGGGTTGCCAGTTTGTATGAAACTTCGTCATTTTTGAAGTGAGATACATGAAATTATTAATTTACATTTGAAGTTGGTAAAAAATAAGAATGCACCAATCAGATTTTGAAAATTACATCCCTAAAGGGGTGAAATAGGGGTTGCCAGTTTGTATGAAACTTTGTCATTTTTGAAGTGAGATACATGGAATTAAAATTGAAAATGTCTTGGTATAATATTTTGTATTGTATTGTATGTACACAACATATTGTAATAGGATACAATACATAATAGAAGATAGAGTGCAAAGGTTTTATTTATTTATTAACATTATGAGTTCAGTAATGTGTCAATAGATGGCACCACCATACATTTTAAAAGTCGATATGGTTTGTCGTTCGCATTTAATCATCATGTGTAGCAATTGAGATTTCAAAATAAATTAAAAATGTTTTTGCTTTTCTAACGATTTGATTGTGTGTCAGATGATTTGGTACCTGCTAAATCAATACATATAATAAGACACTAAAATGCGAGTGTCTGTACATTTAATATTTTTCAAAAAACTGATTGAGTGCGATTAAAAAAAAGTAACAGAAACCAAAAAGACAATTTTTGGAATTTTTGTCTGTCTGTATGTATGTATGTATGTGTGTCTGTCTGGTACGTTATAACTTCGAAAATACTCAACGGATTTAAATTTACATAAACGTATTTAATTTAGATAAAGCTAGAATGTCTACTTATATCAATAAAGACAAAAACACACTGCAGTCTCTATTAAATTTTAATAAAATAACACATTGAATGTTTGTGGGCGTATGATTTAGTTACATAAAATATCAATAGATGGCGCTGACTTTATTTTAATAGCAGATTGAAATTTTTCCTTATTTAAAAAAAAATTTGGTTGTTGATTTAGTACTATTGGTTGGTTTGTTTATCGGTCGTTTGTTGTGTTGTATTGTAAGCTATTTGAGTTGATTGATTGGTTTGGTTTGGCTTTTGTTTAAAAAATAATCAAATCAGGGTTTGACGGAACATACGGTCGTGTCGTAAGGACTAATTTATCTGACTTATCACTATTTATTGAGATTTTCTCCACTTTTCACGCCCACTAAAACTTTGGGAGTGGATTTTAGGTCCTAATGACTCTGTAATAGGCTGCGTCTACTCTTTTAGAGACAAAGATTAATAGTATGAATGTTAAGGGCTCCTTCTTCTGAAGGTACGTTGTTCGTAAGCCGTGTAGTCGCGGCGCTCACTCATTTTGTAGGCATTTAGACATCATATTTGGGAAAATAACACTTTCAGCTAAGGAAGCAACCGGGAAGGCGCTAAGATGTGAGAGAGAGAGATTTGGGAAAATAACTCTACAACATCTACTTCAGCGATTTTTACTATATAAATACTTTATCTAAAGGCTGGTATAAAAAGCAGGACAATAAGTTTATTATTTTAGGCATAGTATTGAAAATAAACTTCCAAAGGAGGCAATTTTGATTTTTCTATCGAGCGAATTGCGTCTGATATTGTTACTGTAAGCGAATTTCACTCTGCTAGATCCTCAACTAAAAACATATATTTTTTTCAGAATTTTACTACTGTTTAATACTGATTTTAAAAACGGTATTTGAGAAATAAGTGGCCCTAATATTTAATGATATCGTAGCAATGTAATGGCTTTATAAAATTGGCACGGGAAAAGGATACAATAGAATTAACTATAGGTCTGGATAGTTGTAGTTTCCACAGGTTACGCGAAAAGCGACATACACGCGGGCGGAGCCGCGGGCAACAGCTAGTTAAGTATACAATTTACAAGCACTTTAGGTTTGTGTTTACAAAAAGTAGGTAATAATTGATAGAGAATATACTTGTGAATATGTAAATAAGAAATTAAAACAATTAAGAAAATGCAATCACATAGTTTTAGTTAATAATACTTAGACCAAGTCAATAAAAAAAATGAAATAATTAGAAAATGCACAAACTGCAAAATGTGACATTATTTCATTCTAATAGTTATGAATATTTATTTCCATTACATACAAGCATAGAAAGCATGTCTTATATTACAAGTGAAAAAATACAATATTGTCATGAGGTCTTCCATGTGTGGACGAAGGGGTTTTGAAGTCACGTTAACTAAGAGCATTAAACAACCGGAGTGGCCACCGACAAGCGACCCCCTCTGCTGAATCCCGCTAAAAGTATAAGAGCCGATCATACCTACTGCTTATACTGTTGAGGTTGTTGTTTTGCTTGTATTTGATAATTTTGTGCTATGTGTGCGTAGCGACGTGTTTGAATAATTCGTTTGTGTTAACTTAATGAAGGCGTTTCTAGCCCCCACGCGCGAATAGGGGCAGACTTTTTCACGTAGAAATAAGTGTGCGTGACGACTCCGGTTGGTTTAAAACTTCTGAGCACGTTAAGCCTACCTAATATCACCTGTGCCGTGATATCACACTGGAAATTTACGGAAATATTCCCCATATTTATGTTAAATTTTCAAAAAACTACCAAAGACATTTCCGTTGACGGGAATATTATTGGAAATGTTTAGGCGCACTATTTTCATATAATTTGCACATACCGAAAGTTTCCAAAATTCCCGGGAATATCACATCACTCCCATGTGCCTCGCCTCTACCATGACATTTTGTAAACGCATTCGCTATCGACTGCGCTAGGATTCAATCATAGCCTTTCCATAAATCCTTAAGAACCCATAAATCCTAAATACATTCAATAAAAATATTGCTAAACACAAGTATACAAATGATATTAAAATTAAATTAAACGACATCATTAAGTACATTTATAAACACACCATTACGGTAAACTTTTACATAATATAACTGTTAAATATAAAAAGCTGCGTAAATATATACCTAGTCATGTGACTATTCACATGATATGAGTAAAGTACGTTGGCTTTGTTAAGGTCGCTATAAGTAAACAAAACCCGTAGTATGATGCGATACTATATTACAAAATTATAGCAAGTGATAAATACCAAAAAAGAGAGAGAGAGAGAAGTAACAGATTAAGAGATCCCTTTCTTATCCCAGAATAAGACTGCCATTGTACATTTTGTTTAAGTATTTATTTTTTACTCAATTCATGTAGACAAAAAATATATACAGGATAAAACATGAGAACATTAGTACAAGGCTGCTTCTTATTTCTAAAGTAATCTCTTCCAGCAGACCAAAGAGAGGAAACGAGAAGAAAAGGTATCAGACGTATATTTGAATATCCAAAAAAATAAAACATTACCTACATATTTGTTTCTTTTTATGGAATACATTTTGACTTTGTATGGAAATCCATAGTCGAGTGCCTTACTATACGCCAATGGCGTTTAAATATTTCATACATATACTACCTTAATATGAATAATTTACATACAATACTAGTAAATAAAAAATAAAGTAACTTTTATGCAGTCTTTTATAAACTATAAAATTTATTAGCTTACGCCCGCGGCTTCGCCCGCTTGAATTTTCCACGGGTACAGTGCTCTTTCCCGGGATGAAAGGTACTTGATAGCTAAAATATGATGTCATATCAACTAATGTGCATTTGGTTTTCTCATCGACATTTTTATCCTTTCGTATTGTCAGTTTTCCATGTTATTTAATATTTCATTACCTATCATGTTGGTTCTATGGTTGGGAAACTAAGAAGTTTCCCAACCATAGAACCAACATGATAGGTAAGGAGTTATCATCAAGAGTTTTACCATCCACACATATCTGTGTATATGTCCCTTTAGCATCATCATTTCAGCCACAAGCTGTCCACTGCTGGACCTATGTCCAGAGAGGCCTATGCCTCCCCGAAAGATTTCTAGAAAGACCGATTGGAAGCGGCCTGCATCCAGCGCCTGCCTGCCACCTTAATTAAACCTCCTGTCTCTCTTAAATGCACTGATATAAAAAAAATACTTCTTAAAAATAATTTCTTTGACTTGTTTCTTACGCACTATTATGTGACCATAACAAGGAATGTGTGTGTTTCAAAAGGTAATTTCTATTATCACAATTTATTTGAATAAAGTACCATTATTATTCTTTATTGTCATTCTTTAATCCTCGATTAAAGTTTTTAGGTCCAAGGACCAAAACTGGTTTCGATAATACCTGTATTTTTAATTCACAAGCAAATATTATTTAATCAACGCATGTGCCAAATGCTTTGATAACGGTATACCTGGCAACGGTATGCATAATTAATTTGCGTATTTCTGCTATTTATGATAATGGAATCATCCGTTGTTGCTTATTTAAATTCTAAGTTATAAGAAATCGTTTTTTCTAACTCTAAATTGATTTCGGCGCGCAGTCACCGCGGAGCTTAATTTCGGCGTCGAAATTATTTTTGATTTTAACGTCTTTTCTGCACTTGATTTTAATATCCATATTTTTGTCTTTGAATATCTCAAATACCCACAACACAACAATTAAAAATGTGGTCCGATGACTGGTGTCTTAAAATTGCTTCGTCTCTGTATAGCCAGTAGCTCTATCTATACTTATAAGTATCTAATAATATTTATGACCCACGGCTATGGATGGAATGTATTTCCAGTCTTCCATAAGATATGCTTAGAGTATAGCACATATTTATCACGTAGTTCTTGTATTACTTTTACATTACCTATATCGCATCCATATCATATCAGCAAAGCCTCGGTTCCACTTAGGCTGGGGGATCCTAGTGGACGAAACGTTCTTCTAGAATACCATATGGAGCTACGTGGCATCTAATAAGCCTTCAGCAGTCATTTATTTACACATGACTACTTCATTCATCTCATGTGGATAAATGTTTCAACATAAATCCATCAGAACTATATAATAGGCAGGCTTTTATTAACTTTCTACCTATTCTATTAAGGTAGGTAATGTACTTTCTACATCGTGGTGAATCTACTATGCCGGCGCCCCCTGGTAAGGAGTTTCCGACGTTATCTCTGCTTCAGATTCGTCTGGATCATCTGCAGTACTGGCCCCAGGCAGGAGAATGTAGCGGGCTTCCCTGTGAGGAAGAAAATCAAAATGTAGATATTTTTATACTGTTGCATGTCATTCTGATCGCTGCATCGAGAAAATTTAGTTCATATTTCCACCACAGAGGGGTAGCCAGGCCCATGCTATCGTTGAACCCCTCACCCATTCAATAGTTAGATGTGGTCAGGCGGACCTTGCCTTAACCCTCGTACAATGGACTTTGTAAGAAATAACCGAGAAGTTCAATATAGAAATGCCCCTATGGGCGACCAATCCAAGTCCGACCGCGCTCGGCATCCTTCATACGCACAATCGTTACGACTTACGAGCAGACACAATTTTTCGAATAGATATGATCGGCTAGTTCTGGTTGTGTAGCGCAATTTTTTCTTTTGCTCGTAACCACAGGTGGCTTACCTTACGAGTGAGTAAGCGAGACAGCGCAATACATGATGTAAGGCGACATCTCCCTTACTCAATCGTTCTTGCATGGTTTTAAGAGATAGTGGTAAGCTACCAGAACAGGATCTCGTAACCCTATTGGAGTTAGATCAAAGTGCCGATGTCAAAACTATCCAAATGTTATATAGGTACAACTAAATGACAAGGTGGCTCTACGAAGCCAACTTAGTCAATGCTCTTGCTAAGGGTCGATTTGAATTGTTTATTGCAAGAGACGTGCCACTACAATGTATTTTGCGCGTGCAGCCACAGTTAGGATAATAAATTGTGGATTTTTGTAAGGGTCAGTTCAGACAAAATGAAACTGGCTCCGTTAAAAAAATGACCGTACCTATTTCCATAACTTAAAATAGAAAAAAAATGTATGAATTTTGATATTCATCATTGAGTTACAGTGTAACTAATCGGTATTTTTTTTCCCAATGGGTAACAGTGTAACACAAAGTGGTGTAACTCAACGGGAACAAAGGATCGGCTCGCACCCTCGCGCGGCCACTAGCGCATTCTCGCAACATGTTAAGCCTAGGTAATACGGTCCTATTTTCAATGGAGCCAGAAAATTTGAGCAAGATTTTCACAACTTTTTAGTCTTCAGATTTCAACATTCCTAAAATTGGTGTTAATCTGGCCAGAGAATCACACATCATTCTGTGTTATCACGTATAAGCAATACCTAAGTCTTTTGAATTCTCATCAGTTTAAGTATAGTTTGAAGACTCATTTTGGATACTTACTAATCAACCAGTCAGATGGTTATGTAACTAAATAGTAAGAAGACCCCAATAGTTCGTCATTTAATTGCAACTTCGGCAAGAGCAGCTTAGAAAAACCACCCCCGTAGGTTTGTACTATAGCGTCATACAGTGTGAGTGAGTATACAGGACGTCAGAACACACACATTACCCACGCTATATGACAGGTTCATAAAGGTTCTTTCGATTCATCTTTTTTCATATTTTGGTTCAAATCGCAAACTACAGTGATACTTAAAGCTACGAGAGATCAGCTAATCAGAAGATATCCGACGACGCCAGCATGCCTATCGTTCACCTCGCTTAGTTCTACGAATAAAATTGCGAATAACACAGGAACCATGGCCACAGAATGTATACTTAACAGAATAAATTTTATCCGAATTTCGTATTTGTGGCTCATTCCACTTTGATCACCACCTAGGGTACTATAAAGTCCAAAATCAATTAACACACCAGTCTGTCTAGTGGTATGGGTCACGTCAAAGGCCAAGGACGAAACTCTCGCCTGTTCGTTTTCGATGTGAACCCAAAAGGCTTTGGTCATAGTTGCCCCCGCCGTGTCTGCTCTTGTGAACACCGAAGAATTAACTATAAGACTTGAAACTTATGACCCACGCAACTAAACAGCTGGAGTAGAGTGGTGTTAATTGATTTTGTGTTTTATAATTATACGAAATACATTCTAGGTTTTCCTAGACCATGGTCCCACTTTTATACGAATAACTAATATTATAGAAAATGAAAAGTGCGCTTCATTTACGCGTAAATTTTCATAGTATGTACTTGTGTCATGTCTAATTAGTGGTAGGATAGAAATAAAAGGCAGCAAAACCAAGACTCATTTATTAAATACCATAGACAAGCTTACTCACTAATATAAACTTAACCGTAACACGCTAAATACATATACTACTGTTTATATTCTAATTGCATTATTTAAAATATTATCTATCTACTTTTAATAAATTTAAGGTAACGGATGTGAAAGGAAGAAGGAAATAAGTGGTTATTCGAATTTGATCCTTGAGACTTAACTAATAGAGTCGACAATAGCTTAAAGGTTGATGTTTTTTTTCTGATATATTGGAAACAACTTTAATTGTACCTAGTACATGTTAAAGTTAAACAGAAGTGTATTTTTAGCACCTCTTTTTTGTCTCAAGGACCATAATTATTTAATTATTATTTTAAATAGGTGAAAATCAAAAATGCAGAGATAAATTTATACACATTTTAATATAAAATGTGTTCGTACATCACAGATCATCGAAACATGACTATGTCATTAACAATACAATTTTCAACAATAATTTACAATAACAATCAACGTGATTCGGTGACCACTTTACTTTTAAAACAGTGAATTTTTGTACGATACATCAGACTATTAATTTTCAGTGAAAAGATTATCTTTAATGTACTTACCAACATTAATTTTAAGAACAATAAACATTACGTGTTGATAAACAGTTTTGAATTTTATTATCAAAACGTAAGGTTCAATTTCTAATAATAATTTCTTGATATGTACATAAAATGGATTGGACACAGCGGAAGAGAAATAATTATGGCAAAGAAACATGGCGAGCTTCTGGCTTAAAGATTCACCTTAATATTATTAATCTTATAAATTTATATAAATATTTGTAATAAAGTGTGTTCCAAATCATGTAACAATTGTTATTACTGATTTATCTCTGTAAGTCAGATAAATGGTGGACACAAATTAAATGCAAATAATTTAAGGACAGATTCTAACCACTATATTGAATAAATTTTCCAAATTAATTTATATCGAAATACATTTTTTTTAAACTTTCCCAACTAAACTAGATAAGATTCTCAATTTGTACGAGAGGTCAAGAATATATTTTCGGATTTCGATATGTTTGTTTTCGAAAATAACTAAGTTTAATGATGTGAACATGCCCTTTAAAATTAACCTTGTGCGTGTATCAAAAAATAAGTAAGAATAGTATTTTTTTGTCTGTGTATATTTTTGAGCTTGTTTTTAATACCAAACTTTCAGCTCATTGTTCTAATTTCAAAACATCAGTCTAGAAAAAATATATTTTGAGACCAAATGAGTAAATATTGAAAGCTTTGTTGCATCGAATGGCCCCATAATATACTCAAATAATTAACTATTTAATTAATACAATAATAATTTAGTGCAATAATGAGTTAAATAAAAAAATATCCTTTAAAATTTCGCTATTTTAATACCACACTAACTTTCTAGACAGCCCTTAGTAGTATTATGCAAATAACTCTGATAAATAGTAAAAAAGACAATATTTTTTGCCGTAATTTGAAACACACTTTTCTACAATATAACTTAAGAGTAAAGTATTGCCTAAATTTTATGAGACATCGCCGGACGGACGCGGTCGCCTTCATCACGCTTTCTCACTGAGGTCGTATTTCTTTTCTTGTGCATTCCTAAAAAGATCACAAGTATTAGTTTGTTGATAGTATTCAGATATTTTGGGATAAATATTAGGAACTATATTAGCATACAAACAGCAATTAATTGTAGGGCAAAATAATTGCCTAGTCAACCTCGATGATGGTCTAATTTTCAGTTAGAAAAATACTTTTATACATAATATTTAACTTTTTCAGACGTCTCTCGACACAGATAAGATAACAAATGATCTACTAATATCGTCTCGTCAACTGCTACAAAGTGTCAAAGCATTAAAGTATTAACATACATTAAAAGCTATCCATGTCAATATGTTATACATATTTATTTGCATTTATTTAATTTTATCTTTCTAGCTTAACTTAGACAGTGACTTTCAGGCGGCTCGCGAATTGCTGCCAACCTACAGAAATATAATCGTGGTGAAGACGTCATCGCCTCGAATCAATTATGTCATTGCGAGAAACGAAAGTCGTGGGCGTTATTTCCAAATTCAAATTAGAAAAATGTTATAAGATTGACTAGGCAAATTGGGGTGAGCAATAGAAAAATTAGATTGGTTTGCGCTAGGCAATATTCTATTAATTTTAAATGCAATAAACCAATAAAAAATAATAACTTCAGCTACAAGATTACATGAAGATAATTTTGTAACCCACAGTCTTCCCAGCCTAAGAAACTTAAGATATATCAGAGTTGAAAGTAGAGCCATCAGTACCATAAATAAATACAATACATATTAACATAAATACAGAATTTAAGATATCCTTACCCACACAGCTTTAAAAAAGTAAGGCCAGATACATACCAAGTGCGCACCAAAAAGTATTCCCCTTCACCACTGCTCGTCATTCGCGACCCCTCACTATCCTCACTATTGACTATCATAAATTCCTTCCCCCTTCTGAAACGATTAATCATAAAAAAAAGTTCTATTATCCGATTTTCAAAATCATTCCCCACAATTTTTCGAGGCCGATGAGTAGCTTCGAAGCAAAGCGGCGTCTATTCTATGCTTTATGACTCGATGGAAAGCTGGAAAATATTGCTTGCAATTCTATTTTTAAATTGCAAACTATATTTTTTTTTGTTTTTGATGTGGATGAAGTTCTCTCAACGTCTCTGTGTTTTTGTTGTCTATGAAAGGTATATTCGTCTCGATGGAAAGCTGGAAAATATTGCTTGTAATTCTTTTATTATGGAAATTTTATTTGTTTTATTTTTATTGTGGGTGATGTTATTTCAACGTCTCTTGTTTCTGTTGTTTATGAAAAATATTTTTTTTTATTTGCAACTTGTCTATGACATATAGAAGGCATATGAATCCCGTCAGTTCCCTGTATATGGGATCTCATGTCACAAAAAAATTTAAATATCACAAATTTATATTAAACAATTGTTCTCATCTACTTGTCAAGCAAGATCGCCATAATAACCCATGACAAGTTAACAATTATTTTTTATCTTAATTTTTTTTTGAGTCATTTCGCAATCACTTCTATAGTATAAATATAAATGTTATTATGTTCCTTCAAAAATCATATTATCATATAAGTAGGATTCCACATACTCTCTTTATTCCTTTTTACATATATTTAATTTAAAATTTTGCAATCGACTCTGGTTCTACTGGCAATGATTGTCATACCATTTTATAGTTCTCTTGTAGCTGAAATTATTTTCATCAATTGGTTTCGCTCAAAACACTCTTTCATAGATTTGTTTTAGTTTTCCTGATTTTGACCAATTTTTATGTACATAATTATCGAAATATTTAAGGCTAGATAAATATTGCCTTTTTGAGCAACGACGTCCATCTTCTTTTAATGTTGCCATCGAATATATCTTTTTTTAAACGGTTTTATTTAGCTCACAGTTTGTTTTTTATTCTTGGGTCAAATTTAGTAATTCAAATTTCACCCTCTTCCTGTCAACCGATTATTTATATATTTTTTGTTAATATGCAATTTGCAAGCTTAAACCCATGGTCTTTTTCTTCCAATCATCCAACAGGTGATATTAAAAAACTTCATTCGTTTTTTTACATTTTCTTCCATAGAAATTAACACCGAAATATTACATTGTTTTCCACGAAAGAATCATTGAGTTTCACTTAATATTTTGTTTTACTGTGTCAACGTATTCCTTATTTATATAAATATTTTGCAAGTAATAAGTATATTATAGATTATGAGTATTTATGTGAAAGAAATATTGAATGAAGCGTTAGTAAGAAATCTAAAGCTATGTTAGTTTGCCCCAAGACCAAAAACGGAAGAAATCACAATATATTATTATGATAACAAATCATATAAATAAATTAGAAATAGAGAAAATATTTTGTCAAAAATATAATTTGTGAGAAAATTACGATAACGACGTTATATACTTAATAGGTCAAACAAAATAATTTGCCAATTCCCTCAAACCAAAATTACTTACGTTATTGAGTGGTCAAAATACCGGCCTTGTATTTGTATAAATGTATATACATATTCCCTGTGGTTTTACCCGCCAGTAGTGTGTACGTACTAAGCTTTTAACTTTCCATATAAATAGGGAAATCATATTTAAAAATGATTTCTCTAATCCGACCAGCAATTTTAAATAAGCATTTAAACAAAAAACTCTTCCATTTATATACATAAGATATAATATACTTGAGATATAACCTATATCCATTAGATGGGTCTCTGCTTATTTATCTACTCAATAGTATATAAAAATATATAGTTTATCTGAAAATATGAAGCATATTCACGGGTTTGCGCCCGGGAAACTTTACAAATGCTGGCAATGGATTTCTTTGGGCAGCACTGATGTAAATTTTCAAAGGACTTTAAAGGATTATTGTTACCTAGCGATAAAACCTTGGGTCCATTTATCAACCCGCTCAAAGAATTCAAACCTCACAAATAATATTTTTGACACGAAATACTCAAATAAAACGTACCTGTAGAAGACATAATGCTGCAGAATGAAAAAGATATCGAAGATCAAACTGAACAAGCCGAGGCCGAATTTGGTGGCGTCTCCGAAGAAGGACACCCAATCGTTATAGTTGTACGCGTTCAGCGCCATCTGTAGCACGGAGAGGAAACCACCCACGAAGTCTAAGAAGATGTTGCCGATGGACCAGCCTACGGTCGATTTTCTCTTGTAGTTCATGTACGCCTGGAATAAGTTTTCAATCAAATTAGGCTAGATGTCTGAGTGGTTGGACTGGTGACTGAGTGAGTTGTTCATTTTACGATTGATTACACCGTTTTGATTGGTTTACTATCGGAGAGTATCAGTCACAAAATTATTTTTGGCGATTTGATACATTGGCAGATTTGATGTAAAAAAATATGTGGTAAAAACAATCAACTATGTTAACTCCATGATTTGGAATTAAAAGTATAATATTGAAGAATAAATTGTCAAATCGTGCAATACCTATTTAAAACATAATATAATTTCGGTAAAAAAATACTTCAATATATTATTATATTAGCAAACAAGCGACCCGCCCGGCTTCGCATGGGAATAAAAACCTTCCTCTTGAATCACTCTATCTATTAAAACTGCATCAAAATCCGTTGCTTAATTTTAATGAAAGCATACAAAGGGACATAGGGACAGAGAAAGCGACTTTGTTTTATACTATGTTGTGATATAAAAAATAGCAACCTGCGGCACGTATTTGATGAGCGTGATGCACAGCTTGATGTAGCTGCAGTAGTAGAGGAAGTCCAGCCAGTGCAGCACGCCGCCGCCCGCCACCGCCAGCGCGATCACCACCACGCCGCAGAACACGCCCAGCACACCGCGCGCCGTCAGCGACACACGCTGATCTTCACGCTGGTTATATATACATATGTATGTAAATATATCCCATTAAGACGATACCTCGGTGAACACTAGCGCCACGTCATTGAAAAAATCATTACTCACTGAAAACACAAGTTATCAAAAATCCCTCTGCTGTAATTAAGGTTCTGAATCTGAAGTTAATTTTAAACATATTAAATTATAATTACATTATTGCATTATTGCTTAAAACGACCACTTTTAGCAGTTTTGCAATTTGTAACTATATGGAACTATAATTTAATAATTGAATATGATTAAAATTAACTTCAGATCCAGAACCATAATTACAGCAGAGGGATTTTTGATAACTTGTGTTTTCAGTGAATAATGATTTTTAAATGACGGTGGCGCTAGTGTTTACCAAGGTATCACCTTAAGTGTCCTATAGTTACAAATTGCAATATTGCTTTAAAACGGCCACTTTTAGCAGTTTTGCAATTTAATAATAAATGAATATACAGGGACAAATCACATAGATTGAGTTACCATAAAAGTAAGATCGAGACTTGTGTTATGGGATAGTAACTCAACGACACTATATTTTATAACAAATGCATATAAAAATAAACATCAAAGACCCAGGCCAATCAGAAAAATATTTTTCATCTTGACCTGACCGGGAATCGAACTCGGGACCTCCTGAGTAGCAGGCAGGCATGTTAACCATTACGCCACGAAGGTCGTCAATTTATAGCTATAGAGAACTGTTACTTAATAATTCAATATGTTTAAAATTAACTTCAGATCCAGAATCTTAATTACATAAGACGGATTTTTGATAACTTTGTATAGACTGTGTTTAAATATGTTATTAAATACTACGTACAACAAAAATACAATATGTTTTGTGAACTACTAAGTTTTTGCATACTTAGTTACTCATATAAAAAGTATTAAAATTGTCCCAATCGCGATGTCATAGTGATGTGCATTGTAATGTTTATCCTTAAAAATTTTAATTTCTATTCTTTTTAATGTTTTACTACTCTTATTGTATCTATCATAAGTCTGATTTTTGCAATCTTTCTGATCTTTTATAATTAGTAAATTATGTATCCAATATAGGCACTCAAAGTTTATAATTTAAGTTACATAAGTATATATTGTAAGTACACAACTGTATGTTGCCAAAATAAAAAAAAAATAAAATAAAATAAAACTTGTGTTTCCAGTGAATAATGATTTTTAACTTATGGTGGCTCTAGTGTTCACCAAGGTATCGTCTTAATATTATAAACTAGCGACTCGCCCCAGCTTCGCATGGGCATAAAACCTTCCTCTAGAATCACTATATCTATTAAAAAAAAACGGATCAAAATCCGTTGCGTAGTATTAAAGATTTAAGCATACAAAGGGACATAGGGACAGAGAAAGCGACTTTGTTTTTATACTATGTAGTGAAGCGAAGTTTTTATGTTTGTTCTTCTTCACGCTTAAACGGCTGGACTAATATTTTTGAAATTTGTTATGGAGATAGCTGAAACCTTGAATTAACACTAAGGGTAATTTTCTTTCCAAAAACTACGCTTTTCCCGTAGGTTTGATCAAAAAGTCTGATAGGCAATGGCGTTTTATAAATTAGTTGACGCTGCTGTGTATGACAATCCGCGGGTAACAACGCGGGTGCAGCTAGTGTAAATATATAAATAAATACATCTATACTAATATTATATAGCTGAAGTTTTTGTTTGTTCGAAAATATTATTTTTGCCTACCTGTTCCTTTTTTACCTCTACTTGTCGCTAGATGTCGTGTAACAAAATTACAAAACAAATCACCATCCGGCTTCCCAGCAACTCGGGGACACTGTTTCTAAGTAAAGGAGCAATTGGGCAACTCCACTATATCCTCAGTGCATCCACAGGTGGCAGGGTACTATCATCTCTTAAAACCATGCAAGAACGAGTGTGTGAGGGAGATGTCGCCTTACATCATGTATTGCGCTGTCTCGCTTACTCACTGGATCTTGCATAGTTTTAAGAGATGGTCTACATACAACAACCTACGACAGCGCAATACATGATGTAAGGCGACATCTCCCTTACTCACTGGATCTTGCATGGTTTTAAGAGACGGTAGTAACCCCCCGCAGGTCGTGTCATGCCGCTGAACGCTGTCGGTAGCTGCGCGTGCGACGCTGCATCGCTGTATGTCGTCCGGCGCACGTGATTGGTACGTTGGCTTCCCGTGTTGCGCAGGATCACTGTCTACGCTCTCTTCCAGCGTTCTTTTTATATGACGCGAACTAAAACTAACCTCGTAGATGAAACATTGTGTGATGGTGATGAGAGTGGCGAACGTGGCGTGAAGGGAGAAGAACACGTCGTTCAACTGGACCGGGTTGAGGCCGCGAGGGTGGCGGTTGAAGTATTCGCCCTGGAAAAAATATATTAGTTTAACCAAACTTTCATACTAATATTATAAATGCGAAAGTCTGCCTATCTGTTTGTCTGTCTGTTAAGCTTTAATGGCGAAACCGCTGAACAAATTTTGATGAAATTTGGTATGAATATAACTAAATAACAGGGGACAATATAGGCTACTTTTGTCGGAGCCGTGATCAGCAGCTAAATTAAAAAAAAAGATAGGTAAATGAGGACAAAGAGAAATGAGATAAAGAAAGTATGAAACTTGTGTAATATTCTGTCTAAACAGCTGACATGACGGGCGAAATAATATTCTCAAAATACTTTAGTCTGAGGTGTTTTTCTAAACTTATATATATTTGTTAGAAAATATAATAAGGTATAGAAAAATGTGTGTGGTTAGTTCATTTATATTTATTTATTCGATTCGATAGACTCTCGGTAAGAGGACATAAGGTGTATTTTGGATTGTGATATGCTTCACTATTTTGGATGTGTAATATTAAGAAATAAGCTTTTATTCTGCGCAAGGTATTACAAAAGTTGGCGGTTACTTGAGGTTTTAATTAAACATTCGCATATTCACAGTCACAGAGTATCTCTCCTCTACTTGTCTGTACCTATTTTGTGTAACTAGTATTAAACAAATATCAATAAAAACATTACATAAGATAATATCGCTTATTGTTAGTTGATGTCATATAAAATTTTACACCGGTAGACAATTCCTCAATAAACACTTCAGAACAATGATAGATAAATCGATAATCGGATAAGTAATAGCAGTATTATAACACATTTATGGCAAATCTTTATGAGCGATCATATCGCAAGTGACACAAGCTGACACTTACACAACAAACACGTAGGTTGTGTTGATTTATTTATATTTGAAAATTTATTAATCTATCCATTATAATTCATTGAAAGGAACATAATGTTCGATCTTAAAATGTTTTCTATTTTTTTCTTAACCTTATTCCACTTTCTTATGTGGGGTCTGTGTGAAGTCTGTATGTCTCTATTTCTATCTGTCTGTCTGTTTCCTTTCACGGCTAAATCGCTTGACCAATTTGATAAAACTTGGTATGCATGCATATAGTTAAGGACCAGGGGTCAAACATAGGTTGCTCTTCAGCTTTATATAACCGAGAGCCACGCGGGCGGAGCCCCGGGCAATAGCTAAAAAATAAAAGACAATCATCAATCGTTCATTATTATACATACCTGAATCTCTTTCGAGAAATAAAGCCCGCAGTTGAAAAGCGAGTACATGGTGAAACCCATAATGTTGAGGGCTAGAAAATCGAAGTTGAGACCGACGACACTTTTCCTTTTGAAGTTGATGTAAATTTGAGGGTAGAACGAGACGGACCACGCCGCGAAGTAGATCCAGCCCATGATGTAGGATATCACGTTGATAGCGTGCGAGTGCATGACCGTGATGCGAAGGAATACCGTGTCGAGACTGAAATAAATAGTTTAAAAGTTAAAATAGCAATTTCGTTTATTACACTATCTACATTTACACTTTTGCGTTCATATTATAATATACACTAAAATTCATTAAGACTTTTACACTAATCTACACTAATATTACAAAAAGGAAAGATTTGTATTTTGTTTGAAAGAAAAAGCCCAAAAACTACTCAGGTTTTCAAAATTCTTTCACTAGTACTTACATTAGAATGCTCTATTATCCCTAAGAAACCAGCCAGCCGTCCAATTAAGTCAGCAAAATAGCCTATACATGCATATAAAAGGCGGGTAAAACCGCGGGATACAGCTAGTCAACAATAAAACAATACTAGTGCAAGTATTCAATATAAATAGTCTTCATTAATTAGCAAAGTCGAGGTCAACTACTATAATATACATAAGAATACTCGAAACAATGTATAAAAGTATTAAGTATATTATACTTAAACCCTCCTTATAAGCATCTCCTCTCTCACTGTGTTTGACTATCCCTTACTGGGATAAGTCCGCCATAGTACTTTTGTTTTAATTCTACTTATGCTTTTGTTTTAGTAAAATAAAGTGATAACAAACAAACAATCTTTTATTCCACTGTTTGATAAGAACTTACTAATATTATATCCTATCCTATCCTATACTATTAATCCTACACTATTAAACGAGCAATAAATTTATTTGTACACGCGTTTTCGAAAAGGCTCTAACGATTTTTTTGAAATTTTAAACGTAAGTACTTACATAGTCAAAAATATATTCTACCTAGGTTCTATGTCTGGGAAAATTCATTTGACCCATATTTTTCACGCAAAAGATTTTCTTCATAAAACGAGCGAAGCTCGGTGGCCCAGGTACTTGTAAACAAAGTATGCAATTTAGAATTTTTATCGAATTTCATTTACACGAACGATTCGTTTACCATTAACCATGACGAATCGATAACATACAGTAATACAAAAGCGAAACACTTGTACAAAGCAAAATGCTGTTATTACTATTTATATACTGTTGCGATTTGGCTGTAAGGTTATTTTAATTTCCCAATAAAAAAGAAACCTTAGCACACTAACGCCATCTATCTATCCTATGAGACACTGTCTTTCAAAATATCATTAATTAATAATATTTGTGGATATCAGCATCATCAAATGAATGAATGAATTTTGAATGAATTTTATTGCTGCTATAAACATGGTCTTAAAAAGTTATTAAATATAAAGTAAACATATGTATCACACGTTTAGTCAATAACTGACATGCAACAGACTATGTCAAAATTATTTAAATTAAAATTGTGTTAACAATTATTACCGGCTATTACTAATAACTTTACTATACATTAATGTCAATCATCATCATCAATCATTTCGTGTAGGTGGCACGGTAAATCGACCAGGCACACCCTGGTGTCAGAGTTCTTCAGAACTCTGTGGTAGGATGTTGATACATAAAAAACGTGTTATTAGCAGGAGAGAGAACAAATTCTTTTTCTTTAGCAATAGGAAAAGTGTGGAAAAGATCAGCTAAGTACGGATTTCCCGAAATTCCCATGGGAACAGGAGCGTAGTCTAGTAAATGGTACTCACTTGACGTAACCACTTGGTGTCACATTGAATGTGACTTCGGAATGGCCCGGACTCTTGCCATAAGCGCAGATGTCGTAAGAGTTCGTTATGGTAGTATTCGGTTCTTTGGACCCGGGGATCTCGACGGTCTGCGGCACTAATTGTACTATATCCGGATGCTGGATTTGGGCGGTCACTTTAAGGGTGGTGTTGTATTCGCCGCTGTAAAAAAAAGTTTTAAGTCACAGATTACAAAATAGGTACTATGCTAGTACAGATGTTCAATCCCATAGGAAAACGTATCAAGTTTTTATACCACTTCATCCAAAATCACATAACGCCATCTAAACATCTTATTAGATGCTGGCATTCTAAATCAGACACCTTTTTCGCTAAAATAAGCGGGATCGATTAAGAAAACAAAAAATGGCCAACATAACCTCCATTTTAAAATTCTATTAAAAATAATAAATTCTTTTCCAGAGTCCATAGTATGGTCAAACACAGTGCGCATAATTTTGTAAATTAAACTTCAATAACTTACATTTGTATCATTTTCATGAGATGTGTCTCGTCCACTAACAGTTCTAAGTCAGTTGTGTCTAAATACATTTTCTCAATCTGACTGTGTGCACTGGGAAAACCTGCAAAAAAAATAACACTTTCTTGTAAGACTGCAGTAAAACGGAGATAATTATTTCGGTGTTTCATAATAATTCCTTGCAGTTTATTAATGTGTATAAGTTATCGAGTTTCCCGTACTAAATACACTAATAATTTCTTTCTCTCATCTCACAGCGCTCTCCCGGTTGCTTTCCGCTTTCCTGCTTTTTCTTCTGCACTTCGCCCGAATTTCGGCATCCTTAGTTTCCATTAGCCCGCATATCGTTTACTGCGACGTCGAGCCACTCTAATAATTTGACAAATAATATGTATGTGAAATTCGAGTATATAAAAAGAATTGTGTCTGAAAGGATAAAATTCCCAATAATGATAATTGCTCCCTATATAGTTCAAAGTAAGTTCGATTGTAAACATATTTTCATGACTTTTCATACAAGTCTTAGTTAATCTAGGTCCCGGTAAACATAAAGACAGTAATAGTTTTTAGAAAAAAATGTTTCGTGCCTGGGCTTTTGTAATTTGTTATTGAAAAATGACAAATCGTCGTTTCGCAAAACGGACAATGTGATAATACACATTATAGTAATTCATAATGGCCAGACGGACGGTGGTGACCAATTGTCGTTGAATTTGAGCTGTGATTGAACCTCATACTCGTATTCTAGGCGAGGTCACCCTGTACGACATATTTTGGGCCACTCATTACTAGCAATAGCCTGCGGCTGCACTTCCGTAGGACGTCATACTATCTATCGTGCTAAAAAAGTAGTAAGTATTAAAAAAATACAGAGCAAAGACAAACATTTGTTAGGCAATTTTATAATATTAGCAAAAGTAAAATTTGGGGTGTTTTGGGTAGTGTAAAAAGAGTCAGTTTAGCATAGATTTAAAAAAGAAAATGGAGCCGCGTTCCTAGTTCTATGCAGTTTAGTAATGGGTACTTACCTAACAATAACAAGGCGACGATATGTACAAAACAATAGCTTATCCTATGACTAGATGTGGTGCCCGCAGTACCGCTGGGGATGAATACTGTCCTTCCGCGCGCCATTTTATTTCTATTGTATCTGTAACAAAATAAAAACACCATTGTAATATACCCATGATCCATTCTATTTTTAAACCTTCTTTCTAATAAAATAAACGCTGTGTACATCTCTTAGATGTTCTAGAAGTACCTAAAGAAACAATTTTTTGTCTCGTTCATCCATCCATGAATTTTACAAAAAATGTTTCTATTATTAAGAACGTTGATTCTACAATTCCGAATTCGGCCAAAACGAATTTAATATAAAGTTAAGAATCAAATGCCCTGAATTTGATACTACAGTCTGTTCATCACATGAAAAAAATCAATTAATAATCATTAAGTCATGGTGATGGTTTGAGCGTAGAGTCCGTCAGGGTCGGCCTCGAAAAACATACTGCGACCAAATCGCAGACCTCTTGAAAAAGGGATACCCGAAATAGTATCTACTCTCTTTATACCCGGAATCGTGTCGAGAGTGATGAGTGTGGAGGAAGCGAGGGAGGTCTGGTAGGATCGTAGACAATGGAAATATCTAGTCTCCGCCTACCCCTGCGGGAAACAGGCGTTATGATATGTATATAGGTATGTTATCCAATAACAACTTCAATTATTCGAATATAATTATTCCATGATATATACAAATGCTCTTACTTATCAATGCCGCGTTTTGTATCAGTTCAACGTCGATTTTACGTATTCGGCTCAACGATACAAACCTAGCGGATCTATCAAAATAGCACATTGTTTTGAAGAAAAGAACTGGGGCAAGACAAACTCGGCAGCGACTCCGCGGGAGAAGTTAGTACATATTTATGTGTTTATCCATACAAACTATTACAAACACATTTAGATTTACAGACATAATAAACCAAAGAAAAATAATGTGAACGTAATTTTTTCCTTATTTTTCAGTTTGAAGTATGTATAAGGTGAATTTAAATCAACTGCAAATATTTAAAGGGCAGATTCAGATCACTAAACTGAACGACTTTGCTAAATAAAGTTATGTCGAAATACGAAATTTTTTTTTTGTCCTCTCATACAAATTGAGAATCAGCTGATTTTGTTTAGTAAGGAGAGTGAAAAATAAAATTTCATATTTCGATATAAGTTTATTTTGAAAAGTTGTTCAGTATAGTGGTCTGTATCAGCCCTTAAAATATTTGCAGTTGATTTGTGTCCACCTTGTATAAGCCAAGAGTGGAGTTTGTCTGATACTCTTTTTTTATCGTATCAGGTCGCAGCACGAATAATAAGCTTAAAACTTCGATCATTAATGAAGAACTTCATTAAAGTGGTCGACGGCTTAAAAGAATGATTTAAGTCACGATATGTTTTAAAAGAAAAATGCCATGACACATATTATGTGCCTGCATTCAATGCAGGAGAAAAAATAATAATTTAAAGTGAAAAGCTAGAAAGCGAAAGATAATTATTAAATTCTTCAATGCAGTTCATTGATCTAGTAAGACGAAACTAGTCCTTCGAGCCGGATACGCGTTGACCTATTGACTGGATTATGAGATGGTCTATTTGCGACACTTTACCACACTAACCACAGGCAAGCTAGCATTACAATGTGTTGAATTGAAATATAAGCTGGTAAAGAATAATATACTTAACATATTACATCTTTACATGAAATTAAAACCAACCACAAGAACATAAGGATCCCTCTGTGACATAGTTTTTAGATTATTGTCTATTGCATATCAGAGATGAAAATAACATGTGTTTGTACTTTTTAAACAATAAACTATACATTCTTTATCTATACCACAAGGCGCTGGTTTCGATCTATCATTATAAAGCCAAATATTAAGATAGAAATGAGCATTTTTCAGATTAGTCTTGGCCTTGTATGTTAGTTATACAACATTTCGTACAGTTGGTGGGAAGTATAACATGTGTTTACTGCCAATAAGTAAATTGTTTTGAAGTCAAATAATAGGCATACCAGTCATACACTTTGTTATTAACCTGCGCCTGAGTCTACGTGAGCGAGCAAATAGAAGGTGAGCGGGTAAGTGCTTGTCGATAGTTTAAAACAACTGCTAAATGAAGGTTTAGCTTTGACCGAACATGTTTCTATTAAGTTGTTAACATTATAAGTAATTTTTTAACTATGGTTTTCTTCAACAGGTATGAGTATCGGTGTGGGTGACCAAAACACAAAATTAATTAAAATTAGCCAAAAACTACTACTTTAAGGTTTTTATACGGTTGGGGTAAGTATAATCAATGCTTTATCACCGTCCCAAAAAAGAAGCATTCAGACACCCCTATATTACTTCTTTAATAAGAAATAAATAATTAAAAGAATCAACATATAAAAAAGGAAACTCACAAAATTATTTCAGAAGCTGATCGAACATTTTCTTCAACAGGTATGAGAATGGACGAAACATAAAATTAATTAAAATTCGCTAAATTGAGTATTTTATGACACAGCTAGTTTATTACATGCCAGCGATTGCAACCAGCACCTAACCAATCCACCCGTGTTATGATTAAGAATTCCTTCATACATCGTCATATATTGGTCACGTTTCTCTTGCGAATAATGTAAATGCTGAATTCGATATTTTACAAGCTTTTATTTTTAAATAATAGTCAATGTCGATTCAGGGCCACTTTATTTTGCGTAAAACACAATTAAATTTTCGAGGAAATTTTTACGCCATTCCTGCTGTGATAAACTGGAAAGGCATTTTAAAAGAAAAAATAAACTAAAGTACTTATTTCTTCACTAAGAGGCTTTGAAGTTGCATTAACGAAATTCTATATAATAAGTTCCAGACTTTAATTTAATATACTTCGGAGGTCTTAAATGTAAAGATACTAAGAAATTACTGTACAAGTCCTCAAGGAACAAGGTCACGGAAGATCGTAAATTGGCGTGATTAAGTAAATTGCTGAGTAAGTAAGTAGGCTTTAAGAATATAAAATGGCATATTAGCCTTCCGAAGACGAAATACGTTACTCATTAGTAAAAGTGTACAACAATATGCAAGTATGTAACATAAGTGCATTTAGAAAAGTTGTTAAAACACATAATTATGAATTACAGATCATGAGTGGAGAACAGTTAACAAATAGAGTTCGGTATATATATACAATATAGTATAACACTTCTTTTCCATTTGTAAAATCTATTTTTTATCGAAATACTTTTCATACACAGTTTTAATCAGTACGTTGCCTCTCTCTCTGATTCTAAACCGTGCAGCGTCTGGGCAGTTGGGAGCAGTTAAATAAACCTTGCCATACATAAACGTATTAATTAGTACGGCGACTAGTTTAGCTTGTACATACAAACTCTGTTCCTGACTGTACCAGAACCACCCAGTACAACGTTAAGATCAATTAGCTATAAGTTCTAGCTTCGTTAATGACAAGCATGCCTGATAAGCAGAATGTAACCTATACACATAAGTACTGACGAGTTTCCTCACGGCTACTGGGAAACCTTAAAAACATTCACGACGTATTGGAGTGAAAACAAACCGGCCACATGACGTTTACTGGCACAATTGGACAAAAAAAAACTGGTCAATGGATAAGTAGCAAGTGCTACGGGGTCGCGACTAATTATGCAACGGACGTACTAAACGAGGCTTTGGAATTTTAATACAGGGCCACTGTTCTCACGATGACAACGGTTGAACACACGACTTGTCGGTACAGGAGTTTGTTGCTTGGGCCGTCTGATGTTCGGAGTATTATGTCGACGTCTGTCAAGGTTTCTTTGGACCTGGCCCACTTTGAAAAGAGTGGGTCGTCTATAAAGGAGCGCGTGCGACAATGAGGGCATTTTTTCTCGGATATTTATTTTTGTAAATGTTATCATGGCACGGCAATCTAGACTCTGCCTACCCCTGCTGGAGACAGGCGTGATGATAAGTATGTATGTATAATGGCACAATTTTTATAAGGAGATATAATAAAATCTGAGTATAAGAAATAAAATAAATATCACATAAAAATAGTAGTACTTTGCTAGTTAGCGGAAATTTTAGTAGATACGTATTTTGTACACTCATCAATGATGTTAGGTAAAAATGTATTGTTTTTGTGTATTGTGATGATAATGACACCGTAAAATGCATGTACCGTCACAAATCTTATTTATCTGTATCATTGTACTAACACGTCTGTTTATCGTTTCATTTCAGTAAATACTTACATGAATAAAGATTATGGAATGAAACATAATATCTACATTTGTAGATAATCAATAATACCACTTACATGACACCACCACCACATGTACTACTTGTCAGTTTTGTTCCATCTTCTGATATTGTATTCTTACAAATAAATGATTGATTGATTTATAACACTGGGACCAAATTGTGATACATTTTATTGTCAACCGGTAGAAACTTAGTGCTTACCAGCAAAAATACTATGATTATATCAAAATTGATGATGATTAAATTGGTTTTATTAAAATATGCACTTAATTAACATGTCTTTACCGTGTATTCCTACAAATAATTTTAATAAAAGTAATTTTCACTATCAACCTTGATTATAGCTTCAAAAATGTCAATGCAGATTACTTCAATTTTGATTAAGACTGTACAAAATGTTATTCCCGTGGTAATGTTATTTAGGGACTATTGGAAGGCACACGGGGAAGAGTATAGTCATATTTCAAACCCTTATATTTTTATCTGAACAAAAAATGCATTTCCACTCAAACAGATTGTCCGTACTAATATTATGTGTCATAAATTTAATGTACTTTTAATCCTTTCAGATAAGAAAATCCGTACCGATTATTTATTACTCACTGTTTTAGGAATATTTTCTATTAGTAATATTACAGTCCCCTTTCAATCAAATAGAAAAAAAATATTGCATCAGTCAGTTTATAAACTTTGGTAGTGTGCGAATAGTCGTATATTTACATTTTCTTATCGGCAATCCGCCGGGCGCGTGCTACCTAACTGTAGCGATAAAGGAGACCTCCTATAAAATGGACAAGTTAACTCGTTTACCAGGTACCGGAATGTACCAGGGCGCTTCTCGCCACCAGTAGGCTCTTTGTAGGCTCTTTGTCGGCCCTTCAGGCAATGAGCGTTTGCATCGCTCGCCATTGCTCAAAGGCAAAGCTCATGGCCGAGGTTCGTCCCAACTGGGAGCCCCTTGCGCTTTTGCCGAAAAGGCTAAGTGGCCTCAAGCCCACGCCTCAAACAGTCCCGCTGTAAATATTAAAGCTCTTAGAAGGTAATACTGCGTGCTTACCACCATTTCTTAAAACCATGCAAAAACGATTGAGCGAGAGAGATGTCGCCTTAAATCATGTATTGCACTGTCTCGCTTACTCACTGGAACTTTCATGGTTTTAAGAGACGGTAGTAAACCCCCTGGTTGGTCCGTCAAAAAAAATGGACAAGTGCAAGTTTACTGCCACTTTCAATGGAACGGTCCATTAAAAGTAGCAGTAAACTTGCACTTTGATTTTGATTGCTCAGGCCAAAAATTTCCGTCTATATTCCTTTCAATAAGGAAGGGCAAAGCGGTGCCGAGGACAGGCGATTGGATTTCGGCTGAACTTGTATACTTAAGCAGTACTTTTACCCGATTTGTAATAAAACAAAATCCTACAAAACTTTCAATATGGAACACCAAACCATCCGCTCTTTTATTGCTTTAAACGAAAACTTAATTAAAATATAACAAAGGCGGTCTTATGCCCGAAATCAAATTGAAACATAAACCTTATCAGAAAAGACCAAGGTCACTGCAATAAAACAGTATTTGCACTGTGTTTTTACATGTTTAAATATGGATTTATGGCGATTACACGCAACATCTTATTTAAAAAAAATTCGCCCTTAGGTGAAGATAATACAATCTTTATCATCTTTACCCAAGCCTTAAAAAAGATATTACTTTTACGCAATTTAAAGTTTTTTTTTGTTACACTGAATAAAGCTGCAATTTATATGATCGTAGATACCTTCATGTAGATTTATATCAGATTTTATTCACTTTTCGACCTAATAACACATCGAAACATTATTATCATATGAATATAATATAATCACGAACGTTTGCGTTGGACAAATTAGTTATATTTAAGTACTTATAATTATTATAGTACTTAAAATAAATATGCTAATGGCTATAACTGTCAACACTATATATTTATTGTTATTAAAAATATAATTCGCTATCATAATTCATACTATCCATACTAATCCATAATAATATTATAAATGCGAAAGTCTGTCTGTCTGTCTGTCACCTCTTCACGGCTAAACTGCTGGACCGATTGTGATGAAATTTGGTAGGGATGTAGTTAACGACCTGAGGTCAAACATAGGCTACTTTTGGGCGCGATATAACCGAGTCCCACGCGGGGCGAAGCCGCGGGGAACAGCTAGTAAGTAATATATTTCCGTGTTATTTTTTTCAAATCAATCAATCAATTTTAAAATAATAACACATTTCGTAGAACAAAAACGAAATATTGTCCCCCTAATAAAAATTGCCTTTTATTCGCCTGTTTAGATATAAGTACATATTTTGTCTGGTTTAGCACATTGGACTACTACCATTTCTACTTAATTAATTACCCGTATGACCTGCCCTGATTGCCTTGTTAATTCTACTTTCTCTTAAGTTTTTATTTATTTTAGGAGGGACTTATTTAAAACAAGGATATAACAATAGATGCTATATCGATTCTGGTAATACAAATAAAGCCTCTCAGTTATCTGAGAAGATTATTCAAAACTGACATCAACTAGAAAAAAGAGAACTCTTGTAGTTTTGTGTCGGAGCTGAAAAAGTTTAAAGTAAGCCGCTGCTATTGTATCATTTAGAATTGAATTATCAGAGTTCGAAAATTTTCCTCAAATGATATATGGCTTTAGTTGGGACATGAATTTGAATCATTACATTTGGCGTAAATGACGACAGGAAATGAGAATACTTACGATTTATCCTCAAACCTTTCGTCGTACCATTCTCCCTCATGATCATGAATCACAGGTACTTATTAATTTTTCATTTGTAAGTACTAGAGAGGGATACCCAGAAAGATATGGACGTTTGATTTGAGGCTTTTTTGCCCAGCAGTGGGACCTAAATAGCAAGCTAAAAAAAGAACTAGGCAAACAATCACTGATACTTAAAGCCTCACAGTTACCGCCGCCTATGAATCTTGATAATAGCTTTAACATTTATGTAATGGTTAGATAGATAAAAACACTATAGAAAATACACACAGGGAAAGAGCTACGATAAGCGGTTTATGGCTAGAGCAATCTCTTTCTTTTCGGAAAGCAGAAATAGTGATGACATGTTGTGTTTGTGCATTGTGCATATGTCTTTGAAGGAAAGCGATTATAGTATTGCTTAGGCTGAAGGAAATAGCCTTGTATTTTGCCGTGTAGTAATCTATCTGTAGATTACACTAAATAAATGCTTTTATCTGTTTATCTTAGGAGCAGCACAAGATAAACACAGTTCGTTTATGTTTTATATCAAAATACGTGACCATCTTCTTTCTTAGATGTATTTACTACTCTTTAGGTTTTTAGTTAGTATACATTTAAGTATTTCAGCACAATTACCTATACCAACCACCTATTTATGAAATATCCAGCATATAGCGTGCCTAAGGGTAGAGTCGACCCCGTGGTTAAACGAATACTAAGTCAGTATCTACTATTTTATCTATATTGTGGTTAAATCTGCCTAGTTCTATGTCCATTAGCTTTTTAAGAATCATGGTAACATATAGATAATAAAATCATATACACACTAATTCCTATTATAAGCTATAGTTAGTAAATTTATATAAAAAAACCGAGATAACTGCAATTTACGTATTGCTTATCATATCGCCATCACAGATTTAGTTTCAATTTGTGGCTTTGATAAAAGTGATTAAAATAATAAATGCACTTAAATAGAATTACTTAATCAATTCAAGACTATAAATCCTCTGTGTATATTGCATTTATCATACTTTTATCGCTACGTAGAAGTATAAAAATATCACATGTCGATAAATTTTTTGAAGGTTAAATTTCAATCGTTAAAATTGATTTGATTGATTCCAATGCTTATCTATCACAACTGCAATATAATTCTCAGAATCCCGGGACGTATGGAAGCAGATGCCCAAGGACGATTGGGTATCGCCTTAATACGAACCCTGGACTCCTATCCAAAACAACCAACCGGGAAAACGCTAATATGAGAGAAAGAGAGAGATAGAGAGAGAGAGAATGTTAATATAATTTTCTTTACCAGCGGCGACACAACCAAATGCAAAGGCACTAAGTTTTACCTAAAACATTGGCAACAAAACGCCTAAAATATATTTCTTTTTGTTGCATTCATTTATCAAGATCGTAGAATAATAAGTGCCCTTCTAGAAAGGTAATTAAAAAAAAACACCCGTTTACGTGGAAATTGTCAGGTATGGTAGCAAAACACTTCAGCCTGCGTTTTCAAGCCGCTAAATAAGAACTGACACGGTCATCTGGTAAAGGCGGCCACTTTCGCGACACATTAGGTGCACCTACATCTCAGTGCCCTTGCAGAGGCAATGAACTGCCATTTGCTAGTGCCAATTACCGGAGAAAACTCATTTCTCTAAGTGCGAGAGAAAATTAAAAATTAAAGTCCTGGCGCGTCGGGCGGCTTTAAAAAAGAAAGAACGCAGGTTTCTTGTGGTTAATATAAAAAATCAACCAGCAATGCAATAGGTCACGTTAGTGAGATACATGTACCTATGTGTCAGGTGCTTAGAGAGGCATTGAACTGCTACTGGATAGTGCTAATTGCTGGAGAAAAGAGGTTTGACAGCAATTTTCTCTAGTTGGCAGAGAAAAATTAAAAATAAAACCCGGTTAAGCGTAAATCAAGTTCGGTGCACTTAGAAATTCGTACTTGATTCGTAGAGGTAAAATTATTTGTATATATTGAAAACTTTTTATCGATACCTTAATTTGTTTTATGTTTGTTGATATAGCAAGAATAGAGATTAATAATATTGCAATTTCAAGTATCCACCTTAGGGTTCATGAGATGGACGGAGGGCGGAGGTTTATAATGTTTTGTACATGTTGCAATTTTCTGTCCGTTTGTTGTGTACGGAACCATAAAATGATTAAAAGAGGTGAGAAGAACTAAGTATCCAAGTATCAGTATTTTGCATCATTAATATCATTATGTAACTAACTAACTAGTTACATTGTTTTACATCATTTATGTTTTATGTTCAGTGATAAAAAACCACTTTGAAAACAAAACAGTAAAGTTTAAATTCACTTTCAATATATATTTATGCAACATTCAAATTATATAACAAACAAACGTTAGTATCGTAAAAATGAAATATTCATGAGCTTAATAGATTGCATTCATATGGCAACTTTTTACTTCTAATCGACAGCGAAAATAAAGCAATCGAATATTTATTTATTAATTTCATTTAATTGATAAGACCAGGGTTGACTGACTCATCAATACTTAGGTATCTTAAATTGTTAAAATTTGTAAATACCTATGTTTTTAATTTTAAACCAACCCCAAAGAGGTGGCAAAACTTGTAAGGAGACTAAAATCTACATGAATTGAACTAAACAATAAAAAATTTGAATTGAAAACTTAGAAAAATTCAATTTTTGTATAGACCCCAAGTCGCGCATACAAAAACCAATACAAGTAGGTTCCAAATAAAATCACTAAGCCTGCACGTGCTATCCAAGTGCCTAGTCAGGTACGTAAAAAGTTACCTCATTAAATCAAGTGTATACTTACATGAATCGATACACCCGATAATCGTATGCTAATCAATGATAATCGATTAAAAAAACTACTTCCCGAGCAGTAAATTCTATTCAATCGGCAAACAACTACAAACCATTCACTCTTCCTATTTTACGAACGGAATTATCAAGATTTTCAACACTATTTCCGTAACAATAAGTGACTGACAATGAGAGATTAAATTTCTAAAGATTTGTCAAAGAAATTGCGTTTATTTTCTATCATAATCAGATCCCACCTGGCTTCAAATAGGACACTATGTACACTGTTTTACTGAAAACTATCAACAAATTCTTCAACGAAATTGATGAATAACACAGATAATACACAAGTTTGAGTCCACGTCAAACTAGACATTGTTTGGAAGGCATTTACTGAATATTGTTTTGAAATTGCTGGTGACAAGCTCACACGTTTACAAACACGGAGATCCATCAATTGGTTTTTAGTGTTTGGCGTCGAAAATTTTAAAACATTTTTCGGAACTTCCGTGAGAAGTTTTTTTTTTTAAATACAATATACAGTTGTAGAGTGAACCTTACCTATAATTGTGTCAAAACGCTAACAATTCACGAATTGAACATAGTATACAAGATTTTAAAACGCATTAAATCTGTGCATCTTGGATAAGGAAACCTAAATAGACAGAAATACATGCAATGCAATAAATGAGAGAAGAAGAATAAAAGTACATATAAACATAGTCGATTTTTTGAGTCTCGAAAATTTTGTCGAACTTTAGTCAATTGTACATTTAGATGTAGATACGGTAACACTCAAATAGAACACAGGCCGTAATGAATGTTTGTAAATAATAAGGGATAGTTTTAAATGTATAAGTAAACGCGGCATTGAAGTGTTCAGCCGACAGATCATCTTATTTATTTATTGATTCACAAACATTACTTTATGAACAAAATTAAGTGGGAACACCGTTGATCAAGGACTTAAAATATGTCCATGCTTGATGGTTTCATCGTTCCTATTTCTAAAACAATGTCAATTTATCCACACCTGAAAAAATGAACTTCTAATATCATGGTAAATGCTGTGAATTTAAGTATTCAAATGCATATTTTGGATGCACATTATGAAAATGTCTTTTAAAAATCGCTCGACTTTCGCTTATAGTTGCGGTGAAGTCAATACTTTTACAAATTAGCATTCAGTTGTAAAATACAGTGATAATAACGACCTCTATTTGGTAAGTAAATATTTGTATATAGTTTAGCTACGCATTTATTTTGCGGAAAGGGGACAAAAACGCCTTTGTAGAGCCATGGCTGGCTGAATAAGTTGATGGCAATGACACTATAATCAAACGAGCAAACAGCATCGTCATTTGATTTGTATAATGTATGGCAAGTGCGCGTCATGAGATAGTTTTAGAAGATGAGGAAATCTAAGTTGTAGTCATGTGAACAAATTACAAAAACATTTCTTCAATATCTTTGATGAAGTACCCAAGATGACAAGTAACATAGGTGAAATATGGATCATACACAAAAAAAACACAATCGAGACTTAATGGGCACAAAAGAAATGAAAATAAAGTAAGTTCCCACCGAAAGATCAATAAAATAAAATGGATATTTGATCGTCTTGGTGATTTGGGAAAGCCCAAACAATTTACACTCGTAGCTAATAAACTTAACATAGACAATGTGCTGTTATATGATGTATTTATGAAACAATTGAACTAATTTTGATATTGTTTATTTTTATATACTTATAGGATGTATTTCTTTTATTACTAAATTTATGTACACAGTATAAAATATAGAATAGAGAACACAAAAAGACAAGTAGCAAAGAGTGCTGCATATTTAGATATATACATAGACCCAGAGTGGATTCTAAGGACAGGCATCTGACTATAATTTTATAAGAAACTAGCTGTTCCCCGCGGCTTCGCCCCGCGTGGGCCTCGGTTATATCGCGCCCAAAAGTAGCCTATGTTTGACCTCAGGTCGTTAACTACATCCCTACCAAATTTCATCACAATCGGTCCAGCAATTTAGCCGTGAAGAGGTGACAGACAGACAGACAGACAGACTTTCGCATTTAAAATATTAGTATGGATTAGTATGGAAGTATGGATATATAAACCCTAATCATACGTATATAAGTACATAACTTAACTATCATAAATATCGACTTAGTAACATGCATGAAACATCTATTTTTATTTAACCTGATAATGAAAATGAACGTAAACACCAAACAAGTTAGACAGGATATTGCAAACTAGTGGACATTCACGAAATACCACTGTGATTTGGGTTTGGAGATTGTTTAGATTTATTACCTGACCATAATTTCTACATATCGTGTGGGCAACAGGGTCAATTTACCAGTACAATTGTTCACCCTGGTGTCAGAGTTCTCCGCCACCGCCTTTAAATTTCATAAGAACTTTATAATACCGTCAAATTTAATATAAGTAAGCCATTTTCAATACAACAAGTTTATTTTGTTTTTCTTCATACTTTTTTCGCCGCAAAAACTACAAGCAGTGGTGAAGTGGAAGAGAATGCAATTGCATTTGTTATTTATGAAATAATAATTTTTTTCACAAATAAATATATTCATCATTGTTGCCATCCGTTGGTAAAAGATTTAATTTATAACACTGTTTCTAATTTATGTTTTCTTTAAATTAATCGAATTGCCTGCTAATGTTTTTAACTCTTCACGTTATCTTTGTGTTCACATTAAAAATAACCAAATTCTTTGATTTGGCTTTCGTTATGGTACATTGCGATAATTTAACTTAATGATGATTAAAAGACATTTTAGTATTCAATAACAATATTGTTATTGCTAGAAGTATAAAAACAAAATTATCACCAGTATGTTAAACAACAGTGACGTTCGAAAGTTTCACTTTACAACGCTATAATTTAATCGACAAACAAATATCTTGGATTTACAAGAAAACTTTCACGTTCAGAAATCCAGTACCTGCTACAAAAATTGTAAAATCTGATGAATGCACACCACTGTAGTAATGTAGTCGCAGACCACGGAAGAAATGGCGTGTTGACCTAACCAACTTCGTCATAGTTGTAATCAGCTCTAAGTAAAGAGATAAGGAGGAAGCTTGCCCAGCAGTGGGACACTACATTTACGGGCTAAAGAAAAAACAAATCGAACCTGCACAGGATTAAAAACACAAGAATCTGTTGATGAACGTAACCATGGTGAGTTGAGACGATTAAGAATTTACACTGCATGTAGTTTATGTGTATTTGAATGTACATGTGTAATAATATGTTCTACAAATAAAGAAACTTGAATAAAAATATTTGCATCTAGGACGCGGCGGTGGAAAATTTTAGAAAATGCTACATATAGGTTAACTGCAACATCTTACGGTTAACTTTATTTTTAGCTTACCCGCTCGCTTCACGGGTCATGGGCGCTGTATTCATTCTTAATGCTGTTATCTATTATCATGATCATCATCTAAGCGCTGTTCCTGTGCAATGCAATCTATTTTTATTGCAAAGCGATGTCTTATTTGTCGGTAGGTATTATTTTATGAACGCAATCCCTGTTTGGAAATACAATATGTAAATTGAAATCTCTTTTTTTCCTTAGTCACCTTTCATGACACCCACGGGAAGGAAGGGATGTTCTATTTTTAAGTAGAAGACCACACGACTATGCTTATCTATGTTATCTTTCATATACCATAGATAAAGGTCTAGACATAATGACGCACAGCCTCAGCCTAACTAGATGATGTAAAAGACTTGTCAGAAGAAGTATATATCTTAAAATGTCAACTTGTTTTTTTTTATCCTGTTGATGACCCTCTTACCTATAGTCTCGGATAAGATAATTTTAACATGTAGTCGTGAATGAATATCCATATGAGTTTTGAGCGGCTGATAGCTAATCTAAGAATAGTTTGGTATTGGTTAAGATGACAAAATCATAAGTCAGCATAAAACTGTGCATAAAGCGAGTCTTGGCCTCTATTAATAAGGATCTATCCTCACCAACTTAAAACATTTTTTTTTTCTTACCATTTAATTTTTGTAGAAGAAGAACAAAAATGCATCTAGTTTTTTTTTAAGCACACATGACACATCATATTAAATCCTAACATCAGAAATTCATTTAAGCTATAGTGTTAGATTTTAAGATAAACCTTGGATTAACGAAACGTCATATGATTTGACATTATGCTGTTAAGGTTTGAGAAGATGATAGCACAGTCTTTAATTTATCAAATGCCCGATATATAGGTAACGTAAAACATTGAGCTAAAGGAAATAGAATTAAAAGACACCGTACCATTAGAAGCTTAGATTCCATTTTATCATTGAGCATACACAAAATAAATAATTTATTAGAAAGTTAATAAGTAGTTCTTAATTTAGGCAATATTAGCATAAGGTTCTTTCGTTCAATAACTAATCATCGAAGGATTGTTATCATTGAATGTATCATATTAGTATTTGTTAAAATTAATTCTTAAATTGATCTACTTTTTTATAATTTTGTACACTACCTTTATATCATTGAAGACTGTAACTGATAACGAGGGAGATTATTTTAACCTCACCATTCACTGCCACAGGCATTTCTTTTTCTACTCAGTCAACATTCTATTTATAACCAACTTTGACATTATTGATACAAGATACAAAACATTTTTATCTTTTTTTTTAAACAAAGTTGAACTTTCAAGACCGGTGTCTATAGACGGGGTCAATGCATCGTTGACTTGACACAATATGACACTGTAATTGAGACCAGAATTACACTTTCAGTCTAGGCTAGGGAATGTAATTGATACTTGAGTATTATATTGGTTTTCTAATAATTTCTAATGTCTGTAACTAAATTGGATCAATTGCGATAGGTATCAATTTCGTTTACACAATAATTTTATTGTGCCTATTTTTCCTTTTTATTTCTAAATATTAAAAAACATTATCACCTCCACAAACTGTATAATTTTGTTAGATCGTTATTTTATAATCTTAATTGTATAAATTCATAATTAAATAAATATTTTAATAATTTGATTATCAACTTTTCATTTTGAAATTTTTTACCGCCTTTTTTATATTTTATTTAATTATATATTTAAAAATCTAGTTCAAAAGTATCAAACAAAGTAAATATTATTCAATTTAAATATATGCTAAAAATAACAAAAAACGTGGGATCATCCAAGAAACCGGCTAAATATTTATCGGTGTATTTTCCTTAACCCTAAGCAGCAGGTAAAAATATACCTACTTTGATTTCTCAAGTTCTTACTAAAGCATTCAAAAGGAAAATAAAGTACCTCCTTACTTGTTAGTAATAAAAGATCATTTAATGGAGTACTTTCTTATATTTCTTATAACAAGTTCAATTAATTTAAAATTAAACAATTTCACACTCATAAAGTTTAGGTTTAGGTTATCCATAAGCGTATATTACATTAAAAAAAGAATTAATTACTTTTAATGTTTAAAGTATGTAATCAGAATAGCAGCAAGCAAAAGTACCCAAGTCATCTTCAAGAAAGATTATTTTTAATTCTGATTTACACAAAATAACGCAAAATTTATAATACTTACAGAAAATTAATAAACCGGACTGGAATCACAAGCCACGACCACAAAAACACAACAGGAAAAAATACGTTCCGTATTCTGCGTTTAAAATTGGCGGCAATGCGTTCAATATTTAAATTTTGTACGGCGCGCACGTCCTCTTGGTCCGCTCGTCGCGGTATGATAACAGTTTCTGCAAGTCGACGTAATTATATCAAACGCACACAAGTGGTTTGGACCAGGTGCTCGACGAGTCAATGATCAAGCAACCGCTTAAGTAAATTGTTCTATCTATTTATTAGGGATAAACTGTCACGTCATGAATGCTTTATCATGCATGCATACGTCATCATATTACTTATCACATTTATCATTGTTAAAAAAAATATAACAGCTCCTATACTGGCCTAGTATTTGCCCATTGCGGACCAATAGGAACACGATCAGGGTGTGAATGGCCTCATTTTGACTAATTTTTCAGGTTGCCTAAAGACATCTGTATGACACTGACAGATTACCATCTAGTGAACAGAGAGGGCAAAAGGCTTTACGTGCCCTTTCAAATCACGGAAATTAGTAATGCCAATAGAGACAATCCATCTTGATTGTTCTCACATCTCAATATATAAAAAATAATAGATTTTTAAAATACAATAAAGTGAATTCTATTTACAATACAATTTCTAGGCTATGGCCAGCGTTATATATCTGGCCACATGACTGATAACAATCACCAGTGATATGAAATACGAATGCACAAAATAAGTTGTTAGATATAACAAGTATTAGATAAAAAATTACAATATACATTATTATGTATATTGTAACATGGCTTCGATGCCAAACACCAAAGACAAGCTAGCTATTTAATTTTAAAAAAAAAGTAGGAGTATAATATTCGAAATAAAATAATTTCATTTTCAATGACACAACAACTCAATAACTGCATAAGATTAGAATCTCGTCATTGCATAAAATAATCGTGACAATAATTTGCCCTATTTTTGGATTGGAGTTCCAGTAAACATGTACATTACTAATTTTATAGTTCAGTTTTATAACAAACACTAGGAAAGTAAGCATTGTAAATTTGATGAATTGTATTTATTGCAAAAACTATGGTAGTGATCAAAGCTGCTTTAGTGTCAAAGACGTTCCTGCTGTATTTGAAGATTTATTGTATTTAATATTAAAAGTAATTAATTAAAATAATTAAAGTAACTCGAACTTACTGTAGGGCTAACTCAATCTGTGTGATTTGTCCCTATATATTTATTTATTTATTTATTCAAAGTAATTAAAAGCTTATTTTAAGGGAACACCATTGGACCCGAACGTCATCCATGTTCATAAAAGAAATGATATCAGAGGCCATGTGTCAGTTTGAATCTAAGAATAAATTATTCAAAATTTAGCAAGCAAATAATACGAGATCATTGTATTATGAAAATAAATCTTAGAATTAATAATTCTGTCTCATGGAGAATGGTCAATTGACATTATTGGATGATGTCATACACCATTACATGGCGTTTTCTTGATGGAACGTTTCAGCGAACCTAACACATGCCATTGCAAAAGGTTGCGCAATATTCTTTGATCATTTTTCTAAGTAAAACTCGTATCATAAAACTAAAAAAAAAGTAGCAATCTCCCCTAGGTCATAAGCCAAATCTTTTTGTCGCTCGTAAGTTTTCTTATGATGAGATGGCATAAAAGATTATGTTTATAGGGCTCATAAGAAAAGTAGACGAGAATGCATAGGAGACAATTAGCTAACAGAAAAAGAAAACCATCCGAACATTCTTTCAACTACATTGTAAGATTGAGACACGTTTAGAATCACTAAAGAAGGCTCCTATCGAAGGTCATTCTTTATCTTTATTATAAGAGATATTGCAACCTGGGTGCTGAGAGAATTTTTACAGCAGGACGATGCCTTATAATAAAAGTGACAGACCTAAAATATGAACTTAAGTATTTGAAAGACGTCAGAAACGCATCCTCAGTAATTGCACAGTAACATAATTTTCATAATAATTTGAACTAAGACAATGTGTAAAATAGGAATAGTAAGACATCTCTTTAAATGTTAAGTAAACAATAAAACACGCTAAATCAAAAAGACAGCGATCGTATAAAATTGTTTAATGACAATTGTATGGACTGAGTATTTTCCGTAAGCTGAACTGTAGCACAGAATTTATAATAGTACCTACTAAAGCAACTGAAGTTTACAAAATATGTAATATTATGATACATGTAAATAAGACTGATGGATCAAGCGCATCAGAATGGAAGACAAAAGAGTGGTACAAGACATATAAATAAAAAAACAGAATTGAAGAGGGATGTACACCAAATAGAACAATAAATAGACGATTTAAGTGTCGAAAAACAGGGGAAAATGGCAGAATTCAATGGAAGTGTACTTAGCGTAATTAACTAAATAAATGAATCACATAGAAGACGATAGGAGGAAATAGCAGTATTTAGCAAGTTAAGTCGACAATAATAAAAATATAGATCCAAGTGGTATGAGGGATGAAAATTTGAACAAATTAAAAGAAGCCTACGTCAAATATGGGTTAATGTGCTATGAAATAAAGGCATTAAATACACATTCAGCAAAGCAATACCGAATATTAGTGAAATTGTTAGGTATTATAAATGTAGCATATTAATGGAAAACTTTAGAGTTATTTGTGTTCAGCAATGGCTTTCTTTATCGGATACGTAAATTAATAATGTTAATTAACCTCGACTTGTATAGAAGAGTAACGAGAAAATAAAATTCCAGGAAAACGCTGGATAGCAACCGCTTTCCGCTTTTGTCCTCTTGTGATAAAAAAAAATTAAAGAAAATGAAAATTAAGTAAAAACACTTACCATTACGCAGTTGTAATCTTGACCAACTCAGCCATCGTCAAAGAAGTAACAGCGTAGACCTTTTCATATCATATCTGTACACCTTTTCTTCCATCCTATGGAAAATGGAATTTGTGTATTAAGCAAGTGTAAGAAATTAAAACACCATACAGATACAAAATATCTAACTAAATACGTAAGCTTTATGGTATAGGATATTGTATTGATGCACTCATCAATAGCGTAATAGATTTTAGTAGTTTTCATGAATCTAAAAGTTGAATGTTGAAATAGGAAATCATTAGTAGATAGGTATTCAAGTAATTAAAAAAATTGTATAAAAAGTGACGCAATAGATGGTTTTATGAAGAAAAAATATGATGAAAATATTACTCCAAGAATTTCTTATGAAAATAAACGAGAACAAAAATCGCGTGTTTATAAAATTTGAAACGAAACGGCTCATAATTATTCGTTCCGCGGTAAATGATGCGGGACGTCACATGAGCGTGCGTTGTTTTACGTGATCTCGCAGCTTCGTCTTCGTCATGCAACAAATTATCTTCTATTGTTCATTATTAAGTAATAAGATTTACTGACTGATGAAGAGCGTCGTCACTGTTCTACGGTTTTTACTTTTATATAACAAACAAACATCGTAAAATGTGCGTTGCCATTTCTAAAGATTATTAGGCCACTTTGGAATACTCATGTTATCATCTCACTTCCAATGAGCTTATTGCGTACGTGATAGAATATTCTTAGTTTCTTTACGCCGCTGCTGCCGCCGCCATCCCGGTTGCAAGTCATGAAAAAGCTACGGCCGCTTATGTGCCTGCAATTTATCTATCTATATCATAATTCGCCCTTGGCCTACAAATGCGGTTATCTCTTGCTGAAGATACTATAGTAAATTACGTAATTGAGACGATAAGTGAATGACCCACTCATTTTTTGTGATAAGTAATAAACGACATGATGCATGATAAAATATGTCTGATGATATGAGCATCAATTAAGCGCTGGACGGATAGCTAATAGGCGTGCCACACCGAACACGAAGATTTAGGATGGGCGAAAAATACCTACGTGTAGCCAAACGACAGATGTGTCAAGAGATGGGCGAACTGAACTAAAGAAGAAGGATCTACAAGATAAGTGCAAGACGAACTAAGCACCTCACAATGAAATTGATATTGATTATAGCAAAATAATTCTGATTCTGAAGAAGGTAATAAAATAGTGAGTGATCGTCATCAGCGTCGATGCTAGTCTCTCGGATGTAAATGAATGAATTACTTTTTATCCATTTATATCGTTTAACATCGTATAAGTAAATTCAAATGTATCTTTCCGTTCTGAAAATAAGTTATCTGTCAGAATTTTTAAACTATTATTACCTATATCTTCTTCAAGTCTTCATTATGCGCTTGGTACGACTTGTCTAGTCTCCCATCTCATCATCCTGATGGACCTGAAACAAGCCGGTAAATAATTAAATATTTTATATAGCCCTTGAAGGGCTAAAAATCTAAACTAGAAAGTTTTGGCCCGATCCGCTGGGATCCGGCAGAGGAGGCGCACGCACGACGAAAAGTGCTGGCTGGCAAATATTACTAAGGATTCCGTATATCGAGCGATGTGTAAGAATAAAGAATCCTCTCTAGAATTCCGGTATATTTCCCACTGCACCAAAAATTTATTTCAATCTGAACAAAATTATCGAAAAATAAAAATAGCGTCTATAGATAGCTCCACATTATCACTGCAAAATTATCACGACCTTGCGCACTGTGTGTTAACAGCTTAATTTACTCCCAATTTAGATCTGCATATATTAATGAGATAATTCGAGAAATCATTTCCGACAGTTGTGGTCAATTTCGAATACAGAGGGATTAGAAAACGAAAAGAAAGACCAAGAGAGATATACAAAGAATATTCATTCTTTGTATATCTCTCTTGGTCTTTCTTTCACGAAAATCATTCGATTTTCGTTATAGGTATCGTGGAAAAAGTTGCCATATAAACAGATTGAACGAGAGACAGAAGACAGAGCAGGTAAAGACCACGCGCCTAAGTGAGTCTTAACGGTAAGAAAATGACGATGTTGATGATGATAAAATGTAACAAATAACTAAGTCTGTAACCGACTACTAAAGAAACGGTCAATGACATTAGTATCAATTTTATGTCAATGTCCTATGATCTAAACTTGAATACATTTATTCATAACTCGTTTGAACCTAGAAGAGTACCTTTCCACAGTCACTGACCTTTCCAACAAGGAAGTACCAGTAATTTGCGAATATCGAGTTATCCCATTATCCTATAGATTAGAGAGTCTACTCGCAATTGGACAATTGTGGGATCGTTAAGACACTGATCATATTCGACACTATGGCCAGGTCAGAGAGCAATTCGTCACGTGAAGAGTAGGTACTACTGAATACACAGACTTGCCTATGTATGGATGTGGAATTGTATAAATGTGTTTGTACGAATGTGGAATTGTGTAAATGTGTATGTACGGGTGTGGAATTGTATAAATATGTTTTTATTTCCCGGGTTTATTTATATTGACAAGAAAAAGATTGATGCTTTCGAGATGTGGTGCTGGAAGAGACTGCTACGGATACCATGGACTGCTATGAGGACAAACGACTCTATTCTTGCGGAACTCAGCATCACGAAACGTCTTTCTTTGTACTGCCAGGAAAGGGCCCTAAGTTTTTTCGGACACATCATACGATCACCTAGGCATTGTTTGGAAAAACTCATAATACTGGGCAGAACAGATGGAAAACGTGCCAGAGGAAAGCCTCCAGCGAGATGGGTGGACAGCGTGAGGAGAGCTGCTGGAGGCAGCATATATAATGCGGTCCGTAGTGCTGCCGATCGCGCACTCTGGAAACACATAGGTGGTCACGATCCTCAGCATTGAGGGACCGATGAAGAAGATTTCCTGGGTACGAAACATCACCTGACTTACCTCGTCGCGACGGACGAACACGATGAGGGAAGGTAAAATAAAACTAATTGGGGTTCTATGACCAGACTGAAGTTACCAATGAATATAAAACAATACCTTAATCAGCATTAATTAGTCCAATTTTAAAACGCAATAAACTTTTACAATGTCAGTACCAATACGCAGTTCAAATACAATAGGTGAGGTAATACGAATGTTGAACTAACTGATTTGCAATCATGTTTCCGTGCACAATACTTTTACTTTGAATTTTGAATAATTTATTATACTTAGTTGTACCTATTTAGAGACATTGGACTGATAACCCCTAAGTAATGATGTGTATGAATAGCTACATTAGAATACCATATCAGATGTGTGGCTTCCATCTTAACAATAAACCTAAACCATCTTCCTGTGTTGTGTATAGTCACTAAGAGAAGAGATAAACTAAGCTAGAGCCACATCAGTACAGAAATCGGCAAATTACTTTGGAAATAAGTCTAGGTGAAGACGTAACTACCAATTAATTAATACAAATTTAAATAAAAAGCAATTATGTACTTAAGTAGCTTGCAGTGAGATATTCAAATAATATGTATTTCATTCAAAATTGTACCAAAGTCAGCACTCTACAAATTACTTTTGATGCCAGCCAGTTCCATTCCACACTGCAATGCTGTCTGTGGTTTGGGTATAAAAAAAAACATTAATCCAATGGCTACCAGAAAAACAATAGAAACCATAACATTACACAGTCACTTGTACATACAAATGGATGCTGAAGCATTAATCTTTTCCTTCCTTGTGAAGGTACTAAAGATATCTAGATACTAATATTATAAATCTATATTTCTATATCTATCTATAGAAATATTATAAAGAAGAAAGTTTTGTATTTTTAAGTATTTGTAATGAATAAACTCTAAAACTACTGAGCCAATCTCAAAAACTCTTTCACCATTGGAAAGCTACATTCACCCTGAGTGACATAGGTTATGTATGTACCATGTGTGAAGCCGGGTGGACTGCTAGTGTTTTTAACAATTGGCTACAAAAACTACAACCTGACATTTACATAAAAGTGAATAATAATATTTGAAGTTAAATAACTATTAGATCAACACTACCTGATATAGAAGCAACAGTGGTAACTGCTCCCTGTCTATGAACTAAAAATAATAACCCTTGTACTAAATTTACTAATTTTAAGTTTCCTGTTTATATTTGAGTTACATGAATGAAATAAATAAATAACTGCACCCACAACTTTTCCTCATAGTTGCTTAGTAAAAATAAATAAAGTTAGTTTTGTCCATACCAGTACCATTAAAGCTCCGGGGCTGATTGCAGATAGACCAATAAAAAAAAAAAAGTTTTGTCCATACCAGTGCTACACATTTTAGGCTTATGATAGCCAAACCCTACTTCCCTGTGGGCATTGTAAGAGGTGATTAAGGAAATTGATTATAACTTTTAAAACATGCTACCGGAATTGAGTAAAGGGATGCATGTGGGGGGTTTTGCCCGAACCCCTTTTATAATAGAATTATGAAAAAAAAATTCACCTGTAAAAAAACACAAAATTTTAAGTTAGTTTTAAGTTATTTTTTATCACCACCCGGAACCACTGTGAGAGCAAAAGGAAGTTAGGTTTAAGTTTTTTTAAGATTACGCAGAAGAAACTAAGGGCAGAAAGGAAGTCAGGTTTCAGCGATCATGGGGGGTTCACCCAAAAGGTAGCACGTTTTAAAATTTTACCAAGGAAATAACTAGCGTCCAATTTACTTCGCTTGACTAATGAGTTCCACCAAGAGGCGTAGGGGAGCCTGTCATAGATTAATGCTGAATCTCATAAACATCTTAATTACCTACCTCTTGAAGGGGAAAAATAAGGGATGGTATTTAGCTAACATATTTTATTAAATGAATGAATAGATCTGTGAAAAAAATTAAGTAATTGCTTACCCGCCCACTGAAGACTTCGATGTTTCATTTTATTGATACCTAGTTTTTAAAAATTTTCCTACATAGTTATTACTTATTACAAAATTTTATTTATTTTAGCCGTAAATAACGAGTCATATAATTGAATTACTGGAGAACAATTTAAAAAAAGATCAATACAAACAAGTTTTATTTGTGATCAGCTGTGATCAGTTTACTTTTACCAACCCCTCAGAAATCAGAACAACAAGGAAGGAACCCAACCCAAGTCCCAACCAAACAGTAAACATCAACGTCATTTTGACTTTGACGTTTTATGCAAAATATTTTTTTCTTTGATTAATAACATATTATAGCATCCAGGTGGCTAACCACCATCTTTTAAAACTATGCAAGATCCAGTGAGTAAGAGAGACAGCGCAATAGATGATGTAAGGCGATATCTCCCTTACTCACTGGATCTTGCATGGTTTAAAGAGACGGTAGTAACTCCCCAGCTTACATACAGCATACAGCCTAACACAGTGATTATACTCTTTATTTACAGCCAGCCTCATGCTTACAGATGTTTTTTTATTTATTTTATCTGGTGAGTAAGGGAGATGTCGCCTTACATCACGTAGCGCGCTATCCCGCTTACTCACTGGAACCTGCATGGTTTTTAAGAGATGATAGTAGGGCACCTATACTAGTATTCTGAAATCTGTGGTATTGGCAACATTTTATTTATTTATTCATTCATTTTAATTTTAACTTATTATATTCGGGTCTCGAGCGCTTATAGTCTCGAGACATCGAAAAGTATGGTTAAAATCCTGCAATATTTTGAAAAATATTTTCTTAGCAATGAATAAAACACAATTTAAGCCATTTTACTGTATATTTTAAAATTAAAATTTAATTAAACATACACTTATACAATATATATTATTTTAGGGTTAATTAATTAATGAAGAAGGTAACAAAAAAGTTTTTAGATACCTACATTCAGAAATACTGATTACCATATCAATCAACAAATCACAAACTTCAGTTATGGCCTATGGCACTTAATACCTTACTTACTCGATCAATCATCAATCTAGGAAAGAACTCAAGAGTATTGGGAATTGGGGTCAATTAATTTTTCTTTTAACCTAAGTTTAATTTTAACTTTTATTTTAATAAATTGTCCAGTATCCCATGCATTTAACAAGTTACTTTGGAACTAGCTCATTTACATGATTACCTAATTGAAAAAAAAAATATGTGAGTTTCAAGTTCTTGGTCTTTTCATAGCTTTTTTCTCTTTATTGGCTCTATAAGCTACAGACATTTTTTGCATATTTTCTTTGTGAATTTTGTCATGGTCTACAATTCGTTGAGGATAACCCTCACCAACAATGCAACCAGCTGCCTTTTGCACATTTTTAGGTGCTTTCCATGGCTCATAGATATATTCAGTTGGGTATTTCTTCAACTCTGGTACATATTTTCGTATATACAGGCCCTCTTTATCAGTTTTCTTACCAAAAGCTACTGGACTGTACACTCTGAAATACTTATAAAAGAATGCTGAAGCTGAGAGCCACATCCAATTGCCAGCATTCAATGACCAATCATAGTCCAGTAAATAGTCTTCAAAAACTTTAGCTCCTTCCTCCCACGAGATCCATAAGTCACCTCTTGTTAAGAAACAGGCTACCATATGCCTTGCCAAATGATGTATCCAACCTTCCTCTTTCAGTTGACGCATTATGGCATCCACAAATGGATACCCAGTTTTGCCTTCAGCCCATGCTTTTAAATGGTTATCATTTTTTCCCCAAGGAATTTGTGTGCACAATTTATTACCAACCATCTTGTCAAAGTTTTCAGATCCTGTGCCAGCAGTGTAGTAAAATTCTCTCCACATCAACTGACCCATGAGAGATACTGGTGGCATTGAATGGGGAACACCATTTTCAACCTCCTTCAATTTGTGGTAAAATAATTTAGCTGACACACATCCGTGACTGATATACGGACTCAGCACAGTTGTACTGGGTTCTATACTATTTGGCGATGAATTGGGTTTTTCAAATTTACAAACCCACTGCTTTCTGGCCATATACATGTGCAATCGTTTCAGCCCTTCGGTTTCTCCTCCAGGATATTTACATGGGGTCATTAAAGACTCGTCTATACCTAACTCACTTAAAGTAGGTACATTATATTTTTCACATATATCTGGAGGTTTGCAATGATCTGAAATACGCTTTGTTATTTCAATTGTATCTTTAACTTGTATATCTTGGACCAAAGATAAAAACTTTTGGTATGTCAAAGGGACACTGCCATTGTTCTTTTTCAAAACACTGTGCACATCATAGACAGTATGTTGAACCCGTTTCACAATAAATATATCATTTTCTTCTGCAACCTTTTCTATCAATTCTTCTTCTTTGACTATTTCTGGATCAATATCAATTTGACTGGTCAAATATTTTACTTGCCACTCTTCAAACAGCTTTGGCAACAATTCTGAAGCTTTTCCTCTGAGAATGAACAGGCATGTATTAAGTTTACGTAAATTGGCATCAAGATCTTGTAAAGATTGTATTAGAAATCTTAGTCTGTTTTCTCCAACCTTGTTAGTTATGTCAGGATCCAATACATAAACTGGTCTCAATAAATGTTTACGGTTTTCAGCCTGAAATCGAAATAACCTTACAATTATTTAAAAAATATGTGACATGAACTATTATTTTCTCTTCTAACTAACATCACAAAGTTGATTTTACTCAATCTCTAAACAAGAGTATGGAGGAAGGTATCTCTATTTGTAGTGAATCTTCAGACACAAAGTAGAGATTAAAATATAAATAAATAGATATATGGGATAGACAAAATAGTATTTTTAATTAGGTACTTTAAATAGCTACCTACCTCATTAACTGCGTTGCGAAATGCAAGGTTGTCGTGTATACGCAAATCTAAACGAAACCAATGTATCACAGAAGGTAACTTAGCCATTTTCTCGTAGGTTTAATCTTGAATTTCACAAGACTTCACACAGAATAAAACAAAGAAATAAACAAACAAACTGGGTACTAGGTAGGTACTAATAAAAGTAATAAGTAATATAAAAAAATCCTTCAATTCAATCAATTTCGCGCGGTTTCGCACATATTTTTCTAACTTGTGCTTGTGGTTGGTTTGATTTCGTTCGCTTGCGCCACAGAGTACTTTGTAATATAATGAAACATAAGTTTACTTCAAAAGTAAGATGGATTACCTATTTAAACGAAGCGAAGGCGCGGGCGCGGGTTATCTTGTCATCGCGGTTGTGACATTTGTCAGCATGCGTGACAGTGACAACTCACTTAGAGAGGACTCCATGCAAAGAAAGAAATTGTAAAATATGCAGCTCCTCGCTCGCACCTATTTGTGTGATTGTCACTCACTGTCTGTCAAAAAGCTGAATAGCACAAACAAAATGTTATCTTTGAAATTATTGTTTTATTTACATCAACATAATAGTTTTTATTAGTACAAACAGAAGATGTGATAATTGAATAGAATTATATTTTTGTGCCTAACGACGCTACAATGCCTAAAATTATAGAGTTGACGGTCGAAATAGATGTCCAAAAAGTGAGTATATACCTATAGTTATAAATTCCTTATGTTTCATTTTACACCTAATCATATTAACCACAAGACCAGCCCTAGATATAGACTCCCTCATAGATTTCCAATCGGAACTATTTAGAGCCTCGAAGCATATCTATAAGCTAGTAGTTTACACTATGAAGTGAAATAGATTAAAACTATGTTCTAAACTTAACATAGTGGAACTCTACAGGCTGTGCTGAAACAAAGGAGATGATTGATTTCATAAATATTTATATTCATATTATAATGTTTCAGGTGTCATGTCCAGGAGTATGGCTGTGTCAGGATGGCCGTGTGTCTCTGACAATATTTGCGTTGGGCACAAGTTATCAAACTTGCTTGCTGCCTCCACTGTTCCCGTTGATGTTCAAAGATGTGTTCTATTTTCGAAAGCGTTTTCAAGAGACATGTGCTTTGAACAATATATGTTGTTTGTTGAGTACGTATAAAGTAAATTTTTGTCAATATTTAATGCACTTTTAACAACACACTGCATTTTATAAAATAAAAATAACAGGATTATATAGCTTATATACTACAGCAATTCTGCAGCTGCATACACATCACAAGGCACACTAAGACCGTGCTCGCCAACATAAAACAATCATTTAAACTGAAATGGCAGTTTAATAATATGAGTGAACTGCCATTTAAGGTGTAAACAGTTGTTTGAAACTGGGTCAATCTTACAATGTCATATTTATTGCAACCACCTAGTCTGCATTTTAAGACATTAGAATGAAGGAAATATACACCATAATCCTGTAATTTTTATTTTATAATTGTTAAATGCAGTTGAAACAAAAATTGTCTAAACAATATACTTATTGAATTATTTTGCAGAAGAAGAAACTATATACTGTGAACTGGTGCAATGGTGTGAGGATTGTGCCATGACTGAATGTAAGGTTTTGGCACAGTATCTCGGAGCCCTGAATGATGTTCTCTTTCCTCCCAACATGTGCTCCAATGACGGCGTGGACTTGCTCATGAGGAGATCAAAGGATTTTCCTGTAAATATCTTATACATTTTGTACTCTTTCTTTTTATACTACCTTTGGCGGTTGCTTTGACTTAACAAAAATTCATTTGTTCGTAGTTTGTGATTTGTATGCCGATCCTGGCTAAACATGTTTATCTGTCTCTTTTTGCTTAACATCGACACTGCATGTAATTTATGTATATGTTACTATAATATGTTCAACACATCTTAAATCTTTGTTTGTAGCCAATGGTTGCCTATTTTTTTATTTTTGAATTTTTTCGTGTATAATTTCTTTACAGGGCATCCTTTCTCCAAAGATAGAAATAACCACCAAAGTGCGGATAGATGAAATATGGGACCAGACTATAAAACTAAGCAACATCAAAACCATCCCTTGCAGCTGCCTGCCACATGACCTGGATGCGGCCAGGCAGAAACAAGTTTGCCATTCTGCACAATACCATCGGTATGTTAAATACTTTTGCCTACTAAGTAAGTACTTATATATATTTCCGAGCAGTCATTGGACTATCCATCCAAATTTCGTTTTCAACCAACTAGTATATTTTTCTAGCCTTTAAAGCAGAATCACACCCAGAAGATTGGGTAAGAAACTCTACAGTTGCAAGTCAATATAGATTAGTACTGTCACAATATAGATTAGTACAGTAAAGATTATAATTGAGGCTTTCAAAAGAAAAAAAAAAGAGAAAAATAAAAACATTGCAAGCACACAACTGATCACAAACAAAGACGATGCAATTAGTCTACTAATCTGTGTAATTTATTTGTCACTAATAGGCATATTGTTTTTTACAAGATTTAATTTATGCCTTAACTCCGCTTAGCATCTTAATTAAGTATATGGCTTCAGGTGACTTACCACCTTCTCTTAAAACCATGCAAAACGATTAAGAGAGATGTCGCCTTACATCACGTATTGCACTGTCTCGCTTACTCGCTCGTTTTTGCATGGTTTTATGAGATGGTAGAGTAAGCCACCTGGGTTAGTACTCCTGCTTTTTTCTTTATTTCAATTAATTTACGTATGTGATAAAATTGTTAGAATATCTAGATCAACAACTTTCAATTGTTTTTCAGAACGAAATGTTACTCCAGCAAAAGAGACCCATCGTTATCAAAGTGCAGATCTCTATCTCGGTCTCGCTCGGGTGGCTCGAGGTCTTGCTGCAGTTTCACACAAGAAGTACGTGCCCCATGCGAATGCCCCAGGTACATTATTTGACATTTCATTTTATTTATTTGATGTAACTAAAGTGTAGACAACAGATTAACACTTGCATAATTCAAGTGAAAAATATTATCTGACGTTATTTTCAACGAAACTAATATTGTATTTGTAGCCAAATTACAAAGTTGCGTGGCCGTTCACCGCGCCGCACTCCGAACAATGCGCGCGGCTGCGCACGATCACGAAGTCGCCAATATTGTGTGTATAATGTACGGACCAATGAGAACGCTTGGCGAAGTGCTGCGTCTACGCCGCTGTTTGGCAGCGAGACTAGTGATTTTGATGATGATTTATTAAGGTTTTTTTTTCGATTTCTACCCGTGTTATAGTACGTTTTTGGAGAGCGAATAGTTAGATTGTTTGTAACATAAAAATTACAAGATTAAGCGCTTATATAATATATTAGTGGCCCGCCCCGGCTTCGCATAGGCATAAAAACCGTCCTCTTGAATCACTCTATCTATTATATATAATATATTAGTGACCCGCCCCGGCTTCGCATAGGCATAAAAACCGTCCTCTTGAATCACTCTATCTATTAAAAAACCGCATTAAAATCCGTTGCGTAGTTTCAAAGATTTAAGCATACTTACAAAGTGACATAGGGACAGAGAAAGCGACTTTGTTTTATACTATGTAGTGATTCATAAATTGACGATACAACCACGTCTGTTGTAACAGTTGAAACGTCGGAAGTATTAAGGAATGCTTAATTCTGTAATTTTTATCTTATGCAGTATGTTAGTTTCAAAGTAAATTAGTTTAATTAGCTAAAAAATATTAGATTAGATATAATATAAATATATAGAGTATTTATTTCTATTTTCAATTTCTTAATATTCAAATCTTTTTATTAATAGACTACTAGCTGGCACGTAGTTCCGCAGTCGACATTAATACATTTTAATACTTACGCATTTTGGAACAAACTAGTCATGTGTTTATTTTTGCTTTTATTTTTTTTTTCATTCGTCTAACAGTAGTTTAATTTTAGGAATGAGGTAGATAATTTTGTAATAAAATCTGTAGCAGTTGTACGTGTAAGTTACTCATTGTGGTTTATTGAGAAGACCTCAGGAGAAGACCATATTGTACGAGCGAACGAATGTATGCAGTAAAGTGTCGCCCATTCGTTTTTTTATGTTTTCATAAGATAGTAGTATGATTTCAGGTGGTGAATTAATGTACGAATTAAGTAAAATTGCAGTATGTTTAATCATCTTTGGTTAAATAATAGTCACGTTAAAGAGTTCTCAAAATAAAAGCAATTTTTTACTATTTTATAGGTCAAGCACAGAAACCGAGAAACCAGAAGAACACCCAACAATAGATCCACAAAAAATACTTCTCGAGAGTCGGTACATAGATGTAGATAAATTCAATGAACATAGCCGACCCGCCCGACACAAATCTTACCAAGCCAAAGTGACACCGTGCGTATGTGAAATATGTAAGAAGTATCACGAGTTGTTCCATACAGATGTTTCCATTTGTTAACAATGGTTTTTGAAGGTTTTTATGTGAATTTTCAAGTTGTTATTGCGTAGATGTTGTAGACCATCAATTTTCAAATTTTTTGATAATTTTATGGCATCATATACCGGCAAAAAGTATCGTGAATAATTGACAGCATGACTATCAAACAAAGTTATATATTACATTACTACAACGTTTATAAGTCGTGTACCTAACCGTCGAACATAATGAAGTTACCAATGAAATAACGAACTGGTTGCTACTACTTAGGATTTAAAATTCAAAAATAACAGCATTCGAGTTATTTCATGTTGAGCGAACCCCAGCGCATACGCATCAGCCAATAGCGGATGAGTTTTCACATGGCGCGCTATGATTGGCAGATTGATAAGTCCGCCTTTGTACTAATTTTTATCTTTGATCCTGTACAATCTAATGATGTATTTATGTAATTGGTGCAATAAAGTGTTTATTCATTGGCAGAAATACATTCGCGTTAAAAGTTAATTTTTAACATTACGACAAAATTGTATTATTTACAGTTAGTATTTTAAAGCAGTTTTTTGTTATAATAGCAATCATTTCATATATGTACTTATTGTCGGTATTTGAAAGCAGTCTATACATATAAAATACTTCGTTTATTACAAAAAAAATAAGAAGGTTATTGACAAATTCTCACAAAGTGTTGTATATTTGTTGTGTCGGAAAATCATATGGGAAATGGGAGGGAGGTAAACACTTTTAATTGTAAAATGTTTTTAGTAAGGGTAAAAAAACACCTTTTATTAAATTTTAACGCTTGTTGAAAACCAATTTTAAGAAAATAATTTTGTGTGCCTTTCTCACATGTCATGTTGAGGGTTGATGTAAAAGAACGAGACAAAACATATTTTGGTTAAAATGGGGTTACCAAACTTTTTAAATTTTTATGAACAAGGTGGAAGAATTTATTATGTGTTCTAAAATTTTCTTTACTTATATCACAGATAAGGTATACAAACTGTGCAATGTATAAAAAGATATAGATATTGTTATATAAATGAAATGTAATTGTGTTCAAATTTAATTTATTATATTTATTGCAATTAATTTAAGTAAATTATTAAATCTTTGTTATACCGTTTTCATAGAAAATTATGAAATAAAACGACCTCGATCATACAATTATCTATTTTATTATTTATGAAATTTTATCCAACATTAGGGTAACTTAATAATAGTGTGTTTCTATATTTAAGTGATATGGCTCCACTTTTACATAATACTACTTATATTATACTACTTTTAAAGCATTAAACCAACAGGGCGTTTAGTTGCAGAATGTCCAGTTCGCAAAATGCCCAGCGGTCGCAAAATGTCCAATTCGCAGATGTCTAATTCGCAAAATATCCAATTGTGGCCACTAACAGGCGATCTCCCTCTGCCAATAGTATAACACCACTGGTCCTACTGCTTGTACTTGTGTGTTTATATTTTTACTTGTGTTGGATAATTTTGTCAAGTATGTGCGTAACGACGTGATCGAATAATGCATTAGTGTTGATACTTACTGTGTGTTACCTCATCACGCGCACAGAATGTGGCAGACTTTTTTTACGTAGATATACCTAAGTGCGATTAGCTGTGTCTGGTTGGTTTAATGCTTTGAGACTCTTCTTAATAACTCTATAAAGCTTAAAAATACATTGAAAGAAAGCTTATAATTTCAAACAAAATTAGCATTAGGCCAAGGCAGTGTTATCGTTTCAAATTGCAATATTTACAAAATTTCAATAAGGAATAGCTTATATCACTTTTCTGCTATAAAAAGTAGAGAAAAGAAAGCGAAGTATAAGGTTTCCAATAGTCACCACATTTTCTTAAAAAATATGTGAAAAATGGAATTTCGGAAAAAATCTTAAATATATTGTGATTTCGAACATTTATTGACTACAGGCACCATGTGGGCACAATCGATAATACTTATAATAGAATCTATCTATTTTTATTATTTCGAGATTATGAAACATTTTCTTTTGCAATAATTATAAGAAAATTTTCAATCTCGATAATTTAACACGCAAAAAGCATGCAATATCATCTTACTTGTATTAATTGTATAAAATATGCGATTTACATTTTCATTTGGACGGAAGACATTAAATAGTCAGCCTTTAATTCGCATTGTATTAACTAACTTATTATGATTGTTAATTTTGTACATTGTTGCTTATGAAATTGAATATTTTCTATCTAATTTATTATAATGCATTGTTATAATAATATTTTCTTACATGCAGAGATTTCACAAAGGTTCTTACATAGTTTTTTTTAGTAACGATACATAATAAAAATCAATTATGTAAGATAAAAATAAAATTTAACCATAATTTAATACTATATAATGTACTTCAGTTTTATATATCCGGGACAATTTGCAAACCCACAAAAATGGTGTGTACAGTTTATTCTGATAAAATTCTAATCTGTTAGAAGAATCGATAATCTTTATACCTTCAAATTATTACGAATTCCCTTTGAGAATTACCACATTTTTTGAGCTCATAGCTACATTCATGCGCAGATGAAGTATCTATTTATAGGAAATATTTACGGCGTATTAGCAGTAATCTTGTGTCCTTTTAAAGAAGCTCTGTCCTTCCTTTTAACATATTTTGTACAGTCAAAAACAAAAGCGAAGATACCGACAAGTGCGAAAACGGCGTAGAAAATAGCCAGCGCTATTAGGAAGGTCTCCTCATTTGTCTCCCAGATGTTATCCGACCTTATGTACTCGAAGTTTGATAGCACTTGAGTGCCGTTTGGCGGTGGGCATGGAGACTGTACTATGATGTCTTGATAGGGTCTCTAAAAAATAAAAATTAGGTTAACAGAGTGTTATCCTATCAAAAAAGTCATAACCTATAAACAATTTGAAGCAAAATTGTTATTTTGCTCCAAAATCTATTGTATTTGTTCTGGTCATTAATGAGCGCAAAATTGACTTATTCCAATATTTTCAAATGTTCTCTACCTTACTCTTTTTTTTCTTAAACTGTTATTATTTAACCTTTCTCTTTCTCTCTCTATAGTCCTCAGTTGGTTGCTTCCGAACCTAGGGTCCTTTTTCCTGCTTTTCTCCTCCATTTCGCTCAGTCATCACCACCGTCGATTGTGATAACTTTTGCCCCATATCCAACCTGTTTACCTGGATAAGCCATCAGAGCAAGGCAAATTTCCCTTGTGTCGAACGAAATGAAAATTCCTTGCTCTGTTCCTTGCTTAAAGCTGTGCTTAAGTCTCTCTGTTCCTTGCTGTAAGCATAAGGAATCAATTCCCAGCTACCAATAATAAACTACCAGATGAGTCATATTCTCACTAAAATTAATTTAGCTCTGAAGAACATAATGAACTAACCTGTTTATTAGTGCATCTTATTTCTTTACTAATACTGTTTCTCAACGCTGTCTCGCTCAGTTCCCTTTGTAGTATTTCCGCTATTGCCCATCTAGATGGCGACACATACTCCAACCATTTGACATATCTCGGCAAATCTTGTTGGTGTAACATGACTCCGTTCACCAGCGTGCTGAGTAGGAGGCAGAACCCTGATAATGCTGCCGCCGTTTTCTCCATTGGCACAAGGAATATCGTCGCTCGACACAGCATTTGTATACTTATTAGGTATAACAGCATGTATCCTAAAAGAAAATAGGGTTATTGATACTGTTCGATTGACATTCGTTGATTTTATTTCGCTGTGGATTTACATTTTAAATGAGGATAAAAGAGGCAAGTAAAGATTTTCTTTATGGTATAAATGCTACATATACTGTTTAAAGGTACCTATGTTTTAGGAAATTTTAACTTACCTATATGAATATAGAATCCATCAAAGGATCCGGGCGATTGTGCGTATAGCCCAGACATAGCGTAACTGGGCACGAAAAACGCTAGCCACGTCAGCACTGCCGACCATAGTTCAACGAATTGCTGCAATCAAACGCATCATAAGTGCATAAGTCATAATCACGAAGCAAATAAACAGTATTACTGTACTATATTAAGTAAGTGTGTATTTGCTTTGTGGTCATAATAGTACGGAACAGAGGCAAAGATGACGTGCCCTTCATATATAGGTATAATAACTATGTTTTCTTTCTTCCTCACTTAGTACCTACGCAATGAGCCACGATTGCTCGGTGCCAACAAATACTTGAGTGTACCGATCTCAGCGCAGTTGTCATTCAACTTTTATACATACACATAATCATGTCCCCAGCAGGTGTAAGCAGAGACTAGAGATTTGCATTGCTTACGATCCTTTCATACCTCATTACATTTTTATACCTAGTGTGTTTTAAGTACATAAATCGGTATAGGTAATTAAATAATTCTTATTGTATTAAATAATTTGCGGACTATAAATTATAGTTGGTTACTTACATCAAACAATATAAAAACAGTCCTCGAATAGAGTCCTACGGCGATATCCCTCTCTACGTGATGCCGCATAGAACTTGCTTCTCTAGCACTGAGCCACAGCAGTAGCGGCCATACTGACAAGCACATCACTGAGTAGTGATAGCCTATTCTGTCGTTTTGGGTTAGCTGTGAACAATATTTGTTTGTATTTGAATTCTGGTGGTTTTAGATAGCTTGAAACAAAATCTAATACTAAAACCAGGTTTTCAACCTAGCTGAAGGCATCTAAATTCTTACAGTACCTGTTGGTACAAAATAATACTTTACCACTACGACTACAGATGAAATAAACGAGTACAAAATGCATTTTGAGGAAATGATGAGTTTCTTGCCGGTTCTTCCAATTCTCAGAGTCAACTACTTATTCTTAGCAACAATTTTAAAATAATAGGTACTGAACCAATGTTTTTTTGTTCTTAATATTTCGTCCGTTAGTCAAAGTGAGTTTAACTTTAGTCAATTTAAATAGGTAATAATTTACCTACCTTAGCATCAGTGGCGGGTAGGTCCCAGAATATCGTGCCAGTGACAATGGACATAATAGCGGCTATGAGGACGCGAGTGATCACGTTGGATAATGTAGTCATTAGTGTGAAAACTAGACTCTTTCTGAAAACAAAAAAAAACGATTGCTACATTATCAGGCCAATGTAAAATATATTTTTGCCAGCCCTATTGAGCAATGGGCTTCTCTTCATTTAAAATTAAAATAGACTATTCATTATTTTACACACGCCCCTACACGCTAACGCTTCAATTATGCCCAACGACTATTTAACACACCTTGTATTGCTCGGCTTGTATATATACTGTATTGCTTTGCTTGTATCCTTACTGTATTGCTGGGCTTGTATACTTACTGTATTGCTGGGCTTGTATGTTTACTGTATTGCTCGGCTTGTGTGCTTACTGTATTGCTCGGCTTGTATACTTTACTATATTGCTTGGCTTGTATGCTTACTGTATTGCTTGGCTTGTAAGCTTACTTTATTGCTCGGCTTGTATGCTTACTTTATTGCTCGGCTTGTATGCTTACTGTATTTCTCGGCTGGTATGCTTACTGTATTGCTGGGCTTGTACATTTACTGTATTGCTGGGCTTGTATGCTTACTGTACCTAATGCTAATTATGCAAACTTAATGTTGTAAGCGTCTTCCTTATATACTCCTATATCAATAGTGAGGGTACTCATATCTACTTACTCAATGAGCGCAAACACTTGCACAGCCACTCCTGGCGCGGCGCCGGCGTCGGGCGCGGGCAGCGGCACGGGCGGCGGCGGGTCGGGCGGCGCGTGCGCGGCCGCGAACACGCCCGCCAACGCCTCGATGCGACCCGACGACTCTAGCATTGCTGCTGCTGATAGATCGTCCAGCGTTACCAAGTCCACTGGGGATAGGGTATGTTAACAGTTTATTTATTTATATACCTAACGTGATTATTAATAGTATGATTGAGAAACGAAAACGTTCAGTCACATGTATTGTTTTCCCTAGAGACTACAACACAAGGTGTTTCAAAAAGGGCGTGAATTACCACTAACTATGACTTGGGCAGTATGCTAGCCTTACAATCTTATTTAACTAAGTACATTAAAAGTACATACAGTATTTTATATAACAACTAGCTGTTCCCCGCGGCTTCGCCCCGCGTGAGACTCGGTTATATCGCGCCCAAAAGTAGCCTATGTTTGACCTCAGGTCGTTAACTACATCCCTACCAAATTTCATTACAATCGGTCCAGCAGTTTAGCCGTGAAGAGGTGACAGACAGACAGACAGACAGACTTTCGCATTTATAATATTAGTATGGATTCAAGACATTTTGCTACTTGCTCATAACACTTTAATGACGTCAAAATGAGTTGGCTCTGTTGATTAGTACTGGGTACTCTGCTACTATTTAACAACAAAAACATTGCCTCAAATGAAGACAAATGTTTTACTTACGATAGTAATCCGATGGGTTCTTAAAAGCAGGACAGGGATAGTCGATCGACGCAAAATATGGCAACATGTCTCTTCTATACCCGCTGAACATTGTCCTACCGGCTGATATTAAAACAACCTAAAAAAGAAATAAATTGAATATGAAGTTGTGTCTCTGTCGCATAATAAATTGCGCGAATGAACTTTTTGCGGTTTTTTTATATACCTTAGGTGAATCACATCTTAGTATTTAGCAGGCACTTTAAATATTCAGATTCCCAAAATTACTACTCTCTACTTAGGTCGTAGTGTAATTAAATTTTCTTTCGAATTACCAATTTTATTTTTATCACCCCAAACACCAAAACCCGAGTACTTAGTTACGTTTTGGATGTGTTATATTGTTCCCTACTCCAGTAGCCGAGGGATTAAATTACCTCTATAAAAAGGATACCTAATTATAATGAAAGTTTCTATGGCAAATTTTTGATTTCTCACCTTAGTTAACATCGCAAAAATTTCATAAGTCGGTGGATGCAATGATATTATAACCACTCTTCCAGTGCTCGCCCAGTTCCTAAGGTATTCCACTAAGAAGAATGTGTCGAAAATGTCCATTTCCTTCGTAGGCTGGTCCAGAATCAACACAGCCATGTCCAGTAGTAACTGACACGCTACGTTGAGTCTTCGGACCTCTGAACGGGTGAGTCGCCCCACTATTGTGTCTCGAACTTGCTCGAGACCTAATTCTTCTATTAATAAATTAATCTGCAAAGGAAAAATATCATAATTATCATAAGGCTCGTCATTTCCCTATTTGGAGTCTGTTTATATCGGCTGCTGAACAAGTATGTCAAATCGTTTATTTTTGTGTAGGTATCACATGTCTTCTACATTTGTCTCAGATGCACCATCCCTCTACTTTCATCTAGCTTTATGTGGATCTTTCGTTCAGTCAGATAATTGACTTCCCGTCGCGTAGCATGGCCCTTTATACATGGCCATACCAGGTTTAACAATGGCTACTGAAACTTTGAACAAAGACATGGTTGATTCAACATTGTTTATAAGAAAAGGATATTATCGGTATGCTTACCCTATCTCTATCGTCCATCTTAACTTGGTTGTGGTTAGTCCTCGGCCTCCGCAAAGCAGCGTGGAACCGCAGAGTGTGTTCCACAGTCATGGAGGGACACAACGACGTGTCTTTCCGGACGTACGCAGCTACTTTACGAAGTGTCGACGAAGCTACTGGCTGGCCGTTTAAAACTATATCTCCAGTTAATTTCTAAATATATTTAAAAAAAAACTTTATTAAAATTAACGAAGACAAAGTCACATGTAAAAGACTTAAGATAAAGACACCTTTAATAATATCGACATGGAGTATATGGTTTCAAGTTTTAAGCTCAATTTATAAGCAGTGATTCTACTGTTTTTGTATATGTGAAAACTGACTATAATGAGGGGATATTCTTTGTCTTTTCTTTTTACTCTTTGTTTTGTGTCGAATGGTTTCTCCTGTACCTTCTTTAGAATTATCTTTCTTTCAGAAAGTTTTTAGGCATATAACGCGTATATTTGTGCATTGTGTTTGCTATACGGGTCATACTTGTTCTAGAGCAACTGGATGTCAAGTTTCATTTGCTAGTATATATTAATAACTAAGTAATATGATCAATCCTAACAGGTAACCGTACCAAAGAAAACTAGCTTATCGTCCTAGTCAGAGAAAACCATGGTCAATTTTTTATATAAACGTCGAACTCACCTTTCTGACACCAGCTAAAACATCCAAAAGTCCCGTAGCTTCGTGCTGTGATGTAGCTAGAACAGCTAATATTTCTCCAGATTTCACTTCAAAACTCAGGCCAGAAACTAAAAGAGTTGATTTGTTTTCGGGTGAAGTGATTTCTAAACTGTTAACCTGCAAAAATGGGATAGATTATTTACTAGTAGATACTCTATATTAAGTCGCATAATAAAATGACTATATCAATTTTTGTTCATTTTAGTTGACCAGTAACGTTGCCACTTCAACTGTTTCACAATTTACCCCTCAATTAAGGGGCGGTTTCAAACAGACTAGTTCAATTTGTTTGCGCTGTTAAGTATTGCATCATTTACATGGTTTGAACTGGACATCAACTTTTTAACTTTGAAATCAGGCATTCCCCATTGTTGGTTATGGCTTTTCAGCTCAATCGTCATATCAACAGCCATTTTTTTATTTGTTACCAGTTTTAGCCTCGTTATACTATTATTAATACTGGTATCAAACTTACATAATAATTAGGATAAATGTAAGCGGAGTGTGTGTATCCATCCAAGTGGTCTCCCGGCCTCAGCGTGGAGTGTTTCCTGGAGTGCGCCACCGACATGTGACTGCCTGCTTTAGACATGCGGCCGCCGAGATGGGATGATGGCATTAAATAACTGGAACAATAAAACGAAGGTATAAAAGGTCTAACAATCGATAATTTCCGTTGTCCACCACTTCAATTGCCACCACTGGTGTTACCAGCAGAAGTCATGGGCCAATAATTTAACGTTTCTTCGGAAACAATAGAAATTACTGTACTTAAGTATATCTTTTCTGACAATATATAGTTTGAAAAGGAGTTTATGTTTTCGCTGTGATACGAACTTGAGAACTTATATTGCGAAAACAAACCGTTGAAATCCAGTTTATTTAATAGCATTACCTTTGATGGTCGTTATCAGGCACGAAGTCGGCAACACTGTTCCGTCTATTGTGGTAGTGTCTCGCCGGCCGAGCGTCAATGCCCAGTAAATTCGCTTCGCTGACAGACTTGTGACGACTACTGGTCCATTCCCCGCCTCCACGGATGCCGGCTTGTTGCATTGCTACAAGGGGGACGCCTGTGCTAGCCTGTTGAAGAATTGATTATAAAGTGACACGTGGTCTGATGAAACATACCGTTGTGGGAAGAACTTTCGATACATGCTACTAGTAAATGGAATGAAAAAGGCCATATAAATTCAAAAGCCATATAGATTAGATGAGGATTTGATTTTACCATTCTAAATCAAATAAAGTAAAATGCTAGATGCAGTTAAACAGGTTATGTTACTAACTTAAACCCCTTGGTTAATACCTGATATGAATTGTGAAGGTTCTGCATTCTGAAGTCAGGATCAGAGCGGTATTTGCGACTGTGCTTGTAGTTGGTTGTGGTCTCGTTGTCTGAACTGTCGTACCCTGAAGATGTCTCGCGCACGCCTCTACTTTGTCTGTGAATCCTAGTAATATGTAAAAAAGCTTCATCACCTTCAAAAAGACTTGAATTTAAATGTGTTTTTGACACTGTACCAATTAATCATGCACTATGAGTTATCTCAATGATAACAATGGGGAGACAAAATACACTTGGACTAATTATTAGTTTTGAATCAGAGTATGGAAAGATTCACAGAAAATGTGCCTAACTTATCTCCAGATGAGAGAGGAAACTATGAAAAAGCTGTTTACAAGATTTTCAGTAGTAAGTAACAAATACTAAAACATTCGGCGAATTAACTTGTTTCTTTATTTCTCTACTAAATAATTTTTCGTGTCTGGTGGAGGATTTCCTCTTTTATTATCTTTACCTTTGCACTGGTTTCATGCCACTTCCAATGGAAGTCTTGGGCTTGGGAGTGCCAGATCGCTGTGAGCCGTTGTGGTTCGGTGGGAAGACGCGTGGTAGACCGAACTTCAGGTAGGTGTACATGTTCGAACCGAGAGCCGATCTGGAAATAAATGGGAACATAAGGATATGACAATGGGTATAGATAGACAGTACAAATTGAAATTCTATTTTCTCTGCATGAGGTTAGCTCAATTGTTTATAAAGCTTATGGACTGCACTGTATGTTTTGGTTTGATATTCATCTTTCGTTGGAAGTCGGGTTAATTCTTTAATTATGGAAGTAAACACGATTATGGAACAAAATACTAGAGTCAAGGCATGTACAATGAGATTTTGTATGGAATTTATTAGTTATCTTGCTATCCGGCAGCGGCACGGCACTTAAGGGATTTGGAATACAAAATTGCTGAAACCGCAAAACAAAAAAGGATATCCTAAAAAGAAAAGAAGTCAAAGGAATTTGAGTTATCATCAGACTCATCTTATTAATGTGTGTGTGAGTAAGGTTAGACAATATAATACTTTAAATTTTATAAAAATCATTTTTGAAGAAATGTCCTAAAAGAGTCCTGTTGTGACATGATACAAAAAAGAGCAATAGGTAAATTAAAGCCAAAGCCTTTGCAACTTACTTGGGTCCATATCGAGGGTGGGATAAAATGGACTGAACCGTGGTATCTCGCAGTTGAAAGTTGCCGTACGGTAGAGGACTCTTGTCGGTGCTGCCCAGTGCGCTGTCGGTGAAGTCGGAGTTCAGATTTTGCCTGTAAAAAAAACGTGATTATAATAAGGTCTTCCGCCAAAGCAAAAGTCGATTTTAAGTAATTTTATCACTTATGGCTCAATTTATGAGTCAATCACGTCATGTTCAAGTTTTTTTAATAGTTTTTGAGTTATGAGGTGGTCAGTGTCTCCTAATTACTAATGTAATATTACACACGGTGCTGCCGCAAGTTATCTTGGCTTGACATGCTACCGCCTGCCTTGACATGCCTCTTCGCTCTTTTTACATATATTGAATGCATTACATCCTAAATAAGTACATATTTATTTGCTTTACTAACCTGTTGAAATAAAAAAAACAAACAAATTCGTATCATATACGGTAAAATTCATGCATTTTAATCTAATATATGGGCTTGTGTTAAGTTTTATTTATAGAGGCCATTATTTCACATCACAACACAAATATTTTCACCAGTCGCGCCGGGGGCTTTGTTTAACACTGTGTCAATTTGCACTGTGAGCATGAGATCACGGTGACACACATGACGTCACTCGTGCCTATAGGGACACCACGCGTGAAGGTCTGCTCTGGAAATGCAACTTTTTGAGGACATCAGAGTGGCTGAATATCTGCCTGATTGACGTTAACTCTCGTTGAGAATGCCACTGTTTCGTATAATTGTGAAGATAAACCGCGTGTAGCTGATGCTTAGCTTCTACATAAATTTGAGATACAACCGGGGGGAAACGCTATGATATGAAAGAGAAAGCTGACTTAAAACGCCTGTGTTCGCAATCTTATTCCCATTTCATTAAATGGGAATAAGATTAGTGTCAGGTTAAGAGCATTTTTTAAATCACAGAATAGGTAATTAAATTTTAACTGTATTTGCTGAGATTCTTGAGAATTCTTAATTTAATAACCTGTACAAATAAGGCGTTATTTTCCTGTGGACAATCATGGTCAACTATTATCAAACAGAAAATAGTTTGAACGCGAAAAATGTTACTTCTTGTTGTAAAACATTCTTCTTTTTGCCTTTTCACTATACGCAGTTTAATTGGGACTAGGAATAAAAATTAGCGGATATTCTTGATATTTTCGAAAACTTTACTTCAAATCTAGGGTTATCCCTAACATCCACAACACTTTGAAAACGGTTCGACTTCAGGTGGTCGGCGGGTATCCTCAAGGTTTCTTGTGTCCTCTTGCATGGCCATCGCCTTGCAAATCATATGGTCTTCATTGCATCCTAATTTCTGACGCCTCATGGGCCCGTGCTAACGCGTCCATCGCTAAATGTTTATTTTTACTCGTATTTACCTACCTGTAAATCGACCAAGCATGAAGATCCTCTGAGTGCATGCCGCGGGGGTCGTGCATCATAGGGTTGGAGGGTACGGAGTAGCGGCGCTCCCCTCCCAGCCCCAGCGCTGACTGCGACATCTTGGCTGTCTGCTATACTTTTGTAGTACCCTGGAAATATTAGGAGTAACGTTGCTATAATTTTATGCTTTTGTATTAACTGGAAAAGACTACCGACGAGAGCACAGCTCATAAATATAGATATTTTTGATATAAATTGGAATCTGATATTATTTTTTAATTTGTTTTTAATAGAAATGGCTTTGGGTTAATACTCCTGTGGTAATTTTCTCTTTACATAACTTTATTTTCCAAAAAGATCCTCTTAAAAGTCCGTGTTTCGACCATTTTTTTACCCATTCTATCCCAAAAGAAATACAAATAATAGTGAACAATCGGATTAAAATGTATCAAAAATATGGTTTGAGGGTACAAATATAAACTGATTGCGCGGAAATGGCATGCTAAAATTATTACAAGAGCTACGATGAGCATTTAAATCCTACGCGAGTTGCATGTACCCGGGCCAAATGCTTTATTGCCAAATTTATTAAGTATTATCTATAATATAGGCCTTCTCTAAGGCTTTACAATTTCCTTAATATATGTGTTAGCGCCCGGTAACATCACGTGACAGGTATCGCCCCACTACAGGTAAACCCCTCTTGGCAGTAGTAGTGTCGGGGTGAGTATGAGTGTAACGCTCTCTTCTCCTTGGGTTCGCCGAGCGGTGCAGACGTGTATTGTGCTCTAGTGATTTAACATGGCCTTTATTAGTATTTGATAGTGATATGATATTGCTGTTGATAATTTTAATATGTGTTCAAATGTAACTGTAGTTTAGCATAGGTAGGCACGGACGAGGGATTGGTACGTTTCAGGCTGGATCCCAGTGATAGGAGCGGGGTTGGTGCTCCTATCTTTACCGTGATTAGTGCCAAAGCTTAGACACGAATGGGTAATTCGGTCGGATAGCTAATATATGTATGTAAAAAAATCTCACAACATTTTTTATTACGCGTATAATGTAGGTCTTACGCCGACACTGCTTAAACATAGGTATACTTCAGGAAAAGTGAAAGAATTAACATACCTGTGTCATCCTACGACTAGATAAGGCATCTTTTCCAACCGGTATATCATGATTCAGTATGTGAGCTCCTCATTCATCTGTAACAATGGAAAATATGGCTTTATTCAAATCACTATTGCAATATTTTTGCCTATTATTAAAGTAATAAATGATGCTTTATATAGGTATCTTTTGTTAAGCTAAGCATTATGTAAAAAAAAAAAAATCTTTCTGAAAAGACAAATATGATTACGGCCCACCTCATTAGAAGTGGTTACTGGTACCATGGTATAGCATCAATTTCTACCCTAATACACTAATACCCGTGCTAATTTAAACCGTACAATGAAACATTACTTATTTCATTACAAACAAAGAACTAATTATGTCTATGAATAAGTAATAAGAGAGCAATTATATGTTAGAGAAAATTATGCCGCATGACACACTGAGGCGTTGGAAATGTCTGGCATGCGATGTCGGAAGCAGGTACAATGGCGTATCCCACGGTTGCTAATGGCGGAGTTACAATCATGAGGTCTAGTTCAAGTCTGTTTGAACATGATGGCATATAAGAAGGTAGGGTAAGTTCCTACCTTATTGGGTATTTTTACATACCCGGTGTTTAAAACATTTATGGAGAATTGGATTCACTATCTTCGTCGGATGTCGTAGTAATTTGCTGACAAGAGGTCTAAAGTTCCTTGTGTCTCTCGCATTTCCAACCCAATGAGAGTTGATGTAAGAGGTGGGCGCTTATAAAAATATAAAATAAATGCCATTAGTACCCAAGTACCTCACGGCGCGAAAACGGTCCAAAACCTAACGACTTGAGATGCCACAACACAAGGATAGGTTGATGGTACTGAATGACGAATGAGGGGGCAAAAATTCCTCATGCAGGTTCTTTAGAGTAGAACATAAAAAACAAATTTAACTTCCTAAATGATGATGATGATGATCTAATTAAGTTACCAAAAAACTTATTAGCAAACAAGCAAAACGATTTTCACCTCATTACCAACCATAACAATACCAGTAAACCTCATAACTCAATTAAACAAATGCTCGGTGACATATGTTTTGCAACAATGAGATGGTGCGATTGGCCCGGATTGCCTAGTCGCGCTCACGTCCGGCTATCGTGACGCAACGTGTGGCGCGGCCTTTTTTTTTGCATCCGACGAGTCTAGACTCAATGTCGATTATAGCGTGTTAATCATTCATTCATATAGCGCGGATTACAAGGTCAATTCACTCTTTACACCCTTGCATCGAAGCTTTTTCCAAAACACCCCTTGGCTTCTGATGTCGTTCCTTATTAACGACCACCAGATGGCAGCAACGCTTAGTGCGATTTTCATAGCACAAAATCACAATCATGTGATTAAAGAAATGTCCTTAGAGTCACATATTTTGATAAAAGTGTAGAGTTTATAAAGTTTGGCCTTGTAGAGCTAGAAGCTTGGCTCTACATGAGATCTGATTACTTTTTGACAATGCAGTAATATAGTCTTGTCTTGGCAACATTTTATATTTTAAGTTAGCCGATGTGAAATAAGTTAGGATATGATCTGTGATATAGAAGATACTATGGACTATATTTTGAACGAGATTCCTTATCATACCGTCCCTATAATAAGTAGATCGCGAAGTTGCCTTAAATCGTCTCCAAACCCTTTCATCTTCTATCAAATTTACCTCTACACTCATTGCGCAAGTATCAGCTCTTGAGCTGAGTCACAAACATGAGTTTCTTAACAACATGTCCTATCAAACCGGTAGTCTTGCGATTACTTCAATTAAATGCATGGTTTATTGTTTAAGTGCCTTCTGGAAGCCGCTGGTAGACCCTCACCTCAATAAACCAGCTCTACAGGTTCTTCGCATGTCTCATTATCATAGTTGCGCAATTATCGGATGTATTGCAGCTTTGTCATTGCTAATTGAATATACTTATCTAGGTTCTATGCGTTTTGCGTAGATATTAACTTGTCGCATATTTTACGCGAAAAGTATTTCACATGCTGTTTCCAAATAATCAAAGACTGTTTCATCTAATCCAAGATACCCTTTGTATCTTGGAACTTTATATGAGTTGTTAAACATGTATGTATGTATGTCATGTTTAGCGGGAGCAAAGGCATTTGCCTCAACCTACAAACAATATCATTACAAACATTCCAGACCCAAGTCACTCTTGGAAGATACCCCTAGGGGTATCTAGTGACTTGGGACTGGAATTAAACATGGATTCGCGGCTCCGACGATGCCTTTTTGTAGGTGTAGGTACTTTAAACGTTGTAACTTTGCAAGCACGATTTAGTTCTCAATGTTTGCAATTCTGTGATATAACAGAATAGAATAGAGCAAGTATCGCTATAGTTTATCCTGTTGTCGCTATTGTTGTGTGGATAAACCGTAGAAACTTTGCAAGCGCAATTTTGTCTTCAATGTGAATCTACTTTTAATCATTACAGAAAAGAATAATCGCTTTAGTTTGTTTATTGATAGTGTGTAGATTTCATTTGATATTGAAAGATGCCGCCTCATACTGAATACATATAGTAAGCTAAGAGTAGGGTCGATCGATTTGGAATTCCAGTCAAGTGAGTCTGACACAAATCGCAGTGCGTGCGGTGGGCGATGCAGTATTGTATGCTAATGCTTGCAGAGCCTACACGATCGAGACGTGATGATGTGCCTACATGAAAGTTAAGGTCTTATCAACTTTGGCCAAGGATTAAGGCTTTGCAAGTAGAAACCGCCTGTCTGATGTGAACTTACATTTACTAGAGATGTGTAGCTATATTTAAAGTCATAAATGGTACGTGGTATTACGAATATTTCAGCTAGATGTACCCTTTTCTCACCTATGAGTATTTCCTATTTGGCAACAGTATTATTTTAGAAACTTTTTTTTTTATCGAATTAGGAAGTTCCCAAACGCCTTCCTAATTCTATGTTCTTTTTTTACCTTTTCTTTTGAACTTTTGTGTTTAGTCTCATTGATTCCACTGTCAATTTAAGTAATAAGTATAAACAATTAACAACTAATTGTGATTTAAATAAACAAAACAAAACTTTGGAAACTAACCCCAAAGAGCATGACACAGAAGTCAGGAGTGTTATATAGGAAATGCTATTTAATTAAATACTTTCAAATCATGTTAATTAAACAAGTATGATTACATCAATAACATGGCTATAATCAGACGTGTTACAATTTCTTTCGAATGCCATCTCATTATTTTTAATGGCCATCTCTGTATCATTATCGTAACGTAATGGACTTTTCATAGCGACCATTAATCTAAGGAGAACGACCGTCTAGTTATTTAAACTTCTAATAGATTCGATCTGTATCATACTTTGCAAACTTTTATGCTAAGACATAAAAGTTTTTCGATAGAAAAGTACTTGAATTCTATAAAGATTAGTAAACCTAGATGTGTAAACTCAGATCTTCTGTAGGTATAAGAAAGTAAAACACAAAATAAATAGGTACCTATAACTAAGTATATTAAATTTCATGGTATTGTCTGCGTCGGGCTTTATATATCGCGATAATAAGTATCCTGTTATCAGAGGTAAGAAAAATATAAAAATGTTGAAACTGTCAGTTACTTTTGCTCTTAAAATATGTGTTTAAAAATATAAATAGTTTAAAGACTTATTTTTTAATCTTATTTGCACAAAGCACATGTAGCACATGTTTTATCGCAAAAAAAACGGACTCTACCCTCGATTATGTGTGATACGAATTTTTCCAAAACGTTCATACTTAGTAGTTATTAAACACGTATTAAATAGTAATTATACGTATCAAATAACAAAGACTTTATTTACATATTTTATATTATTTGCACAAAGTACATATTTTATCGCAAATTTTTATCTACCCTCGATTCTGTGTAATACGAATTTTCCAAAATATTAATAGTCGTTTTTATACATAGATTAAAGTGCCTGGGTAGAGACCGCGTGCGATTTCCTAATGTTTTTAAAATACCAAACAAGTATTCATTCTGTCGTGTCCAATATATCCTTCAAATATAATTCTAACTCTAAGCTGATAACAAGCTAAACCTTGTTACATGAGCGCTAAACGTTTTATATATTTAATGTTATAACAAGTTAGGTATTATGTCAATGACGATTCTGTCTTAAATTTAATATAGTATATAGCTGAATTATATTATCCCTACTTACGATTTTATAATATTTTTTATTACAACAATGTTACAGGACATAAGTATAACCGAATACAAAACATTTGAAGTACTTTGTTAGTTACGAGTATATTTTATTTAAAAGCACTCATTACCCAAGTGATGTACTTAATCATATAGCTCTGCTATAAATTTTAAAGTGAAGAACGGAACTAACCGCTTACAATAACAGTATATATCGTATGGCTCCAGATAACACAATTCACATAGGCATTCATAAAGTACCCCACAGATTATATATTTAATAAGTAAGTATATACCATGAATAATATGTTCTTTAAGTCTGATAAGGAAACGGTTTTGTGAAATCTAATTAAACACCAATGTGCACTTAAATCTAATCTTTTTGTTTTGTATTTATTATTCTCATAAATTGTTGCAATCTGTACAGGACCTTTTGAAAATTTCTCAGTCTGAGGTACTTATAGATTCTACCTAGTCATCATAGTAATAACTATCAAGAATTGGAGCTGCTATACATCATCTTTATATCATGTAGATTCTAGTTTACTTTTAGGTTATCCTCTATTACTTTTGGATTAAGATTATTGCTTAGGTATACTTACTTACACACGCTTGACTACACACCAACTTAAAACATGATCTAAGTTCTTTGAATACATCTGCCGTCAACTAATAGCAGAACGCACTTTGTACCTAATTCTAATGTTTAAGATTGTTCACATTGTAACCGGTGGGAATCTAACAACAAATAAGCAGGTGGATACTACAGTGTAGCCTAAGGCTCGCCAGGGCTATTTTTACCCCGTAAGGCATGCGGACCTGGCGCCCAGGGGGCATCGACCCGGTCGTCGGCCCCTCTATTGTGTTGTATGGACCCTTGCAGAATGGTCCTTTGAGAAGGAAGAGATGAAGCCACCATTGTAAAAAGCTTTGGGATTTCATGAAAAAAAGCCGTCTAGAGCCATTGTGAATGGAATTTAGCAGGTGTTAATATATTTTTATATATTTATCTATATCTATACTTCTATGTCTTGTCTATACTATATGGATCTACTAACATGATTTCCACAGTTCTTTCTGCATATGATAATTTGATTCTTGGGGTAGGTTGCATATAATGCATGATCACCACGGACGGGGAAAATCTATTGTTCACATACCTTCTTTAAAATATAAACATAAAAAAACATTATACAATAAAATTTTCCTCAATTCGTCGAAATCTCTTTTACAGATCAGAACTGATTCTCCTTAATTAATAGTAATGTCTATAGATTAATTTATTATCAGATAATACATTTTTTTATTATTTATTTTCATTTCAATTTCTCCTATTGTTCATGTCATCTACTGCTGGACACTGTCTGAGTGTCCGAGTACTCTATATCCACTCAGGGACTCGGTTCATAAAATACTATATTTTTATAGATATGTTTTTAAGATTAGCTGAATAAAATAAACACTTGACTGATCCCCATTATCATAAACAAGTATGCAATATATAAACGAAGAAAGTTCTTGCGTCACCTTTCTACAGCGAAATACTTGTATCACTCAAGCTAAAGTAGTAAACATGAGTCAAACTTTCGATCAAGTGATATGTTTCTGTGTAAACGACATCCGTATTCAACCTGAGTATAGACTTTCACAAGATGAACTGAATATTGTAGGTAGTTTATTAAGAATAAAATAATAGTTTTGCCATGATTTTAGCGCGATATATCTTCAAAATCACGCCAAAATATAACTACAGATGGCAAGCACATTGATCCCGTGGAAAGCAATCTAGAGTCCTGTACCCCTAGTATGACATATTATAAACGCAGACGCTAGCGACTGCGTTAGGATTTTGTATGGAATTTCTTAGTTCTCTACTATCAGGCAGGGGCATTGCACAGTTTTGTCATACAAAATAGCTAACGCATATTTCCATTTTGAAGCTTTGGTAAGCTGAACCCTCAAAATAATCACACGAAAAAAACAGAAATATTATATCCAGTTTTAAATTAAAGAACTGATACTAGCTGCCTCGACTCGGTTATATTGCGCCCAAATGTAGCCTAATGTTTGGCCCCTGGTCCTTAACTATATCCATACCAAATTTTATAAAAATCGATACGGCGGTTTAGCCCTGAACCTCAGATAGATAGACAGACTTTCCCATTTATAATATAAGTATGGATATGGAAGGAAGTATGGATTTTACTGAAATTACGTTGTAGGAAAATCCTCAAAATGCTTCATCATTTTATACCAGATAAATGATTGATTGATTTAATTAAGTACACATGTTTTATGATGTGTAAATCATCATTACGATTGCACCGATACGCATAATGTAAATGGGTATCCGTTCAATCTGTTAATTATTTTTAATTAACGCCATCATTTTGTTCAGTTAGTGTAACACAGTAGTTTAAACTAACATCTCACGGAGTAGGGTTTTCATCGAAGGTAACTATTAATTATTTGCTTACTTAAGCACTTGTAGGCGTGAACTGTAAAAGGTATTGGTAAAATCGTTGTACAAAATTAATTTACGTGGGTCTCAATGTCACGCCAATTATTTTGAGTCACTATTGCAATGGCAACATATAGAAAGGTCTACTTATGTGAAATTGCATTAATTTGAATTCACAATAATAAATACAATGAACTTTCAATAATAATGAACTTGTACCAACCTACTTACTAAGATTAGAACCCATAATTTGGTCTTGAACTTGAACTATGAAATCTATTGATCTACGAGTAGTTGTAACTTAAACTGATATCATAAACTCTGACTAGGTTGTCAGTTGGAATAATAACATTGAGCTAATAATACGATTAATAAATAAAAAAAATTATTTTATCAAAATTGGAAATGTGAATATGAGAAAAATACAAAAGAAAAACTATTTAAAAACTTATTCCAAAAAAGGGCGTCATAACAGTCATCTTTTCACAGATAAATTGATTGATTAATTTTAATATCTGAAAATGGCAACATAATAAATAAATAAATATATAGGGACAAATCACACAGATTGAGTTAGCCCCAAAATAAGTTCGAGACTTGTGTTATGGGATACTAACTCAACGATACTATATTTTATAACAAATACTTATATAGATAAAAATCCAAGACCCAGGTCCATTAGAAAAAGATCATTTTTCATCTTGACCTGACCGGGGATCGAACCGGGGACCTCCTGAGTAGCGGTCAGGCATGTTAACCATTACGCCACGGAAGTCGTCAACATAATATTCATTAAATCTTAATTATGGACTGATGACGAAGTAATAACAACGTTACCTATTTCTTTGTTAGCGGCAATATTATAGTGCTTGGTCAGTCACCCGACTGGCCGGATAGAAAATTATAGGAAATTAAAACTACATCATTGATAGTTGAAACACTTGGGTTGCATTGCAACAGTGATTTACGAACGGCATACGGGGACACAGTATGTCGTGTTATTTAATAGTTTTAATGTAAGTATATGTTGTAATGCATCTTAAGTCAAAAACTCGTGACTCTACATGACACACCGTGCTGAAAGTGGCATCAGTAGCACAGAATATATACAGCCTTTTCCTAATCTCTTTACAAAATTTTATGTAAATCGTTCGAGTAGTTTAATTAGAATTTTTCAAGTTACTTTGATGTTTATTTGTTTCGTGAAATTCATTTTTATCGTGTAGGTCATTTAACTCTTTCTTGTGTCATCGAGTCGACTTATCAGGCTTTGACGTTAGAACCACGACATCCACAGTCAAACGAGGCAGAGGCTTCGACAACGAACGCAAGTCGATTTTGGATTATTTGGGAAAGAAGAAACTAAACTTTTAAAAAATAAACCAAATGTACCTAAATCCATAAAAGCATTAATCCCTCTTTCACAAAAAATATGCTGCAACGTACAATCAAAACTAAATTTACCTTAGTTCAATTCGTGTCAAGGCTCCGAAGCACAGATTAATATTGTCAGCAAGACAACAGCCTTCGACAAATCATTACATACGAACACTGATGTCAAGTAATTCGTACTTAATACCCTTATTTAAAAGGTTGAATTTTTGAATATTGTAGTTTTGGCAAATAAGCAGGACTTTGTTAACACAGTGACGTTGTTAAAACTACAAAATAATATTTTCGACTTGAAATGCTGTCCCATAAATCACTTTATTGCGGATACGAAGAGTTCAAATCCACCAGAATCCCGGTGTTCCTTTAGCTTGGTGTGGAAATTCCTGAGGCTGCCAGGTACCTACGAAAGGGAGACGCAAAGTCCCATACCGAATTTTGGCATGGGCATTTTGTTGGTTTTGGTCTGAAGTAAGGACGTAGGTAGGTGCAAAGAATTTGTTAATATGTGAAACTAACTCGCACTATGTTTCCTTGGCTTAGTCACGATCTCGACAGTGTTTAACGTTTTCACTTTCCGTACTTACACCATTGTTTACAAGTTACTAATTATGTAAAGGAGATGTTTACTGTTCTCTGCCTAACGTATGTTCACTGTTAAGTAAATGGAGACTAGCGAAAAGACACAATAAGGATCATTCATATCGTGTGGGTTACTTGATCAATTGACCCTGCGCTCTCTGGTATAATAAGGTGAACTGGATGTTCTATCACTGAAATCTGTGACACTCAAAATCGGTAAACCAAATCATTTATGTACTTCTAGTAAGAATTGGACTCGTAGTAAGGATAGGAAGTTTCTTCTTTTTTCCTTTTTGGGAAGGTTTTAATTTGGTCAGCGAAGTTCTTCCTCCTTATTCATATAATCTTTTTCTAAATAATTCTATATTTACCGTGAAAGAAAGAGCCAAAACGTATTTCAGTTTAAACAGGCTTAAAAAAGTTTAGGTATTACCTATTTATGAATTAGGGGGCTTATCTTAATCATCATTTTTTTAAAAGAGGATTTATTTTAAGAATTCAGTCACGAACCAACGGAAGAAGGTCTAACTATAGTGGTTTTCTTCATTCTCTAGATTCTTACAATACAACCATAAAATCGTTGTGTTGATTCTATATAAAAAAATAAGTCACGGAGAGTCATTATAATAGTAAAATGGTATATAAAACATTTTTTTTTTTAGTTTCCGCTTATACTCGTCACTCAGACCAAACCGCAGGCTAGTTGCGCAAACGCAAATATTATTCACGCACAGGGAATGTCGTTTTAGCTAGCCGGACGTGAGCGCAAACGACGTCGAATGTGATTGCACTAGGTTTTAGTATGTAGTTGTACCCGTCGCGGTTTCATCCGAGATTTGAAACTACTGGACATTGTACAGCAGCAGTTAAACCGACAAAAATTACGTTTAACTACATACTAATACTTATCCTATAATATAAATCCTATAATATAAAACGAGCAATATATAAATGTATTTGTGCTCGCGTTTTCGAAAACGGCTCAAACGATTTCTTTGAAATTTTAAACATAAGTTCTTACATTGTCAAAAAGATGAATCTAGCTAGGTTCCATGTCTGGGAAAATTCATTTTACCCATATTTTCACGCAAAAAGAGTTTTCTGCATAAAATGAGCGAAGCTCGGTCGCCCAGTGCCCCTAGTATGAGACTAGCGACTGCGTTAGCGATTTAGTATCGCAAACCTGTACAGCGCCCCTGGCGGATAGTAAGGCAACTAAGAAATTCCATACAAAATCTTAACGCAGACGCTAGCGACTGCGTTAAAAACTCATACTAGGGGCAGGTATCACTACATAGTATAAAATAAAGTCGCTTTCTCTGTCCCTATGTCCCTTTGTATGCTTAAATCTTTAAAACTACACAACGGATTTTAATGCGGTTTTTTTTAAATAGATAGAGTGATTCAAGAGGAAGGTTTTTATGTCCATGCGAAATGGGGCGGGTCGCTAGTTTATTTATACAAGACAAATTTTCGCTGTACGATTAAGCTACTGTCACGTCTAGAGCAATTCTTTTGTGGAAAAGACCTTAGTCTCTTTCTCATCGTGTTTTAAACCAACTTTAATAAGTTACTGTTACGGTTCATACCTACAATAAACCCCGAAAACAAAATTTGTAAATTTTAATTTAACCTTTCAAAATCCAAGTTTTGGTAAACTGAGTAAATATGTACTACACACATGAAAGTAGACCAATAATTAAGCCATGGACACAGATTGGTAGGCTACAGTAAGTAAAGTTCAACTTTGTGGTTAACCGAAAAACCGCGTAAAAAATTGATTGCTCTGTAATGGCTGTATGAACTGATTTCAACGCTTATGGATTTATTTATTTACGCTATTTTTTTTTGTAATTTTCGCTTTACTTTCCAACTACTACGGTACTTATTTGTTGTTCAACATTGATGTTCCAGTGTTCGAAGACAAAAAGTTAGGGACTAGCTATATCCAAAAACCTGGTATGCGATCAAGAAAGCTGAAAAGTAAGAAAATACTAACCATAGCTCTTCATTCTCTTGACTATGGTTTGCCTATCGTAAATTTCAGGATAAAAATGTATCCTCTAAGTATTTTTAGATATATACTGAGGTAGGTATTGGTGTAAATCTGAAAAATTAATGTACATCTTGTATTTTTTTTGTTATTTAATTAATAGCCATTTTGAGTTTCCGGTGAATATTTCAACAGTTATAAAATATGTGCAAGCGGACGGAAGTTCATTGTTTTTTAACATAAATAATTAGAAAAATATTGCAAGCACGAACAACGGCATAAAATACTAATGAATAATTATTTTCTAGAACATTAAGCGGACCCTGGGCATCAAAGCAATCGGCTGAGGAAGCAACCGGGAAAGCGCTAAGATGAGAGAGAGAATTATTTTCCAGATTAAACCGCCCTTAGTAACTTAGTATAGATAGTAGCTATTATTAATAAACTTTTCAAAACCTTTAAACCCATCTCTAGTAACTTGTATAAAACCAAAATTATTATGCTATGAGCATTTTAAGACCACATTGTGAATTTCATTGATGACCGGCCAAAGTACCGACTATATTTAATCAACCGGCTCCTTGGGCATTACCAAGGCTTTTGCTGTTAGAATCTGCGCCATCTATCTGATAGAAGTATTTGAGTACAAGAAAATTCACGTTTCTGTTTGTCGTTTTATTTGCCTTTTACAACATTCAAGGGAAGAGATCTATTCTAAAGTCATAACCCAAATTTCAAAAAGTTCCTTGCTGCAAAAATATATAGGAATTTACACAATATTTTTATTAAAAATAAAAATGACTCACCGTGCTTAGTCATTTTTATTAGGTACTTATTTTATGACTTTATGACTTAACCCAGAAAAGTATCTTTTTAGATAAAAACCTTTTGCCTTGGCTCAATAATGATGTACCTTTTGAATTAAATACGCTTTGTATTGTTAGATCTTAAGATACAAAGAAATTGTTAGATCGCATTGTCCAAGCCAAGATCAAATTGGATCTCAGCTGAAATTAAAAATGAACCATCTTTTATTTGTCAAGCTCAGAACCAATTCTAAGAAAGCAATCTTTAGGTGATATTATCTTTGCCTGCGGTAGTACGAGTATTTCTCAATCAGGGCCTGTGCCGTCCATACCTGTTACTCCAAGTACCGCACTTCCAAATACTGGGTCAGCCAGTTTTTTGCCCTCACCAAAACGGCAAGATAGCATGAGCATGACAAGGCTCAGTATGGACATATTGGACATGGTCATTTATGAGCAGGGTATAAATTATACAGACATTTATTTTTTCTTGTCTTTATCGGGGTATGATAATGACTTGGATTATTTATTCTTAAATAATCAAAGGATAATTGGCGAATGTATTGCACGTCTTCAAAAAATCCTTTAAATAGGGGATGCTAAAGTACATAAGTTTATTTTCAATATTTATCATTAAATAAGTGAGTTTTTATATCAATAAATAGAATTTTATATTCGATATATTTGTGTTAAACCGTTTTTGGCTTTAGTGTAGTACATTTTTTTTATTACAATATGTATTGTATCGCTGTTCGTTTTCCAATAAAAAAATAAAAATAATGAAACATGGTTTGCCTGCACATGGTGAGTGAGTGAGATTTAGAGTTGAACTATAATGTGCAAAATGTTTTTAATCCAAATAGGTGGTTCAAGGTACAAAGAATTATTTCTAAAAAATAATTATTTCTAAAAGTAAAGTAGTTATATGTACTTATGTACATATAATTACTTTACTTTTCACATAACTTTAAAGTTCAAGAATCCTAAAAACGTGAATACTTGTATCAACATTGCAATTGTAATTAGATTGGTGTGTAGATATGTTCGCTCATAGGTAAATCATTCAAGGAATGTGTATTTTTATGAAAATAATTACTTTCGTGATTTCCTTTAAGACATTGATCAATGTACAGCAGCGACGGTTCCTCATTACCCAAGTACACGCATTTGTTAACGTACATTTGAAAATATTAAATTATTATTTTATTATTTAGTTACAAAGATAATAATTTTATTAATACCTAATTTAATTTAATGGGGCCGGGTTGCTCTATATATATTAGGGATACAGGAAAACTAATGGAGGGTAACAAACGGTTTTGACAGTGATTGTGAGGTATTTGCCCAGCAGTGGGACAAATGAGACTAGTAAATGAATCTATGGTTTGCTGTATTCTGCTTTAGTTCAAAAAGTTGTTTGAAGGTAATAAATCATCATCATCATTATCATTTCAGCCGCAGGCTGTCCACTGCTGGACAAAGGACTCCCCCAAGGATTTCCAAAATGACCGGTTGGAAGCGGCCTGCATCCAGCGCCTGCCTGCGACCTTCCTTAGGTCATCTGGGTGTCCGATGCTGCGCTTACCGGTGCGTGATCCCTTTCGAGAAACTTTCTGCCCCATCGGCCATCGGTTCGTCGCGCTATGTGCCCTGCCCACTGCCACTTCAAAGAGCTAATCCGCTGGGCTATGTCAGCAACCTTTGTTCTCCTAAGGATCTCCTCATTTCTGATTCGGTCTCGTAGGGAAACACCGAGCAAATATAAGGTGAAATATGAAGGTAAATATAATAACCTTAATTAAGTAGGTGACTATAATACACGCTATCTAATTACGTTTGTATTAGTCCTTAGTCTTATAAATGATTAATTTTTACCCACTTTCGTCTTATCTATAAAAGGTGGACACAAATCAACTGCAAATATTTTAAGGGTAGATTCAGACCACAATACTGAACAACTTTTCCAAATGAACTTATGTCAAAATATGAAATTATTATTTTCACTCTCCATACTTAACCAGATCAGCTGATTCTCAATTTGTATAGGTCAAAAAGTTTTTTTCGTATTTCGATATAAGTTTATTTGGATAAGTTGTTCAGACTTCAGTTTAGTGGTCTGATCCTGCCCTTAAAATATTTGCAGTTGATCTGAATCCATCTTATATATCTGCTCAATTTCGTCTTATATAGATAAGTAATTTATTTTTATTCACTAAACTAGTTCGGAAGTGGCTACTACTACATCTTAAAAGATGGATATTACCTATACGTGTTAATCGTTCACTCGCTCCAATGAATCGATTCAGTTATAATCGATTATCATTAACGCAATTCGAGTAACATTACATTCTCACATTAGATAATGTGATCACGTATTGAATGGATAAATTGGATAATCGTTACTGAGATCACTAGCGCGATTACGAACTTTATGCTGCAGAACATATGGGTTTACTTAGAAGTAAAGTAAGCTATTTGTCTTTGGAAGATTCTTATTTCATAACTGTATGTGTCCGTTATATACCTTCTTAGATCCCAAAATAGTACACTATTATCAAACAGGCAGAACATCTATCACAATGTTAGTTTAATAATTTAAATATAAAATAATATATGCAACAGCTTTTTGGAAGTGGCAAGAGATTGTCCTGTATAGAGATGAGTGGTGAGGCTTTTGCCCAGCAGTGGAAAACAATAATGTATAAAAAAATATTGAATGTCTACGATTGCTGCTTAACTTACCTGGAGAACAGGCCCAGAGTTCTTCGTATGTGCTTCTGAAACAAACAAGATATATTTTTTTTTAAAGAATAATTTTTTTGTCTTGTACCAATCTGACGAATCCAAGAAACTGCCAAGTAGGCAATCTGTCCTATACAGAATCTGTCCTACACCAAATTTCATGAAATAAACCACCATAAATCACATTTCGTGGATTAAGTTTCAAATTTCACATTTTCCCGGTTGATTAAAATTCATTTTTTCGTATAATTGTGTATTTTTAAATCATACCTACATTGTTTTGTTCCAAAAGTTTGTCGATTGAAAGCATAGAATTAGAAAATCGCGCGCGGTATTATTTTTTTTATTCTATGACTGAAAATCTAAATACCTACCTATTTACAAAAACTTCGTTAGTAAGTTTGTACGTTTATTTTTCTGTTTTGTGAAAGCTAATAACAATTGTTTGCAACGGTCATGAACATGAACTTATGTCGCCACCAGTCCTCACGTACAATATGATTTTACGCGTATCCAGAATAGAGAAAAAAATTGAATACTCTTTCTTAATATAAACTGATAAGGTTGACAATTCGTTGGCTTTGTTCCATGCAATATCTGTCTACATTCATACAATACTTTCTTTCATTATCTTTGAGAAAGCATTACATGACGGTTAGATGTTGATATCCCTCGTAAAATAAATCTTTTATTTAACGATGGTCTAAGTAGTTTTCATTGAATCAACTTAATGTAAACGTAATCTTACAACATCATTTTCATGTAAAATATTGCCAAGACGAAACCAATGACTCGCACTGACAAAAAGTTATCAGATCTCATGTAGAGCCAAGCTTCTAACTCCACAAGCCCTAATCTACAAGGCCTTCACTATCACTACATAGTATATAAAACAAAGTCGCTTTCTCTGTCCCTATGTCCCTTTGTATGCTTAAATCTTTAAAACTACGCAACGGATTTTGATGCGGTTTTTTTAAATAGATAGAGTAATTCAAGAGGAAGGTTTTAATGCCCATGCGAAGCCGGGGCGGGTCGCTAGTACTTAATAAAATAGTCAATAAAAATAAATCAAAATTCATATTCTAAAATAATATTAAATTTAATGGCATTATGGTGATTGTGGTCAACAAATAAAAAACCAACTAGGTACCAAAAGTTATTTACTTACACATTCTTGTCTCATGAATAAGAAATAAAAAGCTATGTATTAGTAGTCAATAACTAATTGCGGTCACTCCAGTTCCGCTTACAATTAACCTATTTAAGAGTAGGTGACATTTTAGAAAAAATATAAACATTCTGTTATATACTTTATGTATCATTGCTCGAAAATTTCAATTATGGCGTTGCTAATATGGCTATGCTTATAATCACGATTATGCCAAGCTAATTACCTTGTAGACCGCAAATTTCCACGGTACAAACCAGTGATTTAATATGCCCTAGATAGAGATAATAAATAATGCTCTAAGTAAGCAAACTAGTCTCGATGGTCCGACGACTTATTAAGGTCGTAGGAAGACGCTGGATGCGGGTTGTATCGGTGAGATTCTAAATCTAATAAGAGTGACCTATGTCTAGCAATAGACGCTTTGTAGCTGATATGATCCATCAATCTTACAATACCAAGAGCAGCCCGTGAGCATTTATGCGTCTGCTCGGGTAAACTCACTCTTACCTATTTCTGCCGCTAAATAGCAGTGGTTATTACACTTGTTATATTGATTATACTTTATTGTGTTCTGGATCGATGGGTGAAAGAAGCAATGGGTGAAATTACCGCCTTTTACCCATCGCTCTTGGCCAAATATCTTAAGCTACAAGTATTAACAACCTAGTAATAATCGACATATTTATTCAATTACTAGCTGATCCGGCGAACTCCGTACTGCCTGAACGCACTTTTCCCACCATTTAAACCTTTCCTTAACTTCCACAAATATTTCAAGACCAAAATTAACCAAACCGAGACTAACGAATACGAATAGATGTACATACGGGATAAAATGGTTTTGGCATGTCAGACAAATGAAATGAAACTGACTTTCTAAGTATATTTCAAGAACCCGTCCCGCATAAATTCCAACAAACGCGCATTTCAAACTGGTTTCTAGGTTATTTATGTTATTATATTCTTCGTTTATGATTGTCGTATGTGGAATAATATACTTATTTGTCCTAAGTTTTTTTTTTTTGCTTTTGGAATAACCATAAGCTAGTTTTGATCTTTCTTTGAAACTTTGGAAGTATTATATCTTAACTACTTGCTAGGTCCTAAGTCCATATTCTGTTCTGCTTTTTCACCATTATCTCAGTGTTTTGCCTATGTATATGTCTTCAGAGTCCTGGGTTCGCTTAAAACCGATGCCTTAATTATTTAGGCTGTGTTTTAAGCCAACTCTACTTAGAGGAATTCTATTAATGCTAGTCTTCGCTACAGTTAGTCAGAAAGAGATATAAAAATTCAGATCCCTGTTGATGTCTCAGTTGTCGTTTACAACATTTGCAGGCAAAAAGGGAGTGGTCTATTCTTAGCTGCCCCACAGCCCGTTCTTCTTGTTCTGTATAATAAATACTTGTAAATATACCTACCTCTAAATATTAACCGCTTGTGTAAGTTGAAGTCCTTACCTGTCATCGTTATGAAACTTCGAAAGCAATCATACTAGGGCTATCCATCATATTATATGTATCTTTATCTATAGAAGCTCAGTCCACACCGCACCATTGTTTCATAACTCAGTATCGATGATTAAGAGATCTAAGACAAGACGTGGAACGAAACAGTCTGTTGTAGAAGCTAAACTGTCTTATGGGAACTATAGAATGTTTTCTTTGCTTGTATTTTAAAATCAATAAATAGAGATCATGAAAGTGAACAGCGATTACTAGGGAACATATAACAAAATATTAGGTATATTGCGACAAGGAGCAGTTCGGCGTTTTACAATCAGGTTAACTTTTTGTCTACTTCCATACAAAATTGATGATAACTTAATTTGTATGAAGTCGATTTTTTTTTCTGTGATTTCTGTTTCACTCGCCCATATTGCATATGTTACTCAGATTTAGTAAAAGAATTATTGAAATCGATCCAGTAATTCTTTTGTTGCTTCATTAAAAACAAAAAACAAACATAAAATCTTTCCTCTTTATAATATTATAAAGTTTGATGTAAAGTATGATACCTAAAACTAGGAAAAAGCACCTTTTATTTAAACCATAGATTGCGCAAACAATCTGAAAAAAAAAATGGTGTCCTGATTTTTGATAAATGGGCTCAGTTGCAGAGATTATATTATAGTACCAACAGATAGTTGCAATATTGGCTCTTAACTATCATTTATCCAATAACATAATTGGTAGTAACAGATTGCTCATTCGAGGGGAACAATAACGATGTTTATCGAAGCCTCAATGATTATCCGTGAGAAGGAAAACCTTTTCAGTTGCTTTAAGACGAGTAGGTCATGTGGTTTTTGGGATATCGTGTGAATCACATGTTCCATTGACCCTGAGCATCCTGGTGTCAAAGTATTTTGAAATATAACAGAATGGTAAATGGCACTTTAATTTACTACGGGACATGGATTTTTTTGGTAGAATGATTTTTGACCAATTTTATTCAAGAATGTTGAGTAAAATTGCCATAAATAATATTACTACACCAAAATTAACTAATCTATGAACAACAGGTTCACTAAAATGCTAAATCCTATTTAATCCCCATCAGGGACTTAAAAAAATCTGATGAATACTAATTATTATTTGGCCATGTAAATTGTAATTGTAAAAAAATCCACAAATTCTGCAGTAAATCCTGTCATCAACGAAAATTCCCTAAACAATAGCCTTTACACTAAAGGATTCGCCACTTTCTTATTTCTATAACCAGCCGTCTGTCTCGATCAGCCAGTTATTAAGCTAAAATGCCCCTTTAAATGGTTTATCATAAACAAGCAGGAAAGCGGACCCGGTAGTGTTCAACAGAAGTAGCAATCAGGATAGCGTCAAAATAAATAGAGAAGAGGATTATTATGCAAAAATGTGAAGATGACACAATTACCATGACCGTCGGTGAACTCGCGAACGCAATCACGATAACATCCCTCATCAAGTCCCACATCCGTAACATAACACCTGAGACGCAGTCATCTGGTGCGTGACCATGATCAGGGAAAAAAGAGATTATTCAAATTAAAGAATTATATAATATAATAATTTAAAAAAAATAAGTGCGTACTTAGCACAAATCGCGCAGATTGAGTTAGGTCAAAAGTAAGTTCGAGACTTGTGTTATGGGATACAATTAAGTAAATTATACTTTAGACTTTTCTATTTATTTTATATTTTTGAACTACACGTGAACGGGAATAGCTTAAGGTTTACAAAAATTCGATACTTAAAGTTATGGCTAGTACTTAGATATTTTATATGGTTTAATGATTTTCAACATTTTTTTTAACTATATGAGATAAATTAAGTTCCCTACGTACCTACAATATCTTCTTGTATCTGTCATCTCGGTAAATAACTGATGCAAAACACTAATTATGTTATTAAACTGTGAAATTAAATTGCTCAAAAGTCACACACACAGGTCTGAATTATATTATTCAACGCAAAACAAAATATAGTTTAGGTACTACAAAGTTCTGACCTGGCCATATTATTATATTTAAGGTAACACATTCTGCTTTGCATAGGTAATATACGCATACTAACAAGCATGTATTTTAGAACATTTTATTCATATTTAATAGTTCCACACTGTGCCCCTAGTATGAGTTTTTCTTAACGCAGACGCTAGCGACTGCGTTAGGATTTTGTATGGAATTTCTTAGTTGCCTTACTATCCGCCAGAGGCGCTGTACAGGTTTGCCATACTAAATCGCTAACGCAGTCGCTAGCGTCTGCGTTAAGAAAAACTCATACTAGGGGCACTGTTCTGGGAGAAAAAGAAAAACAAAAATGTGTCAGCTGCTTCTCTTCCCGCGCATTTTGTAATAGTTGACCGAGGGAATCGTGGAATGAGTCAACCATGACGTTGGCGCTAATCGTGTTCTAAGGTCTTATGACCCTAGGCTCTGTCTACCCCGTATTGGATAAAACGTGATTATATGTATGTATGTGTATTCATTTGCGTATGTTTCGCATAAGTAAGTACCCTTGTATTACTGTAATTAACTTTATCAGTTTTCATAGTTTACATTGTTTTACAATTACGAGCAATGAAGTGTTTTATTGGCTTCATATCCGGTAGCTCGTTGTTAGAACGGAACAGATAAGCAATTTGCCGAGCAAAACCGGGGCAAAAAGTGACACTGTTGTGCCGACCTCGTGGGAGACTGCGGTTTCTATGCACTATGGATGCAAAATAATGTAATTATAGAAGAATAACTTACTAACGTAAAAAACAAATCATCAATTTGCATTAGGCAAATTACCTATTATTTTCAAAAAATATGAGCATGGATGGCGTCCTAAGCCAAGAATATGACTAAATTATTTGATTTAATATATATAATTTACAAATACAATATTTATAAATTTTATTAAAATCCCGGGTTCGATCCCCGGTCAGGTCAAGATGAAAAATGATCTTTTTCTGATGGAAGACCCAGGGTCTTGGATGTTTATCTATATATGTATTTGTTATAAAATATATTATCGTTGAGTTAGTATCCCATAACACAAGTCTCGAACTTAGGTACTTTGGGGCTAACTCAATCTGTGTGATTTGTCCCTATATATTTCAATATTTATTTCATTTCTTCTTATATAGTTATCTGAAACTTGGAGATACCTAAATTCCCTTGTACGAGTATCTCATTCCATTAGGAGGTGATTGTCAGAGCGAAGAGGCTTACCAAATACCAAAGTTGCTTGTTCGATACCTTTCTCTCACATTTTTCTACCGCCAAACAGTTCAAACTTTATATCATAACCATAACATATGAACTTGGTAAAATAGATAAACATTATCTTCCTAAAATAAAACTGTCCTATGAACATCACGTCACAAAATATGCAATCCATTGATCGGACGACCCTCGTAATGCGTTTACCAAGCGTAAAGGTCATTTACACGAGTGATTAGACACAGATACAAAATATGGAGGGTACAGAATTCTACCGGTACCAATATACATAATAAAATACAGGCACAAATAATAATCCATATCCATACTTCCATACTAATATTATAAATGCGAAAGTCTGTCTGTCTGTCTGTCTGTCTGTCTGTCTGTCTGTCTGTCTGTCTGTCTGTCTGTCTGTCACCTCTTCACGGCTAAACTGCTGGACCGATTGTGATGAAATTTGGTAGGGATGTAGTTAACGACCTGAGGTCAAACATAGGCTACTTTTGGGCGCGATATAACCGAGTCCCACGCGGAGCGAAGCCGCGGGGAACAGCTAGTATTTTATAAAGCAAAGGTCCAAAATATAATTAAGTACCTTTGTAGATGAAAAGATTGACTTTTTTACAAAGGTAATTAAATTTTGAAACAGTTTTAATAAAGGATGACATCCGAGACTGATATAATTAAATGACAAGATACAAATTACTTATATCAAAAATAAATATTTTATGTGCACATATTGAAAGCCATCTTTCTATCGAAGTTATAGAAAATTTGAACGGGCAAGATCTGGATAGACCTGGATAGATGTTTAACATACAACAACAATGTAGTTAGTTGTCTTTTACGACATCCACGACCTTGGATGAAATGGTCTTTTCACTTTCAGTACCTGGGTGACCGAGCTTCGCACGTTTTATGCAGAAAAGGCGTTGGTCCCGGCTGCCATCTGGTAGTCGTTAAAGGAACCAAGTCAGAGGCCGAAAGGCGGTTCCGAAAAACTCTGACACTAGGATGTGCATGGTCGATGACACCTACACGAAATGAATGAATGAATGCAGAAAAATCTTGCGTGAAAATATAGATAAAATGAATTTTACCAGACATGGAACCTAGCTAGATTATCTTGACTATGTAAGAACTTAGTTAAATATTTCAAAGAAATCGTTAGCGCCGTTTTCGAAAACTTCGAGTTTATACGTAAATAGGAAGGAAACACTAAAGCCCGTAACCACTCAGGACACATGCAACGTTTATCTGCATTCTCATTATTTTGCGTCCATAGATTTTGGTCATTTTGGTATGCAACATGGCCGTTTGATTTTGGCGCGAACATTACGAAATATTACATTGAAACTGAATGAATATTAGAAAAAAAAGTTTTCAATCCAAATTAAATCCAATTTAGGAGGAAAAAAAGTAAAATTGACATTTTATGTAGTGAGAGTTTTGGAAATCTGTACGAAATAATAAGAAATTTGTACGAGTACAACATTCTTTAGTAATGTTTTCGGGAAATACAAATAAATGCCGAATCTTATGCTTTAACAACATAACTCACAATATTAAAATGAAATGTACCAGCGGTGGTACATACCGGTTTTGTGTGAGTTACAGATTTCAAACTTCAGGGCTGCAATCAAAACTGATATGATGAGAATAATTTAATATAATACTGAGGATTATTTAACACTAGCGTCCCGCCCCGGCTACGCATGAGCATAAAAACCTTCCTCTTGAATCACTCTATCTTCTAAAGATTTAAGCATACAAAAGGACAATGGGACAGAGAAAGCGACTTTGTTTTATACTATGTAGTGATAGTGATAGTGAAGCTTATAACTATGTACTAATTAACATCTTTGGAGTTTAATGTCAGGAAATTACTAGGCACGTACCATGAACCATGACAAAGCTAGTGGACCTCAAAGCAGAACACACAATTTGCCTGCCATATGGACTGCGACTATGACCGTTCCTAACTGTTATTGCTATAACTGTTCCCAAATGGACCGATCACCGTTCCACGCATGTTCCACGTAACAGGTAACAGGTATGGCGGACTAATGTAATTTGTAGTAACTGGGGAAACGAAGGTAGAGCATAAGAAAAAAAAAATGTTTATTATAGACAATAAAGTCTATGCATTGGGTTAGTAGTTAAGAACATAGCTCAAGGTCGCCCAAAGAGCTATGGAGAGGGCTATGCTCGGCGTTTCCCTTCGAGACCGCATCAGAAATGAGATCCGTAGGAGAACAAAGGTTGCCGACATAGCGCAGCGGATTAGCTCTTTGAAGTGGCAGTGGGCAGGGCGGTATCCTATCAGATTGCCTAAAACTTATTATCCGAATGTCATTTTCCATAACAAGTTTGCTATAATCCTCAGTTATAATAATGTTCAACTCACCGTATCAGTTGGTAACATAATTATCATTAGTCATAATACTCTTGTGTCATAATATCGGGTGCTAGAACAATAGCATCTTATAATTAGTAATGGTATAAAGTCACATGCCATATCTGTTGTATTGTATAATGTATTAGTCCGAATGTTAATTTGTCAGAATATTAATTATGGTGCCCTTCGATTCACATAAAACTTTTGCATCTAATTTAGCTTCGCCGAACTTTAAATTTCGAAATATTAAAACAATTATTACATCTTAGATTATATTGAAAATATTTAGGGTATGAAAGAGAACCATGGATTACAAATCCGACTCAGAGCACCCCGACTCCACGTGGCTCAACTTTGTCATATACTAGAGTGTTATTCCTTCGCGCGGAACCAGAAGCTCGCGAAGGAGGTCCTGAGAGAAATGAGGGTACGAGGCCGAAGCGTAGCGAGGGGGGGAGGTGGCGAGCGAAGCGAGCCGGCGACCTCTCGAGCGCAGTGAGGTCGAGTGCACGAATGAATCGAAGGGCCGACGAAGCGAGTCTTCTGGTGGAGCCACCCAGAAATACTTGCATGTTTGCTTGCATGCATGCTGCAAGCATGCAAGCTTGCAGCATGCTTGTATGCTAGCTGCATGCTTGCTGCATGCTTGTATGCTAGCTGCATGCTTGCTGCATGCTTGTATGCTAGCTGCATGCTTGCAGCATGCTTGTATGCTAGCTGCATGCTTGCTGCATGCTTGTATGCTAGCTGCATGCTTGCTGCATGCTTGTATGCTAGCTGCATGCTTGCAGCATGCTTGTATGCTAGCTGCATGCTTGCTGCATGCTTGTATGCTAGCTGCATGCTTGCTGCATGCTTGTATGCTAGCTGCATGCTTGTATGCTAGCTGCATGCTTGCAGCATGCTTGTATGCTAGCTGCATGCTTGCTGCATGCTTGTATGCTAGCTGCATGCTTGCTGCATGCTTGTATGCTAGCTGCATGCTTGCTGCATGCTTGTATGCTAGCTGCATGCTTGCTGCATGCTTGTATGCTAGCTGCATGCTTGCTGCATGCTTGTATGCTAGCTGCATGCTTGCTGCATGCTTGCTGCATGCTTGCTGCATGCTTGCTGCATGCTTGCTGCATGCTTGTATGCTAGCTGCATGCTTGCTGCATGGTTGCTGCATGCTTGCTGCATGCTTGCTGCATGCAAAAAAAAAGTTCATAGCAAAAGCATTTTTACACAATTATTAAATATAAATAGGACAAATCAATTATATTTTTTAAATTTTAGGTATTCCTCCATTAGGGTACAATATTTTATTTAACTTCAAATTCGGGTTACTTTTCATTCGAATAAGTGATTAATATAGAAATATAGATTAGCTTTTATAAATATTATTGATTATGATATTTATCACGCACAAATTTATAGCATTTTATGTTTCGGGAATCCAACTTTAGGGCATGTCATATTATGTGACATTGATATCGGGCTAAACACCATTCGGACACAAGACGATTATGGAAAAAACAATTATTCCACCTTAGATTATAGTGAAAATATTTAGGATACCCGATAGAGAACCGGGCAGGGCACATAGCGCGACGAACCGATGGCCGATGGGGCAGAAAGGTTCTCGAATGGCGACCACGCACCGGCAAGCGCAGCGTCGGACATCCACCGACCAGATGGCAGATGACCTGAAGAAGGTCGCAGGAAGACGCTGGATGCAGGCCGCTTCCAACCGGTCGTTCTGGAAATCCTTGAGGGAGGCCTACGTCCAGCAGTGGACGACCTGCGGCTGAAATGATGATGATGATGATGAACATAGCATCTTAAAAACCTATAGCTAGCTATGCAGATAACTGCAGTTTATGGAAGCGTATGTTTTTTTTTACAATATCAAGAAATATTTAAGAAAAAAAACAAATCTAAAGTACACACAACGAATACACATAAGTAGAGCAGACATAAAGATCTACTTGTTTTGCTGATTGATCGATCGAATCTCGATCTAAGTACTTTTTAACTTCTATATAGATACATAAGTTAAGTTACTGGTCACATCTAGCTTTTTTATCATTACAGTGAATTATGAGGCTATGATACAACAACATGCAGCCAGCTACAATGTCACGGTAAAGTTCGAAAGTTGAAAGGGGGACGTCGCTCGATCAGACGACACGAGCAATGAGCCAGCTGAGTACAGGTGAGAGCAAAATAACCTTGATACTGAAGAAAACGCCCGGAACGATCGTCAAGATACCAATTAAATGGAATACGAATAGATAAGGAGAAATCACAGAACGTGATTTGTGTCTTAATACTGGCAATAAACAGATTCACTTGGAATGTTCACTTTTGTTTATTTTCTGATTTGAATTTCGAAGTTCTTTTCTAAATGCTGGCACCAGCGAAAATGAACGCATTTATTTTTATTATGTTTATAGTGACTGTAGATTTATCTGGTTGATTGAATAAAGTATCGATTTCATTTAGATTTTTAAACATCTGATCGTTGATAGAAACAATCATTTTAGTCATCTCATTGTTGTTTATTTTAGTTAGTATGTTAATTTATTAAAAATTTGTTCCAGGTATAAAAAATGTGGCGCGGTATCAAGAAACTGGTACCTTTAATGCCACGAGATGCCTCTACGTAATAAATACCAATAGTCAATCCTTGACATTACCCGCACCTACTCGTATTATGGCAATATTCGTAATCTTACTTCCTAATGACATAATCCCAAGTTTGAGTTCACGATTCTTATACAGATATAATCGATTCAAATTTTTGTTCTTGTTTATTTATTTATTAATTTATCACAATAAATATTGTTTCATATTTCATCTCATCACATCTAATACGACATCGTTTCTTCTTTGTTTGTTTGTTTGTTTGTTTGTTTGTTTGCAATAACTTTATTATAGAACAAGTGATTACAACAACATAAAAATAAATCAAAAGTACAATGGCGGACTTAACCAATTACATCTAACAATTTATTTCGCTTAGGTATGTCAATACGATACAAACATAGAAATTTAGCCGAGTTTATTATTGATGATTAAATTAAAGCAACGGGTTCTGAAAAATATACAAAAGACAAAAAACAATGGCACTCCGGGAGATTGTTGTGAATTTTTTTGAGGATTCGGTTTGAGGTATTTTAAGATTCGCGAGTTCATCTCATAAATGGAATGTTTCGCGACTAACGAAGTTTTTACTTCAGAAAAAAATGCAGAAGCAGAGGAAACGTATTAAAAAAATATATGTATATAAGAACATCTTTATTTCTATTCTATTTTTACTAAGTAATTAATTTATAAACTTACATTAATATGTACATATGTGGAATCATTTCTTTGTGAAAGTCCCCTAGGAGCGTTACTTCCTAGGCACCAAGCACGTTCGCTCAATAGAATACCGCTTATTATAATGTCATTTGCATGAAAATTAAACGAAAGCGAGAATACATAACGAGCGGAGAGTAGATATAAGCAAAATGTAATTATGACAAGCGTTCAACCGAAACTCTCATATATTCATTTCATAAATATAATCATGCTATAATAGATATCTTATAGGGTTTGATCGCCACTAGTGCCACCTAGTGCCCTTATAGCACTAGCTGCGCCCCGCGGTGTTATCCGCGGTTTATCCTAATATAGTAATGATTGCGCCATCTACTTTATAAAGTGTATTTGGCTATCAGACTTTTTAACCAAGCCTTCGGATACCCACCCTATTATACATATAATCCAACTAAATTTCATAAACATTGGTCCAGCCTTTTGAGCGTGAAGGAGTAACAAACATACATACTTTCGCTTGTATAATATTAGTGGGATAGAGAAACAAACGTTTTATCTCTATCCGTTAAAAACATAGATTAAAAAAGAAAAAATTGCCTCGCCTCCGCGCGCGGTTCCAAATTCTTTGTTAAAAAATCAAAGCCTGGTGACTCTTTGCTCTAAAACAACAAAAAATAAAAAATAAACTGACCTATACCTAAGGAATAAAAAATCAGCTAGTTTCTTAAATGCACTACCTTATTGTTTATATTCCAGGCGTACATTAGGTACAATGTCAACACTCAAAGGTCGATGTCAATATTAAATGATATTCGATGGTCAGACATGTTTGGATGGCATCATTGACCTCTACCGAAATATTTTAATAATGACGTCATAAATTTATTTAAGATTTATAGCTAAGTAAACTACTTAGTTTGATATATACATATTATTAACTACACATGGGTATCTACATTTTTTAAAAAAAGTTAAGAAAAATTAAAAAGTAAATTAATAGGCATAGTAATACATACATACATATAATCACGTCTTTATCCCATACGGGGTAGACAGAGCCTAGAGCATAAGACCTTAGGCCCATTTAGCATAATGGTAGTTGAAACAGGAAATCTAAAGTGATAGCATAGTACTTACTAATAGCTTTTTAAAATTTATAACATAAATTAAATACATCCCTCTCTATCCCTACCATGTTAATCACAAATTAATGGACATACTCGTATATAGTGTTTTTAATATTTGTCACTGCGCTAGTCAAGCATGTAAGTACAAAAAGTTTACAAAATAAAAAAGTAGTAGTAAAAACTCTAAATTTTATCGGTCACAGCATTAGTATTATGTTTGTATAATAAAAATGTAGATAACTGTTATTTTTAAGTTCACACCGAGCTATGAATATACAAGCACATTGAAAATTATCGCGCCGGGTTGTGCCAGATTTAATGTAATGCATAAATATACTAAATATTCCTCTGGTAAGAGAAACTAGAAGATATGAAATGAATATTTTTATGTTAGTCGACACGACACGAGTTTTATTTGTTCATAACTTCGTCTGGAGTTTTATTATACATACTAATACATAGACGAGTATAAACTTACCAATTCGGTGAGAAGATATTATCGACGATAATGCAATGAGTAATTGTTTAAAAGTTATTAAGAAAAATTACTATAAAATCACTACTCTATCGCTAATAAAAATTGATTAAAATAACAATATAAACTAATAACTTTGAATAATCAAATACTAAAAAGGCTTTGTAAGCCTTTACCAAATTATATATCTTGAGTTACAAATATGTAGAGCCGTATATTTGCATCCTTTAACATGTTGGTATATTGCATATCTCCTTGTTTCTGTTACCTAAGCTTATCTTTTGTTGCAACAGAAATAACTGTACAAAGAACGGCGTTTACCTAACCGGTTGATGGGACTTAAACCAGTTTATTTGATAAGTCACAGAAAATCGGTAACATCGTTCGTTAGGCTACCATAAAGTGTTAATCTAGTTTTAGAACCGTTAGTAGACCACGCGAAGACTAGGAAACTTGTTAATCTAATTGCAATATCGCTCAATCCGGTATATCTTTGAAAAAACCATATTGAGATTCATATGTCTTCGGTGACCGCTTTACCATCAACCGGCAAAAGATTGCCTGCTAGCTTGGCTATTTAGATCTTTTAAAAAAAAAGTTAGTCAAATCAGTATACCGTGATGTCAGTGTTTCTTAGCCTAATGGCCTATGAATTTGTTTGCCATCCAAAGCGAGAAATCATCTTTGTTATACGCCTAGTGACTCAGACTAAGTCGTCCTAATCAAACTACTTAATTAACAACTTCTCTTCCTGTGGAATTCAGACCTATGACAATATTGATCTTATGACGACAAATTCATATAAAAATGAGTATAAATTACTGGACCACTACTTTGGCTTTACCGCGCTCTTGTCATTGAAAACTGCCTGCAGTCGATTGGTTAAGGCATTGCCCGAAGACCTTACTTAGGACTTGGGTTTGTTTCCACGGAAAGCATACTTTGTTGTTCTTTTCATTTTTGGTAAGGATATTGCTGGCTTGTCTAAAAAATTGATTGATTGACTTGATTACATGCTTCGGAAGGCTCGTTAAGCCGTCGGCCCCTGCCACGGTAGTCGTTAAAGAAACTAGTCAGAGGTCAAGAGGCGGAAGGGAAACTCTGACACTAGGATGTGCAGGGTCTATTGGCTTTGTAATTATTTTGGTTAAATATTTAAAGTCATAGTTGTGCCTGATGGTGGTAGTAAGTATAATAAAGTGTAAGTTTAAACATTTCTAAATAGAGTAAGTATTCCTGCGGCAAAAGTATCGAAATAGAGTATTTTATCGGCGTATCCAAGGTTGGCACATCCGTTACACCGACCGTTAACTCTCCGATCTATAGATTGTCTGAGGAAATAGTCCGAACGCGAGATAGATCTGATCTCCTTATCTGGGCTTACAATGGTTTATCTTTGGTGCTAACGTGCTTTATTATTGTTTAGTAATAAACGTTCCTACCTGATTGCTTATTACGTAAAAACATAGGCTTTTATCACTAACTTATATTGCATCTGGTATATGCCATCTGGTAGTCGTTAAAGGAACCACGTCAGAGGGCGAAAGGCGGTTACGAAGAACTCTGCCACCAGGGTGTGCATGGTCGATTGAACGTGACGCCTACTCGAGATGACGATGACTAACTTATAAGCAACTATTCAAGAGCAACTTTATGTTCTTTTTTCTCTCTTATCGAACCTCTGACGAAAGATGGAGGGAAGATGGATAAGAGGTAGATCAAAGGGGAGTTACGTAGAACAAATATAGGAAAAAGTGGGAGTCGTATCATATCTGGTCAAAAGGCTAGCAGAGGATAGAAACATCTGGAAGAGACTCAACCGACAAGAGCACAGGTCATTACGATACATTTCTTTGTTTTACTATAAGTAGTATTTAGTATACCTACTATCCAAAATCATAAATTGCGCTATTGTTATGTTATCGTACCTATTACGTGTGAAAGAGTACTTCTGAGCAGTATTATCAGACGCGAAAGAACTCGTGTCAGACACAAAATATAGGAAATGCGGAATTACAGCAAATAACTTCGTGGTATCTTGTTATTATTACACCTAAATTAGCTTTAAGTATATAGGAAACGCAGCAAGCATAATGGATACCACTTTTGGCACTTTTGACTGATTAAGAGTTTAATTGGTTTTTGTTTTTCTGATTTTTTTGCTTTCTAGTTGCCCAACGCGTATAATATAATATTTAAATTGTTTCTAAGTCGATTCAGGAATTTCTAATAACTAAAAGTGTAAACTTATGAACATAGTTACCTTCGGATTTATATTCGTAGTTTATGTAAATAGGTACTTATTAATTCATATCTATGTATATATACTTATCTATTTTCAGGTAAATATAGAAAATGATTCAAATGCCTGTTTTCTACAATCGACATATATTTCAATATCAGTCAGCAAGTAAGTAAGTAACATTTTGTACGATTCATACAATAATTCGCATTGTTTTTTTCTAATTTATCTAACACTTCCCATTCCACATTAAAAATTTGAGTGGTTGAGTCAGTGTATCTAAGTATATATTTCTTGGTTGAGTCAAAGAAAATATACATTACGGATGATTCGCATAAAAGTTTTACATATACGATCATACTTTGTAGAGTATGGATTATAATATGTGCATTTTGTCACAAGGCTATAAATAAACTTGGAAATCAAATGTTGCATTTTTTTCTTAACACTAGGGTGTAACACCTGTAGTATTTATGCTTTATGTTGAAATGTTGTAACTCATAGCCCGCCGCCACCCGAACGGAACGGACCGTATTGTTTTAGCTGTATCGTAGTTACGATCGCACGTGAATCAACTTATTGCGTTCGCTTTTATGTTTAAGTATTTGAACTCGATATTTTAGATATTGAAGTAGCTTTTCGACAATTTTTCTATATATAAACTTTTGTTTTTATTTATTTATTGAATTTTGGGACTTGCAGCTATTACAAAAAAACTGTAGATTCAAGAAAAAAAGGGCCGCCGACTACGGCAGAGCTACGGTAAAACTAAGTTTCCAGTTTCTCCACCTGAAAAGTTGGTTTTATGTGTTTTCATACAAATTTTCACTTTCCCATTACAGAACCTTATGAGTTGATTTAAGAAACAGTAGCCTATGTTTATTTCATATCCCGGAACCTTGTTTAGCCTTGAAAGAGTAACAGACACACAGGCTAAGGCTACATTAACTATGGAACTATGGACGGCTTTATGTAGATAGACGTTAGAAAACAGCAGCGGCGGCCCCTAAAGAATTAACTACTTCTTGTTACATGGCTAAACCGGCAATCTAACAGTATCCGAATTAATAAATGATATCAAATTACTCCACGTCCCATTGTTTGGCACATGATGTGAGAAGCGTGTTAGCATACAGTCCATTCGCTGGACTTCGCTTGCACGAAAATAATATATAACTGTTTCCCGCGATAGATACCAGTTGACTGTCATAAGTGACGAACGGAACTCTTCACAAATAATAAGTTATTTGTTTGCTACTATATAGAACATTTAAAAAAAGGACTTCTAACGCCCTTATAGAGCATCCTTTAATAATGTTGAAACTGTTCCTTTAATTTTGATAAATAGTATCTACCTTTGAATGAAAATGAAAAATCGCCCTTTAAATGATGGCTCCAATGTAAATACGAGTAACTTGTCCAATTTTGAGTGCTATTTTTTAAATTTATCTGGTTTGATTGTCCGACACTTATGCTAACAGTCTCTATGTCAGGTAGCATTGACTTTGTAACGATGCGCAAGTATCATTTCTCATTTCTCCTACATCCATACTTAATTATTACATACTGATCATTACACTAAAGTTCAGAATTATTTTGAGCATCGAACATTCGGCTATTTTCTATCTCATTGATTGATTCCATCCATTTATTTTATTCTTCTAAGTTTGCTGTGTATTTTTTAATTAGTGGTAAATAAGATGTTGCTTTTACCAGTCCCTCCCTACCTAATTCGTGTCTCGGAGTCTCTATCGGTGGGCAACCTGGGGGCTTATCCAAATTCACAATCGCAAAACGCTAACGACGTACGACAAGAACAAAATGTAAGGGATTGACATACGATTGACTACGGAATTTAGCTCGGCTTGTCAGTCTCATACATCTTGTTCTTGTCGAGATTCGTTAACGTTTTGAAATTAGAACTTTGGCTAAGTCAAGCCGCTGGACAACTTTACCATAAAGCATGCCTATCACCGACTATCACGCAAATGTTTTGAGCGAATGGACTGTAGAATGAGAACATCGGACCTCACGGCTTCGGTGGGAAACGTATACATTTTAGTGTCTGCTAACGCGCTAATGACAGTGATGGATAATGATGGCTGATTTGGAAGACTAACGGACAATGTGGACTTACTTCGCACAAAATTACGGTGTACAACTACGTTGTAGGTGAGTATACTGAAATCAGGCCATTTTAAAATAGACAAAGACTATAATAATGATATCCTAGATCAAAATAGACCTTGTATTTTGATACTCTATATCATATAATTACAAAATCGCGGTTGATATTTGCTTTATTTTTAGTATTTTGAAAACCTCTCCAATAGATTTTATGTGGCCCGCATATAGCTTCTTTTTGCAAACTTAACAACGTCGTCTGTCAGACAGAGTAGGTGGATGGGATAAATTTATGGATTATATTGTTGTTGTTTGAAGATTATCATTTTCTTTGGTCATTTATCAGTGCCGGTCTAACTGTTAGCAGGTTGGGGTTTACCCTAACCTGTTAAACTTGAATTAGAAAATTATGAAAGTTGTAGGTGCTTACGGCCCTTTTCGAGGTCAAGGGTTAATTAATTCTTAGCTGGTTGATTCAGTATTTAGTATCTCAAACTACTGGATCTATGAATATGAAATTTAGGTAAATTTCGTGCCCCAGCAGCTGTCCTTATTCTCATGTACAAGGTGATTTGGCTGTGGTCTCTGACTCGGCCTTTGATGTTGAAATCCTACTGGGCCAAATTAATGTAGTTGTTAGTCATTGACATAACAGAAGATGACCAGATCGGTAGATTATAGGTAGTCTGCTAAAAACGGTATTGCCGAGATTCCCATAGAAACTAGAGGGAAGCCCCAGGCGACTACCTACTTTATGAAAATACGCATTGAATTTATACTTAATCTTTTTACTGCTAAAACCGACCCGCGTCAATACAAAAACAATGATCAAAACAACAAAAAACAACGCCTACGAACGTGCGCATATTACTCGGATGATTATTAAAATTCCATTGGTTTGGGTTCTGTAATTGACCACTCAACCAGAAAACTGGTTCCGTTGCGCCCGCGCCTGTTAGACCGCGCGCCGGCGAATTACCCAATAATATGGGAGAGTCACGTTTCGATATTCCAAGGGATCTATTTCCTGTTGGCTACTTTGGTGTGTAATATTGTTTGCTTGTCATGAATAGTTTATTTGTCATAGTTATGTCCATACCTACATAAACTATACGATGGATGAGAATTATTAGGATCTCTAATCCCAACCCAACATTTACAGATAAGAAATTACAAACGCATAGGTATTATGATGTACCTATATGTATAATAATAAATGACTAAGAGAAAATGCTCTACTTCTAGAGCTAGTTAAGTATCTCTTGTGGTAGGAACCTATAGTAAAGTTTAAGAAAATGTATTTTTTTAATTTGTTTTATTTTACATAAATATATAGCCTAAATGTTACCTATCTCGTGTAATATATATGCAAAAACAAAAATATATTTGTACAGAGCTTTGATTAGATACCGAGGTACCGAAGACCCTTCGAATACCTTTTGGATGAGGCCGGATATTTCCATTATTATACAAGAGATAGACAAACTAAACGGAATGAAAAAGACTTATCATTAATACTTTCTTTATATGTGTGAAATTAAACAAATCTTTTATAGTCCAACCAAAATGCACTGTGTCAAGAACGACCTAAATAAGCTTCCCTTATGTTTGTTTGGGTTATGTGTCATTTGTAATCTCAACTTCATTTTCTTAGTTGGTTTATGACTTAGCTCAGACAACAAAGTTTTATCATTGCCTCCGAGAGTCGAGATCCACCATGACATCATCTAGATTTCCCGCTGAGTTCTTAGTAATCGAAGATTAACATTTTTTATTAATGATTCAGAAATAATATTATGTAGACAATAGACCTATATACTTAGGTAACTTATTTGTTTTTAATCATGATTTTCATTCGGCCTGTTGCTTCTATCAGAAGCGACCGGTCCGATAAAACCAGAAATTTGACTAAACAGTCGGTAAAAATTTTCAGTAAAAAATCAATTAAAAAAATGGATTCATACCCAAATTAGTACTATTAGGTATTCTGTGTCGAAATGGGTAATAGGTTAACAACCAGGCACTATCGACGATTCTGCAATATGGTCTCTTTTTTCTTCTACAAACTTTTATCACTAAAGATTCTAGTTTTACAAGCTGAGGTTTACTCCCCGAAATAATTAAGTAAGCTACAAAAATTAGAATTATCAAAAACTCTTAATGATTCTAACCATCTATTCGCAGGGCCTTATAAATCTTAGGAATAGGAAATCGCTCGCACTTCTGACGCCAGGCATTTTTTTTAAAACTATGCTCAAAACTAAATTAACCTGAATTCCAAATTAACTTTAAAAAATCCTTCAAATCGATTGATTACCAACACGTAATCACTGACCTCAGTGGAAAATATTAATTTCCATGCAAACAATGGAATTACGACATACTACATACACCATTAGTTCGACGTCGCCTTCACGCGTATCGGAATTTGTAGGACACCTGCATAAGGACAATACCTACATGGTGCGTAGTCACGGTTTGAATACTTAGTATACCAGTTACAAAGTCAGAAGCATACAAGATCATAATGAGATTGCCTTACGCAGCCTAAAATTTCTGACAGGGTTGGGCTGAGTGTCTGTTGTTCTTATTTCCTGTAAAAATATCAAGAGAGCAGTTGCTTCATTGTAAAAAGCTAGTACCGCCATATCCATGTCCTTGATACCAAAGTAAGTAATCTAGGCTATGATGCGGAAACTGAGCTTGAGGTTGTAACTGGGAAAACGTCGGATGCTGAAGAAGTGCGAAATAAAACACCAGATACAAAGTTAGGACCAAAAAAATAGAGTTTGTTCCTACTGAGAATTACAAGTGGCTTACTACCATCTCTTAAAACCATGCAAGAACGATTGAGTGAGGTAGATGTCGCCTTATATCATGTATTGCGCTGTCTCGCTTACTCACTGGATCTTGCATGGTTTTAAGAGACGGTAGTAACCCCCTTGGTCCTTTTTTGCGACAGCGCGAGAATGATGATGACTACATAACGATTTGTCCACAACACATCGTTGACTAATGATTATCTTCATAAGCGGTCGTGCATTTCATTAGTATCTACTAGTCCCATCCCGTGATCACGACACGGCCGTGAATCACGACAATCGCATAAATTTTAAACACCACTTAGTTCTCTACACTTTTACTACCTGGAATTGCTTGTAGTTTTATCTTCTGATTGACAATTGTAATTTTACTGTTTTACGAACGATTAGCCAAATTGACGCTGATGACTACTGCATTTTGTTCATAATTAGGTTGTTGCAAATTATCATAACTCACTACCTCGAAAATGTTGATATGTCCAAAATTTTTTTTTTTTTTTGTAGAATGGGAAAGAGAGATGTGGCCAATTATTAAGCAAGGATCTACTTTATTTTATACGAATGTATTGAATGTACAAGATAGGTATTCAGAGATAATTCCATTCTCTTCAGTTATTTTTACGCAGAAATCTATTATGATTTTACTTTTAATTTCTAACTCATTCTACACTAATTCGTATCGATTAAGTTTCACACCAATAATTTGCATGCACTCGTGGAATGTATGAAACCTCATGTGTTGCGAAGATGCGTTGCAAATCATAAATACAGTGCGCATTTGCGTAACGTAATAAGCTAGCGGTAGCGGTACCTGGGTGTGCTCGCAATTCTTCACGGGTTTTGTGCATTTTGCTTGCTGTAGAAATTCATAAATTGGCATGACAGCAATAGATATCACAATAAAAAATTGCCAAAATTAAAAGTATCACTTAATAATAATATAAAAATAAATTATGTATTAATATCGTACGTGTTACAAGGCCCATGGACCCTGCACTCCTTGGCTCTTGGCTGTCTTGTAATTAATGGTTATATATGCTTAAAAAAATGTTTATGCTGGTTGGTACTAATACAGTAAAATAACAGTCTTGCCTTTTTATGAGTACACTGATAATGAGTGTGTGTTATAAGCGGTAACATAATTAAACGTCAAAATAGTATTTTTTTCTATATGATGTTAACATGCTTTGATTATACTGAAGAATAAAAAAAATCCAGCCACCATCCCGGCGTATATTTCAAAGAAAGACGCATTCACACGGGGTACCTATGTAGAGGAACGTGAAATTCACACAATGTCGTTTTATTTAGTTGGTATCACCGTACGTGACACAGTTCACAATAGTTTGGTCAGAAAGCGGTCAGAGTTCAACGTTCAAGTTCAAGATATGAGTTTTTGTCGCAAAGAAGGCAAAGAGTTTTTTTATAAAAAAGAAGATACTATTTTTTTTATTGAACTTTGGCTATATTGAAAGTGTGCTATTTCTAAAATCAAAATTTTTATTTTGATAATCTTATTTTAGGGATAAAAAGGCTGCGACGACTTTGAAGGCGTACAAAATATCACTTAAAAGCTGAAATACTCTATTTGAATTTCTTGAATCACATTTAATTCTTCTTATCCCAATAACATTATGTATGAATAGCTGTTGTACACAACTACGAGTAATTGAGGAATAGATTTAAAGCTTTCTGTCCTGACTTACAGAACTACGTAAATTATCGTATAAAATGAGAGTATTGTTGAATTGCAAATAAGCGTAACTCATTGCTTCAAAACAGTGTGTCCGATTCTATCAATCAATTGCTAAATACGTTCTCAATGTACAGTGGGTCACATAAAATAGTATACTACCTTTTAAAGCCTATACACTCACTTACTGTACCTTAACGTGTACCTTTTAATGAGATGAAAAAAGTAAAAATAAATACATAGCAAAATAATTTCTATTTCGTAAAAAATACAAGAAAAACTAATGTTATTTAGGTTCGTAAATATGTTTCAAATTTAAACAGACCGTGAGGTAAATTAGTAGACCAAAAATGTCTGAATTGTAATTCACTTTAATTAGCCACTGCAAGGTCAATAACAATTCTTTCTGAAATATGCAACTTCGGCCAATGACATGGGTAATTTTAATGTATCCTCTTGTTAAAAAAATTTAATTAAATTAAAATAAATACTTACTTGTAAAAACTTAACGCAACTAGCTAAGAGAGAATGATGGTGTAATAATAATGATGATAAACTTACTAGAAATGAACTTAGGGCGTGAAAATTAAGAAGAAAACAATTACAGAACACGGGCTGGGAGATGAAACTGAGAAGTGGGCAAATATAAAACCTAGGACTTAGACATAGTCACAGAAATATAGAAAAAACGACTAGCTACAATATTCCTATATTTTGAGACGATGTATAGATGGAGAAAATTAAAACAATGTGTTCGGCAAACCCCGATGTCTGAACCAATGTATGCTGAGCATGCAATCAAAAGAACGGTAAGATGAGAGAGGAAAAAGGCAAAAAAATATTTTCGTTAAAAACATACGATTAAAAATCAGGTTTGGAAATAGATAAGAGGCAACAACATTGGGCGAAGCAGCGAATGCAAGACAGATAAAAAATTGTTTGTGTTTACAATAATTATCTTCAGCCATTGAACCTATTGTAATAACTGAAGATTATAAAGAGTAAAATCATTTAAATAAATGCACTAATGTCTAAAGATGCTTCTAGTTACACTATATCTATCTTCCTAAAAAATAATATTCATTTATTTGCAATACACTAAGTGCGAAACGGACGCAAATGAAGCAAAAAGACGTAAAGACTAATGAAGATTAATGGTATAAAACTTCGTTGAAAATGGAAGTCTATTGCGAGAATGTAAAGTTAAGAAAAATAAAATTTATAGCTTATTTCAATACTTGCGTTAGCAAGTATTGAAATATGGTCATAAACGTTTGTTTACACATCAAATTGCGCTTTATTTCGTCAATTCTTAACTTACTCAATATGAACGCCTTGAAACCTTTTGCATAGCCATATCTCTGGGTAATGTAGTCATTTCCGTTCTGTTTCAGCGTAAGTTTAAGTAGATGAATGCATAGATAACAGCGCACAATATTTAAAATATGTAGAACGACAATGCATGTCTATGCATAAGTGTCTACGTAAGCTAGAGTGCCTAGTAGACACGATAAGTAATCATCTATCTAATCCATTACATAATTAAGTCATTCGACTTAAATTACTGTAGGGCCATATCTATTTGTAATTTTAGAACTTTTTGGTGGAGTCCCTTCATAGTCCTTTTACTTTCTGCCAATCTTTTACATTCTGATAAAAGTTTCCTGCCTGGCGGGAAAAAGAGATAAATTTAACTCGTCCTTTTGCTTTTTGAAAAAGGACAAAATGCAGTGAGAATAAAAAAACAGTTAAAAGCTACTTTTTATTAAAGGCAAAGCAAAAATCTTAAGTTGAATGGAAACTGTATGGTATATATGGAGCTGTGATGTGATACTAATTCTGTTTTGGTCTGTTTAGTTTTAGGCAGACTTCAATCTCAGAACTTCCGATGACAGGGACTTAAATTAATCAGTATAATGAATCACGTCGCAATTTTACCTTACAGGAAAAGTTGACGAATTCAAGTTTTTGGAATTGAGGGTTGTTACATTAGTATGAAACATAACCTCACCAACCTTCACCGTTTATTCGTCTAAGTTCTAACTATCGGATTAGATGTACTATTTATCGTTTGAGGCTTAAGCATCACCAACAAAATATGGCTTCTCCAGATCAGATATGAGAATGTTCAGGTATATCATCAATTTCAAGAACTTTTATTTCTATATATAAAGATTTAGCTATAGCCTACCTGGTAATAATGAACTTATCTTGCTAAATACAAAAGCGATTTAAATCTTCAACGTCGTTGAATAGTTTCTATAATACTCCTATTCATTGTAATTCCAGAAGGCTTACTCCACTATTGGGTATTGACTTCAAACTCTCCATAAATAGCCTTGGGTTGCCTAGGTACAAGACTATTGCAAATTGAGCCTAGAATAGCTTTAGATCTTGCCAACCCTATATGGAAGGCGGTCGGTGCCTTCGTCTCTGACTCATCAAACCGGACTCCGTTCGTTAACTCATTGTTTTAACTTTTTGCTTTATAAAAAACTGCAGCGAAGTAAGCGCTATCTATCCCTATACTCCCTCAATTATATAGGTACCTCTATTGTTGACAATTTCAATGTAATAATACGCAGGTTCAAGTAATCCGAATCGGCTTAAAAACAAAAATGAGGAAAAGGGTGGTGTCAGGTTTAGCAGTTTGAAACATGCGTAAGAAATGAAAATCTATAATAGGAGATCAAATAAAGGTTTCCACCTATAGGAGCTGACCGAGCTAGATTTTTTTCTGGACATGATAAATACTTTGAACGACGGCCACTGGTTTCAGAGGCAAAATTTTGTCGATCAAATCCTAAGTTTCAATAAAAATTCAATTTTCGAACATCATTAGTCTCATACAAATAACGTAATACGACGAGATCTTTATATTCTAAATTAATCATAAAGATAAATAAATAGCCACAGAACAAATAAATATGTAAATGTGCAAGTAGGTAACAAACACCAAACCTTATGCACCAAATTAGATTTGGTAGGTAGTAATATCCATTCGAAGGACCAAAAAGAAAAATCATGTAGAATTGTCGTAGAACGATGTTATTAAATAGATTTGTTTTTATAATTTCGTCCGCAATTTACTGTTCAGAAATCTTGGTAATATAATACTCAAATTCTCATAAAATAGTGAAATCACTATTAATCAACAGAACACAAATTTCACCTTGAATAATCTCTCTTTAATATCTATACAATTTGTATAACAAGAGTTCATCAATTCAGCTTAGCAAAATTATGCTTGAATAATTAATAATTTAAATTTAACGAGGCTATAATATGGGATTATTAAGAGAAATTATTAATCACATAACTTTGTGGATACCAGTCGTACAAGATATTGGCTATCTATACTAATATGGTATAGTTTACAAGTTTGTTTGTTTGAACACCTTTAACGCTGAAACTACCAAATTAATATTTTTTTTTAAAGCTTATATAAGAAGGTTAATACAAATATCACAGGTGGGTGAAATTTATATATCTACACGGCTAGTGTAGGTATATGTTTACATTTTCTTCTCAATTCGAACGATATTGAATGAATGTAAAACCATTTTGTACAGAATATTTCCTTGTAGAATAAATAAATCGGCTTCACATCATATAATAAATAATTCACATTCATATCAATAACGTCCTTACGAGTAGCACAAAATGGGCCCTTTAACCAAAATTTATACCACGCTATTAAATTATAAAATACGGGTATTTTAATTATGCTGATACAGTAAGTCCACGGCCATAAAGTCACGTTCTGTTTGGCACATTAGCTACTTTAATATAATAATTCCAACTATTTCCGTCACCTAGTTTCTTACGCCAAGTGTGATTTTTGTAAACTGTGCCTAACTCAAAATCGGTGGGTCGAATTATTTTCGTTAGTCGTTAATGTCGAATAAAAACCATTTGACTCGATTTTGAGTGAGACAAATTTTCAAAATAGCATTCCAGATCTCCAGCACATCCATATCCATGGCCTCAAATAGCACCTACTCAAATACAAATCGTTCCAGTGTCAACTTACTTGATAACCGGCCAACGGGATCCGAAACATACACATAAAACACTACACAAAACACTCAAAACCTAAACATTCTCACTTGAAACACAGAAACAATAAGCGAGTTCGATTTTTGTCATGTGTTTTCGTTCATGATTCGATAAAATTCGTTAGTTTTTTCTTAAATTAAGCTCTTAAGTTGGACTGTTATTTCTGCCGCATCGCACGAGTTAGTTGCGGTAGTACACAACACAACCTGAGTGAGCAGAACAGTCACTGACACTGCGCATGTTTAGCCTCTCTGTCTACGTGGAGCTGCTAGAATGAGACAACCTATCTTTGGAATGTATGGACATAACGAATTACCAGCTTTTGTTGTCTCACCAATGAAGGGTAATTCCAGTGAGAAGGAAAGGGACGTAGAAGCGTTTAGCCTTTGAAAGGTTCACGGTGAATATACCTGACAACAGTGCGTAGAAAATGTGGAAAAGTCGAGGCTTTCATTGTTAAGGGGTAGTTCTTTGTTTGCAAAAAATATTTTACTATTGGAGAAGTATATTTTTTGCTTTTCATGAGGCCGATGTATTTCTTAAGTTATTTAGAATAGACTAAGTAGTCTGATAATTTGATATAAATATTTTTATAGATATAAAAATTGAAGCATGTAAAACAGGGTGGAAATCGTGTACCGTAACGTATCTGAATAGGATGCAACCAAGCCACTACTATAAGATAAGAGAGAAGGTACAACGATTAATTAGAGGCCAACGGTTAGTAGTGAAGATCTTATTTAGGTCAAGCAAACCCTGGGCTCTGAAACAACCATGCAGTTGAGGAGGCAACCGATAAAGTGTTAAGAGAAAAAGAAAGATCTTCGCCTTAATTGTCATCGTTATTGTATGCACAAGCTGTAATACACTCTACGCTACTCGATACAAATCACATATTGCAATAACATTAGCTAAATTAAGTACAGTTAGTCGCATGAAGTTAGTTAATAGTAAATGTGGCAACGTCGCTCGACTGCGATGTTAGGAGTGAAGTTAACGTTAAGTTAGTTTGTGTTAACGCTGTTAGGGGGAGGATGTGTCGCTAGGAGATGTGAATTAATTTATTTTTATTTATTTACCGCGTATTTTCGACGTTATTTTTTAAAAGACAGAGTTCAAAATGATCGGAACTGATTATACTTTGGAGCTATGCAACGTATTTCACTCTGGACAAGTGAGTTAATGATTATATCTACCTACTTTGTTTATATACCGATTAGAATGTAACCTCTGATATATTCCGTATGTTTATTTATTTATTTTCTGCGGGCTTATATCCATCAATGGACTTATTGTGGCTGAAATGGTGATGATTATCTTGCATACTGTTGAAACAAGTGATCTTGAAGATGATTGAAAAATATTTTAAGCCAACTGTACACACAACAAAGAAAAAATACCATTAAATTTTAAAAAAATAGTAACAAAAATATTTGTTATTTTTCTTATTATGTAACAATACTATGCAGAAATACACATGATTAATAAAAAAAAATGTCAAAAGTGCATTCAAGCGAACCGGGGCTCGTTGATGTCTTTTATAGGGTGCTTTTCGCCCCTAGAAAAGACTCCAACGGGTTGCGGTTGTAAAATATCTTTACTTAAAGATATTTAAAATTATATTTTTTAAATTTTTATAACCGACTTAAAAAAAAGAAGGAGTTTGTCAATTCGTTGGAATAATTTTTTATATTTGAAAAAACAAGTGCAATATAAATAACATTTAAATTAGCAGTTAAAAATGTTTTCGGTACGGGGAAATAATTTATTTTATTCCTAGCGTGTAGCAATTGACCGGAGTGGTTTATTCTCTTTTTGAGGATATCACAAACGAAGGCGAAGTGATAAACATACTTCAATTTAATTTTTTCCTCTTTTTGAATGATGACGCATTCCACTTGCAATAACATAGGGGTTTCCCGCTAAACAGTTAGTTTCTTTTTAACTATAGGTAGAGCCCGGCAGCTTTTTTCAACGATTGACGGGCGCTGTGAAGACTGGGGTCATCCTCAAAGATGTGTCCTTCACGACCCACAGTGGCGAAGTCACTGCCATCCTAGGATCTAAAGGTTTGTAGATTTACTACAATCTTCTTCGTCTGAGCGTTTGCCAGATGCATCTTCAGCTAACGCTTTAGAGCCTAGGGTACGCTATTAATTATGGTCCTGATTTGGCGGTACTGGTTATTGCAACTGAGCGACTGCTGCTGACCTCCATTACCCCTTTTTATAGGTAAACCAGACCAATAGGAATATGGTCCACGTTTGTTGGTGGCTGTCAGATTTTTCAGGCTGCCTAAGGTATCTGACATAGCCTAACAAATGCCATCTATAGACAACAGACAAGACCAACAGCTTAACGTGTCTTCTGAGCACGGAGGAACTCAAGCGACCAATCCAAGCATGGCCGCGCACTCGCCGTCACTCGACGCGCGCTATCGTTATTACGAACACTCGCGCCCCGATAGACTCTCGATCTTAACTGGTGTGGATTGCATAGTATATCAACACTATACTATATCAATCCACACCATACACAATAGACTTTGATATAGCCATAATATTGTTTGACATTATACATTACAAATTGTTATTTTATTATATATCAAATTATGTTATGTACCTACTAATACTATTTATATATTCTTTTTGTCAAGAAGTATATGTACCTATAGCAGAACTAAGTTATCATTCGCTGAGATATTGTTGGTTACTGTTACTCCTTACAGTCATGATATGCATTTATAAATATGAAAGCTGTGAAAAATTTTGCATGCGTATTGTAAAACATGTTGATACTTATCAATCTATTGCCCTTGGGCCTAACACAATTGTTCTACTTTGACTGATTATCTAGGTAGTGGAAAGCGCGCACTCCTCGACGTGATTGCAAGGCGAGTCCCTTCTAAAGGCCACATATTATTGGAAGGAGTGCCATTAGAAGTGGAGCAGTTCAACAACACCTGCGCGTTGGTGCGGCACTCCACAAGGCTGCTGCCTGGACTTAGTGTGCAGCAGACCTTGGCTTTGTCACTCACTAAGGTATGTTCAGATACGGAGTCTGTCTGATTCGTGGACGCTGTTTATTTATAATATACTTTGTGGTCTACGTTATAACTTTATGGTCTGACATACACAACAAATATATGTGCTCTTTCAATTGCAAGGCAGGAGGAAGAATTCGGTTAAACAAAGAATTTGTTTGTTTGTTATAACTTTATTGTACTAAAACAAAAGTGAATACAAAGAATTTCTTGGGTAAAAAACAAAAATGTATAACAGAAGCACGCGATCCTTGTTTTATTTATTCTATTACGTTGGCAGTCATACCAACGTATTTTTTTAATTTATCCCCTTTTTTCATATACGGCACGGCACTTAAAAATTCCCAAGTTAATTATGTCCAAAAATATGTCAATCAGCAGGGCATTAGTCTTCTGCATTATAACGTTCGGCGACGAAACTGGCATACTAATTTATAAATGTAATTAATAGATTTACAACTCTAAAGTGTTAATTATGTCCGAAAATATGTCAATCAGCAAGGCATTATTCTTCTGCATTATAACGTTCGGCGACGAAACTGGCATGCAGAATATAAAGTTAATTAATATGTGAACATCTCTAAAAGTCTAATCCAATTAATTATATCGCTAATAAACATGTTTTCAGCTTTCAGGATACCTAAAATCGTCTAAGGTGAAGCAGGTTATGGCCGATTTGGCACTTTCGCAGGTAAGACTGAACCGTTCCTAGCAACTTACTTAATATTTCTATAACAATGTATATTTTTTAAACGAATAAACTATGAAAATCATTTTCTCCAGGTCGCAAATAAGGATGTCACAAATCTAACTAAAAGCGAATACAGAAGACTGGTGATAGGAACTCACCTTATACGGGATCCCAGTAAGTTGAATATAACATCCATTACTAGTGCTATATTTAGATGTACTCGTACATGACCGAGGTTGCGCTGATTTTTGTCTATCACTATCACTACATCACTATCACTACATAGTATAAAACAAAGTTGCTTTCTCTGTCCCTATGTCCCTTTTTATGCTTAAATCTTTAAAACTCCGCAACGGATTGTGATGTGGTTTTTTTTAATAGATAGTGATTCAAGAGCAAGGTTTTAATGCCCATGCCAAGCCGGGGCGGGACGCTAGTTGATTATAAAATAATTATTCATTTAATTTTTTCTTGAAATTTACGTAAGTTGCTGCAAGAAAAATTTTGCGATCCCACCACACTGTTCCTATCAAAGTAATGTTATAGTTTGAAATAAAAATGGTTTGCAAAAGACAAATCTTAAAACAAAACCAATTATGTAGTCAAAGATTAAGTATGACCTTATATTTTAGCAATATTTTAGCCCAATAACATAAAAAGATCCCCTTTACTAAAAAGTTTAGGAAGCGAGGTATCTGAAACGGAGATTATAATACTTAGTATAGATTACGAAAATTAGCAGTATGCTTACGTAATATTTGTTTTCTATAGTAATCCTGCTCCTGGACGAACCCACATGGGACCTGGATCCTTTGAACACGTATTTAGTGATCTCGATCCTCTCGAATGCTGCTAAAAAGTATGGCACTGCGATCATTCTCACCATGGAAAAGCCAAGATCAGGTAAGAACACAATTTTTTACCTGAACGAAGACGCTGCGACTGGCGCTTAAGCGTAAGATGACGATGTAACTGGCAAACACGCTCGGATAAAAAGAAACCAGTAGCGGGCGTGCCCAGGTATATTCTTACTTCAAATAAACTGCACCAATAAAGTCTGAGCCTCGAACATGGCGATGGCTTTTGGTTGATTACGGAACAATGCGCCAGTGTTATGTTCTAGCTGCCAGTTTACAGCGTTCATATCACGCAGGTCTGCCTGTACAGCATCGCTCCAGCGATATCTAGGACGCGTCTTATGAAATCATCCATCAATTCAGCGCGCGTATTATTTACTGTACGTTTTTCCTGTGCTGTTTTGTGGCAATTATCCTACGCGTCAGCACCTCTGGGAGCGACAGAGCCAATATTTTTAGTAATTCTGACACCTGTATCAATGGCGCCACATTTTCACCCACATTCGCACAAAGAGAGATGATTGCATTATGATGCTAATTATGGCCATAATTTAAACTTTTTCAAGCATGGCTGTCGGTACATTTGGACCGCTATTGTTTTCAGTGCACACAGCTGTGCTTGTATTATGTTAGTTTGTTTAGTTGAATTTGGGTCAAAGTGGATTTATTTGCATATCTACTACTCTTATTGTTTTATTTTCACACATTACACTTGAGAAAAGCAGTATTTATTTTATAAAGAGTAAAAATTCAATGAAAAGTACTCGAACACGGAGAAAAAACTTAGCGTTCCTGAAACTTGGGACGCAACCTAGAAAACAGGTTGCTAATAGCGTATTATTACTTACTTGAAGTTGTTATACGCGGTTGATCCTGTAACTTTATCTTAGAAAACCCAATTATTAAAATTAGGAGGGGAAATCCATGCCACTATCTTATCTCCTTTTTCCAGACGTGTTCCCGTTTCTGGACCGCGTCGTGTACCTCTGCCTGGGCGACGTAGTGTACGCCGGGCCTACCAGGAACCTCCTCGATTACTTTAGCAGCATCGGCTTCCCGTGTCCACAGCTGGAGAACCCGCTTATGTATTACTGTAAGAATTATTGTCTTACTTACTGCAGCACGCAGTATTATCTGCGGCTTATCATACACAGCAGCGCCATGTAGGCAGATAAATAAATCATCTAGGTAGGTTATAAATCGTCATTGACTATCAGACTTTTCGACTAAACCTACGGTATACGTGTACTTTTCTGGTTAAAAAGTATCCTATGTGTTAATCTAAGGTATCCACAACCTCCATACTAAATTTCATAAAAATTGGCCCAGCCATTTGAGCGTGAAGATGTAACAAGCGTACTCACAAACTAATATTAGTGGGATTCCTCATCATCACATAAATTTACGTTTCCATGAAAACAAAATTTAAATGTAACAGTGTTTTTATAAGCCTCAAGGCCACTGATATGATTCCTATTTGTTAAGCCATATGTTACCAGCAATTTTATCAACAGTACCTGGGCGACCGAGTTTTATGCAGAAAATCTTTTTGCGTAAAAATATGGGTAAAATGAATTTTCCCAGACATGGAAACTAGCTAGATTATCTTTTTGACTATGTACGAACTTATGTTTGAAATTTCAAAGAAATCGTTAGAGCCGTTTTCGAAAACGCAAGTAGGTACAAATCCATATCCATACTAATATTATAAATGAATGTCTGTCTGTCTGTCTGTCTGTCTGTCGTCTGTCTGTCTGTCACCTCTTCACGGCTAAACTGCTGGACCGATTGTGATGAAATTTGGTAGGGATGTAGTTAACGACCTGAGGTCAAACATAGGCTACTTTTGGGCGCGATATAACCGAGTCCCACGCGGGCGGAGCCGCGGGGAACAGCTAGTAATTTTATATATTGCTCGTTTAATAGTATAGGATAGGATAGGTTTTGGCTTTTAGCTACCAAATTTCCAAGTCGCCATTTTAAACATCATTAAACGTAAAAACCTGTTTTCAGTATGTCTATCAACAGTAGACCGTCGGTCCCGAGAACGCTTCATAGAATCCAACCATCAGATCGCACTTCTCGTGGAGAAGTTCAAGCTAGAAGGCCAGGGAATCATGCAGGGCAATCTGAATGAACACAATCGAATTGTAAACCCGAATAAGATCCAGCTGAACTATGGAAAGCCAGGAGGGTTTAGGGTCCTATGGCTGTTATATGTGTAAGTAGAAAGTTATAATGATTTCTCATCAAAGCCACGATATTCGAGGTGTAAAGAAATACACCCACCAAGATGCATAGTTTATTTTGGGAAAAGGTTTTGACACTTGATAGTATGTTCGTCACTAATTTTTTGATGGTGTCCCAAAGATATTCAACACTGACAACACGTTTAATAACTATACTTACATAGATATAGCAATAAAATTTCATTTAATTGCTGAACCGTTCTCATCAGAACTAGGCCGGAGAACTCGGTGAATTTACTTATGTGTGACTGTTGGAATTATTACCCTTCACAACTCCTATGAAGTGTCCAAAACTGATATTGTAGCTAAGTCCAATGGCGCGACATTGCCCTTTGATATTTTGCGCCATTACAACACTGTAAGTCTCTCTCTCTAATTGCATACAGCGAGCAGTTTATGCTCGCTGTATGCAATTAGAGCACAGAATACTTCCGATTGCAACGTCAAGCCATTTTTTTTGCTGCTGCCCATTGTATTGTTAGTTGTATTAGTATGTATTGATAGTTTCTAATCATGATCTCACTGATGTTATTTTAATTTTTCAGGAGGATGTTGGCGTCAATATTCAATCTCAAGAAAAACGGATTTAAGCAGATGTCCATGAGATTATTCTGTCTTCCAATTTACTTCTTTATACTTTGGTTGTTCTACAATGAAGCAAAGGTAAAACATTTTTAGAACATGTTCACTTATAGATTCTCTATAGATTTCAAGTTACAGTCATAAGAGCTTTTTACTGCACAGCTTTTACACTACTGCTTAAAAAGAGACGTAACTACAATTTAATTAAATCTAAATTTCTTTGTGGTCTATTTCCTACACGATGTCTGTGATTTCCTACCTAAGCACTCTTAGTATTCGTTGTGTTATATCACCGAAATTAACTACACAGTCTGCACAAGGTTAAGGAGCTGTTATTTTTATAATATTGCCTTTCATCGTTCATTATTTTTTTTAATGCAGGATTATCAAAGGGCATTCATAACAAAAAGTGGATTAATATTCAACGCGATGGTTGGCACGTATTTCATCAGCATTATGAACACCATTTGTTTATGTAAGTTTCTATTAACATATTTTGTTTATGCTCTCTCATCCATACTAATATTATAAATGCGAAAGTCTGTCTGTCTGTCTGTCTGTCACCTCTTCACGGCTAAACTGCTGGACCGATTGTGATGAAAGGTAGGGATGTAGTTAACGACCTGAGGTCAAACATAGGCTACTTTTGGGCGCGATATAACAGTCCCACGCGGGGCGGAGCCGCGGGGAACAGCTAGTATTTTATAAATAAGGCTATATCCTAATAACCTGAGTCCACTGCTGGTAGCTAGCACACAAGTTCTATAACTTATTGGGATAAGGGTTTTTGTCGTCATCAACAAATAATAACAGTTTCAGGGCATTTTTATTTTGTAGTTTTTTTTATTTCTGGACATTGTTACGATTTGGACATTAGTATTGTAACTCCTACAAATTTCCACTTTCGACATTGTTGCCCATTATCAATCTTTTGACTAGTTTTACCTGTAATTTCTTCTCTTTTTCAGACGGCCCCTATCGTACGAGGTATTACCAGGAATCTCAAGAAGGCTTATATAGTGGAGCCAGTCTCCTTCTCTCGTGGAACTTGGTGTCATTGCCATTCTCCTTTATCAGTACATTCGCATCAGCTGCTATTATATATCCGTAAGTCGTGAGATTTTATTTTATTAACTGCTTGTTCAATGGTTTTGTTAAATAACTTTATTCATTTACTAGCGACCCGCCCCGGCTTCGCACGGCTATAAAAACCTTCCTTTTCGATCTCTCTAGCTATTTAAAAAAACCTCTTCCATGCTGGTCTGGGAGAAAAAGAAAAACATAGAATGTACCATGTGCCTCTTCCCGCGCAAGCCGTAAAAGTCGTCCGAGGGAATCGCCGAATGGGGAAATCATGACATAGGCGATGCGGCTAGCAACCCATCACTATTGATTTTCTGTTTCAACTACCATTATGCTAAACGTGGCCTAAGGTCTTATGGCCCTAGGCTCTGTCTACCCCGTATGGGACAAAGACGTGATTATATGTATGTATGTATTTAAAAAAACCGCATCAAAATCTGTTGCGTTGTTTCAAAGATCCAAGCATACATGGGGAAGCAAATTTGTTTTATACTATGTAACTAGCGACACGCCCTGGCTTCGCATGGGCAGAAAAACCTTCCTCTTAAATCACTATCTATTAAAAAAACCTCATCAAAATCCGTTGCGTAGTTTTAAAGATTTAAGCATACAAAGGGACATACGAGTAGGGACAGAGAAAGCGACTTTGTTTTATACTATGTAGTGAAGTGATAGTGTTGATTAATTAATTAGGGGTTTTGAACTTGCTCGGCGGTTCTTTTACACATTTTCTGTATTGCTTCCCAGGATTCTAGGCGACATCACCGAAACATTTGACTACGTGTACTTCGCTTTAGTATTATGGTCTTGCTTCGTGTATGCCGAGCAACAAACCATAGCCGTGATGATGTTCGTCAAAAATGGCCTTATCGCTGCCATAGTCAGCATCTACATCACTTGCATCTACGTGATGCTGGCTAGCGGCGTACTCAGGTATGACTTCTCTGACTTATGCGTTTTTGAAACGATGTTCAACAAGAATCGTGTCATTGCTGCCGAAGTCAGCATCTAAGTACATCACTTGCATCTAAGTCCTGATGGTTAACGGCGTACTCGGGTATGACTTCTCTGACTTATGCGTTTTTGAAACGATGTTCAGCAAGAATCGTGTCATTGCTGCCGAAGTCAGCATCTAAGTACATCACTTGCATCTAAGTCCCGATCAGGACTAATATATAAGTCAGAGAAGTCATCTTCTCTGACTTATGCGTTTTTGAAACGATGTTCTACAAGAATCCTGTCATTGCTGCAGAGCCGAAGTGAGCATCTATATCACTTCCATCTACATAATGCCGGCTAGTGACGTACTCAGGTATAATTTTACTGACTCTCTTAAAAAGATATGACAGAATAGTCTTCATATCTAGTATCTTCATCACCTTGCGTCTACGTTATGTTATCTAGCGGCTTGCTCGCATATTGCTTCATTGTCTTTGCATTCTTGAAAAGACTTTCATCGAGAAGTCTTATTGCTAGCATAGTCAGCATCTACAACAGTTTCGTACTCAGGTCAGGTATGATTTTACTGACTCACTCTTTAGAAAATATGGCAAGAAATATTTTCTTTTTTTTTCAAATTGATCAATGTTCACCACATGGAATAATATTGCTCATAAAATGTGCTTCTCTTATTCCTGAAATGTTTAAATCAGTGGATGTTTCTTCTTTCCAGGTCATACAAAGGCTTCGAAGATTGGCTTTTCTACATCACTTACGTGACGCACACTCGCTACGCTTCCATCTATCTCCACCGGAACATCTTCAAACAACCCATCTTCAACGTCTTACCATACAGCGACCAGGAAAACTGCACGTCCATTACCAGCCTTATCCAGACCTCTTCTAGTCTCAACACTAATTCTAATGCTAATTGTAGATATGCCAGCGGTAAAGCGTTCTTAGCTGAAAGGTTCACGTCAAAAAATTTTGGCGGCGATATGTTCACGGCGGGTGATTTCAATCCCGAATTTAATTTAGGGATTTCCTTCGCGTTTTCTGTTGGTTTTATCGTTCTAAACAAATTTCTGTATTTAATGCCGTTGCCGTCTTATATTACTGATAAGTTTAGAGAATAATTTCAACAAATATAATTCAAATCATGTTTCGTTCAATCCGTCCTGTAATTTTAATCCTAGGAATAATGTTCCGAGTTTAATTAATAAATAATTTTAAAGAATGTTTATGAAAATAAATAAATAATTATTTGATTATGAGTTTTTCTTTTTATTTAATTTATAACATTATCCTGGGTCTTTTTTTAACAAATATTGCAATAATCAAACACATGAACTGTCTTACAAACTACGTTTAATACCAAAAGTTCATGACTTACAAATAACATCATGATAAGGACACAGCCTCTTAAAATATATTTTAATCTTAATCAACGACAATCATCTTTCTTTTTCATTTCAATTTACCAAAAAATTTATTCATGATTTGTTACCACTCATAAATTACTTACATTTTCATATCCTGAGTTGTTTCACTTACCAACAAATAAAAAAGTGAAATGAACATACACACACAATAAGAGGTAGGTTTCATAAAAAACGAAATTTAAATCAATAAAATTTAAATCACAAAAGAGTGAGAAAACAAACACGATAATTAAGATAGAGAAACTATCACCAATATTATATCAATTTTGCTCAGAATTTATATATATTTGTGTGATTCGGCTATTACTTTTTATAAACAGTATCTATTTCAACTCTCTTTTCCATAAGTTTTGGATTCAACAAATTCCGAGTTCACATTCCTTATGTTACCTCAATTGTAAGGGGATAAGTAAAATATTTAAAAGTATTTTAAAATTTTGCCAATGATTAATTGAATTCCGATATTCCACATGACGTAAATTAACGTTAAATTGTTGCAAAACTTCTCACTGATTTCACTTTGTAGTTTTGAATCATGATAAGTAATAGAATGTTTTTATCTGAACATCCATACGTAGACGGTGCAGTGTGTTACGCATAGAAAACGTAATCTGCTTCTGCTTGCGCTGCCTCATTCTCTGCTTCGGCTGCTGTGCTTGCTGTGCAAACTGCATCGTCATCTAAAACAAATGTTTTTTTTTATTTTTTTGTCAACATCCATCAAATGTTAGTAGGTACCTCTCAATCATCAATCATCAAAAAAGTAATTTAATTTTTTCACAAGTGTTAAAATGTTATTAGAGGTACACAGATCCTCTAGCAAGAATTTGCAAATGTAGAAATTTTGAATTGCTCGTTATATGCCAATAGATCTTATTAACCAAAATTGCTAAGCTGTCGCTAGCAAATGAATAGGACATTAATGTCGTGATACATTACAGGCACAGGGTCTTAGAATACCTTACTTTAAGATGTTTACTTATACTTTACCTCTATATACAACAATAGTTTTATTCAATTTGTGTAGGGTGACCTGAAACAAAAAAAAAAACAATACTTATTCAGAAAAGAAGTACAATTATTGGAATTTATAATTATTTACAGATTAAAAATTCTTCTCTATACATAATAATATGTTTCAACTTACAGGTGAAAGGGCAGTTTCTCTAAACTTTTTCAGGTATAACTTCAAAGGTTCCACATAATTGTCGAAGCCCAGGGCGTTCATTGCAAAAAGGACATCTTCACCATTGATAGTTTTCCGTTTTTCCACCTGACAGCGATCGCTAGCCTCGCTTGTGACAAAAGAAATAAATTCTGATATGCACTCCTGAACACATTCTCTGGCGTCTTTTGCGATCTAAAAGCAAGAAAAAGAATGCTCTGAAATTATGTTTTATTTAAACTTTAATGCGCATAAAAAAATTTCAACAAAATATCATTTTTTTATAATCTTTTTTTTTTTAGGCTTCAGCCACTGAAGTGTGACTATGCCAGCCTCATGGGGAAACTCAAAGGTGTATGGATAGTCATCGGATAATTTAAAGCTTGGAAAACAACTATCTTTTAGACATAGCTGTCCTCCAAAATTTGTAAATAGATATGGCTCCTCGCAAACAAAGGCGATCCCAACATTACATTGAGGTCACCATTGTCCAGAGGAATGTCATTAAGAAATTTTGCTCCGAGTTCCGCGTACTGACCAAATATCATACAAACATCAAACCCTGTGTCTTCAACAAATCAAAACATACAAATAGTCATTATACAAATATTATCACAATCATTTAACACATGAATTAATTTAAGTGTCTTGTAAAACAAAAAATATCGCACATCTGCTCAACCACCATCCATGAAACCATGCAAGATCCAGTGAGTAAGCAAGTTAGTGCAATACATGATGTAAGGCGACATCTCCCTTTCTCAATCATTCTTGCATGGTTTTAATAGACGGTGGTAAGCCACCAGAAAGGATGAATCCAAAATTGACAAAATTAAGGTAAAAAGTATACATAAGATTACTATACCTTCCCATTCTCAGGAATCGCTCGTTTCATAATTTTGGCAATGTTGGCAATAGGCAGAAACCTGTCCTGCTCCCGCAGCGGTACATTCTTGCACACCACTCCACCATTGGAATCAGAATTGTTTTCTTCCTCTGGAAAATAAGTAGTACTTATGTGTAATAATTGAAGTAAAAAGCAGAAAGTACAAATGTGTTAGGACATAGATGCAAAAGTAACTTTATTTATTTACATTGATGAAATTTTACAGACATAAGTAGCATTTGAGACATAAGCTAGTTTTAATATTTTCCATACAAAACTAACGAAAACAATGTTCTTTGATGATTATTATCTAAAGCTAATGTTTACTTACCCAGAACATCGTCGGAATGTACCACGTACGTTTCGTCATCAACTAGGAAACTATTGTCCAATCTCACCATATCACCGCCCAGCTCTTCGTTATCCATTGCTCATATAAAAAAAAATTAAGTTATGGTCAATAATAACAAAATTGAGTAGGTATAAATGGACAATGTTAAACGATAGACATCATGTACGATGTTATGTGATATAAAGATGCTATTGAAGTCAGATATAAATAAAGTACTCCAATTATTGTTAGCTGATTTTATAAATGAAAAACAGGTACTTTTTTCGCAATTTGTGAATCCTAAACGGGAAAATGGGAAATAGGGAATTTTTTTTTTCGCGTAGTATGTATGTACTAGCTTAAATAAATCCGTGCCGTGTCCGTGTCTCTGCCAATGACCACAGATTAGGGAGGAGCAATGACAATGACATTTGCCGTTCTTTTGACTTTACTTTGACATGTAAACTATTTTTTTTTTAATATTTTTTACGGCCATAGAATCTAGTCCTTTAGGCACACACTAGATGCTTCTGCACGCATGATGGTTTTCCATCAAACAAAGGGATGGTACTCGAAAGGTGAATTGAATCGACTAATTTCCAAACAAATCTTGCATGGTTTTAAGACATGGTGGTAAGCCACCTGTCCTTCCAAAAACTCCCATTTAAACTAACTAACTAATCTCATATTTATTTTTGGCTTTTACAAGCTATGTATTCAGCCAACGAGCTTACCATGAACTGGGGGTCTAAAAACGCCACTTTGAACAATTCATCGAATCGATTCATATTACGAATTCCTTAGCAATTCTGTAGCAATTTCTCTAATTTTTGTAAAATGGCCAACTAAACTTTGCAATTCCTCTTCAAAAAAAATTAAAGAAATAGGAATTGCTAAAGAATTTCTAAGGAATTCGTAATATGAATTCGATTTGATGAAATGCTCAAAGTGGCGTTTTTAGACCCACTGGTGACCTACTATAATTTCTTATAAAACTATGCAAGTTCTAGTGAGTAAACAAGACAGCGCAATACATGATGTAAGGCGACATCTCTCTCACTCAATTGTTCTTGCATTGTTTTAAGAGATGGTAGATGACATTAACACCCATATTCTCAAACGTTTCCTCAAACTCCACTCATCCTCACTCGACCTCAATGGTATTCATAGTTGACACTAGCTTCCTCACCTTAAGGAAATTACTCAATGGAGGTGAGGAACGAACTGTCAAAATATAAGGTTGGTCAAGAGGTACCTTAAGGAAGCCTCGAACGTTTCGTTTAACGAAAAGTAGGTACTTTTATTGAGGACCAGATTTAAAAGAACTAGTACCCACTGTAATAAGTTCTTTGTGTATTAAGTATTTTATTGTTTTATAATTAATCTATGCCAGTAAGCTAAAATTGAAAAAGAAATTTTGGCAAAAACTCTTTTTCCGTCAAAAAGTAAGGCGGTTTACCAACATACAGAAATAAAACGGAACGTCATTCCTTGACTCATCCTCACTGGAGTTTCCTCAAGGAAACAATTAAGAATACCGTTTTCAAGGAAAGTTGGAGGACTTCCTTGAGGCGTCCTCGAATGAGGTTGAGTGGAGGAGACCTATGAGGCAATGTTTAAGAATATGGTTGTTAGTCCGTTAATAAATAAGGTAAATCCATTTTAAACGTAGTAAGCAGGCTGTTTACGAAGGTTCGATTTTGATAATCGAATAGGTAGTTGACATTGACACCACAAACTAAATAGAGATACTACGATTGACACTTGACTTGACAGCGTATTAACTGGCTGGGCAGGGCAACACTCATGCATGGACGTAGATGGTAGATGTTAAGTTAGCTAGCAACACTGACAGTAAATTTCAACTTTTCAACCAACAATGTAGGTTGCTGAAATAATCATATTTTACAATATTTTCCATGCTAATACAAAAAAACCGCTTCTGGCCGACCATAAAACAACAGGGAGAAAGTTTTTGATCACATGTGAACAATAATCGTATGTTAGTGTGTTTATAAGGTTATACGAGGTTTGGGGTCACCGTTACTCAACGTTAGCATTTTTCTTGCAATATTGATAATTTTGTTAAACAATGGGAGTGCCAAAGTTCTTCAGGTACACCAGTGAAAGGTATCCTTGCCTAAATGAACTGGTCAAGCAGTATCAGGTAAGTTCTATTTTCATTTTTGCGCTTCTGTCATTCATGTAAATAAACCATTTTCTTTTTGACACATTTGTTTGCCTATCTCAGATAAGAGTACCTATGATGATAATTGATAGCTTTTACTTTATCTTTGACGCCTCAGAATTTATAATTGCTTGCTCTTTTAAAATTTTAATGTACTCTTATATTACTACCCTTTGTTATTATCATGTATACTAGAATACTTACCTACTATCATTTAAAAAAATATTAACATTTTGTATCATTTTCATTTTAATAAATAAAACACCGGTTACTGTATACAAAAAGGTGCGCAAAACTTAGGAATTAATAAATTGTTATTACACATCCAAATTGGAATGCATCAATTTAAATTTTTTATATTATATTAGTTTGCAGATTTTCAGTTTAACACTAAAAATTATAGTATTAGTAGTAAGACAGCTAGTTATGTTTAAAATACAACCCATGATGGTATAGTGAAAAAAATCTACTCTCCTTACCAGGTTTTCCTTCAATTTTTCCCTTTTACATAAACATTTTTCTAAAATGTTTTATTTGTGTTCAGTTTATATGTAACAGAAATCCTTCAAACTTTCCTAGATACCGGACTTTGACAACATGTACTTAGACATGAACGGTATTATCCACAACTGCTCGCACCCAGACGACTCCAACCCCCATTTCCGCATCACGGAGGAGAAGATCTTCCAGGACGTGTTCCACTACATCAGTATCTTATTCCAAATCATCAAACCGAAGAAACTTTTCTTCATGGCTATTGATGGAGTAGCTCCACGAGCTAAGATGAACCAGCAAAGAGGACGAAGGTATTGGCTAATCATAATTTTTTATTTATTATTTTATTAATCTAATATTTATCTCCATCGCTTTATTCATTATTAGCTGTTGCATGCGGCTTTGTCCATGTAGGACTCAATTATGTTATCTTCAAAAGTAGCATGTACATGCAGGTGATTCAAGAGGAAGGTTTTATGCCCATGCGAAGCTGGGGCGGGTTGCTAGTATAGTAGTATATGATATAAAGAATATGTGTTTGATTTACAGGTTCCGATCAGCAAGGGAAGCAGAAAAATTAGAGGAAGAAGCAGTTGCCAAAGGTATTTCCATTATTATTTGCATAATCGTAACATCTGTCTAAATGCAATGATTTATGACCTATGTTTTATTTTTTTAATTTTATACTGAGATCATTTAGCAGTTGCTATAGCGATAAGTCCGTCTTTGCCTCGTTTTAAGTAAAGCTGTTTTATGGAATTGTTTTGTGTCATTGTCTGTTAATAACATGTTAAAAAGTAAAAGAGATAGCCTATTTGATTATTGACTAATCCCCATCTCCCCCTCTATTCTTTAGGTGAGACATTGCCGAAAGAGAAGCGTTTTGACAGCAACTGCATCACCCCTGGTACAGTGTTCATGGCGCGCCTCCACGAACAACTCAGATACTTCGTCAAGATGAAGATGTCCACAGACCCACTGTGGTCCAAAGTCAAAGTTATACTGTCTGGGCATGAGGTGAGAATGTGCATTTATTGTGACAGTGTCTTTAATGACTGTTTGTGTCAAAATAAATAAATAACGAGTGATAGGATGACCACAGATGCACTGGAGCAATGCAAAGTTTTCTTGAAATTTAGAGGTGCAGGAATGTAGAGAGGTTTGATAGGTGATGGGTGTTCGGCCCATGTAGAGATCACCATTAAAATATGTCAAATTCAATAAATTTGAGTAGTTTATTTTATGCTATCAATGATAGAAAGCATGAAATAAAGAGATACCTGGCTGTCTATGTAAGTAAAAAAAAAGGTAACATCATTATAAGAAAGAGACTAACTAAGAGTTGACTAGAGTATCTTTAAATCTAAAGCAATATGGCTGTAGCAACAGAAATGGTTCTCAAATTTTTCAGACACCCGGTGAAGGCGAACATAAGATAATGGACTACATCAGATGGGCTCGTTCTCAGCCTGACTACGACCCCAACACTAGACATTGTCTGTATGGACTCGATGCTGATCTCATTATGTTGGGCATGTGTACGCATGAGCCTCACTTCGCGTTGCTTAGAGAAGAGGTATGTTCACACTTCTATTCTTCTCTTGTCCGAGCGTGTTTCCCGGTTTCATCTTCAGCTTACACTTCGGAGCTCAGAGTACACTATTAATCATGATTCTGATTTGGCGACCAATCCAAACATGGCCGCGCACCCGCCGTCGCCGTCGCTTGACGCGCACTATCGTCGTGCTACTGTGCAACATACTTATTACTTCATAACTTCACACTTCTATTGTCTGTACCAAACTACTAATGCTGAACAATGCTGTTAAATTCTTGTTTTCTCATTTAGAAAATTACATATTATGCAATCTTTATTCTTGTTTAAAACATTTTCATTGTTACTTTTGCATTTCTAAACTAAATATACTTACATGTATTGAAGTTGTGCGCTCTTGTCAATGACCCTTCCAAGTCCTACTACTAAATCAGAAATGAAACTTGGTTCAGAGATAGCTGGACAACTTATAGGACATAGGCTACTGTGTTACTTTCAAGGTAATATCCACTCGAGTGAAGTTGCGGGAAATAGCTAGCAAATCACTATCACTAGATAGTATAAAACAAAGTCGCTTTCTCTGTCCCTATGACCCTTTGTATGCTTAAATCTTTAAAACTTCGCAACGGATTTTGATGCGGTTTTTTTAATAGATAGAGTGATTCAAGAGGAAGGTCTTTATGCCCATGCGAAGCCGGGGCGGGTCGCTAGTACATAATAAAGTTAACCATTCTAAATTACATCGATCGAGCAGAAATTTAGGCCAACAGAGCAGGAATCAATTTCAAAGAAGAATGTAATAAGTAGCAATAAGAACCTAATGATTCCTTTTGTGGATAAGGTACTATTTATCAATGAAAATTTTCGTACATATCCTATACTATTAAACGAGCAATATATAAATTTATTTGTACTCGCGTTTTCGAAAACGGCTCTAACAATTTCTTTGAAGTTTTACACATAAGTTCTTACATAGTCAAAAAGGTAATTTAGCTAAGTTCCATGTCTGGGAAAATTCATTTTACCCATATTTTCACGCAAAAAGATATTCTTCATAAAACGACCGAAGCTCGGTCGCCCAGGTACTATATCTAACATGGCAAAATATTTCCAGGTGAAATTCGGCAAAACAACTCAACGGGCCACCAGCCCCGAAGAGACTAACTTCTACCTCTTGCATCTCACACTACTGAGAGAGTACTTAGAACAAGAGTTCATTAGTATAAAAGACAAGTTGCCATTCCCCTTCGACATAGAGAAGATTGTTGATGACTGGGTGCTGATGGGTTTTCTAGTGGGCAACGATTTTATTCCAAACTTGCCTAATATGCATATAAATAATGATGCGTTGCCGCTATTGTATAAGACGTATATGACTGTGCTTCCTACTTTAGATGGTGAGTTTTTACTGTATTCTATATATAGTTTATAAGGATTTCGCCCGCACTGTGTCTGTCTGTGAGTCCTTTCGTCCGAGCGTGTTTCCCGGTTGCCTCTTCAGCTTACGCTTCATAGCCCAGGGTATGCTATTAATCATGGTCCTGATTTGGCGGAACTGGTTATTACAATGGAGCGACTGCCGCCTGTCCTCTGTAACCCGTTAGATGCAACCGGGAAACACGCTCGGACGTATGGGGTTTTATATAAATTGAGTGAAATACGTAAGATATTACTAATTATTCTAAGGCGGTAGAAACAACGCCGGGTCCGCTAGTTAAACATAAAAATAACTGGCATAGATGAAGGAATGGAAACCTTATTAGTATTTTTAAGGCCTAAAGAAAACAGTCTTCAACCTGTACTGTGGGCTACGAAGAAAGGTATACCCACTTACCTTTACACCTTAGATGGTATACTGTTCATGTGGCTACTGTACTAAACGAAATCTCACGTCAGCCACAGTGCGGCATGGAAATGGCAAATTTTTGGAGTAACAAAATTGAGACTGTTTTGAGCTGGAGCTGAGTTTTGTCCCAATAATTTTGTCACCAGGGTGTGCATGGTCGATTGACCGTGTCACCAAGAAATTATAATAAAAAGGCACTAATAATTTTGTTTTGTGTTTTAAGGTTATATAAATGAGGCAGGCGACTTGCACCTAGGTAGATTTGAAATATTTTTACAAGAGTTAGCTAAAATAGATAAGGAGAAGTTCCAAGACACATACGCTGACTTAAAATATTTTGAAGGCAAAACAGGCAGGAGGCCTAACGCTCAGGAAAGGAAAGAGGTATGTTCTTGCCTTCTAATTTTGCAAATAAATGTTTTTATTTAATAGCAGGTTATGTCCACTATTAAAGTTAGACCTCTATCAAATCTTGTTTATGTTTTTTCCTACTCTATATCTTTGACAACAAGACAACTTTATAACTTCGAGAACAAAGGTTGCCGAAATAGTCAACGGATTAGCTCTATAAGTAGCAGTAGGCGGGGCACATAGCGCCACGATGGCCGATGGCGCACAAAGCTTCTCGAATGCCGACCACGCATCGGCAAGCACAGCGACGGACACCCACCGACCAGATGGTCAGATGACCTGAAGAAGGTCGCAGGCAGGTGCTGGATGCAGGCCGCTTTCAAACGGTCATTTTGGAAATCCTCGGGGGAGTCCTATCTCCAGCAGTAGACAGCCTGCGGCTGAAATGATGATAATTATGATGATATACAGCAAATAATTATTTGTCTTGGTACTAAAAAGTATAAGTATTATTTACTCGTAGAACAATAAAATTTTTGATAAAAAAAATAATAAGATTATTGAAAAAAATAAAATTAAACAAATATATATATTTTTTTTTATTGCTTGTAGGTAATATTTTAATGACTGAGAAAGGCTTTTTTATTTTATTGTATTTTTTTATAAAAATAGTTTAACTCTATTTGTTTCAGTACAAGCCTAACAACGATGAGACGTTCAATGTGAATGTCGATGAAATAAAGGCTAAGGAGTTTGACGATGAGCTAAAGGCGCTTATCAATGCCACAGATGAAATGGTATGATTAATATTCAAACTAATGCACTGCATATTATATTTAAAATAAGTATAGTAGTTTAAAAAACTAAAAAAACACGCTTTTAGCACGCACTAAAAAAACCCTTTCATTTGATACCCATATCATGGGGGTGCATTTCACATAGCCTGTTCGCCATCTTGGACGTCCGCCATATTGGATTTAAGTCTCGTGACTTTTTTCGTATTCCTGACAGCAAACCCTTTCATTTGATACCCATACGATTCCGAGTCGATAAGTGTGGGAACTCCCTTATCTTCATATTTTATGTGGTAATCACAGAGTGCTATGTTGTACCTTAAGTGTATATCATGTGATTACAACAAAGTCAATTGACCCTGCGCATCCAGGTGTCAGAGTTTTGTATTGCTTTAATTTGATTTAGCACAAGAACTATTTTTTATTTACAGTTTATGGACGATGAAGACTGTAACGAAGAATATGAAGAAACAAGTGATGGTAATTAAATTTTACTATACTCACGCGAATATTTGTTATTTTTGGTATAGAAGTTATAAATATGATAAAAATTTGTTTCTTGTATTTTTTCAGAGGAAGCAAATTTTGAATCAGAGTTCCTTCTTCACAAAAGAGATTATTATATGAACAAACTAGATTATTCTAAGGTTACAGAGTAAGTATATTAGTAAATACTTGCTTTCACCCGTGTGAATTTCCCACGGGAACAGTGCTTTTTCCCGGGATGAAAGGTATCATATGTCCTTCTCAATACTTCTATCTATGTGTATGCAAAATTTCAGTGAGATTGGTGCAGTAGATAGAGCCTGGAAGCGTAACAAACAAACTCACTTTCGCATTTATAATATTAGTTAGGATGAGGATAATAAATATCCCTTAAAATAAAACAAATAAAGATTCAAGCAATTTTATAATTTTAATACATTAACCATTTCATTAAAAAATCTAAATATGTGTAAAGTTAATAATGACTAGCTATTGCCTGCTCATTTGCTAGTCCTATTTCCTAGGATTTTTCTTTTACATTATGGACACACTTTCATTAATTTAACCTTATGTTACAGCAATAAGTTTTATATTTCAAAATCTGTATTAAATAAATTATAAAAGATGCCTGAGAGCATTTCATAAATTTAACTTTACGTCGCTCTGATAAATATCAAATTCCTTTGTATTATTTTAGCGAGGTACTACTGAACCCAGCTTAAAATAGCAATCCAATAATGTTTAACCTAACTATAATCACTTTTTATAATTTGATCCGTATGTAGTAGTTACAAGTTTGAAATGTATTGACACAAGCTAAAGTTTATTAAATTTTTTTAGTGAGGTTTTAGCGGACCAAGCTGAAGGCTACGTGAGGGCGATTCAATGGAATCTGTTCTATTACTACAAGGGATGCCCTTCGTGGTGTTGGTATTATCCCCACCACTACGCGCCCTATATATCTGATATTAAAGGGTTTAAGGATTTAAAGATAGAATTCGAATTAGGAGAGCCTTTTAAACCTTTTGAACAGGTGAGTCGACTTTTTTAATGTTTGGTTGAAGACCTAGTTTGCAATGCAATATTACTCCAGATTTTATATCGTTATTAGCTTTCGCCCGCGGCTTCGTCCGCGTGAATTTCCCACGGGCACAGTGCTATTTTCGGTATGAAAGGTATCTTAAGTTCCTTCGCAATACTTCTATCTATGTGTATGCGAAATTTCAGAAATTTCAGAATTGGTGCAATAGATTGAGCGTAAAAGCGTAACATACAAGCAAACAAACAAACTCACTTTCGCATTTATAATATTAGTTAGGATTAGGATTTTATGTACCAAATGTTTAACATTTGTGATTCGTACCCTTGCAAAGGCGGGGCGACGGGCCGCAAGTTTTACTAAGAATTAAGAAAAGTTCCGTATATATATTTTTTTTAAATACCATTTAAGATAAAACACCAATTTCGCGCTCGATATGAACTGAGTTATAGTACTATAAAATGGTATACACATTACCTATCATTTGGCACCATTCTAACAGTTGAATCTAGCACAAAATATCCATGGACATTTGAATGAAGTAATTTAGAAAATTCCCTTTAAAAACAACTACTACTAAAAAACATCTGAAAATAATGTCAACTTTGCGCGTTTACACTGACCCTACTAAGTTTACTATTGATATTAAAATTCCACTATCAAAACTTTTTCTACAATTTGTAGCTACTAGCAGTATTACCGGCAGCCAGTAAGCACCTGCTGCCGACTCCCTTCCACGACCTGATGACGGATGAAGAGTCTCCCATAGTTCACTACTATCCGATTAACTTTGAAACTGATCTCAACGGGAAACGTAACGATTGGGAGGCTGTGGTGCTTATACCGTTCATTGACGAGGTAAATATTTAACTTTTGTCATTTGCTCTATATCTGTACACTTATTTTCTTAGGTACAATTAATGCAGGCCAAACAATACCTTAGCTGTAAAGAATAACAATCATAATCGATTGGCATCAGCCGAGGGGGGGGGGGGGGGGATTGGTTAACATGCCTGACCGCTACTCAGGAGGTCCCGGGTTCGATCCCCGGTCAGGTCAAGATAAAAAATGATCTTTTTCTGATTGACCTGGGTCTTGGATGTTTATCTATATATGTATTTGTTATAAAATATAGTAACGTTGAGTTAGTATCCCGTAACACAAGTCTCGAACTTACTTTAGGGCTAACCCAATCTGTGTGATTTGTCCCTATATATTTATTTATTTACTTATGATAATGGTACAATAAAGAGTATGTCTATCTATCTATGGTCAATTTAATGAAACAAAGCGTACGATGACATAAATGATCGGTCACATCATGAAGTGATAAATTCTATGAACTTGGTCACGACGTTACATATGTGACACATACGAGTACAAAACTAGTTAAAATCCTACAAAAAACAAATTAATAGTTAAAATTTATTACACCACCCTAATTCCACCGGAGCAAAGGTTAATTACACTGACCAAAATATATATCTCATTCGGGACATCCTTTGAATCTGTGTGAGTACAGCTATAGTCTCTCTCAGTTGCTTAAATAAGTCGTGTATTACATATTGTGGATCTTTGAAATCCGAAATAAAATTATTATTATTATTAAATGTTAACCTACAAATTAACATATGAATTGTATATGTATTGTAATTTGTATAAACTGAATTATGTAATTATTGTATCATATTTTTAAGAAAGGCTGTTGTTGTTTGAATAAATAAAACAGGTAAACTTGCTGTCAGCCATGGGGCCTTGTTATCAGAGGTTGACGGATGAAGAACACAAGCGGAACAGCCACGGTCCTATGCTTGTGTATAACTGGACGAAAACTAGTCAAGGTAATGTAATGGCCATGTAATGGGTGCTTTATCATTGTGATCATTTGACGACCTCCGTGGCGTAATGGTTAACATGCCCGCCCGCTACTCAGAAGATCCCAGGTTCTATCCCCGGTCCGGTCAATATGATCTTTTCTTATTGACCTGGGTCTTGGATGTTTATCTATATATGTATTTGTTATAAAATCTCGAACTTACTTTGGGGCTAACTCAATCTGTGTGATTTGTCCAGATATATTTATTTATATTTATTATCATATATATCAACATAATAAATGACAGTATGTGATATTTGTTGATATCTCATGAAATTTAAATTAATAAAAAAAGTGCGGCACTCGGGGACTGCCGCGATAAAGCTATTGCATAGCATTTTTTATCAACTTATGCAATAAGTACGACACCCGGCCGAGCTACATGGCGAGTGGGGGGTGTTAGGGTCACCTACAATACTAATTAACCTGCTCTTCGAAGTTCTGTTTTTTATTTCTTTCTTATCGAGTGTCTTGTTGAGTTTGTTAGTTTCCAACACAGATTTTACAAGATGTCTAAAGGCATCTGACTTAGCTTAACGAGAGAGAGAAAGTGGGGGAAATAACATAAAGTGAATGCATAAAAATGTACGCACAGGTAAAGCTGAAGCCCCAGAATACTTCCCCACTATTGAGCAATGCCATGCGCACGAACAACGCGTGTGGCGTTCGGAATTGGACGTCCCACATGAGCAGTTAAAACGCGGCATTTTGCCCAATGCTGACCGGTTTCTCCAATACCCCGGCTTCCCCACAATGCGGCATCTCAAATATACGGTAAGCGTTTGGCTAAAAGTTAATAGGTTCGGTAACCGCTTTCCATCAGGTGGGCCGTATATGACTGTTTGCCTACAAAATGGTATAAAAAATGTTCATTGCATGTATATAGTGGGGTATTTATACACGATTTTATTAACGATATTATAAATTACGTGTATAGTATATATACAAGACAAGAAAAAATATTTTAATGCACCAGTAAAAAAGTACAATGTATATAATTAGAAACATAGATAATACAAATGATAAGCTAAATATTTGGTGATTGTTGACATAAAAAAGTAGTGATTGACGGCAATAAAAAATTGTAACGATTTTGGTCACTTGTACTATTGCATTAAAATCACTTCCTATATTATTAAGGCCTTAAAATTGTCTTAAAGATAATCCTAAATTATCCTTTAGTTAGTTATTTGTTTCTAAATTAACGACAAATGGTCTTTACCATTTTCATTACAGCATCCACATTTCCTTCCTTAATTCGTCGAATTTGAATTGAATCCTTATTCACAGACTGCTCTAAAAAAATGCAAAGTGCAAGTGTTCGACCAGCCGTCTCGTAACGAGAACATGATGATAGAACTGGAGCCGGAGTCATATGTCGATGACCAGGTGGAGAATGTGGCTCAGGAACTGCTCGGCAAGGTCATATGGGCTGGGTGGCCTCATCTTACTAAGGCAAAGTGAGTCTAAATGTTGATATTTTTGTTTTGTACCGAGTCCTTCAAAGCCTTTCTTTAATTTTTTAAACTTATTCAGTCCTACTTTAGTCAAGTTACCCTTCAGATTTGGGTGACAAAGAATTAATCCCCTTAAGCGATCACTATACCAGTGTGAATTGTGAATTAAATGGTGGATTATCACTACATAGTATAAAACAAAGTCGCTTTCACTGTCCCTATGTCCCTATGTATGCTTAAATCTTGAAAACTACGCAACGGATTTTAATGCGGTTTTTTTTAAATAGAGAGAGTGGTTCAAGTCGAAGGTATTTTTTGCCCGTGCAAAGCTGGGGCGGGTCGCTAGTTATTCAATAATGCACAATTTTTATGAACAAGAACTAAAAATAAACACAAAACGGAAAATAAATACAACTTCGAACTTCCCGCCAAAAACTCCTACTGAAAATATAGAGCATTTTCCTTTTTTCTTTAGAGTAATATCAGTGTCGAACGAAGCCAAACGTCTCCACCACATCGACAAAGAGAACAACAATGTCAACGGAGTTGTCTCGTACACTACCGAAGCTAACTTTGGCAATCTGCACAAACAGTGGATATCGGAACGGTCCACTATTATAGAGCAGTAAGTTGAAGTGGCACGTTTTATTCTACTGCATGTTTTAAGGAATTTAAATTTCTATGTTTTTCCACAAACTGATTGTATTTATGTTTGAATTGAGCGACCTCTGTCTCACGATCAAGCCATAACATTGAGCAAATCTGCTTTGAATGTTTTGGTGATTAATTAAATAAATTATAAGTTTAAAAACACTTTTATTACTGAAGTTAACTTGTTTAGAATTCTGAAGGTTTTTTTATTTTATTTTATAATGACAATGTTCATTTTAGATGTATGGTTTAAAAAAAAATTGTTTGCTACCGTCGTATTTGATTAATGCTTTTGAGGAATTCAAATTAAATCCTTTTTTTTTAAATAAAAAGGGAATTGCAGATTACAGTTGAAGAATAAAAATATCACGTAATAAATATAACAATAACATTGTAACTTAGTGCCAAATTTAAATTACCTCTATATTTTCTCTTGTAGTAATCAAAATCGTCTTGGAATTTTGTTGGGGGATGTGAAAACTATAATACATGCTGTTAACCTCAAAGGTAAGTTCTTTATCATGTAAACTTCTATAAAAAATGTATTGAAGTTAACCAATTAATATTACAATTCAACGACAATTTGCTACCTATGTAAATTTGTTTACTGTTGCTCATTCTTATGTATAAAATAAATAAATGTTCACACTCCATACAACAATTCACGAGCGAAAAGGTTTGTTGCGGCCAAAATGCTGAAACCAAAGTTAATGCCGAAACCAAAAACGAACCTTCCATCGGTCACTACCTTCCAGCAACACGTCTTCCGTACCGGAATGGAGTAGCCTTAGCGATATTTTACTATTTCAATAAATCTGGCATTTTTTGCTTGGCAAATACACACAGTTATAGTTCTGCACAGCTACATACAAAACGTATACTGTCACTACTGTAAATGAGGACACTGACACATAAAAAATGAAACAAACTGTCAAATAATTTGTGTACAGATTACACACACTAGTACATTGCATATGCCGATTGAGCTTACACTTTGACAGAGGGGAACGCAGCGTATGCCTACTTCCTTCTGGTATGGAAGTCAAGCTCGAAGGTACTAGACAAATAAAACATATTTTTTTCAGGTTACAAATACCTAATCCAAGACAACAGTCGCATAGCCCTCGAGCCAGAATGGTGTTCAGTGCCTTGCGGCTACGCTTACCAAGCGATAGTGAAAGATGTCAAAGAGCATGTACTACAACTCGCGGGGAGATTCTCTACACCACAAGAGGCATATCCGCCCGGGGACCAGGTGTTCTTGTTGACACAGGGACAGTATTATGGCTGTCTGGCTACGGTTAGTGTGATTGTGTGACTAGTGTCTTACCTAGCGATAGTAAAGAGTCTCAAAGAGCATGTACTACAACTCGCGGGGAGATTCTCTACGCCACAAGAGGCATTCCACGCTGGTCTGGGAGAAAAAGAAAAACATAGAATGTACCAGCTGCTTCTCTTCCCGCGCAAGCCGTAAAAGTCGTCTGAGGGAATCGCCGAATGGGGAAATCATGACATAGGCGATGCGGCTAGCAACCCATCACTATTGATTTCCTGTTTCAACTACCATTATGCTAAACGTGGCCTAAGGTCTTATGGCTCTAGGCTCTGTCTACCCCGTTTGGGATAAAGACGTGATTATATGTATGTATGTATGTACAAGAGGCATATCTGCCCGGGGACCAGGTGTTCTTGTTGACACAGGGACAGTATTATGGCTGTCTGGCTACGGTTAGTGTGATTGTGTGACTAGTGTCTTACCTAGCGTTAGTAAAGGGTGTCAAAGAGCATGTACTACAACTCGCGGGAAGGTTCTCTACGCCACACGAGGCATATCCGCCCGGGGACCAGGTGTTTTTGTTGACACAGGGACAGTATTATGGCTGTTTGGCTACGGTTAGTGTGATTGTGTGACTAGTGTCTTACCTAGCGTTAGTAAAGGGTGTCAAACAGCATGTACTACAACTCGCGGGAAGGTTCTCTACGCCACAAGAGGCATATCCGCCCGGGGACCAGGTGTTCTTGTTGACACAGGGACAGTATTATGGCTGTTTGGCTACGGTTAGTGTGATTGTGTGACTAGTGTCTTACCTAGCGTTAGTAAAGGATGTCAAAGAGCATGTACTACAACTCGCGGTAAGGTTCTCTACGCCACAAGAGGCGTACCTTAGTTGTTGTTGACACAGGGACAGTATTATAGCTGTCTGGCTACGGTTAGTGTGATTGTGTGACTGTGTCTTACCTAGCAATAGTTAAAGGTGTTAAAGAGCATGTACAAAAAGCGATTCTCTAATGATGAAAAAAATATTTTATTGCGCCTTGATGACAGCGTTTTTTTTTTTTAATTTTAAAATAAGAAATGAGCTTCCATATTAAAAAAATATTGTGTACCTTAATCATCTTAAATTTTTTAAGGAAATATTCACTTCTTAGAAATATTTAAACAATATATGATGTGGCTATTGACGTATCTAACTGATTTTTAAATTATTATACATATATATTATTGAGATAGCTAAAACGATATCTTTATAGAATGTAAGAACAATAATTGTCATTATCCTATGTCATTGTATTTCATTTCTTGGTGCAATAAACTATTATTGCACTAACATTACTGTCGAGGTCAGAAATGAAGCCATTTACGGCCGGTGCTTAAAAAGGCCTCGACTTCGCCTCGTCCTTAATACGAGGACGTAAATTGCAATTTCGGCTAAGGCTTGTATAGTTGTATACTTTCTCTGAAATCCTCTTGAGACGAAACAATATCGCATCAAATTTTAAAATGGCGTCAACAACAAACCAGCATTCGTTGTGTTCTTTTTTTGAAACTTTTTGAAATGTTCATACATATTTTTAAACGATGAAAGAATTAATGGTTAGTACCAACCTAACAAAAGTGTCCAGCAATTTCCATTATCGTTTGCTAGAATAGGTTTTTTTTTTGGTAGGCTGGCCTGAGTGAAACTAAAAAACCTAATGTATGAAAACGTGTACATTAAAAAATCTCCATTACCGGCCAGCAATTTTTTTTTTAAATAATATTGTTGTCGTTGGCTAACAATTCTAAGATTCAAAAATCTAAGATAATAACCATGATTTAAAGCGCATCCTAGGCTCTAAAAGCTAAAGAGTGACAGAGAAAACGTTAAGACGAAGAAGAAGAGAACCCCATAATGTAACACTAATCACAAATGAAAGGAAACAGTAGCGATAAATTAAAATGAACGGCCCAATCCTAATATACCGTTATATTCACACGCCTTACCATGAAATAAGGTAGCACACGGGAAATGTTTTAATAAATATTTCACACTTTATTGCTCACCTTATTTGACGACGTAGGCCTAATGACCAATTTAACGCTTATGAAGTGCAAATTCTCTGTCATACTGTGAAACGAGACATTATAATACCCAATTTCACCTCCAGAAAGAAAATAAATGGTCCACGCACCTGCGAGATATTTTCCCTCGTATTTTGTGTGCCATTATAATTTGATCTTCTTGCATTTTGTTTTATTTACGTATTGTTTTTTTTTTAATAATGAATCTATTTTCGAGCAAGAGGAAGTAAAGAGTATCGTTGTTTTTAATTATGCAACGTTCCCTACAGGTGGTAGACTCGGAGTCGATCCGCAGCGGTCGGATCAAGGTGTGCGTGCGCGAGAGCGGCTCGCCCGCGCCCGCCGCGCGCGCCGCCGCCAGCGCCTACCGCCCCGCGCAGCGCGCCGCCGCCGCCGCCGGTGAGTACACCTACAGTGTGCGAGCGCGAGAGCGGCTCGCCCGCGCCCGCCGCGCGCGCCGCCGCCAGCGCCTACCGCCCCGCGCAGCGCGCCGCCGCCGCCGCCGGTGAGTACACCTACAGTGTGCGAGCGCGAGAGCGGCTCGCCCGCGCCCGCCGCGCGCGCCGCCGCCAGCGCCTACCGCCCCGCGCAGCGCGCCGCCGCCGCCGCCGGTGAGTACACCTACAGTGTGCGAGCGCGAGAGCGGCTCGCCCGCGCCCGCCGCGCGCGCCGCCGCCGCCGGTGAGTACACCTACATACTTGTGTGTGTGTTACAACTCTCAAAACTACATCTGTGATCCTGCGGTTAAAGCCCCCCTAAAGATGAGGGAGAGTCATTAACATGCAATGATTGCATAGATAGGCGACACTATAGAGAACTTGTAGGAAGATCAAGCAGGTGCGACTGGAAAGAGATGCGAAATACAAGTACAGCCCACTCTCCCGAGATTCGGCTCGTATCACCGAGAGGTTGGAAGAGCCATGGGAGGTGGAGGGTCCATTGGTTAAGTGGTATGCCTGATCATCCAAAGGAGTCATATATATATATTTTTTTTTTTTCAAACATATATCACAGTGAAAAGTAGTAAAAATTCCGTGCTTTGGAAGGCATGTTAAGCCGTTGGGTACTAATATTATAAATGCGAAACTGAGTTTGTATATTTGTTTTTTACCTCTTCACGCCCTATCTACCGAACCAATCTTTCTGAAATTTAATTTAATTTTGCATACACATAGCTAGGAGTATTGAGAAGGACATAGATTACCTTTCGTCCCGGGAAAAAAGCACAGTTTCTCGAGGAAAATACATGCGGGCGAAGCCGCGAACGAAAGCTAGTAAACCATAAAAACATCTAAAGAGAGTCAAAAACTTTTATTATTGTCATTGTATACACAGGCATATCTCCACAACTCCTCTCTCGTCTGACCGGCACAGTACTGGTTGTATTTGGTGAAGCCAACGACCTGCCCACTGAAAACCAGTCCAAGACCAACATAGGACTCAATCTCAAGTTCAATAAGAAGGTAACTTTATATCTTTTCATACTTATGATATATGTATATATACTTATACATTCTTTCCTGCATGTGATAGCGCGAAAGGATATATAGGCACACGGGTTATTCGCCTTTTATAGCTCCATTGGAAGATTCAGTAGTATTCTTTAGTCGACTTTATGGAATTCAGTAATTAGAAAATTAGAAAAAAAATTGCTGCAGTGGAGTTTGTGGCGTTTTCTCCACGTGCGCTTTGGAAGTGAGGTGGTAAACTTAATGTAAGTAATGAATGACTTCAATAAGTGATAGAAATATTTATTTTTCATTTACAAAATCAATTTAGATGTACAAGGTGTGTAGTGGGATTGTTACGGATGCCAAAATTTAGACATTTGCGGATGCAGAGATTTTGGGATTTAAAAAAAATAATTATTTAAATTTTTAGTGCATACATAACTGAAAATCAAATTATTTTAACTTTTTTTATTTAATAATATTTTAGAATAAAATTCTGTGAATCTGCATCCGTAAAAACCGCATTGATTGATGCGGATGTGAATGCGGATGCAGATGTCTGAATTAATGCGAATATTCAGCATTTGCGGATGCGGATGCGTATATTCGTAACACCACTGGTGTGTAGCACACTCGATTTTCATTTTGACGGCCGTTCAAGACAATTTTTCCAATAAATAATTAAATATATAGGGACAAATCACACATATTGAGTTAGCTTCAAAGTAAGTTCAAGACTTGTGTATTTTTTATTTATTTCATAATTACAATAAAACAATATTAATATTAAAATAAACTTATAAATAAAAAACTTCCTCAAACGCGCCACATCCAGGCAGTGTGCCCAGAATACTAGCCAGCATTTCCCCGCCGGATTGCTAGGCTTATACGCTGAGCAAAGAAAATAACTATACTATACTAATGGACTTGTGTTATAAACACCATCAGAATCAGGAAGTGTCGGGCTACACGCGCCGCTGCAAGTCATCAAACGCGTGGCTGTACTCGGAGCGCTGCATCGAGCTGGTGCAGCGCTACTGCAGGGAGTTCCCGGCGCTGGTCGACGCGCTGGCCAGCAGTATGGGCAACGACGTGTTCTTTGAGGGGGACTTGTGGCCGGGGCATGTTGGGTGAGTAGGGCACTTTACTGCTTATTCCAGGCTTCGGATGACTCATTTATGCTATGGATCACAGTTGTCTGAAATGTTTCATTATTTATTATTAAGCCGTTGGTTCCGGAAAAAACACGTCAAATTACCTGTTACCAGGATAAGTTCTCTGTATAAGTAATCTGCCTCCGTGGTCCAGTGGTTAAGGCGTTTGCCTGTCGACCGGGGGTCGTGGGTTCGATTCCCACGGGAAGCATACTTTGTTTAGTTGCTTCCAGTTTGGTTAGGACATTGCAGGCTTGAACCACCTGATTGTCCGACAAAAAAGATGATTCCGTGCTTCGAAAGGCACTTTAAGCCGTTGGTCCCGGCTGCCATCTGGTAGTCGTTAAAGGAACCACGTCAGAGGCCGAGAGGTGGTTCCGAAGAACTCTGACACCAGGGTGTGCATGGTCCATTGACCATGACACCTACACGAAATGAATGAATGAATGAACCAAGATAAATTGGATAAGTTAGAACTTTTAGTTTCACCATCCATTCATTTTGATGCTGCAGTGGAGTTTGTGGCGCCGCTTCTTCTCCACTTGGAAGTGGTGGTTAACTTAATAGTATAAGTAATGATTGACGTCAATAAGTGATAAGAATGTCCTATATTGAGAATAAACAATTTGAATTTGAATCTCCAATGTTTGCACTGTAAATGGCGTATAGACGCTAGTTACCTTGAACATGCTACACGCGCGGCTGATTGCTTAACGTCTATAACATTTTGTAGCAATACCAAGTAATTTCCTATCCATTTTCAGCTTTAAAATAAGTAAATAACTTAAGATACTGTTGTAAAGTATGGGCAACGACGTGTTCTTTGAGAGGGTCTTGTGGCCAGGGGATAAGTTGGATAAGTTATCATTTTAGACACAGAATGTCCACTTCGAGATATAAATAGTCCTGTCTCATAAATCTCCTTGTTAGCCATCAATTTTGATCTCCATTTTTATATGAACGCGCTATTACTGGCCTATAGACTACACTGGTAACACCATGAAAATGCCATACAGTCGCTGCTAACTTGTCATTTAGTTTAGGGATACTACGTGCATTTGCAAATTAATCACTTATGTTTTTACAAAGAAACAATTTCTTTGTGTATTTTTGTTTTTATATCACTACATAGTATAAAATAAAACAAAGTCGCTTTCTCTGTCCCTATGTATGCTTAAATTTTTAGAACTACGCAACGGATTTTGATGCGGTTTTTTTATAGATCTGAGTACACCTATAAAAAATATCTTCCATTCTGGTCTGGAAAAAAAAGAAAAACATAGAATGTACCAGCTGCTTCTCTTCCCGCGCAAGCCGTAAAAGTCGTCTGACATTTACGGCTTGTCATGACATAGGCGATGCGGCTAGCAACCCATCACTATTGATTTCCAGTTTCAACTACCATTATGCTAAACGTGACCTAAGGTCTTATGGCCCTAGGCTCTGTCTACCCCGCATGGGATAAAGACGTGATTATATGTATGTATGATTCAAGAGGAAGGATTTTTATGCCCATGTTCGCATGGGCATAAAAAGCTGTGGTGGATCGCTAGATTTTCTATCAATCTTTTACAAAACCTTTATAACATAATACGATATTTATGTTATAATTTAAATTGCGCAGAGAAAAGAAGCCACAAGAAATAGTCCAATGGATAAAGAGTCAGCCGCACGCGAACGCGGCTCGCCGCGAATGTGGCTCCGAAGCCCTGGAGCCCGAGGAGCTGAGGGCGCTCTTTGACGACATCAAACCGCAGCTCGAGAAGCTTAAAGCTCAGGAGAAGAAGGTCACGCTTAACGTCAAGTGGAGCTTGCTTTATAAGGTAAGCATTTCTTAAGATGAGACAGTAAGATTACACAGTTGCGTAAAACTCGAACTTGAAGATATGAAGCATAATTTTACCAAAGTCATATAGTACATGTTCCTTTATTTTTTATCGAGTGTCTTAGTGGCCAACATTTTTTTCGGATTTTTAAACTGGCCTGAAGGCGGTGACTTGACGTATACTTACCTAAATTTAATGACTATTATCTGACGTCTGTCAGCCCAGCACTAGGATATAAGTAGCTAAAAAAATCTTACGTCAACACTTAATCGGCAGTGATCGATCCAAGCTGCGGTCGATCCTACAGTATCTTCTTTAAGCCCTTGATTTTTTATTGACCAAGAGAGCATAGCATAAAATAGTAATATTCCAAAATTTATTCAATTTTAACCTATAGTTAAGGAACTAAGAGTCACGAGCGTGATCTATAGATCGAATATCTCCGTTTTCTAAATAAACTAACACTTTTGTTTTCAAGCCCGAGCTCCACGAAGGGAACATTCAACCGGACCCCTCAGCAGATTATAAAATGTACGACCGCGTTGTTTGCTCTGCGAAAAATATCACCGTGCCCATAGGCGCCAGGGGAACTATCACAGCTATATACAAGCCTTCCAACATGAATACTGTGAGGCTCGCTGACAAACTGAACGCTGAACCCACTTACCAAGTGATGTTCGATGAGCCTTTCCCCGGAGCTGTCACTGAGGATCTATTTGAAGAGGCTAGGTTTTACAGGTATTTTATTTTGAACTATTCCTGCTTTTTTCTTAAGGACTAGTAATCCACCCCGGCTTCGCCCGTGGTACATACATACCCTATATCACTCGGGGATAGTGTGGCTTACCAGCAGTGAAATAATTTTTCAAATCGGTCCAGAATGCTCGCAGCAAATCGATGCAAACAAACAATCGAATCTTTTTTTTTTTATAATATTAGTATAAACAGTATAGATAAATCTGCCTGCGCCCCCTTTGTTTTAAACAAGATGTTTCTGTAATATTTTTGTCTTGTGCGATAATAGTACATTACTATCGAGGCCTGAATTAAATCAATTCACGTCTGAGTAATATTGGAAAAGCCGTGTCCTTTTTGCAATCATTATAACGTGTATCACTATCACTACATAGTTCAAAACATAGTCGCTTTATCTGTCCCTATGTCTCTTTGTATGCTTAAATTTTTAAAACTACGCAACGGATTTTGATGCGGTTTTTTTTTAATAGATAGTGATTCGAGAGAAAGGTTTTTATGCCCATGCGAAGCCGGGGCGGGTCGCTAGTTTAATATAAATTAAATTAAGTTGCCTAAAACTGATAGATTCAATATTATTATTTATGAATAATGGGGCTTTAATTTATAATATTCTTTAATCTATGACTATATCAACATTGCCCCCTCAGGATGTTACCGACCAACATGCTGAACATATCGTACGGCCGCAAAATACGTCATCTCGTACGACACGCTTCCGACGACGTGTTCCTGCCCGCACACCACAATAAGGCTCCGACCATACTCAGGCGAGATGATGGTCATCACTCCGCTTTTGCTAGCTATAGGTATGTATTATCATCATATCGTATGGGTTGAAGGGTCAATTGACCGGACTCACCTTTGTGTCAGAGTTCTTAGAAACCGCCTCTCGGACTTTGATGTGGTGTCTTTAACCACTGCCAGATGGCAACCGGCTTTCGGAAGGCAAGTTAGCTTTTCAAAGCACGGAATCATATTTATTAACAGATAATCATGTGATTAATCCTACAACAACTTAATTAAATATGCTTTGTTTTTTTTCTAATGTGTACATAATGTAGTCGAACCCACGATGTCTGGGTCTTCAGGCAAACGGCTTAACCACCGGACCACTGACAGTATTTAAGTAGCTATGCGAAAGTATGTCTATCTGTCCAATACGCTTTCACAGCTAACCCCCTGCACCGATTATGATGAAACTTGGTATGGATATGGTTAAGGACCAGGGATCAAACATGGCTACTTTAGGGCGCGATATGACCGAGTCCCACGCGGGTGGAGCCGCGGGCAATAACTAGTTTCGGTGTATACTGTCTGTGGTTCAGTGTTCTACATACTTATGTATAGAATCTATATAAGTATAATTAGTAAATACAAATACAAAATGTCAAAAACTACTGGAGCAATGAAGCTTTAAAATTTTTAATAATAATTACTGGTATATTGGATAAATCGTGACCTTTTTCACAGTCCACCCGGAGACAATAAAACCCCAACCAACGAGTTTCGCACTAACGTGACCCCGATAACAAACGCTACAGTTAATGATACAAGCGGGAACCAAACGGCTAACGTTTCAAACGCCGCCCCACCAGCTACTGCCGCAAATTCTAACCCTCTTGCAGCAAGCGACAATTTTCAGGTAAGTTTAACAATTGATTTGTCCAAAAAATCAAATATGGTATTGGTTTTTATGTGTTCTTTCGATTTAATAGACCATTTTAAAGATACAATTTGAAACTATGTAAATTTCGTAATGTTGACATAATTTAGTGGTTACATTTTACACGTGTAAATTTCGTTACGTTGACATCATATTTTTTAGTGGTTACATTTTACACATGTAAATTTCGTGATGTTGATATCGTTTAGTGGTTACATTTTACACATGTAATGTATTTTCTAGTAGATACTACTTATAAATTTAAAAAAAATTGAATTTCTGGAATATATCCTTAGCCGCAACTTTCCTAAAACAAGTTTATGATTTGTCACAGGATGCCACACACCTGCTCAAAAGCCTCTTGAAGATAAGTGATAATGATGATACGAAGAAAAACGGCAAGGTAAACGTTTAACTTCGCATCTATAGTAGCGTCTTTGTTTTATACTAAATATGTGATGATAAGTACTATTCTTGAAATAAGGTTACTTATTAAACTTTATAATAAAACTTTGATATTTAAATTTTTTAAATCATTATTCATAAAAAATTACACAACTAACTAGAATATGATTGATGCCCATTTTGACTAAAATATGTTTTGTCTATTTTTTTTTAATTATTACTGAAATTTAGATAAGAGCGAAAGAGGCAACATATTTTAGTTACAATCTTCATTTATATTTTTTAATAATGACTTTAATTAAAACATTGAAAAATAAATTTGCATTTAGATTTTTATAAACTTCAAGGAACAAATTTATTATGTTTTTCTTTGATTGATTTTTTCGGTTGTTGTAGCTTTTATAAATACAACAAGAGAAATAACTAAGAATGCTTTTTGTTTAGAATGCGCAAGAGCAGAATTGGAGGGTCAAAAATGCAGTCAAAGATAACGCAGCACCTCCACAGCCTCCGAGGTATGTATATCAAACTTATAAAGTTACGTTTTAGTGTATAGCTGAACAAAACAAAACTGTGACTGCATATTATATTTTATAAAAATAATCTAATATAGTTTTCTTTTTGGAAAATGTAATATAAATGCCTCCGTGGTTAAGTGGTTAAGGCGTTTGCCTATACCTTGCACACCCTGGTGTCAGAGTTCTTTGTAATCGGCTTAGCGTGCTTTTGAAACACATGATCTGCAATTACGTGAATCACGCCTGCAATGTCTCAACCGAACTGGTTGCCGGTTTGGTTGAGACTAAACAAAGTTTGCTTCTCGTAATATCGAACCCATGACCCCCGGATCTACAGGCCAACGCCATAACTACCGAACCACGGAGACAGGAACTGTAGGACGCCTGCAATGTGAAAAACATTATAAAGTATTTGTGATTTCAAGCGGCCTGGTACATCAGTTTTGGGGACTATTTGCCGGGTAAGACAATCTCGTCTCGTGTTTGTCCTTCTTTATTTTTTATATTACATTAAGTGGGCACAAAGGCATACGGCCCACCTGATGGGAAGCGATAACCGGAGCCTTTGAGACGCCTGCAACATTGCGAACGCGTTGCCGACCCTGGAGAAATCTAACTGTCGGTGAAGTCGCTACCAGGTGCTTCTATCTTTCGCTAGTCTTTTCACATCCTGTTATCTACTACATTTTTATTTATCTAATACATTTTACGCATAATGTTTTCGTTTTTATATTGTAATATATTTCTATATAGATATATCCATATCCATACTATCCATACTAATATTATAAATGCGAAAGTCTGTCTGTCTGTCTGTCTGTCACCTCTTCACGGCTAAACTGCGGGATGGATTGTGATAAAATTTGGTAGGGACATCCCTACCAAATTTTTATTTTAAGTTAATGACCTGAGGTCAAACATAGGCTTCTTTTGGGCGCGATATAACCGAGTCCCATGCGGGGCGAAGCCGCGGGGAACAGCTAGTAGATTTATAATTACACATAACTTTCAACAAGTGGAATCAAGTGCGGTATGCGCATGTGTCAGCATATTACGACGCAACTACGTAGAATACACAATACGAGATGTTCATAAAACGCTTAACCACTCATTTTGGTTTGTCTTTATGAAAGTAAATATAGGTACTTTATAAGTTTATCGGTCTTTTGCCATGATTCTCACCATATCGGTATCCTTGGAACATAAGGTTTTGTAAATTATACTTTTTGAAAATTCTTCTTTTCCGACCTGAAGGATTTATCGTTTTACGTCTTTTTTTTGTTAGTACCAATATTTCTGACATTTTAAAACTTTGAAGTCTAATTTCCAGTATTTGCTTAAATAAATTGCTCTAAATTATTTTTCTTTTATCGTGATGATCTTCAAATGTATTCTGTAAAGTTGTAGTAAAACTGCAAAAATCTGCTTATATTTATGTCCGAATATAATATACGTTATGTGTTAAAACCGGATGTGAGCCTCATTAAGAATATCAATGTCTTGTTGTTCGTTTAGAATACCGCAGCAGAATTGGCGTAAAGAAAACAGCGCAACGCACAACAAGCAAGGCATATATCAAAACCCTAACGACTGGGCCAGCACCAATTATAAGGTAAGATTAACAGTATTAATACTATATTCGATGTGTGAAGGTAAATACAAGCATATTGAAATTAAAAAAATAGTATTCTATCTTTTTTTTGTTGTGTTGGTGTTTTATCAAATGAACAATCTTTCAGAGATGAACTAAAATGCTAAAGATTTTTGTTCAAAAAGAACATTATATATTAAACAACTGTTAAGCTCATTATAGTTAAAATATGTTTTGTCCTTTTCTCTTTAATATTATTTTATGTGAAAATATGATAAAACATATTTAAGTTAACATATATTTAATAATCGGTGCTTTGTATTAATAAGCCGGTTTTGAAATAATGTACACTGTATTATATTTAATTGTTTTGCGAAGTTATAGTTTAACAAAATAGAATTGTTAAGAAAATGCTTGATTTTCCACTACGCTGCCAAATGTCACTGAATACACTGGTCTTGAATATCCAGGGTTATTTCGCTGGAAATTTTATAAGATCTTGTATATTTCAGATATTGCGATCCCTCAGGTTAATGGCTCGTTTAGTACTACGTTACTTTTTCAAATGACTAGCAACACAGGTACTCTAATTGTGATGTGAAGTGTTTGTTAGTTCTTATCACGACCATTCAACAGGAACGCAATTATCAGTATTAAAAATTATCATATAATAAGAAATCATCGCCATTTTGTGTTAAGAAACACACATTCCTACACATTTATCCGGCGGCGTATCGATTTTCATACTTTAATTTGTTTAGTAAATTTTGGTCAGTGACGATGGCAATACCAACGACATAATATGTATGTGAATGGTGCCTACATTCTATATCGTTGGCATTACCAAATCAGATCAATATAAGTGTTATAGATATTTTTTTTTTCATATTTTGCGTGAATATCAGAAATCAGAATCGATTAATATACATCTTTTTATTTCATGTGTTTACTAGCTTTAGCATGTACAGTGATTTCATAATGTTACCTACAAAACATAAGATATCTGGTTCTCACAGAATCGCATAAAATTTACTCATTATTTAGATGAACCATGTGTCTGTGTAACGTGCAGTCCTCTGAGCCCGCCAAGGACAAATGTATCACGTTGCCGTAAAGTGGGAACTATAAGCAAGTCAAGCGGTAGCAAATCTTTCAAGTAAAGACGAAATAAGTTCATTTTAAATCTCGTTTGCTTATCTATTGGGTTAGCTAAAATAAAGATAGATACAAAAATATGTACATAATATAATTTTAAAAGCGCTATTGACCAGGCCTGGCATAAAGGGTAAATCAAAAAAGTGGCTTGACTTTGAGTCGGCGGAGTGCAAATGGTTATCAATCTCATGATTGATGACCATTTTCATGCCGAAGTTTTTATACAATTATGTTAGCAGTCGAAATAAAGAAAAGCAGGAAAGCGGCGACTAGCTAGGAAATCGCTAATATGAATCAGAGAGAGATTTAATTGAAACTTTGACTAGATACTCTTATTATTTTGTAACTGGCAACCATGTTTTGTATTGTCAGTAAAACAACGAGATGCCATCAGAATATAATTAATATTTTCAGAATCAAATGCCCCTCCCCCCTTACCCCACGTTCGGGCAGCCGCTGCACGGCCCCGGCCCCGCTCAGACCCCCTTCCCCCACTTCCAGAACCCCCACTTCCAACGCCACGGCAACCCCCACTACAACGCGAACCAGGATCGAACCAGATACAACCAGAACCAGGGTCATCCCAACCAACACCAGTTCCCGAAGCATCTGCCCAATGTTGCGGCGGCTAACAATCTGGTTCCCAGCTGGGCTGTGGGACAGGTAAGACTAGTTCATTATTACCTGACTGCGCCAGAAGGAGGGTTATGTTGTCGAGAGCATGTATGTGTAAGTAGATGTTGTTGGATGCATACTTTGTTTAGTTGTTTCCAGTTTGGTTAGGACATTGCAGACTTGAATCACCTGATTGTCTGATAATAAAGATGATTCCGTGCTTCGGAAGGCATGTCGCCGTTGCCGTTGGTCCCGGCTGCCATCTAGTAGTCGTTAAAGGAGCCATGTCAGAGGCCGAGAGGCGGTTCCGAAGAGCTCTGGCACCAGGGTGTGCATGGTCGATCGACCGTGACGCCTATTCAAAATAATGATGACTAGATGTTGCCCGGGGCGCCGCTCCCGTGGGAATTCCGAAATAAAACGTTGCGGAGGCTGATAATCTGGGACGCAGTTCCTATTGTATTTTGTCTTTTTAATCATTTACTTAACTAATAAATTTGTGCTATAAAGTGTTAATTAATTTAGCACAGGCTTCATATTATACCATGTATTGATTTTCCAGAATAAAACCAACGCCAATCAACCGAGCTCCACTCCCAATGTAGTGCCAAACAGCGGCGAGAGGATAAGCAATCCGTTCGTGCCGCTACAAGTGCAGACTAGCCAGAGGTCAGCTACTTTTTCTTATATGTTACTTAATGTTAAGCCGTGTGATCGTCATTTAGTTTCCCAGGGTACGCTTTCTATCATGGTCCTGGATATACGAATACGTAGCAGAACAGCGTCATCTACTTTATAAAACGTCAATTGACTGTCAGACTTTTTGGAATCGTGTTCTTTTCGAGATAAACAGTACCCTGCCTATGTGTTAAATTATCATCGCAATTATTTATTAAAATAAAAAATAAATTAGCAACCTTCATACCAAATTTCATAAAAATTGCCAGTCGTTTGAGCGTGAAGAGCGCAGAAGTCACAAACATACTTACAAACTTTCGCCTTTATAATATTAGTGGGATTACGTTGCCACCAGGAAAATGTTTTAAGACGAGACCTTGGTGAACACTAGCGCCGCCATCAACTAAAAATCTTTATTCACTGAAAACACAAGTTATCAAAAATCCGTGTTTTGTAATTAAGGGGATCTGAAGTTAATTTTAATCATATTAAATTATACTTCCATATAGTTACAAATTGCAAAACTGCTAAAAGTGGCCGTTTTAAGCAATATTGCAATTTGTAACTATAGGGAACTATAATTTAATAATTAAATATGTTTAAAAATAACTTCAGATCTAGAACCATAATTACAGAAGACGGATTTTTGATAACTTGTGTTTTCAGTGAATAATGATTTTTAACTGATGGTGGCGCTAGTGTTCACCAAGGTATCGTCTTAATGACAGATATTAGTGGTAATCAAACTACTGGCGCCTCCTATTATCTTCATCACGTATCTATATATTCATAAATGAGTGGTCTGATTAACATTGACAAAGATATCACTGTGTAAACACTTCAGGCCGATAGATTCCGGGTAAGTGTGGGGAAACACAGTGTTGGAAAATACTAAAAACTGAAAATTTCTTTTTAATTTTAGAATACAAAAACAAAATTAATTTGAGCAAACGAACTATGAGTCTATGGAAAGACTGATTTTAAATTGTTGAATAGTGGTACGGTAGCTCAGATTAAATACGGAATGAATGAATAACTTTATTGCTTTAAATGTGGTACAATAGGTGGAATATATAAAATTTCGGTATCACACATTAGCCATTTCTGACATGCAACGCCACGATGATGTCAGTCACATTAAATATTGCTAGGGCCCGTGATTATTGGTTTACGGCATACTTTTAGTATCGTGTGGCGGTACGGTACCCTCAGTGCCTGAGTCCGACTCGCACTTGGTCGATTTTTATTTAGGTCTAATATAAAAAAAATATGATTTAAATCTATAGAGTTGTTCCCAAATTATGACGTGACTAATGGAAAATAGGGATGTATTTGTGATGAATCAATAAATCTATTTTTTACAGGCGAAATCAAAATCCTGGCGGATCCACAGCTAAAAAAGAGGAGGCGCCGGTGCCTCAAAATGTTATGCCCAATCCGCAGCCCTTCAGACAAATGGTAATTTTTTTATTATTTATACATATATGGTTGTCATCTTGCGTTTATAGCCGAAACCACAGTATAAACGCAAGTGACATCTGACTTCCAACCATCCAACACAATTTACACAATAAGGACAGCACACATAGCGAAAAAGGTCTAAAACATTTTTTTTAATGGCATATTACAATTTAAATAATATTGCAGGTGCCGCCACCTCAAGAGAATGCGTCTCGACCATTAAAGAAAAAGAAGCCTAGAATAGCGGCTAATCTGCCATTCCAAACAGATTAATGATAATTTTATTATAGACAACAGTATTGCCAACCTAGAGAAAAAAAAAAACAAATTTTTGTGCGTCGGTTCTGAAAAACAAAACAAGAAAAAAGAGAAAATGATAAAAATTGTAAATTATGTAAATAGTTAATACATTATTTGTATTTGACAAGTGTGATCAATATATTTTTCTTCAAAACATCAATTGAGTGTCATCTCTTATCAAATAAATAGTTTAATTTACATATACTATCGGTTATGAGAAATCAAATGTTTATTTCGCATATCAATGAAAAAAAAAATATCGGGCATAATTTGTTTTGTGCAATAAAAAAAAAAATAAAAAAAAATCCAATCTCGTCATCCATTATTATATTTTTTGTAAAAATTCTTAGTATTAGTGCAGGTTATGTTTAAGTATACCTAACTTAACATAACTTTATTTTTGCGATTATATTTTTTATACTACAAGCTTAGTTGGAACTAAAGTACAATTTAAATGGTATTTGCTGTTATTTTATGTTTGATCTTAGACGAATAACTTATTTATACCGTACCTAAAACCATAGTCACTCTGGGATACTGAAAAAAATTGCCCGGGAAACGTAATCATAATTGGTCTAATTACTTAACTGATCCAAGTTATTATGAGTAATCGATTTTTTAAAATATATATTTTTAAAATATAAACTTAAATATGTATATTATTTTCGGGAGCAGTTTTTCTGGATCACGAAATGATTGTTTGGTTTTAGATTACCGGGGCAGTCAAAAAATTAATCGCCTATGATAGAATCAGCTACAGTTTAAGTAAGACTATAAATTGACTGAAGGTGTTCATTAAACATAGGCGTGCATCATTTATTTGAAAACAACTTGCATGAAGCTATTAATGAAGTAATTCCATAGCTTAAGGTAAAAAATTATAAGCCTAAGTAAACGCTTGCCGATGTTCACACAATTTTCTACTAAAGGTTATGGTAATACGATCTTATATTCAACTGAGTCAGTATCCCTAAGATCTCATACGCCAATTAGAATATGTCAACTCGAATTTTATTTTCTGACAGACTTTTTAACCGACTGCACTCAAAATATGTATCTATATATTATATATAGATACGATCTTTCAAAGTACAAACTATTATTCGTATAGATTCCATATTTGTTAAGGTGTGTTTAGATAAGGGAATTTTCGTCGGCTGATTACAAAAGTTATCAATTCGTGAACCAATGCTTCAATTCCTTGTTACAGTTTGTGTTTTATTAAATTTCCACCGTGTAATCTTGCTTTTATTTATTTATTTGGGATAGATAAAATGCAAAGATATACATTCCAACGCATAGATCAATAAATGCTGCGTAACATTAAGGGTTCCATTGTTTCCGTTTGTTGCTGAAGGTTTATTCAACAGTCTTGAGCAGTGAGTAAGTAGGTATGGAGATAGTTTAGATTTGTGTAGTTCACTATTGTTACTTATAGGAATTGATTAACCAGTTTTAAGCTTGACTTATCATGATTTATTCTCAGCGAACGAATGTCCCTCATCTGTGCAAACCTTTATTGTTAACAGTGTAAAATAATTCGTTGATAAGTAAGTACATAAAAGTTATTAAGGACATAATAATTAAATGAGCTTTTCATTTCTTGGCATGCGAATTTGAAATATGTTGAATGTTTTCAATCGAGATTATGTGTAATAAATGAACTTCCGAACCGATTTTTTATTTTATTTCTTACAATATAAGAATATAATAAATATTTTATGCTTCGATCATATATTGATAGGAGACGCACGAATTCTGCTAGAAAATTGGAGACTAAATAGCATACAAAATTGACATGTTACTCTCCCAGTCGCTTAGTATCCGCGCTTACGGAACATACAAACTTGTAGTGCTAAGTATCAGCTAAGAAAAAACTTTTTGAGGAAATTTAAAATAAATCTTAGTTCTCCGCTTTCTATATAGCAGTAATTTTTTATTTTATTTAGTCAAGCATAAGGCTCGTGAAATATGAGTGATTGGTCGCTAGCCCATACGCTCGTGATACCTTAATGGTGTCACTAACGCGCTGCCAACTGACCTAGAAACAATGTTTCTGCACAGTAAGTATTTTCACTTATTAAAACAAAACAAAAATCGTCTAGTATTTTTAAAGTTACCTATGCTGTAAAAATAGGATTTCGATTGCAACTTCCTGAAGAATAAAAGGTTCTCAAGTGCTAAATAATCTCTTATAATGCTGTAGCGTAGAGTAATAGACCACTTGTGATAATTCATGCAATATCAACAAGTGCAATTCAAACGATTCATCTGAAAAGTACTAGATAAATGCTAAAACAATTTAAACGCCAGTCACGTGTGAATTATTTTCAGTTCAAGTACAGCTGTAACGGTTAGTATATTAACGGGTAGTCAATGTCAACACATCGCTTTCCTCGTCCTATGCTAGTTTCTAAACTATTTTTTATTTAGCAACAATGCGTGTTGCAACGTTGTTAATATTCGCTGTGACTGTTGCTGCAACGGTTGCAAGCGACACCGATTGGTGGCAGAGCGCACTCATTTATCAGATCTACCCGCGCTCGTTCAAGGACAGCAACGGGGATGGCCTTGGTGATCTAAATGGTGAGTTTCTCTCTCTCTCTCTCTTTCTCATTTTTTGTTGTATCTTGAGCTATATTGCTGCCCATCATATAGCATAAATATTTTTAGTTAGTATTACATAGCACAAGTCTCAAGCTTGCATATTAGAGAAGCCGCCAATGCATTTCCTGATTGACCCGGGTCTTGGATGTTTATGTATATATGTATTTGTTATAAAATATAGTATCGTTGACTTAGTATCCCATAACAGAAGTCACTAACTTACTTTGGGGCTAACTCAATCTGTAGGTATGATTTGTCCTTATATATTTAAAATTTAAATATTTAAATGCTAGACTCGAACGGTAGGAAAATAAATACCCGCAAACATAATGGGTCCATTACCGGTTGAAAAACTTCCACTCGTTGGTGATCTTCCCTGGCCAATCTGGAAATCTTTAAATAGATTTCGAGTTGGTGTTGGAAGATGTTGATTGATGACAGCCTGTGTGATTGCCCAGCTGAGGATATCGAGGAGGCAAACGACAGAGCGGAGGACGTGGCCAAGTACTGGTCGAAACATATTAAATAATGTTATCCAGAAACTGTAATAATAAATATAATTTTCTAGGTATCACAGAGAAGCTGCCATACCTCCAACAGCTCGGAGTGGACGCGATATGGATGTCTCCTATATACCTGTCACCTATGTACGACGCCGGCTACGACATCACTGACTACACCAAAATCGCGCCTGAGTACGGAACCATGCAAGACTTTGATAATCTCATGAAGACAGCCAAGTCATTGGGTAATATTTAGAACAAACACATAAAATTAAACTATTTTATACGGTTTTCTATCGCGTTTATTGCTTACTTATTTATACCAAACGTTTCAAGCACTTTACAGGGCTCATGGTCGCAGGCAGGCTGAGTTGACATTCGTCTGTGTCGTTTGTTTCTGATGTCACAAGAATACAAAACCATAGCTCATAAATCATTGAAAACTATTTCGATTCACACAGTATTGGCTGACAGTATTAAAAACACTTGCAGTCTTCTGATGAATTTGAGATTTTATTAAATTGATAACTGGGTCCCAAGCTGGTGGTACTTGCCATCCATCCTCTCTATTGAAATTAGGATGTTTTTTAATTTCGATCGCTTCACGTATCATCCTTGGTATAAATCTGTTTTCTTTTGCAAGGACTTGAGGATTATCAAAACGCATGTAGTGGTTGGATTTGTCAAGTGAGTGTTCACAGACTGCAGACTTGGTTGAGCGTCTATGTTTCATGTCAGCAATATGTTCTTTGATACGGGTACCAATGCTTCTCTTTGTTTGCCCAATGTATGATAAACCACAGTCACAGTCAATTTTATAAACTCCAGCATCTTGCAATGGGATATTGGATTTAACAAGTCTTAAAAGTTGGTTTATTTTCTTATGCGGCTTGTAGTAAGTCTTGATTGAAGCTCGCCTAAGTATGTTACCAATCTTGTCTGTGACTCCCTTTATGTAAGGTAAGATGGCTGGGAAACGGTCAACTGTGTGTGGCTTGGGTCGACATTTGTGTCGTATGTGTGGAAGGCTGAGTTTGTTGCTTCTCAAGACAGACTTGACTCGTCGAAGCTCTTCTTTGAGATGGTGGGTGTCGCAGATGCCTTGTGCTCTCTGAAACAGATTTGCCTACGGTAGCTAACTGACATGGATGATGATGAGATTTTCCATTGAGGTATTTATCGGTATGGGTTGGCTTTCTATACACGGTGTGACCAATACTATTGTCAGGATTTCTCATTATTAAAATGTCAAGGAAAGCTAAAGAATTATTATTCTCAGATTCCATTGTGAATTTAATTTTACTATTAATGGAATTTAAATGATCTAATAAAACTGAGACTTAAGTTTTAGGGAGTACAACAAAAGTATCATCTACGTACCGTTTGAACATCTTCGGCATAGCCAGGGTGGTTGAAAGAGCCTTCTCTTCAAGGTTTTCCATGAATATGTCAGCAACAATGGGAGAGACTGGAGACCCCATAGTTAGGTATAAATAAGTAAGCAATAAACGCGATAGAAAACCGTATAAAATAGTTTAATTTAATGTGTAACAATCGCGAAAACATAAAAAAACACATAGTTATATATTATTTACAAGTATTACAAAAAGAGTAAAAATGTAAGTATACAAAACTTTTATTCCAAGAAACAAAAATAATGTTTACAATTTTTGGACCAGGTATCCGTGTAGTGTTGGATTACGTCCCGAACCACACAGGCAACGAGAGCGAATGGTTCATCAAGTCCACGCAGAGAGTGTCGGGCTACGAGAACTACTACATCTGGGCTGATGGAGTGCCGGACCCGGATAACGCGAGTGTACTTCTGCCGCCCAGCAATTGGGTAAATATATAGATTACAGAATACTATACTAGTACTGATATTCAACCAAACATACAAAAATACGTTACATTTTATGGTGGATGGGAAATTACCAGAAAGTTCGTTTGAATCAGAATTAGAATATAAAAATAGTGACAGTAATTAAACATCTGTAAAAGCTTACGCATGAAGTAAATGTACCATGCCCGATGAAATGAGGCCGATAGGCGGTGCCGAAGAACTTTGACATCAGGACGTCAGAGCTCTTCAATGCATGTTCGATTGACCGTGTCACCTACACGAAATGATAATCGTATGTAGCTGATGTGGTTATAGTGCAGTAAATACATTTTTATTTTTTTATGGTGATCATGAATACTTGGAGATTCACACAATCAAAGAGGAACTTGAAAAGTCCTGCGATGTGTCAACATCACTGAATGTGCAAAACGGAAAGACTCTAAACCCGCATCAACATATCTGATTAAAGCTCCGGGGCTGATTGCAGATAGATCAAGAAAAAAAAACAATTAATTTTTTAAACGTCACTTAACATTACTCTTTCAATGTAACGGGCGCTTCTAGCAGCGCATTCAAATCTCTAGATCAATACTTTCCTTTTAGGTGAGCAACTTCCGCAAAAGTGCGTGGGAATACAGCTCCACCCGCGGGCAGTTCTACTTGCACCAGTTTGCTATCGGCCAGCCTGACCTCAACTACCGCGAGCCTAAGGTGCAGCAGGAAATGAAGGTAAGCTGTCGATTTCACTATAGCATTTAGATAGATAGATATACTCTTTATTGTACCATTAACATACAAATTATACATGTTAAAACAAATACAAACAATGTGTACAAAGGCGGACTTATCGCTAATGCAATTTATTTTTTTTAGATTTCCTATTTCTGTCGCCAAGTACATATCATCATGCAAGATACGGGATACTGGCATGATGATATGTATGTATGTATGTAAATAGCAATGCTTGCATTGTTCCAGTTTGAAGGGTGATAGATTGATTTGAAGGCAGTGGAGATCACTGGGTATGGTGGCGAAACATCTTAGCCCAGCGCGCTAGTGGAATAGGCTACGTTGACAGCAATATATTTTACTAACGACCCCGGCTTCGAATGGGCATAAAAACCTTCCTCTTGAATCACTCTATCTGTTAAAAAAACCGCATCAAAAATCCGTTGCGTAGTTTTAAAGATTTAAGCATACATAGGGATAAAGGGGCAGATAAAGCTACTTTGTTTTATACTATGTAGTGATGATAAGATAGAGATTCATAATTAAGTAAGTACACTAATATTAAATACAATTTACTTCTGTTCTCTTAAGGATGTGCTTAGCTTCTGGCTAGAGAAGGGCGTGTCAGGGTTCCGCGTGGACGCCATCAACCAGATGTACAAGGTTGACCCTGCTCAGTACGGAGGGGTCTACCCTGATGAGCCTCTTTCAGGTTTGTATAAAAACAATAATGTCTGAAAACTATATTATGTCCATCCAGGAGTTACCCATTAAAAACCGGTGCACTGCACCTGTGCTGCGGTGCAAGACGTGTTCCGGTGGGCTACCGGTATTTACCAAATAAAAATAACGGATTTTCCCCTAAATTTACCTCAATTTCATTTTACTAAGTTGAAAACCGTTAATTTTGGATTTTAATATTTTAGTATTAAGTGTGGGTCTGAAATATACGAATCGTTAACACGAGGAAGAAAACAGCCACTATAAAATCCGTGATTAACACAGGCTTCCTTATGCAAATGCTGCCTCTCTGGTTCGATAGTTTCGGAATTCGCATTACGACCTAGAGATCCGCATAGATATGTAGAACTCAAGACTTATCTACCATATATATGTAATAGAAGAATTTCAATATGTTCCTTGGCATTCACCGGTTCCACTGATTACAGGAATCGAAGGCGCGACTCCAGATGATTACGATTACCTAAGCCATATCTACACAAGGGACTTGGATGAGACTTATTACGTTGTATATGACTGGAGGGACCATCTCGATGAATACTCTAAAAGATGGCGAATACAAGATATTGATGACTGAAGCATACACGGATATCACCAAGACGATCAAATACTATGGCACGGAGACGAGAAATGGCTCCATACCGTTTAATTTCAGTTTCCTTGGAGATATTAAAAATAATTCGAACGCAAGGGATATTAAGATGGTCGTTGATAAGTGGATGACGTACATGCCTAGTGGAAAGACTGCTAATTGGGTGGTAAGTAAAACTCAAGGCTAAGGGTGAGTTTCCACTGACGCAGAGCTAGGCGGAGCGGAGAGAGAGCTATGAATTGACAATCGCAATGCACACAATTTGCACTTTGTGTCAGTCAAACAAGTAAGTGAATTTCCGAGCAGAGATTTAGAACACTGTCCGTTACGCCTCCTTGTCTGGAAGCAAACACACCCTAAAATTTACCCTTCTACTTCTACGTATTAAAATATTTGCTTGTCATCGCATAAGCTGTTTCAGTCAAGTCTCTTCATTTTCTTAAGACGAGTTAGCCTTATAACACCGCAAAGGATTTTATTTCTGCCACGTTTACCCAAATTTAAATATGTATATAATATGGTGGAAATTTATCTCAGCTTATCAGAGGGTACCCAAAATGACGGCAGGGACCAAAACAGGACTTTCTACTAAAACCGATTTTTTTAAAGTCTGTTTACTAAGATTTGCTGGCGACATTTTAAACGAGATTTATCATCCTTTTTCACCCTTAATGATGCAAACAACATACTTATTGAGAGACCCCTGTATTAAAGTATCTGTGTGTTTCAGAACGGCAACCACGACCAAAGCCGTTTGGCTTCCCGCCAGGGCACGGACCGAGTGGACGCCATGAACATGCTCGCGCTTATACTGCCCGGGGTGGCACTCACTTACCAGGTAATACGTCTATATGTTTGCGTCCGTGTCTTTTATTTATTATTAAGTGTACTTATATTTTTTAAATTGTATAATCGTGTCGTTTGACCTATGATTGTTAAAATATATGCTGTTAATTAGTAATGTGATTCGTGGCTCGGGATGAATCTTTAAACACCGTATTCTATTATGTAATCGTTTTACTTACTTCTGCCTTATTGACACGGTTACATATCTCGTTTTTGACCTATCATCTCAAATATCAAAGTAAATGTAAAACAAATAAGGCATTTAAATCAAACAGGGCGAAGAAATCGGGATGGTAGACGGCGAAGTGAGCTGGGAACAGACGCAAGACCCCCAGGCGTGCAACACGGACGACCCCGTGAACTACTGGAAGAGTTCCCGCGACCCCGCGCGCACGCCGTACCAGTGGGACGCCTCGGCCCACGCCGGCTTCTCCAACACCACGGGCGTGACCTGGCTGCCCGTCGCCACCAACTACCAGACCTTGAATCTGGCGGCACAAATGGCAGCTGAGAAGACTCACTATAAGGTATAGTTTCATAAAGGTCGCTGGTTCATATCCGGCTCGAAGGACCATTATGTAGCCGCCTGATAAGAAGCTACTCCTCGCTGATCCTTAGGGTTTTAGCAGTGGATGAATTTAAAAGCAGGACTTGAATCCTTGTTAGAGAACTATACTAAAATATTTAAATAAATATAAATGCACTTTGAAAGAACCAATTCCGAAGACCGCTGTCAGGCACTGTCATTATGATTGATTTTAAAACATGCTTTAACAATGCCTTTAGCAATTGGCATCTAGGTAAAGGTTAAACTTACTGCGATAAAGTTACCCAAAGTGGATCTTGGCCTCGTTCCCTAGAGTTCTCCATTCCTCCCTAAACTAAGAAACCAAGGCGTCAATGCTTGGTTGGGTGAGTCACGTGAAAAGAGTGTGAGAAGATCTGGCAACGAAAGACCGAGTAGAAAACGAGACGGTCGGTAGGTAGTTCTAGGTATCTATCTAGGGATATCTAGGCATGAAGTATGTCATCTGGAGGGATGATATCTGGAAGGTTCTCTAAAGAGCCGACTGGCAAAAGATGGTGCGAAATAGGTGTAAGATAGATACTGGCAAATAAATAGACTTATCTTGCTTACACTGGCATTGACTTTTTGACCGGGTGTTAAATGTGCATATAGCAAAAAGGCTTCTCTACTCTCCGCACCATGTCCTTTCACAGGCTAATCATATAAAAACGAAAATTAGGTATCTTTGCTCTCGGAAACCTGAATATAAGCTGGCTCACATAATAAATAATACATAGTAGCAAATTTGAAAATTTTAGCGGCGTAAATTCTGTTTCTGTGCAATGTGTTAAGTTTTATGATTGTCGTAAATATAAGAGACAGACGAAAGATATATACAAAGCAGAGTTGGTTGGGAGCGAGGGTCAGGGTCGGCCTCAAACAACATACTGCAACCAAATCGTAGACCTTTTGAAAAAGGGAGACATTAGGATTACCCGAAATCGGCGAGTGTGTATGACGAGAGTGATGAGTGTAGAGGAAGCGAGAGAGGTATGTAAGGATCGTAGCCAATGGAAATCTCTAGTCTCTGCGTACCCCTACGGGAGACAGGCGTGATGATATGTATGTAAATGAAATAGAGGAACGCAATTGAAATGGCAGACGTCGAAGTAACATGATAGTTTCGATTCCGTTTTTCTCCTTTGGGTACGGAACCCAATAAAAATAGACAAAATATGTCGATGTCAATAATTAAACTTATTTTCCAGTTTTACAAAGACGTCCTTGCCGTCAAAAAGCTGCCGGCCGTTCGTTCTGGAGATCTAGACTCGACAGCTATCTCGGAGTCTGTTCTTGTGGTTAGCAGGTAATTCAGTTATGTATTTATCTATCCACTATTTAAATGATCACGGGGTTTACCCTGCCACCATACATATACCATTTAGTAGGCAAACAGGCTTACGACCCTTCTGATGGGAAGCGGTTACCGTAGCTTATAGACGCCTGAAACACCACAAATACATACATATTTTTATTTTAAACTTTGCGTTTAGGTTATTGCCCGGTTACCCAGGTGTCGTGGGCATCGTGAACCTATCTGATGCTGAGGAGAATTTGGACTTGAAGTCAATCAAACTGCTTCCTGTTCAGCTGAGGGTCGTCGCTTCTGGAGTTGCATGTCCTCATAAAAAGGAGTAAGTTCTAATTAAGTTTCTTAAATTGGAGGCAAAATAAGACCACAGATAAGATGGATAGTCGCGTCTGGTGTCAACTATCCTTATACTGCGATGGTTCTAGGACACAAAGTGGAACCCGGACGCCGGCACAAGAGTTTGTCGTTCAACTAATCTTATTAAAATGAAAAAAAAATTGTTCGTTCTTAAACTGCGAGGTAAATTAAGATTTCAAGAAGTCAAATCTGTCAACAACCATTTTAGTAATGTTAAGACCATACGAGTACATTTAGGAAATGTCAGCTCCCGGGATTTCATAATTTTATGGTTGAAACAATTATTGGGTTTATATGCATTAATTTTTTTTAATTCAGACCATTTCTCTAATTTACTCTACCCAGACATCCATTTTTGGATACTCATTCATCATTTGGAGTCTGCATAGGACTAAACTAGATTAGGTATATATATATCTAAATGAAAATAATATTTTCTTTTCTTTTTCAGTGAATGGATCAAAAAATCCAGTATAACAGTGCCGGGCCACTGCGCTCTGCTGCTGCAAACAGTCACAAAATGTTGCTAAGAATAAATTGCTAATAAAGATTAAAATCAAAGATATTTTTGACCATGAAGTATTAAATGTTTGCAAAACCTTAATATTTTTTATTTACTTTACTTTTATTGCATAATTTTGTGTTCGTCCATTTGTCCAGTCGTCCACCTACTTGTTCTTCTTGTTTTTACCTTATCCCCCTTTCCTATGTGGGGTCGGCCCAGTATGTAAGTTCCTTCCATTTAGATCTATTTCTAGCCATTTTCTACGTAACACCCCTCCTGGGGGTCTAAAAACGCCACTTTGAGCAATTCTTCGAATCTTCTTCTTCATCGTGTCGATGTCTGATGGATTTATAAGGTATCGGACCAAAACTCCGCCACTCTAATTGCATTATCCGTGCCCTGCATAAGGTCCTCGAAGGTACACCTGTGAGGGCACGACGGACACTGCAACAAATGCTCCATAGTCTGCAGAGGATGACCACATCGAATCGAATTCATATTACGAATTCTTTAGCAATTCCTATTTCTTTCAATTTTTTTGAAGAGGAATTGAAAAGTTTAGTTGGCCATTTTACAAAAAATAGAGGAATTGCTAAGGAATTCGTAATATGAATCGATTCGATGAATTGCTCAAAGTGGCGTTTTTAGACCCCCAGTCATATCCTCCATCACACAAACCATTCTCTTTTTGTTCTTCCTCTACTCCCTACTTATACAAAAAACGAAAATTAAAAGGCAAATAGAACCATTTTACTATAGCTTAAAGCAGATAATTTTAAGCTATGTTAGGTCGCGAGCATTACGAGCTAGATATTCATACAAATTTCTACTTAGGCTATACTCTCTTACATCCAATGGGGCCAGTAAGCATTTTTCCTGACAACTTGAACTGACCCTAAATATCTACTGAACCAATCTTCTTGAAATGTCGCTAGCTAGGAGTATTAAGATTTGAAGGAAATAGGGACCTTGCATCCAGGGAATAAGCGGGCGAAGCCGCGGGCGAAAGCTAGTTACTTTTAACAATGCAAACACCAGTCTTAAAAGGAGATAAAAAAACTGGCCAAGTGCGAGTCGGATTCGCGCCCTGAGGGTTCTGTACCACCACCAGACCACCACACCATCACAATATAAAAAACCAAGTTATTTTGAAATTTTTGCTTTCCATAAATTTGTTTAAAAAAATATTTTCTTTATTTTTTTAATATTTATTAACAAACGGTTCAACAGAAAGGACCGGTAGGTCGACCGCCTATTTCGTTTCTTTCCTCTCGTAATGGCTACTTATATCGCTATCGCCACATTTCGCTCCGCCTAACACTCAAAACGATTTAAAAAAAATTTTTGTTAGTGACAACGCATTCGAAAATGTGAACAAAAAATTTTTTTTTAAAGCGTTTTTGAGTGTTAGGCGGAGCGAAATGTGGCGAAAACTAAACTTAAATCCAAATTGGTGTAAAAAAATGTTTTTTTTCCATTCCAATTCTGGTGATTTAGTTTAGTTTTGATTGGGTTAGCATCATCGGTTATTACACTCCCTTCACTTGTACTTGTTCCAGCTAGCGTCTGTGTTTACTAGGGTACTCAGACGCAGGCTGCTAACTAGAATGTTTTTTACAGTCACGTACCTACTAAACACTGTAAACTTTTGACAGTTGTACAGTCACGCTGTAGAAATAGGATTTAGATTGCAACTTCCTATATTCTTAAGTGCTAAATAATCTCTTATGAGTTATGACGCTGTGACGTAGAGTAATAGACCACTTATGGTAATTTCTGCAAAAACAACAACAAGTGCAATTCAAATGAATGAAGTACCTATTTTCTGAACAGTATTAAATAGGTTACAACTGTGGCGACAACTATTTAAACATGGGTCACGTGTGTATCATTACCAGTCCAAGTACAACTGTGTAACGGTTAGTGTGCATTTTATTTTATTTGGTAGTATTATATAAATACTTTTTAAAGTATTTATTAAAGTAATATTCTTTTTTGTTTAGCAACAATGCGTGTAGCAACGTTGTTAATATTCGCTGTGACTGTTGCTGCAACGGTTGCAAGCGACGCCGATTGGTGGCAGAGCGCACTCATTTATCAGATCTACCCGCGCTCGTTCAAAGACAGCAACGGGGATGGCATTGGTGATCTAAATGGTATGTTCCTCTCTCTCTCTCTCATCATAGCGTTCATTCAATCACATCGTGTAGGTTTCAAGATCAGTTGACCTAGTGCACCCTGATGACAGTTTTTTGAAACCGCCTTTAGGTCTGAAGTGGTTTCTATATCTACCTAGCCATCAACAGGTGGCAGCCGGGACCAACGGCTAATAGAAGAAAAATGGGTTGCATTATAATTAGTTCTCATGACCGTCTGGATCCATTATACAGATTAGCTGCATATTCCCTATAAACTATCAGAGGGAATAGATAAGATGTTGCTACGTGCTGCGGTCCCAACGACATTGCTCTATGTATCCCGCCTTCATTACTCTACTAAGAGGGACGAACTGGTGGAGTACATGCGCGTGAAGTCCAATTTCGTCTTGAGGGTCATTAAGCTGGAATCGCGTCACAACGTGAATTGTAATTCATATGTGGTGCGAGTTCCTACATCAAACCTAGCGACCTTCACTCAAGAAGATTTTTGGCCGAAGGGTGTCGTTTTCCGGCGTTACCTCGGGAGGCTACCCGACACCGTGACATAGTGCAGTGCGTCACAGCAAGACTATTTTACGCACGAATTAATTATAATATTCTTATAATATATATGCTAGACTATAAGGTATTTATTCTATGGGCCAATAATGTTGTAAAAATATTTTTATTATTATAGAAACCTTAACGTTAGGTGGTAGCCGGCTGCCGCTTGGATACTGAGGGTTCAGTTACCTCTTAAGTATAATAAGTATGGTTGTTCATATATTCATTGTTTTTATTAGAAATATTTTATTAATTACACGCAAAATATCAGCCCAATCGGAAACGAATAAGATATTGTTTTAGAAACATCGAATAAAATATATAATGTATAAAATTTAGGTATCACAGAAAAGCTGCCATACCTCCAACAGCTCGGAGTGGACGCGATATGGATGTCTCCTATATACCTGTCACCTATGTACGACGCCGGCTACGACATCACTGACTACACCAAAATCGCGCCGGAGTACGGAACCATGGAAGACTTTGATAATCTCATGAAGACAGCCAAGTCATTGGGTAATATTGCAGGTTTTCTATCGAATTGTAGTACTTTGGCGTTATAAAGAAAAGTACCTAGATACCATCTTAGGTGAAGGTGGTATAGTGGTAGGTATACTTATTTTCTATGTTGCTCAAGGTCCTATATTTGCAGCTCCCTTATTGGTACTTCTAAAATATAACAAGTGAACAGCGGACGATATGTCGCACTGATAATTTTGATATTCAGTAGGTATCTACGTACGTTACATTGAAATAATGAGGTGTTTCTTCGTTTAAGTACCCATCAAGATTTTGTTCTTATCTTGATTTCCTAACTACACACTCGTATATTATCATACTTTTATTTAAATCAGAAGATATAGTTATATCTACTACTTACTATAGAGTACTGTACTAATTTATTCACAACAAGCATTCAAGATTATTTATAAGTAAACATGTTAGTCATTATATATTTTTTTATACCTACATAGAGTAATTATTTAACCCTTATTTTGAATAAAGTCAAGCCTAAAAAGTGCTGGTTCGACGTCGCAGTAAACGATATGCATGCTAATGGCCTCATAACTAAAGATGCCGAAGACCTGGCGATGTGGAGGAGAAAAAGCAGGGAAGCGGACCCTGGCCTCCGAAGCAATCAGCTGATAAAGCAACCGGATAAGCGCTAAGATGACAGATATAAACAACAAAAAATTGGCAGAACTATATTCAGCAATTTGGCAATTTGCGATTTGCAAAAAATTACAACGAATTATTAACATAAAGAAAAAAATAACATAAATAGATATAATTTACCTGATTCTATTGACCAGGTATCCGCGTAGTGTTGGATTACGTCCCGAACCACACAGGCAACGAGAGCGAATGGTTCATCAAGTCCACGCAGAGAGTGTCGGGCTACGAGAACTACTACATCTGGGCTGATGGGGTGCCGGACCCGGATAACGCGAGTGTACTGCTGCCACCGAGCAACTGGGTGAGTTCCTAACAAAATCCTAAATTAAACAATCTCCATAGGACACAAAACTACTGCTGGACCTATGTCCAGGTGAAAGAGACCAATATTTTTTTTAATAAGGAACAGAAACACTTACATAATAATGGTGGAATAGTATGCTAGAAATTTTGACATTTTACTAGATACATTTGTTAAGAATAAGTATAAATATCTAATAATTTTTTATACTTAACACTTTTCTCATGGTAAGCAGATTATGTAAGTTATTTACCTGCTTTCAGGTGAGCATTTTCCGCAAAAGCGCGTGGGAGTACAGCCCTACCCGCGGGCAGTTCTATCTGCACCAGTTTGTCATCGGCCAGCCTGACCTCAACTACCGCGAGCCTAAGGTGCAGCAGGAAATGAAGGTAAGCGGTCTCGTCTTGTTGTCCCGTAGTAGGTATATAGATTTCTTATTTCTGCCGACAAACAGCAGTGTTTTCATTGTTTCGGTTTGAAGGGTGAAAGAGGCAGTTAAATTATTAGGAAACACTTATAATCTACAAGCGTGAATAGACTACGGTCACCGCTCGTTCATCTTTTGCGGGCGGTTGACACAACCGATCAACTGGCATCTATCGAAACAGCCAGCCAGGACCAACCACGGCTTCAAAGCACAGGCAAGCTCAAGATAGAAATGCCACCAATTCAAGTCAGGCTTCACTCGCTGCCGCTTGACATGCACGATTGTTACAAACACGCATCGACAGCCTACATCGAGCTCCTCGACAATTTTTTGGGCCCCAACACTAATCTAAAAGTAGGTACCCTCATTGTTATTACTGTAACACTATGTGCAAAAATGCATTAATTAAATTGATATGTAGTGATTGTTTGTTCTAATAATAAATACAATAAAATAATAACTACTTACTTCCGTTTTAAGGATGTGCTTCGCTTCTGGCTTGACAAGGGCGTGTCCGGATTCCGTGTGGACGCCATCAATATGATGTACGAGGTCGACCCTGCCGAGTACGGAGGAGTCTACCCCGACGAGCCTCTTTCAGGTTTGTGTAATATCATCCTACTAGTCACAAGAGGTAGTTAGTTTCCAGCTAAACATTTTCGCTGAAAGATACATTTAATCATAATATTTTATGTTATAACAAAATTAATTATACATTTTATTATATATTTTTTAAATTCTTCATAGATATTCGCGGGCAAAAGGTAGTTTTAAAGCTTGTTATAATTATTTTGATTATTTTATTGAACTCCCATTATCTCCATTTAATGGGGACACGGATGACAACGGTAATACACCAAAAAAAACTTATTGGCTCTTCGGTCCAATGGTTTTTTTTTTTATTTAAGGCGATCTAAGTGACCCTGCATAGATATGTGGAACCCAATTGTACTTTATAGTACCTAAAATATGAAGATGTTCCTTGACATTCACTAGTTTCACTGATTACAGGAATCGAAGGCACGACTCCAGACGATTACGATTACCTAAACCACATCTACACAAGGAACTTGGACGAGACTTACGGCGTTGTCTATGACTGGAGGGACCTTCTCGATGAATACACGCAAAAAGATGGCGAATACAAGATAATGATGACTGAAGCTTACGCGGAACTCACCAAGATGATCAGATACTATGGCACGGAGACAAGAAATGGCTCCATACCGTTTAATTTCAGTTTCCTTGAAGATATTAAGAATAATTCGAACGCAAGGGATATGAAGATGGTCGTTGATAAGTGGATGACGTACATGCCTAGTGGGAAAACTGCTAATTGGGTGGTAAGTAAAACTCGAGATTATGATTGCATAAAAGCGGACAATGTAAAAGTGGAGTCGAGCATTGTAATTAGCAATGTACCGTCCATTAGGTACTCTCCGCTCCGTGTCTGTGGAAATGCTCCCTATTTTTTAAGGAAACCCTTGTCTTAAAGTATCTGTGTGTTTCAGAATGGCAACCACGACCAAAGTCGATTGGCTTCCCGCCAGGGCACGGACCGAGTGGACGCCATGAACATGCTCGCGCTTATACTGCCCGGGGTGGCAATCACTTACCAGGTAGCTATTCACAACAATCGTACGTTCTGTTCAAATACGTCTTAGGTTTAAATTTCATTCTTGCCCTAGGGAAGGAAGGTTATTCCCACCCGAGAGTGGGAAAAAGCGTTTTCCACTCGATTGTCGGATCAATCAAATAATACTTTCCGAGTATGAGAAATAAAACATGATTTATCATCCTTTTTCGACCTTCATATCCATTTAATACCTTCACACCATTTAATGAAAATAAAACAGGGCTGCGTTAGAAAGTAAGTAAGTACTGTTATTGACTCTGTGTCAGGGTGAAGAAATTGGATTGTTGGACGGCGAAGTGAGCTGGGAACAGACGCAAGACCCCCAGGCGTGCAACACGGACGACCCCGTGAACTACTGGAAGAGTTCCCGCGACCCCGCGCGCACGCCGTACCAGTGGGACGCCTCGGCCCACGCCGGCTTCTCCAACACCACGGGCGTGACCTGGCTGCCCGTCGCCACCAACTACCAGACCTTGAATCTGGCGGCACAAATGGCAGCTGAGAAGAGTCACTATAAGGTATAGTTTCGTTCGTATTTCCATCGTCCCCATTGGCGTGTAACCATGTTCCCATTAAAATGGGGACAAAAATAAAAAATATTTCGCGTTGTACCCATAAGCTATTTCATTGAAGAGGACAATGGGAATTCAAAAAAATAATTAAAATTTCTTCCCTTTGTCCCCATACACTTTCCATTTAATGTAAATAGTAATATTACAGTACTTAGTTACGCTTACCTACGCCACAGGATTAGTAATAAGTAGTACTACGTACCTACGCTTTTCAAATTATAAAACCTATAAAAAAAATCTAATATTGGGTTTACACACAAAATTATAGTTATTTTAGCTTTAAGCTATAAGTTTGCCAAGCCAGGAGCTAGATAGCTTAGCGGGGCGCGCGTTACAAACACGCGCTCCGCTAAGTTGTCGATCAAAGTAGTAATATTTTATCGATGTCAAAGATAAGCTTTCCAATCGAGTTTTATTGCCATATAACATATAACAGGATAAAAATTGGGTACACAATGTACACTTAGTTTATGTGTATTATACATAGAACTAGGAATGAAGCAATTTTTTTTTTAATTCTATGGTATTATAGTTATTAAATGAAAATACGGGTCCAGAAATTTTGTAGTTTTTTTATAATTTTAATATTATTAGGGATAACAGGAAGAAAATTTTATGTCGAGCCGTTGTCCCCATTGCCTATTGGCAAACAGGAAATTTAAAAATATAACATGTCGATGCGAAAATTTAAATTACTGATTTCAGTTTTACAAAGACGTCCTTGCCGTCAAAAAGCTGACGGCTGTTCGTTTCGGAGATCTAGAAACGACAGCTATCTCGGAGTCTGTTCTTGTGGTGAGCAGGTTAGTGAAGTCTTCTTCATATTATTGGTATACTTATATTATATACCTAAAATAAAATGTCCAGTGGTCCAACAGACCTTCCCTAATAGAAATAATAAATCAGATATATTAGTTTTAGGAGGTTCTGGGTTGGATACCCAGTCAGGGCAAGTTAGAAAATGGTCTGTTGGTATCCCAAAACATGGCGCTTAGTGTGTTATCTGTGTGATTTCTCTCTCTCATCTTAGCGCTTTCCCGGGTGCTTCCTCAGCCGATTGCTTCGGAGCCAAGGGTCCACTTTACTACTTTTTCTCCTCCACTTCGCCCGGTTTTCGGCATCCTTAGTTGTGAGACCATTTGCACGCATATCGTTTACTGCGACGTCGAGCCAGCATGTAATCTGTGTGATTTGTCCCTATATTTTTTTTTTTATTGTTTCAAACTTTGTTTAGGTTGTTGCCCGGTTACCCAGGTGTAGTGGGCATCGTAAACCTATCTGATGCTGAGGAGCATTTAGACTTGACTTCAATCAAACTGCTTCCTGTTCAGTTGAGGGTCGTCGCCTCTGGAGTTGCTTGTCCACATAAATATAAGTAAGTTCTTAGCAGTTTCTTAAAATACGAGTTCAGGTACTAAGGGCTTAAATTGATACATGTTTACTATGATCTTTAAATCCATATTTAGATAGATCAACTATGATCTATGGCCATAGTAACTATACTGTAGCCAACTGTAGGCGATAGCGCAGGCCATAGTAGCTATTACTAATTCTGTGATAGTAGATTTACCTTTTGATTTTATATACCTACTTAGTATATTCATAATAAGCCTATGGAAACAAAACCATCTTTATTAGACAAATTTTTTGTGTCTTACTTCTTTTATAGTAAACTTTTTCAGTATGTAACAAATGGGAGATAAGGAACTGAATAAATTATTTATACCAAGAAAGTAATAAAAACTTCTTTCCAGTGATTGGATGAGAAAATCCAGTATAACAGTGCCGGGACACTGCGCTCTGCTGCTGCAAACAGTGAGAAAATGTTGTTGAAGGATTACCATTAAAGATCAATATCTTAATTTCACCATAAACTGAATAATTAATTCTTTGCAAATACTGAATATTTTTTATTTACTTTTCATTACATTTACATGTTAAATTACAATTAAAGACACTCTTATTTAAAAAATTAAGAAACAATTTTTGGGATGCGGTTGCTGCGTAGTTCATTTTGAGACTGAACAAAATTTTAATCAATGAATTTTAGCAGTGTGCTTATGCTAGTTGCATGTAATTGAGGATAAAATAAACCAAAGAAATGTTTTAAGTGTAATAGTATAGGGTATTGTATCTCTACAGCAATAAAGAGGACAGCATCTGATGCTGACATGAATATATGTCGCATAATAATATGTGTAGGTTGCTGTAAGGCTCCCTAACATCACTTCAAAAGTCCATGGCACCTTCTAAGAAGCACAGGCAGTCCACTTTGTTGATGATGAGGTCCAAATCCCTTTTGGATATAACTTTTCTTTTGTTAGTTGATGTGTAAGAGTATGTTTCTTTCGCTATGTTTTCTAAGAATAGTTCCTGTAAAGAAACAATGATTTTATTAAACTGCACAATTTTTAATAGGAAATTCCCATCTACAATCATATTATGAGGCCGTTTGGATTCTTTTCAGTAGATAAGGATTTTTGACTTGGTCACTTAGGACTGCTACTTTTTGACATCATGTAACAGTAGGCTTGATGCACCTCAAGTGCGCCGCATCTGAGAATTTTAATTAATATAAATGTTAAAGAGTATTATATGCTATATGTTTGTTTATCCTTCTTTCATATCATAACAGATAAATGCACTGTCGGGATTTTTTGTACCCTTGAGGAACCACAATACCACATACAATAATATTAGTACTTACAGTAGCTTTAGTGACTAGAAATACCGCATCAGCTGATACTACATTAACATCTGGGTCCATTTTGATAATGTTCTTTATCCGTCCCATTGGTAACCTAGTTGAGCGAATAACCTCAGGTTTACTACTTTGGTTGGGTGGCCTTACATCTGTTGGTGCCTCCTCAGTGTTCAATGTTTCTGAATCATCTGATAACGCTTTATTATGGATGAAATCAGTTTCTTGATTTTGCTGGTCACTGTCCATTAAGTTTTCCGATTCAGTGTTATCTACTATATCTGAAATATCCGCAAAAGGCTCTTCTTGTGCCATGGTAAAAATAATTAATATATTTGTTTGTGTTTGTTATATTTACAATTATTTTACAGGAAAAACTCGTGTGTAAGCAGTGCAAAGCAAAAAATACATTTCGCGCGTAAACAAACATAAATTGACTTTGACATATCATTTGACATTGACATACCATCGACGAATTACTTTTTTAAACATATTTTAACGGCCCTGGAAACAAGCCCTTTTAGGCCTTTTTTGAATTTATTAAACTTTTTCAGTCTTACTTTAGCCAAGTCAAGTCAAAAACATCGAATTAGTAATCTATTCCAGTCGTTAGTCTAGTCCTAGTCTAAGTCAGATGGCTGAGTAAAGCGGTGGAAAAATGTCACTTAGCAATAACTTGGAGATTAAATACGACATTGTACCGGTCATGCTTGTTTGTTCACGAACACAAAAAAATATTTCAGTTAAATATTCAGTTTTTCTTTACCATGGGCTTTATTACTCGCCAGGTTTTGGCGGGAATGTAAAAGTTTTCACAAAAAATATTTCGAGTAAGTATTGCTGCATAATAATGGTGGCTTATTATTAGATTTGACGTATCTTTTGAAGGCTGTTTGACAGTTGGTACCTTTTGAAGGCTGTTTGTACATCTTACTAAATTATTTTAAATGCCGGCCTTCACATTGGCCAGTTGGATTGGAAGTCTCTGTGACCTATTCTTAGTTTCATTGTAGCCCAGCGGACCCTGAGCAGGTGCTCAGGGTCAACCAACTTAGATAGCCACCGGGAAAAGCTATAGCTGTAACCACAGAACACTATTACTCCTAGTGGAGCTAAAAATTCCGTATTACCAAAGCGTCCAACCATACAAACATACTTATCTTTTATCTGAGTTATCTTATATCACTTTATATCAGAATTATCTTATCCGACAATCGTTTGATTCAAGCCCGCGACTTTGCGGGTGTTTAGGCAAATGCGTTTCTACTGACGCGAAACAGAGAGGAAACGGACTCTCACTCTTCATTTGAGCATTGTGTTTTGTTAATTCCATTTGTCATGCAGCATCTCGGGCAAAAGCTTAATACTTACAGAGATAAATAAAACAAAAAGTATTATTGAATAAAATATTTAGTAATAATTGTACCTATTTAGGTAAGTTCTACTTCATTAAACCCAAGATTGACCACCGTGGCGCTGCCGTATTAAGTAAAAGAAGGTAGGCCCGGGAAGGGACCTCAGGTATGAATCAAAAAAGGGACAGGAGAAGAGATAAACTACGTCATTAGTTATTATAAAATATATTTTATCAGTTCGTGTTGAGTATCAAAACAACATAAGTATCAAATATCAATATTTATATACAGACAAAACTCAATTATACATATAACAGACGTAAGGCAATTAATTATACTGTACAACACATCTTAAAATATTTACAAGTGTCGCCGTTGCTGCTGGACTGCGTTTAGGTATAAATCTCATAGTACTGTGACGCCAAAGCCCGAATAGCAGCAGCATGGTCAAAGTGGCGTGAGGTGGCTGGTGTCACTTGTGACCCTAGAATGAAGGGACAGATCTACAAATCCATGAAAAGGCCTGTCCTTTCACTTATACGGTAGTCAGACGTGGCCCGTGCTTGAGCGGCACAAGCAAGAGATGAGAGAGAGAGAGAGAGAGTAGGCCTGCTAAAGAGAAAAACCAGGGATCGAAAACTTGGTAAAAAATTTCTGCCTATACATTTTTACTACGGCTCCATCAACGGGTATTACCCAATAATTACCCAAAAGCAACGGTTTTCATCAGTGTGCCTACCACGAGATTTCATAAACGCAGACTGCTTTATGATTTTGTACATATGGTATTTCTTAGTTACCTTAGTATTCGCCAGGCGCTGGCGTCGTAACGGGGTTGTTATACAAAACCGCTAACACAGTCGCTTTGCGTGCGCGTTTATGAAACTTTTTGATATGTACAGGAGGGTTACTACTCTAGTGAGTACTTAAGCGGGACAGCGCAATACAAGATGTAAGGCGAAATCTCCCTCACTCAATCGTTCTTGCGTGGTTAAAGATGGTGGTTTACCACCAGGTATTTAATTGCTTAGAATCGACCACATATTTCCATTTACTAGGTAAAGGCCTTATTTATCTCAATCCATTTTTAGTAGGTAGCGTCTGCGTTTTTAAATCTCATACTAGGGTACAGTTAATTAGTGTCCACCCTATATTAATCTCATATCATAACAACCAATTTCACTATTTCCACCATAGAACAGGTGGCTTATTACCACCATCTCTTAAAACGATGCAAGATCCAGTGAGTAAGAAAGTGTCGCCTTACATCATGTATTGCGCTGTCTCGCTTACTCACTGGTTCTTGCATGGTTATAAGAGACGGTAGTAACCCCCAGAGTTATTTCCACATAAGTATACCTATATAACTAATTAAGTATAACTTTTAGGGTTCACACAGAGTTGATACCAAGTACCAACAACATTTCGGTTAAAACAAAATTTTCATTTTAATAATTAGTTAATAATAAGGCACTTTCCATTCTCATTCCCTTTGCTATCTATATATTTTGTTTATATTAGGCAGTGACTGGTTTTTAAAACAAATAATAAGAGCGTTTATACTGTCGAGTGCTGCATCTAATGAATAAAAACTACTTAACTCGTCTATTATAGAAGTAAGTTTTATAGATATCTATAGGTTTAATTTATTCACATTTTAATTTAGTGACGCGGATAAAGACATTTTTATTTTATTGAACAACATTCGACTGCGGCGTAATCGCTCGGTTTCTCTACCATGAGACTTTGCAAACGTAGTTGCTAGTGATGACCAGTTGTTTTAGCAATTTGTTTAGTAAAGCAACTGAGAATTTCTGTACATAATCTTAAGCATTTGCTAGCGAATGTGTTTGGAATACTGATGGTAGAGTAGATAGCCACTGATATGGTTTTATTACGAGTAGGTCTGTACACTTTGATGCATTGCACCTTATACACATTTATTGTATGCTATTGAATATCAAATCAATAGGATATTGAATTATAAGCAATCCAATATTTACTTAATATGTCTCTATTCTATCGTGTTCTTTTTATTAGGTATAGGTATTTAGGTTTTCATATTAAACTTTGGTTTGAAATCGCTTATTGGAAAAGGAAGGTATTATCAATTATTATTTAGATACTATGTAAATATATCATAAGTATTTCCGTCCCTATCTTCTCGATTTACAAAATGTCTTCATCGACAATATTATGCCCCAACATTGCAGACTTTTAACTTTCAAGCTAAATTTTCCTAGGTCATACAGCATAATTTCTTCCAAAAAGGTTTTCTATTGTGTCTCACTGGCAAGCCGGCCAAAATGGCGGCGTCGAAGGCGTCCTTCAATTGATTCCTAGTTTTGGCTGAAGTTTCTATGTAGTTGGCGTTGATTTTGGCGGCAAGCGCACGCGCCTCTGTTTCCGTTACTGGATGCTCACCTCGGGCCTGTAATGAAATCAGAGTACTCACTTTAGTAAAAAAAATAGAAATATGATCAACATTTAAATTACGTTGTCCTGGAAGTCCATTCAAGATTGAGCCAGCACCTATAGCATTCCATAATCTGTGACCAAAGTAAGTGACTATGAATATGGGATAGATAGATAGATAGATAGATATACTCTTTATTGTACCATTATCATACAAATTATACATGTTGAATACAAATACAAACAATGTGTACAAAGGCGGACTTATCGCTGATGCAATTTCTTCCAGCCAACTTTAGGGTGGATAGGAATAAAGTGGAAAAAATGCGGTAGGCGGTACCAAAACAAATATGAAATAAATAATATAATAAACTATGAATGAAAAAAAAAAACATACACGAATAATCATACACAAATACATATACATACATAAATGCATATACATACATATACATACATACATATACATAAATATTTATATAAAAATTTACCAGTATAATATAGAACCTAGTGAATGAAAATACTACTATCAGTGACCAGCTTCCACTAATGAGAGATAATGATTTTTTACCTGATTTTTAAAGGATGATATTGTCTGAGCCTTACAAATTTCAATAGGCAGTGCATTCCACAAACGAACAGCCTGAACGGTAAAGGAGTTGGAATAGAACTGGGTAACATGTGCAGGGGTAACGAGACGGAGGGAGACAGTACTACGCAACTCACGACTATTAACCTCACCGAAAAACCTGAAACGTTCTCTGAGGTAACCAGGAGAAAAAGGAATAAATAGGATTGTATATAAAAGCGAGAGAATATGTAAATTACGACGATATCTAATGGGGAGCCACTTGAGTTGAGAGCGAAAAGAGGAAACGTGATCATATTATATTATCTCAATGATATTAACTCAATGATACTAAAATTTTTAGTACTTACTTAAACTAGTTCTTTTTAGTGAACCAGGTATCGAACTCGGGATCTCCGGTGTGCGAGCCTGGCGTGATAACCATAAGAAGAATTCCTGTCTGCCATTACGCCACAGAGTTTTCATACCTACATACTTATTTGTTCATGAGCCATAAAATAAAGATAGGTAGGTACTCACTCGCAAAGACTGCAGCACCCTCGGATCCAGCGCCAAGTCGCTCTGCGTGCCGACCAGAATTAAAGGTGCGTTCACACCAGCGACAGATTTGGTCCACCGCTCGGCAACTGAGCGGAATGTCTCTGGACGGACCACGGAGAAACACAGCATCAGCACGTCTGTGCCGGGGTAGCACAGCTCGCGCAGTTTTGACATAGAGTCCTGGAATAGACGACTCGATTTGAATATCGATTCAGGTTATATAACAAATGCCAATTAATGGCAACTTCAAAATGTATTCTTCATTGATAAAAAACACACACGTTACAACCATAAATTAAGTAGTAATTCTAAAATTTTGAAAATCTATGTTTACAACGGAACAGGTAGAGCCGCAATCAATATATCCTACTTAATACTTTCGTATTTGCTTTAGTACTATTTACCTATCTACATATTTTGCCGTGCAAGTACATAGTAGTACATACAGTGGTAAAGTTTTCTCGTGATACAAACACAAACTCGTCTTTTTCTATCCCATCCTCTAGATTATAGTTAGCTCTACTACTAGGCTTTACAGAAATATCTGTAAAGTAAATAACAAACAAATCTTAATTGTCTGTGTTTATATCTTATTTATCGAAGAGATCGTTCAAATCTTCAACATCTGCTAAGTACAGAAAACCTGCTTCAAGATTGAATCTTGCACGTACTTCTTGACTATTTACGTAAGTAAAGTCAAAAATTGGCTGCAGTGGTTGGTGCTAAAAGTACGTAGGTACTTAAAAATATACAATCTTCATCATCTTGTATGCTAAGTATCAGACCAGTTAAAATTACGCAAGCTCTATTAAAAAAAACACGAATATTTAGAGAGCGCGGCAGACACTATGGCGGCGATGGGTGAAAGTAGCCATTGATTCGGCCAGGTTCCAACAATTGGCGTTGCCTAACGTAGCTATATCTGCCGAATTTATTACGCAATTGCTCCCTTCGATTTGAATGCCTTATAAAGATGGAATAGATTGCCTAATGTTCGCAGAACATGATTTTTAAAATGTCGAAACGCACGGTCATGTAAAATTATTTCATCGACACTTGTGCAAGTAAGGCGAACAACGCCAATTGTAAATTATAAAGTTCCTAATTTATACTTAGTATAAATGGTATTCTTCCTAAAATCAACATCCATTAGGAAACTAACACTAACAAATACTTCTAGATCAGCTTTAGACAAAACAGCGTAAATTTATTTGCCTGGTATTTAACCAGGAAAATAATTAGAAATTCCATTCTATAGCTAGAAAATTTGCCAAGATAAATATGTTTTCACTTTCACATTATGATATTATTATGTGAAGCCATACCTACATATAATCTAGGTTTAATCTCACATGATGTACCATTCAAAAGTGTTCTCTAAAGCAAAAGTATCAAGGATTCAAATCGAGATGCATGATACATATGCAATGCAATGAAAGTATTGATAGATGGACGATGCATACTGATTGCATTTTGAAATATTGCCATAAGAGCTAACACTATTTGTTTAAGTGGCTTCCTAGTAGACAAGCTTCCTTGTATGAACTGTGACGAGACTGATTTAGAAATGTTTTCTCAACCTAATTAATAGTGTAAGAAGACTATTAGATGATGTGTTAGATAGAGTATGAACAGAAAAACAGGGTCTAGTGAAATGGCAAGCGATAGAATAAACTGGAGTAAATTTTATGCCTTTGAGAATTTTCAATATTATAGGTACAAGTTTACTTAAAATAATGGTAAAAGCCCCAGACTTCGTTTTTACATATTCGTACATATTATGCAAGAAAAAGAAGAACATTTTTACAAATATTACTACACAAACATTATTTTTAATAGAAGAAGCGTTACCTTTTTCTATTAAACATTATTTTTAATAGAAGAAGGTAACGCTTCTTCTATTAAAAATAATGTTTGTGTAGTAATATTTGTAAAAATGTTCTTCTTTTTCTACTATAAATATTATACAGATCAAGCGACTGCTGCTGCGGTTTGAATCAGTGACTCATTAACCGACATAAAAAAGGGAGGAGGTTCTCAAGCCGACACGTATTTTTTTATGTATGACACTTTTTACAAGAGAAGTTAGTCCGCTTTCGAAAATTCTTTTTTCTTTCCATATTTCTTCTTTTTCTTGTAAGTGCTTAGCGTGTATACAACTGACCAGTACTGCTAAACTTAAAATACACCAGCTGAATACCAAACTTTATTTAGAGAATCGAACACTGCAAGAACTTATTAATATCGTCGAATTGAACTATTTAAATTAGCTTCTGAATATTAATCCCCACAAATTGGAAACACCGTTGAGGAATAAGTCAGTCAGGCCTTTTAGAAACGTTATCAAAAGATTAACTAGTAACCGTATTAAGCCATTGCAGAGGGAATTAGTGCCTCTGACTGATAATCCCAGCTCGTTAGCAACTATTGCTCAACCGAGATCACACAGTCTAACGAAGCAGTTTTGTAACTCCATAAATGTATGAAATATCTCACTAAAGAAAATTAGATCTAATGCGAGTTCTTGTGTGCTGAAATGAGTCCTCTTAGTCCGAAACCGAAATTAATTAAGTTATTTAACTTGTATAATGGGATATTAATAATACTAGGTAGGTAAGGTAGACATATTTTTAATTTTCTTAAAAAAAAATGTATAACACCCACCCATAACATATGGAAATTTTAAAAAGACCATGTTCCAACTTGCCCTGACTAGTAATTAAACCGAGGACCTCCAATTTAGCGGACATTCGTGATATGCGTTATGCCACGAAAGTCATTAAGATAGACGAATACTTAAGGATTGCTAGAGCCCATAACGAATACCTCGTAGCTATATAGGTACATTTGATTGGCTGTGTTATATTGGAAAAAAGGGACAAATGGATAGCACTCTGTTTTAAAATTTCTGTGGATAGCACCCTATAAGGGTCGCCGCTCATGGACCAACGCCTTCCAAATCGATTGTTGACAGCTTTTTGAAAGTGGCTGAAGAATGAATAGACGGAAATGATAAATATCACTGCTTTTAGCTTAACATACTTTAGCTATATAGCTTAGGACATCTGGTTGTGGAAAAACAGCCTAAAGCCCTAACGATTCAACAGAACATTACGCGTGCGAATCTCTCACAGCTGAATGAGACGGAAGCACTGTTGACAAATGCATCGCATCGACGTACAATGGTAATGTAATGTCAGGTAGAGAAACTATGTGAACACGGCTAGCCTTGGACAAAAAATAACAAATGTTTGATCCAACGCGCCAATACCTTTTCAACTCTCAATGCACGTGCTGGTTTTTTTCATGTGAATTGCGTTTCAGGTAACGTGGGATAGTCAAAATAAAATTACCTAACGATTGTGAACCTTGTAAGTTCAACGGATAAAGGTAATAAAATATGAAGATCGTGAATGTGGAGACCAATGGAGGAGATCCTCCACATATCTCTATTTTTACCTTAGTGATTATACCCCCTTTGATGGTCATAGCAGCACAAGAAAACCACTATCGTACCTACAATCTTCATCTATAAATGTCTATCCCTAAATACCTATAGGATTAATAGGCACTTACTTAATCATTTCTACCTAGAATCCATTTGGTTTAATAGGAGGTACATTAGAAATGACCACTGAATCACGTGTCAGCGGTTTGTAACCACGTTTTGTAGCGGCAGGTACTATCGCGGTTAGATGAATAAAGTGTAGAGTTTCTCTCCTATTCATATACTTCTAAGAGCTTAAAGCAGATTCTTTTATTTCTTATTTAAGTACTTTATTCGTGCACACGCTACACAGTAGGTATATTAATACACGATTCTACGTATAAAGACATCATCACATCAGTTCAAGAGAGCGCTGCTTATGTCTAATGCTGATGTTAATAATCTATAAAAATTCTTATATGGGATTTATCCGCCGTTGCATGTTCCTTATTTAGCTATGTAATAGATGTACGTCATAAAGTAGCTACTACTATTACAGCAGCAAGGAGAAGAGTTTTAAACTTCTTTTTTAAGGTGATACCTCGGTGAACACTAGCGCCACCATCATTTAAAAATCATTATTCACTGAAAACACAAGTTATCCAAAATTGGTTTTATGTAAATAAGGTTCTGGATCTGAAGTTAATTTTAAATATATTAAATTATTAAAAAATTATTCCCTAAAGTTGTCAATTGCAATATTGCTTAAAACGGCCACTTTTAGCAGTTTTGCTATTTGTAACTATATGGAACTATAATTTGATAATTTAATATGATTAAAATTAACTTTGGATCAGGGATTTTTTGTTAACTTGTGTTTTCAGTGAATAATGATTTTTAAATGATGGTGGCGCTAGTGTTCACCGAGGTATCGTCAGACTTTTAAATTTATAAATACTTCAATCGTCCAGCTAAGTAACTCCTTGCTTAATGTATAAAAAAATCTCAGGGCACAACTCATTATTTAAATGTGCTGAACTCCCCCAAAATATATCTTACCTGTCCAGCAGTATCACAGATTTCCACGCGGACCGGCCGATCGTCCACGTCCACAGCAACTGGAAATAAAGAAATTATCTCATTAAATTTTGTTCAAAAACCAAATACACTGACCCTGCTTATAGCCCAATACATGATGGTGAACTTAACTAATGATCTAAGACTTCACTAATTATTTCTTGATTATTATAATTTTTGAAAAATGCTTAATATCGTATACTGGCTCTTTGGCCGGCTATTCTTAAGTGAGATTTATCAAGAAGATGTACCTTATCAATTTTGATCGAACTTATGTTGTTGAGCACATGTTATTTATAGACTGGAGGAATTTCGAGAATTGCGTTCTTATATAGCCACAGAAAACCCAAAATATTTTCACAGGTCTAGTCTGGTCACTGGTCAAGAAGTAAGTAATATAACTGAATTATCGCTTATTTTGACGATTTTATAGAATACTGGTATTTTTAACAAGTACCTAATAAACTTAAGTTTCGAGTTTCCTGAATCCAGCCGTGTTTCGCCCTGTTTGATGGACATGGCCGGTAAAGCACCGACCGCATATCCTGCGTTTTGTTACTCACAAACCTGCCTGACGAGTGGCACTGGACTAGCTGTTAGCTCATTAAATTTTAACTTTGAATTGAGTTATTTAACTATTCTACTTATTTCTTCGTCGTGTCCATGACTTTCAAAGAACTTTGCTGCCACTTTGATCACACAAAGTAATGACCGAGGGTTGTACACATTTGATTCGTAAAAAGAGTCATGGCGAAACTCCATACATCGTTTGTACGAATAAAAAATTGAAATACAGATAACATAAAATAAATCGAATTAGTAAGGATACATAACTAGTAACATGTTTACCACCACAAAAAAATTTTAAACCCCGGGGTTTTTTTAATATTTATTTTTTTTAAAGTCGACCTTTAGCTTCGTTTTCATTCGCCATCATTGTCGCAACTGAAACATTATGTCATCCTGACAGTTGTTAGCATTGTCAAAACGGTATTGACAGTTCATTATGGTAGGTTAGGTTCATAGATTAAGTAGTTGTACCTGTGATTAAACAATTAATTTTTACTTGGTGAAAAAGTGAGATGGCGAAATAGGGAAGTCCATGAGTAAGAAAAGGACCAACGATATTTTTTATATTTTTGTCTCTGTCAACGTGGCAATTTTTTCTTTGTTTGGCCATTTCGACGCTAAACAAAATCTTACACCAAACTAACTGTGAAATTATTTATTTTTTGTACCTATTAAGAAAAATATTCATTTTAAGTAGTAGAATTTGTACGAAAGATATACAAAAAATAAGGGCATTTGTTACATAAATTGGTGGCTCAAGAACACATTCCAGGGTGCCTACCACCATCTCTTAAAACCATGCAAGATCCAGTGAGTAAGTGAGACAGCGCAATACATGATGTAAGAGTGTTAGAGATGGTGGAAGGCACCATCTCTTAAATCTCGTAATACATGATGAAAGGAGATGACGTCTTACTGTGTTACTCTGTCTCGCCTACTCACTCGTTCTTGTATGGTTTTGAGAGATGGTAGTAAACCATTTGATAGTGAGCCTGCTACTTAAAAAGTTGATGGTAACCCCCCCAGGTGGCTTAATACCATCTCTTTAAACCACGCAAGATCCAGTGAGTAAGCGGGACAGCGCAATACATCATGTAAGGCAACATCTCATTCACTCACTGGATCTTGCATGGTTTTAAGAGATAGCCCCCCAGGTACTAAATCGATGAATCTAACCTACCATAATGAACTGTCAATATCGCTTTGACATTGTTAATAACTGTCAGGTTGACATAATGTTTCAGTTGCGTTAAAAATGGCGAATGAAAACCAAATTAAAGGTCGACTTTTATAAAATGGAATATTAAAATAACCCTGGGGTTAAAATTTTTTTTGTGGTGGTAAACATGTTACTAGTGAAGTATACTTACTAATGCGATTTACTTTAAGTTATCTATATTTAAATTTTTATTCGTACAAATTTCGCCATCATTCTTTAAGATACAGCAAAACCGTTCTAAATTCTGATGGAATAAGTCATGATTAAGAGCAACGGTAGATGTACTGCCTGAGAAACTTAATCGTCTTTTACATGCTGCAAAACTTATGAAAGACTTTAAACTTTATGTCAGACCAAACCAACTTATGATAGAAGTACACAGACGGTTTGCTTATTTTTTCCTAGATGTAGTTATAAAGGCCTATCAGGATTAAAATCCAAGAGAACAGAAAAAAGAACGAACATGGCAACTTTAATCACGCGATTTACTTATGAGAAACTAGAACATCACGACGACCAAGAACTTAATTTCAATCTAGTAGACACAAATCCAGCAGTAGACGGCTTGTGACTGAAATTTGATGAGACACTAATCTCCTTCATAGACAAGAGACAGTAACGCTACAGTTCAGTCAACGTTCGAGCCTTTGTCTGAGTTTGGACTTTGAATCGTAGTTTCAAAACCGGGTAATGAACTTAGACTGTCACGTATACTTAACCGTCCATGAAGATCTAATGATAAAACCGCCAGCTGATCAACAGCAAGCGAAAAAAGACTCCGCGGCAGAAAACGAAAGTCCTTTTTTGTGAGGGTTTTTTGTGGTTATTGCTAAGGCTTTATATCGAGGTCAGTACAAGGCATGCCATTTGATTGACCATCGATTTTTTTTATAATAAGTCTAAGACATTTCGGACCTATTTTAATCATTTATTTCATTTATGTTGTCCGTGCGCCTTCTTATTGCTCTTACTAAATTCAAATATTGTGACTGTGATCGTCTGATATCTTGTACTTATCAATATTCAGTAATCTGTGCTTGTATGTGAAATACCTGGCTTCAATAGTTATTTAGGAATCACGATTGTAGCTTCAGTACCTTTATGCGATATTATAAGTATCTAATGACTCAGGTTATTTTAAATTGTTAAAAAATATCCAGTGTCACTTCCCATGAGTCAGTGCGGTCGGAGAACAGCAAACCATGGCGAGACGGGCCTCACGACTCGGGCACAAATTAAAAAAGCAATAGAAGTGTCAACGCATTTGACGTAAAGGATAACGTTGTACTCGTATTAATGTATGTTAAAAATGTTTGTACACAAAAACATATTCACTTACATAAGATCATACAGCACCTAACGTATGAACTAGTATTATATAAGTATATGTACCTACTCAAATATAATACTACTGTTAGCTAGCATATTCTAATTTTGAAAATGTGAACTGTGATTTTTAAGTGGAATAGAAATTTTATGAAAAGCACACATTAGGAAAAGTAAAGCCATTTAGCAAACGAGACGAATCACAGCTGTTAGTAAAATACAATAGAATATAGGTAAAATGGAATTGCAAATAGTCTTTTGCCCAAGGTCCCTTCTGTATTGTGGTTATTTTGTGACCGAGGTCTTATTATGTTATTATTTTAGGAGAGACTAGGTGGCCAGGTCGTGACGTGAAGCCGCCTTTTGTTTACAAATTAAACTGGAAACGGTCACTTACTTCCGAATAATATCTACTTAGTAACTTAACTTTAAATTAGTTAAACAAAAGATTTTTAGGGTATTTTTTGTATATAGCAAAATGTGGGCAGATTACATCTAATATATCTAAGATAGTGTTTACAAAAGGCTTAGTTTTTTATTCCACTTTTGTCTCCAACAAAAAATTGGTACAAGTAAAAGGTAAAGTAAAATATCTTAACGTGAAATTTTGTGTTCACCAATCCTAATTATATAGTTATTTGCTTGTAAGTATTAATTCTATACCATCTATAATTTGTGTCTATAATCAGCCATGATTGCCGCCAAGATGGCGCCACTGTGACCTTCCCTTTCCCTACAAAGGATCTAATTCCGATCAACCTACTTTGGAAAATTGGGACGGGATGTTACTTTGGAACCTAAATATCTATATTATAAATGCAGCCAATCTGTCCGTCTCTACTTTTTGACGCCTAATCCACATCCACAGATTGAAAAGCAAAGTTCCCTTACACCACTTTAGTAACTAAACTTACCTAACCATTCCTGTAGTTCAATTTCTTTCCCTAACCAGTGAAAGAAAAATCTTCCCTTTTCTTTTCTTCTCTTTCTTTTCTTTAAATTTGCTTTTTTTCTACTTTTGAGATTTTATTAACGCAGTTTTTTCTATTTTTGTAACCAGACATCATTTTGAACATTGACACAATCAAGTTAGTATCTAGTAAAGGGTTTTTAAGCAAGAGGAAGTGCTAGTGCTTTAAATTGGAACACCACTGCTGTGAAGAAAAGAAGAAACTTGTAGGTAGGTAAACAGAATAAAAAAAAACATTATTATAAACGCGAAAGTTTGTAGGGATTTTTGTTACTCTTTTACAGGAAAACGGCTGAACCGATTTGGCTAAAATTTAAATGGAGATTGCTAGACCCTGAAACAACACACAAGCTATATTATATCCCGGAAATCGGACAGAAGAGAAGACCAGGGCAACAGCTGGTCTTGAATAAAACGCTATGATGAGACAGAGATATATAGACGATCGAAATACAAAATAAATTGAAAACAATTTGAGAGAGAATATAGAAAATGTCTCAAATATCAAGGATTGCGGAATACCTACCACAACCGAGAAGTTTAACAAGTCAATCGGGAAATGAGACATTTTACGTCGTGCTTGGTAATAATTATTGAAAATATATAATAACTAATTACCTAATTATGGCAACAATTATAATATTTAAAGCTTCCGTTACTAAAATTAGGTTTAAATACTTGTCAGATGTAAACCATATAGAAAACCTTGTAGGTATAATATGATTTCAATGCTTAGAGCTTTTATTAATCAAAGGGTATATTTTTATTTTATTTATGTATTTTATGTACTTACACTCAAATACAAATATTGCTAATTAAAACTTAGGAAATTTAGTAGATACAAGGGCGCTACTTATTTCTATAGAAATTTCTGCCAGCAGACCCGCGATAGAAACTTAAAACAAAAAGGCGTGTACGCTTATTTATATCTATCTATTCTCTAGAAGTTATACTTACTAAAACATTTATTACATTAACTTGCCTGCACAAGAATGTTTCAACCTCAATAGGCTGCAGAACGCCGATAGCGTTAATGCGGTCCTTTTCCTTATCACGCCTATCGCCTATATTCAGAAAATTAAGTCCACAGTCTATTTTAAGTCTGATTTGTCTGAATTAGAGTATAATGAAGTTAAGTCATTTATACAGATCTTTTCTTCAATACAAGAAAGTGGTAGGTGGCATCGTCGCATCCAAATTTTAAAGCAGTTTTTATTTTAAAGCTGATGGGATCGTGACGAAACGGCACGAGTTAAAAGATCGTCTAACAAAGTTGTTTGAAGATTGTCAAGTAATTTCCTGGTTGACAAGTTTATTTCCCTTTCGATTCACGAGCTGGATTCGTTTAAATTTTACTATTAAAACTTATTTCTTTTATTTAAATGTTCTTATGAGCTCAAAATTGGGGAAATTAAACAGTTGATTTGAAACTATGTACAATGTATCTCGATACTTTTCTTAAGATTTAGAAATTTTCTTGTTTCCATAGGTTTTAAAACAATATGGTATTTATTAATTAGATAACCACCTAATTTGCATCAAATTGCCTTGTTGTTGCTAGTTGCCAATAACATAAGCATAAATAAATGTGTCGATTATTGTCTAGCTGTTGAGTTGTTTCTTTATCTATGGTTAATTCAATAAGTTATGATTTCAGGTCAAAATGTGGACGAACTCGTAGACAATCACAATCAAAATAATTGCATAGAAACGTGCTCAGTTTATCACAAGTGACGGGAGCAGAGGTCATCTGATGCAGGTCTCCATTCATTGATGTACCTACTCGGAGCTTCATTGTGTCCTGGGGGCATCAATCAACACATATTATGACTAAATTTATGTTTAACTAGCGACCCGCCCCGGCTTCGCATGAACATAAAAATCTTCCTCTTGAATCACTATCTATTAAAAAAAAACCGCATCACAATCCGTTGCGTAGTTTCAAAGATTTAAGCATACAAAGGGATATAGGGACAGAGAAAGCGACTTTGTTTTATACTAGGTAGTGATTTAAGTGTCAAAACACTTTATTTGATTCTCCCAGGTAGATACAGTTTGTCAATTGAAAGAATTTACTTTAGCTTTGTCCAACTATTAGGTACTTTAACTATATTCTACTAATAAATATGGAAATAATAAATAGAAAATTTTTAATTAACTGAATAAAGCCTGAAGGAAAAACTCACTCCACTCAACTTGACAACCATACTCGTAAGGGACGACGAAATTGTATGGACCACACTGAGGCAAGAATATTAAAGTTTTACTTGCGATAAAATGGAATGGTTGAAAATAACAAACGGGTCTTCAACTTGGAAGCCACAACTCAAAAAGAACCACCTACACAGCAAACCATTTGCGGTGTAAAGTAAAGCAAAGTGAAGAAGTTTTATATGTAGTGTCTGATGTTGTGTGGCACAAAGTGCAAACTTTAGCGTGTTTGTGATGGAACGTAGGGTTTAAATATAGAAGATATGAAAATATAGAAGGGAGAGAGATAAATAGATACGATTTGCGATAAATTTTGCAATCAGTACCAACAGAACAAGGACAGTGGTATATTCATAAACCATTTAACCGCCGTCGTTTGACGTTTTAGGTACACCCACACTAACAAATATTGCTGAATTTAATTACTTCTGGATATCTATCCAGATGTAGTTACATATTTCTTACAACTAACTAACTTCACACCATATTTGCTGCTCTACCTAATCAAGGTCTACCTATGGATATAAGTCTAAAAGATAACTGAGAAACTATATATTTCTAGAACATTTTTGACTTACTGTAGCTAAACTAGGTAATGATATTATGTAAGTTAACTTCTTATAACTTGTAGCCGGGGTTACGATTTTGCAGTCCACTTACCTATTCTCCGCAGGGCAGTCATTTGTAGCCATATCGGCGATACACATCCCAGAGATTAAATAAACCAAGCACAAACCCTGACAGTCCAAATATGGCCTGTCTGATAGATATGGAGCGCAGACGCACGACCTATAATTATTTCCAATTCAATATTGTTGTTCCGCTCAATATAATAAAGCCACGCTATTTATTTTTTTCAAATATAGCATGGGCTAACAATCTGTCACTGTTTTAGCGACTTAGCTAGACTTAGAAAGAATTTCTAAACATTAAAAGCCACACAGTTGGTTTTTGGTTATAATCGTATCTACCTTGTTTAAAATACTTAGCTCTCTTCAAAGTCTTCATGTATTGTGATGAAAATTTCTAGTAATCAACGTCGTCAAAACTACAGTTTTTCTTCTTGTTGTGACTAAAAGAGTAATTTTACCATTTTATTTCAAATCAAATCAAATCTGATTTAATAGGAACTTTCCTCAACTGTTCATTTCTTAAAAAATATGTGCAGAGTCCACAAAGAACTTTGTTTGCTAATGAATAATACAAATATGTACTTATTAAGATTACCTAAGTGATATTTAAGCGGAAAAATATGAATCACTAGTCATAAATACATGCTAGTCGATGGTCATGTCCATTTATGTGTATCAGACTCATATATTTTCTAAGGCGCCAGACTTGAGTAGGTAAATGTTGCAATTCTTCAAACGGACCGATAAATACCTAAATTATTACCTTTGTACTTATCTACCTGTATACCGACGATAATGCACGCACGTGTGGTGTGGGTTGAGTATAACAATATAACTTTTACTTTTTTTGTCATATAATGATCGATTATAGTACGTGGTATATCTTTAAATACCTAAACAAGTAGGTACTATTGTTTGCCTGATTGAAAAATAATAATATCGTGTTTTATTACAATACCAAGTCATTTAGAAAGGTAAAGACTCACATTAAGCTGTAATATGCAAAATGTGAAGAATAAAGACAATAAATTTTCATTAAATTAAACTATTTTATACGGTTTTCTATCGCGTTCAGACGAATGTCAACTCAGTCTGCCTGCGACCATGAGCTCTGTAAAGTGCTTGAAACGTTAGGTATAAATAAGTAAGCAATAAACGCGATAGAAAACCGTATAAAATAGTTTAATTTAATGTGTAACAATCGCGAAAACATAAGAAATAAATTTTCAATTAGGTAAACAATGAAAAATAAGGTTGACTGTTAGATAATGCTCTTAGCATTAAGTCCGCCTATTGTGTTATACATTTTGTATTAAAGGTTAAAAGAAATAAATAAAATTTTAGTTATTAGGAATGTTTCAAAGTTACAAGCTACCAGCGTTTCAGAACGACCACTGCTGAGAAGATGCGTTGAAAGAAATTCCGTTCAATAAAATTTTTAAATCAGTAAGTAGATAAAATATGATAATCTTAAAGAATTTTTGCTTTTTTATTAATTTAATTTTGGCTTTGAAATGTAACACCCAAGAGGCCATACACCGGGCCCAGAATAGATATCTAACTAGAGAATACTAACTGCCAATTTGGATTATGGTGGTCACGACCCTCAGCTATGAGGAACACGACTTGAAAGAAAGAAGAAAGAATTTTTATTAAACAAAATATAATTTCTTCATATAATTTTTTGCTGGTTTATGTATGTTTAACAGATAAGAGTCGTGTTTGTGAAATGTTTAAAAAAAGTGAGACAACATTCCTAAAATATTTTTCACAGTCAAATTTTTATGGGTAGGATAGGCACTTATAAATCTCATAATCGTCTTGTATTTGAAGAAAAATATTCAGGTTGGTTAGGTTAGGTATTTCTTGTTACCGAATGCGTTTTTATCAAAAGCCAACCTTGATTGTTGTTATCTACAAGATAAGATTCGAATACTGTTTATATAATAATGTCTTTACATAAAATATTTCTATATTTTTACTAAGTAGGTATGTACAGGTGGAAGATCTACTGGAACCAAAGAAGTTCGAATCGCGCTGTCTCTATGCGCAATTTTTTTTTTATAATCTATGACTGGAACCAATTTTATTCCGTACACTTTACATAGTAATGAATGACATTAAAAAAAAGTGTTTTTGTTTTGGCTTCTTTATGCTCTGATAACAATCCCCCTTATTTTAGTTTTTCTTAAATACAAATAATAAATAAATATACATATATATACAGACAAATCCCACAGATTGAACTAGCTCCAAAGTAAGTTCGAGATGTGTGTTATATATGGATACTAACTAACTCAACGAGAGAGAGAACGAACGAACTATAGGTATGTAATAATAAATACATATATAGAAAAACGTCTAAGACCCAGACCAAGATCATTTCACATCTTGACCTGACCGGGATCGAACACCAACCTCCAGAGTAGCGGACAGGCGTGTTAGCCATTACGTCACGGATGTATCTATTGACAGTCAATATTTTGTGAAGTATGGATTAAGTAAATACCTAACACTTCGTTATCAAGGGAAAGTGAACAGTTTCTTCAAATGGATCTATGTATTTATCACGAAATGATAAAATAGATACAGTTGATGGATGGGAGAGATCCCAGCTGCATAAAATATACACTGAGTCAGACATATCATATCGTAGTGAAAGTCGACATGTAATCTTATTTTATCGAAAGGAAAACGAAGATATTAATAATATTCAATCAATGTCCTTCAACGTTCAAAGCGAAACAATGCAAATTGTCTGCATTCATAAACAATAATAATAGATTACACAAGCGTCTCATTCCCTTACGTCCGATTCGAATACATTAAATCGGTATAAAGAATCGAGATAATCGATTCATGGCACGACTGAAATACCCTACGATAACGTACCATCTGTGGATACCGCCAGCCACCCTTATTAGGCCGTCAGATGATCGATGCATGGATTGAATACCAATTGGCAGTTTAGTTTTAAACCAATTGTTAGTTAATTAATGGTAATTATTTTACAAGAATTTTGGATATTTTCCTTCGTTTTTTTTTTGTGGTGGTGTACCTAGTAGCGAACTAGTCAAGGTCAAGCCGGATTTTGAAAAATGCGTAGTTCAAGAGTGTGATTTAGAATTAGCACAAATTCAAAGAAAATATGTAAATTCTGAAGTTAAGTAAAGAAGTACGATGTAGAGTTGGCTTACTAAAGTAGAGCGGGGCCCCAAATTCGAAAATCTACTAAAGGTTGTAGAGCTGACCCTCAAATATAGAGATCTATTAAAGTTGCTAAAGCTGGCCATCAAATACGGAGATCTACCAAAGGTGGTAGAGCTGGCCCTCAAGTCCCGTCAAAATCGGTCTAGCCATTCCAGAGATTAGTCGGTAGAAACAGACAGACAAAATTTGCAAAAAAAAAAATATTTTGGTATGTTTACATCCTTAGGAATTAAGTCAAAAGCGGTCTAATTTTATTTATTTGTATAAATTTTGTTTGTTTTTTTTCTGTTGTTTTGCGTTTATACATAATGTAGGTAGAGTTGGTACCTGGTAAAAGTACCTGCGTAACAGCAATTTCCATACCTACATTGAACTGTTCTCTTAAATTCTTATAATAAGTACATACTTCCGTTTCTCCAGTCCGTTGTACAACTTGTAAACAAAAACCGGTTGAAGCAAAAGGGCAGTTGATTTCACATTCATTTCGCACTTATTTCAGCCATTCGTCACGTTGCTGCCGTCTGAAATTAGCCTTAATTGTACCCTTTATATGACCGAAGCTCTTGATTAAATATCCGTTATATCACCATTGTCTTAAAATAGGTGAATATAACGTCTAAATGCCGCTTCCTACACAAGATATTTGTGTATTTTTTATTAAAGAAATAATCTTAAAGATTTAGAGTGGGTTGGACTAACAAGACACACTTTTCTTTTTAATATTTATTTTTAGGAGAAAAATTACGAAAATTTGCGTAAAATTTTAAGCCTGGCCGCCTATACTACTTAAGGTATCGTGTAAGTGAGGGTAAAGTGGTATAGGTACTTTTCTATGTGGCCCACTGTACAATATAGTCTACTCAAGCTTAAAGTTTTATATTTTTTTCTTATTCTCCAAGTGCCCCTTCATAAATGGCACATTCTTCACATTGACAGCTATGCAAACCTCAAAAACTTATTCTTTGTTCTGTGTAAGTAAATACTATAAAGTAATGTACTTCTTAAAAAGTCTCAGTAGTAAGTACTGCGCACTTCCTAATTCTTTGTTAACCATGAGTTGTTTTGAGATATGAAGAATGTTTTTTGTAAAAATTTACAAAAAAACATTCATGTTCATTACAAGCAGCTCCCATTCGAGGAACCTGTCAGTTCACCTAAATAAAGTACTAGTTGACTGACACGCGCTGGCTGTACATTAGGAAACTATACTGACTGACAAGTCAAACCTTGGATCGGCGGTCGATGGCGATTGACAGATCCAAATTGAAATCCTGATTGAAAATCAAATGTGATGTCGACTTAAAAGATAATGTATGGCGCCGTAGATTATTGTAATTTATTCCAGTTATTTTGGTAATCTATACTAGATAATTTTATCTGATCAATTCGATACTTTTTTTTCGGTCTATGACCTACGATATTTGCATAGCACGTAAGTAAATATTTTAAACGCTACGACCAAAAAAAATGCGCCAAAATTTGTGTTTACAAAAGTAAAAAAAGAAACACTTAGGAATTGTGATGTGAGGTAACATTAACACTTATCGCCAAACATAGATAAAAAAAAAATTGGGAGAGACCGCGCGCGATTCGAACTTCTTTGCCGCCAAAGAACCTCTTTTTGATAATAAAATTTGAAAACAAAATAATAAAACGCAGCTTTAAGAATAGGTTACTATAGGCTATCAAATCTGGCTTTCCTCATTTGGCTGTCGTAATCTACGGTTTATTAAAACCATAAAGTTGGATATGATCTCACCTTCACTTACATGAAAGCCGAGGAAACGACGAATATTTTGCATGCGTTTTCTCATTGTTTAGACGATGTAAGGAAATACTCGTAGTATCGTCTTGTGTTGTGCTGGGAGTTTCCACAAGTGAAATCTTTGTTGGTTGAAGAAGCGATGTGTGTTAATTACTTAGCAATTATTTAAATATGTTTACTTACTCTTATCGGTTTTGTCTAGCTTTTCATTTTCAATTCCCAGCTGTCATAGTAATTTTTGAATAAGTTATCTTACCTAAGTATACTTATTTGATTCTAAGCGCCGTTTTTCTTTCAGACATGATAGTGTTAATTCTTTCTTTATTATCGACGTTGTAATCGTCAAACATTGATGTAAAAATTTGTAAGCCACCTGAAGTAACCTGAATCAGCTTAATGATTGCCGTCTAGTCTAGTGATAGCAGCCAATGGCTTGACGTGCCTTCTGAGGCATACATTTTAAATTATTTCAATCATTCTAGTAATTACCTACAGCGTTAGTCATATTCTTTCGTTAATCGGACAACAGACCTTGATACCTCCCTATCAATCGAGAACGATCAGAACGATAGCTTTACCATGATAAAATTGATAACATACTTTCAAATAGAAGGTTCTGGAATCTGAACTGTAGTCCTGATAGACCAGATTGTCGCACAATGCATTCTTTGCAGTACCAACCCACAAGGACGGTCATTATCACCCTCCACCTGATACCAGTCATACGAGTCTAATTCAGATTATCACAAAACAAACTGATAACGCTATCTTAGTTTTTGGGGAAAACTTGTTAAAACTGAAACGTAATAGCGGCATTAGAGACTGCATTGAGTTGAGATAAGGCTTATTTGAGTCTGGGATATATTTTGAGAAATTCATAACTTTAAAATAAATTATCAAGTTTATTTAGCAACATATACACTGCATTAATTTTATTCGAAAATCAGTTAAGTAGTTATAAAGCTACGAGCATAAAGTAAGAACCTTTACTAACGAAAATAACTTTAAAGATAAATTTTAAAAGAAAACTTAAAACCGAACAAATCTATATAAAAAAGTAACTAATAAGAACAAGGTGATACATTTTTCTTCAATTTTTGATTCATTTGATCTTGTATTGTGCTTGATTGTCTCTTCAAGTAAGATGCAAATCTTACTGTACTTACATCACACTTAACGTTGATAATCTTGTTTCAAATAAATTTTGTAAAAATAAAATAGGAGTACATATGTATTCAAAATAGTTTGATCATAACTTATTCATGAAGCCAAAAAAGGCAAATAAAAAACGACGAGGACATTGAATTGTACAAGCCCACTTTAGACCATAAAAAGAAACAAGCGATTTTATTAGTCACCGATTTGGCGCCAAAAAGTGAAGTAGCCGCGAAAATAATTAGGTGAAAAGGTCATCACTGGAACGTCGAGACGAGATCAAAGTGCGATCTCAAATGAGGAATTATCTTATTCTCCATCAGTTTCTTCAAAGGAATTGCTAAACGCAACAAGCTGGTTATAAAAAACGAAAAACAACAGACAACCATACACATAAACAACTTTTAGAACAAATTACTTTATTTATGCATTTTTTAAATCTTCTTTTAAGCCCCTTTAAGTATTTTGATACCTTCTACTTTTTTCAGTCTCTATTCGTATTTATTCCACCATGGTTCGTAGATTGTTCCTTATGCCACAGAAGAATGCAGAGATAAGAATCAAAAAATCTCACAGATTCATATTTGACATGATGAGCCATTCAAGACTTATGGTGTAAAAAATACTCCTGAAAACATTATCACTCCTTTGTTGATCAATTATGTAAAAAGCAATATAGAGATACTACGCAGTACGTTGTTGCCACGCGACTTTTTGTCGCACAGAAACTTTTTTGCCGTCACTTGGCGCCAGTATGATCTGGTTCTCGTTTTTCTTTCCGAATTGGAAATGAGCTGCTTAGCGTAATGAGTAATACGTTAAATAAAGCCACCATTATTCCGCAACAGAGTTTAAACTAAAATAAACTGGATACTTTGCAAGAGATGTTCAAGTTATGGAGAGATTGTCTTTTAATTTTTCTATTGCCGAAATTAGATTCATCATTTTAGCATCTTGATTCAACTCTGTTTGGGCCGACTCCCCTAAGCTTTCATTCTTATTTTGTTAAATTTTAATATAATTTTTTTTTTATGCACAAGTTTCTTAGATAAAAATATAATAACGGGGTACATTCAATACACCATCGTCGTCAGTTCCAGTTTTAACTAAGAAGTGACTGACAGTCTTATAGGTAGTAGGTAGGTACCTTTGACTATCTTTGGCCACTAAGTACTACTTTAAGAGATAAGAAGAAGAAGAGGTAAGTAATTAGATTTTATCTAAAAAATATAAGCGTATTTTCTCCTGGTCTCTTTCAAACTCAGGATAAAAGAGAATATTTTTTTGTCAAAAATGCCATTAACGAGTAAGTATTTGTTTTATTTTTTATCCTTGGTTATTAAACTCGAAATCGTAATTGATTAATCGTTATTAAGACAGTCGTATTTTATACCAGAGACAACATCGTAATTCTTTAAATAGTACATAGGACTCTACATGCATTAGGTACCTATTCAAATGATGTTTAAGAAAGTTATTTAAATAAAACCTCTTTTTTGCACAGAAAATACAAAATATAAGGTTTTTTTTAATCTTATAATTGTGCCACATTTTCTCTGTCCAAACTAGATTGAGATTGATTGCTAGCGCTACCAAGCGATACGCATTGACCACGACGCTTGTGCAGCAAGAATGCATGCGCCTGCGCAGCGCGGCTTCATAATGAAAATGAGCTCACTAACCGTCACGCAGTGCTCCCAACAACCGTTATATACAAACAAACATACACACCAACTAATCAAACCAAAATAAACCTTAATGCCATGATATAAAACATAAGTAAAAGCGTTATAAAATGGTAAAAATAACAAGAAGTAAATGCTGTACTTATGCAGCACTCGGAGCGTTACAATTCAAAGTTATTTATCGATTGGTTTTTCTTTTCTTACAAGATTTGATTAGCATTATTATAAGTCTTATTTATGCTTAAATTTCAAAATAAATTAATTTTGATTGTTAAGCTTAATAAGCTCAAGTCGTGTCAAGTTAAATCTCTTCTATAAGTTTCACTGATAAGCACAAAAAATACCTACTCGTTTTTTTCATTCTCCTCAGGCGTAGGCAGAGCTCTGGTTCTTAATTAAGAAATGGGATCATACAAAAAGTATATTTTCAATAACAATGTGACGAGTTGCCAACTGAAGAATGAATGCCCCATTTATGCAAACAAATATGAAAACACAAGGCTGACATTTCCTGAATCTATGTATTAATATGATAAAAAATTACGAATGAATTTAATTTTATGGGTTAGTTGGCAGGTGTTTAATAAGTTAGAGTGTAGTTAACATGCAAATAGTAACATTTAAGTAAGCAGTTAAGTACGTTATAAAAAGCAGTATAATTAAGATACAATGTAAGTACGTAAGTAGCGAATAGTCAAGCCTGTTCCAGCCTATCCTGTCGCCAGGGCCAGGTGGCTGTTGCCCAGATCACTCTGTCACCTGTTGTGGATCTTTTATTCATTCGAATTCTCATCTAGTTGTTAAATCATACATCCATAACTGGTTCCCCACGGATCAATGTAAGTACAGTCGGGGAGAATGGGCTTTTGAAATTTGTCCATAAGTGGGTAGGCTAAAATATTTAATTAAATCATATTTAATTGAATAGCTTTAATAGTTTGGTGTCTGAATTAACGGGATTTTTTTAAATACATTTGAAGGCATTTATTTTTATTATAGTTATATGTCCAGCACATTAACAAAAAATTTCTCTTTATGTTCACAGAAAATTTTATTTAGGCAAGAGATTTCTAAATTATTTAAATTCGCAAATTACTAAAACAAACAATTTGTCAAACCCTTTGATGTTTATATTAGCTAGGACCGAATTACCCATTCGTGTCGAAGCTTTGGCACTAATCACGGTAAAGATAGGAGCACCAACCCCGCTCCTATCACTGGGATCCAGCCTGAAGCGTACCAATCCCTCGTCCGTGCCTAACTATGTTAATCTACAGTTACATTTGAACACATATTAAAATTATCAACAGCAATATCATATCAAATACTAATAAAGGCCATGTTAAATCACTAGAGCACAATACACGTCTGCACCGCTCGGCGAACCCAAGGAGAAGAGAGCGTTACACTCATACTCACCCCGACACTACTACTGCCAAGAGGGGTTTACCTGTAGTGGGGAGATATCTGTCACGTGATGTTACCGGGCGCTAACATTTATAACATAATTTGAATTCGGCATTTCCGCTTTACCGGTACTGAAAATTTCAACTGCATTAAAGTAAGCCTCATAAAATAATTGTGATTTTAACGGTTAAATATCCACAGTAGGCGATAACGGATATCCGCCGTTGAAAATGTCACCGATATCAATTTAAATACTTACTTCAAGTAACTACGATGTATGTCGTATCGTAAGTACCTATATGACGTACTTCCATGTTAATATGTCAATTCTTTGACGTAGAAAGCATATTAATAACAATTACTTCAAAATTACAATTATTAAAATCACGGAATATAAAACACCTGCGTTTTATATTCTGTGATTAAAATCAACTATTTAGCTTTTTAGGAAGTTCTGTACCCTAATCAAACTATAGATAGTTACTCGATATAACAGTACTTACTATATGCTGCGCAATTAATGCACAAAATATAGTAAGTAGGTCGCATGCTGCTAATAAATATTCTATTTTTTTTTTGCCATACTCATTGGTTTATATCACTACTTACAATATTCCATTTTTCATAGATTGTTTATAAAAAAACTTTTGACTATAACATTACCAATGTATCGCTGAATACAAGTGCCGGTTGCTACATAATCTTCACGGGAGAAAATTTACACTGTACTTACCACTTTGAAATCTGTTTGAATACGGTCTTTATACTCAGTGGGTAGAATTCATTATCGGTTGCTTTTGTTGACTGCTTCAAGATACCATAATGTTTTTATCCTACAGTAATTGTGTTTTTATTCGGAAAAATATGCGGTGACCAGTCGTTGGTATATAATGAGTAAGACAGCTGCTATGGTTTGAAGTAAACATGTTGAATATTTAAAAAAATATAGGTGCAAGTCTTTATAATCATTATCATGAGGTCACTTTTTTTATAGGTAATTTATAGGCAGAAATTTTTGTAGAAGCTACCTAGACATTAATTTCACGCCAATGTGAATTTGTTAATCACTATCAGTATATCATCACTAAATACTTAGTAGGTACAAAACAAAGTCGCTTTCTCTGTCCCTTTGTATGCTTAAATCTTTAAAACTACGCATCGGATTCTGATGCGGTTTTCTTAAATAGATAGAGTGATTCAAGAGGAAGGATTTTATGCCCATGCGGAGCCAGGGCGAGTCGCTAGTAATATATAATTAAAGTTTTTATGAATAATGCTTAAACGAGGTAAACTAAGTATATATTTAAACTTAGTTTAATAATTAATTAATCGTCGGCTAGCTTAGTGATAAGAATATCCTTTATTGCATTAACAAATATCATATTATTGCAAAAGCATGTTACCGAAATAAATGTTGTAGGTTATTTAACATTTGCAATATTTATATTTAGTGTAGGTACAAAACGTAATTACGTGAGATCTCAAATTGCTCATATGATATGCCCTTCAAAAATGCTGAATATTTTTATGGCGTCAATTATTCTCCACTAGCTGTTACCCGCGGCTCCGCCCGCGTGTAGGTCGCTTTTCGCGTAACCTGTGTTACATTGAAATGAAATGACGCAATCGAAGTAGCCAGGACATTATTCAAATATAAACAAATATCATGTTTCAGAGTTAAGTTCAAAGAATCTCTTTGTAGATAACATTAGTAGTAGACTTCCCTCAGAGGCTAATAAAAATAGATTTTCGGCGCTACTGACCCGCGAGCAAGCCACATACAGTTGTCCATGCGAGAAAACGTCTTGTTGACTTGATCTTAGGTCGATGCCAGCTGCTTTTACGGTTTGTCCCTGCGACTTATTTATCGTCATGGCAAAGCATACAGCAACTGGAAACTGGGTGCGTTTAAACTGAAACTGAGAATTTCGGCCTGTATTAAGTTGCGCTGCAAAACCGTTACTTTGAGTCGGGTCCCGTTGCATAGTTTAGGCGGAGAAAGATTTCTTAGGAGCATAATGGGAACGCCGACTTTAAGGGTAATGTTATGAGCAGGAAGACCACTTGGAGCCAATGAAAATCGATAGGGTAGGTGGTAGCATCATCCTGATGCACAACACTGTTATATGAAGTGTAAATCACTTCATCCCCGACAATTTCCGCCAAAACCTTGAGTTTCGGTAAACGTTTCCGAAGCCCGAGATGGCGCATGACGCTCGCGGTCAGCGGACAACCGAGACTCTCTGTCAGAAGTAAAGACCGAGACAATGCATGGCGTTGCCTATCTTCATCGAGTCGCATCTGTCTATCCGCATTCGATTCTTGAGATCTAGCTAACCTTCTGCTTTTAGCTATTCTGGAATGATGCGACAGATTAGATCGTTTAGAGGCATTATTTAAAATAATTAAAATCCATACTTCCATATCCATACTAATATTATAAATGCGAAAGTCTGTCTGTCTGTCTGTCTGTCACCTCTTCATGGCTAAACTGCTGGACCGATTGTGATGAAATTTGGTAGGGATGTAGTTAACGACCTGAGGTCAAACATAAGCCACTTTTGGGCGCGATATAACCGAGTCCCACGACGGGCGAAGCCGCGGGGAACAGCTAGTTCTTTATACTTATAAGGTGAATTTAAATCAACTGCAATGCAAATATTTTAAGGGCAGATTCAGACCACTCAACTGAACAACTTTCCTAAATAAACTTATGTCGAAATAGGAAAAAACCAATCAATAGACAACAACCAAAGAACCAAATCAAAAGAACCACAAAGACAAAGCCCAACAAATTTTTTAATTTGCTAGGGTTATTTTCAATCTGCTATACCATAATGCGAAACCATAGCGAGTTGTTAAGTAAGTAAGCGCCATCTATTGAGATTTCATGTTACTAAATTTACGATCAAATTCAAAGTGTTATTTTATTAAAATTAATAGGTGCAGTGCGTGTTTTCGTCTTTATTGATATGGATAATAGAAAGTACAAGTCCTAGCCTTATCTAAATTAAATTAAACGTAAGTAAACGCATTAACAGTTTTAAGCAGTGTTTGAAGTAAATTTTCAATCGACCATAACTTCTTTTTCCCTTAACCGATTTTGACGAAACAAAGTTTTGACAACGCTCCTAACTAAATGTAATCCAACTGTGAAAACCGCGTTTAAATCCATTGAGTATTTTCGAAGTTATAACGTACCAGACAGACATACATACATACATACAGACAGACAAAAATTCCAAAAACTGTCTTTTTGGTTTCTGTTACTCTTTTTAAACCGCACTCAATCAGTTTTTTTGAAAAATATTAAATGTACAGACACTCGCATTTTAGTGTCTTATTATATGTATAGATATAAGAGTACCTAAGTATGCGCGAATTACAGAAAAATAAATAGTTGGTATTTTGTTAAACTATAGATACAAATTATTATTTAATTACTAAATTTTTGCTTCGGTAACTGCTTTCCACCAGGTATGTATATTTTTTTGTAGTAATTTAAATACGCCATTTAAGACAAATATGGTAGAATAAAGGAACTCACTTATAAAGGTACAAACATAGTTACATACATGAATCCTGAAAACATAACACTCATTTTTGTTCAGTCGTAAAATAATACTTTCATAGGTCATACTTATTTGTATTACTTATTATCCATACTAATATTATAAATGCGAAAATCTGTCTGTCTGTCTGTCTGTCTGTCTGTCTGTCTGTCTGTCTGTCACCTCTTCACGGCTAAACCGCTGGACCGATTGTGATGAAATTTGGTAGGGATGTAGTTAACGACCTGAGGTCAAACATAGGCTACTTTTGGACGCGATATAACCGAGTCCCACGCGGGGCGAAGCCGCGGGGAACAGCTAGTGACCATATATATTCATAATTATAAGTAGAGTAAGAGAGTATCTAATACATGAGCTAGAATCTTAATCTATTTAAGTATTTCGATAATTAGTGATGGTATTTTTGACACAAATTTTAATTAAAAAAGAATAAATAAATAATACAATCAATTTTCTTTTAAAAAAGTTTTGGTTGCAATAGTTTTTTTCAGCGACTGTACTTGTTACTTCTTTTTGTGAGCTAAATTTATCTCCACGTAATAGATCGGGGTGAGCGCATATGTGCAATGAATGTGTGTGTGTTTGTGCGTACAGTTTAGTATATGCTGCCCGTATCTTCGGAACCTTGCCTAAAGGGACTCCTTTCAATAATATATTTAATTACTAGCTGTTGCCCGCGGCTCCGCCCGCGTGTAGTTCGCTTTTCGCTTAACCTGTGGAAACTACAACTATCCAGACCTATAGTTAAATCTATAAGTAGTATCCTATTCCCGTGCCAATTTTATAAAGCCATTACATTGCTACGATATCAAACTAAAAATATTAACATTCATACTATCACATCTTTGTCTCTAAAAGAGTAGACGCAGCCTATTACAGGGTCATTAGAACCTAACTCAATAAATAGTGTTATGTTAGTTAAATTAGACCTTACGACACGACCGTATGTTCCGTCGAACAACAACTGAACTGACTTGCTGGTTTGATTATTTTTTAAACCAAAGCCAAACCAACCAACTAATCAATTCAAATAGCTTACAATACAATACAACAAACGACCGATAAACAAACCAACCAATAGAACTAAATAAACAACCAAATTTTTTTTGAAATAATTAGAATTAATTGCTGGAAAAATTTCAATCTGCTATAATACCATATGAGAAAAAAATAATTAAATTAACTTCAGCGCCATCTATTGATATTTTATGTAACTAAATTATACGCCCACACACATTCAATGTGTTAATTTTTTAAAATTTAATAGAGACTGCAGTGTGTTTTTGTCTTCATTGATATCGATAAAACAAAGTAGAAATTGTAGCTTTATCTATATTAAATACGTTTATGTAAACCGGATTCAACTCTGTAAAAGTTTTGAAACAGTGCTAGAAGTAAACTTCAATTGACCATTACTTCTTTTTCCCTTAACCGATTTTGACGAAACAAAGTTTTGACAAAACTGTTGAACGTATATGTAATCCACCTGTGAAAACCGCGTTCGAATCTGTTGAGTAGTTTTGAAGTTATAACGTACCAGACATACAGAAAGACAGACAGACAAAAATTCCAAAAATTGTTTTTTTTGGTTTCTGTTACACGTCTTTCTTTAATCGCCCCGTATCAGTTTTTTAGAAAAATATTTAATGTACAGACATTCAATTTTTACTGTCCGATTATATGTAAAGATAGATGGATAAGTACAAAATCCATATCCATACTAACACTATAAATGCGAAAGCCTGTCTGTCTGTATCCTCTTCACGGCTAAACTGCTGGACCGATTGTGATGAAATTTGGTAGGGATGTAGTTACGGCCTGAGGTCAAACATAAACTTTTGGGCGCGATATAACCGATTCCCACGCGGGGCGGAGCCGCGGGGAACAGCTAGTACTTATATATTAACGGACTTAACGCTAAGAGCGTTCTCTACCAGTCAACCATTTGATTAATCTTCTTTTTCAATGTCGTCAATGACAAACTATTAGATATGATTTGTAAGGGGTCGCGATATCGTTTATCCTGAAATAAATTTGCAAATGAATTTATTTGTTTCTTTTCAAAATTATAAAAAAAAGTAAGAAAATAATTCTAGAAAACAAATAAAACACGAAATCATAAAATTATTGTTTGTGACAGGATTCGATCCAGGTACTTTCTTGAAACATTTCTTTACTAAAGTATTAAAAAATTCTTAAAAATTAATACAAAACGAAAAAAAAAGTAAATAAAAAAAAGTAAGTAAAAAAAGCAAGTAAAAAAAGCAAGTAAAAGAAAGTAAGTAAAAAAAAAAGTCATCTATAGCAGGATTCGAACCCTCGACTTAAAAATATGATCTACGACCTCTACCGATAGGCCAACATACGTTGCTCGAGACTGGCGAAATTTCAAATGTGATTTGTCTATAGGTACGCAAATTCGCGCCATCTATTGAGATTTTATGTTACTAAATTTACGATCAAATTCAATGTGTTATTTTATTAAAATTAATAGGTGCAGTGCGTGTTTTCGTCTTTATTGATATGGATAATAAAAAGTAGAAATCCTAGCCTTATCTAAATTAAATTAAACGTAAGTAAACGCATTAAAAGTTTAGAAGCAGTGTTTGAAGTAAATTTTCAATCGACCATAACTTCTTTTTCCCTTAACCGATTTTGACGAAACAAAGTTTTGACAACGCTCCTAATCATATGTAATCCAACTGTGAAAATCGCGTTTAAATCCGTTGAGTATTTTCGAAGTTATAACGTACCAGACAGACATACATACATACATACATACATACAGACAGACAAAAATTCCAAAAACTGTTTTTTTGGTTTCTGTTACTCCTTTTTAATCGCACTCAATCAGTTTTTTTGAAAAATATTAAATGTACAGACACTCGCATTTTAGTGTCTTATTATATGTATTGATTATATATAATTTTTAATTATTTTTTGTTTTTTTTTTAGCATAAAATTTAATTTAGGTTAATTTTTGATTGTTATTTTTTAGATATTAAGTTTAGTATTTATTTGTATGTAACTACATGTATTAATATTACTAGAATTAAAGTTTAGTGTTATATTGTTCTCCTTGTCACTTCAAATGATTACTTACTTGGAATATATTTTTATGTTTAGTTTTAGGTAGCATAATAGCCAATAGCGAACCCTTTAAGAACCCTTAAAAAGGCACTATTACAGATGGTCTATAATTTCGCTATGTGCATCAGTCCGTCTCTCCGTATAAGTATTGAGTTTTAGCTACTAAAAAAAAGCTTACTTTCTCTCCCTATAAGTCTTGGTTTTAGCTACTAAAACGCTGACTTTTGCATAGAGTTTACAAGTTACTATGGTCTTATTCTTATTAAAAAGAAATAATTTATAAATTTGCTTTATCTCCGAACAAATATCTCTACGCAGACCTTTCATGGAAGTCGTTGGTATGCATCGAACTCGTATCGTACGAGGAATGGCCACTGCGCCATTGGTACTGTACCGTCCTCTATGTTTACTAATAAGCCGGGTCGTCGACCGCCGGACTTCAGTCTAGACTAGACCTTAGCAAGGTTAGGAGATAATCTAGATAAAGACCGTGACACGCTTATTCTAAGCATTTGTACTGTCATCGAAGATAATAGAGATATATTTCTTAGATATGTTTAATTATTTTTCTCATTATGATCAATTTTAGTTTTCCTATACTATAGCATACTATAGCGTTCGATTTATCATTGCCTACATATATCTTCAATAGCTGTTCCCCGCGGCTTCGCCCCGCGTGGGACTCGGTTATATCGCGCCAAAAAGTAGCCCATGTTTGACCTCAGGTCTTTAACTATATCCCTACCAAATTTCATCACAATCGGTCCAGCAGTTTAGCCGTGAAGAGGTGACAGACAGACTTTGGCATTTATAATATTAGTATGGATAGTATGGAAGTATGGATTGGTTGGTCGGTATTTCACATGTACCTAGGTACTTACATCAACTTATCAGCAATACTAATATAACGTAAAATTAATAAGAGCGGATTTATTAGAAAAATTACAAGCCGGAAAAATGTCTGTAGAAATTGCATTTATTTTTTGACTATAGTCAAGAAACAAAAATATTGAGACAAGTGATGATAAATAGTTAAAAATTAAAAAATTGACATCGGTCATTTAGCAGTATCTTATCTTACTGAATGTAAGTGCAGCATAGATTGCTCCTCCACTGATAATGCAAAGCATTTAGTAGCTATTAAGTATAATTGTTTTTGCCAAAAAACGAAACCGACTCCAATTCCTGAACTAAAAAGGATGAAATAATTAATACATTGTTGTTTAAATATGCTTCATATCAAAAGTTTTAATAAATCTGAAGTCGGTGCCGATTCTTTTAATTAAATATGCTAATTAACGAGCCAGCAGCTAGCCAACAAATTCGTAAAATTGGCACCAACTATTATTTTTTACTAAAAAGTTGTAATCACTGCATTTTGGAAAGTCGGGTAAACGTCATCAGCGTCATCGCAATAAAACTTGAAGAGTTCCCTCGATAACTCCATGATTCCATCATCAGATCCTAATCTGATGACTATGGAATCATCTCGAAAGTATACCCTTTCTAGCAAAAAAAGAATTTTACAAATCGATTTTGTGGTCTTCGAGTAATCGAGCAAGATATATTACAATCAAAAAGTTGTAAATACATAACATTTTTGAAAGTGGGTTAAATTTTCCAGCATCGTCTCACCTTCGTCTCACTTTAATAACTTGGAATATATCAAAAAATACCCATGCCCAATACAAAACTTGAAGAGTTCCCTCGATTTCTCCATGATCCCATCATCAGATGAACTGCTGAATATGGGACCAATTGGAAAGTAAACCCTCTCGAACAAAAAAAAATTTCAAATCGGTCCAGCCTTCTTCGAGTAATCCGGTAACAAACATAAAAAAAAAACATGCCGACGAATTGAGAACCTCCTCCTTTTTTTTGAAGTCGGTTAAAAAGACATTACTACGACCTTCTTTACGGAGCTAACAGAAAACGTTCAGTAGGAAAGGCTCTTGATGATCAAGAATAACATTGTATCATTGGTTCAAACCACTAATAATAAACAATTTAACCTAACCCTATCAAGTAATTAATGACTAGACATGCAATTTTCATTGGTAATCAACATACCGCTATTCAGATTCGCTTAATAGAGCACATTGAACCCAGACCCCGGTATTAAGCAATTTATCTCATTAACAGGGACAAGCACTTGTTTGTCGCAATCACTGAGATATCGTATCGAGATGGTTTCATTGTAAGCAAAACTAAAATTTTCAGTGTTAAGTATTTGACCTATTTGTATGACATGTATTGTTGCAATTATCTTATAATTGTATTTTTGTTAATTTTGTGCAATAAAGTTATTACAATTATTATTAGTTATTATAATTTTTCTCCAAATCTTTCGCCGTGACCGCAGTAAGACTTTGGAATCGGCTTCCAGAATCGATTAGGCAGGCCTCCAGCCGTGCTACTTTCAGAAAGCTTGTCTACAAGTTCCTCCTCTCTAAATTATAGGAAGCGGAAAGGGAGGGGAAATTGAGAATTGCTGCTATTGTTTATTTTGCTTTTAATATTTTATGATAGGTATATATGTATTGATATGTATGTATGTATGTTTATATATGTATATATTAACTATTTATTATGTATGTTATGTAAGTTTATTATATTTGTTACCTATTTAAGTAAATGTTATTTTTGCACCCACAAACTGTTCTCTGCCTGACCCAAAGGTTGACTGTTAGATAATGCTTTTAGCATTAAGTCCGCCTATTGTATTTTTACAATAAAGTTAAATAAATTAATAAATAAATACAAACAAACAAATCTAAACAAGAGAAATGAATCGATGTAAGTTCGTACGGACGTTTTTGTAAAACTATTTTGAGTTTCTAACAAAGGAAAAAAGGGGAAATCATAATCCTTGTAAAGTATTTAACACAATATAGCTAAATACCTAGTATCCCACCAAAAATAGCATAAGAATAGAAAAAGAATTCATGAAATTTTTTGGCAAGAATTATAAATGCGGAAGTGAGTTTGTTTGTCATCCCTTAACGACCTATCTGACCAATCTTCCTGAAATTTTCTAGCAGTATTGAGAAGGACATAGCGTACCTTTCATCCCGGGAAAAATCTTGTAAAGTTTTCTTAATCAAGTAAAGTCTGTTAGACTTTACTTAACCGACTTGTAAAAGAAACTGATACTAATTTTACATAAATTAAATTATTGATAAAGTATATTAAAGTCATTCATAATAAATAGACCGACAAAGAAACAACAACGGCGAAGCCAGTAGCGAATAAATGACAGAAACAAATCGCGAACCAACGATACAAATAGTTAGATACAACATTATTCTGTAGTAGAAAACTTTGGATCAGACTGTCCGACAGTAACCTAGTCACGACGGGTCTGCGGGCCCATAGCACGTGTTCCAGCATCCAAACTGGTTTGGCCAGACGAGATCGGAGCCGTGGTTACGAAGTTTGACTCATCGTTGTACATTTTAACTTCAGGAATTGAAATGCCGATTGCATTTTTGATTGGGTCAGCAGTACTGACAATGCTGACTGCCTTGTCTCTGACTGTTTTCTTTTTTTTTATTAAACTTGAGTGTTCTAAACACAAGTTCGAATGTTTGATTTAAGAATGATCAGTATGTTTATTACCCTAATAACGGTTTATGATCTATCTTTGTTCGATATTTAGAATTTTGGTGTCTATAGAATAGATAATACCGTGTAGCTATGATGACCACTTTGGTTTACACGTACAGTTTTAATGAATTTCTTATCAGCAACTGCCTTTGAACACTTGTCGTATTTTTGGGTATATGCTATACACTTAGGTACGTTACTGCTAATGCTTTAACTTTTTAATCAGCTGATTGACAGTTGACAGTGGCTATGTTGTTTACAAAAGTTCTTTTGATACTTATTGCATCATTTTAATTCCAAAAATTTAATAGTACAGACTAGCATTTGAAGATAACTGTTAACCACATACGAGCCCGCATGCTTTTTATTATGCAATGTATTATAATGTCCGCTCGGGCTCTGCAGGTCATGAGAATAAACCGAATAGACCGATAGATACTCAATATAAATATTACCATAAGTAATATTATGATTGCATTGAGTAATTTGTAAACTTCGTGTAGACGATCATTTGTTGCGATTACAAAAGACGTTTGTTAAATATTTTTATAGGTGTGGGATTTGTATAGATTAATATAATTACGTAAAGAATCGTGGGAATAAAGAAAAGGAGAAAAAACATTGAATACTCGTCTTCTCTATTTAATTGTATACCTAGCTACTTAATGTATATTTTTTTAAGTGTGTATGATTAATCTGACTAAGGAAGTATATAAGTCTTATAGACATGCAGTTCCCAGAAAGTAGGTAGCTCCTTAGTCTCAACCTCAAGACATATCTGGGTATGAATATGTCGCAGTATGATAGATAAAGCCGTTATATAGTTATAACCCTAGGTATATGATTATATGCTAACATAGTTATACGAAAGCAATACATTACTATCTTACTATATAGGAACATAATTATAATACGATTCTAGTTTAGTTATATGGTTATATTACTGGATTAAGTTTAGTAAAATTGGAACTTCAGTTGATATTCTAAAAGATTGGTTACCCAGAAATGCAATACAGCTTTCAGTCATTACTTTGAATGATCCTGTACCAAATGAAGAGTTGTCGCTAGTTTATTTTAAAAATAAAAACCGATATATACTCGTAAGTATCGTTTTCTTTGATTCTCTGGCAGAATTATAATCATCTCACTAGATTAGTTTAGTCAGATAAACATATTACTAGATTGCAACCGTATTATAATTATATTCCTAGTAAGATAGTAATTAATCTCTTTCGTATAACTATGTTACGGTATATAATTATATCCCTAGGGATATAACTTTATCACGGCTTTATCTATCGTACTGCGACAAATATATTTCACGGTCCTGGATATGAGTCAGTTCAGACATTTCTTCATTTTTTGATAGTCTTCAGTCCTACTTTAGTCTGACTTGACTGTTCAAATTAATTTAGTAGTTACCTATGAAGACCAAGCTGGAAATTTTCATTTTTCTTCAAAGTAAGTGTCAATCAATTTTCTATCAACTTGTGAAGGCAAACAACTCTAAAACGAGGAAGTTTTATTTTATCAAAACCATCCTACTCATATTGAATATCTATACAAATTAGTTTTTTTTTTTTAGTTTGTAGCTAGTTTTCTCTATATACCTAATATTAAATAAGAATTACAATCTATGTTAAATACTTAACTTAAAAAATTAAGCAGCAGAATTTTACTTCCACTCTTTTGATCTGGCTTTATTACTCGTATATCCATCTAATGAGTGACAATAAAAACCCAGTCTCAATTTTGTCTGTGCAGTAGCAAGATCATGTAACCAAGACAAGCGTGAAGCCAAACCATATCAATTTCATCACTAGTATTTAGTTGAATTAAACAAACCGCCAGAGCGGCTAGCGCTTTCTACAATCCAAAAGAAATTAGTAATTAAATCGAACACGAGAAAGTTGCTAATATCAACCCATAGACAACAATTTATTTTCTAGACTATTGATCTGCGGAGAAACAACTTGATGTTAAGAAAAATACTAGCATGCAAATTGAATTGAAAAGATTAAGTATTCCTAATTAAAATTACATGTGTGTCTAGTGTTTAAGCCAGGACCTTACACTATCCTGGACAAAATCAACGGGTTTTATACCAGGCATACATTACATACTAATTGTGTATGTACCTATGTTTGATTAATTTAACGGGATCACGAAACTTTAGAAATGGCGCAATGCAGCCGTCTCGAGTCTCGACTTTATTTGTAATTTTGTTAAATTATTTAAAGTTTGCAACAATAATTGGTGGGTAACGTTACAGTGAGGCCACTTTAGCTGTTACATTATCGCATTCCGTTCCATACAAATTACCTAACTACACTACCTAGCTCGAGTTTTTGATCAACTCAGTATTACGTCTATAATATTTTAAAATATATAGGTACATACACATCATCACGGCTGTCACTCATCACTCATCATTTTTAATGCAAATACTACTGAAGGTACCTCAGTTTATAAATAACAAAACCGAAATCCTAAAGGATTTTGAATGGCGTGGAATTCTTTAAAAATAAGGTTTGTTACTTAAAATATTGTTAAGCAAAGAATTTATAATCGCGCGCGGTCTCTACTACCGATGCATTTTTTTTTAATCTATGTTGTTAAGTATAACTACTTATCATTTTGATCATTCAAATTATCATCATACACAAAATTGTTCTGGAAGCTTTTGAGAGCAAACTAAACTAAAAGTACGAGTAGTTTTGAAACGATTTAGAAAGAGGAGGAAGTGTACTCAGAAACTCACATAGGTACTTGATTTATCCTCCAGACCTAATAGTCCTATTTCGATCATCTAAAAAGAAAATATTTACATCAAAGAAAATTCAATATTGCTGAGCTCTATTTGTCTCGACACGACTCTCCATTTCCTAGTTGTGGTCAACCAACCAACCCCGCAATTAACATTCCACTTGAAACAGTACTTTTCTATTTTATTTTTTAAAAGCACCTTTTATTTTACATCTCCGCTCCGAATCAAATGCACCGGTCATAATGGCCGCTGACGATTCATAAAAAATGGTAAGGTACGTCTGAGCCACCGGGACCGGGCGCCTTTTCTAAAAGGTAATCGCTTGGAGGTTGATTTTTTTCTTTTTCGTAGAAGGCATAGACACAAAGAGTTGAGAGGCAGCTGCCGAAGTACAGCTGGCAGCTAAACGAATAAAATTAAAAAATAAATACATCTTTTTATATATATTTTTATGTCACCTGGCTTATTTTTTTACTTAGGTAAATTGGTAGAAAGGGTGTGGCTTAAGCTGAATCCCAAAATATTTCACTCGTCGTCGAGTTCTAATAAGTAACTTTAATAATAGAAACGCGATAAGAGTAAATTACAACAACGGTAGTTTCATCGCTTCACATAAATTAATATTATCATACTGTTAGTTAAGCACTAATTAGATTTACGAGTTTGGATAAAGTTGCATGTTCGTTAAAATACTAGACTTGAATATCGGATAGACATTATCGTCGCGGCATTTTGTAACAACTCTAGTTTCCCTAGAATCAGAAAGTGCTGTGTGAGCAGCGTCAAGTCCATATTTATTTCCAAATATATCTTTTGGTTTATTTTTAATATCAGCACAAGTTTGAAAGCTATTTAAAGTCACGCTCGGTGTACCTGAGAAATATTTCTTTGTACAGGCAAGGATAAAAAACAATTTTATTAGAAACTGTCAGTGCTTTTATCTCTAGGGTCTTATTCAGTAAAATTTTGCGAAAGCCATCTTCCAACTTATTTACTTACTTAGGTATTTTTGAATACAGTTCTAATCAATGCAAATCACAGGTTAAAAATTTTAATAAGCAAGTATATCTCCATCGAATGAAGTCTGATAATGCATTGGCAAAGGAGGAAATAAAAATAAAAATTCATTTGGGCAGTATCAAAATTAATTGGATTATTAGGTCGTTGTCGACTTCGGAGTGTTAATTTGTGACCTGGATAGATTGCAACATGCTCCAGACGATGTTTATCGAAATATAGGACAATCGTGTTGCAATATACAGTAAACTCCGGGAAAATATGGTTTACTGAGCGTTATTTTTGCAGCGGAATTTGTTTTGAGCGATGTTGTCATTTCGTAGAGTACTAAGTAGAAATAAAATTGGTAGGGTATAAAAATACTCGAATAAAATCAGAATTGTGGAGTACTTTTTGAATGGAAATGTATGATGTATGACTTTAATTTACTTACCACAAATATAATTGTAAATAAGGAGTTGGTGCTAGTTCCATGAGACAAACTAGTAGAAAAACTAGTACCTACTTAGTCTACGTAACGTATAGCTACTGCAGAGATTTTTAAGCTCAAGAATCAGTTTTTTTTTTCATCATAGTCAATATTGTTATTTTAATAAAAACAAACCAATAATTCTTAATTCTTCCTTTTACTGAAAGGATAGTAAAATAAATTAAAACAGATTTATATTCAAATCACGTATTATGCGGAGACAGGAATAACATAGAAATCATCCAAAAAAACGAATTCCCACCATGGTCCATAGCTCCACGTCTATACAGGGTCAAAGACCCTGTTTAATATGTTCTCTCAATCTCCACAGGTAATTAATGTTCCTCCAAGTCTGATACTGCATACAAAATAGTAATTTCTAAGGGACTATATCAGTCTATGACTCTGTTTACATGAATCTTCATTAATCACTGTGTTTTGATGTCAAACTCCATCCTTTGTCTCAAAAATGAATCTGAAGATGATAAATATTGTGAAGAGGTTTCTTTATGAATTCATTATCTTTAGAATAGGTATGTTTATAAATCATACATTTTAAAATTCAGTCATTCCATTTTTTTCTTCGCAAGATGTAACGTATCATGCATGTACCTACACTTACATGTTTTTTCTAAGCATATTTTGTGCTTAGAATGCTGTTGTACTTGCCTTTTTGGTAGAACTAGATCAAGGGTCTTATTTTATTGTCATATGTCAATAACTTATGTTTTCGTTTACTTAGTTTACCCTTATTTATTTATAGAAACAATTATATGACTCAGATGTTTATTACTTTTTCCTATTTAAGTTTTGGTGGAGAAACCATCTCGTTTTAACTCGAGCAAGCATTGTTAGCAAAAAAGACCCTACCTGTACAACTTATACAATGACGCAGACCTTACGCAGGTTGAGCCTTCGAGATGAACTAAAGCCATTATGAGGCCAATCCCTTTAACGGTTGATAATATAGAAGCCACAAAAACAGAAAGTATAAATAGCGTCTCCTATTCTTTACTTTTAGAGTCATTAAGACTGTGAAATAACATACCAAAGCAAATCTTTTGTTTCTTAAATGTTAGAACGGAAGAACATGTACAGATAATGAGTAGGAATGATCGACCTTAGAATAAAAAAAACAGTCCGCAATAATACCTAAACGTGCTTTGTTTGGTAAAACAAGAATACTAATTAGTTAGCACGAATGATATTTTCGCGAATATTGTTATACTTAAATAATATTTCCTATGTATACCAGGTTGAAATTAAGCTACTCACTACAATAAAAGACAATACCTACCTATTCTCGATATTCCCTTAAAATCAAATGGCTTATTTATAAATAGACTTCAAATTAGAATTTAATCTAACAAAAGATTACAGATGAACGGTGATGGATAAATGATTATAAACAAACAATAAAAACGACACTTAATAGCAGTCTGGTTCCATTCTCATTTCATCAATATTTTCAAATAATTTAACTATGCGAATGGTGTGAGATTGTAGGTTGGAGCCTTGATTAGGGGTACACTCAAGTAGTTGTTGTTGTACAATAGAATGATTCTAGAAAACTGCTGCCTGCCCTCAAAAATTATACCTCTAAAACTTGCAAAGTTTCCATGGAGAATTTCATAATAGTTGGATATAGATTACAAAAGAAGTTTATCTTTGCCCCGAATAAATGAAAATCAATTCAATCAATCATTACATTGAAGATCAAGATCGATTAATTTAAGAATTTTATTGTTTAAGTCAACTTATTTAAAAGTAATGATGTTCTTAAAATAAATATTTTTAAATATAATAGCACTGTAGGATTGAAAACAGAGAACGTAGGTACTTACATTTAAAACAGACAAACATTACAATATTGGAGATGCGATCTACACAATACAATGGGAGCATAAAAACAATGTTGGCAATATCTGTCATGCGTTGTAATAATTTATCGATAATTTCAAAAGAATGAGCATGCTAATGTGAAAGCTTCATACAAAGAGCTTTCGCCAACTCTATGCTTTTGCACGAACAAACTTGCGTTTAATGTTCCTTGAAAAAGTTACTGCAGTAACGTCGTTTATGTGGAATGCAAATCTTTTGTGTGTCAGTAGGTTGGAATTTTGCAACATATTTGTGAATTTGGTTTTCATATTCTATTGTCTAGATCATAGTTAAAACAAACATCTTTCTTTTTGAAGTATATTTACAACCAACTCAATCTAGTATACCTAATATCGGCATTCGGCACTGATTGCCGTTTTTCACAATCTCAAATTATTCGATTCGACCTTTTCTGTATCTTTACTCATATGTTTAGTTGTTAATTTCTCGAAGAACATAAAATCATAATACTATCTATTCATTTACATATTAAAAGTATAGGTACGTATTCCATCCATTGTTATTTTTTTTATAGAATTCTCTACATACCTATTGTAAAAGTCATTGTCTCGTGAGCCTGATAAATAAACAGATTTACGTCATAGGTTTATATTTGAGTCATCGTAACAGTAATATTTTTTCTTCTTCCAGGTCTAAATGAAGCAAAGTTTAATTTTTATGACATCGAAAATCCTTGAATTCATCAGTGATTCATCATTATTGTCTTTGTCATTTTCCCCATTTAGTTTCTGTTTTGGTCAACTCTACAAGGTGGACACAAATCAACTGCAAATATTTTAAGGGCAGATACAGACCACTATACTTAACAACTTTTCCAAATAAAATTTTATCTTTCTCTCTCCATACTAAACTAGATCAGCTGATTCTCAATTTGTACGGGAGGTCAAAAATTTTTTTTCGTATTTCGACATAAGTTTATTTAGGAAAGTTGTTCAGTTTAGTGGTCTGAATCTGCCCTTAAAATATTTGCAGTTGATTTAAATTCACCTTATATGTATATTGTATATCACAGAATAGATTATAGTAGGTACAAGCTGTATTCGCCTTAGATATCGTACAGCTCCTTCCATATATCTCACCATACTTCCGGTAGCCCCTTGCTATTTTCTCTAGGGATAACAAAGTGATTTTTTGCGAATATAGACAAGGGCAGTAGTAGTTAATTCATCAACATAATCAGTTTGCAATCGCGTATCGCAGTTATGACGAATATATATACGTACTGTTATATCTAGTATATGCACCCCATAGTGCTTACACACTGGCCCTTAGATGCTAAATCATCATGTTCCTGCCACAGTCCTAGCAGCCTATGCATTCAATTCAAGTCAGTCCGATTCCATCCTCCAACCTCGCTAGACGGCTGCCTTATAAAATAAATAATTTGTTTTTTTTAAAAAGACTTCTTAATCGCGACTCGTAACATTTGGTGGCAGCGTCAAGGGATTTTAAAAGAGATAATCCCCGGTTCGCCTCTTTCAATTAAAATTAAATTCTACGCGTGTGTGTTCAAGTGTCAAGTCCACTGTCTCCCACTGCATCAAGTTCCAGACACGCCCTCTTGGTCGTTAGTGCTCGTGAAAGCAGAGCTCATCAGAGGTCCACTGCTGGGCATCGCCAATAGCCAGTGCTCCAGCAAGTCTCCAATTTTGCACCTGCAAGGCTACCCACTGTCGCGCACAGGCTAGTGCTGTGACCGGTAGACCGACGACGCGACGATCTGTGGCTCATCAACACATACGTGGTATTCCGCTGTATCCATATTCTAGTGCATCTTCACGTCAACATTCCATCGTTTCTACGTCACGCCGCGCGCCGTGCCTACATCCTGTTGTGTCTACAAGCATCATGCTCGCCCTTATCGCGTTCCCTGCATTCCTGTGAGTGACTTTTGTTTTATATTGGTCATTGCTACATTGTAACTGTTGTTAAATTAGGGTTCTGTTTTAGTAAAACCGGTTTTGTTAATTATCAATTTTTTTTTGGTGTTAGTTTTAATAATATAACTTTTATCTATATTCTTTGTACAAAATGTCTGAAGGTCGTTCCGCTAGTCCAAAATTTGAAAAGCCTGAAGTCTCTGTAACAGACACAGAAGAAGATACCCAAGTGCAGCACAATCCATTTCCAGGCCCATCGACCAGATCTACTAAGAAGAAAACTGTTATAATCCCAAAGTCAGAAATAGAACTTTCTACCCTTCTTAAATTTATTAAACCATTCGATGGTTGTAGAGAAAAACTTAATTCTTTCCTAGTTAATTGCAATAATGCTTATGAATTAGCCTCAGATGCCCAAAAAGATATTCTTTTTAAATATATTCTCTGTCAATTACAAGGCAAGGCAGAGACCGCTTGTTCTATTAAGGAATTTGTCAACTGGCAGCAACTCAAAGAATTCCTTAAAACCCAATTTAGCGAAAGAAAACACTACGCTCACCTTCTCACAGACCTGCAAGAATGTAAACAGCAGGCCACTGAACCCGTTAGTCAGTATGCTTTAAGAATAGAGACATGCTTATCCCAATTGCTCACTGAAGTTTCTATTTCACACGGCCACAAGAGTAGGGAAATGGTAGGACGCAGCGCAGCAATGGAGGAATTAGCCCTCCATCATTTCCAAATGGGGCTGACGCCCCGAATCTCTAACTTCGTCAGGAGTAAATCCGTTAAAACCTTAAATGAGGCAATTAATATAGCCATTTCCGAAGAAAGAATCCAACAATCTTTATCCAAATATGCAAGCCCGTCTAGCAATCAACAATCGCGTCAATTTATGCGCCTTAATCAAAACACATCTTCTTCAAATTCAAATCAAGCTAAACCCAAGTCCAACACATTTCGTCCTAATAATAATAATAATTCTCAAAATTCCTCTATTTTAGTATGCAGGTATTGCAAAAACCCTGGGCATACCTTAGAACAGTGTCGTAAAAGAGAATTCAACAATAATCGTTTTAAGAATAATGATCAAAATCACGCGAAGTTACCTCAACGCGTTCACTTCGTCTCCGATGATGTTTCGGAGAATAATGATGACTATCCTGCCAATCCAGAAGATGGTTATGATACCGTAGACTCAAGTCAAAAAAACGAGTAATCGTCTCGTCCCAGTGTCGTGCGGGACCATTTAATTCAAAATCCGACACTACTTCTATATCCACTGCATCCATGCAGCAGCCCAAGAAGGTTGTTCTGCCTAAAACTACTACACCCACTGTATCCATGCAGCAGCCCAAGGAGGTTGTTCTGCCTAAAACTACTAAACCCACTGTATCCATGCAGCAGCCCAAGAAGGTTGTTCTGCCTAAAACTACTAAACCCACTGTATCCATGCAGCAACCCAAGGAGGTTGTTCTGCCTAAGACTACTAAATCCTCTGTATCCGTACAACAGCCTAAAAAGACCGATTTCTACGAATCTTCCCATTCCCCTGAATCCTCTGTATCCATGCAACAATGCAAATCTACTAGTTCCTCAAATCCTACTAAGTTCAAGGTCTATGAAATCACGAATAATCCTGTAAAAACTCTACTACCTCATGTCCTCGTGGAAACTTCCGTATCTGACATCCCACTTTCTCTGTTAGTCGACTCAGGATCCTCTGTAAGTCTGATAAAACATTCTTCCATTATGAAACACCCTAAACTCACAAAGGATATAATTCAATTAAAAGGTATAGATCCGACCGATGACCCAGTTTGCACGCAAGGTCATTTTTTGCTGAAAATAAAACTTCCTAAGTTCGACATATCACACAAATTCCACGTTACTAATATTCCAGACTTACCTTATGATGGCATCATAGGCTCAGATATGCTCAATACACATAGTTGCAATATTAATTACAATAACAATACCCTTTATATTAGAAATACATCAATTAAACTACATTTTCATGAACCTGCTTATGTAATACCTCCTAGAACTGAGACCATTATCGAATGTTCTGTACTAAATCCTGAAATTAATGAAGGTCTAGTTCTAGACCAGAAACTTTCGGATACTTTGTTAATAGCAAATTGCCTAGTGCGTGTTAAGGAAAATAAAAGGATAAACTTATCCATTGTTAATACTTCCGAAGAACCCGTAACTGTAAAATCCAATCTAAATCTCAAACTCGACCCCATTGATCCCAATAATCCAACTGAAACTATAAATCATATTAAGCCCACTTCTAATAGCTTCAAAAGAACGCAAGAAGTACTAAAGCAACTCCGTACCTCTCACCTCAATCAAGAAGAAAGGGACACACTCTTACAATTATGTTCCGATTTTTCCGATATATTCTATCTTCCCGGGGAAATCCTGACTCATACTAACGCCATTAAACACGAGATTAAAACAACAACAGATATTCCTATTCATACTAAGTCCTATAGGTTTCCCGAAGTCCACAAGGCTGAAGTTCATAAACAAATTAATAAGATGCTAGAACAAAACATTATAGAACCTTCCGATTCCCCCTGGTCATCACCTATATGGGTTGTTCCAAAGAAACTTGATGCTTCTAATGTACAAAAATGGAGAGTTGTCATAGACTATCGTAAACTGAATGATGTCACGATAGGAGACACATATCCTATACCTCAAATCACTGAAATTTTAGACCAGCTGGGTAACAGCAAATATTTCTCCACTTTAGATCTAGCATCCGGATTTCATCAAATCGAACTAAATGAAGCAGATAAATCCAAAACAGCCTTCACAATCCCCGAGGGACATTTCCAATTCACAAGAATGCCATTTGGGCTCAAGAACGCCCCTTCTACATTTCAAAGACTTATGAATTCTGTGCTCTCAGGCCTTCAAGGCATCCGCTGCTTCGTATACCTTGATGACGTAGTTTGCTACGGATTTGACCTTGAATCCAGCATCCAAAATCTTACCAACATCTTCCAGAGAATCCGGAGTTTTAATCTCAAACTCCAACCCGACAAATGCGAATTCCTTAGACGAGAAGTCTGTTACTTGGGGCACATAATTACTGAACAAGGTGTTAAACCTAACCCTGAAAAGGTCAAGGCCGTGACCTCCTTTCCAATTCCTAAGAGCCCAAAGGACGTAAAATCATTCCTTGGTCTAGTTTCGTACTACCGTCGTTTTATCCCTGATTTCTCCAAGACAGCGAAAGCCCTCACTAACCTCTTAAAAAAAGACGTACCCTTTAAATGGGAAAATCAACAGCAGCTCGCTTTTGAAACACTCAAAGAAAAACTCACCTCTGCTCCGCTCCTTATATATCCAGACTTTTCTAAACCTTTTATTCTTACCTGTGATGCATCTAATTATGCCGTAGGTGCGGTACTTTCCCAAGGGTCCGTAGGTAAGGACCAACCTGTAGCTTTCGCATCACGCACACTCAATAAGAGTGAGTCTAATTATAGCACTACCGAGAAGGAACTGTTAGCCATACTTTACGGATGTAAGACATTCCGACCTTACTTATACGGCCATAAATTTCTAATTATAACCGATCACAGACCTCTAAAATGGCTGTTTAATCACAAAGATCCCAGCAGCAAACTCCAAAGATGGAGGTTAAAACTAGAAGAATATGACTACGACATAGTGTATCGCAAAGGCAAACTAAACTCTGCTGCTGATGCTCTTTCCAGATATCCAGTAAATCCTATACATCCTAAAAATCATACTTCTCTGAATCCTAACAATGATACTATTTCCAACAATGACATTGTATCCCAACTACTTCAACCCCTATTATCACCCAGTGAAATAAATGAAGATCTGCAAAATCTTCTTATATCTCCTTCTTCTAGCCTAGACGCTAATATTTTAGATCCAGAAATAGGTAATGAACTATTGGATTACCTAAACTCTATTAACAATGACCAATCCCCTGAAAGGGAATTCGAACCACAAGCTTCTATAAGTCAGCAAAATCCTGTTTCCGATCAGTCTCCACCTGAAATCCCTCCTGCAGTACTTGGAAACTTACCTTCACCTAATCAAACTGCATCGGAAACTCCTTCTCCATTACCCGAGAATTCACCTGTATCTGATGAAACCTATAATAGTTTTTTGAAAGCATCAAAGGAAGTACACGATACTCTTATCATAGAACACAATGAAAATCTACTTAAAACAACACAAAAACTTGTGATCATACCTACCTCAATAGACATGGACGAGTCCATGCCCTACATCCAGGAAATTATAAGTAATTGCCCGGAATCCGACTGGGATGAATTCTCGAAACTCGATAGATCCTTGTTCACCTTTCTACCTCTGACAATCGGAGATAAGACCTACCTTCTCCTATTTACTAAAGTTCATCACTTTGATGACTTCTCTTATCCGGATATATTTAAATCTCTAAAATACGCACGTGACGAAATAATAATGTCTTATCCCACTATCAATGAAGTTAGCACATCTGATTTTAAGAATCCATTCGACAAACACTCCTTTGTAAAAATCTATAACATGTTCAGTTATCTCTTCGATGGAACAAATATAAAAATTCACATATACCATAATAATATCATATATCCTTCGCTAAACGAAATCCCTAAAATCCTAAAGGAAAACCACGATATCCCCATTGCAGGACACTTAGGGTCGAATAGAATGCTAAGCCGTATTAAAGAAAGATTTTATTGGAAGAATATGCGTAGTGACATAGAGAACTACGTAAAAAATTGCACATCATGCCAAACCAACAAAGCTTTACGTAAGTTAAATAGAGCTCCCATGATAATTACTTCCACTTCAACATCCCCATTCGAGAGATTATCTATCGATATCGTAGGTCCCTTGCCCGAATCTGGTACAGCCAAACTAAAATTTATCCTAACTATGCAGGACGACCTCACTAAATTCTCTTTAGCCTATCCTCTTCGGAGCAACACTGCCGAGGAGTCCTGTGAATGCCTACTTCATTTTATTTCGTTATTCGGAATCCCTAAACATATACTCACCGACCAAGGTACTAATTTTACTGCGGACTTATTCAAGAAAACCTGTGAATTCTTAAAAATTAAACAACTGTGGTCTGCCCCTTATCACCCTCAAACGCAAGGTGCCTTGGAAAGGTCACATTCAACTCTTAAAGAATATTTAAAATCCTATGTCAACGATAATCAGGATAACTGGCCCCGGTATGTCTATACAGCTATGTTGGCGTATAATACAGCTGTACATTCAACAACAAATTATCCGCCATTTGAGTTATTATTTGGCTATAAGCCTCGCGTCCCAGATTCTGTGTATAATGACTCTTCCAGTACAACTTATCCTGAGTATGTAAAAATGCTGCAACATCGCATGAAGCATGCACGGGATAGAGCCATAGACTTCATTAAAAAATCTAAAATTAATTCCAAAGCATATTATGATAATCGCACTCGCTCCGTAACCTACAAAGTAGGAGATTATGTCTTATTAAAAAACCATCTTAGGCTACGTAAGGCCCTGTCACCCATTTGGAAGGGCCCATACAAAGTAGTTAAAGTCCATGACAACCATACATTGTCATTGCTTATAAACAGACGCCACGTTAAACATCACTTTGATGAAGTGAAACACGTGGAAGTACGCGAAATTTAGATTTTAATACTATATATATTTTAGTAGTAAGTTATAGATAAGTATTAGGTTTTACAGGTAAAACTTAATGAGCAAATACCTCTTCTCTTACAGCATACTGGCCCAGGGTCATCCGGCATTTATACAATCAATCAACGAGAGCCCTGGTATATATTTCGATCCGATTGGTGTACTTAAAATCCGTATGAGTCATTTAGATGTAGTCACCCCATTCGATATCTCGTACATTGAACCTCATATACAAAACATTAATTCTGTGTTAGGAACAACGCGTTTTATATGTAATCAAATTAGGTTAGAAACGTCAAATAACTTAGAATGTAGTAACATACTAGAACCTTTAACAGTGAGATATCATGACATTGTCTCTGAATATTCTACCATCTCGCATTTAGTAAGTAAAAGATCTAAGAGAGGAGCCTGGTTGGGTGCTGTTGGGTCTCTTTCCAAGATCATATTTGGAACCTTGGATGAGGATGATGCCATTAAGTACGACAATGCCATTCGAAATGTACAAGATAATGAAAAAAGACTGAGCTCATTAATGAAAGATAATATTCTAATAACTTCGGAAATTTTATCAAAATTTAATAACACATTACGTAATATACAATTTAACGAGGACAGTCTTAAGTTAGCTATCGACAAATTCTCCCTGACTTTTAAAAATATTACATTGCTTTCTAATGAATTAGTAGTGAGAACAAATATAAATTCTATACTCAATAGCCTTGAAGCGTCTATACTTACCTTATCGTTCCAGCTAGAAGACTTAACAAACGCTATTATTCTCAGTAGTCAAAACATCTTGCATCCGGCAATGTTACCACCTACACACTTGTACCGAGAAATTGTCGATAACTATAGGTACTTACCTGTAGACCTTAAGTTACCTGTAAGTTTAGCCTTAAACAATATTCACATTCTGATGAATATTTCTAGCGTAGTTTGTTACAGTTTAAGCAACAAGATAATTTTTGTATTAAGAATACCCTTAGTGTCACCTAAGGAATATAATCTGTTCCATAATTTAGCGTTGCCTACTCCTCACAATAAGGTGAAACTGGACACCTTTAGTTTTATAAAACCTAGCAGTAAATACATAGCAATGACCAACGATAAGTCAGAATATTGTAATCTTGATTCGCTAAGGGAATGCATAGCGATAAATCCGCGCGAGTATATCTGTGACGTCTTGACAGTGTTCCCGACTAGCGTAAACCCCAGTTGTGAAAGTGAGTTAATGTCTGATGTGATAAGTGTTCTCCCAGTGCAGTGCAAAACAGAATTCCTCCATGGACAAATAGACTTATGGCAACCACTCTACAGTAATAATTGGATCTATGTTCAATCCCAAAATAATAAACTTTATATCGAATGCCCGAAGCAAAAACTTGTTGATCTAAGCATTATCGGCACAGGGATACTTACTATCCCAAATAACTGTATCGCTTACTGTAAAGGTACAAAATTGATACCCAGATTCAACAATATAAACATAAATGTAACCGCTGTATACTCTGACTTTAATCTCATAAATGACTCTTGTTGTACCCTAGATAAGTTTAATAGAATAATAAGTAATGAGCTTCCCCTTAAGTTGCAAAATGTAAATCTGGATTCTTTCACCTTGGAAACTAAATCAAAATTAAAATCGATAGCTGATGAAGCTGATGAAATTTTAAATCAACACCCAATTATTAAATACGAGACTCATTACTCGGTTATTACTGTAATTATAATGTGTATAATTTCCGTATTTTGTGTAATCAAACTTTTCATGTTTATTAAATCGCGCAGCTGTCTATCCTGTCAATTTCCTAAATTCTCTCATCCTACTCCTGTAGACTTACCTTCTAATCAGAATCCAAGCTCTGAAGTCAATATTCCTGTTAAAATTAACAAACCTCATTCCGTAAAGGAAAACACTCCATCCCCTAGTATAAGAATTAATATTTAACCGCTTAAAGGTTTCTTCTTAAATAACCATACCTTATACTTATTTCCTAACCATCGTTTTAACCCCGATGTTTAGTCTACCCCAGGGAGGTGTTATATCTAGTATATGCACCCCATAGTGCTTACACACTGGCCCTTAGATGCTAAATCATCATGTTCCTGCCACAGTCCTAGCAGCCTATGCATTCAATTCAAGTCAGTCCGATTCCATCCTCCAACCTCGCTAGACGGCTGCCTTATAAAATAAATAATTTGTTTTTTTTAAAAAGACTTCTTAATCGCGACTCGTAACATTTGGTGGCAGCGGTGGGATTTTAAAAGAGATAATCCCCGGTTCGCCTCTTTCAATTAAAATTAAATTCTACGCGTGTGTGTTCAAGTGTCAAGTCCACTGTCTCCCACTGCATCAAGTTCCAGACACGCCCTCTTGGTCGTTAGTGCTCGTGAAAGCAGAGCTCATCAGAGGTCCACTGCTGGGCATCGCCAATAGCCAGTGCTCCAGCAAGTCTCCAATTTTGCACCTGCAAGGCTACCCACTGTCGCGCACAGGCTAGTGCTGTGACCGGCAGACCGACGACGCGACGATCTGTGGCTCATCAACACATACGTGGTATTCCGCTGTATCCATATTCTAGTGCATCTTCACGTCAACATTCCATCGTTTCTACGTCACGCCGCGCGCCGTGCCTACATCCTGTTGTGTCTACAAGCATCATGCTCGCCCTTATCGCGTTCCCTGCATTCCTGTGAGTGACTTTTGTTTTATATTGGTCATTGCTACATTGTAACTGTTGTTAAATTAGGGTTCTGTTTTAGTAAAACCGGTTTTGTTAATTATCAATTTTTTTTTGGTGTTAGTTTTAATAATATAACTTTTATCTATATTCTTTGTACAAAATGTCTGAAGGTCGTTCCGCTAGTCCAAAATTTGAAAAGCCTGAAGTCTCTGTAACAGACACAGAAGAAGATACCCAAGTGCAGCACAATCCATTTCCAGGCCCATCGACCAGATCTACTAAGAAGAAAACTGTTATAATCCCAAAGTCAGAAATAGAACTTTCTACCCTTCTTAAATTTATTAAACCATTCGATGGTTGTAGAGAAAAACTTAATTCTTTCCTAGTTAATTGCAATAATGCTTATGAATTAGCCTCAGATGCCCAAAAAGATATTCTTTTTAAATATATTCTCTGTCAATTACAAGGCAAGGCAGAGACCGCTTGTTCTATTAAGGAATTTGTCAACTGGCAGCAACTCAAAGAATTCCTTAAAACCCAATTTAGCGAAAGAAAACACTACGCTCACCTTCTCACAGACCTGCAAGAATGTAAACAGCAGGCCACTGAACCCGTTAGTCAGTATGCTTTAAGAATAGAGACATGCTTATCCCAATTGCTCACTGAAGTTTCTATTTCACACGGCCACAAGAGTAGGGAAATGGTAGGACGCAGCGCAGCAATGGAGGAATTAGCCCTCCATCATTTCCAAATGGGGCTGACGCCCCGAATCTCTAACTTCGTCAGGAGTAAATCCGTTAAAACCTTAAATGAGGCAATTAATATAGCCATTTCCGAAGAAAGAATCCAACAATCTTTATCCAAATATGCAAGCCCGTCTAGCAATCAACAATCGCGTCAATTTATGCGCCTTAATCAAAACACATCTTCTTCAAATTCAAATCAAGCTAAACCCAAGTCCAACACATTTCGTCCTAATAATAATAATAATTCTCAAAATTCCTCTATTTTAGTATGCAGGTATTGCAAAAACCCTGGGCATACCTTAGAACAGTGTCGTAAAAGAGAATTCAACAATAATCGTTTTAAGAATAATGATCAAAATCACGCGAAGTTACCTCAACGCGTTCACTTCGTCTCCGATGATGTTTCGGAGAATAATGATGACTATCCTGCCAATCCAGAAGATGGTTATGATACCGTAGACTCAAGTCAAAAAAACGAGTAATCGTCTCGTCCCAGTGTCGTGCGGGACCATTTAATTCAAAATCCGACACTACTTCTATATCCACTGCATCCATGCAGCAGCCCAAGAAGGTTGTTCTGCCTAAAACTACTACACCCACTGTATCCATGCAGCAGCCCAAGGAGGTTGTTCTGCCTAAAACTACTAAACCCACTGTATCCATGCAGCAGCCCAAGAAGGTTGTTCTGCCTAAAACTACTAAACCCACTGTATCCATGCAGCAACCCAAGGAGGTTGTTCTGCCTAAGACTACTAAATCCTCTGTATCCGTACAACAGCCTAAAAAGACCGATTTCTACGAATCTTCCCATTCCCCTGAATCCTCTGTATCCATGCAACAATGCAAATCTACTAGTTCCTCAAATCCTACTAAGTTCAAGGTCTATGAAATCACGAATAATCCTGTAAAAACTCTACTACCTCATGTCCTCGTGGAAACTTCCGTATCTGACATCCCACTTTCTCTGTTAGTCGACTCAGGATCCTCTGTAAGTCTGATAAAACATTCTTCCATTATGAAACACCCTAAACTCACAAAGGATATAATTCAATTAAAAGGTATAGATCCGACCGATGACCCAGTTTGCACGCAAGGTCATTTTTTGCTGAAAATAAAACTTCCTAAGTTCGACATATCACACAAATTCCACGTTACTAATATTCCAGACTTACCTTATGATGGCATCATAGGCTCAGATATGCTCAATACACATAGTTGCAATATTAATTACAATAACAATACCCTTTATATTAGAAATACATCAATTAAACTACATTTTCATGAACCTGCTTATGTAATACCTCCTAGAACTGAGACCATTATCGAATGTTCTGTACTAAATCCTGAAATTAATGAAGGTCTAGTTCTAGACCAGAAACTTTCGGATACTTTGTTAATAGCAAATTGCCTAGTGCGTGTTAAGGAAAATAAAAGGATAAACTTATCCATTGTTAATACTTCCGAAGAACCCGTAACTGTAAAATCCAATCTAAATCTCAAACTCGACCCCATTGATCCCAATAATCCAACTGAAACTATAAATCATATTAAGCCCACTTCTAATAGCTTCAAAAGAACGCAAGAAGTACTAAAGCAACTCCGTACCTCTCACCTCAATCAAGAAGAAAGGGACACACTCTTACAATTATGTTCCGATTTTTCCGATATATTCTATCTTCCCGGGGAAATCCTGACTCATACTAACGCCATTAAACACGAGATTAAAACAACAACAGATATTCCTATTCATACTAAGTCCTATAGGTTTCCCGAAGTCCACAAGGCTGAAGTTCATAAACAAATTAATAAGATGCTAGAACAAAACATTATAGAACCTTCCGATTCCCCCTGGTCATCACCTATATGGGTTGTTCCAAAGAAACTTGATGCTTCTAATGTACAAAAATGGAGAGTTGTCATAGACTATCGTAAACTGAATGATGTCACGATAGGAGACACATATCCTATACCTCAAATCACTGAAATTTTAGACCAGCTGGGTAACAGCAAATATTTCTCCACTTTAGATCTAGCATCCGGATTTCATCAAATCGAACTAAATGAAGCAGATAAATCCAAAACAGCCTTCACAATCCCCGAGGGACATTTCCAATTCACAAGAATGCCATTTGGGCTCAAGAACGCCCCTTCTACATTTCAAAGACTTATGAATTCTGTGCTCTCAGGCCTTCAAGGCATCCGCTGCTTCGTATACCTTGATGACGTAGTTTGCTACGGATTTGACCTTGAATCCAGCATCCAAAATCTTACCAACATCTTCCAGAGAATCCGGAGTTTTAATCTCAAACTCCAACCCGACAAATGCGAATTCCTTAGACGAGAAGTCTGTTACTTGGGGCACATAATTACTGAACAAGGTGTTAAACCTAACCCTGAAAAGGTCAAGGCCGTGACCTCCTTTCCAATTCCTAAGAGCCCAAAGGACGTAAAATCATTCCTTGGTCTAGTTTCGTACTACCGTCGTTTTATCCCTGATTTCTCCAAGACAGCGAAAGCCCTCACTAACCTCTTAAAAAAAGACGTACCCTTTAAATGGGAAAATCAACAGCAGCTCGCTTTTGAAACACTCAAAGAAAAACTCACCTCTGCTCCGCTCCTTATATATCCAGACTTTTCTAAACCTTTTATTCTTACCTGTGATGCATCTAATTATGCCGTAGGTGCGGTACTTTCCCAAGGGTCCGTAGGTAAGGACCAACCTGTAGCTTTCGCATCACGCACACTCAATAAGAGTGAGTCTAATTATAGCACTACCGAGAAGGAACTGTTAGCCATACTTTACGGATGTAAGACATTCCGACCTTACTTATACGGCCATAAATTTCTAATTATAACCGATCACAGACCTCTAAAATGGCTGTTTAATCACAAAGATCCCAGCAGCAAACTCCAAAGATGGAGGTTAAAACTAGAAGAATATGACTACGACATAGTGTATCGCAAAGGCAAACTAAACTCTGCTGCTGATGCTCTTTCCAGATATCCAGTAAATCCTATACATCCTAAAAATCATACTTCTCTGAATCCTAACAATGATACTATTTCCAACAATGACATTGTATCCCAACTACTTCAACCCCTATTATCACCCAGTGAAATAAATGAAGATCTGCAAAATCTTCTTATATCTCCTTCTTCTAGCCTAGACGCTAATATTTTAGATCCAGAAATAGGTAATGAACTATTGGATTACCTAAACTCTATTAACAATGACCAATCCCCTGAAAGGGAATTCGAACCACAAGCTTCTATAAGTCAGCAAAATCCTGTTTCCGATCAGTCTCCACCTGAAATCCCTCCTGCAGTACTTGGAAACTTACCTTCACCTAATCAAACTGCATCGGAAACTCCTTCTCCATTACCCGAGAATTCACCTGTATCTGATGAAACCTATAATAGTTTTTTGAAAGCATCAAAGGAAGTACACGATACTCTTATCATAGAACACAATGAAAATCTACTTAAAACAACACAAAAACTTGTGATCATACCTACCTCAATAGACATGGACGAGTCCATGCCCTACATCCAGGAAATTATAAGTAATTGCCCGGAATCCGACTGGGATGAATTCTCGAAACTCGATAGATCCTTGTTCACCTTTCTACCTCTGACAATCGGAGATAAGACCTACCTTCTCCTATTTACTAAAGTTCATCACTTTGATGACTTCTCTTATCCGGATATATTTAAATCTCTAAAATACGCACGTGACGAAATAATAATGTCTTATCCCACTATCAATGAAGTTAGCACATCTGATTTTAAGAATCCATTCGACAAACACTCCTTTGTAAAAATCTATAACATGTTCAGTTATCTCTTCGATGGAACAAATATAAAAATTCACATATACCATAATAATATCATATATCCTTCGCTAAACGAAATCCCTAAAATCCTAAAGGAAAACCACGATATCCCCATTGCAGGACACTTAGGGTCGAATAGAATGCTAAGCCGTATTAAAGAAAGATTTTATTGGAAGAATATGCGTAGTGACATAGAGAACTACGTAAAAAATTGCACATCATGCCAAACCAACAAAGCTTTACGTAAGTTAAATAGAGCTCCCATGATAATTACTTCCACTTCAACATCCCCATTCGAGAGATTATCTATCGATATCGTAGGTCCCTTGCCCGAATCTGGTACAGCCAAACTAAAATTTATCCTAACTATGCAGGACGACCTCACTAAATTCTCTTTAGCCTATCCTCTTCGGAGCAACACTGCCGAGGAGTCCTGTGAATGCCTACTTCATTTTATTTCGTTATTCGGAATCCCTAAACATATACTCACCGACCAAGGTACTAATTTTACTGCGGACTTATTCAAGAAAACCTGTGAATTCTTAAAAATTAAACAACTGTGGTCTGCCCCTTATCACCCTCAAACGCAAGGTGCCTTGGAAAGGTCACATTCAACTCTTAAAGAATATTTAAAATCCTATGTCAACGATAATCAGGATAACTGGCCCCGGTATGTCTATACAGCTATGTTGGCGTATAATACAGCTGTACATTCAACAACAAATTATCCGCCATTTGAGTTATTATTTGGCTATAAGCCTCGCGTCCCAGATTCTGTGTATAATGACTCTTCCAGTACAACTTATCCTGAGTATGTAAAAATGCTGCAACATCGCATGAAGCATGCACGGGATAGAGCCATAGACTTCATTAAAAAATCTAAAATTAATTCCAAAGCATATTATGATAATCGCACTCGCTCCGTAACCTACAAAGTAGGAGATTATGTCTTATTAAAAAACCATCTTAGGCTACGTAAGGCCCTGTCACCCATTTGGAAGGGCCCATACAAAGTAGTTAAAGTCCATGACAACCATACATTGTCATTGCTTATAAACAGACGCCACGTTAAACATCACTTTGATGAAGTGAAACACGTGGAAGTACGCGAAATTTAGATTTTAATACTATATATATTTTAGTAGTAAGTTATAGATAAGTATTAGGTTTTACAGGTAAAACTTAATGAGCAAATACCTCTTTTCTTACAGCATACTGGCCCAGGGTCATCCGGCATTTATACAATCAATCAACGAGAGCCCTGGTATATATTTCGATCCGATTGGTGTACTTAAAATCCGTATGAGTCATTTAGATGTAGTCACCCCATTCGATATCTCGTACATTGAACCTCATATACAAAACATTAATTCTGTGTTAGGAACAACGCGTTTTATATGTAATCAAATTAGGTTAGAAACGTCAAATAACTTAGAATGTAGTAACATACTAGAACCTTTAACAGTGAGATATCATGACATTGTCTCTGAATATTCTACCATCTCGCATTTAGTAAGTAAAAGATCTAAGAGAGGAGCCTGGTTGGGTGCTGTTGGGTCTCTTTCCAAGATCATATTTGGAACCTTGGATGAGGATGATGCCATTAAGTACGACAATGCCATTCGAAATGTACAAGATAATGAAAAAAGACTGAGCTCATTAATGAAAGATAATATTCTAATAACTTCGGAAATTTTATCAAAATTTAATAACACATTACGTAATATACAATTTAACGAGGACAGTCTTAAGTTAGCTATCGACAAATTCTCCCTGACTTTTAAAAATATTACATTGCTTTCTAATGAATTAGTAGTGAGAACAAATATAAATTCTATACTCAATAGCCTTGAAGCGTCTATACTTACCTTATCGTTCCAGCTAGAAGACTTAACAAACGCTATTATTCTCAGTAGTCAAAACATCTTGCATCCGGCAATGTTACCACCTACACACTTGTACCGAGAAATTGTCGATAACTATAGGTACTTACCTGTAGACCTTAAGTTACCTGTAAGTTTAGCCTTAAACAATATTCACATTCTGATGAATATTTCTAGCGTAGTTTGTTACAGTTTAAGCAACAAGATAATTTTTGTATTAAGAATACCCTTAGTGTCACCTAAGGAATATAATCTGTTCCATAATTTAGCGTTGCCTACTCCTCACAATAAGGTGAAACTGGACACCTTTAGTTTTATAAAACCTAGCAGTAAATACATAGCAATGACCAACGATAAGTCAGAATATTGTAATCTTGATTCGCTAAGGGAATGCATAGCGATAAATCCGCGCGAGTATATCTGTGACGTCTTGACAGTGTTCCCGACTAGCGTAAACCCCAGTTGTGAAAGTGAGTTAATGTCTGATGTGATAAGTGTTCTCCCAGTGCAGTGCAAAACAGAATTCCTCCATGGACAAATAGACTTATGGCAACCACTCTACAGTAATAATTGGATCTATGTTCAATCCCAAAATAATAAACTTTATATCGAATGCCCGAAGCAAAAACTTGTTGATCTAAGCATTATCGGCACAGGGATACTTACTATCCCAAATAACTGTATCGCTTACTGTAAAGGTACAAAATTGATACCCAGATTCAACAATATAAACATAAATGTAACCGCTGTATACTCTGACTTTAATCTCATAAATGACTCTTGTTGTACCCTAGATAAGTTTAATAGAATAATAAGTAATGAGCTTCCCCTTAAGTTGCAAAATGTAAATCTGGATTCTTTCACCTTGGAAACTAAATCAAAATTAAAATCGATAGCTGATGAAGCTGATGAAATTTTAAATCAACACCCAATTATTAAATACGAGACTCATTACTCGGTTATTACTGTAATTATAATGTGTATAATTTCCGTATTTTGTGTAATCAAACTTTTCATGTTTATTAAATCGCGCAGCTGTCTATCCTGTCAATTTCCTAAATTCTCTCATCCTACTCCTGTAGACTTACCTTCTAATCAGAATCCAAGCTCTGAAGTCAATATTCCTGTTAAAATTAACAAACCTCATTCCGTAAAGGAAAACACTCCATCCCCTAGTATAAGAATTAATATTTAACCGCTTAAAGGTTTCTTCTTAAATAACCATACCTTATACTTATTTCCTAACCATCGTTTTAACCCCGATGTTTAGTCTACCCCAGGGAGGTGTTATATCTAGTATATGCACCCCATAGTGCTTACACACTGGCCCTTAGATGCTAAATCATCATGTTCCTGCCACAGTCCTAGCAGCCTATGCATTCAATTCAAGTCAGTCCGATTCCATCCTCCAACCTCGCTAGACGGCTGCCTTATAAAATAAATAATTTGTTTTTTTTAAAAAGACTTCTTAATCGCGACTCGTAACAGTACGAAGTACACTTCACGTTGGATTCTTATCAAAGATAATGACGATACACAAATGGCACAAGGATGTAATCATGCGTGGTGAAGTGTCTTGTATTATAACGTCTTTGTCTCGTATCCCTTTACCAGTCCTATTTATGGGGCATGTAAATTATCCCATAAATATGCGATCCATAAAAAAGTTAAAATACATTGGGAGATAAATAGCGATACTACATATTTTGTAGGGTAACTATTAAACGTCGAAATGAAATCAACAGAGCTTCAGGCAATCACAGCAAGCAACTGAAATGTAGGTACTTACATAGCAGTACCTACTTTTTCTGGATAAATGTTTTTTTATTCGATGTAATATAGGTATTTGGCCGTTGTCGTTGTAGGTACATGTGACCTGATGGTTTGCTTTTTTTCAGTCTCCCAAGAAATGATTGATTTTGCAGTCTAAGTTAGGTTTCTCCCTAATTTCCTCATCAAAGTAAACATTATGTTTTTAGTCGATAGTTCATATTCTGTATGATACCTATTAGCAAACAGTACTGCTTAAATTTTCCCCGAATCAACCTACTTTTTAGAAATCAGTCAAGATGGGATGGGTTGACTTCTCAAACGAGTTAGAAACTTATAAAATACGGACGTATCAAATCATTTGCTGGTTTATGCGATCAGTTCAAAGGAACACATTCATCGCTAAGTAAACATTGAAGTGTCATTCTGTTCTATAGATAGCACTGGTCACCAACACAATGACTCAGGGACGGTATTATTGGACCCAGGTTAGTTTCGATGACACTTCGGTGAACGTTTAATCGGATGCAAATATAGCTGCGTGTTTCTTGGAAATATCATTAAATTTACTAAGGCAATAAAGTAATACATTTGTTTGAAACATAATTCTATCTTTAAGGTGACATAATATAATATTATATTATATTCAAGTAGGATCTTACAGCACAATCGATCTTCTGGATAAAAAGTAAAAGAGTCTGTCGATTTTTTATAGACAAGTTTGAATGAAATACTTAAATGGCATAAGAATTGGTTTATAGATCGGTGTTTTTGAATGAAAAACGATCTACCTATTAAGTTTATTTAAGTAAGCATAAGTACACGTACTTACAAAATTTATCTACATGAATTTTGTCTTACCTCCCCAAAGGTTATTCCTGATTGTCTGATAATGATGATTCCGTGCTTCGGAAGCCGATGGTCCCGGCTGTCATCTGGCAGTCGCTAAAGTAACCACGCCAGAGGTCGAAATGCGGTTCTGAACAACTCTGACACCAGGATATGCATGGTTGATTGACCGTGTCACCTACACGAAATGATTTGTTTTTCCAATAATTTCCAATAACTCCTAAATAAAGGGCATTCAGCTTACCTATGTCCGATCTATTCTAAGACAATATCTTTCAAGTTTATTAAAGACTTTGTTTATAATAAGTTACTTATAGAGGATCATTTATAGAAGCACTTAGTGCGAAGGAAGTTGATTGTAAGGGAGATCTCTTAAAAACACACAATAATAAGATGAGTTAAGAAATTGTTTTGATTATTGAATTATAGTTATAGTTGTGGCGTAAGTTTGATTCAGACCTTCAATAGTACAAACTAAAAGAACAATGGTCAAAGTTACAGTTGGATGACTGTAACTTTGTCCATTCGTTCCAGCGGCTAAATATAGCTGAATATGTCCTACTTAAATTGTGACGAAGAGCCTGTAAATTGTGAGCTTGTTTATTTATCCAATTCGATTTCTGGCGATATAAAGAAAATTTCAAAATTAATAAACGTTTGACAAAGCTCTCTATAAATTAATTTGTATCAATATGAAGCTAGACCAAGTTAAAAAATCATCTAAATATGCCAAAAAATTAGAACTGGTGAAAGTTAAGAAAGGCTTAGCGGAGTTTATCTCTGGTTGTAAGGATGATGATGATGCCAATTATTACCTATTGTGTGATGATGCCTAGAAATCAAATAAGAAAATTAAAAGCCTTTGCTTTATTCTTAAGACACATCTTGTTCTTGTCACACTAATATTATAAAGAGGAAAGATTTGTATGTTTGTATCTTTGTTTGAAATGAATAAACTCAAAAACTACTAAACCGATTTCAATATGTCTTTCACTTCTTCACACTCAAACGACTTGGCTAATTTTTATGAAATTTGGTATGGAAGTAGCTGATGATACTCTACTACTCTTTATCCCGAAAAGTGAGGATTCCCGTAGGATTGATAAAAAATTGCGCATTATTATGTAGGTAGTAGGCTCTGCTGTGTAGGCTGTACTACACGCGGGGTACAGCTAGTACATAATAAATTACCTTATTACCTTACTAGACTAGCTGAGTTGCTAAATAAAACGCGAGAGTTCTTTTGAGTTTTGAGAATCTACATCGGATAAGTTTGCCTTGTTTCTAACTGCGTTATAAATTGACTGTTAACACTTATACAAAATTTCTACTTTAGTAGTGGATCCCATTGTTAGAGAACAGTTCAGTGATATAAATAAGTTTATAACTACTGTTGATTTTCAAAGAACGTGAACATTTTGAAGACGTGACTATTTAGTAATAATACTAAAGCACATTTTCTTGTCGTTCTTGTTATCTGCCTCACCTACCTAAATGATGATTTGTATTGCAATTATACTAATTACGTTCTTGCCAATCAGGGCCGTTGCGATAAATCACATGATTTGTAAGGTAAAGTTTATTGTGAAGGTACTGTTGTTTGTTTGGCATTTTTTACCTCAACATCGAAAATCTAATTGGATCAAGATAGTTGTAAGACATTCACGATGATAGAACTAACACCCGAGGAAGCCTCATGATTATCAATAATTGGTGTTGAAACCATTTAAAGCAACTTACCGTTAAATGTGTCATATGCAGTTGGTTGATACTCCTCACGAAACTTGTCCTGCGCGTAGGCAGCTATCAAAGAACTCTTTCCCACTGCCCCATCACCAACCAACACACACTTAATCTTCTCCTTATTTCCACCTTTCACCTTCCTCCTATCTTTGATTTGGAACATCCGATTTAAGGTCCTTCTGCATTTTTTATCTCGTACGGCCCACTCGTTCACTTTATCACAGAAATTTAAGTCTTCCGACACATCGTCACGAACAGCGGTTCGGCCGTTCTCCTCGGCCACTTCAGAATAATCATAATCGTCGTCATCCCGGCGCGGGATCGGGAACTGGCTCGGACTGTGCACGCCAAACACAAAAGGCCCGTCTCCCTCGGGGAGACGGTTGGAAAACCCGTTTACTGGCGTTGCGGGTTTCGCATAGTGCACTGTAGGAGCTCGGTACTGATTTGTCAGATACTCGGCCGAAGCATGAGGGTCGAACTTAAAAACTAGTTCCGCTTCTCTGCGGTCCAAGCTCAGCTCCGGCGCTGTCACTTTGTCTTGAAAGTAGCCAACTTTCTCACGAGCCCGTGATTCCTGCAATCGTTTCTCGAGTTCGACGTTCGAAGGCTTCCAGTAATCCGGTCTGTATTCGTAAGGATAGTCCGTGGGAACATTCCTAGGTGCAGGCAAGGGCCTTCGCGTTCCGGTGTCGCGAGGCGGAGCCCGCGGAGGCACTACAAGAGGCTTTTGCGCTTCCACTAACAGTGGCCGACGCGCCGACAGATTCGCGTTCCTGTTGAACATGATCCCTTCTAAACTAGGAGACATTTGAGCTGTCACGTCCGACCACCGACGAGGAGTTTAAATTGTGCGTTCGCGCACATAACTTATTACCGCGTAGATACGGCCGCGGGAAAGTATCGTGTATAATCAGTAAGCGCACGGACGCGAAGTATCGTCAATGATGAACGGAGCCCGACTGAGGACTGGGCCGGCGGCGCGGCTCGTCGGGCGGACAGGCGGCGGCGGCGCTCCCCTCAGCGGAGAAATGACCTGTTGCTTTGCTTCTGTTACCTGTGCAGGTACAAACGACCGTTTCGCGACTCGCAGCTGCTTACTGTCGAACAAAGCGCGTCATATGGTGACGCCGGCCGACACCTCGTAGGGCTCCATTCAAGAAAACATATCGTGAATGAAGCGCGACGTGGTTTGTTTAGCAAGCGGCTACTGAATAACTAATATTTGTCCACCTGAGGTGCTGAGTTGACTAGGTAAGTAAGTAGGTAGGTACCGATCCCTGTATCCGTAGTATACAAAAGTACTCTGTGGTCCGTAGTCCAGTCCACTTGTAGGATTACACTATTTCCTCTATTTAGGTACCTACCTAGGTAGTTACTTACTGAATTTCATTGCGATTTATTCGGTTAGTTTGAGGCAGAAACAGGAAATCTAGTTAGTAATCTATGAGCTTAATTAGCCTAGCGGGTCATGCGTTTTTAGCTATCGTGCGTGTAAAGCGACGGTGAAGGTGGACTGACTTGGATTGGTCGCCACTAGTGGCATTTCCTATTTGAGCTCCTCAGTAGTGCTTCGGTAGCATTAGGAAGGCACGTTAATCCGTTTATACGTGTTCTGATGTAGATGCACAGATTAATAGTCACGTAGATGGCAGTTTATAACTAGGCTGAGTCAGAGCAGATGCCTTTAGGCATCCTGAATTTTATGACAGTCTTTGCCACTAACGTAGGTAACCAAGGTCCTGCCCAACCAAACAACTAAACAAAGTATGCCTCCTGTGCGAATCGAACCCACGACCCCCGGAACTACAGGCAAACGCTTTAACCACTGGACCACGGAGGTAGTTAAAAAGAACAAAAGGCAAAATTAAAAAAGAAATGGGTAACTAAGTAGGTATACATAATTTTGTTACTATTTTTACATAAAACACACCGGGCGGCAGCATCCCGGATTCGCATCTTGTTACTAGCACAGAACAGTAATACTCCTAGCGGAGGTTACCTGCAAGTGAGACCTTTGCCTGTTATTCCCTTATTCATCCGTCTCTCACATCATTATCATAACATAGTAGGTATAAAACAAAGTCGCTTTCCGCTGTCTGTCCATAAGTATGCTTATAACTTTGAAACTAAGCAAGGGTTTTTGACGCGGTTTTTTTTATAGTTACTGATTCCAGAGGAAGGTTTTTATAGCCGTGCGAAGCCGGGGGTGGGGGGGGGGTCGCTAGTATATTTATAAAAGAAAGTCGTGTTACCTAGTTTACAACATCTAAGTAAACTCAAGATTAATGAACCAAACTACCGTCTCTTATAACCATGCAAGATCCAATGAGTAAGCGTGACAGCGCGGTACATGATGTAAGGCGACATCTCCCGTACTGAATCTTGCATGGTTTTAAGAGACGGTAGTAATAACCCCCCCTGGTGGCCTACTATCAACGGTTTTAAAAGACGGTAGCGACCTCCCTGATGTTTAATAAATTCCAAATAAGGCCTTAAAGGATTAGTTTCCATGGCCGTTAAAAGTATTCAAAAAAACTGTGCGCTTTTAAAAAACTGTCATTATAAATAATGCATGTAAATGTCAGTGTCAACTCAATGTCAAAACAAAACAATGTGCTTGATAGTATCGAAGACAGAGCAAGTATTGAGAAAGTATAAAATAAAATAATCGCAATTTATATTTGAGAGAATTATAGGATAAAAGATAATTCCATATATTCATAAAAGATGGCGAAATTCAAACTTAGTAAGTATTATCAGATTTTAGGAACAGTTATCAATGTGCGGTATTTAAAATGTAGGTTATGTCCAAAGAAGAATGTATGAAAATTATTTTAACTATTATTTGTATGTCTGTTCTGTAATAATAACAATTAGTATTGATTCGAGAAGGAGCCTCTTAAGTAATATTTTTTTTGAAATAGCGTATTCTATAGCTAAGAGCTATTAAATTAGAATCCCAAAAATAAAAATGTTAATGAATACCACTTTCTTAGAAAAGCAATCAAAACGCCAACCAGCCCGGCTACGCTACAAAATAGAGAAAAAAGTTAAGGATCATAACCGCAAACTGAAGAAGGAAGCGAAAAAGAATCCGAAATCAAAGAAACCTAAGCCTGTTCAGATTCCAAATGTTTGTCCTTTCAAAGAAGATATATTGAAGGAAGTTGAAGCTATGAAGAAGCATAAAGAAGAAGAGAGACTCAAGAGGAAAGAGATAGCTAAGTTGGAAAAGCAGAAGAAATTGGAGGAGAAAAAGAATAGCAATGTTAGCATGGATAACTTGGTAAGAGTTAAGATAGTTGGCTTGAAGGGTAAGAGTGAGTAAATACTGTGGCGAATTATTTTGAGCCACAAATTGGCTGCTTGCTAGTGATACTGTAAAGATATCACGCACGAGCATAATTAAGGTACAATATCAACTCACTTATCTTTCAAGCTTTCACACAATGTGGGCAATTTTTTTTTTCAAATTCATTATTCTCAATATAGGACATTCTTATCACTTACTTAGGTTTTAAATTCCCTAACACTAAATGGCTTTGTTGAATATGTAAAGCAGATATTTTAATAGAAAAAATTTGTTGTTTTTTATTTTTATAAATTGCTATAAATCCGAAGCATGTGAAGAAAACTGGCCAAGTGCGAGCCGGACTCACACATTTTGGGTTCTGTACCATTATCTATTCAATATGGCCAAAAAATCACATTTGATGTATGAGAGCCACACTGAATTATAAATTTTATTTTTAGTATTTATTGTTATAGTGGCAACAGAAATAAATCATCTGTGTAAATTTTAACTGTACAGCTATAACAGTTCATGAGATATAGCCTGATGGCAGACAGACTGACAGTGTAGTCTTTGGGGTCCCATTTTTACTCTTTGGGTACTGAACCCTAAAAGAAGATCAAAAATATACATCTTTTATTATCTGTCTGTTTTAGGTAGCAAATGCACAAACACGGGGCAAAGTCCATGATGCATTCAAAGCCAATAATGATGAGGCTGATAACAGCGAGTTGGGCAAAGACAGGAAGCAAGAAAATTCACTCAAGACTTACTACAGAGAGTTTAAGAAGGTCATCTCTGAAGCTGAGGTCATTCTGGAGGTAGTTGATGCTAGGGATCCTTTGGGTATGTCAACGTGAATCATAAAATTTTTATGCATTAAGGTGCTAGCTGAGATACTTAACAGATACATAGGATAACACTAATCATCATTTCGTGTACGTGACATGGTCAATCGACCGTGCACACCCTGGTGTCAGAGTTCTTCAGAACCACTTCTCAGCCTCTGACGTGGTTTCTATAATGACTAGAGGGGGACCTACGGGTTCCATCAGCCATCTGGTAATAAATAAGAATGATAGTAATTTGTGCTTAATGTGCCTTCTGAAGCACAGAATCATCATATTATCAGACAATCAGGTGATTCAAGCTTACAATGTTCTAACCAAACTGGAAACAACTAAACGAAGTATGCTTTTGGTGGGATTTGAACCCACTACCCCCTGTTACACACACACATGGTTAATACAATTTATTCCAGACAACCTAAATATTCAGTGATTGTTGACAAGTAATTAGGTGGTGCAGAAAATTATAGTAAGTATATAGAACACCTTGCTTTGGTACCTCAATCTTACCTATGCAGCAATAAAATTACTGGGCACTCTGTTGAGTCATGAGAAAAATAGGCCTAGCCTATTTTTTGTTGGGTTGGTTGGTTGTAACCGCACAACCATCTTTCCGAGGTATTGTATCACCTGCCAATGTTTTAATATAATTGCCACAGGAACCCGCTGTGCCCAAGTGGAGGAAGCAGTGAGGGAATCAGGCAAGAGGCTTGTCCTTGTGCTGAACAAAGCCGACCTTGTTCCGCGCACAAACCTCACTTCGTGGCTGAAGTACCTCCGCCGCACCGCGCCCGCTGTGCCCTTCAAGGCTTCCACTCAGGATCAACAGCACAACTTGGGAAGGAAGAAGATGAAGCATATTGTCAAGGAGAAAGAGATGAAAGGTTTGAAATTAAGAATTTTTTGGGTACTTACTTACTTTTTTTAAATATTCTGATATTATGCTCAGTAAACCTTGTAACTGTCTATCCTAACTAGAGTTGCAAATAAACCGTTTTAAACTAAAATCGTGTCATGTTATTATAACTTTATTAACAAATTATTATTTTGATAATCAAAATAAAATATATTAATTGAAAACTTTATTTTTGTTATTAAATCTCAAAAATTTGATTTAAACGTTTTATACATAGTTGTTTTTGCCAAAAAAACGAAACCGACTCCAATTCCTGAACTAAAAAGGATGAAATAATCAATACATTGTTGTTTAAATATGCTTCATATGAAATTTTTTAATAAATCTGAAGTCAGTGCCGATTCTTTTATATAAAATATGCTAATTAACGAGCCAGCAGCTAGTCCACGAATTCGTAAAATTGGCACCAACTTCAAATTTATTCAAATTTTTGATATGAAGCATAGTTAAACAACAATGTATTGATTATTTCATCCTTTTTAGTTCAGGAATTGGAGTCGGTTTCGTTTTTTTGGCAACAACAATAATTTTTTAGTTTTGAGTACGCAATACCTTTTAAGTAAAAAGTTGTAAACACGTTGCATTTTGTAAAGTCGGGTAAACGTCATCAGCGTCGTCTCACCTTATTGACATGGAATATATCAAAAACGACCCAAATCGCTATAAAACTCGATTTTTCCATGATCCCATCATTAGATACTGAACTGCTGAATATAGGACCAATTGGAAAGTAAACCCTCTCAAACAAAAAAAAAATTTCAAATCAACATACATAAAAAAAAAACATATTGACGAATTGAGAACCTCCTCCTTTTTTTGAAGTCGGTTAAAAATACGTTGAAAATACTTTTGCATCTTTAATTATGGTGATGAATATGAATGTGTGCTTGTTTGTTTTTTACGCTTTCATAATTGATTGTTCAATTTATTTAGATGAAATTTGGTAGAGAGATAGTTGGAGTTTAAGGGAATCAAGCCAGTTGTTGACACGATCTAACAGAAAACGCAGGTGGAGCTGAGAGTAGCAGCTAGTCTTATAAATCTATGGATTCTGATTCTATGAGCTACACAATCAACACTGTGAATCACTTTTTAAACTTACCCCCGTATCAAGAAACGTTTGTTAAGCCTATTTTAGCTTAAATTTGTTTCCTCTCGTTCTGTTACGTGAAATGTCGGTTAAGAGAGAAAGAGCCAAAACATATTTTAGTTAAATTGGGCTTAACAAACGTTTCTTGATACAGGGGTTAGTCTATACATTTAGAAATTGCATTAGCGATAAGTCCAACTTTGTACCAACTTTTATCTTCAATCCTGTACAATCCAATGATGTATTTATGTAAATTGGTGCAACAAAGTGTTCATTCATTCATTCTTTCTATGATTTTAGGTTCGTCATGCGTGGGAGCAGAATTACTGATGAGTTTGCTTGGCAACTACTGCCGTAACAAAGGCATCAAAACCTCCATCACAGTGGGCGTGGTGGGGCTGCCGAATGTCGGCAAAAGCTCCATAATCAACAGCCTTAACAGGTCCAAAGCTTGCAATGTTGGCAGTACTCCTGGAGTTACAAAGTAAGTTAAATTTTGAAGAAAATATTGCTATCATTGTAAGGGTCCCTTTGTAGGACTTAACATAAATGTGGAAAATACGTGAAATACTTACAGTTGCCGAAATGACGTTTAATTATAGCATAAAAACTATTGATACTCGTGATACCTGGAAAATGTCACGATAGTCTTACTGCCGCCTTGTGGCCTAGGATGTTTTGTCACAGTACCTAATAATTTCACTGCCACTCTGACCCTTTAAAAGCAGGCATTGGTGGTAGATAACTGAAAGCGACTCGACACACCGATGGCTGATGTGGTAGAAAGGTTCTCGAACGGCGACCACTCACCGGCTCGGACACCCACCGACCAGATGGAGAAGGTCGCAGGGAGGCGCTGTATGCAGGCCGCGACAACCGGTCGTTCTGGAAATGGGGGAGGTCTATGTCCAGTTGTGGACAACCTGCGGCTGAAATGATGATAATGATGTAGCGAAAGCGAGGAACTCAATCAAGCAAACGACTTTTGTACAAAAACCTACCACTGATGATATTTTTTTTTTCACAGGCAAATGCAAACAGTGCAGCTAGATTCAAAGATAAAAATCCTAGACAGCCCAGGCATAGTGTTTCACACGGGGTCGGATTCCGATGCGTCGGTGGCTCTAAAGAACGCCGTCCGAGTGGGGAGCCTCAAGGACCCGGTGACCCCTGCCTCTGCGATACTGCAGCGAGCTAACAAACAGACGCTGATGGATCTGTATAGTATACCGGAATTTAGTAAACCACAGGTCAGTGCTATATTTTATTTTACCACGAGGTGTTTGATATTAGTGTCCAAACTATTAAATTAATATAATAAGCGTATAATTATAGTGTAAAATATCGATAGTTTCGATACTATCATGGGCTTGAAAAATAAATACTAATATCGATAGGACTATCGATTGAATTAAAATGCAATAGTGTCCATTGTCGAGAGCACTAAGTTACTGTCGATGGTATCTAATATCGGCCATATTCGTTATGATCTAAAAGTGAAATCTATACTAATATAATAAAGCTGAAGAGTTTGTTTGTTTGTTTGAACGCTTGAAACTACTGGTCGGATTTGCAAAATTCTTTTAGTATATGAAAGCCTGATTCTTGGGGAAGGTTAAAGGCTATATATAGTACATACACACTAAAGTAGGGCCATTTTAATAGGTCACATTTGACACTTCATTTAAATTCAACAATGTGTACTTGTAACGGCGGGTACTCAATTATTTGTTTTTGCAAAAGTGAGATTTAGTTAATTTTTTAAGCATTTTCTGTTTAATTCATAAATTATTGTATAGTGATGACAGAAAACGGTATTATTACCATTTGTTTCGATTAAAGAGACATTCATTTTGAATGTATGTAAAATACAATACTATTTTTTTAATGAAATCTAAACGTCACTACAAAGTCAGCTCGATTAACGCTTTTTCTTTTTTATCACTAGAGATGTACCACAAAAAAAACCCGACAAAACCGAATTAGTTGAATCGATATGATTTATGTATGTGTAATGACTTACCTACGTGTGTACGAAAAAATATAAAACCATAAATTGTTTATTTGTGAAATATATTTAATTACAATTATACTGGAATACTTAAGCAATCGACGAACTAGCCCTAGAGCATGGACACGAAGTGATTCGATTGCCTCCTTACCACTGCCAGTATAATGCCATCGAGCTTATTTGGGCACAAATAAAGGGTCATGCAGCACGAAATAACACCGAGCCACCTTTCAGCACAGGAAAAATGCTTACGCTGTTAAAAAATGCATGTGACAGTGTCTCTGTAAAAGATTGGAAAAAGGTTGTTGAAAAAACAAAGAAAATCATCGAAAGTGATTTTGAACGCGATATTAAAATTGACAATATCATCGAAAATGAGTTGATTATATCTGTAAGTGCGGACAGTAGTGATGATGATGACACTGATAATAGCTGTAGTTCCACTGAATAAATGGATTTTTAAAATAAATTATGTCATTTCATTTAAAAAATAAATTATTACATATACACAGGGATTGATATTTGATTGAAGTATGTACAGTTATTTACCTGTATTAAATTAATATTACAACAGTTTGTTTTTTATTCATATTTCTTTAAAAGTATAAATCAGTATCGATTTCGAGTTTGTATCGATATTTCTCGGTATTCAATTAACAAGTCACTTCACTATGAGACTAAGATTGACAGATGTCAAATGGGACCTATTAAATTGGCCTTACTTTAATGGCGAGTGAAACCACAGGGAACAGCTGGTTACATATATACATATGATCACGTTTTCATCCCTTACGGGATAGACAGAGCCTAAGGTCATAAGATCTTAGACAACGTTTAGCATAATGGTAGTTGAAACAGGAAGTGGTGGAAGTGCTAGCCGCATTGCCTATGTCATTCCCTCGGTCGACTTTTACACTGCGCGGGAAGAGAAGCAGCTGATACATTCTATGACCGCTGATATACTATTTTTTTTCTCTCCCAGACCAGCGTGAAGTGAAATTAATAAATCACTACATAGTATAAAACAAAGTCTCTTTCTCTGTCCCTATGTCCCTTTGTATACTTAAATCTTTAAAACTACGCAATGGATTTTGATGTACTTTTATTTTATGACCATGCGAAGCCGGTGCGGGTCGCTAGTAATCTATATATATATAAAAGAAAGACGTGTTAAATTATTTATAACTCAAGAACGGCTGAACTGATTTGGCTGGAAATTGGTGGGGAGGCAGCTTAGAACCAGAAGGACATAGAGTACCTTTCATCCCGGGAAAAAGTTCCCGAGGGAAGTTCTCGCGGGCGAAGCCGCGGGCAAAAGCTAGTAAGTTATGTAATATAAACCATATTCAAAAGGAATAAATGAATCTCGAGAGACTTTAAATTGTTCTTTTCAGGAATTCTTCGCTCAGCTCGCGTCTCGCATGGGCAGGTTCAAAAAGGGCGGCGTGCCTGATCAGGATGCCGCTGCCAGAATATTACTGAACGACTGGAACACCGGAAAGGTAACTCACTAGTTCCATGGGACAACTACGATGGAACTAGTGAGACAAGTCTGATTAAGTTTTGTTTTACTCATTCCATCATCGAAGTCAATGGAACTACTGAGAAAAAAAATTCTCACTTGTTCCATGGAACTATTTGCCAATAGAACTAGTGAGAATGATTCACTTAGTTTAGTTTATTTATTTTATGACTAGCTGTTCCCCGCGGCTTCGCCCGGCGTGGGACTCGGTTATATCGCGCCCAATAGTAGCCTATGTTTGACCTCAGGTCGTTAACTACATCCCTACCAAATTTCATCACAATCGGACCCTCAGTTTAGCCGTGAAGAGGTGACAGACAGACAGACAGACTTTCGCATTTATAATATTAGTATGGATGTAGTCAAGTGGGATTGGCATTCGCATACTGAGGGTTCTGTACTACACTACAGACGTTACTATTATTCCTGGATGAAAGGTTGTCAGTACTAGCTGTGTTTATGCGAATATTCTAGAAGTTCTTTTAAAATTTTAATTCGTGAAGTCTTGTTATTGGCACAGTCCAACATTATTATTGTATTATTTACTATACTATACTACATTAAGCTGTAAGACACCCGAAAAACAAATAAATAAATAAATAAAGATTGGTTCAGTAAAAAAATCGTGAAAAGGTAACACACAAATACAAAAACTCATTTTATTAAGATGTGTCCCATAGAAGTCAAAACCAAATGCTCACACCTAAACTACTAGGCCACGTAAGTTATTATATTTTTTAAATTAATTATCTTTTTTTTTTGTTACAGGTCCGATATTTCACGGAACCCCCAGAGACCATAGACTCTGATATCCACGTGGACGCGAAGATAGTGTCGGCCATAGCGCAAGAGTTCGACATTAACTCCTTCGAGGCTATGGAGACTGAGGCCATGGGCGAACTGGACGCGCATAGAACTGACACTGAAGCTATTAAGGTATTGAATCACTACATAGTATAAAACAAAGTCTCTTTCTCTGTCCCTATGTCCCTTTGTATGCTTAAATCTTTAAAACTACGCAACGGATTTTGATGCCTTTTTTTTATAGATAGAGTGATTCAAGAAGAAGGTTTTTATGCCCATGCGAAGCCGGGGCGGGTCGCTAGTTATACCATACATTAAGTTGGTCAAGATTTAGGGATAGGTCTTATCGTCATTGAGGTTCTGAGAAAACGTGACAGACGGACAGACAGACACCAGCTGATACTATAGTGGTTTCGTCTTTTGTTCTCTAAATACAAATGTATATACGGAACCCTGAAAACATAAATGCTAATCCCTGTATTTAGAAACGTGTGTTAAGCCCATGTTAGCTTAAATGTGTTTCGTCTCGTTCTTTCACGTAAAATGACGATAAGAGAGAAAGAGACAAAAAATATATATAAATTTCTTAAAACAAGGGTAAATGTTTAAGCATTGAAACTGAGCAGAATTTCAACTTGTTCATAATTTCGTTACAGATCACAAGCACAGGACCCGTCAAAGCAATGCTCGAAGAAGATATGCAAGTTGACGGCGAAGACTCCAATTTGCTCCCCAAAACCTTGAACATAAGGTCCAAATTAGAAAAAAGCAACAAGGCAAAAGAACGCAACAAAACCGACCCCGAAATGCTTCTAGAAGGAAACGTAAAACAGAATAAGCTAAGGAAAATGCAGTTCAAAAAAGATAAGAAGAATAAAGCGAGACAGGAAAAGAAAACAGTGGAATTGGCGGGCGTACTAGAAAATGTTACTCTAACCAGTTTTAAGAAAGACGATTACGATTTCAAGGAAGATTTTTCCTTGTAGCCTAAGCTATTTGCCTAGTCTATTTATGTAAAATAAATGTTAATAAAGAATGTTTGTTTTTTTTTTCTTTTCTTTAATTTACAAATAGATTACTCTCTTGTGATGATTTCAATATTGCTGACAAATCATTTTGTAAAACATCGTGCTATTCAACACGGGAGCGCGTTATTTATCTACTACCGAGAATCCAGACAATAGAAAAATTTATATGCGGTACCCGGCTACCGCCGGGTGTTAATAAGTTTCATATAATCATCCCATAACGGTATTTATTTATCAATTCAAGATTTGGCATTATTTTTTATCATAAGAGTAAAAACTTACATAGTACTGTGTACGTACATATCTACATAATAAGGCTAAATTCGTTGATAAAAATATGCTGATCTACACCTCATTAGACCGCACCCATAATAGGCCACAACTGTGTCGTCTATTTTACAATGACGTTGGCAGACAAGCATACGGCCACGCTCATGACACTCGTAATAATAAATTTTTGGTGTCACTAGATATGTAATCCAATTTATATTATTATCTTGATTATTTTTATCCTATTGCTCGAATAAGGTGGTGTTATTATGGTTACCTAGTAAAAAGAGTAATTTTAATTGTAAGTGGAATAAGGTATAATTTTATTGTAGAAATTTAGCAAATGTTTTTGTGTTGAACTCTGTGATTATTGGCAAACTAGCTGTTGCTTGCGGCTCCGCCCGCGTGGGACTAGGTTATCGCGCCTAAAAGTTGCCTATGTTTGACCCCGGATCCTTAACTATATCCATACCAAATTTCATCAAAACCGATACAGCGGTTTAGCCGTGAAAGCGTAACAGACAGACAAACTTTGGCATTTATAATATTATAATATAATTATAATATATTATATTAGTAGTACAGTTAGAAGACAGATTAAAGAAGAATGGCTACGTTACCCCTATGGAATTATTACAATTATTATTTTACTTTATTACTTAGCTAAGATAAGAATAAAAAGTATATTGCCCATTTCATTTCATAGTTATCTATCACCACGTCCACCACCAAACCATTCCACTACACACCAACCTATAATTTGTTTGAGACGGGTTACCGTTTCAATTTAACTCATTGAAAGTGAATGGTGCCTACCATTTGATACCTATCTGTCCTACTATCACTTATCGCAATCGAACTCGTTTGTTGAAGATTATGGTAAAGTTTGTGTAGATACCTATAGGTAGGTAGGTACCTCATAGATAAAAAAAACGCCTGGGTAGAGATCGCGCGCGATTCCAAATTCTTTGGTAATCTCCTTAATCCTCCTTAATCATTCCAAACTAAAAACTTTTTGTATAATTACTAGATAAGGCTAGTAGTTTTAATCTAGCATTCATATAATCTGTGTTTTTTTAAACAAGTTTAAACAATACAGTTGTATTGTAATTCCGTCGATATGTTTTGTAAATTATGACAACTGATTAAATTAATTTGTATTTCACCCCATCAGAGATAACCACGTCAGTCATTAGTATGAAAAAAAATGTTTCCTGAAAGTGCTGAAAATTGGTATAAAAAAACACCAAGTAGGTAGGTACAACACCACACACACCACGCTTTTCCACGTGTTGTTGACTAGTTTTCTCTCTTTCTGACAACATATATTTTATATTTACCTCTCTTTCTTGCGTCATGTTTAAAGTTGATTGGCTCAAAAATGATTCGGTAAATTAAACTGTTTACTAATTATTTTTATAAAGAAAACTTTTACCGGACAATAGAATAAGATATCTATGACAAATTTCGTCAGAGAACTATGTTAAGCAAATAAATTATCATAATAAAATATTTCTAGCCACGCGTACCCCGCCCGTATGCAACAAACATGTAAATTCAAAACTTCGCGCTTTTGATAAAAATGTTCCTTGGAAACGTTCGTAGAGTGTGTTCAATTCTTATTTGTTGCATACTGGCCAATGACAAGTTTCCATCTGTCTGTCGTAACTTGACGTCAAAACGTCAAACGTTTCTATTTGCTATCACGGTCACTCTTGCACGAAACACAATGTTTCTCTTTCTTTCATTCAATGTAACAGGAGCTAATGCCATTATATTTGTTTCATTCACTCATAGTAGTTTTCGCTTTGTGTGGATGAAACCGAAGATTTAAGTTTGTCGAGATAATAATACGGAATTCGGCAATTTTTCAAGTTATTCGTGGCCAGTTTTCTTGCGAGGGTGGTTGTAGTGAATCAAAAATGAAATTCCTAGCTTTAGCGTTTGTCAGTTTACTGACAATTTGTTCAATAAATTGTGAAATATATTTCGAGGAGAAGTTCCCCGATGGTAAGTAATTTAAATTGTAGTTTTCTCTTAATCGAAATGTAATTTTCTGACGCGGCGTTGCACCGGCTTGCCGCGTATGATATCGATTAGCAGTCCTTTGCCGGTTTATTTCGGGGTTGAATTGTATACGATTTGAAACTATCTGGTTACAGATTCGTGGGAATCCAACTGGGTATACAGTGAGCACCCTGGCAAAGAATTTGGCAAGTTCAAGTTGACTGCTGGAAAGTTCTACAATGATCCTGAGGAAGATAAAGGTGGGTCGCCACTTCTATTACCAAAGTTTAGTTTTAACCTGTAGAATAGTTTAATCTTGTTGATTTGAGTGGTCTAGTGGTCTTTGATTAATGAAACCCTTGTACAGCTGTTCTGGGTAAGAGCCTGACCCACTCCCAGTTCCTAAGTCAGTAACAGATGTAGGCTTCATTCCAGCCATAGAAGTTTACTAGTGCAAATAAAACTCCCACCAAAATATATGAGATGGAAAAGAATCTTAAGATCATATAAAATTTTAGATTTTTATCAATAAATTCAAATTAAGACTTCTAGTTTTTAATTTTTCTTCTTATACTGTACCTACCTAGTCTGATTGATCCATACATTATTAATTATCTTAATTATCTGAAAGTATAGGACAAGAATAGGATATTTTGTAACACAAAACATGTTACTATCTTGAAAGAAATTTACCTCTTAATAATAAAGAAATATAGAAATTAAAACACAATTTCGATTTACAGGTCTCAAGACCTCTGAAGACGCTCGGTTCTATGCTCTGTCGCGTAAGTTCAAGCCATTCAGCAACAAAGGCAAGCCCCTCATTATCCAGTTCACGGTGAAGCACGAGCAGGAGATTGACTGCGGCGGTGGCTACATCAAGGTGTTCGACTGCAAGCTTGACCAGAAGGATATGCACGGAGAGTCCCCATACGAGATTATGTTTGGGCCTGACATCTGTGGACCTGGTACCAAGAAAGTAAGGATCTTCTATAACTATTGCAAAATATGTTTTAGGTATTTAATTATTTAACATTTTACGAACACATTTCAGTCAACTACAGAGGTTTGTAAAGAAATGCAAGTGCATTCACATCAAGCAATCACCATTAATAAAAGTGAGCACAATCACGGTTTTTTAAGAATAAGAATTAGTTGCTACTACATATTAATATAACTATGTGAGAATAGTTTGTCATTTGCAACTCATGTAACTGGCAGATTTAAAACTGTTTTTTTTTATAGCAGTTAACTGATAGACAGGCCTTCATACAGACAAAACACATTTAAAATATGTTTGTTAATTTTTTTTGTGAAAAAATCATGGTAAAATATAACCATGATTCACAATTGAGCCATTTCTAATAAAAGAATATTATGTTATTAAACCAATAAACATTAATTAATTGCTTTTCCATAAGCTTTCACAACATGCTTTTGAAATGACTCAAACTTAGCTAGCAGTCATTAAATAATTATTGCAATCACATTGTTGATCTATGAGGTTATACTTCTTTTAAACAAAGAGGAGGAGAAAAATAAATGTCTTACTCTACATATCTCTAAAACCAATTATAATATAAAGTATTGGATAAAATTGCAATATGTTCTCAAACATAATGTTGTAACGTGTAATGTAAAAATTTATTATATCTACCCTTTTCATGAATAAAATACTAAATTGTGAATAGATTGGAACTTTTTCAATAATCGAAAATATTAGTAGGTACAGTTGGGGCACATAAATCTGACCCCACTACGGTACTTATTGTAATGACTAGGGGGGGGGGGGGAGGTTAAGGTTTATCTGCCCCCAGCTGTACATATTTTTTGTATTGCATGTAAATAAGTACTTGCTGTTCGTGTTACCGACGACCTTGTTGATCGGTATCATTGAAAATGGTGTAATTAGATACGATTTTTAGATACTTACCTAGCTGCTATCTTTCACAACAAAAATGTTTTGTTTTGTAGCTTGGTTAGGCTCCAATGGAGATCAAATCAAACATCAAAATTTTACCACAAATTTTCTCTACTGGACATCGCAAACTTTTGATAACTATTTTAATCAATAATAGGTAGGCTTATTAGGCAGTAGTATACTTTTCCACGTAGCTCACTCCCACTGGACATAAAACAAATTAATTTGTGAAAAAATTAAAAAATATACCTTATTTTGACTTTCCATCAGTTGCACTCAATACTTTTCAGCATAGCAGGTCAATAAATTGTCCGCGATAATGTTTTATTGTCAATAGAAACATTCAAGGTGATGAGGTGATCTATTGTAAACAAATTGGTTTTATCTTTTACATTTGTTTAAATAATACCAGACTGACACGTCAGTCTCACGCCTACTAATTTTCACTACTTATATATTTGATATTAATTACATAATTAGCTGGTATATATTTTATGGATATTATTATTTATTTATGTACACTCAAATACAAACATAGGAAACTTAAAATTAGGATATTTAGTACAAGGGTGCTACATATTTCTATAGAAATTTCTTCCAGCAGACCCGCAATTATTATCATCTTTTGTTTGGCCCTCTCATTAGAATTTTGGGATAACATTGATTTATTGTGGAGTAAGCACAAAAATTTTAATGTTTATCTGACTAGTCAGATCACAAAGTGCTGGTATTTCGTGATCTAACTTTGACTATCGGATCATGGCATGATCAATCTAAAACTACCAGCATATATTGTATTGATTGTATGTCCTCGTTATCTAATTGAGTTTCACATAATAGCAGTGCATTAATACCGTGATTAATACAAAGCTGATTATATTCAACATATCGGAAGTTTCGCAATTATCATAATCTTATTGATTTCAGTTCCCATTTTTTTTATTACATTTAAATTAGGATCCAATTATTCATGTAGGGAATTATCTAGTTTTAGAACTCCATCTAGTACTGAAGAATTTTATATTGCAAAACTTCTACAGTCATTTTGTTGCATGAAATCTTCAGGAAACCTTACTCATCAAATAAGTGTTAATTTACTATCCTAAAAGTTGTACCAAACTTTGCTGAGTACTTCACTAGCACCATTTTGTGTATGGTCGACATTGTCATCATCAACTCTTTGAGTGGATATATGACTGTCATGTAACAGAGGAATTTTAATGCTGTCCACTCTTTTTAATGATTGAATTTCTTTTGTCCCAAAGGTCCACGTAATCTTCAGCTACAAAGGCAAGAACCATCTGATCAAGAAGGACATCCGTTGCAAGGATGACGTTTACACCCACTTGTACACATTGATCGTTAAGCCCGACAACACCTATGAAGTGCTTATCGACAATGAGAAGGTGGAGTCTGGAGAGCTGGAGGCTGACTGGGACTTCCTCCCACCTAAGAAGATCAAGGTAAGACATGAATAAGAATGGAATTTGAGATTTATTTTTGAGAAAATTGATTTGGTTTGAAAATTGGACACATATATTTGCTATCTCGGTAAGTGTAGGTTTTGAGCCAAGAAATTCTCTTTCATTCAGTCCTTATATTTTCCGTGTTGAAATATATCAAGTTAACAAATAAAATTCTCTTTTCTCAGGATCCCGAAGCCAAGAAGCCTGAAGACTGGGACGACCGCCCCACCATCCCCGACCCTGAAGACAAGAAACCCGAGGACTGGGACAAGCCCGAACACATTCCAGACCCTGATGCCACCAAGCCTGAAGACTGGGATGATGAGATGGACGGCGAGTGGGAACCTCCAATGATTGACAACCCCGACTACAAGGGTGTCTGGGCTCCTAAACAGGTATATTTTTAGTCTATCTACATTTGCAAATTTCCTTTTTTATAAGCTGTTTTCCTTGTTTTCGCTCCTAGCACGAATTTAGCATGTGAGAACAAAAACTGGGCATCTTTTGTTTTCTGGATAGTTGGTGTAGTACTAGAGGCAGACCAGAGAAAATGGCCCGACAATCTCAACAGCTTTTTGGAAGAGTGGCCAGATGTTGACTTGGATAAATACGAGTGGAGAAAGAGGGAGAAGGCCTTTGCCTAGTAGCGATTACAATACAGGAAGATTTTAAAAAATGGCTAATAATTCTGGCTGCTATCTGGTGGTAGATAAAAAAAACGTGTCTGAAGCTGAAGGTCGAGAAGCGGTTCTGAAAAACTGCAGGATTGATTAATAAATAATATAATGCCATATTCTATGTTTGCATCTCTTGTGTACATGTGTGAAATAACATGCATAGACGTTTGCCATAGGGTAGACATAACAAACTCAAGAACGACATTTTCTCCTTTGTTTGTTTCTCCTTTTATAATGTACTTTACAACCGCACAGTGTAGATAATGTCTAAACTATCTGTAACTCACGCAAATGCACACATTTCTAAGGACATGTTTACTAAATATCACACTCATTTTGATATGAGAAAATGCTTGTAATGTTTTATAAACAGGGGCTATGATTGCATCACCAATCATGTTTCTTTAGAGTTTAGGGTCTGCTATAATACCCGGCAAATAAGTTTTCCATAAAGTTATTTTAATTGGAAATTCAATACCTAATCAAATTAGCAATTATTAGTTCAGTTCAATGAGTTCGTAAAACATTGTCAAGCATGATATTGCTTTCTATTTTCATAATAGACAAGTTTCACTTTCTGATAATGCTGTTATTCGATACAAAAAAAGCCGGAAATAGCGATGTGGATGACGTCACATGATAGTGTAATGTGATGATTCTTCTATACTGCGGCCGCTGAGGGAATGCATTACTTACATCTGTCAAATACTAGTACATATTTTCAGGTCTTTAACTCTAATGTCAAATGCTGCTTCTACTATAAGTTTTTGCAAACGAATTTAATTGTTGTAATTTTTTATTATTTATTGTGATAAAAACGATTTACACCAGTTACAATTATCACACATCACAATTTTTAAAGTAAACAGATGCAGAATATGGCACATAATTGAATAAGTTACATAAAATTAAAATTATGAATATTTAAGAATTATACACATCATAATAACAAAATAACAAAGCTGAGTATGAAAATTCTTACAATCAACCAGGGTTCTTAACATATTTTTTTACAAAATCCCAAATTTGTTACTACAGACTTACTCCCGAATACTCAAATGTACTCAATTTTGAGAGCTGCTCAAGTATCATGCTGTTGCGCTGAACGTCAGCGATATGACAGTGTCAAAAACTTATAGTAGAGATATGGAGATGGGTTTTCAGTACAAAGAAAGAACGGAAATGATAGTCATCGTATGGACAACGTCACAAGATGACAAAGTGTGAAGTGCTGAATCAGAGTAAGCGGCGCTAGTTTGTTGACCCATGTAATACAGTTACACTGGCTGGCGGATGTCAATGACATGTTATGGTTAGCGTCTAGCTGTTATCAATATGGGAAAACAAGTTTATTGACGTCTAGTGTTAAATAGTAAAGAGTTATAGTTTATTGTACTTGAATTATGGCGCTAGAGCTAGGCAAATAGCTCGATATCTTAGTCTTAGCCCGGCATGGCACGTCATTAGGGCTCGTAACGATTATGCGTGTCAAGATATGACGTGCCGGCCTAACTTTAATTGGTTGCCACTTGTGACATTTAATCTTTAGCTTTTCCGTGCTTTAGAAAACACGTTCAGATGACAAAGAGGTCTAGACATTCAAGCAGTACCTCCAAATGTAGGACTATGTTTAAGGCGTACCCTGGGCTCTGCTGGTACTTGACGAAAATAAAAATATCTTTAAGCATTTTTAAAAAAAAAATTTTTTATTACATGACAGTATAATATGCATTTGTTAAAGGAAGACATGAAAAATACGATGACGTCATATATTTTTGATTTATTCCATAGATAAATACAACTTCTTTTTCTATACTTTCAGATCGACAACCCAGCTTACAAAGGCGCCTGGGTCCACCCAGAAATTGACAACCCAGAATACACATCCGACGCCAACCTTTACAAACGGGACGAGCTCTGCGCAGTCGGCCTCGACTTGTGGCAGGTCAAGTCCGGAACCATCTTTGACAACTTCCTGTTCACGGATGACGTTGAGGTTGCCAAAGAAAGGGGAGAAGCGCTTAAGAAGACTCTGGAGGGCGAGAAGAAGATGAAGAATGAACAGGATGAAGCGGAGAGGGAGAAGGAGAAAGTTGAGAAGCCGTTGGATGATGATGATGATGAGGATCTTGATGATGAACCAGAACCTCTGCCTGCGGTGAGTTAAGAACTTAATTTTTAATGGGTTTACTTACACATTTGACGGTGCAGTAGTACCACGTTTTATGATGCATCAACCATTTTCGATGGCGCGTCCGACCGTCGGCTCGATCTGAATGAAAACATCAATGAAATACCGAACTATTTGCGTAAGATTTAAATTCCAAAAAACAATAGAACTCTTGCTGTCTTGCTCTTCTTAGCGCTCATCAAGGCGCATATGAATCAACCAATAGTGGATGGGTTTTTATGGAGCGCTACGATTGGCAGAACTATTTTCGCGACATTCAAACATTATATTACTACATTAGTAAATCGGTGTACTTATTATAGTGTTATTACAGTACCCAGTTATTTCACTGCTTCTCCCACTCTTGTGTGCGGTGGCGGTTAAAATAGATGCTTTGTAGCTCGTAATAGAGATGATTTCTGGGTATTTAAAAAAGATAAAACTAGATATCTCTAAAAAATCTAACTAAGCATAGGACAGTTTAAATATTATTTCGATATTAAATATTACAAGGTCTGAAACAATAAAAATTTAATCAAACATTTAATGTTTAAATTTCGCCGTAACTAAAAGAGAATTAGATGCGGTTTTGGATAATTTTCTCATGTGTTATGAATGTTTTTTTAATTGAAAAAGTACATTTTTTTGTCTTACTGCCTCTCTAGACTGAAGGTACTATTTGGTTCTCAGCAGAGATCATTGTGAAATGATAGAAATAATGGTTCTTAAGTAGCCATTTTAGATTTGTGCCCAAAATGTTATATGTATAATCAATAAAAAAAATCGAGATTTAAAGCTGGTTAATGGCAAGTTTCCACGAGCGAGAGAAACACAGAGATAACATCGCCACGTTCTAAATACGTGGCAAGGCGATAATATCGCCGTGATTCTCACTCGTGTCGGCCCCCAACAGCAAAAATCTAGTTTAAAAAACAGTATTTGAATTCTCTAATAATTTATATTCTTTTGTTTACAGGAAGAACACGACGAGCTGTAAACTCCATGACTGTGTGTGTGAAAAGACAATATGGTACCGACGTGGTACAAGAGTGCGCGGTGCGTGCGGGTAGTTAGCCATCGGATAAATTAAGTTTGTGCGTTACTGTGTTCAATTCCAATCTACCTTATTTATGTTTTGAGGCGCAGATCCGATTCGCAAAACGTTTTCGCCGATAGAAAATATCTAAAGTATGATTGACGTGTCATTTTGACGGGAAACTTTTGCGAATCGAACTGAAACGTTTAATTTGTGAGGGTAGTCGTATTTCATGACGGACGCGAGGTGTAAAGCGTCCGCGCCGTACTGATTCTGTGTGTAAATACAAAGATCGCGCTCGGGTGTATGAATGGTTTTGAGGCACTGTGTGCCGCCGCGGGCCGGTTTACACCGCCAGGGGTCTCGCCTAACGTTTTGTACGCCGCTGGTGTTGTAAAACGGACCGCGAATTGTGTTTCTCATTTTTATGTTGTGAAATGAGTCTGATTAAAATTAATATATAATTTTATTGATGTTTTTTATTACTGTCTCAACACAAACGGTATATGCCTCTGTCAGTGGCCACTCGGGAAGATCTTGTAATTTTACTGAGTAAGATCCATTGTCACCGTTAGTTACGTTCCCTTGGCCATGGGCTCCCATTCCTTTATTTTTATTGTAGAGATCCGCCAAACAAGTGCATATCGAAGAAGGGTTCGTCAAAATAGTTCTCTTCTAAGGGGTGTGTTGTCGAAGCATGTTCTGTCTGATTAGTGTTCCTCGAACAACCAGTTGGTCGGAGTGGAAAAACAGATCCTACTGTACATGACACAAGTACAGTTATTCCAATTCGACCCAACTAAATGGAACAACGGAAAACAGCTCTACTATTTAGTCAATCGGTCGATTTAGGAAAAAATCGATCCATCACTATTTTTCCGATGGTAGTTGGTTTGATGAGGAAGAAATTGATCCATCACTTTTCATCCTTGCCTTGCAGAACAACTTTAGTTGGTCCGCAAAAAATCGTATTTTAACAATACACATTTTTTTAAGGTGGTTCATTTTTACTAAATTATAGTTACACCAATTCATTGTAGATATAGCAAGAAAAAGAAAGTGTCATTTTAAATTTCAGTTAATTATTAAGACGAGTCTGTATTTCGGAAAACATAAGTTCGACTACCTATTTATTTATTTATTTCTATAACATACACTAACATATACAATAACTTAAAAAAAAAATAAAAACTAAAGACTTAAATAAAAATAAAAGAAAAACAAAAATACTTACCTAAAATCATAGAAAAGGTCCATGTGGCAATGTTCCGAAGATGCTGGCAGCATTTCCTCGTTGGATTGCCAAACTTATTCGTTGGCCGAGGAAAGCGCCAGCTCTTCGGTCTCCCGTCGCATCAATAAGCCTCTTCGAAATATCTTTGAAGAGGCCCATTGCTGCGGGGCCCCACGGACCCAGAGTCTCGACACCGAATGGCATAAAAATGTATTCGGCGCCGAGACCGCTATATTTATTAATTTTACTTTTTTCCGCCGCTTCTGCGGCCGCTGCTGCCCTAACACAGGTTCCTTGGAGATGAGAAGGAGCTAGTGTGTCCACACATGTGGCATCCCACACCAGCACCCTGCCCATACTCCAAGGAATCAAAGACATCCCATCCAGCCTCTTGCCGTCGGTTCTTGATATGCCTGTTGGTTCTAAAATTGCTGGTACATTGGCCGAGGCAAGAGACCGGCGAAGGATGTCATTCAAAGCAGCGTGCCTTGAGAAGCGGCCGGCACTTTTCTGGCAAGATAGCCCGTGATGCCCCAGACGGTCGACAGTACTGCCACATGGACACTGATGAGGGGCACAGACCGGGACCCCTAGCCGAAGGCAAATAGCTGCCCTAAACGTCGGGGGATCTAAGAATGTACCAGTGCTTGCTGACGGGTGTGCTTGTACCTATTACTCTGACAGAACATATATAGTAGGATGTAGTTTAGAATTATTGTATGCGAATCCTCTGTGGGAAATATTAAATCTATCGGAACTAAACTACTTCTATAAATAGACGCTAAAGACAACGCGTTTGCAAATCATGGTATATAACCGTGGTATATACCTATCATGTATGTATGATTTTTAAATCCCGACCAGTAGTAAGTTTTGATCTTATAATCATAGCTAAATAATTTAATGTTACTTTTACCACAGGGATTTTGGTAAACGCAAATATTTTTAAAACCTTTGTTGTCTTAGCCACCCCCATCTCGACACTCTTTAATAAAAAACTTTGACCGAAAATAGTCTTTTGTGGATGTATTAAGGTACTGTTTTGTATGATTTCCGATCTTATGGGGCTGTGAAAAGACGGTTCCCTTAATGCCGGGTGATAACACAAAATGTCAACATTTGTAGGGATTCGACCCTAATTCACCTCAGCGATCCGGTGACGAAGGATGCCTTCACGTCTTTAGTATGATCATATGATGGGTCGATCGAAATTAAAGGTATTGAAAGAGATGCTATTTATATACACAAGCTTTGCAGTATGGCTTTGCCTAAGGTCTCAAGTTTTTTCTCCCTTTATGAGGTAGATCCGGCATTATTTTTATTTCCGGTACGCCCCTGTCTATCGTCAACCCTCTTTAAGAATGCATTTGTTGGTAGTTGGTCAGCTCCAGTCGGACCGAGGCATAACTCACAAGTGGTGTCTTCCATTTTCTTATCACCACTCGTGGCGACCAATCCAAGTCAGAGCCCCTAGTATGAGTTTTTCTTAACGCAGACGCTAGTGACTGCGTTAGCGATTTAGTATGGCAAACCTGTACAGCGCCTCTGGCGGATAGTAAGGCAACTAAGAAATTCCATACAAAATCCTAACGCTAAAATCTCATACTAGGGGCACAGGCCGTTCTACAAACAAGCATGCCCCGCTAGGATTTTGATCGCCTCAAAATAGAATTTCTTAACGTCCTTTCTATTGCGTCAGTAGATATCAAATCAAAGACAAAATTCCACCCAAACCTGCTTAAATATTTTATTCTCGCGTTGGCCTGCTCTAAAATTCACCTTTATTTCTCCAAGCGAATCGTTATTTGTCGCAAGGCGCCAAGACGCATATTTAACTATATTGCCTGCTGGGATTGTATTGTATATGCGTCTATAGGGATGAACGAATGAAACACCGAAAGTATAGAAAAAAAATATACAATTTGCACACTTTTTTTCAGTTTAAATTTATTTACTTATTTACAATTAATTCAATAAAAAACTTAATATACCTACTTACCTTATAATTAAACAAAGTTTGAAAAATGTAAAACATTTTAATCATATTTTTTTTGCGTCTGCCAAAAAGCAAATAAAAATAGTAAGTAATTACTTTATTTTTCGTCGTATTGGATTGTTTATTAGACGTAGGCAAGAAAGCAATTAACTAACAAACCCTTATAATTTTTTTACTTTACACAAGAACATAAATAATGAGCTAAAATTCTTTACAGTCCTCCTCGTTTAATGCTCTAATTTAATGCTCGGTAGTCTGAAACGTTATGAATAAAAAAGTAACAAACATTGAAGAAGTTCTTGTCTGAAAGAAGACATTAGGGTTTTATGCCCTTCGGGGCACGAGGGGAGTCGGGATCGATTTAGCAATAAGATACACTTACTATTGATTGATTGGGGTCCGGTCCAGTCCCTTTTACTATTATTTATTGCTAATCTAGTATCCATTCTGTGCTATTTCATATTCTTCCATATACATACATACATACATAATGTCCTATTATCACGTCTTTATCCCATGCGGGGTAGACAGAGCCTAGGGTTATAAGACCTTAGGCCACGTTTAGCAAGATGGTAGTTGAAACAGGAAATCAATAGTGATGGGTTGCTAGCCGCATCGCCCAAGTCATGATTCACCATCCACCGCTGACGCACTATCACCATTCGCCGCTTCTCTCAGTCGACTTTTACGGCTAGCGCGGGAAGAGAAGAATTCTCCTGATTACATGAGACCTACAGGTAAAAGGATCTATACTTGCTTTATTTATTGCAAAGTTCCTGTCTTACTATAAAAACAGGACTAACTTGGTTACTTGGTTTAAACTAATAGATCCACTCACACCCAAATCAAGTTAATATTGACATGTGAGATAGTGATATTACTAGATATTAACTTGATTTGGGCGGATAATAGTCTAAGCTTTAACAAAGTTAGACCTGTTTTTATAGTAAGAAGGTTCATAATAACGTACTACATAAGTGAGTTGGTCACACCTTTTGTTTTTATATTCTGATTACTTATATCAGACGTGTAACAGACACAGTACCCCATAGTAGGAGATTTTATAAAAGCAGAAGCTAGCGATTTTGTATGACAAACTTGTACAGTGCCCCTGACGGAGTAAGGCAACTAAGAAATTCCATACAAAATCCTAAAGCAGTCGCTACCGTATGCGTTTAAAAAATCTCATACTAGGGGTACATACTGGTGAGTGAGACCTTTTATTTTTATTTATATTCTGACCTTAAAAGGCGTGTAACATGCCATGTCTGCTAAGCCTCTTTTTTTGGGTATATTAGCTCTACATAAAAATAATAATAATAATATTAAACCAATACAACTAAATACTTAACAACAAATATAGATACTTAATCACTAATTAAATCTTAAAAGAAACAAACAAAAACTTATAAACTAAAGATAATCTAAATTTGGTCCTCTACCTATGATATAGGCGATGCGGCTAGCAACCCATCGCTATTGATTTCCTGTTTTAACAATTATCATGCTAAACGTGGCCTAAGGTCTTATGGCTCTAGGCCCTGTCTACCCCGTATGGGATAAAGACGTGATTATATGTATGTATCTACATAAGATCTAGTGTACTTTTATCTTCCCACAATATCTGGAAAACGCGCTCGAATGATAATGAAGACTTATGCATGATGCATCCGTCGATATACACTCCTATTAGGTCTCGATGTGCGGAGGGTTAACAAATACATACAATAAAATAAATTAACTAATTTACTAGGTGATAAACGATAGTGAACAACTGCTGGGAGAATGTTCCTCACGAGCGACAAGCAAGACCGCTGCAACTAGGGTTACCAGATTCAAAAATTAAAACTCCGGAGAAATGTCTAAATTTATAGAAAAATCCCGAGGTTTCCTTGAAAATGGAATGTAGAGTCGGTGTTAGATATAAAAGTGACCGGTTATCGTAATAGTTCGTTTTACTGCCCCCAAATGTACATAAGGTTTTGTATATTCTTCAGTGTTTGTGTGCAAAAAAGGAAATTTATTAAATCAAACCTTAGGTTTGCTTATTACCGGTTACCTGCCAACCGTCATCCCTCTTGGGAATGACATTGCTGGTGTAATACGCCACCAATCACCAGTTTAATCCGTAACAAAGCCATTGAGGCTGTACATTGAAAGAAAATAAGTAGCTTTAAATCTGGAAATCACACTGGTTAATTTTTTTATCGAGTGATAGTGGCCATCACTGGAGTTCGATTTTTCAAAAGTCTAAAGATGATATCTTTCTTGTTTTAGGTGATTTATTATTAAAAATTCTAAAAGTCATGAGCTTTTCTAAAATCTGTTGCAATCCTGATAACAACCTTAAAATCCTGAAATCACAGGACAAATCCTGAAATATGGTAGCTCTAGCTGCAACCAGCATGCAGCCGAAACTCGTGTCACCGGCCGAGCGCCTGTACCGAGATACAGTTTCGTAGAGTGAGGAAGGGAGAGGTATGAAAGGTTATAATTGGATGTCGTACATTGCTGCCTAAGTTGCTTGGCGTGTGCTTGAGTTATTTACAGTGCAATCAAAAAAGTTAAACATCTTTGAAGTGATTAAAAAAATTGTCACCATAAAACTGTGACCGTTTAATAAAACTTAAACGAGTAAGAATCATGTCTTTCCAAAAAGAGTAGTTAAGCACAGTTTTATGGTAGGTGTTTGAAGTGTTATGTGTACCTACTATATTTAGCAACGCGCTCGTGATACCCCTGCTGTTACAGGCGTCCAAAGCGCAGTAACCATACCTATTCCATTGGGTTTGCTGTATGCCTGTAGATATATTAAGCAGTAAGCAATTGTAGATATATTTTAGCGAATTCGGTCTTTGCTTACTATGGTTTTGTAGAAAGCACTTAAAATTTTTGGTTATTTTAGACTTCAGCTAATCTTGAAAAATTCAAGTATTTACCTCCTCTACCTACCTATTTGCTACATTTATCTTATAAGCTACCTTTATAAGTACTAAAAAAGTGTGTCGGCATCTCATAAATGCAGCAAAGTCCCCTTCAAAACGCAATAAAAGGCCAGCAATGTACATCAAACGTAAGTTATTTCCACCAGACACCCACCTTGGTACGCAAGCGCTAAGCCCCGCCAACACTCCGAGAGGGCGAACCTCAGTCCTCTTTCAACCTCCGAGTCGAAAGTACGTTTTTCCGCCAAAAGTGTCGATATACAGTTGAATTTTTTTTATAACAAAAAAACCGTGCTGTGTTTATATCTTTCGTCAAATCCCACCTTTGGATTATATTTTCAGTAAGTACTTTCTATTTTTAAATTAGTTTTTGTAGTTTGAAGGTTCTATTGGAAAGGTAAATGAAGCCGGGCTCGCAACTAGTGTTGTTTTGTTGCACATTGTTGTAGATCGGCGGAGATTGTGCCTAGTGCAGGAAATAGCGTTTTTTAATTGAATAATTTCAACATCGGCTTCTGATGTCATCTGTCAACGTGAGTATGGCTTTGGCAGTTATTTTTTCCTATACGTTTTTTTGTACAATCATAAAAAGGAAAAAAAAACAAATAATTTCTTTTCAACTAAAAACAAAGCACTTAACGAGTGACTTAAATTGCATTATCAATGGACCCTGTAATTATATCCATGTCAAAAATTCTAAAGTTAGATGAATGTATAGTTTTTTTGTAAATTTTGAATATGTCCATTAATATAAATAGTAAGCGTAATATAAAATTATATACCTATTGCTAAACAATTATAATGATTGTTGTGCTTGATAATGTGTATTTTGCACAATAAATACTACCTTCCCTAATACCATTAAAAAAATGTACACAGAAAACAATTTATCTTCATTATAAAACCGACAACAGACAGACGAAAATACACAAAAATATTTAATGACACGAATCTCATAAAAGCATTAAACACAGGGTGCCTTATCGGAAGATAAACAGCTGAGGTTGTTAATTGAAGGGGGATGGTCACGTAAACACGGGCTGATGCGGGGTGTATTGACTTGAATAATACCCCTAATTTAAAAAGGTCATTAAATAGAATGGTTTATTTACATTTAGCCAGTCAACAGACCTTTGTACAAGTAAGCTTTATTGCAAACTGCATGACGTGGTCCAGTAGTTAAGGCGTTTGAAAAGTAGGAGGTAGTGGTTCTATTCACCCGAAAAGCATAATTTATTTACTTAGTTAGTTCCAAATCGGTTAGGTTAGGAGAGGAGAGAAATGTGAGTATGACTTTTTTAGTGGGAAATAACTAGAAAATTATACTTTTCCCTTTTTAACTTCCTACGCAAAAAGAGGGGGTGTTATAAGTTTGACGTGAATGCACTGACAAGCTACACAATACTTATAGTACACAATATTATACTTTTCAATAGATTCCATGTATTTCTCAAATTTGTTGCATAGTTTCTATATCAGCTAGATGTCTTTGTAAATTTTCAATAATTTGTATTACATAGTTACTTAGCTATGTACATAGGTATGTTTATACCTAACTATTGCAAAATTACAACTGTCTTTTTCGAAGCAACGATTAAACGTGAAAAAACAGGATTTTGGGTTTATAGTACTATAAACAATTTATAAAGTTGTTATAGTAACAATCAAGGATTGGTGTCCGCAATGAAAGAGTTTAAGTTTCACGTGATTCGTACAGATGTTGACGTCAAGCAGGCGACTGATGTTTTAAGTAGTAAGAGTAAAAATAACTAAGACATTGCGTTTTAACTAAGTCTCGGCTCTAAAGCCTGCTTGGAATTAAGATAATTTAGAAAGTACCGAATATTACCTGAATGTTCCCGAAAGAACAGTTATACTTACTTGGATACTTAATTATAATTTTTATTATACTTAACTACGATCGTTTTAACTACGATTTTAAGAAGAACTGATTGCTTCTCTTTCTAATATTTTTTTATTGATTGAGGTTTTTATCGTTATCGATAAAAACCTCAACCCTATCATAGTGTGTAGAGTATCATAGTACTTACCACGGGTGATCGGTACAGGCTCTATATTTATTAAGGCTGTCACAATTTTCTCAATGTTAATTCTTAGAGTTCTTTAGTCTTAGTTTATACTGTGGGTCTAAAAACGCCACTTTAGCAATTCATCGAATCGAATTAATATTACGAATTCCTTAGCAATTATTTAGCAATTCCTTTTTCTTTCAATTCTTTTGATGAGGAATTGCAAAGTTTAGTTGACCATTTTACAAAAAATAGAGGAATTGCTACAGAATTGCTAAGGAATTCGTGATATGAATCGATTCGATGAATCGCTAAAGTGGCGTTTTTAGACCCCCTGTTCTGCATTTTAGTACTTAGCCAGTGATACGGTTCATTAACGACTGAATACGAAGAAAAACAGCACAATTAAATCTATATAAACAAACAATAAAATCCAAATCTGAAATCTCAAGTATAGTCGTTCGTGGGCGCGATAGGTCATAATGCCATAATTCTCCAAGGTGATCTTCTTTGGGCCTGGGCACGTGTATTGCACTGCACAATTGCAATTCTTTGTTTAACAATTAGTTCGTTGACACATACAAACGGACAGACAGACACTAGTGGTAATCGAGGGACGAGCCGCGAATAGCAATGAGGTGGAAACGAGTTGCGCTTGCGACGACGTCCGTGACTGAGGTTCTTTGTAAAATAAAGACTGAACGGGAGGGTAACATCATGAAGTCACACATGGTAGAGTAGATAAAAATCGTTCTAAAAAAAAAACTATTACTCAATAATATCCTAATTTATTTGATACAAATTATTAACTTCGGTACAATTGTATTGTTTTGTATATACAAAAGCATATAATAAAATACCTAAGATAAACTTGATAATAAGTCCTCATTGCGAGGTAGCTCTAACAGTATTCAACAGTAGGTATGGTAGGTGCAAGGCTGGACAGCTTTTACCTAGAGCACTGCCGGGGCTTGCATGCCCCGTGCAGGAAAATAACATTGCAACTAGATGGCAAGTTGTACCAACAAAATATGGGAATATTTCCTTATTGTTTGAATCTGGGTACAACTACCTATGATGGCAACAAACCCTGCCTTTCCATAACCTCATAACTGTACCTGACTTTGGAATTAAGTTCATTATTATCACTGTCAGGGCACTTTATGACCCAGAATATTATAATAGTATCTACTACTTTCAAGCCATAAAATCCATACTAATATTATAAATGCGAAAGTCTGTCTGTCTGTCACCTCTTCACGGCTAAACTGCTGGTCCGATTGTGATGAAATTTGGTAGGGATGTTGTTAACGACCTGAGGTCAAACATAGGCTACTTTTGGGCGCGATATAACCGAGCCCCACGCGGGGCGAAGTCGCGGGGAACGGCTAGTCATTAATAAATATAATACTAGTTAGTACTAACGTCAATGGGTAACAGATTCATTGGACACTTCGTTAGCTCTCTTAGTTAGCGGTTATATTTGTTAATTATAATATTTTCCCTTCTGTACTATAAATATTTTGTATCTCGCCCGTGTCAGTCATGCGGATTACTCGACTTTTTATAAATTAAAAAACTTGTTTTTAGTAATAATTACTATGCGTATATGCTCTTATGTGACCACTTTAAGAGATAGTCTTTTACACGAACTATTTATACAAATATTTTGGCGATTAGTATTTATAGAGTAAAACTAGGCATCTGGTCTTTCTTTATGCTTTCTTTTAGCTGCCTGATTATTTTATGTTGTTGTGCCTCCAGCGACAGAAAAACTTAAAATGTAATTAGGTACTTTTACTTTTTTTTGACGGAAATATCCGACGTTGAAGAAAGGCACGAAAGTATTTGTCGGAAAAATTAAACCTTGGTCAAAGGCGGCCCTACAATTTTACTGTTTATTATGCACTTGCAAAGAAATCATCTAACGGATCAATATTCATTTCACTGATACATGAAAATAAGCTAAGGTTACACAGGTGACTTACATACGCCTTTACATCACTATCACTACATAGTATAAAAAAAAGTAGCTTTCTCTGTCCCTATATCCCTTTGTATGCTTAAATCTTTATAACTACGCAACGCACAACTTCAAGAGGAAGGTTTTTGCCCATGCGACGCCGGGGCGGGTAGCTAGTAGATAATATACAAAAGTTACTGCAACTCCATAAAGTTCCGGCACGTCATCTTGTATTTCACCTAAGTATGTTCACCAAATAACTATTCGGAAGGAAAAAAACAATTCCCTCCACTTCTCTTTATCTATAAAATTCTTGTCAAGATAAGAACAGGAACAAATCGGGATAGATATAGACATTATCTTATCGTCTCTCTATTGACGGGTTACCAAGATAAAGTAAGAAACAAAATACTGTGGTAGGAAGGAATTTGACAACAGTTTCTTGATAACCATTCCTAATGGCTGGTGAATGAATAATTATCTCAGCGTTCTTCCAGTGTCAAAGCCATACAGCTTGCGATGTTATAGTTTATATCCCATATAAGTACTAATCAATTTTGTAACTAAAATAATAATGTCATGACATAGGCGATGGACATGAACCACGTCAGAGGCCGAGTGGCGGTTCCGAAGAACTCTGTCACCAGGGTGTGCATGGTAGATTGACCGTGACACCTACACGAAATGAATGAATGAAGGCATGGTTTACATTCATACACGATGACACGAATGTTGGCACCGTGGAAGATACGTCATATCGCTAGCAAGCATTGCGATATCTCTGATTTGAGGCTGATAGTGCATTGGTGCAAGCCTTCACTACGCATTGTTCCATATTTTGTAATCTAATAACCACTAATTATTGTTTTTGTGCGCTTATGAGTTTCCATTTAAATTTTTATACATTCATGACATTATTTGTACATTACTGAGCCTTTACTCTCTGTCTGACCGTATCGTATCTTGAGATTTTGATCTCTGACTGTATGTAGGTATGTCGAAATTGTAATAGATTTCATTAAGTTACGAATTCTAATATCAGTCAAGGTCTTAACCACTATGTAACCTCCAATTGCAATAAGGGGAGGAAACAAAGAAATAAAATACTAAAGAATTTTAGAAAAATAGAAATAAAAAATGTCCCTCGTTTCTTCATTTCCCTACTCAATATAAAAATAAAAATCTAAGTGCATTCTTTATCACAGAACCAATAAGTAGAACATAATAAGAACAAGCGATGCGACCAGTTTCAGACTATCTACCTTTTCCTTGTCTATGGTCTCCACGATGACTCACAATCGGCCAAGTCACAAACTCACATATCCTTTTCCCCTAGACTTATATCAGACTAAATGCTAAACGTTAACCCGCGCGTTAGAGGCCGCAGTCGTGGTGAGCGACCGGTCTTAAGCCTGTTCGACAATTGTGCATATATAAATGCATATATATATATCTATATTTACAAATGGATAAGGCGAGTTGCGACAGACTGCATGCAACTAAGAGATTTGGGGCTTATTGAGGTCGTATTGTAAATATCTAGATTAGAATTTCAGCTTATTAGGTTGCATGTTTTTTTTTGGCGTTTGATTTGTTTTGTCTGATTTCGGTGTGATTCAGAATTAAAATCAAATAAAAATAGAAGTTGCCTAAAACATTTATTGAAAAATTAACTTGAAATGGATTATCCCATAGAATTATACATTTGCCTGTTGCGCCATTTCGTACTTCTATGGCTTTTCCAAAGACAAGATATAAACGATTTGTCCACGAATCTTTGGATCAAGCAGAGATATCTATTTATTGTCTAAGTCTACTTATTTGCTACAAAGTTTTTGCATGTATCTCTCAATTTTCATATCGCAGTGTAATTTTGCAACTTTTCCTATAGTAAAAGTTTCCGCAGCCGGTTTTGTTGTGTTTGTTTGAACAACTGCGCGTGAGCAAGGCTTTGTTGTTTGCATTCAAGGTGAAGTCTTGTAGATATATCTATGTCGTGTGTGGTAAACAACAAAGGAAATCTTTAGGCTTCAAGGTCTTGATAGAAACCTGTGAAAAATCCCTTATCCCAGAAGTACATGATCTGAAGACCTGATAGAATTATCCAGAAGATGTCATACAATGAAGGTTTTATTGAATATACTTTTTTTGTGTATTAGTTATCCGGAGACTATCAGAGACACTTACTTGTACTTATGCTAGTACATAATCTAGGTATTTTTAATTTAGAGTCTTAGTGACTGGGATTATTAGGATAATCCGTCAAAATGAAACGAACTTTTGTATTCCTTCTATTGACCATTAATGTTGCCTAGAGGTGATTAGGTGATACTAGCTTCTCTTTCGGGATGAAAAATAGCCTAATCAGGATATGGTCTATTTACTTTTTTTACTAAGTTTCATCAAAATCCGCTCAATCAGCTTTTTTATCGATAAAAATACTGACTACTAATTAAGTATAGCTAAAGAATGAATCATGCGCGCACGCACTCCAAGCTGCTCGAACTGTGATTCAGGGATCGAAGACTGCTTTTTTATTTCAAACCGTTTGGACAGTCATCGGACTGCATCGTGTTTGTCATTCGGTTTTATTTCTTAAGCTGAGTAATTATAAAGTTTATTTTTGGTATATCAGTTCTGTATTTCTCTACGTAACAACGTAGAGAAATTAACTAAAGTATGGAACTGGCTTAGATAAAAAAAAAAAAAACAGAATATAAATCTTTTAGCCTGGCCTACAAAGGGCGACACAGTAGCCTAAGTAAACACAGCCAAAAGCTCGGCCGAGTAACTCATGAAGGAAAAATTAAAACATCTCGATTTAGCGTAAACCACAAAGCCAATACAGTTTCGGATTTCACCGTAAAAACGCCAAAAGCTCTAAGCTAACAAACAAACAAACAAACAACTCATTCACATTCCTTAAATAACACTGAACAGTTTCCAAAGTATTTTCAAATTTATTTTGCAATGCGTCCCTTAAAATTGACCTATTTTCGGCGAAGGGTCAACATCAACATATCATGTGTCCCCACACTCGACAAATAATTACCGAGGAACATAGGGGTGTGTGCACACTGTTGCCTGTCATGCCACGTCCTCTCTACACTTGACCCATTTCTCATGTGATTACTTCCAGTCCAATGATGTAGACCAACCATTAAGTAGGTATGGTTTATTTAACAGACTGACACAGAATATGAAAGAATTTATTGAAAGCAACATAGGCGGAAGTGATTTAAAAGTTGTTTGAAATTTCTTGTTTTTGAATTGAATACTTATTTGAATTTCATTTTCAAATTAATCAATAATATTGTGCCAATCAATCAATCAATAATATTATGCCTATTGTGCTATACAATTGTATTTTGTACAATAAAGTTTGAATAAATAAATGGATATTTTATTTCTTTAAAATGTGTACGAAAGAGAAAGTTTTCTGCTTTTTAGTGCTTTTGTATACTTATTTAGAACTTTTTTAAGGTTTTTGTTTTTGCAAGTATTTAGCAGGATTTCTCATTGACCAAAAAAATGGACAATATCTAACTAAGTTTATCCCAGCTTTACCTTATTATTTAAAATTCTGTACAATATGGCGGAAATGGGAAAATTGACAGCTTGACATTCCCGGATATTTGCCGACAGAGGGAAAGTTAACGATAAATAAATATATAATTGCAGGCTCAGTTGCACGGTAGCGGATTTATCCTAGATATCGAAGATTTTAATCAATTAGCCGTGAAGTTTCCGGCTTAGAATATATTTAATTAAGTACCAATTCATTTCCTACTGTAGAGTTTTAGGTGACTATTGGCAGTTTTCACCGACAAACGCCTAACTTACTCCTAAAGTACTCCTAAATTCGACTCCGAAGTACCTTCCCCTCTACACGAACGAGAGAAGCGACGAGTTCTAGTATAGAAATAAATAAAAATAGATCTCTTCTTCGAATCTACCTAGTTTTTTTAAAACAGATGCTAGCAATAGCAACTACGTTAGGATTTCGTTGGGATTTCTAAGATACTTTCTTAAGTTTATTTGTCTTAAAAAATCGCTACCACAGTCGCTAGCGTTTATAAAATCTCATGCATGATATACCGCACAGATAACATAGCCGTGTAGAGTGTATTTGCATTCTATAGGAGTATATGGCAGGACAAAAATAAAGATAACTAGCGGCCCGGTACGTTCTTCGTTACGTATATAAAGAAAAAAAATAAATAATAAGAACCGCTCTACCGATTTTGTGCAAACTTCACATAAACCGTCTACTAAGTAGTAGTGATGATGATTGATGATGATTAGGGTTCTTTCTTCTCATAAGGGAGATACAGGTCTCAATTCCTTAGTAAGTTTAAGGTAGATATTTTCTTTTAGGTTTGACGTAAAGAAGCTTGTCGGTAAATAATAGATAACTATCAGTAAGTATAATTAATCAGGAGCTATTTAATGTCGCAAGTTACCTACTAAGTAGTCAACAAGCAGTTATGAAAAGGTCATGCATATTTCTGTAACAATATAAATAGCCTTATATAAATATAACATACTCATATAAGTACTCATATGACAATGTATTTATGAGATTAATGTATGTCATGTTATAGAGGTCGATAGGCTTCCAAGTATGGTGAACAGAAATCAACTGCAATTTTTCCAAATAAACTAATATCGAAATACGATTTTGTTTTCACTCTCCATACTAAACTAGATTTAATGATGATTCTTAATTTGCATGCGGTCAAAAGAGTTTTTTCAGTTGTTCAGTATGATAATCTGAATCTGCCCTTAAAATATTTTGTAGCGTTAAGACCCGAGGTGACCCATGGGCCGCAACGCCAACAATTATAAAATGTCGTGGTAGGGGTGCCGTAGGTCGGACGCAAGTCTGTAAAATTTGGAAAGCCAAAAAAAATAAAATGTCACAACAAGCCGAAAATGTGACTATGGCGACTAAGACCTTTTTGAATTTTGAATGATCAGTTAATAGCCGTCTCCATGGCAATGAATCACTGTCATGAGACGGCTTCTAAGTAAAATGCACGAAGGAAGAAATTTTATTGCCAAGGATGGCTCACAAAAAATAATTATGCACAATATACAGAAATAAAAAATAAAACGAAAACTAAACAAAACAAAACGTTCACAAAATCAACACACAGCCGCTGTCACTGGGCACGGAGAGTCCACCGCTTCGCCGCTCCAGTAGACGATCAGCGCGTTGTCCTCACACCAGCAGACACGAGCTCCGCAACTAATCCTCCATAACGCCAAGCCACGCCACACCAATGCGACACTCGTCTTGCGTCTCCACTTCAGCACCACAACACTTCGAACAATGAGGCGACGATATGAGGCCACGCCGAACAGGAAGGCCCCGGAGCTTTGAAGGCAGCTGCCACCAGGAATTCAAACCAACAGGCCGCGACAGGCGCCTTGCCTTAGGGCCGGGACACATAAACACGTTACGGCGTCGTGTCGTACCACGATGCGGCGTCGTTTCACGATGCGACGTCGCGTCGTGGGAATCTACGACGAGCATCGTAAAAAACTACGTCGCGACATCGTAACGTGGCACGATACACGGCACGACGCCGTCGATACGATGCATGGTGAATTGTCGCAGTTAATTTCGAGAAATGGACCGCACTAGACGTGTCCTGCTTCTACTGTTGTTAAGAAGACGGATAAAGAAAAGACAGAAACTCAGAAGATACTGGATCCACCCATTTCTTTTAATCATGAATAACGGGAGCCACTTCATAAAGAAGTACAATGCCTTGAAAATAGATCACAACAAGTTTTTTAGTTTCTTTAGAATGAGTGTATCAAGTTTCGAAGAGTTACTTGATCGGATAACGCCACATATAGCAGGAAAATATGGCAGAGGCAGACCACCTCTTGAACCTCTCGAGATGCTGGGATTAACTGTAAGGTAAAAGAAACAACTTTTTCGTAACATTTTTTTAATTTCACAAATCAACGACACTAGTAACAACAATTTTTGAAAAATTAAGTTGCTAACAGAATAAGCTTCATTTTAAATTTACCCTTTGGTTTCGTTATACCGATTATCACTACGAGCTTTGAAGGAGTCGCCGTATTGGTCCCCATAAATTATTATTAATTAATCATTTTTTATAAAGGAAACAATAAAATATAGAATTATTAACTTTTTTTTTAAATAAACATTACACCTTTAGATTACTTTTTTAAGAAAAGTCGTAAAGTGATAGGGGTGACGCTGGTTCACGTGATGTACTCGAATGATCATCAAATTCGCTCTCCTCGCTTCGGCCATGCGTGGCAGCTGGTGGTGGTGTTGCTTCTTGGGTAGACTGTGACGAACTACCGGTTGTTTGGTAACCGCCTTGGTACGCACTTTGCCATGAACTTTGGGGTCTTTGTGTTTCATAGTTACCCTGGTACGAAGATGGATAGTTGCTCTGTAGATAATATTGATGTGATGATTCGTGTAGATCCGTTAAAACTTGTAAGACCCGACTTTGAAAAATTAATGTTTGATGATCACTTAGTTTATTCAAAGATGGCAATATCGCTTTAAAAAAAGATAAATGTCTGTTTTCGGGCTCTTCTAATTTTGACATAATCTCTTCTTCAAATGTATCGATAATTCTCTTTTTTCGTGCTGGAAAGGCACGTGACGGACTTTTAAATTTTCTTTTTGGACTCTCCTTTTGTGTGTTCTGATAGTTTGTTTCTTCAGCCATTATGCTACTATCGGTTTCATTTTGATCATTTCTATTTAAAAAAAGGAGCTGTTTATATAAATGATATTCCTTAAGTTTTTTAGCGCCTGCTCCAGATTTCTTTATTTCTTTAAGTTTTTTTACGTACTTGGTATAGTTATCTTTAATACCAGTCCATTTCTTTACCACAGCATTACCTGAAACAATAGTATTTACGATGTCACGTTAGGAACATTATCAGTTGTCGGACTGTTTGGTAGTCGGTTTTGTGATGTGATACTGGCGTATACACACGCACACATACATACATACACGCGCGTACGCACCCACAAACGCACACACACATACACTTTTAATTATTTCATTTATTTATTTTCCTATTTTATTTCAGGTTTTTGGCTTCAGGAAACACCTTTCAAGACATGCATTTAAACTACTATCGTGGAAAGTCTACTATTGCTAAAACTGTAAAAATAGTCTGTGGCGCTATATGGAAGCATCTTTTGATCGAAAATATACCGAAAATAACTACTGAGCGACTAACAAAAATTGCTGAAAACTTTGACAACAGCAGCAACTTTCCTAATTGCATAGGCGCACTTGACGGGAAACATATTCGTATTTGGAGTCCCAAACATGGCGGATCCCTTTTTTATAACTACAAAAATTATCATTCTGTATTGTTGTTGGCTTTGGTAGATTCTAAATACAGATTTATATATGTTGATATTGGAGCATATGGCAAGGAATGTGACTCAACCGTTTACAATAATTCAAAATTGAATGAATTACTGTTAAAAGGACAACTTCCTTTACCAACGCCAAAGCCTTTACCAGGCTCCCAAACACCTTGTCCTTTTGTTTTTGTTGCAGACGAAGGCTTACCATTGACAAATAATATAATGCGCCCATACCCAGGAAAACATTTGACGATACAACAAAGAGTTTTTAATTACCGTTTGAGTCGAGCAAGAAGATATGTAGAATGTGCGTTCGGTATGCTGGCTAACAAGTGGAGGGTATTTCATCGACCATTAAATGTTTCTTTAAATTTTTGCACAAATATTATAAAAGCAAGCTGTGTTTTACATAATTTCATTCTAAACCGTGAAGGAGCTCAAACATTAGAAGACATGATAATTGATGATTCGTTTATTGAACTACAACAGTCAACGCAGGAGGGTAGAACAAGAGCTACCGACACAAGAAATAAATTTTGTGATTACTTTAACAGTGACGTGGGAGCTCTAAGTTGGCAACTAAATAAAATATAGGATATTACTTACCAAATTTAGTTTTTTCTTGATTATTTAATTCTTGAAAACCAGGAAATAAATTTTCGCACACCTCTGTCCATGCTGTTGTTTTTATATTTTTATTCTTATATTCTTCTGATGTTTTGTCCCATAGTACGGGACGCTGCTCGACTAGCGTTATTAAATGATCGACCTCAATAGCGTTAGCGTCCGTCATCTTTGAATTTTGAATAACAACTGACAGGAACGCATCGTGAGTTTCTACGACGCGACGTCGTGCCGTGTATCGTGGCACTTTACGATGTCGCGACGTAGTTTTTTACGATGCTCGTCGTAGATTCCCACGACGCGACGTCGCATCGTGAAACGACGCCGCATCGTGGTACGACACGACGCCGTAACGTGTTTATGTGTCCCGGCCCTTAATCTTCAGATTCACACTTTTTTTAGCCGGACCAAAAAGAAAATAAATTGACAAAGAATGTGTTCGACTGTAACACCAATTTATTGTTAATTAAAGAAATACACAACACAAGAAAAATAAATAATAAAGATATGTCTTTTCAACTTCTGTTTTAAAACCAATCTGCCAGAAAAACATCCGAAATAGTTTTGTGTCACAAACAAATTTTGAATTTTGAATTTTGTCATTTTTCCTTACAAGCTAGTAACTTAACAATACCATAAACAAAAAAATAAATAATCATAAATCTGTGGCAAGCGCCACAATATCCCCTTTGTAACACAAAAAAGAGAAAATAAAATGATGAAATAAAATGACAATGAATGAACCACTCTAGTGGAAATGAACCCATGGAAATTTAGAAAAGGTTACCCTTATCCAAAAACCCGTGAGCGCAAATCCCTAGACATTTAATGAAGATGGACCTTTGTTCCCGTTGAGATACACCATTTTGTGTTACACTGTAACCCATTGGGAAAAAAAATACCGATTAGTTACACTGTAACTCAATGCCACATTTTTTTATCCCTTTGAGTGACAATGTAACTCAACAGTACTCTGTGTTCCCGTTAACACCTTCTTGGGTAAAATCATTGTTCAAATACATCTTGATTAATCAAGATTAATTTAATAGAACGATTATCTCACTAAAACAAGTATCTCTTAAATCAACACATGAATCTTAAAATAAACACAACAAATATATTACACATAAAACCATAAAAACTAAAACTTTACGACGTCCTTGGCATGAAAATTTCCTCGCCTGCCAGTGGTCACATCTTCTAGGACAAATACATTTTGCCCTAGAAGTTGGACCACCTTGCACTTTACATAGCGAGGTGCCAATTTTGAACTAAAATGGTCACTTGCGACCGACCTTGAAAAGTTTCTCCTCCAGACAATGTCGTTTATTTGTAAAGTAATGTCTCGCCTGTTACAATTATGATACCTTGCGTTCCTAGAAAACGCCAAGGCTAGGCTATCTGAAACCTTCGTAAAAATTTCATTTAAAGTTGATAAATTACGGGCTAAAACTTCTCTAGGTGCAACATCATCAGGGGAAATATTAAAAAACTTATGTTCTCTTGGATCAATGACCAATTCACGACCAAACATAAGAAAATTTGGGGAATACCCAGTGGCTAAATTAAATGACGAATTTAAATATAACTGTATCTGAGGTAACATCGTAGGCCAAGCAGTTTGATGGTCGTGAACTAAAATTGATAGGCACGTGACCACTGTCTGGTTGTAACGCTCTACGGTATTTACCTGCGGAGTGTAATAAGGTGTAAAATGTGTTTTCGGGACCGCATAAGAGCTCAAAAAATCACGAAAGTGATTACTCCTAAAAATAGTCGCATTATCACACAAGATGACAACAGGAACACCAAATTTGAGAAAAATGTCTTTTTCTAGTAATCTTGTAATCACGTGAGCACGTGGATTACCAATAGGAAATAACCAACAATATTTGGTAAATACATCCACAACGCTTAGGATATGTTTATATCCACAAGATGCTGTCGGAAACGGACCAATTAAATCTAACGAAAGCATTTGCATAGGAAAATTAACGGGTTTAGGTGTGGAGATAATTCCAGCGGGTTGAAGATTAGACCATTTAAAAGCCTTACATGTCTCACAATTATCTAATTGTGAAACGATATCCCTATACATATTGGGCCAAAAGTAAATAACCCTAAGCTTCGCATAGGTCTTAGCAACGCCTGGATGAATCGAACCAAACGAGTCATGTGCTTCTGAAATTGCAGAGGCACGTTTTTCCAAAGGCAAAACAATTTTCCAAGAAGAAGATTCGGATAATAAATCACGTGAAGGAATGTGTCTCATAAGAACGTTATCTCTAACAACATAACCTGGGAATAAACGAGGAGTATCTAAAACACCACTAAAAACACGCCTATACCAGGAATCATTAGTTTCCTCCAAGCCTGCATTATAGGATATTAAACCAATTTCCAAACGAGATAAAGCATCGGGCACGACATTCAATTGTCCCTTACGATGAATAATATCAAAAGTAAATTGAGATATTAAAGTAGCCCACCTAGCCAATCTACCAGATGGATTATCCAAAGTTAAAAGCCACTTCAAGCTAATATGATCGGTAACGATCGAAAACTTCATGCCATCTATATATCCTCTAAAGTGTTTAATAGAATCTAAGACCGCTAATAATTCACGCTCAGTAGTACTATAGTTTCTTTCAGCTTTAGACAAAAGACGGGAATAATAAGCAATTGGGTGTTCCACTCCATCAATGACTTGGGTCAACACTGAACCAATACCAACTGAAGAAGCATCACACTGTAGGATAAATGGCCTGGAAAAATCAGGACAACACATGACTGGCGTCGAAGTTAGTGCCTGTTTTAGAAAATTGAATGCTTTGTCGGCATCACCTGACCATTCAATAGGATCAGAACCCTTCTTTTTGCCAATCAGGATAGTCAACGGTGCTATTATAGTCGAGAAGTCCTTCACGAACCTTCGATAATAAGAAGCCAAGCCAATAAAGCCACGAAGCTTCTTGGCTGTATCAGGAACTGGGAAGTTCTTAATACTATCGACTTTCTCGGGATCAACATGTAGGCCCTCTGAATCGACTATATAGCCCAAATACTTTAAACTATCTTTACAAAACTGGCATTTTTTAATGTTAAGTGTCAATCCAGCACCTTTGAGCCTTTCAAAAACTTTGTAAAGTAACTCAATATGGTGTTCAAAAGTAGGGGAAATGATCACTAGATCATCAACATATCCAAAAACGTGATCATCAAATTGATGATTAATCAAATAAATCAGTAAGGCGTTGCATTTCGGATGCGGCGTTAGTAAGCCCAAATGGCATGCGCACAAATTCAAAGAGTCCCCTTCCGGGTACTACAAATGCTGTTTTCTGACAACTGTCAGTGTCAGCCAACTCGATCTGCCAAAATGCACTACTAAAATCCAAGGTTGTAAGATATTTGGCACCTTTGAGGTTATCCAAAATAGTCTGTATACGAGGTAGTGGATAACTATCTCGCACCGTAACACTATTAAGCTTTCTGGAATCAACACAGAAACGACAAGAGCCATCCTTCTTTGTTACCATTACTACCGGACTAGACCATGGTGATCGGGAGGGCCTTATAACTCCCTTCTCAAGCATACTGTCAACCTCACTATTTAAAGCCTCCATTTTAGCTGGTGACAATGGATAATACCGCTGCTTAATTGGAGGACCGGTGGTTACAATTTTGTGCTTGAGAAGGTTGGTTTTACCCAACCCGACCTTGTCTGAAGAAATCTCTTCAAACCGGTCGATAACCTTACGAAGTTTGAACTCTTGGTCAGGGGTCAAAGTGTTACGTGATTGAATAAAATTCACCAGAGCAATCTCTTTAGATGATGGCAAAATAGATGGGTCTTCGACAGAAGAAGTTGAGTCTGTGTGCAAAAACTCTAACAAAGGATCTTAAAGACCAAACTTACTCCAAAAGTCGATACCCAAAACGATTTGTGAAGAAATTGAAGGAACAACCATAAAATCCAAAACATTTTGAAGACCTTTAAAATAAACTGGTAATGAAATACTTCCAAGGACAGGAATGGGTGTGCCATCGATAGTGGTGACACTAGAAGTAGAAGGAGATAGAGAATATAAATCTAAAAAGGATAAGTATGTACTACCGCCAAGAACAGAAACTTGTGCCCCTGAGTCTAATAAAGCGGATACATGCTGACCACCTATCGATAAAGAGATATGTGGTCTTGAATCGTAAGCTTTTGGAGGAACGACTGTAGATAGCAATAAAGTATTGCAATGAGGAACTTTGGGACGAAAAATACTGAAATGAGGATCCTTAGAATGTGGAACCTTTGGATTGGAATGAGGAATATTGGGATGAGGAACATCGGGATGAAGAACAATGGGAAGAGGAACATCATTCAAAATTTTTTTTTTTTTCATTACATTTTGGACAAAAAGCAGTTATCGTACCAGGGGTCTGACAACGGAAACATACCCTACCAGGAATTCTGGGACAGTTCTTATAAGAATGCCCAGTTTCACGGCCCTTAAGACATTGTTGGGATTGAAGTTCTAAGGAAGAAATATTCTTAGTTGGTACTCTTGAGGGACGGGAAAAGGATTCAAAGTTTTTTGAAACTGTAATTAAGGTTTTTAGGTCTGTAATTGGAGTAACTGATAAACAAGGAATGTAATCGGTATGCATATTATGTTTGATAATATCAACTAATGAGGACTCGGGAATAGGATTTGATAATCGGGAATTCAAAGATTTAATGGAAATAACGAAATCTGAAATCGACTGGTTAGCAGTCTGCTTCATACTGCGAAGAAGTCGCTCAGTTTCAAATTCATAATTAGGGGAGTCGAAATGGTTCAAGAACTCTTCCTTGAGTTCTTTCCAAGAAGAGACATTATCCTTAATGGACCGAAATAACTCTAATGCTGATCCAGTGAGGATCTCATGAAAACGTGACAAAATTAAAGAATTGAGTTTTACCCCTAGCGGTAATAAACTCTTCCAAGCGGAGAAAAAAATCTCGCACGCATGTTTTACCATCATATCGGATATTCCATGAGGCGAGATTAAATTCTTTACTACATTTAGTAAAGACTTGTATAGGAGGAAGGACAGTATTACGTGGGGAATGAGGCAAAGATGTACTGGCGTGAGGCGCCGAAAAAGAAGGTTGCACCGATGAAGAGGAAGCCACAGATAAAGTAAAATATTCGTCACGGTCGACAGTTGGTGAACTGAAGACGTGACGTAAATTAGGCTCAGAACGAGACATACTTCCGTACCACGGAACCCACCGCGTTTTACAAAAAAAAATTAAATTATAATAGGGTAATTTTGTTCGGGCGCCATAAAATTGTAGCGTTAAGACCCGAGGTGACCCATGGGCCGCAACGCCAACAATTATAAAATGTCGTGGTAGGGGTGCCGTAGGTCGGACGCAAGTCTGTAAAATTTGGAAAGCCAAAAAAAATAAAATGTCACAACAAGCCGAAAATGTGACTATGGCGACTAAGACCTTTTTGAATTTTGAATGATCAGTTAATAGCCGTCTCCATGGCAATGAATCACTGTCATGAGACGGCTTCTAAGTAAAATGCACGAAGGAAGAAATTTTATTGCCAAGGATGGCTCACAAAAAATAATTATGCACAATATACAGAAATAAAAAATAAAACGAAAACTAAACAAAACAAAACGTTCACAAAATCAACACACAGCCGCTGTCACTGGGCACGGAGAGTCCACCGCTTCGCCGCTCCAGTAGACGATCAGCGCGTTGTCCTCACACCAGCAGACACGAGCTCCGCAACTAATCCTCCATAACGCCAAGCCACGCCACACCAATGCGACACTCGTCTTGCGTCTCCACTTCAGCACCACAACACTTCGAACAATGAGGCGACGATATGAGGCCACGCCGAACAGGAAGGCCCCGGAGCTTTGAAGGCAGCTGCCACCAGGAATTCAAACCAACAGGCCGCGACAGGCGCCTTGCCTTAATCTTCAGATTCACACTTTTTTTAGCCGGACCAAAAAGAAAATAAATTGACAAAGAATGTGTTCGACTGTAACACCAATTTATTGTTAATTAAAGAAACACAAGAAAAATAAATAATAAAGATATGTCTTTTCAACTTCTGTTTTAAAACCAATCTGCCAGAAAAACATCCGAAATAGTTTTGTGTCACAAACAAATTTTGAATTTTGAATTTTGTCTTTTTTCCTTACAAGCTAGTAACTTAACAATACCATAAACAAAAAAATAAATAATCATAAATCTGTGGCAAGCGCCACAATTTGCAGTTGATTTGTGTCCACCTCATTTAAGTACCCATTAAAAAAAGTTACCATTTGTATCGAGTCGACTTGCAATGCAATCGCGAAAACGCTTAGATGACTTTACAGTAATGACAGTAACATTATGCTTTATAATACAAGGTAAATTCTAGGGCATGCATTTCGAAATTTCGAAACTTCATAATTTCGAAATTTCGGACAATATTTGCTTGCCACGTAATTTCGAAATTTTAAACTTAAATTTCGAAATTTCGAAATATTTTTTTTTTTTAGGAAAAAAGTTTTTTTAGTATTATAAAACGCTTTCATTATAGTTTCACATCATCTTCCTAGCGTTTTTAAAGCCCCAGGGTTCGCTTACTTACTTTTTCTACACTTTACCCGGTTTTTGGTATCCTTGTTGATGAGTCCATTTGCACGCATATCCCGCGCCGTTGCACGTATATATCGTTTTGGGTTTGCCCCTTATATCAGGCCCCGGAGAAGGCAGCATGGGCTTGTTCACTTGACACTTGTTCCCAACGTATCTTGCCGGTTTGCGCAAGACGTGACCTTACCATCGAAGGCGTGTCCTGAAGCTTATCCGCTATGTGACGTACATGAAGGCTGCCCCGGACGCGGGAGTTTCTAATGCGATCTTTCCGAGATACCCCATAAATCCACCGCATACGAGCCATGCCTCACTACAGTGCAGAAGGACAGGCTTAATGTTGGATTTATCTCCTGTGACAACGGGGTTTCACACAGCACACCTTCAAGTAGGTTCCAGAATGCCGTCTAATCCGTGTCACTGCGACCAACTTGCGGGCCTACTATCATCTCTTAAAACCATGCAAGAACGAGTGAGTAAGCGGGACAGCGCGCCATGTGATGTAAGGCGACATCTGTCTTACTCAATCGTTCTTGCATGGTTTTAAGAGATGGTGGTAAGCCACTAGTGGCGCGTAGGCACTCAAGTAAGTCGTAACCCCTTCAACAAGCACAGTCAAGTCCATCACTCCCTCCACCTCCCAACCTCTACCAACCTCTCGGTTATACGAGCCGAATCTCGGGAAAGTGCACTGTACTTGCATTTCGCATCTCTTTCCAGTCGCACCTGCTTGATCTCCCTACAAGTTTTCTATTTATTCGCCTATCTATGCAACCATTGCATATTAATAACTCTCTTTAGGGGGCTTACGTTCACACGTACGCCTCGCTTGCTTCTCGGCCTGAGGCCAGCTTCTGTCTTCTAGATCTTTGAGTTTGTCTGTTTCAGTTTTTCTCTTCGTCTTCTTTGTCTTTTTGTAGCAGCATTCTTAATGTGCTCCTACTTTTCAAGTTATGCCCCTCTCGAGGCCGCTTCGAATTTTATGCCACCGATGCGAGAATTCTTTTAGCCGCTTAAAGTTCGCCTCAGATCCCACAAGATCCCAATAGTAGACCGGGCCCACCCCGAGCGGGACAACATTATCTAATAGTTCCCTACGCGCCTCCTCATAAAGCCGCCTCGTCAAGTCCATCAGTTGGTCTCTGAAGCGTTTCATTTCCAAGACGCCATTCCGGTACTCCTCCAAAAGCACTACGGCCCTCGCGCGTCCGGTTAGCGTGCCAACATTCCACGTGGCGAAGAGGAGCATTATGCGTTGGATTGGGGCTAGCATCTTAACCGTGCCCACCCCAGACACGGCAGTCCTTGCCCACATGACACAGGAGTAAGGCGAAGCTCCTGCGCACTTTTTGCGGTGGCGTCCTATTCTTGATAATATTCCTTCTGGTTCTTCTATTCTTCTTACCATTTAGATTTGGCGATTTTTACCTTTCCGGAGTAACTGCCATAACTCCTGTCGTCGAAACACTACATGTGAATCATTCTGTAGACAAAACCTCGGAAGATGAAAGATTCTGTCGTAGAACAGTCCATGTCATGTCGAGGAACTCTCAAATATGAAACATCCTGTTGGTGAACCGTTCATATAAGAAAGATTCCGACGGCGAATTACTCAAAAATGAATCGTCCTGTTGTTGATCAGTCCAAAGGAGAAACAACTGTCGGAGAAAGCTGGTACAATCCTTCAGGCCCAGGCCAGACCTTAATCAGCAGGCGCACCAGCTTGCAGGTAAGGTTGACTTGGGCCCCAAGGATGCTGATGAGGCCCAAGAACGTTTAAAGTTATAGTTTTACAAACGTTTTCATATTCCATTACAAAGGTGTTCCTTGAGTTTCGAAATTTCGAAATTTCGAAACTAATCAACCTAATTTCATAAGCCAATTTCGAAACTGAAAATCTATGAAACTGCATGCCCTAGTAAATTCTCCTCATTTCAAACTATTAGATCTGACATTACCATTTCCATTCCATCCGTTTTACTTCCTCGGTTTCGAGGTCGAATCTTTATGACATTTAGCCGAAAATTTCGTTCTCCCGGCACTCTACACCGAAACTAATGGGCCAACGAATGCTGTTTGTTACAAAGGGGTTTTTGACAAGGTCCGAAAATTATAACTAATTTACAATTGTATTGCAAAAAATATATAAAGGTTTGAAATATTTTATAAGATATTTTAAAATATGGATAACACCTAAAAGGTAATTTTAAACATATTTTTTTCTTTTTCAGACAGGCAAGAGACGAGGGCGCCGTCACTAGAATCACAAGATAGACCATCATCTATGTAAGTAAAATTAAATATATATACCATATAAATTAAATAATGTGTCCCGCCATTTCGCCAACCCAAGATATGTATGTATAAGTACCTTGCTCAAGGATCAACTATGACATGCAACATTTAATTTTTAACCTGTTTGGTTGTTTTAGATAATGGTATTCAAACAATATTTTCAGTTTTATTATAACTAAGTACCTAGTATTGGCATCTGTAATATGTGCTAATTGCTAATTACTGTATAGTGGCATAAATGATCTTAATTTATAATTGCAATACCATTGCTGCGTTCTGTAACGAATAAACTAAAAAAATGAGTACTTAGCAAGCTGGCGCTCTTGAAACATCAGAAAAAATAACGCGGCAACAAGAACAAGGTAAGAAATCCGAGGAAGCAGGCCAGTGGCTCGAAACTCGGGTCCGCTCCGGTTTCGTGTAACCGGGCCCGGTTGCGGCTCGGGTGTCAAGCGCACGCTGGACACATTCGATTTCTATCACTTTTATTAGTTTCTGTATATAATATTTAATTGAATCAGATATTTATAATATTCACATTAGTATGTACATCAAAATAATAATAATAAAAAAATAAACAAATAAATTATTAAATTGTACAGGCCCGTTAAATTCTCCACTTGCGGTATAGAATAGAATTGTAACATAATGTGTGAGAAACATCAAAATAACTCTTAATCTCCAAAGTACTTGCTGTTCCTCGCGGTTTCAACAGTTGTGTGTATGTACTATAAGCCTTTGCCCTTTCCTAGGAATCTGGGTATCATATATTAAAAAAAATTAATCGATTTAGTAGTTTCAGATTACCCTCTACAATACAACATTCAACAAACCAAAACAATCTCAACCAATCTTTACAATATTAGTTTATTAATAGACACGAAATTTAAACGCTTGTTTCTAACTTTCTACTAATCTGGACTGAAAAAAGCATCGCAAATTGTCTTAATTTCTTTTAAATATGTTTTATCATCCTTAATAAATCTTTCAAAAGCAGCTTAGGTGAAAATTGAAATTTATGCACAATTACAAAAATTTGCATATTTAGCAAAAAAGAAATAAAACAGTGAGCGCGAGAGTTGGATTGCCCACAAGAGTTCCGTACCAATAGCGTCTTTAGGTGCTTTACTTAGGTAGAAGCAATTTTTTTATATTGAATTAAATGTTCTTTTAAGTATAGGGAGGGATATATTAAATTTTAAAATTTGATTTATATTCTTAATAAATATAAATAATAGATATATATAACTGCAAAATTTGCAGCATATAATCTTTGAAAGGTTATAATCATGATATTATTGGTAGACTGGTTGACAGATTGGACAGCGTAAGACTTAGTATAACTTTTTACACTATGTATACAGAACCCTAAAATATAATGGAAATAAATCACTTATCACGTTTGCAACGAAGCAGTCTTTGTATGGAAATAATTATATCTCGTTTTATTCCCCCCTTGGGCTACATTGTTATCAATCTATCTACCTATATGCTATCTATCGGCAACATTTGGCTATCTTTTATGTGCTAGTGATGCTAACCTATTGTTAGTGGTTGCATTAGTTTTTGATAGCCATACAAGGAGTACCTACTACCGCGTTAAAATTTCAATAGGAGATATGCAGCACTTTAAATCAAATTTAAATCTTATCAGATGAATTAATACATATACCTAACTACTAGCAAAATATAATTTTTCTAACTAATCATTCTATAAATTTAAGGTGGAGTCACTTCCATTCTTTTCCATAAGTAATAAGCATAGAATTAGGAATCTAAGCAAATTTTTTTAATCTATGGTAATAAGAGTTTCTTTATTTCGGCATGTTTGGTTTCATCTTTATTTGTTTTATTAATACAGCCAGTATTAAACGCCAATATTCTACAAGGGGATTTCATTTTCGTTCATTATTTATACAAAAAAAAATATCATAAGTACGGTAGTAAAACAAAAAAAAAGTATTTTTTCATCTCAGCCATGCTGCTGCCCATCTAAGTGAAATGGGTGCTTCAGACAGGTGCTTCTGTTTCCGCAGACAGTAATTTTACCGCAGTGGACCGAGACGCGATTGCATGTCTGAAGTTCTGACGTTAACATTTTTGATCTTTTTGAGATTTAGCTTTCAAATTTATAAAAAAAAAGCTATCTAGGATATCAGACGTATAAATTAATTTTATTTTTAGCAGGTACCTATACGAGATACTGCCAATCTACTATCTAGGTGTTGTATGTGATTCAAACATAGACAAATATGTTGTCTAGATTCTCTTCTTAATAATTCATAGTCTATTTAAATACTAATTTAAATATGCAGTAGCTATATTTGCATATTCATATTATCTACAGTTATTCGTACATTAGTCTCTTACAAGTGTTGCAATGTACTAGGTATAGTTCTCTATAAATAGGTAACTATGCTGATAACTGTTTAAAATCTAAAATAATTAACATAAACTATGATATATTTGAATTCATTATTTTGTCTATATTCCTGCTAAAAGATCTATAGTAAAATAATATATAGAGTAGTGCGGCTTTCGGTAAAACCTATGAAAAAGAGTATTCTTCAGGTCTATAATTTTTATTGAGGAATCATGAAATTAATATTTTAAATCCTCGTTGATAGAAACAAAAACACGCATTGTATGAAAATATTCAGCTAATACGGTGACTATTTAGGTACCATGAACTCACAAAAGTAGATTAGACAAGAATAAAATAGCGCAAAAGTGGCATACTTATGCCCAAAAATAAGCTAGAAATTAAGAAAATTATTTAGATAGAACTTATAGGTATAAAAATTACTCTATGTGTACTCTGAGCAGGTTATCTACAATATTTATCATCTAAGCTAGAATTAATAATTGTAAACCCTATTTACTGCAAATAAAAGTGATTTAATTTGAATAGTGAAATTGTATCATAAAATGAGTTGTGAAAAACATAAGATTATTACTTGCCTACTACAAGTATTGTACAGATCGTTAATTATAAAAATAAATTAATGATTCCATTAGATGAATTATACGAAAATATATAGGTATACTAACCTCGAGAAATTATTCAATTTACAAGAAGTTCTTTTTGTTTTAAGACAAATGATAGATTGACATCATTGTCAATGTATAACAGAGCAAAACATTCTATTGTATTATAACAACAATCAAACTACTGGAAAATCAGTTACCCTACTTTCGCAAACAGATGATACGTGTGCTATTTATATAACAATACTGCGAATAATTCGAATAATTGACTATTTACATACTGCAATGACACTATGGTAGAGCATTAAAAATTTAATTGGATAGTTCACTTTACCACCTTAGAAATAAGCTCCACAATTGGAGTACATTACATATAATATTGGATTTGAGTGTCTGAGTGTCTTGAACAATATTATTCGGCCAAGTGTGACCATTTCGCAAACTATGTGTTAATATTACGTTTCGTTTCGAACAGTTTCTGTCATGGAACTTATCAGTGGTAATTGCTCAAGTTTAATCAGTTCGAAATCATAATACTTATATTATAGGTTTTTCTTCACGCCACCATTTTTAGTGTTATTTTAACTATACAAGCTTGCTACTCTACCACATAATTAGGTGAATCAGTAGGATGGTATGATCCGAGGCTGCGTGTTATCGTTGTAATGAAATTAGGAGTCACACATTTTACAGATAGGTACAGTTAGAGATATGTCATTCGTGATTCAGTGCAGTCGATATTCCCTGTATATAAACATTTTTTACTAAAATTGTGTAACTGACAAAAATTAAAAAATATTGACTACCTCCGTGGCGTAATGTTTGACTCTAGTCTGCCAAATAGGAGTTATGGGTTCGAATCCTAATGACGATAAAGCAAAAGCATACCGATACCTTTCTTTCAGAATTGTTATTTCGGTGAATTAAATTTATTTCGTATTTAGTTTATCTCTTTGTTATTTTATTATTAATGGTCTCTTTCTTACCCATAGAGTAACTGTTGGGTAATAAGGATGTAATTTCGTGCAAAACTTTAAACCATAAAAACAACTTACCTAGATCCTATCAGACTACAAGAAACCTGACCCCTCCTCGACCATCAATCACCAACCAATAGACGTATTAACTTTACATAACTGTTTCCAGTTATTTCACTTAACTATTACTGCCATTGTTTTTGACCGGTTTTTGTTTAGCCTTCGAGATTAATGGAAATTTAAGTGTCTGCATGTATGAGTTCAAAAGCTAGAGGGGCATGAGTTTTCGTAACGATTGAGCGTGTCAAGTTAAAGCGAGCGTGGTTTGATTTGGATTGGTCGCCACTGGTAACCATGTTTCGTTCACGTTTAGGCTGGGTGTAATGCTAAACAGCAGTCGTTAAGTCGTGTCTAATGCCTTTAGATAGCCTGAAAGTTTACTAACGCACCCGAGTCATGGTGCTATTGGTCTGTAAAAATATGGCGAATCTTCTACATACAATTTGTATTAGAAGTAATGTATTTGCTACACGCAAGAATAAAATCATTAATCAGCGCACTGATTTCCTTATTTCCTCTTAGTAGACTATCATTTATCTTCAAAATGCGCCTCGACCAAGTCGGAAGTTGCTCAATGTTTATCGTACACGTTTTGTCTTATTTACCTAAGAAATATTAATTACATTGCCTTATTGAGATTATCACCGTCAATTTTTTTTAATATTTCGTACCATCGATCTTTATTCATCGATATTATATTTAATTTTACTTCTGTTTACTGGTAATTTTGTACCTATTTATTGTTATATTATCAGCGTCAGCCATTTTTATAACAACCATATTTGTAAACCAAAAAAAAACTAGTCACAAAACAAAACCTAATTTATCAAACCAAAAGGTAGAAATAAAACATCTACTTAAGAAGTTTAAAATATGATCCCAAACATCTAATAAATGAAACGCAAGGGAAAATGGAGCGTCCGTGCGGCCAACCATTTAATTTATTTCTCCATTCTCCAACTTTCTATCTCCTGGAACCGACCTGTTACTCCCGGAAACGTAAACTTATGTAACCTATTACGCTGGGATCAGGTGGGCTCAGAAGCCTTCGATTTTACCAAATTATTTATTCTACTGACTTCAACTTTATTGCTATGGAATAAGACATAAAATTTGAAAGTTAGACAGAATTACAATAATTGTTGTCGAAAATCTTGCAACGGTTTTAACAAGCAGGAAACTAAGCCTTATTCCATTGTGAATAAAAATTGAAAAGGATTGAATGAGTCTGTTGGAAATAGAAAAAGTAGGGCGTCGTGGTCACGAGATGCACGAATGGTTTTTGTCAGTCGTGACTGGGGGAAGGGCGAAGGTAGAAGTTCAGCTGGTAATTGTAAGCATTAGCCACAATTGTGGGTTTCCATTGAAATAATGCAGTTTAAAGTTTTGCGGTAACCATTGTCTGTCGTACCTGTCTATTACAGGCTGTTCTTGTTTAAGGTGATACTTCGGTGAACACTAGCGCCACCGTCATTTAAAAATTATTACTCACTGAAAACACAAGTTATCAAAAATCCCTTTGATTTAATTATGGTCCTGGATCTGAAGTTAATTTTAAACATATTAAATTATTAAACTATAATTCCCTATAGTTACAAATTGCATTATTGCTTAAAACGGCCACTTTTAATAGTTTTGCAATTTGTAACTATATAGAAAATATTTTTTTTATAAATTTGAAAATTTATAAAAAAATTGGACGAACTATACCTATAGAAAACATTGGACTTTTGTGAGCTTTTTTTATGACAGTTTTTTTTTTAGTCTAAGAAGGTTAGGCTTTTTAACTCAACTACTTAAAAATTAAATAATTATTTTTTGTTAGTTATATTTTATTTTATTAATTCTGTACTTAGTTAAAAAGAAACAATATTACCAGATTTATAAAAATATATACACATCGCAGTAAAGGAAATCAAACTACAGGATTGTAATACGACAGATTCAGAATAGTTGGTAAGTATATTAAAAACTAAAAATAAAATAGCACTCAGGCAATCATTGGTTGTTAGTAGGTAGGTAGGTATAATCGTATCCAAGAAAATAATTTACAATTGAAACGGTTCAATAAACTAATTTCCATTGGGAGCGATAGCATACCAAAGAAATAAATTATATGGAATTACCTGCGGCTGATGGCCTTTAACCAAAATAGTTTTCGAGTTAGTTTAACTCTACCTAAGCTTGTTACAGGTGTATAAACTTTTTTAGGGGCAAACCGCTTAACCTGTACAAAGGTAAATGCTACCTTTTCTATGTTAACCACAGAAGAATTAGGCTTTATAGTGTAAATTTATTATAACTTAAGAAACTTAAATTTTAAAAATTGTTTTATACATATTTAAGTGTCTCATACAAATGATTACAGTTGATACAGACACAGTTTCAATCGATTTTTTTTAATTTAATATTCTCTTACATCACTGTTCATTAGTAGTTCTTTAGTAACGAAACGGTAGAGTCGATTTTTTTGACTAAGATGTAGATTTTGCGCCTGTAGAGTAGAAGTAGAAGCTGAGCTCTACATTAAACTTTTTGACAGTGCGAGACATACGGTTTTGTCTAGTTTAGACAACTTTTTACATACTTACATCTTCTGGTGGATTTTTTTTTCCTATTTCATATTCCCTCGGAAATGTTCTTCATTATCATGGTCTAAGTTTATGTTACAATTGACAGCTACTTATTTAGGTATAATTACCGGTAAAGTTTTTAATTATATGTAGGTACTCCATAAGTTGGATGGACAAAGTTTTGATGAAAAAACATATAAAAACGTCGTTATAATGCAAAAATTTCATGAAATTGTCAGCCTCACCGTGATTTTGGTAAGATAGTAACATTTCTCATTTTCAATTTCTTAAGAATGAAAAATGTCTATTTAATAAGCGATCGTAACAATTGTGTTTATAAATAAGCATTAAGCATTTTTTTCTTGAAAGTGACGTCTGCGATGTGCGTCAGAACATCTCAAACAATGTCTTTGGTTTTCAGATAGACATATTTTTGTAATTAAGTGATCGTCAGCTAGTGTTGTCATATTAATGGCGCAAAAGGACGGTACTTAATATTCCTTTAGGTGCATAATGTCACAGTTGCAAAATGTCCCGTGGTAGCAAAATGTCCCGGTTGCAAAATGTCCCGGTTGCAAAATGTCCCGGTTGCAAAATGTCCCGGTTGCAAAATGTCCCGGTTGAAAAATGTCCCGGTTGCAAAATGTCCCGGTTGCAAAATGTCCTGGTTGCACAAATCATAGATAAGACGGCCGAAGGGATACGGACAAAGAATAGGAGCGCATTCACTAGCAAGTAAAAATTTAATGAAACGACTCCGAAAAATCAAAATAATCCTTTTTATTCATATCTATCAGAATGTGTATTAATTATATACCTAAGTCAAATAATGATCTATGAAAATGATGAATAATCAAATATAAAAAAATCTAATAAAAATTACTTAACAAGCCGCAAAAAAATTAACTTTTTCATAAATTCTTTTAATGTGATTTTTTTGTTTTTTAAATTTTGTTGGAGCACTTTGTATTTCTTATCGAAAATGATGTCTTTTTGTCGTCGTTTATCCTTCGTAACATGGAACAATGAATCATTCATAATGTTATCCCAATGTTTTGCTTCTAGCTGAAGCTTATGAATGAAATCGTAAAGGTTGGGACGCTTGGGTATGCGCCGATTCAACCGGTTGTGCCAACCTTCTAGAGCATTTGTTGTCCTGTGCCGTTGTCCAGCACAGCTCAAAATATTCGGTGATTGCCGAGGATACCACTCATTTTCGAAATACTTTCTAAATTTACGCATTTCCAGAGTATCGGGTGCTATTTGCAAAATGTGGTTCCACGCTTCTGTAATTTAAACATTAAAAATTAGCCTAAACGTAATTGCAATATATTATATAATAACTAGCTGACCCGGACAGACGTTGTCCTGTCTTGTTAACTATGAATATGCATATCGTTCTGTTCCAAGAGATGTAAGTTACGTATACTAGATATACATACATAGGTGTAATATACATAGATATATATATAGTTGTTTACTGAGTAAATTACCTGGAATTAGGTAGGCTGGAACTAATGGAATTAACGCACACATTCTGGTAACATTACGGCCTTCTTTAGTGGCATTGAGTTTGATTTTTTTAGAATACCTCCAGATGGCGTCGTTGAAATGATGAAAGCACCCACTTATTTTAGCCTCTGGGAAAATGGTCACAACAGCATTCATTTGGGCTTTCTCGTAATCACTTTTAAAGTATTTAATGTTGATACCCATCTTTTCCTTCAATAGTGAAAATAGTCGAGTATATGTTTCTTCTGTTTTGTTAGGTAACAAGACATAGATGACGGGCACTATATTGGTTGTTGTTTCAGTAGAAGCTATATCTATATGCAGCACATACAGCTGGTAAAACGGCTTAGGGGCAGCTTTGAATGTTCCGTCCGCATAGTATTTTAGTCCAGCTTTCCTTAAAATTTTTTTGGCCACTTTAGTAGTAAAAACCATAATTTTTCCTCTTCACCGTCCTCATACACCAGAAAACGTTTGGTTAATGCTTCTGGTATATGTATATTTTCAGTTGTGTTGTAACTTAAAAATTTGGTATTTAAAAACTTTTTTCGCGCTCTGTATAGTGTATGTTTTACAGATTTGTATGTTAGTATAGATTTTATACCCATTGCTTCCACTTTTTTTTCAAAAATCTTTTGAATCGGCCCTAAATCTTCACATACGGCTGTTTTTAAAGTTTTCTTAATTTCAATTAAGTCCATTTTCTCACTATTTTCACTGCATGAATGCTGGGTTTCTCTTAATATTTTCTTTCCATTTTTATCTAATGTAACAGATGCACTGCAAACTATTCTATTTATACACCTCCATTGTGTGCTTCCGCTTTTGTTACTCCTATTTTTATTATAGTAATACCCATTATGAGTCAATGTATCTTTGCCTTTTTGATTCTTGATAAACTTTAACTGTTCACTCATTATAGGATTAAGACACACAATTGAACACTAAAAACAAGGTACCAGGTACTAGGTGTATAATTTGCAAAAGCACAATCAATGAACATCACTTAAAACCACAGTAACGTTTAAAGTGAAATGTCAAGTTTTCTTTGACCGATTTTTCAAAAGTACCCTCATTTTTTAATTTACATTTGTGATGCGTTTCGTTCCACTTTATAATATTATTTGAGGTAAATCATAAATACTGACTAAACGTTTAGAAATAAGGAAGGAAGAATTGGTTGTAATAACATTATGAATGATTCATTGTTCCATGTTACGACGACAAAAAGACATCATTTTCGATAAGTAATACAAAGTGATCCAACAAAATTTAATAAACAAAAAAATCACATTAAAAGAATTTATGAAAAAGTTAATTTTTTGCGGCTTGTTAAGTAATTTTTATTAGATTTTTTTATATTTGATTATTCATCATTTTCATAGATCATTATTTGACTTAGGTATATATAATTAATACACATTCTGATAGATATGAATAAAAAGGATTATTTTGATTTTTCGGAGTCGTTTCATTAAATTTTTACTTGCTAGTGAATGCGCTCCTATTCTTTGTCCGTATCCCTTCGGCCGTCTTATCTATGATTTGTGCAACCAGGACATTTTGCAACCGGGACATTTTGCAACCGGGACATTTTGCAACCGGGACATTTTGCAACCGGGACATTTTGCAACCGGGACATTTTGCTACCACGGGACATTTTGCAACTGTGACATTATGCACCTAAAGGTTAATATTATACCAGTATCTCTTATAACTATGGTCTAAGCGTAATCCCAGTTGCATCCCAAGCCTTCGAAATACTGTGACCCTAGTGTGAGTTTTTCTTAACGCAGACGCTAGCGACTGTGTTAGCGATTTTGTACGGCAGACATGTAAAGCGCCTCTGGCGGATAGTAAGGCAACTAAGAAATCCCATACAAAATCCTAACGCAGTCGCTAGCGTCTGCAAAACTGTCTGTCTGAAAAACTCACACTAGGGGCACTGGGACCGCGATATCTAATTTTACACCTTCATGAAGTTTTATATAACATTTTAAGATGCTATTGTCGGTGGAGTCACTTCTAAGTGCATCTATCTTCCGCTAGCCTTTTCACATCCTGATATGACACGACTCCACTTTTGCCTGTGACGTAATCAACTCCTTGCCTTTCATGTTATGCTTTTTATAAAATCTTCATGCCGTATCAAATATCTTACATTTTCTCTCTTCTAATCTCAATTTCCTTAAATAGACGTCTTTTCTCTCCTAAGTTTTAAAACTTTTTCATGAACTTTTTATGACTTTCTGGTGAGCAGATCCTTGTGAATTATTACATTGTTATTACACCTTATAGAAAATAGTATTTTTATCCTAGCCCTTTCTTGGTTGCATCGTCAGCTGGTTGCTTGGGAGCTTAGGGTCCGCTTATAGAAAACTAGCTGTTCCCCGCGGCTTCGCCCCGCATGGGACTCGGTTATATCACGCCCAAAAGTAGCCTATGTTTGACCTCAGGTCGTTAACTACATCCCTACCAAATTTCATCACAATCGGTCCAGCAGTTTAGCCGTGAAGAGGTGACAGACAGACAGACAGACAGACTTTCGCATTTATAATTTATTAGTATGGATAGTAAACTCATTACCAGGTTTTTCAAATGTAGGTAACATATACGTGTGAATCAAGTAGAATGCAACATTTTATTATTTTTGAAATATCTTTTCTTATGTATATTTTTGTTACGTTCTGCAATAAAATGATAATTTATTGAACTCATAAAATAACTTAACGAACTTTTCAATTTTATGAGTATTCTTATTTGTACCTGGTAATTATTTTTGATAACTAATTTCTTTAATATTTTAATAAGTAGAAGTAACAAACCGTGCCGCCGTACGGTTCTAGTTTAGGAATAGATTACATCCTTTTTACCCGTTGGGGTATAAACGAAAGTATTCTCAAAGAGAGTTAAGCACTAAGCTGGACATTAAAAAAAAAGTAGAGATTCCGTTTTAGCAAAAAACCTCAGGCAAATAGGTATCTAAGTGGAAATTTTCTAACATAGGATTTCTCATAAATGGAAACTAACCAACACCATGTGCAATTTTGGAAATCAGTGACCGCTGAATCGAATGAAAAACATACGCGTAATCACAACATTTAAAAAATACAGCACCAGGATATATTTGGTATATGCGCAGGGTAGTGCAGTGGATGACGGTGGTGGTGAGCAATCCAAACAGCAAACACAGCTTGTACGAACGTTTATTATGATAAATAAAGTCATACATAGCCAATGAACTTATTGGAAATACAATTATTTAAATAGGATGAAAATATGCATCCGGCCATGACAGAGCGATCCAAAAAAGAGAGAGCGGATACGTCAAAAATAAATAGTGTTGTCATACATGAAAAATATGTTTAAGGTATACATCCATAATATAGGGTTACCATATATAATACATAAAACTTGACACTTCCCCTTATACCTTATAACATTGAGTCAAATAATATAATTAATTACAAATACAATAATGATTGTACATCAAAACTTATTCAACAACACAGATAAAAAGTCTTAATCTACTTATGTAGAAACATCAGGTGTCAGCATATTCATATCATTAATAAAACGATAATGTTTTACTTTACACAATGGTTTGGTCAAAACGTCAGCAATCATTTTGTCAGTTGGCAAATACTTTACAAATATAGACCTCGTCTTAATTAAATCTTTCACAAAATGGAATCGTATGTCAATGTGTTTAGTCCTCTTATGACAAAATTCTTTACATTCAAGAAGCTTTTGGGCACTCTGGTTATCATTATATACTGTACAGGAAACTTCAAGTGATATAACCTCTGATAATAAATTTTTAATAAAGGACAAGTCTTTACATATGTCACCTATTGCTAAATATTCGGCTTCGGTACTAGACAAAGCAACACATCTTTGTTTTCGAGATTCCCAGTTGATTGTACTATTCCCTAGCTTTATGACAAAACCTGTATAGGATTTTCGGTCACTTACGTCATTGCCCCAATCGGCATCAGCGTATCCTACTAAACTATAATCAACACTCTTTATGAAACATAAAGAATAATCAATTGTACCAGCTAGATACCTCAATATTCTTTTGGCCGCGGTCCAATGAGATTTATCAAAGGAATTATTAAATTGACTCAACTGGCTACATGCAAATGAGATATCAGGTCTAGTACATACAGACAAATACATAAGACTTCCTATAAGTTGCCTATAATTATAGGTTTCATCTGTCAAATGCACATTTACATTATTATTCTTTGTCAACTTACAATTTAGAACCATAGGGGTACTTACTGGTTTACAGTTTTCCATATTAAATCGTTTTAACAATTTCTTGATATATTCTGACTGATCTAAACACAAAGTATTTTTAGCCCTATCTCTAGTGACTCTCATGCCTAGACAGTTTTTCAATGGTCCCAAATTTTTGACATTGAATTTCCTTTCCAATACATCTAACAACTGCCCTCTAATTGAACTATTTTTGCTATAGAATACATAAAAATCGTCCACATACACAGCAATAATAACAAAATCTTTGTCTACTTTCTTTGTGTAAATACAAGGTTCGCAAAGGGATTGTTTAAAACCAGTTTCAACTAAAACATTATGTAGTTTCTCATTCCACATTTTACTAGCTTGTTTCAAACCATATATACTTTTCTGTAGTAGACAAACTTCATTTTGATTTCCATTACTAAAACCTACAGGTTGCTCCATGTATATGACTTCATTAAGTTCACCATTTAGAAATGCAGTTGTGACATCTACATGATCAATTTCTAAGTCCATTTCATTTGCCAATGAAAACAAAATTCTCATAGAGGAATGCCTCACTACCGGAGAAAAAGTCTCATTATAATCAATTCCCTGTTTCTGGGTAAAACCCCTGGCAACCAGTCTAGCTTTAAACCTATCGAATCTCCCATCTGCGTCATGCTTCAGTTTGTAAACCCATTTGCACTTCACAATGTTAGTGTTAGTAGGCCTAGCAACCAGTCTCCAAACCTGATTTTCCAAAAGGGAGTTGTATTCGCTTTGCATAGCTGAAAGCCAATCCTCACGGTGTGGCGAAGCTAAGGCTTCGTCGTACGATAGTGGTTCCTCATACAGAGCATGCTGACTTAACATATTATAATCATAATCACCATACCTTAGTGGTGGACGTACATTACGTACAGGACGTTGTGACACCCTCGTCACGGGTTTAAGTACCAACTCTTCCCCTCCATCAGAAGGCTGGCCAGACGATGTCATGCTCTCATAAAACTCGTCAGCATCAGATTCTTCAATGGAGTCTGAAGTGGTCATATTTTCTTTAAAAGATTCTTCCTGGTCGCCTTCGGTATCTAGAGATCGAGAAATATTTTCAATAATAGCATTATCATTATTAATTGTATTAGAATTATCATTATTCATTATATTATCTTGAATTATGTTAAAATAATAATTATTATCACAATCTCTTTCTCTTGCAGGTACTTTTTCATAAAACTTATTCTCTATAAACGCCACACTACGGGAAATAATAATTTTACTAGGACTAGACGGCTCAGACAATCTATAGCCCTTACATGTTTCGCTATAGCCAACAAAAATAGCCATTTGCGCTTTAGGATCCAACTTCCTGCGCTTTTGAGATGGAACAAGATGATATGCAATACAGCCAAAAACTCTGAGATGAGTCAGGTCTACGGGTGAACCAGACCAGACTTGCTCAGGCAAACGACCTGCTAATGCTACAGTGGGTGATCTATTTTTAAGATAAATGGCAGTCATCACTGCCTCTCCCCAGTAACGGTTGCAAAGTCCTGACTCCACAAGCATACATCTGACCTTATCCATTAGCGTTCGGTTAAGTCGCTCACTAACCCCGTTTTGTTGCGGACAGTAGGGCACGGTACTTTGGTGTATAATACCTTCCCTTTTTAAATATTCAGAGAACTTGTTACTGAAATATTCACCACCATTATCGGTCCTCAACATTTTTATACGCAAACCCAGTTGATTTTCTACATGTAACTTAAAAGTCATAAAACAATTAATTACCTCAGATTTTTGCTTCATAAGGTATCCATAAGTTTTACGGGTGTAGTCATCAGTAAACGTGACTAAAAATCTCGCCCCTCCCCAGCTTGGCTCCTGCATTGGTCCGCAGACGTCACTATGAATCAACTTTAGCGGTTCAGTTGCTCGGTGTGCCTGCCCACTAGGATAAGATGCGGCCGACATCTTCCCCTGAAGGCATGGTTCACAGTTCTTCAGTTTATCTTCACCCTGAAACATGATACCGCATGCACATTCCCGAAGTTGTATCATACCTTTGACACTTAAATGTCCTAGACGTCTGTGCCATAACTCTGCTGGTAAACCTGCTGCTACTTTGGCTCTCGGTGATTCCTGGCTACTTTCACCCAGGAACAAGGAGTGCTCCTTATGCGAGGACTTGTTAGACTTTACTTTGACACATACGCATAACATGTACAAACCATTAACACATGCAACACATGCAATTGGGTTGCCAGATGTTTGACCTTTATTATAAATAGAACAGCCCTTATTATTAAACACAACAGAATAGTCTTTTTGAATTAATTTGGAAACGGAAATTAAATTACTTGACAACTGCGGCACATATAAAACATTAGACAAAGTCAATGGACTCACCTGACTATTGAGAAACAATTACTGTTCCAATCCCTTGGCTTGTAAGGGTCTCATCATTAGCTACCTTTATTAAACTATTATGAGGTTCCATGTTCTCAAAAAAATCTTTGTTGTTAACCATATGGTTACTAGCACCGCTGTCCAAATAAAAATTATTGTCCGGTACAGTCAGGAACGCTGACACTAAATGTGTTCTATCAACCGACACAGTCGCTGCCTTATTCAACTTCTTATCACGCTTTAGTTTAAAACAACGGGCCTTGGAATGTCCCTTTTTTCCACAGTGATTGCACACAAGAGTTACAGTCTTTTTAGAGACAAATGCCGAACCACTTTCATTAGAGATTTTTCGAGTATACTCCTGTAAAAGTCGAGATTTCACTAGTTCACAAGAAAGTTTATTAGTCACAGTGACTGCAGCCAAACTAGAGACAATTGTGTCATACTCTGACGACAGACCACTCAGTAAGATCTCAGCGACCTCAGCATCTTCTATTTGTCTTCCTATGTCCAGCAGCTGCTGCACCAATGTGGTTACCTCTTCGATGTAGGATGTCATTGTTTCAAAATCAGTGAACTGAATCTTGTGCAATCTCCTTAATAATAGAACTCGTCTGTACAGACCTTTGTCCTCAAACACTTCAGATAAATTTTTCCAAGCCTCAGCAGCCGTCTTGCAATTTCGTACATACTGATATAGACTGGGTTTCACAGCAAGGCATATGCGTGCCAAAGCACGCTGACTTTTACCTGCGTCGTTGTCTTGTCCCTGAACTACGTCCCATAGTCCTTCCAAAATTAAAATGTTCTGAATAGTGAATTTCCATGTATGGAAATTAGCCGGGCCGTCCAATTTCTCGATCGCTATCGCAGATGTGGTGTTACCTGGTTTCGTCGACGACGAACTTTCAGATGCCATCGCGTTGGGCCGGATGCAATTCAAAGCACTAGAATAAAGTTTCCAAAACTGGTGCTCGCTCCAAAATACCAACCGCGTGCGTGCCTGGTCACATAACCTATTTGGTATATGCGCAGGGTAGTGCAGTGGATGACGGTGGTGGTGAGCAATCCAAACAGCAAACACAGCTTGTACGAACGTTTATTATGATAAATAAAGTCATACATAGCCAATGAACTTATTGGAAATACAATTATTTAAATAGGATGAAAATATGCATCCGGCCATGACAGAGCGATCCAAAAAAGAGAGAGCGGATACGTCAAAAATAAATAGTGTTGTCATACATGAAAAATATGTTTAAGGTATACATCCATAATATAGGGTTACCATATATAATACATAAAACTTGACAGGATATAGCTTGAAATTGCGCACACTGAAATCTTAATACCGAAAAAATACACTAAGTATAATTTAAAGTCAGATTAATGATCTCGGATACTACTCACAAATCTAGATTAGAGTCAATTTCTAGAAGGGATCTGTAACAAAGCCTTCTGTATGAATAGGATCGTCTTTCCGGCGCGACCGGGCCTTTACATCGCTTATAGCCACCCATTGTGCTTCGGCCTTGCCTTTCACTGCCTCGGTTGAGAAATTACGACCAAAATTTTAACAGACGACCAACTATATCTACAAATAAAAAGGTGGTTTTATACTTGACAATAAAAACTTAGCGCCTGAATAACGTTTTAAGTAAGCAATTCCAATTTAAAGTTTTATTAACTGCCTCCGTGGCCCAGTGGTTTAGGCGTTTGCCTGTAGACCCGGGGGTCGTGGGTACGATTCCCACGGGAAGCATACTTTGTTTAGTTGTTTCCAGTTTGGTTAGGACATTGCAGGCTTGAATCACCTGATTGTCTGATAATAAAGATGATTCCGTGCTTCGGAAGGCACGTTAAGCCGTTGGTCCCGGCTGCCATCTGGTAGTCGTTGAAGGAACCACGTCAGAGCCCGAGTAGCGGTTTCGAAGAACTCTGACACCAGGATGTGCATGGTCAATTGACCGTGATTCCTACTCTATATGATGATGATGATGATTGACCGATCGCTTTTATAAAAGTTTAAGACTTAATAAATCCAAAACTTATAAAAATGATTTAAACTTAGATTGAAATCATACCAAAGGAGACAAAAAAAGCTCTTTAAAAAAGAAAATGGTGAAAACAGAACACGGTGGACATGAATTTAAAATCGGCCATCATTCTTTTTTATCTCCTCCTGAAATCCTACCAGTAAGAGCAGCTGGGGGCAACATCTACAGAGCAGTCCTCAGCACTGGTGATCGCATAACTTGGAAGCACAATGTGGTCAGCACAGCAGTGAGGAACCGATGATGATGAAGAAGAAAGTCCTATCTAATTCTTAGCTCTAATTTCACATTAATGTTTTTGATGGATACAATGACTTTTTTCTGTCTTCAAGCCCTAAGACTTTGTAATTTCGAATGTAAAGCGTAAAACATTAAATTCTTTGAATATCTTCTATTAAAGTTCAGTTAATCCGGTATGCTGCGCCCACACATGTCACTAGTATTAGCTGGGCGGATCGACGCGTTGTTCAGTTTTTTACTGTTTATTTTTACTGTTAGAGATCTATTGTCATTATATGTCATGCTTTTCCCATACTGCTAACGGTTATTGGGAAATCCGAATAATTTTGGATAAATACCATAACAAGTATAGAAGTACGTAGAAAAGTGTGGAAATAAAATAACCTCGCTCTGTAGAAAATGGGGTTATATTAAATGTGTGAACAACGAATTTTTGTAATTATTTCTTATTTGCTTAACCAACTAGTTAAAAAGGTAAATAAAGAAAATTATTTTTGTTATCAATAGGTACCTACTTAAATTATTTTAGACGAATCAACAGATGCTAAAGTAACCAGCCCCTGAGACTAAAGTACGATTTTTCCGTTAAACACGCCTCACATCTAAATATTTTATAGTGTTTCTTGACAAATAACGTGTGGTATTGATTTTATTACATACTTTGAAAAAGTTATCGGCTTTTAAGATCTATAAACAGCACCCATACCACAAATAATAGTACTAGATTTTCATTCTTACGTCATCATTTATAAAACCTCGGCATTCAAACTCGTTTACATTTTTTTCAACAGCCAATATTGTACATCGAAATTATAATCGATACATATAATGTTCCATCTTGATATCGAGTTGTTTTGTAGTCGAGTTGCAATGTTTGAAGGCCGCATTATGTCAGACGATACACGTCAGCCTTTCGGCGGCGCCTGCGCACCCAAACAGGTTCCAATTCAAACTCATTTTGCACCACTTACCGATTAACTATATTATTTTTATTTTATATCGATCTGAAATCGGTAAATCAATCAACGTTTTATGGAACTTTCTCGGCTTGAAAGCAATATTTATATGGCGGTACCGTTGATTGTTCTCGCAGTAAATAAGTACTGTTATCTGATAATTTTGGTCCCATCGATCCGCGTGGATTATGATTTGGTGGAAAGCTGGACGTGAGATTATTGAATTTCTACTTATAAAACAGAAATAGAGAAATTTGATTAATGCATTACATAATTTCTTTCAAAATACACTGTAAATTGATGACGAGTCATTTGCTTCTCAATATCAACATATTGAGAAGCAAATGACTCTTCATCATGTAGAGATGGAGCCTACAAGTTCATCGAAACCAACCATTATTATATGTTATTTACCTACCATAGAATAGATAGGTACGAATTGTTTGCTTCAGATAGGTATTTTTTCTGCTGTACTGCATACAAAAAGTAAATTAAGTAGGTAGGCACAAAAAACAGCTAATGAGCCTCCAATCAAGGTGCAAATTGACCTATTACATACTTTTTGTTGTGGCTTGAGTGACAATTTTGCCACTAACAAAAGATGACGCATGTAATTAAAGTTCGGCTTGATATAAGGCCACTACCTCAGTCATGTTATGTTTAAAAATATAATACATATAAAGCTAGTTAATATTTTACATTTTATTATTATTTTTTAATATCTTAATAGATCTTAGGTTTTTTTTTTGGTTGTGGCATTAATCCACAATATGGCAATCAAACACAGCTTAATTTTTCCAGTATCAAGTTTTATTTGAATTTTCTTTATTTAGTCAAGTCACTGAGTCAATTCAAGTCAGTGGACATGACTACTACAGACAGACTAGTCAAGTCAAGTAAGTCAAGGGCTAAGTGAGTGAAGCGGTGGAAAAATTTCACTTAGCATTAACTTGAGAGATTTTGGTGATAAGGATTAAAGTTAATTATATAATACTCTTTAGCTTAGCGCCCAAGTACTTATATTGTCATCGATGTATCTTTCTAAATATTTCGTTAAATATTTAAGAGCAGATAACAAATTTTCATTTAGTAAAAAGATGCAGTGGTGATTGATAAGGTAAAAATCTTGCAAAATATTAGAAACCAATTCACCGATATATTCATTAACAATAAAGTGTAGAGCAGGCTTTAAACCTTGAAATTACTTAAAAGTCTTATATAATATTCGAACGGAAATAGGATCGATTGTTCCTCGATCATTTACTATCGAACTTAAATGGCAGAACGCCCTTCAACCTTTTTATTAGCAAGGCAAATGTCCCGCCAAAAACCTAAAATCCTCCTCGCCGCACGACCGACCAGAGACAATGGTCATTACTTACTTTTTTTATTCCAATCAGAGCAAGGACACTTACATCTCAGCCGCCGTAATTACAGTCACGTTGGTTAAAAATAAACCTTATTTTAAATCGGCCGGCGCGCTTACTGCTCTTGTATGAACCTTTTTTGTCTGGGTTTATCTAAATTGTTGCTACAATATTATATATAAACATTTCGCTTATTTTTTAAGTGGTAGAGATTTATTATTATCTTATTGAAATACTTGTTTAGAAATAGTTAACCGCCCCCACTTTGTATATCTAGGTGGTGCTCTCAGACTGTGAAATGAAAGATTTCTGAATTTTCCAAATTTTCTGAATTAAATCTGTAAAGTTGTTTTTCTAAAGTTAGGGTCTGACGAAGTTAAGAATTCAGTTTTATAATGTATAAAGTATTGAAAATGTGTGAAATTTATTTTGCATTCACGGTCGACTTTTTCAATTTCCTCTTACAAAGGCGTCAACTGCAGAAACTCTACCTTTATACATATTTTAAAAATTTCCAAACGCTGTGTCTAACACTGCATGAACAATAATATTAAATTTAATAAAAGCATACAAAAAGTGGTAATTCTTGTTTTAACAAGTACAATAAATTTTCTGCATCGTCTTGTTTGAATGGCACTTAGTTGTACAATAACAAATAGTTGCAATTTCTATTTTCGCAAACCGCAGATTACCCGCCAAAATAAAACAAAAAAAGAACGTTTGGAATCGTATCGATTTGCGGCGGTTGAGTGTTTGATCATGATTTTCAAACTGGTCTGTTAAGGTCATGGTCCAAACTGGCCCACTAGACGTCGGAATAAGAAACTAAATTCATTTCCTTGGCTGTTTAATTGGCTCGTAACTGCCTCGTATTACCGTGCTAACTGTCGCCTAGACCCTATCACTGAATTTTCACACGGTGTTAATGCTAATTGAACTACACGTGTTTCGACGCTATATATATTTTTTTTGTTTATTTTTACATGAAAATAACTAGTATTCGTCTATTAGAGATGATGTGCGAATATGAAGTGAGTTTTTATTTTGTTACCCCTTCATGCTTAATCTAGTTAATGCTCTTTGTAATTTTCCAAACATACCTATAGTTAGCAGGACTGAGAAGGAAATAGGGAATTTCATCCTGGAAAAGTTTACTGTTGCTGTGTAAATAAATAAGTAAATTAAGTGGTCTTAATTTGTATCACTTGTATATAAAAAAGTATCCCGTTAGTTTAGTAGGGAAGCGGACCCTGGGCTCCGAAGCAATCGGCTGAGGAAGTAACCGGGAAAGCGCTAAGATGAGAGAGAAAAAAGTATCCCGTTAAAGTTTTGCATTTTTTGTAAACATTTCAAATCATTTTCCCACATTCGCTGTGACGGTAATAGGAGCAATTGTTATAATGGCGGAAAGCCTTGGAAATGTTGAGGTCGAGTCGCGGAAAACGCTAATATCGATATGACATAACGATGGTTTACCTCATATTACGTTGAATATATTGCTGTCACGATTTTATACGTGAGCAAAATTTCAAGGCAGTATCATTTGAAATTACTGTCAAGTCAAAGAAAAATATATTTTATTATTTATTTCTTTGTTTTATTTATTCATTTCTTGCAGGCGACTAAAATTTATAGACTAAATATTGATAGACTAGTTATTGCCTGCGTCTCCACCCACGTGGGACTCGGTTATATCGTGCCCAAATAAAGTATGTTTGACTGCTGGTCCTAAACTATATGTATACATACCAAATTTAATCAAAATCGGTCCAGTGGTTGAGCCGTGAAAACGTCACAAATAGACAGTTTCCTTTTTATAATATTAAGGATTATGGATATATAGCGTTTGTTGTTTAGTTAACTGTTTTCTTCCTGTGGTAATATGGTGGATTTAAAAAAAATTGCCTCGCGTCAAACCGCGCTATTCCAAATTCTTTGGGTCAAATACACTGACGCACCTACTAATGCTACTACGCACCCAAAATGTAATGTTAAATTATCTGATTTGCACTAACATCGTTAAACATTATAGTATATATCATAGGATAAACACATTTTTGTTTATCCTATGATACATAAAAAAAATGGTTAATATTTCTATATGAAAATAAATTAAATAAAGTAAAATTTATTGTATGTAGAAACAAAAATAAAAATTATACGCATATTACTAAAATAAAAGTACTTTACTACATACATACATACCATCCAAAATGGCATTAATTTGTACATTTTGCAATTCATTCAATTTTGAATATTTATTATTGTAATTGGCTTCATTTATGTTTGTTTCTAAATATTGTATTGTTCAAAAATAAAATATTTTATTCAAAACTCTAATGCAACAAAAAAGGCCAAATATTAAAAATAAGTTGAATTACGCAATCTTCTCATAAAAATCAATTTGTTTTGGTTTCACGGGTAAAAACTCACGCGTGTCTAAGTATAAATAAAACCACCTAGGTGCTCCGGCCATAATGAAGTCATTAAGCAAATAAACAATTTAAGACCTGAGTAATATTGTTTATATTGCAATGGTCGTGTTGTGGGTGGATGAGGCCTCCGTTTGTTACGAAAATGTTCAAGTCTGAGCCGAAATTAAAACTGCTAATAAAACCAAATTTGTAACATCTGCCAGTGTATTAAGCGTACTGCGATAATTATCGCATTCCTTTAGGAGATCACATGTTATTTCTTATTAAATCAGTCATGATTGTTATCTTAGCGTTATACCAGTTGTATTTCAAGCTTAAGCCAAGGAGAGTTTTGTGAAGACCAAACCGCCAAAGTATTTTCAGTTAGGTATTGTTCACTATCACTATCACTACATCAAAGTCGCTTTCTCTGTCCCTATGTCCCTTTGTATGCTTAAATTTTTAAAACTACGCAACGGATTTTGATGCGGTTTTTTAATAGATAGAGTAATTCAAGAGGTAGGTTTTTATGCCCATGCGAAGCTGGGGCGGGTCGCTAGTAATTTGAATATGAATGAATCCTAATCCTTACTATTCTTCCTAACTTCTTTATTTTTATCTTTACATAGTATAAAGCAAAGTCACTTCCCGCTCTTTGTCCCTATGTATGCTTAGATCTTCGAAACTACACAACAGATTTTGATGAGGTTTTTTTAAATAGATAGACTGATTCAAGAGATACGAAAGTAAGTTTGTTTGTTTGTTATGCTTTCAAGCCCTATTTACTGAACCAATCTTCTTAAAATTTTGCATAAGTACACATAGTTAGAAGTATTGAGAAGGACATAGCCTTGCCTACCTTTCATCCCGAGAAAAAGCACTGTTCCCGAGGGAAATGCAAGAGCTAGTAATAAGTGTTATAGTAATTATACAATGAATTTCTTCTTTTCAGATTACCAGTCGGTGCAATCAAAAGAGTAAGTAAAAGATTATAATTTAGAAAATTAACCTTTTAATTATACCTATTTTTTTTATTCCAATTCACATAACATACACATTACTATTGAAATGGGTAAAAAAGGCTTTTTTAAGTTTTACTTAATATTTATTTATAATTTTTTTAATTTACATATTTTAGAATTTACAAAAAATAATTATTTACACAATTTAAACTAAAATAAAATACACATATAAAAAAGCTTACAAAAGTCCAGTCCCGACAAATCATTACCTCGATAATAATGAGAAAGGTATATAATGTATGTTAATATTTATAAAAGAAATCTTTATTATAAATGTATACCAACTTACCCTTCAATTACCACCGAAGGCAACCCAAGGTGCCTTTTCAAGATGGCCCACCCATTGTCAAAAATTAATAAAAATCCAAACAATTTGTACAAATGCGGACTTAATAGCATTTTACAATTTTTCATACCTATCTCTTTCACATACGTGCGTAGTTTTAATTTCAAACACATATTTTTATTTCATAGTTAGGTACATATACAAAATTTATGAAATTTACATTAATATTGCCTATTTTTTTAGATTGTTTTAAATTTTTATATAACTAACTAGCTGACCCGGCAAACTTCGTACCGCCTTTCTTAATATTTTTTTCCGTAAGAACCTTGTACTGAGTATTAGAAAACTACAAAAAAAAATCTGCCAAATCGGTCAAGCCGTTTTCATGCTATGTCGTGACAACGGAAAACGGGCTTCATTTTTATATTTATAGATAACTAGCTGTTCCCCGCGGCTCCGCCCCGCGTGGGACTCGGTTATATCGCGCCCAAAAGTAGCCTATGTTTGACCTCAGGTCGTTAACTATCCCTACCAAATTTCATCACAATCGGTCCAGCAGTTTAGCCGTGAAGAGGTGACAGACAGACAGACTTTCGCATTTATAATATTAGTATGGATAAGTTTTAGTTCAATGTTTACTTGAAATGAATATGATTGTAAAATAAATAAAAAGTTAAGTACTTATAAAAAAAACTATGTATTACCCGATAACGTTAAAAAAGGGGTCTAAAAGGATGAAAGAAGTAAAAAAATTCAGACAGAAATCCAGAAATGCATAGGTACAAAAATGATCATGGTAGAGCTTGGTCGCACTACCATTTTAATTTTACAAATGCCAGGAAAACCTTTACACGAACATTGTTTGGAGACTGTCAAAAAATTACACCTCCTTTTGGCTTCCCCGTAATTGGGTTAAAAACGAGTAAAATATTATGTTTACCAAATTTAAATCTGCGAAAGATGAAATCACTCAACAACTTAGTTTTTGCCGATAGCCTTAACCACAAGGAACAGGTTTCGGTATTTTAGGCAGTGCCATCTAGTTTTTAGCTTACAAGTTCAGTGCACAGGACGAACCGGTAAAGGCTTGGCTGTGGGCGTTTATAACGAATCTTTTGTACGAAGAATATTTCAAAATAAACACACGACAAGGACTTTTTCCTTTTCTTAACAAAAATGTACTTGTAGTAAGTCCATTTCTTTCCATGCCGAAGTAAATTTTACTTAAAATTATTTGTGTGCTACTCTTTATCAACTTATGTTTCACGACACACACACAACATAACGAACTAGTACACACATAGATAAAATGAATAAAAGATCAAAAACGCCAACATTGGTCATTTTACGAAATAAACACAGACAAGATGTTATGGAGAGTTAAGTGTAAGTGAATTTACTAAGTAAAGATAAATCCATAAAGTTTAGAATCTACACGGGAGGTCTTCTTAAAAGGCCAAGACAAATAAACCAGGAAAATGGCTTGTGGTTTCAACTTCAGTTACCAAGCAAAAAGGTTAGGTCGTACTTTTTTCCTCTTTGAAGTCACGTTCGGGGAAAATTTGAGTGCGCCACAAGAAGAAAAGGATTGTGATTTCTTCTTGTATTTTTATTTCGGCTCTCACGGCAGAACGTCATTTGTTTTTCGACAAACTTTTCTAAAAGAAATATGTACACAAAAGTAGGTATCAACCAAAGAAGATCGAATCGCGCGCGGTCTGAGGCAAGTTTTTTTAAATCTATGGTATCAACTTATCTAACCTTAATTCTTATTGCTACAATCGTTTTTCAAAACTTCTTCATACAAGCAATGAAAACATACACTTCGCGATGTGTCTTGACTTTTGTCATATTAAATGCCATAAATGGCTTCGAATAAAGATTTTACTTTTTGTCTACTTGGCAGAAGAAAATAAAAAAAAATCAAGAGATATGTACACTGAAGCGTCGAAAGTGGACTGTACTTACTATTTTTTCAAATTCAAATTCGAGAGACCTATTCACATTCTAACTAAACATATAGCAAATAATAACGTTATAGGATAAACGGATTTTATTGAGGGTGAAACAAACCACGAGGCACAGCTAGGTTATATAAGATGTAGAGCAAAATGTAAACAATAACTAGAATGGCTACCTACTTTCACCAGTCTAGCCTGTACAAAGCGCTCAGTTATTTAAAAGTTATTACGATTATCCCCTTTGTAATTGCGCGCCGCCGCCCACGAATGCATCTTACAAATTCAATAAATCTATTACCCGACCAAATTAAACGACACCTACTTGGCTTATGTTTAGCTTGGTCATAATCTAAATTAAATTTTACCGGTAAGCATTGTAGGCTTTTTAAGATTAGTTTGAAATTCAAAAATATTTAAATTATGTGGGTTTTTATAAATAGATTTAAAAGGCATAGACAAAGACGCAAAACGCTGAATTGATTAGATGAAAACTCCTATGAAAATTGATTGAGGAAGAATATGCCTAGGTTTTGGCACGGTAATACTATCTAAATAAAATATCTAAGTAAATTAGATAGTATTAGGTGCGATATAATGGAATAAGTACCACGCGGGAGGGTCGGCGGATAACAGCTAGTACAGTGGACCACATTACAAATTCTCTTTTACCTCTTTAAATGTAAGAGTAAGGTGGTAATTAATTTTCTCTGTGGCCTCCTTTAGGTACATAATAAAATAATATTTCACGCATAAACCAACGTGATGAGAGTAACCATAAAATTGAGTTTGTAGTCTGTATTTATACGGTATACACGCACGAGTAATCTCAATCCACTACCGTACGACCGTACAGATTAAAAAATAAAATATGCAGAGCGCACACGTGTGGGCTGGCTCCGTGGAATACTAACAACTGTATGTGCGCACAAAAAAATACTTAACTATTTTTTTTAATAATCCGTTGCCTGTCTAAGGATTTCAATTTCGATTAGCCTGCTCCCGTTAAGGATTTTTTTTTAATATTATTATTTTGTTAGTTTGGAGACTTGGAAGCTTTATATCTTGTAAAATCTTTTATAAATCCCACAGATAGATATATAGATAGATACTACTATAGACTGATAGATTTTTCTTATCTAATTTAAATTAATAAACTTATGCAATTGTTTAACACTTCTGATTTTATAAGGTTCCATAATCAAATGATGAATAAAGATTTTTTTTGTGAAATATGTAATAAGTATCTAGTTTATCTTAACGTAGTGTTGTAGAGACTCAATAAAAACGAGTTTTAAAATTCAATCCCACTTTGTGTCAGACTTATTTTATCTGCCGTTCGTATATTTTTTAATGTATATTTTATAGAGATGAAAATACTTTCATCTTTGAGGCTCTATTTCTTAAATTGGCTCAAAAATTCTCAGAACAAATCTACCGTAAACATAGAGAAAAATATACTTATATGAATTTATAATGAACTGTGTGTGACCGAGTGCTCTGTTACCGTGAAATTATCTCCCATTATGCATTTGTGCAGGGAAAGAAGAACGAACAGTTTCCTTGTTCATTTACTATTCCAGACGATTATTATTATTTTTTTGCTTTTGAAATAAAGTTTTTTATATATATTATACAACATATTTTTTTAATTCATTCATTATGTATTTAAGAAAAACTACTTATTTTATGTACCTACACACTCCGATAGAGACGATCGAGACTAATAAAAATACGTACCTAATACCTGGTAGAATTTGGGATATCAAATAAATAGAATTAAGAAGTTCCTCTCATCTATATTAAGCACACAGGTACTAATGCTATGGATGGTATATCGTACATTAATACTATTATATTAACGGTTTAACATTCAACATGGACTCTGTTATACCAAATTCTAGTCGATTCAATCCAACCTAACATGCAGAAAACATCCTATACATACATTCACCGAAAGAAAATTATAAATATCCTAATATCCAATGAAAGTACATTATCAATGATACATATATGTTTTACTTAGCGAGTGAGTGTGTTAGTATGTATAATTTCAAGCTATCTAAAAATAATTAGATAAAGAAGAAATCATAAGAATAGTAACAGGGTATCAATATCATGTTCCTTATACAATACCACATAATATATAATAGTACTAACGTAACAATAAAGAAGTAAACATAAATAAATAAATATATAGATAGGGACAAATCACACAGATTAAGTTAGCCCCAAAGTAAGTTCAAGACTTGTGTTATGGGATACTAACTCAACGATCCTATATTTTATAACAAATACGTACCTATATAGATCAACGACGAAACATCCAAGACCCAGACCAATCAGAAAAAGATAATTTTTCATCTTGACCTGACCGGGGATTGAACCCGGAACCTTCTGAGTAGCGGACTGGCATGTTAATCGTTACGCCACGGAGGTATACAACAATACCATAAATATCACCACAAATTATAGAATGCTATACTTACAAATGTCACCCAAAAATAAGATCGAAACACGCATCATTTGATATCTGATCCGACCCGATAAAGAAACGGTAGTCTATTGCAGAGTATCACAAATGGCTTCTAATGTTCAGCAAATCGACGTAAGGAAGATGATTGTGCAACATTCCCATAAATCTGTGTACTCTCACTTAATGTCAATGATGGTTTACAATTTGGAGCCATTGTGTATTAAACAGATTCCAAATTGATGCCTTATTGGCTACGGAATGGTCTTTTATTTTCCTATTAAGGACTGATTTAATTTTATCAACGCACACATTATAGGTACTAAGAACTGTCAAAGAACTGAACCCTGATTATATTTTTCACCTCACCATTTTTCCGATTGAAACATCAGTTAGCTGGTTTGGAGCCCAGGGTCAACTTAGCCCTTAATTTGTGATATAATCATATAATCTACCAACCTACTTAATACCGATTTCCTTTGACTTCACATGAATAGGGTTAAATATCCTACTTACAAAAAATAAGCTTCATTTTGAATAGCATTTGTAAAATGCCTGAATTTTCGGATTTTTTTATGATCACTGAGTAATTAAATTTAGAATCGCCATCACCTATAGAACCCACCCATAGAACATAATTTGAAATTTATGTGATTTGATTGGATCAAGATTTCAATAGCTATATTTATTTGTTTGTTGACTAGCTATATCTAGCTTAACGGTTTTTCTGTTCTATCTAAGTACTTAGCTATTTGAAGAATATAAGAAAATCTCTTTCTCATATGAATCTTACAAGTTTCGTTTCGAAGTGCAATAAATAGTAACATGTAATTATTATGCACGCACTCTTAACTCGAGTCCGTAATTATTGCAAAAAGTATATACCGCAAAATAAAGGCAGTGCACACTGTTTTCAATGTACATTTTTGTTTATGATTTAAAATAAAGAAATACTTATTAAAGAAAAAAAAAAAGGATTCTGGGAAGAATAGATTTTCTAACTTCCATTATTTTTAACCCCCAAGAAAAAGAGTGCCTTAACGAAAGGGTATATTAACTACTTTATGGTTGTGTTTAAAAGCTGACTTGATCGAGGTAGTAATTTGCTATAATTTTTGTTTAAATTGCGCCTTTTGTAAATAATCATCAATCAAAAATGAAACTGTTTTGTTTTCCTTATTTTTACTTAATACTTACTTTTCACTTACTCCCGAGAGAGAAAATAGATCGATTCCTTCGGGCAAAGCTTGTTTCACATACCTATTATCACAAATATGTATAATTTACAGCCTTCTTTTCTACTAACCACATCAGTCAGCTAAATTATTGTCCTTCGCAAGGATCTAATACATGTTCTTACACTGTCCCCACGAATTCACCCTCTGGCAAATAAGAAATCGAAGAATGTAGATGTTCAAACTTCAGGTTTTTTACATTCGTTTTAGGCAGATACCTATGTAGGTACGACAATTGTAGGTAGATATAGACAAAAGAATTTAAGATAAGTTTAAATAATCTTTCTCTTACCCTTTCTAAATTCATGTAGAGTCGGGCTTCCTCGTAATACGGCGCTAGCATTATTTATATTGGGTTGTATATGTGGGTTATTGTTGTTGGCTAACGTCACTATAGCATTGAATATCTTGTGTTGTATGTGTGGATTGTTGGCTTAGATTAGTTTAAATGTATGTACCTCTTAAAATACACATATAACTGTGACATTTAATAAGTACATTTTCTTCAGATTACAGATAAAGATATAATAAAGTTTATTTTCAGTGATGTATTTAATCTTTATTCAAAGGATTAATTTCCAAAATGCTTCTATATAAAATGTTACCACGGGCACATAGACAAGTAAACCGCCGCCTAATGCTCAAGCCTTTAATATAATAGCAGAGAAAATCTCCGTTCAGCTCATAGACAACCACTTCTTGTTGACTTTCACTGCACCAACTTTTTTCTCATTTCTTACGTCAATGCACGATACTTATCGGCTGTGATCCAGATAGTGTTTAAAAAATCTAGTAATTGACTTTCAATATGGTTCGTTTGACTAGTTTCGCCTACAGCCTTTTGTTCTTGGCACCGGCAATCTTATAATCTGCCATTTTGCAATGTACCTCTGGCTGTTCTTTTGTTCTCAGTGATAATTGCGTGCTAATAAATGAGATTAATTTTCTCACTTCAGAGTCGTTCTTTGTCAATTATTAATGCAACACTGGGTAATTCTGCTAGTTAGTACGACACTTTAAGATTTTGCTATCATTTCGTATTGTAAATTAGAAATTTATAAAACAATAGAAAGTTAATGCATTACTTATTGTAATGATACTAAGAAGGTAAATCTTTTAGGAATTGTATAATTTTGAATAAATTGGAACAAAATGATTTTGTACATCCAAATTTCCCTATTTTGTTCTTCCAATTACTTGCATTAGTAGCTTGTTTAAAAAAAATACAATTGATTAATCTATGTGTATGTATTTAATTTTAAATTTAAAGGATACTTTCTGTTAATACTTACTAAAAGTTTTTTTTCTATGTTAAAACTTTAACCGAGTTAAAACTCGTTCAGTTTTCTTTCATCTATTTAATTAATTTGAAACACCTCAACATGACAACAAGACATCCGTAATTGACTTTAGGTATTTCAGATTAATTCTAAATCTATTAACTTAAAAAATCTAACGTCTCACTGAATACCAACGAATATGACCAGGTAAGGTCTCAATTTTCTCAGCATAAGGAAGTGAGAGGTGATGACACAGCGACTTAGGACGTACCTACATCCGCGGTTTGATTGATCGGTCTCAATCCATTGCCTGCAGTATAGAAGACCATAACCAATTACGTTAGCCACACGACCGCAATGTACACAAAACCCAGTATGATTACGGAATAATGCTGGGTCATTCTTCGTATTGGCATTTTTGAAGATTTTATTAATCTCTTAATTCAATTACGTTCGATAGACTTCTAGTGTAATTAATTAACGACGTAGCTTTGATGTAATATCCAAGAGGAATTCGCTTAACTTTAAATTTTTTATTTTTTATTTTACTAGCTTTTGTCCGCGGCTTCGTCCGCTTGAATTTCTCTCGGGAACAGTGCTTTTTCCCATGATGAAAGGTACACTGCGTCCTTTTCAATTCTCCTAGCTGTATATATATGTGTATGCGAAATTTCAGGAAGATTCAGTATATAGATCATGAAGAGGTAACAAACAAATATACAAACTCATTTTTGCATTTATAATATTAGTTGGGATAATACTTTTCCACTATCCAATTGTAAATAAGATGTTACATAATGACGACCACAGCTTCATATTCTGTGGCAATATAACATTTATATTATGTGACCACAGTTCATTTACTTTGTTATTAACTAGGCAAGTATTCTCTCAAATTTAATATTATTTACTTTGTAATATAAAAGAAGAAAAATTGTAGGTAAACACGGTTGTTTGAATCTTAAACATATGTTGGTGAACTCAGGTCTTGTGTGTCAAACACGTCAACACTTCGCATATGTTTGCTGACAATAAAGTAAATGATGGAGGAAATAGTTGAAACATTATTATTATATCCTCTCTATGCAAGCAGCTTCCGTATTATTGCATAGTCAGGTGCATCCTTGATGCCTCTTCGATTAAACTTGATCAATCACTACATAAGTATACTTACTATATAATAAGGAATAATTTTATTCATTTTAATATTTTGTATATATAACAAGCGTACTCTACCTAAAAAAAGTACACTTGTGCAATACTTATTTTTAACCGACTTCAAAAAGAAGGAGGAGGTTCTCATTCGTATGAAATTTTAAGTTGGTGCCAATTTTACGAATTCGTTGGCTATATGTTTCGATTAAATAATTGGCACCGACCTCAGATTTATTAAAATGTTTGATAATAATTTATACAAACAACAATTTAATAATTATTTCTTCCTTTTTAGTAAGTAATTGGACCGGATCTGGTTTTTTTTTTTTGCAAAATTTATTTTACCTACTTAATATCTTTATAAAACATTGTTATAGCGGTCATTTTTAATTATCTACATCAAGTAGGCTCTTATAATCTTCATGAATATAAAAAAAAATATTTGTATGCCCTACAAAACTTTTTGTGAATATTGCGTATAATTGTAAGAAACAACTTGGTATGAAATAAAAGTTAAGACACAAAACTCATCGCTAAAACAATCTAGGCATAGATAATATATAATTATCTCAGCAATATAGATTTTTGTCGTTATGTTTTATTAATTAACCGTATTTTAATCATAATATGGCATTTCGGATTTTTTTGTAAACATTCATTTTTTACGTGCGCGTTGATATCTTTTGTAAAAAAAAAAAAAACTTCTTGCGAATTTTGCGAAACGGGTAATAAAATGTAATTATATTGGAGTTGTATGACATCCAGCGTTGCCAGACCTTCTGATTTGTCTATAAATCTATGGACTTAAGGTCTTGTCTACAAACATAAGAATTTTTTCGTAGGTATATCTAAGGATTTTTGATCGGCTTCATACCCGTCCCAAGCAATAAATATTCAAATAAAATTTTGGTCAGACGGCAGTCGCTCCATTGTAATAACCAGTTCCGCCAAATTAGGATCATGATTAATAGCGTACCCAGGGCTCTGAAGCGTAAGCTGAAGATGCAACCCGGAAACACGCTCGGATAAAGATAATAAGTAGAAGCACAACGCAAGCGGTTTCACGTGCAACTATACTTAGTACTACATACGCCTGATACGCCATAAAAATAAATCTTATAAGAAACGATAAAATTTACACACAAATTTAAAAGAAACCATTAAAAAAACTTCCAAAAAATTGTTATCCCAGAGGCGAGTTCCCACGTGTATATCGCTCCATCAGTTTTCGGCGTGCGATGTCAAAACCAGATACACACATTTCCTACTAGAATTACGTTGTTCATTTCTTTTTCGTGAGAAATGCTATAATTTTGTTTATCTGTTTCGATTCAAATGGAGTGTTTTTGTTTTAACGAGTTCATTATTTTAATTTTTAAAACAAGAATTCGAAAATAATAATAATAATTAAAATAAAAACCAATCAGTTTTTTTCTGTTTAAAATAAAAATAAAAAAAAAATCTCCAAATCGGAGAGTTAAAAGTTCTTTAGAAGCCGAGAGGCGGTTCAAAAAACTCCATCGACAGGTTGTTCAGAGTCAATTATATGTGTCTACATTATGTAAATGAATTAAACTTATTAATTCATTATTCTATTAATATGGATCTAAGTATTTGGTAGTAGTTATTTTAGGTGATACCTCGGTGAACACTAGCGCCACAGTCATTTAAAAATCATTACTCACTGAAAACACAAGTTATCAAAAATCCCTCTGCTGTAATTATGGTTCTGGATCTGAAGTTAATTTTAATCATATTTAATTATTAAATTATAGTTCCATATAGTTACAAATTGCAAAAGTGCTAAAAGTGGCCGTTTTAAGCAATAATGCAATTTGTAACTATAGGGAATTATAATTTAATAATTTCATATGTTTAAAATTAACTAGAGATTCAGAACCTTAATTACAGCAGAGGGATTTTTGATAACTTGTGTTTTCAGTGAGTAATGTTTTTTAAAAGACGGTGGCGCTAGTGTTCACCGAGGTATCACCTTAATATTGTTTTCTACCATAACACAATATGAATCACATTGCTTTTGTACTTGCTTATTTAAAGCTCTTTTTGACCTACGTTAGTAAAAAACATGTTTTAAAACAAAAGACTATTTATATGTACTTCTTCTTCTTAGCGAGCCGACTCTGGCTATTTATGTTTGTGAGGACCAGAACTCAACATAAAAATATGTAGGTACTTACTTATTAATAGAGATACATTTCGTAGCTAGAATCATACATATAAAGTTTATTATTCACTTTGAGATTACCACATATTTCAGCTATAATAACTATATCATCCATAAAATAACCAATAATCAAATATTTCTACCGAGTGCATTATAAATGCGTTTTCATTTTAAGCAAACAGGAAATGAATTCGAAATTGCAATCTACTAAAGTGGCCGCTCGGCAAAATGATCTTGTTCAGTGTGGCTGCATTATATATGCTTATATAACTCATTTTGCAAACACCTAGCTTATCAAAACTATATCCATATTAATAAACTTAACTGTAGAAAGTCATTGGTTTTTAAGAGCTATGTAATGTATCAGATACAAACTAGATATTGTTGTAGTGATTTTTATTTGATATTAAATAGCTTTAATATCAAATAAAAAGTCACTTGGCACTAAATATATTAAGGCTATAGGTCTTTTTTAATCGTGTTAATTTGTTAATAAGTATTTTCTCAACTTAACCGTGTGTAATATCAAAAACTAGTAAATTAGTACACATTGTGTCGCCTTAACAACTATAATAAATTAACGATATGTAAGTATATTATTCAATTAAATAAATAGACGTTTACCTAATTATTTGCCTGGGAAGCATTAAGTTCTGTTACTGTTTAATTTTCGTAATTAATTCGATATATCAAACACTAAAAAATATACCACAAGGCTTTACTTGGCTTTTAGTATAATTAATTTATGTTTGACTGGCAGAGAAAGCCTGATGGCATTAATATTTTTGAAGTGCACTAAGGTTGAAATTAATTAATTAATTAATATATTGTACAAACCAACTTATTTTTTTTATCGTTTGTCCACTAAACTCCTATATTTTTGTACCTAAAAAAGTAGAGACTCTTTCTCTCCTAAGTTTAGTAGTAGTAGTTTATGGGACTTTAAGTACGTTAGTATACTATCTGTTCTACACTTTTATTATGAGTTTTAGATAAAAATGAAACTTCATTAAGTTCATCCTTTTCGTACACGCACACGCGTATAGACGCGGTTTCTAAGTCTTTTACCGAAATATTTTTCCAACTTCACAAAAGATTTTAAGTAAAACTAGTCAGGTCGCTTATCTATCTCATTATACGATCTATTAACATACAATGGATTCTAAAATTATCACACAGAAACAGTGAGCGAAAAACCCGTACGGCTATTGACGACAAAAATATTATCTAGAAGTTCTTTTAAAAAAACAATACATATTCAAATATTTTGAGACCACCTCTTCAATTATTAAGAAACAGTCGATTTCTATTTTTTTATGAACCAAGTAGTAGAATAGACCCAATCCTAACGCCTATATTTATAAATAAACCACTTCGTCTCTTAACGTGAAATGCGATAAAGGGACAGATGCCTCTTTTTCTTTTTACCATATTCTTATAATAATAGACTTTTTAAATTTTGTGAATCCTTTTTTTACAATTTCTTTAACTTAATTTAAAAGAGTGATTGTAGAATATAGTAGACCTTTGGTACCCTTATATTTATTGGTTAATGGGAGCACGAGTCATAATCCGTGGAATCACAAGTCAAATATCACATTTTACACTTTAATTCCACACACAAAACGTTAAATTTGTTTATTTGTCTCCACAACGAAACTTTGGAAAAGTTATAAAATTACGCTATCAATATGTCTATTCTAAAAAATTTAACTAATTTATATAAAAACTAAATTAAACTTATTTTAAATTAAATATAGAGCCCAAATTACTGTCGTCGCAAGACGGTAAAGTGCCCAAGAGGCTGGCTGCATTGCCACGTTGTATTTCCAGACTAATACGCTGGTCATAATATTTGTTTGTTTTTGTGATCTTATAATGACACCTTGACACCACAACCATAACAATAAAACATAAAACGACTATATAACCTGTCATTGGGTACACAACCGCAATAACAGTGCTGTTATCTGATCGCTTTTCATAATAATTCATAATCATCGCGCTTTATAGAGCAAATTCAAGGTAATGATAATTGCTGGCAAGGTGCCTATTAATGACGAAATTGATAAAACTTGACAGTAATACCACAGATTACAGAATGCTGGTAATCTGTGGTAATACTTGTTCTTAAAACGAATTAAATACCTACTAAGGTAACCAATTTTTATCTACATCAGAGCGTACTTATGGCTCACGAGCGTCAAATTGCCGGCCAGGAGTTAGAGCGGTCGCCATAGCTCGAATGGTCGAAGATCATCAGGGTTTCCCTGGTTGCATCCTGAGCCATGTTGCTTGGAAGACTGGTTTGTTAACTATTTGTCTTTTTATTTGGAAACCATAAACTAACTATACCATTGATAACCGATTACCGGCAACCTGAACATTCGGTTTCATATATTTGAATGCTGCTATCGAATCAACAACGAAACAACATTGACGTCACGTTTTGACAGTTCCTGGCTTATGCTTGAGATGGGAGTTGAATAGCATTTCGGCGCCTAAACTTAACCTCAATTAATGAGCATTTTCCGCAACATTTGATTCTGACATAAATAAAGAAACATTAAATAAATAAATAATATAAACAAAGTTAAGTAACCGCTTAAGAGACACGCCGGGGTCCGGGTTCCAAAAAATGGTTGATAATACCGGAAAATCCTTAACTAACAGTAGCTACTAAAAAGCCCAAACATCTCATAGCCATTGTAATTGTGACCAAGATCACACGTCGCGACGAACCTTGGCTCTTTGCGCAACAGATTCAATGCTCAGTTAAGTAACGCGTTATTATCCAACCAACCCGTGGGAATCATCACAACTTGTCATAATAACCCGCGAACGGTTTGGATACGGTTTCATTGCCTACTAGTGTTAATAAGAGTGTTTGTAACGATATCTTGTCTGATCTAGACGTTTTGTCTATTGTTTTCGTCATCAACTATAATATTTTGCACATAAATGCTTGTAAATACTTCTTAAATACTTTAAGACGTTGGACATCCCCATTGGGCATCCCCCAATAATTTTCAGTATGACCGGCTGGACGCAGCCTGTATCCGGCTTATGTCCTTCTTGTTTCTCAAACTGGTAGTTGAAGCAAAATTGAGAACAAATGTTTAAACTGTATCTAATAGTCTCTATTATAATATTAGTAGAAAGGATCAAGCAAACACTTGTGAATCTTTCTTTCTTTTAGAGATTTATCCAAAGTAAGCTATTGGTATTGCTATATATTCAGAAAAATAGAAAATTCGCCTACTTATTCGCAAATGAAATAGGTACAAGGTACATTAAAAAAAATATTCATCATGTCTCATGTATATTAATCTGTAATATAAAATATTATTTATTTATTATGTCTAAAGATGCTTTCTATGCATAATTAAGGTTACAATGTACGGAAGTTGCCGTAAACTCGGTTCATTTGAGCAAAGTCGGGCGACGCTGGTTGCATAAACTGTTTTCGAAAATGCAAGACTAATGTTGACATTGTGAATAAATAAACGGCTTTCAGCTGTAAATTTCTGTAAGTTGGTCAAAACAAATTGCAGAATGACGAGGAGAGTGGTAACTTGATGTTTAGGAGTTTTTTTTTTCATAGCATCATCTTATTGTGGATGACCTACCTACGTGAGTGAGTTATATACTTCTATGAACTTATAATATTATCATCATGAAATGTTTCCTGGGGAAAATGCGCCACTATGTATGATTGTTTAAGATTTTGTTAGTGCCGCGGCTTAAAATCAACGCCAGTTACTTCACAAAAATACGACAAGATACATACATACATAGCACAGAAAACAAAGAATATATCCTACATATTGCATATAGTTACAAAAATCACTGCAATGGATATAAAAATGCAAGAACATCACGCAATATCCTGTTCACAGACACACAGACATACAGACACACACTGCGCCAGCGCTGATCACAATAGCAGAAGGCGTAGGGTGACAATGATCACTTTCATCTGTGAATTGTATTAACACAACAAAACTATTTGCAATTCAAATCATTGGTATTGGTACTTGCCCTGTGAAAAATCTTAGACATTGTTATTCATTTCGCTCTACATCTAAGAACTTATTTTAATTCAACGGATCATCAGTTTTCCAGAAAAACTTTTATAAAAGTTGACAAATAGTTTATCTTTAATCTTTTCTAGTAAGTATATATACTTAAGTATATGTACCTACTTAGTGTTACTTTAACAATTGAATGCGTGTTTTGTTATTTTCAAATTAAGTATTTAATAAAACAATTAAATTACTGATATTAGTGTGAGAGTCCTGTGTACCGGGGGTACGGCCAATGATACGAAAAAAAAATATAAATAAAAAGGTACATTGTTTATATCCAGGAAATTTACATTTCCCATCACGATATTAAGTATCAATTGTATTCAATTGAGCCTTGGCTTTATCTTCGAGGTTAATCTGCGGTTTATAAAATAAGCGTTGACGAAGTTAATCATAAACAATATTTGAAAACAAAAGTTACTACATGTGTGCGTGTGATAAGTAGGGCGCGACGCGACAGTGCTATACAATAACGAAAATACATAAGTTGGTATCTATGTCCAGCAAAGATTTTACTCGAAAAAAGTTTAATTATGATGATCACATAGGTAGCCTTATAGTCCTTGATTTCTCTCATCTTGGAAAATAAACTTAACGTCGTACAGGGCGTCATAATTAATTTTAACATTAGTCATAACATTTTTACGGACTTCGGGCTCTTTAACAAAGTTAACCTTGATATATGCAAAAGATATACATATACTTACACTTATTACCTAGGTACACTCTTAATCTAAATTGAAAAAAGGATAGGGTGACTGGTTCCTCGATCATGGCGCAGGCCATGATCGAGGAACCAGTCGCCCTATCCTTACAATTAGCAACTTAACTGCAGAGTTAAGTTGCTAATTGTACAAAACTGTTACGCTATTGCTATTATTGCTATCTATAGTATTTCGTATTGAATTTTCCTTGATGCTAATATCTTCAGGTGGCTTACCACTATCTCTTAAAACCATGCAAGATCCAGTGAGTAAGAAAAATGACGCCTTACATCATGTACCTATTGCGTTGTCTCGCTTACTCACAAGATCTTGCATGGTTTTAAGAGACGATAGTAACCCCACTTTGTGAGAAAACAACAAGTTAGTAACTTTTTTCCGATTACCAAACTTAAACATAATAAACTCTATACTGAAAGAAGTGTCTCTTCTATGATCTTCATATTTTGGGGCAGCGCTATTCGCAAGTACTAATTTTCGCGCAATAAATAACTGTCAGATAGGCATCGCGGGGATAGCTCATCAGTTTGTGTCTATTATCACTTCATACGATGTACCATATGTACGTACTTAAGTGTTATATTGCTTCATCACTCACTTCAGCGTATTAAGGCAGCCAGTAGGCGTTACACGCAGTGTTATTAAATCGAAAACAGTGGCATTATTAGACTCCTTTTTCATCTCTTTTTGCCGTAAAATTGTAACTTTAAATTATCTGAAGTTATTTATTTTTTATTAAGATAGACAAGATAGGCCACTAAAATTCTTCTTCTTTCTAGAAAAAGAACTATTTACACCATACAAGCAGTATTTCCCCAGATAAAGAGACAAAGAATAATTTCTTTTTACACTGTATTTATAATAGGTATTGTATGTTTCTCTATAGAATTGAATTAAACAGTGTGTCTGGGACAACAAATGCGACCATTGTGCTTGAACACTTGGACAAATATCCAATAGGCACCTATTCGTACAACAATGATTCAGTAAAAACCACAAGGACGGTCCAGCATTTTATGCACGTTATTGCAATTCTATTTTTAATAATCGAGTGAAGTGTTTCTATCATCTCGGCGAATAAAGTATATCAGCCATAGAAATAGGAAATCGCTCACGGTTTGACGCCAGACAATTTAAAAAAAAAAATCAAGTATGATTTACCTAATAGAGACCGCTCCCCGTCTGATCTCCGCTGCTGGTGACAGGAAGGCTGGCTGCTATTTCGCCTAACGGATAGGTATTGGGATCCAACTGGGAAATACGGCCAGCATTCTTACTAACATGCCTCACGGGCAAGATTTATTTGATTTTTATGTAAGTTTTTCTTTTTCTGTTAGTTTTTTGTATTGTTCTTTGTATATATTATTGTAAGTACCTATATATATATCCTTGAACCAAAATATTTAGGTATCTAGGACACAATAAAATTTTGCACTGTTTAAAAAAAAGTATCATATCAGCATACTTTGTGACACTACCCAAAGTTTGGCTGAAAGAAAGTGTTTAGGGTTTTGGCGCCAAGCTAAAGTCACTCAGTTATCGCCATTGTATTTATTTTCTAATATTTGTGTTTTCTCGAGTATTTGTGCATAATAAAGGTAGTTTATTATTCGCTAAGTGTTCGTGAACAAGCGTGAGTGTTGGGAAGTGGTACGATGTCGTATAAGTGACTTTAATCCTTGTCACCATAATATCCCAAGATAAAAGTGGAAATTCATTTCAATTCATACCCTAAGAAGTTTGATTCTACCTTTTTTAAACACAAAATAATAGACTTAGGTACATAATAAATACATTCAACAGTTCCACTAAAAGAAAAAGAGAGTAGGGGTTTATTCCCGGTTGCCCCACCATGTCGTCCCAACTGAAGACGAGTGGGAAAAAAAAGTTTCGTTAGTCCCCAGTTGTGACGATTGGCACTTTTTATTTCCCACGCGGTCGCGGTCTATAGCGGAACGCGCTATAGCCCGAGAGTTTAAATACAAGGGGGTTTCAATAAGAGATTTCACGGTTTGATAAAATGCTTTAATTACGCTTTTCTAAGCAAGACTGTCAATGGTTTTGATTGAAAGTAACTAAAAAATTGAGGTAATTAGTACAGTATTAACGAATTTACAATAATTCTTGCAGTGCATATCACAGATAATCAACTTATTTACAATAATTCTTACAGTTTTAAACTGCGTATAACAGATAATCAACTTATTTACAATTAATAATAATAATTGAAAATAGGTTGATTATCTGAAGTAAGAATTATTGTAAATAAGTTGATTATCTGTGATACACACTGTACTAATTACCTCAGTTTTTTAGTTACTTTCAATCAAAACCATTGACAGTCTTGCTTAGAAAATCGTAATTAAATCATTTTATCAAACCGTGAAATCTCTTATTGAAACCCCCTTGTATTTTGACTCTCGGTCTATAGCGGAACGAGTGGGAAATAAAAAGTGCCAATCGTCACCACTGGGAACGAACGAAACTTTTTTTTCCCACTCGTCCCCAGTGGGGACGACATGGTGGGGACGACCGGGAATAAACGAGAGTAGGTAAGAGACACGTCTCATTTTTATTTGCCAGAGAGTTATGCCAAGAAGAAAAACAAGCTAGTTGCATATTTTAAAAATTTACTTTAATCAGTCATTACAAACTATTTTAGAATTAAAACGCATAAATTATGACAATAACCTGCAATTTGCGACTCTCACACTGCCCTTGCAAAATGGGTGATGATTAAAACAAACGCTCGCTACTTATCAAGACTCACTTGTTGTTGATTTTGTCTCGGCTTTAAACCAATTAACACACAGTCTACACACGGCTGAAGTAATTAGAGTAATGACGCCAACAATTAATTCTTATGAACAATTCTTAATTTGTAATCTCTTTGGGAACAATAAAGCGCAAAATCGTTTTGAAACAGCCATGGTCGAAATAGTCAAATCGGGGTTTACCTTTGTCAACAGAGTAACTACTATCAATTAATTTTAATAAACATGTATACTAGCGTATTATACCTATATTATATGAGATACTTATAATAAATCTATGAGTACTTAGGTACCTGTTGTCATAAATACACAATTTTTGCTCTTCTTTTGATTGACTATTCTAACTACTACAGGCTAAACGAAATGAAAATTTTACACATGTACATAAACTGCTCTTATTTAATGAAAAATTTAATGGCCTGCCTGACGTTATCCTTCCTTGAATCCTGAAGTTGGTGGTGGAATTCTCTACCAGTCATACAGAAGCACATGGACTAACCTCTGAATGACTTTTAACAACATAATACTAATTAAAATTTTCATTTTCTTTCAAAGATATACAATCAATGACAATCAATATCTAGAAAAAAAAAATTCTGTTAAAGACAATAGCTTTAAATACTCAACGTATAAAATTACACTTTGTGCACCATCTGTGCGCCCGCGCCGATTGGCAAGCAATTTGAAACACAAAACGAACCAATTAAAAGGTTTAACTAATCCAAATCGCTCTCCCGCCAATGGATCCGCTCAGTCTACTGACCTACATACCTACTGGGCACATAATACCCAGTAACGATCACAATAAAGATGTAACTATGTTTATGCGTGAATCGCTGCGTTTTATTAACACACATTTTACTTTTTATTGACATAATAAAACGGGGAAGTTTTTGTTTTAGTAGTTGTTAAAGTTTTAAGGTCGAGAGGTCCTTTTTATTGAATAGTTGATAAGATATTATGATTTTATTTAATGCTTCACATGTCGATAGAGCCGCATGGAAACTGAGGCATTTCTTTTTCCTTGATTGCCATTTACGATTTCCACGAGGAACGAACGAAACCATTTTATACGAATAAACCACATTTGTTAATGATATTGCATTATTATTTTCTTCATCTTGCCTTAAATGTTTTAATTTTTATGAATATAAGGCGATAAGGCCATTTTTACACGAACACGACAACCTGTAGTAAATTGTTAATCCAATAAAAAAAAAAAGCTTGTTTAGAGTTACATACGCACCAACTTAAGTTTTTGGTCAATTTCATGGTCTTATTAGAGATTTAATAGTGCCGGCGACAATTTCACGGATATAAACTTGCACTTTACACGTTGGGCGCCAAAAAGCGAAAGGTTTTCCGCCTCGGCGATTTCCAAACATATTGCTTGGCATTCAAAATTGGGCAAGTGGAAACCTTTTAGACTTTTTATTGATTGGTTAAATGCCGGAGAGATTATAAAGACTCTTTTTATGAGAAAATATTGGAAAAACGTGTACTTAAACGGCTATAGGCTGATTCGATTCGATTTTCTATTTGGCTAATGTTTTCGAAAAGGTTTTTACATTCTCGTACAAAATCGACGTACCTTTTTATATATGAGCAGCCAATATTAGTTAGTTGTAAGTTCATTAAATATCTCGATTCCCGTAGATAAATTGCCGTGGCGGATCCTAGTAACAAAACTATATAAAAATAATACTTATACAAAGGAACTTTGTTTCCTAGCCAAGCTAAAACCTCATAAAGCGATAAAACGACATCGCGTTTACAAATAAATAAAATTACTCAGATTATTGATCATGATTAAACTGCAAATAATCATGTTATTTTAAATACATAACAGACGAAAATCTGAAATAGCAAGATTATACAGCCAAACAAACAGTCCAATAGCAAATGGTAGTGTGTCGCGTCGCGTGACGTTGTCAAACGAGAACATGTTGGTTTAAGAGGCCTGAACAAACAAACAAACCGAGTTCATGTTCCGCCATGTGCTATGCTCGTCAACATCGAGGTGCTGTAGACATAAATCATGTCGACCCACAAACTGGATAACTATAGCTCATACACTCGTACCTAAGTATGATGGCTAACAACGTTGTAAATTCTATCACTGATTTAGGTACGTTGTCGTGATTGTCATTTATGAAAATAATTGGGAATTATTCGAAAAGGTCTTTTTCACGTTTGTTTCATATAGTACCTACCTATTAAGTATATAGGTAAATATAAGTTTACTTAAATCTCAACACAAAACTAGCGCAATGAATCCAATTTCACAGTTTAAATCAGTGTAAAGATTCGATTCTGTTCAGTCTTTTTTTTATCAAATTAGAAACGGACTTGGAACAACAAAACAGTATTGAAAATAAACAGTCATTGCCTTAGCTACTTTCCTTCGTACTTGAATTTCTACAAGTAAACACAGAGCCGCACTGAGTGCCTATTAGAGACGGACATAAAACCAAAAATATCGTAACTGACGTCACCGCAAGATGGCTGCCGATCAGCCTAGCCGGTGTTAGTGCACTGACCCTGTCAATGTTAATGTCAACTGTTAAACGGTTTACACAATTAACGGTCATGGATTTACGATAGGGTGCAGCACTAATGTCCGATGTATGGCCACTGATGTTTTGCTTTCTAGTTAGGTAGCTCATTAATGTTTCGTTATAAGGTATGTTTACTTGTTAGGTAATATTTTCATAGCTTTGTGAAATCTGTAGAATTTTTTGAATGAGTCACATTAAATAAAAAGTTTTGCTATAGGTACCTTTTCTAACTCTACCAGATTGTTTACTCAGCCAGTAGTTGGTTTAAAAATCTTTTACTTTGAAGTGCTTCATTAAAGAAAATAAATTATAAAGACATTTGGTTGACTCAATTTCAATTCATTTATTGCAATTCATATTGAAAAATCACAGTCCTAACTACAAACAAAGTCGCTGTCTTAAAATAGGTACATGAACCCTGTCGGGTATCGCAACTTAGGAAAAAGTGGAACGGATCTATTTATTATATTGATGTCAATGTTTATTAATAAAATTGATTCCGAGTTTCAAAAGCAGCTTAGGATGCAATCGAGAAAAAAATATGTTGGAAAAAAAGGCGTAATCCATCAAAACCAGTACCGAGTTGGGAATAAGGTGATTTGAAGTGGTGGTAAACGTAAGGCATTGTTTGGAGCAGTCGAGAAGTGCAGTCAAGCGGGCTTTATTAAATCCGAACAATGCAAGCTGCGCGATGCTGTTAGCTTCGTACAGTGGAGTTGTGAAGCTTCGTCTTTTATCAGAAGTGTTATTTTTATTGAAATGTAAATATACCTATTTATATTATATATATATATATGTATCTATAAATATTTTTCATATGATCTCACTAAGTTATATAACTCATGTATGTGTAAACACCAATTTCCGCTTACCTTCTTACTGCGACAAAAATGTCCGCCGGACGCTGCGCTATACGGAATACCTACTCCGTAAATCTATTTAAATATAACCTTTACTAAAAAATAAACCTTATCAAGTAGGTATTGGTGAACATTATCTTTTTTTGTTATTATATCACAAGAGAATCAGAATTAAATATAGACTTTTTAAATTTGTCACACTCAAAATTGGCGATTCGAATGATTATCATTCGAGTTTGAGTAATTTTGGTATTGGTATATGCCATCCCGTGCACCAATCTATTATCATCTAGCTTAATCTTTATAACGTCTACAACAAAATATCGATAGCTACGATTTTGTACATTTGTTTATTTAAACTTTATTGTACAATTTAAAAATAAAGTGTACAAATGGTAGACTCAATGCCATATGGCATTATCGTCAACCATTGGACCAAGCAAAATTGGTGTAGTATAATCGCATCTTCAAAAAATGTCTCTGTTCCATCCGAACGTTTACTTCCTCATCCCATTTCTCTCTTATCGATATTTATAAAGAAAGAACGAGACACAACACATTTTAGTTAAAACGAACTTAAAATACGTTTGTTAATTTTTATGAATGAGGGGTAAATTTTGATCTTAGGTACCTATATGGCGGCATTGGTTATTCAACGAAGCGACAAATAAATAGTAATATAATCATCTCTATAATGCATATTTACCTCATTTTCTGAAGTATTTAAAAGCCTTATTCACTCGACAGTACAAGAATAAGCTGCAACTGTAAGGGAAGTTGTTACTGTACTCACTGACAGTGTATCGCTGTTACGGTGCGAAGCCTCTGTTCTTTATCGGCACCATTGTATGTTGGGACTAAGAGAGTGTGCTAACTAGTTGCTAACAGTCGCCAAAATATAGAGAGTCCAAAAAACAAGTTTATTTTGTAGTAGCAAGGTTTTTGCCTTTCATTGACATCAATTTCAATTCCAATCTGTGTGATTTGTCCCTATTTATTTATTTATTTCTTACTTAATGTTTACGCAAATTAAATACTAATAGGAAATAATCGTTGACCCTTGAACAATGCCCGATTTTGGCTTAATATTTTTGGAAACACCACAATTACGATCACCACGATACCTATTTTATGTTCTCAATATTTGTGTCATGAATGACATTTGTTTTGAGGTAATAAATATTACCTATAACAAACTATACAACTATTGGACTCTACGATTACCATCATCATAATTATAATAAGCCTAGTAACAGATTTCCTGGGCTTCGATTCTGCTAACGTTAAGTCAAAATCGTATCAAAATAGTGTTTCAATTGTGGTGCATTTTAAACACTATTTACAAGAATGTGTGGGGTGTGACCATCAGCAGTGATAAAGAAAATATATAAGTACTTTTCTTGTAACTAGTGTATAAATAAAAGCTTGTAAAAGAAACACTATTTTGACACGATTGTGACTTAACGTTAGCAGAATCGACGCCCTCTTTTGCTGATATTTAGCCGATATTCGACTCCAAACTTATATACTTGTAGAATCGACTATTAATGCCATTCCATCCACACAGAACGTTGACGCCGTCACCTTATTTTGTTTTTCCGTGAATGCAGCAATCCAGACCTAGCCCATTTAGATTAGTTGATGGCTTCATTTCTGTACGCTCTTTGTTTTGTGCGATAGCCAACATCAGCAAACGCATACTCGCGTGGCATATCAAGTAATAGCATTTGATTTATTGCTTTTGGAAGCAGGATGGCAACTACCTATATTGTTAGAATGACAGTCTCACGGTTTCCAATGTCAGCAAAAATTTATCTCGCGTGTAAACGACTGGACGGTTGTAAAGAATTGCTGTCGTAACGCAATTCAGATTGTATATTTGATCAGTTTCATTTGTACAGATCTTTCCACGATGCTTACTTTCATTTACTGTAGACTTTATATATTTATATAGACGACGTCATTAGCAATTTATTATTTCGATTTCAACATTTTGCTAAAAATAATCTATGGATCTCACCGACAATATGAAATTTATGTCCACCAGTTGTATAATATGTACAAGGTAATATTGTATTCAAATGTTTCTTCTCTCATTTTCAGGGTTTGCGATGAGGTGTCTGTGATACTACACATCAGGCGGGAGCGGTGCCACCTTCCAACATGACGTCGGAACGGGCCATCCCCCACCTCCGGGACATCTTCGGCCTCAATCAACAATACGACGCCAAGAGTTTCGACGAAAACGATGACAAAAACAAAAAGTCCAAGAAGAAAAAGGATGACTACCGCTCATACGCTAATGGAGACGTCAAAACTTTAGAGAGACACCTCAGTATGAAGAAGACGATACGGAAAAAGATTATGCGTGACCTTCAGCAGGCATTCGTTGAAGACCCTAACGAGTTTAAGGTCGAAAATACGAGCCCAGAGAAGCTGAAGGCGGAACTGAGCGCAGAAGCTGTGAAGATCGAGAAGAACGTACGAAAGAACGACCCCACGTTCCTAGATATGCTGAGGGGTGAAACACGAGGAGAGGAGGCGAGGGAAGAACAGCCGCCAGCTGAGAAGACTAGTTTCTGGCGGCGTCTTACTATGAAGAATAAAAATAAGAGATAAAAGTGCTGTGCAGCCGTGCGAGCACCTTGCTCCTTCTCATCTCCTTTTGAATTTGTGTGTTCTATGTCAATTATTGATGTTACGTTTTTTCTGCAATTATGTAATTTATTGAGCTGATTGGCTACACTACTTATGACCGACTGATATGTAGCCTATTTATCAATTTCGCATAATAATATACATTTTAAGGTGATATACTTATCACCAATTTCATTGTTGATTGGTTCTAGTTAATAAGCCAAGTATACTTAATACGCACATGAAATATCACTTATGACATTTTCTATAACTTTGATTGAAAGGGGATTTTAATTTTATCTTAGGTTCGAGTAAATTTCCAATGTTTCAAGATTTTTGAAGAAGTGGTAGAGGAGTTGGACAGAGATCAAGAATGTCAAAAATGCTTAAATGTATCTAATACTCTAGAAGCCAAAATCTTTGCAAACTATAACCCTCCACTTACTTTTGAACACTCGGGTAAACGACTATACGAGCTATTGGTATCTACAGCTATCATTCTAGTCTCGACTGGTGTCTCAAAAGGAGAATATGTAGGTACTGTACAGTCAACAACATCAACCACATACGTATTATTATCTTTACTCACCCCAATAAATAAAAGGTTACTTAAAGCTTATTCAGACACTAAGAATTAAATTGGTGATATTTTTTATTTAATTTATACACTTTATTAATATCTAGGTGAGGTACTAGATTAATTTAAAAATCACGAATCGAATTTTTAGTTTCTGAATAATGTTTAGTCTAAGGTTTAGTCTTAGAATAGGGTCCGGTAAAATATCAATATGTTGACTGTAGAGACCATTTTACTCATTTTGTTAATGGATTCACAAATGAAAGAAATTCTATAAAACTGATTTTATGTTGTGCCCGATCTAAAAGTTGTTTTATAGAAGAATATTTCGTTTGATAATATTATTTACGGTGATCATAATAATCTAATATCTACTGAATAAAATCATTCTTGCTAGCTGATATTTAGGGCTAAGATTTAATGGGAACGGAGTAAGGTGTTATCAATATCGTCGGCCATTGTTACTTATAAATAAAAAGATATCTCGTTCTACATGTGATGTAACGTTAAGTTGACTAAGATAGTTTAAGTACATAGATACGTAGGCTAAGTATTGCGCAAGTCGCGCATTTGTGTAAGGTAGGCTTGAGGCAATTTCTTGTTGTGACAATTTATTACAATTCAATATACATAATTTTACACACTCAGGATGTGTTTTATTTATTTAGGTATCCTTGCGTTAAGTACTATTTTTTGCAGAAAATTGCAATGTAGAGGAGTTATGTAGGTACGAGTTTTTTCGAAGGATCGTTCGATCCGTTTCAGGAACTCTATTTTTTAAATATGTGAGCCAAACGATTTTCATTTGTTTTCGAAAGCAAATCGTGGGACACACGTTTGTTTTCGAATAAGTAAGTAAACCAGATTTCAAACATAGCATCCGAATTCTGAGTTGCCGCACAAGTTTCCAAATATCGCGTAATCATAGTATTAATCCAAATATACACGAATATTTTTTCCATCGGATTTCAATAGTACATCGTTCAATAGTGCTTATATTTTCACATACTGATTCCTATTTAATCCTCTATTGTCCACGAGGCTAGTAAAAATGATTTACCATTATTTTAATTAGAAATGTTCCATCATGTAAGTACCATTGACTCTAACTCACGTTCATATTTTTCGTTCACGATCACGTTGTCATAGCAAAAAGGATTGTATTTAATGGAATTTGTAAAGTATATTTATAGCCTATGTCGACCAGTAGAATTCATGTGGCTGAATTATATTGTCTCTTGATGATGTACTTTAGTCAACTAAAATCTAACAGTAAAAACACTCTTTCATGCGAGCCTTAGGTGTCAAATCATTCAGGTTCAGTCGTCATATGTCTTGATCTAGGCGAGGATTTTGTATGGAAATCCTTAGTTACTATCTTAGATCACAGTATATATATATAATAGTACCGACGTACCTACTAAGGTACTATTACTAGTATAGTATTCTGTAATCTGTGGTAGTAATTCACCTGGTACAGAAAATAGAGCACTGAGAAGGCAAGCAACTTTTGATAGAAACCTAGATTTTTTTATCGTCACTCATTTAAATGATTACATTGCCGCAGTTCTACTTAATTTTATTTAATCAATTACACTATTATCTATTCTGTGGTATTACAAAATAATAAATTGGCTTTTATTTATCGACAAATTTTCTTATCTTCTAAGAAAAAATAGAGTGCAGGACTTTTGCCAAATTTATGTAAGTAGTTGCCATTGTCATAGATTTTAGAATGCTTGGTTGGCTCTATCCTTGTCATTCAGAATCATACAAAAAGTACCTAAGTAATTTTTTATTAAAAAATAAATGATGGTAATGTCGTCTATGTCCTTCTATGTTGAAAATTCCAGATTAGATTTGAAATCTATAAAATTCCATTGTATTTTGGATGATTACCTTATTGCTAGATGCAGATTTACAGGCTGAAGAAGGGCAAGGGCGTGGACACTGGAAAAGTTACCTCAACGGGGTTCTTTGTGCCTGTACCATTAGTTTTTACAACGCAGTATTTATTTCGTAGAAGCCTTAAGCACCATCCGCTAGGGGGCTTTACAAATCTTTCAAATAAAATTGCTAATACCATAAATTTATTGTATCCTGTAGTATAATACCTGATAAGTAGGTAAGTATATATTAAATCTATGGCCAACGTTTGCCAAAAATCTATCTAGTTATATGTCTATGATCTAAAACTTTTGTCAAGCATGGCAGGGTCTCCATAAGCAACACATGGATTAAAATCATGATATGATGATGCTGAATATTTCAAAACAACTAAGTTCCGTTGATACATAGGTATCTATTGCTTTGTGGGACTCATTCTTTCTTTTTGACTACCTGTGGCGCCATCTGTTGAGGATTAACTACTTTAAGTTTTCTAAAAGCCAGCTTACCAATATCATATAACGAGTAAAAACTTTAAAAAAAAGTAAGCACAGCAAATGTAGAGAACATACCTAGCAACCAACTAAAGTCTACTGCCAGTACAGCATACTGCCGCCGTGGCTCTTTGTTTTTTGCTGTTTTATTATGCTTTTTAATATGGTAAGGACTTCAAAAGCAAAACGAAGATCAGTGAATATTCTTTCGTCTTTGTAGGTACACGTACCATTCACAGATGGCGCTACAATACTTGTTTGCGTAGATAGAATAAGTTTTGTAAGTATTGTGATAAGTAGGTATGTACCTACTTAGGCAATTTAGCTTTTTCGTTTTTCTTATCATGTAAGTCTGTTTGCTTTAAAACAAACTACTCATCATCTGGGCGTTATCCCGGTTGCTTCCCAAGTCTTTAGGCTTCATGTAGAACGTAGCAATGGCAAATGACTCTACATTTTACCGACAGATTCTTTAATGAATGTGTAAGTGGTGTCAGATTAACAGTGTAGTCTTTGGCTCAAAAATAGACTACCTACTCTCTCTCTCGCTCTTCCTGTGGATGCCGTAAGAGGCGACTATAAAAATAACGAGACGTCACAATTTACCGGATAGGTATACCTAGTACTTACCTACTTACTATTCTCTGTCAGCATCACCTTTTTTTACCACGCAGACGCAGCACCACGCAGAATTAAAACACAGGCGCACTCTCGTTACGTTGGCCAACCCAAGATATGGTACTGTCCAATGGATGGTCCGCCGGGGATCCTACGGATTCTTTTTATTTGACATAAAAATTCCTTACGCTCTTGATTGAAATATCTCAAGGTATCAATATGGTATTTAATACACAAAGTCACGCGCACCACTGGGCGGGCCATCGTCATTGGTCTTCAATGCCTCTACTCTACCATTACGAGACTCGCTTGTAACTTTAGTAGGTGTACGTCTATTCCCGGTTGTTACCACTGGCTTTGTCGCCACTGAGGACAAATGGTAAATATAATCCCGATTGTCACCAGTATCGACGTATAACACATACTTTCCCAGTTGCAGCTACAGCTTTCACCACTGGATTAAGTACTTATGTGAAATCTGTAAATCGCCCCTAGTGGTGGGTGCAGGACCCGAAAGGCTGAAAACACTCCAAGAAGCTGACTGGCAAGAGGGCGCCGAGCCAAGAACATGAAGAGCTCATGCTCTACCATGGGATTTTGTATGGTACATCTTAGGTATTGTTACTTGCATAGATTTTATAATTATATAAATTGTTTATTCAAATAAACTTCAGTAGGTAATAAATTAAAATTGAGCAGCTGCTAGCCATGTTAGAAGACAGGGTGTCGTTTGTGAAGACCCTCTTTGGGTCCCTTGGCGGATAGTAACAGACAACCAACGCACCAACGTTTCCATACAAAATCGTATCATAATCGCATCTGTAGCGATTTTATTTGCAAAAACTCATGGTAAGTTTTATGCTTAGATTGTTTTATGCACAATCGATTCTCATAAATTCAATTCATAATTAGACACTGAGATACAACATAATGCGATAAAGTACCGATGTAAAGAACACATCGGATATACGAGTAGGTATCTACTTACTAACTTACGCTTTTTGAACTGATTGTACATAAACAATTTTTTTACTTGGATTTAGAGAGAGGATAAAGGTGAGTACTCTTCAGACAAAAATAAATATTTTCAAATTGACTCAGCATGTACAATATGCCATGCTTTACTTAACCTAAGGTAGGTATAGGTTAGGTATAACGGATTTGACAATAATTTGAATGATAAATATTAGGTTTTGTCTGTAGAGTGTGAATTAGGAAATAAAACGAAAGAATAAGGTTTAAAAGGCATTTATTTGTTTTATAATTATTTAGTTGCTTCTGGAAGTCAAGTGTACTTATTTATTAAAAAAAGATACTTCACATCAATAGAAGAATTGGTAAACGGGTGTAAAAAATGCAAAAATTACTCCATAATAGTTTTAAAGCCACAAAATAAAAAAATCTGTTGAAATTATATTTTTGAAGAAATTTAGAAAATAATTAATCGTTACATAATTTAATTTTTGGCATAATTATTGCAATTAAAATTAAAAACTATGCGTTTTAGAACTTTATTGAACATAATTGCATTTTATTGCTGCAACTGTAAGATTTTTTCTTAAATATTTATTTATTTGTCTGCTGAAATTATTGATTTTCTCGTTTTAAAGGACAACTAACAGCTGCTGCTGATCTTTGTTTTTGATTAAAAAAAAGTGTTTACTTAATGAATTATAATTTAAAATTAAAATGTTTTTGAACTTTTGTAATATATTTTTATTCTTTTTATTTATTTTCCTTGTTATATTTATTTAGTTTTATCTTTAATAACCAAAAAGGTACAAAGAGCGAACTTTAAATTAAAGTACACTTGAGTTTTTTGGATAAGTAGTTGGTAGGTTTTGTAATTGAATGTATTTTAAGTTTTTTCATTTTTTATGTAATTTATTGTTAATTATTTGTAAACTTAAAAAATTATTTGTAAATTACTGGTTTTTTTAATTTTCTTATGTATTGAGATTTTATTGTTGTTTGGAAAGTAGGATATTATACATAGAAGTAATTTAATTTGTTTTATGTTAAATTTAGTTTTCTTTGTTGTGATTATATTATAATTTTTTATATGGAACGAGATTTTTAGTAGTTTTAAATGTACGTTTTACAATGTGAATTAAGTTTAATATTTTTATATCATTTGCGTGTTTACATGTTTGCAAATCTTTGATTTCTGGTTTGTCATATATATCGAGATTTTATTGTAGTTTGCAATTTTTTTAAATGTTATTTTGTTTAATTTGTAGTCATTTTTAACATAAGTCGTAGATTATTTTTGTTAAACTTTTCTTTGTAGAGTTATTAATTTTTGTATCAATCTTTGTAGTATTATAAATGTGTATTTGGATCAAGACCAAGCTAATGTGAATTTTATTCATTTTATTTATAGGTAGGTACTTATCATTTACAAATTTGTAAATCTTTTGTAATTTTCTGGTTATTCTTAATTTTGTATTGAGATGTGTTGATTTTAGTATCGTTTCGCATAAGCAATGGATCTTTTATCGACCTAATCTATACTTAATTTATACTAATATATATATATACCTAATATAATAATATAATAAAAACTGAAGAATTTGTTTGTTTGTTTGAACGCTTACAACTTTAGAACTACTAGTGTATCTAAAACATTGATAATTTTTTCTTTTTAAGTATTTCTTATGCACTTTCTAATGTATATATTCAAACGTAATGCATATCTACCACACAATTTTAAAATAAACGAACGAGTGACTGGCGCCCTTACTTTTCTTCTGATATTTCATTATGTGTTTAGTAACTACACTGCATTTGAAAAATAAATAAATCTAACATTATCTGTTATCAATAATATTTTTTTAGTGGTGGTGGTACACTGGTGATGGTGGTTTGGTAAGTACTATACGGCTAACCTAACCTACGAGTACTTACGTATATATAGGGTAACTATTCGTATTTTTAAAACGGAATCCTTATTTCGGGTTCATTTCTTAATTTTGTCATCAAATATTAAAATTCTCGTATCATACCATTTATTTTTAGGTAAAAATTCTTTCATAACGTTTATACCTACTTTTTAAACTGAGAACTGAGATGAGTTTATAAACTCATCTAATTTTGCTTGTTTACTTTTAGTACCTAATCCCTTCCTGCTAAGTGTATTTTCAATTTACATTAATATTATTTAAACGTCAAACTTTTTCAGTTGAAAATTTGATTTTTATTAATACCTTGTAACTTTATCAGTAAACTTGCTAACAGTGGGTTAAGAAAGAAGATATAATTTACATCTAGTTAAGGTAAATATTCTTATTGTACCTTCGTTTATATTCTTGTTTTTATTAATTTTGGGATATATTATGTTCCCTTTCTTATGTGATGTCTTGTCAAAGATTTATGAAATTTTCTGTTTCTTAATGTTTACCGTATGGATACGTTATTTTTTTTTTACAATATTTTTGTATTTTTGTTATAAGTACGATCAGATATTTTAGATTCTTACTTACTAAGACTGGCCGCAATCTTATAATGTCTCAGATATTTTGGACTGCTATTAACTACCTACCTAAGTCTGGCCTCACCGTTAACTTAATCATTAGATTTTTTATACTCTTATATACTAAGACTAGCCTCAACGCGTAAAGTTAATCATCAGATTTTTCATACCCTTTTATATGCTAATTCTTTTATAACGTAGATGGATATAACATACATCTAGTTTGGGTGAATATTCTTCTTGTACCTTCTTTTATATTCTTGTTTTTATTTATTTTGGGATATAGGTATATGTTCCCTTACTTTTATGATGTCTCGTTAAACCTTAATGAAATTTTCTGTTTTTAATGTTTACCGTATGGATACGTTGATCTTTTTTTTAAATTTGTTTGTATTTTTGATATACGATCAGATATTTTGGGTTACACACATGGGAAGACTCATATAGTTATCATCATAATAAGTTAATCATCGGATTTTTCATACTATTCCATACTAAGACTGGCCTCAACGTCATAAGATAATCATCAGATATTCGTAATCTTACATACTAAGATTGGCCTCAGTAAGTGAATCATCAGAAGTATTTTGTACTCTTATATACTAAGACTGACCTCAACGTCATAACTAATCATCAGATATTTTGTACTCTAATATACTAAGACTAGCCCCAATGTCATAAGATAATCATCAGATATTTCGTACTCTTATATGTATACTAAGACTGACCTCAACGTCATAACTAATCATCAGATATTTTGAACTATAATATACTAAGACTGGCCTCAACGTCATAAGTTTATCATCAGATATTTCGTACTCTTACTTACTAAGATTGGCCTCAACGTCATAAATTAATCATCAAATATTTTGTACTCTTATATATTAAAACTGACCTCAACGTCATAACTAATCATCAGATATTTTGTACTCTAACATCTAAGACTGGCCTTAACATCATGATCATCAGATATTTTGTACTCTTAGGTATATACTAAGACTGGCCTCAACGTCATAAGTTAATCATCAGATATTTCATACTCTTGTATACTAGGTAAGACTGGCCTCAACTCAACGTCATTAGTTAATTAATCATCAGATATTTCGTTCTGTTATGCCTACTACGACTGGCCTCAACGTCATAAGTTAATCATGAGATATTTTGTACTCGTACATATACTAAGACTGGCCTCAACGTCATAAGTTAATCATCAGATATTTCGTACTCTTACATACTAAGATTAGCCTCAACGTCATAAATTAATCATCAAGTATTTTGTACCCTTATATATTAAGACTGACCTCAACGTCATAACTAATCATCAGATATTTTGTACTCTAACATACTAAGACTAGCCTTAACATCATAAGTTAATCATCAAATATTTAGTACTCTTATATACTAAGACTGGCCTCAACGTCATAAGCTAATCATCAGATATTTCATACTCTTGTATACTAAGACTGGCCTCAACGTCATAAGTTAATCATGAGATATTTTGTACTCTTATATATACTAAGACTGGCCTCAAAGTCATAAGTTATTCATCAGATATTGCGTACTCTTATATATATACTATGACTGGCCTCAACGTCATAAGTTAATCATGAGATATTTTGTACTCTTATATATACTAAGACTGGCCTCAAAGTCATAAGTTATTCATCAGATATTGCGTACTCTTATATATATACTATGACTGGCCTCAACGTCATAAGTTAATCATGAGATATTTTGTACTCTTATATATACTATGACTGGCCTCAACGTCATAAGTTAATCATCAGATATTTCGTACTCTTATATATTCTAAGACTGGCCTCAACGTCATTAAGTAAATCATCAGATATTTCGTATTCTTATATACTAAGACAGGCCTCAACGTCATTAGTTAATCATCAGATATTGCGTACTCTTATATACTAAGACAGGCCTCAACGTCAGAAGTTAATCATCAGATATTACGTACACTTGTATACTTAGACTGGCCTCAACGTCATAAGTTAATCATCAGATATTTCGTACTCTTACATACTAAGATTGGCCTCAACGTCATAAATTAATCATCAAATATTTTGTACCCTTATATATTAAGACTGACCTCAACGTCATAATTAATCATCAGATATTTTGTACTCTAACATACTAAGACTAGCCTTAACATCATAAGTTAATCTTCAGATATTTAGTACTTTTATATACTAAGACTGGCCTCAACGTCATAAGCTAATCATCAGATATTTCATACTCTTGTATACTAAGACTGGCCTCAACGTCATAAGCTAATCATCAGATATTTCATACTCTTGTATACTAAGACTGGCCTCAACGTCATAAGTTAATCATGAGATATTTTGTACTCTTATATATACTAAGACTGGCCTCAAAGTCATAAGTTATTCCTCAGATATTGCGTACTCTTATATATATACTATGACTGGCCTCAACGTCATAAGTTATTCCTCAGATATTGCGTACTCTTATATATATACTATGACTGGCCTCAACGTCATAAGTTATTGATCAGATATTGCGTACTCTTATATATATATACTATGACTAGCCTCAACGTCATAAGTTAATCATCAGATATTGCGTACTCTTATATACTAAGACAGGCCTCAACGTCAGAAGTTAATCATCAGATATTGCGTACACTTGTATACTAAGACAGGCCTCAACGTCGTAAGTTAAACATTAGATACTTATTGCGTACTCTTATATACTAATACTGGCCTCGACGTCGTAAGTTAATCATCAGATATTTTGTACTCTTATATACTAAGACTGGTCTTAAAGTCATAAGCTAATCATCAGATATTTTGTACTCTTACATATACTAAGACTGGCCTCAACGTCATAAGTTAATCATCAGATATTTCGTACTCTTACATACTAAGATTGGCCTCAACGTCATAAATTAATCATCAAATATTTTGTACCCTTATATATTAAGACTGACCTCAACGTCATAACTAATCATCAGATATTTTGTACTCTAACATACTAAGACTAGCCTTAACATCATAAGTTAATCTTCAGATATTTAGTACTTTTATATACTAAGACTGTCCTCAACGTCATAAGCTAATCATCAGATATTTCATACTCTTGTATATTAAGACTGGCCTCAACGTCATAAGCTAATCATCAGATATTTCATACTCTTGTATACTAAGACTGGCCTCAACGTCATAAGCTAATCATCAGATATTTCATACTCTTGTATACTAAGACTGGCCTCAACGTCATAAGTTAATCATGAGATATTTTGTACTCTTATATATATACTATGACTGGCCTCAACGTCATAAGTTATTCATCAGATATTGCGTACTCTTATATATACACTATGACTGGCCTCAACGTCATAAGTTAATCATGAGATATTTTGTACTCTTATATATACTAAGACTGGCCTCAACGTCATAAGTTAATCATGAGATATTTTGTACTCTTATATATACTAAGACTGGCCTCAAAGTCATAAGTTATTCATCAGATATTGCGTACTCTTATATATATACTATGACTGGCCTCAACGTCATAAGTTAATCATGAGATATTTTGTACTCTTATATATACTAAGACTGGCCTCAAAGTCATAAGTTATTCATCAGATATTGCGTACTCTTATATATATACTATGACTGGCCTCAACGTCATAAGTTAATCATGAGATATTTTGTACTCTTATATATATACTAAGACTGGCCTCAAAGTCATAAGTTATTCATCAGATATTGCGTACTCTTATATAATACTATGACTGGCCTCAACGTCATAAGTTAATCATGAGATATTTTGTACTCTTATATATACTAAGACTGGCCTCAACGTCATAAGCTAATCATCAGATATTTCATACTCTTGTATATTAAGACTGGCCTCAACGTCATAAGCTAATCATCAGATATTGCGTACACTTGTATACTAAGACAGGCCTCAACGTCGTAAGTTAAACATTAGATACTTATTGCGTACTCTTATATACTAATACTGGCCTCGACGTCGTAAGTTAATCATCAGATATTTTGTACTCTTATATACTAAGACTGGTCTTAAAGTCATAAGCTAATCATCAGATATTTTGTACTCTTATATATATACTATGACTGGCCTCAACGTCATAAGTTATTCATCAGATATTGCGTACTCTTATATATACACTATGACTGGCCTCAACGCCATAAGTTAATCATGAGATATTTTGTACTCTTATATATACTAAGACTGGCCTCAACGTCATAAGTTAATCTTGAGATATTTTGTACTCTTATATATATCTACTAAGACTGGCCTCAAAGTCATAAGTTATTCATCAGATATTGCGTACTCTTATATATATACTATGACTGGCCTCAACGTCATAAGTTAATCATGAGATATTTTGTACTCTTATATATACTAAGACTGGCCTCAACGTCATAAGCTAATCATCAGATATTTCATACTCTTGTATATTAAGACTGGCCTCAACGTCATAAGCTAATCATCAGATATTTCATACTCTTGTATACTAAGACTGGCCTCAACGTCATAAGCTAATCATCAGATATTTCATACTCTTGTATACTAAGACTGGCCTCAACGTCATAAGTTAATCATGAGATATTTTGTACTCTTATATATATACTATGACTGGCCTCAACGTCATAAGTTATTCATCAGATATTGCGTACTCTTATATATATACTATGACTGGCCTCAACGTCATAAGTTAATCATGAGATATTTTGTACTCTTATATATACTAAGACTGGCCTCAACGTCATAAGTTAATCATCAGATATTTTGTTCTCTTATATACTAAAACTGGCCTCAAAGTCATAAGTTATTCATCAGATATTGCGTACTCTTATATATATACTATGACTGGCCTCAACGTCATAAGTTAATCATGAGATATTTTGTACTCTTATATATACTAAGACTGGCCTCAAAGTCATAAGTTATTCATCAGATATTGCGTACTCTTATATATATACTATGACTGGCCTCAACGTCATAAGTTAATCATGAGATATTTTGTACTCTTATATATATACTAAGACTGGCCTCAAAGTCATAAGTTATTCATCAGATATTGCGTACTCTTATATAATACTATGACTGGCCTCAACGTCATAAGTTAATCATGAGATATTTTGTACTCTTATATATACTAAGACTGGCCTCAAAGTCATAAGTTATTCATCAGATATTTTGTACTCTTATATATACTAAGACTGGCCTCAAAGTCATAAGTTATTCATCAGATATTGCGTACTCTTATATATATATACTATGACTGGCCTCAACGTCATAAGTTAATCATGAGATATTTTGTACTCTTATATATACTAAGACTGGCCTCAACGTCATAAGCTAATCATCAGATATTTTGTTCTCTTATATACTAAAACTGGCATCAACGTCATTAGTAAATCATCATATATTTTGTACTCTTATTGGTATACTAAGACTTGCCTCAACGTCATAAGTTAAACATCAGACAGCAAACAAATCTTGAGATATTTCAGTTCTAATTTACCAAACTGATTTCATAAATTGTACTTATTTATTATCACGAGTAACACCTTCTGATAAAATGTATCTACTTATGTAAGCACTTTGTGAACTGAAGATTGGTACCTAACTACTAAAACCGGTCGATTTTTATACTCTATATACATAATCACATATAGTTTTGACTCTTATTTGCTTAGACTGGTAGCAACATCATAAATTCAATCATTACAGATTTAAACCTTTTTTTTACTTAAACTGGCAACATCATAAACTATATGATTTGATATTTTATACCGCAAGAATTAAAATAAATCATAAAGATATTTTGATCTCTCGTAAAATAAAACAATTATATACATAAGAGTCCAACGCATTAGAATATTCATGTTTGTAGTTCTAAGTTTATGAAGCCTAAACATATGATTATCAGCAACACAAGTGGTCAATAATGTTGACAAAACTATACAATTTTATAGTCAGATAACTTGGACTTTTGTATAAGTACCTACTTTACGGGCCGCAATAACAGATATTTTTACTGTTTTGGTCGCACTCTAATAACTGATTTATCAAATACTTTGCCCTGTTATTCACTAAGACTGGCCGCACTTTCATAGGCTAATTCAACAGATATTTTGGTCTTTGTACTAAGAATGGCCGCACTTTCATAAGCTATTTCATCAGATATTTTGGATTATTTTCAAGACTGGCCGCACTTTCATAAGCTATTTTTTCTGATACTTTGGACTATTTACTAAGGCTGGACACACTATAATAAGATAATTCATTATAATTTTAACATTGCACTCATGCAAAACCTGTTTAATTTCAATGCGCAAAACAATGCTTGCTTAAAATTAAATATTTTTTAAAACCATGCTTACATTACACACACTTCATACCATTTTAACTCCAAAACTATGGCATATATTAATATATTTTTAAGTCCATGCTTAAATCAAGACATACAAGCAGAGTGACTCGCAGTAACGCACTAATAGCAAAAGAGAATTCCTCTAAAGTATATTTAACTAGTACATTATTTTAGTAGTTAAACTTAAATTACACGGGCTCAATAAATATTAGTTTTCAAACATGGTTCTACTAAAAAATTTCGTTTTCAACTATCACAAGCTGTTATACATAAAAGATTTCTTTACATAAGGTAATTAATCGGATAGTTAGTCTTATTTACTAATATTTATCGCAATCGCATAAGCTAATATACATCAAATATTTTATATTTACTAAGACTGGCAGCACTTTCATATTTACTACGCAAAGCTAAAGCTTTTTTAGACCTATTATTTACTAAACTTGACGTATTCAAATAAGCTGTCATCAGATATTTTGGACTTTTATTTACTAAGACTAGTTTCACTTTCATAAGCGAATTATCAGATATTTAGAACTCTTATTTACTAAGACTAGCCTTACTCTCATAAGTTCATTCATCAGATATTTTGGACACCTATTTACTAAGACTGGCCGCACTCTGTCTGTCATCAATAATTTTAAACTCTTATCAACTAAGACTGGCCACAATAGCAAATTCATTAGCTATTTTGGACACTTGTTTACTAAGGTTGAACGAACTCTCATAAGCTAATTAAAATTCCTCAAATATTCTGGACTAATATTTACTAAGACTGGACGTACTATCATAAGCAAATTCATCAGAATTTTGGACACTTGTTTATTAAGACTGATCGAACTCTCATAAGCTAATTTTTCAAATATTCTGGACTCTTATTTACTAAGACTGGCCGCACTATCATAAGCAAATTCATCAGAAATTTTGAAAACTTGTTTACAAAGACTGATCGAACTCTTATAAGCTAATTAAAATTCCTCAAATATTCTGGACTAATATTTTTTAAGACTGGCCGTACTATCATAAGCAAATTCATCAGAAATTTTGGACGCTTGTTTACTAAGACTGATCAAACTCTCATAAGCTAATTCCTCAAATATTCTGGACTCTTACTTACTAAGACTGGCCTCACTATCATAAGCAAATTCATCAGAAATTTTCGACACTTATTTACTAAGACTGATCGAACTCTCATAAGCTAATTCCTCAAATATTCTGGACTCTTACTTACTAAGACTGGCCTCACTATCATAAGCAAATTCATCAGAAATTTTGACACTTGTTTACTAAGACTGATCGCACTCTCATAAGCTAATTCCTCAAATATTCTGAACTCTTATTTACTAAGACTGGCCGCACTCTCATAGGCTGTTATTAAAATTTTTTAAATCTTATTTGCTAAAACTGGCCACACTCTCATTAGCTGTCATCAAAAATTTTGAACTTATTAACAAAGACTGGCCACAGTATCATAAGTAAAATAATTAGATATATTGTACACTTGTTAACTAAGATGGATCGAACTTTCATAAGCTAATATCTCAAATATTCTGGACATTTGCCTTCTAAGACTCATCGAACTCTCATAGGCTAATTCCTCAAATATTATGGACTCTTATTTACTAACACTGATCGCACTCTTATAAGCTAATTGCTCAAATATTTTGGACTCTAATTTACTAAGACTGGCCGCACGCTCATAAGCTGTCGTTAAATATTTTGAATCTTATTAACTAAGACTGGCTTCGCTGTCGTAAGCAAATTCATCAGAAATTTTGGAGACTTGATTACTAAGACTGATCGAACTCTCATACATAAGCTAATTCCTCCAATTTTCTGATTTCTTATTTACTAAGACTGGCCGCAATATCATAAGCTGTCACTAAATATTTTGGACTCTTATTAACTAAAACTGACCGCACTATCATAAGCAAATCCATCAGAAATTTTGGACACTTGTTTATTAAGAGTGATCGAACTCTCATAAGCTAATTTCTCAAATATTTTGGACCTATTGTTTACTAAAACTGGTTGTATTCTCATAAGCTGTCATCAAATATTTTGGCCTCTGATTAATTAAGACTGGCCGCAGGCACTACCATAACCAATTCATCAGAATTTTTCAACACTGGTTTCTTAGCGAACTCATCAGATATTTCGAACTCTTATTTACTAAGACTGGTCGCACTCTCATAAGCTATTATCAAATATTTTGGACTCATATTAACTAAGACTGGCCGCACTATCTTCATTAAAAATTACGGACACTTGTTTACTAAGACTGATCTAACTCTCATAGGCTAATTCCTCAAATATTCTGGACTCTTATTAACTAAGACTGGCCGCACTATCTTAAGCAAATTCATCAGAAATTTTGAAAACTTGTTTACTAAGACTGATTGAACTCTTAAAAGCTAATTTCTCAAATATTCTGGACTCTTATTTACTAAGACTGGTCGCACTCTCATAAGCTGTCATTTTATATTTTGGACTCTTATAACTAAGACTGGCCGCACTATCAGGAGCAAATTCATCAGAAATTTTGGACGTTTACTAAGACTGATCGCACGGCCAAAAGCTGATTCTTCAAATATTCTGGACTCTTACTTACTAAGACTGGCCTCACTATCATAAGCAAATTCATAAAAAAATTTGGACGCCTGTTTACTAAGACTGATCGAACTCTCATAAGCTAACTCCTTAAATATTCTGGACTCTTATTTACTAAGACTGGTCGCACTCTCATAAGCTGTCATCAAATATTTTGAACTCTTATTGACTAAGGCTGGCCAAACTATCATTAGCAAATTCATCAGGAATTTTAGAGACTTATACATATATGAAGACTGATTGAACTATCTAAAGCTAATTTCTCAAATATTCTGGACTCTTATTTATTAAGACTGCTCGAACTCTAATAAGCTGTCATCAAATATTTTGGACTCCTATTAACTAAGACTGGCCGCACTATCACAAACAAATTCATCAGAATTTTTGGACACTTGTATATTTGGACTGATAAAACTCTAATAAGCTAATTCCTCAAATATTCACTAAGACTGTTCGCACTCTCATAGGCTGTCATTAAATATTTTGGACTCTTATTTGCTAAGACTGGTTACACTCTCATCAGCTATCATCAAAAGTTTTAAACTTATTAACAAAGACTGGCCGCAATATCATAAGCAAAATAATTAGATATTTTGGACACTTGTTAACTAAGATGGATCGAACTTTCATAAGCTAATATCTCAAATATTCTGGACATTTGCCTTCTAAGACTCATCGAACTCTCATAGGCTAATTCCTCAAATATTATGGACTCTTATTTACTAACACTGATCGCACTCTTATAAGCTAATTGCTCAAATATTCTGGACTTTTATTTACTAAGACTGGCCGCACGCTCATAAGCTGTCGTCAAATATTTTGGACTCTTATTAACTAAGACTAGCCGCGCTATCGTAAGCAAATTCATCAGAAATTTTGGACACCTGTTTACTAAGACTAATCGAACTCTTATAAGCTAATTCCACAAATTTTCTGAACTCTTATTTACTAAGACTGGCCGCACTATCATAAGCTGTCACTAAATATTTTGCATTTAATTGCATAATAAGCAAATTGATCAGAAATTTTGGACACTTGTTTATTAAGAGTGATCGAACTCACATAAGCTAATTTCTCAAATATTTTGGATCTATTCTTTACAAAAATGGTCTTATTCTCATAAGCTGTCATCAAATATTTTGGCCTCTGATTAATTAAGACTGGCCGCACTACCATAACCAATTCATCAGAAATTTTGAACACTATGTTTCATAAGCAAACTCATCAGATATTTCGAACTCTTATTTACTAAGACTGGTCGCACTCTCATAAGCTATTATCATATATTTTGGACTCATATTAAGTAAGACTGGCCGCACTATCTTCATTAAAAATTACGGACACTTGTTTACTAAGACTGATCTAACTCTCATAGGCTAATTCCTCAAATATTCTGGACTCTTATTAACTAAGACTGGCCGCACTATCTTAAGCAAATTCATCAGAAATTTTGAAAACTTGTTTACTAAGACTGATTGAACTCTTAATAAAAAAATATTCTGGACTCTTATTTATTGAAACTACTCGAACTCTAATAAGCTGTCATCAAATATTTTGGACTCCTATTAACTAAGACTGGGCGCACTATCATAAACAAATTCATCAGAAATTTTTGACAATTCTTTACTAAGACTGATGGCACTCTCATAAGCTAATTCCTCAAATTTTCTGAACTCTTATTTACTAAGACTGGCCGCACTATCATAAGCGATTTTCATCAAAAATTTTAGACACTTGTATGATTGAACTGATAAAACTCTAATAAGCTAATTCCTCAAATATTCTGGATTCTTATTCACTAAGACTGTTCGCACTCTCATAGGCTGTTATTAAATATTTTGAAATCTTATTTGCTAAAACTGGCCACACTCTCATCAGCTGTCTTCAAAAATTTTGAACTTATTAACAAAGACTGGCCACAGTATCATAAATAAAATAATTAGATATATTGAACACTTGTTAACTAAGATGGATCGAACTTTCATAAGCTAATATCTCAAATATTCTGGACTTTTGCCTTCTAAGACTCATCGAACTCTCATAGGCTAATTCCTCAAATATTATGGACTCTTATTTACTAACACTGATCGCACTCTTATAAGCTAATTCCTCAAATATTCTGAACTCTTATTTACTAATACTGGCCGCACTCTCATACGCTGTCATCAAGTATTTTGAACTCTTATTAACTAAGACTGGCGGCACTATCATAAGCAAATTCATCAGAAATTTTGGACACTTGTTTATTTAGAGTGATCAAACTCACATATTTCTAAAATATTTTGGACCTATTCTTTACTAAAACTGGTCGTATTCTCATAAGCTATTATCAAATATTTTGAACTCATATTAACTAAGACTATCTTAAGCAAATTCATCAGATATTTTGGACACTTGTTGACCAAGAGTGATCGAACTCTCATAAGCTAATTTCTCAAATATTCTGAACTCTTATTAACTAAAACTGGCCGCACTCTCATAAGCTGTCATTTTATATTATGGACTCTTATTAACTAAGAATAGCCGCACTTGATTACTAAGACTGATCTCACTCTCATAGGCTAATTCCTCAAATATTCTGGACTCTTATTAACTAAGACTGGCCGCACTATCATAAGCGAATTTATTAAAAATTTTAGACACTTGTATATTTAGACTGATAAAAGTCTAATAAGCTAATTCCTCAAATATTCTGGATTCTTATACGTTAAGACTGTTTGCCTTCTCATAGGCTGTTATTAAATATTTTGGACTTTTATTTGCTAATACTGGCCACACTCTCATCAGCTGTCATCAAAAACTTTGAACTTATTAACAAAGACTGGCCGCAGTATCATAAGCAAAATAATTAGATATTTTGGACACTTGTTAACTAAGATGGATCGAACTCTCATAAGCTAATATCTCAAATATTCTGGACTTTTGTCTTCTAAGACTCATCGAACTCTCATAGGCTAATTCCTCAATTATTATGGACTCTTATTTACTAAGACTGATCGCACTTTTATAAACTAATTGCTCAAATATTCTGGACTCTTATTTACTAATACTGGCCGCTCGCTCATAAGCTGTTGTCAAATATTTTGGACTTTTATTTATTAAGACTGAACACACTATCATAAGCTGTCATCTAATATTTTTGACTCTTATTAACAAAGACTAGCCGCGTATCGTAATTACAAATTCATCAGAAATTTTGGGCACTTGTTTACTAAGACTGATCGAACTCTCATGAGCTAATTTCTCAAATATTTTGGACCTATTCTTTACTAAAACTGGTTGTATTCTCATAAGCTGTCATCAAATATTTTGACCTCTGATTAACTAAGACTGGCCGCGCTATCATTAGCAAATTCATTAGACATTTTGGACACTTGTTTACTTAAACTGATCAGACTCTCATAAACGAATTCCTCAAATATTCTGGACTCTTATTTACGACTGGTCGCACTCTCATAATCTGTCATCAAATATTTTGGACTCTTATTTACTAAGACTAGCCGCGCTATCATAAGCAAATTCATCAGAAATTTTGGACACTTATTTATTAAGAAGAGTGATCGACCTCTCATAAGCTAATTCCTCAAATATTTTGGTCCTATTATTTACTAAAAACTAGTTGTATTCTCATAAGCTGTCATCAAATATTTTGGGCTCTGATTAACTAAGACTGAAGAAATACTAAGAAATTTTGGACACTTGTTTATTAAGACTGATCGAACTTTCATAAGCTAGTTCATCAGAGATTTGGGAATCTATATTTACTAATGACTTGCCGCAATATTTTAAGCTGAGTCATTAGATATTTTAAACTTATAAACTAAGACTAGCCGCACTTACATTTATAAGCTAATTTATCAGATTTTGGACTCTTATTTGCTAAGAGTGGCCGCACTCTCATAAGCTAATTCATCAGAGATTTTGGACTCTAACTAAGACTGCTCGCACGATCATAAGCGAATTAATAAAAGATTTAATACTTTCTTTGCTAAGACTGGTGGCATACTCATAAGCTAAGTCATCAAATATTTGGACTCTTGGATCATTAGCTGACTCATCAGATATTTTGGACCCCTATTTACTTAGACTGCCCTCTCTCACATTTATAAGCTAATTCAACAGAGATTTTAGACTTTTATTTGCTAAGACTGGTACATTCTCATAAGCTTATTCATCAGATATTTTGGACTTTTATAAACCTAAAACTGGCCGCACTATCATTAGCTGATTCATCAGATACTTTGGACCCTTATTTATATAGACTGACTGCAATTTGTCTTATTTTCGTTGCTTGGTGGGATATATTCCTATTGAAAAAAACGTTATAAACTAATATTATGACTCCTTGATACCTAGCTTAACAGTACTTTAGTTTTGAAGATATGCTTTTGAATAATATTAAAATGTCTTATTTCCTTATATTTTATATCAAGAGATATTTTTTAGTATAAGACTAACTGTACTTACTCTTAAAGCTGTATCGTCTGATATTTTTACTCTTGTTTACTTGGCTTGCCATAATCTCACAAGGTTTATTACTAAGACTGGCTGAACTCTCAAAGTTTTATTATCAGATATTTCTGACTGTTATTTAATAAGTCTGGCCACACTATAATAAGCTATAATATCAGATATTTCTTACTTTTCCCACTCTGACTGGCCGTACTCTTATAAGTTAAATTGTTGTATATTTATGACTTATTTACCAACTAAGACTGGCCGCACTTTCATACAAGCTTAATCATCAGATATTTTTCTCCCCTATTACTTAGATTGGCCGCAATCTCAATTGCCAATTCTTTACATACTTCAGACCCTCACTTTCTTAGACTGGCGGACTTTTCATAAGCCTAATTTATCAGATATTTTAAACCTATAAAGATCGCCCGCTTTATTATACTCATATTCTCTAACATTGGCTGCAATCTCATAAACAAAACCATCAATAAAATATTATACTCATACTTAATTCATATATTGAAGTTTTTTTTAACCTATACTACGAATACTTAATATAAAATTGAATCATAATAATCAATCATGTGACAAAATCTCTTTCTTGCACAATTTGTTTCTTTGCAATTCATTCAATGTATCTAATATAAAATACAAATACATAAAAACATAAAATACAATGAATACAATTTTATCCTTAAATAATTTGGACTATTATTTACTAGAACTGGTCGCAATCTCAAAGTTATTTATTTGATATTTAAGTCTGACAGCTATTTAATACGTTAAATAATCAGATAATTTGGACCCTTATTCATTAAAGCTAACCGCAATATCAAAAGCTAAATAGTCTTATTTACTAAGAACTTTGAAATCTTAACATTTTTTATAATTATATTGGCCGCACTGCCGTTTTATTTTTGCTGATTGCAATTTGTAGTTAATCTTATATTTTAAAACCCGAGATTTATAAAATATTTTAATGAACTTGAATATCAGGTACACTATTGAATATTTCTAATTTTAAACTTTCAGCTTGTATTACTATAAAGTGCACCTTTAGATATTTTGGATTTTCTTGTTACATATGTACCTATTTACCACATATAAATATAACTAAACGTGAATTAATCATTGGCAGCATTTGATTTAATATTGTCAAATTCTTTGGACTTATTGGAGACTAAAGATCGGTACCTAATAGTTTAATAGTTTGAATGTTGTGGACTCTAATAGAATTTTATTAGATAGGTACTATTTTTTTCTTTGTCTTAGAATTTTAAATACATTATTATTTTATTCTATTTTCTTATTTCGAAGTCTTATAGCTTCTGTTGTAGTGATTAAGTCTTTCTATCATCTATGGACCTTGTTACACCAACGAAAGTATAAATCAGCATTATTTGTTTCTAAATTTTCTATGTACACGTCATTCGCATGAATTCTAGTGAGTTAATAAAAAAATTGCATAACTTATTCAGGATATTGTGTTTAGTAATCGATCGATCGTACGATTGCAACTTCAGATCTAATTTCCGATATTTTCTACTAATAATATTCATAATACCTATTCAGATATTTAATAAACGATTTTAAGAATTACGGACGACATTTGCATATGCAGAAAACCGCATATTAACATATACTATACTATAAACTATACTGAAGAAAAAGGCAAGCGTTTAGAAGTTCAGGACTCTATTTTTGTCCGTGGCGAACTAATACAAACTGGCATTATGTATATATAACAAAATATGTACAACTTAGAGGTGATAAGCATAAGTAACAATACCTACATTTGAGTCAGTTGTATAAAGTAGGTAAGTTAGATAAAAAATTTCCAACGAATTTTTTTTAACATACTTGTTAAACATTAACTATACTATAATAAATATTTATATAAATACTATGCTACAAAATACTTCTATCTATGTTGTGCATAATTATATTAGTGGAAATATAATTTATAGAATGCAAACATATACGCTCACAAAAACAAAATACACGTATAGACAAATAAAATCTAACAACAAATAAAACCAACCAACACACAAAATAAAGTGTTTTCAATCAAAAATATAAAAAAGCAAATTGAAATTATTCTTCTACTTCATTTCCTAGACGATTGTTCATTTATTTATCATTATTATCTAATTTATCATTTTTATTTTCGATTAATTCCTAAATATTCTTAAATGCGATCGAATCTAAATATTTTTGAAAAAATTAATTGCAAATTGAAAGTATGGCGTAACTAAGTAGGTTAGCATAAACTGCAAAACACACATGCAAATCTATTTTAATGGGTAGAACAATGCTCGCACACTTGAAAATTATTTTTATATTTATGCTTAATTTAATTGCAGAAACAGCATGATTATATTACAATTCAATATCATGATTTCAGCCGCAAGACAATGTAACATATTTCATTCATTGCATTAAGTAAGACATGCAAGCAAAGTATGCGATACTTGTACTACTACTATTTACCAATAACTTTATATTACTTATAAGAATACTTTTGAAAAAGTGGCTGGTTTCAATTACAAACTTTATTAATCCTTAGGTATCATTTATTCTTTATCAAAATAAAACAATTCGTTAATTTATTTATTCTATCATAATTTTCATTTACAGTTATTTTTACTGAAGACTTGCTGTCGTATAATATTAGATGGTTAAGTATTATTTCGTACTGAAGACGCTTTAAAAGAACATCATGGTAACGTATTTCCTAGTCTGACAGTTATTCTTACTAAAGACATTTTTAAATAAAATGACGCTTACTTATTTTATAAGTAGTCCAACTTATTCTTATTAAAGACTTGCTTTAAAAAACATCATGGCTGGTTACTATTTTCTAGTGGCAGTTATTCTTACTCTGGCAGTAATGCTTACTAAAGACATGTTTTTAAAAAATTTAGGATAGTTACTTATTTAATAGCCGAACTTATATAAACATAACACTCGTTTAAAAAAAAATAGCATGGCTACGTATTTTTCCTAGTTTGGTAGTTATTCTTACTGAAGAACAACAACTTTTTGTGGCATGTGTTTTAGGTATGTCCAGCTAAACATGGCGTTTTTTTTTTCAAACACTTAATTATGGTTTCTATTTTCTAGTTTTGTCGTAGTTCTTAGTTTCCTAATAAATTATAAGTTATAATAATATTGTATTTTATATTTCCTAATCTGGTCATCGTACGTATGTCGCTCATTGCCTTCGTATATTACTATAATTCCATGTTTCTCTCTTAGATAATTCGCCTTATTAAATTAATTTAGGTATGGTTAGGGTTCTTTATTGTTTTATTGGTAAGTATCCTTACTGAAAATACACTTTCAAATTAATATAATGATCCCTTATTTGCCACTCTGGCAGACATTTAATGTCTTAATCCATCTTGGAAATTCATATTCATATTGAAGACTGAGTAAGTACTTTATCCAAATTGAAGACAAAGCTACTTATCAAATATTACGTTTATTATTTTAGACTTGCAATTTTTTGAAAATAATCAAAGTAGCAATTGTTTTTTTTTCTAAATAGCGTAACTCCTAAACTTGGGTAAGTACTTTACCAAAACGTAGTTTCTATCTAAATAGAAAAGCTTATTATAACATACTCTTACTTCCACCTGTCTATCTTATATTTTAATTTCTTTATCACATTGATAGCCATAAAGAGACTGTTATTCTAAAAATGCCGGCTTTTGTCAACTGTTTTAAATATTTTGTCATGTAAGTAGGTATACATTTAACATACCATATACTTAACAAGGGACGTATACCTAATCAAAACACAATTATCTTTATTATTATTTATGACATTACTTACATTATTATTATTTTATTATCTTTATTTGATTATATTCTTAACGTTATTGACTGTATTATAAATAATTTATCTTAATTCAAAAATTGTCTTAATTGTGTAATGTATTATGAAATTTGCGATGCTAATGTGATAAATTGTAATGGGTGAATAATCGATTTTATCACAAAAAATAAATAAATAGTTTATCTTACGGAAAATGCTGTTTTAATTAGCATGTTTTCTTATATCCTAGTGTTTTTTATTTGCTGTTGAATATGCTTGTTTTAATCTAAGATAAGTTAAAGTATTATTTTTTTGACAACAATACGAAGACCTATCTTACTGAAAATATATTATGCTTGCAAATATGTAATATGATACTTTATCTATTCAGGTGTTCTGATTTTCTTCTACCTCAAAATTAATAATCCGTACTAAAATATATAGGTAAGCTTATCAAACAATTTTTTCCTCTCACTTTCATTTTGTATTCTTTCTTATTGGAAATTCTTATCAAAAAAACATTTTGGTTATAAATATGAAAATTTCCTTAAATTTAATTACCGCTGCCTACTATGGCGGAAATTAACATTTTCTAATTTATAATCCTTTTGTAGATTTAATATACTTCACTACATTACATTAGTATATTTTTAAAATTAAATTATTTAAATATAAAACATCGTTAAATATTTTTGTTTCAGTTTCTATAATTTCTATAACAAACCTTAATTTTCGGGTTAATTATTACCCTTTATAGGGCAATATCAATTTATTATATTATAGCTTTCTCAAAATGCGTAAATGCTATGTATATAAGTGCAAAAATGTATGCAATTGCATATGTGCTATACCTACTTCATGTTGTGAAGTTATTGTCTTATATTGTGCAATATGTTTTAATATATTTCAGCCAGTATCGTTGTTAAGCAAGCTAAAAGTAAAATAAAACTGTTAAATTAAACAAAAAGAATTACTTGTACACGATATACAGTAAGTAATAAATAAAACAGATTTAGATATAAAACAGATATAGATATACGGTAAGTAATAAGAAAGATCTTAAAAAGTTGATTACCTAATTTCTAATGTACAAGTTAGAAATGTTAGTCACCATCAGAGCTGTTATTTGTTCTATTGTGTAAGTATTAAATAGATTTCTTATTTCTATTGATGATCTATTTTACTAAAATATGCCTAAATAGCAATGCTAGTAAACTTCTACATACATAAGTCTGGTATTATTTAGATACTTCGGATAATCTAAAATTCTGATGGTTATTCATTATTATTATAACCGCCTAAGGCCTTATATTAGGCCCTACTTATTTCTTATATCCTAGTATAATTCTTAATCCTAATTTCTACCTACTTCATAGTTGATGTACGCTGAAAATTCATTTCCTTACTTTGAAGCATGTATGTTTTAAATCTAAGCAAAATATTTGGCCATTTCCCTAACTTCACATGTTAATTAATGAAAAAAACATTCCTTTCATGTATTTATTCAAATAAGTTTGTTTTTCTATTGATATCCTTGATTATTTTTATATTAGAACCTCAAGATACCTATACTATATTGACCGCAGTGCTTTGACTTTATTTTATTTATTTATTTAAACTTAGTTTTTATTTAAAATGCTTTTTTTTAAATACAGTTGCATAGCACATAGGCGAGCTTAAAAAGCATACAGTCAATCTTTGAGTCATCGTCATATTAAAAAAGGTAGATATATATATTTTTTGTAATAAGTATATACTTAAATAAAGACGTAAAAAAAATTTATGGTTATAAACTTGATTTTATATTTTTTAATTTTGTTTTGTTTTTGTATGTACTTATATAAGTTTTAAGTTTTTCAACGATTTGTTATTGTTTTGTGTTATTATATGAAGTTATTTTAAATAAATTTTTTAATTAAGTTTTTCCTTTTTTATTTTTTATTTGTTTTTATATATATTTTTAATGTTTAAATTTTGGTTTTACAGGGTGATGGTGACAGCGGTATTATCATTATAGTTACTGTACTAGCGTTTCGGAAAGACCACTGCTGAGAAGAAACGCCGAAAGAAACTCAGTTCAGTATTGGTCTTTTTTACTTTTTTTTTTAAATTATTATTTTCACCCACAAATACTGGACCGAAAGATTAACTGTTATATAATGTTTGTAGTATTAGGTCCGCCTATTGTGCTACACATTTTTACAATAAAGTATTAATTAAATGTATCTTTTATAGTTTACCAAGATTATATACCAGAGTTATCGGTAAAAAATACATATTTTGAGTAACACTTAGAAATTAGTAAATAGAACTGTATTCTTATCCTAATAGGTACGTGTCATAGTTAAATAACATAAAAAAATATTAATAGCAATAAGTATATAGTATAGTAAGTATATATTATAGTATTCATTGTTTTATACATCCTTTATTGGTTTTATTTACATTATAGTTTATTGTTATCTAATCGTATAATTTGACTGTTGAATCTCATCTTCTCAACCTATTTTTTGGTAAATATTTTCGTTTACTTTTAAAAATCCTACCAAATAGTATGCCAAATAAGCTAAAATTAAGAAATAGTTAATTGGCACCTTTTAATAAGACCGATTTATTTCCATATTTAGTAATCGGTACCTAGATAGTTAAATTATAAATAATTACCTTACCTAACGCATACGTATGTCTTATTAATTTAATTTTAAATTAAAACCACGTAAAGTATATCAGATCTATACCTATTTATGCGAGTCCAAGATCTGAGTTTGCTTATCAATAAAACGATATAGGTACGCCGCAAATTTTTCTTTCTTACTAAAAAAAGTACTTATAGGTATACCGTCTATTTTTCTATTAGTACCTACCTATTTTTAGTCCTTTGTCGTATATATGCTTTCAGTTAAACCCTACAAAAATTTACATCTCTAGATTTTATAAGTACTTACTTTATTTATTTTTCCGCTACTGTCTCGAATGTTCTCGACCTCGGCCTATTTCAAACAAAATCTGCCTCTCGAATCCGCTAAAAACTGTAACTTTGGGCTACTGGACCCACTACTGTGTTTCAATAGTGAGTAAGCAATCGCCTAAATGTACTCATACTTACTATGTAAGTACAAAATAAAATCAGAGCTCTAAGTCACGTAATATTTTTTATAGATTTCACTTTCATTACAAACTAAGTACCTATTTTAATTTTTTGTGAAATATTACATCGATAATACTCCTGTTTGGTTAGTCTTATAATAATTAAGAACATTTTAGCACCATTAAAAATGTCACTGAAGTTAAAAATGTACAAAGTTAAATTTTGCTTATATTACAGGACTTAGGCTCCAGACTCTAGTTTACATTGGCTATTGAGAAATATTTGAGATTATTAAAGTCTTTACGTAGTTAATTCTTTAGGCCTTGCTCGATGAATATAGATAAGATTCTCGTTATATTTTTTTTATTGAGTTTTTCATTTGAAAACTGATTATTAAAAAATTGCCCCAACGGTTTTCTATTTTTGTAGCATGTAGCAACGAATCTCCAAACAATTGCTATTTCTGGGTAGTAACTTCAAAATCTCGTAGACTCATGACGGGCAGATAAAAAAGAGCTATCGTTAACCCTTTGACCGCCGTGGACACCTTTAGGCGTCCAGCGGAAACTGTCCTGAGACGCCAACGACTTCTTAAGTAGTCGAAATTTGTATCGCATTCCCACAAAAAAAAACTTTACTTTTGTACTAAGCTCATTGAAATAATATCGTTAGGTAGCTTGATTATTCGTCAAACTTTGGTTTAACCTAGGCGGAATGAAGAAAAAATATAAAACAATTCATTTATAGCTTAATTTACAATTACCTAAAATTTAATGAAAATACACTATTACGTAGCGCCAACGACATCTTTAAGTGTCGCGTAGTGATGGGAAATTGTATTTTTTTTACAAGTACCTACATTGAATTTTTCTTATGTTATTGTAGTGGGTATACCTATCTATCTATACAATATAAACGTGTTTTTATTGCTCTCAGTTTTCTGAGATCTGAAGTAGTCGTAGTAGTGTCATTGCCTAAATATGGCAGAAGAGAGACCATCTTCGCCGTCGATATTATTCGCATTCTCAAGTCGTAAAAGAAAGTATAGAGAAACAGAAAATTCAAATAATAAGCAGACACAAACAGAATACACTATTACAGATACTATGGTGTACAGAAAAACTTCAAAAAAAGGAAATATTTCTTATTCTACTCGTCATTTGCCCAATGTTAATTTTGACGATAGAAGACCATCTGATAAAAGGAATGAAGACTTTGCAAGGTTGGTGGCCTTTGAATTAGAGCGTTTGCCAGAAAACAAACGTTCAAATGCCTATCCGCAAATTTTAAATCTTATAAGACTGTTGAGAGGGGACCCTGATTTGGACCAAGTGATAGAATTTGTACCAATCCAAAGTGAAAGTGAAGGAGAAGAAACGGAAGAACAATCAATACCACTCAATGTAGCTCTGTAATAGGTAATTAATGTTAAAGTTGTTGAAGTTACGTATACAAAAGTGTTTTATATTAATTTCCTAAACCTCTAAATATTTAGCATCATAAATAATTAATAAATAACGAAATTATTCACTTTTTTCCTAAAATGTCAATATTATAATTATATACCTTCATGTTATCGATAAAAATTAAGGACGTTTCTATATAGTTTTACAATTAACGTCCCCTATACGCCACGGACGCCTTTAGGCGCCCGCTTGTGACGTCAGAAGCGAATCCAATTTATCGACTAGTGCTTGCAAGATGTGGGTAGAAAAATAAATAAAATATATCGAAATACCCGTGAATCATTTGTTGGTTTATATTCATATTGTATGTATCTTTTCCTGTGGAAGTTGTGATTTGTGATAATAAAAGTAACTTTACGATGGAAAATGACGATCTCATTGCAATTCTGGAAGGTGTGGAGAATGTCGAACAATTTATTGCTATTTCTGATGAAGATTCAGATCTATCAGATTTTGAGGTAAGTTACAGTAATTACTTATTGACCTAGCGAGCGAAGGCCTCCAAATCTATAGTTGAAGCAAAATACCTTTTTTTATGTAAGTAGGTAGGTATATAGAAAAACTAGCTGACTGCTCGCGACTTCGTTCGCGTGGATTGCTTTTGGAGTTTTTTATGAAGACTGATGCTGTTTTGAAATTTTTTCCATACTAACTTTCAACCCCCTTTTCACCCCTTTAGGGTAAAAATTTTTCAAAATCCCTTCTTAGTGTGCGTCCGCATTTTGAATTAAAACAGCTGTCCAAATGTCACGCTTCTACCATTAGCGGTTACGGCTGTGCGTGCGTCTATACGTCAGTGGTAACATCTCCTTATATATATATAGATTGGTTCTGTTTTTTGAGATAGGTATTCAAAAAAGGTGTTGCGAGGTCAAAATTTTCTGTACTGGTGTAATGTGATCGAATTTTTCGCTGGAACTAAATAGATAAAATTACACTACTTAGTAGGTAATCGTTTACTGCTATCATAATTTTATCTATCGTGCTCGCGGACAACACTATCGATTTAATAAATTATCTCCGAAAAGGTACACTACTGACGCCACGGACGACTAAAGGAGTCGCCTAGTGATGTGAACAATCGATGTCATTTAATCATTAAAAAGGTTTTTTTTATGTGTGTGTATATTTGAATTGCATTTTTTTTTGTTTAAAATCAAGTAATATGTATTGCTTGATGTATATGTGTGGTAACGGGAAAAAATAAACAAGGAATAAATAAGGTTCGTTTTTTTTAAATATTTTTTTCGATAACTATTTACCCAACCCTATCCTCAAAGTGCCGCCGTTTTCGCAAAAAGTACCCGTGGCGTCGGTGACACGTTTGTCGGTTTTGCTTATGGCGGTCAAAGGGTTAAATGTATTTCTGAGTCATTTGATGAATCAACTGCTGACGACTCGCCATAATTTCGCGATTGATGAAATTATGATGAAATCTTATATGATCTGTAAAGGGTCTAGGGATAAATTAAGTAAATACAAACTTTACCACGGAAATTAGATTTGTAATATTCCACGTTTACAAATACTAGAAATTATAATAGAATACAGTTATATAATCAAGTTTAATTAGCAAACAACTTGCACAATTTTTAATTAATAATGAACGTTATTAAATTGGAATTTAATATTGGGGAAATATATTTTTTTACCTTTATTTTAAATCTAATGTTTGTATTTTTATCCTTCATACAAAACTTTTTTTTTTATTCAACAAAAACAATATTATTTTTGTTTGACTCGGAAACTATTTGACGAACGATATCTGGAACCCGCCTGGACCCTCAACGCCAACGTTAAAATAAATAATCTGAAAATCAAATATCAATGCAATCACGTACTTCAAATGTTTTAAAATGGAAAAACTAAGATTAAGCCCATTTATTATTGTGTATTCAAAACCATGGTACACATTTTAATGGGTGGGCAGCATCGCGTATTTTTCAATGAACTAAGCCAAACTGCTCTTTAAAATTGACTTTTAAATTATTTTTTCACATTATTTTAATTAATATAAAAATGATTTATTAAACTATGCGATTTTAAACTAATAAAATATGGATAATTACTGAATTTTAATTTTATTAAACTAAAAATCTAGGTCTTGTTAAAATTCAGGAAAAAAACGCAACTAGAACAAGTTTGGATTACCTACCAAAAACATATACGCAACTACATGTTGTCCGAAGCAAAATTTGATGTTGGCGAGGCCGTCAAGAGTTAAAACGAGTAAGTAAAATCATCGGTAGCTAAGTAGGTACTCTCTCCTGAAAAATTAGCACAGTAACATTATGGTATAATCACATTAACTCTAAGAACATCTTATTTTTACTTAAGTTAGGTTTAGTGGTACTTCGTTAATTATAAAAACTAAGGTTAATTTCCACAAATATAACATTTCGAGAGGCTTTAACGTAAACAACGAATGTTTTAGGTGCCCCTTAGGCTTCTCTACGGGTAGGATGGTTAATATATGTTTATCGTCAATTTAATATTCCTACCTAAAAAGTTTCCTGAGACCCTTGAAGCGTTATCATTTACTGGATATAATTCCTATATTCACGTATTTTGCTTCAGTATCTAAATCAGGACCTAATTTTTATAATACCTAATATATTTATATTAGTATTTCCATTAATATGGAATTATTTCCACAATAACATTCCTTATTTTCCTTAAGCTAGGCGCTTTAACGTAAGACTAAACGCATATTAAGTACGTACTCTCGAATTATTATATTTACCTAATCACGATAATTAAGTGGTGCTTTATAAAAAACATATTTTTCACTTATATCTAGGTATACTAAATCTAAACACACAACTGCGACTTAATTTAAGTGATAAAAAATAGGTACCGCCCAAGGTCAATGGCTCTAGGTACATCGCAAAAAAAACCTACAAAAACGTATGCATTCAAGTCTAGTTTAAAGGATATGATTAAGAAAATTCTACATACCTCAATTTATCCTCAAATTTCAATGAAATATACATCTTAATCGATGGCGACTATCGGATATAGGTAACTGCGTAATTCTCATAACCAGGCGAAAACGTCGCCATTTTCTTTTTTCAACTTGGCCGCAATTGACATTTTAATCCTTTTCCTACTTCGCCAGCTATATATCCGTTGTATTCACACATTTTTTCTACTCCTTCCTTAGCACTTTTTTCCGTAAATTATGTTATTTTCCTAAAATAATTCTTTAATTTGAAAAAAATACGTGCAATATCTCTAAACCTGAGTATCCGAGCTACGAAAATGGTATATCGCGCGGCCCTCGCGTTTTCGCCTTTATATACGTTTTGTGTCGTCATCTCTCTAGAACATTCCATAATGGTGTAGAGTGAGAACGATATACATACATAAACGACATTTATTTTCAGAACAAAGCTATGTGTATGAATAGGACGAACATAACTTTGTAAGTACATCTCGTGCTGTAATGTTATATCTGTCCCACTTTGGCACCCCTGCAAACAATAACGTCATCAGCCAGCTCTCCAATGGTTCTCAAACAATAAATAAGAAAATTATTTATTGAATGTTACCAATTTTATTCCAAATAAATAAAAAGATAGCTAATGTCATTATTTGAAACATCTTTCGCGGACTGTTCCATTTTTAAGCTCTTATAGTCTTATTTTTTTTTTTTTTTACTTCATATCATTAATCTTACAACATCACATCACAGGTAGGAACGAACCAGTATCAATTATTTTTAATCGATTAATTTGAAAGATAATTTATAATCATGCTCAATAGCGTTAAACAAATCAAATTGGTTTTGACTGATTGAGAAAAGATTAAATAAGTACTTACATCAAGCAATGATATCATAGATTTTTTCTAAAAACCTTATAGTATCACTCGTGCGTCTGTCTGTCTGTGCGACCGTCTGTCATAGCCAATTTTCTCTAAATCTATTCTATGACCTCAACACAAATGTGCAGAGTATTTTTTTAAAATAAGGGTTATTTTCGGGGGATAAATTAGGAAAAATAAAGATCTACAAACCGTACTAGATTAGATACCAAACGATTTGATATTATTGTTAATGCATTCATGAAATAAGGCAAATGATTTTATTTATGAAATAAGGCGAAAATATACCATTCTACATTTTTTTTTGGATAACCTTTAAAAATAATAGTATTCACTTTTAATGGCGTAACTAACTAATATAATTATTCTATTAATTCGTTTTTAACAAACTCACTATAAATTAAAACTTATTAACATAAATTTGATAAAAGTAATGTGTAAGTAAAAAACCCATAGTTAAAAAACACACCATATTACCTTTGCTGGAGATTTATCTAGTCAATGTTTATTAAAATAGTAGGTTGTCAACATCAACACCACCAACTAATTGTCATCTTTATACTTTTTGAGATAAAGTATAAAAAAGTCACATACGAAGTTAAAGAATTACTTATATGCATGTGTTTCTATTCCACACAAAATTATTTTATCTTAATGTGATGTTATTTAAGCCTGATGGCTCGCAGAATCCCGACACAATCAAAAAAACAATTAGTAAGTGATAATTTTATGCGTGAACCGATCTAAAACATGAAAAATAAATATTGCTGATTATTATTTTACTGATATTAATAAAATAAAGCTACTAAAAATACGTCCATATATTTTATTTGTAATAAATAAGAAATAAATATTTTAGAAAACTTTGAGAAACTTTGGTCGTACAGATTCTAGAATATTCCAGAGCTCATTATGAATGGAATGTAAAACAATATCGTTTTATCTCTTTCTTCGATCATTAGAATGTTATGGAATGTTCCAGAAATAAATAAAATGTTTCCGTGTATAAGAAAATAAATTTCCCTAAAATACAAATTCTGGACGTTTTCAAATAACGATAAAAAGGACAAGTTTAATCACATTGATATTTTTTCTTTAGCGTTATATTTTCATTTTAAATTTTGTAGATAAATATAAGCTCTACTATAATATAAATCCGGCGATATTATTTGTAGTCATGGCAAATATAGGTACATATTATTATTCCTTTTTAAAGGTTTTAAATTTTTTTTTATTACAAAGATCTAGTAGTTAAAAATATTGTTTAATTATTATTCATGATATATTCTGATAACTAAACACATAAATCACTCAAGTTTGCAATAACCTGACGATACTTAAAAAATCGTGATTAAATATATGTACATCTAGGTACAAACTTTTTTTGCCAAAAATGAACATAAAATTTAAGTTTAAGTTTCCTATGATGTAATTGAGTGTACATGAATTAAATAAATAAATAAATTGAAGTGATTCAATTCTTATAGCACTACTTAATTAGCAAGAAGAAAATCTTTTTCTTAGGCACTGGGATCCCATGATAGAAACTAACAAGATCAATATTGAATAAAGATTTTATATTTAATAGAATATTTATATATGCAGCGATATATATTATTCAATTCAATTATGAATATATGGTATACATCCATATGCATTAAATAAAAAGCGGTTATTATAATATTAAAATACTCAAATTTTATTCATTTGTATATCTGTATAATTTTTTTATTATTTTTATATATTCTAAAACCAAAAATAAATGTCTTAGAGAAAACAGTCTCTTGAAGTTTTTGAGCTGTTTATCCATTCTAATATTAAAATTACATCATCAAATCATTTTTGTACTTTATACACACATTATTATGTTCAAAAGCATGTTCTTATTGCCACCATAAGTTCTTCTCTTTCTTATATAACTTTTAAATAAATAACGAATACACTAAATTAATTCTTTAATCAAGTGCACCTAAATTAAAGATAAATATCTCAATAAATTGTACATAAATAAAACAATACAAATAAGTAAAAGGTGTAAATAGGTAGTCATTTCCCTTATTATGGGGTATCTTTCTCAAGTTGGAAACTCTATCAACTACCTCTCTTTCTAACGCATCTATACCTTTCCTTGTCTTGAGCGACCTGCGTCAATTATTGGCGTAGATAAATGAGTTTCTAGAACGTTCCACCCCTCGAAAACACGGATTGGCGCGTCTCGCGCTTTCGAGAGTGTTCTAACAGCTCATTGGCTGGCGGACTCGAGGTATAAAAGCAGCCAGGGAGCGCGCCAAGGCATTCAGTATTTGAAAACAAGTGACGAAGAAATAATCGGTGGAAACACCTAACAAGCGAACTTTTCTAAGAAGTGAATTGTGTGTATTGTGATAATAGGACATACAAAGGAAAGCAAGAAAATGCCAGCTATTGGAATTGATCTTGGAACAACCTACTCCTGTGTGGGAGTTTGGCAACATGGAAATGTGGAGATCATCGCAAACGATCAAGGAAACCGAACAACACCATCATACGTCGCGTTCACTGATACAGAACGACTAATTGGAGATGCCGCTAAAAACCAAGTCGCTCTCAACCCTAACAACACAGTTTTTGACGCAAAACGTTTAATTGGACGCAAATTTGACGACCCTAAAATACAACAGGACATGCAGCATTGGCCATTCAAAGTAATTAATGACTGCGGTAAACCAAAGATACAAGTGGAATTCAAAGGCGAAACGAAGAGGTTTGCACCGGAAGAAATTAGCAGCATGGTATTGACAAAGATGAAGGAGACGGCTGAAGCTTATCTTGGCACATCTGTACGTGACGCAGTCATCACTGTTCCTGCCTATTTTAATGACTCACAACGACAAGCTACTAAGGATGCAGGAGCCATCGCTGGGTTAAATGTTCTCCGGATCATCAACGAACCCACAGCAGCTGCCTTAGCATACGGCTTGGACAAGAATTTGAAAGGAGAACGCAACGTCTTAATATTTGATTTGGGCGGTGGAACCTTTGATGTATCCATTCTAACTATAGATGAAGGCTCGTTGTTTGAAGTAAAAGCTACTGCAGGCGACACACATCTTGGAGGTGAAGACTTCGACAACAGACTAGTAAATCACCTGGCTGATGAATTTAGGCGCAAATACAAAAAAGATTTGAAGTCCAATCCACGTGCACTCCGCAGATTGCGCACTGCTGCAGAACGAGCTAAACGCACTTTGTCTTCAAGCACAGAAGCAACAATAGAAATAGATGCACTACATGAAGGTATTGACTTTTATACCAGAGTATCTCGCGCTCGCTTTGAAGAACTAAACTCTGACCTTTTCCGTGGAACATTAGAACCCGTAGAAAAAGCTCTAAAGGATGCGAAACTGGACAAGAGTTCTATACACGACGTTGTACTAGTAGGGGGCTCTACTCGTATTCCGAAGATACAGAGCATGCTTCAAAACTTTTTCTGTGGTAAAAAATTGAACCTATCTATCAATCCTGATGAAGCTGTTGCTTATGGGGCAGCAGTACAAGCAGCCATTCTTAGTGGTGAACAGCACAGCAAGATACAAGATGTTTTACTGGTAGATGTTGCACCACTGTCACTAGGCATAGAAACTGCCGGAGGAGTTATGACTAAAATCGTAGAAAGGAATGCGAAAATCCCCTGCAAACAGTCACAAACATTTACAACATATTCTGATAACCAGCCTGCGGTCACCATTCAAGTTTATGAAGGAGAACGTGCTATGACAAAGGACAACAACTTACTAGGCAGATTCGACCTCACGGGTATACCACCAGCACCTCGTGGAGTACCAAAAATAGACGTAACATTCGACTTAGATGCCAATGGCATACTCAATGTATCTGCAAAAGAAAACAGCACTGGAAGAAGCAAGAACATAGTGATCAAGAACGATAAGGGCCGTCTATCACAAGCAGAAATTGATAGAATGGTGTCCGAAGCAGAGCGTTACAAGGAAGAAGATGAAAGGCAACGAGATAGAGTTTCAGCACGCAACCAGTTAGAGTCATATGTGTTTAATGTGAAACAAGCTTTGGACGATGCCGGAGACAAGCTCAGTGAACAAGACAAAGAAACAGCTCGCCGCGAGTGTGAAGATGCTATAAAATGGATCGACAATAACACCCTAGCAGATAAAGAAGAGTATGAACATAAACTGAAGGAACTTCAGAGAGTGTGCATGCCATATATGAGTAAAATGCATGGAGCTGGTGCAGGAGCGGGACACCAACAAGGACATGGTTACCAACAGCAATCACAAGAACACTCTGGACCTACAGTAGAAGAAGTAGACTAAATCAATATGAAGGGATGCATTCAACATGATCTCTAGTCCCACCATAGTTTGTAGATAGATAGTTCCTAAAATAATTGTAAATATGAATTTGAGAAATTAATTTATTTTTAATTTTAAGTAGGTATCTTGGCCAACAAATGATCATTATGCTGCAAAAATAAATACTTTGTTAAGTTTTAAATAACTTGTTTTATTTTTATTATTTAGTTTAGTACTAACTACCTCTACCTCCTTACAAACTTAGTTCCTAAAACATATTCATTAATGATGTAAAAAATGTACTCACACAACAAAAGAGTTAACACCATAACACATTACTAACACTTTGACTGTGCCCCGATCAAACATAGTCGAGCCAGAATCATGGCATTCAGATATGAATATGGTGGATCCCAAAAGTTATATAAAGACAGCATTTTTGGAATACTGTACTCAAAACCTTCAAGTTATCTTGACAGTCAAAGTGCTAACATAATAGACTAGCTGTTACCCGCAGTTTCACTCAGCTGTGGTGTGTATGTAGGTACCATAGCCCATAACTTCCCCCAAGCATCAGGCTTTTATGACAAACACTTACCTGAATCAAAGAAAATATACTAACACTGGCTGAGTATTTATAGATATCTACACAACTAAATAAAAAGTATGTCTGTAATGTCAAAATAAGCTTTTTACTAAATATAAATATGATATGCATAAAAAAAACATGATCTTAATTTATAAATTTCTTGCGGAATTAGTTGTGGGCAACAACTAAGTTATTAAATAGATTCAATCAGTTGTTACTGCATAAAGTCAAGTTACATTACAACTATTTAAAAAATGATAAATATACTGACTTTTTAAACATATCTCCCAAAACTAAGCAGGACATCAGATTTATTTTAAGTGTGGGAACTCTGATGTAATTTTTTAGTAGGTGATGTTTAGAAGTTTTTCTCCAGTGAGTGAAAATTTTTTCATGTAAAATGTACCTACCTACCAACCTCACAAGAGGAGGGAACTGTTTGGGATTAGAAGTAAACCATTGTCAAAAACCATATTTTTATTGTAAAACAAAAATTAACATACCTATACAAAATTAAGTTACTTTCTGACACTCACTTAATATATTAAACAAAACAGACAAACAAGCAAAGTAAAGTCAATCAAGCAAGTCAGTAATTGTTTTACGGCCCTGGATTCACAAGCAAGTCAGTGTTTAGATTTGCCGCCATTTTGTAGTTTTTTAAATGTATTAATTTTCACGGCCTTGGATGGCGAGTTCTTTATGATTTGACCACAGGCGGCCTACTAGAACTCATAAAACAATGCAAGTTCCAGTGAGTAAGCAAGACAGCACAATGCATGATGTAAGGCGACATCTCCCTTACTCACTGAAACTTGCACGATTTTAAGAGATGGTAGTAACCCCCCAGATGTATTATGTATTTACGGATTAACAAAAAATAACTGGATATAACCACGTAATAAAGAAAGCATAGAATGGGCAAGTAGGCGTGGCAAGGGCACCACACCACTACACCTACCTACTATCATCTCTAAAAACCATGCAAGTTCCAGTGAGTAAGGGGGATGTCGCCTTACATCATGTATTGCGCTGTCTCGCTTACTCACTGGAACTTGCATGGTTTCAAGAGACTGTAGTAACCACCCAGGTGGCCTACTAGCCTACTACCATCTCTTTACAACCATGCAAGAACGAGTGAGTAAACTAGACTACTCACTGGAACATGCATGGATTTAAGAGATGATAGTAACCCCCCAGTAAAAAATGGCTGCAGTGCAGTCATGTTTTGCTTAAAGCACCGCGCCGCGCCGCAGGCCACAGCGCCGCCGCCGCCGCCGAGTCGCTCTCCAGGGGTGTTACTTCCACGAAGCAATTCGTGGATCGTGGTTACTTAAGTCTCTTATTCCTATCCATACACTGGCCGAACAGCCGACACAAACAGCATTCACCGACGTGTGGATCGCTGTTGGCTGTTTGTGACGTTGTTTAGACGAGTGTTCGGCATTGATGTCGGTTTTTTTTCACACTTTGATGTGATTGTTCTGGGATGTTCGGCAAACAAAAGGAGGCATCCACACGCTCGGCAAACAAGACTACCGAAAATACAATTAACATTTTTGTAATCCCCGTTTAATACCCTTTATTTTTAAACGGTATTTTTTTTTTCTCTTTATTTTTGTTGTCCTAAGTTGTCCTCTGAAAATGACCCTTATAGAAAAAAAAAATATTTATTTACTTTGCACATCTGTGTTTGGGTCACAGGAATACGCCATCCTACCAAATTTCATCTGTTTTGGTCCAGTAGGTTCGGAGAAAATTGGCTGTGACAGACGGACGGATGGACTGACAGACGCACGAGTGATCCTATAAGAGTTCCGTTTTTACACTATGTACGGAACCCTAAAAATACCCAAATCCTGCTAAAATTAACCATGCAAGATTCAGTGAGTAAGGGGGTGTCGCCTTACATCATGTATTGCGCTGTCTCGCTTACTCACTGGAACTTGCATGGTTTCAAGGGACTGTAGTAACCCCCCAGGTGGCCTACTAGCCTACTACCATCTCTTTACAACCATGCAAGAACGAGTGAGTAAACTAGACCGCGCAACATGGCGAAGGAAACATCCCTCTTTCTCAATCGTTCTTGCGTGGATAAAAAAAGCTAATGGGAAGCCTGGGAAGGATACAACCTTACCAACCCCCTCTCTTTCATAGTTTTCAGAAAATGGAAAAAAATTAAAGACCGAGTACCGACTATATAGATTTTGTAGGTATCCAACCGCCGTAAGAAACAGTTAAAAAAAAAGGTGGTGTCATACACATGACATGTGTCTTGTGATTCTGGTGTCAATGTCATTTATCATCATTTGAGATATTCTGTCTGATTTCAGTCTGTCGTTCAAATTTTCCATGGTTATTAATTTTTTTCTTGAATTTTAATTTATTTGTTGTTGTATTGTTGACTTGCAAGGTGTCGTCAAAGTCGATAATACGATTAATCTTGAAGACAACGAACTTATCACATGTTGAAAAAATTATATTTTATAATTATTACAAGTAGAGATAGCAAGTGTAGTGTAACAAGTTTGAGTTTATTCAGACTTTATGTATGAACTCGTTATTGTTGATTCATTGGATTGAGCAGCCAGTGTATGAAGTGACTATACGGTTTATGCTAATGTGATATTTTTTTATTAATTTAAGAGATACAACTTATAAATAATGGCACCAAATTTTAGTAAATTAACTGAAAGGACAGACGTGAAAATTGCGCTGGCTGCCTCAGCAGCCCTTAGTGCATGGTACATTAGAAATTTTTTAAAATCAAGGTAAGTAACATTCTTATGCTAAATTATAAATATGGTTAAGAGTATGCGAAAAGGTGCACAAAATAATATTTCTATTTTGATATTTCAATGATAATTTATGGACTTTCTCTTTCATAGTCAGACAAATAAAAATATATCTGATATTACAAACAGACAGTGAATAGAAATATATATATAAAATAACCCTTAGATTAAGTACCTATAGATTTTCCCATAGCGTAACCACACATAAGGCAATATCAAACCTAATTTTGTGAATGTTTCTCTTATGCTAGCCAAATATCAAGACCCACCAATGCACTAAGACTAATCATACCTACTATTTTATGCGTCTGTCTTTAAAATGCCCATATTACATAAAACCAAAGAATTTTACTATTCATTTAGCCTAAGTGTTTGTATGGCACTGAGTTGGCCCAACTAAGAAAAATGGCCATGCTGACAAAGACAAAAATGATCTTTGGTCTTTATTATTGTCAAAGAATTTCCTATATCACCATCTCTTTTTTTTGTCAAAATGACAAATCATAGCTACATCTATAGGTAGGTACATAATCTAAGAAAAAATCTAATAGGCAGAGACTTGAAATTTTCACAGATTCGTACTCATAGATGTATAATAAGAAGTAAAGTGCATTATTACTCATAACAAACCATTTTAAACTTTTTCATATAATAAAATTACAATAACCTTTACAGTTTTACATATGACGTTTTGAGGATCTCCATGGTGAAATGGCTAACATGCTAGCTCACTAAGGTAGTGGCTCTGGGTTCGATTCCCATTTGGGGATAAACTTTTCCAAATTGTACTGGTTTCAGGTGTTTATCTTTAGAATTTTTATTTATACCACATTAATGCTATATATATGTGTAAAATATGTCACATCAAAATGTAATAATACATAATTATTTAATTCCTTTTCTTTTTAGTAAAAGCAAAAATGTCACGAGATCTACCAAACTGTCTCCAGAAGAACAGATACAATACATGATAAAAGACAAAAACAAAAAAGGACCTGAGGCGAAAGTAGACGCAAGATTTTGGACGGAATTGAAAGTACTATGGAAAATTATGTTCCCGGGGCTCTGGTCGAAGGAGAGTGGTCTCATGGCGCTGATAGCATTCTCCCTGATCTCCAGATCCATGTGTGACCTGTGGCTTATTCAGCATACTACTTTGATAGAGGGGTATGTATGTGTATTTTGCTTCTCATTTTAAGGTAGATTGAAAAAGCTTAATGGCATTATCATTCATTTTTTCATTTGCTGCGCATCGCCGCACCCTCCCCTTCCCCTGCGACCCCGCCGATGCCGCATCAGGCGCAGGTCACGGGGAATAGCGCACCCGGGGCACCACTACCCCCGCGACCCCTCCTCGGACCCGAAAACTTCGGGTCCTGGGTTCCTCTTAGCTTCCCTGCGGTTGTAACTAAGCCTCCCCATCACGACAAGATGGGAACCCTTCGGGGGGAAACGACTACCTAACCTAACCAAACTGGAAACAGCTAAACAAAGTATGCTTCCCATGGAAATTGAACCCACGACCCCCGGGTCTACAGGCTAAAGCTTTAACCACCAGACCACGAAGGCAGTTAATATAAATGTTCTTCATATCCATACTTCCATACTTCCATACTATCCATACTTCCATACTAATATTATAAATGCGAAAGTCTGTCTGTCTGTCTGTCTGTCACCTCTTCACGGCTAAACGGATGGACCGATTGCGATAAAATTTGGTAGGGATGTAGTTAACGACCTGAGGTCAAACATAGGCTACTTTTGGGCGCGATATAACCGAGTCCCACGCGGGCGGAGCCGCGGGGAACAGCTTGTGACTTATATATCTATGATCATGTAATACTAATATACTCATATATCTTTTTATACTGTTTTGCCACCAATAAATCCTTATCCATACTTCCATACTATCCATACTAATATTATAAATGCGAAAGTCTGTCTGTCTGTCACCTCTTCAGGGCTTAACTGCTGGACCGATTGTGATGAAATTTGTTAGGAATGTAGTTAACGACCTGAGGTCAAACATAGGCTACTTTTGGGCGCGATATAACCGAGTCCCACGCGGGGCGAAGCCGCGGGGAACAGCTAGTAAATAAATAAATCATATTTCTATGATAGTCTTATATGGGCCTAAAACATCCTACAAACTGGAACACACCAATGCAAGCTGCTGTTTGGCGGCAGACGTAGGTGAGAGCGAAGTACCCAAGCAAACGACCTTTGCACAAAGGTCAAAACATCAAATAATATGAATGCTTTTATATGTTTGTGATTTGTGAAGCTATTAATAGAAGTATATTAACATATTGTTCCATATCTTGCCAGCGAGTATTTTTGCACTGTTTTATCATGATAAATACTCAGCTATCGTAAAATATTACACAACGACAAGGGTAACACAATCACGTGGGTACATAAGAGGCGACTAAGGGAATGACTGAAGTCTTATTTCACTTGTGCCTGTGTAGACTAGTGACGGATTCCACCTATGACCGCATTTTCAAGTAGCCAATAAAACATCGCGTTTGGTGGCAGATCCTGCAGAGCAATCGCGCTTAAATACTTTCAGCTGAACCGCAACCGAACCTTGATTGTTAAGACGATACCTCGGTGAACACTAGCGCCACCGTCATTTAAAAATCATTACTCACTGAAAACACAAGTTATCAAAAATCCCTCTGCTGTAATTTTGGTTCTGGATCTGAAGTTAATTTTAAACATATTAAATTATAATTCCCTATAGTTACAAATTGCATTATTGCTTAAAACGGCCACTTTTTATTACACAACAGTTTTTACCGAGGTATCACCTTAACCGACTTTTTGAATGATTCCGTATCGCGCTAATGTTTTGACATTTGGAACGTAACCATCACATACCACGAGCGCAACCGTTGTCAATCAAAAAGTTGAAGCATGGCTACTTTTTCTCGATCGTTACTCAAACGTTTCATATTAAAAGTGTTATTATTGTTGTATAAAAGGTTTTCGTACTTTTGTTCACTTAGCCCACCGCTCCGCCGCGCTCTGGCTCCCGGTTACCGCTCGCAGGTCGTGAACGGGCCGATTCGATACGGTTTTTGGTGCAGCCGGCATAACGCCTTTAATGATTCTCGAGTACAGTGGGCTGCAGAGAAATCTGACCCCCATGCCACAAATATCGCTATTAAAAGGGGGTCAGATTTCTCTGCAGCCCACTGTACAACGCGGGCGAAGCTGCGGGCAACAACTAGTAACTACTAACTTGGCCACAATGCACTCACTATTATAACCAAAATGCACTTTAAATTGCTAAAGATGCAAATACATTAATAACATGATGTTGTATTGTATGCAAACATGTCCACAGTATGCTGTGTCATCGTCATTGCACCCAGTGCAGTTACAGTTTGTTTGTTATACTTTGAATGTTGTATAAACTATAAGTATATAGGGACAAATCACATAGATTGAGTAACCCCAAAGTAAGTTCGAGACTTGTGTTATGGGATACTAACTGAACGATACTATATTTTATAACAAATACATCACTACATAGTATAAAACAAATTCGCTTTTTCTGTCCCTATATCCCTATGTATGCTTAAATCTTTAAAACTACGCAACGGATTTAGATGCGGTTTTTTTAGGTTTCCGTACGAAAATGTAAAAACGGAACCCTTATTTAATAGATAGTGATTCAAGAGGAAGGTTTTTATGCCTATGCGAAGCCGGGGTGGGTCGCTAGTATATGTATAAACATCCAAGACCCAGGCTAATCAGAAAAAGATCATTTTCCATCTTGACCTGACCGGGGATCGAACCCGGGACCTCCTGAGTAGCAGGCAGGCATGTTACTATGATGTTAATTAAATACTAAATGACCGATTAATTTTATTCATTCATATCGAGTCGGTAACAAGGTCAATAGCGCTTCACATCCAGGTCTCAGGCCCCTTGAACTCTGACATGGTTTTTTGGATGACCGTCAGATAGCAGTTGGTTCCAAAGGCTTGACGCGCCTTCATAAGCATTAAGCGCGATATCTTATTGATTATCAGACAATTTAGTGGTTTGAGCCTGTATAGTTCTAAGCCAGACTAGAAACAATGTGTGCCTTCTCTGAGATATAAATCCACACCCTCCGGATCGTACGGCAGATGGTCCCATGACCAAGAAAGTGAAGAGGAACAAACAAAAACAAGATTTTTTTATTGATCAAGGTACAATGCAACAACAAAGAAAAACTTTGCATAAATAAAGGTAGCTAACATACTGTAATTTGTCGAAAGAACCGCGGGTAGGGAGCAAAATGTACTTGACGAACTCACGAACACCGAATCCACTAGCCTATATTTTGGCGGTTCCGGTCATCCGACAAGCCATACCCCGATCTATTTACCAATGAACCTAAAAACTAAAGGTTTTAAAATATAAAAATGAACACTTATATTCCAAACTGGTGATAAACTGATATCCATCCATACTAATATTATAAATGCGAAAGTCTGTCTGTCTGTCTGTCTGTCACCTCTTCACGGATAAACTGTTGGACCGATTGTGATGAAATTTGGTAGGAATGTAGTTAACGACCTGAGGTCAAACATAGGCTACTTTTGGGTGCGATATAACCGAGTCCCACGCGGGGCGAAGCCGCGGGGAAGAGCTAGTTTGGGAATAAAATGAAAATAATGCTTTTTGCAAAATGATATAAACTAAGTCTAACAAAAAAGCGGGAAAAAGCATCCTGTGCTTCGAAGCAACAGCTGAGAATGCTAAAATGAGAGAGCTCAATCTATAGGATAGGAAGAGCATAATAGCTTGTCTTAAAAAAAATAATAACGTTTTGAAATTTTGTTGCAGATCCATTATTACAATGAATCTACCGGACTTCAAGAGACTCCTAACTCAGTTGTTCATTGCTATGCCTATGGTAAGTAATAAGAAAATTTATTATGGTTGGATGATACCCGTTTGCCTACTAAATCGTATTTAAAAAAATCCTAAGAAACTAATGTCATTCTAAAGTTGTGTGAAGTGATGAAGAATAAGCAGAAAAACAAACCTAATAAAAGCAGTCACCTAAGGACGAACCGACATAATGCTTATTGTACCTACTATAACTCTACTACGCGGTCAGAACAATATTGACCTCTCTGACCTTGAGGGATGGTTATTTACAAATACATTTAAAACAAAATTTCTTGGTTGCACTACAAAAAAATATATTACAGAGACATCTTGTAATAATATGGCATAAAGACAGACTTATCGCTCGCGATCTCTTCCAGTCAACCTTAGGGTGGGTGGTGAAATATATCTGAAAATGTGGCGTTGACGCAACTGTTAAGTATTTATGTCAAGGCCTAGTAAGACAGCAATTTCTGTTTTGTTAATTTCAACCATAATCATAATGACGATAAGTTTATAATCACATTTCCCTATTCAAATTAAACCCCTCGCATACGCGGATTAAAGATGATAATAATTATCTTGAAGTCACGTGATTTACAGACGACATCATACTAATAGGAAAATAGCATTAATTATTATTAGGTGACCGTGGATTTCGACCTTTATGTATCTTTCAACAGTTTTAACTGTCTCGGTGGTACTATCAATCATTATTCTCTCAATCATCTGGTGAGGGCTTTTCTAATTGACGTAAAATCATCGTAGCACACTGATTGCTTATCATAGTTACCTCGACCGAGGGCTTTCGAACCACCAAAGTTCTCCCGAAGCCAAAGTATATATAGGGTCTATTTATGAATTTATATAGTCATTTTGAGAAGAGTGTAATTGGTCATTCAGCTGCAGTTTGGTATATATCCTATTTTACTCAAATGTTTGGTAGAGTATATATCGAACTTTGCCGGTGCATATACTAGGAAAAAAACACAATTGACAACCTCCTCGGAAGGGTTACAAGAGCTTATCGCATAGTCCACTTCTGGGCATAAACCTTCCCTTTAGATTTTTGGTGACAGATTTAAAGCATTTAGCACCTTCCTGGGACCTTAATAAGGTTTTCTGTAGGACCTTTTCTATGTACCCAGCCCACTACCATTCAACAAACTGATCCGCTAATTTATCGTATAAAATCTATCATAATTGTTTCTAAATATAATAAACATTAAATAAATTAAAACATATCTAGTCTTATTCCACAGGTCGACTGAAGGTTATTTTAGGGCATCTTAAAGACTAAGCTATATGATAAAGTATATCAGCAAGATGTGACAACCAACAAGTTACTAGCTGTGACGTGCATAGCATAGTTATTTGCTATGGGTAGAGAAAAACCTCAAGAACTTTAATGTTCTCATCACTACATAATATAAAACAAAGTCGCTTTCTCTGTCCTTATCCTTATGTCCCTTTGTATGCTTAAATCTTTAAAACTACGCAACGGAAGGTTTTTGTGCCCATGCGAATACGGGGCGGGTCGCAAGTGTATTATAATTATCATTATATATATATTTTTAGTTTGTTTAAACATTTCCTTTATTTAATGAAAACATATTTAAATATTACATGAAGAAATTTCGCCCCTTATCGTACCTGGTTCAAAGGAACTCACTTCGCTTGCAGTTTCGAGATGTATATCGTTTGAACCAAATACCATCCGGAGCACTCGTCGTAACCGCGATCTCAGTATTATAAGTACTCTAATTGACTATTAAGTTACTCTTACCCCTTATCTGGTGTACATATCTATGTGGCCCACTGTACTTTACAGGGTACAATGCTAAACATGTTTATGGAATACTAGCTTTCGCCCGCGTGAGATTCCCTCGGGAACAGTGCCCTATGTCCTTCTCAATACTCCTAGCTATGTGTATGCGAAATTACAGAAAGATTGATTCAGTAGATAGGGCGTGAAGAGGTAAGAAACAAATATACAAACTCACTTTCGCATATTTATAATATAATAGGATTGGATTTAAAAGATTCCGGCGTTACTTTGCGGACTGTCAAAGTTTCACAAATGCATTGTGGACTACCCATGTAGTATTAATCTTTTTATAGTAACTTAGTGTTTGCTCTTAAGTCTGTTATTTTTTCACAGATATCGTTAGTAAATAACGTTTTGAAATGGAGCATAGGAGAGGCCAAGCTGAGAATCCGGACCAATCTGACTTTGCACATGTACCAACAATACTTAAAGTGAGTATCATCAAGGCACAGTACACTATTAGATGGACTTGTAGGTTGACCAATAAAGGTATTAATCCCAACTAGAGTTGACGGCCTATTCTTCTTCTTTTTAGCGAGTCGACTCTGGCAAATTTATATCTCCGCCACTGACAAGACGTTGTCAGTGGCTTCGTATAGGTCCCCGAGCGTGCAGGTGGCTGGGCACGCAGGGCACGATAAAAGATGTGCCATGGTCTGGGGAGAGACACCACATCTGCAGGTCTCCTCTAAGCCGTACCCCCATCTGTACATGTTGTCCTTGCTTAGGCCAACCTGGGTCCGGAGTCTGTTTAAGGACTTCCATGTAGGCCATGGCAGATCATGTCCAGGGCGAAGGGTCTCGGACAGCGGTAGGACTTACGCCGACGGGTATCTCTCTTTCCAGATGGCCTATTATAAAATCAATATCGAATCTTATTCTTACTCATAATGACCTCTTGAAACAAAATTGCATTGGAGCATTGGTTGGGATGCCACAAAAAAACGCGCGGATCCACGGCTGATGTTTATCGAGAGGATGTATTTGGTTTTGGACAAATATCGCCGTCTCACTCACCTTTACCTCAACTCCTCTAAAGAATGCGATAACTGCGGTTTAGATCGGTCTACTTACAATAATCTGAATCAATCAAAATTTTGTATTATCTCGTTTTCCCCTCGCATACTTAATCTTTTATTATTTTTGGAGTCAAAATTTAAAAAAATATATATTTATTGAGTACTTAAGTAATACAAGTAAAAAATAAGGCTTCGCGTTACAATGCAACAATATTTTCACGTGGCCACTTAACTGATAGAGATATACTATATAACTTTGGTACATATTCTATCGAAAAAAAATAAGTAGAGCATTAATTTGTTTTCATTGCGCTTATTTTTATCGCATTGTCCCAAAGGTGAACTGGCAGACAATTAAAGTCTATCAACCTTCATTAATCAGTCCTTAAGACTCACGTGAGATTTGTGTGCAATACAATAAATAAAATACAAGTACAATCTTTTTCGTTACACCTTTGGATTTCAAAAACAGAACAATTCCCATGTTCCATTGTTCTGTTTTTCTTTCTTTCTTTCTTTATTAAAAGAAACTCAAAGCTCTTTTGAAAGCTAAAGGTATTTTGACATTTTTATGTACGGAACCCTAAATCGAAAACGAGTTAAGAACAAAGAAACGAGATTGAATGAATCAATGGCAAGTTTGTCGCCTTGTACGAGTTAATGAACATTCCTTATTTACAATTTAAAACACACTAAAATTGAGTTTACATGAATTAGTCATACACTTTGTTTCACCAATTTGTCTTATTGTGATTTAAGGATAAGTCTTGCGTTGTCATTGTGTGATTATAAATAAAAATAAAAAAAAGACAATAGCCGAGACTTACTCTATGACCACAAAGAAAGGTATATGAGTAAAATGTCTAAAAATAACTATAGAGATTTTACATTTCGATTGGTGATTTATTAACAAACCGAAAGAAACATTTAACAGTGCTTAGGAGAGAAATCTTAACTAGTATTTTACTCCAGTCTATTATTAGCGAGTAGTTTGACTACGCATATGGGTACAACACATTTTTTTATGACATAAAAAATATTCTGTGATCCACGTAATTTTTAATATCTCTATAAAAATTACTTTATTTAACAAACTTTGAAAAGTAATTAGATAGTACTCAAATGTCACTCAACTTTTCGGAGACACGGGTTTGAACCCGCAGAACCTCCTGGATACGCCTGTAATTGTGCCATTTTAGTATTATTATAAATTCTGTGCCATAAAGTTACACGACTACCAGTTACCGCTTGAAATCTACTTCCTTTACTTACAAAATATGGTTTTAAACATAGGACTAGATTAAGTCGACATATTCCAGCAATGCCGATAAGAATATTTTAAATTCGCTGCCTCGTGCCGTACAAAAAAAACTAAATATTGATTCTCCATGGTAACATATAATCGCGTGATTCACACCAGCATGAGATAACTAGCGAAAGTGCCAGTATGTTACGCAGCCTTGAATTTATCTGACCGCCTTGCCGGATCGGACGGTTGTCAGTTTGAACTTTGAACAGTTGTTATTACAGTACAAAGTCCAATATTTTATAAACATGAGATAAGCATTGATAAAAAAAATAAAAACCAATCAGCTTAGCGGATAAATTCTTACAAAACATCTTATACGGATAGGGATAGGGATAGGGTAAGAAAAAACTCCTCAAAATGGATTTTTGAGGAGTTTTTTCTTACCCTATCTGTGTTACGGCCAACTTTATACATAATTATAGCTATGCTCCGCGGTTAGACCTACCCGTCATTTCCCTTAATAACCCTTTCTCCAAAAATAGGGTTATCAAATGAAAAACTATTTTTTCAAATCCATCCGTAGTTGCAGAGTTAAAAGCGTTAAAACAAACTCGTCAGCTTTACTTTTATGTACAGTCGGCTGCAGAGAAATCTGACCCCCATGCCACAAGTTTCATTATTGAAAGGGGGTCATCTTCTCTGCAGCCGACTGTACATCAAGATTTAAATGAGGGCAGATTTTGTCTTCAGCCGTATTTAATATAATTATTGTGAAAGTATATCTGTCTAAATCGGATCGTCAAAAGGATTTTTTTTGTAGTGGGAGGCCCAAATAACGTAGACTATACTTTTAAAGTACCGTACTGCGAAGAAGCGGGCACCAATTAGTATCCATTTGGTCAAGACATCAATTACAATCTATAAATAAAAGAGTGACACAAGAATGTAATATATAAGTAATCGTAGTTTACATACATCCATACTTCCATACTTCCATATCCATATCCATACTTCCATACTAATATTATAAATGCGAAAGTCTGTCTGTCTGTCTGTCTGTCTGTCTGTCTGTCTGTCTGTCTGTCTGTCACCTCTTCACGGCTAAACGGATGGACCGATTGTGATGAAATTTGGTAGGGATGTAGTTAACGACCTGAGGTCAAACATAGGCTACTTTTGGGCGCGATATAACCGAGTCCCACGCGGGCGGAGCCGCGGGGAACAGCTAGTATCTATATATATCACGCCTGTCAACCGTAGGGGTAGGCAAAGGAGAGTAGAAATTACTAGAGATGGAAATCTCTAGTGATAGCTAGTACAACAATATAATACCAGAGACTATGTACAGTCGGGGGCAGATTTACCTAACCCTCCAGTCATTACGGTAAGTACGGCAGGGGTGGGTCAGTTTTATCTGCCCCCGACTGTACTTAATAGAGTTATTTTTTCAGGGGCTTCACATACTACCAAGTAACAAATTTAGACAACCGGATAGCGAACGCCGACCAAGTACTAACGACGGACATAGACAAATTTTGCGAGACCATCATTGACCTGTACAGTAACATCAGCAAACCGCTATTGGACATCGGCATATATCTCTACAGATTGACGACAAACCTCGGCGCCTCTGTAAGTACACTCTTCTTCGTCCGAGCGTGCTTCCTGGTTACATCTACAGCCTACTTTCCACATATATAAAAACTCACAAATTTTGCGTTCTCTATTATACCTATTAAAGTAAAAGTAGATACAAAGTCGTTAAAACTATTTTAAGTTTGACTTTACCTACCTGGTAGATAGTATTTTCGTTAAAGCGCAGTGATGTCAAGTAAACGTACATATCAATATTTGAATCATTCAAGGACGATAAATGGGTCTTTAAGCTCTTCAAATGATATTCAATTCTATCACATTAGACTACGAATCAATACTCATATGATGATACCGGTTTGTGTGCAAATAATGTTATGAAGTCGATTAGTTAGTTCCTTAATATTCGTAATAAGCACGTTTACGTCACAGTGGTTTGACCTTTAATCTTTATTAACTAGTCGATATGGTACATATTTTCGTATTGAGTTTTTCGTTTCTGCGATATCTTGAGATTAGATGATTGTCTTTCAAGGACGTTAAATTAAAATTTAAATGGTCAATTGACATATTGCAAAATTTAACACTATCATTATTTTGATTTGAAAATATAGTATGAGATAGAGTGACTAAGAAGGGAGTTCACTCCATCAACAAGAGCACAGCTCTTTATATACATCACATAGGTTACTTTTTGGACGAGTCCCACGCGGGCTACAGCTAATAAAGAATGCGGCGGTAAGACTATAATTGAATGTTTACTTTCAGACACCCGGAATCATGGTCGCATACTTAGTAGTATCTGGAATGTTCCTGACTTTCCTTAGAAGGCCAACTGGTATGTTCCTATATTATATTTTTAATATGTAATTCAAATTCAGGAATGCCTAATCCATTTGATTTTTGGATCGAATGATTTAATCATTCATATCAAAGATCGGATAGGTTGAATGTGTTTGATAAGACATATCTGACATACTAAGAATTTTACAATTGATAACGAATATAAATTATGAAATAAGTCTTTACATTATTATTCAATTTTGCATATTTGTAAAATACATGTAATTAATTATGTGAAATGTCATAATAAAAATACTATGTCATTGAATCCAAATGGGTTGGATATTTGTTCTTAAATAGGTATGCACGGCATTGCACGGGTTTCATTAAAATTTTGTAAATTGACGATGATGGCCCACAAAGCCAACTGCAGCAACTTTTTTACTATTAAGAAGGCAAACAGGCATACGGCCCACCTGATGGTAAGCGGTTACCGTAGCCCATGGACGCCTGCAACACTAGGAGTGTGACGTGCGCACTGCCGACCCATTGTGGCGCAGCCGCTTCTCCACTAGCACTTTTAATATCCATACTAATATTATAAATGCGAAAGTCTGTCTGTCTGTCACCTCTTCACGGCTAAACGGCTGGACCGATTGTGATGAAATTTGGTAGGGATGTAGTTAATGACCTGAGGTCAAACATAGGCTACTTTTGGGCGCGATATAACCGAGTCCCACGCGGGGCGAAGCCGCGGGGAACAGCTAGTAAGTAATAAAGGCATCAATAGGTAAAGCGTATATTTTATAAAAAAAAATCATATCATTTCACTAACAAGAAAATTTTGAATATCTACCTAATTTTGAATATATTTACCAATATTTTGTCGATAACATAAGTCGTTAAGAGCACGTAGTAGTATCAAATCAACCGCCAAAATGCCAACCTGTTCTCACTTAAAACATAAATTTATGTATAGTGGGGGGCAGATAAAAGTGACCCCTCCAACCGTACTTACCATAGCGACAAGGTTCAGATTTATCTGCCCCGACTGTACACCAGTTATGGAGTAAGATTAACTAAGAAAGTAAAAGTAAAGTTACTCTTACCTTTATCTGGTGTACATATCTATATGGCCCACTGTACACGAGAAATGCAATGCTTCACTTCACTTTCACAATGGACAGGAAAGATATTGATGAGATGTTATTAAAATATATTAATAGGATTTTGATATTTTTTTTAGCAAAAATGACAGTTCAAGAACAGAAACTAGAAGGTGAATTCAGATACGTGAACGCCAGGTTAATTACTAATTCAGAAGAAATCGCGTTCTACCAGGTAAGTTCTTTTATACATAAAATCGTATAAAATAATCATACACCTATATTCCTCTCATAATATCATTCTTATGTAGGGTAGTATATATGTCCTAGTATACATAGAACTTATTATACGAATTATATATAGGTATATGAATTTTATTTACATAGTTCCAATTTCAAAAACATGATGATTTGGAAAATGTGTAGTTGATTTTTGTTTTGTATCTAGGGTCAACTTGCTTTATTTTATTATTTCGATATGTATTCAAAAATATTATTAATTGCAAATGCGTAATAATAATATTTCAAATTTGCCTACATTACCCACTTGAAATGAATTATAATTCGAAATATAGTACATTTTTGTCAAATAGTAATTTGTGTCTTGAATTATGGAATATTCATGTAGTTTTCAAATAAAAAATCCATTATTAATATAAGAAACGCTCTTAATAGCTTATGAAACTAACCGCATAATAAATTTAGCTTCATTTTATAACACAATGGAATTGCGTGCGTAATGCGGTCACGTCACGGCTGGTGCAAATTGCAATTCATATTTTACTGTACCCTTTTACACTTTGTCAACAAAAACTAAGACCGTTCTGACAATAAATAAATAAAAAATTACAAAACCCATTGAGAAATATTTTTTTATCTGTAATTAGTCAGCATTCAATCAAAAATCTACTTCAAAATCGATCCATTTGTTAAGGAAGTATGATGTCAAATACATCCATACTAATATTATAAATGCGAAAGTCTGTCTGTCTGTCTGTCTGTCTGTCTGTCACCTCTTCACGGCTAAACTGCTGGACCGATTGTGATGAAATTTAGTAGGGATGTAGTTAACGACCTGAGGTTATACATAGGCTAATTTTGAGCGCGATATAACCGAGTCCCACGCGGGGCGGAGCCGCGGGGAACAGCTAGTTTATAATAAATATAGCTAGCCCCAAAGTAAGTTCGAGTCTTTTGTTATGGGATACTCAATAATTCTGTATAAACAATAACATTTGTAAGTATATAAGCATTGAGGACCAAGGTCAATTTGAAAAAGATAATTTTCCATTTTGACCTGACCGGGTATCGAACACGGGACCTCCGGTGTGGCAGCCTGACATGATGACCACCATGCCTTTCTAAGTTTTTTTGCGACGTCGAGTAAAACATAATGAATGCTGCTATTGCATATTATTTTTTTAAACTTTTCTATTATTCTAAATGTTAAGTCGTCGACCCAAGATGCTCAAAGTCATTAAGGTCAAAATTTTATTCATTAGTGTAGGTCATGTTTTTTAAAATCATGAGAGTTACATAACATATTTAAATATTCTTTATTTTTGAACATGGGTAAAAGAGGTCTTATATTTTTTACATTGATAAAATTGTGTATAATTTTTGGTATAAAAATGACCCTATGGCAGGATAAGATTTTCTTTGCCGGCTTTCAACGCTAGGTGAATTAAAAGTAAAATATTAAAATTGAGAAAAGTTATTACTCTGTTTATGAATAATTCATACATAAATTAATATCCAAATTGTGACATTATATATTCATTACCCAAGTTCCTACATATTTGACGTTCAATTTAAAATTTGACCTTAATAATTTTAATTTCAAACATTTCTATGACGGTTCGATTTTATTTTTCCAAGTTAAATCGTTGAGGTTTTTTAGTTAACTAATTAATTTATATATTTCATTGTAGATATTGTGGTATTAATTTTTTTTCTGAAGTTCTAAACTCCACTTCTCATATTTTCCAGTTCTTTGGAGACAATTTATATATATTTTTTTAAATTTTCATACATACATACATATCATCACGCCTGTCTCCCGTAGGGGTAGGCAGAGACTAGAGATTTCCATTGGCTACGATCCTTACATACCTCTTTCGCCTTCTCCACACTCTCGTCATACACGCTCGCCGATTTCGGGTACTCCTAATGTCTCCCTTTTTCAAATATTTAATATTTATTTTTCATTTGCAGGGCAATCATAGAGAACAGTTGACACTCCTCGCCAGCTTCTACAAGCTGACACGGCATCTGCGCAACTTCTTACAGTTTAGGGTAACCATGGGATTCATAGACAACATTGTGGCCAAGTGTGAGTATTACCTCTAGCCATCGACAGTGGGTTCATACTCATTTATTGAAATACTAACAATCCGCCCCGGCTTCGCCCGTGATACACACATAGCCTATGTCACTTGGGGATATTATGGTTTTTCAACGGTGAAGTATTTTTTCAAATCGTTTATATAGTAGTTTCGAAGCCTATTCGATGCAAACAAACCAAAAATTAAATCTATTAACTTTATTTTAGTTTGGACGAATGCGGTCGCGTCATTTTAAGAGGAATTTTCTTTGTACGCTGAACATGTAGAATGAGCTCCATTGTTTTCCTGCATATTTGCTTAGAAAAATGAATGAATTTTAATTTGAAACAAGTCACATTTTAAAGATTTTTGTGGCAAATGCAAGATTTTTATTAACAAATTTGTTTTTAACAGATGTGGCGATAACAGTCGGCTTCTACGCCGTGTCGAGGCCTTTCTTCGCGAAGGACCATAATTTGCTAACAGCTGGTACTGAAAATGACAGGTTTAAGGTAAGAATGTACGAAATTCAATGAATGACTACGGAGGTACCCGGTGCCCGTACGGTTGCTTGGTGAACCCTACCGCTATATTTTAGCTAAAATGTGTTTCGTCTCGTTCTTTCACGTGAAGTGTCGGGTAAGAGAGAAAGAACCAAAACATGTTATAGTTAAAATGGGCTTATTAAACGTTTCTTAATACGGGGGATAGACTTGGATTGTAGTATTATAATTAGTGTAATCAAAATGTCTCGACAAAGTATAGACGCGGCTATCGCAAGGTAAAAAATACTAATTACCTTGTTACGCGGCTAAAGTACGAACCAAGTGGCCGCCTACTGCCTTATCCAACTAATATTATAAATGCGAAAGTGAGTTTGTATATTTGTTGTTTGTTACCTCTTCACGCCCTATCTACTGAACCAATCTTCCTGAAATTTCGCATACACCTAGCTAGGAGTATAGAGAAAGACATAGGGTATCTTTCATCTCGGGAAAAAGCACTGTTCCTGAAGGAATCTCACGCGGGCGAAAGCTAGTCCATACTAATATTATAAAAGCGAAAGTCGGTCTGTCTGTCTGTCTGTCACCTCTTCACGGCTAAACTGCTGGACCGATTGTGATGAAATTTGGTAGGGATGTAGTTAACGACCTGAGGTCAAACATAGGCTACTTTTTGGCGCGATATAACCGAGACCCACGCGGGGCGAAGCCGCGGGGAACAGCCAGTATATAATATTTTTTATATACAACACGTTGGCAGTCACGCATACGGCCCACGAAAGATGGGCGCGTGGTCAAAGTAACCTATTTACGCGCGCCATAACATTCTTAAACTACGGAGTGAAACCCAAAAAGCGACACAAAAAAAAAACATTCCGACGGAATGAAAACCTTCTCCTTTTTTTGTAGTCGGTTAAAAAGAAGAAGACTGACCTTTTGCCCCCGCACGATAAACAAGCAATGTCATGATTTTCTCACTCAGACCACATTTGATGATGTAACACGTCTAACGTTTGACGAACTCTAAAAAAACACTTGAAAACTCGATGCAATTGTGATGCAACTAATGTCAGTCATTTTCTTTTTTCATTGTAGTGGTTTCATCGCTATGGGTTTTTAGGGTTGAGAACGTGACTAAATGAAAAATCAGAACAAAATTTTTTTTTCTTTACTCCATGACATCGTATCGAATGAAAGGTCTCCAAATTATTTTTATTTCTTCAAACAAATAGTTTTGAACACTTTCGCTGACAGTAACGCCTCTCGACGTAGATAACAATTATCTGTTGTTGTTATCTCGTTTACTGTCCGCGAAAGTGTTAAGTTACAAAGTTGCGTACTTTACTAAAGGTTAAACTAAAATAAAAGATTTTTAATCTCCCTGTACATAGTATAGTCGGACTTCGATACAATCAACTAAAAATAGCAGCCCATAGCCACAGCCATAGCATAGGGAGGGTTTCCTTTTGCTGACCTCCAAACTTCAGTTCGAAGATGGCACCCCATGATGATGACACAGTATATTATTATATTATTACTAGCTGTCCCGGCGAACTCCGTAGCGCCTGAATGCACTTTTCTCATCGTTTAAATCTTCCCTGACCTTCCAAAAATATATCAAGAAATTAGCCAAATCGGTCCAGCCATTCTCAAGTTTTAGCGAGACTAACGAATAGCAATTGATTTTTATATATATAGATAATCTGTGATAGTATTATTAATGAAATGTACATTCCCAGCACTACTACACATACGGGCGTATGATGGTGAAAATGGCGGAAGGTATCGGCCGTCTGGTGCTATCGGGGCGGGAGATGAACAAACTGGCCGGACTGACGGCCCGCGTCACTCAGCTCAGGACTGTGCTGGACGAGGTGCAGCGGGGCAAGTACACGCGCACCATGGTGGACAGGAACGTGCAGAACGGCAACGGTAAGTAGTATACAAGTGATTTAACATAATGGCGGGAGGTTTCGGCCGTCTGGTGCTATCGGGGCGGGAAATGAACAAATTGGCTGGACTGACGGCACGCAACTCAGGACTGTACCAGACGAGGTGCAGCGGGGCAAGTACACGCGCACCATGGTGGACAGGAACGTGCAGAACGGCAACGGTAAGTAGTATACAAGTGATTTAACATAATGGCGGGAGGTTTCGGCCGTCTGGTGCTATCGGGGCGGGAAATGAACAAATTGGCTGGACTGACGGCACGCAACTCAGGACTGTACCAGACGAGGTGCAGCGGGGCAAGTACACGCGCACCATGGTGGACAGGAACGTGCAGAACGGCAACGGTAAGTAGTATACAAGTGATTTAACATAATGGCGGGAGGTTTCGGCCGTCTGGTGCTATCGGGGAGGGAAATGAACAAATTGGCTGGACTGACGGCACGCAACTCAGGACTGTACCAGACGAGGTGCAGCGGGGCAAGTACACGCGCACCATGGTGGACAGGAACGTGCAGAACGGCAACGGTAAGTAGTATACAAGTGATTTAACATAATGGCGGGAGATTTCGGCCGTCTGGTGCTATCGGGGAGGGAAATGAACAAATTGGCTGGACTGACGGCACGCAACTCAGGACTGTACCAGACGAGGTGCAGCGGGGCAAGTACACGCGCACCATGGTGGACAGGAACGTGCAGAACGGCAACGGTAAGTAGTATACAAGTGATTTAACATAATGGCGGGAGGTTTCGGCCGTCTGGTGCTATCGGGGAGGGAAATGAACAAATTGGCTGGACTGACGGCACGCAACTCAGGACTGTACCAGACGAGGTGCAGCGGGGCAAGTACACGCGCACCATGGTGGACAGGAACGTGCAGAACGGCAACGGTAAGTAGTATACAAGTGATTTAACATAATGGCGGGAGGTTTCGGCCGTCTGGTGCTATCGGGGCGGGAAATGAACAAACAGGTGGCTTACCACCGTCTTTTAAGATGATACCTTTGTGAACACTAGCGCCACCATCATTTAAAAATCATTATTCACTGAAAACACAAGTTATCAAAAATCCGTGTTATTTAATTATTGTTCTGGAACTGAAGTTAATTTTAAACATATTAAACTATTAATGTATAGTTCCTTATAGTAACAAATTGCAAAACTGCTAAAAGTGGCCGTTTTTAGCAATAGTGCTATTTGTGACTCTAGATAACTATAGTTTAATAATTTAATATGTTTAAAATTAACTTCAGATCCAGAACCTTAATTACAAAAGACGGATTTTTGATAAAATGTGTTTTCAGTTGGCGCTAGACCACCGAGGTATCGTCTTAAAACCATACAAGAACGATTGAGTAAGGGAGATGTCGCCTTACATCATGTATTGCGCTGTCTCCCTTACTCATTGGATCTTGCATGGTTTTAAGAGACGGTAGTAACCCTAGATGAGGTGCAGCGGGGCAAGTACACGCGCACCATGGTGGACAGGAACGTGCAGAATCGCAATGGTGAGTAGTACTCTTATTGCAACAACCCGAAATTGTTCTTATGACCTCTGACTTAAGAGTTCTAAACTACTCCCTATTTTACGCCACGTTTTTTCGGTCAAGGTTTTCAGGACTCTACAGTCTACATACTTCATCCCGATAACGATACCTGAGACGATCATTTTCCATTTGGTCTTCCTATGTACTCTCTTCACTAGAAGATCGGGATCTTTATAAGAGATGAAAAAGCTAGTCTTCACAGATTTATAGGTGGTAACTCTCTCTTCGCTAGGACCTTATCCTATCTACTTGGGATAGGCCTTCCTTGTCCGTCTTTTCCACGTTGCTCAATCTTGTTGGGCCAAAGGCAACAGCTGATATTAAATAATAGGTATTAGTTATTGCAATACCATGGATTGGAAACCTGCCAACAAAAACAGCTGATTTATTATTCAGTTCTGTCAAATTAAAAACATTGTTTTTTTGTAAGTAAACAACGATAGACGTAAGCTGCAGACGTATCGATCTAAAAAAAAGGGCGGTAAAGACGCGAATAATGCTTGGTTCTTAAGAGTTCCGAATATTTTTTATAAGATTATCTAATAAGTTTAGTATTGTGCTTGTAGCACCTTAGATTAAAACTCGCGCGCTGCAAACATCAAATCTAGGGTCTCCATACTACCCTTTCACTGTGTTACTCTTTTCAAACCGGGGTACAACAATGAAACTTCTGTTTTGTGACTAAAATATACAGAGATTGAATTACTCAGAGGACTTTTGTACCTACTTAAATCTGTTATAATGCTCTTAGACCCGAGTTCACCAACATTAAACAACCATTTACACAGAAACTAAGTAAAAAATCAAGTAAGTAAAAAAAGTAGTTTATTATAATAATACTTAAGTTATTTTAAAGTATGCCAACTGCTTTTAAGTGTTTTTAAGCTCCTATCGCGGGTCTACTGGAAGAAATTTCTATAGAAATAATTAGCAGCCTTGTACTAAATTTTCAAATTTTATGTTTCGTATGTTTAATTTTTAATCAAGTTGTTATATTATAATTATTTTAAAATTAAGTTATTTTGTTAGACTCAAGTTTTTTCCAAATCTCATGACTTGGTCAACGGCAAGTACCCTATACGTATTCTGACCAAAAACTGCAGGGTTTTATAAAAAATAAGTAAAATGTCATTGACCGCGATGTGAACGTTTTTATTTTAATGATAAAGTTCGAAACCCTAAATATGTTTATTTTCAAAATGTATACATATATCTCTCGTACTTTTCCATGACTGGTTTGACTTTGTTCATTACCTACTCTAGTTCGTCACTTCAAAGTAGCAAAATGTAGGTCTGAATGAGGGCGTTGCATATATTTTCCACTGCAAGACGGCAGTGGTTGAAATTTTCAAATTTCTTTCGGCTTAGCGTGCTCTGTACTTTTTCGATTTTAACAATTATAACTTGAAATTACTGGTCGGATTTGCAAAATTCTTTTTGTATATGAAAGCCTGATTCTAGGGGAAGGTTATAGGCTATAGTGCATACACATTAATGGCGAGTGAAACCGCGGGGAACAGCTAGTGAATTATAAAAAAAAAAGATTCCGACGAATTGAGAACCTCTTTCGCGTGACACAGTTAGATAAAAAATGTTTTTTTTTAGGCTTAGCTTTTGTTCGACACAGTTTTATAAAATGTCCTCTCAAGTGAACATTTTTCGAAAGCTGAAACACATCGCGCAGTTCTGGTTCAAATGCCCTTTTGTTATTTTAAATCTATTTGAAATGTTTTGTTCCCGTAGGCGGGACAGGCCCGGCCGCGATATTGTCCCCGGGCGCGGGTCGCATCGTGTACCAGGACAAGGTGATCCGCTTCGACAAGGTCCCGCTCGTCACTCCCAACGGGGACGTGCTCGTCAAGGAGCTCAGCTTCCAAGTCAAGTTAGTGTGTACTACAACAATATTACATCATTTGTGCCCCGGGTCACATCGTTTATTGCACCAAAAAAGGACATAATGTAAGATAGATGCAAAGGTGGACTTATCCCATGAAGAGATCTCTTTCAGCCAACCGGGTGACAAATATAAAAAAAATTTAGCAAATAGGAACAGGTAGTTATGCAAATAAGACTATCTGTTCTAGTTACAAATTAAGATAAACTACATGGAAATGCCACATCCATATCCATACTTCCATACTAATATTATAAATGCGAAAATCTGTCTGTCTGTCTGTCCTCTTCACGGCTAAACTGCTGGACCGATTTTGATGAAATTTGGTAGGGATGTAGTTAAAGACCTGAGGTCAAACATAGACTACTTTTGGGCGCGATATAACCGAGTCCACGCGGGGCGGAGCCGCGTGGAACAGCTAGTATTATATATAGACTTAGATACATACATATATACATACGCATATTTATATAATACATATAAATATCTGAAGTCGTCATGAATAAATAAATTCCAATTTATTAATAATAAAAAAATCGCCTTTATTCTTCGAGGTGAATCAATTCCAATGTGAATAAAGGACTTACGAAAAAAATTAAAAATTATATCGAGTCATTTCACTTGGGTTTTTTAAATAGGTAAGTTTTAAAACGATACCTCGGTGAACACTAGCGCCACCATCATTTAAAAATCATTATTCACTGAAAACACAAGTCATCAAAAATCCGTCTTATGCAATTAAGGTTCTGGATCTGAAGTTAATATTAAACATATTGAATTATTAAATTATAGATCTTTATAGTTACAAATTGCAATATTGCTTAAAACGGCCACTTTTAGCATTTTTGCAATTTACTCGTACATCTATGGTTTTATTGGTTTCCAAACTGAATTTATCTATTTACAGGTCGGGCATAAACGTGTTAGTGTGCGGTCCGAACGGCTGCGGTAAATCGTCCATGTTCCGCCAGCTGGGAGAACTGTGGCCGGTGTTCGGGGGCGCTCTCACGAAGCCACCCAAGGGCAAGCTGTTCTATGTGCCACAGAGGCCGTACATGACCCTTGGCACTTTGAGAGATCAGGTTAGCGAGATTGTTGTTATTTTAGTCCTGTCTTGCTACTACTGCGTTTTATTTATTTTCTAGCTTTTGCCCGCAGCTTCGCCCGCGTGGAATTTCCGGGATGAAAGGTCCGGTATGTCCTTCTCCTGGTTCTAAGCTATCTTCTTACCAATTTTCGGTCAAATCAGTTCAGCCGTTCTTGAGTTATAAGTAGTGTAACTAACACGACTTTCTTTTATATATATAGATTTATCACACAATTGTAAATTGACTTAAAGCCTGAGGCTTTATTTACCAGTCAACCAAATGAGTGATGCAGAGAAAGGTAAAGGGTGCAAATATTTGAATAAAGTTTTAGAGTAAGGCAAAGTGGAGCTGCCTTAAGGCATCAGACCCAGTCTAACGACCGTTATCTAGCGAGACCAGCCGGGACCAACGGGTTACGGTAACGGAGGTCAAGATAGGATTGCCTTCCAATGGCAGGTGGGCCGTATGCCTGTTTGCCTACTAAATTGTATAAAAAAAACAAATCCAAGTCAGGGTATACTCTCGCCGTCTCTTGACACGCATTATTGCTACAAACACGCATTTCCCGCTTAGCTATCGAGCTCGACAGGTTAGTACATTATATCAGTCAATAAAAGCATTGGGGGTCTAAAAACGCCACTTTGAGCAATTCATCGAATCGAATTCATATTATGAATTCCTTAGCAATTCTGTAGCAATTCCTCTTTTTTTTTTGTAAAATGGCCAACTAAACTTTGCAATTACTCTTCAAAAAAATTGAAAGAAGTAGGAATTGCTAAGGAATTCTTAATATGAATTCGATTCGATGAGTTGCTCAAAGTGGCGTTTTTATACCCACTGTTTGATTCGGGCCTTCAATTTACATTCGATTATGCTGCATTTGTCTCCGAGGACATAACCTATGACAGTTTGAGAGATTAGTTAAATTTGATAATCATTTCAACTTCAAGAAGTCAACAACTGACAACGAGGCTGCCTGGAGGAGATTGCAGTGCGATGAGGCTTTTTGATGTAACTTTTGTCTATTTATAATCTACTAGCTGTTCCCCGCGGCTCCGCCCGCGTAGGACTCGGTTATATCGCGCCCAAAAGTAGCCTATGTTTGACCTCAAGTCATTAACTACATCCCTACCAAATTTCATCACAATCGGTCCAGCCGTTTAGCCGTGAAGAGGTGACAGACAGACAGACTTTCGCATTTATAATATTAGTATGGATGTATTTGTTTTGTTGCAATAAAGTGTCAACTAAACTACTAAGACCAATTGAAGAGGGGAAAAATTAAAATCTTTATAGGTACAACTTGAGACAGGGATAGATAGTGGTATCTTAAGTAATAGCCCCCTTTTATGGACTTTTGAACCACAGTATTTTTATTTGTCACTTCTTCAGGTGATCTACCCTCAAACTCGCGAAGAAATGGCCCGTCGCGGTCGCACAGACGAGCAGTTGAATCGTTTCTTAGAGATCGTACAATTGTCGTACCTCACTACTAGAGACGGCGGTTGGGACGCTGTTGAAGACTGGATGGATGTACTATCTGGAGGGGAGAAACAGAGGATAGCCGTGAGTTATTAATTACTGTAATCAATAAATGTAGTATTTTTAGGTTATTTGAAGTGAAAGTTGTGAGAACAGACGGGCAGTTGGACCCGTTTTTAAAGGGCGTACAACTGTCATACCACTCGAGACGGCGGTTGGGACGCCGTTGAAGACTGGATTGATATACTTTCCGGAGGCGAGAAACAGAGGATAGTCGTGAGTTCGTGACTTTAGTATTTCCAGGTTATTATAGGTAACTTTGACGGGAAACTCTCTAGGTGGTGCGATTTGGATACCAATGGATAGCCGGGAGTCGTCATTACTGTATTTGAAGTTATTTTTAGCGAAATTTCCAAGATATCTATCCGATCTTGTATAACTACACATTATAACAAAAACATTTATAAGACATCTAAGGCCAATCAGAAAAAGATAATTTTCCACACAGACCTGACCGGGGATCGAACCCGGGACCTCTTGATTAGTGGGCAGGCGCAGGGCAGGTAACAGTACTCCAGAGAGGTCATCAATCGTCAATTTTAGTATAAATAAGCAGTGCAAATTTCTGAAGTTTTTGTTTATATATGTATGTCTCTTTGCTGGGCAATCCATGCATCTCTACCCATAGCAGTTTCTCACCCACACCCACATAGGCCTTCCAATTCGTCTGATCAACTTGTTTTAGAACTGTCTCGCTTTTTTTTTTGAAGTGAATATAATTGTCTTATTACACGGTAGATGGCGCGTCTGTTCTACCACGAGCCGCAGTTTGCGATCCTCGACGAGTGCACCAGCGCAGTCTCAGTTGATGTCGAAGGGCAGATGTACCAATACTGCAGAGAGGTATGCTTGTTTGATTGTTTTTTTTTATTATTCTTCTTCTTTTGGCGCGATTGGGAAAAATGATGAGTGAATTTTTACGATGCGCCCGCACACAGACAGAAAAAGGAATAGTATGAAGTTAGTTGCTAAATATTTTAGCAACTTTCTTCATACTGTAAAAAAAAAAGAAGTATAACTTCTAACGCGTGTACATAAGTACACACACTGTATTTTTTGTATATATAATTATTTGGCGTTTCTGTTATTTTGGTTTGAGTTTATATTTCTACTAGCTGATAACTTCCACCTTGCTTCAGTGGTCGTGGGGTCGATTCCCACGGAAAGCATACTTTATTACTTGTTTTCAGTTTGGTTAGGACATTGCTGGTTTGAATCACTTATGATTTACTGATAATGTTGATTCCGTGGTTCGGAAGGCATGTAGAGCCGTTGGTCACGACTGTCATCTGGTATAGTCGTTTAAGAAATCACGTCTGACAATCGGGCCTAACGGGATGTTTAAAACCACCCGGTGTTAACCTGAGTGAGCATGGTCAATTGACCCTCTCCCCCATACGATATGATGATAATTGTGTAAATATAATGACACATTTTGGCGTTTTTAAGATTATGTTGATTAATTTGAAGAAAAAAAACTTGGCTCTTTGTATATGTTTTGTTTATTAACAATGTTTTATGCTAATAATTCACCGTAGATGCACTGGCAGTCATCTACCAGCATAACGCCAAGTTAGACCCTCTATTTGTCTTTATTATTATTGTAAAAGTTATCATTTTACAAAAAAAAAAAAAAAAGAAATATTTTTATTTACTATTAATTTTACTTGCATCCAGATGGGCATATCTCTATTCACTGTGTCTCACCGCAAATCCCTATGGAAACATCACGACCACTACCTGCAGATGGACGGCCGTGGCGGATACGTTTTTGGCGAAATCGACCAAGACACGCAGGAGTTTGGCTCCTGATTACATAATACTCTTAGTTATAACAAACACCTACTTTTATACAATTGGCAGTCGAAAATAGGAGCGAGCGGTCACCGTAGCCTATTTCCGCTCATGATACCTTGAGGGTGTCACTGGCGCGTTGCCAACTCGTGGATCGAAAGTACCTAGTAATTTCACTGCCTCTCTCATCCTTCTAACCGGAAAAACAGTGCAACCACTGCCAAACAGCAAGAGAGAGTGAGAGTGATATATAGGTCGCGTCGTGTAAGATGAACGCTGTCGGTAGCTGCGCGTGCGACGCTGTATGGCTGTATGTCGTTCAGCGAACGCGATTGGTTCGTTGGCTTCCCGTGTTGACCAACTTTACCCACTCCGCTCTCATCCAGCGTTCTTTTTATATGACGTGACTTGTATTTCTGATAAAAGTAGTAGTACGAAGTAATAGAATATTCAGGGTATTTGTCGTACTCGCCGCTTTGAAAACGTGTTGGCGAGCCTATAGTTGCGTATTTTCTGTCAGTCGTCAGCATTTATTTAATTGTTTATGTCCTTTCTGGTTCGTTATCTCGTCGTCTAAGAAGTTTTTTTATATGCCTACTTACTAGCTATAATGAATAGGAAAGTTGGGTGTTCTATTCTACCGGAGTAACCATAGACTCGGCAGTGATCTTAAGCAGTTTGCGAAAGAGTAGGAATCGCATACGAATCTTCAGCATATAGCATAGCCATTTTGACTCGAACGAAAGAAAGCATAAAAGAAAACAATAGATCTTATTGACTGCCAAAACGTAGTGACCCATAGTAAGTAGACTATTAAATACTCTCATATTTTCATTATGTCATTAAAAATCATCTCAATTTTAAATATCATGATACCGCTTTAGTAGAACTCTTTAACGAATAAATAAAATTTCGCTACTGAGCCCGTCATTCTAATGGCGAAGCTGGAATGTAGAAAAGCTGTGTGATTTATTTACCAAAAGTTTGTTACGAAAAAAATCAGAATTTCATAATTAATTTTTATGAGACTATATTTAAGCGCAATCAAGCAGGAAACATTTGATATTATTTGGGAACATTTTTGTGTTTTAAATAAAATTTATTATACATGCGTCGAACACTTTTGTCCTAATATCGGAAATATTACACGTTTTGACAGCTCCTTAGCCAATGATTTACTTTGGCATATTCATAAGGTGGGATTGTGATCAATAGCTGAATAGCGAAAATTTTCTTATTTAAAAAAATATTATATTGTGTTTATTGCGAATTGCAATTGGCTAAGACTTCTACATAAGCGGTAAAGTTATACCAATACCTCATATTCTCATTGTATCATACAATATTCTTGATGTCAAACTCAAGATTTAATAATGAATTATATGTAGAAATTGCTTTATAAATAGAAATCGTTAAATTATTATATTGCTATAGGAATTTATAAAATTTCTAATTCCCAAATTACAAATTAAATTTCATTGTTATTAAGTAATCCTTTCGTGATTATTAAATGTACAAAAATATAGTTGTGTAAAAGGGAACATTTTATTATGAAATAGTAAATTTCTACTTATAAAATTTAAATTTTATGTTTCAGATTACATGTGATAACTTTCTTCATTAATGCTCGGCAAATATAAATGTTAAGTTACTAACAATTGTTTATGTTAAGTGCATAGCGCTCCATTTTATTTATCTTTAAATTTAAGATACGATAAGATAGCTGGATCTTACTATCATCTCTTAAAACCATGCAAGATCCAGTGAGTAAGCGAGACAGCTTACTGCTCAATACATGATGTAAGGCGACATCTCCCTTACTCAATCGTTCTTGCATGGTTTTAAGAGATGGTGGTAAGCCACCTGGTTAGTTTTTAGCTGAAACATACATAATGTATGTATGATATATAACTCTATTTTTCAATTTTAATTGAATATATGTGACGAAATAATTATAACATTTTGTTGTTCGTTGTTAATGTATCAATAAGAATTTTCCTATATTATTTAATTTAATTAGTAAGTTTAATTTAACATTATGGCTTTGCAATTTTAAAGTTACCCGAAGCTTTTTAATGAAATCTATCACAAATTCATGACATTTTTTATTTGTTACAAAGTAATATTATCATTAAAAATTATAGTTGTTATATATCAGGTTATGTATATTATAGGTAATAAAAGTTAGTACTCTGTTATTCTAATGTAGATACAGATATTTTATTTAATAAATAATAAAAAATAAGCCCCTATTAGGGTATTTATTATTCTAAATTGTGGTGCTGAACTTCGGGTCCCTAAAAACTGTCAAACGGCGCAAACCTGTCAGTCGAATTTGACAATTAATTGGAGTTGTCAAATCGTTAGTCAATAGTAGTGAAGGTAGGTATATTTTACCAACAACATTCTTATGAGTATTTATTTTGACTCCATACACTGTCAGCCTTACTACAAAATAGCAAGACGCGTGTTCTGCACGTGTTTTTAAAATTTGTTACCATAAAACTGCGTTTATTTATTGCCTAAAGTTAAACACGACAACGACGACGATATAAATTTATATAATGATAATTTAGGCGTCTTGCGTTTTTGCAGTAAGGCTTTCTTAACCTTGACATTGGCAAAATCGTCGTTTGGCTCGACGATGGAGCCATAACCAATAAATAAAATATATCTTCTTTATCAATAGTGTATTCAACCTAGTGACGTACATTAGTATTGCACAACTATCGATACTATGGCATTTGGATACCATCAATATTAAACTTTCTATTTAATATACTATCGATAGTTTTAACTTTCATTAATATATAGACATTGTCTAGTCTAACCTCTGCAGATGTAAAGGACTATGTACTTAGGAGTGTTATCTTTTGTCTACTATATGGCAAAGAAAATGTAGCTGTGGCAAATGTCTATGCACGACACTGAATGGATCCGAAGTTTTAGTGTTTAGTTGCTTAGATATTTTTGTTAACTCCCATTGGTTACAAGTTCGGATCCTTCTTACCCTATGGTACAATATTATTATTATAAATCAAATCAAATCGGCACTTTATTTTCTTTAATTTTTTGGTAGGCTTTTCAAAAAGCAAGTAAAAATGGCCCCTTAATTTTTTTGTCGGCTTGTCTATTACCAACCAGTTGAATTTCCAGGCAGTATAATATTTTCAACTACTAGTAAACTACACTGTAGTAGATAAAGTAGTTAAAGTAAAAAGGATAGAAGGATCCAAACTTAATTTATTTTTCTACCGGTTTCATAATACTAATTTGTGTTATTTTATGTAGTGATAATAAATCATGCTAAATGTGGTTTTATGGTCTTATGACCCTAATCTCCGTCTACCCCGTATGTAATAAAGACGTGATGTATGTATGTGATAAGAAACATTATATAAAACAACAATTTCGTGCCTCATACGCCCGGCGGGGTTGAATTGTTACTTAACATAACATAATTACTGACGAATTCTCTATGTTATATGTTTTTATTTTAGGTTACTTTTTTATATTATCCGAAAAGATCCCAGGGAATTTATATAAGTGTTCCGCTTAAAACGCAAAATATGAACAAAATGTTTGATTGTCAGAAAATTTACAATAAAGGCATTGTACAGTGGGCTTATTAACATTTACTTTGTTATGGTATACTTTTTTATGAAGCCCACTGTACAGTTTTCATTCTGGCATGAGGCGTATTAGGCAGGAAGTTGTTAGCCATTTATGAAGGTATACATTTTATTTTAATGAGAAATATTTGTATGGTAACAATGCTGTGATAGTCGTTGGTTTGTTGTTTATTGCGTGGTGGGTGTTGGGTAAATAAAGGTTGAGGATTTATCTTTGTTTTTTTTATTACCCTTGTGTAAAAATGACTTAAATTTACTTATTTATTGCACAAAATGCAATGGGGTATGCAAACAGGCATTTAGATTCGTCATGACCGTATGTCACAGTCCTTTTTTGAGCAGACGGACGGACCTAATGGAAAGTGATAACCGCAATCTATGGACGCCTGCAAAGTCACCAGCGCGTTCCCTACCCTGAACCTTGTTTGTGACAAAAATATTATTTCTCAATGCCCCCTGCATTCAATGCCTTCAACGCAACCAATCGATCTGGCTTACTTGAAAGGAATTATCAAAACTGGGCATTGCAAAGACATCCATACTGCCGTCGTAACAAAAAAGGGCTAATACAGGCGTAATTTTATAGGAAAAACATGATGGTTATGTTATGCCCTTTTTTATTATTTTTGCATACGTAAGCGATAAACACCTACTTACAAGGAATGTACAGCACCATGCTCTGAAGTCTGACCACTACACTGTCTAGTCTAGACTAGGGACCCTACTTCCCTAGCCTAAACAGTGTAGTGCATGTAGTGATTATATACGCTTTGGTGTAGTGGCGTAGTTACTAATTCTGTGGTAGTGGTCAGACTCCGAGCGAGGCACAAAGCATGTTCGAAATACGTTCAAAATTCGCGCACAAAGCAGCTTTCTTTACATCGTGACGTAGCAGTAATAAATTGACATAAAATTTCCGTTTTACGTAAGTTTATTGTGTGCTTCAAAAAATTTATATATTTATTCATTAAATTTATTTAAAAAAAAACTTAAGCGTAGCTTTTTGTTTGGGAAATTAATAAATACGTATTTTGTGATTAAGGTAATGTAAATATTATATACGTAGAAAATTTAATTTGGCACTAACGATTCTTAGAACGGAACGTATTAGTACTGCGCTTCGCATCAGCTGGCTGTTGTAAAAAAATTAACGGGATATCGCAAAGGAGACTGGTCACACCGACGGCCACATCAAAATCTGGGGGTCTGGCGTGTGACCCTGTTATTTCTATTCAGCAATAAAATAGCTGTGTAATCTTAGATAAGCCTTGTACCATTGAAACCGTGATATATTGCAAATTCTAGTGTTATTTATGTGGAAAATATGGAACGTGCTACAGGAACAGAAGTGTACGGGTGTGGCTCGCCCCAAACTACGGACATAACGCTGAATATACAAACGACAACTGGTGGTAACTTTTCAATCAGTTTGAACGGTAAAAACACAGTGGAGCATCTCAAAAAAGTAGTTTCAAAGAAGTTGAAAGTGTCTAAAGATCGGATATGCCTGCTACATCGCGAAAGGTAAGTGCAACATAGACGCCAAGCTTCTATTGTCAAACATCGCGGAAATAAGTTGCGTCGATATGATGACGCATCCGCGTCCTTTGACTGCGTTATTGATGTGAGGTTTTGTCTTCGCAGACAACTGAGGGATGGGACTCTGGAAGAGAACGGCCTGCTAGATGGATCTCGCGTCATCTTACTACCGAGCGTCGAGACGGGCCTCCTGGTAAGTTACTGCTTCTAATTTCGAAATCGTTCAACACCTCGCGATAATCACGTGTTTCACAATAAGGTGAATTATTCATTTACATTTATCAGAAATATAACTTTGTTGCATCTATATATTGACTAATTAATAAGATTATTGCTTTAATTTTGAATCATATTGTTTACAGAGTCAAAGACCTGAAAATTCTGTGATGCAAGCACTAGAATCCCTTAATGATACACAGGTTAATGATTTCCTGAGTGGTAAATCACCCTTGAATTTGACAATGAGGTTAGGTGACCACATGATGTTAATTCAACTGCGATTATCAACACTTGATTCCATAGCTTCGAGTGCATCTCGGTCAATTCGCACTTCAACACCAACAAAGAGCTCTACTTCAACAACTCGCATCAAAACTGAAAGCAGGGAATGCCCCAGTCCTCAGAATACCCCACAAAAACCCACAGACAATGATGACATGTTCGAGGAAACTGAGAAAACTAAACCAGAACAACACACACATGTTCTTCAAAAACAGGACTTGGAAATGTTACAAAATGCTTTTGAATTGTACAAATCAATGGCTGAAGAGAAATATGCTGAAAAATCTGAAAATAGTCCAGAAAAAGATGAATCCATGGACACAACTAATTGCACCCTTTCAGATCTGTCCGACACATCCTTAGAAAGTGAGCAATCTCCAATCAAATCCTTATCTAATTTGGTGTCTAGTCCTATAGATATATCTACCTCTGAGGGCCGGGATGCTGCCCTTGTGAACACTGTAAAAAGTAATTTGATAGATTTGTTAACACAGAATAAGTTAGGTAATGAAGAGATTCCTTCCACAAGTGCCATTTGTGACAAAGCCTGCTCCACGTCATCCCACACCCCTGATAGTTCATTTAGTGATGACAGTGATAATTTCACTGACCAAAGTTCATTCTTAGCCGAGAGCACTATCGATGAATACCCAATGGAGAATCTCTTTAATAGTGCTGTAGATAAAGGTCTATTTGAAGAACATGATGAGTCAATGATGGACCGAGAGATATCAAATCTAGCTACAACCAGCCACGGGACACAAGAGGCCACTGGAGCATTACCATCATTTCAAAGTATAAATGAGCCACTTAAAAATAAGCGCTTCCAATATTTGCTCCACAAGACTTCTAAATTCAAGCATCCTATTGGTCAAAACAAGCAGAAAGCATTCATGCAGTCTGTGGTAAACAAACATAAGAAAAGAATGCAAAATAGACAGGATAGCAATTTAGTTCAACCTTCCACTTCAAGGACGGAGCCCTATATAACAAATTCCAGGAAACTTATATTGCAACCCAATAGTGGACAAGCTGATGACAATGCTACACCTTCCACTTCTAAACAGATTGCATTCAGGGCGCCTGAAGCTCCAAAGAAGCCACAAAGGGATTCACCCACTCCGCCTGTAGATACTAAAGCTCTTATAGAAGCTTCTAAGAATTTAACGCAGAAACTGAAGAAGCTGTCTAAAGAGGTGTTGACAAATAAGATTGATCTCAGAGCTGCTGAGGAGACTGTGCGTACGAAAATTGGTCCTGGGGCTGTGATAGAGTCCATGAAGCATCATGGCAAAGGAATATATTCAGGGACATTTTCGGGCACATTAAATCCTGCACTTCAAGACAGGTATTAGCAGTTTTAATTATTGTTTTATTGTTGTATATTATGCTATAATTGATTTTTTGATAACTAGTTACATTTGTTATGGTAATGATTTATATTTTTAAAATTTATTGCATAAATCTCCACTATTACTGTTATATTATAATCTGTGTCGAATGTAATGCTAGAGCAGATTGGAATGAAGTCTGTTTGTAGCTTATGCTTGGATCGCGCACGAATATGCCACATAACAATATTTTTTTTCTATTTTGGGATTCAGCAAGCTGATGGGTTAAAAAAAATACATTTGGTGGATCAATACTTGAGTTAGGAAGGTTGCAAGTTGTTTTTAAAACACATCACCAACTTAGTGAAACTGCAATGTACATACAGCTAGTATACAATATTACTAATTTCCTAGTGTTAAGTTTATTTTAAAGTGAATTTCATGATGTTTTTGTTCAATTTCAGATATGGCAGACCAAAGAGAGACATTTCCACAATCATCCACATACTAAATGACTTATTGTGTGCTGCCCCTCCCATTGCGCTGTCGCAGGTAAAAATTGATTATGACTTACTGCTATTTGTTGGTTTTGCTATTATGTTTAAAATATTGGTAAATTTAATTTGCCTGCTTTTATGAGAATATCTATCTATCAATCACTAATTGAACATAGTACTGACTAAAAATATTTTAATAACATTTTCACTATGTACCAGAATCTTTAAACTTTCAAAATGGTTAGTACATACTTTAAGTGACGAGCTGTGAAAAGAAACATTGTTCTACCAGCCTTTGTTTCATTATGACTGCCAATGAAAAGAAAAATGGTGCTATTTTTTCCTAAAGTTACATCTCAAATTCTACAAACAAGTAATTAATTTTTACTGTCAACTAATAAATGTCTCATAATTTCAGAAGGAGTCAAAGCGCTCATGTTCAACAAGCACAGATTCTGAGCTTAAAAAATGCCTCGGATGCAGCCAACCATCGTGCTCGTACGGACAGTGCGATGGCCACCTTCCCTCCACGTCGTCCGCTGAAAGCAAGGACTGCACATGCAACCAAAAAGACTGCCATTGCCACCGCCTCAACCCCAACATATGCCCATCTTGCTCAGCAAAGTCCACATCCGGTGAAATGTGCAAGAAGTGCAACACAGCCAAAATATTAGCCATGGAGAACTCGAAAACCAAGTGTAAGTTGGAACAACTCCGGCTCGTCATGCAGCAGAAGAAACAGAGGCGTGAGGCGCGGAAGTTAAAAACCTTGCCTTACAATCTGCCATCGAAAAATCTGGCTGCGGCGGACAATACCGCCCCTATCCCTGAGGAAATAGAAACAGTTGCTTAACACGCAATATTAACTTAACCTAGACTGGTTCTTGGTCGAGCGTCCTAACGGTGCACGGCCATCTTGTGTTGCTTTGTATGGAAATTTAAAAAATTTCAGTGTTCCACTTGCGTTGTGACGGCATAGCGCTTACACGCATTCATTTGCATTGAGATGTCTCCTATTGTAGGCATTGTAACTGTTACAGCCCTCCGAAATAGTTTTTAACCTAAACTGAGCGAAAATAGTGTATGTAAAAAGTCAGATTTAGTTTAGGTCTATTATCGTTCTATGGAGGTGTGCGTTCGTTTTAATCTCAGGATTAACCTATTTGCCTGCAATCAGAGATTCCCGTACGTATCTGAGTATAACCGAAATGAGTTTTGTCGCTAATAATTACATAATGATGTCAAGTTTACATTAGCAATGTTGAAAACGTACTTTCAGTTTTCAGTATATGGTAAATGCGAATATATGCAAATGCTTATTGTTTTGCGGCAACTCTAAAAATGATGGATACTTTCTCTACCATTAATAAATGAATATGTCTAATTTTGTAATTGTGATGGTTGCTGTTTTTCTAGTGTTTTTGTATACTTAGATACGTACGTGTGACTCAGAATTTCGCACGCCGGACTCACCGATTACACTAATTACCATTTGACTAATGTCGGATCATAGAAGTAATGTCGTAGGGGTAATATTTTAAGTGCTATTATACGCATGTACAAATGATAAAGATTGATAATTAGCAAAATCACTATAGCATTATAGATATTAAGTTTTGCGGCAGTTGTTTGGCGCGGCTTAAAATTGGTTTTTGTTGTTATTTTTTAGAATATATTTTATTATATTATTGGTTCAGTCACCTTTTAGATACTTTGCATATATGTAGCTTAATTTTTTTTGACAATTGATAGAAGTTTCGAAATTTTAGCCCATTATATTAGGTTATCTATTTGTATTGTAATCGCATTTTACTTTTCCATCTGGTATAGTTTTTCAAAAGCCCGGAAATAAAATATTTTTTGCAATTTAAGTGTATATATACAATGTTGGTCGAAATATGTATAGTGAGCTGAAGGGGTCGGTATGAACACTTTTAATATTAAATTAAGCCAGTGTTAAAAACAAAAATGAAAATGATTCATAGTAATTTGGTTTTTACCAAAAGGTTCGTATTGACTAGTTCTTAGGCACCATTTCGACAAACCTTGCATGTCCTTCAGTTTATTAGATTATTGGCACTGTTGTTTCTTTTTCGTTATTTTTTTCTTTTCCAATTTGTTGTTAAATTAAAATAAACGTTTTCATTGCACGCATATTACGTTTAGTTTTTTTATTTTTTTGATTAAGTACGTGGTTGAGAAATATTTATGCTCGAATAAATGCAGACGACACCAATTCGTATTAAACATGCCACAAGGTCCTATAGAAATTATGGAAGCACTAGAATAGTGTTAGCTTTGTATATAACTATTATGCAAAATATAATTGTGGTAAAGTGCTTATTGACGATTCCATCGATCAATTTATGTAAAAATATTTTATTGTTGAATTAGTAACGAAATAAGTTTGTGAACTATTCTTGGATCACTAATAAAATATAATCACTAAAATCCTCGGACGAAATGCAAACTAAACTACAGAAAAATCTCAGTATAAAATTTAACTTTATTTAAATGCTTGACATAAAAGTTGCTATCATTGAAAAAATAAATACATTGTGGATGAATTCACCATTTTGAAAGAAGTTATTTGAAATTAGAAAAAAAAATAGAAATGTTTCCACAACTTTTCGTCACTGGGTGATTGAGATGTTGATAACACAGAAATTAATTCAACAAAATGGTTGTGACAGAGACGCCATTTCACGAGTAACTAGAAAATGGCAGCATTTTTTTTTTGTTGTAAAAATACTGTAACCAACAATTTTCATGAGGCAAATACTGATTTTCCAGGTAGATCATATCTCAACTAATCTCAAAGTTGATAAATTGTTGAAGAATATAGGTATACTAAATAGTACCTACTATTTCCTAGTGCGTATTGTCTCACAATGATCCAAAGTCTTTCCGGTTGTCATTATGAGATGATCCGTAATAATCACGTCGACATAGACCTAGGGGTGTGGGATTTGATATGGGTTAGTAACTTTTAGTCTTCCGTTAAAATGCAATATAAATAAACCAGAAATTCCTTTCCCACTTTGGTAAGGGACCAAGCATCAGCAACGCGTCTTCGAAAGAGAAAGCAATAATGATTCCTCACGTGATTAAAACCAATCAAAGTGCCTATTTGGGATTATATTCACCATTCCGAAATTATTCAGCATACTTACTCATACAAATCCTATTTCTTAACCGTTATCATCTTTTTGCTCTATCTTAAACACGAAAAAATATTTCTCTATGGATATTGTAGGATCCGTCAGCAAAACAAGGCCTACTTAAATATAACCAGTGCAGTTTTTACCTATTTTTGGAATGGTGGAGATCCTAATCGTAATGTAAGGTGCATGTTGTGCCATTTATCAGTAAGCTCATATATTATTGTACGTTATATGTGGCACATTTGGGTATTTTACGTTCGTCTGATCTAGTGGATAATCGCCAGAACATTTAATAATATGTACAAATTTTTCAATGGTTAATTGATCCCACAATTCAGACCAGCGCAGAATCACCCGGGTTTATGGTCCTAAATTTTTTTCAATCAATCTCTTACCAATCTGGTTCCATAAGATCTCAGTATTCAAGATTTATCACACTTTCCATTACTTTTACTTTTCATCAGCTTAATACTGGACTTTCCCTTAACGCACGTAAATTGTTTTTGTATATAAATTTGTTACCAATCGTATATTTAGTCGTGAGACGTTTTGTTATAAGGTTTTGAGGGAAAATTGTGAATTGTTTTTTTTTGTCCTTGTATTTGCATGTCTAGTGAGGAGAATAAAGTAAATAACAAAACTATTTATTCGTTTTACTTTAAAAATCAATTAATTGAGGAAAATAACATTTTATGTGTAAAAATAAGAGAAACATTTATTGTAAAATGTTTTAATATATTTATGCGTAATGTGTTACTGTGTGATCACATATTTGTTCTGACATTTCGATTCTAGAATGTTATATGTGCATCTGATTCTGATATGCATACCATGATATTCACAACAAAAATATATACAAATAAAACTGTTTTAACAAATGTCTTTTACAAAAAAAAATCTAATCCAACGCGAACTTAAATACATAATTAAGTTTTGTAAGTCTATCTTAACAAAGTTGGATTATAATTAATTATAGCTTAACAACTAAGAAAAACAGTAATTAAAAAATAATTAGAAAATACCTAGCTCAAAAGGAATTACTAAAGCGGATCATCGACAAAAACAACGTGTGTACTTCTCGTAAATTATTTTATTATAAAGTTCTCATCTCATATAAATTAGCATATAACCCACACACGCGTTACCACGCACACAACACTACAGCGCCGCGACAAACGCTGCTCTCGGTCATTCGCTACGAAAAATAAAAAATAAAATAAAAAAAAGAAAACGGCGCAGCGTTTCCCGCGACGGAACTAAATTACGTATTGGCCAAAGTTGTGTAGAGAGAGTTGCAAATTTGACCAATGACGCTTATTACTTAGAATAGTAGCGTGCTCATGCCGCCCATTTCGGCTTGTTCTTTGACGAATATTTCGAAGTACTGATAGATGATGGTGACCGCGAGTAGGATTCCTGTGCCCGAGCCGATCGCGCCGAGGAAGTCTGCTAGTACTGACAGCGCTCCGATACAAAGTCCTCCGAACGCGGCCGCCGTGGGGATGTATCTGTTCAGCTCGTGGATCATTGAGTTGTCCCTGTGTCCGCGCATCACCATTTGCTGTTCTTTTAGTTGTTTGGCAACCTGTTGAAGAAGCGAAGTAATTTAGTTAAAGCCGACTATTTATTATATAAAACCGACTTATCCTACCAGTCAATAATGTAAATATCAACTTAGAAAATTCTTTCGAAGCAAATGACGACTCACCAGTAAATCTAATGTATTTTGGTGTAATGAATAAATTATTTAATATATAAGTAATGAGGTGGTGCAGAGATAATAATAATTGAAGGTAAGTAATGTAGGTCGCTTTCTCGTGTGAAAGTAAGTCAATCGGCAGTATTTTTAGTAAAAGAAACCGTAAATAATTACGACACGTTAATTAGTTATATGGTTGAGTGCTTGAAGTTGTGCAATTCCCTTTCTGGATCAATACTTAACAACATGAACGCACACTTAAAATAATTATTACATAACCATAAACAGGTATATACTCACATCCTTAGCAGACGATCCGGAAACATCGATCCAGGTCTTGGAGAAGAAAGCACAAGATCCGAGCATGAAGAAGATGTAGAGCACAGCGTGTAGTGGATCGTGAGCGATGTGAGAGAGTGACTCCGGGGGACTGAAGTAGTAACACAGGCCTCCCACCGGGTAGGCCCGGGCTGGACCGCCTCCGCCTACATCAGCCCACACTCCTAGAAGGTTCACTAGGAAGTTACCGCTGAATTTCACCGCTAGCATCTGTGGAAATTAAAAGCGATTTAGTTTTGGCATCTTAAGAAAAGCACTGTAGTTTTTATTGCTAATAGGAAGCGTTAAAAATCTGTTTTTGAATCACATTAGTAGTGATCGATAGATGGTGTTAACTAGGTATGCAACTGGAAAATCATAATATAGGTACATACATTATTGCAACTTTGCAAAATAAGTATCATTTACAGGCTACACTGCCGTCAGTAGCCTTTGTACCGCGAACGAATCGTGTTCTCTTTTATTTTGTACGTAATAAATAGTGTTCAACTACGAGAAATAAATATACCTATAGGGACAAGTCATACATAATAAGTTAGCCCCAAAGAATTGAGTGAACCCCAATTAGAAAAAGAAAATTTTTCATCACCTGACCCGAGGATCGAACCCAGGACCTCCTGAGTAGCGGGCAAGCATGTTAACCATTACGCTACGGGAGGTCAACTATTAAAGTGTATTTGGTTTTTACTTTACAACTCTCCACATACACCTTCACACAGTGCTACTCAACAAGAAGAATGAGAACTCACCTGAGAAATAACGTAGAGATTGGAAACCAGCGCAGACTGCAAGATAATAGGAATGTTTGATGTGTAGAACAATTTGATTGGGTATGAGGAGTACTGGCCTCGGTAGCGAGCTGACTTGATTGGCAGGTCCACACGGAAGCCCTGAGAAACAAACATTTTTTTAATATGATTATCTTCTTGACAAATCTAAGATCTAAGTTATGTTTAAGAGCCCAAAATTGGCTAAACTATATAGCATTTGCTTTGGCTCTGTACAGATCTACCTGCATACAACTCACGCCAACCAACAGTAGTGCCCTTGTAATGTGGTAAGTCAAGCATACGACCAGCGAGATGGGCGTGCGGTTACCGTAGCCTATATGGTACCTTATGATTCTGATAGCTTATGGTCCCTGTCACCCTTTAAACTCACAATGATTTCACACACAATACACAGTGTCTCCTTTCAAAATCAACAAAAACAATACAACTGTGGGTCTAAAAATGCCACTTTAAGCAATTCATCGAATGGAATTCATATTACGAATTCCTTAGCAATTCTTTAGCAATTCCTATTTCTTTCAACTTTTTTGGAGAGGAATTGCAAAGTTAAGTTGGCCATTTTACAAAAAATAGAGGAATTGCTACAGAATTACTAAGGAACCCCAAAAGGTATTTACCAGATTCAGGTAGATTAATCCTGAGTACCCTGGCTTTGTGTATTTTTCTGGTATTTACCCAGTATAAACCCATCTCGACTGACCATAAGAATTTAGTATTAAGTGAGTAGATTTACACAAATAAAATTGCTTAGATAAGCAATAAGTCAGCATATTGTGCCTTACAATTTGTTTTCACTACATCACTACATAGTATAAAACAAAGTCGCTTTCTCTGTCCCTTTGTATGCTTAAATCTTTAAAACTACGCAACGGATTTTGATGTGGTTTCTTTTAATAGATAAAATGATTCAAGAGGTTTTTATGCGCATGCGAAGCCGGGGCGGGTCGCTAGTAAAAAATAAATCATACCTGGAAGTATATGACTATAGCGAAGACGAGAACAGTGGCGAGCAAGTTCATCAGGTTGGGCAAGTTCTGTCGGTAGAAGGCTTCCCTCAGCGCTCGCACTTTGTCAGGCCTGGTCGCCAGCAGGTGGAACAGTGCTATCACCGCGCCTTCGAACTCTGTGCCGCGACCTGGGGAACGAAAATAACATAAATATACATAGATACAGTCATTACATCTTAAGGTTAACTGGAAGAATAGAATTCAGAAAAAAAACTTTTCAATAATCTTCAATATTCAATGATAAACTTATTGTAATTATAAAAATATTCACGCAAATGTAAATTCGTCTGATTTGACTCAAATTTTGTGAATTGACGTTTTTGAAGAACAGTGGAATTTGTGGCGCAACCGCTTCTTCTCCAGTTGGGCTTTGGAAGTGGTCAAAGTCGCAAAAATTTCATATTCTGCATATAATTACCTGTATTGACGGTAGCCGGCGAGAACGCCTTCCAGACGATGGTTTCACAGATGTTGGTGGCTATGAACAGGGAAATACCGGAGCCGAGACCGTATCCTGAAAATAAAATGTATAAATAATAAAATAACTAAAGACTAGCTTTTATTTATTTAATACTTATACGGGGGAAAATCACACAGATTGTGTTAGGCCCGCCTACACCTAGGCCCAACTCTGATTTTTGAAATTTATCAACACTGAAATTTATCAGATTCAGCAAAATTGTTAAGGGCTTTGATAATATGCTTATTCAAAATGAAATGGTCAACTTATTTTGTCGATTCGATCATAATTATCATAAATGATGTTAACTTGTATTGTCTTTCAAATTATATTAATTGTAAGTTTTCTTTTCTCTTATTTTCTACTGTAATTATTGTAATGTTTCCCATTATTCTCACGAATGGTGTGTATAACAGTAATTGGGATATGGTATCTTGTTGATTACTTCCGTTACATTATGTTAACATGCCTGCCTGCTACTCAAGTGGTCGCGGGTGCGATTGAGGAGATGAAAAATTATACTTTTCTGATGAGTCTCTGGGTCTTGCATGTTCATTTATTATAAAATATATATTATATATGGATTTTTTATAAAATATAGTATTGTTGAGTTAGTTAATACTCCATAAATAGGGGGAACAAGACATCGCGCTAAGTTGTGGACCATATGGCTTTGGATATACTTGGCATTTTGTTTAAATGATGACAATCTGAATTTATAGAATAGTAGTTAGTAACTACTACTTTTTTAATAAAGCATGAACTTTCTGTCGCTGCAATATGCTCGCCAGTTTCGCCGGGCGCTGCTGTCGCAACACGAAGTAATTTTGAAGTGTGTGTCTCCTAATGTTTGGGTATTTTGCTAACATTATCTAATCACTTGTAGCTGTTTAATTGATAAAAATATATTATGTTGATAAATAAAGAGACCGAGGCATAGCTATATGAAGCAAATAAAGGAGAAAACAAACGTCATATTGTATCAAGAAATAAAGTAACTTGCTAATGATAGATAGAGATGGAAGGAACTTGACCGACTAGATCGTAGCTCTTCAATTAATGAAAAAGTATTTGTACAAACCTTTCTGCAGAAGCTCGTCGAGCAGCAACACGATGAGACCGGCTACAAACAGCTGAATGATGATGAGCAGACAAACTCCCGCTCCGATCTCGCTGGGCTCTCCATACATTCCAGTCATTACGTACACGATTGCCTGACCAACCGTGATCACCATGCCGAATACTGAAATTCAAAGGTAAAAATAAAATCATTGTTTTGAAATGTATTCTTTTTGGTTTTTTTTTTGTCTAATTTGCATGGGTTTAATTTGATTGATGTTTGTGTGTGATTGTGGCTACAAATAAAGAATTTGTTCATTCAACCAATTTTTTTTCGGAGTTATCTGCCATTATAAATGTATTATTATTAGATAAAATGTCGAAAATGTAATTTTAACTAATTTATTAATAATATTCAGATGTCATCTATTTTTTTTTTCAGTAACATATAACTAATACTCTCTCTGTTCCTGATTGAATACTGAATAGCAGTTTATTATTATTATTTTTTATTTCTTTTATTTACAAGATATAACATTTCCCGTTTTTTTTAAGGCCTAATGTTGATGGAATCTGCTACTGTTGTCCTAATAATTGTCAAAAGAAAGAATTAGATAATATCATTAATAATTTATGTTTCATTTTTACACCTTTAAAAATAAAAAAAAATTTGCCCCTTATCAGATTTCCAATACATACTGAATGGGAGATAATGAAACTTCAACAGTAAAAAAAAGCATCTATTTAAAGATGAGAAATGGCATTGTTTATTTCTCGTAATACACAAAAAATTGGCAGAGAGCCATATTTTATTCTCACTGGCAATGTGCCTTCATTACCAAGGATGTCTATTGAAAATGTGTTCATCTATACCAATTCTAATATTTTAATTTGTAAGAATAATATAAGCATAGCACAACTTAAAAATGAATTTTAAGAAAATTAAAATATATAAATTTTGATGTTTTCATTAGACCCTAAATGTTATGTTCATACCAATATATTTGTAACTATATTTGTTTTTAATATAACGTCTTCTTTTACCTATAAAGAATTTTACATACATACATAGACTTCTTTTCTTTTTTCTGTCAATATCTTTTAAATAAAGGGTTAATTCTTAAAAAAAAATTCTACCCCCTCTGTAACCAAAGCTCTTTTCAAACAAATTAAACTAAAGAAACTTACATTTTTGCGCTCCATTAAACAAAGCCCTGTCCTTTGGAGTGTCACCAACTTCAATGATTTTGGCTCCGGCTAAAAGCTGCATGATGAGGCCGGATGTGACGATGGGGGAGATGCCGAGTTCCATGAGTGTTCCTCTGTTTGAAGCCAAGATCACACGGATCCAGTAGAAGGGATCCGCGCTGTCCGAAGACATTATACCGAATAAGGGGATCTAAAAAATTTATTGATTAGTTTATTCTTTGATATTACATTACTATGGAACGCAATACATTTTTAAAATGGGCTATCTTGGACTTTTAGGTCTTGATCTTTTTAGGATCAAGATATTATCTGGGACTTTTTCAAGTGCCCTCTGCTTATAATATGACTGTTTGTTATCAATTATGGCAATTTTTATGATTTATTAAATTAATTTTGAATAAATGATCAAAATTTTGGCACCATTATTCAAATTCCTGAATTTCTGATATTAGCCTTAATAGTTTTAGTAGTAAACTGAAGATGCAACCAGAAAACATGCCTCGGACCAAGAAGGATCTCTTTAAGCCAGCAGGCATAAAATAAACAAAATAAAAAGGTATCAACATTCATGTTCACAACACTAAGGGAATGAATAATAAAATAAATCACAATTCTTCTTCATGTGAGGTTGACACACTACAGTTTTTTTCTCTTATTTAATTTATCAAATTTCAACATTCCCTTACTTCCTATACCTATGTTCTTGTTATTTTTTTTATACCTCCTGTTTTTGCTTAATTTGAATTGTAGTAAAAATTTAGCAGTAAAAATTTTATCATTTCTTTTTTAATTACAATTCAAATTATAGTTAAATAATTATAAGTTCAGTGTTGGTTTTCTTTGCAAGTAATCAGAAAAATAAAGCAAAGCATAGACAAATATAAAAGTCTTAACCAAACATATGGGTTCAAGCTACAGGTACAAGATAATAATTTAGTGTATGTGGCAAAAGTTTACTCACCTGACAACATACTAAGAAAATAAACAGAGTGATTGCTGTCCATAATACTTTCTCTCGGAATTGGATCTGAAAAGAGCAGTTTTATGTTAGAAAATAGTTCACAAAGCCAAATATTCTGAAGTACAGTTACTCTAACCAAATCCATTTCTAAGTGGGGTTATGTTACTTTCACTTAAGAATAATGCATGAAATTCATGAAAAACTATTCAGAAAGGCTAGACAGTTTAATTTATACATGGTATGCTCACAAAACTGAGAATAAAATGGAAATATTGTACAAAATAAAGTGATTTACCTTTCTCTCAGGTTTTGCTATCTCCGGCAATATACTGCAAAACGGCTTTATAACTTCGAGGAATTTTACTGTAAGCACGAAGAATACAACGTTAAATTACACGTTTAACACATAACATTGGGTATTTGGGCAAAAAACACACAAAATTTATCAAATACGTGTCGTCGCGAATATCACTATTTTTAGATCTAAATACGAAGGATACTCACTTCCCATTTTGATTTATTGCGATTTTACTATCCTAACTAAATTATCAACTGATCAATTGGACTAAAACCATTCAACTTTTGTTCATTAGTAACACTCCGATAGGACTTTTAGCGAGAAAGAACCTGCGCAACGCCGCCAACGAGCTGTCTTCTAATGACACGTCCACAACGTCATGTCACGTGACCTGTGATGTTGGCGTTTAGTATTGCCAATATAAATAATTTTAAACAATGATGCATTCGTGTTCTAAGATTCGTTCGTGGCACGACAACGTATCTCCATTCTCCAATGTGCATTCGTGACTTCTACAGCCATCTGGTGGCTTATCACCATCTCTTAAAACCATGCAAGATCCTGTAAGCAAGACAGTGCCATTCATGATGTAAGGCGACATCTCCCTCACTTACTGGATCTTGCGAGGTTTTTATAGATGATAGTAACCCCCCGGGGGTAGTTGCCATTATCAGTTTAAGCACGAGATGTAAGTAAGCGAGATGGGGCAACGCAAACTCATCACTATCATCACTACATAGTATTAAAAAAATGAGATGTCACATTACATCTTGTATTGCGCTGTCTCGTTTACTCACTGGAACTTGCACGGTTTTAAGAGACTAGTAACCCCCAGGTGGATGATTGAGAAAGGGAGATTTCGCCTTACATCACGTAGCGCGCTATCCTTCTTACTCAATGGATCTTGGACCCTTGGATGGTTTTAAGAGACGGTAGTTACCCCCCTGATAACCATAACATAACCTGGTTAGGTTATGTCTGGTTAGGTCTATAGGTTTATAGAACCGTCATAATGTCGGATTGGACAAGTGGCCTACCACCATCTCTTAAAAACATGCAAGGTCCACTGAGTAAGGGGGATGTCGCATACATCTTGTATCACGCTGTCTCGCTTACTCACTGGAACTTGCATGGTTTTTAGAGATGATAGTAAGTAAGTAGGCCACCAAGTCTTACTTAGGTACTTGTAGAGATGGGTCGACGTTTTTGCCCAGTGGTCAAAAACTAGGGCCGAAAGGTCGAAAATAATTTAAGCCCGATATGCGCCCGATAAACGTCCGTTCGCTGGGCGGAAACAAAAATTCTTATATTAGAATGCTTATCACATGGCTTATGAGCATATATGATAAGTTTATATATTGTCTTGTATAATATATTGTCTTGGAATTGATAATAAACCATTTTAACATGAGATATGATTGCTATTGTAGCTTAAAGGTCAACTACTAATTAGATGTTCAAGCAAGTCTTGAAAAGTCACCAGCTTAGGTATGAAACTATGATTGTATTCGTTCATTATAGATATTATACAAATGTTTTTAGGGTTCCGTACATAAAAATTACAAACAGAACCATTTTAGGATATGGTCCATACAGCAGCAGCACAGAATACTTAATAGTAATAACATACAGATGGCTCACCCCACATCAATCCACATCAAGCCACAAAATACACACAGACAGAGTCAGACACTGGGTGTGGTCTACATCTCGATGTCAGACACTGGGTGTGGTCAACTTTTCGGAGTAAGACAGTAGGTGTGGTTTACACCTCGATGTCAGACACTGGGTGTGGTTTACATCTCGATGTCAGACACTGGGTGTGGTCCACATCTCGATGTCAGACACTGGGTGTGGTCAACTTTTCGGAGTCAGAGACTGGGTGTGGTCTACATCTCGATGTCAGGCACTGGGTGTGGTCTACATCTCAATGTAAGACACTGGGTGTGGTCAACTTTTCGGAGTCAAACACTGGGTGTGGTTTACATCTCGATGTCAGACACTGGGTGTGGTCTACATCTCGGAGTCAGACACTGGATGTGGTCTTCATCTCGATGTCAGACACTGGGTGTGGTCTACTTCTCGATGTCACAGACTGGGCACACCCACTCTGAGATGTAGACCACAGTCTACATCTCAGAGTCAGAAACTGGGTGTGGTCTACACCCCAATGTCAGACACTCGGTGTGGTCTACATCTCAAGGGTAGGAGTGAAAATTTTGGAAACGCTTGAATTTTTTTCTGTCGGTAGGAATAAGGTTCCTTGATACCAGAAATAAATATCACACCCATATTCTCAAACGTTTCCTCAAACTCCACTCATCCTCACACGACCTCAATGGTATTCATAGTTGACACTAGCTTCCTCACCTTAAGGAAATTACTCAATGGAGGTGAGGAACGAACTGTCAAAATATAAGGTTGGTAAAGAGGTACCTTAAGGAAGCCTCGAACGTTTCGTTTAACAAAAAGTAGGTGCTTTTATTGAGGACCATATTTAAAAGAACTTGTACACACTGTAATAAGTTCTTTGTGTATTAAGTATTTTGTTGTTTTATAACAAATCTTTGCCAGTAAGCTAAAATTGAAATAGAAACGATGTCAAAAACTCTCTTTACGTCAAAAAGTTAAGCGGTTTACCAACATACAGAAATGAAACGGAACGTCATTCCTTGACTCATCCTCACTGGAGTTTGCTCAAGGAAACAATTAAGAATACCGTTTTCAAGGAAAGTTGGAGGACTTCCTTGAGGCGTCCTCGAATGAGGTTGAGTGGAGGAGACCTATAAGATAACGTTTAGGAATATGGGTGTCATCCTCACTGGAGTTTGCTCAAGGAAACAATCAAGAATACCATTTTCAAGGAAAGTTGGAGGACTTCCTTGAGGCGTCCTCGAATGAGGTTGAGTGGAGGCGACCTATGAGGTAACGTTTAAAAATATCCAGTGAGGATGAGTCAAGGAATGACGTTTCGTTTCATTTCTGTATGTTGGTAAACCGCTTAACTTTTTGACATAAAGAGAGTTTTTGACATCGTTTCTTTTTCTATTTTAGCTTACTGGCATAGATTTATTATAAAATAACAAAATACTTAATACACAAAGAACTTATTACAGTGGGTACAAGTTCTTTTAAATTTGGTCCTCAATAAATGCACCTACTTTTCGTAAAACGAAACGTTCGAGGCTTCCTTAAGGTAGGTTGACACTAGCTTCCTCACCTTAAGGAAATTATCCTTAAGGTGAGGAAGCTAGTGTCAACTATGAATACCATTGAGGTCGAGTGAGGATGAGTCGAGTTTGAGGAAACGTTTGAGAATATATATGTTTTAAAAAACCATTGCTATAATTTATTGCTTTCTTTTTTAACTTTGAAAATAAATAATTTATTTCATTTCAAATAATTTAAATGTAACTTGGTACACTAAACAATCCTTTTTAAGAGCACTGCAGACTGAAAAGATGCGGTCGATACGTAAGTACGATATAGCAATGATATTATGGTACATATATAGTACATATAATATGGTAATATGCGAAAATGACACTATCTTTTCTTGGCAGTTGGGTAAAAACAAATTATTTTTACCAAAATGTATAGTGTTATGTTATTTTATAAATAAATATATAGCCATTTTTTAATGTTTAGAGTAAACGTCCTGTGAAATGGACTTTAATCGGGCGTAAATGGACGGAAATCGGGCGCTTATTATTTCCGACTTTTAGCCCGGACAAAAACCCATCTCTAGGTACTTGTTTTTGTTTTTTTTTTTTAATAGTTTTTATGGCCATGGAATCTAGTCCTTTAAGGCCTTTCTTGAATTTATTAATCTTCTTCAGTCCTACTTAAGTCAGTCGAGTCAAAAATTCAAGTCAATAGTCAAGTCCAGTCAAGTAAGTAAGTCTAGTCTGAGTCAGATGGCTAAGTGAAGCGGTGGAAAAATTTCACTTAGCTATATCATGGAGATTTTGGTGACAAAGATAAAAAGTCACGTAATCGACACTGTATCACTTCCCAACACTCACGCTTGTTCACGAACACTTTGCGAATAATAAACCACCAATATTATGCACAAACACTCGAAAAAACCTAAGTTTTGGAAATTAAATACAGCGCAGACATAGCGACAGTTTACTTTCCCTCCAAAAGCTCCGTACTTGTTTTTATTTTTATTTTTTTTGAATAGTTTTTACGGCCATGGAATCTAGTCCTTTAAGGCCTTTCTTGAATTTATTAATCTTCTTCAGTCCTACTTAAGTCAGTCGAGTCAAAAATAAGTCAATAGTCAAGTCCAGTCAAGTAAGTAAGTCTAGTCTGAGTCAGATGGCTAAGTGAAGCGGTGGAAAAATTTCACTTAGCTATATCATGGAGATTTTGGTGACAAAGATAAAAAGTCACGTAATCGACACTGTATCACTTTCCAACACTCACGCTTGTTCACGAACATTTTGCGAATAATAATCCACCAATATTGTGCACAAACACTCGAAAAAACCTAAGTTTTGGAAATTAAATACAGCGCGGACATAGCGACAGTTTACTTTCCCTCCAAAAACTCCGTACTTGTTTTTAGATCGCTATAAGCTGTCAAAGTCAAAGAATTTATATACAACACTAGAATGCTTACGAATAATAATAATCGCAAAAAACAACATTCAAAATTAATCCTTATTACTCTACTGCAAAGTTGATTTTTCTTTAAAGCCTACATACAAATACCTAACGTTCCAGAAAAAGGTCCAAAATTTGTAGGTGTCCCTTTTCCTCTTGAATATTATACATCTTACTAGAAAGAGATACCTACAAACTTTAGGTTTTTATTCGGGAACGGCTTTTGTCCTCCGTAAGCATTCTAGTGTTATAATAACTAAATTCTTTGGTCAAAGTACTCTTTGATCTGCAGACCTGCAGTTGTCACTTCTAGGTATCTACGAGACTTGCGAACACGAAAAAAAAAGTGTCAGTGGTGTTGCTGTCAGTGTCAGTTGACTGGCTGTCATTCATGCGGTGAGGTTGAATGGGTTGAACATGTGCGATTTCATTTGTAAATAAATGTGAATTCTCAAGAAAATTTTCTTCAAAAATATTTATAATGCAGCAAGCTCATCGACCAGGTCAACTAAAGCAGAGCAATAAGGCTCATAAGTCTCGCCATCGTTCTAAACGCGGAATAGCGGCAGCTGTGAAAGGTTATGTCCGGTCTATTTTTAATTTTTGTTATTTTTGTATCCCTAGAAGCTAAAACTTTATTTGTTTATGCAGGAAAAGTTAATGTGAAAGAGTATGTGCGTCGTAATCGTCATGTGCTAAAGAAAGATGAGCGGCGGCACCAGGCACTACAGCTTCGTAAAAATAAGCGGGAGGAAGTTTTGGCTAAGAAACGCGCACTTGGAGGCAGTCGGTACCCTCCTTTTTTGGTGTGTGTGGTTCCCTTAAACGCTCAGTTGGATGTGCAGTCCGCTCTTGTTATACTCAAGACTTGTTCTGAGGGTGCAGTGGTTAGTCAGTCCGAAAACGGTATCCTACACATTGGGTGAGTAATTTATTTTATACTTCTATACAAATATATAAAGTTTGTTTGAATACACCATATAGAAGTTTTGGTGTGCAAGAAGGGTTAAAATGATTTACAAACATGGTCTGCTCATGACTAAATTTTTATGTGCAATTTTATTAATTTAGTATATGCAGTAGACATGATCTGTTACATTATAGTATATTTTGTTAACAAATATGACAATCATTTAAAATTGATGAAAAGTGTTCTCTGATTCTATATGGATTTAAAAAAAATTCATTATAATATATTATTTGCAGGTTACCAAATTTCAAACAGCGCTTCTCATTTATCTGCCCTGAAGTAGATAACGAATTTGCATTGTTGGATGCCCTAAAAATTGCTGACACTGTCCTTTATGTCAGCTCAGCCCTTGACGAACCTGTTGACGAATGGGGTGAAAAGGTCCTGGCCCTATCAATGGCCCAGGGCATGCCAACCCCAGTTGTCGTAGCCATGGACATTGAAGGAGTCCACCCTAAAAAGAGAACATCAGAAAAACAAAATGTCCAAAAGCTGATATCAAAATGGTTGCCAGAAGAAAAAGTCTTGCAATTAGACAAAAGTTCTGATGGTTTAAATGTGTTACGTAGAATTGGTAATCAGAAACGTAACATCCTTCATCATAGAGAAAAAAGGCCGTATTTGTTGGCTGAAGAGGTTGCTTATGAACCAGATGCAGAAGGCGAAAGTGGAACTTTAAAAATAAGTGGTTATTTACGAGGAATGCCACTAAATGTAAATGGTTTGATTCACATAACTGGTTTGGGAGATTTTCAAATGTCCCGGATTGACGGTCTCGAAGACCCTCATCCATTGAACTTGGGTAAAGAAAATCTGAAATCTGGGGCTGATGCTATGGATGCTGAAGTGACAAAGGTGTCAGTCCTGCAAATAGCAGATCCGGCTAAACAGGAGAGTTTGGCATCTGAAAACATACCGGATCCAATGGATGCTGAACAAACTTGGCCCACTGAGGAGGAGATAGAGCAGGCAAACTTGGAGGTAATATCCTATTATATTGATATTTATGTGAAGTAACAAGGTAAACAGATTCAACTAAAATTTGTTAATAAGAAAAATATGAACTAAATTAGCTTTAGGATATGTTTAATCCAGAAATTATCACATCTTCCAAGTCAAAAAATTTATTGAATATAATAAAATTTTATTTGACAACCAGTCTCGTGTATATTTTTGAACTGTGAAGCCTATACCAAAAGATTCTAATTTGATTTCAGTTTTGTTATTGATTGACACATCTGACCTAATGAATTAGGGACTTTCAAAACCCTGCAACTGTTATTAATAGCTTGTATTTTGACTAGGAGTAGCATAACCTACTTATATTCCTATATTTGTTTCATTTGGCTTATAAGTTTAGTATTACCTATAGCATCTCAAAACCCCAAAATACATTTGAACTCTTTTTGCCTAATCAATAATGTAAATTCCAATTCATTCTAACCATCCAATTTTTCAGACCAAGAAAAAGAAGCTAAAAGTAAAAGTCCCAAAAGGTTGGTCCGAATACCAAGCGGCATGGATTGTGGAATCAGACGCTGAAGGCGACGCTTCTGAAGGCAGTGACAGTGAAAAGGAAGAAAACGAAGATTTTATGTCATGTGAGGAAGACAATTCTGACGTGGAGGATGCTGACGAAGATAATGACTTTGAATCGGTGACGGAGTCGGAAGTAGGGATAAGTGATGAGAAGTATGACGCTACGATTGATGCCCAAGAGGAACAGGAAATGTTGCAGAAATTGGCTGCTGCTAAAGAAGACCAGCAGTTTCCTGATGAGGTAAATATTTGGCTGTTGTTTATGTAACATAGTGTTTGTATAATTAATTATGTTATTTCGTATAAATTTTTAACAATGGTACATTGGAGTAAGAGATACATTTTAGTATACTCCATCTATCATAATTGTTTGTATGGAAATATAAAAAATAATAAAAACACTTTACTGACTCACTCAAGTCTCATTTCATATTGAGTTCCAGTGCAAAAATTTTAAGTTTCATATTTACGACCTCTGTGCTTTTGTATTTGAAGTATGTTGTAGGTTTGACAGTGGTGAACATTGGTTAAAAGTGGTATTCAGACATATAGCAACACTATTTTGTTTCATCACATTGCCCCACGGACCCCACCTCTTATTGCCCTGGGTCAAATAAGCTCTAGATCAAAACTTCCTATGGTAATTACTTATCATTTTTTTCCTCACCAGGTCGACACTCCCCAAGACATGCCAGCTCGGGAGCGCTTCATGCGGTACCGAGGCCTCGAATCCTTCAGAACTTCGCCCTGGGACACCAAGGAGAACTTGCCCGCGGACTTCGCGCGCATATTTCAGTTCGAAAACTACGATCGGACTAGAAGGAGGATATTCAAAGAGAATGAGGATAGTCTTGTTAACATGGTGGGTGAGCAGTTTATTTGTTTATTAGTTTTTGTCCATTTCTTTATTAAATAAAAGAAGCTTGAAGCACGAAGCAATTTTAAATGATTATTAGATAGAAGCACACAGTTTCCCAAGGCGTGCTAGGAGTTAGGGCACAAACATTTGTTATTGACAAGTAAATTACACATGATTTGGTAAAAACATTTAGGTTGTCAAAGTCCATGGGGACTTGCTCCAATCAGAATTTTGCCAAAAATAAACCTCCAATGGTATTTTTTTTTCCTAGCTGTATGTTTCCCACTGCTGGGAAAAAACCTCTTTTCTTCCATGCGTCCCTGTCCTGTGCCGATTCTTTCCAATCTAATGGTTAATACAAGTCAAAATAAATATAAAATTATTTTAACAAGAAAAAATATTTAACCTCTTACAAATAAACAAGTAAATGCTTACTTTGTGCTGGCATGCAGTTTTTGAATATGTTAATTAATGCAAAAAAATTAATATATATATTTTTTTATCTACCAAATTTACAATGTCTGGAACCAATTATGTTGAATAATACCGCATTAATATATATTATACTAGCTGTTCTCCGCGGCTTCGCCCCTCTTGGGACTCGGTTATATCGCGCCCAAAAGTAGCCTATGTTTGACCTCAGGTCTTTAACTACATCCCTACCAAATTTCATCACAATCGGTCCAGCAGTTTAGCCGTGAAGAGGTGACAGGCAGACAGACAGACAGACTTTCGCTTTTATAATATTAGTATGGATATGGAAGTATGGATTCTATTCCACAAACGAATTTGTTATTTCTTTTTTCTTTTTCAGTACGGTTTCTACATAACAATCCATGTTAAGGACGTTCGTCAAGACCTCTGGAATGCCTTCCACTCCTCAAACGCTAACGCCCCACTGGCAGTCTTCGGTCTCCTGCCCCACGAACACAAGATGTCACTAATGAACGTGGTTTTAAAAAGGACGGGGGCTAATGACGAACCTATAAAGAGCAAAGAGAGGCTGATCTTCCAAGTTGGGTATAGGAGGTTTATTGTTAACCCTATATTTAGTCAACATACAAATGGGAGCAAGCATAAGGTAAGGGGATGTTTATATTTAGCTTTTTGTTTTTTTTTTTGGGTTAATTTCATTCTGTTTTTTTTTTATTGACACAACCAACAACTTTTATTTATTGAGACAACACAAGTACAAATGTTACATTATTACATAATAAATAAGTTTTGGCACCAACTTAGCGCTAAGACAATAAATTAATATATTAGTGGATGTTGTTAGGACAAAAATTTGATTCCATTCTTTGCACTTCTTTAAATAAATTAAATTATAAAAATAAATACATTTTTTTAAAAACATCTACCTCTCATTTTGTGAAACGAAGTATGATTTTATTCGTCTGTTCCTTGAGTATTTTCGTATTTTTAGAAAAAAAAAAACTAAAAAATTTGTATTCTATTTGCAGTATGAAAGGTTCTTCCAGCCAGGTTCTACTTGCGTTGCTTCTTTCTACGCTCCGATTCAATTTAGCCCATCAACAGTTCTTTGTTTCAAGGTAATTATTATAAAGAGTCATGGCGAAACTCCATACATCGTTTGTACGAATAAAAAATTGAAATACAGATAACATAAAATAAATCGAATTAGTGAGAATACATAACTAGTAACATGTTTACCACCACAAAAAAATTTTAAACCCCGGGATTTTTTTAATATTTAATTTTTTTAAAGTCGACCTTTAGCTTCGTTTTCATTCGCCATTATTGTCGCAACTGAAACATTATGTCATCCTGACAGTTGTTAGCATTGTCAAAACGGTATTGATAGTTCATTATGGTAGGTTAGGGTCATAGATTAAGTAGTTGTACTCTTGTGATTAAGCAATTAATTTTTACTTGGTGAAAAAGTGAGATGGCGAAATAGGGAAGTCCATGAGTAAGAAAAGGACCAACGATATTTTTTATATTTTTGTCTCTGTCATCGTGGCAATTTTTTTTTACAATTTAAAATTTTACACCAAACTAACAGTGAAATTATTTATTTTTTGTATTCAGAAAAATATTCATTTTAAGTAGTAGAATTTGTACGAAAGATATACAAAAAATAAGGGCATTTGTTACATAAATTGTGTGGCTCAGGAACACATTCCAGGGTGCCTACCACCATCTCTTAAAACCATGCAAGATCCAGTGAGTAAGCGAGATGTCGCCTTACATCATGTTTTGGGCTGTCTCACTTACTCATTGGATCTGGACAGCGTAATATATGATTTAAGGCGACATCTCTCTTACTCAATCGTTCTTGCATGGTTTTAAGAGATGGCAGTAAGCCCCCAGGGGGGTTACTATATACAGTCTCTTAAAACCATGCAAGATCCAGTGAGTAAGTGAGACAGCGCAATACATGATGTAAGGCGACATCTCCCTTACTCAGTCGTTCTTGCATGGTTATTGGAGATGGTAGTAGGCACCATCTCTTAAAGCGTAATACATGATGAAAGGAGATGACGTCTTACTGTGTCACTCTGTCTCGCCTACTCACTCGTTCTTGTATGGTTTTAAGAGATGGTAGTAAACCATTTGATAGTGAGCCTGCTACTTAAAAAGTTGATGGCAACCCCCCCGGTGGCTTACTTACCATCTCTTAAAAACACGCAAGATCCAGTGAGAAAGCGGGACAGCGCAATACATCATGTAAGGCGACATCTCATTCACTCACTGGATCTTGCATGGTTTTAAGAGATGGTATACCCCCCAGGTACTAAATCGATGAATCTAACCTACCATAATGAACTGTCAATATCGCTTTGACAATGCTAACAACTGTCAAGGTGACATATTGTTTCAATTGCGTTAAAAATGGCGAATGAAAACGAAACTAAAGGTCGACTTTTATAAAATGGAATATTAAAATAACCCCGGAGTTTAAATTTTTTTTGAGGTGGTAATCATGTTACTAGTGAAGTATTCTTACTAATGCGATTTATTTTAAGTTATCTATATTTAATTTTTTTATTCGTACAAATTCCGCCATCATTCTTTGTTAGTTATTTATTTGTTCCAAAAATTATTTTTTATAAACATAGATACTGTGTGTCATTACTTTAAAAAACGCAGGAGTGTATGCTATATAATAATTTAATACTGGAAAGCAATTATTTCTTTTTTATTTTTAATAAAAATATGCATTTCTCTACAATTTAGAAAGTGTGTTAATAGGCCAAACATATCTATCTCTAAAGCTTGACTAATTGAGATCAAAATTGATTAACAAATAATTTGATTTTCTAGGAGAAACGGAGTACAAAATTGCAATTGCTCGCGTCAGGAGTGTTGCTGTCATGTAACCCCGACAGGCTCATTGTCAAGAGGATAGTGCTTTCTGGACATCCATACAAGGTAATTTATTTGCATTTATTTCGTTTACATTTTCTTATTTGATGTTGTCCTCAGGCCCTTATGTAGTCTCTTAAGCCTACAGGCAACTAAGAAATTCCATACAAAATCCTAACACAATCGTTAGCGTCTGCGTTTATAAAATCTCATATTAGGAGTACAGTTGATATAGAATTCGAATTATTTTCCAGTGAAGAGCAGTTAGCATTATGTACAGTCTAAGGCAAATAAATTGACCCCCCTTTATTCCGTAATTACTAACAATGACCGATTGGGCAGATTTATCTACCCTCAACCCAGTATTTATATTTATCATTCCCTCTTCTTTGACAGGTACACAAGAAATCAGCTGTGATACGTTTCATGTTCTTCAATAGGGAAGATGTGGCATATTTCAAACCATGCAAACTCAGAACAAAGTATGGCCGCACAGGACATATCAAGGAACCGTTGGGTAAGTTATAATATTACCTACAATAACTTTCTCGTTTATATTTTGTCGTTGTATATGCTATAGAAATATTACGCTTCTGAAGACGGTTGCGGCGTAGTCTATCTTCTACCTATTTCATTTAATTGACCTAGGATTCAGTCCAACGAATTAGTATTGCTATCTAGCTGGGAAACCCCCATTTGATCACGGTGTTACTACGACTTTTACTGCTAGCATTTTTGCTAAAATGCATATATTTTTTTTTATAACAATTGGTTTGTGTAAAAAAATAAGTAGACAGAACTAGGAGTACTGAGCTCATATGAATAACCACCCATCTACCTATTTCATTTAATTGACCTAGGATTCAGTCCAACGAATTAGTATTGCTATCTAGCTGGGAAACCCCCATTTGATCACGGTGTTACTACGACTTTTACTGCTAGCATTTTTGCTAAAATGCATATATTTTTTTTTATAACAATTGGTTTGTGTAAAAAAATAAGTAGACAGAACTGGGAGTACTGAGCTCATATGAATAACCACCCATACTAATTACCCTTTATCAGTAATTAAGGTACATAAAAACACATACCTAATAAACAACAGTGCATAACAAACATTTGCGGTTTACAGGTACTCACGGCCACATGAAATGCGTGTTTGACGCGCAGCTGAGGTCGCAAGACACGGTGCTCCTCAACCTGTACAAGCGAATGTTCCCGAAATGGACGTACGAGAACTGTATAGTGACAGACAGAGACAACAAGAGCGCGGATGTAATGGAGTCGTAGAAATAAAATAAGGAAAATCTGTTCGTGTTTTATTTTAAACTGGGTAAAGCTACTTTTGTAAGTTACATCGATGTTTGCATGTCGAAAATCCAATCAATCCAATCATAGCTCCATTTGAACAAACTCGCTCGCTATTGGCCGTTTCGTATGCGCCGTGCTGCAGCGCCAATTATAATGAGCGAGGACGAGTCCTATTGATTATGGATTTAAAATCTCATGAAGTATGTAACAAAGTTCTTTATTTGATTTGTTTTAATTCGTTGACTGTTGTTCTGTGCCATTGAAATTGCCAATGCGACTTATAAATATTTCAATATACCATTTTTTTCATAAATAGGGCCATCTTGTTCTTCGACACTTCTTGAAAGTCCAGGAGAGTTATTTTTGAAATCTGTGACTCAATCAAAACCAAGTCAATTCGTTATCGAATAGATTTTATTCGATAAATTTGGTAAGTCGCATGAAAAGACTCACCGGTTGAGTCACAGATATTTAAAATAGCCTCTCCATCTTTCTTTTCGTTGGGGTATCTACGTAAAAGCAAAAATGAAACAAAACAATATTTCCACATCTTTATTGACACATGAAGCGCGAAGGCCTACGCACAGTGAACTTTAGGACAACAATCTCTCGACACTAGCCTAACATTAACCAATAATCTCTGAAGGCAGTGCTACGATATCACATGTAATATTTAACAAACAATTTAAAACAAAAACCAATTAAAAATAAGAATTATTTACGCGCCATTTTGCCAGCGACTAGTTTTAGATCTGAATAGATCTTTTTCAAGGCAAAATCACACGTTAATAACCTTGTTTTATGAATTTTTGTATTTAGGGATCCATACCCAAAACAGGGTTATATAACTAAGCCTCAGCTGTCTGTCTCTAATATCAGGTAAGTTAAAGTGTGTGTGTGCGTGCAATTTAATGTGTTAAGCTATCAAAGATCACATGGATTGGTCGCCGCCATGCGCTCTTCTTGCTTTAAAATCTCTGGTTGGTGCAGCTGCTATCGATAGATGGCAGTCGTGAGGGAAAACTTACCACATACACGAAAAGAATTGAATATTGTCTATGAATCTCGTTCATTTCTTTTAAATCCGAGTATTTTAATAAGGCGAGGCTTTATATTGTTTGTCACAATACTACATGTGATCATTTATGTTGCAGAAAACAAAATGTTAATTTGTGATGTTGGCTTAAACAATTACAGATCGAATCACTAAAGCTGGCAAGAGCATTTCTCTCTCGCACGTGTAGAATTACAGTACGAGCGACAGAGATGGACTCATACCACGTTTTATAGTATTTATTCAACTCTTTTGGAATGTCCTTTTCTCAAAATATCTGAAACTGAAACGAGAATAGATTTTTGTACTTAAATAAAATTTAAAATTTTCCAATAATGAACCGGTTATTTATTGTTTCAATTTACCAAAGATAAAACTAGAAAGATAAAGGACATTTTGAGTGTGAAATTAGCTAGCTTTACTTATACATACTGCCAAAAAATAGTATTAATTTAATAGTGATAATTTTTTATATTTTGAATTTTTTTCGCATTACCGAGCTCTATATTTTTAGCATTATTAAAAAGTATATAGACTACATGATAATAGAAAATAAATAATTTATCGCAAATGGAGCCATATTTTGTCAGAAATTGAGTTGCTAGTAAGAAAAAACAAATCAATGACTAAATATTTGGCAGTTCATATAACGACCTTTATGTCCAAAACACATCAAAAATCATGGAGATCTTCTATAATACATTATAATCTCAATCATAAGTTCTTAAACCTACATTGTAATACAGTTTTCTGCAACTATTAATAATTAATACAAAAAAAAAAACTAATAGATCATCATCAATTATAACATAATGAATGCAAAACATTGTACTATTCGGTGTGATTAGATAGTAGTAAGTGAAGTTATAACTTTGACACTAAAACTTTAAATTTTAGGCGATCGATTATTTTTAAGCCAAATAAGCAGACCAGCTGCTTTGTCAGAGAACCTTAACACAACAGTGGTAAGGTCGAAAATCTCTTTTCTGATACAAATGGAGAAATACGAATTTGAAATTCGAGTAGTTATTTTTCTTTAATCTAAAATGGGTAGGATCGATGGAAGGCAAGCTTTTAACATCTATTTAGCATATCTATAAAATGGTTTAGTAAGTCACAGTACTAAATGAATTATTTGTTATGGCAACTCTTGTAAGTTAACTGATTTTATGAATGTTATTTTTTTAAGTTAAACAGTTTCGTTTTAGCAATGGATAGCCGAAAATATTTTTACAAAATCATGTTTGAACATTTAGTATGTGACTTTGAATCACCATTGTAAACCTACTGGGGGTTACCATCATCTATTTAGCAGGTCAGAAACGAGAAAGCGAGATGGCGCAATACATAGTGTAAGGCGACATCTCCCTTACTCAATCGTTTTTGCATGGTTTTTAGAGATGATGTAAGCCTCCTGGTTCTACAACTACATATAAAATACAGTCTTGAAGATGTTTTCTGTCCAACAGTGACGAGAATTTTGAACAAAATACAAAACTTATAAAAATTCGGATTAACTTCCCAATTTTAAAGAGACTAAAATTAAATGCAAAGCAATTTTTTTCAAATGTAATGTGATCCTAAAACGAAACTTGACTATCTATCACAAACTTAAAACATAAAAAATATTATTATCATATAAAAGTATAACGCAAATTATTAATGTTAGTTGAGAGGCTCTGACAAGCCGAACGTCACGAGTCTAACCTAATACGTCAGCAATCCAAACCTAGCTTTGATTCTTTACTTTCAAACATTTTCCTTTGTCTTATACACAGAATTGCTATATATAGTACCACCAAAGTACAGTTGGGGGCAAATAATTGACCCCCTACTTATCGTTATGACTGGGGGGTCAAATTAAAGGGTCAATAAGGTATATTTTATTTACTTCCCATTCGCACGCAGTTGAAAAAAAATAAACTCATAATTGAGGGTATAATGATACAGCTGTCATCAGTCGCAAATAATTGGAAATGTAACATGGATAGGGTTTAAAATATTACAAGTTAATTTAATGTATGTACAATATTATGCACTGTGGAATATGGAATAAATCCAATATGGAGAAGGTATCTATCTCTTTCTCACATTTTTTAACCTAAAAAACGGAGTATAAATAATTAATTGTTACTGACGCGCAGTATTAGCCGACACTTAATCAGACTAATTGGCAGAATTAATGCTAAAAGCATTCTATAACAGTCAATTATAAAAAGAAACATCTTTGTGGCGCGCGGTATTTCTGATAGAAACATGGGTTAATGACCTTATCAACACCGCATTTGGTAGTTACTATAGTTTCTACACGGATATAAATTTATTTATATAATTTGCAAGGCAGGTTTTCACAGTTGTGTAATACTTGAAATCAGTCGCGTAGGAACTCCTAGTCATATTTATTTTTGAGATATGATGATATTTATACAAGTGTATTTTGCAAGGAACTATTTTTGGCACTTAAAAAAAGTGTACAATGTCTGAAGTTTTGTTGAAGATGATTAATAATTATTATATTAAAATCTAAAATGTAGAATACTGTAATAATCTCATATTTTTTTTCAATTTATCATTATGTTGTCTATGATTTATTAGTATAATTAATATTTTACAATATAAATTGCATTGCTTTTTTGCAATATTTCGGTTTTATAATTTACTAGTCTTAATATTTTGTTCTATACATTAATGATTAACTCGTCAACTTATAAAGAAAATTATTTAAGTTCGAAACGCGAAATATGGAGAAAAAATTCTTTGTAGGATTTTTTTTTTTAAACGACAGAAACATTAGAATTCAGTTATTTTGTATCAACATATAAGGGCAATATACACAGTACACACACAGTGCAGATTATGTACTTAAATAGTCATAAAATTATCAGTAATTAATTATGTAACTATGTAAAAGAACTTTTATAATTTATTTTGTCAATTTGTAAAATGGTCTGTGGGTTAGTCACTAAATAAAAAAAAACAATGCAAAATACACTTAGCTTCCTTATTCATAAACTTTAACAAACATTTAAGCCCATTTATACTAAACTGTGTTTTGTCGCATTCTTCATGTAAACTATTGTTAAGAGAGAAAGAGACAAAACATATTTCAGTTAAAAGCGGCTTGGCAGATGTTTGTTTAGTTTTATAAAAGGTATATATTTCGATACTAATAAAATATCCTTAAAGGAGTTCTCAAACGACTGATTGAAGCGTTGAATTGGTTCGTGTTTGTTCAAACTTACGGCAAACATTTGTCGGTTGGGGCCAACATCGACGCGAGCTGTATGTATGTTTGTTTAAGCTTTTTTCTTGTTGCGGCGTTTTTTAGCGTCGCCAGACTCCGGGGGTTTTGTAGGGACGCTGTTGGCGCCGGTTTTGCTGTACAGATTGTTGAGAAATTCTTCAAGGTTGGGATCGTGGCTGGAAAACATTGTATATCTTATATTAACTTGTTGTGAAACTGCTATACATGTCTTAAAGATAAAAATCCCTAAATAAATGTAGAGAAAAAAAAAATTGCGAACAAAAAAAAATCATGACATCGATGATACACCTCGTGCATGCGTACTTCAAAAGGCTCAAAATGGGTTGATCCTGACTGCTTTCGCTAGATGGCAGTCTTGAAGCTATATGCATACGGAACGAGACTACCAAATAAAAAATCTTAGACTGGGTTGCACCAAAGTACCAGTTATCGTAACAGTTAAAGTCAAATGTAACAGTAACTATAACCGTTGAAGCGACATAGGTTGCACCGTCGTATTTTGTAGCATAGTTAGTTACCAGGGTTACAAGTATAAAGACGTCCGAGAGGGTTATTTGACCCGTCTGACAGATAAGTTGACAATAACAATAGCGCTAACCGGTCGTTTGGGCGGTTATGGTTAGCGTAAAAGTTATGACATATTTTGTCAATTGTCAAAATGGTGCAACCTTTTTTACCTAACCCGTACTTTGACTACACAGTTATTATTATAGTAAGTTGGTGCAACCCAGCCCTAATGTGCCAGAAAATATTTTTTTTTGTCAAAAATAAAATAAAAAAATAAATATTTATTTCTTTGTAACGTTTTTATTTGTCATCAGTCGCCCTTCACAGCTTCACAGCTTCCAAGCAAAAGGGACGATGGGCTGAAGACGAAAAAAAAAGATGATAGTCTGATTTTTGGAGAAGGTTAAAGGCAAAGGACACGGAGTGATTATATTTGTGAATTTATCGTAAGTTAACTCACGTGAATAAAACTAACAAAAGCGAGGCCGGCCATAGACGAAGGTATAAAAAACACTAGGTTTTCCCTCGATTATATCGCGCCGGAAAGAAGCCTTTAATTGACCCCTGGTCCTTTACAATATTCATACCAGATTTTATCAAAACCGGTCAAGCGGTTAAGACGGGAAAGCGTAATAGAAGAGTTCATTAGTATATAATTATGGACGTGTCTTACCCAGTGTTGGGCCGGGGCTCCCGGTCGGCGGCGGCCTTGTTGCCGAGGACGATGCGATACTGCACCACGTGGCAGTCAGGCCGGAGCTGCTTCAGATTCTTCTTCTGATCACAAACACATTTTTTTTTAATTATTTAACTCATGTACACTCAAATACAAACAAAGGAAACTTAAAAATTTAGTACAAGGGCGCTATTTATTTCTATAGAAATTTCTTCCAGCAGACTCGCGATAGGAACTTAAAAACAAAAATGGCAGTTAGCATGTACTTTTAAATAACAAGTATTATTATAATAAACTACACCATATATATGCAACAATATAATATATATGAATAATATATCAATAAATTTAAATTTTATACTTCTATATAACTTTGTTGCATATAATGTTATATGTTATACCTCTTTGTTTATACAAAAATAATAGAAAGAAAGTAAGAAAAATAATTTACTGAGACGAAATTAGATCAAAAACGCACAAAAATAATAAATTACTACACAAAAAAAAAAAACATATTGTGTGATTTTCAGCCGCCACCTTTTGAGTCACGAACAAACTATAAAATAATACCATTGGAAAGACGCTTATAACATTAAATGCACGTTTTATTACTATAGGCATAAGATAGGGTTACTATCAACTTTTTTAGCAGACCTGAATCTAGCGAGGAAGCGAGATGGCGCTATACATGATGTAAGTAAATTAATCAATTTTATTAAAAAAATATATTCACCTGACAACTGGCCCACTGCGTGATCTGGTAGACAGCCCCATCCATACACGCGTAGTACATCACCAGTAGACCTATCATGCTGGACTCCGCCCAAATGTCGCCCTAAATGGTAATGAAATAAGGTTCATTATTCGAATATCGTTCTTAGGCACCTATTAGTAGACTTCTCATGTTGTTCCCTGCACAAATGGTACCCTAATCGGTAAAAGTTTCATTATTCGAATGTGTAAAAAGTGCTTAGGTTTCTATATTACTCTTTGCCCAATGAAAATACTCTTCGCCGACTCAATAATAGTAGTTCAATTATTATTTACATTGTGCTACGATACGATAGCGTAAGATGGCAGTTTTGGTACAATCAGCGTCGGCGTTTTCGATTTGCGTATTAAAAATAGGCGATTTCTTGGATTATATTCTTTAAGTTAATAAAAGTTTATAAATAAGTTAAAAAAACGTCTAAAATGAATTAGCCTATAATAAAAACACAACATTAATATCAAACATAAATACAAATTAATTGAAGTTGGTCTTCCTATCATTAAACTTTAACATAAATAAATTGAGCAATCAACGTAGCCACATACTAGTCAAAAATAATTTAAGAGTCAAGCCATTTCGACTCGACACTAAGAATATAAATAAACTAGCGACCCGCCCCGGCTTCGCATGGGCATAAAAACCTTCCTCTTGAATCACTCTATCTATTTAAAAAAACCGCATCAATATCCGTTGCTTAGTTTTAAAGATTTAAATTATTTTAAGCATACAAAGGGACATAGGGACAGAGAAAGCGACTTACTTTGTTTTATACTATATACTAGCTGTTTCCCGCGGCTTTGCCCCGCGTTATATCGCGCCCAATAGTAGCCTATGTTTGACCTCAGGTCGTTAACTACATCCCTACCAAATTTCATCACAATCGGTCCAGCAGTTTAGCCGTGAAGAGGTGAGAGACAGACAGACAGACTTTTGCATTTATAATATACTAGCTGTTCCCCGCGGCTTCGCCCCGCGTAGGACTCGGTTATATCGCGCTCAAAAGTAGCCTATGTTTGACCTCAGGTCGTTAACTACATCCCTACCAAATTTCACCACAATCGGTCCAGCAGTTTAGCCGTGACAGACAGACAGACAGACAGACTTTCGCATTAATAATATAAGTATGGATATGGACGTAGCGATAGTGATATAAGTGTGACCTCTTTGGCGGAGTGTCGTATCTTGCACTGCGCGCAGTACCGCGCGGCGAAGCACGGCCGCGCCGTCAGCGCGCGCTTGTGCCGGCGCCCGCAGTTCGTGCATCTGCGTGTACAACATCACACACTAGTTCTTGGCTCACTTCACTCGGTTATATCACGCCCAATAGCCTATGTTTGACCTCAGATCGTTAACTACATCCCTACTAAATTTCATCACAATCGGTCCAGCAGTTTAGCCGTGAAGAGGTGACAGACAGACAGACAGACAAACAGAAAGACAGACAGACAGACTTTCGCATTTATAATATTAGTATGGATATTTGTTATGTTGTTATATTATTATTAATATTTGTGTTTTTTCGAAAATTTGTGCATAATAAAGGTGGATTATTATTCGCTAAGTGTTCGTGAACAAGCGTGGGTGTTGGGAAGTGGTACAATGTCGTATAAGTGATTTTAATCCTTGTCACCAAAATCTTCCAAGATAAAGCTAAGTGACACTTCCACCGCTTCACTTAGCCCTTGACTGACTTGACTAGACATGACTGCTGACTTGACTTGACTGTGACTCGACAAAATGAAGAACATTTATCTAAAACTTGGTACTGGCAAAAATAAGATATATGTTTGATTGTCATATTGTGGATTACTTACTACTAGCTTTCGCCCGCGGCTCCGTTATATTACCTCGGTAACAGTGCTTTTCCCCGAGGTGAAAGGTACCCTATGTCCTTCTCAATACTCCTAGCTATGTGTATGCGAAATTTCAAGAAGATTGGTTCTGTAGCAAACATATGTATGTATACAGAACAATATATGTATTCGGTAGCAAACATGTATATAACAAACAAATATATACACTCACTTTCGCATTTATAATATTAGTTGGGATAAACCATATGTAACTAATGTTATAAATGCAAAAGTGAGTTTGTTTAGCTTTCACGCAAAATTTACTGCGTCAATCTTCCTGAAATTTCGCATACACATGGACAGAAATACATAGGATACCTTTCATCCCGGGAAAAAGCACTGTCCCCACGGGCGAAAGCTAGTATACTATTAATATATATCATACTTATTTAGGAGGAAATCTTAAGACTGTTAGTTGAAGATTGATAGTTAAATTTTAGGAAATAAATAACTAAAATATATTTTTTACATATAAATTAAACAAAAGCATAAATTTAAAAATACCCTGTCAAGTATTTTAGTATTGTTGGTACGGAACCCTCAGTGCGCGAGTCAGACTTGCATCAGTCGACTCTCACCACTAAATACAAAATGTCGTGTTTTTTATTTTTTAATTTAAAGTAATTAGGTTATCAATCGACCTTCATCACTAAAAACAAAATGTGTCGTAGATTTTTTTTATTTTTTTTTTTTATTAAATGTTGTCAATGTTGATTGTCGACCGTTACATACCTGATAGTGTTGGCGGCAAACTCCATCTTGTCATGCAGCTGGGCCAACAACTGGCTGAGCTCGCTCCACGCCGCCTCCACGTGTCGGGATTCTACTGCACGACGCTCGTAGGCTTCCCGACGCTCCTGTATTTTATTATTTGTTAGTACTTTAGACACAAAATAGCTAATATCACAACTATAAAAGGACACAAATCAACTGCAAATATTTTATGGGCAGATTCAGACAGATATTTTGAACAACTTCTCCAAATAAACTTATATCGAAACTAGCTGTTGCCCGCGGATCAGCCCGCGTGCGCCTCGGTTATATCGCTCCCGAAAGTAGTCTATGTTTGACTCCTAGTGCATAACTATATCCATAACACATTTCATCATAATCGGTCCAGCAGTTTAGCCGTGAAGAGGTGACAGACAGACAGACAGACAGACAGACAGACAGACAGACAGACAGACAGACAGACAGACTTTCGCATTTATAATATTAGTAGGGATACGATTTATTTTTGTTCACTCTCCATACAAAACTCGATCTGATGATTCTTAATTTGTATAGGTGGTCAAAATTTTTATTTCAATATAAGATTACAAGCTGCACCCTGCGTTGTTACGCAGGGTTCAGATAGTTATCTTATAAAAAAAACTAGCGACCCGCCCCGGCTTCGCATGGGCATAAAAACCTTCTTCTTGAATCACTCTATCTATTAAAAAAACCGCATTAAAATCAGTTGCGTAGTTTAAAAGATTTAAGCATACAAAGAGAAATAGGGACAGAGAGAGCGACTTTGTTTAGTAGTATACTCTCAATACTAGTGTAGTATGTATGTAGTGATAATATGCACTTCATATGAGCGTTCATGGAGGGAGAGGCGCAATGCTCAATAGTGGACTAAAAAATTGGGCTCTTATAATAATATGACACTTACTGGTTCCCCAATGAGTTCAAACGCGTGTTGAAGTATTTTGAACGCTTCCTCAGCCCCCGGCTGCTGGTTCTTATCCGGATGGACGAGGAACGCCTGACGCCGGTAGTAACGTTTGATTTCTTCGTCTGTGCATGTCACGCTGACGCCTAAAATACTGAAAACGGACACCATTTTGTTTTGTGGGCTAATACAAAAATTAGTTTAAACTTGATTAAGATAGATTTTCACTCACTTCTCCATATTGGGACTGCACACCTATCTTCAGCGAGCCGTCTGCCTGATTTCCAACATATTCATATAAAAAAATATTGTAAAACTAGCTTCGCCTGCGTGAATTTCCCTGAGGAACAGTGCTTTTTCCAAAATGAAAGGTACCCTATGTACTTCTCAATACTTCTATGTGTATGCGAAATTTTTGGAAGATTTGTTCAGTAGATAGGGCGTGAAAGCGTTACAAACTAAACTAACTTTTGCATTTATATTATTAGTCGGGATTAGGATGGGATGTTTCTTTACCTGTATGGATCTTTCCCTTTGCAAGCCAGCAGCCGTTTCATAGCCTCTTCCCCTGTTGCTGGTAGCGGTATGTTTGCATTTAGTTTTGTTGAATCATTGCCAGAGTCTGACTCCGTTTCTGAGAAACAAAGTAATAGATTGTCAAAGCAACTTATATTTGTCCATGAAAATTGCGACATTCACATGCATGTTGTTTTCAGTTTGAAAATGATGGAAGAGAAGGCTTCCACCTACTAGGGATCCATAACAATAGACCTCTTCTTGCGTGTTTCCCGGTTGCATCTTCAGCTTACGCTTCAGAGTCCGGGGTAAGCTATTATATTAATCATGGTCCTGGTTTGGCGGGACTAGTTATTACAATGGAGCGAATGCCGTCTGACCTCCGAAACCCTTTTACAGGGAAACCAGACCCACGGGAACATGATCCGGGTGTGTTAGTGGCCAACACTGTCAGATTTTTCAGGCTACCTAAAGGCATCTAACATAGCCTAACGACTGCCATCTAGTGATAACAGCCGGGACCAACGGCTTATGGTGCCTTCCGAAGCATGGAGGACAATAAATCCATCCATAACATACCAGACATAGACCTCATTAATAACTTAATAAATATAGCTTATTATTTTTATTTTTATATATTTATTTTCTCTCAAATCCATTTATAGACTTAAGGGTTTTAATTGATTACACGGGCTTGTAACCAAGCGTAATCAAAAATATTAAGAATTTAGAGAAAGAAACTTACGGACAATGCGACATGTATTTAAGATAACGGCTTTTTCCATCAAAATAAAAGTAAGAGGATGTATTTGCAGTGTTTTTAAACTGTCGTGTAGAGTTTTAGGGATGACACCAGTTGAAGAAATTATAATAGGAACCGTCTTGACTGTGTCAACACGCCATTGTGTTTTTAATTCTATTGCGAGGTCTGTGTATTTTGTGATTTTCTCTGTGTGGGTTGAGGTAAGGTTGTGAGTATTCGGGATAGCTATGTCAATCAAGTAAACTATTTTATTGTTTTTATCGTGCAATGTTATATCCGGTCTATTGTGATGTATCTCTCGTCTTGTCTGTTATGATTGTCCTGTCCCAATACAGCTTATAATCAGGTGAGTCTATAACAGTTTGCGGCGAGTATTTGTAGTATGCGGTTCTATCAGTTATCAATTTAAATTTGACTGCTAGGTACTGATGAATGATGGCAGCAACCTGATCATGTCGATGTTTATAATCGGTCTGTGTAATAGCTCTACAAGCACCTGTTATATGCTGTATTGTTTCAGGACTGCTATGGCAGTGGCGGCAAGCGTCATTTTGTCCATTAATGTCTTTAATAATGTGTTTTCTGTAATTTTTTGTTTCAATTACTTGATCTTGAATGGCTAGCATAAACCCCTCCGTCTCCGGAAACAGCTCCCCTCGCTTGAGCCAGGCGTTTGACGCAACTTTGTCAACATTTGGATTTAGCTTATTATTATTATTGTTTCCAGATTCAGAATAGTAGTTTTTTCTGTATGTCGCGACTAAGGAACCCTTTCGACGGATAATGTCTGCTTTTCAATTTACACACTTTCCCATAATGTACACTTTCCTAAATTATGCCTAATCTTATAAGATTAAAGAAAAGCTATTCTATTCTGTAGTGGATAGAGCTCTAATTTTAGCGATTTCCTGATTGTAATACGGGTTATACATATTAATGCTTGTGACTGACACAGTGGGACATAAAGAAAAGTATAACAGCTTTATGTGGCCCAGCCATATCATAATATGTATTGAAGTCAATAATTAAATTTAAACAATTACCTGTTTTAAACCACTTGAGTTTCCTCCAGAAGCCAAACCTAGTGTGACCAAATTTCCTGTCAATGTACACGAGGTACTTGTTGTCCTTCAACTTGGCCAGCCAGTCCTTGCTGCTGCGCCACACCGCTTGCGAACTAACATAGGTTTGAGTGAACACTGAGGTGCATCTGGAAATAGAGAACTTAATTTAGGTAACTGTTACCCTTTTCTAATTGTATTTATTTTATAGTAAATAAATAAATATAGGGACAAATCACACAGATTGAGCTAGCCCCAAAGTAAGTTCGAGACTTGTGTTATGGGATACTAACTCACTTATATAGATAAACATCCAAGACCCAGGCCAATCAGAAAAAGATTATTTTTCATCTTGAACTATATTTAATACTAGCTGTTCCCCGCGGCTCCGCCCGCGTGGGACTCGGTTATATCGCGCCCAAAAGTAGCCTATGTTTGACCTCAGGTCGTTAACTACATCCCTACCAAATTTCATCACAATCGGTCCATCCGTTTAGCCGTGAAGAGGTGACAGACAGACCTGTCTGTCTGTCAGACAGACAGAAAGACAGACAGACAGACAGACTTTCGCATTTATAATATTAGTATGGATGTTTGAAATTAACTTCAGATGCAGAACCCTAATTACATAAGACGGATGTTTGATAACTTGTGTTTTCAGTGAATAATGATTTTTAAATGATGGTGGCGCTAGTGTTCACAGAGGACCAACAAACAATTAGACCATATTTAAATGAAAGAAATATGAAATGAGGTGTGTAAAAATATACTTACAAATCAAAAGAAAGATGTAGACTCATATGGCATATATCAGAAACGAGGTATGCAAACCATACCACAGCCTTCCAAGACGCGCCTCCCCAGTGCTCCAAGTAATTCTGAGCCATGCCCAAGTACCCCGGCTTATTTCTCCGCACCTTTGATTGACAGGCCTTCTTCTTATCTGCCACAGGCTTGCTGCTTATCTTGTGGTAGTTACGATTCTCTTTTTTCTTCTTAGCTTTAGCCGCATCGCCCTGGTTTTCTTGCAAAACAAATTCGGACTGATTTTCCTCGTCAATTTTGTATTCGTCTTCAACAACAGTTTTGGGCTTAGCTTTGTCCTTTTTCTCTTTTTTCGGCTTCTCCTGGTTTTCAATGAACACAAATTGGCTCTCTCTGTTATGATCATAGCTTCCATCTTCCTCATTGGTGATGTCGTCCAGGGAAGACCATTTGCGAGATATATTTCCACGCTTGTTTTTTGACTTCTTATTCGGTTTTTGTGGCTTTTCTGTATCGTCAGTGTTGATGTCGCCTGATTCACTTCCCGATGAAATTGTATTTGAATGATGTTTCTTGTCATTTTTATGTTTGTTTTCATCATTATGTTTGATATTCATTACTGGTTTTTCAGGCTTCGTGTTGCTCTTATTGTTGGAAGACTTGGTCTCAACATTCTGTGGTTTGACCTTCTGAGTTGTCTCTGTAGGAGAATTATTCTTGGTATTTTTTGCCAAGACATCTGAGTAAGAGGGGCGCATTGGTTTAACTTCAGCCACGATGCGCTTTTTAGTACTTGTATCCGCCAGCGGACTATTCTCATTTCTCTTTGGAGAATTCTCAACTTTCATTCCTGATTTTTGATCCATTCCAGCGGATGAGAGCATATTCAAAGATGGAGCATCAGGATGGTTCAAGGGGTAGTTCTGACCAAATGGAGAATATGTGCCGCTAGAATTGGGCTCAAGGTTACCCAATAAGTCTTTGAGAAAATTTGATGTTGGAATATTGTTAGCCTCATTCGACTCCGGGCAAAAGTTGTTTGGCATCATTGGTTGTGGCATGTGTACATTGTTGTTTGTGGTGTACTCTTGGTTCATAGTGTAAAGAGGGGAAGACGGAGACTGTAAAGGCACCTCGCGCAATCCTTGGTTATGGTTGAACAGCTCGTATTGCCCAGACATGGGCACAATACGCGGCTGCCCATTCTCGTCATAATGTACGTAAACTTTAAGAGACTGCCCATCGCCCCAGTTGAGCGTGGCATTGCTGTAATTCTGTCGGTTTACGTGAGGAACATTCTGCATATTGTTAAACCCCAACTTTTCTTCTTTGCCCGGTGCAGAGTCCCCCGCTAACACATAAGGCAGCTTGCTCGCATACATATCGTTAGTAAAATTTGCATTGACATACATACTGTTTTCACTCATAACGTTAGAGTTTGACGAGATAGGAGACTGTTTTCTGTCATTCAAAGCACCAGGTGCGCATTTTTCAGCATTTTCCGCACTGTAATTCCATGCATCATTGTATCTTGGATCATCCTTCGGCGACCTTGGCATTTTTGGTTAGTTTTCTTTATGCACTGACCACATTTAAATCGAATGCTTGGGTAGATAACCGTTTAATAATACTTAGTAATTTTGCATTTTCTATTAATAAAATCAAAATTCAGAGATAAACAACTAAAACGTGGAAATAAATTAGATCGACGATTTGACGCTTCTATATTATTTTGAGCACAGATAAAAATTCGAACCCGATGACAGATATGGCAGATAAATGACGAGAACGGAACGTAGTTAACATTTTACAATGTAATAATTTGATAAGTTCAAATTCTGATTTATTTATCTTAATCAAAAAACATTGAAATATATATAATTAATACATGAGTGAGAGAGTTACATTTATTTAGAAATGTATAATAAATAAGAATCAACGTTCCATTCGTAGTAAGTACCTATTTCTATGGTTCAAACCAACTTCGAAAAAAAGGAGTCATGATTCATTCTACTGACACATTTTTCTCAAATATTTGTCTATATTTAGGTATACACCTAATAATATACATAATATACATTATAGAAAGGTTTAAGTACCTACCTATTATATATTTTTTAATCATTAATATAACTGAAGATCGTCCCCGCTTACTTACATAAAACTATATAAAAATATTATAATACTAGCTGACCCGGCGAACTCCGTAGCGCCTGAACGCTTTTTTCTCACCGTTTAAACCTTCCCTGAACTTCCACAAATATTTCAAGACCAAAATTAGCCAAATCGGTCCAGCCGTTCTCAAGTTTTAGCGAGACTAACAAACAACAATTGATTTTTATATATATAAGATAACGAAAGATAACGTTAAGATTTCGGTGGATAGTTACTAACTTACTTATAATGATTTCGCCTGCGTGATATAAGCTTTCCCTGTTATTTCATCACGCAGGCAAACCAAAGAGGCAAAACGGGTCGATTTGTAAGTAAAGTAGGTAAGGGTAAACATTATTAAAACAAAACATTAATTAAATGATACAAATAAGGTTTTATTAACACACACGCAGCGAGTCGTATAATCGCAAATGTGTTCCTGTCTATACTTAAATTTGAAGTTCATTGAAACAAGAAATCCTGCCAAGTGCGAGTTGAACTTGCGTTGAGAGGGCATTTTATGTTACACATATGTTTTTTTATTATGTAGATAGTACCTACGTCAGTCAGATCGCAGATGTTCCATTATAATAACTACTAGTTGTTCCCCGCGGCTTCGCCCCGCGTGGGACTTGGTTATATCGCGCCCAAAAGTAGCCTATGTTTGACCTCAGGCTTTAACTACATCCCTACAAAATTTCTTCACAATCGGTCCAGTAGTTTAGCCGTGAAGACGTGACAGACAGACACTTTCGCATTTATAATATTAGTATGGAAGTATGGATATGGATATGGAAGTATGGAAGTATGGAAGTATGGAAGTATGGAAGTATGGAAGTATGGAAGTATGGAAGTATGGAAGTATGGAAGTATGGAAGTATGGAAGTATGGTAGTATGGAAGTATGGAAGTATGGATATGGATATGGAAGTATGGATATGGATATGGATATGGAAGTATAGAAGTATGGAAGTATGGAAGTATGGAAGTATGGAAGTATGGAAGTATGAAAGTATGGAAGTATGGAAGTATGGAAGTATGGAAGTATGGAAGTATGGAAGTATGGAAGTATGGAAGTATGGAAGTATGGAAGTATGGAAGTATGGAAGTATGGAAGTATGGAAGTATGGAAGTATGGAAGTATGGAAGTATGGAAGTATGGAAGTATGGAAGTATGGAAGTATGGAAGTATGGAAGTATGGAAGTATGGAAGTATGGAAGTATGGAAGTATGGAAGTATGGAAGTATGGAAGTATGGAAGTATGGAAGTATGGAAGTATGGAAGTATGGAAGTATGGAAGTATGGAAGTATGGAAGTATTCAAGTATGGAAGTATGGAAGTATGGAAGTATGGAAGTATGGAAGTATGGAAGTATGGAAGTATGGAAGTATGGAAGTATGGAAGTATGGAAGTATGGAAGTATGGAAGTATGGAAGTATGGAAGTATGGAAGTATGGAAGTATGGAAGTATGGAAGTATGGAAGTATGGAAGTATGGAAGTATGGAAGTATGGAAGTATGGAAGTATGGAAGTATGGAAGTATGGAAGTATGGAAGTATGGAAGTATGGAAGTATGGAAGTATGGAAGTATGGAAGTATGGAAGTATGGAAGTATGGAAGTATGGAAGTATGGAAGTATGGAAGTATGGAAGTATGGAAGTATGGAAGTATGGAAGTATGGAAGTATGGAAGTATGGAAGTATGGAAGTATGGAAGTATGGAAGTATGGAAGTATGGAAGTATGGAAGTATGGAAGTATGGAAGTATGGAAGTATGGAAGTATGGAAGTATGGAAGTATGGAAGTATGGAAGTATGGAAGTATGGAAGTATGGATATGGATATGGAAGTATGGATATGGATATGGAAGTATGGATATGGATATGGAAGTATGGAAGTATGGATATGGATATGGAAGTATGGAAGTATGGAAGTATGGATATGGATATGGAAGTATGGATAATACCGTCCAAATCTAGAACCATGATTCAAAGCGAACTCTGGGTCACAGATTATAAATTGGTACCTTGGAACACATGCAGGTGGTTTCACAATGTTGTTTAATTAAAACAAAGACAATTATGTTGTCACGAAATCTTTATAATTTTTAGGGTTAGGTAAGATAACAGATTGAATCCTTATCTACTTACTCATACATATATAACAGATTCTGTGTGTATGTCTAGGTACCTATCTATTAGTCTGTGCCTAACGTTTAAACGTTTTTGATGAAACTTACAATGTAGATAGATACATACATACATATAATCACGTCTTTATCCCATACGGAGTAGACAGAGCCTAGGGTCATAAGACTAGCGTGAAGGTAGTTGAAACATAGGAAATCAATAGATATTGATGGGTTGCTAACTGCTTCGCCTATGTCATTCATGATTTCCCAATACCACGAGTCCCATCCAACGACGCCAGAGGAGTCCATTCGACGTCCTGCGCGGGAAGAGAAGCAGCTGATACATTCTACGTTTTTCTTTTTCTCCCAGACCAGCTTGAAAGTAGATAGTGAATTCAGAGAAGATACGGGAAGCACGCAGCAGTAGGTACCTACTGAACCATCGTCAAAGCGCCAACAATACGTACTTGTCCAATTTCATTATTAACGACAGAATTTATAATTCTTTTATAACTGCATAAATAAATCACGATCCAATTTTATAGCAAAACCAGCTTTCAGCCGCGGCTTCACCCGCCTGATATTCCCTCGGGAACACTACTTTTTCCCGGGATGACAGGTACCCTATGTCCTTCTCAATACTCCTAGTTATGTGTATGCGAAATTTCAGGCAGATTGGTTCAGTAGATAGGGCGTGAAGAGGTAACAAAGAAGCAAACAAACAAAAACAAAAAAATATACAAACTCACTTTCGCATTTATAATATTCGTTGGATATATATCTTGCGATCGTGTCTAGTGCTATTACCTAGACGTTGCTTTCAATCTTAGTGGCCCCGGCCTTTAAATAAAAAAAAAAACACCGTCGAACTCTTACTCGGGTCAACTGTTACTGTATCGCTATCAGACTGTGACGGACAGTGGTCAGAAAAGCAGTATTATATTACAAGCAAGATTTGACATCAAGCGATTGTATTTAATTAATAATTATACCGTAATTACCGTATTAAGGTAAAGGTAAATAATTAATTGAATCGGTGCTGTCAATGGTGCATCTTTTTAATTAATTGGATTTCGATAATGTGAGTAATTTAATTTGTTATGTTTGTTTTTCTGGTGTTTTTAAAATATGCGAAATGAAAGGGGTGATATAAGTTTAATGTTTGCCTGACGTTAGTATATACAGGTGATTTTTTTAGCAGTGTGTTCAGCAAGTCAAACTTGATTACTTTCTAAAGAAATTTAAATAAAACCGACCTTTTTTTTGATCTGCAAAAGACTAGAGTTGGGAAAGTTTTTCATTATTTCCACTTAATTAAAAAAAAAAAATGTTTAATTTCACGTATTAACTAGTTAAAATTTACAAGTCACCTATAAATCGTTTATATCTGTATGATATTAATGTATTTTAAGGTAAAAATTAGGAAAGCGGATCGTGGCTGAGAATGCAACCGGGAAAACGCTAGGATGAAGAAGAAGTTTTATGTATTTTTTTGACCTAGGTATTTCATATAATATTAAAAACTTATTAACTTTAAATACAATATATTATTGCATTTCAAAGTTCTCAATGTTGCTAATGTATTGCGTATGGCATTTGTCTGCGTGGATCTAAACCTCTATCTGAAACATCTAGGTTCTTAGCAAGCTGCTAGCCGACTATAAATCTATTTATTTTTAATTTGATTTTAATTTTTATCAAATATCTTAACTATTTTCAGCCTAATCGATTGCCTTTGATTTTTCGGTCGAGAAATTGCATTCCGCCTTGGCTCGCAAGGTCGCAAGCGCAGATCACAACGTAGTTCAATAACAGAAGTATAAAACAGCTGTTGAGGAATGGTAGTGTGACAGAGTTACCGAGATGCTGAAAATACTGGTTGTGAGTCTTGTGGTGGTGGCTGCTAAGGTCCAAAATGATCCGGCGGGTCAGCAGATCATCATGTTCAAAGAAAAGACTGAGGTAAGATGATCATCATTAGGACTTATTTTACACTTGTATTTTTTTAGATTAGAATACAAGTGTTGTATTTTATTTAAGTATAACATTGGTTCTCTTTACATCAGTGTCCCTGTGCCCCTAGTATGAGTTTTTCTTAACGCAGACGCTAGCGACTGCGTTAGCGATTTAGTATGGCAAACGTGTACAGCGCCTCTGGCGGATAGTAAGGCAACTAAGAAATTCCATACAAAATCCTAACTCAGTCGCTAGCGTCTGCGTTAAGAAAAACTCATACTAGGGGCACTGGTATGAGTTGTCCTTAACGCAGTCGCTAGCGTCTGCGTTAAAAAATAACGATTTTGTTTGACAAACCTGTACAGCGCCTCTGGCGAATAGTAAGGCAACTAAGTAAACTAACTATAATTCCATACAAAATCCTAAGAAAAACTTAAGTATACTATGGTTACAGGAGGGCTTACCTTTATCTGTTTTTTTTTTTTTGAATAGTTTATACGGCCATGGAATCTAGTCCTTTAAGGCCTTTCTTGAATTTATTAATCTTCTTCAGTCCTACTTAAGTCAGTCGAGTCAATTTAAGTCAATAGTCAAGTCCAGTCAAGTAAGTAAGTCTAGTCTTAGTCAGATGGCAAAGTGAAGCGGTGGAAATAATCACTTAGCTATATCATGGAGATTTTGGTGACAAAGATAAAAAGTCACGTAATCGACACTGTATCACTTGCCAACACTCACGCTTGTTCACGAACACTTTGCGAATAATAATCCACCAATATTATGCACAAACACTCGAAAAAACCTAAGTTTTGGAAATTAAATACAGCGCGGACATAGCGACAGTTTACTTTCCCTCCAAAAACTCTACCTTTATCTGTTTGAAAAAGGAATGTATGGTTTAAAAAAAATATACGGTCGAATTGAGAAACATCCTCTTTTTTTGAAGTCAGTTAAAACGACTACGACTTCTTTCGAAGGGAAGGAGGTATGTGAGGATCGTAGCCATTGGATATCTCTAGTCCCTGCCTACCCCTGCGGGAGACAGGCGTGATAATATGTCTGTAAAATTGCTGATTTTGTAGATAATTATACCTATAATAATAGTGAAGAATTCATAAGAAACAAGAAACATAGAAACCTCCCTGATAAAAAGACCAGTGCCCCTAGTATGAGTTTTTCTTAACGCAGACGCTAGCGACTGCGTTAGCGATTTTGTACGGCAGACCTGTAAAGCGCCTAGGGCGGATAGTAAGGCAACTAAGAAATTCCATACAAAATTCTAACGCAGTCGCTAGCGTCTGCAGTAGGATCTATTATAATAGGCACTATTATAATAGTGAAGAAGTCATAAGAAACAAATAACATACAAACTTCCCTGATAAAAAGACCAGTTTAAAGATGTAGAGATTTATTTTTAATGTAGAGTTTAACCTGTTTCTTTCCATTAAATTTAGGTATAGAGATTTTATCAGTTTCTTTTCGTGGTATGGGTTTTTTATTTTCCTTAGTTGCCTTCTAGGCAACTAAGGAAAATATAATCCTGTTACTTTTTATGACTATCGATTAATTCCAAACAACATTAGTTACCTATTTCTAATAATTGTTAACGTCAGAAAGGACCGGTTTTAAAAATAATGCTCTTGCTCTTATTTCATATTTTGAGTAATAATGAATCATAGAGGGAAAACCATAGATAAAAACAGAGCGCGATTTAGTTCTATGGTGAAAACGAAATATGTCAATGTTTAGTGGCGGCTAACTATCTAAGGTAGAGGTAGATAACCTTATCAAGGGTATTGAAACCTTTTTTCTATTAGTTTTTGCGTTTTTGCATAAATAGTTATTTGCTGAGCGGCACAGATATCAAGAAATGCTGAAAGTAGATCATGGTTGTAATATGATTTACTAGCTTTCGCCCGCGGCTTCGCCCGCGTGAATTTCCCTCGGGAACAGTGCTTTTTCCCGGGATGAAAGGTACCCTATGTCCTTCTCAATACTCCTAGCTATGTGTATGCGAAATTTCAGGAAGTGGTAACAAACAAAGATAAAAACAAACAAAAATACAAACTCACTTTCGCATTTATTATTAGTTGGGATTATACATGAAGTACCTACATAAGACATCTTCAACAAAAGAAAATGACTGCTTGTTGGTCTGAAAGGGATCGCCGCATTTTATTTGTAAATAAAATTTTGTAAAATTTATTGTCAAATAAGGTGTTGACTTTTAGATAGTAAAAAGTGGTTCGATAGTCGTTCATTGCACTCAATAACAAAGTCGCGAATGAAAATACATTCTGTCTTTTTATGACTAAGTATTTATTTGAACAAATGTTATTGCAACAGTAGTACGTACTTACTTACTTACATTTTTGCAAATAAATAAATACTTACTTAAGTATGTGTTTACGTACCACGGAACAGATAAATTATCCGAATATAAATGTTTTGACGCGGATTTAGTTCCAGGATCAATGTGGCAGCGTACTCGCTCTTCTTTTAAAGTATAATAAAGTAAATAAACTTTAAGAAATATTTATACTACGTAGGTAGTAGTATTTATACACTTGCTACGTAGAAATATTTAGCCCATAATAAAACTTATCAAAATTATTATATTGATCAAAAGTAGCAATGGCTAAGGTCAATAATTTTGTTCCGAACAATTACAGTATCTGATATAAGACGAAGTCAGGGTTAGTTCGAGAGATCTAGGTCTAGACCGGGGAATGTTCGGTGACCGTAACGAATGGGTTATCATAAGTAGGCATCTTTAGCTAATTTAGATCTAACAATTCTAATATATATTCAAGATCATTATAGATCACGATAAATGATAGGTATTTAAATAAGTATATTTTCAGACAATTATTGTTTAGCTGTTAGGCAGATCAAAATTAAAACACCAAGGCATACGTGGTCTATTGATTTTGGTAGCCAGTTTGTCTTATATTATTTAAGCATACTTACAAAAACAAACGGAAAATGTGTGTATTAAATATAATTTTCAATGAATTCTAGAATATTGTGAAAAATCCCATACGAAAGTAACTTCATGTTTGGGCTCGCTACATTGATCTTTATCATTACTAGTACCTACCACAATAAAGTACCTACATTTTACTTGGGATTTTTATCTTCATTTTGCATTCTTGCGTTTTCAGGGTCCCATTGGAATAATGACAACCAGCGCCGGGGCTCCCATCGACATCATCGATGCCACGGTGACACTCAACTCGCCGCTGATATTCAATGAATATTTCATGGACTCTTTAACTCATCTTGTCCGAGAGAGAATCCCCGAACGTCTGGTCCATGCCAAAGCTGGTGGAGCCTTTGGTTACTTCGAAGTAACACATGATATAACAAGCATTTGTAAAGCTAAACTATTCAGCCAAGTTGGTAAACGTACTCCCGTAGCTGCTAGATTTTCTCCAGTAGTCGTCGAAAAAGGAGGAATTGATACTTCCCGTGACGCCAGAGGATTTGCTGTAAAATTCTACACTGAAGACGGGAACTTCGATATTGTAGGATTTAATACTCCTATGTATGTTTACAAAGACCCTCTATTATTTACTACCTTCGTAAGAGCACAGAAAAGAAACCCAGCTACCAATTTAATTGACGGCAATATGCTTTGGGATTTCTTGACCTTACGACCTGAGAGTCTTCACATGTTCATGATAGTGTTTGGAGATCGTGGCATTCCAGATGGTTATCGTCATATGCCTGGATTTGGAATACATACCTACGAAGTGGTCAATGAATATGGAGAGAAACATTTCGTTAGATTCCATTTCATACCAGAGGCAGGAATAAAGAATTTACGATCAGAACAAGCTAGAAAAATAGCTGGGGTTGATCCTGACTATGCAACAAGAGATTTGTACAACGCCATTGGTAATGGAAACTTTCCTAGTTGGAAAGTCAGCATCCAAGTTCTTACTTTAGAAGAAGTGGAAAGTGCTGGTTTTGATGTTTTTGATGTAACTAAAGTACTTCCACTTAACAAATACCCGCTCAGACCTCTAGGAAGATTTGTACTGAACAAGAATCCAATAAATTACTTCGCTGAGATAGAACAGTTGGCATTCAGTCCGGCTAATCTTGTTCCCGGCATTCTTGGAGGACCTGACAAAGTATTTGAAGCGCGTCGTCTAGCATACAGAGATGCACAGTATTACCGTCTCGGATCCAACTTTAACAAAATACCTGTTAATTGCCCTATTCAAGGCAAGCCGTTAGTTTATAATCGTGATGGTGTGCCACCTGTAAAGGATAATGAAAGGGACACTCCTAATTTTTATCCTAACACTTTCAATGGTCCTGTGCCTTATAAGGATAAATACAGAGCATCGTTGATTCAGATTTATCAAGATGAGCCAAACAACTTCGATCAAGCTAGAGATATGTATGAGAATGAGATGACTACCGACGAGCGCACTCGGTTGGTTGAGAATATCCTGTATAGCTTGGGAGGTGCTGCTTCGTTCCTACAAGATAGAGCTGTCAAGCTGTTTACTATTATTCATCCTAATTTAGGCCACAGAATATCAGAAGGTTTAGCAGTAAACAGAACTAAATTTGACTGGGACGATTAGTTTCAAAAATCAATAATTCCTTAAAGATTTAATGTGATTATTAATAATATAATGTAAGTTATCATTGTAATTAGTACATAATTATCGTTAATAAACTGTATCTAGATAGCACCATCATTAGTTTTTATAATATTTTTTATTAGATTTTAAGCAAAATACCACTAAATATCTGTGATGTTATGTATATTTTAATAAAATGTTGAGTTAAATTTAATTTATTTATTAACTCCATATGGCGCTCCAAGGTACAATGTGAGAATTAAATACCTACTTATATATCTATAACGTACTTAGATATGTAGTACAATGAGCCGTCGTAGAAGAATAATCTAAAAAGTCCTCTTCCTTCCTAAAAAACCCAGTGCCAAATTGTTACATGCCGTCCAAAGTCGAAAAATTGAAGTATCACAATGACGGAGATGCAGCGGTGGATGCAAGGAGTGACGCGAAAAGACCGCTTGAGTTTCTTAAAAGAAATCCTTGTGACATAGCAAACAAGGCGTATCCACCAGAAAATGTTAGAATAGGTGACCAAGTGACATTTTTACGTTGCAATAGAGGGTTTTCGTGCAATTAGTCTCACAACTGGGAATGCAAAGACTAATCCAGCTAGAAGAGAAAAAGCAGGAAAGCTCTGCTCACCGTAGGAATCAGGCTAGCTAAGAATATAACTGGAAAAACGCCAGGATGAGCCGCCAAATAATGGTAATAAATTTTCTCTAGGTATTTACTTCATGCAATTAAGCACTTAAAAATGTAAAGCGCCTGTATAATATTAGTTCGCAAGGTTTTTTCTTGATCCATTGTTGTATATCAGACATCTTGCAGTAACTTTTTAAGAAACTTTTATAACTATGCTCGATAAATGTCATTTTAATATGATGATTAGATCGTCTACAAATGTATGAGTACACTTACGAAAAGATTGACCACAGATTATAAACAAAATTATTTTCTAACAAATGATATGGTTATAATAAATACCGGCGGCCCACCGGTGACCGACAAATAATTGAAACACTATTGTATCTTCGATTGCAACGTTCAAAGTGTTAAATAAGCTTAGATATGAACTCATAGGCACACATTACATGCTCATGCGCGCATGATGGTTTTCCATCAAACACAGGGGTGGTACTCGAAAGGTGAATTGAATCGACTGATTTCCAAACAAATCAATTTATTTTTTTCAATTTATATTAAGAATTTTGCGATGGTTTGTTTGGAAATCAGTTGATTTAATTGTTCCATCGTAAATCATCGCAAAATTCTTAATTTAAACTAAAAAAATTAGGATTTTTTTATTTGGAAATCAGTCGATTCAATTCACCTTTCGAGTACCATCCCTTTGTTTGATGGAAAACCATCATGCGTGCATGAACATGTAATGTGTGCCATAAATAACAGTTGGCAACGTTAAAAACACGGATTGATCTTTACACATAAAGATAATCGTTGACTATCCACATAATACAAGTTTTAAAAAAATACTTCGGTGTCAGCCCACTCTGTGTGATTTGTCAAAATATAAGTAGGTATATAAAATTAAACAGTAAGAAATTAAATAAAATCTTTTTGTATTTTTATTATAAAATAAGAACTTTATTGCTTATAGTGGTTTTCTTCGACTGTGTCAAAAGTCAATGAAATATGTACATATAACAATATCCTATTTTACGATTACGAAGTTTCATTGAATTGTGAATTGAAAACTAACCGAAGAATGTTGGTGCGAACGAAATACATTACAGGTTTAGAGCATTTAACCAACAGGAGTGGCCATTGTCAGCAGACCCCTCTGCCAAAAGTATTTGACCACCCCGGTCATACTGCTTGTACTTGTGTGCCTAGTGTTATTTTTGCTTAGGTATACTTGATAATTTTATCAAGTGTGCATAGCGACGACGTTATCGAATAATGCATTATTTATTGTGTGTGTTTCCTCGCCCTGCGCGCAGAATGTGTGTGACTTTTTACGATGAAATAAGTGCGTGTCCTCTCCGGTTGGTTTAATGCTCTAAGAATACAGGTTACCGAGTAAATTGCTCATTGTGTTTTTGAGTTGTTTTGACGTGTTGGTAATAGAAAACTGTGCTATGGAATGCAAACTTAGCCATTTCGAAGGCTTGGAAATATTTTACATTTAGTTTGAAGAAGTATTTTTGATTTTGTTAGGTTTTTAGCATTTAACAATTTATAAACTCTCGAACTATTTAAGAGATTGGTTTCATTTGAGGACGGTCTTTCGTGCAGCAGCTTCGAAAGTTAATAGAATAGCCATGATGGTTGCCAATCTTCGTTAAGAAGCGGCACTATAAGAAGAAGACACTATGGAACAAAGAAACCTATTTTTTAATGGGAGTCATTATCTTAAGAGTCAATAACTTAAGAATACATTCAAAATTTAATTCAGTATGCTGTTTTTTTACATACGCAACATTTTTTTTAATTATATTTACCTAAGTAGAAATAGGACAAGGCTTGTACAACATGAACTAAATTATTACTTACTATTAAACATTGGTAATGTAGTAATCCATACTAATATTATAAATGCGAAAGTCTATCTGTCTGTCTGTCTGTCACCTCTTCACGGCTAAACTGTTGGACCGATTGTGATGAAATTTGGTAGGGATGTAGTTAACGACCTGAGGTCAAACATAGGCCATACTTTTGGGCGCGATATAACCGAGTCCCACGCGGGGCGAAGCCGCGGGGAACAGCTAGTAATAAATAAAGTAAAGTAGTAACAATTAGTAAGTATCACTTAATATGACTAGTGGTAGATTCCATCAACAATAGCATAATTATGGAAGGTTGATCAGCCAGTAATAAAAACAATGCCGAAATTTATTTAATTTTTGTTCAAAATCTTATAAAGGGGAAAATAACATCGCATTTTTTGAAAACCCTTAATGATGTTTTTATGTAAATTTTAATCTTGTACCTAAATACTTATATGAGTTTAGTTAATAAAAAAGAAATAAAAAATTACGTTTTTATTAATTTTTTATTTTATCGAATTCTCGATCAACCATAGAAAAGACTTCAACGAGTTAGAACTTCAAAATGTTAAGTTTGACTGCAAAGCCATTTATTTTTTAAAAAATAAAATCACTGGGATTTTATCATAACCTAATATTAATTCGGTATATATAGTATACTAGCTGTTCCCCGCGGCTCCGCCCCGCGTGGGACTCGGTTATATCGCGCCAAAAAGTAGCCTATGTTTGACCTCAGGTCATTAACAACATCCTTACCAAATTTCATCACAATCGGTCTAGCAGTTTAGCCGTGAAGAGGTGACAGACAGACAGACTTTCGCATTTATAATATTAGTATGGATATAGTATAGTATATATATAGTCATAAAAAATCTTTTGCATGTTATGAAGTTAACCTTCGCTGATTTTTTTTTTTTTAATAGTTTTTACGGCCATGGAATCTAGTCCTTTAAGGCCTTTCTTGAATTTATTAATCTTCTTCAGTCCTACTTAAGTCAGTCGAGTCAAAAATTCAAGTCAATAGTCAAGTCCAGTCAAGTAAGTAAGTCTAGTCTGAGTCAGATGGCTAAGTGAAGCGGTGGAAAAATTTCACTTAGCTATATCATGGAGATTTTGATGACAAAGATAAAAAGTCACGTAATCGACACTGTATCACTTCCCAACACTCACGCTTGTTCACGAACACTTTGCGAATAATAATCTACCAATATTATGCACAAACACTCGAAAAAACCTAAGTTTTGGAAATTAAATACAGCGCGGACATAGCGACAGTTTACTTTCCCTCCAAAAACTCTAACCTTCGCTGAGAATACTGAGAAAAAGCAATAAAAACTTTTTTTTAAACACTTTTTACGGCCATGGAAACTAGTCCTTTAAGGCCTTTCTTCAATTTATTAATCTTCTTCAGTCCTACTTTAGTCAAGTCAAGTCAAAAAGTCAAGTCAGTAGTCTAATCTAAACAAGTGAGTAATTCTAGTCAGTCAGATGGCTAAGTGAAGCGGTGGAAAAATTTCACTTAGCTATAACTTGGAGATTTTGGTGACAAAGATAAAAGTTACGTTATCGACACTGTATCACTTACTAACACTCACGCGTGTTCACGAACACTTTGCGAATAATAATCCACCAATATTAACACAAATAGTCGAAGAAACCTAAGTTTTGGAAATTAAATACAGCGCCGACATAGCGACAGTTTACTTTCCCTCCAAAAAACCGGAATAAAAACTTTAGATTCCTTTTTGTCCGTTATTTACTTTTTGAGAAAACCACAGAACATACATTCACACATTCTTAAGCTAGATTCCACACAAATTATTAAAACATGAAAACATCAAAATCGGCTAATTCAAAATGATGTTTGAGACTATATTCCGGTGATAAATGACTTCATAAATTTTAACGCTTAGTTAACTTCTGTGTAGACAGCAAGTTGACCAGAAAACGCGGCTAAGCTGTTCTTAACAAATAGTGACAAAACATGTTGGTACATATGAGATCATAAAGTCAGGATTTGCTCAACCCTGACGTCGTAAGCAGGATCTAAGGCTGTGAATTGGAGATGTTTCCTCGCAAACTAACATTTTCAAATAGGGTAACCAAAATTATTTAAATTCCTTTTTTTTTTTTTCATTCTTATGTGATTTTACAATCGCTTATGTTTTTATTGCAATTTTTTGACGCATTTTTTTATTTATTTAACTTCATTATAGAAAAATGTAAATGGCGGATTTAATTTCGTAATTATTCTTCTTCCAGTACCTCTCCATTACTGGAGGTGGTTCGTCAGTATCGCAAGTTCATCTCTATAATACAAATAAAACAGTTCTTCTTCATAGGTGATTCCAGTTCTTAGCCATGATTTCTTACGTCCACTTCTAAAAAAGGAAGTTCTCAATTCGTCGGGATGTTTTATTGTATAAAAATAATCGTTTTAGTAACTTATTACAAAACAGAGTATCCAATGTCTAAACGTCTGATATGCCCCCCACTATGACTTGTAATCTTGTGAAATAAGAGCTAAAATTGTCGTTTTCATCTTTTATGTTATCTCTTAGCTTCTTTTCTTTTATCTTGTCCCATTTTCTTACGTGGGGTCTATTGCCAGCCATTTCCTGCGTCACACACCTGGTATATCTTAGATATATCGTCTGTCCTCTCTCACACAATTCATCTATCTCTCCCATCCATATTATAGCCATAAGCACAGTATACTAAATAGTACTAACATAAGATAAATTAAAAGATGAAACCAAACATTTTTCTGGCTTGGGTCAACCCTAACGCCTAATGCAATGTAATCCAACTTAAGCCTATCCTGTCACCGATCCAAGTAAGTTGTGATACTTGTGATGTGTACTCAAATTGCGACCGATTTATTTGGTATTTTGCTTGTAAATATCCAGCTTAGGCGCAAAATGTAGAGTTATGGCGAGTTTATTTGATCAAGGAGTGCTTATGTAATGTTAGCATCTTACCCCCGTATTTAGAAACGTTTGTTAAGCCCATGTTAGCTAAAATGTGTTGCGTCTCTTTCGTGAAGTGTCAGGTAAGAGAAAAGAGACAATACATATTTTAGTTATATACACATATATATATATATATATATATATATATATATATATATATATATATATATATATATATATATATATATATATATATATATATGTATATATATATATATGTCGCAGAATGAAGTACTAAACGTAAGGTCTTTATCAATCTGAAAGCAACTTAACTATAGTGGTGACACTATGCGGTTGGCAACATCAAATGACATTGTCAAATGTCAATGTCATAGAAGTAGCGGTTGGGAATCGAAATGAACGTTTTTTTTGAATATGGCGTCGGGCGTGTGCACTTGTGAGGTTATCCCTACTTTTGTAACGGTGAAAGTGATTGCAATGGCAGTTGAGAACAGAATTGATCGGGCCGAGTTCGAATGTAGACGCGCGGCAGTGCACTGCAGTAGCTACGAAATAGTATCGTGATTAGTTGATGTTAATTGTTTTAAGTGTTAGCGCGTGCGTGTGACCCGATATGCTTAGATGTGTCCTGAGAGCTAGCTATCCCTTGTTGTCCAATGGGCGAGAAGCCTGGTGTTCAGAAGTCACGTGATAAGGCGCCTAGATGCGCGGGTGTCTGTGTACCCTTGACCCTTGATTTCACCAATTGCTGTTGGTTATCAGTTGTGTTAGCACGGAGGAAATCGAGAAGAGTCTTGGTTGTGAGATTACTATCGTGTGCGTGTGTGGGGCACCGATCTAAGCCGTGATTTGGGTTGCTGTCCCTCTGCCGGGACAATTATGCCCTCGCTTGACCTTTGTAAGATTGTGTAAAGATACCCTGTTAGTTAACTGTCACTCTGCTTTAAAGAGTTGCCCACGAAAGCCATCCTATGACCCTATCTGATGCTCGAAAGCCATCCATCCTGACTTGCACTTGGCCCCCTTATCTCTCTCTCTCCGACATCAGAATTGGGATGGTGAACCCGATAGTTTTTAGTTTTCTGACACGGTTGTTTTTTGATTCATGGCTTTAATCTGGTTATTACCCTACGCGTATAAAACTACCTAATTGAAGGGTAGTGCGGTTAGTAGATGTTTCTGTAAAATAACGGTTTCGTGTTTAGTACAGTGTAAGTACCAATACGTTTGTTTTGTTGCAGTAACCGGGGTAAGTCTTTTGACATTTTTATCTTAACCTGATTTTTTGAAATTTTATGCGTTTATCATCAATTGAGTAATTTTATTTTCAGTGGAAAATTGTTTGATATTTGAAGGTAGTTATGATGTAGATAAAAATAACTGACAATATCATCTTTGATATCAATTTAGCTAACACAGGTTTTTGAAAACGTTGTCGGTTACATTGATATAGTGCGATTATTATGTTTCATTACATTGTGCATTTTTTAGTCAGAAAATAATCGATTGTATTTGAACGATTGCGATGTTGAATTATTAAAAAAAAATTATGATATTTCACTATTGTTATTGAACATTGCCGCATTCATAAAAACACACTGTGGTTACGAGATATTTGGGGTAGTTCGAGAAAAATCTTAAATTACATGGACAAAGTTAATTTTAAATTGTAATTTTCGGTACCTAAAGTTTAGGTAGTGAATTTAAATTGCGAAAACGACGTTGACTGGTAAATTCAGTTGATTCATTAATCTGTTTAAAATGTTTTATTGTCAGTAATGATTTAACGTTCGTTTACGCGTAATAAAAAAAATTGCTTAACGGTTTATTGATTCTACATTTTTGAGGGTTTAGTTACGGCGAAGTTATTTTGAATTAAATTTTTGTAAGCGTGCTTGTAAAGCTTAACTTGTGATTTTTGGTAATACGCTAGAGGCAAAAGAGATCATTGAAGAATCCGATCGTTAAGTTCATAGTGTAATAGTTGAATTTTTAAATTGCGTTGTTTGATATTATTTGTGTTTTGACTATGCTGGAGTCCGAGTCTTAGTCGTACCTCGAGAAAAATCGGTGTCTGCCTTGTGTAGTCCGTGAGTAGGCGATATGCGGTTGACTCTGGTGGAGGTCGGGTTTCTGAGAAAACCGTAGGGTCAGTTGGACCCGGTGATCACAGGCGTGGTACGCGTATTTGTGGTATTATTGAGATTGCGCAATTTTGGATTTTGTGTTGACATTAATTGCCATCAAGATATTGAGTTATTGATTAAGGTGATTCAGTGATCTCTGAGTTCTCATTTTGTAATCGGGATTTATTGATTTAAAGTAACTTAAAATAAAATAATAAGGCGGAAATGGACCGGTTGTTCATAATGTGCGGTTTACTGATTTGATTCGTTGAATAAAATTGATTAGACAATGATGTTTTGTGTGCTTGTTAAACAGAACCCAGTTTATTATTTTGAGAAATTACTGCAATTTTTGGAAGTTATGAAAAGTTTTGCATTGCTTAGTGGTAATCGCCAGTATAAATATGCTCACGATCGATTGAGGAAAATGCCAGATCCTAATTCTCCCTCAGAATTTGATAACAATGTAGTATCTGAGGATGAAACAATTAGTCCTTAAGAGTAGAGGCCGAAAGTATTGTGATTCTTTACAAATGCTGAAAGTACATTTTACGTTGATTTACGTTTATTACTATGTGCCGGTGTGTGTAGTGCTGGTTAAGCGCTGCTCGGTTAAGGGATAGTACTCTGTTATCACCGGTTAAGTGTTAGTGTGTGTGTAGCGCTGGTTAAGGCGCTACGATTTTGCTTTGCTGGTTAAGCATTGCGGTTTAGTGCTGGTTAAGTACTAGACGGTGTGTGACACTGGTTAAGTGCCACGATTTTGCTTTGCTGGTTAAGCATTGCGGTTTAGTGCTGGTTAAGTACTAGACGGTGTGTGACACTGGTTAAGTGCCACGATTTTGCCTTGCTGGTTAAGCATCGCGGTTGGGCTGAGTGCTGGTTAAGTGCTCAGTGATAAGTAGTGCTGGTTAAGTGCTACGGTTTTGCTGTGCTGGTTAAGCATTGCGTTGTACTGCATAGTTTTTACTGATGGTTGGCTGGTGATAACGCTGTTTGAAATTCAAAATAAATTATAGCAGAACAAACTTTTTGTAAAATGTTACTTTTGGCAATATAATATTTTAAGTTGTTGTTTGTAACAGTGATCATTTTACTGGGCTCACTTGATACCGTAATTTTTCCAAATGGGTCAGGAACGACCGAGCGGTTAAATTTTACTGTGTTTAATTTCGTTTAGATTATCGCTTTTTAAAAAACCATCATTTGGTAGAAAGTAAAATTACATTCATGATAATATCGGGAAGATGTTTAAGAGTCAAGTACCTATTGAGTTTGTAAAGTAAGATGACGTAAAAGCGGTAGATTGATTGATTGATTTGGTTATAGATTCGGGGCTAGGAGACTGTACCAATATATCGTAGACGTAGCCTGGTAGAAATTGGTGTTATCTCCTTGAAATGAGATGACCCTGGGTAAGCGGTAGGTGGTAGTACGTAGATCGTAGAGTCGCGGTCTGACTCGGGATTCCCATGGGGAAGTCCGCAAAATAAAAGGTTTTGGTGCTCCATACCTTTTGAGCTATTGTGTTGTGATAGCTATTGGCCACAAATGCGATAACAGATGTGAGACTGAAATACATTCTAAATCGGTCAAAATTATTTTGTTTTGAAAAAGTGTAATGTGATAGTGTAACTCAGTGGTACTGGGACTCGGTAGTCTATTTGGTTATGATGTAGAGGAAAGTGTAAGCCCATTGAACACTATTCAATCAAGTAACTAAGTTGTTATTTGTTTTCTCTGGAGGGCAACGTGGTTATCGTCACTTGGTGAGGGTGGCAAGGTTATCGTCACTGCGAAAGTGGCATGATCTGATACCGCTCGATTTAGGTAGTAGTGACGCCTTGAGAGATCGTCACTGGAGGTGGCATGAGTCCTATTGCTCGAATTAGGCGATAGAGACGACCGTAATCGGTAGAGTCGATATGAGCGATTTAGTAGAGCAAGTAGAGTCTTACTTCAAAGTATGTGGTTGAGTGAATAATGGCCATTGGTCAGTTTATAATTAGAAGTAGTTTGTGATTATCCCTAGTAATGATGTAAGCTAAATTATTTGAAAATAAACTTTGAATTACTATGAGAGTTCGTTTGAAGCCCTGTTCCGACTTGTCTAATCAGGATAGGCCGAGTCGAGACAGTCTGATGCAGCAGAATTTAATTCTTGTCAGATTACTACGTCATCAAATGTCACACAGGGACGTGTGACTTGTCAGAGATGGCCGTGTCGCAGAATGAAGTACTAAACGTAAGGTCTTTATCAATCTGAAAGCAACTTAACTATAGTGGTGACACTATGCGGTTGGCAACATCAAATGACATTGTCAAATGTCAATGTCATAGAAGTAGCGGTTGGGAATCGAAATGAACGTTTTTTTTGAATATGGCGTCGGGCGTGTGCACTTGTGAGGTTATCCCTACTTTTGTAACGGTGAAAGTGATTGCAATGGCAGTTGAGAACAGAATTGATCGGGCCGAGTTCGAATGTAGACGCGCGGCAGTGCACTGCAGTAGCTACGAAATAGTATCGTGATTAGTTGATGTTAATTGTTTTAAGTGTTAGCGCGTGCGTGTGACCCGATATGCTTAGATGTGTCCTGAGAGCTAGCTATCCCTTGTTGTCCAATGGGCGAGAAGCCTGGTGTTCAGAAGTCACGTGATAAGGCGCCTAGATGCGCGGGTGTCTGTGTACCCTTGACCCTTGATTTCACCAATTGCTGTTGGTTATCAGTTGTGTTAGCACGGAGGAAATCGAGAAGAGTCTTGGTTGTGAGATTACTATCGTGTGCGTGTGTGGGGCACCGATCTAAGCCGTGATTTGGGTTGCTGTCCCTCTGCCGGGACAATTATGCCCTCGCTTGACCTTTGTAAGATTGTGTAAAGATACCCTGTTAGTTAACTGTCACTCTGCTTTAAAGAGTTGCCCACGAAAGCCATCCTATGACCCTATCTGATGCTCGAAAGCCATCCATCCTGACTTGCACTTGGCCCCCTTATCTCTCTCTCTCCGACATATATATATGTATCCCTACATTATTTCTAAAATTATTAACGCCAAAACAATTTTGCAGAACTAGCAGATTTAGAAGAAAAAGAACATGGAAATCTACATTCCATTAGTCTTATGGAATAGAAGACTAAATTTTACCGCCATAGATAAAAAAAAATTGCAAGGAACCGCGCACGATTTTGAAATTATTTGTTTACCGCAATATAATGGAATGTATCGAGAGTAAATCCTCTGATACAGTTTTACAAAAACGTCAAAATCTATGTTACCTAACGTTCCACCGTTCCACTAAAAAAGTAGCATTTTCATACATGTAGAATCGATACTAGACAACATGTCATAAAAAAACGAACTTATTAAATGTCTTATTAAAATACTAGCGAAAAATCTTCCTCTTGAATCACCCAATCTATTAAAAAAACCGCATCAAAATCCGTTGCGTAGTTTTAAAGATTTAAGCATACATAGGGACATAGGGACAGAGAAAGCGACTTTGTTTTATACTATATAGTGGTGAAGACATCGCGTTCAAGCATACCTACTTTCGAAGCCTTAGATAATCATGATCAATAACTGTTTTTATCTCTTACGATAACAAAACTTCAGCATAGTGCTATATATCTTTTGTGACTTTAGACAAAAGTTGTTATTCATGCATTAATTATTCTAAATTCAAACGGCGGCGTAGAAATGAATACGTGATCCAAGCCAAGCCTGCGCATGCGACCATTCTGCGTCAATCAGAGCGGCTCCGATACTTGATATTGATAGATCAGATGCCACTTTCACGTACCAGTTACAATTAACTGGTAGTTATTTCAACTGATTAAAAAATAAAAGATTTTTTTTAAAATCCTAATACAACATTCGTCATTAGTTTTCTATTCCTCACCATCTCATACTAGTTTACTTTTTGGAAGGTTTCCAGGGCTCAGTGTCCGCTAGCTGTTTCCACTCGGCTTTTCTTCGATCTGAAGATGGGATCTTGGCCTCCGAAATGGTGCCAGATATACGAATCTCTTTGATTATACACACATGTTGATTTGACGACCTCCTTGGCGTAATGGTTAACATGTCTGTCCGCTACTTGGGTGGTCCTGAGTTCGATCCCTGGTCAGGTCAACATGAAAAATTATATTTTTCTGATTGGCCTGGTATATAACACAAGTCTCTAACTTACATTGGGGCTAGCTCAATCTGTGGGATTATAATAGATCGAATATATTTATTTATTTATTATTTAGAGAAATCTAATCGAATTTTCTGTTAAATAAACAATTAATTCTTTGTAACATCGTATTGGTATAAACTGTAAAGGTGTTATGATGGTTCTTAATAAATAAATTTATTGATAGATATTCGATTCGTATCTCTTTTGCGCCATTACTCATCAGCTTACAGTGCCTATCACACGCAGTTTAGCCTGCATTGCAGCGCTCCAGCTATATCAGCTTATTAATTATTATGTCCGTATGAATTGAGGGGCCATTTTTCGTATTTAACGAAATCACTATATTTATATAGTAGTACACTTAAAAATATTAGGTGTAGGTGTGTAGTGTAGGTGATCTTTGATTTTGTAGTATAATAATTGAAAAGTTACACGAAAATAAAGGTGGCGCCACCGTCTAAATGTTCCCCAATCATGACATTTTAATTGAGGAGCCAATTTAACATCAATATAACATTGGATACATTTAACTACAAATTTCAGAATTTTTCTTATAATAATATTTTCATTCCTACTAAATAGGGTGGTAAGTTTTTAAAATCTGATGTGGCTCCTCAATTCATAAGGACATTAATTATTGGCTTTTTAATTAGTTCATCAAAGCTAATAAACAACAAGTTCATAACATTATCATAACTTGATCAAAATACAGTTTCACATCTCAATTTCTCACGTGTATCGGAAGTATTGACAGTTCGTTAGCAATCACGTTTATTAATAATTATAATGTTCACAGCCATTTCTCTTATTAAAGTAATTATTGAGAGTAATAGGAGCTCGTGGGAAATAAGGTGATTGTGGTAGGTCGGGGACTATGTGAGTACGTTATGCTTACGAGAATATTTCCTGTTGGTTTGTGTTGTAAGAATTTGTTATGTAATTATTAATAACTGAGATAATTGCGTGTGAACTGGAGAAGCCAATATATGTATAACAAATTATTGTGTTAATATTTTATTTGTACATCATTCTATTTCTTCTTCTTCTTTGTCCACCCCTTTTCCCATTTCATCTGGGGTCTGGGTCTCCTCACACAATTCTATTTATAACATTGATTTTAGTAGTACTAATAATAACATCACAAGTAAAGGACAGGTTTCAGGTACCTACGTTCCTAGAAAGCTAGCAGCATTATCCTGCACCTCTATAGCAGTCCCACTTTTTATTCGATGACCTATCATCATATTCTTAGAGTTCTTACGTGGTTTTCAGGAAGCATCCTGACATCCGACACAACAGTTCTCCATTCCTCCCTACATTGCGCCAACTCTTGCCAGTCAGCTCTTTGGAGGGCTTTCGTATAACGTTTTTTATAAAAAATATTAAAAAGAAATTAACACTGATGTTTATTACTAGAAATTACAGATAAAAATCAGAGGATATGAGAAGTTCAAGCACAAAGTCGGTATCAAGCTACAAGAAGTACTCAACTTGTAAATGTCATTAAAAAGAGACCGTCATCTGCCAGTCGAGCTATTTTATATGATGTTCGGGGCGGTTGCGGCAGATGACGTAGCAGCGTCACATCCTGTCTCTACCAGGACCGGTAGAACATTATTGGTAGGACCACTAGTCAAAAATCTTCCAGCGAAACCTGGGACGACCCACCGGCCGTTTTCTAGTCTGTTTTTCCATGCACGCTCTCTTCACTGCCTTCCTTACCAAGTGACTCAGTCAACGAAGTCTTGCTGCTTTGATCGACGCTAGCGATATAATAAATGGTACAAATTTTAAGTTGTATAACAGAACCAACTCGTTAATTAGGAAGTGCACACTATCGGTTTTTGCGAAATCAAGTCGCGAAGGTGAGAATCAGACGACCGGAATAATTGGCAGGTGACACAATTTGCTTTCCACTTGGCACTAATGAGTTGTTCCCGGTCAGTAGTTATTAATTACGATTTTTTATGTAGATACATTAATCTTGGTATATAATAGGAATTAAACTTAAACGATGACTATGATAATGTTTAGTTTTAAATGATCCAGGAATCGGAGACATCGGAGGCGAGATGTATTGGCCATTTTTAATCTATATAATATTAGTATAGAGATGTTCGTCCCAGTCTCGCACGGCGGCAAAGGAGGATTCTCAATTCGGCCTAAATTTAACGAATCCAACAAAAATAGGAATTATTCATTTTGGTGCAATATTTCGAATTATTTGCGATTAATTTTCATTTTCTTTGATATAGATAGACACATTTCATTTTATAGGTTCATGATAGCGGCTACAAAGGGAGCACATTGAACTCAGGTAGTATGCTAATCACTCCGAAATATTATATCGAATTACAAATTACCTATTACTAAAATCTTTGTCGGTGCTAAATTTAGGCCTGATATTAATATGTACACTTACTGTTATGTAATTCGATACGAAGTCTCAAATTTTAGAAAATGATACTTATTTATGTCAAAAGTAGGTACTCTAGCAATTGAAAATATGGGTATGAAACATATTTTTTATAACCACGAAAATTGGTGAACCAATCAGGTGTATCAAAACCTTGAACACAAAGTTTTAAAGAAATATCTGGACCTTATAATATATGAAGATATTAATATCCCTATAACAGTATCAGTGTCACATAATAATTGATATTTTTAAATAACAATAGAGCGAGTACCGTCTGACCTTCGTTACTCTTTTTGCAGCGAAACCAGGGTGTCGATTCTGCTAATGTTAAATCACAATCGTGTCAAAATAGTGTTTCAATGGTAGTGCTTTTTTACACACTATTTACAAGAGTTATGACAGTATGATGTGATGTGAATGTAGTGTGTGGTGTGATCATCAAAAGTGATATATAAAAAATATACATTTCTTGTAACTAGTGTGTAAAAAAGCACTACCATTGAAACACTATTTTGACACGATTGTGATTTAACGTTAGCAGAATCGGCCCCCAGGAATATGATTCGGGTGTATTAATAGCCAAGTCTATCAGGCTACCTATCTGACACAGCCATACAACTGCCATCTAGCTATATTAGACGGAAAAGGGCGTGGATTTTTTATTTATAGTCGACATTGTCTATGTGACACTCCTAGTATTTCAGTAGTTCATAGGTTACCGTAATAACCACTATTTATCAGACGATGGCTGATTGTCTTCTAAAAAGTAAAATTATATTTTTACAATTTCTTTGATCCAGTTTAAATACATTAACTTTCTTTATAGTAACTTAACGCTTAATTATAAAAATTATCGAGGTCGTCATGATCCAATACACTTTAGGATATTATGCAGTAAATTAATCATAACCTGGTTATGAATACAAGTGTCTTAAATATCAAAAACAAGCCGCCATATATCAAATAACACTTTCCCAGCCCAATAAAAACATTTTAAAGAAAATACTATTGTTACATAAAAACGTTTCTGAACTTTTGTAATATAAATATGAGATTAATAATAATTGATCTTTGTTAATGAATCCACGCTATTATGACTTTAATTACGTTTAGATAAAGTTTAATTTTGTAAAGTATTTCTAGAGGAAGTTAAACATTGTTTTTTATGTATGTTGGGTTAGTTGTTAAGAGTAACATATGAAGAAGAGTGCGTATTTCTTTTTTATTTTTCCAATAAAAGAACATTGGCAATCTTGCAAGCATACTGACAGCGAAAGATGGGCGTGCAGTCGACGTAGGCTATTTTCGTTCGTGATCACAGAATTTAAAAAATATTTCACTCAGAAAAAATGGGCGGGGAATTTGATTCATTTATTGCCACTGTTATTGGTCGATAATATAAGGTGGCTTTGTTGTAAACTACGTAAGTAATACATTTATAATAAGGTGTGGTGTGGTTTACATGGGTTTACATGTATTAATTGAAGATAAGAAGAGAGAATACGCTGCCTCACTGATCCCGGAACTAAATCCGCGTCAAAACATTTCTATTCGGATAATTTCTCTGTTCTGTGTTCGTGATACTTTTAGGGTGTCACTAGTGCGCTTCTAACTCGTCGCCTGGGGTGACTTCAACTACCTGTATAAGTTTTTTTTTTTAACTTTTATGCACAAAATACAGTTGTATAGCGCAACAGGTGAACTTTTCGCTAAAAGGCAATCGCAACTTCAAACACCCACTGACCAGATGGTCAGATGAACTGAATAAGGTTGCAGGCAAGCGTTGAATGCCGCTACTGCCAACCAGTGTCCATCAGTGGACTGCCTGCATGTCGCAGGCTGCAACTGACATGATTTGTACTAAAAGCAGAACATTCATATAAACATATATTACAGTCAACATTTATACAATTATATTATAACTTTAAAAATGTTCACATGGTTCTAATATGCGCGCGCTCTATAACATGCAATTGCTACTCTAGGTATGTGTTATCACTATCGATCTGCATTATCCATTATATGTTGATCTTATTAAGTGTTTCGAGTGTTGCTCATTTGATTGAGATGTTAGGAAATATTTATACTTATGTATTTATATCCGGCCTAGTATAACACTCTTAAAATTATTTAATAAGTACTTAAATAAGTACTTAAATAAGTGAGTACCCCGGATACACATAACAATTGTGGCGATAGTAGCGCCTTAATAAATCTACTGAGACCCAGTTTGGAAAGTGGCGGGGAGCGTTAGGGATATGCTCGACCGTCACAATTGGAAGATCTCCCCGCCTGGGGAAAAGCTCCAGTCAGTGAAAACTCTGCAAGCGCGATTTTGACTTTCATAGTAATTTGCTGACTGACTTATATGCGATTCCGAGATTTTTGATTTTAGCGTTATCTGTTGTGCATCTCTTTTTTATTGTGGCGCTAGTGTCGCCACGCAATACACACACAATCACTTTTTTTTGATGGTAGGTTTAGCTGATAGTCCTGTGCGCCATCTGGTGAACGGTAAAGAAATCACGTCGGAGGCCAAGAGACGTTTTTGAAAAAACCTACACAATATTCTTGAATGAATATGCTAAGAATGTACTAAAATGTAGAATGAGAGGCTTAACGATTTCTTTAAATAAATGGGCTGAGATGTAAACCGGTATATTTACAAATATCGATATTTAAACTGGTAAATGAAAATAGAGATATATTTTAGGTAACTAAAAACTGAGTGCTTAGTCGTTAATCTAATTTTGCACTGTATAACCATATTCATGAAGTTAATAATTCTGTGTTTCCAGAAAATGCTTACGAATTTTATGCTAACGAATTTTAATATCGTTTCTCTAAGAATTAACTAAACACTTAATTATATTTGCATGCTGGAAACAGTTAAATGTGTGATACTTATGGCTAAATTTGATTGTACTATGCTACCATATTTATGGCAAATAAATAAACTTTGACTTTGACTTTGAAGAAGCAAATACCGATTGAGCTGAACCGTAATAATTTAGGTTATCATTTTAACCAGATTTCCGATCAATCAATCAATCTTTATTTGCTAGAATACAACATAATAACAGGTCGGAGTATTAGTAAATAATATTAATAAATAATGTTACTAATCACTTATGAACATAGATGTAGAAACAAAAAACATTCTATATATAGAAGTAGTTCTAAGGTGATATTGAAAACCCTCATCTAAAATATCGATATTTATCACTTCCCTAATCGTCTCCGATATGAGTCTAATCGTATTAACTTACTGTAGATCCAACAGATCATTTCCATCTCTTGTATTACATATCGAATTCAGCTTTCTAGTGAAAATGGAGTGTTTGTGGCGAAGTTGTGCAACTCTCCGGAAGGCTATGGGGTACGGTCAGTAGGGAAATTGTAACAATTGGAATGAACATAGAAATTTCTATAATGTATCTTAAAAATAATATCGGTGATAGTTTCTGGAAGATTTCATTTCAAGTTAGTCTTACAACCACAGATTAAAAAATAAAAAATAGCCTCGCGTCAAACCGTGCGCGATTTCAAATTCTTTTCTTCAAACCTTTATGGTTTAATTTTGTTCAACCACTAGACAGCGTTATTGAGTCGTGTGGTTTAGTCGACTGTCAGATGTTACAAAACAATAATTTAAAGAAATATGTACCTCTAAATAAAAATAATAGTTTTGTATCAAATAATAAGATTAATAACTTATAATAACAACAATTAACTAGTACTGAAAAATTTCTAACCAATCACAACAGTGCATTTGACACATGCCTCTTATAAGTTCTATATGATATTTTTGTTAAACTCAGATTCTTAGATAATTATGCCCAAAACAGAAAAATTGTCAATAGAAAAGGTGGAATTTATTCCAATTTACTTTTTGAAACTCCAACCAACTACGAAGTCACAAACAGCTTATATTTTTTTTAAGTTACTTTCCGGACAGTTATTTGTTTGTCTGACGCTACCGTCATAAAGGGACGACTATTGTCGGTCGGTGTGCGGACGACAAACTCGATTTATGAGGGACATCACGCCCATTTGAATGAGTGCAGATCTGCAGCAGAGATATAAGCTTTATTGTTTTACATTTACAACGAGTTATGTGGAGTAATTAAAACGCATAGACGTAATTAAAAAGCTGCCACAGACGGTCAGACATGATCCGAGTTTGTTGAATCCGGTTGTATTTTATTTTGAATTGAGACGGTTTTTTTACGAAAGTCTCTCTCTCTCTCTCGATTTTCATCGTAGCATTTTTCCTGTGTGTGTGTGAGACCGAATCAGAAACGAGAAGATCCGTAGGAAAACAAAGGTCGCTGATAGCCCAGCGGATTAGTTCTTTGAAGTGGCAGTAGGCAGTGCACATAGCGCGAAGAATCATTGTTATCTTAACTGTTGATATTTTAAAAACATATACCTAAGTACGTTTTAAAAAAATAAAGATTTTTTTTTGTTTCATCTCGGTGTCGACGCCCCGGGTCTATAATACATACATAGTGTCACGTCTTTTTCCCTTGCGGGGTAGACAGAGCCCAGTTTTCCAAAAACCGGTCTTTGGTTTTTGTGAACGTTTAGCATTTTGGAGGGCGTGTAGGTGGAAAACGGAACCAAAATAGTGATGGGTTGCTAGTAGTAGGTTAATAGGGTCTATTATAGTTCAAAATAAATAAATAAATAATAATAAACATAGATTAAAAACAAAAATTGCCTGGCGAAAGAGTAATAAATATGTAAGAATGATGAGATATTGACATAATTCCTATGTATAGACGGCAGACTCAAAGCCTCATGCTTTGGGTCCGCCGCTTACAACTGTGAAATATTGTTATTTAAATAAAATAAAAAAGGGGATTATGTAGTTGATATCACAGAACACACAAAACCAGAGCGAGTGTGATTTCTCTTACTAAACATCTATATAAAATATGCACAATTAACCAGTTAGATAATCAAAATTTGTAACTATCCCAGCCATCTTATATAACCAAAATTGTACCTGAATGCCAGTTTTATATAAGCGTCCTGTAGGCATGGCTTCAAAGCCACACGTAAATCTTTCTATGAATGGGCAAAGAAAGTGCAAGTGGATTCTGATTGCTGTGCCGAAGAAATTTTGTACTGGTTCTTATTACCTTACCTGCTAAATTTTTGAGGTCAATAAAATTCGGTTCCCTATCCATACATATATATATATTCACGTTTTTATCCCATACGGGGTCGACAGAGCTTAATAATGAGACATAATAATTAGAGCGAGGATATTTTTAATCACAAAACCACTGTCTCACCTAATAGTTTTCCTGTATAGCAAACGTGAAGATCAAATTACGTACATTTAGCTTATAGAGGTGAAGTGGTGAAAGGGGCAGCGGTTGACTCCGGGGTCACCGGGTTATTCTGCAACCTGCCGCGGAATAAAGCGCATGTAAAATTTTATCGCTATTGTTAGTCCCGAATGCAAAGTATTTCGATTTAACATACACCTATTAGCATACATTTAGACGTGTATTGCTGATTGGTGTGACTTTCTGAATATGTTAACACATTTGTTATGATGTTTTTTGGTGTATTTATTTTTCATCTGGTCGATTCGAATTTTCGTGCAATGGCCGTATTGCTCAAAGACTCGAAATGGTTAAGTACCTGCGTGGCTACGTAGACTGTTTAATCGCCAGCGGACTGAAGCTCCTCAACTCAACTATGCAGGATTATACCAATAATTGGGACTTATCAGGAGATATGCCATAGGCTGAAAAACTTAACAGTAACATTTATATATTTTATTTTATTTAAAATAGAAGAACTTGTGACTAAAGTCATTCTGTGACAAAGAAGTAGTACTTTTAAAATTATTTAAAGAAATGTCTTCTTATATAAACACTATTTTTTCATATAGCATTCAAAAGACATCAACGCGTACTTCAATCAAATATGATCTATATTTTCATGTTGAGCTTTAGCTATGATTTTATTTGTTTTTTAATGAAAATTATTATAAATATCATGATGATACTTGGATTTGGATATATAGATTATGATAAAAATGCAAAGTAAAAATAAAATGTAACTAATATGAAGCAAAGATGAAGGAAGATCGCATATTCAGAAGAAATCCTTTAAGGGTCTTAAATCAGCTCACTAGCACTACAAATAATTTTATTTCTTTTACTCTAAAATCTGGTAAAATCGAAAAAATCTATAACAGCACTTCGCTAGTAAATAACTTCTAGTATTTTTGGTGTTACTTTCATTATTGTTATACGAAAAAAAACAGCCAAAAGTATACTTTTGGCGGTTATGATTTTTCTCGCTTGTGGGCTGATATTAGCCCCTTATATATCTACCGAAGGAGTTATGAACCTCCAATTATTTAAACATACACTCTATATAAACCACCAACTAGTGCATTGCAGAATAGCCCATAGCGAAATGGCTCGTGCGTGCCTTAATGCTTTTTGTTCGGCTCATTACACGCTCGCTGTGCCGACTTCGGGCTGCTTCCGACCGGTAACCATGGGGTTACCTAACTGCTCGATGCCACAATGTGTGCTTTATTCCTAAATCCTAAAAATAGTAATTGACTTTTAGAATGAAAATCCTTAATGCGGCAGTAGGAGTTCACAAAAGAATTTTTACAAAAAAGGGTTATGTACCTTTTAAATGTTTTCTCTCTTTCAATCCTAGCGCTTTCCTGGATGCGTCCTCAGTTGGTTGCGTCAAGGCTCAGTGTCCACTCGGTTGTGGATCTTTTTTTGAATGGTTTATTTTCCACCGTCAACTGGGATCCACAGCTCGGATTATAATGTGTATTACTACAAAGTCGCTTTCTCTGTCCCTATGTCCCTTTGTATGCTTAAATCTTTAAAACTACGCAACGGATTTTGATGCGATTTTGTTTAATATATAGAGTGATTAAAGAGGAAGGTTTTTATGCCCACGCGAAGCCTGGGCGGGTCGCTAGTTCCTAAATAAATTGCATGCCGTTTGGTAGGCTCACGGCTCACCTGATGGTAAGTCGAACTATTAACTTCTCTTCAATAATAAATACCTTTTCAGATTAAAATATATTTAATTTATAAGCCATTTGATCCACAAATTTGTTATTTATATCAACCACGAGAAGCGGCAAAGTGATCTGTTCTTAAACTGGAAACCATAAAAATACTTGCACTGTTGTATCGCTACGTATTAGACTCTTGAGTATCTCGTCAAAAGGTGTGATACTTCTAAGAATCTATGAGAACTACACAGACCGATTATAGTTATAGAACTTTCACAAATACGACTGCATCTGACAAAAGCCCTTTCCTCAGTAACTTCACTATTATTTGACTTTATTCACGAGAATTCAGAGCGTGCGATTAAAAATGACATAACTTCATATGAGTTCATTCAATTACAATAAAAGATTTCCCTCTGAAACTAAACAAAAGGCTGTAGCACTTCCTGTGAGTAAATATTTTGTTTTATCGCGTGAAAACTACGTTTGTGAAGACGACCTTTTGTTTTCGTCATAACCTACTTCCAGAATGATCTATTCAATAAGATGTGAACATTTTTGGCCGGCATTAATTTGTACGAATGTCGAACAAAAGTAATGTTTCAGTTTCAGATGCTCCCAGTTTTGTTACCTTATTAATCTACTAGCTTTCGTCTGTGGCTTCGATCGCGTGAATTTTGCACGGGAACGGGGGTTTATCCCGGGATGAAAGATCCTATATCCTTCTTAATACTCCTATCTATGTGTATGCGAAGTATTTCAGGAAGATTGATGTAGTACCTAGATAGGGCGTGAAAGCGTAATAAACCAATATACTCACTGTTGCATTTATCATATTAGGATAGTTAGGATTTGAAACATAACAAAAACCAAATAGGTACTGACGAGACAATTGCTTTACCAAGATCTCTCTTCCATCATTCCATCTTATTTCCATGAGTTGGTATTTTTACGAGTAATGTCATTCATAGGAGTCAAACAACCAACTTGAGAGAGCGCGGGTTTTGACCACAACTCCGGATGGTAAATGACTCAAAGGTATCCATTATCATGGGGCAACGCAGCTAGAGTGATGCATACCTATGAGAAGAGCACAATCCCAGCGGAATTTTTCACTAATTTTTGTATGTACTATTTTGCCAAATAAATAAACAACTAACAACCAGCCCTTATAAAACATAGATTCGACGTTTTAAGCAAGGGCCCAAGATCTTAGAAATTTCCTTACAGTTTTTTTCTAGGACCAATTGAAATTACATATCTTGTGCATATTATGTTGTGCTGATAATAGAGATGTCTCGTACTTCGGAAGACACGTAAAGTCGTTGGTCCCGGCTGTCATCTCGTAGTCGTTAAAAGAACCACTTCAGGGGACTCTGAAAACAGGGTGCGTATGGTCGATTGACCGTGTCACCTACACAAAAGATGATGATTTAGGTTTTAGCACCAGAAGGCTAGCTGGGAAGAAACAACTTATTCCAATTTCCGTCCATATATAAAACACACTCGATCATGAAATTATGCAACTTCCACAATAGTATAATTGCTTAGCGGAATGTATGGCACACACGCATTTTCTGGCCGGCCACAGATTAATTATGAGATAGCATGCTGTCTCTGGCACAATAGTTTACTTATGTAACTATGAGAGTTTATAGTTAGGTTTGTGGTGCACTGAAGTTAGTGCTACAATGGTTTAGTCTTTATTTATGACTAGCTGTTCCGCGCGATTTCATCCACCCGTATGTGTATGTACTTTACTATAACTTTTCCGAAAAATTTGGCTTTTATAAGCAGTATTTTTTTTAATCCGAGTAGTAGTTCTAAAGTTATAAACGTCAAACAAACTTACTTTATTATGAGCCTTATCCCAACATCCCAACTAATATTATAAAATTTAAAAGTGAGTTTGTTTGTTTATTTATTTGTTTGTTTGTTACTTGTTATTCACACCCGCCCTATCTACTGAACCAATCTTCTTGAAATTTTGCATTCACATAGTTAGAAGTATTGACAAGGACATAGGGTACTTTTCATCCCGGAAAAAACACTGTTCCAGAGGGAAATGCACGCAAGCGAAGCCGGGAGTAGAGCTAGTAGTATATACTGAAATGATTGAGGTGCTCAAGAGTCTGACTTGAATCGGTCGCCACGAAATATTTATAATTTTAGTGTTCGTACTTACTGCGTACCATCTAGCGCCACCCTTTACTTTACTTATTCTCCCTATTAATTATTCATTTTACTATAAGAAAGTAGGTAGTGTTAGGTGGTAATTCAAACGTTTAGAGATGATAAATTATTTTATAGTGTTTCCTATTTAGAACACGCATCGACTCCATAGAGTACAGCCAATAAATTATCAAATGATGAACACAGATTGCTGAATAGAATGCGATGTGTGAAATCGATTTTAAATGACGATTAATCGTTATTTATTGCTGAATTATCAATTCATGCCAGTGCTATTGTCTCATTCGATTTATTTGTCTCGTATCTATTCTGTAGAATATATATTATTATGTTTAGGTTCATGTGCAGTCTGGGACTGGAATTTTAACCTATTGGTTCATACATTTATCCATTCAGTTAAAGAATGATCGCATTCAGCCAACGGTTATTCATAAGAAAGGGTCAAATTTTTCAGGCTCACTAAAGGCATCTGACACAGACTAACGACTGACATCAAACGATGAATTCGGCTTAACGTGCCTTCCGAAGCACGGAGGAACTCAAGAGAAATGCCACTACTGGGGATCAATTCAGACTAGGGGGGTTACTACCGTCTCTTAAAACCATGCAAGATCCAGTAAGTAAGGGAGATGTCGCCTTACATCATGTATTGCGCTGTCTCGCTTACTCACTGGATCTTGCATGGTTTTCAGGGATGATAGTAGGCCACTAGGCCGCGTTCGCCGCTGCTTGTCGATATCGGAAAAAATGTGCTTGCCCCGCTAGGCTTTAGAACCCCTTGGTTTAACATCATCTCAGTGTACCTAATCCTTAAGCAGCACATTATGAAATGACCTCACGATTTAAGACACATCCTATCACAATATTTGGATTGTCGTCCACATACCATATACGACCATCCATCTATGTTGTGACAAGTAATTTAGGTTAATAACATACCATACCTTTGTTTAACATTAAGCTATTGAGTGATTTATTTATAAACGTGAGTTTAAATTGTTATGTCATATAGATATGTTTAGCAAAAATAATGATGTTAATTAAGTAAGTTTGTAGATGCTTCTTGTGATATAATTTTAGTGGGTTTTTGTATAAATTCCTGAAGTTTAAAAGATTATGAATCTCAACGGCAAAGATCTCCCTATCTCTTTCTAAATAACTCTATCCAAAGCCATCTGAAACCACCGTTTTTGTGGCCTACGAAGTTTTTTATTCGTTTTCTGTTTCACATTTTTGTTTACAATTGTGTAAACGCAATATTGTGTTAAAATTAAGTTATAAAATAGGTTAAATGTTTTAAAATTAAGAAAAACCTTTTAATTACTTCATCAATTGATCTACAAGCCTCAAATCCCACCATGACATAACTTGACCGTGTTATGTACTCGTATTTATCAGAGATGTAAAATAGAAAAGATACGCCAGTTGTCTGTTATATTCTAAGCATATCGACTCGATATCTTTACTGGTCAAGTTCTGAATGTTAAAAATAAAACAATTCAGGGATCCATATGAAACCGACCTGTGGAACTAAGTGGACGGAGGAAATATAATAATTATTTTGTTATCATACAGCGATCATTTGTTGGTTTAAAGGTGTCATTGTTGACTATAAACTGCTATGGTTCAGATTGTTTAAGTATCTATTGATTTTTAACTTCATTATTGTTTAAAATACCTTTTTAATGTATATTTTATTAAGAAAAACAATGAAAAAATTATAAAATTTTAAATTTAAATGGCAGAGGTGACAATAAATACCTACACATTTATGGAGTATTAGATACGAAATAAGAAGAAAGAAGATAAATAATAAAATTTGGGAACATGTGGCAAAAATCAACATCAATTCAACGTATTGATAAGTTGATCTAACATAAATAACTATACTTCTTAAAATTAATTAAATAAATCAAAACAACGTATCTAAAAATATGTTAACATCTCAGACAAGATTGTATCTCAGCATACATTGGATTAGATTTCGTTCACACTTCCTGTGCATATGATGAAATGTTCCCATAGCACAAAATATAGATACTAATAGATATGGCACACTTCTTCTTTATCCGAGCGTGTTTCCTAGATGCATCTTCAACTTACGCTTCAGAGCCCAAAGTACGCTTTTAATCATGATCATAGATTTGGCGGTATGGTTATGGAGATGGCACACTATACAATACATAAATATTAGTACTACTTTTGGTTTCTAGTTTTACACACTCGAATTCTTAAACGTTGACTAAAAAGAAGAAAAGCAGAAAAGCTCGTTGAACCTATTTGGAGGACGTGTCTAAGCAGTTCTGAGACTCCTTTAAAATGGTATTCTTAATTGTTTCATAAGGAACCTCTAGTCATATTATTAATTTTAAGACTTCGTAACTTTTAAAAATACTTGGTAATTCCGAAACAATAATCACACAATATATAAAGGTTAAAATTCAGTTCCGCCAAATCAGGGCCATGATTAATAGCATACCCTCGGCTCTGAGGCGTAAGCTGAAGAGGTAACCAGGAAACACGCTCGGACGAAGAAGATATAAAGGGAAAAGTTATTTTATTCACTGCATTTCTAACCAAAACCATTTTCAGAGTTTGCTTAACCTCTTCACAAGATTTCGACCACATAGGTTGATCATTGGCAACAAAAACTAAGAAAGTATTCTTCTGTTTACTGGTTATTTTGAAGTTGGGTCACACTCTGGGGACGTAAGGATTATCCCGCACTATTTCCTTGTTTTACCTCCGTTAAGTAACGTTTAACAAAACAATGAAGCATTGTGATCTTAAAAACAGTTTATCTCAACATTCTTTTGTCTGAAACTGGGTGAAGATGGTGTGTAGATAAGCGGTAGTATTTTATTGGAGAGTTATATAAACAAGTAAAGATTTATTGGAGAAATTTCGAGGGCGGCATAATTTTATAAGCTGTATTGTCTCGAAGTCTTGGGTATTTTTACTATCATATCTGTACACAGAATCAAACAATAAAGGTTTATTTTATACTAGATGTTTCCCGCGGCTTCGCCCCGCGTTATATCGCGCCCAAAAGTAGCCTATGTTTGACCTCCGGTCGTTAACTACATCCCTACCAAATTTCATCACAATCGGTCCAGCAGTTTAGCCGTAAAGAGGTGACAGACAGACAGACAGACAGACAGACTTTCGCATTTATAATATTAGTATGGATATATTCCGTCATCTCTTATATTATCTTATAAGAGTTCTTGAACTTTCAAGCTCAGGAATTTTCTTTTCTAACAGGCAGTCTAAAAATCAATAAGTCTATGAAGCTTATGCCTTAAATAAGTATGTGACGTCAAGCCTCGTTGAAGATTCTGTTTATATTAAGTATTTGTTACTTTCAAAGCTTAGATTGTAAGAAAAAAATGGCCCGCGCACTATTCAAAATTCTTTGTTTCAAAGTAAAATTATTACACACGAATCCGAAGCACTGGTGGCTTACTATCATCTCTAAAAACCATGCAAGAACGAGTGAGTAAGCGAGACAGCGCAATACATGATGTAAGGTGACATCTCCCTTACTCAATCGTTCTTGCATGGTTTTAAGAGTGGTGGTAGGCCACAAGGACTGATCTGATCTGATAGTCGAGATGGAAACAGATATTCAAAGCCTTAGGTAATTAGAGAGTGGACGGTCACGCCGCTGATATCGTTTAGAAATATTTTAAACTTTAAACCGTTATTGACCTAAAACAATGTCATTTCTAATGAGCGGTTATTAAATTAAACGATTTTTAATAAACCGGAAAATTTATGAATCAAGGATATTTTTTTAAACTTTTTTGCAAAGCTACGCTGTACTACGTGCGTGCAGGAGATTCGTTATAGTTTTCACTTATTTATTTTGTTATAAAGGCATTTAATTTTTTGTTAAATTAGCATTTTTTTTGTTTTTTTTTTTTTTGCTGTAATAGAGGGAATATATACATAGCTAGCCGGTAAAAATTTCTTGTCTCTTATGTGTTACTGCGTCTTTAATTAAACTTTGATACATTTAACTTGTTGAGCTTAAATTAAAGTAATAATGTTTGATCTCGTCACTTGAATGGAACATTTATTAATTGTATTAGTATTACATATACATGAGATTTTTAGATAGAAACAAACGAAACATAATCAATAATGTGGAATTTTACTGTCTCTCACAACCATTTACTCTTTCACTGATACATTGGAACACCACAAATAAGGCAGGAAAATAAAAATAAAGGCAATTAATTCAAAATAAATTTTATTAATTGTTTGTTTGTAATAATTTTGTTATATCAAAACGAAAATGAATACAAAATCCTTAAAAGCATAGAAATACAAAAGTCCAATGGCGATTTTTCGTAGTTATAACTGTGTGTGTGTCGTAATAAGCCGCGCTACCATAGATAAAAAAAAATGGCTGGGTAGAGACCGCGCGTGTTTTTCTAATTTTATGGGAGCTACAAACATCTTCCGACTCACATCATAGAAAGAATTTGGTTAAATATGAATCCGAAATTTTTAACAGTTGAATCTATATGTTATTTACTAGTGACCCGCCCCGGCTTCGCACAGATGCAGTGCTATATAATACATGTGTTATACATATAAACCATCTTCTTTAATCACTCTATTAAAAAAACCCCGCATCAAAATCCGTTGCATTGTTTCAAAGATCTAAGCTACATAGGGACAGACAACGGGAAGCAACTTGTTTTTATACTATGTAGTGATGTAATGTTTTTGTTTTTGTGAAAATATATTCAAAACAAAACTTATCAAGTGCGTGTTCCATCACATTCATACACACGAAGCGACTCCCGCGCAAGATTCAAGTATTCGAGTTAATAACTATGCGAAATCGTTAGAAGGAGAAACTGAGACCAATCGGAAATATTGATTCGCAGTGGGAAACGGCCGTGGGCCACTTGAGCTCAAGGCCTTTCATAAATAACTTTGCTTTTAACCCGACTGCCTGAAGAAGAGTTATGTTTTCTAGCGAAAGTATGTCTATTTTTAACTGTCTTTTTTAGCCTCTTGAGAACGAATGAATCTATTTTTGCTGAGCTCGGCGTCACGAAGCGTCTCTCTTTGCACTGCAATGAAAGGACTCTCAGTTTTTGCGGGCATATCATGCGGTCGTAGACATAGTCTGGAAAAACTTATAATTTTTGGCAAAATTGAAGGAAAGCGCGCCAGAGGAAAGCCTCCAGCCAGACGGGTGGACAGAGTGAAAAGAGCAGCTGGGGGCAGCATCTACAGATCGGTCCATAGCATTGGTGATAGCATAACTTTGAAGCACATGTGGTCACGATCCTCAGCAGCGAGGGACCGATGAAGAAGAAAACTTACTTAGTCTGGTTCAGCTACCCGAAAAAGATCTTGGCCTCCGAAGCGAGAGAGTGCCAGAGTATTCTGCATGATGGCTCGCCAGTTTTCAGCGTCAACCTCACGTAGATGTCTCATTAGATTCTATTCACTGTAAGAGTGACACTGTAATGTCAAAACCATAAATTAAAAAAAAATTGCGTCACTTAGAAGACCGCGCGCGATTTGAACTTCTTTGGTCAAAACATTGGAGCTCGATAACCAAGCGAGGCGCGCGTGTTCGTAACAATAGCAGGGAGCTTAGCCAAAGTCACAATCGCAAAACGTTAACGAGGTACGACAAGAACAAAATGTATGGGATTGACATAAGATTGACCACGTGATTTACCGCAGCTTATGTCAATCCCATACATTTTGTTCTTGTCGATATTCGTTAGCGTTTTGAAATGCCACTTGGCTACGAGTATTGATCACATTTCTCATTCGATCTTGTATAAAAAAACTGAACTACTAAACTGAATAGATTTACTGAAACTGGCAAAACATTACAAAAGACAAAGAGTTTATTGCGCTTTCGTGGACTTGGAGAAGGCCTATGATAAAGTGGAAAGAAATGAGTTGTGGTCTACTTTGTCGATGTACGGGTTGAATAGCCAACTGATAAGAGCAATGAAATCCCTTTATAAGGATTCCAGCGCTTGTGTCAGAATAAATGGGAGCTACACAGACTGGTTTGAGATCGAAAAAGGTGTCAGGCAAGGATGTGTAGCGTCACCTTGGCTGTTTAACCTGTTTATGGACAACTGTCTGAAAGATTTGAAAGATGCTGAATGTGGTATAAGAATGTATGAGTTATGCATCAAATGCCTTCTTTATGCCGATGACCAAGTGCTACTTGCTCAATCGGAGGAAGACATACAGAAGATGATAACAATAATGAATGTAGCGCTAGTAAGTAAGGGTATGAAAATAAATGTAAGTAAGACGAAAATAATGGTGTTTGAAAAAGATAAAAGTAGAACAGTATGTAATGTAAGTATAAATGGAGAGAGTGTTGAACAAGTGAATGAATTTGTATATCTGGGTTGTAAGTTTACTAGAAATGGCAAGCATGAGAGTGATATTGAAAAAAGAGTGGCTGCTGGTAATCAGGTAAATGGGGCATTACATTCCTTTATGAGCAGTAGAGTAGTGTCCAAAAAAGTACGTCTCGCTGTTCATAGGGCAGTGTTAATGCCGACCCTTATGTATGGTAGTGAAAGTTGGGTATGGCAAAAAAATAATGAAAGTAGAGTGAATGCGGTTGAAATGAGAGCTTTAAGGAGTATGTGTGGTTTATGCTTGAGCGATAAAATAAGAAATAGTGAGATTAGAAAAAGATGCGGTGTAAATGAGGATGTAGTGACAAAGATAGAAAAAGGGATGTTGAGATGGTTTGGACATGTAGAGAGGATGGATGAAAGGAGAATGACGAAAAGTATATACAAAGCAGAGTTGGCTGGGAGCGGCGGTCAGGGTCGGCCTCGTAAAACATACTGCGACCAAATCGCAGGTCTTTTGAAAAAAGGAGACATTAGGAGTACCCGAAATCGGCGAGCGTGTATGAAGAGAGTGATGAGTGTGGAGGAGGCGAGAGAGGTATGTAAGGATCGTAGCCAATGGAAATCTCTAGTCTCTGCCTACCCCTACGGGAGACAGGCGTGATGATATGTATGTAAGACATTAAAAAATTATAAACACAAATTCTAATTCTAAGCAAAGCTACAAAGCATACTTGTATATTAACAATTAGTTATAGATAAAAATTACTTAATAATACTTACTAGTCTACGTAGGCGGGACAACTTGTTATGTTGTCTGTGAAAAAAACATTTGCAAATTAAATACCAAACAAACATTCATCATGTCCAATAAGTGCATAACATACAGACAGACAGCCAATCATCTCTTCAAATTACATCCCATGTCGAAGGATTAGATCGACATATCGATATATCGACATAATATGTGACCCAGCGCTAGAGGCGATTTTATATTACAGTTTCAGTACTACAAGTAATTATGTATGTTACAAGCTTATTATTGATGACCGAGTTTGAAACGAAGAAATTTGATGTAACAGATTAAGTGGTTCAGGTAACAGTTTTGTAATATTATTTTATTTTTAAATATTTCAATACCCGAATTAACCAAATCTGTCCAGCCATTATTGAGTTTTAGCGAGACTAACGAATAGCATTTGATTTATATATATAAAAGAAGACTAGTTGTTCCCCGCGGTTTTAATTGCCCGTGGTATGTATGTACTAACCTATAAATTTCCCCGAGATCAATTATATTCAGCAATATTTTTTCAAATACGACCAATAGTTTTAAAGTTAAATAAGTTCAAACACACAAACATATTCTTCAGCTTTATTATTATTCGTATATATCTTATTATTCAATTCAACAGAGGGGTCATGATAGTAAAAGTATACTGCCTAAAGTATTAATGTATAGTATACTTATCTACGTATCCACCACAGTAAATTGTTTTCGGAAATGTACATTGAAAAAGCACATTTAACTTTATTTATTTCTAAACAATTTTTCTTTCCAGTAGTAATGAGAAGACTCGAAGAGCTCCATGTGGCTAGTGTGGCAAGTGTGCTCACGTCAAGTGACGGTGAGTGCGCGGCCAAGCTTAGATTGGTCGCCTTTAATGGTATATCTATCTTGAGTTCCTCCGTGCTTCATTAGGCATGTTAAGTCGTCAGTCCCGGCGGTTATGGATAAAAAGCATAGTTAGGCTATATACCCTAGGTAGCCTGAAAAATCAGATAGTTTTGGTCACTAACATACCCGTATCGTGTTCCTATTGGTCTGATTTGGGTTACGGTGGTCAGACGGCGACGGGGCGCGAGAGAGCGCATACTTAACGCGGCCTAGCAGAATACAAAATGATTTTTTCCACATAAAACATTAAAAAGTATTTACGTAGAGTATTTTAGAGTGACTTAATATTATTAACTTATTGCAACAGCACCGCAGAATACTGTAATGTAAAAATTTAAAGTATAATGTGCCTTATATGACATCCGCTGGCATAAGCAAGTGACGGAACCACATTTGCACATTATTATTATATAACTATCCAATTGCTATTTACACAATAATTGTTATTTATTCTAATTAAAAAGTATTGTAAACGATAAACGTAATTATATTGGCGAACGATTGGTCGTTATCGATACAAGTCCGATTATTGGTACAAGCACCTTATTAGATAACCACGTTTAACGGTTAAGAGTAGCAGTTATTTGACCACTTGAAAGTTATAAATGTTAACCATAGTAAACGAGTTAAACTTTTATAACATATGGACATTCATGTTTAATAAAGAACTGGCTGCGCTAATCAATTCCCATAAGGTGGGCCATATAAAAAATATATCTGGGACAAATCACACAGATTGAGTTAGCCCCAAAGTAAGTTCGAGACTTGTGTTGGGATACTAACTAAATGATACTATATTTAATAACAAATACATAAATAGATGAACATTCAAGATCCAAGCCAATCAGAAGAAATATCATTTTTCATTTTGACCTAACCGTGGATCGAACCCGGCACCTCCTGAGTAGCGGGCAGACATGTTAACCATTACGCCACGAAGGTCATCATATATGCCTGTTTGCCTACCTGTTAAATGTATTTATTTATTTTTTCAAAAACGATTATTCACCCATAACAAATAAGTCACATTAGCATCGTAAACATAATACATTACAGGCTTAAAGACAATTTTCGAATTACAATAAATAATTTTTAACACTGTCAAGAACGTTAAGAATGTAATAAATAAAAGGTAATATAATAATAAAAATAATGTTAAAAATAATGAAAAAATAAAACATGTTTTTTGTTTTGTTACTAGCTTTAAATCTTTCAAATACATCCTAAGTACGTACGCATCGAATTAGGAGACTCGGTACTCAGCTCAGAAAAATGATTCTTCTTCATCTTAGCGCCTTCCCGGTTCCATTCTCTATGTTTTAAAAGGTTACCTAGCTGCTTTGAAGCCCAGAGACCGTATCCTGGAAAACGCTACGAAGTTGGTAACTATTTAGATATTTTTAAATAATATTAGGTCTTAAAAAAAAATAGTATTGCGATTCAGCAAGGGAATGCTGCCAGCATTTTGGGCACGTTTGAGGCAATTTGAGGCAATTGTAGATAGTTTTTACGTTATTGTTCGGGCTCTAGATTTTCTTATTATTTTGTTTCAATTTATTGTATAATTATTTACTGACATATTTGGACTTTTAAACTTAAAAAAGTTTAATAATAGTATATTATTACGAAGCTGATTATTACTATCGCAACTTGGTATATCTATCAGGCTGCACCTAAGCACTTATTTTGAACAAGCAATAATCAAATTATTGGTCCCATGTTCGCTATTATCATATGTTTTAAGATCATAATAAAGTTTCACTATCGATAAAGGGAAATATCAACATTATCGTGAAAGTGGACACGCTGTGCGAACCTGTTGGCAAATTTTGATATTCGTAATGGCTGGAGTACACGATATTAGTAGCTAAGGCCTTTAATCCAAACTAATAAAAAGTTTAAAAATAGATCTTTCTTGGTCCGGTCAACTGGACTACGGAAAGAACAAATATTCCGTAGTACAACAGTTCTTTGCCACAGACATAGAGTGAGATCATTTATTAATTTCGTGTAGGTCTCACGGTCAATCAACCATGCACACCCTGGCGTCAGAGTTCTTGGGAACTGCTTCTCGGCCTCTGACGTGGTTCCTGTAACGACTTCCAAATGGCAGCCGAGACCAACGGTTTATCAAACAATCAGGTGATTCAAGCCTGCAATGTTCTAACCAAACCAAAAATAACCAAAAAATCTATATACATATAATAAGACACTAAAATGCGAGTGTCTGTACATTTAATATTTTTCAAAAAAATTGATAGAGTGCGATTAAAAAAGAGTAACAGAAACCAAAAAGACAGTTTTTGGAATTTTTGTCTGTCTGTATGTATGTATGTATGTCTGTCTGGTACGTTATAACTTCGAAAATACTCAACCGATTTAAACGCGGTTTTCACAGTTGGATTACATATAATTAGGAGCGTTGTCAAAACTTTTTTTCGTCAAAATCGGTTGAGGGAAAAAGAAGTTATGGTCGATTGAAAATTTACTTCAAACACTGCTTCAAAACTTTTAATGCGTTTACTTACGTTTAATTTAATTTAGATAAGGCTAGGATTTCTACTTTATATTATCTATATCAATAAAGAAGAAAACACGCACTGCACTTATTAATTTTAATAAAATAACACATTAAATTTGATCGTAAATTTAGTAACATAAAAGCTCACTAGATGGCGCTGACTCACTTTACAACTCGCTATGGTTACGTTTTCGCATTATGATATAGCAGATTGAAATTAACCTTAACAGATTGAAATTAACCTTAGCAAATTCCCAACTGGGAGCCCCTTGCGCTTTTGCCGAAAAGGCTGAGTGGCGTCAAGCCCTCGCCTCAAACCGTCCCACTGTAAATATTAAAGCTCTTAGAAGCTAATATTGTAGGTCCAGTCAAAAAAAAAAAACCTTAGCAAATTAAAAAATTGATGGTACCTATTTGTCTTTGTGGCTCTTTTGGATTGGTTCTTTGGTTGTCTATTGATTGGTTTGGTAAATGGACGGTTTGATTCGCTATTGTTAGTTGTCTTGCTTGAATTGAAAATTGATTTTGATGTTTGACGGAACATACGATCGTGTCGTATATAAGGTGGACACAAATCAACTGCAAATATTTTAAGGGCAGATACAGACCACTATACTGAACAACTTTTCCAAATAAACATATCCAAAATTTTATTTTTCACTCCATACTAAACTAGATCAGCTGATTCTCAATTTGTATTGGTATTTCGACATAAGTTTATTTAGGAAAGTTGTTCAGTTGAGTGGTCTGTCTGAATCTGCCCTTAAAATATTTGCAGTTGATTTAAATTCACCTAATAGGAAGGAATTTTAATTATTTTAAATAATGCCTAGGAGGAAACGATCTAATCTGGCGCATCATTCCAGAATAACTAAAAGCAAAAGGTTAGCTAGATCTCAAGAATCGAATGCGGATAGACAGATGCGACTCGATGAAGATAGGCAACGCCATGCATTGTCTCGGTCTTTAGAAACTTCTTCTGACAGAGAGTCTCGGTTGTCCGCTGACCGCGAGCGTCATGCGTCATCTCGGGCTTCGGAAACGTTTACCGAAACTCAAGGTTTTGGCGGAAATTGTCGGGGATGAAGTGATTTACACGTCATATAACAGTGCCTATCGAGTTTTTGAGTTCATTGGCTGCAAGTGGTCTTCCTGCTCATAACATTACCCTTAAAGTCGGCGTTCCCATTATGCTCCTAAGAAATCTTTCTCCGCCTAAACTATGCAACGGGACCCGACTCAAAGTAACGGTTTTGCAGCGCAACTTAATACAGGCCGAAATTCTCACAGGGTGTGGTTCAGGCGAAACGGTGTACATACCTCGAATACCACTCATCCCCAAAAATTACCCCTTTCAATTTAAAAGCACCCAGTTTCCGGTTGCTGTATGCTTTGCTATGACGATAAATAAGTCCCAGGGACAAACCCTAAAAGCAGCTGGCATCGACCTAAGAACAAGATGTTTCTCGCATGGACAACTGTATGTGGCTTGCTCGCGGGTCAGTAGCGCCGAAAATCTATTTTTATTAGCCTCTGAGAGAAGAACTGCTAATGTTGTCTACAAAGAGATTCTTTGAACTTAACTCTGAAACATGATATTTGTTTATATTTGAATAATGTCCTGGCTACTTCGATTGCGTCATTTCATTTCAATGAAACACTGGTTACGCGAAAGCGACCTACACGCGGGCGGAGCCGCGGGTAACAGTTAGTTAATAAATAAAAATGTTTTTTGTACCAAGTCGTTAAATGGATTCATTAGTATAAGATTTCACTCTGATATCTATACTTAGAAGTTGTATAAGTTATTGTAAAACGACTCTTAGTACGGCTGTTAGCCATAAAAAAGAGTAGAGATGTTAAGATATTGAAAGATAAAAAGGGGTCCAGGTAGACTGAGGCATAGAACGAAGCAAGCAGTGATTAGAGATACTCTAACCACTCTCCACTCGGTTCTATAATTAAAACAAAAAAAAAATAACGACCAAACAAATACTCGTAAAAGACAATTGAGATTATCAAATTATTGAAAAGAATATGATGCTTTTAAAATTTTATAAGTATGCCTATAGTGGGACGAGAACCGTCCAGTCAATCATTTCGTCTCATGTAAACTAGGCTTAATAGTTTTTGCGTACACACACAGATTAAATAAAAGCTAATCATTTTATTGCTATGACAGTTTGAAGAACCAATTTCAAATTATTACATAGTTGTTATATTATTTTACATGTCCGGAACGTAATAGAAATATTAAATATTGACTTCTCATTGACTATGAGGCATAATAACTCATCTCAACCTAAGATAGTGGTTATGAATATATATATATATTTTAGAGTAGGCAGTCTATATGTTGATATCTGCAATACATACTAGGCGACTCAAAATAATATGTTCACCCTTTTTAAACCCGTGTATAAATATTTTTTTATAAAATACTTGTGTTTCGAGAATCCGCTTCTTCACAGTTGACATAGTTAACTTCACCAGAAGAACAATTTTAGAAAAATAAAATAGTATATTTTTTTTACTCCACGCCATTTTGAAACAAATCGTAATCAATTTTATTTTTTATCATAAAATATCCCTATTAATTAAAGTAGATGAGTCAACACATACCTAATATTCTGGTTCATGTAACGTCTTTAACATAGCATTCGCGAAACAGATATAACCACTGTAATTTAATTGTAATAATTCAGTTATCAAGTGCCACATGCAACGCTTAACTTTCTACTCTGCCCTTTTGATTCGCCGATCGATTGAATATGCAAAACTATAATGTAGGGTCATAATATTTTAAACATATTTCGCACATATAACTCGCTTATCATTAATAACGTACAAATTAGTAAACTTTTAGTTGCAAATTACGCTGTCAGCTATTTCTGTATGGATAATGGGATAATTTATTTCTTTATATTTACATAAGTATACTATTTCGGTAACAAGTACAAGGTGTTTCTAGATAGCCCATGACTATTGATTAGAGCATACTTTTAGTATTGTGTGGTGGTTCGGAACCCTCAGGGCGTGAGGCCGACTCGCACTTGGCCGATTTATTTACATTTAGCTTTTTGGCACCTCGTAGCACAGCCACAGCTCTGCTTTAGATGTAGATTTGTCCGTGCTGGAAATCAAAGTTAGGACCTCCGGAGTGGCGGAGTGGCGAACTAAACGTATGACATATGACGTCGACAATAAATAGTTATGACGATATCGTGTTTATACTTTCTAATAAATGGATCGTCAATTTAAGTATGTAATAAAAAGTTAAGACAGAGCATAAAAATGGGTTAACTTAAATGTCTCTTTAAAAACATTCCAAGATATCGATTTAAATGTAATGTAATTTGATTTAAATGTAAGTATTATTTAGGACTTTCATTCCGAAAATAATAGATGCACGCATCGAGTTGAAATTTGAAAAGAAGTAGTTTATTCAATATCCAGATAATATATAAACAACAGTTACCGAACCGCAAAAACATCGTAAGATGATATATAACCACAAGATAATTTATTTAATTTATATCACACTATTATCTATTCTGTAACATAAAAAAATCCATCTATGTACTGTTGTAGTTTAATAAATACTTATAGCCAACTAAGGCTTTACAATTAGTAAAAAATATTTTAATATTTATAAAGTCACTGAACTCCTCTTCTTGAAATGCATCTGTGTTCGCAGTATTCAGACCGTCAAAGAAAAAAAAAAGTTTCTTATTGAACTTATCAAGTTTGTGGCGTCTTTGCTTATTTATTTGATTGAGTTCGCATTTATCGGTATTTGTCATGCGTGGATAAATAAGATTACTTGTTTGCGTAATTGATTAATGATTCATATTAGTAAGTGGGCTTGTTTGTTTCTACTTAATTGAACTATTACGGTTTGTATGCGGATCTGCCAAACAATTGAAAGTGTTGGTAAAACAATACCCGGATGATTTTTTATGCTTGTATGAATTGATGATTGATAGTATTAACAACTTAAGTATATTTAAAGAAACAATTATGTGAACAGAAAAAAGACAGTTATTCATAGACTAATATTCACTGTGATGTGTTAATTAAAGTCTGTCGTACCATCTTCATATAACTATCTACCATTTAAAAATCAATTAACGTAAAAAATATCGATTGTTTTTTGTACCAACTTACACAATCTTGATAATAAGATTGACCTGCTTAATGTTCAATGGAAATTGTGACATTAACAAAAGTACTTAAACCCATATTTCATGATCAATTAACATCATACATTAAAGAGTTACGTCTTAAATTGTATTAAAAAATAAATCACGGAAGCAAATGAGCAAAAATCTCTCGTCATGTGAATATATTAATCTATTAAAATCCAATTAAAATCATTTTATCGCACACGTAAGTAATGTATGGAATAAATCTAATAAAGAGTTTTTTTCGTCGTTTTCGCGCGACATTTGTATGCCTTTATGCAACTTGTATTGGACTTAATAAATCTTAATTTGACAATCCTAATATTGTTCGGCTTCGTCCATTTATCAGTGAATGAATGTTTATCTTATTTCCGCTTCGTTACCATTGTATGTGTGGCCATGAGACGAGAAATCTGTCTGGTTGAATGGTTGCCGTTATTATTGCACCCAATTGCAGCACAACGAGACATTTTTGTAATAAAATAATAATTTCAAGTAAATATTAAACTTTTGTATGGTATTTGACGTTTGTTATGAGTAAAGTATAAGTAAAGATCCAGAACCATAATTGCAGCAGAGAGATTTTTGATAACTTGTGTTTTCAGTGAGTAATGATTTTTAAATGACGGTGGCGCTAGTATTCACCGAGGTATCACCTTAATGCTACGCGATTGTACTTGTGCTACGGATAAGAAACTAAAATTTAACGAAAATTAGGCACGGGTGTTTTTAATTGATAATTTATACCAATATTCAGATTGATTCAATATTTAGATGATAATCTAAACCGAAAAGTTATACGCGACATCGACAGTAACAAATTGTCCGACGTTTTCAGTAAAAAACAATTTTTTATATTTGTTAGGTGCCGAAAGTTAAATAGTAGTTCTAAATTATGTTATGTTGTGTTAGAATTCCTATTAAAAATTATCGAAATAATCATTGACATATTGTAAGTATAGTAGTTATTGATGCAATGGTTGCTCCTATCCTTAGTAGTAAGGTCTAAGAAATATTACACAAAATTGCAGTCGCTAGCGACTGTGTTTATGAAATCTCATGGTACTTACGTCAGTTTTAAATACAGACCGGCACACCCACTTCTGTTAAACACAACATGTCCGCCACCAACGTGTTTGATACAAATTGGACATATTCTTGTTCCGACCAGAACATTTCGTGGCCCCAACCTCCACACGGCACATGACCCGCAGAACAAAGCGTAGCGAAAGGTATAACGTAATGTGCAATTTGTCAATATGCCATATTGCAACCCATTTGCTAATAAGTCAACCGTTTTAATGTGACCTGTCAATTGTCTCAAAACCCATTTGATTCAACGATATATGCGTGAGTTTCTAATCGACAGAGCTCTATGTATATTGGTGGGAGAGGTGTGTATTGACAACTGTCGGAGGTGACAGCTCTTAGGATTCAACTCAATGGACAATACTTGGGTGAGACTTGACTGTCATCTGTTGAAATGTTTTGAATCGACTCAATATTTAGGACATTTGGGATTAAAACCATTTCGTTGACGCCAATTAATTTCTTAAAACGTATTTTCAGAGATCCGTACTCGATGTGCTAATCATTTCCATTTTTTTTTGTCAACAGCTGGGACAAATCTCTTGGGCTAAAGCCGTGGTGTGCGAATCCGTCTTGCGCTTGACCATTTTTAATTAATTATTTATAAGAGGATATGTCAAGCCTCTTTTCATATCTTTTGAATAAAAATCTTGAAATCGATACCTTCTTAAAAGCTCAATTAAGTATAAAATTATTATATATATGTATGATTGTATAGTACGTAACGATTACGTAAGCCAATTACGCGAGAAGTAAGAAGACTTTGCAAATGAAAAGCAGCATTTGTTAATGGTATTAGTTGGGACTTATGTCTATTTAACTTTATTTATTATTGACAAACCTTCAAAATTAATCTTTATTTTAAGTATGAATTAATTAATTATGAAATTAATAAACGTAACAGTTATGTTGTCATATTATGAGATTTATAAGTTATTGGTCTAATTAGTGACTATGTTTTATGCATAGATATAAGATATATACTTGATATATAAGACAATAGGCAAATTTTGGTGTCTGATTTCTCATGCATTATAGATAAGATTTCAACCTTATCTTGTCTTAAGTATGGGTCCTAAATTACAAGAAGCACGTCGAACCTTTGGGTCCATTTGTACTTACCCCATCCCTTCCTCATCCATACTGGGATTTCTGAAGGACTGCATGAGCTTCAGAACATCACCTGGTGCGAAGTGCCTATAGTTCTCCAGGTCAGGGTACGCTGGTCAAAAGCGGTCCATTCGCTCCCACTCCTCTGCTTTTGTACATGCTCTACATTTGGGGCTTTTTTGAAGTGTCTACCTTAGTTCTGGATTCCGCTGGCTCAGCGACTCGAAGTGGATTTTTGCTTCCAAAACAAGAGAGCGCCATAGTTTGTGACACGTTTACATGCCTGCCCGCAACTCAAGAAGTCCTGGATTCGATCCCCGGTCAGGTCAAGATGAAAAATGGTAATTTTCTTATTAGCCTGGAGGTTTATCTACATATGTATTTGTTACAAAATATGGTATGGTTGAGTTAGTATCCCATAACAAGTCCCGAACTTACTTTGGGGGTAGGCTCAAAGGCAAACTTCCGTATACATAAGTATTTATTTATTATTTTCTATTTCGCCATTCTGTTCGCCAGAATATCTCTACTTTTAAGGTCAATTTAATTTTCATCCACTAAGTACAACCAAAACTGTGACTCACAAATACCAAAAGAAAAACAATAATGCCGATTCATATTCTCTATGAGTCAAGATAAAAGCTCATATAGGATTTCCCCGTTGTTATGGTAATGACCACTTATCTCTCGAGATGCTTGGCGCCAGCAAACTGGCTGACGCACCCTTGGAAAGCCTAAACTGAGGGTGAAATGACGGAAATCGACCTGACAATCTTACTGACAAAGTTGTATTATATGGCTGGCTAGTCGTTTTCTACCTGTTAACTTACCACAGAAAAGCATTATGTAAGTACATTGTAGTTTTATTCTTAATTGGTTTCTGTTTAAGGTGATACCTCGGTGAACACTAGCGCCACCGTCATTTAAAATTCATTATTCACTGAAAACACAAGTTATCAAAAATCCGTGTTATGTTATTAAGGTTCTGGATCGAAAGTTAATTTTAAACATATTCATCACTACATAGTATAAAACAAAGTCGCTTTCTCTGTCCCTATGTCCCTATGTATGCTTAATTAAATCTTTAAAACTACGCAACGGATTTTGACGCGGTTTTTTTTAATAGATAGAGTGATTCAAGAGGAAGGTTTTTATGCCCATGCGAAGCTTAGTCGGGTCGCGAGTTCGAGTTATTAATATAATATTTTTATGATCATATTTTTTAGTTTAAAAATCTTAGCATTCTGTTGCACAGTTGTAGCTTTGTGCCTTGAAAACCAAAAAAAAACAGTCTTCGTCACGACGAAGAAGCATTTTGTTTAGACAATTAATAGTAGGCAAACGGCTATACCCAATGGTAAGTGTATGTATATGTGCACCAGAAAATGCCCAGCAGTACACATCAATACATCCCGCTACTAACTCCTACCTTAAAGCTACCTATTACAAAACATACATCAATAAAGAACAAGTTGATTGATTAAGCTGAGATGTACATTGCAGTAGGTTGTTATTTGCATTAATTAGGCTGTGTGTAAGCAACCTTTCACTGATTAGCTTTAGCTCTATTTGGTTATGCGAAAAATGACGAAACTCTTATGTTTTGTGTACTTTTGAAGAAGGATATTGATGTGGGCGGCGTCGAGAAAAACTTTCGATTTCTTATTGTTTTTTGTGTTGGTTATTTATTCTAAGTATTTATGGTATAACTAACCTAAAAATAAGGTTGTTTTAAAAATAAAATAAAATATTAAACCTGAAACTATACATATTTATGTCAAATTTCAAAATACTCCTACAGTACGTGAAAAGCAAAGAATTATGCATCGCGCGCCGTCCCAGGCAAATCAATTTTTAATCTATGGTGAAAAGTTCATGAACAAGAGAAAAAAGTCATAACTAGTATTAGTTCATGACTCTGGTTTCTGAAGAGCTCATTCAAGCAACCATGATTATTATCAACTATGAACCCAAAAATAGGTTAATCTCACACTGTACTAGCATTATCCAAACACCAAGAAATTGAGGTAATTGGCACTTCATCTGACATAACACTCACATAACGACAGTACTTTAACACTCGAATTATAACGCACGCGATTCTCTAATTTGTTATAATTGTAAGCATTTGAGTGTGAATGTAAGGCCCATTGCACACTGCAATACTACACAATAAGGGGTACAAAAAAGTTAATTATTTATTTATTTTATTTATTCAGTTTTAGGAAGACTTTTACGCCTATTACACGAGGAAATGGCAACTCAAATACATGACCAAAATTGCTGAATTTTTTTTTGACTGCTTCTTGATATACCCAATGTCAATCAATTTTACGCCTTACCAACTCTACTTATCAAGGTATAATCTAAAACCTTTCCGGCTTCATAAATACATAGAGAGACTTTATATTTTTTCTTTAATCTACACCTTTATCTATTATTTTTTATAAAATTAAATTAAACAATAATAAATAATTGCATTACTTAGATAAATATACAGTTGTATGTATATTTCTACATAAATATAATGAATAATATTTTTAGTTATATTTTTTTAGATTACTGACCGTTTTTAACATAATTACTTGCCCTTTCAACGTAGATATGACCAAAGAGTATTTAAAACAATATTGGTTAATTATCTCGGACCATGGAAAAAGAAATGTCAGATGCTACCAAATTAATTTTTATTCATATTATCTTCAAAATTATGTTTTTCCACTTTGTGGAACAGTGTGCGAAAAATTATCGCGCATCGACTCTATTGCAAGCTTATAAGGTTTAAATTATACTCTGTGAAATTCTACATAACTCAGGTACTACCATATCATTTGTTCCACAGTTATGAGCTATAATAATAGCACCTCGATGAGTATCCAATGTTTATGAAAAGATGAAAAATGTCTCTTGATTGAGACCTGTGTTTCCTAGACCTCCAGGCGAGTTTATAATTCGAAATGAGATATTATATTCCGAGTGGCCAGTACGCAATTATGCGAATTAGTACGGAATTGATTACTCTTTGGCATATGATATAATAGATGATTGCAAGTTATGATGAATTATTGTGAGAAATTATAATTTGGGTCAAATGTAGAATAAACATATCAACACATTTATACAGTTACTAGCTTTTACAGAATGTCATCATATTGCGTGGGTTAGGTCAATTGACTATACAAATCCTGGTGACACCACCTCTCGGTCTCCGACTTGGTAACCTTACCATACCAAGGGTTTCCAAAGAATGGCATTATCTTTATTAACAGACAATCAGGTGGTTTAAACCTGCAATGTTCTAACCAAACTGGATATCAATAAACAATTATGCTACCCGTAGATATCAAATTTGCCCTCAGGGTTTTTAGGTCAACGCTTTAAGATACCTCGGTGAACACTAGCGCCACCGTCATTTAAAAATCATTACTCACTGAAAACACAAGCTATCAAAAATCCCTCTGCTGTAATTAAGGTTCTGGATCTGAAGTTAATTTTAAACATATTAAATTATTAAATTATAATTCCCTATAGTTACAAATTGCAAAACTGCTAAAAGTGGCCGTTTTAAGCAATAATGCAATTTGTAACTATAGGTAAGTATCACCTTAAGGTGATACTAGCGCCACCGTAATTTAAAAATCATTACTCACTGAAAACATGAGATCAAAAATTCGTCTTTTGTAATTATGGTTCTGAATCAGAAGTTAATTTTAAACATATTTAAATATTAAATGAGAGTTCCCTATAGTTACAAATTGCAATATTGCTTAAAACGGCCACTTTTAGCAGTTTTGCAATTTGTAACTATATTGTTTTTTATATTATAGTCACAGAAGCACAGTGCGCACTGTGCTTCTGTGACTATAATAGTCTTAACCACAGAACCACAGAAGCCCACAGAAACAGTTTTCGAGGATGAAAGGTGTCTATGTCTTCTTCTTCTTAGTACTCCTAGGCAAGGAGTACTAAGAAGATTTTCCATACCTTATGCAAGCTAGGAGATCTAGCTATGTGTAAGGTATGCAAAATTTCAAAAAGCTTGATTTAGAAGACGTGGATTAATGAAAAATGTTGCATAAACGGAAGTTCTTAGTAGGTTTTTCTTTTTTCTCAAATTAACGCAGGTGAAACTGCGAGGCACAGCTAGTCTTTATATAAGTTAACGATTTTCTCAAAAAGTGCTTATTCTGCGAAGTGCTCATTCTGAGATGTGTTCATTCTGCAAAGTGCACCAAATGCGAAATGCACATTTTTAGCCGAGTGCACATTTTGAGAAGTGCACATTCTGCGTCAGACCCTTTTATATATATATAGATTTTAGAAATAGAATTACGGTCATGCATTTTTTAGTCAATGCAAATACAAATTCACTTTCGCATTTATGAAAAACCATTTGGTAGCCTTTGGCTTATTCATTTGTATTTAATGAATAGTTACCAATGGTCAATAACATAGATAAGTGTTTAATATTATTTCTAATAAGAGCATTCCTAACCGTAATAGTTTTTATTGTCGTTCGGCATGTATGATTAAAGTGTGTAATGAGAATAACTTATATGTTGCGCGTGCGCATGTATAAATCATTAATCAAAATAATCGCTAGCCATTTGCGTTATGTCATTGTTATGAGCGTCTCCTAGAAATGTTCAACTCTGTGTTTCTCAAACTATAGTACTCGAATCTTCTATTATTTACTTTCTTAAATACTAGTTGTGATCCGTGGTTTTACTCGTCAGTAATATGTAACTAATAGCCAACCTGTCTTTTGTATGAAATAATCACTTTTTCGTATGGGTTTATAAATATATTTTCGTTAGTTAAAGTATAATAGAAAAAAAAATTAAATAATCGACAGACGTAAAGCCTGTGGCTGGCTTTACCATACAATTTTGTACTTATTCGCCGACTGCGTTAGGATTTCGTAAAAAAATTGGAGCGCTGTACAAGTTTGTCATATAAAACCGCTTACGTCGTCGGTAGCGCGTTTGCGAAATGTCATGGTAGGGGACTGTACAGACATGCCACAATGTCATTAGATATTTGCGACCCGGGCCGCCATTTTCTGACCCTATAGATTTATTTACCCGCCCCGGCTTCGCACGGATGCATTATTGTGGGTTATATTATACATAAAAAACCTTCCCCTTAAATATTCTGTGCCGTTATCTATTAAAAAAAACCGCATCAAAATCCAATGCGAAGTTTCAAAGATCTACGCATATTATAAATATAGGGACAGACCTCGGAAAGCTACTTTCTTTTTTTGATATCAATTTATTTATTAACTTTACACTAGGTAGTATATTAGTAATATTAGTAGTAGACTTAATACAGTCTACCACTGCTCTGGAAGAAAGAGAACTTTCTTTATGAAGGGAACAGAAACAATTATCATCAGTTTAGCAGATAGCAGGGCTCAATGGGCCAGTGTGTCGCGGCAACCCGATTCTGGCAAGTGGCAATCCTACAAATATTTACTTAACCTCTAGTCACATGAGTAGATACTTATTTTTACTTACTCCGTTGGCTCAGTAATCAGGAGTTGGGTTTTCCCGAAGCGAGAGAGCCCTTGAGTTCTATTCTGCATGTTCATATGACATGAACATGACATACACTACCTCTTAATTCTTCTTATGGGTGTCGTAAGAGGCGACTAAAGAATATGGTAAAGACCGTTATTTTGAGTATATAACGATAGAGCGGAGCCGTAAGGATAGAGATCGTTGTAAAAATATATACGAAGAAGTACGAACTGGTTAGTTTTTGTTTGGACCAGGTTTCAGAACCTTGGGCAGGATACCACACACTTGTGTCATTATGAGTACACCCACAAAGATATACAAAGTGTAATCTCTTTGGTGGTTGGTACTCTCTTTCTGTTCGGTTACATACTCATGTGTTCTGGTATGCTGCTCGTTCTTTTTTGTTTGGTTTTTCATTAGATTTGGAGATTTCGACAGTGGAGTGAAACCCTTGTTCTAAAGTGGTTTCTAACTGGTTCTATCATTCTTATAATAAAATTTTTACGATTGTATTCTAAACTGACGGCCTTAGAATGGACCACATCACTTCTCGTGGATGTCGTCAAAGCCGATAGATGAAACGATAGAGGCCTGAAATTTTGAAATAAAATACTCTTTACTGCATAAATTTGAACTAATTGTATTTGAATTGAGAAGATAGCGATCAAACAGAGGTCCAATATTATCTCTCATTAGTAGAAGCTGGTCACTGATAGTAGTATTTTCATTCACTAGGTTCTATATTATATATACTGGTTAATTTTTATATAAATATTTATGTATATGTATGTATGTATATGTATGTATAAGCATTTATGTATGTATATGTATTTGTGTATGATTATTCGTGTATGTTTTTTTTTTCATTCATAGTTTATTATATTATTTATTTCATATTTGTTTCGGTACCGCCTACCGCATTTTTTCCACGTTGTTCCTATCCAACCTAAGGTTGGCTGGAAGAAATTGCATCAGCGATAAGTCCGCCTTTGTACACATTGTTTGTATTTGTATTCAACATGTATAATTTGTATGATAATGGTACAATAAAGAGTATATCTATCTATCTATCTATCAATATTGATTTTTTCGGCAACACGTATATCTATATAATATTCTTCTTTTTCTCTGTTGTTTCCTCATGACTGAGGGACGTGACCATCACGGTTAACACCTGCCACGATCTTCCTCCAGGCGATCCTGTCCTGGGCTAGGTGAATGGACCTCTGCAAAGATGTACCAGTGATCTCCTGAATTGTATCCGACCAACGTGTAGGGGGGCGCCCTTTTCCTCTGGAAATTAAAAAAACAAAACTATGTTTTTGTTGCTTTGCAGGTAGCGTACAGCCGGCTTTTGGGGTCTTTGTTCACCAAACTCCCTGCAAGCGGCGCGTGGGAGCAATGGACCCAGCCCCGCACCCCTTACTACAATGAAGTACACAATAAAACATCTATAATCTCCATACTTCAATGATCGTTCAACATTAAAAAAAAATTCTTTAGCAACTAACCACGTCATTTCAACAAAATGTAACGAAAAAAACTGTTTAATTCACCTAAAAATAGACGAAAATCTACCAAATTCCAAAACGCGCTATTAGAATTTTCGCACGCTTTGGCTATATTACAATACATCGATTCAAATTCCACGGGGAGTCCGTGTCTACACAGGGAAAGCTCAAATAAATGCTATAAGGTACTTGTGGCATACTCGTAATTACACTGTAGAGTATATTGGCACAATTAGTGACGGTGGCTATTGCTAAGGCATTATTGATTATTCTAATTCCAATGAGACCAAACGAGACATTGGAAGACAATCAAAGCACATTGATGGCAAGGACTGCAAAGCGAATATCAATATGTCATTGTGGCGAAATAAGGCGTGACGGGCTTTTGACACTACTGTGTAGATAATTTGACTCCCTTTTTGCATTTTCTTTGAATGTTTATGACTAACTACTTACATAGCTGTTGCTTGCAGCTACACTCGCGTGTCTACTATATGTATAATATATATACTTTCCATTATTACACTGTATTTTTTTTATTACGCACATGAGACAATTTATATAAAAATACAAATTGGTGCAAAATTATAAAAAAAAAACTCACTCATTGACACTTTTAGGAAAGATGGCCTCTTTGTTGTGGAGTCCGTGTCTACGCAAAATACGGTACCTGAGGTAGAGCCGTACTAAATCGCCATTTGGTGTGTCTACTGTGTTTGCAGTCAAGGCAGAAGACCTTCACGATAAAGACGTGGCTGTGAAATTGTGAATTTTCAGTTATATGAAATTTTCACATTGAGATGATAATATGTCATTAAATCTCCAATGACGGCAGCACAGCTAGCCATCCATACCATAACGAGCATGTCTGAAACCAATAACTACCTATAAATACGACTGCGTAGACGATTAGACTACCTTTTTGCATTTTTTGTCGTTATTTTTTTTATTTCTACCATTTAATAAAACAATTGATTGCATTCAATTTACTTTCACAAGCAAATAATACAATTGGCGAAGTTAGTGCCAAAATCAACCATAGAAAGAAACATAAAATGTATACAGCACTAAGTTATATAGGAAAGAAAATTATACCTAAATTGAAGTAAGTACCTAATAAGACTTACTACTAATGGTAGTTAATCTAATACTACTAATGTTTTATAACAAAATTCCTCCCTGTGTCAGTCAGTTAGGTTTTTTTTTCTGCCGCACAGCGCGGTCTTATCTGGGCTTGGTTTAAACCATAGAATAAAAAAAAAAATTGCCTGGCGGACCACACGCGATTCCAAATTCTTTGGTTTAAACCCAGATTCAACTTCAGTACAATTGTACAATTTTACTGTTGTTACGTCAAAAATCATCAACAAAATTTACATTTCAATGACCATTTAACATCAAAACATTAGCCATCGCATCTAATGAGTCTATTACGATAACATGTTAGAAAATAATCTGACTTATTAGCGTACAAACAGCCAATAAGCGACCGAATTCTAAAACGCACTATTAAAATTTTCACAGTGGCTGACTATATTATAATGGAACAGCTCTATAATACCCGGGGAGTCCGTGTCTACACAATAAAAACGGTATACATGTATCACCGTGTAAACCCTACACATTGCACAGATAATCTGACGCAAGTCAGCTGTTGCAATCAAGAAGTAAATCAGTGTAAGATATTGATTATACTTCTATCTAGTGTGGTGGTTTAATGTGCCTTGTATTCATTCCAGTATGCTTCAAAAAGGTTGGTTTTAACGTTAGCATAAATAAATGCAACGAGAACACTAACCAATTGTGTGGACTTATTTGACTCCCTTTTTGTATTTCAAAATATAATTTAATTTTTTAATAAACCACTGAAACCTTATTCATTTGTCATTAGATCTTATTTTTCAACATATTCACCCGGCAAGCCAAAGAATTTAAAATCGAGCGCGGTCTTTCGAAGCATTTTTTTTTAATCTATGCGGCGTGCAAAAGTTTTATTTTCGTTTTGATTAATCTTCGGCGCCAAAAATGGGTAGTTGTTGGATGCTACCTGGATTGTAATTGTATAAACTCGAGACCAAAGAAATGGCTTGTATTTTATTTTTAATTTACCAGTAGGGCGCTAAAGGGTTTCGTAAATGTAAATAATCAGTCACTTCGAAATATCAAGCGTGTTTTCCGCTTTTTTATCTGTGGTGTTTTGATATAGTATTGTGTTTGTTGGTTAATTGTTTTTTTTTACATTTCATAACACTGACGGGACACAGGACTCTAACTAAAACAAAGAAGATATATTTTGCCAATGCCCCACAAAACAAAATAAAATCCTTTGTTCGCCGGGTCGTTGGCGAGTCAGGCATATTTTGACAACTTTCAATTTGAAGTCATGTCGTGGTAATTCATTATACATACAATAATAAAAATTATAAAAAAGGGAGTCAAATAGTAGATGAGGTTACGTTGCATTTACGCTAACGTTCCGTTCACCTATGCCTTGCGAATTAAATTATAGCTGCACGATTGTCTGCTAGGTGTATACACGCTTTATTGTCAGCGTAGGCGGAGTTGTCACGGCTCCACCTTTGCACTGTTTTTCTGTGTAGACACGGACTCCCTGCTTAAATTTAGCCGATCGATTCTAATATAGTCGACGACTGTCAAAATTTTGATAGCGCGTTTTAGAATTCGGGCTTTATGGTCCGTTTGTACGTTAAAAATTTATTAAAATTTATTACATGTTATAGTAATGAAGTCTTTAGATGCGATAGCAACAGCCTAGTGGAATGAATATTAAAATAAATAGAGATTATGAGTGATTTTTCATAGCATTAGATGTCATGCCATATTGTATGAAGGGTCCGGGGAAGGGTGTCATCTGCCTCATGCGCCGCTGAGCTTAGATATTCCTCGAAGCTCGACGCGCATGCATTTTCAAGCGCTAGATGCACTTTTGGTCATGAAGCGCCCCTAAGCCATTTATGTTAAAAGTTTCAATAGAGAATGGGTGATACTCGTTACATATTGATAACAAATAATGTGCGTCCTTGTTTAAGAATAATAATAAAAGTCTAAAACAAATGAAGTCAAACCACTTATTTTGACTTGTATAGTTTGTGTCAGGCCTCGTAGAGTTAGGGATTGTATAAATAGAAGCTCTATCTGAGATCTAATATATCATATGCTTTTGTTTTGCCGTAAAATAGCATACAAATAATTAAATAGGTAAAAATTCATTATTCTTCTTGTAACTGCTATTTTTAGATACTTCTTTTTCATTCGAAGGTGTTTTTCATTTTCGTGTATCAGAGTCAGGTGGATAATGATCCGAGTGTTAGTTAAAACTAGACAAAAAATATCAATTAAGACGAGCATAAAACATAATATTAAATACTTAAAACTATATTTAAAAATAATAATAATAATAGAAAAAAAATACTTAAATTGTACAGTTCCGTTAAAGGCTCCACTTGCGAAACATAATATAGACTAGTGGTGGTAAACTTAAAATAAGAAACAATTGACGTTAATAAGTGATAAGAATATCCTATATTAAAAATAAACAATTTGAATTTGACTAAAAGTAAAGCCTGCTTTGTCGGACCTACTGCCCGATGAGACGCAAGCAACATAGAACTTATTTTTATTGTGACTTTAGTTCAACAGATGTCGCAAGTTAGGGATGGCGATGGAATAAAGTCCTAGGTCAGGGACAACCGGGGACATCAATCTATCAGCCAATGAAAGATTTTTTTAAATATTGATTTATTTTACTAAACAAGGCAAAGATATGACCACCACATGATGGAAAGCGGTATAATTTTGGTATAAAAAAAGATGAACTGTTGAAATTTATTATATATTTGGAACTGGTGGATTTAAAAAAGCAAGCAGTGTAAAATTTTGAAGAAACATAGAAATTACTAATTAAATACATAAAAAATAAACTTTAAGAACAAAAAGGGAGTCAAATTGTCTACACAGTGTATTGAGCTCTATGTTTGTGTGTCACCATTTATGCGATTTTTAAATTGACCACAACGACGGCGAAAGTACATGATGGTAATTGGTACATGATGGTATTTTTTGTGCCTGATTGTATTTTGTACCCGATGGTCATGGGTAACAGCGTTTGCGATGCGAAATTGTTATTTCCCTGTGTAGACACGGACTCCCGATAGATGTAGAGTCGACGTAACTAATATAGCCAGCTCGAGCAAAAATTTTAATAGCGCGTTTTAAAATTTGGTCATATTTAGCCTATTTATTAATGTATGTGACTGATCATTTTTTAATATATTCTCAAAATGGAGTCGATAGATATGATAGAAAACGTATAAATGGTAAATGAATATACAAATGTGGATATTGTGATAATAAACGGCGCGGGTGAATCTAACTCACGCCATGTTCGTAGTTGAATTTTGGACAGTTAGATTGAGTCACAAAGATTGGATTGAGTAGGTACTACCTGCAGCGCAAAAATACAGGCTTTTATAAAAAAACACGTTTTAAACAAAAGCCAACCGACTTGTTGCAAAATTATTGTAAACAATAAAATTTCTAAAGATAAAAAAATATCCGAGCAACTTATGACCACATTCTCCAAAAAGTGACGCGCTACACGGTTCTCATTATTTAGTACGCTACAAGTTCGACAGATGTCGTAAGTCGCATAGCGTAAGTGTTTTAGGATAAGAGCGACTCTCGGACAACTGGGGGGTTACTACCGTCTCATAAAACCATGCGAGATCCAGTGAGTTAGTGGATGTCGCCTTACATCATGTATTGCGCTGTCTCGTCAACTGACGAGATTTTAATCAAAGTTTGATAATAATAAATAAGGAGGATTCCTCGAAGCGCAACCATATTGGTGGGATCACGAGTCAAAAATCCATTTTTCAGCGAAACTACGCAACATACGAATGTTATGATGGTACAACAAACGGAGATATCAATTAAAAGTAATGTAACTGCTACTGTTTTTTGTTTAGATAAAAAAACGACAAGTTCGATGGTTGTTTTGTTTAAGGTCTGATGTTTGTGTATATAAAATACATCTCTACAATTTTCTATTTTGACTATATCAGGGTACAGTCATTTTTATACATCGTATTTTTTCCTGATTGTCCTTAGTCGCCTAAAGGGTGATAATCTCTTATATATTACCTCTTATATTATTTTATCACTACATAGTATAAAACAAAATCGCTTTCTCTGTTCCTATGTCCCATTGTATGCTTAAATCTTTAAAACTACGCAACGGATTTTGATGCGGTTTTTTTTAAACAGATAGAGTGATTCAAGAGAAAGGTTTTTATGCCCATGCGAAGCCGGGCAGGTCGCTAGTATTGAATATCTTGAAAATATACTAAGTCATAAAAAAAACTGATTCTTATCTATTTTATTTAAAAAAAAACAAAATATAAAAAAAAGCAATAAGTTTCTAGAAATATATGGGTCTTAGAAACCTCAATTAAATATGTTATTTATTTATATTAAAATACATGAAAGTAGAAAAAAGGGAGTCAAATTGTCCACACAGTGCTTAAGGTGCCGTTGCATTTACGCAAACGTACACCTGTGTGGCGTGCTCATTGTATGCTCGCATGTTGCTTTATATCTGTTTGCTCGCATGTTGCAGTGTCGCTTGTCTTAACAACTGAAATCTGCTGTATCCATAGAACTAGGAACGCGAACGCAATTTTTTTTTTAATCTATGGCTATATCGCATCAGCTGACTCGCGTCAGTTTGCCTGTGCAATTCACTCACTGCGCCGCCGCCGTGTGGGCTGAGTTAGAGCGGCTCCACCTCTGTACCGTTTTACTGTGTAGACACGGACTCCCCGGATGCATTAGAGCCGCTCCAATGTAATATAGTCAACGGATATGAAAATTTTAATAGCGCGTTTTAGGATTTGGTCGTTTTTTGACTTTTTTTTACTTATGATGAGATTATTTTGTAATAAATTGTTGAAATGGAATAATTTTGATGTAGAAGTTTGTATTTTTATTGTTTTGCAAAGGGGGATATATTGAATGATTTTTTCAACATTGGTGCGGGGTAGATAAGGGTGTCATCTGACTCACGCTTTTGAGGAAGTTTTTCGAGTTCATAGAGTCGCGCTAATTGGACGCTGCCTGCAAGCTGGAAACACATTACATTATTTTAATATTTCTTACATTGCTATCTTACTGTTTAATAAAACACTATGACCTAATAACTGTAAAATAAAATTTTACTACAAGAAAGTTGAATTCCTCCTGGCCAAAATATTCTAACAAATTAGTTTAATCACAAGAAATTTGTCGCATAGGTAGAGGAAGGACATAGGCTCGTTTTTGACATGTTTATAAAGTCACTAGCTGTCCCCTGTGGTTTCACTCGCTTGACGTGTGTATGTACTATATAGCCTTTAATCTTCCTCAAGAGGTAGGTTACTCGTAATAATATGCAGAAAGATTTTTTTAAATACCTACGACCGTACTGGTTTCTAAACTGGTCTTCAATTAAAGATAGAATAGTGGCAAAATATAAAAACTGTATTATTAAAATACCAAAAAATATTATCACAACTAAATTCCAAAAAGAGCGTTGAAAAACAATAATAATAGAAAACAACTATTCAAGCACAGAAACATAAATTAAACTTTTTTTTATGACCACTTCTTAGTGGCCAGTATTTTAATTGAAACCCTTTTTGTAATAGGTAGTTCTGTTTGTAAATTGCAAGTATGTAGTTCATAAGAGCAGTCAGCAAACATGTTTTATGCAAATATAACGCGTTCGTAAGTGGCGTATATATAACATATATATATCGTCCTATCTTTATAGAGTTTTAGCATATTCCTATATCATATGAAAAAAAGGGCGCAACTGAGTGAATATTAATTTTCGGACTGACTTTTCTTATTGACTAATAGGGTGTTCTTTCAGCATTAAGTCTGCCAAGTATATAAGTATTTTGTACTTATGGAACAATAGTTTTAATAAATAAATAAACCATACTATTTGTGCTTTTAATTGAATTTCTGTGGCTATTGAGTTGCGCTCTATCAACCTGAATATATAGCAACGTCTTCTACCATGGATTGGTTGTAACGCCATCTGTGAGCTATTTCGAGTTTCATAAAATAAATTGTACATTTCTGGATAACTACTTTTTATTTGAAAGCATTTACGCTGTGTAGTGTTGCTCCTATTATCGTGTTTAATTTTGATTTTTATGAAATTCTGAAAGTACAAAAATATTTTTTCAGTCATTAGAATGACCGTAAAAGTGTGAAACCTTTTCTTACCAAAATTTCTAAACTATGTTAGGTTTACAGTTTGACTATAAGGGAATTTAATTCCTCGTGGTCAAACTAGTTTGGCAAATCAATTTGAGCACGAGGAAAACGGTGTCTATTTAAATTACATTTAGTACATAGAAATACACTCTAATAGAAGAATATTGCCTGATTCAGAAAAACACACAGTGAAAATGTGAAATGAAGTCTTAAAATGTAGAGCCTTTAAATATACTTAGGATAAGTTTAGGTTAGTAGATAGAGCAAAATTTAGTAACGTGTTTCGTTGTCAATTATGATTGCCACTAAAAATAACTATGTCGGGTTTATTAAAGAATTATACTTTTATAAATAAAAATAGCAAAAGGGAGTCAAGTCGTCTACACAAGCGTGTCGGGCATCCGTTGCGTTGACGCTAACGTAACCTCGGTTTCAGGCTTCTGCCTATCATGTCGGTCAGATACGTCAACGGGACGTCGGCGGAGGTTTTTAAAAATTGAATAGTACAGAAAACTTATAAACTAGTAGTCAGCGATTGACCAAGACTTACTCTAGCGATCAACGATTGATCGGCGAGGAGTCACAGGACGCGTGGTGATAGTTCAGACTCTCGACTCGCTCTGTTTGTCCGAAGAAGCTCCCAGGGTGGCTTCCCATGCAGGTGGCTTCGTGTCAGCAGTTTCCACAATGATTCATATGTTCTTCTTAAAGGTTTCGTAATTGGCGTTGGATCCGTGGGAATGTTATGTATAAGGAGAGGGCTAAGAGCCCGTAACACCTCCCCCCTTAGCAGAGCAACTATTTGCCAATGTTTAAGGCAAATGTTGCGGCCTTTCTTTCCTCTAGGGATAGGTCTGAAGATGAAGTTGTTGCATCGCGTTTTAGCGTTGGTTTGCTTCGTCGATACCGCAAATAAAGTATGACGAGTGCGCCCGTACTGAACAGTATAATTCCATAGATAGGTACAGTCGTATGATATAAAGTTGAGAAATCGTATGAACTGGGATTAACTTCTGATTGTGCCATGACTTGATTTTGGATATTGTGTAATTTATTCAGATCAATAGTAGTTAAATTAAAGCGGGGCAGGCTTTCCTTAAGATTAAAGTTGATTTGAGGTACTCCCATTATTTCCAGTGCATGTCCTCGCAGTTTATTATATATGTTAACTATAGAAAGTTCTGGAGTCTTAATGCTACAATTCTGAGGGATCGTCACATAGTAACTGCCTTTCAGCATACGATATTTCTCTTGTTCGCAAGACAGTAGAACCTTTGTGGTTTTTGGGAAAGACATAATATAGTGTTGGCTGTCTAGTTCTAGCATGGCTTCTTTAGTAAGTGCGACTGTAGTAGGTGTACACTGCGGGTCCACTTCTCGGCGATATATTAGTTGATGCACACAGTCATATTGAGCGCGGGTTTGATGGCCTATCTTTTCTTCACAGACATACCAAGTATCTGACTTCGGGCATTCTGCCTCCATGTATACAAATTCTTTAGAGTTGATTGCTATGTAGGGAAAGGGTGGCAGGATAATTTCAGATTTACGATTAGGAACTGGGCACAAACGGTAAAGGTCGTATGATAACGAAGATGCAATTGGGAACTTGAGGACTAATACTATCTTATTATCTATATAGTATGATCCTAAACGAATTAGATTATAATAATATCTTACTTCTACATCTAGAATCCTATCTTGACCGTATAAGGATTTTAACTTACTTAGCATATTTATAATTTCCTTACTAGTTAAAATAGAATGGTGCAACACTTTAGAGTATGAAAGTGCAAGTATGTCTCCTAACCTAAAGATTTCTAAAGATAAGTCTTGCACATTTTCACTTATTATGTTGAAAATGTGTGATAGTTGTATATAATGAAATAACTCATTATTATTGTTTCTACCATTGTATAGCGAAATTACTAGTTTATGCAACTTCTCCTGATTTTGACTAAGATTGCTTAAAATTTGATTTTGCTGAAAGATCATTTCTTTGTGTAAGCTAATATGTTTGTTTAAGTTAACAGACATTTCTTGATTATTTTTGTGCAGTAAATTTAATGCATTTTCGAATTTTATAGCATCGTTATGGTCAAGGTTACCGGTTATACTTTTAATAAAAGTGCCTAATGGATCTACAAGTCCGCGTTTAACTCGTTTCGGTTCAAAAGTTTCAAGCTGAAGCGAGATTTTGTCAAGTCGATTAAATAAGTACAATATTTGTTGCCGAAAATAGTCAAGGGTCTTGTTTGGTAGTTTGTTGGTTATGTCTGTCAGTTGTATTTTTAAAGAGTTAGTTTGTTCTCGAATCTGTCCTATGTCGATTTGTTGAAGAAAGGTGTGGTCATGAGATATCAATTTAGTTTTTCCTAACTTAAAAGGTAATAGTCCAGGTCCATTCGATAAGTTGTCAAGTCGGATGGTCCTTGCTGGTAGAAGGTCGAGTTGGGCTAGGGCCAGAGTCGCAGTTAGTAGCAGGGTCCTGCAACAACGGGGTAGGGTTAGTTTTCTTTGTTCTTTTTAATCTGGCTTTAGCGACCCGACCGCGTTTACGCGATGTATATATATGTATAGGTAGGTTGGTAACTACCTTATCACCAGTGTACCGTGGTGAAAGTTTTTTCCTAGCTGCTTCTGGATTTTTAATAAATACCTCTTGACCTTCCTTGTATTGCATTATGGATTCACGGCCAAGGTTACGTCTTGCCATCATCGCTTCTCGGGAATACAATGCTGAGTCGTGTATTATGTTATAGACCGTTTCCATTCTATCACGATGTTCATTTAAATATTGTTGCATTAATCGTTCCGTCAAATTTAAGTCTGTTGGGTCTCTGGGGTCAAAGTGTCCGTTTATGAGTTCGTAAGGTCGACACTTAGTTAAGCTGTGGACTGAACTGTTATAGGCTATCAACGCATATGGAACTAAACTGAGGGTGGGTTCATTTTTGTGTTGCAATTTTAGGAGGCGCAAATGTTCGAGAAGGGTGGAATGAAATCGTTCAATAATGCCATTCTCATTTGGTGCGTATGCGGCTGTTGTATGATGTTTTACTTGATGTAATTTCAGAAATTCGGCGACGATTTGGTTCGTGAATTCCGTGCCATTGTCTGTGACGAGTGTCAATGGAAACCCGTGATGCGTACTGAAGTGAGTCAGTGTTTTAACTATGTTGGGGGCTGTGCAATCTGGAATCCTATATGCCTGTGCGTATTTGGAAAAGGAGTCAATAATTGTTAGATATTTATTTTGTTCAATTGTAAGGATGTCCGCATGCATTAATTGGAAAGGTTTTGAAGGTGGGGGAACTATTTGATATTCAGGGCGTACGGGATTGCGGTCATATTTAGCGCTGTTACAAATTGCACAGTTGTTAATGAAAAGTTGTATGGTGTCTTTTAATTTGGGCCAATAATATCTCTGAGAAAGAGATAAATGAGTTTCATTTATACCTCTATGGTTCGTTTTACCTGAGTGATATTTAGAAATTATGTCCTGCTGATATAGATAATCGGGAATATTTTGTAATTCGCGCTTTACTAAGGTTAATTTTAGTGCTGAGTTTGTAAAGGTACGCTGAAGGATAGGTACAATTGTATACATTTTATCAAGGGGCTCCACCAGAATAGCAGTATGTAGTTTAGGGTCAATATGTTTTTTGACTAATGATATAATTTGCTCTTCCAGGTTTGCCTCAGAAATTTCTACGACGGTTCTTTTGAATGATTCGAAAGGAACGGTGGTTTTCGGCCTGCTTAGTATTGGTTTATTGCTAATTTTGATAATCAGTTGTCTTTTATATTTATTTAATGGGTCCTCAGTAATGGGTATATTTAATGTAGGCTGTTCATGAGAGGTATGTATAGTCGCGTTACAAGTTAATTGAGCATTTTCCTGTACGTCATGAGTAGAACTAGAGCTACTTAAGGGTTTGAGAGAAGGTGCCGTATCAGTAGATGATTGACTGATTATGGGTCTGTCGTCTGGGGCAGTGATTGTAGACTCAGATGAGCTAGATAAGTTGACTACACTAATGCTAGAGCTCAGACTGATAACCTCCTCGTTATATATTTCTATACGACTCAGGGCATCTGCATTTGTATTCGTTTTGCCCTTTTTGTAGATAATTGTGTAGTCGTATTCTGATAATTTAAGTCGCCACCTAGTTAAGCGTGAGTTAGGTTCTCTTAAATTCATGAGCCATTGCAATGGCTTATGGTCTGTGATAATTTTAAATTTTCGACCAAATAAATACGGCCTAAAATATTTTACTGCCCAAACTATCGCGAGTAATTCTTTTTCGATAGTTGAGTAGTTAAGTTCGCTGGAATTTAACGTGCGTGACGCGTACGCAATGGGTCTGTCCGAACCTACAGTCCCTTGGGATAAAATAGCACCGAGAGCAACGTTAGATGCGTCTGTGGTGAGTATAAAATCTTTTGTAAAATCTGGGTACTGTAATATGGGATCGTTAACTAGAAGTGTTTTACAGTGCTCGAAACATTTGATGTAGTCGTCTGTTAGGTTTATTTTTGCGCCTTTCTTTAAACATGAAGTCAGTGGTTTAGTCAAACGTGCGAAGTCGGGGATGAAACGCCGATAATAGCCTAATAGTCCTAAAAATCCTTTTATTTGTTTAGTCGTTTTGGGGATGGGGTACTTTAGGATAGCGTTAATTTTGTCAGGGTTGGGCTTTATACCGTCGGGGGTGATAACGTGACCTAAATAGGCAGTTTCATGTCGTAAAAATTCGGATTTGTCTAATTGAACCTTAAAGTTTGATTCACGTAGTCTGTCAAAGATTTTACGGAGATTTACTATGTGTTCTTGGAGTGAGGTAGAAAATACCAAAATGTCATCCTGGTAAACTACACAAATTACATGTTGGAGACCTCTTAGTACGTTGTCCATGACCCTTTGGAAAGTACATGGGCTATTTTTGAGGCCCATAGGCATACGCAGGAACTCATAGTGGCCATTTCCGTCAGCTACACTGAATCCAGTCTTGTGGATATCCCTGGGGTCCATTTCCACTTGGTAAAATCCACTAGTCAGGTCTAAAGTACTGAAGTACTGGCATTTGCCAAGTTTGTCAAGTATGTCAGTGATGTTGGGGATGGGGTAGCGGTCGTCTATAGTCTTTTCGTTAAGTTTTCTAAAGTCAACTACTAGTCTCCACTTGGTTTTACCGGAAGCATCTGCTTTTTTAGGCACAATCCAGATTGGAGCACTCCAAGCGGACGTTGAGGGTCTAATGATGCCTTGTTCTAACATTTTTTGGACTTGAGTTTTAACCTCTTGTCTATTAATGTACGGATACCTATACGTTTTGCTGTGGACGGGGACTTCATCAGTTGTTAAAATGCGGTGTTTAATTTTATTTGTAAAGGTAAGTAGTTCACCCTCTAGGTAAAAAATGTCAGAGTATTCTTCGATTAATTTTAACAAGTTACTGTTCTCTTCCGAGTTCAGGTGTCCAGTCCGTAAATGTGATAAGATTTCTCGGAATCGAGTGTCCATGCGGTCGACGTCAGTCAGTCTAGGTAAAGTTTGCTCATGAAAAATTTCTGCATAAATTGGTGCGTTTAATGAGATAGTTACGTCTTCGTCTAAGGGGTTAATAATTTCCATATAGGCTTGCCCGTTTTCCGAGGTGGAAACACATTCATTTATATTGCAATTTTCTATGGTTTGTCCCTCTATAAAAATATTACCGTTGTCTACTGTGACTGGAATCTTAGCCACATGAGACGATTTTGCAGGGACTACAGTTTGAAATAAATTTACATTTACTGGACTATGCATAAGAATTGGATTTTCCGCAAATCTAGTCCTAATTACGTGGTTTTTAAAGTCTAGTTTAGCTTGCCACTGTTCGAGTAAATCAAGGCCAATTAGGCCATCGAAATACTGATGAAATCTATATACTAATAGTTTTATGGGATTTCTATCTTTAAATTCGGGAAAGCATGGAAGGGTTATAGAAAATTCATTGTATGTTCTCGCATGAATATTTGTTACAACAAATGGGTCATAGTCTAAAGGAAAGTCAGAAAAATAATCTTGCACTGCTTCAGGGCTAATAAATGACTGATTTGCGCCCGTGTCAATAAGCAATTTCAATGGAGGGTTAGAGATATGTACAAAAGGTAAGTTTCTATTTAACTGTAAATTTAGTTCTATTTGGGGTGGTTCGTACTGTGGTCCAGAGGAAAATTTACCTCCTCATTGCATTCAGTATTTTCAGAATTTTCCTCAGGCTCGTCGTAGTTGTAATAGTCATAGTGTTGGTTGTCGTTTTCTACGGGAGGGAAGTAAGGGTCGTAGTCATAGTAATTACTACCGTCATAAATAGGTTCATATTCATTTAGATTTAATTGTCTTTGTGGAGTAGGGGGTAGCACTCTCGCAATGGGGTGACTAATGCCACTCATTGGTACGGGGTACTTTTGTTGAGTTGGTCTATTAAATGGTCTAGGCGGGATCTTAAATCCTGTAGACACATTGGAGGGCATAGCTCTCATCATCTGTTGAGTTCTAGATGGGCCTAATTGATTAGGCCTAAAATTAGAATTTACATTAGGGGAGAAATTAGACGCGTTATGTCCTTGATTTAGGGGTGAGTTATTTGAGGGGAAATTACTTTGATAGGAGGATAGCATAGGCTGATTATTGTGATTTAATTGAGGAATATTATTTTGCGAGAAGTTCATAGGTTTTTGGTTAAAATTACGAAAGGGTTGAAGTCTAGACGTAGATGAGCTAGGCAAGGCAGGAACCTTATTCTGCATGTACATGACATTTAGTTCATCCTGCGCGAACTCCAAGGCTTTAAGCAATGTATCGGGACGCATACATCTAACTCGGGAACCGATAGGCTCTCTTAATCCGCGCATGAAAGTTTTTAGAGCTAATTTAGAATAGAGCTCGCGTTTAGCTGCTACCGTAGTAGGGATGGTTTCGTGCAATTCTACGTATGCCATTATGGTACTTAGCAAGTGTTGCACGCGCTCATAAAAGATGTGAGGTGTGTCGGTACCTTGAGATAACATTGATAAATCAGTATATAATGCCGGTTCGTCTCTATGATCAGAAAAGCTGTTAATTAATGATTGACGTATACCGTTCCAGTCATTTGGAATACCATTCGTGACTAAAATTTTAGAAGCATTTCCCTTTACTTTGTTCAAAATTCCATTTAACAAAATTGAATTATTTAACTCGTTACCGGGTGCTAGATCGATATACTTCAATATTAGCTGATCACAAATATTCAAAAATCTGATAAGAACACTAGGACTGCCGTCAAATTCAGGAACATTGCGTAAGGCTTTCCAGATTTGGTCTGCCTTATCTATGATAGGCATGGCCTGTTGACTATTTTCGTTAGCCATAGCTGTGTCGTCCTCTTCTAATAGTGATTCTAATAATTCTCTATGAAACCGTGACTTTCTAATATCGTCTCGTATATAAGCCCTGGTGTTGGGTCTTATATTACGGTCTCTATCTGGATGGAAAATTTTGAATGATATGTTATAATGCTAGTTAAAAATAAAGTCTTTAATTTTGGTTAACTAATATGATGAAAAATCAAAGTTGGATTTCTCTTGATCTATTCTATCTATTCTAAAGTTTGAAAATCTAAGTTAGATTTTTAGGGGAATTTCTGCACTAATTCGGGAAGGAATAGCAATCAACAATAGAACTGTATATAAAGCTACTCACATAGAGATCATGGTAGTCTGCTCGGGCTGCACCATCGATGTTCGGATGACCACAAACGAAACTTTCACCATTCACTCGCGTTAACCTTCGCGACGCCGTTAATTCGTAGGTTCTATAACAGATAGTCCGCCTTGCCAACGATTTGGCTAAGTTCACGCACTTTTTCGAAGTGTGAAACGCACGGGAATTGAACTATCCGCTCCGACTGCGCCAGATACGTCAACGGGACGTCGGCGGAGGTTTTTAAAAATTGAATAGTACAGAAAACTTATAAACTAGTAGTCAGCGATTGACCAAGACTTACTCTAGCGATCAACGATTGATCGGCGAGGAGTCACAGGACGCGTGGTGATAGTTCAGACTCTCGACTCGCTCTGTTTGTCCGAAGAAGCTCCCAGGGTGGCTTCCCATGCAGGTGGCTTCGTGTCAGCAGTTTCCACAATGATTCATATGTTCTTCTTAAAGGTTTCGTAATTGGCGTTGGATCCGTGGGAATGTTATGTATAAGGAGAGGGCTAAGAGCCCGTAACAGGTCGATCAGACCGTGCCAATTACATCATGTACACTGGCATCCTTTATTTATTGCTAGCACAGCAGTGCCCACCTCCGCTGTGCGATGCAATGTGGGCGGTTTAGCAGGGCTCCGCCGCAGGCACCGTTCTATTGTGTAGACACGGACTCCCTGACAAAGGAGAGTGTGTCTATTCTAATATACTCAGCAAGTACGAAAATTTACGAAGCGCGTTTTAATATTCAGTTGCTTATTGGATAGTTGTCCGTTAATGGGTCAGATTATTTTCTAATTAGTTTTCGTAATGGACTCATTAAACATGATAACAAAAATAATGTGATAAAAGAAAACTTCAATATTATGGATAATTCAAAGTAGCAATATTATTAGGTACTGTATTGCATGATTTAATCTGCAAATGAACGATACCTATTGATTTCGGTTCTAAATTGTTTATTTAAATTAGGGAAAAAAGTCCAAACACTATTAACATCATGGCTTTTTTTTTAATTTATAACAATAAAGTATACCTTTTTCTACTACTCAAAAAAGAGGTAGTCGGTAGGATAGTTCCAATTTTTCATTATGTCAGCCGACGGCGACACTTACCCCATTAATTACTTCAGTATGATTCAAAATAAAAATGTATTTATTTTATCACGGCACACACACCACATATAGGTTTACATTGCAGGTTAAACAAAAAGCATACCGTCGTCGCACCGTAAAATATTAACCTCCTGATTTATAAAAATTAACAAACATTTGTAAAACCTATTTCAACTAAAATATAATATCTGGCCCTTTCTATCTTATCGCTATTTAACGTGTAAAAACGAGACAAAACATATTTTAGTTATTTTAAGCTTAATAATAAACGTCTGCTAATTTAATAGATAAGAGGCTAATCATTATAGAGTCCTTAACATATCGTTACTTGTTTCGTATTTGAAGCTCAAAGTACTGTAGCTAAAAGTCATAATTTCAAAACGTTAACAAAGTTTAACAAGAACAAAGTGTATGAATGAATTATTAACTTTATTGCTTTAAATGTGGTACAATAGGTGGAATATATAAAATTTCGGTATCACATATTAATCATTTCTGACATGCAACAGACAGCAAGAATTGTCAAATTAAATTTAAAATTACAATAATGTCAAATTGAATAATATTACAAAATTTGTTATTTATCTATTATGTCAGTTTTTATGGTCAAGTTCAGAATTTATCACATATAAAATAATTCCATATTAATGTCAATTTTCTAAATAATCTCTTACACTGTAAAAACATTTTCCTAAAAGCCAGCTGAAAAGCTTTCGCTTAAATAATTTTACATTGTATATATCTTTAGTATCACCAGGCAACTTATTAAATATTTTAATCGCCATAGGAAAATAATTGGAACTGTATAGAGCTGTCTTCATTATAGGAAGTATTATTCTTTTTGGATTTCTTCTACTATACCTACTGGGCACGTCCATACTAAATTTAAACAGACTCGGATGCGATTTCACCAGTATACACAGTTCGTAAATGTACATACTCGGGATGTATGAGATTAGAGATAAGCCGCGCCAAATCACGTGGTAAATCGTATGTCAATATCCCATACATTTTGTTCTTCTCGAATTTGGTTAACGTTTTGCGATTTCGAGTTTGGCTAAGCCCAGATACGTTTTTATGAGTGCCTCTGTCTGACTGGCGTCAACCTTATTCCAGAATACTTCAGCTTGTAATAACCAACATTTTTTAAATCGACGAACAAGAAAACTGAGGCCTTTATCTTTTTGTCGCTTTGTACGATAAACGTTCAAAGATCTCTCGTAAACGGCTATATTATCAGAAACTTTTTCTGTTAATCTAGGTACAAAATAAAAGTAAAATATTTAAGTATTTAATTAATTTATTTATTTAATCCATGTATACTCAAATACAAATATATGTTTTTATTATGTAATAAATAATATGAAGCGAAGTGCTGATACATTTTAAATTTTAGTTTAAAAATTCAAATGATGTGACGTCGGGTGGATTGGTTACACAAAATATTTTATAATCTTGTCACATAATTTAGACGTAAATCTCACAACGGAGCTGACATATGTTAAATATAAAGTCCTGAATTACAGAATAATTAAAAAATAATCTCTGTGATAATCACAGTACAAACGAGAATTTTAGGTTTACCTGTGTTGTGTAGTGACACAGGAAATAGTGATTTCGGGTAATTCAAAATATCGATATTACTGGTTTCTGGTGCAAAGGATCGCCATTGCGATTCAACGCGGCTATGCAGCCAGCGTCTTGGACATCTTTGCGCCTGAAACTTTAAGGGGCGGGTTTTAATTTTATATTTATTTTGTAAAAGGTCTAAAAACAAATTAAATAATAAAATAAAACAATTATAAAACTTTATTTTTTTTACATTAAATATATAATTAAAAAGAAATTCAAAAGGGAGTCAAATCGTCTACACAATCGTGATGGGTCTCGTTGCGTTTTCGCTAACGTTCACCTCGGTACATTTTATAAGACAACTGACTAACACACACATGTCGGTGGCACACAGTAATTACATACTCAATTTAGGACCTTTTCAGTCACAGCTTAGCAATATTTCACTATCTTTGCATTAGCCTCTGTGAGATTGCAAGCACAGCAGTGCTGCCTCTCAATTCAACTGTGGCTCCACTCAGTTCCCGTTCTATTGTGTAGACACGGACTCCCCGAAAGAAGATAATCCATCCGTCTTAATATAGTCAGTATGCAATAAAATTTTAAAAGCGCGTTTTAGAATTCGATTGTCTATTGGCTAGTTTTGCAGTTTGGTAATGGTATTGGAAAGGGTGTGGGGTGGGAAGGATGTCATCGACGCCTGCGCTTACAGGTAAAAATTTGGGCCGTAAAGTGTAACGGTATGACGCTACCGGAAGCACACTATGTCGCAGGCAAATTAGTATAATATGCCATTTTTTTAAATATTCGTATTTTCGTGTTCTTTCTATATAAAGCGGAACATCCACCTCTGCACTACTCTTTGCAAAACTCTCCTCAACAACAAAACTGCAAAACTATTGCTATTTTAAATTATTTTAAAATTTCCGTTTATTATATTTTTTTATTTCTATTTTTTACAACTATTTGCACTCATATTCTCTACGGCGATGATGAAATAAGAGGTACTTAGTGAAAAAAGACACTTTTACAAAAGATGACCAATTTCATGAGTGGTAATAAACGTCGAAAGGAAATCAAATGAGGCTTTCAGTCTTTAGTCGCCTTTAAAGATGTATGTGGATGGACTTCTTATAAACAGTAGTATTTTAAAGAGGACCTTAGAAACGTTGATTTCTGAAATAAGTCATTCATAAGTTTGTAAACCAACGGTTAACCTAGCAGGTATGTAAAAAAAATATTAAGAAAGAAATGCAAAAGGAAGTCAAATTGTCTACACAATCGTGCTGGGTGGCGTTGCGTTTTCGCTAACTGCCTCCTCGGTTACGTTTTATAAGACAACATGTTACGCCGAGATGGAGTCATTCGGGCTTCTGTCTCAGCCCTGCGAGATTGCATTGACAGCAGTGCTGCCTCGACTGTACAATGCAACAGCGCTGCGACTCCAACTCAGATCCGTTCTAGTGTGTAGCGACACGGACTTCCTGTCAAAAGAGAGTCGATCCGTCCATAAATAGTCAGCATGCGTAAAAACTTTAAAATCGAGTTCTAGACTTCTATTGTTTATTGTCTAGTTTACTATTGTATTATATAGGGGGTGGGGTGGGAAAGTTGTCATGGAAGCCCGCGTCATTAACAGATAAGATAAGGATTCGAGCCATAAAGGGCTGAGTAGCTTTTATGCTGCCGGAAGAACGCTATGACGCATGCAATCTAGTTTTAAAATAGTAAGTTTCAATTATAATGTTGTGTGTGTGTTTTTTTAATAATATTAGGTACATGTTATTTAATTTTGTGTGCGCGTGCAATGAGTAAGCATCCAATAGAAAACAATAAATATATATTTAAAAATTTAGTAAAAGGTATAAAATAATTGTATAACTTGTCTTACAAATTGTAAAACTAAAAATAGTTAAATATATATGCTCACTCAGTCCTAACATAGAGACAGCCGTATCTTCGTATTATTTAAGTTTCAGGATTCAGTTAAATCTCTGTAAAATTTGGATGTTTTGAATTTAAATTGTCAAAAGCTGTAATTAAAAATTTACAATAAATTTATTGTATTCACTCAATGTAAATTTTGTTAGATTTTGTATTTATGTGGCAAGTTAACGTGAAAACCATTTCACTTGTTTGAAAAATATCTCAAATCGCAACTAGGCAACGTGGCATTTTAATGCATTATGAACAGCACTACACATCGTAAATGCTCGTTACTAAATTAGAGTATCCTAGAATCGAAATATTTTTTATAGGACTATAGAAGACTCACAGATGGCGTTACAACAAATTGAAAAAGGAGTTACTATAAATATTATGATATGGTTTGTAAGTGAAATTTGATTAAGTAAGTTTATTAAAATTGTATAATTTAGTGTGAACGTACTTGTTCATACTTAAAAATTATTGGTAAAATAAAAAAAAACATTTAAAATTGTAGCGACGACGCTGGAGTTGATACTCCCATATACTCTTCCTTGCATAGCAATAACAAAAGGTCAAAATTTTTGCCATTTTAAATTGTGTATATTTAATCATCAAATATTAGTTTATCGTATGTTATTATTATATATTTTATGGCTGCAAACACTCCCGTCGCCCAACATAGGCACTATGTTGGACGCCATACCTTCAGAATCGCTACTTGCTTGCGGTTAGGTGCCCCGTGTGTTTCTCCGCATCGTTGTCACTGTGGAGAGGTCGTCGATGCCCTCGGACATCATGGCCTATCGTGCAGCAGGAGCGCTGGCCGCATTCCGCGGCACGCACATCTTAACGACATAATCCGTCGTGCTCTGACTACCGCCGGCGTGCCGGCCGTGCTTGAACCTATTGGCCTCGCACGCGACGATGGAAAGAGACCAGACGGTATGTCCTTAATGCCTTGGAATATGGGTCGGCCTTTGGTGTGGGACGCGACATGCGTCGACACCCTTGCGCCATCACATGTTCCAAGCACCGCAGGGTGCGCTGGCGCTGCTGCTGCGTCAGCTGAAACCCTCAAACGGCGTAAATATAGTAATCTCAATGGAGATTACATATTTGAGCCGTTTGGGGTGGAGACTCTTGGGCCATGGGGTCCGAGTGCGCGTTCTCTTTTTAGAGATCCCTCCAAAAGATTAATCGGCGCCTCATGTGACCAGAAGGCTGGCCTATATTTGGCTCAAAGGTTAAGCATTGCCATACAGCGTGGCAATGCTGCCAGCCTTCTGGGCACATTTCCAGTTGATAGTGATGCGGAGGAGTATTTCGATGCGTAGTGTTTTGTATGTTTGTTTTGTTTTTTTTTTCTATGTATATATATGTATATATATTTTAACTTTAAGTGTGTATATAGATAGTTCTTAAGATTGTATAATAATTGTAAATTTGTGTCCATTAAATAAACTTCTTATATCTTTAAAAAAAAAAAGTTTATCGTATTAACTTTCGTTATCATGTGTCTATTAAGGACTCTTAATTAGAAAATAATCTGACCCATTAACGGACAACTAGCCAATGAACGATCAAATTCTAAAACGCACTTCGTAAATTTTCGTACTTGCTGAGTATATTAGAATAGACCGCCTCTCCTTTGTCAGGGAGTCCGTGTCTATGTCGCAGTATGATAGATAAAGCCGTAATATAGTTATAACCCTAGGTATATGATTATATGCCGTAACATAGTTATACGAAAGCAATACATGACTATCTTACTAGGAACATAATTATAATACGATTCTAGTTTAGTGATATGATTATATTACTGGATTAAGTTTAGTAAAATTGGAACTTCAGTTGATATTTTAATAGATTGGTTACCCAGAAATGCAATACAGCTTTCAAACATTACTTTGAATGATCCTGTACCAAATGAAGAGATGTCGCTGAGAGAAATATGCTAAAATTTATTACCATTTGGTGGCCAAGGTGATTTAAAAAAGACGCGCCTGAAAGTAGCATTCAGTAATTACTGTTTTTTAATGTTTAATGTCCATGTTATACCGTCGCCGGTTTCTGATGGGAGCTGCACCCTTGGACCAATATGTCTACTTGGGTCAGTTGATCCAGGCTGACAACAAGCTTCAAGGATGAGGTCTCTCGTCGAATCAGACTCGGATGGGCAGCATTCGAGAAGCTCCACAATGTTTTCTTGTCCAAAATACCTCAGTGCCTTAAAACTAAGGTCTTTGACCATTGTCTGTTACCAGTGATGACATATGGATTCGAAACGTGGTCCCTTACTATGGGCCTCATAAGAAAGCTCAAGGTCGCCCAAAGAGCCACGGAGAGGGCTATGCTCGGTGTTTTCCTACGAGATCGAATCAGAAAAGAGTGGATACGTAGGAGAACAAAGGTTGCTGGCATAGCCCAGCGGATTAGCTCTTTGAAGTGGCAGTGGGCGGGGCACATAGCGCGACGGGCCGATGGCCGATGGGGCAGTTCTTGAATGGTGATACGGTAAGCGCAGCAACGGAAAAGTTTATTATAAAAATAAAAACCGATATATACTCGTAAGTATCGTTTTCTTTGATTCTCTGGCAGAATTATAATCATCTCACTAGATTAGTTTAGTCAGATAAACATATTACTAGATTGCAACCGTATTATAATTATATTCCTAGTAAGATAGTAATTAATCTCTTTCGTGTAACTATGTTACGGTATATAATTATATCCCTAGGGATATAACTATATCACGGCTTTATCTATCGTACTGCGACATCTACACAACAGAACGGTGCCTGCGGCGGAGCCGTGCTAAACCGCCCACATTGCATCGCACAGCGGAGGTGGGCACTGCTGTGCTGGCAATAAATAAAGGATGCCAGTGTACATGATGTAATTGGCACGGTCTGATCGACCGACATGATAGGCAGAAGCCTGAAACCGAGGGTACGTTAGCGTCAACGCAACGGATGCCCGACACGCTTGTGTAGACGATTTGACTCCTTTTTGTTATTTTTTTGTTTTTTTTTTTTTTTTTAAATTGTTTGATTTGTTAATTAAGCAGATATATTTTTGACGATTTTAATAAAACGAGTTAATAAATTTTGCTTTATCTACTTACCTAAAATCGTATTCAATCAGGTATTTTTAAAATGTATTCTAAATTCTCTACTATCTCTCTATATCTCAATTTAAATCTCTGGCAAATATAAACAAATTAATCATTAAATTGCTCATCATCATTTCGTGTTGATGTAACGGTCAATCAATATAAAACATCAATAATGTATTATAGATTAATAAATTAAGAATTATGTAATAAAACACCCCTAATATAAAATAAGATAGAAAAGTAAGCAGAGAAAAATGTAAAAAATTGGAAAATAAAAGAAAGGAAAGTTATAACTCCCCCCCGAAACCCTATTAAATCTTCTATATATATAAAAGCGAAAAACACTCACTCACTCATCACGAAATCTCCAAAACTGCTGAGCCGATGAAGATGAAATTTGGCAGGAAGGTAGATTGTGACTAAGAGACGTCCGCTAAGAAAGGACTTTTGGGAATTTTATCCCTAAAGGGGTGAAAAGGGGGTTGCCAGTTTGTATGAAACTTCGTCATTTTTGAAGTGAGATACATGAAATTATTAATGTACTATTGAAGTTGGTAAAAAATAATAATGCACCAATCAGATTTTGAAAATTACATCCCTAAAGGGGTGAAATAGAGGTTGCCATTTTGTATGAAACTTTGTCATTATTGAAGTGAGACACATGAAAGAATGATGGCGGAATTTTTACGAATAAAAAAAAAAATACGGATGAGTTGATTTTTTTTTTACAACATCATATGAGTCCCAGAAATACATTTCTGTAAATAAAATATTTTTAAACCCCCGGGAAAAAACTAGATTTTTATTATAAATTATGTTACCAGAACTTAAATATTGCAATGTAGAAAGTGAAACATTCGCATAGAGCCACGACTTACAACTGCCAATGTCACTGTCATTCAAACTGACTTGAACTCTGTAGATTGCGGTCTACATAAAGAAAGTGCAAAGCAATAAATATATTGACTTTCCTAATATCCTAACCTAGTACTCTACTATAATCAATTAAATCAACTGTCAATGTCGATTTGACAATGCTAGCAACTGTCAGAGTGACATGATGTTTCAGTTCAGTTGTGGTTGGGTGGGTTTTGTTTTAAATATGACGATGGAAAATTAAACAAAAGGACGACTTTTAAAAAACGGAATAATTAAAAAACCCCGGGGTTTATAATTATTTAGTGGTGGTAAACGTGTAATTAGTTAAGTGTTCTTGCTAATGCGATTTGTTTCAAGTTATCTATATTTTTTGTTTTTTTTCGTACAAACGATGTATGGGGCTTCGCCAGGATTCTTTTTAATTTAAATTTGTAATTGGTAAAAAATAATAAATGCATCAATCTGATTTTGAAAATTACATCCCTATAGAGGTAAAATAGGGGTTGCCAGTTTGTATGAAACTTTGTCATTTTTGAAGTGAGATACATGGAATTAAAATTGAAAATGTCTTTTGGTATAATATTTTGTATTGTATTGTATGTACACAACATATTGGAATAGGATATACATAATAGAAGATAGAGTGCAAAGGCTTTATTTATTTGTTAATATTATGAGTTCAGTAATGTGTCAATAGATGGCGCCACTATACATTTTACAAGTCGATATGGTTTGTCGTTCGCATTTAATCATCATGTGTAGTAATTGAGATTTCAAAATAAATAAAAAAATGTTTATTTCTTTTTTACTTTTCTAACGATTTGATTGTGTGTTTAGACGATTTGGTACCTGCTAAATATAAAATAATAAAATTAAATTGGAATTGATTGGAGTATGGAGTGGTAATTGCGGCATTATATTCTATGTATGTATAGTTTAATGTCTGCGTTTTGGGCTACTCATTGATTCGTTTAATTTAAGTTTGAAAAGTATTTTTCCGGATTCCGGATTCCGGATTCTGGATTTCGAATAGTAGTTTGAAAATAGGTAAATCTTTGTGTTATTCTGGTTTTTCAAATAAATTGTAGGTCTTTAAGTATATTTGTATTCATTTCTAATTAGTTAGTAGATTAATATAATTTCTATATATATAAAAGAACAAGGGCAATTGATAAATCAACGCCCAGCCTAAACCATAAAAGCTATAAACTTGAAATTTAGACCGAAGTTTTATGTTAAGAGTGCGCCCAACGCCAAAATTCGAAAAACAGACCTATTTTTCAATCCATAGTTTAGCGCGAAAAAACCTTATAATTCAGATTTAAAAAATACTGTAGGTAGGCAAAACACCTGTAGAAGCCGAGTAATCGAATAGAATTTTGAAAAATAAACAGGTTTTTTTTTAAAAAATACAAACTTCAGAACGAAAAAAAAAACAGTATTAACTCAAATGCTCTGAATTATCAGCGACAACCCTAAATTATTTTTTACAAATAACATAGCCAGACTAATGTTTTAGTAGAGTAATCGATTACATTTTTTATTTTATGTCTATATTTTTAATAATTAAATAAAATCTCAACTAAAATTATAACCTGGAGCTCAAAGCCAACTCGTCGTTAACTGAATCATGCGATTTTAGACTCTAAACAAAGCGTAGTAGATGGAACAATTGTGCACGGGCAAATGGTTACTTGTCGGGCAGCGCTCGACGCGGAAGGTTGTTCCCGGACGCTCTGTACCTTCTCGGTACTGATAATCGAACGCGTAATTTATTTGGAGCGGATTTTGTTTCTAGTGTGAATAAATATTGTAAATTAGACCGTATGACGTTTATTATAGGGTACATAATTGTATATAGTGGTTTTTAGTATTATCATAATTGTAAACAGTGTGGTGTGTGGACGTGTAAATAATAGTGTATAAATGTTTTGACAATGGGACGAAAAGATAAAAAAAGAGAAATAACGTTTTTGAGAAAAAGAAGAACTAAAAAACATGACGGAATGTTGGGGTAAGTTGTTTTTATTTCTACAAAATAATGGATTTAGTACAACAGTAAGTACACGCTTTATTTACAAACTAAAACCTACTTGTACAAATACTATACTATACTATACTAATATTATAAATGCGAAAGTCTGTCTGTCTGTCTGTCACCTCTTCACTGCTAAACTGCTGGACCGATTGTGATGAAATTTGGTAGGGATGTAGTTAACTTTTGGACGCGATATAACAGAGTCCCACGAGGGGCGGAGCCGCGGGGAACAGCTAGTAGCAAAATAAATAGATAGTAGGTACTTTTATATTTAAAAAAGTCATAACTAACCCTTATCTCTTATAAATACAGCCTACATTTGATCAAACTGAGCTCCGTAGGTACCTATACAGACTAAGCGCGCACGGGCAAACGTCACAAATGTCAGCTTACAGTATATGTAAAACAGCCATTGTTAGACGACAACAAAATATACGAGTACCTATATATAAAAGGTCTTTAAAAGTAACTGTGGTTTTTTTACAGATTGATTAATTAGTGATTTTCATTACAAAAAACGTATTTTTTATTCTATTTTTGATAATGGTAATACAGGATGTTGTACAATTTAAAACTAAAGATGTAAAGAACTCTAGTCGAGTCCTACTCGTAAATATTGCGCTCGGCTCGCAAATTGACGACTCGACTCATTTCAATAAGACTATGTGCTCTTGAGCGCAGCATGACGCTCGAGTCTTGTTTAGCGCTCGAGTCGTTGGTAGGGATCACCCTGGTAACAATGTATTTAAACATAATTAAACCTTGATACGCTCAAGACATAAGACTCGAGTTCTTTTTTTTTAAACTCGTGTTCGTTATAAGAGATATGTATTATCATGAGTATAAGTTGTAATGTTACAAATGGCTCAATATAAATTTTGATCTTTACCTATATTTTACTCTGTTTTAGATCTTTAGCGCTGAGGACACTGCTCCAGCAGCTAAGCTCCGCAGCTGGGCGCAGCATCTACAGAGCGGTCCATAGCACTAGTGATCGCATAACTTGAAAGCACATATGTGGTCACGATCCTCAGCAGTGAGGGACCGATGAAGAAGAAGAATTTTTATTGCTATAAAAAATATTTTTCGCAAATATTACTTTATATAAATTTATTTCTGTAATTAAACGCTTTGTTTTACATTGGCAATATAGTTTTTTTTTCTCACAGAGTGCTAGCGTACTTACATCATGATTAAAGTTTCGTGTTAATATATAACTACACTAGCTGTTCCCCGCGGCTTCGCCCCGCGTGGGACTCGGTTATATCGCGCCCAAAAGCAGCCTATGTTTGACCTCAGGTCGTTAACTACATCCCTACCAATTTTCATCACAATCGGTCCAGCAGTTTAGCCGTGAAGAGGTGACAGACAGACAGACAGACAGACTTTCGCATTTATAATATTAGTATGAATAACCAGCTTCGGTGAACTTCCCTCGGGAATAGTGCTTTTTCCCGGGATGAAAGGTACCATATGTCCTTCTCCTTGTTCTAAGCTACCTCTTCACTAAATTTCAGCCACATCAGTTCAGCCCTTTTTGAGTTATAAATAGTGTAATTAACACGACTTTCTTTTTTATATATGGATATAGATAATAAAACAGTAAAAATATTTTGTCTGTACATTTATTATTTTTGTTATAAATGTATACTTGTATAGGGACACTTAAAAGGAATAATAAAACTTAAAAACAAAATGTTTGTTTTTAAACTTTTTATTTTTGTTTGTATGTCTGTCTGTCTGTATGTATGTATCACGCTTATCTCCGAAAGTACTGAACTGATTTACTAAAAACTTTCACCAATTGATTTGTTTTAACTCAGCAAAACATTCAAAGGGTGTTTCATCAAAATCGTTTCAGTACAAAACTAGTGGTTCTGTGAACAGTAGACCTCGCGACCCTCCTGCCTTGACTTCCCTCCCTTCCCATTTTTTCATAACTATATGTCTAGGTATAAAAATAAAAATAAACACGTGTGCCAAGTTTCATTAGGATCCGTTCGTAAACAACGTCACAGAAAACTTTCCCTCTTTTTTCCCCCATTTTCCCTCCAATCAAAATTATCTCTTGACATGCAATTGCAAAAAAATCAAGGAACACGTGTGCCAAGTTTCATTAGGATCCGTTCATAAATGCGACCTCCAGCCCGGAACAAACAAACAGACAGACAGACACACATCCGGACAAAAGCAAAATTTTCCAGTCTCGAAATGGAATAGAGGACAAAAAGTGATCGTCATTTGACTGAATTCAATGTGTTTGTCTGCAAATATATATCGCTTTTGAACGAATGCTCCAAATTTAATAATACTTTTTTTGTGTTGGTTATTGTCATGTCATGACAAACGAAAGAAAACGGGGATTTCAAGCGAAGCCCGCGACATCGTACGCGTAAGCGTACGATGTCGCGGGCATGTTCAATATTTAAATAAAAAATCATAATTGTAACTGCTGAAAATCACTATTTCTACTTCCTAATTTTCTATCAATTCACTTTACTACTACTTTCCTATTACTTGTGAATATGCTGCCACTTTACCAACTTCCATACACATATCTATCTACCATACACACACTCCTCTAAAAAAACTACATTAATATTTCATTCATAATAAATAAGTATTTGATTTTTCTGACTTTATCGCATATACTATACTCTAACTCACGAGTTCACGACTAGCCACGGCGCGGCCAGCCGCTAGTGATCGCAGCGCGCCGTGTTGGTTTTTAGAACTAGAGCGGAGGGTATGCAAGACGTGCGGGTGAAATCGGAATTTTTGTTGGCGTTAGGCGCCCTCTTAATACGTAGTACTCAGAAAAAAAATGATTTTTCAAAATTGGACCCCTAAAAGGTTTAAAATTGAAAGCAGTTTGTATGAAAAAAAAAAAATCTTCACTGATGTACTTGAAACTTGGCAAGAAAATAACTAATGGCGTGTTTCAGCGTTTTTTGAAATTTAACCTCTAAAGGGGTAAAAAGGGGGAGATTAACTAATTTATCATCACATAACCGAAACTGTAAAAGCCATAAACGTGAAATTTGGTTAGTGTCTTCATTATACTATATACTGCTTACATAAGAAAGGGTTGTTCACAATTCCAACTCTTACATCCAAAAAAGAGGTGAATTTGCGTACCTATAAACAAATTCCATTTGAAATTTCGCCAATTACTAACAACGCATGTTGGCCTATCGGTAGAGGTCGCGGATTATTTTTTTGAGTAGAGGGTTTGAAACTTGCTAAACATAACTTTTTTTTGTGTTGTATTGTAAGCTATTTGAATTGAATGGTTGGTTTGTTTGTTTGTTTTTTTGTAATATCTTTATTGCTTTAAAATACATAGTAAAAGGAACATTATTAAAATAAGAAGACAATGGCGGACTTATCCCAGGATGGGATCTCTTACAGTCAACCGGCGAATGACGAAAGAAAATGCACAAGAAAAGAGTAGAATTGCAAACAAAGACTAGCAAAGATATGTTTGGTTTGGCTTTGGTTTAAAAAATAATCAAATCGGCAAGTCAGTTCAGTTGTTGTTTGACGGAACATACGGTCGTGTCGTAAGGTTTAATTTAACTAACTTATCACTTTTTATTGAGATTTTTTTATATTTTCTGTAATAGGCTGCGTCTACTCTTTTAGAGACAAAGATGTGATAGTATGAATGTTAATATTTTCAGTTTGATATCGTAGCAATGTAATGGCTTTATAAAATTGGCACGGGAATAGGATACTATAGATTTAACTATAGGTCTGGATAGTTGTAGTTTCCACAGGTTACGCGAAGAGCGACCTACACGCGGGCGGAGCCGCGGGCAACAGCTAGTCAGAAATAAAAATAAAAATTAGAATAGATAGATTAGATAAAGTAGATGGGCATCCCACCCGATAAAGAGAATAGAAGATATGATATATGAAAGATAAGTATGTGGTAAGAAAGTGCGAGAGGCATAGATGATAGAATTGGAATGAAACAGGTTCAAGTTCGCATACGCACCAACATATCTCGTTCGTTGGTGGTACAGATAAATAATATATATATATATATATATATATATATATATATATATATATATATATATATATATATATATATATATATATATATATATATATTAAATAAAAACGGTCAATCGACCATGCACACCCTGATTTAAGTTCTTCGGAACTGCCTCTCAGCCTCTGACGTGGTTTTTTTAACGACTACGAGATGACAGCCGGGACTAAAACGGCTTAACGTGCCTTCCGAAGCACGGCATCTTACTAAAATTACATTATGTTATATTATTAACAACTATTTGCACTCATAGTCTCCATTGCGATTCTTTCGAAATAATAGGTAGTGTAAAAAGACATCTTTTACAAAAGACGACTAATTCGTATGTGGTATTAAACGTCAAATGAGGCTTTTAATGATGTATGTGGTTGGACTTCAGCTAAACGGAAGTATTTTTTTTCTTTACATGTGAACCAACGGTTATACCCAGGGTTACAAAAATACAAACCTATAAATATGTATGTGATATGTATGTGAAAAAAATAAATAATATACTCGTATCTAACAAAGAAATGCAAAAGGAAGTCAAATTGTCTACACAATCGTGCTGGGTGGCGTTGCGTTTTCGCTAACTGCCTCCTCGGTTACGTTTTATAAGACAACATGTTACGCCGAGATGGAGTCATTCGGGCTTCTGTCTCAGCCCTGCGAGATTGCATTGACAGCAGTGCTGCCTCGACTGTACAATGCAACAGCGCTGCGACTCCAACTCAGATCCGTTCTAGTGTGTAGCGACACGGACTTCCTGACAACATAGAGTCGATCCGTCCTAATATAGTCAGCATACAAAAAATCGAGTTCTATGCTTCGATTGTTTATTGGCTAGTTTACTATTGTATTATATAGGGGGTGGGGTGGGAAAGTTGTCATGGAAGCCCGCGTCATTAACAGATAAGATAAGGATTCGAGCCATAATGGCTGAGCAACTATTACGCTGCCAGAAGAACGCTATGACGCATGCAATCTAGTTTTAAAATAGTAAGTTTCAAATATAATGTTGTTGTTTTTTTTAATAATATTAGGTACATGTTATTTAATTTTGTGTGCACGTGCATTGAGTGAGCATCCAATAAATATCAATAAATATATATTTAAAAATTTTGTAAAAGGTATAAAATAATGGTATAATTCGCCTTACAATTTGTAAAACTAAAAATAGTTAAATATGTATGCTCACTCAGTGCTTACATAGAGTCAGCCATATCTTCGTACTATTGAAGTTCCAGGATTCAGTTAATTCTCTGTAAAGTTTGGATGTTTTGAATTTAAATTGTCAAAAGCTGTAATTCAAAATTTACAACAAATTTATTGTACTCACACAATGTTTATTTTGTTAGATTTTGTATTTATGTGGCAAGTTAACGTGAAAACCATTTCAATTGGTAGAAAAAATCTCAAATCGCGACTAGGCAAAGTGGCATTTTAATGCATTAGGAACAGCGCTACACGTCGTAAATGCTCGTTACTAAATTATCGTATCCTTGAGTCGAAATATTTATTTTTATAGGACTATAGAAGATTCACAGATGGCGTTAGAACAAATTGCAAAAGGAGTTAAGATAAACATGGTTAGTAAATCAAATTTTAATTAAGTAAGTTTTTTAAAAGTACATGTTCATACTTAAGAATTATTGGTAAAGTAAACAAAATGAGTTAAAGTTCTAGCGACTGCACAGGAGTCAATAACAACCTCTCCAACACTCGTAATTGCATGGCAATAATAAATAACCAAAATTATTGCTGTTTTAAACTAACTATAATCGTCATATATCCGTTTATCATATGACTCACATTTAAGAGATATTGATTCTTGAATAAATAATTTTTCATCCATTCATTCATATCAACTTTCGGTATCATGAGTAATTGAGTCTATTACGGATACTAATTAGAAAATAATCTGACCCATTAACGGACAACTAGCCAATGAGCATTCGAATACTAAAACGCGCTTCGTAAATTTTAGTTTTTGCTGAGCATATTAGAATAGACGGACTCTCCTTTGTCAGGGAGTCCGTGTCTACACAATAGAACGGTGCCTGCGGCGGAGCCGTGCTAAACCGCCCACATTGCATCGCACAGCGGAGGCGGGCACTGCTGTGCTGGCAATAAATAAAGGATGCCAGTGTACATGATGTAATTGGCACGGTCTGATCGACCGACATGATAGGCAGAAGCCTGAAACCGAGGTTACGTTAGCGTCAACGCAACGGATGCCCGACACGCTTGTGTAGACGACTTGACTCCTTTTGTTGTTATTTTTTTGTTTTTTTTTATTTTTTTAAATTGTTTGATTTGTTAATTAAGCAGATATATTTTTTACGATTTTAATAAAACGAGTTAATAAATTTTGCTTTATCTACTTACCTAAAATCGTATTCAATCAGGTATTTTTAAAATGTATTCTAAATTCTCTAATATCTCTCTATATCTCAATTTAAATCTCTGGCAAATATAAACAAATTAAACATTAAATTGCTCATCATCGTTTCGTGTTGATGTAACGGTCAATCAATATAAACATCAATAATATATTATAGATTAATAAATTAAGAATTATGTAATAAAGCACCCCTAATCAATACATATAATAAGACACTAAAATGCGAGTGTCTGTACATTTAATATTTTTCAAAAAAACTGATTGAGTGCGATTAAAAAGGAGTAACAGAAACCAAAAAAACAGTTTTTGGAATTTTTGTCTGTCTGTATGTATGTATGTATGTATGTATGTCTGTCTGGTACGTTATAACTTCGAAAATACTCAACGGATTTAAACGCGGTTTTCACAGTTGGATTACATATGATTAGGAGCGTTGTCAAAACTTTGTTTCGTCAAAATCGGTTAAGGGAAAAAGAAGTTATGGTCGATTGAAAATTTACTTCAAACACTGCTTCTAAACTTTTAATGCGTTTACTTACGTTTAATTTAATTTAGATAAGGCTAGGATTTCTACTTTTTATTATCCATATCAATAAAGACGAAAACACGCACTGCACCTATTAATTTTAATAAAATAACACATTGAATTTGATCGTAAACTTAGTAACATAAAATATCAATAGATGGCGCGAATTTGCGTACCTATAGACAAATCCCATTTGAAATTTTGCCAATCTCTAGCATCGTATGTTGGCCTATCGGTAGAGGTCGTAGATCATATTTTTAAGTCGAGGGTTCGAATCCTGCTATAGATGACTTTTTTTTTACTTACTTTTTTTTTACTTACTTTCTTTTACTTGCTTTTTTTACTTACTTTTTTTTATTTACTTTTTTTTTCGTTTTGTATTAATTTTTAAGAATTTTTTAATACTTTAGTAAAGAAATGTTTCAAGAAAGTACCTGGATCGAATCCTGTCACAAACAATAATTTTATGATTTCGTGTTTTATTTGTTTTCTAGAATTATTTTCTTACTTTTTTTTATAATTTTGAAAAGAAACAAATAAATTCATTTGCAAATTTATTTCAGGATAAACGATATCGCAACCCCTTACAAATCATATCTAATAGTTTGTCATTGACGACATTGAAAAAGAAGATTAATCAAATGGTTGACTGGTAGAGAACGCTCTTAGCGTTAAGTCCGTTAATATATAAGTACTAGCTGTTCCCCGCGGCTCCGCCCCGCGTGGGAATCGGTTATATCGCGCCCAAAAGTTTATGTTTGACCTCAGGTCGTTAACTACATCCCTACCAAATTTCATCACAATCGGTCCAGCAGTTTAGCCGTGAAGAGGTTACAGACAGACAGACTTTCGCATTTATAGTATTAGTATGGATATGGATTTTGTACTTATCTATCTATTTTTACATATAATCGGACAGTAAAAATTGAATGTCTGTACATTAAATATTTTTCTAAAAAACTGATACGGGGCGATTAAAGAAAGACGTGTAACAGAAACCAAAAAAAAACAATTTTTGGAATTTTTGTCTGTCTGTCTTTCTGTATGTCTGGTACGTTATAACTTCAAAACTACTCAACAGATTCGAACGCGGTTTTCACAGGTGGATTACATATACGTTCAACAGTTTTGTCAAAACTTTGTTTCGTCAATATCGGTTAAGGGAAAAAGAAGTTATGGTCAATTGAAGTTTACTTCTAGCACTGTTTCAAAACTTTTACAGAGTTGAATCCGGTTTACATAAACGTATTTAATATAGATAAAGCTACAATTTCTACTTTGTTTTATCGATATCAATGAAGACAAAAACACACTGCAGTCTCTATTAAATTTTAAAAAATTAACACATTGAATGTGTGTGGGCGTATAATTTAGTTACATAAAATATCAATAGATGGCGCTGAAGTTAATTTAATTATTTTTTTCTCATATGGTATTATAGCAGATTGAAATTTTTCCAGCAATTAATTCTAATTATTTCAAAAAAATTTTGGTTGTTTATTTAGTTCTATTGGTTGGTTTGTTTATCGGTCGTTTGTTGTATTGTATTGTAAGCTATTTGAATTGATTAGTTGGATGGTTTGGCTTTGGTTTAAAAAATAATCAAACCAGCAAGTCAGTTCAGTTGTTGTTCGACGGAACATACGGTCGTGTCGTAAGGTCTAATTTAACTAACATAACACTATTTATTGAGTTAGGTTCTAATGACCCTGTAATAGGCTGCGTCTACTCTTTTAGAGAAAAAGATGTGATAGTATGAATGTTAATATTTTTAGTTTGATATCGTAGCAATGGCTAATGGCTTTATAAAATTGGCACGGGAATAGGATACTACTTATAGATTTAACTATAGGTCTGGATAGTTGTAGTTTCCACAGGTTAAGCGAAAAGCGAACTACACGCGGGCGGAGCCGCGGGCAACAGCTAGTATAAAATAAGATAGGAAAGTAAGCAGAGAAAAATGTAAAAAATTGGAAAATAAAAGAAAGGAAAGTAATTACCCCCCGAAACCCTATTAAATCAAAAATAAAAATTAGAATAGATAGATTAGATAAAGTAGATGGGCATCCCACCCGATAAAGAGAATAGAAGATATGATATATGAAAGATAAGTATGTGGTAAGAAAGTGCGAGAGGCATAGATGATAGAATTGGAATGAAACAGGTTCAAGTTCGCATACGCACCAACATATCTCGTTCGTTGGTGGTACAGATAAATAATATATATATATATATATTAAATAAAAACGGTCAATCGACCATGCACACCCTGATTTAAGTTCTTCGAAACTGCCTCTCAGCCTCTGACGTGGTTTTTTTAACGACTACGAGATGACAGCCGGGACTAAAACGGCTTAACGTGCCTTCCGAAGCACGGCATCAGTATCTCTATTTAGTTTGTGACGGCATCTTACTAAAATTACATTATGTTATATTATTAACAACTATTTGCACTCATAGTCTCCATTGCGATTCTTTCGAAATAATAGGTAGTGCAAAAAGACATCTTTTACAAAAGACGACTAATTCGTATGTGGTATTAAACGTCAAATGAGGCTTTTAATGATGTATGTGGTTGGACTTCAGCTAAACGGAAGTATTTTTTTCCTTAACATGTGAACCAACGGTTATACCCAGGGTTACAAAAATACAAACCTATAAATATGTATGTGATATGTATGTTTTGGAGAGTGTGACGGGAGCGATAGTGTTATGCTCGACCGCCACAAAGGGAAGATCTTCCCGCCAGGCCGGGGTGTTATGCCTGGGGAACCGCGGCTCCTACGATGTCTTGTCGGAGATTGTATTTATGCTCCAATCCGTAGAAACTTTGCAAGCGCGATTTAGACTTACATAGTAATTTGCCATCTTGTATGCAATTCTGAGATTGTTGCTTTTAACGCCATCTGTGGTGCGTCTTTGTAGATATTGTTGTGGCGCTAGTGTCGCCACATATGTGAAAAAAATAAATTATATACTCGTATCTAACAAAGAAAAAGCAAAAGGAAGTCAAATTGTCTACACAATCGTGCTGGGTGGCGTTGCGTTTTCGCTAACTGCCTCCTCGGTTACGTTTTATAAGACAACATGTTACGCCGAGATGGAGTCATTCGGGCTTCTGTCTCAGCCCTGCGAGATTGCATTGACAGCAGTGCTGCCTCGACTGTACAATGCAACAGCGCTGCGACTCCAACTCAGATCCGTTCTAGTGTGTAGCGACACGGACTTCCTGACAACATAGAGTCGATCCGTCCTAATATAGTCAGCATACAAAAAAACTTTAAAATCGCGTTCTAGACTTCGATTGTTTATTGGCTACTTCACTATTGTATTATGTAGGGAGTGGGGTGGGAAAGTTGTCATGGAAGCCCACGTCATCAACAGATAAGATAAGGATTCGAGCCCTAAAGGGCTGAGCAACTATTACGCTGCCGGAAGAACGCTATGACGCATGCAATCTAGTTTAAAAATGGTAATTTTCAAATATAATGATGTGTGTCTGTTTTTTTTAAATAAAAACATTTACATGACATTTAATTTAGTATGCGTGTGCATTGAGTGAGCATCCGTTAGAAATCAATAAATATTTATTATTTAACAATTTAGTGCAAGTTATAAAATAATTGTATAAATTAGCTTAAAAATTGTAATACTAAAATTGTTAAATATGTATGCTCACATTTTCTAATAAAAAGTTACCCGTATCTTCGTATAATTTAATGTCCAAGATTTAGTAAAAACTCTGTTAGGGATATTTTAAATTCAAATGGTCTAAAGCGGTAAAAAAAATTAGAAATGATTTATTGTGCTCACTCAATGTTAATTTTGTTAGGTTTTGTATTGCATGTGGCAAGTTATTTTGAAAACTATTTCAATTATTTAAAAAAAATGTGATATCGCGACCAAGCAACTTGGCACTTAAGTGCTTTAGGAAGGAACAGCACTACACATCTTAAATGCTCGTTACTACATTAAAGTATCCTAAATTCGAAATATTTATTTTTATAAGACAATAGAAGACCCACAGATGGCGTTAGAACAAATTGATAAGGAGTTACTATAAACATTATGATATGGTTTGTAAGTCTAATTTGTTTAAGTAAGTTTATTAAAATTGTATTATTTAGTATAAAAGTGCTTGTTCATACTTAAGAATTATTGGTAAAGTTAACAAAATGAGTTAAAGTTCTAGCGACGACACAGGCGTTGATACTCCCATACTCTTCCTTGCGTAGCAATAACAAAAAATCAAATTATTGCTATTTTACACTAACTATAATCGTCATATATCCATTTATCATATTACCTACTAACATTTAAAATACTTTGATTCTTGGTCAACGCAACGGATGCCCGACACGCTTGTGTTGACGATTTGACTCCCTTTTGTTGTTTTTTTTTTAATATGTTTAATTCTTTAATTAAGCAGTTATATTTTTTACTGACGGCTATTATAATCAATAATAAAACGAGTTAATAAATTTTGCTTTATCTACTTACCTAAAATCGTATTCAATCAGGTATTTTTAAAATGTATTCTAAATTCTCTACTATCTCTCTATATCTCAATTTAAATCTCTGGCAAATATAAACAAATTAAACATTAAATTGCTCATCATCGTTTCGTGTTGATGTAACGGTCAATCAATATAAACATCAATAATATATTATAGATTAATAAATTAAGAATTATGTAATATAACACCCCTAATTTAAAATAAGATAGAAAAATAAGCAGAGAAAAATGTAAAAAATTGGAAAATAAAAGAAAGGAAAGTTCTTACCCCCCCGAAACCCTATTAAATCAGAAATAAAAATAAAAATAAAAATTAGAATAGATAGATTAGATAAAGTAGACGGGCATGCCACCCGATAAAGAGAATAGAAGATATGATATATGAAAGATAAGTATGCGGTAAGAAAGTGCGAGAGGCATAGATGATAGAATTGGAATGAAACAGGCTCAAGTTCGCATATGCACCAACATATCTCGTTCGTTGGTGGTACAGATAAATAATATATATATATATATATTTTATTATTAAAATATAATGTTGTGTGCGTGTTTTTTTAATAATATTAGGTACATGTTATTTAATTTTGTGTGTGCGTGCATTAAGTGAGCATCCAATAGAAATCAATAAATATATATTTAAAAATTTAGTGATAGGTATAAAATAATTGTATAACTTGTCTAACAGTTTGTAAAACTAAAAATAGTCATATAAATATGCTCACTCAGTGCTAACATAGAGTCAGCCGTATCTTCGTATTATTTAAGTTCCAGAATTCAGATAAATCTCTGTAAAATTTGGATGCTTTGAATTTAAATTGTCAAAAGCTGTAATTAAAAATTTACAACAAATTTATTGTACTCACTCAATGTTTATTTTGTTAGATTTTGTATTTATGTGGCAAGTTAACGTGAAAACCATTTCAATTGGTTGAAAAAATCTCAAATCGCGACTAGGCAAAGTGGCATTTTAATGCATTAGGAACAGCGCTACACGTCGTAAATGCTCGTTACTAAATTATCGTATCCTAGAGTCGAAATATTTATTTTTATAGGACTATAGAAGATTCACAGATGGCGTTAGAACAAATTGCAAAAGGAGTTAAGATAAACATGGTTAGTAAATCAAATTTTAATTAAGTAAGTTTTTTAAAAGTACATGTTCATACTTAAGAATTATTGGTCAAGTTTACAAAATCAGTTAAAGTTCTAGCGACGACGCAGGAGTTGATACTGTCATACACTCTTCCTTGCATACCAATAACATAAGGGCAGAATTATTGCTATTTTAAATTGTGTATATTTAATCATCAAATATTAGTTTATCGCATTAACTTTCGTTATCATGTGTCTATTACGGACTCTAATTAGAAAATAATCTGACCCATTAACGGACAACTAGCCAATGAGCAACTGAATACTAAAACGCGCTTCGTAAATTTTAGTTTTTGCTGAGTATATTAGAATAGACGGACTCTCCTTTGTCAGGGAGTCCGTGTCTACACAATAGAACGGTGCCTGCGGCGGAGCCGTGCTAAACCGCCCACATTGCATCGCACAGCGGAGGTGGGCACTGCTGTGCTGGCAATAAATAGAGGATGCCAGTGTACATGATGTAATTGGCACGGTCTGATCGACCGACATGATAGGCAGAAGCCTGAAACCGAGGTTACGTTAGCGTCAACGCAGCGGATGCCCGACACGCTTGTGTAGACGATTTGACTCCTTTTTGTTATTTTTTTGTTTTGTTTTTTTTTTTTTTTTTAAATTGTTTGATTTGTTAATTAAGCAGATATATTTTTTACGATTTTAATAAAACGAGTTAATAAATTTTGCTTTATCTACTTACCTAAAATCGTATTCAATCAGGTATTTTTAAAATGTATTTTAAATTCTCTACTATCTCTCTATATCTCAATTTAAATCTCTGGCAAATATAAACAAATTAATCATTAAATTGCTCATCATCATTTCGTGTTGATGTAACGGTCAATCAATATAAAACATCAATTATGTATTAAAGATTAAAAAATTAAGAATTATGTAATAAAACACCCCTAATATAGTAATCAGAGAAAAATGTAAAAAATTGGAAAATAAAGGAAAGGAAAGTTATAACCCCCCCCGAAACCCTATTAAATCAGAAGTAAAAATAAAAATTAGTGATAGATTAGATAAAGTAGACGGGCCTCCCACCCAATAAAGAGAATAGAAGATATGATATATGAAAGATAAGTATGCGGTAAGAAAGTGCGAGAGGCATAGATGATAGAATTGGAATGAAAGAGGCTCAAGTTCGCATATGCACCAACATATCTCGTTCGTTGGTGGTACAGATAAGTAATATATATATATAAAAAATAAAAACGGTCAATCGACCATGCACACCCTGATTTGAGTTCTTCGGAACTGCCTCTCAGCCTCTGACGTGCTAAGGGGTTTTTTTAACGACTACGAGATGACAGCCGGGACTAAAACGGCTTAACGTGCCTTCCGAAGCACGGCATCTTACTAAAATTACATTATGTTATATTATTAACAACTATTTGCACTCATAGTCTCCATTGCGATTCTTTCGAAATAATAGGTAGTGCAAAATGACATCTCATACAAAAGACGACTAATTTCGTATGTGGTATTAAATGTCAAATGAGGCTTTTAATGATGTATGTGGTTGGACTTCAGCTAAAAGGTAGTATTTTTTTTTTAACATGTGAACCAACGGTTATACCCAGGGTTACAAAAATACAAACCTATAAATATGTATGTGATATGTATGTGAAAAAAATAAATTGTATACTTGTATCTAACAAAGAAATGCAAAAGGAAGTCAATTTGTCTACACAATCGTGCTGGGTGGCGTTGCGTTTTCGCTAACTGCCTCCTCGGTTACGTTTTATAAGACAACATGTTACGCCGAGATGGAGTCATTCGGGCTTCTGTCTCAGCCCTGCGAGATTGCATTGATAGCAGTGCTGCCTCGACTGTACAATGCAACAGCGCTGCGACTCCAACTCAGATCCGTTCTAGTGTGTAGCGACACGGACTTCCTGACAAAATAGAGTCGGTCCGTCCTTATATAGTCAGCATGCGAAAATACTTTAAAATCGCGTTCTAGACTTCGATTGTTTATTGGCTACTTCACTATTGTATTATGTAGGGGGTGGGGTGGGAAAGTTGTCATGGAAGCCCACGTCATCAACAGATAAGATAAGGATTCGAGCCCTAAAGGGCTGAACAACTATTACGCTGCCGGAAGAATAGAATAGAATAGAATAGAAAAACTCTTTATTGCACCAAACAAATGTATACATAATTTTGTTAAAAACTAGGTAAGGTACAAAGGCGGACTTATCGCTAATGCAATCTCTTCCAGTCAACCTTAGGGTGGATGGAAAACAAAACCAAGACAAATCAAAAGGCGAAGGCGCAGTATATATACGTAAATAAATATACACACACAAAGATATAAATATAAAATAATATAATATAACCTACACATACTAAATAAAAATAAATAAAAACAGATAAAACAAACATAAATACATACATAAAAAAAAAAACGCTATGACGCGGAAGAACGCTATGACGCATGCAATCTAGTTTAAAAATGGTAATTTTCAAATATAATGATGTGTGTGTGTTTTTTTTAATGTGTGTGCATTGAGTGAGCATCCGTTAGAAATCAATAAATATTTATTAATTTAACAATTTAGTGCAAGTTATAAAATAATTGTATAAATTAGCTTAAAAATTGTAATACTAAAAATTGTTAAATATGTATGCTCACATTTTCTAATAAAAAGTTACCCGTATCTTCGTATAATTTAATGTCCAAGATTTAGTAAAAACTCTGTTAGGGATATTTTAAATTCAAATGTCACAAGCAGTAATTATAAATTTAGAAATGATTTATTGCTCACTCAATGTTAATTTTATTAGGTTTTGTATTGCATGTGGCAAGTTATTTTGAAAACTATTTCAATTGTTTAAAAAAATCTGATATCGCGACCAAGCAACTTGGCACTTTGGTGCATTAGGAAGAAACAGCACTACACGTCGTAAACGCTCGTTACTAAATTAGAGTATTCTAGAATCGAAATATTTTTTATAGGACTATAGAAGACTCACAGATGGCGTTAGAACAAATTGAAAAAGGAGTTACTTTAAACATTATGATATGGTTTGTAAGTCAAATTTTATTAAGTAAGTTTATTAAAATTGTATTAATTATTATGAACGTACTTGTTCATACTTAAGAATTATTGGTCAAGTTAACAAAATCAGTTAAAGTTCTAGCGACGACGCGGGAGTTGATACTGTCATACACTCTTCCTTGCATACCAATAACATAAGGGCAGAATTATTGCTATTTTAAATTGTGTATATTTAATCATCAAATATTAGTTTATCGCATTAACTTTCGTTATCATGTGTCTATTACGGACTCTAATTAGAAAATAATCTGACCCATTAACGGACAACTAGCCAATGAACGATCAAATTCTAAAACGCACTTCGTAAATTTTCGTACTTGCTGAGTATATTAGAATAGACGGACTCTCCTTTGTCAGGGAGTCCGTGTCTACACAATAGAACGGTGCCTGCGCGGAGCCGTGCTAAACCGCCCACATTGCATCGCACAGCGGAGGTGGGCACTGCTGTGCTGGCAATAAATAAAGGATGCCAGTGTACATGATGTAATTGGCACGGTCTGATCGACCGACATGATAGGCAGAAGCCTGAAACAGAGGTTACGTTAGCGTCAACGCAACGGATGCCCGACACGCTTGTGTAGACGATTTGACTCCCTTTTGTTGTTTTTTTTTAATATGTTTAATTCTTTAATTAAGCAGATATATTTTTTACTGACGGCAATTATAATCGATAATAAAACGAGTTAATAAATTTTGCTTTATCTACTTACCTAAAATCGTATTCAATCAGGTATTTTTAAAATGTATTCTAAATTCTCTACTATCTCTCTATATCTCAATTTAAATCTCTGGCAAATATAAACAAATTAAACATTAAATTGCTCATCATCGTTTCGTGTTGATGTAACGGTGAATCAATGTAAACATCAATAATATATTATAGATAAATAAATTAAGAATCATGTAATATTACACCCCTAATTTAAAATAAGATAGAAAAGTAAGCAGAGAAAAATGTAAAAAATTAGAAAATAAAAGAAGGGAAAGTTCTTACCCCCCCGAAACCGTATTAAATCAGAAATAAAAATAAAAATTAGAATAGATAGATTAGATAAAGTAGACGGGCCTCCCACCCAATAAAGAGAATAGAAGATATGATATATGAAAGATAAGTATGCGGTAAGAAAGTGCGAGAGGCATAGATGATAGAATTGGAATGAAAGAGGCTCAAGTTCGCATATGCACCAACATATCTCGTTCGTTGGTGGTACAGATAAGTAATATATATATATAAAAAATAAAAACGGTCAATCGACCATGCACACTTTGATTTGAGTTCTTCGGAACTGCCTCTCAGCCTCTGACGTGCTAAGGGGTTTTTTTAACGACTACGAGATGACAGCCGGGACTAAAACGGCTTAACGTGCCTTCCGAAGCACGGCATCTTACTAAAATTACATTATGTTATATTATTAACAACTATTTGCACTCATAGTCTCCATTGCGATTCTTTCGAAATAATAGGTAGTGCAAAATGACATCTCATACAAAAGACGACTAATTTCGTATGTGGTATTAAACGTCAAATGAAGTCAAATGAGGCTTTTAATGATGTATGTGGTTGGACTTCAGCTAAACGATAGTAAGAATTTGTTTTTTCTTAACATGTGAACCAACGGTTATACCTAGGGTTACAAAAATACAAACCTATAAATATGTATGTGAAAAAAATAAATTAGATACTCGTATCTAACAAAGAAATGCAAAAGGAAGTCAAATTGTCTACACAATCGTGCTGGGTGGCGTTGCGTTTTCGCTAACTGCCTCCTCGGTTACGTTTTATAAGATAACATGTTACGCCGAGATGGAGTCATTCGGGCTTCTGTCTCAGCCCTGCGAGATTGCATTGACAACAGTGCTGCCTCGACTGTACAATGCAATAGCGCTGTGACTCCAACTCAGATCCGTTCTAGTGTGTAGCGACACGGACTTCCTGTCAAAACAGAGTCGGTCCGTCCTTATATAGTCAGCATGCGAAAATACTTTAAAATCGCGTTCTAGACTTCGATTGTTTATTGGCTACTTCACTATTGTATTATGTAGGGGGTGAGGTGGGAAAGTTGTCATGGAAGCCCACGTCACCAACAGATAAGATAAGGATTCGAGCCCTAAAGGGCTGAACAACTATTACGCTGCCGGAAGAACGCTATGACGCATGCAATCTAGTTTAAAAATGGTAATTTTCAAATATAATGATGTGTGTGTGTTTTTTTTAATGTGTGTGCATTGAGTGAGCATCCTTTAGAAATCAATAAATTTAATAATTTAACAATTTAGTGCAAGTTATAAAATAATTGTATAAATTAGCTTAAAAATTGTAATACTAAAAATTGTTAAATATGTATGCTCACATTTTCTAATAAAAAGTTACCCGTATCTTCGTATAATTTAATGTCCAAGATTTAGAAAAAACTCTGTTAGGGATATTTTAAATTCAAATGGTCACAAGCAGTAATTATAAATTTAGAAATGATTTATTGCTCACTCAATGTTAATTTTATTAGGTTTTGTATTGCATGTGGCAAGTTATTTTGAAAACTATTTCAATTGTTTAAAAAAATCTGATATCGCGACCAAGCAACTTGGCACTTTGGTGCATTAGGAAGAAACAGCACTACACGTCGTAAACGCTCGTTACTAAATTAGAGTATTCTAGAATCGAAATATTTTTTATAGGACTATAGAAGACTCACAGATGGCGTTAGAACAAATTGAAAAAGGAGTTACTTTAAACATTATGATATGGTTTGTAAGTCAAATTTTATTAAGTAAGTTTATTAAAATTGTATTATTTATTATGAACGTACTTGTTCATACTTAAGAATTATTGGTCAAGTTTACAAAATCAGTTAAAGTTCTAGCGACGACGCAGGAGTTGATACTGTCATACACTCTTCCTTGCATACCAATAACATAAGGTCAGAATTATTGCTATTTTAAATTGTGTATATTTAATCATCAAATATTAGTTTATCGCATTAACTTTCGTTATCATGTGTCTATTACGGACTCTAATTAGAAAATAATCTGACCCATTAACGGACAACTAGCCAATGAGCAACTGAATACTAAAACGCGCTTCGTAAATTTTAGTTTTTGCTGAGTATATTAGAATAGACGGACTCTCCTTTGTCAGGGAGTCCGTGTCTACACAATAGAACGGTGTTTTTTAAATCTGTGACCCACCAAAAACCGGTGAGTCGAATAAATTTTAATTTAGAATGATATTTCATTTGACTCACCGGACATGTTCTTTTTTGTAATTACCCCTTACATATAATAGAAAAATAGACGAATGAAATAAAATATGGTTGAGATTGTTTAGAACGTGGCATTGTAATAAAGGATGCATGGTACCGATCATTTGACTCATGCGCCGGTCACAGACTAGGTTTTTGCTGGACTAATATAGGACACGTTAGCGTATAGAAGTGCTATTTTTGACATACACAAAAACCAAATACTCAAAACGAATGATTTTCGTTCGTGTCACCGGTTGTGTGGAATGAAAATCATTCGACTTACCATCATCTCAAAAATAGCACTCCAAAACTATGATGCCCCCGTCTGCATACAATTCTATACCCACCTTATGCAACTAAACAAGCTGACAAAATAAAATAAACTTGAACTTAGAATTTTTTGAATCTCAGTATTCTAAAAATATTATAGATTTTCGTTGACGAATTTAATTATTATGCAAAAAATAATGTTATTTTTTCTGCTTATGCTTTAGTAATAGAGTTCATTAAATATTAAGTTGCACTAGCTATAGGAATATATTAAAATGGACAGTCACTAGTCAAGCCTTAAGTTTAGGGCGTGTGTGTCAACAAACACGCTAGTGAAACGTCGACAAGGCTAACCGCTTGCTTTGCACTTGCACTGACTACAAATGTGTCCATGATTTTATAGAAAATCAAATAACAAGATATATTTTTCTCATCTGTATACTTTTACTCTAAGGCCGTATTTTAAAACTTTATTCATTTAAAATCGGTGTGTCGAAGAAATTGTTTTAGTTGATTTGAAGTGAGTCAGAGTGATTTATATGAAACAAAACAGTACTTATTGAGTTTCTAATGTGATTGTATATATGTAGGTAATCAAATCAAATCAAAATCTTTATTTGCCTGAATGTATGTACAAAATGATGTTGTAACAATATGAATGTGCGAATACATTCTACCTTAGTAAGGCGTGCAAATCTATCATGTCTAAAAAATACTCAATTATAAGGTTACATAATTTAAAACAAAATGTCAAATTTAAAAATAAAAAAAGATAATATACCTAAGTCAAAATAATAAAGTCAACATGTTATCATAATTTCCAAATTGCAATGAGTCCAATAAAAATATAATAATCTGAGTAGTCATATTGTGTTAGTAAAATAAATTTGACAAAATGGGGTCTGAATATAAAAATGATTATAAAACTAAATTGTATCTTGTAAATATTCTTCAATTGTATAATAACATTTTTCTATTAATAGTGATCGTAATTTTTCTTTAAATGCTTTATATCTTAACTCTTTCATACTGTCAGGTAATTTGTTATATAATTTCGGTCCCAAAACATATATTGTCCTACTATACGACGCAAGATTAGATTCATTTTGAGGAAGTATTTGTACCTTATTTCTTGTTGGTCTTGGTCGTCTATTAACAATTTGCTTAAAACTACTTATATTTAGCCTCACATACAAGCATGCCTCAAAAATGAACAATGAGGGTAAAGTCAATAAGTTCAATTTTCTAAAATACTGTACACAACTATCTCTTTGTTTACCTCCAAACATGGCTCGGATACATTTTTTTTGTGCCCTAAATAGCGGTAGAATGTGTATCATTGCAGCATTTCCCCAAAAAAGAATACCATACCTCAAATTAGAGGCAACATAGGCATGATATGCACAAACAGCAGTTTTTTTGCAGGTATTTAATATAATGTCCATTTTTTTGCCTGATTGCTTGTTTGCAACTTGTTCGTGTAGTATACCAAATTAATTAATCCTTATTAGTACGGATGCCTAGACAATAATTTATTTAAATTAAATTAAATAATAATACTAAATATGTTTAATAAATTAAAACATCCTATGTTTCTTCATCTTTCTTCAGAACATTTTACAGCTCATAACTACAATTAATTACAGTCTTAAATACTAAAATTTACTAACAAAAATTAAAAAATAACCTTAGGCTTATAGTTGTGCTGGGTTTGACAGATTAATTATTTACTTTTCTCTCAAATACTCCATTTAAGATTCGTTTTTTTAATAAAATGGCTTAAACCTTATTTACTGATAAATCATGGGCACCACCTCTCGCACAGGTTTAGTAGGCCACTGATCAACCTGCCCGTGTACTAACAGAGACAAATCTGAATGCAGAATTTGCGTTATAATCTAACACGAGATAATGATGGAAAATGGGAAGCAAGGCGACTTTTCAAATTAGTATTAGTACAGGCCTATTTTTAATTCTGTTATTCGCCCAAATTAGTAATTCGAATGATTCAATGATTCGGCAGTTTTTAGTGAGAATCAGATTTCAAAAATAGCACCCTCGCTTTTAATGACGTCACAAAATATTTATTTATTTGGTTAACCAGTGATTGCTACATCAGTACAACACTTTAAAATTACAATATTCTTAAGCTTAATGTGCAAATCTTTTAAGGTAAACACCACATGCAATTATCTAATTATTATTATTGCAAAAGTGCTGACACTGTTTTCGATGCTGTTAAATTTTGCTGTTTTATAGGGCTAAAAAATATGTTAAAAAAATTTTTCCCTAACGAATAGAAAATAATTATTTTAATCATAAATAAACTCCACTAGATTATGGAAATGCGTCCATAGATTCGACCTTTACAACGCCTTCGTATGTGACTGCTGTGGTCTATTCTAAAGCCAGAAATCACACGGCCATCAATAATCATGAGTTTTCATAGATGAAAGTAGGCTTTTTACGATCGACACTTAAATTATGTTTAATATACAACAATAAGTTAAATGTATGATCCTTTGTACCTCACGAATGTGTTGAATGACACCTTTGTATCATACGAGTTCAAATGCGTTATAAAACTGGACGTGACTTCGAATTTGTGCCAATAACTTAATAATCAGGTTAATGGTAAAACCTAGAATGTGTGAAATAAATAATTGAGGAGTGTAATTAAGTACATATTATTTTTTTTTTCTTTTTATTTTTTCTTTTTTTTTATTTCTTTAAATTTATTTATTATTTATTGATAAGACCTTAAAATAGTATAAAAATTAACCTTAAACTTCGACTAATATTTACAGATTTAAGTAAGTACATTTTTTCTAATGGACCACGGGATTCGAACAGGTGATAAAATTAATAGAGAACCTACCCAAGAATCAGGCTATCATATGCAGAAAGAATTTTTCCAATCGGACTAGTACATAGTTCTAAAGTTTTAAGCATTCAAACAAACACTTTCTTATATTCGTATTACCTTTCTACGTCCGAGGCGCCAAATAACGCTCAATAAGGTAATTTTCCTCTGGCAAAGTATAGATTTTTTTAAAATTTGTTTATTTGTCTCAGGCAACAACATGTTATTAACAACAATAAGCCCATATAATATATCCCTTTTTCTAAATATACAAATTTATATAATCACTTATAAAACGAATGCAAAATCATTAAGTACGTAATATTTTTGTCTCGCCTTTTTACCTATACTGGTTTAAAAAAATATCTCTACATTTGTTTGGTGTTTTTCTATTGTAATCTTGCTGTGACGCACTGCACAAAGTCACGGTTTCGGGTAATCTCCCGCGGTAATGGCATTGTTGTTTTGAGATGTTTTGATATTATCGATAATAAGATAAATAATATATCATATAAGCAATAATGTCTGACCTAGCATGGCCACGCCATGAGGAGAGATACCTAACACCTGTCTAAAAAATGTTGCAATTAAGGGACGACAAGGAATGCCGAGCTTGTGTCTTGTCCATTATAAGACCATACCAAAGAATGTAGGAGTTAAGATACAGATGCGACTAAATAGGAAAATAGCGAAGACAATGGAAGAATAAATAAATTAACACTTTAATGCGCCGTTTACATAAAATACATCACTCCATTGTATTAGATGATGATGATTTTGATATTAAGAATTTTGGGATGCGCCTCAGAAAATGCTACAAAAATAGAAATGAAAATATGAATTTAAACTACGACTACTCTATTGTTCTTTGTATATATTATTGTAATTATTTATATTGTATGACTAGTTATTCATTTCTCGTTACTTAGCAACTTTACCTACTTTATTTGAATACATTATGCTATTTTTTGGAGCTATAAATTTTTATTGTCAGGTAGTCAGACTTTTTTTGTATCAATAAGCGGCGTCCTTTGATCTGTTGTCTATCTTATGCATCTGTAGTGTTGTAGACAGACATAGATAACGTCCTTATCATAAAAACAACAACTATAAATAGAAAATAGGGAAGGGCCTTCCGAACTGGCAGACTCAATAGTTGTTTTGTCTGCATTTGTTATCGTACTTAAGCACCTGTTTTTATGTGTAGTTATAGTAAGATGATCCTATTCGGTGTTACGAATTCTTATATGATTCCTAATTTCAAATTATCTTTAAGGGATAGCACGTATTTTTCTTAGATTTTAGGATTAATTATACCATGTGAGAGTCATAAAACATTAATTTATTTATTGGATTGTGTTTTTTTAGTACTTTAATTTACTTATGTAGTTTATAGAAAACATGGTGGATTTACACCATGTTGTAACATCTCGTGCTAGACGCCATAGACAATCAACCCTAATTGAGATAGCTGAAGTTAACTAGGATTTTTTGTTTTAAGTTTTCATTTGTCATAATCCATATCCATAATTCCATACTATTATAATAAATGTGCAAGTTTGTCTGCCTGTCCGTCTACCTGTCTGTCTTTTATACTTTCACGGCTAAACCGCTGGACCGATTATTGATGAAATTCATTATGGATATTGTTAAAGATCGGTGGTCAAACACTGGCGTACATACATACGGGCAGCAGCTAGTGTTCCATAAGCTGCGGTAACCACTTTCTATCAGATATCCCTGCCTGTTTACCTTCATATCATTTTTGTCAATATAATATGACAATGTCCAGTTGCCACCAACAATAGTATGTTCCAAATATACCACTTATCTCAATCTCAACGCAAATTCGTGTACCAACGCTGTCAGTATTGAGCTACTGGACACGGTCTTTTCACCAGGAAGACCAGATAAACACGTCACCGACAGAAACAATGGCAACTTTCGCTGGTTTCCATGCTGAAACAATATCGGGACGTCATAACTCAGCCACAATCTAGCTGCATTAGCCCGCCTGTCTGGCTTGACTGGCATCGGGCGCCGCGCCTTGCGTATAGCCAGCGCCTGCAGTAGCCCCTACCATTTGTCATTCATTCATATAAGTACCTATGTACTTTAAAAAAAAGGAAGTCAGAACGTACTGCATTTTTCCGTATAGAGACAGAGCTTGTTTTAACGTAACGTTACTTTTGTTAGCAGGCAAAGTTAATTTTAAATAAATAAATATATCCAAAATAGGTTCGAGATTCGAGACGGAAACTAAACTCAACGATACTATATTTTATAACAAATACATAATAGATAAACTAAAAAAAAAATCGAAGATCCAGGCCAATCAGATAAATATCAATTTTCATATTGACCTGACCTGGGATTGAACCCGGGACCTCCTGAATAGCGGGCAGGCATGTTAACCATTACGCTACGGAGGTCGTCTTCGATAATTTTAACTTTAATTTGAGTAAAAATATGTATTTATTATCGTAAACTGAGTTAAATCGTTAACTCAGTTACCTTGACATGAAGGGATACCTCTGTTTGTTTACTGGAGGTAACGTTAAAACAAACCCTGTATGTTTCCGGCAAAATGCCGGCTCGGCTGCAATATACAAGATAAAATGGTAACCAAAATGTATGACAAAGAGCTAAATTAAAGTTTCCAGAATAATTATATAATTGTAATCTTCTATAATTCCCTTTACGGAAGTTGTCTGATAGTCTTGATAATTTTGGTCTCACTCTCTCTCTCCATGACGCTTTCCTAGTTTCAGATCAGCTGGTTGCTTTGGAGCCCAGGGTCCGGTTACTTAGATCGATAGGTAATATTCGGTAGATTTTAGTTACTTACTTACATTGGAGGCGTTTTGAGTGATACAATTTGTTGTTAAACTGAATTTTTTTACGTCTCCCGTTCTATTACTGTAGCTATGATACACCTTGTCACATGAGTATAGGTACTCTTTCTATACTCTACCTTTTCCATTTGTTAAGTTTCTAAATTCTAATTTTTAATAAGCCGGCAATGTGCGAGTGCGTCCATTATGAGCACTGCTTATCTCTTTTCGCCTTGAAATTGCTCGATCACTGACGAAGCATCTTTTCCTCTTCGAGTAGGAACTATAGTAGGCGCTCGTAGGTCCTGTTCCCATGAGGCGAGACTATCGGCCACAGTTCAAGTCGTGACCGCATTGCCTGACCTTTGTCAACCATCATAGAGCAAGATAAACCAGTAAAACCAAATGATTCATTTTCGTCAAACTATCTTTACTGCCGATTTTATAGCCTCACTTATCAGATGGAGGAAACGTTCTTGATGTATGCAGATTCGATAGGTGAGATAGTAGTGTCAAATTATGTAAATCACATTTATCTGTAAATTGATTTCTGCTGTATATCCTTCTTCGTGTTGGTCTTTGGTATAATAAATTAAATGACCTATATTATTGATCTGACCACCTGGTTAGTACCTAATTACTATTAGAACGTTTTTCCGGCATCGATATAGGAATACGAAGCCAACTTTAAAGGAACCCGGTTAAACTCTAGGATGAGAAATTAGCGTTGAGCTTTTCGTACATTGTTTCCTTTGTTTCATGTCCTGCTCTGGTCCTTTTTTTCTTTCAGGGAGTTCAATCTCATGCTGTTTTAGAAGTTAATTGATGTAAGTCGCGTGATACTAGTTCTAGTTAACATTTTCTGGCAATGCCTACGGATACTACAAAAAAATATACTAACACTTGCTTAACCTATGTGTGTGTGTGTATGTGTAGTGTTTAGTAAATCTATATTATCTGCCCGTGAGTTATCCTTCACATTTATCAATATTTATCAAGAACGAGACCAAACAAGTCGATTTGTAAAAATGTTAGTATTTTTCGTTTGTAATATTCAACGTCGGTATGATTATATAGTTTGTAATCTTTGATCCTTTTCTCATGAATCATTCGTATCATCTTTACTTATTAGAATATCCTTAGTCTATGGCCGGTTAACAAGCCATATCGGAACTATTCGCTTCACATTTTGTTGTAAACCATTTACAACAAATGAATTACACTTGCCCTATTGTGAAACTCCAATAATAGGGTTAAAGTTATGATACGCCTTTAATAAATATTGTGATTGCCTTTTAGAATTGCAAATATTGGAATTTATTTGTCCTTTCGCCAAAGGGAAATCTGGACATGAATAGGAACTCTTTCGTAACGGGTAATCGTACATGTTTAGATGTTGTAAATTTCAATAACAGTGCCACGTAATTTAATTCAGTTTCGGTCATAATATAGAATTACTGTTACTTGATTTTTGGTTTAAAAAAGATAGCTGAAATTCAAATTGTTTATTTTCGATTTAGAGTTTATTCTTATCACTTATTGACGTCAATCATCAATAAGTTGAAAGCTCTTTTTATTCAATCGACCTTGTGCCCTCTGGTGCTAGAATTCTTCGATTATATACCGAATCAGATATTGTTTATTTCACGATCGTCAAGTGTAGAGACTAAGCTTCCTAATCGCAAAAAAAATCTCTCCGTACTATGATATTTTATTGTCCGTAAAGTTTAATTAATTTATTCATTTAATTGAAGTTAATGTTGTTGTAAATAATAAATTCATTCATTTCAGGCTTCAAAATATGTTTTACAATATTCTTGGCCATATAGAATTGAACAAATCTTCAGAAAATCTTATCTTAGCGGACGCTGTCTCATACTCAAGAACTCTATTTTTGAAATTAGTAACTCTATCGAAATGGGTGTATCGAATGAAACATTTATGCATAGAATTCTGAAATCAGACCGTTCTTTTTTTTATTTACTTATTCAAGCGAATTTAAGACCTGGGGGTCGTGGGTTCGATTACCACGGGAAGCATACTTTGTTTAGTTGTTTCCAGTTTGGTTAGGACATTGCAGGCTTGAATCACCTGATTGTCTGATAAAAAAGATGATTCCGTCTTTCGGAAGGCACGTTAAGCCGATGGTCCCGGCTGCCATCTGGTAGTCGTTAAAGGAACCATGTCAGAGGTCGAGAGGCGGTTCCGAAGAACTCTGACACCAGGGTTTGCATGGTCGATTGACCGTGACGCCTACCCGAAATGATGTTGATTTACCTTCAAAAAGCGTAAAGATATAGGTATTGGGAACAACTACGTTTTGCATTTGTATCTTTTTTTCTTATCATTTCGTCTACCTACACGGACATATGCGTCTACGAATACACGCCAATCTCGGTATTATGCACAGAATATAGAAATACGTATTAAAAGGAAGTGGCATAGCGCACGAAAAACTTGTCACTAGTTTGGCTTGCAAGCCAACGTTTTACAAAAAAAAAATGGGCCGGGAAAATTTGATTGCGTCATTTATTGCCACTGTTATTTGTCGATAATATTAGGTGGCTTTGTTGTTAACTACGTAATACATTTCTAAAAAGGTGTAGGGTGGTTTACATGGGTTTACATGTGTTAATTGAAGATAAGCAGAGAGAATACGCTGCCACACTGATCCCGCAACTAAATCCGCGTCGAAACATTTTTATGCGGATAATTTCTCGGTTCTGTGGTATTATGCGACTCATTTTCAAATAGGACCTCCAATTTCAACGAAGTTGTCACCCCATCAGTATCTAGAAATCGTAGAAAGAGAAGGTACATTTAATTTGAAAGTTATATCTAAGGAGATAAGAAGGACAAATAACGAATAAAATTATTCGAAATGTGGTATTGGAGGCGTTGGAAGGTATAAGTTGGTTGAAACCCGTATGGATACGACCAACAAATAAAAACAATATACCTCGTTATATTATTACGTTTGTCGATGTAAATAATTCATATTTTGTTTGATTGTTTGTCTTGAATGGTGGATTTAATATAATTATAAAACAATCTAATAGTGATGTTAACAACAATGTGTTTTTAGCGTCACTTCTAGTTATGAAATTAAAAATATTAATTTTTCTAAAAATCTATAGCAAGTGGACATAACATTGACTTCTAAAAGCAATTAATATTAAAGAAGAAAAATTAGAATCAAGAAGAGGGAAAGAAATACCAAGAAGGGCCAAAAATAAACCAAATAAAAGAAATGACTGAGGTCGTGTCGTAGGGTCTTCCGTCGTTTCGCACCACAAGCGATTCGAACCGCGGTGCGAAACGCCCAAGAGCCGTTCTTGAATGGGTTCTTTCGCACCGCGGTGCGAATCGCCGAATAGCTCTTTTTGAATGGGTTCTTTCACACCCCGTGGTGTATGTTCGAATAACAAAGTAAGTAGTTTTCTTTTTCAATTGGTGAATTCTGACAAAAATAATGTATTTTAATTACACATCTCATATAGGTAGTACAACCAGGCACAAAAATACAGGACAACCAAAATAAATCTTAAAATACAAATTGATATCATAAGCCCACTAAGTATTTTTTTTTATTATTCGAACATCGCCGACGCCTAAGTTTTAAGTTTAGTTTTAGTTTAGAAGTTTTATTTTTTTGTTGATTTTAGACTGTTAGTGATTCAATCTGTGATTATGCCATGTTGAAATTTTATATTTTTTTATAAATATAATAATTACATACTATCTCGCAAGCTTTTTTTTATCACTATTCATTTTTCTTCTTATCTGTACAAATAAATAATTCAAACACTTTAATTTTTAATATGAGTCCACATCGGCCCCACGCAAAGAGTATTGGATTGTTTCGCCCTGTGGTTCGAATCGACCCATTCCAAAAAATACTTTGGGCCTTTCGCACCGCTCTAACAACTGAACCCATTCAAAAACGTCTCTTGGGCGTTTTGCACCGCGGTTCGAATCGCTTGGGGTGCGAAACGATGAAAGACCCGTGTCGTATAGAGATGTGAAGAGAGAGAGAGAGAGAGGGAGACATGGAAATTACTCCACCGTTAAGAACAATGTTCTTAAATAAGAGATAGATCAGCACCTATTGTAAAATTTATACAGCATCAATATAATATCCGTTACGTAACAAAGCATGAAATAACTCGGTTATGGTGGTATACCATAACGATCGGACAGACAAACTTTGCGTATTATGTAGCATGGAAATGTAAACGTTTATACGACACCACCGCGTCCACCGCAATAGGGAAAGCTGGTATAAACGTATTTATATTAATAACTAGCTTTTACCCGCGGCTTCGCCCGCGTGGGCTTCCCGGAACAAAAAATATCCTATGTCCTTCTCCTGGCTCTAAACTACCTCCCTGACAATTTTCAGCTAAATCGGTTCAGCCGTTCTTGAGTTATAAGTGGAGTAACCAACACGACTTTCTTTTATATATATAGATATAATAAGTTTTAAAGATTGTCTGTATATTTAACGTATTACATAACGTAATAAAAACCTACCAGATTGTAAGATGACCTGAAAAAGGTTGCAAGGTAGTCGCTGGATGCAGGCCGCTTCCAACCGGTCATTTTGGAAATCTTTTGGGGAGGCCTATGTCCAGCAGTGAACAGTCTGCGGCTGAAATAAGATGATGATGAATAATTGGCAATTAAAAAAAAATTACACAATAATTGACTATAAGCAGTTTGGGTGGATAGTATAAAAAAGGAAGCTTAGAATTTCCATTGAAAAATCGGTTCGCAAAACCACAGATATAGAATGCAAAACTGATGGTAGAGCCAGTCGTGTGTAGAGAAGAAATTTATAAATTGGGCAGCCATGCATTGGGGTGTGAGGTGTATATCTGGTAACTATGGCCATTATCTATTGGTAACTAGCTGACCCAGCGAACTGTGTACCGCTTAAACGCAATTTCTTCACCGTTTAAACCTTCCTTGAACTTCTATAAATATTTCAAGACCAAATTTAACCAAATCAGCCCAGCCATTTTAGAGTTTTAGCGAGACTAACGAACAGCATTTGATTTTTATATATAGAGAAGAAGAAGAAGATAAATGAATCCACATAAGGCAAATAGTAAAGCACTAGCTGTTGCTCGGTATAAAATATAGCCTACTAGCTGTTCCCCGCGGCTCCGCCCGCGTGGGACTCGGTTATATCGCGCCCAAAAGTAGCCTATGTTTGACCTCAGGTCGTTAACTACATCCCTACCAAATTTCATCACAATCGGCCTAGCAGACAGACAGACAGACAGACAGACAGACAGACAGACAGACAGACAGACAGACAGACTTTCGCATTTATAATATTAGTATGGAGTATGGAAGTATGGATATGGATGCGTTGTTCCTGGGTCTAAGCAATCATTCCAAATTTAAGCCAAATCGGTTCATACGGTTTCATAATATAAGTAGGATTTTACCAGCTCCAAACGAGGACTGTATAAGTAGTTAGTTAGTTAACAAGGACTATGCTATCTGATGTAGATACGGCGTTAATATACTTGTCACTGATTTCAGATTACATTGCTATTGTAGGTCAAATAGCTAATTTTAGAATTATACTGTGGTTTCGAAATATACATGCCTTACTTCCTCCAGTACTATTAATAACATTAAATATAGTTAAATGTGAAAGTGTGTCTGGTTGTTTGTTACGATGCTAAATAGAGGAATAAGGTTTTGATGAAAATATGTTTGCGATTAGGGTTTTCCAGTATTATTGTTCTATTTGTAAAATATAATATCACTAGCTGTTCCCCGCGGCTTCGCACCGCGTGGGACTCGGTTATATCGCGCTTAAAAGTAGCCTATGTTTGACCTCAGGTTGTTAACTACATCCCTACCAAATTTCATTACAATCGGTCCAGCCGTTTAGCCGTGAAGAGGTGACAGACAGACAGACAGACAGACTTTCGCATTTATAATATTAGTATGGATTTATAGTATTATGTAATACACATGTATACTAATACTTATACTAATATGATAAAGAGGTAGTGCTTGTGAAGTGTGAGTTTGTTTATGGAGAATTATTTTCAGAACCACTTAACCGTTTTTTATAAGGATACTATGTCTAACTGCAATATTGTCTGGATAAGGGAAATGATTTATCGTAAATAGTGAATTGTCAATAATTTATTAATTTTTTTCTTTCTGTTTAAGTCCTACTGCTAAAGCTCCCCCCTTTTTGTTATACCTCCACATTCAATGGTTCTTACCCATATGTTTTTTATAGAAAAATTAGTTATTAATCCCTGAAACTGCTAGTACAGATGCCATAGCGCGAAAATCCCCTTAGTACATCGCCAATTTTACTATTTTTATCCTGTACCCCTAATGTAAGATTTTATAAACACAGACGCTAGCGACTGCGTTAGGATATATGGAATTGCTTAGTTGCCTTTCTATCCGCCAGGGGAGTTGTACAGGTTTGTCATACATACTAACTAGGGGTAATCACACGATTAATCGTTGATGAGAAGGTATTCTTAACATCGCGATGGTTTTAAAAGAGAGAAGTCTAACTCAAAAGTATTGTTAAGAATGTTTATGACAAAATAATGATTAAATGCCTTTCAGTATTTAGATAAAGATAACATTGAAGCTGAAATCATGCGCGAATACTTTCCTATTACCACATTCGCATAATAGGGAACAAGATAGCTAGATGTCTTGGGTACCTTGGGTGCAATTAGTAAGAACCACAAGAACTTATATGGCACGGTCGTCTAGCTTGCTTATTGTTATATGTTACCATATTTCATAAATAAACCCTTTTTCTACATTTAACGAAATTGTAAAATGTCGATGTCGTATATTATTTTATTGTAGAAACATTATATAGCATTCTATAATCTGTGATAATACCTATAAGACAAAACATAGATTTTTTTGTCCTTCTTGTTAACACGCATCACGCCAACAAAAAGAAAACCGAATGGCTGAAGCCAGGAAGACATGAAAATCACACTTCACTGACTTCTTTATGGTGAATATTTAAAGACAATGTTCTTAAATTATCTTAAACTACCTAAAATACTTGTTGTGAATGGAGCACTAATAGATTTTTTTACGTTGTCAAATAACTTGCGAATGACAGAGATGAACAGAGAAAATCTCAAATAGAGATAGGCTATAGCAGCGAATACATTTAACATGTTAGCTGAACATTACAGCAGTGTGTATTATGCTTTAGCAATTAACACGCGCGACCGCTTGGGAACGGAATTGTTCGATAACGAACATCTTTACGATACTTTGTTCAATGCACGTGTTTCACAAGCTGGCCGCACGGCTCCGCCGTGTGTCGTAATAATTAGTGGAACGAAGCAAAATTATTTACAGATTCTGCTCGTGTTTCGTGTTTGTTTGTATTACCTTGGCGACTTGTTATGGTTTATCTTAATATACTTAAAGTCATATACTTATATTTGACTTTAAAGGTTGACATATTCGGCTAAAAAATTAGGTTTATTATTAAAAAATAAATAAAGTAGAAGGCTATATTAAGGCTAAGGATCTATTGCTAGGAAACTAGGTCTCTATTTGACATCCTTGTGCATGTAAAAATATTATAACGAGTAGATGCAAAAAAGTATCGACTACTTAGAATTAAAAAAAAAAGCTCTGGCTTGTTTACTGATGGTCCATTGCCTCTGCTTTGTTATTTTATTACGAGGGCCCTAAGCCTAAAAAAACTTGACTATCATCAACCCAGAGGAAATTAAACCATTAGTTCAGACATCCTAAAAAGATGGCGCTAGTAGTTCATCCACTTGAATAAATGTTTTTTACATTTACTCATTACGTTTTCATCTATTTAGGAATTAAATTTTATTTGATATAAATCCCAACTAATATTATTTATGCTAGAGTGAGTTTGTTAGTTTATTCGTTTGTTACGCTTTACCGCCCTATATACTAAACCAATCTTCCTGAAATAACTCATACACATAGTTTGAACAGTATTAAGAAGGACATAGGGTACCTATCCTCTCGGGAAAAAGCAATGTTCCCATGGGGAATTCACGCGGGCGAAGCCGCGGGCAAAAGCTAATTTCTTATAATTCTTCTTCTTTTCGAGTCATACTGGCTATGAACTCTATATTGACTTTGCCCAGTGCCCCTAGTATGAGTTTTTCTTAACGCAGATGCTAGCGACTGCGTTAGGATTTTGTATGGAATTTCTTAGTTGCCTTGCTATCCGCTAGCGCTGTACAGGTATGCCATACAAAATCCTAACGCAGTCGCTAGCGTCTGCGTTAAGAAAAACTCATACTAGGGGCACTGGGCAAAGTCAATATAGAGTGTACTGTGGCACAGTACTTGGCCACCCCCAACGTATATTTATTTAAGTATAGAACTTAATTAAGTGTCTAAAGTTGATTAAATTGTCGCCGTATTTGTTTATGTTACAGTGTAACAGATATCGGCCCAGCCTATGTTATCGGTTAAATGTTAACCGTGCGACCGCCAAGGGAAGGGACCGTGCGAAATCCGGCGAGTTTCGTCATTTCGACATTTCAGTTCAGCGAATATAAGTGAATGCAAATTGATATTGCGTCAAATTGGACCATTTTATTTATTTACTTATTGTATTAACATAAATAAATCGCTCGTAAAACCTAGTGGTTATTCTGAACGCGGAAGATTTAATATGGGTAAAGCATTGCAAAAGTATTAAAGTTAACTATGTCAAAATGCGCGTATAACATCTTCATACATTTGACACTTAAAATATATAAAAAAAATAGGAAGTAAAAACATTTTTAAGTAGTTTTTTCTCGTCATACTTACTATTATTTTTTGTATATAACGTAATAGGCATCATGAATACAACTATAATTTATCACATTAATTTATCAAAAAGTTTTAAATTAAATTAAGTACAATATTTTTTTTTATCTTATTCATCATTTAAACATTCTCGAAATTTTAACAATAAAATATATCTTAAATGATTATAACATATAAGTACTAGCACTAAAGAACATAAAATATAAAAAGTAAAAAACAATGATAAATTTCATAATCATAAATACGATGTACTTAGGTACGTTTATACTTTTCTCTCTCTCTACTTATGCTCACTATTTATTTTAAATGTTAATTAAACAGTGTGAATAAGTGTGAATAATACAATTGTATAAAAACAAAACAAAAAAATATCGGCGTCACACATAAATAACCACGAATCTCCATAAATAATTTATGCAAAGGTTTTGTCGAGAATGCTAACATAATGAGCTGAACGATTATTCCTGTACATATAACTCTCCATTCCTAAGCTCCATTAATAAAAAAAATCGATAGGAAAATCACGTTCAAGTTCAGCGCTCCACATCATGCACGCTAAGAACTCTCCTGTGGGAATGACCAGACGAACAAAAAGCCAATTTCATAAAACTATGCACCCGACTGCAGGCCCATAACAATAAATGAGCAAAGCTCCAGAACCTGATACCCCGTCCGGATATACATTTAACAGGTCTTGCATCCAAGAAATCAATACGCGTCGTATCCATTGCTTGTGCTTTCAAATCAGCGAAAGGAAATTCTCCGACAAACCTGTAATGGACAACGCTTCACAAGCTGTGTAGTATCGTTTCAAACTAGTGGTAGAAGAATCTGCAAGTCGAGCACACAGCCAAACATCTCCGTATCGATGTGGAGGCTTCGAGTGCACACCAGTCAAAGTTAGCATCGCGCAGCAGTCCGCATTGAGCTGCCGTTCGCGACGCATGTGTTGCGCGGCGCCGCGTCACCTCTCCGTCGACATCGCGAAAAAAGTTTACACACGAAACTTTCATAAAAGACTTTCCTTTCAACCCGAACATTGTTGAAGTGGAACTGTCTGCCCTTCCCTGCCCTATGCGAAAAGTGACCTTTCCTAAAACCGGAATTGGGTATCCTCCGGAACGGGTTTAGACTCGGACCCGCCGTGGCAGGACTTTCGTGAAGTGCTAACTTGATTTTCAGAGTGGAGTGTTCAGTGTGAGTGACTGGGTAATTCATTGCCTTTATCGGTATAAGGAAGAGGACTGGACTTTGTCAAGAACAGTTCTTAAGGTCGATACCGAGTAAAAGTGCTGTTAAAAGTTTCAGTAAGTAAGTTGAACATATCGAAATTTAAAATTAATTCAATACAAAATTAAATAAAGAATTAATAAAGATGAATGTAAATGAAGTTATTAAAATAAACGGTGTAGTAGTTTACATGAAATGAACGTGTCGATGTTATCTAATTAATATGCAAGCAAAGAAATGCTAATGTTCTTCACAGTTGCGGTTATTAAATGACACGCTTGGTTGACTGTCGAGACAAACCTTGCCCTTGTCGATACAAAAACCGAGCTAATGATTTCAATAAACGACTTCATTTAGTTGTAGACGAAGCAAAAAATGTCGGTCAGTAAGTAAACAATAGCGTTTTATCTATTTAGAGTAATCAGCAGAATGTCTTTTTATAGACGGCTGTACACTAAGGTTGACGGAATAATTGCGAAAACTCATTACGGAGGACACGGGAAAATCTTTTAAAATTAATTATTTCTTCATTTGCTAGATTGGGTTGTGAAAGATCTGCCGAATCATGATTTTTGCACAACTCATTATTAATTTGCACCAAAGAACCTTAAAACTGAAAAAAAGAAACATGAGAACAATTTGCAACTCTCCAGTTGTATTTATCTTGTACATTGCATCAAATGAAAGTGCCATGTGTATTCAGAACCTATTTCCAAATGAACAGATGTGCAAAAACCGAACCAAAAAACAACTATTGAGCGCTTTGTGCGAGAAAAAACCATTGCGCCGCTAACTTTAGTACTTATTTTTTACTTTGAGGCCGAAGCCAAATTCGCTCTCGACTCAGAGCGTGAGTAATGTGGCTTTTTGTACTATTTTTATTTGCAGAGAAATTATTCTTAATACTCGTTGAGCCACAAATACTTTGAACTTTGCTTGATCTGATGGACCACCGTCAACGTCTCTTTTTTTGGTTTTGTCCTCAATCGCCATTCCAATACCAATAAGATTAAGATCGCTTATGATTTTAAGTTTCATAACTGTAGTTTGTATTGTTTGAAATTAAGTAATGTTTCAACTTCACGGTCTGCAGTGTTTTGAGAATTGAATTGGTCCAGACCAGACCTTTACTTATTATTACTTTTCAAGTATAATATCGCAAAATAAATTGATACGAGCCTTGTAAACTTGCAACACGGTATAAATATTATAACCAGAAGTGCGTTGAAATATTAAACGTTGCAGTTGATTGAATTACTTATTGAAAATGGACCACTGTAAGAAGTTAGAATAACTTCTAAAGATATTATTTTCTTAAATCCGCCAATGACGTAAGATGTAATTGAGACATTATTCAGATTATTTTTTCCTTTCAGTCCTAATGAGAATACTGGCATGAGTTAAAAAAAGCCAATTATAAAGCCAAAATAACGCGTCCGTTTTGCTCTCTAATAGTCTTTTACGGCAGCAAAAAAATTACAGTAGCTATGTAATGTTTTACTCATAAACGGAAACACCACGGAGAAATGCTGAAACAAACACTAAGTAAATCTATTGATCCATGGCTTTGTAATCTACCAGGATCTCTAACGTCGCAATTTATTAATACAGTTATGTGAAACCTCGATTTGCAGTTAGCATGAAGTCTTCCTGTTTGAGAACATAATTTGCTTACATATGTAAATTTTATGTATGTATGATGTCTTTACACAAACGTTTAAAATAGGCGAGCAAACATGTGACTGAAGGTCGATTGGCTATGATGTGATGCATGACATATTCAAGTGATGAAGATGTTAAAACATGACGAAAGTCCTTGAATCAAATGACATTGATATGGATCAATAAAAAAACAAGATGCAATAGAAAGTTGATGTAGAAATAAAAACTGGAAGACATCACAATAGAAAAAGTTTTAATGTTGTGTATAACATACACCTGTGCAACTTGAATCTTGTATTATTTCAAATTCTTGGTAGAAATGCGGAAGTGATATCGCTTTGAAAAGTAAGAGAAATTAGTGCAAGGTATAGAATAAAAAATTGACCGAGATATAGGTAATTCAGTTTATAATACTGCTGCTAGATAGTAATAGTTGTATAGAAGATCTTAATAAGTCATCGTTCTGAAATTATTATTGCTCTCTAATACAATACAACGAATTTTGACCAGAATCAATAGACTGCTCGTGTTAAATATATATTTAAAAAATGTAGTAATTTCGTTGATCAGAAAAATAATTTTAATTTCGACTCATTAAAGCATAGATATTATAATTGTTTAAAGGTTTATGTTTAGCTATTAACAAATTTATTTAAATTTGGTAAAGTAAAAAAAGAATCTTCTACAGAATTAACAATATATTTAACTATTAGATTTTAATTTTTGGAATTCGAATTCAGCTCGATGTAAATCGCGTGGTCTTAATTATTCCTATTGGTATAATGTCCTCGTTATCTTTCGACAGATATCAACTGTACTGGAATTCTTAGAATGCAGTACACCAAGTCTGCAACTTAGCTGAATACAATAGCTTGTACAGACACATAAGTCAATTCTATGTAGATTAGATCAAAAACATAATTAACAAGATAATGTTATGTTTACAAAATTATAATAAACCAGATCTCATTGTTATAATTGACTTCGGTTCTAATTATTATAAAATTTCAATTGGATTTTATCAAATTTTATATTTTAATTTAAAAGTTTATACAAATAATGCATAAAAGCCCTAAGATATATCAGGTATGATATTACTCGTAACAATTAATCCGTTTAAGATTTCTAACTTTTGTCCTCGGCATAACTTTATAGCTAACCTTATAGCAGGAATAAATGCAAGCATCTTCAACAAAGTTTTGCATTAATGATACTACTGATTATTAATATACCAACTTTAACGTGAAGTATACATTTTTAAATCACATACAATACTTAAGTACCTACACATTTCCTCATGGAGAAAGATCTATATTGTTGTATAACCGTAACCATCACTCTCTCCGGTCATTACAACTCATATAACACCTAACATTTGTACTGGAAATTTTGAACGGTTAATTTGGTCACGTCACCATGATAATGACATTATGAGTCTCAAAATTATGCATCACACAACGGCACTTCATCCCAAATTGCGGGGTCAAACCATCAAAACTTTATATGTTCAGTACGCAAAGTATCAATAACATATTCGTATATTATGTCTGATGCTGATTTGAAAGCTGCTATAAGTCAAGCGTAAACATTTGCTTTATTTTTAGCAAGTACATTAGATTTCGTCCGATTATCTGACTTCCTATCAGCGATTTTTCTGTCAATTTGACAAGTTTATCATTTGTGATGTAACAATCTATCAGATTAATGTCACAAATGTCGAGATCTACCGATAAATTTGAATAGTTAAGAGCTGGATGTGAAATTTCACAGATCGTATGTTGTTTTAGAAAAAACTAAAATATGTAATATGGTTGCGTATGTAACTAACGTTAACAGTTATAATTGAAGAGGTCACGGACATGGGAACGTAAAACAATGAATACGCTATAGGATTGGTTAAAACAGTTATTTCAATCAGTTTTTATCTTCAGCTTTTAATATTGCCAAATCTTTTTTAAATTTACATTAGCTGTGACACCTCATTCAGCTTAGCATACCATTATTTGATTTAAGCTTGTATATCATCAAGTGGATCAAATATTAGTCGACCTTGTGCTTAAAACCTGCCTGTAACGTCGTAATAATATTGAGAAACGTATGTCAACTTACTTACATCGTCGTTTTGATCGTCAATGAGATCATGCGTCTTCAAATTGTTCACTACACCTTGACACATACCTAGGTGTCAACCTTCAGATTCTATAGCCTTATAATTTCATATCGTAATAATTCGACTACAATATCGTGATGCTATAGATCAATAAAACCATAAATATCTGTCAATGTAACGATTTTAGCCTTTCTACCTCTATTTATTAAAAACAGCCCTAATATTCAGACTACATTCTATTTTTTCTCATTAAAAACCAGGCAATCTAAATAAAAATTTAAATTCTGGACTGAGTGCATGAGATATTTGTATTCTTTTCGAAGTCTGAACTAACTAGATATTTAACATAATTATTATACTATAGAAATCACATGAGAAATTACTTCTTTGGAAACTATTATAAATTTCATACGCGAAATAAATGGCTATTTAACATTTGTAGTCAAATTACTCTTTTACATTTGGGATACAAATATTCATTATCTTCACCGGCTAAAGCTTAAAAAAGAAATCATTGTGTGAATCGTGATATTTAATTAATAATGAAATTTCCACGGCATTTGTTTTGGGTTGGCATGTTATATAAGTACTGTATGGTAAAACCAAAATAACAATGCAAATATTGATTTAGATAAAATTGAAAACAATGTGCAATATTCTAATGGTCATGATCACATGAAACCCTGAAACGGTTGAAGGTAGCTATTTATTATACCTTATACATTCATTACCACGAAACTTACAATACATTAGGTATATTCCGTGTGTGTGGCCTTCGTTACTTCTCTTGTGGTATACTTTGAATAGCCAGTAAATATTGACCGACAGACAGACAGAACATCTGTTTACAGTCTATTGACGGGATCTGTGAAGGTAGTATATGATTTAAAAATTATGTCGAGGCCTTCATTGAGCAATGTTAGTTCTTTGATTGATGGATACGAGACTTATGATCTACTCCTATTTACTAGTACCATCGGAGAAAGTATATTTTCTGAAACTTACATACGTCCTATGGCGTCGCGTCTTCTTTTCTCTTGATTTAATTTATTAATGTCACTAAATTGAATATTTAATATCACAATATTAAACATTTAGAATGTTTAGTAGTTTATGCTGGTCTGGGAGAAAAAGAAAAACGTAGAATTTACCAGCTGCTTCTCTTCCCGCGCAAGCCGTAAAAGTCGTCTGAGGGAATCGCCGAATGGGGAAATCATTACATAGGCGATGCGACTAGCAACCCATCACTATTGATTTCCTGTTTCAACTACCATTATACTAAACGTGGCCTAAGGTCTTATGGCTCTAGGCTCTGTCTACCCCGTATGGGATAAAGACGTGATTATATGTATGTATGTATGTAGTAGTTTATTTTTTACATTTAGCATTTAAGATAGCAATGAGGATCGTTCAGGTTATAAAGAGATACTTCAGGTCCTTTAAGTACCTTATCAATATGCTAACTGTGAGCTGACTGTGAGATTTTTATATTTGTAAAATAAAAGTTAAATCTAAAGGTCACAAGTAGATTTTTTATTACGGAAAAAAAAAACACATAAGTAAATAATGAAGTAAAATGCGTCAGAATTTTAACAAACTTCGATTTTCACCTTGACTACTACCACTATTGATTGATTTTAACTTTCGATATAACGTACGTAAAGACAATTGCAAGATTATTTGTACCTAACTACTTTTACTTACTTTTCCTTTATTATTGTTGGCTCTCAGGTAATTTCGAATCGTAATTTAGGTAATATCAATGACCTTATAGAAATACGCAATGTGTCTATTGTTAATTATATTATAAACTAGATTAATAAAAAGTAACCAAAAAAATAAAATGTAACCACATTAATACCAAAATCCAACATTGATGAACCATATTTTAGTGTCTATGTTTTTCTTGGAATATCACCCAATTTCCATTATCATGATGTTCATCGTCATAATCATCATCATGATCATCATCATTTAAGCCTCAGGCCGTCCTTTGTTGGACATAGGCCTCCTCCAAAGATTTCCAAAATGACCAGTTAGAAGTGGTCTGCGTCCAGCGCTTGCCTGCGACCTTTTTTCACATCCAATTTTGCATGGATTCAAATTAAACATAACAAACCTTTTGTAAAAATCACATGTATATAAAATTCATAGCATGATTGAGAAAAAGTTATCAAATATTCAGACGGACATGGTTCGCGATTTCAATTCATACTTCTCCTTTTCTTGTCAATAGCAAAAAGTTTAGACGTCGGTAAACCCAGAGAGAGGCTACCTCAATACAAGTAGGTTTCCAGTAAATACTATGTGTAGTAGTAGTGATTGGACTCACAACTATGGTCTCATAGTAAAACATAAAATACCTACCTAAAATATATCTGATAGGTTTTATTTACTAGATTTCTTCAATCATCACTAATATAGGTAATGAAATGAATCGACTTGGCAATAATTAAACATATCATAAAAACAAATAGTTACAATTTGTAGAATACCTTGAGGAAGACCTTCTATAAAGTACTTACCTAAATTCGTGACATCAATATAGCTAGGTTCCATCGGCCTTTCCAAATCATCTTTCCATTCATCCAATTGGGATCAGGGTAAGGTGTAACCTCAATTTGTTTTAATTATGTACCGTGCCGCTGCTAATTGTGAATGCACTTGTGAGCCATTGTTCCCATTGAAGTTTCCTTCTAAGTGATTTGGACCAATAAATAAACCTCTGATTTTCTGGTGTAACTTGATTAACACTTCACTGACCGCGATTCTTTAGTTCTGAAGGGCCAAGATAATTAATTTTACAAATAGACGTTCCAGTGAGATTGTGGTTGGTTGCCTAGTTAATTAAAATATCTGTTGAATCAGACTGGCCTTAAACTTCTTTAGGTATATCTTGATGTCAGTTTATTTGAATTGCAGTATATATTTAGACAGTCATCTAAGTATGCTAAAAGTACTAATACCTACATAACTTTAGGTCATGTAGGTTAGAATTTGACTTGACAAAATTCAATAGCCAATCAAACAGGATTGGTTAGTAAAATAATCGAATAATTTTAGCAAATTCCATTTTCCTAATTAATTTTGGGCGTCAAAATATTTTGTAGAGGTAGGTTTTGATAAGGTTGTTACGTATTACTCTTATGACGTCTCACCCCATTTCTTTATTCATCTCAAGCTAATACGCCGAACCTATTTCAATACACATAGGTACATGTGATGTTATTAACATTAATAATGCTCTATGGTCTAATTACTATTTGAATCGATTCAATTAAAATCTTGTACTTATTAAATTTTCAGTTTATTAGAAAATCAATGCAAGGGTTAAAATAAAGGTTATCAAATTACCACAATGTTCGATTGGTTACGTCACTATTTCGAAAATTGACCTAATAACAGTAGCTTGACTCAAAGACAAGACCACGTTTAACAAGGTCGATGAATGAAAGCCGAGAGTGCAGCGCAAGCGCAATGCTATTGTTTTCTCTACTTTACAGACATTAACAATAGACTAGACCTTAGTACAAGAGAGATGATAGATTATTCCGTAATATGTGTTTCCATTTCTTGCAATATCGTTTTCTTGTTACGAATGTAATGATATTATCATTTTATTTTATAGTTCATTGTTCCGATAGATAGTATTTTGTGGTCTACTATTAATTATTTTTACTAGAATGACTTCAAATACTGCTCTAGATAATGTAACTCTTCCTCAAATAAATATAAGAATAATAAGAAATTTAAATGAAAGTGAAAAATATTTTGATATTTTACGTCTATCAGTCAAATATTTTTTTAGAGAAGCCAAAGATAATGAAATGCAAGCTAAGTCAGTTTGGTTACTTCAGATCGCCAAAAATATATTTTAGTATTACTAAAGAAAATAACATAAATATATTTTACACGATAAAATCTTATCTTAATACCTTGGTTAACTGCACCGGCTTGCACTCTTCAAAAACGGAATCTTAGATTTCTATCTTGATACCAGCCAATTTATCTTTCGATAAAACTTGTTTACCGGGTAAAATGCACCGTAGAATTTGTTAGAATTAGTTAAGTCATCCAACTTAGACGTAACCGTTGAAAGAGAAAAGAAATCTGTTTTACTTTCATTTTTGGCTTGTCGAGTTTTCAATATCAAGGTCGCTTTGATTAGACACCCACACCAATTTAATGGTACTCGTAGACTAATCAATGTCTTACATTTCTTAGATTGATTTTTGTAGAATCGAACATTAATTTCTGATCTTCAAGATAATTTTAACGAGGTGGCTGAAAGGAAATTAAATGTAAACTAGCGTTTTGATCGTACCGACTTAATTTATCATCTTCGTTAACGAATAGCGTGTGTGATGCCTTTGGAAATAACAAAATGTGTGCATATTTATGATGATAGAAAGTAAAAGTTTTGGTTTATTCGATATTAATATAATATCCAAGTTCGAATATACAAAAGCAACCAAACGCAGCGAATTAGTATTTCAAATATTAGCATTTGTTAAGCAAAATTTGAATGAGTTTGAGTATGAAAAACATCATGCCACTCCATTACTTCCATCTGCCATATTAGTGTTTGTTCACAAAGTTACGCCAAATCAAGCTTCGGGTTCATATCCTGAATACTAATTGCCTGCTAGAATAATATTTGTTTCTACTATTAGCAAGTACCTAATGAGTATTTGTTGTTTATGTATTTAGCCTTCTAATGCCCTCGGTTGATGTTGTACCATCTTCATAACTAAGCATCTCATCCCGTTATAAAGAATATTATTATCTCTGTAAATAGCATCTAGATTATTGTGCAATAGTTTTGTAGCGTATTCCTTATTAGATTTAATCTACTGTTTCTTTAGGCATTAGTAAAGAAAATGCAATTACTTAACTCTCTTACAAATATGGAATACTAAAATAGTTCTGTTTTATTACATACATATATACATATAATCACGTCTTTATCCCATACGGGGTAGACAGAGCCTAGAGCCATAAGACCTTAGGCCACGTTTAGCATAATGGTAGTTGAAACAGGAAATCAATAGTGATGGGTTGCTAGCCGCATCGCCTATGTCATGATTTCCCCATTCGGCGATTCCCTCAGACGACTTTTACGGTTTGCGCGGGAAGAGAAGCAGCTGGTACATTCTATGTTTTTATTTTTCTCCCAGACCAGCATAGAAGAACATGGATGTTTTATTATCTTGGTAAAATCAGCGACTCTGTTTTAGCCACATTATAGCCCTAATACGTTATGTGCAGATTAAATCTCTCAGAAAGCAATAACGATGCATTGTATCAAACATCACCATTAGTTCCGCTCGCGTTTGCTGCAAGCGACAGTACACCACGACCCTTCGATCAATCCCCTTTCTCTATCTAGATTTAAATCTCTAGTTTCCATTGCGCTGTTCGTTCCAAAATCTTATTACAAATTGGTTTTGAAGCAGTATTGGTTTTTTATAATAGCGATAGCCTCATTTCTCTTTTGTTTAGGATGTGACGCGTCGTAGGTAGAAATAACAAGAGCTATCGTATTATTACGACCTAGCACTGTCATTATGGGACTGATCTGAATGTATTGGTAATTGAATGTTTCTGAATCGGTATAGCTACGTGCTCGATAAACCGTTCGACTTCCAGTGTTTAGTTTTACCATTTGCTCAGCCTAAGCTGGCGTCTCGGCCTGTCTATTTATGGAGAGATATTCTCCTCTTACGGCATGTTTGAAATGCTGTATTTCTATAGTTTGTAATGCTGTCAAATTAACAACTTGATGACCATTTGATAGCGATAAATGTTAGTTTTGATGCAGATTTTGGCGATAAGCAAACTGTCTTTTACATAATGTTTGTTGGATCTTATAACGAACATATTTAAATAATTATTTTAAATAACTTTTATTACATGATGATTAATATGATTATGTGTTATGTTGAACATCAGATCATACACAATTAATATGTTTCTTTAGTCAATGATCTAAATACTCAAATAACTTTACAACTGAGTAGTATTTACCAATGGTAGATATATCAATTAAGCTCTTAAAATATTTGTGTTTGGATAAAAAATAATCCATGAAGAATACGGTGAAAACGATTACTATCAAATATTATATTAAACTAGGCATACCTTTGTTTTATATAGGTATAATCCATATCTACATAAATATATACCTAATATTCCATCCGATCATTTTAGAACCGATTTTCGTCCCTGATTCGAGTACCTATTTAATCGGCTTAAACATTTGTAATTCCGGATTAGGAAGACGATTCGATTCTCAAATATGGGGCTCAGACCAGCATGTCCTAACATACTCTCTCTACGGATGATTTTTTGATCAATAATAAAAAAAGTAATAAAAGAACTAGGTTTATGTAACAAATGGTAGCAACTTGCTGACAATTATAAGGAGAATTTTCCAATGTACTAATAGAATAGAGAGTTTAAACATAAGTATTTAAGATATGTATTGATGAAAAAAACTATTACGGGTAGGAAGGAGTTAAGAATATCTACATAGTAGCTTATTTTGATGTTATCTTTAGACGTAAAAAATCGTTAGACACATTTTTTTTTTTGTATGGCAATCTACTAAAAGGCACTCAAACTTTAAGCTTATTTTCTGCCAGTCTCATTTTGTTTGAATGTTTTTTGTTTAATTAATTCAAGCCAAAAACTTTAAGTCAGTAGTATAGTCAGAGGGCTAAATGAAGCAGCGAAAGATTTCACTTAGCATTATCTTGAAGATTTATAAAGTCACTTATTCGACACTGTACCACCATTTCCCAACACTCGTGCTTATTCACAAACACTGCAAATAATTCACCATTATTACGCACAAATACTCGAAAAAAGCATTTTAAGTAAATAAATACAAAGACGATATGTTGTGACTTTTACCTTCCCGCCAAAACTCTACACAAAAAGTGAAGTTAAAATTCATTTGTTCTCTTAATTTTAAAGTACGAAAAATGAAACGGCGGCAATTTGATTCAAAAGATATAAGACAAAAACATTCCAGACTTAAAAATTCATAGAACAATTTGTTTCTTTTTTCTAATGAATTTGTCATCCAGCCAGCACTGTAGTTTATTTTATTTCCCACAAAAAAAAAAAAAAAACTGATACACATTGAGCGCTGTAAAAATTAAATCTCACTTGATTTCTAAACGCTTTCTAATACAAATACAAACATTTCAACTGACTATTGGTAAAGAAAATTAGCTTTGCATATTCGTGAAATTCAATTAGTTTAGTGACCACGATGCGCAATAGTGGGCATAATGTGGACATACAACAGAACGGCCAACAGTATAATATCCGTTTGCTTTTCTTACATTAACCATGACACTTTCATTTATTTGAGCGATGGTCAGAGCAGTGGTGAATTGCTAGAAATAGATTAAAAAGTGAGACTGATGTGAGCGTCGCTTAGTGATACGTCGTGGTTCCGTAGGAACTTTTCTAATTATATTATATAGTAGTAGAATATTTTTTATTATCAGGAGGATATTTGCGAATAGCAAATTTTGTTTACTTGGAATTACACAAAACTCGCTAAAGATTAAAATATTAAACATTACAAATATGATTTTTTACATTCATTATAATAAAGCAGAATTATTAGAAGTTGTAGTTATTCGTCATCGTAGTTATTTTGTTATTAATAATTATCTTATGTAAATTCATCACTCATTATGGTATTTTTATACGGTTTTAAATCCTATTTTTATATAAATAATTAAAAAAAGTCTTACAAATATCAGGATAAGGAACGAAATTGAAAAAGTTATTGTTTTAATACTTTTCTTAAAATACACAAAAAATATTTAAAAGTACATAAAATATTAAGTTAAATTTTAAGTATCTAATAAGCTGTGTTGTCATTTAATTTCTGAATAGATTTTTATTCAACATAGAACACCGTAATGTGGGTTTAAATGTAAAAATATTTGATAACGGATATCCACCGGTAGAAGTAGTATCGACATATAAAATAGCCATATTTATTTATCACGCACTGTAATCATACTCGTTTAATATTCAAAAGCTTTCTTTCCGGCTTCAATGTTTTTGGGATGATCAGTTCTAGAAAATAGATTATTTTCATTTCTTTCAAGAGTAGAGTATAATTTCATACTTGATGAAAAAAAAATTATAATATTTAAGTAAGTATATAAATTTTCATGTTTCACTCAACAAAGTTTTTCTGTAAGTCGTATGTATATTTGAAAAATTATACGACTTAATTATCTCGTCTTCGGCTGAACCAATTATTATGCGGTTTTCAGAAAAGTATTTGTTACATTTCGGTATATTAACCGACTTTTAAAATAATGGTTTTTAGTTTGTAGGATTCGCTTCAAAATAATTATTAATATGAATAAGTACTAATGCGTAACGATGCGTGCGATTTTTCAGAGAAAATTGACACGGTACTCCAAAAAGAGCAATTAGATCAAATGAATTACGTAACTTTGTAATCAAACAATTCATTTGTATAATAGGAATCTGCAGTTAGTATGTATAATTGATTGTGGGTGATATAACTAACTATGTGTATGTGGGAAACCATTACGAATTTGAACTAATAGCTTGGTTAAGAGTAGCTTAACGAGGTTGTCCAAACAACCAGGCAAGGGATTTTTTTTATATTTTGTTACGCAACTGCTTTTGTTTTAAATGTTTATATGTATGTACTTTTATACGATTTTTCAACCTTGATGAGATTATTTTGTCTATTGAAACTAAAATTATTAACTGACTTTTTGGAACCTGACATGTATAAATTGTAGAAAGTTTTCCTATAAAATGTCATATCTCGGTAAAAACAAGTTAGCAATCTTAGATTAAAAAAAAAAAATTGCGTCAGCGGGATTCGAACTTCTTTGTTAGCAATTATAATATTACTAGCTGTTGCCCGCGGCTCCGCCCGCGCGCGCCTCGGTTATATCGCGCCCGAAAGTAAGCTATGTTTGACTCCTAGTGCATAACTATATCCATACCAAATTTCATCACAATCGGTCCAGCAGTTTAGTCGTGAAGAGGTGACAGACAGAAGTCTGTCTGAGTGTCTTTCGCATTTATAATACGGAAGTATGGATATGGAAGTATGGATTCTGATTACTTTTATACTGTAAATGTTATATGTAGGTACATAAATGTCTGTATGTTTTTTTCTTTTTTTCTCTGCCATCTACTGTCAAAAACAGAACCATGACTAGCTGCTAATGCTGTTTTTGAATCCCCTTCGGAAAAAAATAATTACCTGTTTGACCTATATGTCTGTATATGAACCTTCGCCGCTCGAAATTTATTGTTACTATTCCCAGATATTCCCAAAATAATAATATAATAAGTTGCAAAAATTGTGTAATGCAAAAGTAACAAAATTTATCTATCACAAAAGATAAGCCATCGGCAATAGCTAGTTAACATAACCTGAAATAGTACGTACTGAAATCGTAAAAACAAATAAAAAAAAGTTGAAACCGCGAGTAACCACTGCTACGCTTTCAATTTTATTTAACTTTAACGCATGATTAATTGTTTAACAACTATATTAATCATTGCTAGTGTAAGTGTTAATTGACAGTTACATTCCTCGTTGAAATAGTACATAACAAATGTATTTATCAATACGTTTAACAATGTGGTGAGATGGTGGTGATTAAATACTTAGATGCAGCGTAGTCAAAGTAGCGTGATGCGATTAAAATCATATTTGACTTCAAATTACCTTAACCGAAAGTTCTTTGAAAGCGCTTCTTGGCCTGTAACCTGTGGTTATATGTACGGAATAACCTTATAGTATATCCAGCATTAGGATTGCTATATTATACGATTTTTATCGCCAAAAATGGTAAAAAAATTACTTATAGCGCTTTTATAAATTACTAGCGGCCCGCCCCGGTTTGCATGGGCATAAAAACCTTCCTCTTGAATCACTCTATCTATTAAAAAACCGCATGAAAATCCGTTGCGTAGTTTTAAAGATTTAAGCATACCTACATAGGGATATAGGGACAGAGAAAGCGACTTTATTTTATACTATGTAGTGACATGTAATTTTATCGCTATTGTGTTAATTATTATAAAAGTTATACCAAGCAGTAAATGACTTAAAGAAACATGGCTTCTCCTGAAGCTCTTTATATAAAGTAAGGTGCCGTAAATTGATCTCTATTTCGTGGCAACAGTTTCTAAATTGCAATGAATTTGATTAGTTAAACGTAAAGTTCTCTGTACAGCTGTACACCTTACCTTGTTTCAGCTTTCGCTCCATTTAAGCGCATTTTCCTCGGATTTTAGCTGGTTTCCGCTATCCTATGTAATTGGGAAGACAGTATTGACACAGATTACAAATGTAATATCATAAATATCAATTGTGTGAGCGCAGTCGTAAAGAAATAGTAATGGTTTTGTACTCGGAGCGAGAATAATTTGGAGTAGTTTCCGCTTCGTGCCAAAAGTGGAATAATTACTTGGAGATCATTGGCATAGTTTTTTTTTAATCGTAGTATTTTATTTTGTCCATCACTTGGTTATAAATGTGTGAGATTTATATGCATACCACTCATGGTGAGAGCCACCTACTTTTCTGATTTTAGATGTGTAGGAACTCTGGGTGCCAAATATTTCCTGACTCTACCTGATATGACATAATACATGGTGGGATAATGTTATATCAATGGTATATTATACCAATATACTTACCTCATCTTATTTGTTTTTGTAGTTAATCCTACTTACTTTCTTGTACTAAATAATTTTACTATGTTTAAGGTTCGATTGTCCATAGATACACATGAATGTGTATTAATAAATACGAACATATCACACAGATTTAGCTTGCCCTACATGAAGTAAACAAAATAAAATATTCTTATTATAAATGTACAAATAAGAACAGAAAAACTAATAAGTACTTATAAAATTTATTTCTGTTGACAGTTTGATTAATTTTGTTACTGCAAAAATTAATGTCTAAAGGTCATATAAACACTACATTGAAGTAAGTACAGTGAAGTGACAAAGTAAACCTAACACACCTATGATACATTGAGTAAGAAGGCTTGACCGATATGAGGCTTGCAAAACGTTTACAATGTCACAAGCTAAGTAAATTACAATTGTTGCAATTTGGTTCCCGAAATAATGTTTGACAATATTAAGTGAATTTGAGGATAATATTCGATTGATTTAATGAGTTTAGCTAACAATAATTAAGCTAAATTAAATTTTAAGCTATAAAAGGCGAGGTTCCGAAGATACTGGCAGCGTTCGCCCTTTGAATATCTAGAAGAAGAAGCTCTTCGGTCTCCTCTGAGGTCGACTAACAATTTTTGCTATTTCCTTAAAAAGTCTTATTATATTCGATTTGGATGTGTATTCATTATCAGTCATAAATCGAAATCCCTATTTTTATAGAGTTGGAGAAACTAATAAACTTATTTGAAGTCAGTTATTGAAACTGACTGGCTTGTAGTGTAGTTGTGTTGACTTAGCAAGCGAAGGGTGGCTCCGCTCGCTACTCTAGTTATTTATTCATTTCGTGTAGGTGTCACGGTATCGATCATGCACACCTCGGTGTCAGAGATCTTCTAAACCCTCGGCCTTTCACGGTGTTCCTTTAACGACTACCAGATGGCAGGGACCGGGACCAACGGCTTAACGTGCCTTCCGTAGCACGGAATCATCTTTATTATCAGACAATCAGGTGATTCAAGCCTGCAATGTCCTAACCGAACTGGAAACAACTAAACAAAGTATGCCTTAACCATTGGACCACAGAGGCAGTTAGTAAAGGAAGGTGAAATTAATTAATGATAACCTTATGTCCTTCTCAATACATCTAACTATGTATATAAATTTTAAAAGATTGGTTTAGTAGATAAAGCGTGGTATAGAAGTTTGTTTGTTTCCTAAAAACAAACTAACATGAAACATACTTTAACATTTATAACATTAATAGTGCGGCCATTATTAACATACAACTTAAGGAATTAATGTACCGAGAGATAATTGTGATATATGATAAACTAAATTCAATAGTTATTGTTTCGGGCTTTGATTATTTACAATCAATGGTTTCGGGTAATTGGTGCATTAGCCTCCGTAAGCTTAATATCGGTCCTAGTCTTAAGTATACCTAATGATATAGGTATTTTTACAATTTATCCGATGTTGTTCAGGAAATTGGTGAATACAGTAATGTTGATTCATTATAAGTACTGCGAAATGATAATTAAACACTCGGATATATTTTAAATTAATGTTGTCTTAATCAGCTTCCCAAAATAATGTTTCAGAATGTTGAGAAAATTCAACACGTTTTTTCAATCTCTTGTACATTTGCTGCGTCTGTATTTAAAACTGTTAAGAGTACTTGATAATTTGTTTGATTGTGTGCAATAAAAATAAATAAGAACATTATGGTATTTCACCGTGAGAAATAAACAATCGAATATGTTCGCTAATGGTTACATTACAACAAGCGAGTCACGTAATACAAAATAAAAGTGATGTATGTAAAGTGAGATTACAAAGAAATCGAGTCAAATAGCTCGCGGCCTACAAACCATTAATACTGCAGAGTGATGGACACTTCACAATAGACGAGTTTACTGGGCGTGTTGATTGGTGAGAACTGTCATATTGTGCGTAAATTGAAATGAGAATGTTTCGAGAAATGTGAATAAAAGGCTTACGCCTGAATACTTTGTGTTTGAATATTCGAGCGTTAGAGGTTATGGATTAAGCACCAAAATTTAATAGGAATATAGCACATGATAGATAGAATAGTCGATTACCTATATGGAAATAGACCGATACTTCGTAGTTAGTACTAAGTATGACTAAAATAGCGAGATAGTGGGGGTAAAACCCTTTATTGTATGAATTGGGGCAGTAAAATTTAAAATAGCATCGCGAAGTGCCAACCCCATACAACAAAGTGGAATATGTGGTAAAGTAAAAGAAGAAGATATTTTGTATTACCAACCGTTAGTAACTTGACTCATCATTTCACTAAACCAATATGAACTTTTTTCTACAGTCGATGTACAATTTAGCTTATGCGGTATTTTAACGAGGGTTGACTTTCCTATGATATGCAAACTCAGGGAAATTGTGCTGTGAAGAATTGAACGCTGTGGCGCAAATATTAAGCGGAGGCGATATCGACATATCTCTATCTTGATGATTTTCTGGTTGCGTCTTCACCTTTACAAGTATGAGTAGCCATCTGAGAGTGAGAAAATAGAATTACAATCTACATTATTTTAGTTTGATGGACAAAGAACATGTTTTAGTAATTACAGAATAGTATATTATATATCCTGTAATCTGTGATACTAATCTTGTGCCTCTTCATGTCGTCTTATTACGAAGTACCATAAATAAAAGTTGACTTTCTATATTGTTTTTTGAGATTAATGAATCTTGATAAATGTTTTCGTTAATGTTTGTTAAGTAACGTGATGTTTAATTTTAAATTCTTACTTTAACCCTTCAGCTCACGGAGAGAAGACGCAGAGAGAAGAAGAGCTCAGTCGCGCGCGCGCATCCTAACGCGTCGGATCGTTCCGTGAATGGGCGTTATATTGGCGGCCTAATCATGTCGAGTATAGTGAAGTGCAATCAGTGCAATATTGTGATTGATGAAATGTTATGTTTTATTCAAGAAAGAATGTCTACAATAGACAATGATAGCCTGGTACAGATATGCGTTTCTGCCTTTAATAGCGATGATATTAAGAAGTCAAAGTCGTTGCTGTTTGAATCGGTACCCACAGATAGACGAAATATTGTAAGAAAACAAAAAGGAAAGGAAAATCGGGATGTGGTTGATATTGTATCCCTTTTAAGGGTCCTTGAGCCTGACGTAACACCTACTTTTGTGGCCAAAAAGTTAGAGAAATTGCCTCCAGTAACTTTCGATCATATCGATGTCACGAAACTCTTAAGAGATATTACACTACTTAAGTGTAAAGTCGATGAGATTGACTCAAAATATGTATCACAGGACCAGATGACGGATCATCTGAAAACCATTAAATTTGATTCCACATTATCATCAAACAGCCGTACTTACGATAACAATAACATCAATATGAGACGGGGAACTTTTACCTACAATACGTATCAAGATAGCGGTCCCATTGGTTTGACGTGTTTGGATGAGTCAGAAAATGTAATACAGGAGGCTGAGTTTAAAACCCAGTCGTCATCATCATCATCGTGTGTGCATGATATGAGTAAAACTGCATTAAATTGTAGCAATATTATGCATTCGTCGCCACCGCCGTTGAATAAAAATATGCTGGAGGGTAGCAGCGGCGCCACCGCCTCCGTTGCCGAGCGGCGCGAAGAAGAACAGCTGATAAGCGATACTGTTTCTTCTAAGCAGCCAGCGAGTGATACTGAGCCACTTGTTGACAAACAAAATAATGGGCAGTGTGGTGGATGGCAAAAGGTGGAAAAGAAAATAAGACCAAAATATAGATACCGGGGACAGATGGGGAGAAACGATGAGGATAGCGGAAAATTTATAGCAGCCGAAAGACAATTACCAATATTTATATCAAATATCCATAAAGATGCCGATGAACAGGACATTATTTCCCATATTTTTAAGAAAACTAAACATAAAGTAAATTTACAGAGAATATCCAATAAAAGAGGGATGAATCACAAGGCCTTCAAGTTTTTTGTACCCATGTCTTTATTACCGGTGTTTTTGGATGAGGGCTTATGGCCTAAAGGTATTATATTTAGAAGATTTGTACATTATAAACAGGCATATAGTGACAGAGGTATCTCTGAGAACGGCTTAAAAACAAACGTTAATGGACATACGACCTAAGATGGTAACATATAACTGCAAGAACATCAAGCGTTCTATTGATGACGTCAGGAAATTGTGCCAAACATGCAGTATTGTAGCCCTGCAGGAAGTATGGCTATTTCGGGAGGAGTTACCGTATCTTGGCACTATTGACGAAGACTTCGGCTACATCGGAACCTCCGCGATGGATAGTAGTGCGGGATTGCTGTGTGGTCGACCTTACGGTGGCGTCGCGTTGCTGTGGCGTCGTAGTGTTTTTGCAAATGTTTCAGTGGTTCAGTGCGATAATCCACGAATATGTGCGATAAAAATAGTGGCGGATAGTAGGTCTGTATTAGTGATAAATGTGTATATGCCTACGGATGCTGCAACTAACCTGGCCGAATTCTCAGACTCCCTCGGTACGGTAAGCGCTATTATAGACTCCTGTGACATCCCGGATGTGACTATACTTGGTGACTTTAATGCACATCCGCGTAAACCGTTTTATAATGAACTAATGAATTTTTGTAATGACAATGATTGGACTTGTATTGACATCGAGATATTGGGTGTGACATCAAATACTTTCACATTTATCAGTGACGCGTATGGTTCAACCAGTTGGTTGGATCATTGTATAGTAACGAAATCAGCATATAGCTTGGTGGAAAGTGTGTATGTTATGTATGACGCCTTGAGTTCCGACCATTTACCTCTTGTACTTGAATGTAACTTTACTCTCATCAAACCAAGGCCGTGTAGTAATATTAGTAACAATGACGAGTCAATAAGGCTAAATAAGATAATTTGGGGTGAGAGATCGTACCAAGAAATTAGGAGGTACTTAGACGAATGTCATAGCTTATTACGCCTTATAGATTTTCCTCCCGAAGTTTCAAACTGTTGTGATAGAATATGTAATGATTTGAAACATAGGGTTATTATTGATAATTTATACAAAGATGTTGTAAACGCACTGAGTCACGCGGCGGTCGTAAGTCGAGAGAATAGGCATATTCAACGAAAGTCTAGGCGCGTGGCAGGCTGGAATAGGCACGTGAGCCATGCTCACAGGGAGGCTAGGTCCAAGTTTAATCTCTGGTTGTGGCATGGTAAACCTAATAATGGTCCAATTTATGAAGAAATGAGAGAAAGTAGAAAAGTATTTAAATCAAGATTAAAATGGTGCCAAAAACACCAAAACCAGATTAAAATGGATATTCTAGCTGAACATCATTCCAAAGGTAATTTTCGTTCATTTTGGAAAAATACCAAAAAAGAGAACCAAGGACCTGGCCTGCCTACTTGCGTCGACGGTGTTAGTGGCAACAGGGAAATAGCGAACTTATTCAAAAATGTGTTCTCTGTCAAGCCAATGTCCATCGATGGGCGGGCGACTTCCAACGCTGAGACCAGTGTCACAGAGCTGGGGTTAAGATTTACAGCTAAAGAAGTCTCCACTGCAATTAGTTCAATCTCAAAGGGCAAGTCCCCTGGCCTCGATGGTTTAAGTATTGAGCATCTTAAGAATGCAGGCCCCCACCTGCCACGTATTCTGGCAATGATGTACACCCTTTGCGTGGGACACTCGTATCTACCGGAGGAGCTGATGAGAACGGTTGTAGTTCCTATTGTTAAAAACAAGACTGGTGATGTATCTGACAAGACCAACTACAGGCCGATCTCATTAGCTACGATAATCGCCAAGGTGTTTGACGGCATGTTAAATGCACACCTAAATAAGTACTTTACACCGCACGACAATCAGTTTGGTTTTAGGCCTAAACTCTCAACTGAGAGTGCAATTGTGTGCATGAAACATGCCGTCAGGTATTATGCAGACAGGAATACACCGGTGTATGCCTGTTTTCTGGATTTTTCACAAGCGTTCGACTTGGTTTCCTATGAGGTATTATGGGAAAAACTGCACAAAGCCAATTTGCCTCCAGAGCTGATCAACATCTTTAAATACTGGTATGGAAACCAAGTCAATAACGTGCGATGGGCAGGTGCCTTGTCGGATGCATACAGGTTGGAGTGTGGAGTGCGGCAGGGAGGGTTGAGCTCGCCGACACTCTTCAACCTGTACATTAACGGACTGATCGAGGCGCTCAGTAGCCGCCGTGTCGGTTGCATTATTGATGATGTTTGTTTTAACAACATCAGTTATGCAGACGACATGGTCTTGCTCAGCGCGTCGATTGGCGGCCTCAGGGAGCTCGTCAATATTTGTGAAGGCTATGCTAAAAGTCATGGCCTAAAGTACAATGCCAAGAAGAGTGAACTGATGGTCTTCAAGGCCGGTAACTGTTGTCCGACAGAGGTGCCACCCGTGAGGCTGGGCGGCGTGACTCTGAACCGTGTAGACCGTTTCAAATACCTTGGTCACATCGTGACTGAGGATTTGAAGGATGATGCAGATATTGAGCGCGAACGGAGGGCCTTGTCGGTGAGAGCCAATATGATAGCTCGTAGGTTCGCATGTTGTACTAGACAAGTAAAAATAACGCTTTTTAAGGCCTATTGCACTTCGTTTTACACTTGCAGCCTGTGGGCTAGGCACTCTCGACGCTCGCTAGACTCCCTTCGCGTTCAGTATAACAATGCATTCAGGGCGCTGCTGCGGCTGCCTCGTTTCTGCAGTGCGTCAGGGATGTTCGCTGAGGCGCGAGTGGACGGCTTTCAAGCCACGATACGTAAACGAGCGGCATCCATGGCGCGCCGGACGCGGGCCAGCGGCAACAGCCTCCTGACAGTGGTAGCGGATCGCATGGACGGACCATACATGATAAATTGGATCAAAGTGCACGTCCCTGTGGTCCGCCAGGAGCGTAGATATTAAGTAATTTTAAAAATCAATATTTTACTAACATAGGATAGGACAAATTACTAACAAATATGGACTATTTTTATAAAACTAAAATGTCTGAATAAATAAATTGAATTGAAAATTGAATTGAATTGAAGAAAAAATAGAACATATAAAGTTATACGGCAGCCGGATTTTGCTTGGATTTTCGCTTACTGGAGCAATTTGAACAATCTCATATTTTACTTAATAGATAAATTATTATTTGCATATTTTCACAAAATAGGCTTTATAATTTCCTCTTAAGTCTTTAAATCGTGATGCGATATTAGTTTCTGTTTGCACCACTCCCAGAGCCCAAGGGCCTGATGTGCTGTCCCTTTACTTTCACTGCCTTTACTGCGCAGGACCGTATCTAGTTTTAAGATACCTGGGATGCGAGCTAAAGGGGCGTCAATTTTTAATTTACGATTTTTTTTTAAACTAATAATTATTAGATCTCTTCTGTGGTGATAGACGGGATTCTGGCTTATCGGAATGGGTCAAAACGAAACAAAAAATGTGTGAAAAATTATTTATTCAATAAAAATAATCTCATAAATAATAATGGAAAATTAAAAAAAAAAGACTATTAAGTATGTCTTACACTTATCATGTCAGATAATTATATTTAAGATTTTATAAACAATTTAATAAAAAAAATATCATATTTATACAATAATAAAGGTTTTTAAGGTGTAGTTGAAATAATTTCTAGTTCATTAAAATATGGAGCGTGTTTCCCAGTTGTATTCTCAGCTTACGTTTTCGAGGCCGAGGTACATTTTGGCGGTACTGGTTATTACGGCTTACTTGAGTACATTTTAAGTGAAAATTTCCTTTCAAAATATTAGCCCTGAGATAAGACTGCGCTAAACCCGCTCCAAATCTGTCACTCAGTTCTTACTAAGAAGTACAAGGGGTCACAAAGAAAAATGTACCACTTTCCCCTAACATTTAAACCTAAGATGGTACCTATACTTTTCAATGAGGTCCACTGTACACATGTACCTTTTCAGTATCATTCGGATCACCCTATATCATTAGACTACCGCTCGGAGGTACGGGAGCTGTGTTTCTATCTCAATGAGTATCCATTTTATGATTTGAATTTACTTTAAATGGTGAAATCAATGTCATGTATAGTTTCATTTGCTGTAGCTGCTTTTACTTTATTGACTTTGCTGGTTATTTGATTAGATACCTTATAAAAGGGATATTATTAATTGCACATCAAATAAATAATCACCCATCAATTTCTGTATATCAAATAAATTATTTTACTTTAAATTAAATTAAAAACTTGATGACAGAAGCAACTAACGGTCAAAAGACGACTTTGTGACAGAAGGTAGGTTAGGTTATGGTTATACAGTGACCTTAACAGTGAGCGAGCGAGCGAAGCGAGCGAGTGTCAGACTTGGCGACAGAAGCAAAACAAATTTTGCTGTGCAATCAGTAATTTTGATATGTATTTAGGTTATTTTTGCATACAAAAATTGTTTTTATTGATTTGCGTTTAAATACTACCCCTTATAAAACTGCTTGCGTTGAAAATTTCTAATGTACCCTAAATATCTATTTTTACTGAAAGCTCATATTTTTCTGACGTGAATTAGAAACACAAACGCCACATAAACAAATAGCATTCTGTAGTAATTAGGCTTGTTGACAAGTGCGTAGAGTATTAACACTGAAATTCTATCCCCTCTTTTTGGTCACTGAAAGAATAGACACTGCTGGCATGTTGTAGAATTCTGCTTGCAAACTACTTAAAATTGTTTCTAAACAAATACATTTTATGAGGTTAAAAGATCTGATATCTATCTATACGAATGTCATTTGATGATGAGGACAATCCTGTGAGTTACATGGTTAGTTGACTATGCACACCCTGGTGTCAGAATTTTTCAAAACCGCTTCTTGGCTTCTGACGTGGTTCTTTTGATATGGTTATCCGCCACCTGGTCGTCCGCTACAACTACACTATACAATTTCACTAAGCCTTGGGCTATGAAATACTCTTAAATGAAGTATATATTCATATTACAATAAATATAGTATGTGTTTGATCGATCTAAAGTTATGGCTTGAACTGCGAACCGACGGCTGAACTTTGGTCGCCATAATGTTCGAACGTGATGAGGAATCTAAAAGATTCATGATAACGAAACTAAACATGACTTGAAAATGTTTGTTTATATCACTATATCCATGGAATAGCTGTACCCGCGGCTTCCCCCGCCTGTGATGTATCCATACTTACTATAATATTATAAATGCGAAAGTCTGTAGGTCTGTCACCTCTTCACGGCTAAACTGCTGGACCGATTGTGATGAAATTTGGTAGGGATGTAGTTAACGACCTGAGGTCAAACATACTTTTGGGCGCGATATAACCGAGTCCCACGCGGAGCGAAGCCGGGGGGAACAGCTAGTATGTAATATAATCTTCCTCTTTTTTGTTTTTTTCTAGTTCTCATATCTATGTGGGGTCGGCACAGCATGTCAATCTCTTCCATTTACTAAAGAAGTATTCCTAAAAATTGCAAAAAGAATTTTATAATATCGCTTCCAACCGGTCATTTTGGAAATCTTTAAGGAAGGCCTATGTCCAGCAGCGGACAGCCTGCGGCTAAAAAAAATGCGTTTAATAAACAAAGAAATAAATAGTTAATAAATTCTTATCTGTATGTTTATTTAAAGGGATGTGTGTTTCAGAAAATTTCTGCAACTGCTAAAACGATTTCGACGGTATTCTAAAGAGTAAATTCTGGAAAGACCTAAAAATAAAAGACTGCATTAAAGTTGATTTTCTTTCACTAATAGTGTACGATACTAATTGCCATGCTTTGCAGATACTTAGTAACCATACACACGTTACTAGTCATAAATGAATCTCTTTCTTTTTAAAGCATCTTGAATCTTAAATCTCCTTTCCTTTAAAACACCAATCCTGTTCTGTTCATTTATTAATTTTAAGTCTGCGTATGCGCAAGCACACAGGCGACAAACTGCTGAATAATTCAAAGATCTACTTCAAAAACTAAGTCGGCCCATTTATCAACCTAGCTGTACCCAAGATATTTTTTACTTACTTCGCATGAATAGTTCAGTAAACGAGTTGATTCCGCAAACCACAGGCACGTTGGCAACTTAAACGACATTATATAATTTGAACGCCCCACTTCTTCTAGACCTCACCAAGGTCAAATACGACTGTTTTAGAACTGCTGGTAAAATTATACAACGCAGATTCGTTTTTTACATGAGATAACATATAAACTAGCACCCGTAGCCTAGTGACAATTTCAAAACACTAAGGAATGCCGACAAGAATAAAAATGTATGGGATTGACATAAGCTGCGGTAAATCACGCGGTCAAACTTATGTCAATCCCATACATTTTGTTCTTGTCGTACTTCGTTAACGTTTTGCGATTGTGACTTTGGCTAAGCCCCCAGTCCAGCCCACCTCTGTCCCTATGTCCCTTTGTATGCTTAAATTTTTAAAACTACGCAACGGATTTTGATGCGGTTTTTTTTTAACAGATAGAGTGTTTTAAGAGGAAGGTTTTTATGCCCATTCGAAGCCGGGGCGGGTCGCTAGTACTTAATATAAATGTTTACAATTTTTTATCAAAAAGAAAAAAATGTAGGAAGTAATCTTACCACGGAAGATCACTTAGTTACAGATGCTTTTGGACATTAGAGGCCTACTATAGGAACCGATTATACAATTAAAGAACCTTTAGAAAAGGAAAAACAAAATGTATGGCATTAGAACCGAGGGTCAGAATAATTACGTGTCGACATTTAGATAATATCTACATAAACACATTTGACAACGTTTGCCTGTCATTGAGGGACGTTGATACCTTGAGAATGTTTAATTCTTTACTTGGATATTAAGACTTAATCATCTATATATAAAGTCTTTTTTTTTTGTATTCATAATCTACATAATTTAATGTGGGTGAAACGATCAATCGATCATGCACAACTTGGTGTCAGAGTTTCTCGGAACCGACTCTCTGCTTTTGACGTGGTTCTTATAACGGCTACCAGACGGCAGCCGGGACCAACGGCTTAAGGCTTAAAGTGCCTTCCGAAGCACGAAATCATCATTATTATCCGACAGTCAGGTGATTCACGCCTGCAATGTCGCAAACTGGAAACAATGAAACAAAGTATGCTTTAAAGGGAATCGAACCCACGACGGTACAGGCAAACGCCTTAACCGCTGGACCACAAAGGCAGTTCCCACTTTTTAATCCCATCAATACCAAATATTTAGGTATTTAGAATTAAGATAATACGCCGTTCCACATATAACTAATCGGCGCATTTCTTAAATGCTTACAACTTTGACCTTTATGATCAAGTGACACGGAAAGGGTTGACAAGGCCACGTCATATTATGTCAACGATGACACCTCAAGACGTTGGCTGTCAACTGCCTGTAGTTTCATATTATTATTTAGATGTTGGCAGCCTTGATGTGGTACAATGGTAACTGGATATCGGGCAGATATCCTGTTTCGTGGGATACTTGTATCTTGTATCTGATTATAATGTACTTTGTGGTGCGTAGTTTGCTTTGTGATAACACCATAGAATTAGAAAATCGCGAGTGTTTAATATTTTTTAAAATCTATGAATGACACAAATTGTAAAGGTATTTTTAATATGCTGGAGTCATCATTTATTCTCCTAGCAGTTTTCTAAACAACGCGAGCGCAGCTAAAAATTTATTTTAAATTTATTATAAAAACTGAATGTTAGTGTCAATTTTTTTTATCAGATTATTGGAAATGGTTAAACATTAACCAGTTCGAGCGTCTGTATGTACTTCTATAAATGATGTTTTTCTATCTCTCTCTCTCTCATTTTAGCTCATTTGTACTTAATTAAAAAGAAGAACTGACTTTTATTTAAAACTAGCTTTTTCTCGCAGCCTTGCCCGTTGCATTTCCCTCGGCAACGGCTTTTTCCCGGGATGAATCTCATATACTAGAGTATCTCATATACTCTTTGTCTTTCTCAATACTTTTAACTATGTTTATGCGAAATTTCAAGAAGATTGGTTTAGTATATAGGGCGTGAAAGCGTAACAAATAAATAAACTCACTTTCGCATTTATATCCCAACCAGTGGTTGGGATGAACCAAACCAGATATACGTCAAATCTGGAAAATCCAAATATATAGTAACTCCACAACTCACAAGTGAAACTATTTGTCGTGTGATGTAAAGGTGAAATAAAATTTAAGTAAAAGTATTGCTTACGTGGGAAAAGTTATTGTCGTAGACGAAATTTTATTACTTTGACTGTCATGTTATCTTTATGTGAAAACTATTGGCGCAGAACTTCAATAGAAATTGTGCTCTTTTGTACTTGCTCGTGTAATCACTACGTGATTACGTGAATTTTACTTTTTATTATTATACTATATTGAGTAGAAATGAAATTAGTGGTCATTTTTTGAATAACAAGCTTTTGCCTACTATTTAGCCAGGTTTGCTATATAAGGTGGACACAAGTTAACTGCAAATATTTTAAGGGCAGATACAGACCACTATACTGAACAACTTTTTCAAATAAACTTATATCGAAATACGAAATTTTATTTTTTACTCTCCATACTAAACTAGATCAGCTGATTCTCAATTTGTATAGGAGGTCAAATTTTTTTTTTTGTATTTCGACATATGTTTATTTGGGAAAGTTTTTCAGTGTAGTGGTCTGTATCTGCCCTTAAAATATTTGCAGTTGATTTAAATTCACCTTATATAACTACCCTATATTAGTCCATATGAAATAAAGTAACTTTTAAATGGTGAAACTATTTTTTAAATAGGTGCATTTAGTCTGAAGTTTACTTTTTGCAATAATCTCACATTAGTTTTTTATTACAGTATAAAGTTAGGTACGTCAATATACGCGACGTATATTTTATACTCATTCATCAGCGGCACATGACTGCTATAGCAATTAAAACAAATAAACTTCTTTTGGGTTATCAAAAACAGTAAGTACCTTTTTTTAATAGATTTGCTTTAATTTTTGATTACTACTTAAGTAGTACTAATAATATAAAGTAACTTTTTTATTTTTTATTTTATTATCTAGACGAATTTATATTATCGAAACCGACGACATTGCTATTAAACTAGAAATCTTGAACATTAAGTATTTAAAATTGGTCAAAGGAAATCCGCAGACGCGACACCCCGACCTTGGCAATTAAATATTTTAATGTAATTAAAAATAAACCAAACGACATTTTTATAAGAAATCCGGTTTAATGTTTGTCTTTGCTACTGTTTTAATAGGAAACACTGTTAGTTTCATTTTGATTAACGGAAGCAATTTATTTACTTCGAAGATACTTTGAAATTTCATATGAACTTTCTTTATCTGTATAACAAAAAAAAAACAATTGCTGTTCTATCTGGCTAAAACGAGAATGGCTGGATCGATTTGGCTAATTTTGGTCTTGAAATATTTGTGGTAGAAAGTTCAGGGAAGGTTCAAACGGTGCATGTCAGGTAGTACGGAATTCCCCGGGTCAGCTAGTAACTTATAAATTAATAAAAAAGTAAGTGTTAATATCTACAGGACTACGTCTCGATATGACTAGATAGCCGGTACGACTAAATAGCAATTAGACCAAGTCTCCATTGGACTTGATCTCGAAAGGACTGGTTCTATATTTGATTAGATATCATAATGAATGTATTTGTTATTTCTAAATGGCTATCTACTTTTTTAGTACTTGATCATCTAAATAAATAAACATCAAAAAACCGAAAATATACAAACTTTTATATAAAAAGTAGAAGTGGTGAACTATACAGATTAACTTATCAGTACATAGCTGATGATTGATGCATAAATATAACGAATAAATGACAAAATGCTCCCTAACACTTTCGCGGACAGTAAACGAGATAACAATAACAGTTAATTGTTATCTACGTCGAGAGGCGTTACTGCCAGCGAAAGTGTTAAAAATAAAAATTATATTCAGATATTGTTATGTCCTAACTGTGCTAAAAATAGGGCTGTTTAAAAGTATCGTTACCTAATTGTACCTACATTATGCAAATAAAGAAACTTAAAACTTAGAAAATGTACTATAGTTCGTACGGTAAAATACTATGATACTACGATGGCGAGCGACCTTGACTAAGTGCGATCCACCCTCGCAAACAACCCACTGCAGTTTCAGTGGGCTTTATAAAGTACTATTATGATCGTTACATTATTAAAGTTATTATTAATATTTATTCTTGTCTTTATTCCGCTTGAAATAGAGTTTTAAATTATTTGAATATCAATGTTATAAAGTAGCTTTTTACACACATTCTCCATATCGTTTTAGAAATAACCACTTCTAGAAATTGAGTACATAGAATTGTCATTCCTTGTCTCAATCGTTATTATTATTTCCTTAAATTGTGTGTCTATATTCAGCGGAAACACTATGTAATTTGATATAGGTCTTACCGTGATATTACCTCTATATCTAAATAATTACCACTGGTGAAACAACTGGAATTTGTTTCGTATTATTTTCATTTTCGTATTAATTTTAAGTTATCGATTTGTTTCAAACATCCTCTTTTGCTATAGTGTTGTATTAAATCGTTGATGTCGAATTAAATTGATAAATAAATTGTTTAAATAGGCCATATTTTTGCAATAGAGATAAATTTTTACATTAAAATTCTTAAAAACTAAGTTCCTTATCCTTTTAAACCATTAAGCAGATTAGTGCATAAGCTGGATAAAAGCAACTTTAAAATCTTCAACCACTTAGTGCGAAATCGTTGCCAGAATTTTCCGTTAAAATACCTGTAAATACCAAGCTTAGATCCACTAGCTCACTCTCGCATTAAGAACTTTTCCGGCGGTCGGATGGTGTAAGGGCGGTTACACACATGCGGAATCCGATTCTACGCCAGTGTGCGTGCCGACGACCGACGTGAGATGCGATCGATAAGTCTGCCTGCACCCCGCACTGCGGCGACCTTGCACTGGCTAAGATGGCGGCTATTTTTATAACAGCTGGGAGGGAGTTTTAGACATTGAAAAATGACTTTATTTTCATAATAATAATGTCTATTTTAATCTCAATCTTTGAACGGTGAAGATTGATTGAAGAATGTAAAAGTTTTAAAAAGACGAAAATAGATTTTATGTAAGCTATGATTAATTGATTTTGTGTTTAAGAATATGATTTCATTTAGGCATCGAATTATAAAATTTCGTAATATGTATAACAACACAGGTTAATAAATTCTTTAAAAGAATAACATCTACTTATAAGTTTTTATGTTCAGTCTTATAATATTCTTAAAAATAAATATTTTAAGGATATTCAGTAATATTAAAATAAAAAATGTCAAAATAACATTGTCTCATGAAAATAACCGTAATAGTGGGTTGATAAAAGAAAATCTCGACTCCGCATTAACAGTTTGGGCACAAAACTGCTGTGTTGCCAATTTCTGCCGCATCGCTGGTAAATACATTTCCATTTGTGTATTCCGCATGAGTTCGTCTAGCGCAAATGGGCGTTAGCTTAAATAATATCTTTTAAATTCTAAATTCATACATATTGCAGATTGCTACTTAACTTAAGCTTGATAATTATTGAATTAGGTGGTTACATATATTCGGCTAAAAAAAGACTCCACCGACAAGAGCCTAGCTCTTAAATTCATGATGAAAGGTATATTCGGCTTTGCCAAATTAAAATTACTACATTCTATAGGTACTTGTAGGTTAAGTATAGTTTTATACTGTGAAGCTGATAGAGCATACATTTTATAATCGATTTGTCACGTTCACATCAAAACTACGTGAAAAACCTTGTAACAATAGAATGATTGTTAATTAAGTAGCACCAAGAAAATTAGTATTTTTTTCTGATACAAGAAATCATTCAAAATTGTCCAGAGAGCTAAACATATTGTTAAGGCATCCTCGTGACAATTCTAATAAGGTTTTTAAATAGAAAAATGCTGTAAAAACGACAATGGATGTGTAAAACAATGGACGGTCGCGCGTCGCCGCCTGCGATTATGCGACCTTGACAATCGACATTTCCGCGACAGGTCGCAGTGACTCATGTCGTCATGTCGCCGATTTTACGCAAGTGTGCGTTTCACTTAACTCGCGGTTACAAAATTGATGTTTTGACGAAAACTTTTATTGCTGACTGTACTTTATGTCTTTTATAGTTTTACTAGCGACCCGCCCCGGCTTCGCATGAGCATAAAAAGCTTCCTCTTGAATCACTCTATCTATTTAAAAAAACCGCATCAAATCAATCATTTGAGCATATAAAGGGACATAGGGACAGAGAAAGCGACTTTGTTTTATACTATGTAGTGATATCATTCTACTAGTAGCTTTTGTGTGAATTTTAAAGTTGAAGATAAAAAGTTCAATTCAAGCGAACATCTCTAAAATTTGTATTGAAACTTTAATAATTGACTTAAAAATTTAAGAACTGTACAACTGTGTTAAAATAGTTTTTGAGTAAAATGTAAGTTTATGACCACCCAGATTGGAGATTTTCTCATTTTGATATATATGACATATTTTTTTAATTAAGTACCTATATAAATCTGATAATTTTATAAACTTAAATTGTAAACGCTTCCAGAATAAAATGACTTGTGCCAGCAATGTTTACATATTTGTATAGAAAAGAATGTTGTTTGATCTCATTTCGGTTGCGCTAAGAATAACTCTCATTCCTCGAATGTAAGATTCTCTTCTGCTAGATTTATTTAAGTGGGCATTCTTTAAAATATGTATGTTTTTGACTTGGCTACTTACTTGCCACTACAAATTTCAGACTTTACTGCGCTATTTCTGCTCGCAGTTGGTTCTGAGGAAACTTTTAGTACTTTAATACTGTACTGATGTAAGAAATGACTCGTATTTAAATAAATATTGGTTCAAGTTTGAAGCATAATTTAGTGCAGTTATAAGTAGATATATACATACACTAGCTGTTCCCCGCGGCTTCGCCCCGCGTGGGACTCGGTTATATCGCGCCCAAAAGTAGCCTATGTTTGACCTCAGGTCGTTAATTACATCCCTACCAAATTTCATCACAATCGGTCCAGCGGTTTAGCCGTGAAGAGGTGACAGACAGACAGACAGACAGACAGACAGACTTTCGCATTTATAATATTAGTATGGATTCATATCCAAAAGATTTCCAATCACTACAGTTGCTACGATCCTTGGAGACCCTTAGAGTATTGAGGTACTACATACGACACTAAAAAAACCCTTGAAAATAATGTACCCCTATAAACATGGTGTTACTATAAAATGTATTACATAAGCAACACATAAATGTTCAGTTAGCGCCATAAAGTTGTGAAAAACAAAATAAACTGCCCACAAGTGGCAGTTAAGTCGTTAAGCTAGGCGTTTGTATAATTTACTAGTTTGCTTTACATTTCAGTTTGGCCTACTTGTACCACATGTCGGTTAATAAAGAGCCTAACCTACGCCATAGATATTAGGAACACACTTATGATAGGTTACCAGGGGGCTTAGCTAAAGTCTTAATTTCAAAACGTTAACGAATGTCGACAAGAACTATAATGAGATCAAAGAATTTATATACAACACTAGAATGCTTACGAATAATAATAATCGCAAAAAACAACATTCAAAATTAATCCTTATTACTCTACTGCAAAGTTGATTTTTCTTTAAAGCCTACTTACAAATACCTAACGTTCCAGAAAAAGGTCCAAAATTTGTAGGTGTCCCTTTTCCTCTTGAATATTATACAACCTACTAGAAAGAGATACCTACAAACTTTAGGTTTTATTTCGGAACGGCTTTTGTCCTCCGTAAGCATTCTAGTCCATACTAATATTATAAATGCGAAAGTCTGTCTGTCTGTCTGTCTGTCTGTCTGTCACCTCTTCACGGCTAAACTGCTGGACCGATTGTGATGAAATTTGGTAGGGATGTAGATAACGACCTAAGGTCAAACATAGGCTACTTTTGGGCGCGATATAACCGAGTCCCACGCGGGGCGAAGCCGCGGGGAACAGCTAGTGTTATATATAAATTCTTTGAATGAGATTGACATAAGCCGCGCTAAATCACGTGGTCAATCGTATGTCAATCCCATACATTTTCTTCTTGTCGAAAAATTGTGACTTTATCTAAGCCCCCAGGAATTTTTATTTTTATGTCGCGTATATGTCAACTCTAAAAATTATTATTATAGGTATCTGAGTTTGGAGCACGCACAGTAAATGTTGACTTATTATAACAACCGGCCTCTTTCTCTTTTTGCGTGTTCAAAGTTAGCTTTTGTTCAAACAACTATGACCATGAACTATTATTTTAATCGCTACTCTTTTACTATGTTCGTAGTTTAATTTTTGGCCACATAACGTTTTATATTAAGCTAACTTTGCCTTATAGTTTCGTCCATCCGAGATGTGCATAAACAGATAAAAGAAATTTATAAAAATATCAGATTATCATACGCAAAAATAATTTTGTAAATCAGTTTTATACTTTTAAATTTATATAATAATACAAAATAGATTTTGTTATTTTTCCACAAGAAATCGCAAGGAAGAAGACTCTGTGCTTTAACCCATCAGCTCAAGAAGATGAAGAACTGTAAGATGAGAGAAAGAGAGGCTCTACTAACAAATGTTTCGGTAGAATTCAAAGAAAATGTATTCAAATTGAAAATTCGGATATCCCTTTGTCCATACCACGTCGTAGGAAAAACAGCCTACGGCTTACTAATAGAGAGCGGTTACCGCAGCCTAAATAGAATCTAGAATGTAAAGCAGACAACGGTGCAATGACATCTCAGTATAATAATTCTTTCATCACGAAAAATACTTTAATAGACCCAACTAACCCACTATTAAAACAACTACTTTTCATATATTTCCGTATTAATTTCTCCAGTCGTGACCCGCAGAAGTACGTAATACGTAAACCAGTAGTTTATTTAGTCCTTTCATATTTCATTTGTGTGCGCCTGCGCAGCCCCTTGGCAGAGGTTATCTTGCGTCTGATAATTATGATTATACTAGCTTTTGCCTTAGGCTCTGTTTCTGTGGGATTTTCAGATTTGTAAGGTATTCCTGGTTGTATGTATTGCTATAGTTCTTACTCTTATCACCTGATGTAGTGATGGGCAAAAATGGTAGAAAACTATTTTTCATTAATTCTTTTATGCGTTCAAACAAACGAACAAATTCTTCAGCTTTATAATTATTAGTTTAGATAAAAAAAACGTTGTATTATGACTTAATTCATGTCCTTACAAAACATCTGCCGTTGCCAGGAACGAAATTGTTTGAATTTGTGATCAAATTTCGATGTGAAAAAAAAAATGTTGGCAAACGCACAGCTCCTTTGTCCTGCCAAATTGGGTAAATTGCAATTTGCCAAATTTAGTTCTCATTGTTGCCAAACGTATTCACTATAATTTTGAGAACTTATTGTTTCATATTGCTAATTATTTAGTTTACTTTGATTTCAACTGTAAAAAGGGTAATGAGTGGTTGATCTTATCTTACAATAAATTTGATTATATAAACAATCTACTAATGTAATAAACCTGAAGTTTGTTTCCATGCTGATAACTTTTGGTCGTATTTTAAAAATTATTTCTGCAACGGATAGCCTGATCCTTGGGAAAGATTATAGGCTAAAGTAGATACACACCATCCGGGAATGGAACCCGGGAAAAAGCTTGTTCATGATAATATATTAGTACAATTGATAAGGTTTCATTTGACCTTAATTCAAAATGACCATCATCGTTTGTTGTGTACGAATATCACTCAATAGAAATAAAAATAACACCATTTATTGGCAAAAGTAGTAATATTTATTATTTTGATAATTTAACTTAAAAAAAAAATAGAAAGAAAATTGTAGTCAAACCAATTCTTCAATAGGAAATCCGTATTTTGTAAGCAAGATCGACCCCACTCAGCCCCACTGTGGGATCCCTAACAGTGCCTAAGGAATTTAATAAAGCGTTATAGGGTTGGCGTATGAAATGATACCCACGATGTACGAAAGTAGTGTTTATTGCGTGTCTCACATAGCTTAGTACATGTGCATACATATAATACTTATGGCATACAATCGCGTACAAATCGTATTTCATACGGTAACCTATTTAGGATCCTGGGTAGGACGCGGAGCATCGCAACCCTAATATCCTCCTAGCTAGCTGTAACTTGATGACGCGGGGCATCGATCAAGTTAAGCACTGAGCTCTGAGCAGACTACGGGAGCAATCGTACTCGGAGCTGTCTAGCGAACGACTGACTGCTTGAACGGCGGCGCGACTTTTATATGCGCGCCGTGTGACGCGGGACTGGTGGGAGGCCGCCGGTGACGTATTCATAGTGAACTCGTATTCATAGTAAACGTCGTGTTACAGTCTCCCCCTCTGGTACTCTGAAGTCGTCCCGACAGGAGTACCAGCAGCTGTATTCTTGCGAGGTCTTCCTCTGCGGCGAATGGGATTGATAGGTTCGGGTACCTTATCTTTTCTTTTTTTTTCAAACGTAAGTGCTGCTGTGTGATATTTCCCAATTACTTTGTCTGGTGAATCAGGTGAGCCACTTCGTAAGTAGAGGTTCCATTAACCATTTAAGGGGCTGATGATCGTTTATAGTAAAACAAATATGTTCCTTCTATATAACCACAGAAGCGTGATATAGCCCATACAACAGCTAGTTTAATTTATATTAGGCAGGAGTGAGCAGTCTACTTGCGTATTCTACAGGTTGTTCGTTTTCTCCCTCCCCCTGCACCAAAGCTGCTCCAACAGCTGACTTGCTTGTTTTAATACTGGTGCCGTGGTTAAAGTAATTTTTAAATTAATAAATGCTTCTTGGATTTTTATTTATAGTGGGGGTTGTTATGAGTCGCCCCACGTTGGGCGCCAATATAGGGTTGGCGTATGAAATGATACCCACGATGTACGAAAGTAGTGTTTATTGCGTGTCTCACATAGCTTAGTACATGTGCATACATATAATACTTATGGCATACAATCGCGTACAAATCGTATTTCATACGGTAACCTATTTAGGATCCTGGGTAGGACGCGGAGCATCGCAACCCTAATATCCTCCTAGCTAGCTGTAACTTGATGACGCGGGGCATCGATCAAGTTAAGCACTGAGCTCTGAGCAGACTACGGGAGCAATCGTACTCGGAGCTGTCTAGCGAACGACTGACTGCTTGAACGGCGGCGCGACTTTTATATGCGCGCCGTGTGACGCGGGACTGGTGGGAGGCCGCCGGTGACGTATTCATAGTGAACTCGTATTCATAGTAAACGTCGTGTTACAGCGTAGAGTAATCTGGGGTTGCACAGGAATCCGCTGATTTTAAATTGAGGGAGTTTTTCGCACCATTTTGCATTAAATTCTCAGATATTAACATATGACAGAAGATATGGATTAAAAATAACGTCAAGCTATTGCTGGGTTAAAATGATTAAGTAGTAACTCAGTCAACATCTAAACTGCTTATTCAAACTGTCCGACGTCAACTCTTTATGGGAATGCTGTTGTAGGTGGTCACCATTCGGAAAGGTGTACAAGGAAGGAATGCAAATAAGAATGGGCCCACCGAATATTTTTTCGCACATATTCTCAAAAAAAAATATCATCCACTATATTTTAAGTCCACTGTAAATAATTGTGTAGTAAAATTAAGTAAATAAATAAATAACAAATTAAGATTCTATTAGCTCCAGAATGTGATTATCGTCTCTCCTCTCTCAAACAATAAACAAAAGTGACATGTTATCATACATACATACTTGAGTAATTTTTTTTAGATTATGTAAATATATCTTAAAAAGGTATCTACCTAGATACTACTTCCCCGTGTGACACCCATACATACGTTCTTGCTCCTAACCTGGCAACTCAATCGTTCCGCCATTTTGCAAACAAAAATAACGTTAATGCAAATAAGGCCCGTTATACATAGCAATAATCCTCATAGCCCCAAGACGACATGCCCAAATAAGGCGTCTAGATCCCCAGAGTTAAGGCCGGACGCGTGCCGTTAGTTAGCCTCGCTGAATATCAAACGCCAAGGACTTAAGCCATGATTAGATGACAAATGAGGTCGCTGATTTTTAAATTAAGATAATTTGCAATTGTTCTTGATTCTATTAATTTTTTTAAAGAAAATTCACATTCCAAGTCGACTATCAAAGTTATACTAAATGAAAATAAACTATAAATCAGATAAAATTCTCAATATAAAATTGTACTTGAATATATATTTTTTTCTTTTGAATATAAAAATATATATAACGGTACAACAACATCACACGACTGGCAATTCAATGCTGCCCCCTACCACGAGATTTGATAAACACAGTCCTAAAGCTAGCGACCGCATTATATTTTTTATGGAATTTCTTCTTCATCTGTCTGGAAGATAGTATCCTCCAGGGCACTATACGGATTTGTTATACAAAATCGCTAACACAGTCGCTAGCGTCTGCGTTTGAAATATTTCAAACGCAGACTGTTCAAAGCTATTCATTTGCAATATACGAAGGCAGGCAATAATCTGTCTAGCTGGAGCAGTAAAAACTGTCTGCGTCTGAAAGCTAATAGTTATTTGACTATAACATAAGAAAGTGACTATTCATTCATAATAGGTGCACTAAAATAGTGTACCATTGTTTTTAAAATTACACTTTTCTGTGAAATGACAAATGAGGAAGGGCTGTTTCTGGTTAATGAGAGAAGGAAATTGCTAGAAAAGATTGATGCGAAAAGAGGAAATATGTTTTGCCATCTCACCAGATAATAAAAATAATAAGAGAAGACAAAATAGATGCAAAAAGAAAAAGGGAAACCAAGATAACATACACAGAAGGTAATAAAAACTAGCTCTATGGTAACATAAATATACCAAATAAGAGAAGTAAAGTCGTTTCCTTTAAAGATTTTAAACGCATGGCTAAAAACAGGGAGACTATCACCACAAATAAGAGAACGTTCTGAAATTATATATACATATTAGGCATACACGTATACACTATATTCCAGAACCTTAAGCCAAAGTCATAATTTCAAAACGTTAACGATTATCGACGAGAACAAAATCCTATGGGGTTGACATAAGCCGCGCTAAGTCACGCGGTCAATCCCATACACTTTGTTTGTCGAACTTCGTTATAGTTTTAGAATTGTGGCTAATAGACTTTGGCTTATCCCCTAGCCCCGAAGGAAAAATTCGGAAAAGCGCTAAGGTGAGATGAAAGAGAAATTAAGTATACATTCCTCAGATATTGTGATTCTTGCGATCAAAGCCCCAAGCGAAGCTTTTATAGGAACGTTGTCTTAAGAATTCCGATGGCTCGTGTGGTGGCGAAGTTCATTCAGATAATTATGGATGATTATCGTAATTATGACACGATGTTGTACTTATGTGACGATGACGGACGAAAGTTATACAATCTTGATTGATGTTATCGTCCTACACTGATCGTAGTGCGTTGAGATTGAAAGCTATTTAGACGTAAGCTATTTCAATTAAGCGTTTGTTCAGACCACACTTTTTGAAATTTGGAATCATATTTATTTACTTACTAGCTATTATATCGTGCCCAAAAGTAGCGTAGGTTTGAATCCTGGTCCTTTACTATATCCATACCAAATTTCATCAAAATCGGTCTTCTTTTCAAGCCGTGAAAACGTAATAGACATCCAAATAGACAGACAGATTTCGCATTTATAATATACGAGCGTGCATGCGTGGATTTCAAAATCTGTAAAAACTATTTTAAGATTTCCAAAACTAAATTTATATCAGTTAAAAAACATTAACAATTGTAGGTACCCAGGTAATTAATAGTAATTTTTATTTCTCCATTCTTTATTTAAAATGTTTTTTTTTTCTTCTCAATATTTGTAAATATTTCTTAAATTTACCGTTATTAGTAAACGAAAAAAAAAAACTATTGTTGACCAAACATAGTAGTTATAAAATTAATAGTAGTCTCACGAAAAGGCCTCAATGAAAAGAACGGATAACGGATACAAAGATATTAGATTTGTGATTGCGAAAACGGTAAACTGACATGATTTTTTATGAATGAATCGTCCGCCTACATCGTTGTACTTCTTAAGCCTCGTTTACTCAATGCAAGTAGCTTGCAACTTAAACTAAATCGTTATTTTCCACATAGATATTTTATTTTAACTTTTTTTTAATAAAGTGGATTAACTAGCATTTTAACAGTATATCATTAGCAATGCATTTGTTGAGTTATGTAATATTTATTTTAAAACAAAGTTGGCAATCAAATGACTACTTCATGAGGAGCGTTTATCATAATCATCCTCCACACATAAGTGCATAGATGGAAGGCGTATTGTCAATTAGCTAAAAAAATAGCCTTCCAATATATTCATAATAATCTATGTTCTTACCTAATGCAGTAAATAAGGAGACCTGCTTATACTGAAAGACATTTAAGTTATTCTTGGTAAGCACAAGACAAAAAAAGCAAACGTCAAAAAAACAGCTTAGTTGGATGATACGAAAGGAATGAAAAACCCTTCGTTTTTCGTAACGAAAGTACAAACGAAGCACATTGGTTTCAGTATCATTACTAGTACCTAAAATATTCTTTAATCTGTGGTATTATACTAAGTTGAAAGCAAATGTGTTAAGCATCAGTAACTTTTTCGGTGTGAACGAAGCATAAGGTTCGTAGGTACGCTACGCTCAAAAATAGTGTCCATTCATTAGCGTCGCCCGCGCAGCATTTCAATTACTGATCTAGTTTACATGACCATACTTGTATAGTAAGCGCGAAAGGTTAATAAAATTTGGAAGTTATCCTTAAAACTGTAAACTTCCATTATGTACTAAAATTAGTCTATAATTCCCTATAATAACAAATTAACATTTTACGTTTGTCAGGATATAGGCATCGATTTATCATTCGTAATTTCAGTTTTAAAAAGTCCCTTGCTGGGCTTAAGCTTTACCCATGCTCCATTATCTGATGAATGGTTCCAATACATTTTTTTAAATCCTGTCTGTGTTGTATGGTATCGTACTCGTTGTTTGTTTTCTTCTTCATCCGAGCGTGCTTCTTGGTTGCATCTTCAGCTTAGGCTCTGAAGCTTAGCATCATTATAAAATAATGCTTCTAGTTTGTCGGTACTGGTACACAAGAAAGCAACTGCCGTCTGACCACCCTAACCCTTTTTAAGAAAAAACCAGACCAGTAGTAAGGCCAATACTGTCAGATTTTTTAGGCTGCCTAAATGCATCTTATAGTAGTCTACCCTTTATTTGTACTTACCTTACCGATTACTAAAAAACTTTAAAAATTTTCACTTTGGTTCTTTTTTAGCCATCTAGTTTTTTGTCCCACGGGCAAAGGCTCTTCACTCATCTCTATTCAGAGCAACCTTAGGCCAGTTGCCGAAAAAATTTTAAGAGTTTTCCACTTATTATCTTAAATTTTTTAAAACATTATAAGAGCTAGGATCTAGGACAGTGAATAACTTTATTGTCTACTTATTCAGGCAAGTTAATAAATTTTCCCCTCCGGTCCCGTCGGCATTTTTGTAGAAACAAAACTCAAGCCTAGTAGTAATATTTACAACGTTGTAATATGAAGTTACTGCACTGGCCATAAACTGTGCAGCTTTTCATCGCGTTATAACTTTCACCAGTTATTTTATGGAGTATTTATTGTTATATAAAATATTCACCGCTTCGAAAACGTTCGGATCGCGTTTGCGTCGAGATTTATTTAGAATAGAATGATTTTTATTAAACGATCGACTATTTATTACGTGCGCCTCGTTTGAGATACTCGATCGACGTTGAAAAATCATTTTTGGTGTTTATGTAAAAGATTGCATTTATTTATTACTAGCTTTCGCGCGCAGCTTCACCCGTGTTAATTTCCCTCGGGAACAGTGCTTTTTCCCGGGATGAAAGGTACCCTATGTCCTTCTCAATACTCCTAGCTATGTGTATGCAAAGATTGGGTTAGTAGATAGGGCGTGAAGAGGTAACAAACAAACAAATATACAAACTCACTTTTGCATCACTATCACTATCACTATCACTACATATTATAAAACAAAGTCGCTTTCTCTGTCCCTATATCCCTTTGTATGCTTAAATCTTTAAAACTACGCAACGGATTTTGATGTGGGTTTTTTAATAGATAGAGATTCAAGAGGAAGGTTTTATGCCCATGCAAAGCCGGGGCTTAGTAATAGAAAAAAAGCTTAGTATTCATAACAATTCGTACGTAATATCTATTCGCGAGAAAGCATATGTTTGTTTTATCGTAAAATAATGATTGTAAGTATAACTTCATGGGCAGCAGTGTAAAAGGATCCATAACCTAAAAATGATAAATCATACTTAGAAAAGAGACACGCAGCCATATCATTCATAGAAAGTAATTAAATATCCTGATAATTAATTCGAAGAATTAATTACCACCTAGACCTTCAACTGAGCACATATTCTCAGAACTGTCGCTGACGAGTCTAACCGGTCAATAACTGGATCAAATAACGCAACTGGATCAGGTGTGGGCGCCAAAATATATGAAATAGTTTGATGGATATGTTTTGAAACGCATCAGGTGGATAATATATCATCAGCGACATATTTTGATTTTGCAATACGTGATTTGAAGTCGCCAAAACGAATTACTTACTGCGTTTTGACTTTGATCTACTCAAGATGAATATAATCAATAATGATTATAATGACCCTGACTGCAGAACTTATTATATTTAACTAAAAGAATTAGTTACTTAGCACCTTGACCACCGGGGGGTTCCAGGGTACCGCATAACAACAGTTTTTGAATTGTGTCTGTATTCTGTGCAGGAAAGCGGTGAAGCAATCAGATGAGGAAGCAACCGAGGAAGCGCTAAGATGAGATATACTTTTTTGAATGAAAAGGCACTGCCTGCTTGTGCTTACATCAATTGGCATGAACTGCTACATATCAGTTCTCTACTGTTTTTTAGATGATGTAGGTATAATTATTTTTGCCAAATAATTAAAATTATCAGAATCGACTCCAACTAATGCTCAAGCTTCTTAACCAAAAAGGAAAAAATAAATATAATATATTTAAATGACTTTATGTAAATCCTTTAGTATCATAGTATTTCAAATTACCGTTACAGTAGTAACTGAATTCTTGAATGGCCATAAATTCATGAGTAGATTCCAGCCAATACGGTAACCTGACCATAATATAGTGGCATGTATCCATTGAACAGTTTTGGTGGTCGACGTGTTACGATAACGGTGTGGGTGGCGCGATGTTTATTAATTTATTGTATACGAGACACATAATATATTATTATGTGTCTCGTTTCATGTACGTAGAATATGTTTTTTTTTTTTATTTGCTACATTGGCAGTCTGGCATAACGCGAAAGATGAGCACGCAGTTACCGTACCTTTCTACACTCGTGATATTTTGAATGGAAGCCGGACCGGCATTTTGCCAGATAGAGACAGGGCTTGTTTTAACGTAATGATATTTTTGTTAGCAGGTAATGTTAATAATATGGGTGACAATTAACGTTACCCGAATTAACTATACATTGACAAGTAACGATACCGCTGTTTGATTGGAAGTAACGTAACGTTAAAACAATATGTCTACAGTGTCTCTACAATGCGTCTTGCTAGTACTCTTGTAACTTGTATCCTTGGATGTTCGAGATAACGGTTTTCGGAAAAGAATGGACCAGAATAGAGTGTCTATTTTGTGGATGTCGTAGGTGACTTAGAAACAAACATACCTTTGCCAGCTAGCGAATTCCACAAACCTCAACATTCACCAACAGGCGAAAAAAACCTCAAAAGTAGAAAAAAATAGCGTTTTATCAATTTGAGCTCTGTCTGAGCTATAAAGCTTAATATGTAACTGGATTTAGTAACTTCGTAAAAATAAAAAAAGAATTACTTTTGTATCCATAGTTTTGTCGCGTGAGTACTCCGCATCGCAGCAGTCAAACCATTCGAGAAATTAAGGCCGTGCCACACTGCCCGCCATTATAACTGCATCAGGCGTTGTGTAACTATTGTAACGATAGCTTTACGTCATCGTGGTCGTCTGCCTTTATGAGATATTCTTATTTGATACGTTGATAAAGGAAATTTAAAAAATTAAATTTTGTAACTGTTATTTCTATTTTTTCAGTTGTTTGCAGCGTTTCGGTTCTGCATTGGCATTGCAATATAAAAAATCATCACCATTATCAATACTTATGGTATTTATCCTGCGAGGATCAAACATCTATCAATCAATCAAATTCTTTATTTTCGTATATGATACAAAAAAAAAATGTATTTTTTTTTAAACTGCAACATACTACCTTTACACCAACTCTATATTCGCAAGTTTTTCAGCCACCTTGCTTGCACACTGGAAACCCTTTTACAAAAATCAATCTATCATTGTACAATATACAATAAAGTACAAAACAAAAAATCTCTTTACACTAATTTTATTAAACTAACTTTGTACCTAAATGTCTTTGATTATTTGATAATCAAACCTAAATGTCAACTAGTTAGAAACAAACGACAACTATTATATCTAACCATTGGTTAAAATAATAGCAGTCTTATCATTTCCATTAGCACATTGCGTAGAAAATTAAGTTGCAAACACTAAACAACACTACTGAATTAACAAGCGGTCAGGCGGTCCTTAACTAAGCACTGACGATGTAATAACTCAAATCCAGTCTTGTTTATTTACCATGATGCAAAATCTCTTCCCGACTAACTAAATCAACGAAAGTTACGTAAGTTGATGCAAGCGGCATTGTACTAAGTCACTTCTAAACTTATCATGTCCTCAACCGTTTACCTTAGGACCGCACAAACTTTAAACAATAATTCATGCGAGAATCAATCTTAATTGTATTTTAATAGAGACAATATCGCCTGAATTGCGGTTTGTAAAATAAATACAGAGTGAAGTAAAGGCACCGATTATAGGTACGTTTGTAAACTATTTTGTATATCGATAATTATGTTGGTTTATGTAATTACTCTTCCGCGATGACGTTGTAGATGTTAATACAGCTTATGGTCAATTGTTTTCAGAAATGTTGTAAGGAATTTATCAATTGATTCTAAATGCCGCATTGGTCTTTGGAGAAATTGCGATTGATGTGAACAGGGAACACTCGAGGGGAGCAATTAGTGAAGCATTTCTATGTTTTATTCGAGTCATGCGGAACTTATGTATGCGTGTCGCAATTTCCGATTTTGGAATTGTAGTCGAAAAGGAAATTATTACTGAGCTTCTTTTACTTAACTTGATGCAAATATTGGACCTTCTAAATAAACCTACCCTACGTATTCAGTTAAAATATATAACATAATATAAAAATCTTAAATCAGTAACTATCACGGGCATTCTACATGTAAAATTTTGTCAATATAGTACAAGATTTGGAACTCTACCCTAAGGTTGGCTGGTAGAAATTGCATTAGCGATAAGTCCGCCTTTGTACTAATTTTTATCTTTGATCCTGTACAATCCAATGATGTATTTTTGTAATTGGTGCAATAAAGTGTTTATTCATTCATTCACACTTAAATTAAACTTAAATTATATACTTTTACTCTACCTAAGTATGAGCATCGCTAGTTTTATAGAGCTCATGGCAAAGACGTCATGGCCTCGCTCCCAAACTGCCAAATCAAGGCTTCTATGGCTTTAAATTCCTAATTAGCTACGGCATTGTCACATAATTTATATAGGTACTTAGCATGTACTCAGCATTGTTCTAAATAAACTTCAACCACGACCTAATTGGGAAAATTCGGCGGATAAAGCCAAGAAAGGAGTTTTAAGTGAATTTGTTACGGAGTTTGCGGTAATTTGTAGTAATAAAACAATAGCTTTTACAATCTCTTATTTCAAAAAAATATTGTCGTTATTTACATTAAATCTCGAAATTCCATATAAGATGGCAAAATTAGTATTAAAAACTAAATCGCACTTGCAAAGTTTCTACGGATTGGAGCAACATATTATACAATCACCGTACTACTAGTACCTATGATTTTATTAATCCAGACGCAAGTGACTGCGTGAAAATTTTGTATGGAATTTCTTAGTTACCTTACTATCCGTCAGGGGCGCTGTACAGGTTGTATAGCAAAGCCACAATCGCAAAACGTTAACGAGGTACAACAAGAACAAAATGTATGGGATCGGCATAAGATTGACCACGTGATTTACCGCAGCTTATGTCAATCCCATACATTTTGTTCTTGTCGACATTCGTTAGCAATTTGAAATTGTCACTGGGCTATGGACGCTGGTTTATCAAGCAAAATCCCTAACGCTTGTAGCTAGCGTCTGCGTTTTTAAAATCTCATAATAATGGTACCGATTAGATCCACATAACCCGACCTGTCGGGAAGATCTTCTCTATCGCACCCGCCTCTCTCCACAGATGCAATAAACCTATTATAAAGCTAAATTCTCTTGTTACAGAAGATGCCACCACCCCTATAGAGGCATGAGCGGCCGCGGCGCAGGCGGGCAGCGCTGCCAGCTGATCCTGCAGCGTTGCCTGGCGATCCACCTCACCAAGCCGGGGAACGCGCCCGATGACTTCTGGATGTACGATTCTGGATACCTCCTGTTTCAGGTTAGTTTTCATTCTAATCTGTACAATCCACTGAAGGCTGGTATGACTGCAGCCACTGCTGAATCTCAAGCGCAAATATGCAGGCTTATATGAAGCAGTTTGATGTTGAAACACTTCGTCCATTGCAGCCCTCCGCTCCCCTTCGTCCACTTTGGTAACCGTATTTACCTAACCAGTTACAAGAGATGATTTTTCTCTCGCTGTTTGGTAACTAGTTGTGAAAGAAGAATTATTTTTTCCATTCATAAACTTTTTAAAGTTTTGAGCAAATTAGTGGTTGAGGTTTCATGTGCCCAAAAGGCTGGTTATTTCTTTACGCAGAGAATAAGCATTGCCATACAACAACGTGGCAATACTGCCAGTTTTGGGAATATTTCCCGATGGCAAAGATTTACGGGACATTTTTTATCTATAGTATATAGATAGGTATATATAGTGTGGCAAAGTATTGTTCCCTAAAAATTTAATGGCCAGGAGCCTACTCGCTGAGCAGAAAAATAGTTGATAAACTCCAAAAATACTTTTTTAAAACCATAAAACACGCATCGTCCGACTTTCAGATGGGCATTGCATTTTTAAAAAGCATTATTAAATGGCAATTAGCATCGTTTATTTACATAAGTTGCGACAAATTTTTACATTAAAATTTAAAGGCACTATTGAACCAGTTTTAATCACATTAGTTCCAAATATAGTCACGCTTTTTATTCATTTCCTTGATATGCTTCGTATTGATCTAGATCCAAACAGGTCATGTGGCCGATAGCGAATTTATATGCATACAAATATTGATTCTGCAAAAAAATCTGATCTTAATACATTATTAATTACGACTCTAGCTGTTGCCTATGAAATCGCTCGGTAGTACATAGGTATATTAATATTAAAATTATTTATAATTATTTTGTAAATTTGACAAATTATTGGAATAAATGAATATTGATACGTAACATTCTGAATCAATCATTGTTGAAAATACTTGAAAATGGGTCCAAAAATTTTGGGGATTAAAGGATAAACAGGTTACCGGATAAAAAAAACCTCGTTAAAGTCATAAATCAGCTAATTTATCTGCCTATATATTTTTAAAGCTACCTTTATTATTACAGTTACGAGTATGTAAGCAGACGGTAGCGACTGCGTTAGCGAATTTGTATCACAAACCTGCAGTCACTGGCGTCTGCGTTTATAAAATCTCAAACTAGGGGTACTGCTCAACTAGTATTTATCCAATAATAACGGACTAAGTATTATGTTCCCCACAATAGACCTCTTTTTTCATTTATCAGGTACTGTTATTTTTGGGATAAAGTTCCCATTTCCCCTAAGCAGATAACCCATTGCGTAATTTAAAAACACAGCGGATTAACAGACAAATGCCTTGACTTTCTTTTATACTATATATTGATGATACAATAGATAGTCGTATAAATTTTTTGTCACTTCGTCCGCTTGATTGATTGCGCCGTTCAATGGAGACGTCTAATTTCGTTCGATCATATGACTTTCTCCGACAGATGTGAATGAAATCATTATTATATTTTCTGATCTATTATTTTCGTTGAGTCATAATAATTTATTTAATTAAACTGGTTGAGCGCGAGTAGGATTCCTACATAACAAAGGTCGTATAAAAAGTACTTTTCAAAAATTGCTGTTTTTATTTAAAAAATCTTGTTAAATGAGGATTTCTATTAGTTTTATACTTCTTACTTGTCATAATTATAATAATGATTTTGCTCGCAAGAAATAGTGTATGCGATTTTGGTACATCTCCTCAGACAAGGGCACACCTTTTGACTTGCCCTGGATCTATACGATGACTGGACTTAGATCTATATAAGCCACATCAAACTTTATTCAGGTTTTCTAATTTTGGAGTTATAAAATAAAACTAAATAAATTAATAAATACATAGGGACAAATCACACAGATTTCTTGCAGACTCTCACGACCGACAGCTTCGTTCTTCTAACTCTCATTTGCTGTTTATTCCTTTATTTCGCAGTAGTTTTATGGCAAATTCCTACACATTACAATCCATCCGACTCTGGAATGCTTTGCCTGCCGATATATTTAAAGAAATTTCTTCTAAATTTACCTTTAAAAAAAGAGTTCATGCTCACTTCTGTGTGTGAAAGTTCTTTGTGAAAGTTTTCGTAAAAGTATTTATGTAGTCTTATATAATGTATATTTATATACTCGTATGTATATATATATATATATATATATTTAATATATGTAGATGTATAAGTAAGGGTATAAGTATGTATATTTATGTATTATGTATGTATGTTTACGTAGTTTAGTATGATATGCATTAAAATACCCATCGTGGTAAATTTGTTTATTTTTAAGTACCTATTTGTAACTTTTTTGCGCCGCACAGTTTTTCTGTTTCTCCCAATGGTTGACTGGTAGAGAATGCTTTTAGCATTAAGTCCGCCAATTGTATAAGTATTGTACTTATGGAACAATAAAGTTTTAATAAATAAATAAATAAATTGAGTTAGCCCCAAAGTAAGTTAAAATAAAAGTTAAGTTGTCTATTAAAATGATTTTATTAGTTTAACATTTTATTACAAATCGAATCGATAAAATGAAGAGTTAACATTGTTTATTGCTCCCAAGCAATATAGGTGACAATGCTACTTGATACTAATATGCTAAGATAGCTTTTATAATCAACTAAACTAAAATTCGAAGAAGGAGGCGAGGGAACATGAGGTGGAAAAAACTAATAGAAGAGCTCAAGACCCACAAAGAGTGGTAGCGCCACAGGAAAAAGACGCTTTTATAATCAGCTATCAACATCCTATTAAACCGAGTCTCCCCTTTGTTTTTCATAGATAATCCTATCATAGAACAGCGGCATTCGGAAGTGGACTAAACACGTTCACTGTTTATTTGCCGCTCAACGAGTTGCAGCTGAGCCCTGGCCATAACTCAGGGCATAAACAGTTTTGTTTATGTTTGTTTATTTCTGTTTATTCTATCGACGCTTTGCGTATGTCACTTGGTAACAATTTTGTGGTCATTGTACTATTTAGTTAAAACCTCCCTAAGTTAGTGAAAGTGTATTTCAAATCTAAAGTCATCATCATCATTATTTTATGTAGGTGAAACAGTCAATCGACTATGCACACCCTGGTGTCCGAGTTCTTCGGAACCGCCTCTCGGCTTCTGATTCTTTTCATGCGAACCAAACTTCGATACTATTTGTATTTATGCTTCTATGTGTTGATTTCTGACTAATTGGTTCAGATTTCATCTAATTAAGCACATGCCAGAACAGAAGTTACAAGTTCAGCGGAAATTACCAAAATGTACTAGTATATCAAAATTAACACATGAATTCACATTTTGGCTTATGTCGTACAAGTGTACAAGTGCAATGCATGTTTTTACCTGACTTCGCCAAAAGGAGGGTTATGTGTTTCGAGAGTATGTAGTAAGTATAATTGTTTGGCACGCTCTTTTCTTTCTTGATCTCGCGACAGATATTTAGAAAACAGCTTTTGTAAATATAAATATGATTTATTTTTAAAACTGTTGATCAATTCGAAATACTTTTTTAGTCTTAAAGAGTTCTAAATATAATAATAGATGCACTCGACCTGATCAGATGGGAGCAATCAACTTGTGCATTATTAAAAGTATTGATTTAAATCGAGCCATCTCAATTATTAATTCAGAATGGGCAGTCTGTAATTGTCCAAGTTATAGGCGCAAGAGGAAAAGGTAATGCCATTTTTGTAATTACTTACCAGATTATTTAAAAAATAATCTAAAATACAAAGCTGATGATCTTCTTGTGAACTGGGACAAACCGGGAATATATAAGTGACTGGGACAAACGAATAATTTTTTGAAATGTGGGACAAAATTTCAGGACGAACGAAGAATAAACCGATAATCTGTCTTATAGAAAAAAAAAATACATTTTCGCTGACAGCTAACGACAAAACAATTGAAGGTCAACTATTACCAGAAAATTTGTGAAAAAGTGATTAAAAATAGTTACTTGTTTGCTATACTAAACCCTTCTTTTCTTATTTTTCATTCAATAATGTGTCTCATAAAACCATCGCGTCATATCAAATATCCTAACACGTTTTCTTTTCTATCTAACATTGATCTTTCTATCTCAAATTTAAGAGCTTTGCTCTTGCCCGTTAAAGTAACTTCTAAGTACATCTTTCACTAGCCTTTTCATATTATTCTGTAACTATTTAAATATATATTTTTTATACCTCTTATCACGTTAGTGGATACACGACTGCTATAGCAGTTATAACAATAAAACTACTTTTGTGTTTTCAAATCGTCCGCGAATGTGTTTAACCGCTGTTGCTTATGATTTGCACCAAGAAATGTGCAATTGAGTGAATAGGCACCGCTAATCAAACCAATCTAATAGTTATCAGACAAAAGTATTCAAAACATAGCAATCCTATTAATGTCATTGTACTTTGAATATATTTGAAATATGGTACTACAATTATATAGCTTTTAGTGCAAAGACGATAACAGCTATAATGTGGAGAAATATTGATGATTGTCCTTCTACAAAATTATAAAGAAATTTGTTACCACATACACATTTGTCATACACAAATACCAAAGCATGAAAATTTAAATATGGGATAGGTACTCAAAGATCTTTTATTTTATAAAAAATACATCAATCACCCAAGACCCACATTATTACACTTGCCCTGACTAGGGATCGAACCTACAACCTGCAGGTAACTGAACTAGTGTGTTAACTGTTTGTTGATTACACCATGGATGTCATCAATAAAAATAAATTTGAACGAAGCATAACTTGTTTGAAAATATAATTAGTATATTGATTAGAAAGTGCATCTTCATCAGAGGTGTCTGTTATAGGATTCCCTGACACGGATATTCCTGTATATTATATAACGTTACACATCTATCATAGTAATCTATAAACTGAATGACGTTGAATTATGGTTGAATTAAATAATAGGTAAGTGCGGTTTATTACCATGTAGGAATATAGTTTCGAAAATTCAAATGAATTAAGTTTAAAAAATACTAGCTGACCCGGCGAACTTCGTACCGCCTTTCTCAATATATTTTTCCGTAAGAACCTTGTACAGAGTATTAGAAAACTACAAAAAAAAAATCAGCCAAATCGGTCAAGCCGTTTTCATGCTATGTCGTGACAACGGAAAACGGGTTTCATTTTTATAGATATATATATAAATTCTGGAAAAAAATTAGAACACATACCGAGAAATACACAGTGAAAATAACATTAGCAATTGATGTCTTGGATTAGTCGCCTAAAGGGACTAAATCCATTATGACCTGAATTATTTTAGGAAGTGGTGTCTTTCTATCTGTTAATAAAATTGTTTATTCGAAATTAGTGACTATGTGTCTTGTCTTTCTCGCGTTCAAAAGAATATTGTAAAAATAAGCTAGAAATAACTCTGCTTTAAGCAGTCGGGTAAAAACAAGACTATCATTCGAAATAAAGCCCAATACTTGCTTTTATTTCCGTTCAAATAATAGACGAATTTCACAGCCAGCCTTTGTCTGTTTGTTTGTGCCCATCTCTGTCTCGTGGCGGCAATTTCCGCCCCAGACTGCTTTTGAGTCGAAATGAAAATATGTCTATCGTAAATTTAATATTTACTAGCTGTTGCCCGGATCGCCGCTCCCATGGGAACTCCAGGATAAAATATAGCCTTTGTGTTATCTAAATTTCAGCCAAATCGGTGCAGCCGTTATCCTGTGAAAGAGTAACAAACATTCATACAAACTTTCGCGTTTATAATACTAGTAGGATATAGAGTATAAGATCTCCCCAATACCTACAATCTTTTGTCCAGACAATAACACCTAGTCTATAAACAACCACCCACGTCCCGTTTGACGCTCGTGACATGAGAGAGTCACTTGCACATTGCCAACTCGTGTCCTAGTGTGTTCGCTGTTTCGCCATAGCATTAGCCAGTAATTCCAAAAATTTTAAGCAGTATTATATATTTTCTTTGCCTTAGGTCTCACCTGTGTGACCTATTTCGTTATTTGGTTCAAACAACGGATGTCGTAAAGTGTCGTATCATCTTTAAAGAATTGAGGAAATGACTAAAATCTAACAATACCACTTGTTACGTGAAATGAGAACTTTGTCCATACATTTTAACTTCAAAGGGAGTTACAAATTCTTTGTTTTCGCAGTTTTCACAAATTGATGTCAGTGTAAGTAGAGCATAGAATGTACCAGCTGCTTCTCTTCCCGCGCAAGCCGTAAAAGTCGTCTGAGGGAATCGCCGAATGGGGAAATCATGACATAGGCGATGCGGCTAGCAACCCATCACTATTGATTTCCTGTTTCAACTACCATTATGCTAAACGTGGCTTAAGGTCTTATGGCTCTAGGCTCTGTCTACCCCGTATGGGATAAAGACGTGATTATATGTATGTATGTAAGTAGAGCAGTGCAGTTTTTGAAATATTCTTTTGGTAGGTACGGAATCCGCTCTCCTATTTATTTTTGTTACAAGCTTACCTTTTTTTAGATGTTTAAATTATTTACTACTAGTTGCACTTAGTTTTATCGCGCCACAAAGTAGCTTATATTTGACCCTTGGTTTTTAACTATGTCCATTAGGGTGTCCCTTATATGAGCAAAAAATTTTTTTTTTTAGATATCCAAACGCATACCCCATTTTTCTTTTACTACTACCTAGACATACTTTAATACATATAATAAAATATATATAAAAATTTTATCTTCGTACGTCAAGGTTAACCCGTGCCGACATAACCATGAAGATATCGAAAATTGCTTATTTTTAACCCTGACGTTAAGCTTTATCTATAAGTAACAGAAATATCTATGTTTTATTAAATATTTATTGAAAGAAGTTAAACTACAGATCAAACAGTATTTCTCCTTTTAAGGGTCTCTTCTTTGTCGTCTGGATACAGATTTTTGTGTTCTTGTTGCACACAGCGTAGTGAAAATTGCATTTGTTCTTTCTTTGCACATTAGTTGCTTTAGGTTAATTGTTTTTAATTGCTTTGCAGCGATAAAACTAATATGAATAAAGTGAAGAAGTAAGTTTTACAGCCCTTTAGACTGTATCATTAACTATCCCTTAAAAAAACAACTTCTTTTGCTTCTAAATAGGCATCTTCGTCTCACGTAAACGCGTCTGGCTGGAGGAAGTTGTCATCAATATTTAATCGAGAAAGTAAATTTATGCTTTGGACAGACATAAAGTCACTTATTGGTTTTCCTGCATCAAAAAATAAGGCAATTTTATAATAAGTTTAAAAATCACATAATAGTAATAGTACTCCTATATATGGTATTTCTACGTAAAGTATCTTTTTTCAATGGAATGTACTCTTCGCAGTCATACAAACTTGTTCTTTGTAAGTTCGCTACAATGTTTCTATTGGTTTGTTCATTAACTTCATCATCAAAGAGTGATAAAACGATAATTTCTTCTTACAAGTATACCAAAGATGATGACTGAACTGTATCAGGGCTGCTTTGGAGATCAATTTGTCATTGTTATTGATTTTTTAGCATTAAATAGAAGATTTGTTTATCTGAAAATCATCACAGCTTAGATATAGTGCTTCTACTACAGCCAGAAGTATATAGACAAGATTCCTTATGCTTGATATAAAAATTAATTATCTAAAGTTGCAACTCACTTAGGCGCGGATCAAATCTTTCCTTCCTCTTATAGGGATGGCAAGAGTTCTTCAAGGCTTTCATCAGAGCTGATGAAAGCCTTGAACTTGTTCATCTTGTCCTTGCGTTTGTGTAATGTAAAAAAATCTTGTGGAGTAAGGAATAAAAATTAAACTCCCTTAACACACTTGTTTATGTCTTTTTTTTCTCTTAATTTTCTCTTGTCATTTCTACTTTTTTAGCTAACTTTTTGTCTACATCCGCTAAATGTCTTGGACGCCCTAGTTCTCTATGTTTTTGTAAAAATATTTGTCTTTTTCTATTTTAATTTCATCGTGTGGGTCGCTAGCTATATTGAAAAAAATATATAATAATTGTTTTGGAAATTATCCTCACTTGTAAACATCAAGTTTTATTTTTAAATTTTTTGCAACTCCTTCCAAGTATTGTGAAGGTCCACAAGTTCTTTTACACAGCTGGGTATAGCTCTGGTTGGGATTCTAGCTTCTTCTTAAATATAAAAGACTACAAAAGAGATTTGCGCTATCACTAATAGTCAATTTATCTTCACGAAATCAAAAAATAAGATACTGCAAGAACTTGATGGACTAAGAGTTCTTGTACCTGTTATTTGATAATTTATAGCACCAACCAAGACAATACTTTTGTTAAATTGCTTTTTAATTCGACTGCCATCTTTTAAATGTAAAATAATACTCGTTAATTACGATTATCCCTGAGTACATATGACAAATGCCGCAAGTACGCGCCTCTACTTATGCGCAACTTTTATGAATTTGATTCGATGCAAGTCGGCACGGGTTAAGATGCTCCAAATAAGTTGAAAATTGATTTCTGAGCGTTTTAGAAGCAAAGGAACAAAACTAAGGCATATGCGTTAGAAAATAAAAACTTCGAAAAATAAGGGACACCCTAATGTCCATACCAAATTTCATTTAAATCGGTCCAGCGGTATAGCCGTGAAGTATATTAGAAAGACAGACGGACTTTCGCATTATAATAATATTAGTATAAGAGTACTAAGTACTTATAGGATTTCCATTAAATATAGTTATTAAGATGTCTAAAGAAATACTGTTACCTTCCATAATCAAAATAAATTGGATAACAAGCTACATTTAAAAAATATATAAATTAGTACGAACGTATTTTAATTTGTACCTGAATAAAAGCTCTTAAGACTCGGAAAATTTCGTTATAGGTAGTTATAGATTGTACATAAAATAAAAGGCGGTCGTGTGGCTAGCTTGTTTGCATTCTCAATATTGGCATTTTTTTCTGTGTTCATACGTACTTAAGTGCCACTTACGACAACAAAAAATTACGTCACACAAGTCACTAATTTGCTAAATGCCTACAATTTTCTTAAGTTGGTAGTTAAATAGTGAGCAAAGTACCATTTAAATGCTAATGAGAATGATTTTTACGTTTATTTATCCCAATCCCAAGTTTTAGCAGTAAGAAAGACTTGCTGCTGACAACTTTTTATTACCTACTACCTTTTGCCCGCGGCTTCGCTCGCGTGAACTTCGCTCGCGTGAACTTCCCTCGGGGACAGTCCTTTTTTCTGGGATGAAAGGTACCCTAAGTCCTTCACAATACTTCTAAATATATGTATGTAAAATTTCAAAGAGATTGGTTCTTTTTGTTTATAAATATTGTAAAATTTCAGAGAGTTAAGTGTTGTAACTAATACGACTTTCTTTAATCACTATCAATCACTACATAGTATTAAACAAAGTCGCTTTATCTGTCCCTATATCCCTGTGTATGCTTAAATCTTTAAAACTACGCAACGTATTTTTATGCAGTTTTTTTTGATAGATAGAGTGACTCGAGAGGAAGGTTTTTATGCCCATGCGAAGCCGGGTCGTGTCGCTAGTATACCTATATATAGATTTCCTTCACAAAAAATATCTTTACTAAATGTTTTATATGTATTGTATTTAGATTTTATTTGCTTAATTGATATTTAGTAACTATATTAATAAGTAACATTTTAAATGGGAAGATATTATACCTTAAATAAGTTGTCATCGAGAAAAAAAAAACAACTAAAAATTTTAACTACCCTTGATCTTTCTCTACAGAACTTATTTGGTTGACTGGTAGAATAGGCTTTAAGCCCGCTATTTACATTTGAGTAATAAAGTCAGATAAATAAATGAAATTTTAAGTAATTGCCCTTAATTTTTGATAATTTGCTTATTAATTTTACCTTCAAAGTCCATAAATTTCTAATCGGTTTCAATCAATTTCATTTATCGTGACATTGTAATTAAAAATAATTTGTAATTACATCATGAAATTATTTGCGCTTTCCGCTCACAAGGACAAAGCTCCGTCATATTTATTTTTTAAGTGGTCATTGTATAATTGTACGTTAATGAGAACAACCGTTAGTAATTTCATTACCGAAGGAGGTGAATTATAATTATAATAAAAAAAAACATAACTTTATGAGGTGAAAACGACCGTGAGTTTTGAAATCGACATTACTTTTGACTCAACTAAACTTGTAAGCCCTGTACCTGGGGGCTTAGCCAAAGTCACAATCGCAAAACGTTAACGAGGTACGACATGAACAAAATGTATGGGATTGACATAAGATTGACCACGTGATTTACCGCAGCATAAGTCAATCCCATACATTTTGCTCAATAGCGTTTTAATATTGTCCTCGGCTACGGGTGCTGTACTGGAAAGCGCCTCTGGCAGATAGTAAGGCGACTAAGAAATTTCTTACAAAACCCTAACGGAGTCGCTACTAAGGGTACATACAGGTCCTTTAGGCGACTAAGGATAATCAGGAAAAAATACTAAGTATAAAAATGTCGAATTTATAAAATTCTTCTTCTTAGCGAGTCGACTCTGGCAAATTTCTTGCCATTGAGTCGTGGTGAATTTATAAAATTGAATTGTCATAGTATATTTATGTCGCGAAATAAAAATGACGATATCGTTAAAAATATCAAGATGTAGAAATAACTAGGATCCAGAAAGTATAAGAATAGAAATGTCAACATTTGAAAATGTAAACATATCAACATTTTTTAACCCAGTATTTTTTCCTGATTGTCCTTAGTCGCCTTAAGAATACAGGTCGTCTAACCTTCTAGTCGGTGATCGGTATGATATTGTATCAAACAGCGACCTAATACAAAAAATACTCTATCTAGTTCTATATTACAAATAGAAAATCGACTACATAATATCGATATTCGATTACGATCTCGCTTGCAGCAAGGCGAATTGTGCGCTATTGTTAGATTGTGGATTAATTTGTCATAGTTTCAGTCAAATTAACCGTGTATAATGTCGCATTGTGAACTCGTATCGCCAAGTGAGATATCGATTCTCGATATTAATCGATTCCGCTTTACGCGAGCGTGCGTGGGAACTATTTCAACCATAAAATGTATTACGATCTCTATGAGTTTATATAGAACCAAAAACAATTAACCTATTCATTATCAATTGCAAGAGGCGGTTTCGAAAATTAAAATTAATCGTTACATTTAGCCTAAATTAATAGTTTTTTCACCGGTAATATGCAAAAACAGAATACCAAATAGTAACTCATAACGTCATAACCGCAAAATTTAGGTAAGTACACATAGCATCGTTTAACTAGCTCAAAAAATGCTACATACCTATCTGAATAGATAATCGAATAATAATACAATAGTTATGTACACAACCCATCCTCAATTTATCATCTTGGATGGAACATCTCATTGACTTTCACGGCTTCTTTCCGTATATTATATTATATTCTTTGATACAATCTGTAGCATTCAGATGGCCCGGAAGATAGCTGCAGGCGGATTATGAAACAATCGATAATATCGCAAAACCGATTTAAATCGATTAGCCCCTCGAGCAAACAAAATAAGGACGCGAAGGGAATATGTAATCACAAAAATTGTTACAAAATTTACAATTTTCGAATCAACAAATAAAGAACAGCACTATTGCGATTTATCGATAAATCATTCCGTTTTAAATCTCACTTGATTCCTCACATGTGATCTGATTAGAATGTTAGACAATGTAATTTGTATTTATATTAATGGTTTCGAGATTCTTATCGTAATTTTAAACGTTCGACAGTTAAGACTGTTTATTGTTACGTAAACTCCCTTCGGTTGTGGCAGTAACATCGATTGATATTACAACTTTCTTCATATACACGAATCGAATTGATTTATCTATTTGGAATAACATTATGCATTTCTTAATTAGCTTTTTCATTGCACCTGTTATAACGTTTTAATTTTCTTTCCTCAATGGCTTTTACTTTCATCTGTAATAAAACGTGATTATTTTAGTTGTTGTTTAGCTGGTTTTTGATTTAAAATGGAAAACGAATCTAATAACATATCTATAAAAAACTATATAATTAGGCCGGTTTCTGACTTGATTTTAATAATCACTCTCATACCATGAAAAGAAAATAAAGCTTTGTTCTTTTCTTCGATGAATGCAATTTCAATTCGTATTCGTAAAAAAAAATTCTCATCTTTCAATTGTTCTTGTTTTAATTCAAAAGGACTTATTTATTTAGTTTTTTGTCCTAGTGCTGTCTTGGTCGTATTCTCAGCTGATTTCCTGTTCCGCCACGTCACCCTGCACTTTTAGGGTTTGCCCCTTCTACCAGGCTCCAAGGGACTTACTCTGCATTCTTAGTAGCAAATACTGGTGTTAGATTTTAACAGCTGGCTAAAGTTATCCGACTTCTAAAGACTACCATTAAGGATACGCGATCGCCTTTTGATTTGTTTATATTTTGTTTTTCCATACACCCTAAGGTTGACTTGAAGAGATTGCATTAGCCTTTGTACCTAACCTAGTTTAAAAAAATTATGTATACATTTGTTTTGTGCGAAAAGAGATTTTTCTATTCTATTCTATTAATAAGTTATTTATTTATTTCATGTACATAGAAGTGTAGTATACTCATGTGAGTATTAGGTAAAAGTTATATATTGAAATACAAATATGTATCTATTGATAAATTTCCTGAAATTTATTACAAATTTGGTACTTATTTATATAGAAATTTCTTCCATATTTTTGGTCCTCATATTGAAATGTTAGATAATAATAATTAAAAGATTGTTCTTGATAATACGACACCGTGAAATAATCACAAGTAGCCCATATAAGGTGTGTAATATTTCAGTTATAGTATCAAGATATAATTAACAATCACTGCATCGACTACTCGAGTTAAGTGTTAAACCGTGGTTAAACCGAACCATCAATAACAACAATAATCACATGTAATATAACAATTACATTAATTCTAAACCATCATTAATGTTGTTGTGTAATAAAATCGGAAATTAGCGAATAAACTGGCTAAATGAGATATCGGATAGAAAGCATGCGTGGTTGGTCACGATTAATTCAAACTAGCGACCCGCCCCGGCTTCGCATGAGCATAAAAACCGTCCTCTTGAATCACTCTATCTATTATGTCCACGCGTGTCGCTAGTTAACAAATAAAATTCAATCAAAAATTCCTTATTGTGTCCTGGTGCAAAAGTACACATTATACTAGCAGAGTTTTTGAGTTTTCTCTTTGGATCGCGATAAATAAATAAATAATAATAAATATATAGGGACAAATCACACAGATTGAGTTAGCCCAAAAGTAAGTTCGAGACTTGTGTTATGGGATACTAACTCAACGATACTATATTTTATAACAAAAACATATATAGATAAACATCCAAGACCCAGGTCAATTAGAAAAGATAATTTTTCATCTTAACCTGACCGGGGATCGAACCCGGGACCTCTTGAGTAGCGGTCAGGCGTGTTAACCATTACGCCACGGAGGTCGTCAATATCATTTTAATTATTTTCTGCAAAAACGGAGGTAAGACGGCAATCGCTTCCTTGTCATGCATACGCTTTAATCATGGTACCAGATATGACGGCACTGGTTGTAACCAGGTTATTCGCTGTGCTGAAAAACAACCTTAGTAGATTTGATTTGAAGAGACTATTTTTTCAATTGATGTAACGATTACTTTTAATATTCGAAGATTGAGCTAGAAACAAAACAAAGTATTTTTAATTAAGATTTAATATTTATAGTCAAATAAACTAAGTATGTAAGTATACCTAACAAGTCATAACTTCCTATTGTATTCCAGCCACGAGTCCGATGCCCAATCGAGTCGTTAATTATAACAAACCTGAGGCAGAAATTAGCTATTTCGCCTTCTCTAACTCAACTGATTGGCAAGAGATATGGTTTTTTAATAAAACAATCTCAGAACATTTGTTAGGTTATTAATCATAATCACTTAAAAGGTCCCCGACACCGAGCGGTCTCTAAGAGAAAGGTGTTATGCAATACAACACCAAATAGTTCTTCTTTGTTCGAAATTACATTTCCTCGATTGCTTTGACATTGGTAGTGGTCATAGGTCAGTATAGTTGAACAAACTTAGCTGTGCTGATCGTGATGGCGCCACATTCTATGTCTGTTGCAAAAAGTTGTATTAACTTTTCTTAGTTCAGTTTTTAGCCACATGAATAGAAAATTTTGTGGCAATGCTTATTTTAGTCAGTGATATTGTTCGTGTGATACGCTGTGATTTTAAGTGAAGTGAAGTTTGATTGATTGGTATTATGTTTACTGATTGTAAAGTAATGCCTTATTTATGTTTATGCAGTTCTGACATAGATTGACATATCATTTTGTGAAATTTATAAGCGTATGACGGGAGAACATAATTATATAATAGATGCATTTGAATCAAAAATAATAAAGAGCGCAGCGTCAACACGTTCGCGGTCGTTTTTGAAAACACAATAGAAGTTTTTTTGTTAAAACTGCTATAGCAGTCCTATATCCGCCAAGGTGTTAAGAATCTTTTTCTTAGATACCTAAAACTTGGACAAGTTTATATTTTCTTTGCCTTAGCTGGTGTTTCAAAGTCACGCTTATACTTATCTACTTACTGCGATGGCTCGACGACCCAAAGTGGATCCTGACCTGACCCCGACACAATGCTCTCCATTCCGCCCTATTCTGCGCCACTCTTTGCCAGTCGGCTCTTTGGAGGGCTTCCAGGTCTCTACATACTTCATCCCTCCAGCTATACCTGGGTTGACCCACCGGCCGTTTCCCGGTCGGTCTTCTAATGTACGCTCTCTTCATGCTCTTCTCTTCTATCCGATCCTCTCCAAAAAGATATTGAAACCATTCAGGGATATGGCAGTTGGAAATTAAGAAGGAATACGGAAGTGGAAGAACTAATAGGGGAGACCAATGCGGCAAGACTCCGTTGGCTGGGTCACCCTTATAGGTACTAGGTATATTTTATCTCAGTCTTACATAAATCTTCAAATTTTCTCTCCTTAAATTTGAATATTTTACACACAATTAATTAATAACTGCATGGAAACCAACTTCTTAATTCTATGTTTACAGTATTATAAAAAGTGTGTACTATAAATCAAAGTTCGGCGAAAACAGGAATTCGATAGCAATTCCTCAGCTAAATTGAACATAGTTTGCGAGTATGTAAGCGCACTCTAGCTAAAAGCCTGTGCAGACGAAGTTTGGTTCACTGTTACAGGCGGAAATTGCACTACTTTCTGTTTTATGCGAATACGTTTGCAGTCAACACACATACATAAATAATATAATACATATACTTAAATATACAAGTTATCTATACTATATTGTTTGTTTCTTTGCATTGAATAGGGTTGGAAACTACTGGTCCGATTTGAAAAATTTCTTTAACTGCTGAAAAGTTATACTATCCCTGCATGAGTAACAGATAAAGGATAGACTGCTAGTTCTTTATTATTTAATTTAAGTAAGAAAACTTACTTGCGGTGAAAAAAAAATGTTATTCCTTATTTTATAGCTTTTACATGGAAACTTAATAGTATTTTTATATAATACAAAGCCTTTTATTAATATAGATTCTTACGGCCCTTGGTATTGAATTTTTTAAGACCTTAGTAAAGTAAGCACGATAAACAAGAACGACCTTAATTGTAATAAAAAAATATCAAATAATTATCGATATTTTAAAATGCGATTCGTAATTCAAAAATAATAATGTTGTTAAATTTTTTAAATGGTAAATCTACAGTCAGCTTGGCAATATTGACACCTGAGGCTAGGGCTGTGCCCGCTGTGGGAATGGCGTCACTCATAATGATATCTGAGAATAGCATTGTTATTTAATCGACATTGCTTTGACAGCGAAAGTGCTTTCTGAAGCTGCTAATGAAAATCAGAGTTTCTTTCTATTATTTATTTTGATGTATTTATGACACATTACTTATTGAGTGTATTGTATAATTCGAAACTTAACAACAAACATGCAAAGTTAATTTGAGTTAAATGTAATTATATTTAATAAAAAATATGACATTAAGTCTATAATTTGAATTTGTTTGCCATAGCATGATTCTTAGGAGAGGTTATAAGCTATTATAGTACAAACACATCACAGGCAAGTAAAACCACGGGCAACAGTCAGTAATGTATATCTAATTTGCATTAAGTGAATTTATACTTTATAAACTTACATAATTGTTTCTTATTAATGCAAATTGGTTCACATTATTTCTTTTATTATGCATTGTTTATTTAGTTCTATAGTATTTATCCAATCAATATTTTATATTTATAATCATTTGAATAATTTAAATTAACTATTGTCATAATTATACAATAGTTTATTTAAATTATTCAAATGATTATATAAAAGGAATAATTAAATGTTAAAAAATATTATATAACGTAACTTTAAAACAAAAAAAAAATCAAATGGGATGTTATCGATTTCAAACTGAAACGAGTTTATATCGAGTGATCGCTCGGACAAAGTTTGAGGCGCCTGCACAAGTGTAATTTAAGTTAGCGCTTCTTGAAACTAGACTTAACCATGGTAAATCGAGTTCCGATTTACTGTCTAACTTGTTTGTCTACAAAACTGAGCAACTTCAAAAAATAGGAGTTTTTATTTTCCCAACTAGTTAAGAAGCGGTTTAAGTCATCTTTTTTTTTGCATTTTACCAAATGGATTATGTCTAAAATAAACATCACTTATTAGCTCCTGTAGTACCTTTAAAAAATATTTCTTAAATTAATAATAGTCGATAATACCACTTTGCGATAAGATCACCTATTTACATCAAAGCTTAAATGTAATCTTGTAATAGTTTTCATGCAATAAAGAGTTTTTATTATTATTTTTATCTCCTTTGAGAATCACTGGTCTATTCACCCCGGACTTTTGAGAGGCTTGCGCGGGGATATTGATCCAACGCGTAGAGGCCCTTTGGAGAAGTTGATGTTATGTAGTGCTCCTATTATTAATAGTCTATGTGTCTCTTCATTTCCCATTTCGTGTGGTCTCTTGCCGTCTATCCTGATTTGCTACTGGCATAAATGCAAACAGCAATGCGCAATACATAAACCAAACTCCACGACAAAATTCACATTAGTCTTATAATATTTACAAAATTAACAAATTAATTTTGGCATAATTACAAGCTCGCTACAACACTATTTATGAGTAATTTACCTACAGAAAGCCATTAAGCAACTTTCTGAGAAAGTGTAACTGAAGGTCAATTCTGAAGAATGTATCTCCAAAGTTGGCCTCTTGTGTTGACCTTTAAATCATCGGAGTTAATTAAGAAGATCAGACGGAGATCTACTGATTAGCTTGTTTGTATCAACAATTTATTCGTCTGTTTGTATGTAACGGTCAGAGTTCAGACGCAATGGATCTCCTTGGGCTTAATGATTTTAATTTAATTAACAGTGATTGCCGCGATCTGATAATATTTAATTATAATGGTTATATTAGTTCATAGTTTGTTAATTGTTTCACGGCCTCTGATGTAGTTCATTGGACGGCTGCCAGTGGGGCCAAGGATCAATCCAATGAAGTTCGAAATCTCTATCAGACTATCGCCGCACAGATGATTATTTTACAAAATATGCGATTCTAAAATATTAGTACTGATATTTTAAAATAAGTATGTGGTTATAAAATAACAGGATACTGTGTATCAATTTAGAGAAAAGTAAAAAAAGGAAAGATCTATGAAAAATGCAAAATAGTACAAATACTTACTCACTATTTTCATAACATAAAGATACACATGCTGTGGCTAATTCTAAAGCCCTCTGAAACTACATTAATAAAATGGTGTCTAGCAAATCGCCTGTAAAAGATAATTTCTTCCATTGACAACCTATTGACGTGGCAAAAATGAATTCAAGATAATTGTCAAAAACATACTTCGTAACAGTGTTAACAACCGTATAACTCGGTAAGTACTCGTGCATTGCAAACGTTAAAAATCTCACGATATTCTCAAGTTAAAGCACTTTCCCCTCACTATTCTCACACAAATATAAAAAAAGTTTATCAAAAATTGCAAATTACAATTAATATAATGTAAAAAAGTACTTACCATTTTTCCTTTTGAATTACGTTGGCCCAAATGCAAAATTGTTAAAAAATACGCGCGTAGATGAAATAATACTTAATTACATAACACTTAATAGTAACATTACGGTAATTATCTCAAACTCAAAGTCAAGTAGGTAACGGTGTGTGGGCAGGTGAACCGGTTATTGTATTATGCGATTATTTGCAAATTTTAACCGTTATTTTAGATGTGTTTAATCGTTTTTGTTTAAATAAGTAGAGATGCTTTTTGTTATACTTTGGTGAGAAGTAGTTTATTTTCTGATCATTTTATATTAAGATACGTTAGTACTATTATATATTAGGCGATTAAGTATAAACGGAATTGTAATTTCTTCGTAAGAATAAATCTCTTTCTTCCCACTAAAATTAATCTTGAAAACATCAATAGAACTTTGATCAGATTCCACTCCACCAACATTTAGTAGGTATTCATAAAATGGTATGATATCAGGATGGCGGGCGGATTAAAATAATGCAAAATCTTACGCCTTATGTGCAAGGAAATATAAATCATCATTTGTTGAGATCCTAAGATTATGAAGAGTCCTGTGTATATTATAAAAAAAGTTTTGTTAGAAAATTAATTTTAAAAAAAATTGCTTGAACCCGTGAAATTTCGTAATTCTATGGTTGGACGAAAAAGAAAGATATACAGACAAATATAACTACATTATCACATCTTTTAAAGTATACAATTAAACCTCAATAAAAGTTAGTTACCAGTAGCTACAAATAAACATGAACACATTTGAAATTATGAATTAACGAAATTAGAATAGAATAGAATAGAAAAACTCTTTATTGCACCAAACAAATGTATACATAATTTTGTTAAAAACTAGGTAAGGTACAAAGGCGGACTTATCGCTAATGCAATCTCTTCCAGTCAACCTTAGGGTGGATGGAAAACAAAACATAAAAAAAAATCAAAATTAGGACTTTGAACCAATCAAATTGTGCTCTTATGTCACTTAAATCAATGTACTTAGAGTAAATATTTTAAACCACATTGTTCAGTTCAACACTCAATTTACAATAAATAAATATTGCACAAATAAATATTGCAGTTCTTAACTAGCTCGAAATAGTGTTGCATTCCTGTGTTTATCGCAGATATTTAGTTCAACAAATAAAACAATGTCTAAATACCTAAGGATTTATTTATGAAGGCTAAAATGGCAGTCACTTGTGACATTATTATGAGCCTGAAATAAATTATTATCGTGATTTTACGAACCTTGACGCAATCTTCGATAATAAAACAGTTGCTAACAAGATTAACTATAGAATGAAGGAAATTTGTGTAATAAATAACTACAATTAGAGCTTGCGAAAAGGTGCGAGGAGATTGATAAGAGCCTGGCCTGACTTGGATGGGTCATCAGACATTTCTATGTTGAGCTTCTTCGAGCTTCAAAAGGCACATTCACAAGGCCCCACCTTTTGTCGTGTCTTTTATGCCTTGCTACACGCAGTAGAAGAGACCTAATGGGGCGACAACAGGTGCGGTCCAAGTGTCAGCGTACTGGGCTCACAAAATTCAAAAGTCATCGATACGACTTAGAAGAAGGCACATTCGGACATTGATCCTGGCTGTAAGGTATTTTAAGATGGCAATTGTTTGTCACAGATACCTTTGGGGGCTTAAATAATCTTACAGTGTTGGTCACCAACACGTTTATATGATGATTCTTTTGCTCTGTAAAAAGAGGTTATAGATATCAGACTGCAGTCGCGTCATTGTAATAACCTTTGCCGTCATATATTGGACCATCATTATAGCGTACCCTGAGCACATTGCATGCTAAGGATGTAACTGGGCACATATATGAAAAAGGCTTGATCGATAAAGTTACAGATAGACGGAATTACCTTGATCTTTTTTGATAGAGCTGATCAATAGTGAGTCTCGAGCAAGCAAAGCCACGGGAAGTGATTAGTTTTTTACATAACAAAATTTTACTAAATAATTGCTTTAGAGAAATGAGGATGAGAGAGCAAATGGCAATCTTTAGCCTCGGAAAAAGACGCGATAATAAGGACATCCCTTTCAACCTGAACTTCCAAACAGGTTCGAGGATTTTAATGGACTTCTACGGATTTGGTTCCTTTACGAACATCCGTACTTAAATAAATATCCGTAGGCTCTTTATGTTTTGTACATTTATACAAATGAATGCGCAAAAAATATGTAGTCGCTACGAATTGAAAATAAATCGGAAAGCTTCATAAAAACTATTTTTTTTATTGAATACCTACTTATTTTATAACATGCTTTACATTAAAATAAACCCCATGAAAAATACATTGAATCGACATTCATATTTACGATCTAAACATCTCAGACAAACAATTAGGTTCACGTCCTACCTTCTTCTGTTACGATATGAATTGTTTTAAATGGTCTACGCAATAGTAAGCCACTGGTATTTCACTGTCTCTATTCAAAAATGATACTTCCGTGATTAAGAAGATAGGCGAAAATTGTTTGGAAATAATGATCGATTTAAGATCTTACTGTGTTGTGGTAGTTTCTGACCTGGATTTGGTTTGCACGCAAATTCAGAAAGGCTGATTGATGAACCTGGTGCTTTGGATTGAGGTGTTACGTGTAAAAAATGGTAAAAATAGAGGTTAAAATTTCAAAACTTTATAAAATGTTGCTAAGACTATAATTATGTATTGTTAAAATTATAATTGTCTGTTTTCTATCGCTATTTGTTTAGTTTATTGTATTACTTTCTGCCTTAAAGTTGGGTAAAGAAAGTGCATTTTCACAAGCTTACCTTTGCTAACATACCCGTTATAATATACTTAATTTAAAAACTGATAATCATTTCAAAAATAGTACAATAAAGGGTTTAGGTATTCATTCATTCATTAATAATCCTAGGTTCAAGTTCCTATTTAGGGAAACCAGTTCATCAGTCTCCCTATAAAAATAATAACGATCAGACTGCATAATTTGATCTACTGTAATTTTCATAATATCTAGGACAATGATGAAACAAAATCGAAAACTGTCGAAATACAGAATGACACTCCGAAAATTCGTTAGCATTTTCTGAAAACATTAAAATATTAACTTTATGAATATGAGCATACTATGCAAAATTAAATACATTTACAAAAGCTAAAGAATCATCGCAAGCATAATGTTTACACGTTTATTTAATTTTGCACTGTCTGTCGATAATTATAAAGTTAATATTTCGGTGTTCTTAGAAAAACAATAGCAATCTGGGCTGTAAAGCGTGTGTGAAGAGAAGAAGACTGGGAAAACAAGCTTTGATAAAGAAGAATTTAATTAAAACATGGTTTTTACAGTTCTTTGAAACAATTTCCTTAAACCATCTCACATAAGGCAGTTTTCAAACGGAAGCTACATAATCCTTACCGATAAGGATCTCGCAAACGCGACAATACAATGAACATAATGTGCCGTGGTTGTGGGAACCCTTTGTTATAATTCTGAACTCCCATGCACCAGGTAACCTCGTGTGAACGGTATTGTCTTAGCTAACGAACGGTTAAACGGATAATTTGATACATACATATATATATTAAGGATGAGTCTGCCTTTTTTTGTGTTCTATGTTGTAAAATCAATTTACATACATACATTTATTCACGCCCAGTCTCCCGCATGGGGAGGCAGGCTTGAGATTTCCATTGGTTATGATCCTTTCAGACCTTCACTTCATCCACACTTATCACTCTCGTTATACACGCTCGCCGATTTCGGGCACATCTCATGTTTTTAAGAGGTCTGCGATTTGGTCGATGTTAGTAATTTTATGTGTCTGTTAAATCTTGGTCACCTAGTGGTGGTTGGTGAAGTGTTTTGATGGACTGAAGATAAACTTTAATAAAAAAAGAGTATTTGAATAATTTTTTTTAGAGGAGGTTCCGAGGAAGTCTGTCTTCAGGCTGTCATGGTCGATAACCGTGTCATATATACAAAATGAGTGGTAGTTTTTGATGTTTTGTCGTAGTTTCTAGTAATTTCAAATTTCTCTTCATTTAAATTGGAACCGTCAGTATATTTATTTATTTATTATTAAGCATCTTATTGGTGGTGGTAGGAGAAGATCACTATTTGTATTTAGGGTTCCAAATATATTGGAAAAAATTTAATGAAGCAAACAGAAAACAGATCTGCTAGAAAATATACAAGGTGGACTCAAATATTTCAAGGGCAGATTCAGACCACAAAACGGAACAACTTTTCTAAATAAACTTATATTGGAATACGAAAAAAAATTTTGACTTCTCAAACTAATTGCGAATCAGCTCATCTAGTTAAGTATGGAAAGTGAAAAAAATAATTTCATTTTTATATAAGTTTATTTGGAAAAGTTGTTCAGTATAGTGGTCTGAATCTACCCTTAAAATATTTGCAGTTGATTTGAGTTCACCTTATATAGACAGTAAATTTCAACCTACAGTTTAGAGGAAAGATATACCAGCATTAGTAGAATTGTTATCTACCGTCTAGTCTTATCTATATCTAATAGTAGCAAAGATAATGTACTTCATTTTATGTATCAGTGACATATTGACAATGATATTGATCTATAAAACGATCAGTCAAACAGAGATGCGTCACAAACTTCTGGTGACATTTAACTATGATAATTTGAAAAAGATCTATGATAAATTTTACACAAATATTCTCTATCATTCAGACATCATCATTTCGCTTTTTAGTTTGCTTATATTGTATGGGTTAGGTCAACCGGCCCTGTACACCCTGGAGTCAGGCAGAGCTAGTTCTTCAAAACCGTCTCTTGACCTTTGACGTAGTTTATCGACTACAGACTATCAGGTGATGGCAGCATATTAGAATATCAGGTGATTCAATTATCAAACTGAGAACAACCTATAAAAGTGTGCTTTTCGTGTTAATAGAACCCACGACCTTCGGATCTTCATGCAAGCGCCTTAACCACTGAACTACGGAGGCAGTTTTTATTCGCCATTGAAACGCTGTCACTTCATACGAAAAATAATATTAATCTGTATCACTTTCTAGTGCGGATGAAAACTTCAAACCAATATATCAACATATTAGTTGCACAATCAATTAAGAGTTTAGTACATCCCGGCACACAAACATCCGACAAGGAAATTGATATAATACGAACAGTCTAACTCAGCAATATGGATTGTCATTCATCATCATCACTTGATGACGGCTTCCTAGATTCAATCCAGTAAGAAATTAAATTCTCTTAATTGTAGAATAAGTCGTTACATAATAATTTTCTTTGAAGTGTTCAAAACTTAGAACAAGGAAATCACGCATTTCTTTTTCTAACCTATGACAAACTACTTCAACTTGTTTTTTTTTAATTTATTTTGTTTAATGGCCAGCATTCACAAAAACTTTGAGTGCTGGCCAGAGTTGTCATGAATTAAAAATAAAAATATGTTCTTTAAATGCTTTGTATAATTGTGCTAAAATATATTTTATTTATCTGGCCAGATTCATCCGATGTTTTGATCCAATCACATCACTTAACTCTTTTCTTACTACGGCTAGAATAATGACACTAACCCTCCTCCTATCCCTGAGACCCAACCTGAAGCTACCATGTTAATGTCTGGCATATTTCATGTAAATAGATAATTGTTTCTTTTCCTAAATGCATACATACATTCAATTACGTCCATATATAATACAGGTAAACAGAGCCTAGATAGCCATAAGACCTTAGGCCACGTTTAACACGATCGTAGTTGAAACAAGAAATCATAAGTGATTTATATTATTATATTCTATGTTTTTCTTTTTCTCCCAGAACAGCTTGGAAGGATATTCTAAAATACGTAATCAATAAATCAATATTCATTATTATTTTTTATAAACATATCTGTTGCTTCCATGCTAGCTTTAAAGAGATTACAGAAAGCCCTACAGGTATAATACCGCCATCGTACATTTTGTTTTGTTTTGTGTTATTGTGACTTATTTTTTAATACATAAACATTGAAAGTCAAACATGTATGTACATAAATAACTTTATCCTAATAAGTTTTTGAAAATTTCTCTAAATTATAATTAACTGAACCTGCCCACAGAAGTGCCACGCCAAATTACATAGATTTACAACGTAACAACAATATTTCACTGACGACAGCACTTTATTGGTTTTGTTATATTATATTGCCTTGTCAATGTGCGACCAGCCCGCTATGCTAATTCGTGATTTATTTGACCACCGTCCGGTCTCTGAATAATTATGTTAGACAAGCAAACCCCCGCAGAATCATATGTACGCAAGATCACAGATAACTATCGATTCTATCATATAATTTTGACAGTTTGTCGGAATCATTTAGCCTTGTGGTTTTTGGTTTACAAATATATCTAGTGCAAATATTTTAAGGGCAAATTCAGATTATTATACTAAACAACGCCGGAGGATTAAAAAAAAATAATTTTAACTTAAAAACTAAATTGTATTTATTTGTTTCAGGTAAACTTCGAAGAATTTGGTTAGTCGGTAATGTTTTAATTTATCACTATCACAATCACTTCTCTACATAGTATAAAACAAAGTCGCTTTCTTTGTCCCTATATCCCTTCCCTTTGTATGCTTAAATCTTGAAAACTACGCAACGGATTTTGATGCTTTTTTTTAATAGATAGAGTGATTCAAGAGGAAGGTTTTTATGCACAAGCGAAGCCGGGGCGGGTCGCTAGTATTAAGTAATCTATAATTTTAGGACTTGTTCTTGAAAATGATTTGTGATAAACTATTTTTGTTTCGTCGACTTTTGTTCATGGCGTTTGTACCATTTCATTTTCACGGCCGTTCATATTTTAGGCAGTTATACTAAAGTGGACATACAAAACTCTATTCCGCTCCTAAATCCTATAAATAACCGTTTACATCATATCAGAGTATTACATAAACCGACACTATTCCCGTAAAATAACCATATCGTGCAAAAATTGCATCCATGCTAGGGTAACCATAAGATTTTTTTTCCAGATTTTTTATTTTATTTTGTACAATCTTTTAACTGATCTAAAAATAATAGTCAGAAATAAAATAAAGTTTAATATGATTTCAAATAATAATTTTGTATATAAAACCAAATTGATCTAGTTAACAGCACTTTTAAAAACATTTGTGATATGAATGAATTATGACAGACTAGATACAATATTTATTACGTTTTATACTTAAGTTTCTTTTTAGTAGTAGACTTCAATGTAGCGCGACAGATATCAAGCGATTAAAAAAAATATATTTTTAGTACGTCACCGCGAAAATATCCGAAGATTTTTCGAACTGGTAACCTCACTTCCATGCAAATGCTACACCCATAATGCACCGAAGACAGCTATGATAGAAAGCGCGCCAGTCACGACAAAGCGCGGGAAAACAACACAATAAATTGCACATTATAATTGCATACAAACGGGCAACTGTGACATCATTAGATGCTTTATTCTATAATTTCAGTGGATTAACTTCCTAACTTTGTTGCTTTAATTGTTACTTAGAAGATCACAGAGATAGTAAAGGGAAAGATACGGCGGTTGGTAGCAATGCAGCGTTAGCAAAACAGATTCTTGATACTGCACTATTATAATATATAATTGAGCATTTACTATTTTATTTACGTATATCTGATAAGAATATTATTAAATCGGTCCAAATTAAAAAAAAAAACTGCGCGAACCGAAGTGTGTGCTAAATTTTTTATAGAGATTAGAGGGGGAGAGTGGTGGATGATAGAATGGCAGGCTACAAGCATATAAAGAAGTTGGTAAACTCTTTAATCAAAATGACAAGAAATAAATATCCTTATTAAATATTCAAATTAAATAACAAGTTTCATTTTATCAAAAAGCAATGAAAATAAAACCCAAATTAGCTATACCTACTATACTAAATCAAGACTTTAAAAATTATAAATAAACTTTAAAATAAAATCCAAGTTTATAAAAAATATTTAACTGCGCGGCTCTACTTACAAACTTCGCGAAGTTTGTAGAGCCGCATCTAACATCTTATTTTAATCGTAGATTTCCTCAGAATTTGCGTTTTGTTGTTCCGCGGAATTGTTCCGGGGATTTTATTTTTGCTGTCACAGTATAGTATAATGTTAATTATCACTAAAATGTTCTACGTTTTATTACGACATTGCATCATATAACTTGCATATTTATTTAAACCATTGAAACCCAAATATAAACACGTAAATATTTTTGGGAGTATCTGGAAAATAGTAACCATTATTGCTTAGTATTTAGTAACATTTTCCATTATCCTTATATATATATAAAAATCACCGTATCTCCACCAAATCACCTTAAATGAGTCCAATAGGCTCAGGAGTGATACTTTTACCATCTTAATTATTTTATATGGTATTTTTGTACAGTTTTTGTTCCATCGAGTTTTCTCATAAAATTTTTACTAGCTTATCATGTTCTGAGAAAAGTGACTAAATGGTGACTATTATATCACTATAACTAAAATTTAACACAGTCAAGGGCGACTTATACAGTCATTCATTTCAATCATTCGGATTCACTCCCTGTCATAGAGTAACTATCCGAGAGTAAATTTAATCTGGTGTAAAGTGGTGGAACGTGGACGAAGTTATCCAAGAGATAAATGGAAGAATAAATATATTCCGCGGATAACTATTCTCAAGTTAAGTCATGTTTGGTGAAATCGACCCTCAAAGACAATTTGTTGTTTTTATCAGGATTTTCAAATCCCACACTCTTCAACTAACAGGCATAAAATAGTATTGATCATTACCATAGATTTAATACGTGGTTTACACCTTTTAGGAACAAATCAAAGATTCCGGATAAAATGACAAATTCTTCAGACGCGATTCGTTGTACGAATCGCGTCTGAAGAATTTGTCATTGGCTTAAACGGTTAAGAGTTAATGAATCAGTGATTTACGAAGATAATTTAAGAAACCGCTTAATTATCAATGAATTTCTGAATTTCGAATATACTTTTTAAGTCACTATCTTTATCAATATTTTAATAAAAAGCACTTAAACAGCACAGAAGCGTCATTATATGCTCACATCAACATTATTAATCTTAAATAACTATTATTATAACAACCTTGTACCTTTTATTAAGTGAATAAACCTGTCATTGCGATAAATGTATACCATTTTGAGTAAAATGCATTCGATATAAATCATCGATTCGGTTGATGTTATCGAGAATAAAAGTCGATTGGTCGCGTGGATTCGATTTAAAGATTGGCATTATAGAGGTTTAATTTTATTAATGGTAGTAATTTATAATTTTGTACACATTAATGAGACTGTAAAAAATGATAAATGAGTACTTTTATCTTTTCTGAGGAACTAATTGCCGGATGGATCATAACGTTACGCGGCCACCAGTGAGTCCAGTGTTGCTTGAGTGCTGAGCTTCGTACTGAGGCATTAATTAAACCTACGATTCAGCTTGCGAATAGACCACTCTCTTTTTAGCGTAGATATCATTCAACGCGAAATGTGGTTTCTTTAACAATCATCCGATGAATTTAATTTCTCTTTTGGTTTTAGTAAAATCAATCCTCACTTGTTTAGATTACTTGTGGGATGGTGATACTTGATTTCATAGGCGTAAGGGATTATCAGGGTCCGCTCTGAGCCGTGACCTTAGTTCCGTACCCACTGTTTCAGTGTACCCTGGGCTCCGAAATCTTCAACTAAGGGCACTTATCACTACATAGTATAAAACAAAGTCGCTTTCCCTGCCCTATGTCCCTTTGTATGCTTAAAACTTTAAAACTACGCAACGGATTTAAATGCGGTTTCTTTAAATATATATAGTGATTCAAGAGGAATGTTTTTATGCCCATGCGAAGCCGGGGTGGGTCGTTAGTTTGTTTATACATCGATCCGTCACTAGTCGTTAAGTTAGTCTTCTGTACCTTATGCTATTTAAGCATTTTATGCCTCAACTTTGTATGATATTACCTAACAATGCATAGCATAATGTTATCCGTGACGGAACTATACTTTCTTTAACCTTTGCCAACCCCCGAGGCGCAGAAGTAATGATACATCACGCAAACATGCGTTAACTTTATAACGGATAAGTGTTAGTTAACTATTATCACACTCTTTACCGGTTGGTCTCAACTAGTACCCCTACCAGGAGATTCCATAAAGGCAGACGCTAGCGACTGCGTTAACGATTTCGTGTGATAAATCTATACAACGCCTTTGGCGAATAGTAAAGTAAGTAAGAAATTCCATACAAAACCTAACGTCGTTGCTAGCGTCTGCGTTTATGAAATTTCATGGTAGACACATATATCTCCACACGAAGGCGGCTATGAGGCGTGGCGAGGCCTGCACTCTGCTGAAACTATACCATGTCAGAGAGAGGTCGAGAGGCGACTTTGAATAACTCTGATACCAAGTTGTGCATGGTAAATTGCTCCTGTTGTTTAGTTGTGTGATGCTTCTATTCTCTTGTGAATGCTACAAGATGCCATCTTGTCTTTCTTTTTCTCTCTCTTTCGCACTGTGTTGTTCAGTTGGTTATTACGCTTGCCACCTTGTGGTGGTAATTTTATCAACAATACCTGTAGGAGCGAGAGTAAATGTAGTCTCCTTTAGAGTACATGTAGAATCTTCTCTTGCAAATGAAGAATTTAATTATCTTTTAGTACTCCTTGGTTCTTAGTTTTGGCCTTTGTTGCATCCTTATTTAGTTTTTGTTTTTATGACCCAAATCATTAGATTGATTCTACTCATAATATCATATTATACCCTTATATTCATAATTTTTTTGAACGGCGTCTGGTGCCAAAATAATTCGAGCTCAGATTAAATTTAATGAGACTCATGACAACATGACATGATGATACAAGCGAAACACACTAGGATCCCACCAAGGAAACACCGTGATGAGAAAGAAACAAATGAATATCAGCAATGCTATCGCCCACACCTAGCTCGGTCGTGATAAACAAACTTACTTTCCTACATGATGTAATTACAGATAGGACAACGTTTCTACGTCCTCCTACGCGGAGGATGTGAGTGAGAGCGACGTTACTTTTATGGGAGAAGACGATGCTGATCTGACGCAAATAAGACAAGGAGATTTATGATGCAGTAAAAAGAACTGTAAAAATATTACGAATAGGTCCGATTTCTCTTTTGCTATTGATGCTACTTATAAAGAATTGTATATCGAACGCCTATTTAAATTAGACTGGCATTTTCTGATAATAACTCGACTTCTAGAACATAGACCTAAACGGGCACGATCAGGTGTGCTATTTATCAAATGTATGACATACGCAAAATCACGAGTCGGATGATTATCGTTCGTTTTCGAATGATTTTCATGCGACATGACCGGTTAGTCAAACAATAATCATTCGAAAAACTTGTTTAAAATAGTATTCTAATGCCCGAATACTCAAACGCTACGCTCAATTTTGAAAGCGTTCAAGTATCATGCTGTCAATGTCGTGCAACGAGACAGGATGATACTTGAACATCTCTCAAAATTGAGTAGCATTTGAGTATTCGGTCCTTAATTCCTCCTCGCGCGCGCTGACGGCCAGCGCGTGCGCGTCGCCGGCCGCGTGCTGCTCCGCGCCGTACAGCGACAGCTTCTTGGCTGACTCCAGGTAGTTCAGCTCCGCTTCTGCTGTGGTTTGACCTCTGAGGAGAGGATTGATATTAAGACGAACAGTAGGTTGTTTATGAAACTACGTCTGCCTTTGACCTAACAAAATCTATCTAAAGACGTTGATTATTGATTTCAACGAGTATAGAGGTATATTAAGTAGTTGCGTGGTAATTTTCCATTTTCTAATAAGTTCGTTTACCTCTTCGTTTAACCTATCAACTTGTTTTTATCACTAGGAGTCATGACATTCGAACAATGTATAATTTTCCAAATAAACCGTATTTAAAATTAAGTGTTTCGAGTATCTTTGAAGACATTTTTAGGGTTCCCTACCTAAAGGGTAAAAATAAGACCCTATTACTAAGGTTCTGTTCTTCTGTCTGTCACCGAGCTGTATCTAATGGATTGTAATAGCTAGATAGATATATTTAATAGATTACGGATTTCTGGTAAATAAAATTTTAAAATAATATTTAAGTGGGATTCCATACAATAAACTTGATTTTTTTGCCCTTTTTGTTTATCACTACATAGTATAAAACAAAGTCGCTTTCTCTGTCCCTATGTCTCTTTGTATGCTTAAATCTTTAAAACTACGCAACGGATTTTGATGCGGTTTATTTTAATAGATAAAGTGATTCAAGGGGAAGGTTTTTTTGCCCATGCGAAACCGGGACGGGTCGCGTACTTATATAAAATATGGTACGGAACGCTTAGTGCGCGAGTCCGACTCGCACTTGGCTGCTTTGACTAACGTCGCGTGCAGACTTCGTGTCTGTCAAAGTGCACCTTACGCTAATACTAAGTGCAAAATGCATTAGCATATGTTATATGTCTCGGGAATAAACTGTGTGCAATCAAAATTAGGCTATCAAAACGCGCAGACTGGGCGAAAAGTAATTTTATTTTAATGAAGAATTATAATATTATTTGAGCCTTTTGGAATCACGGGGTGAGATGTATAGATTCCAGATTTTTGAGAGATTTGCGAAAGGATATTGATTTAAATCATTTACGATGCTTTTGGACCCCCAAATACAATACAATACAAATACTCTTTATTGGACCACATAATAATAACATAAAACAGCTTAAAAGAATGAGGCACAAAGGTCTATCGCTAAAGCAATCTCTTCCAGTCAACCTTAGGGTGGATGAAAAATAAGTTGATATTATGTGTTGCTCGAAAACTAGCCTCTAATCAATCTCTAAACAATAAATTAAAGAAATAAAAATAAACAAATCGAACGATAAAAAAAACGCATCAAATCCTAAATAGCACCGTTCAAAGAACAAGTACATATAACATGATTAAGTTAACAATACAAAGTATCATCAAAGCATTGCCACATTTGCCACAACAGCGCTTCCGAACTTCGTAGCTAACCGCTATAATCAAACTTTTCAGACGAGGTAACGAAGTCACGTGCGGGGAAAGCCGGCTGATTTAGCATTCACACGAACAATGGCGAAGGAAATGGCCGACCCACGTGCTTTTTGTTGAAACTCGATGGGTTTATTGACTGACAAGTTGACATTGATTGTTAGCTCACGAGAGAGGGAAAAGAAAAAGAATAAAATTCCCGTGTCACAATGTTAGTTACCTCACTTCTCCGAAACGTCTTTACTGATTTTTACCAAATTTTATATGCACTTCAGTAGGTCTGAGAATCGGCTACTATTCGGTAATTTAAGGGCGAACAACCCTTATCACTTAGGGGTAAGAAAAATAGTCTTACCCCTAAGTGATAAGGGTTGTTCGCCCTTAAATTACCTAGAAATAATTTATATGGTAAAACAACGTTTGCGGGGTCAGCTAGTATTTATATATAAGTGGAACGTTGGTATAATTTTCTTCTTCTTCTACCAGCTTTTTTTCCATTTTAACTAGGATCGGCTCTTCTAACCATTTTTCTCCAGAACAGGCGATTCTAGGTCGTCTTTGGGTCATTTTGTTCTTTCTTAGGTCACTTTTTTCTCCTAATGTAACAGATTGTTTTCTCCTAATATAATATTGACGAATCGATTTTTCCAACCCCATTTGAACCCCAGTTTTAGAAAGTCTCAAGGGTCGTTCGGGGGCTGACATCAGCTTAATGTCCTGACCTGTCAAATTTCGTAAATTATCCCTTCCAGCAGTTTTAAGCTAAAGGCTTTTGTTGTCGACATCGACAGGGATTTGTGAAGTCAAAACGTGGATTTATTGAATTTCGTTCTTGTGGAAAACGTCTCGATCTTGAAATGATCAGTCAGAAGTTATTATAACTGCTTTTTAGCTGGCCATTTAACTAAAGTATGGGGTTAACGAGAACAACATTTAGTTTTCGTTATTATAGAATCGTAAAGATCACACATTTATTTATTTTTTGCAAATAGTGCTTGAAATTGGTGTATTTACCAAAGTATGTTGATATACTAATACGTTTTGATGTTTTTGTACTATGTTGATGCATAGTAGGTATAATAATAACAGTTTTATTTTTGTTTGTGAATTTATATATACTTATGTTAAATGTTTGATACAATACGTCTTGTATTAAGTAAGGCTTCAAATAAAACATTTTGTTACACAGTCTCAAATGTAAAGTTTAAAAAGTACATTGTAGACGAATCTCATATTCGCCAATAAACTAAAAATAAATCATATCCTTTATCATAGTTTGGGGACGATAAATTGCGTTATAAATAAGTTTTGAAGACATATCTCACGCAGAGCTTGCCAAGAAAAGCTCTTTAATTTGAGATCCTGCGGTCCTTACAATAGCCATAGCCACACAGTGGCTCAGTGTCTTTCTTTGTTTGAGGCAAGTACTGACTAGGAACATTCGGATAAGTTAGCTTGATCAGTAGTTTCTTTTTTTTAAATAATAACCACAAGTTCTTCGTATGTACTTTTCTGAAACTCAAACTGTCTAAATAAAAAAATCAACTAAATCAGCCGACAATTTTTATAGTTGTGGTTAACAAACTCATTTTCGCAGTTAGGTACCATGAGGAATTCAATTGATGGAACTGCGTCTCATGAACTGACATATCATTTATTTACTGCAAGACTTTGTTGAAAACCAATATCTGTTAAGATTATTTTATACTGGGTTAAGAAGTCAAAGACAAATTTAACAATAGCATTGATTTAATATTAAGCTCAAACTGCTGATAAACAACCTAAAATTAACTGTTATTTAAATAAATCTTATCCCAACGCTAAACAATAATTACAAGAACATAATTATGATGCTTGAAAACACAACAGAGTTCTCTCTGTCTGTTTGTCTAAAACATATTTAAGATGTAACAGGACTAAGCACTCAGTCAATACGCGGCTTTAGAGCGGAAAACCGCGTTCATTTTTCTTGTGTCCACAACTTTACTGGATTGTTTCCATTGTACTCACGCCAACTCATTTCTGCAAATAGTGTTATGTTAACTCATCCAACATATGAGCTAAGAGGCTATTAAAAAGTCTAGCTAATACTTATACTTAAAATAAATTCATATACAATCGAGTAAGGTTTGAAGTAAAAAATATTTCGTAACACAAAAGCAAATAAAAAATTCAAACGTAAAATGTAGTCTAGTATTATTTACAAAGAGATTGCATTAGCGATAATAAATAAAATAAACGAAAAAGTGAGTCTTCTGGGGATGTGAAGGGCGGAGAGACGATATAAAAGGACTGCGCCGAGCCAACCAAGCAGCTCATGAAATATAAAGCACTATAGTTGTTACCCTCGTGGTACTGGGTTATATTGCGCCATAACGTGGCCTATGTTTCACACCGGGTCTTTAACTATATACATACCAAATTTCATCAAAATCGGTCCAGCAGTAGCCGTGAAAGAGTAATTAACTGACAGACTTTCGCATTTATAATATAAGTTAAATATGGACTATCAAAATGCTGCTACCATCAAATACGACCGCATAAAGTTAAACCCAGCTTAACGTCTATTATAAGAGATAAGCTAACACCGACAGCTTAATGTGATGGTAAAGTAACTGAATAAACTACTGTATAAAGTCCTAAACGCTGTAGGAATACATTAATCTCCAAACAAAACGTCTATAATAAAATGGCGAATGTATATATTGTCAACACTTGGAAAGTAATGCTTGCACCGTTATTTATAGATGCATAAGTTTAACGGGGTATAGTGCAACAAAGCAAGCCCTGGGATCTTAGAGCATTCAACTAACCGGAGTGGCAACCCCCCTCTGTCAAAAGTTTATGACCGCCGACATTGTGCTCTTGCGCATTTATTTATTTGCTCGTGTTGAATTTTTTGTCAAGTGTGTACGACGTACGTAGCATTCTCGTAGTGTTAATACTCATTGTGTGTGCTACATTACCCCACGCGTAGAACGCCCCGCGTAGAATGTGGCAGACTTTTTTACGAAGAAGTAGCGCTTGGCCTCTCCGGTCGGTTTTATGCTCTAAGCCTGGGATGCTCAGAAATATTTACTACGCAATAAAACCATTTTCCAGCTACCACTTTGGTGTCCTGGAGTATGAATTCCATAGAATTTGTGTTTCAATGGTGTGCGAAGACGGCATTAGTACATAACGGGATTTTACATGGTTAGAATACGATGAATACCTATGCACTACTGAATATGCATATATAAGGGCTTACATGGGAATTTCAGTATAATATTTTGTATTTATTATATTAGCTAACCTATACATTCATGTGCTAGAGTCCAAATTCATTTAGCAGTGGAAAATGTTAAGTTATTTCTTGATTATTTATGGTAAAATAAACTGCAACAAAATTAAATATCCTCGTGTTACGAGCTTTGGCACATGCCACGGTAACTGCGTATCCTCAGATGTTTGCTTAATCCCAAGCTTGTTAATATAATAATAAAATAACAACAATAAAATTGTTGTGTCAATTTTTTTTTTCTAAAATTCCATTTTGTTGTACCGCTCTTTTAACGCAAAGTCGAACGATTTGTAACAAGCAGGTAGTCAAGATCATTCCTTTTTCCGTGAACAAAAATATCAATTTAAAAATATATCAAACTTCACAAATAGTACTATAAAAGTGCTATATTTGAAATGAATAATTATTAATTAGAGAAATATATACTCATTAATTGTTAGTATAACCTTTATGCTAGCAGTTTAAAGCAATCTTAAATTAAATTCTTACCCTAAAACGGACACAGACAACAAAAATAGAATCCCATGACCAGAATGAGAGAATTATACATTCTTTGTCTTAACATCGACTGCAGCAAAAGGGTTAAGTAGACTTTATGTTACTAGGTACACAATGATACGTCTAGATTCAACAACAGTAATAAGGGCCGTGCCAGTTGCGGTCAGCCGCATATTGTCCTGTTTCTCATTGCTTTCTACAAGGAAAGCTTTCGACGCAAATGTCACGTACGCAGGAAGATGTAGGTAACTATCTAGGTAAATCTCTATGAGAATAAAACGACGGAATACTAACCGTCGTGAGTGTAGATCGTGAATAAAAATTATTTACTTTCAAATCAGGTATTTTTTCATTTATTTATTTCATGTACACTCAAATACACACATAGGAAACTTAAAATCGCAGCTATTGTATTGGGATCTTCCTGTGATGATAGTTGTAAGGTGAATAAATAAATAAATAAGTAAATAAATAAAAATTTGTAAATCTAGTAGAAGGGAGCTACTTCTTTCTATAGAAATTTCTTACAGCAGCGATAGGATTTTAAAAACAAATAGGTATTATTTTTTTCTTGTAGAAGATATTCTACACTACTTATACACAAACACATTACGCTCAGTTTCGCATTTCTTATTATTGGCATAGAATCGAGCGAGTAGGAAAACTTTTCTCACTGGTTTTCGACTGATGGAAGAGCGACCCATTAGTATCTTGGCCACAAGATTTGGAATTCTGTGATCTTAGCCTCTGTCACCAGAGCTCCCCACCATTCCTTGCTCAACGCCGCCTCCTGACAGTTATTTAAAGGTCTTCCATGTCTCACTACTTTAAGTCTATCTAAAGAAAATTAATTTCGTATCATATGAGTAATTATTACTTAAATAAATAAATCCATTCATTCATTACTCGTGGTGAAAATTACAAATCTGCAAACAAAACCAATATTAAAACTTTAATTCCTTCCCTTATTTTGTTCTCTAATATATATTGACAGATGCACACCATAAAGTTGTGGATACATAATAAAAGCAAATAATTTTCAAAATAATTTGAGCCCTATGAGCCAACATATTGCAAACTGCCAAAGCGTCTATGACACAATGCGAACTTTCAGAAACGAGTATTTAGAAAATCCCCACACTTCATTTGAGTCAATAGTAAAAAGAAAATGTTATTGAATATTCATTATTATATGAGAGCCCTTAGTTCACGTGGCCTGCAATGTCGCAAGAAAGTAACCAATATTTGCATATTTCCATTCAGTCAATGAGCAGCTGACATTGTACTTAATCCACTACACTTCGGGTCAAAAAAGTGGCAACAATTTAATTTATGCAAATGAGAATTAGTAGCACCATTTAGCTATGTCAATCATACATTAGGAGTTCTGTCACCTTCTGTCAAGGCGGATTATTTATTAGTTAATAGAAGACTTGCAATTTTGTTATCGATTTGTTTTATTTGCTAGCTATGGTTTTTCAACTTCTTGACTAGTGATGTAGAGACATACCATAAAGAATATAGTTACATCTGTAGTTATAGACTAAGAGTGTTTGCAATCGTATTTTTATAACTAATTGTAAATAAGGAGGGTTAGGACTAAAAATATCTAGTTGATACGATATTAAACATTTCTGTGCCAGTAAGCGAAATCAAAAATACCCAAAATGCTCACACCCATTTGTATGGTGACTTCATTTTAATTTCAAACTTTATCATGTAGACAAACAGACAACCAAATCAGAATCTCGTTTAAAAAATCAAACCGTCATTCATAAAAATTTATGAATGAGCTGACAGTCTCTATTGTACTAATGTCTAATGATAGTAAAACAAAGTTAACATCAATAATAGGAGTAAACTATACACAGCTTCGGGCTTCGGTAGCCATCACAGTCAGACATCTTTTGACTAGAACTGACAAGCACTCGACTCCTGACTGACGTGAATGGCCGTCAACAAGTTTCACTCACACCGACCTCACAAACTTATTTTTACCGTTACCCATTTATTTTGCTCTACACTGTACATCTTATGCCTTTGTGATAAGGATCAACGGGTTGAAAAACTTTTTAGTGTAAAATTGTTGTAATGACGTTTAATTTTCGTGGCGTTTAATGAAATTCCTCGGGCAGGGCGTAAAATTAATTTACGTACTTACCTGTATATTTCTTAACACGAAGGGCATATTTTGACAAATATGGAATTAAGTACTTTCGATTTTATACCGCCTTTGAACGAGTGGAATTCTCCATCCGTCATAAATAGGATAGGAAAATAAATAAATGTAGACCTCTGTTGATGGATTAACTCGTCAATTTTAGAGACTTCCACAGAGAAAAAAAGTCGACGCGGGTGAGTTAATGAAATTTTAAATAAAGTCACAATGGTAGAACTGAGGTTGTTAAGAAATTATTGATCTCTTTAAGTCCCTTTAATTTACGAGTATATCTACGAGGAAAGAGGGAATGGTCTGGTACCATATACCAAGTCCATGTATGTATATTTGTTTGTTTGTTACCTCTTCAGGTGATACCTCTGTGCCACCGTCATTTAAAAAACATTACTCACTGAAAACACAAGTTATCAAAAATCTCTTTGCTGTAATTAAGGTTCTGGATCTGAAGTTAGTTTTAAACATATTAAATTATTAAATTATAATTCCCTATAGTTACAAATTGCATTATTGCTTAAAACGGCCACTTTTAGCAGTTTTGCAATTTGTAACTTTATGGAACTATAATTTAATATGTTTAAAATTAACTTCAGATTCAGAACCATAATTGCAGCAGAGGGATTTTTGATAACTTGTGTTTTCAGTGAGTAATGATTTTTAAATGACGGTGGCGCTAGCGTTCACAGAGGTATCACCATCACGTCCTATCTACTAATTCGATCTTCCTGAAATTTCTTATACACATAGCTAAAAACCTTGAAAAGGACATAGTATATCTTTCATCCCGGGAAAAAGCACTGTTTCCGAAGGAAATTCATGCGGGCGAAGCAGCGGGCGAAAGCTAGTAGATTATAAACAGTCATATTAAAAGTGCACAATTCGTGAATACTTTACATATTATAAATATCTTTTTTTATTTGTTATAGGTACTGTAATGTAGAGCTGTTATGAGGACAGATCCAAATGTTAAGAAAAGAAACTTCAAAAATGTTTGCACAATATAATCAAAACTCCAGGTGACTCTCTACGAGCCAAACTTCTTAAGATTTATCCCTAAATTACAATATACGACTGCTGAGACCCAAATCAATCACTAAAAACTCCAAATACTTTCGGAGACAAAAACCGTATGAAGAGAAGGGTGGCGTGCATCACTCACTTAGAGTAGTGCGGTTGACAGATAGGTCCCCTAGAAAATACGACCAGATTCACATGGACCTTCCATTATTTCTTCTTGTGACCAGCTCAAGGTATACACAAATTTTATGATGAGTTTTAATCATCACAGCTTTCGCTTCAAAGCCCAGGGTATGCTTTAATCATGGTTTTTGCTAAGGCGGCAATAAAACGGCCTCTATTTTATAAGGAAATCAGACAAATAGTTAACCAGATAGTTAGTACTATATTTGCAGACATATAAATTATATGTGGTACAAATACACTCCTGTCTATGTATGTACTCGTAAATTGGGTTAAATGTCGTTAGGGGTTGTTTTATAAGTACACCCTTGACACTCGAGTGAAGCCGGCAAATGAGGTATTTTTGCGACGGTAATTAAATCGGTATTAGGTCAAAAGCTTTTTGCTTCTAAACGAGAAATGAATTCGAATTGTGGAAATGCGATTAAATGTTATGACTTTTTTTCAATCCTGTATAAAACTCTCTGGTACGTAGTAGTATTGATTGCATTATCGATAAGGCCACCTATTTTATTATCTATTTTTGTATTTTTATATTTAATAACAATCAAGAATTTTAGTCTTGTATTGTCTAGTGGTTTTCGAGATTTAGACCAAATACCTAAATGCTGAAGATTATTTTTAACCAAATCGTACGTAAATGTAGACTTAGTTTAATAATTACATTTCTTGACATGTAGACTGTTAAAATAAATGCTCTAGCTTTAAAAATAATTATCGCCAGAAACATATCCATACAACTTTTTCCCCATCTTGAGAGACGTATGGGGTGTCGTAATAAGATTTGGCGCGACGTGGACAGCCCTGACTTATGTTATTAGCTGCCGTTTGCAATCAATACGAGACAGCCCTGCAGACGTCGCTCGATAGATTTATTTCTACGTATTTATGGAAAGATTAGTTGAATATTTTTGTAAAAGAAATAAAAAAATTCTAAAGTTTTAGTTACACGAAGTACACTCATCTTCGTCTCTTCTCAAAGATCTTGAAAATAAGGATTCTCTTCGTTAGATTTAACTCAGCGTGGACAACCCTGGCTTATGTTATTAGCTGCCTTTTGCAATCAATACGAGACAGCCTTGCAGACTTTGCTTGATAGATTTATCTGTTCGTATTTATAGAAAGATTAGTCCAAAATATTTGAAACAGTAATAAAAAATGCCTCAAGTTTCAATTAGACAAAGTACACTCATCCTCGTCTCTCATCATACATCTTCAAAAACAAATGAGTCTCAATTAGATTTAACTCAGTGTGGACAACCCTGACTTATTTTATTAGCTGCCGTTTGCAATCAATACGAGACAGCCCTGCAGACGTCGCTTGATAGATTTATCTGTACGTATTTCTGGAAAGATCAGACCAATATTGTTGAATTTAAAAAAAAGAAAAATTCTCAAGTTTTAATTACCCACGAAGCAGTACATATACTTGTACATATATTTCTCATTCACTCTTGAGAGACGAATGGGGTCCCTTAATAAGGTTTAGCACGGTGGAGACAGTGATGGAGCTTTATTTTTCTACAGGCACAGAATATAATAGTACCTACTGGTATGATTATTTTAGAAAAAAAAATGGATTTTGTTTTGTAGAAATTTTTTTACACTCATTTTTTTTTTTTTTAAGAGAATTTATTTTACTAATAGAAAATTATTATTTTTTTACATAGATATATAATAAATTGTGGGCAATAAAAATACATACAGAATAAATATGACAACAATAAAAAAAAAAACAAAAAAAAATGGTACTAAGTCGATTTTCTTTTGCTTAAGTTACATCTTATTTTATACACTTATATCTAACCTTACATTTCCACACTACAGTATAATTCTTGTAATTATCTTCAAAATTACACTAAATGCTATATATATTCAGTTTATTTTCCATATTAGTGTTCGAATTAGATTCTATATTACGCGTTATATAATGCAATTGCTTGTAAAGTACTAGATTAACTTCGGCCTTTATTGGCTTGTTTCATTACCCTATAGTTCATTAATTAAATAGGGAACAGGTTTTATTCAGGCACAGATTACAGAATACTATGCTAGTACTGGGGGTCTAAAACGCCACTTTGAGCAATTCATCGAATCGATTCATATTACGAATTCCTTAGCAGTTCTGTAGCAATTACTCTATTTTTTGTAAAATGGCCAACTAACGAATTAAGGCCAAATAAAGAGGAATTCCTCTTCAAAAAAATTGAAAGAAATAGGAATTGCTCAAGAGTTGCTAAGGAATTCGTAATATGAATTCGATTCGATGAATTGCTCAAAGTGACCCACAGGATATTCAACCACCATACAAAGAAACGAGCCGATTTTAGTGTACTATATATAGATTCCTCTCCGTACTGAGACATACGAGTATTAACTCCACTTATCGATCAATTGAAACACTGTGATTGTAAATCCGAAAACTTTTTAAATAAAGAGCACTAAATGACGATAGTGTAATAAATCGTGTTTTAATAATGTACACATTTTTTCACCAAAAATTGGCGGGATCTTAAATAAATACTTATAGATATTTTTTTTCCTTGTAGCGCCACCTATTAGCAAGAAAAAGAACTAAATCTTTTATAAGACCATAGGACCACATGATATAGGTATGTACCTATATTATGTTTTATACCTATATCTCAGCTGTGCCGTCTTATACTATATTTTTTAACAAAGCGATCATCTTAAAAAGTTTTCTAATCACTCTACCATGATTTTGTTTCAAGATTATATGAAGTACATTCAAATTCAAATTGTTTATTTTCAATATAGGATATTCTTATCACTTATTGACGTCGTTACTTATTTTAAGTTTACCACCACTTCTAAAGCGCAAGTGGAGAAGAAGTGGCGCCACAGCAGCATTTTCTTCAAAAACGTCAATTCACAAAATTTTAGTCAAATCAGACGAGTTTACATTTGAATATTTTTATAATTACAATAAGTTTATTATTAAATTATGACATATTGAGGATTATTGAAATAGTTTAATAAAAATGTCAAGTAATAAAAGAAGCATGATATAATAAAAAAAAATAATGTACTGAATGTACATATGATCAATTTTTAGCTATAGTTTGGAGGACTCCGCACCAAGCTTAAGTTCACATCCTTGTCATTGAGAAAATCATGAGCGCTATAATAGTATACACAGTGACACAGATTATGTGATGCATCTTAAATTGCCGAAAATTTAAAAAAAAATCCAAGCCTGGATGCCAAGTTAGCTATTTTGCAGAGTATTTCACGAAAACATCTCTAAATTCTGGTGATAGTGATTGTGGAAGGCAATAACGTATCGGAAGAGCAATTCCGAGCGATTGCTCCCATTGTAGTAGGAAATAAGCGGATGATATAACTTGTTCGGGATACGGGTAGCGTGATTCTATTGGATTGCTGAAACCTCGTAAATATATCGTTTAACTGCTGAAGTATGTTCAAATTTGTAATACGAGGTACCAATAGAGGCCTTCCTAGTACATATCTGTTGTATTATTTGATGAATGACCATATTGCACCATTTACTACTGACATAGATAAAATTTACTGAATAACTTAGTAGAGTCACTAAATGGTGTCGGATTTAATGTTTGATTTAGTATAGGGGCATATATCTACCTATAATTTATGATCAAAGGTTTTGATATATAACGAGTCTATACGTCGACGACCTCCGTGGCAATGGGTAACATGCCTGCCTGCTACTTAGGAGTTCCCGGGTTCTTTCCCCGGTCAGGTCAAGAAAATGATATTTTTCTGATTGATTTGGGTCTTGGATAAAGGTATTGAGTTAGTATCCCATAACACAAGTCTTGAACTTACTTTGGGGCAGCTAACTATTATTAGTTAGAATATAAATAAAGATAATTAAAAAGAAGATAGATTGAATAACATATGATAACATATGTCTAGTGTTGGTAGGAATTTTCTGGAATGACTACCTCGCAAGTATAGCTTGGTTCACCTGCCTATCAGAAGGATCGATAGTCTGACTGAAAAATATACCACTAAATTTAAGTTTCTATCCATATATCCATAGCAGCCCCATATGATATCCCTTTTAGGACGTAGGCCTCCGCCATAATTCTCCATTTCTGTTTCTCCCGAACCATATATTCTTTAATAGAATCCTGAACGGAGAGAGGGATTCAAAGTACATCGCCCGAGCCAAAAATATGTTTGCGCCCGAATGATACACTCTACTTTTCATCTCGCTCTATGAGAAAAAACAAAACACGTACAGAACTAAATTTAAATGAAATACATAACTGAAAATTAGAAATATTTATTTGAAATAACTAAAAAATAATGTTTATATTTGACACATTGTCAACATTTTGAAAATGTAGTGTTTTATTTTTCATAATATGTGCACTCGGCATGACCGTATTGTTTTGTTCCAAATTTGAAACTCATTATTGCCCGCTAAAAAACCCTATCGGAAAAGACTTACTTTGGTCGCACTTTTGGGGCAGCAAAGTTGAACATTTCGAATAGAAGGGATGAAAAGTTTATTTTATTTTTATTTCACAACTACTCACTGTTCATAAGCTCTACGTTTAGGCTATATTCATAACTCACTAGACAACTACTTATACCGTCTTAATTATACATTATTGTTCGACTGTCTGGTTGTCTACACGCGATCACGAAAGCTAAATGTTTGTTAGTTTTGTTACTTACCACATTTTGTTCCGAAACTTGGATTAATGTAGAAATTACATGCCAAATAGGTATTTCTCACGGAGCATAATTAAACAATTCGTTTTTTTTTTCTTTTCCATCTTTAGCTCGTGAAGAAGCGTGAGTGTTGGGAAGTGGTACAATGTCATGTAAGTGACTTTAATCCTTGCCACCAGAATCTTCCAAGAAAATGCTATGTGAATTTTATCCACTGCTACATTAAGATTCAAACTAACTTGCCTAGACATGACTACTGACTTGACTTGGCTCTGTGACTCGACTACATGAAGAACATTCAAATAAAACTTGACACCGCCAAAAATAATCTAAGTATAAGTTTGATTGCCATATTGTGGATTAAAGCCCCAAAAAATAGCCGTTATTGTCTCATTAATGTTCAACTAATCACTATCACTATCACTACATAGTATAAAACAAAGTCGCTTTTTCTGTCCCGTTATCCCTATGTATGCTTAAATCTTAAAAACTACGTAACGGATTTTGATGCGGTTTTTACAAATAGATAGTAATTATTACAAGGTTTTTAAGCTCATGCGAAGCCGGGGCGGGTCACTAGTTAAAATATAAAATAAAGAACTTTAGACAGATACAAATCTAGGTCCATTGACATGGCTAAGAGACTAGGTATCCTAAGTCAATTATCGCATTGAGCGTGGGTGTCGACAAATCACCTGCCTTCGACCATCTGAAGGCTGATTAAACAGGTTTTTAGAATCTAAGTCTGGTCTGCTTGCTAAATACTAAGGTGTAAATTGCAAAATAGTGAAGGTTTTTAAGGATATACTAGCTGTTGACTGCGGTTACGTCCAAGTGACTCTTTAATACTATTGCGAAATAACAATGTAATAATTATAGCTCTAAAGCATTTATTAATTGAATATTATACGTAGTTATTACGTACCTACGTCATGTCATCAGATCACCATAAATGGCAATTATCAAATTACTTTAAGTATGAAAAATCTTAGTGTTACCACTATAACGCTACCTGATCTACCTTCGTTCAGGTAAGTTAAAAAGAACGTCTCTCATTTTTTTTAAATAATAAAAAAGAAACAAGAAACGAACTTTATTTTGTAGGTAAGCAAGTAACATAAAGATATAATGAGAAACTAACAAACAAAAATAACACGCTTCTGTTTGTCTAACCATTCATTCCGATTGAAAATCGATAATGTAATATTGATGCGAAGAAATTATTCAAATCAACCATAGCGGTTATCGAAATTACGAAACCATAGCACGTAATACATACCATTATTTAACATGACAACGCGAATTTGTTTTGCGAATCTGCACCTCTCCATCGAGATAAACTTGGAACCTATATATCACTCGTAAATATTTGAATAATAAATATGTACATCAATCATTTATTTCAATGATCTGCTATAGGATTGCGTATATATTTTAATCTATCAAAATTGCAGATAACCCCCATTAATTAAATCTTTAAATTTTGATGCATTTATACGCGTAACTGGGTAAAAGGTGTTGATGTTTCAATTATCACTATCACTACATAGTATAAAAAAAATGGTTGCCTGTAAAGTCGGTTTTACGGGCGAAGATTTTACGTGACAACGTCTTTTTCTCGGTAGAATATTTATTGATATGAATATAATCTGCCGATCATAGTTGAGTGGGAGAGAGACGCAAGGCATTCGGCGGGCCTCTCTCTCGTTCGGTGACTCATCGTAACGTTACCGAGCGTTACACTTTTTCATAAGTGACTCCCAGCCGCAACCTAATTTAAGACGTTGTCACGTCAAAACAGTCGCTTTCTCTGTCCCTATGTCCCTTTGTATGCTTAAATCTTTAAAACTACGCAACGGATTTTGATGCGGTTTTTTAACAGATAGAGTGATTAAAGAGGAAGGTTTTTATGCCCATGCGAAGCTGGGGCAGGTCGCTAGTAATTTTGTAAATTGGTTTATAAGGGCAGTCGCTCGATTGTAAAAACCAGTGTCATATCAAAGACCAAGATTCCGAGAGACGTGTCAATATAATTTACGGCTCGAAAAAAATAATAAAAAACTAATTAGTTACGTTCCGAAAAGTTTTGGATGAGGCAAAAACTTCATAGAAAAACGTTCGAATAAATCTCAGATCCGGGGCACAGACGAACAAAAGTCGGTGGTTACAGAAGTTTGCTCTGTATTAAAATTTTCTTCCAGTTTTCCTGTCGTCATGTGTCATAATATTCATGGAAGGTAGTCGCCTAGTATTTGATATCAATTATTATTGAACGCTACCACATCTTTCTGATCTTCCCTGCCTCTTTATCTTGTCATCCTTCATGTGGAACAAATTAAAGTAATTGGTATATTTTTAGAGAAAAATTGACTAAGTAGAGGCTTAACCATACTAAATATATGTGTGTTGTACATAACAAAATGTTAATAGAAAGTAGGTATAAACTATTAGTTTTATATCGACTTCATATCGTACAATTGAATTACGACACCCATGTAAACAGATCCGATCAGTATGCCGATCTGTCGGTCTGTATATCACGATAGTTACATCAAAATTGCGCAACCTATGGCCTACGACCCAGTAGAGAATAGTATCAATTATATCTGAAAACATCGATATCATTATGTCGATATCTTTACAAGCACTAGTGGCCTGACCTAGCCGACCCTTTCAAGAGATTTGAGGCGCTAATCCACTGATTGCTACGATCATACGAAGCGTATGTTAGCGCCCGGTAACATCACGTGACAGGTATCGCCCCACTACAGGTAAACCCCTCTTGGCAGTAGTAGTGTCGGGGTGAGTATGAGTGTAACGCTCTCTTCTCCTTGGGTTCGCCGAGCGGTGCAGACGTGTATTGTGCTCTAGTGATTTAACATGGCCTTTATTAGTATTTGATATTGATATGATATTGCTGTTGATAATTTTAATGTGTTCAAATGTAACTGTAGATTAACATAGGTAGGCACGGACGAGGGATTGGTACGCTTCAGGCTGGATCCCAGTGATAGGAGCGGGGTTGGTGCTCCTATCTTTACCGTGATTAGTGCCAAAGCTTAGACACGAATGGGTAATTCGGTCGGATAGCTAATACGTAGCACAAAAGTAAGTTCTTAGTCTCAATATTAATTTAAGGCTGCCCTCAGAATCATCCACTCAGTTTAATTAGAGACAACTGTACGTAATTAAACATTAAACGTCAAATTATAAAAAATAAACATGCTATGATATATCATCCTATTTTCGAAACTGCCACCGTTCACAACGCAGCTATCATATTCGACGCAGCTGTGGAATTACGGCCTTAGAAATGGAGTATATCACATTGACGTCTATATCGTGTGATATTTTATCAGTACCTATTATAGAAAGTTATTTGTTAGGCCGTAATAGGTGACTGTAATACTATAGGTCAATAAAATATATATTTATGCACCTGTCAAAATAAATAAATAAAATAAAAAAATTAAATAAAATCTGTGTAAATAATAGGTAACTCTTTAAAATCAAAGTTCAAATAAGTCTTAATACACTAACTCAATAATATAGAAGAAAATCTTTTCTTTAGTTTTTCATTCTTCTCTTAATGCGGCGGGTTTGGTCCAGCCCTACCCTCTTTTTAATATAATCCCACCATCTGGCTGCTGGTTTGCCCATTCTTCGTCTTCCTATCCAGGGTTGCCAAAAAAGAACTTCCTCGCTCCTCATTTGTGTCAGATTATCCAGCTGTTGCCATATATTTTTCTAAGCCCTTCATAGAATTTTGCAATACCAAACTTACTTCATCACTAACTAGTCTGATTCAACGGCAAAAGTCGATAACATAACTTATAACCCGTCTGTCCATATAAGCGGCGAAAATTTAATTTCCGCCGTATCATAAGTGTTCATTCTTATAATTACACACAAGAATGTTGAAAAAGAAATAGACAAGATTGTTTCATTAAATTCTTTAATTTTTATGGTGAAGCTGTTTGGAGCATTCACACCCATTGATAAAGTTTCATTCAAGTCTACTTTCACTGCGCGACGTAGATTGCAGACCTTATTTTCTGATAACATTGAAATACTTAAACGGTTGTAGATATCTATTTACAACATTGATTGAAGTGTCACTTTTATTCTCTTTAATATGTGGCATCACATTAGCTTCAATACATAGTATACATTGAAGCGAAATAATTGCTAAAATATTAGAAATAGTACAGCAAAAATATTTAAAAAAGATATGTAGAGTATTTTTAATCATTAAGCACACTTCTTTATTTATTTATTTTATTTAAAGAAAGATATCGCGTTTATATTCCGACATTCAGACATTTTATAAACAATACAAAACTCACTAGTCGGCTACCCAAAGTACTATTATTATTTGAGTCAAGTAGTTTTTCGTATATTAAGCGTCTAGACTTAGTAAAAGTTATAATTTAATAACTGAAGCTAGTCGTGACAATAGAATGTCAAGGGGAGGCGAATAGGCTGTATATAGAAACTGTTATTATGAATGTATGAACTAGTTAAGTAAAGTTAAGTACGTACAATATTTCTATTTTCCTGCTAAATATGTATAATAATATATCGAATGACGGATTACTCATCATTCCTTATCTGAAAACAAAAAAAAAATCGCATAATAAATTTTAGTAAGAAAACAAACTATTTAAATATACGAGAAGTGTGTAATAAGAACATAAAAATAAACTGTGCCTACATGCTGATAATAGAAAATGAGCGGAAATCCTCAACATCTAGCATCTGATTTCAGTTTAATAATCGAATCAAATAAGGCTTAAAAAGTACCAATTCACACATACGATTAGTTACCTCTACGGACGTTCGAATTATTTTTAGGTTACATTTAAAATGCATGTAATGCTTGCGTAATAAAGCTTAATAACAAACGAAATGTTTGTATGTAAGATACACAGAACACGGAAAAACTTTGCTGGCGCCCTACGATATAAAAAATCCTTGATATACTCTTTTTAATACCATTAACATTAAAATTGTACCCACGGGAGCGGAGTTCGGGGCGGTTACTAGTTCAGTTTACAAATCTATTAGTGAAAATTAAATCAGCTAAAAATAATCAGGGAAAATTTGCTATAACAAAACCTTACTAAGGCTATGAAATAAACCAGTAGATCGAAGCAACTAGCGGATGATGCGACGGGGAAAACGCTGATAGATGACGGGCAGACAGTCACAATAGGTAACAGAATATGAAATAAATGAAAAACTAATGAAATAAATATATATCTTTATTAAAACGACATCTTTCACTTAACAGAATATACAGACTATTGCCACAGAATATATAATAGTACTAACTATTGATTAAAATAACATGCAAGTACAAAATTTAACCACAAACAACTTACCATTTAAACAATAAACCTTAATTTGTTTAACGAAGTTTGACAACTATAACATCAGGCGCCAACCACAAATGAATCTGACCCGTCTTGTGTAAGGCATTCATTGATGGGACATTAAATAGTTTCGAAATTTTAATACCACGTAAGTACTAATTTGTTTAGTGAAGTGACCATTCAGTTGCATTGTAAAACCAGGTTATTGTCAGTAACTTAGCTTGTCAGGAACGCAAAATGATAATTTCAGCATTGCGCATTTAAAGATTGCGCTTTTCTTGCAAAACTCTAACTAAAACTTATGAATTATTTAATTTATTTATTAATCAAATTCGTGTTCCTAGCATGTATATTTTACAAGGGTGCTGTCATTATGTAATATAATTATGCAAGAAAATGAAAATCTATTTTTTCTAGGAAGTTTCTAAAGTTCTCACATAGGCTCTATAATAATGACAGTTCTTAATTTTGCAAAATATAGGTACAATCGTTACCTAACTCTCCCTACAATGCGATTTAATGTAAAGTTATGATTTAAAACATACCTAATAATAATTATAAAATTTTGACTTGAAAATACCTGAAAATTTATATACTGCGGGGTCACTTGTCTTTTTCAGAAGATGAGCTAATACAAAAACAGAATAGAACACTGCCGCTTTCCCGTTTCGGAAGTCAAGATCCACTTCTAGTTAAAGATAATCCAAAGACTATGTAATAAAGTACCAGAAAAGAGCATAAACAGAGCTCTATTCATCAAGAGAAAAGTATTACTTAAAAGCAATTAAAAATATTTTGACCTAATTTTTAACCGTACCACCGGTCAGTTTCCTTACTCGTAATTTTCACTAATTCACCAGTTTACTCATTAGACAGTCCAGTTTCCTTATTTGCCAGTTTTACTAATTTATCAATATCTCCATTTTATTTGCGCAAGCTATTTAACCGAATGACGGTATGTATATCGTCATCATCACTTTTTATACTATCGTTTTTACTAACTATAGACATACTTCCACAAACCGCAGTACACACACATAAATATCAATCAAACCAATAACAAAATAATTTTATTAGGCGTCCCTATTATGCCGGCATTATACTCCCAACATGTGTTGCATCATACTGTCTTTCAGTTTGAATGACATAGAGAGTAATAGAGACAGCACTGAGAACTTCTCAGTCTAAGAACGAGATTTTTTATAGGTGTATGTACTTGTATAAAAACAAATTAATAGATTTCATATAACATAGTAAACCTTTTATGGTTTCCCCATTTCTTTTTGTTTTCAGATATTGTAATGTAATTCGGAAAAATTTAACGATTAGTGATACTCTATTGGATAGTCGTAATCGTTTTCGCATTTTTATTGTGCTAACTCGTTCCTCCGTGTCTCTACCATAAGTTTTGAAAACTAAAAATCAAACGTATGTACTTTTTACTAGTACTTTCATAGTAATTTTTAACTTAGATTTTCCATACTTAATACTTAAGGATGTTAATAAAAAAAAATTGTATCAATTTTGGGCACACACAGCTTTCGTAGTCTATTAGATAGTTGGTCCATGTGATGCAACATCGGATGTCATTCAGTTCATTGGATAGGTCGAACATGTAGCAACTACTTACGCTTTCTGTCATAAATATATTAAGATTGTTGTCTATTTGTATGGTTCAATGGAAATGAATGGACGGTGGTAGAGATGAATTCCTTTTAGCATTGTTTAGCTTGTAAGTGGCTTTTAAAGATAGGTGTCTTGATTTTATCTTGAGTTTTGACGGATATTTATATATTATTACACAATTGTAAACAGTGGATTTAGAGCTTGAGGTTTTTCTACCAATCAACATCACTACATAGTATAAAACAAAGTCGCTTTCTCTGTCCCTATGACCCTTTGTATGCTTAAATCTTTAAACACACAAAGGATTTTGATGCAGTTTTTTTTAATAGATAGTGATTTAAGAGTTAGGTTGCCCTTGCGAAGCCAGGGCGGGCCGCTAGTACATGATATAATAACTAATATACATATAAATATTTGTGTTTTGCCTGTTTTTCTATTAACTTTTCCGTTGACTTGTTACAACGAACATTGTCATTTTTTAATATAATTTTTTCGTCGTATTTATACTTATTAACGAACAATTTGACTGATTGAAATCTAATGAGTGTGGTTTTCTCAGTTAGTGGTTATTAATTGGGTAACATCTTATTGAGTTGTTGTATTTTTTATTTTAAAGTAAAATGGAAGTCAGTTATTTGTTTTACGATGAAAAAAATATATTTAAATTATGAAAATGAAAAAGAAGATATTCTTATAGACATGTAAAGAAACTTACAAGGCTTAAGTTGACTCACTAAGAACGAGAGAACTGTCTTAATAAACCTTTTCTGTTTCTCTTGATTGTTGACTAGTACTTTTTAACGTTTTTTTTTTCTTAATAATCGTATTTTACTTCTGAAACAATGTATTTTAAGTAAATAAATACGTCCCAAGTAGATTAAAGTTTATTTTATCCATGTATCCAAACACCTAAGTACTTCAACTAAGAGAAATTGTTCAACTGTATGGCGGGAAAATCGCCAATATCCTTTCGCGCCACAGATCTATGCCTTGATTGTTCATAGATAATAGATTGGCTTATTCACATATTTAGCACTTTCCCAGCTTAGCACCATGTTTATAATGTTATTTATGTTAATGTTATTATGATTTGTTTACTTGTTGAGTGAATTGGCTCGGTATGGAAAGTTGTCTGTGTTTTATTTAAATAAAATGAGTTGCAGAAAGCTTCTAGAATTATGAAGGTTTTTGTGAAATGTGCTATTATTGTTATTTGATGGTGAACGTACAAAGCGTTATTTGAAGTGTGCCTTTTAGTAACGGTCTTAATTTTTCTTTTATTCTCTTTTAAAAAATGCATGGAGCACCCGACATTTTTTTTTACAAAACATCTAAGCATGTATCATTTAAAAAGTATCTACCCAGTGTAGGACAAAAACGTGTGAAGGTACTCCTATGTTTATTCAAAATAATCGAAAGTTATGTACAGTGAGCTACCAGAAAAGTGTACAACCTAAGGAGTAAGAGGAAAATGGTATACTTTTATCTGTACATACTATGATATTTCTAAAGTGAGGCTGTGAGGCACAGCAATACAAGAAAATGGCAATGAACCAAAAAAAGAAAAATATTTTAATTTAAATTATAAAGCACAACAAGTGTTGTGGCGTGACAGCTAAAAACTGTTATACTAATATTTGGCAGACATTTCCTGCGTTCAAAGGGGCACGGCATGTTGTGTCACTCGTAAATTATATTAAGTGCTATTAAACCGAGTACTGGCCACTTCAAAGTGGTCAAAGAAAAATAAGTAGCTTCGTACAAGAGACTGCTTTTTACGGACACGCGCCTTTTTAAAATTGCTCTTGATTTTATTTTCGGAACGCTAGGGGACGTTCTATTTTTGATCGGTTGAATTGTTTTTTTAACTAAATCACAAAATTACTGGCCAGTTTCATTTTTTCGTCGTGTAATTTCTTTGACATAATAGAAAATAGTTACATAAAAATATTTTTTTTTATCCTTCCGGTCACTTGTTTTTTGATTTAACATATTTGAGTTGTTTAAATTTTCTACTAACAACATTAAAAAGGGCATAAAAGCAGAAGTAAACCAATTAATACCTACAAAATTTCACGTGGTTGAATATTTTCTTTGACAAAAGTATAAACATAAGTAATGAAAACTTGAATGTGATTTGTTAACCTTTATGAAACAAAAGAATTTAGAAATTATCGTACATTTAATAAATTATATGTGAGCAAACGAAGACTCGTAATGTGAGAAAACTTTTCACACTAACAATCTGTACACAGTACCTCATACATTCATACATACATGCGTCATACAAACACTATGTTACGGTCTGCTTGCGATTCCCGTGTGAGTGTTCAGTTCCTGGGCAAATTATATTGTAACTTGATACTGTTAAAGATAATTGATTATCAGTACATTGCTTCTTCGAAGATTGTGAGATTGTATTAAGTTTTCTTTGATTTAAGTTACTACGGGAAGCACTGTCACTACTGAGCTTGAAAACACCAAAATTATTATGGTGATGGGAATTCATTTAATAATGTATTTTTGTTTAATTATAAGTATTTAAAAAAAACACTAAAAATGGATAGGGTTGCTGATAAAGGCATAGCTTCATAGACCTTAAAAAAATTCACAGTAAATTCATAATAAGCATCTACAAAAATCTATAATATTATTTATAATTTCTTTATTTAATAAGCAGCCGCCTATTCGAACTAACTTTTAAAATGACATCACAAATTTTACAAACAATAATTTAAATAAAATAAATTCCAATTTCAATTATTTAAAAAATATATCCTGTTGTTTACTATTTTGAACCCTAATACATTACAATAAGGATGATTCTAATCACAAAATGAACGATCGGCAGCCGTAATAAGCGATTCACAAAGGTCAGATTGTATCACATTATTCAATGAGCTTGTTCAATCGGGTGGAGTTATCGAATAGTATTTGACACTGAATAATACGAGTCGCTAATGTATTCATTTGTCATTGCCGTTCGTTTGCATGTTTTTGGAGGTGATCATCTATATTTTATAGTTACTTAATACTTATATGTGGTATGACCAGCCATGTTTAGCCCCCAAAGCAAAAAGAGGGGTGTAATAACTTTGACGTGAGTGTCTGTATCTGTCTCTGAATCATAGCTCCCAAACGGATGAAGCGATTTCAATTTTGTATTAAAGGTGACAATTATGTGCGAATGCTCTTAGACATGTTTAATGAAAATCGATTGTCGTGGGATTTTTTTTAAATTTAATATTATTTATTGTGTCTAATAAGAAATGGATTATTAGTTTACTATAAACAAAAATTAAACAAATTCTGTCTCTCGTCATGAGACGGCGAGTGTGGCCAGACTTGGATTATTGGATACTATCTTGTACTCCTCCATGCTACGTATTATACATACAAACATACATCACGCCTGCCTTCCGCAGTAGTAGACAGAGACTAGAAATTTCCATTGGCTATCCTCACATACCTCCCTTTTCTCCTCCACACTACGTATGTCAAGTTAAGCTGTTAGTCCTCGTTAGGTAGACAATCGATTGCATGTGCTGCCTTTATGTAGCATTTAGATCTGACAATGATGGCTTCTAACACACCCTGAAGAAGGTTGTAGTAGAAGGCAGCCACTCCACTGTAATAACTAGTGCCGCCATACCTAAGACTTAACTCTACCATGAGATATTTCAAAAGTAATCATTGGCGACTGCGTTAGTGTTTTTGTATGACAAATCCGTACAGCAAAACTGGCGAATAGTAAGGAGTTACTGACGTTATCAGAGCGACTTTATTCATAAAATTTCATGGTAGAGGTACATAATCTATGAGTACCTTTTTCTCTGCATACGCTGCGTATGCGTACCACATGCGTACTGGAAAACTCAGATGAAGGAGTAAGTTACTTAAATAACATACTTCAATAAAATTCGCATCACTAGATAGTATAAAACAAATTCACTTTCTCTGTCCCTATGACCCCTTTGTCTGCTTAAATCTTTAAACTACGCAACCGAGATAGTGATTCAAGAGGAAGGTTTTTATGCCCATTTGATGCCGGGGTATCGCTAGTATCTAATATCTAAAATAAGAAGTTATACCACACATTAATAATTCCCAATACAAAAGATACTCTTAAAACTGGTAGTATGACATCAGCGAGGTTATGACAACAGCGGTCTTCAAGGAGTGGTCGCAACGTGACTTCACGTCAAAGTTTCCTTGTTTCGTGGTGGTTTTAATCAAGATCACAGCGGAATGCGAATCATTTGTGATGCCCTTGGTTTTGTACATGCAGAAATTTTATCTAGTCAAAGAGGCAGTGCTGAGCTATCAAAGACAGAAGCATTGTTGATTCTAATTGAGTATCCGGTAGAGCAGAATGTTACAAAATATGTTTATATTAATACTTTCTTATTGCTGATATATATCACATATATTATGGCGCTGGATGTAAGCCATTCCAACCGGTCGGGTTGGAAATCCTTGTGGGGAGGCCTAGGTCCAGCAGTGGACAGTCTGTGGTTGAAATAAAGTATATTGATTTGACTTGGATAATGACCGTGGTTTTGTCTAAAAATGTGGAGTATCAAAATCTATTTTTCTTTTTCAATAATAAATTTTGACTAATAAGTTATATTTGTGCATTTTGTTTTTATTTTCACAGCATTCTATCATATTTTGCGAAATTGTATAATCAGCTCATGAACAAATTAAGTACCAAATCAATACCTCAACCACCGCACCTCAACAAATGAGAAAAGATCTCGTTTATAAATACTAGCGACCCGCCCCAGCTTCGCATGGGCATAAAAACCCTCCTCTTGAATCACTCTAACTATTAAAAAAAACCGCATCAAAATCCATTGCGGAGTTTTAATAAGATTTTAGCAAAGGGACAAAGGGACAGAGAAAGCGATTTTGTTTTATACTATGTAGTGATAAATGATCTAGAAATAGCATTATTTACTAAAGGTAAATGGCCCTTTACATATATCAGACGTCTTATTTCCAATATAATCTCGTACACATCAACATTTTTTTCTATAAACGTTTTACTATAAATCACGACCTTACAATTAACTTCTAAGTAAGAAGTTTTGAAAGATAATGTATGTGATGCAATAGTAATTGCTGAATTAGATGAAGAAGATGAAGAAAGGGCTATTGAAGTTGCGAAAAGTGTTGATACAAGTAATTCTAAAGCTGTTACAAAGACATTCAATTTTATAATAACATTTCCAATTAGAGTATCGTTCGCCTGAGGCTTTTTTAAAAATGTCGTAAAATTACGAAGTCTGTTATCTACCAAATTGATCTGAGGTGATATTCTCACGTCTTGTACTTACTTGATTAGACAAAGTTTCGTTTATAAATCCGAATTAATATGAACTTTTATTAGGCTTTATATAGACTTGATCACCTGATGTACCTTTTAAAAATGAATTCAATAGGTACTTACAGTGTTCCCTTTTCTTCTTCCATTAAGGGTGCCTCTCCAACTAGTAAAGGTTAGCGATTAGTCTAATAAAGTCCTTCTTTTCTTAAGCTCTTCGAAATAGCTCCGCTGCGCTTGCTATCCCGGTCCAGTCTCGGATGTTCCGCAACCAAGCGGTTTTCTTTCTTTAAACTTTCCTTTTTCCAGCAACTTTACCCATCATAATCAGTTGTAAGAGGTTGTATCTTTGATGTCGAAGAATATGACCCAAATATGAGACTATCTGCCGTTTACAGTTTTCCAAATACATACAAAGTCATATAACTTTCGCGCTAAAAATAAAGTATTTGCCTGTTATTTTAACTTCCCTTTTATTATGGGGTGAGTTACTAAGTACAGTATTTTGAATAATAAAATTGTCAAATGAACTAACCTTTTTAAAAATGTCGGATTAAGCAACAATAAAAAAGAAACTGGTTAATATATCAGTTCTTATCATCATATCAAGACAAAATAATTGCAGACATAGGCTCTCAAAATTACCTGTCCCTGATGGACAGACCCATTAACATCTGGGACCAGAGAGAAAACAAGCCTGCACTATAAAGACTAAATTACTAGAATAATGACTTTAGTAGCATTATGTAGATGAGAGTTTCCTTGGAGCGAATTAAATAAGTTTTCGTGAAAGTGGACGAAAGGCGGGGGCGTGCACTAGTGCTGGTATAAAATAAAGAAGGTATAAAGTATGGAGTATTAACATAATGTTGTATGTAAACAGTACGTTTCAAGCCAAGGCTAGACGACAAACTAAGGATTCAGTGAGTTTTTTTTACTTTAATAAATAAATATTACGTTAAATATGGAAACCATAAAAAAACAGCTGACTGATTTGTGATTTAACCATTTGAGAGATAAATTGATGCGTCAAATTGTGGTTGGTATGGCCAGGAAAGGGGCAACGTTTCGCCGCCATCGCCGCGCAGCTAAAAATCATCGGTCAAAATATAAAAATATTCAAAATGAGCATCAGGTGCCAAAACAAAATACTATAGACACTTCTTGTTTTAAAATCGTCATTATCTATTACTCGTGTTGAATCATAGATAAAAAAAATTGTACGTAATTTTATAATTCTGTGCTACATTATATTTCATAAGAGTTTATATCTATAAGTTCTATATTTTTGTGCTCGTGCCGACACATTATCGCCTGAATGGATTGTAATTACATAGTCTTGGATGTCTCGAATTTCCATAAATATTAATGGCACTACTTTTTCATTTCATTTCACCTGATAACATGTGCCAATTGACACTTTTATTTTCACTAGTAGCAGATCGGGAATCCACTCTTGTGGGAATTTTGTGATACCCGTTCCTTGCCTGTTCCATATCGATACAATATTGAGTAAAAATGTTAGACGTTTCTCATTAGTGTACTAAAGCTACGAAGCAATACAAAGAAAACTGAGTAAAGCTTCGTCAATCATTGTATTTTTTGTGGCCAAAAGTATGATGATGTGATAAAATCACCGAATAGATACACAATACATTTTTTATACTATTTGTATCAACATATATAATTTTTATGTTAATGGTACAATAAAGAGTATATTCATCTATTCATCTCTGTCTTACATTATTACAACTATATGTACTTATAGATCATTCTTAGCTCGGGCGTGTATTCGAGTTCAAAAGTCGTACAAAAGGCTCTCACGCATCCTTTAGGTTGAGAAACATTAACACCCAAGTCACTGCCACTGTTCCGACGAGTGCACTCGTTTCGCAAGGAGCATGCAAAGTGCAATGTTTTGCAACGCGAAATGCCAGCTGAGCTTTTTTAGTATCGGTCAAGGTTTTGCGAGTTCGGGTCGACTTTGATTTGTAAAGGTTCTATTTGTTTGATTTTTAATCTTAATAACAATTTGGATTGACAAGAGGCTTCTCACGGTTAAGTAGATTAAAGAAAAATGTTTTTTTTTTCAAAATATTACAAACAAATTATTTGAATGATCGTTAAGATGTTAAATAGTAATTTTGTTGATAAGACTATTCTCCTTAAATTCGTCATGATGTTTTACCGGGTGTAGAATCTACCCACTAGATATTTGGAAAAATTCTACACTTACCGGGTGTAGAATCTACCCAGAAAAATTCTACTTTAATTAAAATACCTTATTGTTGCTCCCGTAGAAATTACGATATTAAATAGTCTGGAATAAAAAGTAATATTACCTATATAATGAGTATCTGTGTACCAACTTTCATCTGTTATAGCCAATAAAACATTCCCGAAATAGTAACAAACCCTAAAAAGAGCTTGGCATACAACCTAACATATCAACGTAACTTCTTCTTATTGAAAGTATTAGTGATAAACACTACCTATTATGTATAGGCATAATCTCTATTAACATTTATACTCATAAGAAAAGACGCAGAGTTATAAACATACATTTTAATTAGTAACCCAACGTGCTTTGCTTAATTTAGTGTTATTTGGCTTGATACAAAGTAAATAAAATAACTTAAATCTCCGATAACTTTACCTATTTATGTAACGTAGAACCTCATTTACGCCATTTTCGTATCATAATGTTGTGGTAAATGGGCATAATCTTGATGAAATTTACTGCTAATGAAAACATGGCTCTCGTCGCTCGAATTAATAGACCTACATTCGCTATGTGCTGCTTTGTATCGCCAATAGGCTAGTTATGGTGTGGTATCGCTGCACTTGTTTCCATAAATTATACGCACGTGTTAGTGAAGAAATTCTTCATCATCATCATCATCATTTCAGCCATAAGCTGTCTATTGCTGGATATAGAAAAAAAAATATAAAAATATAATATATATTTTTTTTAAATTGCCTGGTTTGACACAGTGCTCATCTTTTTTTTGGATAAATTATCATGTTCTTGCAAAATCCATATTCAAAACACCTGGCGTAGCGTAGTGTATACTACTTAATCCATAAATAGATAGGAAATACTAATTACCAAGAGTCCCACAACACCCCTTTTTTGTTTCTTTTGATGGACATAAATTGTCTCCACCATATAGATTTCTGAGTAAAAAGATACAACACCTTAGCCTGTTAACATAGATTTAATAAAAAAAATTGCCCTAGAGCCGCGCGCAATTCCTAGTTCTATGCCTGTTAAAAACAAATTATCTCCACCAAAATTTTATTAACTTTAATCCATTTTTTTCACAGAGCTTCCTAGCGGCGAACGCGAAATGTTGGTGGGCAGGGGCCTTGGCGGCGGCAACGACGGAGCTCCGTTACGCGGGGTACGTGGCCCCGGGCGTGCTGCTGGTAGCCGGGGCACCCCGAGCCCTAGAGACTGTCCGGGGAGCGTACGCCCGCTCCGTACTGAAACCTCCGCCGACGTATCTCATTTGCGGACTGGGTGAGTACACATTTTTTAATGTATAGACCAAATGCTGCGGCTACGGAGCTTCGTACGTGGCCCGGGCATGCTCCTGGTAGCAGGGGCACCCCGGCCATTCGTTGGAGCCGCGTTTTCTCAGACAATACTCGGCCTGGCAGGAAGATCTTCTCTTATTGGCGGTCGATAAAGTAATATACATAAAAAAAATATACGGTCGAATTGATCCTTTTTGAAGTCGGTCAAAAAGTGTTAATTCAACGGCTTAATCAAATTATAACATTATTCAATACTATACTAGTATAGTGACACACATAGGTCACAAAAAAATATATCGAGAAGCTAGAAATCGGAACAGAAATCGAAAACCGAAATAAAATAATCCATTCCATTTAAAACGATACGATCTCTAGACCGAGCGTTTCGTTTCACGCAAGCTGCATTACATAACGGAGCGTCCTTGCAAGGCCGTGTCGGGTGACTCGGGTGTCGACAGCGTAGGTTGGCGCGCTTTGTTCTCACACAGATTACTAAAATTAGCTTATTTACGACTTATTTTCTATTTTTTTTTTTACAACTTAATTTCTTCTTTGTTTTACATCAAGACATTATAGATAGCATTTTCCAGAGCTAAGATTGTAGGTCCACTAAAGCGGGAAGTTTAATTTTTTCTTTTTGTACTTTACAGCTCAACGGACAGTGGACTCAGGAATGCAATTATAACAATAAATAAAATTGTAGATATCTCGTCAGTGTACACCAAAGTGATAGACATCTAAAGATTTGGCATTTATTTTATACTAGCTGTTGCCCGCGGCTCCGCCCGCGTGCGCCTCGGTTATATCGCGCCCGAAAGTAGGCTATGTTTGACTCCTAGTGCATAACTATATCCATACCAAATTTCATCACAATCGGTCCAGCAGTTTAGCCGTGAAGAGGTGACATACAGACAGACAGACAGACTCGCATTTATAATATTAAGTATGAATTAGTATGAATATGAAAGTATGATTGTATGAATGGAAGTTATATGGAAGTATGGATATGGATACGGTCACCTGCCTCACATTAACTCAGTTGTGTAGATTGGTAGAATCTACAATCCAAAAAGAATCTCCCTCCCCCTCACTTCTTCTTCTTAGCGAGTCAACTCTGGCAAATTTATATTTGTGAGGACCAGAACTCCGCCACTGACAAGGCGTTGTCAGTGGCGGAGTCAGTTTTTTTGAGTTTTTTTTTTTCTCATCTGTTATCGTGCCCTGCGTGCCCTATACGAAGCCACTGACAACGCCCCTCACTTAATAAATAATTAATAAACAAATTCCCCCCTTTTTTTAATAAAAATTTTTAAAATAATTTTTAGTAAATAAATATTTTTTTGTTTCATAAATGTAGTCTATATTATCTGTAGGTTGACGTTTTATAACACGTATGTAAGAATAGGCATTATTAACTTAATGTCCTTGCAAGGCCAACTACAAGGGTGTCGACACAGCGTAGGTAGCTTTGTTTCGCTTCGACATTACTGCATAATTAATCCAATAATATAAATAGCTAGAGTTCATGATTTATTGTTATCGATAAGTTCATTTAATTAGTATTTTTAGTTTAACCAGCTATTGATATAGATAATTAATATCGAGCGCCCTCATTGAAATTGTTCTTAAATAATTTCACGAATATAATAGCGTACCTGTTCTTTATACAATGTAGATATGTGACCTTAGTCTTTTTATCGTCATAATTTTAGGCTTATGAAGCCCACTGCTGGATATTGTCATAAAAAAAGCCTAGGCTTTTGTCAACGGACTTCCTTTCAATATTGTCTATCATTAGCGAGTTACTTTATTTCTTGATACAATAAGACGTTTGCGTTTTTATTTATTTGTTTCATATATTTATGCATCAGTCAACTTGGACCCCTTTTTTTCCTTCTTTATATCCTAATAAAATTACCATATCATCTACTGAATAAAGACATCTGTTCGGTGCCTGCCTTTCTCTTGGTACATAGTGTATTTTTATTGCTATTGTGTATACCTATTGGCTGAGTATATGCCTACTACGGGAAAAGTCATATTTGACCTTCCCCAAAAATATGGATATCAATTTTATTACCAGTTATAGACGTTAAAACAAACAAATTCTACAGCTTAATTATATAAACATACATACTCGTATCGTATACGTCTATATCGCATACGGAGAAAACAGAGTCTAGGGTCATAAGACCTTCCTTAGACCACGTTTAGCATGATGTAAGATGAAACAGGAAATCAATAGTGATGGGTTGCTAGCTCCATTTCTCCCGTTTCACGATTCCCTCGGTCGACTTTTACAACCTGCGCGGGAAGAGAATCAGCTGATATATTCAATACTAGCTGTTCCCCGCGGCTTCGCCCCGCGTGGGACTCGGTTATATCGCGCCCAAAAGTAGCCTATGTTTGACCTCAGGTCGTTAACTACATCCCTACCAAATTTCATCACAATCGATCCAGCAGTTTAGTCGTGAAGAGGTGACAGACAGACAGACAGACAGACAGACAGACTTTCGCATTTATAATATTAGTATGGAAGTATGGATTTTTCTTTTTCTCCTAGAACTGCGTTAAGAAAGCTTTCTTTTATCAAGTATATATTGCGCATCTGCAATTATAATTATATATTCTCATTCATACTTAGACGATCCAATGACTTGCTAAAACGTAGGTGATGTATGTTTATGCAAATTTCATTTATGTATGAATTAATTAGTTAATACGGAAGGTATTGTTCTAAAACGTGATGGTAATAACAATTAAACATGTACTCAAATTGGGATGACACTAAAGTTGTGTTTGAATAAATAATTACATTTCATGTTGATATCATCTGCCATGTTTTGTTTCTATACCTTTTGTTATTTGTTGAGAATAATAATTAGTTTAATTATGCAAATCCTGGACAAAATAGCGAAAGCAAGATGTCATTTAAAATAGACGTATCTTAGTTAAAGGGTATAAATCTTTGGTATTTTAATATCCCGGTGTCTGTCATGGTCTCGTGTATTTTCCACTTTACCCGGTCTCCGTGTATGGATTAAAATTTTGCCCATGATTTTATATATATCGTCAGCCCAGTACACGAGTTTCCATAAATGACAATAAGTGACAAAAATTCTTACAATGATTTTAGTTTAGCTGGCTCGTTGATGTCTTTTATATGAGTTTTCTTTTAATTCATTAAGGTATGGTTAGTTTTCTTTCAATTTATCACACAACCCATTCAACTTTTTTTTGGTATCTTCTGCCTTTATATCTATTTTTTTAAATGTTTCTCTTTGCCTATTCGCCCTTCATCTCTAGTCATAACATGGCCATACCACAGATTGTAAATACAAGTGCAAACCATCTCACGCATCCGTGGTGTAATTAACTCAAGCCTAATCTGCCTCAAAAATCACGATTTTTACTAAATCGTTTAAAGTTTTCAAAGATTACCCTTTATAGAGGTAAATAAACTCACAAACATACCCTTTAGTATTAGTACATAAGTACATATATTTTGAAATGATACATTGTTTTCGAAAGTCAAGTGTAGAGAGCTGCAATCCATATCTCCATTGTAAATACAAGAAACACACCTGCTTCTGTCTGTTTGTTCGTTATATTTATGAACTTCACAGTCAAAACAAGTTATAATAAATACGCGTTTACGCGCAAGGAAACGGTGTGTCTCTGTCTTAACATTCACTTTTCGCGATATATTCATCTATCGATAATTTTAGAACACTGTTCTTGTCGTTGGAGTGATCTCCCTGTCTCCCTGTCTTCAGCCATCTTTACCTCTCTTTACGACTTTAGCCTTCTTCTTTATTTTGGTCTTTGACTTTGATTTCCCTTTTTCTATCTTCGCTAATGCATACATATAATTACATCTTTACCAGGTAGACAAAAACAAGGTCCATAAGACCTTATACCACGTTTAGTTACCTTCGCTAATATGGATTCATATCACACATTTTATTACAAACGATTTGGTTAAGAGAATCAGCCAATCTGTATTACCGACTAATGTTCATGAAAATTACTCAGGGTGCATCGGACATACGAGAAAATTTTAGTACGCTACTCGGGAAGACCCTTCTTTCAACACTGGGCGTTAGAAGATCTCTACTTTTTGAATTGACAAGAATATTTTTTTAAAGAGAGATCCGCTTACAGCCTACCCTAAGGGAAATAGTTATCTTAGAACCATCACTTATGTCGTACAACTCAATTCAACAAAGCCAGGGTTTCCAATTTTCCCTTTGTTTTTTGTACAATAAGGGATAAATAAATAAATATGTTTGTGTATTATGGAATACGTTAAAATGCTTTCCGAACGGTCATTTGTCTTCATAATTTATCGCTTTCATTGTAAACAGAAGATTCTCTTCGTGACAAACACTCAGACAGAAACGGAAAGTATACACGACGTCGACGCGGATTTTGACAAATGGCGGGCGATCTCCATGAAATACGGAGAAGTATGCTTTTCCGTGACGAAACTATATTTCCGTGCCCCAAAGGGTATAGGATTAAGGAGATAATACATATTTATTTAAACTATAAAAATTTTCTTCACGTCTTTGTCCTTTACAAAGGAGATAGAGCCTCCTTGCAAGACCTGCCACCTTTAGCATTTATAACAAACTTTTTGCCCATAGTTCCTTCAGCCAATTACTTTTTTATATCGCGCCGAAAGATTTTGGTTCTTTCGCAGGATTTAAAGTATTTTATAACTTATTTTGATCTTATCCTGTTTGACAATTTATGCGCGACAGAAAGACAGGGAGAGCTTCACATTTAAAGATGTAATATTATTTATTTATATAGGGAATAATTAATAAATAAAACTGAAATAGTGACAAATAGATAGTGTCTTTCTCATTAAAACACAGTGTTTCAACATAGTAAGATCTCATTGTAATGACCAATGGATAAAAAACAGAGTAATATCACCAAGAATTATCTCCAACTGCGCCGATTGCACTTTTACTTTCGGTAGAGCACTCATTCGTCCCTTTCTCATTTCACAGTCAACTATTAAACTATAAGCTATTAGTTATTTACTCAGCTAGCAGCGACCAGAACTGGATCTTGCAGTCTCCGAATTGAGGAGCTAGGGTTTCTACAGCTCCTACCTCACTCAGATTAGACTGCATCACATGATCACATTGCCCCAGTCGGCCAAATTTCTCTGGGGCAGCCGACTGGCCATCTACTCGTCTACCTTATACAAGCCATTGACACTTTAAAAATAATAAAATCACTCTGCTGAAAGCTATATTCTTTATCTTTGGTTTCTTGACTGTATTCTTTGTCCACCCCTTATCCCAGTTCTTCGGGGTCGGGTCTCCTCGTGCATTTGCGCCAGAGATTTCTACTCCGGGTTGTCTTTACGTCTAGCTTCTCCTTGTGTGTCTCCTCTTTCTCCATGTTTTTCACCCATGTAGCTGGTGGCCTGCCTACACTCTTAGGTTTTTCAGGGATATTCAATACTTTCGTTTCTTGACAGTAGCCATATTAATTTAACAGTTGCTGCAAATCCCGAATTAAATATCTAACGTCATCTATATATTGCTTAAACGTCTCCTGATAAACCGTAAATAATGTATCTAAGCCTGATTTTATCGCCATTTCATAACGAGCGCCAACCATATTTGCTATGAGACATTTATTTGCAGAAAATATTGACCAAGTACGCACGTAGATAACACAAGTTTGCTTGCAAATATTGCAACTTGCTTGCAGATTATAAATTATTTAGATAGATTGATAAATAAAAGCTATATATAAGCTACACAATAAAAAAATAATAGAAATGATACGATAAGATTTGGATACTCAAATGATCCTACACTAACTTTCTTCTTTTCGGGTCAAAAATGCTGCTTTATATCGACTTTGGCTAATCTTATTCTAAGTTATTTTTATCAATCATTCGCTATATTAAAATCTTCAATAATGGAAGAGGCAGGACAATATGTAGCGCCAACGCATCACAATCACATTACATAAAATCAACTGAAATAGTAGGTGCTTAGTATTACTACCGCATTATGTCCCCATATCATGCCACTTCAAGAAACTAAATTAAAATAAATTTGTAATTGCATGCAAGATTGTATTAGTAAACTGTTAAAATGTTATATGGCCCCACATATAATCAAACTAGCTGTTCCCCGCGGCTTCGCCCCGCGTGGGACGCGGTTATCTCGCGCCCAAAAGTAGCCTATGTTTAACCTCAGGACGTCCCTACCAAATTTCATCACAATCGGTCCAGCAGTTTAGCCGTGAAGAGGTGACAGACAGACAGACTTTCGCATTTATAATATTACTATAGATAAGTAAGACACTAATCCACATCAAAAGAAAAACTGAAGAAAAAAAATAAAAACATTTCCTTTCATTCTCTATTCCCGCATTTTATCTGTGGCATAAATTAACAGACATCTCGACTCAATCCTAGTGTTCTCCCATAAATCAGAACCTGTTCTGAATCGTTTTTATTTTATTCTCGCTAAATACCCACTTCGCCTAATAAGGATGCCGCTTGGGCATGTAAATGGACAAAAAAGTTTAAAATGTGGTACTTGAAGATGGTTTATCCGCATAGTTGTCATTGATAGGGCAGTTCGCGGGAAAAGTGGAATGAATACATGATGGAAGTTATTGTACTTCTAAAATAAATGATGTTAACCCTCAATTGGTCTTGTGTAAAATTTTAGGCGCGCCTAATTAAGGGTTAACTTAGCTATCATTGAATTAACAAGTTAACTTAACACTGTATGTAAAACTGTAATGGTGTCATAGTGTTTTTAAAAATAAAAGTAATTGGAAAATGTAATTAAAGAAAAATCATGTTTTTCTTTTCATAAAATTTGTATACAATAAATTAAATACAATGATTTGAATATAATATAAGAAGATAAACAAGAAAAAAAGTTCGAGGAAGGCTTATTAAAACTTTAAAAAAGCGTAGAATTTTTTGAATAATCAGTCTAAAGATTGTTTGTTGATTTGTTGACTATATTCTGAAAAAGTATATACATATACTCAGAGAGAAGAAAAAAACAGAATAGATATCGACTTATAAAAAGTATTTGATTATGAGAAAATCAATCGACCATGTACTCTCTAGTGTCAAAGTTTCAGAGCACCAGGCATGACAATTTATATAATGCACAATGTTTAGACGTAACCGTCTAACAAACGCTTTTAATTTTGTTATATGTAATAATTTGCGTAACATATCGATACATTGGATCATATCCGACATATCGATTCGTTGTACACGATGTATCGGTAATGTAATATCTATTGAACATTTTCTTTAGTTGTAAATATTAATTAAATAATATCCAAAAATGATTAAGACTGTCAATGGGAGTTTTGGCGGGAAAGTCAAATGGCATTGTCCGCGCTGTATTTATTTTCCAAAATTTGTGTTTTTTTCGAGCATTTGTGCAAATTAAAGGTTGATTATTATTCGCTAAGTGTTCATAAACAAGCGTGAGTGTTGGGAAGTGGTACAGTATAGTTTAAGTGACTTTAATCTTTGTCATCAAAATCTCCAAGATAATGCTAAAGTGAAATTTTTCCTCCGCTTAACTTAGCCCTATGGCTAGGCTAACTTGACTGACTAGACGTTACTACTTACTGGACTTATTTGACTCGACTAAATTAAGATCAATAAATTGTATTACAAGAAAACTCGACACTGAAAAAAATCCATATTAATATTATAAATGCGAAAGTCTGTCTGTCTGTCTGTCTGCCACCTCTTCACGGCTAAACTGCTGGACCGATTGTGATGAAATTTGGTACGGATGTAGTTAACGACCTGGGGTCAAACATAGGCTACTTTTGGGCGCGATATAATCGAGTCCCACGCGGGGCGAAGCCGCGGGGAACAGCTAGTAAGCATATAAAGAGGTTAACATGCCACAGAGAAAGAAAAAAAAGTGTCGATGTCATTGTCAATCTTATCTTTTCTCTTCTATGAATTGTATCCTTTCATAGTATCCTGTATAGTATCATAGTAGCCTGTCCTTTCTCTAAACCCGGAAACTACAACACATTTTATAAATTTTCCCTACATTTTAGTTACATAATTTGAAAACTATCTATTAGTTTAGCAACACTGTGGACACCTCTGTAAATCACGCCAGAGCATAATTGCTAGCTTTGTGATATCCAGTTCGGAATGCTAATGCATTCAAGAAAGCGACATTTTAGAATAGTAGAATAACAGATATAAAGTCTCCATTTGTAGCGAAAATGAATTCGTTTTAGTGTAATTAAATTTTGGACGACTTTTTATTGGACTATTCTAAAATATACTTAATATAAAAACTTAAATACATGGATTAGTAATCCATGTATTTTAATCCTAAACTGAATAATAAGATTAGACACAAAAAGATATTTTTGCAATTTATTGGTTCATCATCATATCATGTAGGTGACACGATCAATTGACCATGCACACCCAGGTGTCAGAGTTCTTCGGAACCGCCTCTCGGCCTCTGGTCTGGTTCTTTTAACGACTACTAGATGGCAGCCGGGCGGGACCAACCAACGGTGTAATATGCCTTCCGAAGCATGGAACCATATTTTTATCAAACAACCAGGTGATTCATGCCCGCAATGTTCTAACCAAACTGGAAACAAATAAGCAAAGTAGCTTTCCGTGAGAATCGAACCCACGCCACGACTCCCGGGTCTACGTAGGCAAACGCCTTAACTACTGGACCGAAGGCCGAAAAATACTTTAATTTAGATCCAGCTAGTAATGTCGCTGTCTCCGTAAGCAGATATTATTAAGATTAAAACAAAAAAAACGTAAATGTCTCTAAAAGACCAAATTACTTTTAGGATGCAAGGAAACACTTCTTACGGCAAACATCAATGCGACCTGCACCTTTGAGACAACCGCTCGGAAATAGGGATCGCGGAATTCTATTGTACCATTGACCAAGGTTTTTTAAGCCAAGAAATACTATTTCGTCAAGTAACTCACAAATACCCATAAAACATCAGTCAACGCGGATTCAACTCCGGATTTTAAGGCATACCTCATGATGTCAGGTGCTTCAACAAAAACTCGCTGCTCGACCTTCTAGTAGACTGTTTCACATGACCAAATGTGTCGCGGATATATGACGGCCTCAACTTTATCGTTCGTTTGGAATACATCTTTGTTTTAAGTAGGTTTCGTCCGTTACTATCTCAGTTTACGAGCTGAAGTTAGATTTAGATGATTCCAGGACGTATAGGGCAGATTGACAAGCTTACGATCTATACTATGTAAGCAGTTTTATTTTTATCTATGTGATTCCGCCTAGGAATAGGGAGAAAAGCAAGCAATGGGGAAATGAGTCCAAATATAGTATTTTTAGTTCGTCTGTCTTTTTGATTATACAAAAACTAGCTGTTACCCGCGGTTACGCCCGAGTAGGACTTTTATTAAACTTTATTACAAAAATATGTGAACGGTGGACTCGAAAGGTTTTTCTAATAGTAATAAAAACCAACAGGTAATGTTAACCAAACATTGCTAAATAAAATTTAGAAAATCTAAGTTCATGTATACAATTTTTTTTATCGATATGACGAGAAAACGAGAGGAAACTAATTTTTTTAAAATGTATTTACGACGAATTGACAAAAGAAAAATTAAATAATAAGAAAGATGTTTTTGTATTTCTTTGATGATTCAAATAAATAATATTGAAATAAGTCTGTACCTATTATGATCTAAATAAAAATTTTACACTTCTTATTTTATACACAAAAACTATACAGAGATTGAAGTCTTTACAAATAAATTAAAGAATATATAGGTATTCCCTCTAAAATAATTTATAAAACCATTTTAATTTTCGAATCTCGACCGAATTAAAGTACAGTTACGTCAATAAAAAGATAAAATTTGCAATAAAATAAAAAACAACGGATTTCATCTTAACTTTGCGCTTAATCTTTATCGGGCGTGAATCAAATCTAATTGCACGAGTAGTCATCGTCATAAAAATATGGAAAGTATATAAATATATCCACCTATAAGTTTTTTATAACCACAAACATAGATGATTATGAAGTTATTAAAAAAAGATTTTATTTTTAGAAAAAAAAAATTTATGTCTAAACGATGCTGTATGGGTGCGGTTTAAACACATCTTAACTGGAAACAGAATATATATTTTTTTAAATATAGACTAGCCAATTCTACGCTGTCAATAATTTGAGCCAATATCGAGACATCCCAAATGGCAAAGCGATTGCAAGCAAGGTACAATGCGTCTGACACGCTCGGCTTTCTGACGTGTGAATGACATAATGGTCGCGTCAAATCTTTCTTTGACACGAACCTTGATGCCATTATTCAAACGTTATCGCACATAACGTGAAAGTTATTATAGTCTGTGACAACTGTCATCGCATTCATTGAACTCTGATATTTTCTTTTTTTTAATGCTTACGGCCAGTGGGCTGTTAACCAGTTAAGGCACATATTTTTACGGTCCACCTTACAGAACAGGGTAATGTGATCCACCTGATGGGTAGAGTGGTTACCGTAGCCTATGGATGCCTGTAACATGGAATACCAGAGTATCACGAGATCTGACCCTGAAGGAATATTTTCACGCTTTTCTTGAAGTTGGTTGTGCAGGTACCGTCGGGGGCAGATAAAACTGACTCCCCTACCTTACTTACCTGTGGTACTTACCGTATTGACAGGGTCAGATTTGTCTGCTCCCGACTGTACATAAATAATATATAGGCACGGTGTGTGATGCAACACACTTTGAATAACTATTTGGCTAATAACTAACTTCAGATTACACTTTAAATATTGTATTGTTCACTGAATTTTTACCGCCAAATCAGGACCATCATTAAAAGCGTACCCTGAGCTCTGAAGCGTAAGCTGAAGATGCTCAACCAAGAAATACGCTCGCATGAAGATTGTTTACTGAGTTTTTTGGTACGCTATGTGAATGCGAAGATTAAAAAAAATCCTAGAACAACGAGGGATTCCAAATACTATGTGTGAATGTAATAAATTATCCTGAGTACCTAATGTAAAGAAATATTTACATTACGTTAATAAACTTATTACCTTTATTTAGCATGTAAAGTTTAACATAAAATGCGTCGAGGCTTTTAGCAAACATCTCTTAAAATAGACAAACCACGTATCATGTTCATAAATGAAGATGCATTACCGTACCTCCATATATAGAAAGCTGTAATGTGTTGGCATTGCGTTTGTTTTTATTTGCATATCGTAATGTCAAAATGGCATCTCCCGGCCTACACTATTATGTGTGGTCTAAGATAATAACGAGAGCGTTTTTAGTTCAAAAAATCATTTTATTTGCATATAAGTTACATGGTTGTTATAAAAAATTTGGTACAAACACATTTAGTCTTAATACCCAAGGCATGCAAATTAATCATTTTTTATCGGTCCCTCAACGCTGATGATCGTAACCACATTAGTTTTAGTTATCTGTGATAAAACATAATGTGTAATTTTTATTTTAGGTTTACAAATGAAAAATTTACTTAATACTATTTTGTATAGCACAATACGCGGACATTATGCTGGGGCATTATCTACCAACAATTAACTTTTGGGTTATGCAAATAACTGTTTTTAATTTTTCATAGGTAAGTACTAAGTTTATTTATTCATTAAAAACTTTATTGTTCCACAAGTAATGAATACTTATACAATGGTGGACATAATGCTAATAGCTTTCTCTACCAGGAGAATAAAGCATTATCTATAAGGTTTGTGATTTAGTTTTAACCCTATGGGAAAAAAAAGTGGACGTTATCAATTTGTCGAAATCTTTTTTACTGTCTTTTTATCAACATGTAAATAGTTTATTCTCGATATAGATTATTATTATAACTTATTGACGTCAATAACTAAGTATATTAAGTTTACCACAACTTTCAAAGCGCAAGTGGAAAAGAAGCGGAGCCCCAAACTCCACTGCAGCATTATCTTTATATTTTAGTCCAAACAGACGAATTTATATTTGCGTGAAATATGGCAACGACGATATACCACTGACAAAGGTAAAAAAGGGTGACAGGAGAGATAGATAAAAAATACATTTAAAAAAGATTTCTGCTGTGTATTTCATATCCACTTTAAAGAGAAAGCAACTACAATCACTTAACAGTAATTATTAATCAACAAAGATATTCCCACATTTGATTGATTGGATTTACAACCGTTGTGAGTGTTCTTCCTTTTCTTTTTTAATAGACAATTATCGCTTGTGGGTTTACTATTGTAACGGCAAACAGCTTATTGTTTATATATATTGAACCTTAAACTTATGATAAAAAATATGAAAGTGCAAAAAACAGAATATGATATAAAAAAAAATAACTGAATGCAGTGACGAAAGATCTTAGACCACAAGTTAGAAACGCATGAATAAATTGATTGATACACCCTCAAAGTGACATATATATAGTTAACAAGTGGGCCGTAGGATTGGTTGCTGACCTAATCGAATAACTTTTTTTTCTTTACATGATAATTTTTTCAAGCTCACTAGAAATTTTAGGTAAGGTTTAAGAAGTGTAAGAACTTGCTTCGCTACGACATGATAATTTTATGAGAAACGTCATTGATGGAAAGATAAAAATATAAAGTGTTAGACTAAGGCATAGTTTAATAAAACAGATAAGGGAGAAAAAAAAGTCGTGTCTGACATACACACATACATATAGTCACTTCTTTATAGGACAGACACAGACACGGACAGACAGAGCCTAAGACCACGTTTAGCATGATGGTTGCTATGGGTTGATCAATAGTTGGGTTTTAGTCGTGTCGTATCAAACTATAAAGAAACTCGCAAATGTAGGACAAAATTGGAAGGAATTCCGCTGACAAGAGCCTAGCTCTTAAATTTATGTTGATGAAGAACTCGCTCAAAGCTTATACTCTAAGGTAACTAATTTTAAAGCACCATATAAGATAGATCACTAAGCGGCATAAAACAAAGTTGAATTTCTCTGCCCTTAAAAGCATTATAGCTTTTTTGTCCTCGCCAAATATGGAAATATAGTCCAAGTGAAAGCATTGATTAATATTAAATATCAATTATATAGAAGTTCAAAGTATGTAAATTAAAGTTGATATATTTTTTCAAGTAATTAAACAGATTGACCTTTTGATGTATTTGTCATTATGAAGTAAAACTTTCCATATCAAAATCAGGTTTATGTTGTTAATTACACTATTATGCAATTTAGTTAAATAATTTTTCATATTATTTTTTGAATCTTTCGAACAGTTTGTTTTAAAAAGCTTTGGTTAAATGCTAAATGTTATGTATAATAATAGGAATATAACTAGAGAAATTCTCTGACCCAAAAACAAAGTATATACTTGACTTCGCCTATTCTGTATCGTCAAAACTAGTTCGAAAATTCTCAAAAACAAAAATAAAACCAATCATCACATCAACTTTTAAATGGAAAAATAATGAGATCTAAGTTAATTAATATAACAAGTTAATATACTTTCATCAGTCAGTTAATTTTAGGATATCGTCCAATAATCCTGTTATAAACTTTTAGTGTAGATAGGTAATAGGTATGTATCTATAAGATGATTCGTAATATATGTCGATATTACTTGTTTATCTTAAGATTTGTTTTACTTCTGCCTTTATTTCTTTATCAAAAGATACTAGAAGCAATATTTTTAACCGATTTCAAAAATAAGGAGGAGGTTCTCAATTCGTCGGTATGTTTTTTTTTATGTATCTTACCGTATTACCCGAAGACGGCTAGACCGATTTGAATTTTTTTTTTGTTCGAGTTGGTTTACTTTCCAATTGGTCCCATATTCAGCAGTTCAGGATCTGATGATGGGATAATGGAGAAATCGAGGGAACTCTTCAAGTTTTGTATTGGGCATGGGTATTTTTTGATATATTTCAAGTTATTAAAGTGAGACGAAGGTGAGACGATGCTGGAAAATTTAACCCACTTTCAAAAATGCAACATATTTACAACTTTTAGATTGTAATATATCTTCCTCGATTACTCGAAGACCACTGAATCGATTTGTAAAATTCTTTTTTTGTTAGAAAGGATATACTTTCGAGATGGTTCCATAGTCATCAGATCAGGATCTGATGATGGAATCATGGAGTTCTCGAGGGAACTCTTCAAGTTTTATTGCGATTTGGGTCGTTTTTGATATATTCCATGTCAATAAGGTGATACGATGCTGATGGCGTTTACCCGACTTTCCAAAATGCAAAGTGTTTACAACTTTTTAGTTATAAGGTATTGAGTACTCAAAACTAAAAAGTAAAAAATAATTGTTTTTGCCAAAAAAACGAAACCGACTCCAATTCCTGAACTAAAAAGGATGAAATAATCAATACATTGTTGTTTAAATATGCTTCATATCAAACATTTCAATAAATTTGAAGTTGGTGCCAATTTCACGAATTCGTTGACTAGCTGCTGGCTCCTTAATTAGCATATTTTATTAAAAGAATCGGCACCGACTTCAGATTTATTAAAATGTTTGATATGAAGCATATTTAAACAACAATGTATTGATTATTTCATCCTTTTTAGTTCAGGAATTTGAGTCGGTTTCCTTTTTTTGGCAAAAACAATTATAGATATTTCTCATTTAAGTTATAGCAGTCAAAACCGAAACCTATAAATAAAGATGTAAGATTCAAAATCACCTATCAGAAAACTTGACAAAATATTTGAGCTTAACAAAGTACAATGAGCAAATGATCTCATTATAGAGACAAATGATGGAAGAATATTACACCTAAGATATCATCGATCGTGACTTCTGGATATTTCTTTGATCTTCAGATATCAATCCAATTATTTGTGGATTGAATAGAAATCATTAGCAATAAAAAAGGCAAAAATTTTGATCATCAAAAAAGGTCAACGATCTTTTGAAGGTTAGGTAGGATAGTCGCATACAAAGTATTGATACTAGTGGTTCTGGGAACAGTAGACTTTCCTCTTTAGACTCTCGCTCGCTTCACTCGATTGGTCAATTAAAATTATCTGAAATACATTTCTAATTTTTTTTGTCAAACGTCATTATAGATTCTATGTTTCCTAAGAATAAAAACAGATTTTTGCGGCGTGTCTTCTTCATCTTAAAGAATTCACATATGTTTCTCTAGGTAAACAGGTCAGAAGTGAATTGCAGTCAGCTACTTAATGGATTATGCAAATTATTCTATTCTTTTTCCAGCAAAATAGCATAAGTATATGGACTGTACCTACATTTAGCCAAATATCGTAACAATTCGATAATATTTTGTGTACCTTCATACTAAAAATATTATAACGAACGGAAACAAAATTATGAAACAGCGAAATCATTTCCAATGATCTGTCACCAAATACTGTCAATGAAGTTGTGCAAAAATATTAATTTACAAACAGGAAATTATGGTCGGGCGAACCCACGGCGTGTGAACCTATTTCACTGGGAGGCGGTTACGATAAAAGAACAAGTAACGCACGTCATGAGACTAGCGAAAGTATACTTAATGAGTTGCACCTCGGGCGATCGACGGCATACACAAACCTCAAATTGGTTCCCATTTGACATACTCTTCCGACTACAGGAAGCTTAGACGCTGCAAACAAAATTGGATTTTATACACTACTATCATTGGTTATAAATTTCTTAGCATCGAATTTCGAAACTGAAGCATGTTTTATCTTAGTTCAAATATATATTTAGACTTTTTGACTAGAAGAATAAGGTGCAATTTCATCTAAATCATTAATACTGTTGTAGTATATAGGCAAAGCTAGATCATTGTTGATTATTTTGTACTGACAAGCAAATTAGCTGAAGCCTTTGTCTCATTTGGATGTATTAACTCTGATAGGTGATTGAAAGAGTCCAGATAAGGAGTTCAGACGTGGTGTTCAATTAAGCATTTCATTGGGTCTTGTATGAATGGAATTACATAGACGATATGACCAGGTTGTTATCCAATGTGAGTTAACTAGAGAAACTTTCATTGATCGACTATATTGAGTGATACAAAGACGGTCTCAGTGACGATCACAACTTTCTCATGACTGAATATAATTCAAACAAATAGAGCTCATACTTTAGTTATCACAGATAATTCAGCCATCATTGAAGATAAATGAGACTTGAATAATATAGTAAAGTTCTTATGCAATTTCTTCAAACTAAATAATGAAACTTATATTGACACAATTCTTGTGATATTTTCTTAAAAGGCAATAATACAGTTGACATTTTACGATGTCGACTGCTATAAAGTTCATAAAGACATCACATGTTATTAAGCCATATAAATACAAGATATGCAAATATGAATGCAGAAGACCTTGAAAAACATTTTAATTTACCCAATTGTTTGGAAATCAGTAAAACAGATCGTCGATATTGCCAACTCCAAGGGAATTACTTGAACAATGTTCTCGGGTCCATAAAGGTAGGAAATCGTCACGACATGATCACATATGACCCTCGCTTTTACCTGAGCACTCCTATTGAAAGCGATCTGTGCGAGAAAGTACGAGTAATTGTAAGGAATTCACTTATGCCTATATTAAGATTTGTGGAATCTGATAATTGTGAGAATGGCGACCTAACAGGTGACTCTTTTGTTGAGTATTCTTTAGTAAGTTATTGGTTATTTTATGCATTGAGTCTTCCATTTTATCCATAGAAGTTAAGCCCAAGGTAGTAACATAAGGGAATTTATGTGACTTACTGTAGGTCGTTTATTTATGTTCTATCGTATCCTGTCATCTTTTAATGATCATTTGTAATCATACGAGTAGTTTAAAGCATATAACTAAATACATAAATTGTGGGATAATTCTATGATAAAGTACCAATTGAAACTATTTTCTTGTTTTCGTTCCGTTTAATGGCATGGTTAAGCGTAGATCGCTTTCCCTTGATTTCATAGTCTTTTCCTTTACTCTACGTATTTAAATTATTTAAATGTCGTGGTTGCAAATTGAGAAAACATGTTCTCATAGATTTTCACTAGTGGACGATTGTCACGACAACTAGACAGTGTTGTGACAGGACGGACATAAGCAGACACATGTGCAAACGATTTGCTACATTTCTGTCTTCAAAGCAATTTAAACCTTATTGCTAATGAAAACGATCCAGTAGCAGTTGCTAATGTCGTTATTGAAGTGAAATAATAACCTGGTTGGTTAGTTGACAAGTATTCGAATAATGTTGATGGTTATCAAGAGGATATGGAATCAGTGATCGATATTGACAAAAGTGAAGGTGAAATTTGAGTAGCAGTACAAAAGAAAGCTAAAGTACTTGCAAGGAGATGATTAAGATGCACCTCTGGTTTAAATGATGTCTTTGACAGTGTGTCTGGCATAGTTAATACAATGATAGCAATAGTTAAGTACTTGAATAAATTGGCGGGAATAAGTACAGTCACACTCGTTTGTGTTAATTAAAAAAAAATACATAAAATAATTATAAAAAAATACATAAAATGCTCCTCATTATAAGAATGGGAACTGTTCCTCTTCACCAAATTTGCATACAATCAACGTTGTCTTAGATATTTGTAAGCCAAAATGCAATTAGTGTGAATCAAGGTCGTAAATTAAGACAATTTTCCGAATTTCAATAGAAATTTTGCTTTAGTTGTTTTTGCTATGTTTTTGATCTGGGCCATCGTTAATAATTGCTGCATAAATTACACTGCTGGATATTCTCTCTGATAGATTTACATCAATATATTTCTATGAAAAGTATATTGAAGGTTTTGGTAATCCATCCTTTTAATATATCCTTTTTGGTAAGGTTGAGCTTGAGTTAACCATGATTATTTAATTTAGTTTTATTATTATCCATTACTGGCCTTCTCCATTTATCCATATACAAATAGGTTTGTTCATAATAAACGAATAAATAAGCTACGACCGGAATTTCTGTCTAGTATTTTCCATCAGATTAAAAATAACATTTGTTTTCATGTACCTATTTAACTTTCTGCTTCAATTACGTAATTGTCATGAAATCTAGATATAAAAAGAAAACGTTGTCACCAGTTCTCGCTGGATCTAGTTTTGTTAATAAAGCGCACGACTTGACACTATCTATGAGATGGCTTAGATGTTTCAGTGTCAAAAGAATTTCTTTAGTGTCACAAAGAATAATATCTTATTATCGGGGTCTGTCATCTGAGAAGTTATGGTTGTCACGGCGGTTAACAGCCGCAGACGTTGAGATAGTATTACTGTAATGTAAAGCAAACTTATGATACAAAGTACTTATACTGTAACTCATAGGATTGAAAGTTAAAATTTTTTACAAAAGCATCTTACGTTTCTAATACCTATGAATCACTATTTTGAACTGAATAATAGAAACCACCATTTTTTGTAGATAAAAAGTGCTTGGCCGTATACGTTTTCTCATTCCCTAGTCCATATGAAGGATTTTTATCATTATAATAATCGCATATAGCAAATGTGATATTGTAGTAACTGTGGTACATAGACACTCACCTGTAAGAAGTCGCTACAAGCAAATCGTGACCTGTGTTTTTCTTTTTACAATATCCAAGGATAGATAGATAATGATCTATTGTTGTAAAAATACCTAAATTATATAGAGCAGTATCAGACATTTCACAATTTTTTTACACTTTTAAAATATATGCTTATCTGTCACAAGCATTTAATTTTACTCGAGTTATCAATCCCTTTCATTTGTCTCTGAGTCTTGACCTCAAACGGGTTCCTCGGCATAGTTGACATCTGTACTCGTACACCGTTAGTTCATTCGTTGACCCGTGCTATTCTTTGTCTACATATACGTGCAATTACCCGTTAACAATCGTATCTTGTTTTCTATCTTTCGCATTACCCGGATGCTTAATATGTGGATTAATTTTATATGAAACTTTATCTGTTGTTGTATTCATTACACCAATATCTAAGACGATCTCCATCCGACAGTATATTATTGTATGAGAATAGAAAACCTTTGCTGTACGTATGGCTTAGACTGCAGTTTTCTCATGAGTATTAGGTCTATACAATGCCTGTGTAAATCATATTTAAGTTACTATATAAGTAAATAATTAGGTCCCTATTAGTGGCTTTTAGTAGGTACCTGTATATGATAATAAAATTTCAAAAAATAAAGCTCGCAAGAAAGGTGTAAATTTAAATTTCGAACTGTTTAAGATTGCAATTTAAACTACAAACTCATTCCAGACACTTAACATAAGAGAAACAGACAAAACACTATAAGCTCTCTAAGTTGTTGATACAGGTCCTGTTAGTACAGCATAATCAATTTCATCTAAATCTACACGCAATAATCTAGCTATTCTATTTATGGACTTAACTCTAGACGGCATTCTTAATTAAGCCGCTAGCACATAACTTAGATTTTACTTCAGATAAGAATCGTTTACCGTAACTAACACTATATTCCATGTTTACTGGTGTAGATAAAAATTGGAATCCCGCCAATTTGGCAGGCTTTGTTACCTGTAAGGCGTTTCAAATATTTTGATAGAGGTAGGTCACGATATTTCCAATTTCTATAAGCTACGGTAACAATTTTCTTTTAGTAAGGCGTAGTACGCGTAGGTCTGTTTGCTGTAATTATTTAATTAAAATATTGAACTTAAAATAAAAACAATAATAAGTGGACTTGATGCCGTAAGGCGTTCTCTGCCAGTCAAACCTTAGAACCAAACAATATAGTATCTTAAAAATATCATCATCATCATCTCGAGTAGGCGTCACGGTCAATCGACCATGCACACCCTGGTGTCAGAATTCTTCGGAACCGCCTCTCGCCCTCTGACGTGGTTCCTTTAACGACTACCAGATGGCAGTCGGGACCAACGGCTTAACGTGCCTTCCGAAGCACGGAATCATCTTTATTATCAGACAATCAGGTGATTATTCATTATTATTTATTCATTCATTCATTCATTCAAGCCTGCAATGCCCTATCGACATAGAAATCGAACCCACGATCCCCGGGTCTACAGGCAAACGCCTTTACCAATAACATAATATTTAATGATGAAGAAAATAATGATGATGATGATGAAAAATTTAATCATACATACAAGAAAAATAAATAGATTCTAAATTTGAATTTACTGTAAAAGTAAAATATAATATTGAAGTCATATTGTAATGTAATGTTCCAAAAAAGAAAAAAAAAATGTCGAATTCTAAAATAACTAAGAAAAACAAATAAATAAGTTTAGTATTTATTTTGATGTAATTTCTAATTTGCTTGATCATAAATTATATAATAAATAAGATAGAAAACATTATCACGTGTGTAAATATTCAACAATAAAGATACAGAGTTAATCAATAACAATAGAAAGAAAGTAAGAAATTATAGAAAACGTATGCTGATTGAGACAATAGAGCTATCATGATATCTGGATCAGACAGGGAAACACCAAATTACCGCTATTACGCCAATTTGATTTCCTCACACAGTATGTGAACTGAGGAGACCTATTTCTACCCATCCGAAACCTGTCATTCCTTTGTTAGTATCACAATAGTTTTCATTCAAGGTTTCCGAAGAGTTTTACCTTATACGATATTTCACAATGAGCTGTCGTGAGCGGATAGTTTTTTCGAAGCCGGTAAAATTGTCTTTTTGGATGCCACCATTTTTGCCTTGACAGTGAACTTTGAAGAATGCAAAAATATTTGTAACAGATTTATAATAAAACTAGGCATTGCTTGCGGATTTTTCCACGTTTTACTCTAATGAAAGTAGAATATATCATTATCTTACCATAAATTTAATAATTGAAATTCATTTTGAGATTAAAGTTTAATGCTTGCTTACTCTCTTTTTCAACGTTTATTGGTTCAGCAATACTAATACCGGAGAAAAAATATTAAATGACTAGCTGTTCCCCGCGGCTTCGCCCGCGTGGGACTCGGTTATATCGCGCCCAAAAGTAGCCTATGTTTGACCTCAGGTCGTTAACTACATCCCTACCAAATTTCATCACAATCGGTCCAGCAGTTTAGCCGTGAAGAGGTGACAGACAGACAGACAGACTTTCGCATTTATAATATTAGTATGGATAATAGGTAATTTATAATCACATTTTGTGCATTCTTTATTACTAATTTTTGGTAAAATTATATTGTGACCAATATACTATACATAGGTTTTCCATAATTTCCTCCCCCTCATTGATTTTTTTTAATAAGTAAAGCTTTGGCAAGCATGTATAAGCTTGGAATTTATAGCTAAAAAAAATCTCAAAAAGACAAAAAATGGTATATGTTTCAGCCTATTCTTTACATTTGTTGAAGAAAGTAACAGTCGATAAAAAATAGGTAGTTTCTGTTAAGCTGGAAGACATGATATTGTGTGCTGACAATAGGAGCGACCATCTTGCTCTAGTTCTCACCATGAATAGTTTCTAATCCTAAAGTATAATGATCTAGCCATATTCACACACTTGGTACATTCATAAGACAAAAATTACATTTGCTATTTTGCGCGGTACGGGAACCGTAACGGTTTTGATATTTTAGTGCTAATTTTGGCTTAGTTATCGCGTTTTTTTGTTTGTTAGTTTAAATTTTTATTGAAGTTTCCCTATATTTATTTTAAGAGTGAGATATTTCAAGGTAAGTGCCGAAATATCCATTCTATTTTCTTGTCATTTAGCTGTTCTTTGTTTCTTTCATTCCTGAGTAATATTTATTTACTTATATTTATCTGCATTTCATTCTACAGTTATTTTGTAAACGTAACATGCAATTTTTTTTAATACTTCTTATGTTTCAATTTGTTAAGCTACCGATATATAAAGATCACATTTGTTTATTCAAAAGATTTGTAAAGGATTTTATTATATCAATTCGATGCCAATGAATCTCTAGTACCAGAGATGCGTCCAAGATTTATCGTTAACTGACCAAAACCGCTAGTCCATCACAATATTTTACCAGGCTCATTGACCTTGTTGATAAAACGAAAGTGCTATTGTCACCGAGGTCAGGGATCTGACCATCTGTAAGAAGACCTCACGACAAACCATCACGATTATAATTTCACGATGAAATGTCACGATGAGATGGATGATAGCATTCAAATTGTTAGTCCTTTTCGAATTTTAATCTGGCGATAGATTGTCAATAGTCTTGTATTTGCCAGATAACGGTTTAAGAATAAGGTTTACTATAAAAAACTGATTTAAACCATGTTAATTCGATTAGATGTTGGGGCCCTACTCTGCATTGAAAATTACCTTTCTACGTGCTTAAGATTGATGTTCGAAGAAAATTTTAAAGTTATAATGGTCATTCATGCTTTTACACCAATTACTAAAAAAGTATTGACGATTAGTATTTGTTGAAAGAATAAAAGTCATTTCATCATTATCATTCATGTTTTTATACAAATAACTAAAAATAGAAAAAACATTTGAGTGAGAAAGAAGTTACAAATAATGTTTAATCATCTTGACTTTGCAAATTTAATAAATGACGATCTCACAGGAAGATAGATCAAATTTGAAAAATGTAGAAATATTCACAAAATTAATCAGATTTGATATCTTAATATGGAGGAAAGCCATACATAATTTAAATTTCACTTCGTAGGCACAAAGAGTGGAGAGAGGTGATCCATCGATTATAATTTCTTTGTTTACGCACGTATAGAAAATTTGACGGATCAAAGCCTGAGGCGAGGGTAAAGATAAAGAACCTTCGATTAAACAATCAAACCAAAGATCAGCCGTTTGAGACACAACACAATCACTTAGTGATTTCACTTTCAACCCACGTTAATCAAAGGTCAGCACTAATGAGCTAACACCGACACGTCCAAATAATTTCACTACCGCGGGCACTGTCGTTTTGTTTGGAGTCATCGACACTGGTGAGAACTGCTGGGGGCAATTGTCGTGATTATGATGTCATAAACAAAACTGCCGATGCGAAAGAATTGCGTCGTTGCTCTTTATGATCTTGCTCGTACATGTATGTATAGTGTTGCAAAGAGCCGGAGTCATTGAGTCCTATAACAAGATATCAAATTTTCTACAAGCTTTTGATGTGACATAGGAACTCTATTAGCACTCAAGTAAAGAGAAAAATTGCCCTTCGTGTATGATGAATCTAATAATTACATTGTTTTGTTACATTTATATTACGTAGAGAAAAGCTCGGACAAAAAATGGGTTAAGAATTGTTTCAATAATTTAAACGAATCACTTAGTCTTTCATACTCCAAGATGTTTTTAAAGACTCGAGTAGCTCTCAAATTACTCAAGTCTTGACTTGACTCAGCTTCGACACTTTTTAGAACACTGACTTTTGAAGAATTTATTGAATAATACTTGAGAATTCGAATTCACCTGTTAGGTGCAAAATTTTGAGTAAAACAATTAGGTGTAAAATTTTGCAACCTGCTTGAAATCTTAACAAAGCAGATAAGATTAAAAGTTTAGTATGGATACTGGTCTAGACGGTTGCCTTAAGAAACAGAGATCGTAGGTTCAAATCCCAACGGAAGCATTCTTTGTACAAGTTGTTATCAGTCGGCTTCAGGACCCCTAGTATGAGATTTCATAAAGGTTAGCGACTGCGTTAGGATTTTATAAGGAACTAGCTGTTCCCCGCGGCTTCGCCCTGCGTGGGACTCGGTTATATCGCGCCCAAAAGTAGCCTATGTTTGACCTCAGGTCATTAACTACATCCCTACCAAATTTCATCACAATCGGTCCAGCCGTTTAGCCGTGAAGAGGTGACAGACAGACAGACAGACAGACAGACAGACAGACAGACTTTCGCATTTATAATATTAGTACGGATTTCTTAGTTACCTTATCCGCCAGGGACGCTGTACAGGTTTTTCATACAAAATCGCTAGCGTCTGCATTGCATGCTTGTTTGTTTGTTTGTAATATCTTTATTGCTTAAAATACATAGTAAAAGGAACATTATTAAAATAAGAAGACAATGGCGGACTTATCCCTGGATGGGATCTCTTACAGTCAACCGGCGAATGACGAAAGAAAATGCACAAGAAAAGAGTAGAAGTTGAATCGTCTGATTTTCCGATAATAAAATCCTGTCCAATTACGTTTGACTTAGAAAATCACATCAGATGTCGATACTAATGACCTTGTGTCAATAAAATAATTTATAACTTGATAAAGACAACCTATTTATTTGATATCCGGTGAAAAGCGTTTCAAATAGCAATTGAACTAGACTAGACATTCAAGTCTTTCGAGAGTTACTATAGAAAAAATACTTTTCTGAGTAATTTTAATAACATAAAGAAGTAATAATAAGTATAAAACGTAGAGCCCAAGTACCTCTGGCGCAAATGTACGAGGAGTCCCGACCCTCGATGAACAGGGATAAGGTATGGAAAGTTAAGGTACAGTAGGTTACAAAAAAAGGTATATTTACTACCTTACGCTTATACTTAAAATGGTATTGACATTTATATGGCGTACTGTACTTAAAATACTGGTAGAATTTCTACATCGACTAAACTTAGCCTTTGGCGCCTTTGCTCATTCTTACGCACCAGCTCTTGGTACTCTCGAGACGTCATTTACAGATTTTGTCTTAGTTTTTAAATTTAGAACATCTTATTTAAATAATTCGTCCCAAATTTGTGATTATTCAATACCAGCTGTTCCCCGCGGCTTCGCTCCGCGTGGGACTCGGTTATATCGCGTCCAAAAGTAGCTTATGTTTGACCTCAGGTCGTTAACTACATCCCTACCAAATTTCATCACAATCGGTCCAGCAGTTTAGCCGTGAAGAGGTGACAGACAGACAGACAGACAGAAAGACAGACAGACAGACAGACTTTCGCATTTATAATATTAGTATGGATAGTATGGAAGTATGGATATGAAAACTTCCGAAATGCTAGAAGCGATGGTCCTTGGTTTGATTGAATAAAATACCACCAAATAACGAAGAAAGCAAACTGGAGTCCGAAGCGATCGGATGATGACGCTAAGATTATTTCTTTTTTTTTTCACTTACCCTTGCGTATATTTCTTATAATTTTCTTGGTTGTAGATAAAATTATTGTTACTTGTTAGTCTTTTAACAATAATTATACTATTAACTAGAGGTTGTTTGTTCAGTTCGGTACCATAAACATAATTACAGGATGAAGATGATTTCCATGATGTATTTTTAATACGATCTTGTTATTGTACATCTTGACTACAATAGTACTAATCGCTGCTCGTTGACGATAAGTCATAATGTCAAGTCTATACAAAGTAGTGATAGTAACAATTATTTCAGTAATGGTCTGCCTTCAAGAACCAAAAGAGCTGACCGGATAAACGATATGATAAAAAAGAAAGATGGTCCGCTTATAAAATTAGATCGTAGAAAAACTGGATGATAGGAGTATTGTAAACATTCTTCTTTCTTCTTTGTCCACCCCTTATTCCAGTTCATCTGGTGTCGGGTCTCCTCGTGCATTTGCGCCAGAGATTTCTACTCCGGGTTGTCTTTACGTCCAGCTTCTCCTTGTGTATCTCTTTCTCCATGTTTTTCACCCATGTAGCTGGTGGCCTGCCTACACCCTTAGGTTTTTCAGGGATATTCAATACTTGTTTATTAGGGTTGTTCTCTCGCGTCTCATTATGTGTCCGTATGAGTATAGTAAAGATTATTTCGGTAAAAAAAAAAAACCTCTCGCACTAGAGTATGCAGGTTAAATTAGGCCTTCAAATAAATGAACGAATAAAGCATGAATATAGATAGGGACAGTATATACAGAAATATCATATATTAAAATACACAGTAGGCTAAATAGACAGGTATACCAGATAAGGGGTAAGAATAACTATGTAGTTACTCTTCACTCCACTTTACATTGCAAAAACATGGCCAACTTGATGTGAAGAATGAATTTTTTTGATAATAATAGATAAAGAAAATTAATGAACGAGTTCGGTATAAGTCGTACTACAGATAGTCAATTTACATGATAGTTTGGCGTACACCTTCACTAAAATCTAAATCTACAGCCGTCTACATTATATACGAAATATGTAGAGCAATCATTCTACAAGTCGTCACCTATTTTCCTTTTTACCGACTATCCAAATAAATGATGAACTGGAAAATCTCATAATTTCTTAAATTCAATGAAACGTTTATCATTAAAAAAATAATCTTCGACCACCGCTGTGCTGTGATTCGATGGAACTTAATCGAAGAATGACTTCGTGACCATTTAGATGCGTACATTTTCACTATTTATTTGACCTGCTTAAAAGTAGTGTGTTTAGGTAAATATAGAGAATAATAATTTGTTTCATATCTAGTGAACCATAAGGAAATACGTCTTTACCAAGCATTATGCTTGCAGATTTGATACTAGTGTACGAAAATGCCCTAGGCTCTGTTTACTCCACAGAACAGAGAAATTATCCGAATAGAAATGTTTTGACGCGGATTTAGTTCCAGGGTCAGTGTGGCAGCGTATTCTCTTTTCTTATCCTCAATTAATACATGCAAACCCATGTAAGCCAACACCACACATGTGGTGGTACATTATTAGAAATGTTTTATGTGGTTAACAACAAAGCCACCTAATTGAAGCCAGCTACGAAATCTAGCTACGAAATGGGACTAAGGGATATTATGGACCAGTAACAGTGGCAATAAATGACGCAATCAAATTCCCTGTCCATTTTTTCTGTGTGAAACGTTGGCTTGCAAGCCAAACTAGTGACACGTTTTTCGTGTGCTATGCCACTTGTTAATATTTCTAAATTCTTTGGTTTACTCCGTTTAGATTAAAGACGTGATTATATGCACTGGCTCTCCGCATTTTCAATGAGAGTCGTCTGTAAACCGCCATTTCTGCATGGTTGGTCTTGCAGCTGCCAACCTGGGTTCACAAACAATTAAGGGATCTCCTTGTTGGTCAGGGTAAAGTATGTCCAGGAGGAAGATTATCTACAATTGGGGATTTTTAAGGAGATTTTGACTAGTAAGGGTCTAAGTTCACAGCATTTTTTTAGCCGCTCAAAAATCCTCAACAAAGCAGGAGTCATTTATATGCAGTTGAGACATGTATTTATCTTTTCTTCTTTATCTTATCACTATCACTACATAGTATAAAACAAAGTCGCTTTCTCTGTCCCTATGTCCCTTTGTATGCTTAAATCTTTAAAACTACGCAACGGATTTTGATGCGATTTTTTAAATAGATAGAGTGGTTCAAGAAAACCTTATAAAATTGCACCCGTGCGAAGCCAGGGCGGGTCGCTAGTCTAGAGATATGCCATAGACAGAATAGCCCCACATGCACACAAGCTATCAGCACTTAATTAATAATAGTATATTATCAGCTAAACAAGCCTACCTTACGCTATACTCTGTATATAAATATAGTTGATTTTCTTGACCTGCCGAAATGTTCTTTAACTCTGCGCTATACATACAATTTTATGACAATTCTGAACTTATTCTCGGAATATATTTCGCAATGTTTTGGCAAAGTGCTCTTGATATTTCGGGTATATGTTTTAAGGTCGAAATGAATTGAGCCGCGATTTGAGAACAAAAAGTTATACATTTTATATTTATGGGTGATAAAATCACAACAAATTTAACAAGCACTTACTGTTTTTATTGTACTTGTAACTCAATTTTGTACAAGTTAAAATAATTGGGTACAGAAAATATCTTAAGAATGTTAATCATGTTTTCGTAAAATAAGAACAACTATTTTATTTTTGTAACGGAAGGTTATTAAATGTCAATTTTAACGTGTTGCAATTGATTCAGAAACTACGCTTTGTCTGTCTAATATAACAATTTTATAAAATTGAAAACCAGTTTTGCGTTGGATTATTTTCTTCGTGAACGTAAAATTATAGAGTAAACTTTTGACAATAGACATTCATCAATTTTGGATGGTTTCCATATTGAATATTATTTTTATTTTATTTACCAAATGTATATTTATTGCCTTTCGTCTTTCATGGTGATTTGATATAAAAATAATAAGCAATTAAAAACAAACATAAAACAGATTACAACCCATTTATAATCATTCTAAGCGTAAATAAGTTGCTTAATATGTGTCCCGTTAATTTTTAGTGTTTATCTACAAAATCAAATGTAAAATAGCACTCGATATCATCGGAACAGCTAACAACGGTACTCTAAACTTTTGATAGTCAGTTTATCAAGATCCTGGATTTTATTGCTGTCCTGACGTTAAATGCAAATGAATCCGTTAACAGAAGCTAACTGCACTGCGAACATAGACTTTTTATAATGGAGTTAAACATAGAAGTGCAAAATCGTGCGCGGTTTTAACGGATTTTTTTTATATGTGTACTTAAAACAAATACGTAGGTACACTGATTCTATTTATTTAAAACTTTATTGTACAAATTTAAAATAAAGTGTGCAAATGGTGGACTTAATTCTCTGCCAGTCAACCATTAGACCAAGCAGAAAATCTGATTGTCGGCGATTAATGAATTACATACATATTTTATGATACCGTACATATAGAAAAAATAAAAAAAATACTAAAATATCCCTACGGAATACATATATTGTAATATCCAGCACATAAGTTGGCCACAAACGGGACGTGCGGGGGGTAGCGCACGTTAAAATTTGTAAGAAAATCGGCTTTTGCGCATTTAAGGTCGTTTCAGTTTAACACTATACAGAATACTATGTACACACAGGGCAATATAAACTCGGACTTTAAGAAAAACCTGGTTATCTTAATTACGTTTGAAGGTCTTATTTCGTTTGAACGTAGCAAATCTTCTTACAAATATAAAATCAATTGCTGTTCATTAGCCTCGACAAAACTTGTTTAATTTTGATCTTGAAATATTTGTGGAAATTCAGGGAAGGTTTAAACGGTGAGAAAATTGCGTTCAGGCGGAATGGAGTTCGCCGGGTTAGCTACTCTATAATATCTAAGTCTATGGTTGGACTTAATCGCGCCAACTTTATTAGTTTTGCATGTTTCGCGCTTGGAACTGAATATTACGGTTTTGTAAGATTTATTTCAGCCGCATGAAATTTTTTAATACTAATTCACGTCATTCGTGCAACTTAGTAAGTAGAAATTTACATTATTAAGGTGCTGAAGATGATTATTAAGTACATACTTTTCAGCAAACTGAATAGTAATAGACGAATCCTCTAAATATTCAATTTACATTTTATACGATCTCTATAAAAAAAATATTTAGTCGAATTGAGAACCTCCTTTTTTTGGAAGTCGGTTGATAATGAATAACATCATTATCTTTATTTCAGTTGTAAAAAAATATTTAAAGTAACTAATCACTACATAATATAAAACAAAGTTGCTTCCCGCTGTCTGTCCCTATGTATGCTTGCTTAGATCTTTGAAATACGCAACGGATTTTGATACAGTTTTTTTTATTAGATAGAGTGATTCAAGAGGATGGTTTACATTAACACATGTATTATATAGCATTACACACGTGCGAAGCTAGGGCGCTAGTTTAATTATAACTCACATTTACTCATAATACATTCATTTTCATTTATTTAACAATCATTTTTTATACTCCGACGAAAATGTATAAGTAGACCTTTATAGCTCCACAAATCGATTCCAGCTATTTAGTATATATGTATTTATAGTATATATAGCAGTAAAGTATTTGTCATTCGCCGAAATGTTAGTTTGTTTTTATTCAGGAAATGTATCGAACGTAAATTGTTGGTGAATGTTTGGCGCAAAACGGACGATTCGTGCTTTTTATGGTCCGATTGGGAGAGCCATTTTTCCTTTTTTGCGTTTATTGCAATGCAGCTGTTTTATGTACAAGTTTGCAGTACTATTTTTCAATATTTTTAAACTAACTTTGCTCTACGAGTTCATCCCTATCCTTGGTATGTTAACCTTTCCCTAAAACATGGCTAATATGAAGTGCAAATTATTTTTATCTAATCCGATAATTAGTTCTAGGGTTAAAGGCGTTCAAACTAAAAAGATAAAAACCAGCCGTGATAGACAAACAGACACCACGCGAGTGATTCTCTATATATAAGGGCTCCGTTTTGTCATTTGTGTGTACGGAATCCTAAAAATGTTACAATGTTACCGTTAATCAAGTGATAAACTTGATAGTATCGTAGTGAAGATTCAGATTGCTTGAAATTTTTTGCGTAGAATATAGTTTTTAGGTAGTAATTGTATTAAGAAGTAAACTAAAAGTAACTTAACAAGATTTACTGACGACTATGACCCTAAAGAGTTACCTACTTAGTTACTTTAGTAACTTAGATCCCAATCTTTTCAACTTACACTTCTTATCCCATACGGGGTAGACAGAGCCTGAGATCTTTGGCAGACCACGTTTGGCATGATACTAGTTACAGGAAATCAATAGTGATGAGTCCTATTTCATACTACGTTTCTATCCCCCGTATTAAGAAACGTTTGTTAAGCTATTTTAGCTAAAATGTGTTTCGTCTCGTTCTTTCACGTGAAGTGTCGGGTAAGAGAGAAATAGCCAAAACATATTTTAGTTAAAATGTATCAAACTTTTCTTAAAACGGGGGTATGTCTTTTATATATCTATTTTAATTTAAGCAAAAGTTATATAAATGTGTACCTTTTCTCACGTCAATTATAAGGATTGTTGAATTTATACAATAAATATGAATTGCATTATAAGATTATTCTCACATGAATCTGCACCTGTGTTTGCCCACGCGACCGCCATAATGATATGGTAATTATGGCCTATTGCCGGCAAATTATCGTCTCCACTGTTAACATAAATAGTCTTGATAAAATAAAATCTATCTATGTAATTTTTTTTTTTTGTCGGTGTAGTCCTTTAGAATAAAATTACTGAATAAAACTAAGTATTTAAAAATATTTATATTATTTTATGTTTCGCTCGTGGGACCATTAGGCGAATAGATTAACTGTTATGTTAGTATTTACAATATTAGCAAAATAATTCTGCAAAATCTATAAATAATTCTAAAAAATTTTATCATTAGGTCACTTCACGTCAGAGACCGACAGGCGGTTTCGGAAAAATCTCTGACTCTAGCCAGGCTCAAGCAATTTTCTTCTATTCTAACGTATAAGACATTTAAAACACCTATTTCCACCATTCAAGAAATTTAGAGACAGTAGCGCGTTTTAGAACTACCACTATTAAGAAGAATTTCGCACGTAACTATATAAATTAAAATGACAAAAACCAACCAAAAACCAAAGATAGTCTTAAGTTCTTAGCATTCAATTCAAATTCATTAGTATTGTGAAACAATAATTGTATTTCGTGCAATAAATTTTAAATAATAAAGAAATAAGTAATTTCGCATAAAATTAATGATTGCAATAAAATACACATGTCAAGTATAATTCATATTGTCATCATTACAGGGGCCATGAGGATTGATGAATGGTCTTGCATGATCTTGCTAAGCTTGGGCCAAGGTCTTAGCACTTTAATGATACGCCGACAAATTGTCATTAAATTAATAGGTAAAGTATGTGATATTGATTTATGCAAAATATAATTAGGACGCAATAATTGATTCCTAAGTGAACGATGTGTTTGATTGAAAATACGCCAGTTTATCCGCTGGCAAGCACAGCATCGGACACCCACCGACCAGATGGTGAGATGACCTGAAGAAGGTCACAGGTAAAGACAGTAAATTTATGATGATGATATTATGACAGGTAGATGAATTCAAGTAACATTTAAGAGTATAATACAAAAAAAGAAATAAGAAATAAAAATAAAAAATCTAAAATAAAAATAAAAAACTAAATTTTCCATTCTTGAAGTTTCTGTTTAAAAACAAACCAAATTTTGGCAGCCCAGTCTTAACTATACCTCTCACATAACTAGTTCTCTTCAGTGTTACATATAGGAAGATGTCAATTAGTGTAATGAATGTGAACTACTACAGTTGACAAATTAACAGCTATAGATTGTGACATAATCGCTTAATAACTTAACTGTAGGCTTCTCTCTTACGCCAGTTAAGGCGCAGTTATACCATTATTTCTTCCGTGATTCTTAAGTAGCAGACTGTATGCAATTTTGATGTGGATCTAAGTTTAATTTTTTAAGTAACCATGAGAAGAATAGAAAACCTCTTTTTCGTACCAAACAAATGAATACATAATCTCTAATACCATAATATCTATGCTAAATAAAACCATTTACACCTTTAAAAAATAAAGCTATAAAATAATAGTAGATTTTTCCTAGCCGCCATCTAGTGGTCGTTAAAAGAACCACGTCAATGGCAGAGAGGCGGTTCTAAAGAACTGATACCAGGGTATGCATGGTGAATCGACTTCGTAACCCACACGATAATAATGATAAGTAATTTTGCCAAAGCTGCGATGTTGCTACTGTTATGAGGACTTTTCAGCCGGGTATAATCAGGGAGACATTTTAGACTATTGAATTGGATATAATTGTGTTTTTATAAATATAAAACATATGTTAAAGTATTATGCTACCACTACACTTGGCTATTCGCGTATTTGCCAATATATTTGACGAATAGGCAAATGACGCAAAAGTTTTCGCAAATATATATATACCGTTCACACATGGTCAAATAGGCAAATATTCGTATACAAATAGTCAAGTGTGGTGGTAGCATTACATTTTTTATATATTATAGCTATTTTCATCCGTATAGAAATTGCAAGCCAAACAACGTTTGGTACAAACAATATATATGTATGTCGTCTTATTGAAAATTTCATAAATGAATAAATACTAAATAAATATATAGGGACAAATCACACAGATTGAGTTAGCCCCAAAGTAAGTTCGAGACTTGTGTTATGGGATACTAACTCAACGATACTATAATTTATAACAAATACATATAATAGATAAACATCCAAGACCCAGGTCAATCAGAAAAAGATCATTTTTCATCTTGACCTCCTGAGTAGCGGTCAGGCATGTTAACCATTACGCCACGGAGGTCGTCATAACATTTGCCTCACATTACATTGTACCAAAGACCTAACATAGTACTAAAACCAACCTGATTGTGTCTACTTTTACTCTCGCTATTACTGCTAGGATAGTATTCTGTAATCTGTGCTATATAACACTGGCATAACATTAATTTGTTCTATAAAATCGTTCCCATACAACATAATGGCCACACATAAAACAGTGTTTAAACGCACTTCTCATAATTAACTTCCTAATAATTATGTAAAATCTTACTTCGATTTGACGTTTTCGAAATTGACACTTTGTTTTATTGTTGGATTTGTTAAAACCATAGATTAAAAAAAATTGTCTCGCGCTCGCGATTTCCTAATTCTATTCTTAAAAAAGTTTTTGTTATATAAACAATTGATGAACAATCATAAAGATTAGATATTTATTATAATTGTCAGGGTTCAGTACCCAAAGGGTAAAATCGGGACCCTATTACTAAGACTCCGCTTTCCGTCCGTCGGTTTATCGCCAGGCTGTATCTCATGAACCGTGACAGCTAAAAGTTGACATTTTCACTGATGATGTATTCCTGTTGCCGCTATACCAACAAATATTAAAAACAAACAAAGTGGGGTTCTCATACAACAAACGTGATTTTTTACCGTTTTGTATAGATGATAATGGTACGAAACGAAACCCTTCGTGCGTCTGTCTCGCACTTGGCCGATTTTATTATAAATTGCCTATTATTACTGTCCATCCTCTTCCTACTTATAATTATTCAAAGTTTCGTATTTCAATATTATTTACCCAGTAGGAATGCTGCATTATACTTTGACAACTATTACTAAAATTCCAATCTCTTACAATCACAGGCATATTGTGATTCACATAATGAGAATTAGTAGGTAAGTGTCATTAAATTCAGCACTAGCAAATTGGCTCGTGAATTTTTTATCGACATTAGCCCCAACACAGACTTATAAAAACTCCAGACGTAGTCTCACGCATAACACGTCTGAAGCCTGCGAACTATGGTCGTTTCGTTTTTCATAAATATCTTTTACTTACACAAACAAACCAACTAGTGACACTGCCGACAATCACGATAACGCATCACCGCGATACACACACTTAGAAGCATATTTTCGAGCTTTTCAACGACTCTCCGTCTATAGTTATTTTAGGTCTGTGGGTCCCCAGCCCCCTCGCAGCCTTGCGAGCCCACACGCAGTTTACAATGCCCTCAGAATTTACACCTACCCGCATTCCTGCGGCATCTTTAGTGCATAAACGATTTATCGGAATTTGTTCATCTGTACAGAAGTATTAATATTTTTATGACAATTGTCCGCTTTCGGGTGAGGTCACAGATCCTTATAAATCTTAAATATTTAAACTATATAATAAAAAAATGTTAAGAATTTATTTTTTAAAAGGTATCATTGGGAAGAAACAATTATATTAATTACCAGTGTATTTTTGACGTTAGAAATATACAAATTTTTGTAATAAATACGACTAGTACGCAAAAAATCAATACGTTGTAACATATTGATAATTTATTTTTGATGTGTATTTGAACTACTTATGGCTGCCATCCGGTAGTCCTTATAGAAATCTCGTCAAAGACTGAGAGACTGTTTCGAAAACCTCTGACATACCTTGGTTCCAGGGCTAACTAATTGAATTTCTGACCCAGAAATTACACACAATTTTTTTTAATAAGTCTTCAGTGCTGGCCCCTAACAAACTTAACGAGAAGAAAAACACGAAGAGAAAACAAAAATAATTCTAAAATGTGTTCTCCATCTTCACTATCACTATCACTACATAGTATAAAACAAAGTCGCTTTCTATGTCCCTATATCCCTTTGTATGCTTAAATCTTTAAAAGTAAGCAACGGATTTTGATGCGATTTTTTTGATAGATTCAAGACGAAGGTTTTTATGCCCATGCAAAGCCGGGGTGGGTCGCTAGTTTTAAATATACCTCTACTTTTCAAGAATATGATAAAACTTTGAAAGCGTCAACATTATTTCTCTCTTAACTCATAAATTCCACTTAAATCTTTCACAGTATATCACAAAAACTGTTTTTTTTGTAGATCTCACGAGTACCAAACCGGTCAAACAACTTAGTTCGCACATTGAGGGTTTAATGAACTCAATATTGTATTTTTTTGCCTAACACTTGCATGTTACGTAAAATATTTAGATTCTTAGACAATGAACATATTATTATAATAAACAGGTGTGAATGAACTTGATTTTAATATTCATATTTTTGATCTTGAACTGTTCTCTACCATACCGTCTGTGTCAACTCCATGTATATGTATATATACATCACTACATAGTATAAAACAAAGTCGCTTTCTCTGTCCCTATATCCCTATATATGCTTAAATCTTTAAAACTACGCAACGGATTTTGATGTGGTGTGCTTTATAAACAAAATGTTTGATTGATTGATTGTTTACCTGCCAACTGTAATCTGGCTAAGGTATTTGAATTCAAAGATTTAATTCACGCAGGGAATGACACACGCAATGATAATAAACAAAATGAAACAAAACGAGATATCAACTAAACACCATCCAAATAAAGGTCCATCTTGTAACTGTTCGACTTAAAGCGGATTCCTCCAACAAGAAGCTTTCAAAAGAGCTAGAGCCATACGCGTTTGGTCAAAATCGAATGCCAAATCTTATTTTATCTGAAGTAACAATGAGGTTAGTTTAGGAGGACTAAGAAGCCAAGAGAATGGGGTTCAGTGGGAAAATATTGGAATGCTCATAAGATACAGAACCTCTACCTGCTCATATAATGCTCACTTAAAGCCATGATAAATACTTATCCAAACTACCAGTCCAAAGCTTTTTTTTATCACAATGTCCAACGATTGACCACGATCCCACCTGATGTTAAATGCAGATGCGGTCTAAGATGGAGCTCGCTGGCACATTAATATATAGCCTACTAGCTGTTCCCCGCGGCTCCGCCCGCGTGGGACTCGGTTATATCGCGTCCAAAAGTAGCCTATGTTTGACCTCAGGTCGTTAACTACATCCCTACCAAATTTCATCACAATCGGTCCATCCGTTTAGCCGTGAAGAGGTGACAGACAGACAGACAGACAGACAGACAGACAGACAGACAGACAGACAGACAGACAGACTTTCGCATTTATAATATTAGTATGGAAGTATGGAAGTATGGATTGACTCTAGCCTTGAAAAGACCCAAATTGTATGTAATTGTATGTAGCCGTACGAATTATAAATGAGAATGCAAAACGTTTTGTGCGAGCTGATGGAATCTCGAGAACATATGGAAAAAAAATAAGTAATTTTTGTTTTCTCTCGCTTAAATGCAACAAAAAAGTAAAAAAATTGCAAATTGCATCCTTCGAGAGCCAGTGAAAGGCATGCTTAGTATGTAGAGCTCTAACCTAAATAGAACGCGGGAAGTATGGTACGGGAGCGTGTCAAGTGGCTGCTCGGTCACTTCGTTTTGTTTTATTTTGTTCACTGCGGGTACTTTATTGTCAGCGTGGAACATTCTAGAGCTTGTGATGGGGGTGGCGGTTACTTTGTTTTTTTTTTTTATATAAAAGCCAGTAAATTGGAATTGTTTGTGATTCATCATCATGGGGTGCCATCTTCGAATTAAAGTTTGGAGGTTAGCAAACGGAAACTCTCGATTACGGTGACGTTTAGATAAAGCTTTTAGCATGTAGGTCGCTTATTGTGTTTTAACTGTATTTTATGTAATATAGTTCAAACAACTTACTAAATAAAATTTTTAAATATATAACTTATGTATACCTTACCATACATATCCTTTTCATGTTGATCCAAGGGTTTGGAAACCTAGATATAATGGTTATATAAGCTCTTTTTCATTTTATAAAAGCCTTTTGACTTTGATTCGCTTTGAATATTTATTTGACTTTTATTCTGCTTTGGTTGACCTTTTGATTCCGTTCGGTTTGATATAATTAAGGTTTATAGCAATAAAAGTTCAAATCAATTTTTACTTTAAGTAACAATCTTTATACACATATTCGGGTTTTAACATCTTTCAGTTTCATTCCACCAGATTTTACCTATCGTTAAGACTTTAACAAACGGTAAGAAAGACGCAACAAAATAATAGTTAAATTAGCAGTTGATACGAGTGTGATAGAGTGAGAGCAGAAACTGTACAATCCAATAAACTAAAATCATGTAAGGGAAATAATGATGACAAAATAATGACGCGGTCACAATTACAAAACCAGGAAATTCAATTGAGACCTCAAAGGAGACAATCAATATCACATAAATAAATCCTTGATAGTTAAAGCGTAAAAGGCATTATTTGTTATTAATAGAATATCGTCGCCATATTCGGTGTGTTACACCAGCCGGGAAGCTTGGCCAGGAAGCCGGTTTAATTGATTCTGGCTGGTCGTGCACTCAATTAACAGGCGACAACACCAATAAACACACAGGCTATCGCACGTTGCTTGTCTTTAAAGGTATGCACTTTATAATTACTACCTAAATACTGAATGTAAACAGCAATATTCTCAAAAAATTAAGATTTTTGTCAAAATTGTTCCTAATTTTTTTTTGCATTCATAATCCAATACAATTAACCGATTTGTGACAGGAAAATCAGACACGAATACAACAACTAGTTAGCTTTAGTAGATATAGAAGTAAATAAAACCTGGACTACTTTGATAATAAAATTTAAAGTGCTTCGTCCAGGTGGAGAATCTAGTTGAAGCACGGGTCCGGCCTCTATTATAATCGTTTTTCTCATGCAATTCTTGCGAAGCATGCCTGCATGGCATGCTTTTTTGCACAAAAACCCATGTAGAGGATCACAAGACAACAAACTTGAATAAGTATCTACTTACTGATTTATTAAACTATCAATTTCTAAAGGAAAGCTATTAAATACTTAACTATCTGCAGCACCTCATAAAAACCTGTCTGAAGTGTAAGCATGTGATAATGAGGTAATTATTACTTTGTAACTAGGGAAAATAGATTCAGCGATGGCTTAACTACTTGTGAAATATTTCAAATGGAGACACCACGTTATAGCTATAGAGAAAAATCTTTTAAATTTATTCGATGATAATGGTTTTGGAATTAAGATCACAAACCATCTCTTATTAGTAAGAACGGCATAAGATAAGCTGAGGCTGTTAGAAGATATATAAGGAAGATCATCCTTGTCCTAATTTCTATACTATTTTCTGTTTGTATTTTTTGTCTACATACAAAAATATATACATTAGATCCTGAATGCAGTCCACTTCTTTTTGATTTGTGTATAAATCATTTAAACTAATTAGTCAATTGGGTTTTTTTATAGCACAACTTGTAGTCATTAAAGAAACCACGTAGGTCGAATGGCTGTTTGGTAAAAGTCTGATACCAAGGTGTGGAGTATCAATCAATCCAAATGATATAAATATTAGGGTAACTTATATCAGGTACCAATCCAGCAGTTCACCAAAAACTTATATCAAAGTTGTCAACTTTTATAATTCTAAAGAAATAAACAAACATAATTACCTATTAGAGCCTTAATTCAATTAATGTTATGTTACCGTTCAACTCAATTAACCTATCCGGTACAAGCAGTAAAATTTCACATGAAGCTGAAATTAAGATAAATAAAATTTATATCAGCGATAATTAAAGTGTAATTTAAACATTTACTGCTAGAGAATTGTATTATACTGCAGTGGACGACTGCAGTACGTAGATAAGGTGCTATGCAAATTTAATATTGTCGCTTTAGCTCAGCAAGTTGACCCCGCTGTTCATCAGAACTAGGGCGATATTAATAGACGGATTTGCACTGAGTTATTTTTTTAATTTGGTAAGGACATTGTCAATTTATGATTGTCTGAGAAAGACAATTCTGCGCTTCGGAAGACACGTTAAGACGTTGGTTCCGGTTGCAATCTGAAACCATGTCAGAGGCCGAGAGAAGGTTATGAAAAAACTTTAATATTAGGGTATACATGATCAATTTATCTTGTCACCTACACGATCTGGGTATACACCCTGGGTTAATAATAGTGGGTAAAACAATTCACACAAATTACTTACTATGGAGACACAGCACCCAAGGAGGATCTTATTCTCTAAGACTAGAGTTCCTAATTCGTGCCAGTTTACGCTTTAAAGTGAAAATAAGCTTTTTACATACTTCATCCTATATAACAGCGATACTTGGGATTATTCGACTGGGGGTCTTAAATATGTTTATGTTACACGTGAATATATATATACCTTTATGTTTTGTGAAAATGCTTTTGGTTAATATCAGAGAAAGACACAAAAAGGTCCAATTTTGTTGTTTATTGTTATTATTCCTTGTGTAGATTTCACAATATCTACAGAAATAAATTGGTCTACACTCAAACCGGAGATCACACATTCAAAACTACAAATAGTATTATGCAGTCAATTTAATAAATACATCGTCAAACACATTATGGTGGCAATGGCCACGAATGTATCGGATTAATCCGCACCTACTTTGTTATAATAGAACAGCATTTTGTTATGTCGTAATTTATAAGCGAAAGAACTGAAATACATTTTTTATACTAGAGAGGCAAACAGACAACGGAACTGGTAAAAAATGTGAAAGTAGAATAAGAGAGGAAAAAAAGTTTTAACTAGTTTATGATAGGCTGTGACATTTTGTATGTATGTATGTAAAAACTTTATTGTACAGAAAGAACATTGATGATACAACATAGAATACAACAAAAGGCGGACTTATCCCTAACAGGGATCTCTTCCAGTCAACCTGTAGTGAGGGTATTCTCCCAAAACGACTACCTACTGCTCATATAATCACTTCCAGTTCGATTACTCTCCAAAAAACAATGATCCCGACAGTACCGCGAAGCGAATATGAGTTTTTCTTTTATGTATTAGAAAAATCACACCTATCGTTGGCATCTTCCGCCATTACTGAAAAACGCTATGAGCTTATGACTCGCGCCAAGGAATTTTTGGACTTGCGCCAACGCTTGACTCCGGCACACATCCGCACTGCATTATGCGGATGCGATTTATGGAACTACCCTTTAATTCCCCAAGCCCATTGGCCGCCAAATTTATATAATGTGCGGCGTTCCTATAGAGAACTCGCGTTGATTCCATTTTCAATGCTCTGTTGAACGCAATCTACCGTTTGTTTTCGTAACGTTTGTTTCATTGATATTTATGGCGAAGCCCTTTAGCTTCATAATGCCTTTTATCATTTTGAAAATATAACCACGCGCTACGTTATATACATGCTATAAATAATTTAGTTTAGGATTCTCGAAAGATATTTAAATTAATGATTACTGGAAGACTATGAAGGTATATTCACAAAAAAAATAGTATTTTTATTTTTCAGTTTACTAACATACAAATTATGTCAATTATTTACCCCCAATCTCAGTAGTTCTATAATTTTGTTCGGGATCAGACTTCTGTTCGGTGATTTTGGATAAAAACAAACTATTATAAAAATACCAAATTTCATCTGTTTTGGTTCAGTAGGTTCGGAGAAAATCGCTGTGACAGACGGACGGACGGACAGACAGACGCATGAGTGATCCTATAAGGGTTTTTTTTTTCATTTTTGTACGGAACCCTAAAAAACATTATGAAGGTCAGAAGGCGAGGGCTCCATTGTATTAACCAGCATAGCATCCCAATGTTTATGATGGGCTCTGCAGCGTAAGCGGTCTAACTACGTAACACGCTCGGGTAATAATGAGCCCTAAAACCCTACTACATATTACTGTCATTTAATATCGTTTTATTGTGCATACAATAATGTGCATTTTCCTTTGTCCATAGGTGACATAGAGGACTGCATAGTAACACCGGCGTACCAGGGCCAGTTCACACCACTGCCGGAGGCGCTATGTGACTGCATTATGGACCTTACCACACAGGTAATACAGACTATTTATTCTATAGTTTCTTTTTGGTAATATATTAGTGGCCAGTATTATTGTTGATCTTTTAAAATTTTTGCGAATTAGCCTAATAATTATACCTATATATTTCATTAGCTGTGGTTCACCAGCTTAATGGAAATAAAGTCGTAGGTATATCATCGAATTTCTATGTTCTTAAAATATGCACAGTTAATAAGAAAAATCTTCCACTTAAAAAATTTGCTCATAATCTTTCTGGTAAACTGCAAATAAATTTTAACAAAAATATAATTTTTGGATTTATAACGCGAAACAAAATTACTTTCAGGTTATAAAAATATTTCTCACAATCTTTAATTCGCTTTATCATTACCCCGAACCGCCAACTCGCCAACCTGCTTCCATTCCGAAAAGTCGAAAATCTTAATTCGTAATTACCGTGTCCCACTTGATTATAATCGTATTATTGGACGCTGGTCTCACACATCGCCAAACATTTGTGCCGAATGCGCCAACATTCCTCGAAATAAAATATTTGGGAATTGGGCCACGTTACAATTGATTTCTGTAGATTTCGTACACTAATGAACTCTCACTGCTTTCTCCAAAAATTTGACGGTATTTTTCTCAAAAGTATATTTGATTATGTGAATTATTATAATGATTTAGGTAATTGGTTGTACCACAGTTGTACCACTTTGCAAATAATATCTAAAATAGGCTGTAACTATTTTATAATACTGACCGAAATACCCCGTTTTATTTTTAACACAATATTCACTCGACATTTTTCAATGATATTAAAGAGAAATGAGAAATCAGCGTGGTATAAAACCCTTAAATTATAAGATTTCTATTTAAAAAGACGTAAAAATACACAAGGTGTAGAAATAAAAAAATAGTAAGTAAACGGACTTGTGTAAGTAATGATGATATTATAATTTGTAGCTTAGCCATATATATGTGGTTTTTGGCTTTAGACAAGACAATCCCCTCTATAACTGTAGTAAGACTGCAATTAACATAGGTCTCAACAGGTCTTACCTCTGTTCATTTGGTGGTAGATTCTAGCAACGACAGTATTTTCATAGCCATAGACGTAGGCGATTTAACAAAAATAATGACAAGTCTTAATTTAACGATTATGGAATCCCTGCCATGGTTTTTCCAAGTTTTACAATATGAGGGTTTAAAAAAAAGCTTTCTCCTGTCAGCAACGGTCAGCACCGCGCTAGTAATTCTCCTGGAATTGCAGGGTTAATATCTATAGGACTACGTCTCGACATAACTAGATAGCCGGTACGACTAAATCGCAATTGGACCAAATCTCCATTGGACTTGATCTCGATTGAACTGGGGTTCTTTTGGAGGTAGTAGCTTTTGAGATGCTACCAAAAAGTAGCGTGATAATAATCGCAGTATTTGTACTTAACTACAACATAAAAAAGTGCTGGTCATTACCATTACACATCAAAAATCCAATACAAACACATCATAGGCGCTTCGAACAAGTCGTGAGTATCTAATGATTTCAATAAACAACAAATTCGGCATTTCTTTTAACCCAATGATCACGATTTGGCCGCTTTTTAGGGTTTCGTACAAAAATGTAAAAACGGAACCCTTACAGGATCACTCGTGCGTCTGTCTGTCCGTCCGTCCGTCTGTCACAGCCAATTTTCTCCGAACCTAAAACCTCCGAACTAAAGTTTAGCAAGTTGATTATAATAAATGTGACTTTGCACATAACAGTACCTATACTATATATATATATATATATATATATATATATATATATATAATACCTGTTGTATTGATTATATTCTGCAAATAAACGATTTTCATTCTGACGCTCTTCCAGAAATTGGTCCTCAAGGTAATTTATAGAATGACAGTTTATATAGTAACTAACTTTATATTTTTCTTTATTAAACCATCCGGCTAAGTGTACACAAGATCCATAGACAACATATTTTAACCTTACGCAGAATCTTGTAGCCATAAATTGCAACATATCAGTCGAAAGCGAAACCGTAACTTTTAATTAAGCGCTACTGCAGTTACTTTTTAACTTTCTTTTAATCACTGCTATAAATATAAATGAATCAATATGAAGGGCTACCATATAAAATAAAGCTAAATACAAGAGGGGCGCCAAAAGATGTTAAATATAAGAAGAAACGATAATGATAAATATTGGCTAGGTTTACCCGTAAAAAGAGGTACGGAGGTCAAATGGCTATCTAAAGCAGTTAACACTCCATCAAATAGTGGGCATGGTTGTTTGCCGAATCACAATTTTAAAAAAGTACTTAGGAAGAATTTGCTAAACAGAATACTGGCAGGATGACTATTGGCCATGAAATGCAAAAAAAAATAAAAGAAGACAGGTTTGCGAACCTGTTCCGAGGTATTTTAAAGTTTACTGTCCGAGTTTTATTGCTAAATGTTGCGAGATGTATTTGCGTGCAAATGCAAATCGGATGATGTCATGGCATCGAAAAATTTAACTGTTAATTAAAAGAGGATCTTAAAAGTATAAAGCACCAAAAATAAAAAAGGATTTTGAAAAGTAAAAAATTTGTGATATATTAATTACATATAAACTGTACAATAATAACAATTATCACGCAAAGAAAAAGCGATAGAATTTTTTTAAACTAGAAAATAAAAATACATGTATTATAAGGCACGCGACAGCAATGAACCCTATCTTTAGTAACTACATAAAAACTAAAACCTAAACTATAATCATCAACAAAAAACAAAGATTAAAAATATGCCAAGGTGTCAAGAAGCACCTGCATACCCGCAGTGTTATTTTTCTGATAATTTCTTTAAGTATATTCAACATGCCATTTAACTCAGCGTAATGAGCGCTTAGCAGTTCATGAGTATTGCTAAGTGTTCAATACGAAATCATTTGTTAAATTAGGTTCAAAGCCAATCCAATTTTATAGCACAGAAATTTCAACCTTTTTTGTCTAAGTATCCCTAAATTCCTTCACTGTGAGGTCATAGTTACAGCCTCATGCTGCTAATGGTTTATTTATAGCTATTATTATTAAATTACCATTCAAGATGAGTGGTTTATGATATCATTTTGATCCTGTTTTGAGGGTTATTTGAGTGATTATATGCATATTAATTTGCAACCTTTGCAAATTTAAAATACAAACTACTTATCATCAAAATCCATGCGCGAATCATTTCGTGCTTGATCACTTTTAAGATTACCAATTATTATGCAAATGGTCAAATCTGAACACGTTTTCGATACAACATCAATATCGACTCATTAATCGTTCACTCATTACAATTCAATCGATTGTTTCTCGGTTACTTACTCCATTCCGCAACTGTAATTAAATTCATTTGGAGCCTGATAATTTGTCAGGGTATTGAGCAAGTCTGCTCTCAGCATGACAGGTCTAAAGAAACGAGTAGGCTGGCATTCGGACCTGAAATATATTTGCATACGGCACCCGTGTGAATTAACTTGTGGAATAAATGCCAAGCCCCTTGAACTGACTACTTTACATTTGTCTGTCTTATTAGTCTACCTGCTCACATACAAACCGTGCTGTTTTCTGATCCACATTCTTCTTTTTCGTCCTAGCGCATTTATATTTCAAGAAACATTGGCTCTCCAAATTGATTCGAGCCAGGATAATCTGCATTAGGTTGACGGATGCGGTAGGCTTTCCACTTTAAATAACTTCGTCATGCTATTTCATCAGGTAACGGGTGTATTATGTCTTTCTTATTTTCTGGTAAACCATATTCTAGCAATCTTGACTCGACTCGTTTAGTTTTCTTTAAGTTATCTTGTTTAGTTAATATGGTAAGCGTGTATGACAAGATTTAAGAGAAAGCGAGGTAGATTTGTAAGAATGATAGCAGATACAAATCTAGTCTCTTCCCTGTTGAAGACAGGCGACAGATACTTCGTTTAGATGCATAAGGGTCAGACATAAATACTTTCGCATTTGTAATATTATGAGTAATACGGGTTGCCTAGTTCACATCGAGTCATTATTGAGAAAACATAGTATAATTGGAAATGTCGAGCAAACCTGCAATAGATCCTAAGTAAACCTTGTCAATGAAAGGTTGGCTTATAAATCAAGTGCGCCAACGCCCTTATTAGGTCAGTTAGTGTTATGTTGCATGGACTTATTAAGTATTTTGAAGACAAATAACCACCTGGTAAACTGTTTTGAGGTCATTTAAAACCTTATAGTTTCCACATTATTAAATAATTAATATTAGGCAAACGAGACAGAAAGAACTTGTCAACACGCACTGACCAGCGTAGCTCTTTGAATATGTACCTATACTAATACGTCATGAAAGAAAAATGACATATGTCCCAACGTTATGATGAAGAACAAACAGAAAAGGCGAGAAAAATAACTATGGCAAATAGATCTAGAAAGAAAATGGCAAAACTCATAACATCGTTTCGTTGAGGGAATTACTTTTACGATATTTTTAGAAAGTCATTAAAGGAAAGATCATATACAAATTTGAGATTTCTGACATAGACATTAATTTAAAAGCTAATGATTTACAGTCTTCTGAAAATATTCTAACCTAAACAATAAAAAATCCATAAAATGAAGCAACAAAATGTCTACAAGACCACAAACACTGCTTAAGTGCTGACATAAGTAATTTTCTTGTTAGCAATCGCAATTTATTTCAATCCAGATACTTAATCAAACCGGGCTGGTCCTAATACAAGTGCAGTATGAAAGCTCAAACATAAGGCGTTCGTTTCTCAACATCCAGCCATTAATACCTGCCAGATTGTAGAATCTGAAGGCCGTTCGCAATACTATCTAACAGATATCTATCTAAGCCTATTTAAATATCTATTGCTGGATTAAGAACCCGCTTTTCAATTGTAATTAGAGGTTTATGTCGACATTATGTGATTTTGATTGGTATTAAGGCTGAAATTATTTGTAAATTTATTGCATACTAGCTGTCCCGGCGAACTCCGTACGCCCGAACGCGCTTTTCTCACCGTTTAAACCTTCCCTTCTACAAATATGTCAAGACCAAAATTAGCCAAATCGGTCCAGCCATTCTCAAGTTTTAGCGAGACTAACGAACAGCAATTGATTTTTATATATATATAGATTGTAATTACAGCGGTCCGTAAATGTCGTTTAGACTTGTATACAAACAGTATCTTTTTCTATTTTATAAATGTTCGTATCAATACCGTTTTATTTAATTTGTTTTTTGAAAAATTTGTTTGGTAATTATATACTCGTATGTTATGTTAATTGTGTCTATGAAAGAAGTAAAGAAGGATTTCACCTTCTTTGTCCGAGCATGTTTCCTAGTTACATCTTATGATCACAGCTCAGTATGTATCTATAATAGATTTTATTTCTCTGAAATTTTCTCTTCGTTAATACTTATATATTTATTTTCGTCCGAATAATTTTTTTTAAGCTTAACCAAATAATTCATAAATTGAAAGGTCCCCTTCATAATTTAGTAACACAAATCTGTGACCCACGCTCATGGTCATCATCATCAATCAATAAGATCTGGATCTTGAAAATGATGTCTTCATTTCTGACCTCCAGTTGTCTTGGCATTCAATATTTTGGTATTGTTCTGTGATAACAATCGTATACTTGTACACAATTGGCATTGTGATTTTGGTAACCAAATTATGGTTATGTTGGTCAGTAGGTCTGACGAATGAAGTAGGTATCTGTATCATAACAGCTTCCAGCGATAGTTTAGTCTCAAAATAAGGGTCGTACAACAAAAATACATACAGTTCTTATGATAAGGGTAGATTCGAACTAGTTGAATCAGCCACTTTTATATAAATGTCAAAAATTTGTTGATTCACCGGATTCTTATGAACATTAAAGTGAACTCTTTACTTAAAAACAACTCCATTCTTGAAAATATGTTTTTATTTTCAGAATTCGTCATATGAAAAAAAATGTAACCATTTTGTTTTTATTAGTAACATCATCTGCTTATCCATCCTCTTTAGTCTCAGGTACTGACTTCTAAACGAGATAAACCTATTTCTAGGGAAACAAGATCAATATGATCAGTTTTTTCAGGCTGCCTTAAAGCAATCTAGCGCTAACAGCCTAGAACTAAAAGTAGTTTTTACCGATGCAGTGTGAATGCCGATAATTTTTATGTATTCAAAGAAAAATACATTTTTTTCAGGGGCAGTCAGCAACTTTGGAGAGCATACGAACATCGCTATCATCGAAATTCCCCTCAATGCAGACACCGTCACAAGAGATGGTGTACGACACGTTGGCGCAGCTGATGCAGGAGAGGAAAATCTACCAGACCTCGAGGGGGTTTTTCATAGTCACGCCTGAGTAAGTTTTACAACTAAGTATTTAGTTTAATATATAGAGAAAGAGATATCTAGAATGTGATATCAAACTACTGTCAACGTATTTAATAAAGTTTAGAAGAATTTCATAGACTACTACTACTGTGTGCAGGCCTTTTAACTTACATGATATGAATGAACTTCAATATAAATTAGAAATTATCCAAATACTTCTACTATGGACATTTTCTTAGTTAAATCTGTTTTAAAGGTTCCTGAAACTTGTAGTTTTTTAGTTGTGTCTGAACAAATAAGCAAGTCATTCGAAACATTTTTAACTTAGGGTATTAAGATGGACAGCCTTAGTCCTAGATGTGCAATTAGCAGCTAAGATGACGCATTTATCATTGAAATCTATATTTGGTTTCCACTAACTAGACCGCTGAGCATGAGCTAGTTACGCTTCGACAAGTCTTAAGTTTGCAGGCAAGCTAGTGCATAATATACCCTTCATTGGGCACGTGTGTCGAAACGAGTTCGCAGATACAAGTCAGTTCACACATCATGTTCCCAACTTGGATTTTTAATATGATTCATCGCGCCTTTTGTGTGTTGCCAGAATCGGTCATCGAACAACGAACGCACCCTGCGTTTTGATGAGTTAAAATAATTTTCGCGCCAAATTCGGCTCTAAACTTGACATTGCGCGATTTGATCCAAACCGGTGTTGTCTGTTAAGGAGTTAGGAATAATTTGATTATATCAAACGCCCGCTGATTCTGTTTCCTTATCTGTCTGTTTTGGATTTGAATCGAATGGTTTAATTTTAAGGTCTTCTTTTAATTCATCTATTTATAAACAAACTAGCTTTTACCCGCGGCTTCGCTCGCGTGGAATTAGAAAATTTTTGGTGTTCACATACAAATATTCCAGTAATCTCCCTTGGGAACTTGATGCTTTTTCAAGACCAAAAGCCTATGTTACTCTTCATCCTTTCAACTAACTCTATGCCAAAAATCAGGTCGATTGGTTGCTTAGCTACGGCGTGAAGGAAGGACAAACAAACAAACACACTTTCACATTTATAACATTAGTATGGATTTTGATTAGATTTACTTTTATTACCAATCAGTAATCGTTTCATTTCTGTTGAAACCAACATTATAAAGTTAAACACTGAAGCATACTTACACAAAATTACATGTGTGGGTGTAACGTCCAGTTGTTAAGTGCAATAAAGACAAAAAACGGACAAAATCTCATTACACTTACAATTTTGGACCGAGCCAATTTTTGCACATTTCAGAATTATTAACTAAACAAACAGTTTTATGATACTGTTTGTCTAGAGCAGTAAATTATGTTCTGTAGGCGTTATGATTGTACGTATTCTTGACATACTTGTATTGTCCTTCCAATATCTTAAAAACTCATTTTTCTTCCAGTCACTTCACTTACTGTGAGTTAACTGTAGGTGTGATTTCAAAATCGTAAGGTTGAATCAATTTATACATTCTGTGTTATCTTTGAAACTAAACAACTAATGAACTCATTAAAGATGTTCGTGAGAAACTTGGTAAACTAAAAACAAAAACTTATTTTGATGAGATCATCAGACATGAAGAAATAATAGACTCAATCGAAAAGTAATTTGAAAGGTTTTGATGGTCGAATCATAATCAAGCGTCAACACTTCGGACCATGTCATTAATGACATGACTTCTTTACTTTTTTTTTTTTGAATAGTTTATACGGCCATGGAATCTAGTCCTTTAAGGCCTTTCTTGAATTTATTAATCTTCTTCAGTCATACTTAAGTCAGTCGAGTCAAAAATTCAAGTCAATAGTCAAGTCCAGTCAAGTAAGTAAGTCTAGTCTGAGTCAGATGGCTAAGTGAAGCGGTGGAAAAATTTCACTTAGCTATATCATGGAGATTTTGGTGACAAAGATAAAAAGTCACGTAATCGACACTGTATCACTTCCCAACACTCACGCTTGTTCACGAACACTTTGCGAATAATAATCCATCAATATTATGCACAAACACTCGAAAAAACCTAAGTTTTGGACATTAAATACAGCGCGGACATAGCGACAGTTTACTTTCCCTCCAAAAACTCCTCGACTTCTTTACTTGATAATAATACATATCAAGCAGGGGGTCATAAATCGTAAAAAAGTATAACCCTACTCTATATATGACTATTTTGACGTTAAACACAACTTAAAGGAACAAAATTACTCAGTCTAGGTTATTTCTTAAAATTAAATCTTATTTCTTTTTCGTTGATCAAAAGGATTATTTGATTGTATCAACATATTTTATTTCGTTAAATAAACCATAACAAAAAATTAAAGACACAAAATTATGTTATTTCTAAACTTAAGATCAATATTTAAAATGAAGTACGTGATTATTATGGTTAGAAAAATATAATAAAGAAAAACAAACATCACGGAGATCCGGTTCAAAGGACCAGAAAACTATCATATTCTTCTATTTTAAACATTATCGAACTTTAATATAAAGTCTAAATTACTTTTTAAATTTGACGTCGAAGACGGCATAGCAAAAAATCATCAACGCTAAAAATGTGCAAGTTTTGGGTGGCCGATAATCGCGTACGGTCAATTTATAAAATTGTGTGGTTTTTGTCGATGTTAATTTTTACAGTTAGCTTGAATATTAATGATTTCTTATGTTTTCGCGATTGTTACACATTAAATTAAACTATTTTATACGGTTTTCTATCGCGTTTATTGCTTACTTATTAATACCTAACGTTTCAACCACTTTACAGAGCTCATGGTCGCAGGCAGACTGAGTTGACATTCGTCTGTGTCATTTGTTTCTGATGTCACAAGAATACAATAAAAATAAATAAATAAATAAATATATAGGGACAAATTACACAGATTGAGCTAGCCCCAAAGTAAGTTCGAGACTTGTGTTATGGGATACTAACTCAACGATACTATATTTTATAACAAATACATGTATAGATAAACATCCATGACCCAGGTCAATCAGAAAGAGATAATTTTTCATCTTGACCTGACCGGGGATCGAACCCGGGACCTCCTGAGTAGCGGTCAGGCATGTTAACCGTTACGCTACGGAGGTCGTCGCTTGCTTGTAGCTTGCTAATAGCTTGAATATTGTTACTTACTTGATTATTTTCAAAAACCATCCCAAATCTGTTTATTTTTTTACTTTTATTACCTACTTATTTACTTATATACTTAGTGAAATAGATCTGAGGGTTATATATGTTTATAGCCCAACTTAAGGAAAGTTGTTAATAGGTGAATAAGTATTTAGATTTCTGAAGGAAAATCATTATTCTTTTTACATTAAAGATAGATAGATAGATAGATAATAACTTTATTTGTATAATTGAGGCACAAAACAAAACATTCACGTAAAGAAACACTGGCAAAAACATAATTGTACCGCAGTGACACAAAAAGGTAATAACTCAGTGATAAGATTGCTCAGACAGAGAGCAAAACACTGATTTTCAGTCATCACCGTCAAATGAAGAGGAAACGCGAGCCGAATCAGAGAAGTGATAAAATAATGAAGATCAAGAAACAATTGTATATTTTTAAATTTGGTAGAAATATGAATATGAAAGAATATGAAAGAGTGATGACTACAATTTCAAAAACCGCAACAGTCCGATACCTAAGCGACCAATTTTTGTTTGTCCAAAAATAATTTTTTCAGATGATTTTTAAAACTAGATTTTGATGTGAGTGACCTGATAGGTGGTGGAATATTATTCCAGCATTTGGTCGCTTGGTAACGGAAACTGCCAGTAAATGCTACCGTTTTGTGTTGATGCATTGCTAGCGGGGGTCGCAGTGCACGAGGAACATTTCTATAATTTAGAAATTTAAGTTTACCAAATAAATAATCAGGGTTTCTAAAATTCATGATATCAAACATGAGAGACGCTAGATGCAGCTGCCTACGCGCCTCCATATTCAACATAGAGGCACGGTTTAGATAAGGTGTGATATGGGACCGCGGCGGGATATCATAACAGAACCTACAACAAGCATTTTGTACGCGTTGAATTAGTCGTTGAGTTCTACACAAAAGTCGAGGGCCAAAAACGACGTCACTATAATTTAATTTAGATAATATGAGTGATTCGCAGAGGGCTATACGGGCTTTTTCGCTAATATAATTTCTTATTTTGTATAATACCTTCAGTCGATAAAAACAATTCTTAACTAATTCTAAAATATGCCTTTCAAAACGCAGTTCGTTGTCAAAAACAACACCAAGGTTTCTAGCCTCATCCACGCGCTCAATACTTGTGCCAGCAATCCTCACAACCGGTTCATCAGCCAAAATAGTTTCCACCTGATGGTTAGACCCTAGCACCATGAATTTTGATTTCGAGGGATTCAAAACAAGAGCATTTCTCTCTGACCAACCAACAATATTATCCAGATCCTCATTGATCATCTGCAAAGGTTCCGCTGTATTTCCTGGCTCACAAGCTATATAAAGCTGGACGTCATCTGCGTAAAGAACTAGCTATGTCCAGTACGATAGAATATGCGACATGATTGGTATTCCTTAAAGGAATCACGTCAAAGGCCTATAAGTGGTTTCGAAGAACTTTGACACCAGGGTATGCATGGCCAACTGACCCGATTTCATGTGAGTTGTTACTTACACGAAACCACATTGAAATTGGGTCAATTGGCCAAAATTGGTCGAATGATGAGGGACTTCTCCTCCACCTCCCAATTAAGAAGTTCGATGCAGCATTCAGTTTCTAATTATACGACCATTACAGACGCAGACGGTCGAGATCCAGGTCTTCTTCACGTCGCCATGGTAACAGCATCGACGACGAGTGCCCCTCCCCCCGCACCATCCTTATGTCGGACCAGGAGGCTCTCCATCAGCTCTATGGGGAGATCACGACGGTCAGGGACGGAGCGGTGACGCACCAGTGCGTGCAGACCAATTTGGCTGATGTCATCTGTGGTGGTAAGTGGCGTTTATTTACGTTTCTACATCTTATTTATTTATTTAGAACTAGCTGTTCCCCGCGGCTCCGCCCCGCGTGGGTCTCGGTTATATCGCACCAAAAAGTAACTTTTGTTTGACCTCAGGTCGTTAACTACATCCCTACCAAATTTAATCATAATCGGTCCAGCAGTTTAACCCTGAAGAGGTGACAGACAGATAGACAGACAGACTTTCGCACTTATAATATTAGTATGGAGTATGGATTTTGTGACGCTGCTAAACTACACTTACAGCCCCGCACCGCGACACCGACGTCCCGAGCGCCGTATAAATGGCTCGACTGGTGGTTGATCGTTCTCTCTTGCTCGACATCTGCCTTTTGAGTACCTTTACTATTGTCTTCTACTCTTTAACGTTATACTTTATTACACTAAAAAAAATACTCTACAAAAGATCTTCGGTCCTTTTTATTCCTTAACTGTCTATTTTTAAATTATTCGACTTACTCTACACAACAAATCGGTAGCTCTAATGATTATCATTAGTTCGAATAACGTTCTATAAAACCGGCGAATCGAATGAAAATCATTCGACTTACCACTTTTGAGTGAGTCACAGATTTTATGTACATATTCCAACGAAGACGCTAGATGCAAGCCACAACTTGCCTATACCATAATTTATGAGAACTAAGCGTCTATTTTTTCTTAAATGATGATTATTTTAATGTAGGTGTCGAACGACCCGTATGTCTGTAATTTTATAATTTTTTTCTACTAATAGAAAAATGTATAATAATCTTTTTAGTTTTTCCCGGGCTTATTCATGTGTACAAAAAGGCGATTTATTCCGATGGCTCTAGGAAGTCATCAATTCGACTGTAAAAAATCAAACTGCAGTTAATAACTCGAAGGAAATCAAAACTCATTCTGCGAATCAGTCAGGCGATATAACGCGTTAATGTGGGAATCCCTAGCATTTCGTGAAATTCGTTTATTGGCGAATCTAAAGCCAAAAATAAATTAGAGTACAGAAGGATAGCTTACTAATGGACTTCATTTTAACGCTTTTTAGCTTTTCGTGTGTTTCGATTTTGTTCAATTTCTGCAAATCTTATCTGATAAATAATTTGGCAGCACATGGCCGGAAACTTTAATGTTGTACTACATTTTTTATACTACTAAGATGGTAATATAAAACTATATTTTAACGACAAAGTCAACCCCTAGCACTTTCTTTACTCCGTGACAACCTGCAAGTTTTGTGCAATAATGTTTAAAAAAACAATAGTAAACTTCTGCTTTTTCCATAGTTTATGTCAGCAGTTTTCAGTGTACCAAGAACACAAAAGGTTCTATACATTCACACGCGATTGACGAAAAAGCCTTGGAAACTGAAAAGTTTTACAGCTTGAATCCAGCTTTACCTATAATATGTCTGCTGCTGAAGCTTTTATAGAATAAGAACATTTTTAGAATAAGCAACTCCGATAAAATGTGTACTACACAGATTTTAGACATACACTTAATGATATTTACATATGAATGAATAAATGAAATTATTTATATACATGGAACAATAGGATGTTACATTGTTAATTTAATACCTGCATGTTTCGCTATGGGTTGTTAGTATGGGGGAGTCAAAACAAACCTGCCTGTGACTACACTTTCATGTAGAAAAGGGGCAATCGGTAAAGTTATTTTTGAGTTATGGCGTGACCAATGGAATACTTTTAATACATTCTTCCTTATCCTTAAAGATATCAAAAACAAAAGAAAGTTACGGTCAGATACCTCCCACGTTTTGAACTATATTAAATACAATGCAATTATATTTTTAAGCATTTAGATATGCCTAAGGACATAAGAAGTCGATTTTTCCACATTTAACTCTATTAAATACAATGTGATTCTATTAATATGTTATATAGGTAACATTCCAGTCCAGCTTGAAAGCATTTAGATATGAATGCCCTCATGCTAGACTGGGATACAAGCCTGTAAGCTATACAGGAAACTAGGGCGCCTGCAGTGCCCCGATTACACGCCGCATCCCCCTACCATGCACGCAACTCGATAATTTTCAAATTGTCGCAATCGTAATAGCTTTGTACTTACTTTTTATTTCTTTTGTTATTTTGGAATTTCGAAACGACTAAAAATATGCATCCTTTTCATCATTTCGTGTAGGCGACTCAGTCAATTCATCATGCATACCCTGGTGTCAGAATTCTTCGGAATCGTCTCTCGGCCTCTGACGTGGTTCTTTTCATGACTACCAGCTAGATGGCAGCCGGGACCAAACGGCTTAACGTGCCTTCTGAAGCACGGAATCATCATCATTATCAGACAATCAGGTGATTCAAGCCTCAATGTCCTAACCGAACTGGAAACAACTTAAAAAAAGTATGTCTTTTGCTGTACTTTTAATATTTTGTAATTTGAAACGTTGTATAGAAAACTAGTAAAATCATTTGACTTGCCGATTTTTAACCAACTTCAAATTCAAATTCAAATGGTTTATTTTCAATATAGGATATCACTTATTGACGTCAATTGTTACTTATTTTAAGTTTACCACCACTTCCAAAGCGCAAGTGGAGAAGAAGTGGCGCCACAAACTCCACAGCAGCATTTTCTTCAAAAAACAGGAGGTTATCAATCGGAATCTATTTTTTTAAGTGAGTCACTTATTAACCTCATGCTCTTTTGTTCAATGTCTCAGATAACCGTCTTACACAAACAGATCTATACAGATTAATGAACCTTTATCTACAATCGATATAAGAACTAACTGTTCGGAAGCGAAAAGTCAATAGGTCAGTAGTTTAGTATTTTAATAATTCATGTCATATTCCTAGACCATTAATATTCATTCATAACTGTTTGATTTGGCATCGCTCTGAAGTTTTAAGAACATGCTTTATATTTATTTTTCTTTAAACATTGTCAATAATGTTTATATACGTAAATAATTATACAAACGCATAAATTAGAAAGTAACCTTAAAATATAAAACAACAACTAACTTCTTATTAATTTTGGATTTATATTAAGAATGCCTAGAAACTGAATTTTGAAATTTAACTTCTAATGGGCAAAGGACATTGTATATTTTAATTACGAATAAAAAATACTAATTCAAAGTTTACAGATTCAAGATTCTAAGTAAGCGTATCATTTCAGTGGGCTTAGCCAAAGTCACAATCGCAAAACGTTAACGAGGTACGACAAGAACAAAATGTATGGGATTGACATAAGTTTGACCACGTGATTTACCGCAGCTTATGTCAATCCCATACATTTTGTTCTTGTCGACATTCGTTAGCGTTTTGAAATAGTCACTTGGCTAGGGGTGCAGTAGAGTCTGGTAAAGTCGTGGTTACCTATTCTCATAAGCAGGGAAAAAAACATTTAAAACAACACGAGCTTCAGTTTATCAAATTTTAATTTTTAAATGTAGAAGTCTGTTGAAATAGGAGAAGCTGATATAAAATCACACAAGAGCAATGCTAGCAAAAAAGAAATGTCTCTAGCGATGTAGCAAAAGAAATATTTATTTTTACAGATTATAAATCGAATTTGATATCGCGGTCAGTTCTATTTACACAAACTTGGATCATATCTAATCGGTCAAGTTGGTGGGAAAGCACCAACTGTTATTGTGACGAAATTTGGACCGGACGTGTCCATATTTCACCAATTGCCGACCGTCACAAAATAACGAGGGCGTAGAAGTGACGTATCCGTATAGAAGCATAAAACCTCACGCGGCATCTACAGTTTGTTTGTTTGTAAGAACTTTATTATACCAAAAAATAAATAAAGTAAATACAAAAGCATACAATTGAAAACAGAAGTACAATGGCGGACTTATCCCAGAAAGGGATCTCTTACAATTATTACAGTTATCTCTACTACGTTTGTAATATTCAAGAAATTTAAGAAAAAACTGCGATGCTCAAGTAAAACTAAATTTACTTATGTAAGTAATTTTCTTCCCACAACTTATATTTAAAATCCATGGGTCCAATTTTAAACAAAAATACATTTGAATTTGGAGCGAATTCGTGCCATTTCGTTAACAGTTAACAAACTTTCTACCGCGTTGTATGGGTTCTGGAGATTTAATAAAATACTAAGTCCAAGTGGCCTATACATCTGTAAGCATTTAATTTTAGAGTACTGTTGAGATAGTTTTCTAAAACAAATTAATGGTGTCACGAACTTCTTGGACCGGAGTGACCTTTGCTTTGGAAGCCTCTTTCAAAAATAGTTCAATGTCACATTATAGTCAGATCAATATTAAAATTGTACAAAAATACTACGACAACATATAAATTATAATTAAAATCAAATGAAAGAAATCAGAAAAAAAATGAATGTCTTCTGAATAATGTAGGTATTTGTTAGTGAAATTTATATCTCGGACCTCATGAGTTGCAAATCTCAAACCAGTCGATCGACATCAAAACCTGAAAATACTAATCTATTTCAACGCAATGCAATAAATTTAACCCTTCAAACACAACAATCCAGTCTTACTACAGTGAAGGCCACACACGACAACATCGATGAAAATGAACTCTATTCTAAAGTAAATAAAGTTGCTCGAATATTAAAAATGTAAGTAAATCGAGCTATCTAAGGAAAGAGATCAGTGGAAAGTCCGCATACTGGCAGGAAACTACGCCAATCCATCTTACTCTATCACCGACAATCTAAAATGGATCTTAAAGGGGTTGTTAGAAGGTTTAATGTGGTGTGTATGGTTGGTTGCAAATGGTAATGTTAGAAAAAGTTCGATATTGATGCCGGTTGCCAAATAAGGTGTTGGCTGAGGCAGTAAGTCATCCAAGATATGAATGTGCGCAGTTTGTATTTAATTATCTGATGATTAACTTGTTGATAGCTCGACGGATGCAGTCCTTTAAGACAGCTCTAGATTAACATGCTGATAAAATGTACAAAATACAAATACTAAGTAAATGATATAAACAATATTTACACAGTTTTTTTTTTTCTTGATAACACTATAAATAGCCAAATACCTCATCTTTTTTAACTGAGATCATCTACGTAAAATTGATTTATGAAGTGGAAACTTCTTTAGGCGCATTGACATTGTGGTGGAAGAAAACTTTTGAACCTCGACACCATCACCGACACCTTATAAGATAAACACGTAATTTTTTCACTTCTGTCGGCACTCGGAGTGCTGCTGTTTTTTTTTTAATAAATATGTTTTACTTTAAGTTCTGTTTCTAAATGTAGTCAAGATTGAATATTATCGAAAAATATCCTAATAGATAGATTATCGTAAATCTGCCTCTCTTCCCGTGCAAGCCGTAAAAGTCGATGAGGGAATCGCCGAATGGGGAAATCATGACATAGGCGATGCGGCTAGCAACCCATCACTATTGATTTCCTGTTTCAACTACCATTATGCTAAACGTGGTCTAAGGTCTGATGGCTCTAGGCTCTGTCTAACCCGTATGGGATAAAGACGTGATTATATGTATGTATGTAAATCGAGAAAAAAGTGTCAGTATAATGATCGGTAATTACTATTAAATTAAAGAAAGTGCCATCGCTTTTCCTGCTGATACTTTCCATAACACTTACCTTACATGAGCTTAGTAGCTATATACTTAGTAAACTCGAGGCGATAGGTGTGAACTACTGTGAATTGATAGTGTAGTAGAGAAGGTGGAAAATTTTGTATATATTGATATTCTATTAGTAGGGTTATAATTATATAGTAAGTACCGAATTAAAAATCTCCTTTTTGTAAGTCGGTAGAAAAATAGACAGTCAAATTAAAAATTATTATATCGTTTTCTATTTACTAAATACTAAAGTAAATAAAATTTTATTTTGTAAATAAATAAAACTAATTTTATACATATACTAGCGACCCGCCCCGGCTTCGCATGGGCATAAAAACCTTCCTCTTGAATCACTCTATTAAAAAAACCGCATCAAAATCCGTTGCGTAGTTTTAAAGATTTAAGCATACAAAGGGACATAGGGACAGAGAAAGCGACTTTGTTTTATACTATATAGATATATGATATTATGAAGCTTTGCATACTGTTTCAGATGTTAATAAATCTGCACAAAAAAAAACTGATGCTTTGGTTTAACTTTAGTACTAATTGATGACACTTATATGTTAATATCCACTAACATCAAAGCTACTTTCATCATGTAAAATGAAAGTAGCTTTGAAAAGAAAATCGAGAGGAAGAGTGTGGAAACTGGGCTTCGGGTGTCTACTAATGATCGTAGGTGAGAATAGTGATTAAAACTGTAATTTACTATAAATCTTGATACTTTCATGTCTCATCGAATTTATCTGAGTGTTTTATGTTTTTATCTTTGTAGTTAAATGTTTTGTGATGTTCTCAAAGATTTTGAGTTTGGTGTATTAAAGAGTAATCATGTAAATGTTAGCACTAAACGCGTCATCGCTCGTTGCTTGGTTTAAGTATAGACTACTCCCTCTCTTGCCGTATAAGGCGATTAAGGGACAAACAAAAGGTCTAAATTTTATTCCCTTGTAATTCTGTGGACTCCACCATTTTCGACTCTAAGACCTATATCCAGATAGATATTGGAATGTTGACTAATTATGTGCAAGTATATATCTTACAATTAGACCTTTCGTATCAAAACCCAATAATTTATTCATCCCACATAATAAAGATAAAGCTTATATAGCATTACAATACACTGACATGGTATAGGTAGGTATATATGGTTACATAAACCACAGGTGACCAATTGATTACGATCCATCTACGTATAGCGAATCGATCAGCCGATTAAGCGATAACAAATCGATTCCTCGATTGCGCCAGATTGTTTTATCTTCAGGCATAGAGGTGCTAGTTATATTTTTCTTTGTCTATTACAGAGTGCGCGCATTATGTTTTTCCATGCGTCCGTTGGATTCATAATCAATTATTTCAAATTTAGAAGGAAGGAAGAATTGGTTTCTGAAAATGGCTTTTAATAATGCGTAATGATCAAATATTTATTATAGTCTAAAATGGCTATCCTGCCTCTGACAAAGGGTTCATTTAGAATTCAACACTAACATAAATGCTTTTCTTCGCTTATAATAAACACTCGTTGGCTATTTAAGGCTTTTCATAATACAGTCGCTGTATATTGCAAACATTTGAGAAATATAATGATTATGAATAATACAGGAATTAGCACAATTATTATTAATTATATGAATATTTTTTTATAGCTGTTCAAATGACAGCTCGCCATATCAAAGTTTTTTTCACATAAATAAAACAAAAAAATATATGAATATCCTATATTTATATATAGGATATTCATATATTTTTTGTTTTATTGTATATTTCAGCATGTTCTGTTTGAATAGAAGATGAAACGATGAAAATGTTTTCTCAGTTCATTCTCTCAGCTTGAAAAATCTAACAGTGTTGGCCACTAACACACCCGGATCATGTTACTACTGGCCTAAATTCTCTTTAAAGAGGATTATGGAGGTCTGACGACAATCGCTCAAGTACCGCCAAATCGGGACAATGATTAAAAGCGTACCCTGCGCTCTGAAGCGCAAGCTGAAAATGCAACTAAATAACATTCACGGACGAAGAAGGTTGTTACGAACCAAATACACTAGGCTATCGAACTCCTCAATTCCAAAGCCCACTTAACTATGTTAAGTGACTTTTGTTTTTTTTTTTTAATTCCATAGACTATTCTTAATTACCCAGTACGGGTAAATCCCCAACCTCAGTAAACTAGGTCGTAATCCACTTAGCTCGGACTTACAGCCAAGCAGGCTAATGTTATTCAAATTTTGGCGCAGTTTTACGTAATCTTCGCGTGCCGAGCCTAGTGACTACTGTTTTTATAAAGTTGAACCACGTATGCACAGGATAGATAATGGAGACATACTCGTAGCTACAGATAGTTTTATGACATTCTTACGAATTGTTTTAAATTAACAACTTTTAAAAAGAAATTATGGTTACCGAACCGAGTCAATGCCGCTATTGTACGTATTTATTTATTTTATTTATTTATTTAATTCATGTACACTTCAAATACAAACAGTTTTAGTTTAGTACAAGGGTGCTACTTATTTCTATGTATATATTTTTTTTTCCAGTAGTTATATTATAAGAAGACTTATATTTTTATTTTATTGAAATAAATATAACAAGTATCCGACATGACATAGGTAGTTCATGCGCCGTTCGGCCGGCGCCCACTCCTGTTAGTCCCAACATATCCGCCACTATTAGTTTGCACACATTCCTTGTGGAACGTGCTTCGCCTCTACCTACACGACGCAGCGTATATGGAAACCCTTCCAGTATACAGAACCCCAATACTTCTGAGTTGCGGGAGCCTTTACTAGATTGAACGGGGTAATTTTAGAGATAAAATGCTACCCTGCTTTTAGTTCTGTAATGCGGGAGGCTTTATCGACGCAATATTAGCGTTATGGATAGAAATTCCTACCACTAGGTTAGGTACGCAGGTTAGCCTAACTTGTTTTTAATTCTGTAATGCGGGAGGCACATACAATAGTTACGTTAATGATGTGAATTCCTACCTAAGCTCGGTAAGGACTTTAGTATAGGTAAACGGGTGAAGAAGTATATATAAATACACAGATTAATGGCTCGTTTACACGCATTAAGTGATTAAGTGGTTAAGTTAATTTTGACCAAATTTTAACTTAATAGTTGCGGGTAAACGATCACTTAATGGTTCTAAGTAGTGAGCCATAAGGAACAATGATAAATATCATATAGGTACTATAGAACAATGATAAATATCATATAGGTACTATAGTAAAAAATAAAAATAATTTGAGTGGCATAAAATTATAAGTATATATTTAATAACTTTTTAAAAACAAAACAAGACTATCGAGCATTAGGCACATTTTTGTTTATGTTTTTAATCAACGAATGAATATTTTTAGGAGGTTTCCCTGAAGAGATGCGGTTTTTAGACTTTCTGCCCACGCCTATTTCTTTACGTCTGCTCACTGTCTCTCTCGGCACTCTTGCGATCTGAGATCGGGGAGCGTAGCGCAGAAATTCCTCCCGCGCGTCAGATCGCACCTAACCCAAGTACCTACTTTTATGCTTTCTAGGGATCTGAGTAGTGGAAGTACTTTTAATTTGAAGTCTTGAATACTACAACAAAAATAATACCCGAACCCAGATCGGTTGCAACTCTGAATAGTGGAATGGTTTAAGGAGACTTTTTGTGAATTCATTCTAGTAAACCAGCCCGCATCTCAGAAATACGGGAGTTCTGAATACTGGAAGGGTTTCCATATACGCCACGACGCATCCTCAAACACCAAGGTACTAAGTTAAGTTGTTAATTGTTCGACGCCAAGCGACAAACGACACAAAACCTTTGAGTACCGCAAAGTAACGCCTGAATTTATTAAAAATGAAATAAATATGTCTATTTATTTCGATGAATTTTCCTGTAAGGTATAGACAAATACAAGTGAAAACAAAATATCTCACTAAAATGTGAATTCAATGAGAATCCTTTGATTTATACATGGCTGCCGCTCGTTCAAAAAATCCTAGCTTATCAACAGGAAATCGTTTCGGGCCACTAATCCATATGCATGCAATAACCCATCCCTTTGATCGTCTGTCTGTCTGTAATTCATCCGGCGATGATCTGTTATTAAAGCTGCCTTTTTCACAAAACTATACTTCTCTAATACAAATTCTAGACTGATTTCACAATTTAATCAATTTCTGCGTATTTTTGCAGATACAAATTCTTGAATTTCATAACATCTGTAAAATTATCATCAATTTAATCTAATACGCAAATGATGTACTTACTGCTATTTCATTCTTCCCTATCTTAAACAACTTTTTGAATTCATCTTTTTTTAGAGAGTCCACCAGCTTCCACTAAAATTATACACCACTCAATGAGCGTGTTTCCTAATCGACGGACACAAAAAGGTTCCATTTGAAAATCAATTCAAAGTTCCTCTTTTCCGTTGGCTTTCCCACTTTTTCCCGGTTCATCTGTGGTCCAATCGACAAAGTTACTCTGGGAAAATTTATTCGTTTGTGTGGCTGAAATGCAAAGGAAGAGAACTCGATTTTTATGTTATTCGTGAAATAGACCGATTGATGCTATCTGAACTAGATATGGAATATTTCAGCATCTTATCCTCGGTATGAGGTGCTTTAAACCAATGATCATCATCATAATTTTGACGACCTCCATGGCGTAATGTTTACATGCCTGATCGCTACTTAGGAGGTCTTGGGTTCGATCCCCGGTCAGGTCATGATGAAAAATGAATATAGTATCGTTGAGTTAGTATCCCATAACACAAGTCTCGAACTTACTTTGGGGCTAACACATCTGTGTGATTTGTCCCTATATATATAAAAAAAATCGTATGGCATTTGTCCTGCGTGGGTCAAACATCAATAATCTATATCAACTTTCGGCTACAGGTCTGAGATTGATTGAGTTTGCATCGTTTACCACATGGGATAGGATTTGGTCGGGTGCTATGGTGGTTAGTTTTCCCGTGGTTGAAACAAAATAGGTTCAATGTTCAATAGTAAGTCATGCAGACTTCACTCCATCGATGACTCCCAATTTCGTAAACGCCCAAGGACGCCCAACCAATTTCACAGACCAGCGCTTCGCTAATCCATCGGAAATACGCCCGCGTAAAATCGTAAGTCATTACTATGATTGGCCTTTTTTTACACTTGTTTTGCAAAAACAATGAATGACACCTCAATTGACAAAGTTGTTTTGCATACTCATCGATATAAACTAAGATTTGGACATATTTTCAATGGCGTTCTTAGAAGCACGCGGCATTTTTGAGTCATTTTGTACTAAATTACCTACTGACCTAAGTCCAACAATAATATCGTAGAAAGACGCTAGTAAGACCCATCTGACCGGCCTCAAATCTGTGAAGAAAACCTATATAGACTTCTTATGGCAGTGTATGGATTGGATGAATAAATAGCAACACTTCTCCAATTTTTTTAAATAATGTTATACCAGCTATTAATAAAAAATATACCAAAATAGGGTAAACCCTTTAGGTTCTTTAAAAATGGATTGTCATGGAACTTCGCTGATCATCATCATTTCGAGTAGGCGTCACGGTCAATCGACCATGCACACCCTGGTGTCAGAATTCTTAGGAACCGCCTCTCGGCCTCTGACGTGGTTCCTTTAACGACTACCAGATAAAGATTATACTATTGAAGATGTTTGTATTTAGAGCACAAAATAAGAAAAAAATATATATACCTATTAATGGAATTTAAAGGGACATTATAACTGCTAGCAAACGAGGAGAAAAACTTTGTATTTTATTTTGAAAACAGGAACTTAAAAGTCATACGATTAAATTTGGTGATAATTTTAAAATTAACCACATACTTGCCTACCCAGGAAGACATTAGAAGACGTTGGTAATGTTGTGTGGGTACCATTTAGAGGTCGAATAATTCATTTATCTGATGACCAGGTAATGTGTGCGACTCTACAATGTTGCCTTATCGTAATAAGTATGAGCATTCTTCCCATTAAACCACAGTAGTTAAGTATAATAATGTAAAAAGTACTACTGTCTGTTTTTGGTCTTAAACAAGGACTCTCTTTTTCGTGTTTTTCAACGTCAACAATCATTTTTGAATGGTTTTTCTCAACTTTTCAATGCATTATTTTATTTACTCGCGACAAATACTATTTTAAATACGGAATTAATTTTATCTAAAGTTTTATGTGTATGTATCGTGTGTAATCTGTGTATTAACAAAAAAAAATGTATCTACCTGTAACTTCCCAACACTACACAAAATTCAACAAAAAACAAATTCTTCAGTAAATAGATACTTAAAACCTAGTTTGTAAACAAAATCATTCTGTCTCAAATCTGAATAATGAAGTTGTCTTTATAATGTTATTTCTTGGTACATTTCACGGTCCTTCTTACTTGGCAATATTTGACTCGTAAAAAACGCGCAGTTAAGTGGCCAATTTAGCAACTTTGAAGCGTACTTATAATAATTTCGAGTAGATCTGAAATTTCTCATTTTTTAGTAGTAAATTACTTGGTAACAAGCTTTTCCCGTGGGACTCACTCGTGGGAATTTCGGGAATATTTTTGCATTTCTCGTTTTCGTATTTTGAAGAATTTTAAAATGCTGGATGTCTTTGATAATATATTATAAAAAATTGGAAGTCGTGTCATATTGGGATGTGAAAAATTCTAGCGGAAGATAGATTTAAAAGACTCCACCGACAAGAGAGCAGGCAACTTCTGAATTTTAGATAGGTATTTCCGCACTTCTTAGCAGCGCACCAATCCCTGGGCTCCGAAGCAACTAGCTGAGGAAGCATCCGAGAAAGCACTATAATGAGAGATAAATATTCCTGCATTCGTTAATTTTATGAAACTGTCATGGCACGATTAAAACTCGAGACCAGTTTATTTTTTTACGTGTTCCTTATACTAAAATCGTATCACGGTCATCGAACTGAGATTATATTCAACTAATGGACATGGACATGACACATCGATGCATTTTTCGGAAAAATGTCGGCGAATGTAAGGCGGCGTGATTTGTAAAAATGTCATGCTTCTGAAGACATTTTGGCATTCGCAACGTGTTCACTAAGACATTAAAACATTGGTCCGGTATTCTATGTTTATTTTGTTTGCAGAAAACGTTTGTTTTTAGCATTACTTTTTGTATAACTTTTAAGCGGGGCTCCGCGCTGTTTTGGGGATTCGTATAACATTCAAACAATTAATATTGCCTAACAATCACTAATAAAAAATTTAAATTAAAATTCAACGTGTATGTGTTATTGTCACAACCAACAAAACCGAAAGCTCTAATGAAGACAATGGCTCATATATACATACTTATTGTGTTTATTAATATAGTGTTATGTAATATGTGGTATACCCATAGAATTTGGAAATCGCGCGCGGTCTCTACCCAGGCAATTTTTTTTAATCTATGGTGGTACATATAGTATAATATACGGTGTAAAATAAAAATTACATGATAAAGCGTTTCACTGAACGACTGACTCATCTATGGATCAACAATCATGAAACTAACGCTCAGCGCGGAATCTTGTTCTATTTTTTATTTTAATATGCAGTGCGACAGTTTAAAAGTCAACTTAGCTAGATGCAGAGGCTTTAGGTACCTATTTTATTATTGTATTTGTATAGAGCGACATAGCGATAAACATTTCAAGTTTTGCTATAAGTAATTCCAATAGATAGGTGCACACAAGATTTAACTCAGAAATATAAGCAAAACGTATCAGACGTTATCTTAATAACTAGAATAATTTAATTTCCACGGCCATTAGCCGTGTAAATGGCAAGTGATTTAGTGCTATTTCAGTTAATAGATATCATTTTGTAATTACAATTAAGCTGATCAAGACTTTGTGCTAAGGGTGTGTAGTTGTTAGGAACATTCGCCGTAATATCTTTCGATAAGACTCTAATGTTTGTTACAGTACACGCAATCAGGTAAATATTGTAGATAATATAGCAAAGACCTTACTTATGTAATTTCAATGCCTCAACTGTCAGAAGGGCACAAAAGAACTCATTGCGTTACGCGGCCACCGGAGACCTTTCAAATGCTGTGACATGAATGTAAACAAAATCTTAGTAATGGAATTATTTTAGATAGTGTGAACTTTATACAATTATTTATTTATGTAAATTGCGGACTTAAAGCCGTAGACATTTTTTACCAGTCAATCAAACAATAGTGCAGTGTCAATGTTATGTACCTATGTTACTATTTTTAGGTTTTTTCTCTATTGCAAAATATTTTATATTATCTAATATAATTTAAATATTAAAAATAAGTATTAATATTCCAAATAGAACAATAACTGACACTGAATTTGCAAAACAATTGCATTAGAATCTAAAACTGCAAAAATTTGACCATAATTAGGACCGACCTTTAAGATAAACCAATCATTAGTTACATGTGTTCTCTGTTAGTGCACTCCTTTAACTTTTAATTGATTAACGAGTTATTTTTAATGAACGGATGCTGCAGTCTGGATATAGGTTAAGCACGAACAGGAATGCAACTGTATGCAGTAGGCACAGACTCATAAAAACTCCAGACGTAGTATCACAAACGAGAGACGACTGCTAACTAATACCGTTTTGTTTGTCATAATATTAGATTCATTCTTCGTTTGTCCCACTGAGTTTTGTCCCACTAATAAATTTCTTAGTTAGTCCCAAACATTATGCTTCCTTCGTCCCGGTGTACAATTTTTATTATTTTATTCACTTTGCATTCCTTGTTCGGCCCGTTGTTTTTTATAAGTAATTTTCTTTTTAAATAATGTAGGTTTTTGTTTGTTATTCGTTCAAAATACAAGTACTCACACAAATAAACTAACTACTAAGGCTAGCACCAATCGCCATTATGCATCACTTCGATACACTCACATAGTAATAGAGTAGGTAAGGTGTCGCTGGAAATGTTCAAAATTTACGGGAATTTTTCCGAGTATATCCACTCTGATCGCGCGATCCGTTTCCTCTGTAAGTTCCCAAAGTTGCTAAACGTCTTTGGAAACTTTCCCAAAGTTTCCAAATGTCTTTATCCCATCTAATATTATAAATTCGAAAGTGAGTTTTTATATTTGTTTGTTTGTTTGTTACCTCTTCACGCACTATCTACTGAACCAATCTTCCTGAAATTTCGCTTACACATAGCAAGGAGTATTGAAAAGGACATGGGTGCCTTTCATCCTGGGAAAAAGCACTGTTCCCGAGGAAATTCATGCAGGCGAAAGCTAGTAATTAATATTTAGGAAATTTACGGGAAACGGCACTTCACTACATAGGAGGCTTTTTCGAGTTTCACTGTTATTTCGAATACGATCCGTCTGTAGTTCTTTTAAGTCTGTGTGGTGCATTCAAGATCAGTTTATTCTATTTTCGGGTTGTAGATAGATCTTGCGCGATCTGTGGTTAGAATTTAAAGTGGATTTATTCATAGTTGCATTTAAGTGTTTTGAAAAGTTTCACTATATGTGGTTAAGGATGTTTATTTGGATCGTCTTACGAAAAACTGATAAAATATATTCATGTACTTTGGAGAAAGTGTTTCATTTAGGTAGCTATTATAAAAAGATTTGGTTTTGCTTTTCCTGACATACATGGGCCATACTTACCGCAACTATTACCGAATATCTGAAATTGATACTATCGTGTACCAGAAGAGAAGCCAAAATGGCACTTTCGCCTTATTAAGAGGATCAACCTCCAATTAATTTAAAGATACAGAAGAAGATATTCAATTTACCGATACTTTTATATTTAAAATAATATATTAGCCCTTTTTGTTTATCTATTTGGAGTCAACTCCATAGTATCTTTCCATTTCTTTTGTTGACGACTTCAAAAAAAAAAGGAGGTATCTCAATTCGACCGTACTTTTTTTTCTTTTACCATATTACATACCTACCTGAAATCGCGTACGAGAGAGAAGAAGAAAGTACCTTTCTATTTCCATCTATCACGAATAAATCATAACATTCGTATATATAATAACATAACAACTTTAAACATATAGTAACATAACAACTTCAAACATAAAAATGAGCAGGAAAAAAATCTTTAATACAAATATGGATAATTGCATTGGACTTGATCCAAACATAAGTCTTAATTTATTCTCTTAAACCCTATTTAGCACTGTAATCGCAACATCTTACCAACAAAATAATAATGAACATTATGACCTAAGGGACCGGCAGATCATCCTTATATCTCAACTACCGATCAAGATAACCGACACACAACCATTTACATAAAATTTATAGCACCTTAGGACATTAAACATAAAATCCAATATCGAATAATAAACGTTATAGCAACTGCATCAACAATGTTGTTCTCGTCGATGTAAGAATACTCTACGCTTGATGGCATGCAAATGTGCCTACATTCCAACTGCATTGCAGCGACGGATCCCAACTGGCTTTGGCAGGACTTGTGTTTTAGTAATTTAGATAGAAAAGCTTTTAGCTCATAACTATATTATATGGGGTTTAACTTTATCGACATACGGTGTAATCATTACATCTGGTAACTAGAAGGAGGCATTTGTTATGGAGGAAAATGTTAAAAAACTAATAGATAGGATGTTAACCACAGAACAGAGAAAGTACCTATTAACTTTGTTCATAGGTTCAAGCTTGTGAACTAAGTCTATGTACCTAAGCGTCATTTGCTTTTAATAGAATCTTCTTCTTCTTTTCGAGTCGAAATGGCTATAGTATGTATAAATATGTATTTTAAATATGATTCGGCTAGTAAATAGCCACGTCCACCGCCCTGCCGTTCGCCTCCCCCAAATCCTCAGTCGTAAAGGAGACTGGGCCATTGGGGCATATCAGGAGATGAGCCATAGATTGGACAGCACCGCAATTGCACAGGCTGTCAGTCTAAACCCCCATTTAACTCTGTTCCCTTGGCACCATTCATTCATCATTCATCTGAACATACTTGCAACAGAAGACTGGTTGAATAACATAAGAATAAACATAATTGGGTAATTGCTGTACTTATTTCAAAGAAAATCGATGATGATGTAGCTTACTATAAAGCAAACCTGATATTAGGTTTTGTCCCGGCCGACGCGACGTAAACTTGTATTTGGCATTACAGTGGTAATTGTGTTGGTAATAAAACTATGCATTTATCTTGTGTAACGTATTTTTGTTAATTTTGTGCAATAAAGTTATTACAATCAAACTAAATTTTGTCTATGGCTCTCACGTTAAATTTAATGTTTTAAATTTACAAGTCTTCTTACCGTTAAATATCATTTCAAAGTTCACTGACTTAGTCGAAATCAAGTAAGTATCTACAATAAAAAAGAATCGAAATGTACGTACTAATAATACTTACCATATCTACATGCATCTAGAGCAATCTTCCAACTAGGTCTTGATGTTTTGCTATGAATCTCTTTAACTTTTGGCCTTATAAGTCTTATCTTTCGCATTAGAAAACCCGGTTTCCTAACCTACCTACTCGTAATGTAGTCCGGTCAAATTAGACATTTGACCCACGACAAATACAAGGGAAGCTGAAAATTCTTACAATTGTTTAAATCATAATTATAAACATTGTCTTAAAAGTCCCAATCGATCCCATGTAAGGAAAAAAATTGGGATATTATTAATTGCACATCAAATAAATAATCACCCATCAATTTCTGTATATCAAATAAATTATTTTACTTTTAATTAAATTAAAAACTTGGTTACAGAAGCAACTAACGGTCAAAAGACGACTTTGTGACAGAAGGTAGGTTAGGTTATGGTTATACAGTGACCTTAACAGTGAGCGAGCGAGCGAAGCGAGCGAGTGTCAGACTTGGTGACAGAAGCAAAACAAATTTTGCTGTGCAATCAGTAATTTTGATATGTATTTAGGTTATTTTTGCATACAAAAATTGTTTTTATTGATTTCCGTTTAAATACTATCCAAAAAAATTTAGCGGGGTAAAAAGGTCCAAAAAATGGGTTTTTCGCGATTTTCTTGAAAACGGTAAGTTTTATCGCAAATTTACCTCAGACATAATTTGTAGATCAGGAAATTTCCTATAAAAAAGGTATTAATATTTTTTTCTTAAAAGCCACCGCTTCTGAGATATGACGATGCAAAAAATTGCAACTTGTAAGCGCGCGCCCATATACTTGCGCTAAGTACACTACCTCAGAGGTGGCGTGGAAACGTGTGCGTAAGGGGCGTTGCCAAAGTTACAATTTCAATACGTTGACGAATATCGACTAGAACAAAATGTATTGGATTGACATAAGCTGCGGTAAATCACGTGGCCAATCTTATGTCGATCCCATACATTTTGTTCTTGTCGTATTTCGTTAACCTTTTTACCCCGCTAAATTTTTTCCTTACATGGGATCGATTGGGACTTTTAAGACAATGTTTATAATTATAATCTAAACAATTGTAAGAATTTTCAGCTTCCCCTGAATTTGTCTTGGGTTTACTAATTTATTGGTCTAATTTGACCGGACTAATGATACTACCTAGCAAATCATAATAAAAATTGGATAATATTACTCATAGATGTTTTTATTAATCGCATCTATCTTTACTAATTCAAATGAATGTTTGTGTAAATGTGATCATTTCGGAAAACGAAAATTTCTTATATCCTCTAGAATGTGTCTTAACGCGAAAGCGGCAAATTTATTTGGAAATACTTTAGAATTTGCTGTACTTTTTAAATAAAACTAATAAGACGAATAAGATCAAAACAAAGAGCAATCCGGCCTTGAAGTCGAAGGTCTTAGTTTTTCTATGAATGAAAACCAAACAAATCTAGATAGGTACAGGTGATTGTGATTATAAACTGTAATCACTGGTATTCATGCCAGAAATCCGAAATCGTCGTTACAGATGCAACTCACCTTTGCTGATCTATTTATAAATTTTCTATTTGGCTTGGGATATATTACAGATCTTAAGGCTAAGTTGAACTGTCTAATGCAAGATTAAATGATTATTATTAATTAAAAATGTACAAATTATATTTACCAGGTAAAATAACAATCATTTATTATCTTTCAAAAAGTTCACAACTTCTTGAAAGGTTGAGCTAATATTACATGTTTGAAAGAACACACAAGCTACCAACGGCAACATCAGCACTAACTATTACTGAACCAGCGAGCACTATAGACTACATCTGCACTTACCATCAGGTGGGATCTTGGTCAATTACTGGTCAATGACTACAATAAATAAAAATAAAACTCCATTTAATGATATTTGTAAAAAGTGTTGGGCCAAGAATGCTGCCTTGTAGCTTCCCAAATTGATAATCTAATTTTAAAGGGGCGTTGCCAAAGTTACAATTTCAATACGTTGACGAATATCGACTAGAACAAAATGTATTGGATTGACATAAGCTGCGGTAAATCACGTGGCCAATCTTATGTCGATCCCATACATTTTGTTCTTGTCGTATTTCGTTAACGTTTTGAGATTATGACTTTGGCTTTCAAAAGGCAAGGTAATCGTTTATTCGGCTGTATTAAGTTGATGTTTGTAAAAAGTTGTTAGTTTATGAATAATTACAGAAAAAAATAAGCAAAGGATACAGGCGGGCGACACTTCATCTTAACGTGCGCTAAAATTACACATTCCGGTTTATTTCAGATGACAGGAGGACGTTCCTCGCGGTATTTTAATGGCGTGGGATTCCGGCACCATGTCGCTGTGGGGTTAAATATGTGGATGGCATTCTCGCCGTGATTTAACTGTTTCCTAATAGCTCACGCGAGTCGTATGTACCGGATCTGTAGTTTGTTACGTCCTAATGAGGCGACGGATTTATAGGAGGATTTAGACGTCGCGTGGCCGGCAGCCGGTAGCTGCAAATGGGTGACATGTTGAGAATTAGTTGAATTGCGCTGAAATGGCAAATGCGATACGAACCATGCGTCTCTACGAGTATGTATCCTTCTTTAGTTATCCTGTTACAAAACTGAAATTTTTTAAAGTTCTAATCGTTTCTTCTTCTCGCTCTGACGTCTAAATAGGATCGGATGATTAATACAAAGAATACTTTATTAGCTACAAAAATCTGGTAACCATGAAAAATACTATATTTTTAGACAAATTTCTTTTAAATCTAATATTAGAATGCAGGAACAAAACATACCACATGTTTAACATCTGAAACAAGTAGACGCAGCCCTGCAAGCTGGCAACCCTACTAAGATATTGCGTAGGTAATTGATCTCTCACTTCGCCTGTCCAATATTTATTTGTGAACAGGATCATAATTGAACTGTCTCAGTGCAAACAAAAGGACATACTATCGTGGTGAGTAAACCAGATCGCCTGTCAGGTACAGCTTGATTTATTCGTGCGCCTGCGACTGCGATCGCCTTTGTGCGTCATTTTGCCGCACGTGCACATTTTAGCTGATGAAAAATCGATGTGCATTTTTGGTTGGCATGTATCGTAAAAATACCGAGAAATGAAGCGTAACTAAAGACTCGTTTTCAATTGCAATGAGGTGTCTCCAATCTAGGATTAATTAAGTCGAGTCGAGTTTAAAAAGAAACTTAGGCAAATATTAAGAGGAAGCACAGCACCACTATTTTCGATTTTTTGTGGATAATGATGATTTTTGTTATAAGTTGTCTAGGTATGTTACTTATAACTTTTTTGTTACATTTTTAAACTTGTGTTACATAAATGATAGAAAATCTGAGGTTTTTATATTTATAGGTACTCACATTAATGTTGTCGGCAAATTGTAGTCTATTACTTTATTCAGTTTCCAACTTTGGTGTATTCACAGCTATTAAATTTTTGCATAAGCACCAGAAGGGCATTATTGTCTATGTAATGGGTAGTCTAGTTCTAGTCAATAAAGACCTCATAAACACAGCTGCACGCGTCAACAAATATCAATGTTATTACAGTTTATTTCAACCATTCGCGTTGAATTACTGAAATGCAAACATCATGAACAGTTTCGGGGCAGCTGCTGAGTCTTAAAATGATATGTTTATTGAAAGAGATAAGTGCAAGTAAACTGCCGTATTTCAGATAAATGCATCATAGTTGCGATGCAAGTTGTCGTAATAAAGCGAAAGTTTATACCAATGACTTTTATTTTTTCATTCTTCTGATTATTTTGTGCTTTCACATCAGATATCATGCATAAATTGCAGGCAGTGTCTGTTTTTCATACTATGTACATATACTTCTTTATTTTTAATTCATAAGCGAATTGTTTTTATATTTTTTTGAACTGGGGGGCAGAATGTTCTGGAAAGGCAATCTGGATGAGATGTATTTTCGTAAGCTTGAAACTACATAACTTTTCTCTCTACTTAAGCAACTTCTATTCATTTTCAGGCAATCCCAACGACAAAATCCTGTACGGTCGTCCCAACAAGCGTCGCAGCGCGTCTTTCCCCGCCCCACGCTCCCTCGACCGCCGACACTCCCTCCGGATCTTCGGTTCATCCAGCAAGTACCTCCAACGATGTGCCTCTACCAGAAGCCTTCACCACAAACACGCGAATACTACGGACAGCTCGTCATCCACCGATTACCCGCCGAGCGTCGAATCTGCATCGCCTAGTAAGTAGCGCAGCAATGGTATTGTGCGTATTAATAAATGGTAACAGCCAAAATAAGGCTGTGAAACTGGAATAATTGGAATTGTAGATAAGTTATCTAGAATTTCGTTGTTGTTAAGTATTTAATATTTCCAAGAAGTTCTTTGAAAATTCTACTATGAGTAAATCATCACACCTGTTTTACATTTTATTTTTCCATGTCCTAAAAATTAATAAACATCCCTTAAAATGAAAAGATGTTTCTCTACTTTATCTACAATTCCTATTTTATTCTAAAGTTGGTACATTAAACCTAGTCGCTTCTATTATTGATTAATAACCATAAGTATTCATAAGATATCTAGCTATAACAGCTGTTACCAATTTCGTTCGCTGGCACATTTGGTTCCGTGCTTCGAAAAGCACGATATGCCGTTGGTCCCGGCAGCCATCTAGTGGTCGCTAAAGAAAACGCATCAGAGGCCAAGACCGTTTAAAAAATTCTAATATCTTGTAACCAACACGATATGAAGAACATATTTCAATATATACGTGCTGCCTTGTAAACACTAATAAATATAAAATGTGTACACTTAGTAACGTTATTCCCTCGAATTTCCAGAAAAAGTGTCCCTGCTGTCCCGCTTATTCAGACGAAGCGGCCGCAGCAAGCAGACGCGCGCGATGAGCACCTTCTCTGCCCAGTTCCCGCCCACTGAGTGGTTCAACTCGAAGGCAGTGCACCTGCACTGTGTCGCCACGCAGACTAATTCTAAGGTTCGTAAGAGTTGATGCTACTATGACCATGGGTCCTGACCCATGTGAATCTTGTTTTCATATTGCGTTCAAAATTCATAAGAAATCCTTTCATTTACTATTAGTTTGGACTAATTAAATTATAGACAATGTAAAGCATTTATAATGTCGCGGTAACTCTGGAGAGATTTTATTAATCGTACTATGTTTATTGTTTCAGGAGTCATTGCAGAGCCAAGCATCCTTCGTCTCATCATACTATGACGGTTCAGAGATCAGTAATCGATCGTCCACATTGCCAAGAAGGCACAAAAGGCACCTATCCACTGAATCCGGATTGGCTGGCTCCGTCCACTATGACCATTCGCCAATCAGGCAATCTAGCCCTAGTTCAGGCAGTCTACCCCGGTCCACCCTCAGCAGGAGTTCTACAAACAAAACTATATTAGACCACTTTGGATCGCCACAAAGAGGCAGCGACTCAAAACTACGAGACAGCTCTAGTAGCAGCCTGAGAAGGGGAGATTATTCCCATTCTGACCATATAATGTCCACCAGCGGTCCATCCAGCTTAGAAAGTACAAGTACGCATCGTACACCACGGAAAGATAGCAATAAAAATGGGCACATTGAAAACTCTCCTATGAAGAGGAGCTATCACAACACTAGCGGTAGTAGCGGACACTCCAGCTTAGAATCACACATATCTGATCGCACATTAAAGCCTTCACCTAGTCATAGTAACTCGCACGGAGCACCAGGCCTCAGCAGAGCACAGTCACTCGTCAAAGTACAGAGTCTTCAGAGCTCTCCCAAAAGCATCCACAAGTACAGAAACAAACCTCCTATTGTTGGCGGCGAAACGGTAAAAAACGGCAAAAGCACGTCACCCAGAAGCACGCCAAAAAACTGTCCAGCTACGCCCAAAAAAACCGTGACCCCTCTGCAAAAAGCGCTTGGCTCCAAACCAGATAACCCTTCAACCACAATGTTAGCCAGCTCCAATTCCAATAACTCGATCACGCTTAAAGTTACCACGAATACTATGTCGCAAAATGGTGGTGGTACTAACACCAAAGTTTATGTACAGAATTCCCCAGTTAGGTCAGTCATCACATTTGAAAATGGTAAAGTAACTGAGACTTGTAACGGCAGCAATATTTATATAATAAACGATGATAGACAAGTAGTGTCGGTATCCCAAAACGGAACCGTTGGAAATCAGGCGACAAAAAACCCAACAGAAACGTCTTTTGATGTTTGCGTTGAAAAGAATAAGCAGGTTAATCAAGAGCAAGAGCCTATAAAAGTACAAGAAAACAAGTTCAATAAGAATTCAATAAACGATACGGGTATGAATAATAATCGTAAACTTTCTCTGCAAATAGGTGGAGCGACAAATAATAACAGCTTCATATACAAGAATCAATTAAACAACACGAATGAAGTGGTTTCTAATCCGGCTTCGCCTGCGATACATAACAATATTCACAACTTAGAAACTACCACAAACAGTAACCCATCGACGCCGACGAAAAGCTACGACAATATCATCGGGTCATTGGGTAGCCTAAGGTACCAGAAGAATTCTTTTTCTTCGGCTAACAGTGGGATCCAGAGTAATATCAACTCTAACAGTGAGCTTAAAAGTGTAGATTTATTAAAGAAAGCAGCAGCACTGCAAATGCTTAACGGTCTTCCAAATGTAAATAACAGAATGAGTTCTGATTCAATAGCAAATCTATTGACGAAAGCAATCGACCAGAAACCGACAGTGCTAGGATCCGAACCAAATTTGGCATTAAAGAACCAGGAGCCGATAAAGGACATTAACACATCAACAGAGAAAATAAACAGCTTGGAGAACAAGCAAAAGAGATACAGCCTCAGTCAAGAGAGCAAGAAAGAGAATCAGGATTTTTACAATTTTCCGAGCTTAAGCGATTTGAGCTTTAATTTTACTAGTTTAGCCGCTCAGAAAATTCTGAAAGGGGTCAGTATAAACAGTGTCGATACGTTGGTGGAGTTAAACATGGCTGCAAACAATTCAGAGAAACAGAATAATCGCGAAGTCGCAGCCGTGTGCACGGATTTTGGCCTTGTATAGTACTTAAGAAATAAATTTTGTTAAAATGTACAATATTAGTCTTAACCCTGTACAATGTAAGGTAGCTGTGTAACATTCGTAGTATCTTTTATGTAACAATCTTTTAGATACACACTTTAGTTGGAACCTTGTACTCGATTAAGATTTTGTACTCCCAACTTATTGAATATCTCCTAATATCATTGTATCCTCTAATAAATTTTGTTTGTTACTAACTAATCAAAAATATCGTCGTAGGAATTATGTAGCAGTATTCGTAAATTTATATTTAAAACATAATCGAAAAGTCATGATACACTTGTATGTAATATTACCAAAATAAATGAGTGGCCTAATACGTGATTACGAGGAATCTTAGTGCCTAATACGATCGTAATAAGATCGTTTTTTTTTTCAAATTCGTAGCCATATCTTATCTCCCATTTTACTAGTATTTAGCTAATATCACAATCAGTCTGAACTTGAGGAACTCTTGCGCACCAATATTCAAATGACATTTAGACACACAAAATTCTTAGGAATATTCTAGAAAAATTCAAGCACATTTATTTCTTGTGCCATCATTACTTCCAGTGAAAAAGTTGAGTACAAACTAGGAAACCTATCCAATAACCGATTCCATCCAAAATTGGGAATTTATAGGAATGTATAAACGTATGTCATGTTTAAGTGCCATATAAAACCATAGTATTACGCATGATATGATTGATCAGATGGGAATTGGTATAAATTGGTGTCCATTACGACTGTACTCAGTACAGAAAGGGTATTTATTCATTAGAAAATGTAATCGGAAGTCATCAATGCATAAAATAAGTGTTTAGTAACGCCATTAATGTAAAAATGTATTAACAATATAAGTTGATGCTTTATTTATGATCGTTTTATTTGATTTTTCCCATACAAGATATACCTAACTAAACTCTATTAAAAATTAATTATTATTTTAGGTACTAATTTTTTTCTCCTTGGACGTTGAAATGACGCAAAATCGTCAAATATGGCGAAAATATATAAGGATACTTTTTGATCTCGAAAAGTAGATGTTTCCCATAAGTTTTGGTCAAAAAAGGCGCTTAATAAAGTAGATGGCGCGGTTGTGTATAATAAACCGCAGGTAACACCACAGAGTGCAGCTAGTAAGATATATTTTTCAAGCTACTCAAGTGGCAACCCTAACTCATATCACACAGTTATAGAAGTTTCTGAAACAAATTTTAATAAAAGATAGGATTGGCTTGGAAGTCTAGTTCTAAAAAAAACTTGCAAAGAATTTCCCGTTAATTCCACCGCCAAGGTAAGTACTTAGGTAGCAATAAAATTGCTCTATATAAATCTATAAGTAAATTACTATATCTTTCTAGCTGTTGTCCACAGCAGCTAGGCTACTTTTGGGCGCGAAATAACCACACGGGCGGAGCCGCGGGCAACACCTAGTATGCTATATTTATCACCTGAAAATATGAGGGATCCTGGTCCTTAACTGTATCCATTAACCTTTCATCAAAATCGAAAAAAGGTGTTTTAAATTTTTGGCCGAAATTCTATTTAAGACTATACATACCTCTGTGAACACTAGTGCAGTGCCACCATCATTTAAAAATCATTATTCACTGAAACAACACAAGTTAAACACAAGTTGTCAAAAATCCCTGTTATTTAATTAAGGTTCTGTATCTGAAGTTAATTTTAATCATATTAAAAAACTGCTAAAAGTGGCAGTTTTAAGCAATAGTTATTGCAATTTGTAACTATAGGGAACTTTAATAATTTAATATGTTTAAAATTAACTTCAGATCCAGAACTTTAACTACAAACAACGGATTTTTGATAACTTGTGTTTTCAGTGAATAATGATTTTTAAATGATGGTGGCGCTAGTGTTCTCCGAGGTATCACCTTAAGTAAAATTGTCTAACCGGGATGAAGTCAGGAAGGGTTGCTAGTAATACATAAAAACATGTATATATGTAGGGTAAACCCAGCATTAACTCACCTGTTTAAAACAGGCTGCATTCAGCAAGTTCCAGTGGTTTTAATCAAATCTAAATCAAATAGTTTTTCCTTTTAGAAAGGCAACTTGACAAATGTTTATTTGTCCTCTGGCTATAAATTCTCTATTTTAGCTTATCAGTCCTTTTTTATAATTTTCTTGCAGTCCATGTAACTAAGCAATTTTTAAATTATGCTTATTGAAACATTTTAATCTACTTTTGCACCCTATCTAATTGATATAATATTCTTATAGCAGTTGTTTCAAAAAGTAATATATTCTTACAGAAAAATCTTCTAAAATCTGGTGATTAAAATATAAAACTTTATTAAAATTATTTTAAGTACATATAAGTAAAATTTCTATAAATTCTACACTTAAGTTGCTAAGAGCAAGTTATAGTACTGTGCTCCATAGCATCGGCTTGTGCGGGCTCGGTTTCTGTCTGATTTTTAATAGAATTCAACCAATCATCTGTCGGATTTATTTTTTTAACTTCCTCTGAACAAATGTCACTCTTTTCCTCTTCTGTTAGATTTTCTGGACTTTCATTGATTTCACTACAATCTGGACTTCCAATTTCATTATTTTCACTACAATTTACACTATCATCACAAGTTTGTACGGGAGGTAGACTTGGATTTAAATCTCTAAACTTCTTTGATACATTTTCATTCTGAATATTAACATAACATACACAATTATCTGTTTTTGTTACCTCTTTTAAAGCAGCCTCTTCTATAGCTTCTAATTGCTCTATATCCTCATCCTTGGTCACGTCTTCAATCGTCTTGTAGGAATACATATGATCATCATTAGGAGTTACATAGTCTTCTAATATAAAAGTGTTTCTATCAAAATTCAGCTTCTCTAAATCGATTACTCCGAAATTATTTATGTTTTCTAAAAGTGTCAACTCATTGGCGTAGCAGATTTCAATGTTTTGAACACAATTTCTCTGGAAATCTTTGTCATCTTCGCATTGTTTACGTATGGCGTCGATTTGCCTTAAAGTCTTCAGTTCCCTTGCTTTTAACGCTGCATAGAGACGGGCAAACGACTTCCTCACAGTGGATTTTAACTGTAAATAGAAAGATAGTTAATTAGTTATATTAATTTCAATGAAAAGTTTATAATTTTAGATAAAAGACTTACACTTTCTATATTTGTAACTAAATGGTCTGAATCGCTCGCCATGTTTTGGCTTGTTTTTTGACATATTTTATTTTGCCATTTTGACATCATGACATGACATTACGACTATGTTACCATATAAAAACTACTATTTCAACAACTAATATCTATATACGACGACGCCTTTTGAACTCAAGCACCTTGGTGTGCCTTCACCGTGATGTCTACCATTGTGATGGCCCCATGTCACATCGCTTCATGTGACGCTTAAGCACATCTTTGTACCGCAAAAGTTGGCCACCTGGTTTCCATTTGCCATCCTGTAGTTATGCTGGCCGACTATCATCTCTAAAAACATTGCAAATTCCAGTGAGTAAGCGAGACAGCGCAATACATGATTTAAGGCGACATCTCTCTTACTCACTGGATTTTGCATGGTTTTTAGAGATGATAGTAGGCCACCTGAATAAAAAATGCGCTTCGCCACTCTCACTAACACTTTTCTCATGCGGGAGATATGTCTAGCCCACCGTAGTTGTTGCCACTAAAATAATAATAAACAGGTCATCATTATCATTTCATTAACACGGTCAATCGATGGTCGATTGGCACACTGTATTAGAGTTCTTCGGAACACCTCTCGTGGCCTCTGACGTGGTTCCTTTAACGACTACTACTTAAGTAGATAGCAGCGGGGACCAACGGCTACACAGATTAAGAACTAACAAAACAGGTTAAGAGGAGATATTTTCTGGTATAGTATGGCTATCGTCAAGAAAATTAAACTAACATATAAGTACTCGTAATTCAGATAAAAAATACAGGTTTTCAAACACCAAAAAGCTTTTGCCCTTTTCGAATTTAGCCCAACAAACCAAATCCCGTTTAGAAACAAATTACCGGACCGGATTGTGGGACATATTGTCAAATTGTCACACATACATATAATACGTCCCACTATTGTTGTTTGTGGTTCGCAACGGAACTCTTCTGGTTGTAAAAATACCACGTTAGTATATTTCTCAAGTTATCTGGCAACATTAAGCTTTAATTGTATTGATTTTTCGTTTGACAATTTGCTGGATGGACGGAAAACGTTCGTGTATTAATTTCTTTTCTTGAAATAAATATTTTACATACCCGTGGATTGTTAAAAACTGGATTTCGATTATTTTCTGTATTGTGTGGTGTTGTGACACGTTAAAGATGAGTGAATTGAGGCAACGCCGTGGAGATGGTGATGGAAATGAAAAAGCGGAAGCCGCCGGAGAGTCTGATCATGTAAAATAATGTTTTTTTTATTAATTTCTGTGAGGTGATGTTTTAACAGTAGATTTTTATGTTATTGGTGTTTTATCATCAGGTGGATTCGGAGGAGGAAAAGTTGTCAGAGGAGAAATATGTAGATGAATTGGCGAAAAACTTGCCTCAGGGTACGGACAAAACGCCTGAAATCCTTGACTCTGCACTTTCTGGTCTATCGTCGAGGTAAGTCAATAAGGCATTTAATACTACACACTTGCTAGGCAAATATTAAAGCATTTTTCATACAATATTTATTTCTTCAGTTTTTGAAGTTGGTCTCTGTTAGATTCTCTGTATTTGGGCATGCAGCTGGGAGATAGTTTGGGGTGTTATTTTTCAAATAAAATCCTCAAAGAAAACCTTGGAAATTATAATAAAATAAATATTGGGCATTTATTTTATTATAATTTGCTAACATATTTTAAAACAATGAATCCATTTTTGTTTATGTTACCGGCAATCTGTATGACCTGGTATTCTATATATAGGTACTATAAAATATAATACAAAGTGTAGCTTTGGGAGGATTTCATTTTGACAAAAATAGTATTCGGCTCCAAACATGCTAAATAATTCATAAGTTTTATAAATAGTAATGCTACTGTTGCTTAAAAACCAGTTTCTATTATTAAGTAAGGTCAACCTATGTTATTATTGTAAGTTGCTTTTGTATCTAATATAGGGTCTAGTGTACTTTGAAACTAAAATAATTTTTATTTTGTGACAAAAATAATAACAGATTTTAAATATTAGGTAACCGCATAACATGTATGTGAAATAGCTATGACTTGGTAATACATTGCTAAGAAGATTTTAAAATGCATCTATAGTGAATGAGGCTAGATATGTAAAATAATTTAATTTCGTTTATGCATATTGCAAAAATGTTTTTTTTTCTTGATCTTGTTTGCAATCAGCCTCTGATAGTAAACAGACTTGATATAGGCATGTGTTATGAAAAAGATTCTCCTCAGTGGCACCAATGTTACTTCTTTTCTGGAGTCAACTTTTGGGATGTGAAAATCACTCACAAGTGTTAATAGTAATTGATAATTATATCAGCTGATTTAAGAAGTAAATATGTATTAGGATTTTAGTAGACACCAATCTCTAAAGTCATACGGCTTGGGCTGCAGTCAGAAATGGTGATGATAACAACACACACTTTTTCTATCTGTGGGGACCTGTAATAGGCTTTTGTTTACATATATATACTAGCTGTTCCCCGCGGCTTCGCCCCGCGTGGGACTCGGTTATATATATCGCGCCCAAAAGTAGCCTATGTTTGACCTCAGGTCGTTAACTACATCCCTACCAAATTTTATCACAATCGGTCCAGCAGATTAGCCGTGAAGAGGTGACAGACAGACAGACAGATAGACAGACAGACAGACTTTCGCATTTATAATATTAGTATGGATTAGTATGGATAATAATAAGCTGTTGGTCTTCCTATCATTTAAAAGAAAATAAACAAACTATTTTTATTTATTTTACTTATTTTTTATTTACTAGATGGCGAAACTGGGTGATCAGAGGTATTTTTACCTGGTTGATGATTGCTGCGTTCTGTCTTCTTATCTACGGCGGCCCCTTGGCTTTGATGATCACTGTGAGTAGTTTTTTTCTCTCTTTTTATATCCACAGTCAGCGATGTTGCATTTTAAGCAGATTTGTTGGGAGCTCTTAAAGTAGTTTTTACAATGTCTTTTATTTTGTTACTTAAGAAATTGTTGTTAGTGATCTGCCCCAGATTTTCACAGGCGTAAATTATAACAATTCTACTGGAAGAATTGCTCTAAAATTTGTAGCTCTTTGAGATGCAACAGGAAAGAAGGTGGAATGGTGACGAATACCAGGAAACTTGGGGCTAGCTCAATCTGTGTTATGTCCAATTTTTTTTTACTGATTACAGTTACAGTCATAAATGGACTGTGAAAACTGCTTGATTGTTAGTTAATTTGTAAATCAAGAACTGCTAAACTGATTTGCCTGGAAATGGATGTGGAAGTTTAAAAAGAGGATAAAAGGAAATCTTTTATCTTGGGAAAAAGCACTCTTCCCGAGGGAATATTACGCGGGCGAAGCCGCGGGTAAAAAGCCAGATAAAAATAAAATAATTGCAAGTTACTAATTAAAATTTCAATTGCAGGTGCTCTGCGTCCAAGTGAAATGCTTCGAGGAGATTATCAACATCGGTTATGCCGTCTACAGAGTGCACGGCTTGCCGTGGTTCCGCTCCCTCTCCTGGTACTTCCTGCTGACTTCCAACTACTTCTTCTACGGGGAGAACCTGATTGACTATTTTGGAGTTGTCATTAATAGAACTGTAAGTAGACAATTTTTTTTAAATGTCATATTTTTTTTATCTCGTAAAAAACTGTCTGTTAGTCTGTACTGTAGGTATGCTTTGCGCTTTGATCTCTATTTATCCGCCAAAGAGCAACGCTTGCATTGTTGTGTTCTTGTTTGAAAAGGTGATAGATGTGGTGAAATTACTGGGTACTGAATATGGCGAAAGATTAACTTAGGTCTCGAGTTTTCAGCGCGCTAGTGACACCCTCAATATATCATGAATAGAGCGTAAACAGACTTCAATGACGGTGCGCCCATCGCTCGTGGGACCTATGCATGAGTACTAATGTCATCGTATAAAATAAAAATATATTTAATTAGGATGACGGTCAATAATTAAATTTAAATATTGACCGTCATCCTAAATAAAGGGGCTATCATAAGCCAACTAGCGACACCAATCATTTTATTTCTTTTACTCTAAAATCAGCTCAAATTGAATAAAATCGAAGAAGGCACAGGTCACTAGTAAATAACTTCTACTATTTTTGGTATTACTTTTCACTTTTAACCGACTTCAAAATAATAATTAGGCGACATCTCCCTTTAGTTTTAAGATATGATAGCAAGGCTTAACCACACAACAATAATCACTGCTGGTTTGCGGTCGCTAAGGTAATCCTATAGTGTGACTACACTCATACAATCTGTGATAATAGTATAATTACTATATAATTCTTCCCAAGGCCTTGACTTAGTTGCTGTCGTTATAATGCCTAGACTGTGTCGATTTCAATTTTACATATTCACTGTATGTATGGTAAGAAAATCCCAACTAATATTATAAATGCGAAAGTGAGTTTGTATATTTGTTTGTTTGTTACCTCTTCACGCTCTATCTACTGAACCAATCTTCTTGAAATTTCGCATACACATAGCTAGGAGTATTGAGAAGGACATAGGGTACCTTTTATCTCTGGAGATTGGCTAGGCCTATGTCCAGCAGTAATACTCATGGTTAATACAAATAGCACAACCGCTTTTGCTAAGCTTTTGTTATACAACGAGTGTAAATTCTATTCGGGTGGCAACGCACGCGTGACAATCCTAGTTTCAAAGGCTTCAATCGACTGCCGTAAGTAATGTTGATTAAATGGCCTGATAAATTAGTTACTTTCGCATTTCTAATCTTTTTTTATAGTAATCTATACTAATATAATAAGGGTGAAGAGTGTTTGTTTGTGTTGAAAATTTCTTTTTGGATCACATAGAATGTATGTAGTTCGTGGCATGTAAGTTGCAAGAAACTGAAATGTCCTTGAATGCGCAGTAGCCGATTTTCATACAAATTTTAAAGTGCGCAGCCCGCACGTCCCCTATGTGGCCAACTTATGTGCCGGGTATTATACCAGCTGCTTCTCTTCCCGCTCACGCCGTAAAAGTCGACTGTGGGAATCGGCGAATCGGGGAATCATGACATAGGTGTGCGGCTAATAAACCATCACTATCGATTTCCTGTGTCAATTAACATTATGCTAAGAGTAGCCTAAGGTATTATGGCCCTGGGCTCTGTCTACCCTGTATGGGATAAAGACGTGAATGGATGTATGTATATGATACCCTGATACTTGAGTCAGGTTATAGATACATTAAGTACATACAACGGGCGAGTGAAACTGTGGGGAAAAGCTAGTATTAGATATAAGAAAGGAATTTATATAAATTGACAGACTAAAAGGTGATGCATATTTGAATAAATCACATAATGATTAGTTGCGAATTCCGTCTGATAAGCTATAAGATACGTTATCGATTAAATAATATTTGATGACAATGGTGATTATCGATCGTATGATTATACAATTTTTTCCGCGGATTCACTTGCCCGTATTGTGTATGTACTGACTTAGATGAATTTCACTATATATAGGTACTTACTTTACCCAAACTTCGGGCTACCATCCATACTTTCCATATTCCATACTAATATTATAAATGCGAAAGTCTGTCTGTCTGTCTGTCACCTCTTCACGGCTAAACTGCTAGACAGATTGTGATGAAATTTGGTAGGGATGTAGTTAACGACCTGAGGTCAAACATAGGCTACGCGCGATATAACCGAGTCCCACGCGGGGCGAAGCCGCGGGTAAAAGCTAGTATATAATAAAAAAAAGAATTATTACAATCCGATCATCCCGTTTTTTTTGTTTATGTGAGTCGAATGATTTTTGTTAAGAATCACCGATGTTGTCACATGAAAATCATTTGACTCACCGCTTTTGCCTTAGAGAATAAACCATTAGTTCTAAAATTATAACTTACTAGCTGTTCCCCGCGGCTTCGCCCCGCGTGGGACTCTGTTATATCGCGCCCAAAAGCAGCCTATGTTTGACCTCAGGTCGTTAACTACATCCCTACCAAATTTCATCACAATCGGTCCAGCAGTTTAGCCGTGAAGAGGTGACAGACAGACAGACAAACAGACTTTCGCATTTATAATATTAGTATGGATAGTATGGATTAGTATGGATAAGCGTTTAAACAAACAAACTTCAGCTTTATTATATAGCTGAAGACTAATACAGGGCTAACAATAGCGATTATCGATAATTGTTATATTTTGGCTGACGTGCCGGCGACGCATACGCATAGGTGTTTATATGGCGCAGTGACGTGCATAATATAAAGACGTTAGACATGTCTACCATGTGCAATTGTAAAGTACCTACTTAGGAAAAACAATAACATAGTTAAAATTTAGTAGTTAAGATTTGTTCTGTCTACCCATCCAGGGTGTCGATTCTGCTAACGTTAAATCCCAATCGTGTCAAAATAGTGTTTCAATGGTAGTGCTTTTTTACACACTAGTTACAAGAAATGTATATTTTTTTATATCACTTCTGATGATCACACAACACACTAAATTCACATCACATCATACTGTCATAACTCTTGTAAAAAGTGTGTAAAAAGGACTACTATTGAAACACTATTTTGATACGATTTTGTCTTAACGTAAGCAGAATCGACGCCCAGGGCGTCGATTCTGCTAACGTTAAGCAAGTAACGTAAGTGTTTCAATAGTAGTGCTTTTTACACGCTATTTACAAGAGTTATGACAGTATGATGTGACGTGAATGTAGTGTGTGGTGTGACCATCGGCAGTGATATAAAAAAAAGATACGTTTCTTGTAACTAGTGTGTAAAAAAGCACTACCATTGAAACACTATTTTGACACGATTGTGATTTAACGTTAGCAGAATCGACACCCAGGTGTCTTACCACCATCTCTTAAAACCATACAAGAACGATTGAGTAAGAGAGATGTCGCTTTACATCATGTATTGCGCTGTCCCGCTTACACACTGGATCTTGCACGGTTTTAAGAAATGGTGGTAGGCCACCAGGTAAGACAGGTTATGTAACTTTAAGAAAATAATAGCATTTTAATATATTTATTTAAACTTTTAATTATAGTACTTGACATTGCGGACCCACCATACCAGTTAAATTATTGGCACTGGCACTACTGGTTGTACAAGTGGGACATGTAGGATAGCTAGCAAATAAATACTTGAAGAATTCGGGGGCTTCATGAGGTAACGACGTCGGTGATAGTGATACTTCATTCAAATTGTTGATCCTCACATCTTGGATAACAACACAAGACTTAGTTGCCGAAACCGAAAACAACATGTACGCATTTTAAACAACAAATACCTAAGTATACCTGCCAAAAAATTTTTACAACTAACATTTGTCCCAAAGATTTCCAAATAGAATAGGTACCTTCGTAGTACTATTATATATTTTGTACCTAAGTGAAAATTACAGTATAGTTATCTTTACTTATCTGGAACCCAGAATGGAACCCAACATTCTGGGTTCCCGAAGGCCGTAGACGAGGGGCAGACCACGCAAGAGATGACGGGATGACCTGGACAAATTTGAGACTGAATGGTAACAAGCGGCGAGTGACCGGGACGCGTGGAAGACAAAGAGGGGAGGCCTTTGCCCAGCAGTGGGATAATTAAGGCTATATAAAAAAGTTATCTTTACCTAGGATTCATTTAAGAGAAACTTAAATATTTTGGCTAAGTAGCATACAAATTTATCACTTGTAAATATTTACTTACATGTAAAAATGCATAAGAAGATAAAATTATCGAATTACGACCTTTAGTTGAAACGAAACTATTTATAATTTATGTTTATGTTTACCGTACTTTATAAAGTTTAGTTTACACGACCCCCAAAAAATAATTTGTCTACTGGACCCCTAACAATATAGTTTCGACCCTGTGAGAGAATTTGAAATTTCATTGCATGTAACATCGTATTGGTATAAACTGGAAAAAAATAAATAAAACAATTTAGCCAAGTTTTAGTTTTGTCTCGACCCCAGAAGTAGTAGCATTTTACTGACAATTTTCCATCCATCCTAAGTTTGACTGGAAGAGATTGCTTTAGCGATAAGCTTTTGTCCCCATGAGTTTAATACTGTTTAATGTAATTTTACTATTTTGTGGTGCAATAAAGAGTATTTGTATTGCATTGTATTAATATATATTATATTGTAGTAATTGTAGTAATACATACATACATATAATCACGTCTTTATCCCATACGGGGTACACAGAGCCTAGAGCCATAAGACCTTAGGCCATGTTTAGAATAATGGTAGTTGAAACAGGAAATCAATAGTGATGGGTTGCTAGCCGCATCGCCTATGTCATGATATTGTAGTAATACGAAGATAAATCAAAAATAATATGTTTACCGTATTTTAATCTGTGAATGAGTGACGTTTATCAACATCACCTGTTTTTACGCTGCAGTTCAATGAACATTGACTCAAGCGCATTTAGATTATCAGGTCAGTTAGTACCTATAGTATTGACGACAATCGGATATTATGACACATAAAATTAATTACGAAGTAATTTGTTTATTTAGATAATTTGCTCTTGGCCGCAGCTTCGCTCGTGCGTGTTTTTCCTTTTAAATGTTTTGATATTTTGCGAAGAACTTTATTTTTCTATAATTTAAGTAACAAGTTTTTTGTCGCTATTATTTATGCTCCTTGTTCCACGGCTTGTAATAATTGCTTGTTATGATAAAGAAAATTGAGTTATTCCGGTCGAATCAAGTAAACGGATCCACATTCATTTTATTGAAAAAATCCTCTATAACATCAATTATATTCGCCATGAAACCATGTTTCACGTTTCCGTACATTAAATACGTGACCCTATTACTGTATCTGTCCGTCAGTCTGTCTATCAGGAGGCTAGTGTAGCTCATGAACGTATCAGGTAGTTGACATTTTCACAGATTTTGTATACCTACAGCCAGTGACGTGGACGACATTAAAATCTAAAATACATTAAGATAACATCGATCACTCAATCAAATTCGATATAGTTCAGTTAAACTCATATTTACAGGACACTGGCTCAAAGCTAGCCTCAGAATCAGAACTACAGAGGCATTAGCCTTAATTGATCTAACGTCCATTCATTTATCATTTTATCATACAAGTACAAAACGTTTCCATCAGTATATCGTATCAGATTTGTTTAAAATTGGGTATGAAGGGGTAAAGTAGGGCAAATACAAAGGTCATAATAAAATATCTGCGAACAAGCGAGCGAGATTTCTGGCTCTCTCTCTTTCTTTCTCTCCCTCTCTTATTCTCTCCATCACTCTTTCTTCCTCTATCTCTATCTCCCTCTCTCTCTCTCTCCCTCTCTCTCTCTCTCTCCCCCTCCCTCCCTCTCGCGCTCTTTTTCATCTTAATATTTTCCCGGTTGTTTCCTCAGCTATTGGCTTCGGAGTTTGCTCTGCTTTCCTTCTTTAACTCGTCCACAGTTTCTCAATCGTCAATGCGTTATGTTGATATCGTCATGTGAATCTGTTCTTTTTCGTAAAAAAATAAACAATTCAAATTCGTCTAAAAAATTATAAAGCTTTATTGGTTTTGAAACCTTAGGCTACAAAAAAAAAACAAACCATATAAATTGTTTTAACGGCCTTCTCTTGTCAACAGGACTACCTCCGCTTCCTGGTAACGTACCACCGGTTCATATCCTTCAGCTTGTACTGCGTCGGGTTCGTATGGTTCGTCCTGTCGCTCGTGAAGAGATATTACATGCGTCAGTTCAGTCTCTTCGCGTGGACACACGTGGCGCTGCTCATCGTGGTCACACAGAGCTACCTCATCATACAGAATATCTTCGAAGGTAGTGTAAATATTTTTCTTTTAGTTAACAGATATTGCAATATTTACAAAGGTAAACTTAACTATGTATTAGCTTATCTTGTATAGGAATTAAGTAGGTACATCTTTTTGTCGAGATAAGCATGTTCAGGCTCTCCGCGTTTGCACACATAGCCATGGCTCTTATCACCGTGGTCACTATTAAAGCTACTTTATAGAGAATACTAGTTTTCGCCCGCGTGAGTTTCCTTCGGGAACAGTGCTTTTTCCGGGATGAAAGGTACCCTATGTCCTTTTCAATACTTCTAACTAGGTGAATGCGAAATTTTAGCAATATTGGTTCAGTAGATAGAGCGTGAAAGCGTAACAAACAAACCAAGAATCTCACTTTTGCATTTATAATATTAGTTAGGATTAGGAAGTTAAGATTTTCCAAAGTAGGTGTACTTCCTCGTATGTGTTTATTTGAAGAGGTGGCACAGGTGACGGCTCAGTAATACAACTAAGACAATAAATAAATAAATATATAGGGACAAATCACACAGATTGAGTTAGCCCCAAAGTAAGTTCGAGACTTGTGTTATGGGATACTAACTCAACGAGTTTTCATACAATGTGACAATATTGTATGAAAATCTCGTGTTCAACAATAAATGTTTTATTTTCATTCGGATTTCAAAAGTATGCTATAACACTAAACCATATCATAGTAACATAAGTATATACCAGTACAAGTATCCACACTCAACAAGCGCAAGTGCAAATATCATTATCTGATATGGCGCCTATAACGCATCAGAAACAATAGATTGGAATTCTAAAACGCTTCTCAATAACCTATGACGTGTATGCAGATAGCTGTGCTCGTAAAACACTATAAACTTTACACACTTTTCGACACGGAATCTGCTTCAGATGGTCAGAAAAACCTTTATGTCAACCCAATAAGAGTGTCGCTGCTCTTAGCATCGGCTCGGCACCTCTGAGTTATCATCATTTCGTGTAGGTGACACGGTCAACACACAGCACACCCTGGTGTCTGATTTGAAAATCGGCTTTAGCGGAAAAACATTTATGTCAATGAAATAAGGTCCAACGTTTCGCCATTCGCATCGATTCTGTTCAGACAGAGGTCCGTGGTCCAGTGGTTAAGGCGTTTGCCTGTAGACCTGGAGGTTGTTGTTCGATTCCCACAGGACGCATATTCAAATTCCATTCAAATTCAAATTGTTTATTCTCAATTAAGACATTCTTATCACTTATTGACGTCAATCATTACTTATATTATTAAGTATACCACCACTTCCAAAACCATAAACTCCACTGCAGCATTTTCTCCAGAACGTCAATTTACAAAATTTGAGTCAAAACAGACGAATTTACATTTGCGTGAATATTTTTATCATTAAAACAAGTTCATTGAATATTAAAATAGTTAAAAATCGCATGTTTTAGTTGTTTCCAGTTTGGTAAAGACATTGCAGGCTTGAATTCCCTGATTGTCTGGTAAAAAAAAATATACGGTTTAAACCGTTGGTCCTGGCTGTCATCTGGCAGTCGTTAACGACGTCAGAAGCCGTCAGAATTCCGAAGAACTCTCACACCAGGGTTGTACATGGTCGATTGACTGTGTCACCTACACGAAATCATAATGTTGATCGAAATTCCGGATCGTGATTAAAGCGTACCCTGGGCTCTAAATCCTAAGTTAAGAATGCAACTGGGAAAACACGTTCGTATCAACAATAATAGAGCAAAACCCCAAAAATATATATACAAGGGAGAGTCTCGCCATTCATACCTCACACATTCTACCGCGATAATTGTCTGTTACATCGATAACGCTCCCTGCCCGCCATATTTATGTCAAGTCTGCATTGTCACGGACGAGGAAGCCTTTCAACCGTCCCGTTTTAACTAGGCCAAATAGAAATAGCCGGTGGAGCTAGTGATAAGAGGTAGCGATTTCGATATTATGAATCAGTGCTTCACCGGTAGTTTGAAAATACTGCCCACGCACTAATTGTCGATCATAATCGACAAGAGCACAGCTCCTAAATTATATAGATGGTAACTTAGCATATGTTATAAATATAATAATATGTCTAGAAACAGAACAGATGCCTTTACAAGCAGTTACTGTAGATATTTATCTTTATCCGAGCGTGTTTCTTAGTTCCATCTTTAGCTTGTGCTTCAAAGTTCAGGGTACGCTTTTAAACGAATAAACTGTGGATGTAAACGAAACTGATATAATGGTTAATTTCTAATGGTTAAACATGATGATAATGTGATAATAATAAATAATAATTCATCATAATACGTTAATTATTAATCTTATTTATTTATGGGTGTGCTATAAAATGTGACATAAGTGAACTTGGATGACTTTTAGTCCAGCTTAGCTAGCACACCAATCATTTAAATATCATAACTCGCTATGAGTTTTTGTATGGACCAAACATAAATACCTCATATATACAACGTTATGTAGGGAAGCCGACAGAAATAGATTACAGAGTTATGCCGTGAATCAGCTGTATATGCGCAAAAACATCTATGTTTTTGCGGGTATCTTACGTATACATATATTTATTTATTTATGGCTTACTTTTTACGCTTATCTAGCTTCTTAGCGTCGTTCTTATGTAGTTAATGTTAAATATGGTTTAACTTTTGCCATTCAGAAATACTGTTTTCGCCTTTTGAGTTCAATTTATTATTATTTTATGTGCGCGTATTTTACACGAGTTATATAAAGACGTTAGAATCGATCGATTAGATCGAATTGAATCCTATTCTATTATTTATGTAGATGGAAAATTATATATATATATCCCACTGCTGGTCAAGACCTACCTTTCTGTTATTACACTTCACAAACATGTTTGTTTGTAATAGCTTTATTGTACCAAAATTTCCTTAAAATAAAAATGACAATGGCGGACAAATCGCTGGATATAGAATTCCCACGCTCTAACGCACTTTTATCGTGAGATCTGCCTACCACTTTCAATATACTTACGTACAAATGAGATAAAACTAGATAAGATAAATACTTACTAGAGAGCTATCTATTCGTCCTTTCGATTAGCAATGTGCCGTTGTACATCTACAAAAATTATTCGTTTTTTGTCTCGTAAATTAACGAAATATTCCTAAAGTTACCAAAGTTATTTAAAAATTTTGAAAATATTTTCAAAAGTCTCGGTAATGTTTCCAAAATTCCAGGAATCGGCACATCACTAAATTTAAGAGTTATACCTCAGTGGATTAGTTCGCTAAAAGCGTGGCAAATATCCTGGAGACACTGGATGGAGGCCGATTCAACAGTATATTTTATGTAACTACTAGCGACCCGCCCCGGCTTCGCATAGACATAAGAACCTTCCACTTGAATCACTATATATAAGTTTTAAAGATTTAAGCATATAAAGGGACATAGGGACAGAGAAAGCGACTTTGTTTTATACTATGTAGTGATGATAGTGATAGTGATAATTACAGGATATTTTTTTTCTCTAGGCGGCTATTATTTTAAAATTCGACTGAACAAAACAGCAAAGTATTGTAAACAACGGCGTCTATAAAGTACGCACTATAAAAATTCTAAATTCTTAACGTATACGTTAAGAATTTTTACATATTTCTGCGCCAGATGGAACCATTGTGTAAGATCAAAGCGTCTAATGTTTTTTGTTTATTTTGCGCTATTGTAGTCTGAAGGGAGCAACATTCTCCAGCAATAGCCACAATTTAAAAATTCAGCTGAAGAAAGAAATCTAACACATCCGAATTATGCTACTATTGGTTTAATTTCCCTGTAAAAAAAAGGATTAATCAGCCTTTAGATTAGAGTCCGTAACCCCTAGGTCAGACGGAAAGCTCCATTATATAACGTGTAGAATGGACCGTGATTAAGGTGTTCCCAAAGCTAGCTCCCTAGACAATGAGATTGAGAAACAATCGGTTAACGGTGATACCAACATCTTCATAAGTAAAAGCTTTAGTACTATTATCTATTTATCTATCAATAAATATATATAAAAATCAATGCCACTTTTTGTTGTAATTTTATAACTCTGGAACGGGCTCACCTATCCAAACCAAAATTTTAGGCTTTGTTCGGACTATTTAGTAGATGGTTTATGTGAAGTTTGCAGCGGTCGTCGAGCGGTTCTTCATTTATCACATTTTTTGGATTTAACGCTGGCGAAGCCATGGGCAAAAGCTATTATTATAGATAACTATAATAGTCTAAAAAACTAAATTAATATGCTGTCAGTAAGTTGTTTTAAGTGTTCGTTTTTTTTTTCTGTGTGAAATAAAGGTTAATAAATAAACATATAATCCACTCCATGTTCGGTAGAATCTACGAACGAATTTTATTATACTTTCATAGACGATTTAGACTACCCTGGGTTTGCGGTTTATCGGCTTTCGCTAGGGACGTTTCAACCTGATTGGGCAATAACGTGCGCAAACAATTTGTAAAGTCGAGCAGTTAACCATAACCTGATAGGTTTTGGAATAGGTTTCGAACTGATTAGAATTATTTAAGGTACAAAATAAAAAGGTATTTATCATTGTATACTATAAGGATGCAAATTATATGCATAGTATCCTGATTTACTGTTTTCTATTACAAAACTGTAATAGCTTAAATCATCATTTTGTGTAAGCGACTCTGTCAATCGACCATCATGATGGTGAAGATTAGATCAAATCAAATTTAAATTTATTTATATTTATTTATTTGCAAAAACTTTATTTTTCTATTTTTAAGCCAGATACCAGAAACTTTTAATAAACGTTAGAGACTAAATAATTTTTTTATTTATATCTAATATATTTCTAATTTTAATTTCCAAAAAATTTGGATTTGAAATATCTATATATATTGTAAAGTCCTCTTATCCTAGTAATTTCTCAGTTGCATACATAGCTGGTCGTTGCGGAGCCTAGGGTCTGCTTTCTTGCTTTTTCTTCTCCATCTCGCTTCATCACGATAATCGGCCTTGATTGTGTGATCATAGGCACACACATCAATGTTTCATATAACCAAAAAATAACTGATATATCTATGTAGCTAACTGTTCGATGTTATCATAAATGTGAAGATCGGATATCCACGCTGTTGTAAACGTACGTAATACACTAACCCCTTTAGTTAAAATTTGTTCGTCTCGTTCTTTCACATGAAGTTTCAGGTAAGAGAGAAAGAGCCAAAACATATTTTAGTTAAAATGGGCTTACCAAACGTTTCTTAATACGGCGGTAAGTATATTGCAATGTTGAAGGAAATTCATTGCGTTAACGTTCGTCCGTTAATTATAATATACCACAGATAACAGAGGTTATACATACTTACATCTTGATGGATATCACTATCACTTCACTATTCATTCATTCATTAAATGAATGAATGAATGAATGAAACTATCACTACATAGTATTAAACAAAGTAGATTTATCTGTTCCTATATCCCTATGTATACTTAAATCTTTAAAACTACGCAACGGGTTTAGATGCGGTTTTTTTAATAGATAGAGTTATTCAAGAGTAAGGTTTTTATGCCCTTGCGAAGCCGGGGCGGGTCGTTAGTAGTAAATATAATTAAAAATAATCCTATAATGATAGGAGACTCACGCTTTAAACATTTTTTTAATAACGCACCACGAAAGTATGTGCATAAGTCGCATCTCACTTAAAATAAGCATATTATCTATACTAATATTATAAATGCGAAAGTATGTCTGTCTGTTTTAACAAACAGCGTAACCGCTTTCACTGCTACACCGCTGGAACGAATTTGATCAAATTTGGTATGGATATAGTCAAATACCGACAAGAGCCTAAAATGATGATAGTCAAACCAGGAGTTAAACATAGGTTACTTTTTGGCGCGATATAACCGAATACCACTCGGGCGGAGCCACGAGTAACAGTTAAATATGCAAATATATAAACACCTATTTGAAATTACTTGAAACGTTCATTTGAAAATGACAGACATTTTCATTCACTTGTGTTTACATTATGAACTTACCGACGAGTAGATATTTTCGTTGCCTATTACACAGTTAATTTGAAATTATAATTTCATTTGCTTCATTGTATGCTAAGTGAACGGGCGATACCTATCGGGGATATGATTTGGTAATATTTGAGTTGACCTTCGTAATTGCTATTGAAAATACAAATTAGGCAAAGAATTCAAGAAAAAAAATTGCGTTTTCATACCCCCTTTCCTCTCTTTTTCTTCATAATTTCCTGGTTGCTTTTGTAACACTATTTTCCTGTTTTCATGATTTTGTTATATTAGACTTGACATTCGTGAATGCTATTAAAAAAAAAAATTAGGCAGAGAATTAAAGAAAAAAAAAATGATTTCACATTATCTCAAAAACTCTTTTTCTTATCTTCATAATTTCCTGATTGCATCTATAGTTGGTACAAGTACTATTTTCCTGATTGCATGATTTATATTCGACTTGACTTCCGTAGATGCTATTAAAAATACAAATACGGCAGACATTTCTATAAAAATATTCACTATACAAAAAATATATAGCAAGTAGCAATAGCAATCTATGCAACAATTGCCTTTCTTTCCAAAGAAATAAAAGTTCTACCATGTGGTGCATTTGCCAACTGTCTTCAGTTAGCATTTTATATATAAATCGTAAATAAATACACTGCCAGAGACGCTTTAAGGACCCATATAAAATTCTACAAGTAATACATGGAAAAAATCACATGAAAAAACTACATATAGGTACATACGTTTTCGCAGAAACACTAGAATTCTTTGCCTCCTATTTAATATCCTATACAACCCCACCTATCCTTCATATCTTAAGGAGCGCTTCTCCTTCGCCCGTCCTGCGGATGTACCTTGCCGTTCCCACCTTAGAACCCTTCTCAAATTCCCTATTCATCGTTCCGATACTTACTCCTATTCCTTTTCGGTCCATGCTGTTAGGTTGTGGAATTCATTGCCAGCCGACATACGAGACTCAAAATCTATCTCTGTTTTCAAGAAACGCATAAAGGATTATTATCTTTCTTTAGCATAATAAATGTATATTTAGTCTAAGTAAGTATATTTGTATTTATATGGTATATATATTTATTTAAGTATGTATGTACTTATGTATGTATGTTTATTATATTATAATATTCTAGTACACGCCTGTTACCCTTTTCTTCTCGTTTCCTCTCTTGGGTCTGCTGGAAGAGATTTCTTTAGAAATAAGCAGCACCCTTGTACTAATGTTCTTTATTCTATGTTATTTTCTTTTGTATATTTTTCTGTGTACATGAATTTGGAAATAAATAAAATACATACATACAACCCGGAATATAGAGACCTCTGTCGGCAATGCACGAGGAAACCCGATCCTAGATGAATAAGGATAAGAGGAGGAGAAGAAAAAAAGTAGTAGCGAATGTTGTTCGCAAAAATTATGGTAGGTGCCACAGAACGACGGAAATCTATCAATATTATCTTTGGCATTTCCAGTTTCACAAATATTCGTGATGTGCACTTAAAATAACTAAGTATTAAGCGGCCATAAAATAACTTAGTATTAAGCGGCCATTTGACCGGCCCGCCGTTCCCTCGAAAGTAGGCCAATATAGCAGACAATTTAAACATATTGCTTATTATCCTGTCCTAGTCCCCATTTAGCGCCGAGATATGTACAGTCAACATAGCACATAATAAGCTACCTACCCAATATTTAGAACAATTGCAGTTTTCGTCCGTAATATTTAAATCTCGCTCTAACGATAACTAAACGAAGTCGCAGGCACAGTAAGTATAAAAATATCACAATAAAATAACAATGAAGTACACGCTTTTCAAGCGAGAAATTCGCCCGTCAATATACCATTTAGACGTTTAATACTATTGCTATGAATAACGCTGTGTTTAAGGTCGAGACAAATTTTACTACTTGCAATATTAGTTTCCTTAACCTGTTGCCACCATAACATTGAATAAATTAAATTTTTTTGACGATTATGACTTCTTATCTACGCGTCTAAGCGAAAGGTCAAATTCATTCACTTATAGACTAAATACGAAATCTCAAACACTTCATGACCTACGACGCTTAAATTTTACAATAAGCACGGATTTAGGAATACTACTAGTATAGATGTTCAATCCCATACAATGAAAACGCGCCAACTTTTAGTTCACCAATAGTGTACTGTTACACTAACGCCATCTGTCTATCTCATGAGACACCTGTACATCATGAAGTACTAGTTTCAGTTTCATCAGAATCAGTTTGTTGTGAGATATCGTTACTAAAAAAAAAACTGCTTTAATAATAACCAAGTATGATCATTTTATTCTGGTAGCGCCATCTTTTAGCGCAAAAGAGAATGAATTATTTTCCTTACACAAATGGGAGCCTATGCAAGTAGTGTGGATTGTAAGCTACTTGCATAATAGAACCGTAACTTCTTCGCGTAGTATTTAAAAAATAACTTCATGGGTTTGCTTGATTTTGAGCTATGCTTTAAGGACGTGTTTTCAAAAAGTTGCGCTTCAATTATAGGCATATTGTTGAACTACTACTACATGCGCAATGTCTCACCCACACTGATTCAGCTAAACGGGAGTCCATTATTATATTTACCTTTTTTACAAAAAATGCTCTTACATACTTATATTTAAGAGTTAATATCCCTTACAGGCCTTATTTGGTTCATCGTGCCGGTCTCAATGATAATTTGCAACGACGTGATGGCCTACGTCTTCGGATTCTTCTTCGGCAAGACCCCGCTCATCAAGCTGAGTCCAAAGAAGACTTGGGAGGGATTCATTGGCGGCGGAGTCTCCACTGTCGTTATCGGATTGGTTGTAAGTATTTCGCCATAATTTTACTATCAAAGATTTAGTTCCTTTTCTCGCTAATAGATGGCGCTAAAACAATCGAAAAAAATATTTTGGTTACGATCCCGCTTATTTTTGACAAAAAAAGTGTGTTATCAAACACGATTTTTAAAGTATCGTCATCCTACCACAAAGTGATATAGTGCATTATTATTTAGAACCACAGTGTCTCAAGTGATCGATAGATGGCGATCGTTCATGTCTCAGTAAGCGGAGGAGCTCTATTAGTACACTAAAAATCGGCGCGTTTTTTTGTATGGTTCTTTGCATGTGGTTTCTTTAACGACTACCAGATGGCACGGAACCATTTTATTATCAGACAATCAGAAGAAGCAAGCCTGCAATGCCCTTACCAAAATGGAAACAACTAAACAAAGTATGCTTCCCGTGGGAATAGAACCCGCGACCTCAGGGTCTATAGGCAAAAGCCTTAACCACTGGACCACGGAGGCAGTTAATGCAGTAATAATCATATATACAACTACATTATTTTTATTTCAGATGTCTTACATGATGTCCCAATACCCATACTTGGTGTGTCCAATTGAGTACTCTGAATCTCTTGGCAAGATGACCATGGATTGCGAGCCGTCCCTGCTGTTCCGGCTTCAGGAGTACACATCGCCGCAGTTCATGCAGCCCTTGATGAAAGTGGTAAGTGTTATCTCTATCTCACTCTCCCGTATTCTCTCTCTTTCTTACAGACACACACACTCCCATCTTGCTTGTCTATCCGTCTTCAACAGGTTTACACTTCGGAGAGTGCGCCCAGGAATTGCACGAGTTATTTTCACCGACTTAGTTTCTTCACCGAACCAGGTTTTCCTTTTACTATTAAGTAGGCAAACAGGCATACGGCCCACCTGATGGGCAGCGGTAACCGCAGGCTATAAGACGCCTGCAACACCAGAAGCTTTGCTAGCGCGTTGCCGACCCAGAAGGAATCTTTTCACGCCCTTCTTGAATACCCCCATGGTTGTAGTCACTTGGGAAAACCATGGCAGGCATACATACTTGCGTAAATGTCGCTGAATCTATTTATGTCTGTAAAAAATATTTAAACCTATAAACGAAATAATTAAAAACCGAATAAATGCATTTTATTTTTCAGTTCGGCATGGAGAAGTTCCACATGTACCCGTTCATGATCCATTCATTGGCGCTCAGCACGTTCAGCTCTGTGATTGGACCGTTTGGCGGATTCTTCGCTTCTGGCTTCAAGCGCGCGTTTAAGATCAAGGTAAAGTATTTATTATCCGGCTCGAAGGACCATTATTGTATGGTGACAACAAGATGGGCAGACGGCATACGAGATATGGCGAGTGTTGGGCAAGACCTGGGTGAGAAAGTATCAAGACTGCAATGGATGGTGATACACTAAGCAGTAGGTGGAAAATTCCATTACTAACAGCTAGAATAGGTTTTTTGGTAGAAAACTAATGTATGAAAACGTTTCCATTAAAAAACATTAACAATTTTTTATTATTACATTGTTGGGCCACCTAGGAGTCTGTTGACATTTTTTTTTAAATCATCATTTCGATTAGGCGTCACGGTCAATGACCATGTACACCCTGGTGTTAGAGTTCTTCGGAACCGCCTCTCGGACACTGACGTGGTTCCTTTAACGACTACCGGATGGCAGCCGGGACCAACGGCTTAACGTGCCTTCCGAAGCACGGAATCATCTTTATTATCAGACAATCAGGTGATTCAAGCCTGCAATGTCTTAACCAAACTAGAAACAACTAAACAAAGTATGCTTCCCGTGGGAATCGAACCCACGACCCCCGGGTCTACAGGCAAACGCCTTAACCACTGGACCACGGAGGCAGTTTTTTTTAAATAATGAAGCTATTTCCGAGCAAGAGGAAGAAAAGTAATATGTTTTATTGTCTTCAGGACTTTGGCGACGTGATCCCCGGGCACGGCGGCATCATGGACCGGTTCGACTGCCAGTTCCTGATGGCCACCTTCGTCAACGTGTACATCACCAGCTTCATACGCACCGCCACGCCGCAGAAACTGCTACAGCAGGTAATTAACACCCTAATATATTAGGTAAACACAAATTAACTGCAAATATTTTAAGGGCAGATTCAGACCACTAAACTGAACAACTTTCCTAAATAAACTTATATCGAAATACGAAATTTTATTTTTTACTCTCCATACTAAACTAGATCAGCTGATTCTCAATTTGTATGGGAGGTCAATTTTTTTTTTTTTCGTATTTCGACATAAGTTTATTTAGGAAAGTTGTTCAGTTTAGTGGTCTGAATCTACCCTTAAAATATTTGCAGTTGATTTGTGTCTGTCTACCTTATAAAATAAGCCGGTTAATAAAAAAAAATACTACAACATCTTATACTTAATACTTTCATTCGTGTTAGGTTAGGTTTAGTCCCATTAATAAAAACACGCCTTATTACATTGACATGTTTTTCTGACAGGCTGAAACTGATTCCGCGTCGATAACTCTGGAGGGAGTCTCCAGAGTTATCGATTCGTTCTCAGATTCAGAAAAAAAAAACAGTGTATCTTGGGACTGATAAATGGCGATAGAATAAAATTGATATGAATGTACTCTATTGGTACATTAAAAATTTGCTAGTTTTCTTTATATGGGATTTGACATCTGTATTATAGTATACTTTCATCATCTCACTATTTGACTGACATTATAGAATTATACTTTTACAGGTCTACGGTCTAAAGCCAGAACAACAACTGCAGCTATTCTACGCCCTCAAAGAGTCCTTGGAGAACAGGAATATACTGAACATGGTGCCGTAAGCGTTCCTAGCATTTTACAAGGTATCTCACATTTATTATATAAAATTAAACAAATATATGACAGAAATGTAAGTGTGACTACACACTTGACTGAAAAACGCCGCGTTTTTATAAAGAAATTGTCGTTGAAACGTCTTTATGCGGTCAGTGCCAAGTTTTGACATTTTTGAATTTTTTTTTTTTGTATAAACCTTTTATATTAGGTGTTGACTATAAAAAATTGCTATTTTCTTTCGTTCAGGAGTGACAGCAAGACTTTCCGTTTCGTCCGATGTCCTTTTGTAAAAACATTTATTTACACCTTTCTGGACTATTATACATTTTTCAGGTATATTTAGAAGCTAATATAATAAGACTTTCCATATGAAAAATTGTATTGTCATTAACTTTTTACGATTTGAGCCCCAAATTGATTTTATCTGATTTTATTTTAATACTCGTATATAATATAATATTTCTGATTAACCACTTTTTTGATTCATTTAATCATAGCTCTTGACAATATCGAGGGTTTTTCAACAAGCATTCATAACATGTGATGACAATTTACAACGATTGACATGTTCGGTCAGTTGTCAAATTCAAATGACAGACTTTTAAACAATTGACAGTTTTTAATGTTCACCATCAGAGCCATCTGGTGGTTGGAATCCCAACGGTTTTTTTGATAAGTTGGTAATCACGGGTATAGTTGTAGCGTTTTGTCCGTCAAGTGTGTCGGTGTTTTAAGGTTTAACATATCTCGTGTACCTTGATGGAAGTAATACATTGATCTAGTCTCATTAGTAGAATCATTTGCCTTGATAAAAAAAACTGTTCTAAAATTAAAACTAATTTTTTAAATATATTTTTCACTGATTAAACCAAAGAATAATAAAATACTATTGATTTTATTAAAAAGTAATTAACTTCCTATTTATAGATAATTTATAGTTATCGTAGTTGCAAAAAAAGCAACTTTAATACATAAAAATAATTATAGGTTGTATTTTTTTGCAAATATAATAAATATTGAAGACTATAAAAACCTTATGTCCATATACTTCTGAGAAAATATCAGGGCAATTGATATATACTGGTAAAATATATGTCACGGTGAATAGTTTATGATAAATATACTATATTTAAATTAGTGCTAAGTTAGATTGTAATAGAGAATTTAAATGTTGAAGTGTTTGCATATAAGTAACACTGTTTATTTGTTTTTACACTAAATGTCAAGTTTTGTGATGACGTCAGATTATATGATTTTGACAGATGACATTGACACTTCAGGATTTTTTTTCTTTTAAAGTATTGGCCTTTATTTCTAGGGCTGTATGCAAACACTTTAGTGTGATTATTTTTAAATTATTTTCCGAATATGATTAAATTATACCTTTGTGAAAACATCAATTATATTGGCGTGGTTATTTCCATGTTATTTTCTCGAATTTTATGGTATAAATAATTACATAATTACTTCGAATTATTAGTTTCCGATAAGGTTGAGGTAGTATTGCTAATAATTAGTTATTCATTTGAATTCACCTATAAAGCAAATAATAATGTTTATTTTTAAGGAATACTTATTGCTTTTGAATTCCAATTTATTATTTAATGTTGTCACGGATTTGAAAAGGTTTTTAGGAATTTGGGTAAACTCAAACTCCTAAATAGATGATCGGAATAATATCATCCGATCGATAAATTTGTCGGAATAATCCACCATTCGCAATTCGGACCGGTAAATGTGTAACTGCGCATGCTTAAATCGTCGATATGCATTGACGCTTTTATTTAAATTGTTTTCATCAATATCATCAACATATTTCATACAGATCACTCTTGAAAATTCGCTTCTTCGGTTAATTAGTATTTTTAAAGGTTCAATATTGCTATTTTTATTGAAATATCTGTTTTCACACGTACGTGTTTTGACATGGTATAAATTATACTTATTATATAATGTGTAAATGTTGCCGATTTTTTAATGTTTGCACTGTAAATGTAAATTGTAAGATGAACAGTGTCATTTGGGGTGAATGGAAGCAAATGTATGTTTAAATATATGATCTCATCTAAAAGCATTTAACTATTGTCTTAATCATCAGTATTGGGTAATAATTGACGCTTGACATAAGATTTCTTGATCACATAATTAAAAACTTGTATTCGTCGCATTCTTTATTTCGAGGCAAAATAGGACAGATAAGTATGTTGTGTGTGCAGGTATGTCGTGTGTTTCGGTTGTCATCTGGCTGCCAGATGTCAGTCGTTAGGCTGTTTCAGATTAGTGTTGGACAAACACTAACGCATCTGCACCCGTAGCCAAGTGACAATTTCAAAACACAAACGAATGTCGACAAGAACAAAATGTATAGGATTGACAAAAGCTGCGGTAAATCACGTGGTCAATCTTATGACAATACCATACATTTTGTTCTTGTCGTACCTTGTTAACGTTTTGCGATTGTGACTTTAGCTAAGCCCTCTGGATCGAGTTCCTTCTGGTCTGGTTTCCCTGTCCTCATGTAAAACTCATTGAGTGTATTTGTGACAAAGTGTCGTTACCGTGATATACGGTGGTACGGCCTCGTCTCACGCCGGCTACTTCTAAAGGGAACGTATCTGACCCAAAGGCCAAAAAGTGCTGGGTTGAATAAGGAACTTTGGGTTGGGACTGGGTTGAATACTAACTATGATACTGAATAAATTGATCCTGATAGTTGAATACACTGCGAGATGGAAGAAATAAAGCGGGTTGACTTGCAAGAAGCAGGAAGATGAGTCCCATTTCACTTTTGAAAACCACATCGAGTGAGATAGTATGACATGTTTCGCGTCAATCGTTATCTGTATTGACAAGGCTTTGAACTAAGGAATGTAAATTTTGAGTCACTGTTACCTGAAAACGTAGTTTATACTTTAAAAAAAGTCTTTGTAAATTTAAGATAATTTTGTCGTGTTACTGAATTTTCCATTAAAAAAATGAATAAAATGTCATGGTAAATGATGTAGGTTACTTTTCTTCACCCTAAATGACTTAAATCAGTTGTGCATGTAACGCTAAAACAACTGCCTCTAACCACTGTTTATTTCGATTCAAAAACAAGTGAGTAAGCGAGAGCTTTACATATTGTATAACGCCATCTTGCTTACTCACTCGCTTTTGGATGGCTTGATGCGATCATGGTAACCACCATGATAGGTTACTTGCTTGATACCTTAGATCAATGAGGTCATAACGTAAAAAAATATTTCGTATATAATTCAAAACGAAACTATTAGAAATAAAAATGTCCCGTCTCTGTATTAGTAAATATAGTTCTGCTAGTACCACACTGCGCGTACTCTTACAGCCTTATAAAAAAACGTTTTTTGATCACATTTTAACTAAAAATATGTTTTATCCCTTTCTCTCTTACCAATTTTTTACTTGAGAGAACGGGACAAAACACACAGTCAAAATGTTTTATAGAAACGTTTGTTAATTTTTATAATATCCGTTTCAACCAATCGTAGCTTCTAGTTATTGTTAAGTTTGGTGATGATTATGTGATTTATATATACGTTGTTAACATGCGTTAAGTTTGTATTTTATTTCGATTTGTTCTTGCTTGTCCTGCTTATTTTAATTTAATTACTTTATGAGAGTTGTGCGTTATTATTTTTGTTTTCATGCTCGTAATTTTATTTCATGTACAGTCGGCTGCAGAGAAATATGACCCCATTTCAATAATGATACTTGTGTCATACATGGGGGTCAGATTTATCGGCAGCCGACTGTACAGTTCATAGTTAGTACCACCTTACACTATTATACCTAAGCTGGTATATGTTTCTATTTGGTCCACTGTATGTATATAAAAAAATGGCTGGCGAAGTGCCGGATCATTTTAATTTATTTTTGTGTTCGTTTATAATTATATTAAATTGCATACACATTAATGCGATAAAACGGGTTCTACTTATATGACTTCTATTAAGATTATTTATAAATATGTTGACGTTTGACTATTTTCCAGTCTATGGTATTAATATTTCAGAACAAATGCTAATATGATGATACATATATAAATAATTATTTTTTCATTTCTTTTTTTGTTTATAATATTTTTGTATAATTGCGATGAATAGGCATTCAAACTTGAATAAATGGTCTTTTTTTTCTTTTCGTGGCAATGACAATCTATTAGATATGATTAGCCCAGTGCGAGGCCACCTTAATGGCTTTCCGAGTTGCCTCCATTAAGTCGTCCACTGAATAGGATGCGGCAGAGGCGGGGCACGACAGCGTGTGCGATTGTTTGGGTACTCCCAGCGACACCTGTCGTCATCAGAAAACCCCCACCTCTTCCGCAACTCCTGGCAACTGCCGACCACTACTTGAAGCCTGTTCAGTGATCTCCATATAGGCCAGGGTAGATTGTGGCCTGGTGGAAGCTTTTCGTCTATCGGAAAGTTAATGTTGACATGAATAATTGTCGAAAATTAATTTTAACTATTTAATGATTCAAAGACATTTTGCGTGCAAAAAATGTATCTGCTATAGCAAAATGTTATTTATGTCGTAGCATGAGGCAAACGATTGAATTTATAGGTAGCGAGGGTATAAAAGCTGGTCCACACTTGCGTACGAAGGGAAACATAATATTTTGTTCTCACTCATAGCTTTTTCTCTAAGCGAGGCGGCCATAGGCTACGGTAACCGCTTCCTATCAGGTTAGCCTGCCTGTTTGCCTATTAAATGGTATAAAAAAATAAGCGAGAAAGCATTACTTGATAATTAATGTGCTCTAGTGTGGTCATGGCTTTTAGAATCTGAATTTAGTCGGTATGTATGTTGTGTATTGTAGTCCGAAATTCAATGTTATTTTTTAAATTTCGGCTAAATAAATTGTTGTGATGATTGTAGTGAAAAAACATGTAGTCAAATTTAAAAAAGATAAAAAAAAATTAAAATAATTTTCTTTCTTTCTTTCTTTTCTTTAGATAGAAACAGGAGAGAAGATAGTATTCATTAATACTATTGAAAACTGACAAGTATGATAATTTTATTGGTATAGGATATTGAATTTACTTATTTGAAGTTATATTGGTATGGGAAAAAATCAACCACACATATAGTGTACTTGTGGATGTTGTCATAATGTGTCAGGTTAATATACAGTTATATATAATATGTTAACAGATTTTAATACGAATGGAAATTACAGGTGCAATATATTGCATAATTATTACCATTTATTCAAATTTTATTGGACCAAAAAACAGCTGGTTGACTATTGTTTTCCAATGCCTATGTTATTTATATATGAGTGTTGTATATGAAATGTTTTTGGCCATAGGACAAAGCGTGTTAGTTTATATGTATGTTTAAAATATTTCTGTGCGTTGATATACTACAGTGCGGCATAAAAGAGTAGCAAAAAAATACACTACATAATACAACGAAAGAATAAATTACTTTATGGTTTAAGTATTATTTTTTATCACGGATAGGGTCGTGCTCCGTACCCGCACGTAACTGTAATCGTATCCGAGCTTTGATTAAATCCCACCGTTCTGTGACACATATTGTCAACAATTGTAGTACTTATCATGAAAAAGTTAGTTCTAAAATCCTTTTGCGATTTTTTTATGTCGCATTGTACACAAATAAAACTTACGTTTTGATAAAACGTTGTATTATCGTAGTATTGATGTCTTAGTATAAGATACTTAACATTAAATGTGAATTTTCGGATACAGTCAAAAATTATAGTAATTACTTAGGTAAAAGGGTCGCAAATCAAAAAGCAACCATTTTCAAAATACTTGCTACCTTTTTTTCTTATAAATAAGTATAATTTTTAACTGTATTTTGTTTAAATAAGAGAGCTATTCTTTAATCACTATTATAGAAATACTTGAAAGAACCTCTATGCCTCAAACCTGTGAAAATTATTGATTAGATTATATATAATTGGGTCACAAAATAACTTTTACTGTACTGCGAAAGATCTTATAGGTTAATATAATATAATAATTTTATATAACCTATCGCAATATGTCTTCTATTTAATGATCTTATCTTAAAATACTATGTATATACTATTATTTTATCTAATAATAATGGTTTTCAAGAAATAATTTATAAAATTAGAAGTTGTATTGCGATATGTCTTAATAATCTGCGTACCTAAATGTGTATGTAGTAATATGTGTTTAATTATTTATTGGTTACGTGTTTTATTGTAATGAGGTAAATAAATGGAATTCCAACTACATTTTTTAAATACTTAATCACGTAGATTTCTCCAAGCGTTTGAGAAAATTACTAAATTTGTTTTGTTAGGGTATTTGTACTTAATGAATGTGACTAATTCGCCCTATGACGCGTTTTCTCAGGGTATTCAAAATGTAGAAATCCAATATGAAAATTCTTGCAAATACGTCATACGATTTTGTATAATACTAGCTGTTCCCCACGGTTTCACTCGCCCGTAATATACATGTAGGTACTGTATCTATAACCTCCAAGAATCAGGCCATCATTAGGCAGAAATATTTTTTTAAATACAATCGGTGGTTCTAAAGTTATAAGCGTTCAAACAAACAAACAGCTTCAACTTCAGCTTTATTATATTAGTTAACTCCATAGAAAAAGCATTATTAAATATAAAAGTGCTAGCTTTCACTCGCGGCTTCGCCCGCGTGAGTTTAACTCGGGAACAGTGTTTTTTCCAGGGCTAAAAGGTACCTTATGCCGTTCTTAATACTAAACTATATGTATGCGAAATTTCAGAAAGATTGATTCAGTAGGTAGGGCGTGAAACCGTGATAAATAAACAAACAAACTCGCTTTCGCATTTATAATATTAGTAGGGAAGGTCTAGTAGAATCGATGCTTATAGAATTTAGTCATGAATGAACGGATGCGAATGTTAGTCGAAACGGCATCCTAAATGAAACCATTGGTTTGCATCAAGGTCCGATCCATAGACAATAGTGTCTTTGATTTACGCTAATTGCCGTGGCTTCTGCCTTCTTCCAGTTCCTGGTAATGAAGGATGAAAGTCAGGGGCAAGAATCATGTATTTCTAATTTGTAGGCATTGCAAATGTTGACAATGCCTGAATTAAATATTTAAAACTAGCTGTTGCCCGGGGCTTGGTTGTTGTTACAGGGTCTAAGCAATCTTCATTCCAAATTTCAGCCAAATCGGTTCAGCCGTTTTCCTGTGAAAGAGTAACAAACTTACATACATTCTTACAAAATTTCGCGTTTATAATATTAGTAGGATTATTTTACTCTCGTAGCTAACTTAAATACTACAAATAGAAAAAGATGTAAAATATCATAAGCTAGCTTTCGCCCGCATAAATTTACCTCGGAAACAGTGCTTTTTCCCGGGATGAAAGGTACCCTATGTCCTTCTCAATACTCCTAGCTATGTGTATGCGAAATTTAAGGAAGATTGGTTCAGTAGATAGAGCATGAAGAGGTAACAAACAAACAAATATACAAACTCAATTTCGCATTAATAATATTAGTTGAGATAATTAGAACGAGCTTAACAAACATGGTTTCTAGACATAGATTAAAACAGAAAAATTTGCCTTAGAGCCGCGCGCGATTCCAAATTCTTTGTTTCTAGAGATACATAAAGGTAAGTACTACTATGTACCTAGTAGGTATTCTGTAATAAAGATTAGGTTGTTAGTTTCCTCGGTCGAAACAAAACTAAATAGAAATGGCAAAAAAACATTTCAAGCTTCCAGAACAATCCATTTGACACGGAAGTGAGTTCCGGCGTTCGTCTAGTTTCTGCATACAGATTGATACAGTGGCGATTGTGCGGGTTCCCACGCACGTTGCGCAATTGTGGGGCTCGTGGGCGCGGGCGCATTTTCATATACGATACGAGAAATCAAAACCCAGCTAGGGTATGAAAGTCCATCTTTAAATAACCTAAGTGTATGTTATTTTTGATAGTAAGATTTTGTGTTTCCATTCTAGATCTCCATTTTGACTGATTTTAACACTTGCCATTTTTTCTATGAGATTTGCGTAGAGTCGGATGGTGGCTGAGTAAAATTTATCTATAACTAAACTTATTTACAAACAAAGTATAAATTTATAGGTTATTAATATTTCATTTTTAAATCCACTAAATAAAACCATTTATAAATTTTATCAGAAATAATAATAACTACGATACAAAATTAAATTAAAAATATTTGCAAGGACAAAATACAAACAAAAAGGATTACATTTGTTAAGCACGTAGGTAATATACTGTAAAATTTTCAAAATAGTTATTTTTATATTTCTGATGTCAATTTCACCTTGTTCACATCATTGAACAATGGACACGCACTATCTGAGCGTATTGCAAAGATGATATTTATAATTCACATGGCGTTCTTGGCAGACTGAATAAAAAGAGAAAGCAATATAAAACTCCTTTTACAGCTTTTATAAGCAGATAAAGAAACCAGAGCAGATTACGTTGAAGGTTACGCTTTGAATACAGAGTTAGATTAATTTAATAATGCCTAGGTCTGTGATGAAATGTTCGGTCTGGGAAACCCCATGACATACTTATGTACTTACAGGAATGTTCGAAAGTTAAATATGTAAGTAAAATGAATATTTTTTTAATTATTTGTTAAGCAGTTAATTTAATAGACTACTTAGCAGTTTTGGAATATTTCGAAGTTATTTTGAAGTTAAGCACCTATTTCAAACAAGAGAAGGATACAATGAAAATTGCTAAGGCTTAAGACATTTACTATTTTCTTGTTCTCTTACTTGCTACAGCCTCTAATGCTGTCACGTGATGGTTTTGTTATAATTTTTTTGTTTCCTCATGACTTAAAAGGAGAGTACCTACCTACTCAGTTAGCAGTCAACTCAGCTTGATAACAATAAAGTGGAATGAATAAGTAGCAATATCTGTGAATTGCAAAAAGTCTGTATTAAACATCCTCTCATTATTGAGAAGCCTTCTGCACTAAATACTTTCTAAAATGAGGACGATTTGCTTTTTTGTTGTTTTTCCGTAATGGTCAAATAGATTTAAAGACATTATATCTATAGGACTAATAATTGCTAAGGCCAATTAGCTTCCGTACTCATTTTAAATTGAGGACGTTTTACTCTCAGAACATTTAATATTGCAGTCGATGTGCATCCAAGGGCAGTTAGCTTCCAAAACCTTCTGATCCGTTAAGCTAATCCCAATCCTTTAGCAAGGCTCCACGTAGCATCACCAATTAGGTAGCATGAGTACAAAACAACTCCGAACAACCTTTGATAGCGCTTTCAAAGATAGCGAACAGCGAACAACACATTACACAACACATACATACCTACATAATAGCTCGTAGTCCTCGGATTTATTAACAAAGGTTGTATGAACTTGGTAAATGTATAAAGTTCATTGTTTATGACCACTTCAGGACCAATGGCTTAACGGGCCTTCCGAAGCACGGAATAATCTTTATTGTAAGACAATCAGGTGATTCAAGCCTGCAGTCCTAACCAAACTGGAAACAACCAAAGAAAGTACCTATGATTTTTTACAGGACTTAACCACTGGACTTCAGAGGCAGTTGTATGTATTGTATAAACTGTGACTATACGACATGGATATGAGCAACTCCGCTCCTGTCACCGAGATCCATACTAAAACGCATCCAACTAACACATTTTATTTACTGCATTATCAATATAATCTAGACAAAAATATTGGTAATTTAATAGAAATGGTTTCAAACGAGTTTTATCAAAACTTTACTCCTGTTTTCAAACAAAAATCATCAATTATAAACCTTTAACTATGTAATTATAAACTAGTTTCGGATAACTTTCATTTAACATTTTCGAATTATCAAACAAAATTCAATAAGATGACGATTTATTGAGTGATCACGCCAAACCTGACCACTTTTCACTAATTGTCTATCCGTCGCTTTTTTTGAATGGGTGTGAAAGAGAAGAAAAAGTGATAAGGAGTGAGGACAACAATATGTCAGCTTTATTATTACTTTCTTTGGTTGTTAAGTAGGTTGGTTGGATTATGTCAGGTGTGGGCTCGGTGAAAGGTGCTCCAGTGTGACAGGCGTTTTTTTAGTGTGTTTTCGTTGGTTTTAGACATACTAGCTGTGTAGATGATTACCGACGTGATTTTGAATCGTTTGCAAGGTCTCGATTCCAAACGCCTCCTTAAAAACAATCGGCCTAAGGGGCCTTATCCCTAATATAACAACACATTCAATTTAACAGGTCAGTTGTACTGCGTGCGCTGCAACCGCACCTTTAGGACCTTTGGATTTGCTAGTCATATCCGTTCCCATTACCGAAAATAAAACGTGGTTCGCCATTGACAGATACACAAGGAGGACGTCGTGTTATTTTAAGCATCTATGTACTACGCTCACATCGAGTAAAACTAAATTAAAGGGCAACGACTTCTTTGTGGTCTCCTGCTTAAAAATAGACCTCCCTCTCTCTTTCCGTGGGTATCGTAAGAGCGACTTAGGAAGTAACACAGGTCTAAATCAGGTCAGGAATTTACTTGTACCTCTATATGCCTGATGACGGATTTCATCAACGAAAGTATTTCAATGGAGGCAGTCGGATGCTCATAAAAAACCTTTTACTTAGGCACCACATATAATCCGATGATGGGAAAATTAAGTAAGGTGACCACTCGATTGCAGCTATTGTGGGATGAACGCGAAGCCCATCAAACGCGCACACAACTGTACTTATTATTTGGTTTTGTTGTTTAATAAGATTTTTTACCTGGTAGATACTACTCTCAATATTTTGTGTTGGAATGGAAGACCGGAGCCTACTGGCACAAGTATTTTCATACTTAACACTTTCGCGGACAGTAAACGAAATAAAAATAACAGTCAATGGAGGCGTTACTGCCAGCGAAAGTGTTAAAGTAGGCTCTAACTACTATCTATTGTAACTATGCTACTTACCGAAATAAACATTTTGTTTTTTATTTTATTTTAATTTTTGGTTTCAACAGCTCTATATATATATTCTTCAATTATGCGTGGTGTATTGGCTGTGACTGACTAACCCACGTCGGGCAGCTGGTGCGCAAGCATGGCAGTGCTAACTGTGACTCGGAGCTGCGCGCGCGCACGTTACAGCAATGTTAACATGCGCGAGTTACCGGCCACCGTCGTCAGTATCGACTCTGTGAGTGTATCGAGTGATTTGTGTAGTGTGTGAAATTTGCGGTAGGTTTAACAGTAATATATTTTTTTATAATATTAAACCTTAAGTTGGAGCTAAGTTCTTTGGTTTATTTTTCTCGAATTGTCTAATATTGCTAATCAATAAAAAAAAGCTATTCTCGGAATATAATAAAGATAACTAGCTCATTATCCAAACATAAGTTTAAATGCTATCATTTTGTCAGTGGAGTCCTTTTTAATTCACTCTACCCTCAAATTCTGATTTTTAAGTTAAAATTTCAACCGCTTTTCCATTTAAATTTCTCTATCAAAACATACTTAAAAACAAATTTATAAAATAATGCGGTTAAACATATAGAGGTGACAAATGTTTAGACGGCGAACAAAGTTTTTTGCAATATGCAACTATGCCGGCGCCAAATTTAGACAATTAGCTAATACGCTCATAACTAACCACATTAAGAAATAATAATTTGCCGAAATATTGCACGGTACTTATGCAAATAATTTCAAATCTTCTAAACGCAGTTTCATGTTTAGTTTCGTGGTTAAATAATTTTGAATACTGATACTTTAGGTACTATTTTGCTTATAAAATTACTAGCTGTTGCCCGCGGCTCCCACCGTATAAGAATCGATTACAACCTAAAGTAGCCCATGTTTGACCATTGGCCCTAATTATTTTCATACCAATTTCATCTAAATCGGTCCAACGGTTGAGCCGTGAAACCGTAACAGACAGACTTTCGCATTTATAATATTAGTATAATATAATAGATAATAATAATAGAATTAAAAACAATGTTAACAGAAAAGTTACAATTAATTGTGAACATACTTATGTATCAAAATCATTACCCTTCCTTTTGGCTTCGCCGTAGTCGGGTAATAACTGTTGCTTGTTACCGCATGGACACGACGCTGTACTTTCTTTATTTTTGAAATGTAAAGTAGAGTGTAAAAGGGTAAAGGAAATTTCTACTCGTATTAGCGTCGCCCGAATGTAGCGACGTCTAAGTACCTCGCACAGGAATTATTTATTTCCGCACTTGTATAACAATCTACTATTCTACCATTTCGGCCCATCTTAAAAATTTTATATGCATTTTTAAATAAACAGTGCGAATAAATAATTATGATTCGGCAAGGTTCAATGACTCATTATGTTAATAATTATAACATTTTACGAGTATGCCGGTTTGATAACATTTTGTCTGTTTGTCGGTTTTTCCATCGATACGATCGCAGTAATTAACCGCTGTATCCGTATATTTATCTTCTTCATCTTAACGCTTTTCCGGTTGCAGCCTCAGCCAGCTAGAGTTCAGGGTCGGCGGCCGTATCGAGTTATAAGATTCAAAATTACGCTTGACTTCAACCCTCTTTGAGAGCTTTCGTGAGTGGAATCTGCTACCATTAGGAGTTAAATGTTTAATGCAAAAATCATGATAATAACTTCATATCGTCACGCGTAGTTAAATCTCGAATATATTAATACACGTAACATGTTACAGTTCTCAGAAACCATTTGATGCAGGATTGTTTGAAAAATAACACCCGGAATCATATTATGTATATTTTAGTACTTAATTATATACATAGTATTTATACGTGATAAATAATTGAATTAGTAACGGCCGAAGAATTTAATTTTAAGAATTCGTTAGTCTAATATGCTAGAGGTATTCGCAAAAATATAATTTTGATTTTTTTTAAACTATTGTTTCGAGCTGTATGTTTCGGATATTTTATTCTTAAGGGCGTTTTATATCTGTTGTTTATTAATCTTCAACGTACGATTGTGTAAAAATAACGTGTTAATTTTCAGTTAGTGCAAAAAAGTATCACTAATAAATTAGTGATTAAAGAAAGGCCCAACATTAGTTCTAAAATTGTCATGTTTAAGACAATAAAATAATTTTTAATTTTAATTTTTTTTACAATGCAATAATACTCTTTATTACACATTTTTTTTATTATTTTTTTTTGAAAAATCTTTTTGAAAAATGTATATATTTAATTTGATTTTATCATAGATTTTGAGTCTGCATATCTACTCGTAGTATCATAAATCTATGACAATTTCAGATCGCCTTACAAAAGACATCAACGCATCTCAACATTTCTCGCTGACTAATAATTATGTAGGCTTTAAAGAGTTCAACGAGTATCCGCGATCTTTACACCTTAACTATAAGTACCTAATTTACTTTCAATATTGGGATATATTTTGCCGTCTTATCAGGAAAATAATACTCTTTCCGTAGGCATACAGAGACAACTTCAAGCAGAAATTTTACTAGCCCGTTCTAAATTTAATAAAATTTTGATAAGAGAGAAAGGGCCAAAACATTTTAGTTAAAATGGGTTTAACGAACTTTTTTTATGTTATAAATAAGGAGGTTAATATATTACATATTCTATGTTTTACCCCGTTGGAATTCAGACACAAGCAAAACTATTGTTATTATATTATATATTTACAAAATCATATATACATATAATCACGTCATTATCCCATACGGGGTAGACAGAGCCTAAAGCCATAAGACCTTAGGCCACGTTTAGCATAATGGTAGTTGAAACAGGAAATTAATAGTGATGGGTTGCTAGTCGCATCGCCTATGTCATGATTTCCCCATTCGGCGATTCCCTCAGATGACTTTTACGACTTGCACGGGAAGAGAAGCAGCAGGTACATTCTATGTTTTTTTTTTCTTCCAGACAACAAAAAGTAAAGTTTACAAAATCAAATTCAACAAAACGACTTTCGAAGTATCATTACTTAAGTGGATGCAAGAAAATGCCACCAGTTCAAAGTTGGTCGATGGTAGCGGATAATGGCCCCTCTCTGAAAGGTGTAGATCGTGGGTTCGAGACGCGGGCGCCGCAAGTTATATATTGTTTGTTTAGGAGTACCGACAGCAGATGCGAGGTTGATTTCCTATATCATATCAAAAATATTTGATTTCTGAAAGGTTACAAATCATAATGTTAGACAAAAACCCAATACGATAGATGCTTCATAAACACACTATTATTACTAAGTATAACTTAAGATTACAAAATACTAAACTAATACAGGTATTCAACTGCCATACAAAGAAACCTTTTGAAAAAGGGAGACATTAGGTGTACCCGAAATCGGCGAGCATGTATGACGAGAGTGATGAGTGTGGAGGAGGCGAGAGAGGTATGTAACGATCGTAGCCAATGGAAATCTCTAGTCTCTGCCTACCCCTACGGGAGACAGGCGTGACGATATGTATGTATGTATGTATATACAAATAAATACGCCGATTTTTAGTGTATTAATAGAGTCTTCCCGTAATGAGACATACTAACGCTATATCGAACACTTAAGACATTGTGATTCTAAATCCTATAAGTAACATATTATATCACTAAATCATTTTGTGGTAGGTTAGTGAAGTAGGGTAGTATTAGTGACGATATTTAAAAAAAAAACGTGTTTTATTAAAGCTTTTCTTACAGATAATTCAACAATTTTAAAAAAACATACCGACGAATTGAGAACCTCCTCCTTTTTTTTGAAGTCGGTTAATTAATTTAAAGTGCAACAAAATAGGTCTGTCTTCCTTGCTATAACATTCAAAGTGCCCGCGACAACGGCGCGTCCCTTAACAAGTTGAATATTGAAAGTTCTTCTTAACTTTTTAGCACACCTTAACTATAAGAAGAATATATACCTATAAACCAAAATAATAAATAATTGAATTCCAAACATACTAGTTATTTACTAGCGAAGTAGTGTCTAAGATTTTTTCAATTTGACCTGATTTTATAGTAACAACAATAAAATGATTGATGGCGCTAGTGGGTTATAAGCCCTTTTAGTACTTCTGTATTCTCAAACAAATAAAATTACTACGATATCCATCTATATTGTAGAGTGTTAGTATCTTAATTGCTCATGTTACATAAACTATATATTTTTACTATACATGTTATAATGATGTGGGAAACAGCTATTGTTATGTTAGTAGAGCTATGAAAAGCGTTGCATTGTAATACTTTTATTGCCACATAAAATTTTGTTATTTTTATTTTGAGAAGTTGGTAATCCAAACTGGTGCGGCAAAGGTAATCTGTGTTATATATCAATTCGCTCTGCATCTATATATATATATATAAGAAAGGCGTGTCAGTTACACGATTTATAACTCAAGAACGGCTAAACTGATTTGGCTGAAAATTAGTGGGGAGGTAGCTTAAAACCAGGAGAAGGACATAGGGTACCTTTCAACCAGGGAAAAAGCACTGTGCCTGAGGCAAGTTGACGCGGGCGAAGCCAGGGGCAAAAGCTGTTTATAAATACAATTTCTTGTTCTTATTCTTAATAACTGAGCACTGAGTCTAATTTAAAAAGAGTAGATAATAAGAACAAACCACACAGTTTAAGCTAGTTCTAGAGTATATTTAATTTATTTTATTAATTAATTAAATTTATTTATTTATGTAACCTTTTGTTTTAACCAGTGTTTTGGTTTCTCCCAATGGTTGACTGGTAGACAATGCTTTTAGCATTTAGTCCGCCAATTGTATAAGCCTACTTTTTTTAGTTTTTACCTAAAATGGCCATTTATTCATGATAATTAATTGCTTAAATTTAAAAAGTTGTTTTATGTTGGTGAACTCGGGCCTAACTCAATGTACTAAGTACATTTTATTATCATAGGTATACACATAATCTAACACATCATTATAGATACTTAAATACTTATGGAGAAAAGTATCCAAGTTATTTTAAGAGAATATTTATATTTGTAGAAGTTTAAAATGCTATTATTACAAACCCTTTACTTACCAAGTATTGTGAGTATAAAGTCCAATAATCTTCGAGGGATGCCTGTATCCGGTATTATTTAGCAGCTGTTATGATCCTGATAATAACTTATTTATTATACAATACAACACGAAAAAGTAAAATTAGACATAAAAAGTTGTCCTAATAATTATCAAAATAAAATACCCATCGAGCATATAATATTCCCATCTCTAGCAAATCAAGATCCTTGTGACGTCAACGCTTTGCGAAATTTTCCCAGCGTGTTTTCCAAATGATAAGCTTGAGATAGGCTCTGTTGCACACAATGCCTTTGACCGAATCCCATGTAAACAGGCCAATTAACCAAAGACACCAAAACTCGATGATCAAGCGCCAGGTAATATAAAAATCTGGAGTCTAGGTCTATCTAGGTCAACATCATCATTTTGTGTAGGTGACCCGGTCAATCGACCATGCACACCCAGGTATCAGAATTCTTCGGAACCACCTCTCGAGGATCCTTTAACGACTACCAGATAGCAGCCGGGACCAACGGCTTAACGTGCCTTCCGAAGAACGGAATCATCTTTATTATCAGACATTCAGGTGATTCAAGCCTGCAATGTCCTAACTAAACTGAAAACAACTAATCATAATATGATTTCCGTGGGAATCGGACCCATGACCCCCGGGTCTATAGGAAAACGCCTTAGCTATTAGAGGAGTAGCAAGTAAACTTTGAATGTTTTGCTGAGTTAAAATAAAGCAATTGGTTAAAGTTTTAAGTAAATCGGTTCAGTTCTTCGAAGATAGGCGTGATCATACATACAGATAGACTAAAAAATATATATTTATTTTTATAAATTTCTATTGTTCCTTTTGAGTGTCCATTTCAATAAAAAGTGCTAGATGTGTAAGAAGAGTAGGTTTCTGTTCTATTATTATGTATAGATAAGAAAGGTGAGATAAACAAAGGATGAGATATAGCAAGTAATATAAGGTTTTTAGTTTTTTAAAATATCATGTGACAATAGTTTGTAAAATAATAAGTACGAGAACAACTACTGACAAACTGTTTCACAGTTTGGCAGGCTTTGAATTAATGTATTGTGCTAAATTATTTTAAAAAATAAATTAAAAAAAAAGTCGAAATCTTTAATCTGTCTACCCCTGCCTTCTGCCTCTTAAACAGTTTCAAAATACACCAGCTGTTCAGTTTAAAGGCCGCTGAAACTGATAATGAGGATAATTAGTGGGCAAAATAGACTTCACAATACAACTGAGTAATATGTAGATTTGAGGTGTACATTTCACTTATGCACAGTTAAGTAATGTCGACGTTTCGCTACTATACGTTTAGTTTGTCGTGGAGGAGTGCTATTTTTGAAATGTCACTCACAATCAGCGAGTCGAATGCACGTTAAATGATTATCATGCGTGAACGAATGATTTTTGTTTGCCATAACCGTTGGCCAGGATTTTAATTATTCAGTTTGGTAACTCTTAAAAGATTCAAGGAATACTTCTGCCATTGTCTTGCCATAACGGGAACAACTTGTCAATATCAAAGTATGCTTACCGTGGGATTCGATCACATAACTACCAAACGTTAGATATTAATTACTGCACCACGGGGGGTAGTCAAAACACCTGATAGTATGCACAAACAAATCTAAAAAATTAAAATGAATAATATAGACCCATATTTTATAACTTAATTATCCCGTAATATATGTGTAAAAAAAATATTTTAGGTATGGTACAAGTATTATAGTTTCTGTTTTTATTTTTATGTAGACTATGTTTGGACTGCTGAATGCATCGTGGGCATTTGTTACTTACTTTTTGGTACTTGTGTAAGTAATAAAAATAGGAACAAAAAAATAGTTTAAAATTCACTGTAGGTCGTAACATTGCTTTCTTAGCCATAAGTTGTTTTGTTACGCAACTGTGACCTTCTGAGGGCACACAATCCTGCGTGTCGTTTAGGACACGTAAAGCTGCGAAACCCATAGGTTATTTTATTTTGTTGCTGAAGGGCGTATTCAAATATATGTATAGTGTTGTTGTCACTTACTGCGTTGGTTTAGTGAAACAAAGATGATTTTGGCTTTGGATACCAGTGCACAGATTTTTCCACTCTTCTCTCCCTGATCATCCTAAGATTGACTGGAAGATATTGCTTTAGTGATAAGTCCCTTGTTCCTCACTAGTTTGGGTTGATTAAGTAGTTTTAATATTTTTTTTGTGGTGCATTCAAGAGTATATATGACTACTAAGTAGTCGGGTATTTTGTTCTTAATAAAATGGATAGATTAGAGTATAACTAGCATTGTACTGTAAATTTATAATTGCCAAGCAGGGACCGATAACCTGATTAAATAATTTATTTTTGGTTTTTTAATAAAATATATAGTTTAAAATAGACTAGCTCATTTTTCTGCATATATACTTTACACATTTTTACGACGGCCTTTATTCGTATAGGTAAGTTCAACATTGACGTCTTTCCATTCACCAGTAAGACTGTTATTTTTAAACTTTAACCCTGTGCCCAAAAAACTGAAACCACAGACTAAAATTTATAGAACATATCTCCGTACTACTAGTTATAGTATCTGCCCCCTAGTCTGTGTTCCGTACATAAAATACACTTATAAAATAAATTGTTTGTTTCAGAAAATAGTGTAAGGTGTGATGGCTGTTAAAATGAAAAGACTTGGTTTACATTTAAGGACATTTTTATTGGTAAGTTTATTTTTTTTAATATCTCTACCGAATTGGTTTTGGTACTATTTTACATATAATGTGTTTGAAACATGTTCTGTAAATAATAATAATAACACATATTTACTGTATTTGTGTGTAATAAATGATTTATGATTAACAAGCTTTTACCCGCGGCTTCGACCGCTTGAAACTCCCTCGGAAACTGTGAAACTTCCAGTGGTGAAAGGTACCCTATGTCCTTTTCAAATTTTGTGTAATCTATATATATATATAAAAGTCATGTTAGTTAGATAATAAATAGTTACATAATAATTTATAACTGAAGAACGGCTGAACTAATTTGGTAGAAAGGTAGCTTACAAACAGGACAAGGATATAGAGTAATTTTCATTCCGGGAAAAAGAGTTCACCGGTGCGAAGCCGCGGGCAATAGCTAGTATTTTCTTCTTCTCTCTCTTCTTTGTCCACCCCTTATCCCGTTCATCTGGGGTCGGGTCTCCTCGTGCATTTGCGCCAGAGATTTCTACTCCGGGTTGTCTTTACGTCCAGCTTCTCTTTGTGTATCTCTTTCTCTATGTTTTTCACCCATGTAGCTGGTGGCCTGCCTACACCCTTAGGTTTTAAACCCTTAGGCCAAAAGCTAGTATTTTAAAATTATTAAATACATATTTTATTACATACATCATTTCATAGTATTGTGTAGAGACCCCAGGGGTCCGTATCAAATTATAAATAAATTGACCTGAATGCCGAAACTAATCGAAGCCATTTTATATCCATCACATATAAGTAATATTAATATTAAATAAACACGATCTAAATGCGCTACTAAATATATATTAAGGGTATTTAAGCAACGACCATATTAAATGTTGGGCAATGTGATTATTTGTCTGTCTTCGTGTGTAAGTACAGTTAGCACAAGCTAGGCTTATCGTTTGACCTCGAGATTAGAGCCTTCAAATAAATATATAAAATAACAAGCAGTCTATTCCGGCTTTGCCCGTAGTACATACATAGCCTTGGAAAGCTACATTTACCTTGATCCCTGATGGAACTTTCTAATGGTGAAAGAATTTTTTTAAATCGGCACAGTACTTTTTAAGTTTATTCATTACAAACATACACATCTTTCCTCTTTATAAGTATAGATTAGTAGATGCTTAGATTATGTCGTCAAAACAAATATATTTTAAGTTTTTATATTTAAGAATTCAGGCATAGCTGGTATTTTTTTTAATAATAAAAAAATCTTTGGCGTTACGTAGTTTTTATTAGTAATTAGTAATTTTACGTACGTACAAATATAACTGTAAGTAATAAACCCTTATTTATGACATCGTATTTATCCATTCATTAATTTTGTTAGCTGTACTTTCCGATGCATATTTGCTTATTGGCCATTAGATTTTAGTACCAAACTAAACAACCACAGAGTTAAGAAAGATAAATAGTGTAAAGATATATAGAGTGTAAAGATATATAAAGTGATCATATGCCTTCTAATATTATAATCCGCAAGCTGTTGTCCACGGCTCCGCCCGTGTGGTATTAGGTTATTTCGTGCCAAAGAGAACTCCGGTTTTAACTATGCATATTCATACTAAATTTCATCAAAATCGGTTTAGCGGTTTATCCGTGAAAGCGTAAAACACAAACAGACCTCCGCATTTAAAATTTAAGTCTGGAAGTATGGATAGTCTTTGTAAGTATGACATAGTTATAGTTAAGAACAAATATTTACATACCTAATTAACTTCTGTTTTATAGCACCAGTAGTTTTTGATATGTAGAGTATACTACCTGAGTGAGTGCCACTAGCGCACTGCCAACTAGTGCCTAAGATGTTTCGCCATATTACCCAGTAATTTCATTGACTCTCTCGTCTTTTGAACCAGAACACAATAATGCAGAAAAACTGCTATTTGGCCTAAGAAAAAAAAAATAACACCGTTTTCATTCTCCCAAACTACATTTATAAATACCAGATATAAGAAATATAAGTTTCTTTTTTTCATTTCACTACGACGGTTCATCAAATCTTAGAATGACAAAATACATCTATTTAAAAAAATGTATTTTTTAAAGACAGAATTTGAATCCCAATACTTTTATTGGTTGACGGCCCTCAGTTATTAGAAAGAACTCTATAAGAAAACAAAGACTTAAGTATATTCTTACTCTTTGCTACTTAACTACCTATTCGTCAATACTTGTAATATTTCATTACAATCAACTCATAAAACAAATGTCGCATTTTGACAGACTTGGAATACCATTATCATATTATTGCTGTATAATATGAAGAGGTCATTTACCTGAGCGTCTACTATAAGTTTTTGTTAACGCAGTCGTCAGATTCTGAAGCTGAAAGATACCTATCGCTAATTAGAATCGCTTTACGAATTTTCATTTAAAATGAAGTAATTTTTTTATTAAATTATATATATATTTTTTATACTTAATCTAGTGATCAATTTATTTAATATTATAACTAAACAGAAAGTTGATGATTTACTAATTACAAAAAAAAAACCTATTCTATTCTAAAAAAATAAACTAATTAATATAAAAACTAAATACTTAGATACATTAAACTAAATAAAATATAGAGCCCGAATTGCTTAATCTAGTTTTAATATCGTTATGTTTATGATCTATGATTAAAAAATATAAATTCTGTCTAAAAATAATTTCTATGTTTTTCTTTTTCTCCCAGACCAGCATGGAAGTTAAAGATAAGTTAAGTTAAAGTTGCTTCTCTTCCCGCGCAAGCCGTAAAAGTCGTCTGAGGGAATCGCCGAATGGGGAAATCATGTCATAGGCGATGCGGCTAGCAACCCATCACTATTGATTTCCTGTTTCAACTACCATTATGCTAAGCGTGGCCTAAGGTCTTATGGCCCTAGGCTCTGTCTACCCCGCATGGGATAAAGACGTGATTATATGTATGTAAAAATAATTTTTGGGTTCCAACAGGAACTGTCAACCCAAAAATGGTTAAAAGCAAAAACAGCATAGTCGACAATCGCGTAAAATTCAAATATCTACGCACTTGTTATTTGTACAGTGGGCCACAGAGGTAAATATACAACCTTACTCTTACACGAACACGTAAAGAGGTACACTTTTATATGTAGCCCACTGTACTACCAAATTTTCGTGTACGACATTGCGGTTCATTGCGACATTAGAACGCACTTGACACAAGGGTGCCACCTATTGACACACACACGTAAACAAGTGGCAGATAGCAAGTATTGGAAGTCGGTGAATGTTGAGGACCCTTCTCAAAGCCAAACGATGTCAATCACTGTTTTGTTTGGCCACTCGAGCTATTACTAAACCTAGAAAATCTAAGAAAATAATGTCTTAATCGCAAAGCCAAAAAGTGGGACACATATATTAGAGGAGTATAATATACCATTTATGTAATTCAATAGGCAAACAGCTTACCAGGGCGTCGATTCTGCTAACGTTAAGACAAAATCGTATCAAAATAGTGTTTCAATAGTAGTGCTTTTTACACACTATTTACAAGAGTTATGACAGTATGATGTGATGTGAATTTAGTGTGTGGTGTGACCATCAGCAGTGATATAAAAAAAAATATACATTTCTTGTAACTAGTGTGTAAAAAAGCACTACTATTGAAACACTATTTTGATACGATTTTGTCTTAACGTTAGCAGAATCGACGCCCTGATCGTAAGTGATTGCCGTAGCTCATAGACACCAACAACACCTGGAGTGTCACGTGTTACCCACCATTATTCTATTCACGCTATTTTTGAAAGATTTCATGTTGTATTCTTGGAGAACCATATTATGGCAATTCATTCCACATTTTCATAGTATGAGATTTTATAAACGCAGACGCTAGCGACTGCTTTTGGATTTTGTATGGAATTTCTGAGCGCTTAACCAATTTTAGTGCTGTACAGGTTTGTTCACAGGGTTTTTTATACAGTCTGTGTTTATAAAATCACATACTATGGGTACTGTTCGCGATTCTTTGTATTCTAATTAAAAAAACACACCTAATATGGTAAGTATGCATTTTAATGTGTCCCACTATACTTACTAAAGTATGCACGTCAGATTCGCAGTCGGAAAAACGCTTCTATAAATCACTGAACCTAGAGTCAAGGGACATGCGCGTTCGTATATACCTAAATAGTGCATGAAAAGCACAACGACAAGTATGGCTAAATTTTTCGCCACAAATGGCCTATGAATGTACTGTAGACTCCGAAACGGAAGTTGAGTAAGATAATTAATTAGGTAACACGCTTGGTTGAAGTAAAATCAATGCATAAATTAATGAAGTTATAATGCACCTTCTTCGTCCGAGCGTGTTTCCCGGTTGCATCTTCAGCTTACGCTTCAGAGTCAAGGGTACGCTATTAATCAATGGTCCTTATTTGGAGGTAGTAGTTATTACAATGGAGCGACTGCCGTCTGACCTCCGTAACCCTTTTTACAGGTTTTTTACAGATTTTTCAGGCTGCCATCTTTTAGCAGGCATCTGACATAGCCTAACGACTACCATCTACTGATAATAGCCGAGACTTAGCTTAACGTGCCTTCCGAAGCACGTAGAAGCTCAAGATAGAAATATCACTAATGGCGACCAATCCAAACATGGCCGCGCACTCGCCGTCGCCGTCGCTTGACGCGCTATCCTTACGAACACGCGCGCCGCGCTAGGCAATCGAGATCCTCTCTTTCTACTCCTCTAATTATAATACACCTGTACTTGTTTTGGAATGTCGTGAAAAACTAACTAAAAAGTACACTATATAGATAATAGCTGTAACATATTGCAGGCGACGCCAATGACATCCAAATTAAGAACCGTTCGTTTGATTATGCAACGCACAAACGTTCCTCATTCATAAACAAGAAACAATCGCAGACTACAATAACGATTACTGCAAAACAACGAACTGCATAAAATTCTATTGTTAGTAAGCCCGCAATGTATTGATACTTATTTGTATTTATCGCCGTTTTGTGATCATAATGCATACATTATGTCCGCGTTCGAAGCCTCGACTTATTTGGCTGTGCATTCTGTTATTATAAATACGACTGATCTACTTATGGTGGGGTTAATGAACTTTATTTAGGTAGTTTGTTTTAAGAAATTCGAGCAAATAGGAAATTTAAAATTATAGTATTACTACTTTCAAATTACTACAGAGTAGCTGTTGCCCGCGGTTCTGCGTGAGATTTGGTTAGGTATATCGCGCCCAGAAGTAATGTTTCACCCCTGGTTAACTATATCCATACCAAATTTTAACAGACAGACAGATAGACAGACTTTATGTTTTCCTAATTTTTTTTGTGTGTTGATTTCCACAGGTGCCTACTCGTATTTTATTTGAAATTTCCTTTTTAGAATCTTTTCCTGCATCGCTATAAATATTTTTATTAAATGTCAGTTTAAGTTGGTATTTACAGAAAGCGTTTACAAATGCAGACTATGTCTGTATAAGCGTAAAAATAAGATTTTTTTTAATATATATTTTATTTCCTACATTTTTTGGTAAAATAAAGTTATTACTTACTAGCTGTTCCCCGCGGCTTCTCCCCGCGTGGGACTCGATTATATCGCGCCCAAAAGTAGCCTATGTTTGACCTCAGGTCTTTAACTACATCCCTACTAAATTTCATCACAATCGGTCCAGTAGTTTAGCCGTGAAGAGATGACAGACAGACAGACAGACTTTCGCATTTATAATACTAGCTGTTCCCCGCGGCTTCGCCCCGCGTGGGACTCGGTTATATCGCGCCCAAAAGTAGCCTATGTTTGACCTCAGGTCTTTAACTACATCCCTACCAAATTTCATCACAATCGGTCCAGCAGTTTAGCCGTGAAGAGGTGACAGACAGACAGACAGAAAGACTTTCGCATTTATAATATTAGTATGGATTAGTATGGATAAATAAACTTTCTTCCATATCTTCCACAATAATAAAAAAAATATATTGTAGCAAAGGTGATCGGAACCTTGACCCTAGCTTGACCGGTTATGGCGATTGAGATACAAGTAGGTATTATGTTGCTTCCGAAATATCGACTTGAACTTGTTTCCCTTAACTTGTGTTGCTATGCCATTTTATTAAAAATATTGATTTAATATTATTCTCAACTAATTGTCATTATAATCTGTAGATTACAAAGTCTTTTAAATTTTTATCCCGATATTCTTACAAAAGAAAAGCTATAGGACAAAACCATATATTTTAAAGTTTAGTCTAGCTACCTCTATACAGTCTGTCTAATTGCATACAATTCCTTCCTATTTATCAACAAAAAATATTTAAACTTAACACGTTCAACGCTATCACAGACAATAGTTTTTCATTTATTTATCGGTCACCGGTGACCGACGCGGCATTCAAAGACAACGTATTGCGAATTATATGGCTCACCTCCTACGCGTCCATTTTCTAAAAGTATTCCTATGTTTAGCCTCAATTACCTAAAACATTTTCAACGACATTGAATGTAGTATGACGAATATTCAAAAACTTTTGTAATTGGTATTTCCTTTTGTGAAATGTGAGGTTGTAAGTACTTCTTGGAAGTAATGTAACCTTAAGTAGACAATGCGGTGAGGTCGCCGGTAATTTGTGAAGGTTTAAAGGTATTAAGATGCAGGAAATGTCAATATAGATAGGATCGTTTTTCAGTTTTCAAAAGATAATAGGAATACTGTAAGTACAAAGAAGAAAAAATAGAACGTAGTTATTGGCTTGAAGAGATCTCTTCATGGGATGATTCGGCCGTTGTATTTATCTTGTTAATTGTACTTTTGTTTTTTGTTGATAAAAAGTTATTAAAAACAAACAAACATGATGTAACAGATAGGCTTCGAAATAATTCCTCCGTATCACTGTCGACTCGAAGAGTCGGAACAAGTTCCCACTTTAGTACGAGAGTTTATAAACGCAGACGCTAGCGACTGCGTTAGGATTTTGTATGGAATGTCTTAGTCCCCTTACTGTCTACTAGAGACGCTGTACAGGTTTATCATACAAAATTGCTAACGCAGTCGCTAGCGTTTGCGTTTATAAAATCTCATACTAGGAGTTCAGAAGACTGGCAGCATTGTCACGCTGTATGGGAATGCTTTGAGTCAAATACATGCCAGCCTTCTGGTCACATCATGATTTATTTATTACTAGCTGTTGCCTGCGGATCCGCTCACGTGATACCTACTTGCTTATATTGCGCCAAAATGTTAGGCTATGTTTGGCTATTTTTAACTATAGCCATACCAAACTTGACAAAATCCGTCCAGCAGTTTAGCCGTGAAAGATACTTTCGCATTTATAATCTTCTAAGTCGTTACACTTGCCAGTGGGGTCGTGGTCATCATTGTAAAACACGGCATTTATAATATTGGTATTTTCTTTTTAGATTTTTTGCTGTTAAATCCACAAGAACATCCTCAAAGTCCATAATTTGCACACATTTCAATTACGCATATTTCATAACCCTTGCACCATTGATGCTCGGTGGACGTTTGCGCAAACAGACGTGTATGAAATGTATGAGACGTCGATATTATGTTTGTTTTATTGCACAAATAACCTTTTTTTTTTAATTTTTCATTTGTTTAAATCATTTTGGAAACCTTGATATATTTTAAACGGGAGATATGAACATACATACTTAAGTTAACACGATATTTTTCACACAAAAAACTAGAAGGCATCAAGCCAACTTAATTATGGAATGGTCTTGATAAGTCCTTGAATAATGAATAAATTATATATAATTTTATTGTATGTATTGATTCAAAAAATGCAAAAGATGCTGTATTTAAAATTAAAATCAAGTATTAATTAATAAGAAGTAATAGTAATTTCGCCGAATGGGGAAATCATGACATAGGCGATGCGGCTAGCAACCCATCACTATTGATTTCCTGTTTCAACTACCATTATGCTAAACGTGGCCTAAGGTCTTATGGCCCTAGGCTCTTAGGCTCTGTCTAACCCCTATGGTATGAAGACGTGATTATATGTATGTATGTATGTATGTAAGTAATAGTGGTAGTTTAAAAAAAAACTTAAAAAAATGAATAATTGGCACCAATCAGATCATATTGTAAGGTCTTATTCTCGAGATCTCTGTATGTTTTGTTAAATAAGTGCAATACAAACAGTGAATATAGTTCAATAATTATTATATAATTTATATAGCGTATTTATTATTTATATGTTGAGTGTACATGAATTAAATAAATAAATAATAGCGCATTTATCTTTATTCATCCAAGTTTCCCCTTTTCATCAGCAGTTAATTTTACATAAATATATAAGTACATACTTACTGAAAAATCACACAGATTAGCAGCATCGTGTTTAACATTACTACTCGCAATACATAACCCTGTTTAAAGCTAGCTATGATTTATAGACATAGAAATTGAATAATTACGTATTCATTCGGCCTAGACTGATTGATTAAAATAAAATACGAATGGAAAGCGTTGGATGGGTTGGCGCCGGCGACGCAGACGTCGAGACGTCGGGTCGTTTTTGCCATTTTTCACAACCATATATCGTAATATTTGGCAGAATACATAACTGAATGAATAAAGACTGTTGTCTTTAGGTTAATCAATAAAAATTGACAAAAGGTTATAAATAATGTGCGGATTGTCAATTTTTGTATATATCATCACGTCTGTCTTTCGCAGGGGTATACAGAGACTATAGATTTTTATTGGCTGCAATCCTTATCTACCTCCCTCGCTTTATCCACTCTTGTCATACAAGATCGCTGATTTCGGGTACTCCTATCTATATGATTTGTATATTTATTATTTTCCTGCTAAATCTAGACTACATTATTATAGGATGGCAAAATAACAATTTATGAGCGCGTGAATTATGCAAGCAATCATTCTAATATTTCTATTTTGGTGAAATGAGGTTCCGAGATTCCGTTGTCGAGTGAGATCCGGTTGAGAGACCAGACGCGAAAGAATGCCGATTTGGAAAAATAGCTGCGTGATTCGGGAAGATGTCCTGTTACTTAGATGCTGTATCCTGTAGGATTTAAATTAATGTAATTAATTCAAATTAAATAATTTTATCCAACACTTGTATGAATGTATGAGACACAGTTATGTATGTTTAATTTGACAAATATTTTTGTTTTGAATTGTCTTTTGTTTAACTTACATAGGGAACGCTGTAAGGGTGGCCCAATTTTGGGCATCCAAGAGTTTATAAGGCGAACACCGACACGTTAAGAAGAAAAAAAAGGGACCCAAATATTTATATTTAAACGTCAGGGAATAACAGGATTTTTATAAAAACTTTTATGGAACGCAAAAAGAAGCTGAAATGAGCAAAACGATAAATAGTGGAGGTTTTTTATTATACGTCCTGTCATTTTAGGTGTTTTAGGAATATATATTTAATAGTTTTATTGATTTAAATCAAAAAAGTAAAGAGAACGCTATTATTTTAGTGCTAGTGAAAAAAAAACACGACTTTTTTTCTTACAAGTGGGTATTAATACTATACAAGAGTCAGCCTTCCAATATTCATTGGCCGCATATAGCTTTGTTTTAGGCTTACATACATACATATAATCACGTCTTTATCCCATGCGGGGTAGACAGAGCCTAGGGCCATAAGACCTTAGACCACATTTGGCATAATGGTAGTTGAAACAGGAAATCAATAATGATGGGTTGCTAGCCGCATCGCCTATGTCATGATTTCCCCATTCGGCGATTCCCTCAGACGACTTTTACGGCTTGCGCGGGAAGAGAAGCAGCTGGTACATTCTATGTTTTTCTTTTTCTCCCAGACCAGCATGGAAGAAAGGCTGTTTTAGGCTTACTCTTAAATAATATTATTGAAATAACTAGGATTTGCTTCAATAAACAAATTTTAAAACTGATGTTATCTGAGCAACAAATGTCATCAATTCAAAATCCAAAATGAATGAATAGATGAAATTTGAAACTCAATTTTGGCATTAAAATGCTGAGTCACCTTAACTATTCAAAGTGTATAAAGTAAATCAAACCATATTTGTATATTACATAAGATCTAAAATTATCTAAAACGTGTAATGTGACGTACTCTGCTACGTGTGAGGCGCGACGTCCATGAGGCCATGACCTTGTGACCGAATTCACTTTCTTTTAGCGTTTAACACTTCACGTAACAACTCACATTAAATATAGCAGACGTTAAAGCCATAAAGAGCAATGTGTTAATTAAGATTCGAATTCTTATGATATTTAGCATTTTTTTTTTATTTTGAGAACTCAAGTACTACTAGAATGATATAATACCCGGCACATAAGTTGGCTACAACGGGCTGCGCACGTTAAAATTTGTATGAAAATCGGCTACTGCGCCTTCAAGGTAATTTAAGTTTATTGCCAACCTATATGCCGCGAATTATATTCTGTAACCTTTGCAAATAATGAAAAATCAAAATATTTTTATTTGCATAAAATTGTTGTAAAACATGATATATTGTTCAGTACAGAGATGAATGAACGAATTAAGACTATATCGATAGTACGGCACATCGACGTGACTTGGGCTCGACAATTTTTATTTCGAAATACCATAGCACCGAATATTGAAAGTAAAATCAACTTTTATTTGTTAGTTTTTTAGGCGTAAATGTTATCAATTTAAAAAGCCTAAAGTGTTAAATATGCAGTAAAATTGCTCGCTTTGTGTACAAGCAACGATAACTTCGATGATCTGGAAGTACGGCAGTACTCCTACTAAGCCGAAAAAAAGGACAAGGGCGGCCATAAATATGTATCCAAAGACATACAAAATAATTTTTCAAAAGGTTTAAAAAACATGTATAGTTATTTAAATTTGAAGTAAAACACAACAAAGTAGGATTAATACATCTTCTACGTAGTTTAAACATTTATAGCATTTGTATTATTACAACCTCCAAAATAATAAAATAAAAATAGGTAAAAAAACTTTTTAAGTTAAACGGTTTTATGTTAAACATAAATTGCAATTAAGATAAATGTACTAAAAACCAAAAAATAATAAAATAGATACAGTCGTGGGAAGTATAAACATATGCATAGACTAGACTAAAATAAAACCGTGGGGCACGTCAATTGTCTACAAATTATCGACTTAATGTGTGATAGAAGAATCGTTTAATAGGTCGTTAGGAAATTCCAATAGTTATACACTCCATGTAAATAAAAGAGATGTTTCAACTAGTTTATCGTTGGACATTCACACTGCTGGCTGGCGAGGAATCGTTTCACTGCTCGTAGTTTGTCTTTAATCGACAAAACATATGATAAATGTACTACTCGCTTACCACTATAAAACCCTAAAACTCGCTTATAATCGAGCTTGCTAGCTTGTTTCCACATTCTAGCCCTACTTATCACACGTCCATCGTTGTCGGTTGAACAACTGCCTAATTATAGTGTTACATTACAAAACAAACATTTTAATCAACGATTGTAGACAATTGACGTGCCCCACGGTTTTATTTTAGTCTAGTCTATGCATATGTTTATACTTCCCACGACTGTATCTATTTTATTATTTTTTGGTTTTTAGTACATTTATCTTAATTGCAATGTATGTTTAACATAAAACCGTTTAACTTAAAAAGTTTTTTTACCTATTTTTATTTTCTAGTTTTTAGTTTTTATTTCGCATTCTGTTTAATTCATTTATATCCACCCTAATGTCATACAGTTCTCGGCGCGTTTTAACCTTTCACCTTAACTTGGGTGATGTACCGCTAACGACGTATCATTTTTAGCCACCCTAACGCCACACAGTCCTCAACACGATACAAAATCTTGTCTTGGGTGGTGGATTCAGGCTGAATTAATCAGATACCTAAATTACAGATTCAATTTCTAAATTTAAATCTTATTATTATACGCCATTTAGTGGCTGCGCCCATCTTAAATATTGAGGTTGTCTAGTGCACTGTATTCTTCTTGTCAAGCCCTTTTATTTGATACCCATATTGGTGGGATTGATAAAAAATTGTTACCAGCCATTTGGTAGCGGCGGCCATCTTAGATTTCAATTTTGCATACTAAATTGTATTCTACTTGTTGAGACCTTTCATTTGATACCCATGTTGATGGGATTGATAAAACCTAAGTTATCCGCCATTTTGTAGAGGCCGCCATCTTGGATTTTAATTTTATATAGTACATTGTATTCTACTGGTTGAGCAATTTCATTTGATACCCATATTGATGGGACTGATAAAACCTACGTTATCCGCCATTTTGTAGCGGCCGCCATCTTGGATTTCAATTTTTTATAGTATATTGTATTCTGCTTGTTGAGCCCTTTCATTTGATACCCATATTGATGGGATTAATAAAACATATATTATCCGCCATTTTGTAGCGGCGGCCATCTTGAATTGATAATGATAATGAATAAACATAATTGTATTGTCACCAAAATCCAAAGTGTATACAAAATTTCAGATTAATCGGTTGACAGGAAGAGGGTGAAATTTGAATTACTAAATTTGACCCAAGAATAAAACAAACGGGGTGAGCTAAATAAAACCGTTTAAAAATAGAAATCTCATGACTGGTATATGAAAATTCCAAAAAAAGTACTTGATAATACAAAAATTCTGGTTCAACTGAGCAGTTGTCCAACAGACAGAGGGCCAACTAGTTGGACCATGGGTCTTTATCTTTACTATGGGCATATGTCCAAATTTAAAAATAGTTGGACCAAATTGGGAGTTCCTTGGTCTACTTCATTTTAACAAAATAACTTGCCAACTCTTAAAACATGATTATGAAATGTAATTCAAGGCTCATGCAGTGGATATTTTTTATTTCAACTGACAGATCGTAGTCATGGACAAATATGTCATCTATGCAAGCCTTAAAATGCAAAGTGACATCGACACGCCGCGCCCAGTCTAGTTAACTCACAATTTAATTCATGTACATAATACGTGTCAATTATTATCATATCTGTAACGACTAGCCGGATTTCCTAGTGGACACCTCTTAGAGCATTAAGCCAACCGGAGTCGCTACACGCACTTATTTCTACGTAAAAAAATTCTGTCACATTCTGCGCGCGGGGTGAGGAAACACACAATAAGTATTAACACTAATGTGTATGTACATAACAATAATTCGATCACTTGACAAAATTATCCAACACAAGCAAAAAATACATGTTAAATTCTTTTTAGCTGAGGGGGTTGTCTATCTATGCCCACTCCGGTTGGTTTGAAGCTCTAAGGCACTTCGACATAAGTTATTCTAATCAAACAACAAACGTATCTCTTAATCAATAATTGTACTGAACTTTGATTAATAAATTGAAACAATAGTATGTTGATTTAATTTGATAGGCGTGTCAAATGATTAATTTATAATTCATATGTATAAAAACTATATCGATCATTTTTTATTTGGCTGGTTCAGTAGGATGTTTGTGTATATCGCGTGTAGGTTTATTATTTTTTAATTAAGTTGTGATCAAAAAGGCTTTGTTATTGAATTTTGTATTGATACAGCACACATTTTTTACAGGAAATATACGATTAGGCATTTCAGGATTTAATACTTTTAACTGGAGTATAGAGATACAAGGCAGAAAGAGAGGCAAGATGGTCCCTACCAACTTGGCTCTCATTGTATAAGGATATACAATATACAAAGGTCTTTATTTGGTACCAACCAACAAAATACATAGATAAACAAATTCGTCATTGGAATCTCTATGTAAAAGTTTAACCGTGTTAAGAGATTTCGTTAGTTATATGAAAATATTCAATAAATCCGAGTAATTTCCTAAAGCATGCTACTTTAATGAGACTGGCTGAATAGAAACAAAGGAAAGATTATTTAAAATTTGTAAAAAGAAAATGGGAATTGGGTATGACCTCAAATGGAGATTTATTCTATAAAAGATACATCAACTAGTAACATCAAATTATTTTTATTCTTATCCCAGTTGTATTACTGTTTGTGTAATCAAATCAGATAAAAATGGAAAAGAGGTACATAGGTACAAAAAGAAAATTTAGACCTATTTTTGCCTTTGTTTTTTGCGACATTCCTACCATTTCTATAGACAACAGTAAACTTGATACAATTAGTTTGACAGCACAATATCATACGCGTAATCAAACCCGGGACCCGGACGGAAATGACGGGTCTGTGACACGACCAATGACAGACGTTATCTTTATTTAGTTTTTGTGCATTGGTTTTTGATTGAAATTATTAGACAGCTCTTAGAAAAAAACAGACCTTTAAGTCCACCGTTTACAATAGTGTTATAAAGTATAATAAATAATAAATTTATCTTCTAAATTTGGAATGGAGATTGCTTAGACTCTAGAACAACACATAGGTTATATTTTATCCCGGAATTCCCAACGAAGCGGAGCCCCGGGCAACAGCTAGTAATTATATGAAATTAAATTAGCTTATTTATTATATTAGGTAGACCAAGGCATAGTTATATGAAACAAATAAAAGAGAAAACAAACGTCGTGTCGTATCAAGAAATAAAGGAACTTGCTAAAGATAGACAAAAATGGAAGGAACTCAACCGACAAGAGTCTAGCTCTTAAATTTTTGATGATAAAAATTAGCTTTAACCATGAAGTTTGACTTTTGCACTATACAAGTTATTTTTTTTTATTTATTTGAAAGACTAATAATTTACTTAGACTTAATATTAAAGAATAATTTTTTTATGACAGTATTATCTAATTTAATTAGTAAATATTTAAAAAAATATATTAAATTCAAAGAGTCAAATGTGACATGAAAATAAACTCAAGGCAACAAATTATGATCTAAGCAAATTACATGAACATAATTATTATATTTTTTTAACATATATCCATATAAACTAAAATACTTACAAACAAAACTTATAATGACAGTTATAGTTTATTTATAGTTTATTTATTTATAACACTTGAAAAAAAATCTGTTGAAAACAAAACAGTTGTTATGAGTTTCACTGATTGAGTAACTTCCTCACTACAGCTATTTTCGTAAACTTTCGTCATCTTTCAAAACATTAGTAACAGGCTAATAGGCTCAATGAGTATATTTTTCTACTAGTGCGTAAGGGCATGTATAAGCAGCCGTTTTATATATTTAGCTTGTAAAACTACATCTTCTGAAAAGGAGTTTAATAAATAAATGTTATATTTATTTATTTTATTTAAATCTATAAACAGAAAAATATATACATATAACATTAGTACAAAGGTTAGTTATAGTTTAAAGTTGCCAACACACTCAAAAAATCCTTTTAAGTCTTAAAATGTACGTTACATAAGTAAGAGAAAGTAATTAAGGACATACGATATGTTTCGCATTATTATTGTATTTTTTAAATTATTTAGTTTGTTAAATACTTAATTGTAATTCTAAAGGAAAATAAGCAGAGAATGACTATACCTATATAAAACATAATTCAAAGTTTAAAAAAACTATGTTATCTAAGTCTCCGAAAGAATAGTTAAATAAAAAAGATTTAGTTTATAACGATAATATGTGTCTCTTCTAAAATTTTGAACGCGAAGCTTGCGTGAGGAATAGGATCAGGAGAAACATCGAAAAATAGACCCTAAAAAGAAGACTTCAAATCATTTTGTTCGTTGAGTAACACAAACTCATATGAGTCAACTCCTTTGCGCAGAGAATGTCGCGCATCGTCATAAGCTGAGTAAACAATTATTATTCCGGCAATCTATTGTCAACTAATTGTATGCAATGGGAGCGAGGTTGTACTCTCGTGTGGAATAGTGATTCACTTAACACGATTGTTAATTATGATTTTTGTAAATTGACGAATTTTTAAATTTTGTACTTCTTTTTAATTTAGTAGCTTTTGCACGCAGCTCCGCTCGCGTGAATATCCCTTGAGACCTTTTTCCGAAACGAAAGGTACCCTATGTAATATTTCTTACTATGTGCATCGATAAAATATTACTAAAGTATAGATGGCTACTCACGTACATTGAATCTGTACCTCGCCAAATTCGGCTTATTTCTAGATGGCGCTATTGAGAAGTGTTTGTTATAGGTTTCCATAAAAATTCCGTAAAAATGAAAAGTGTCGCTGCAGTCGTAACTTGAATAACATACGAGTTAGTTTATTTCCAGAAACCATAGATGGCACCACTATCTCACGCTTCGTCTGCGGCTTGCGCACCGTAACCACTCCCACATACACAAACCGACTAACCACCTCAAAGAAATTGAACTATACGCAAACCACCACTAACCACGTCCACGCACACGCATCGACTATTATTTTTCTTGTAGGTAGGTACAGGTACAAGATACATTTAGCGTCAGTGATTTAGCCACAGCATGAAAATATACCTACACTACCCGACCATAGCGTTCGAGACATGATTGTTTTTGCCAAAAAAACGAAACCGACTCCAATTAGATAGGTACTTAACTAAAAAGGATGAAATAATTAATACATTGTTGTTTAAAAATGCTTCATAATCATAAAAAACATTTTAATAAATCTGAATGAAGTCGATGATGAAAGATTGTGGACTCCTATTTGATGTGGGAAGGGTACGGCTTGGGCCTTGGCTCAACACTTGGGTATAGAGATGGCTGGGCATATTGGTTTTTGTTTTTTGGGAAAAAGATTAACAAAACAGACTCTTGGTGGGGTTCTTTCGCAGCTCGCCCTACGGGCTCGCATCACTCGACCTGCGGCCTCGTACAAATTACTCTGCCTTCGCCCTTGCGAAGGGCTAGCTACGCCTTCGGCCTTAGGCGCCAAGTTACTTAGCCTACCTGCCTGCTGTGTTACTAAGTTACCACTTTTATTAATTTTAAATATTAAACAAATTGAAAGGGGTACCTTAGTAACAAAGCAGGTATTAAAAAAATCCAAAACCCAAATACCATTATGGTCCCATAAGTAACTTGGTGCCTAAGGCCGAAGGTGTTTAGCTTCACGATGGCGAAAGCAGTAACTTTTGCGAGGCCGCAGCAGGTCGAGTGATGCAGGTCAAGGGGCTGTTTTGTTAATCTTTTTCCCCAAAAACAAAAACCGATTTCCATTTCTTTACTGAGGCCGATTTGAACTTTGATAAATTTTAAAACTTAAGCACCTAGGTATGCAGGGTCAACTGACCAAGTACTCAGAGGGACAATAAATAAAGTGCAATGCCTCATTTTTGAAACAATGATACCTACCAAAGCATACAGGGTCGATTGACCACTCTGACACCACAGAGTGCAGGGTCAAATAAGCTTGTTAACAACACTTATGAATTAATACCAAAGGAAATCAAACGTTAAGTAAAAAACCGTCACAGGGGCCGTGGGGATTTTAAAAAGTTAATACCGGGGCATACAGGGTCGATTGACCTTGAAAATTATTTCATTATCAAGCAATCAACTTGTAAACATACGAAAAATCAAGAAATAACTTGCTAGGATCAACGTTAAGGCGTAATCGGAGTCCGGGGAATATGCAGGGGTCGTTAATGAAATCAATGAGTATAAAAATACGAGAACGCAACACGGAAAGAAAGAACACCAACAACGCTACAAGCTACAACCTACCTAGCTGTGAACACATCGCTCACTCACACATACATCTTTCAAACTTGACTTCAGATATGCGCTCCGGTTTATGTAGTTTGGTCATCATCCAATATATATTTTTTTTTTGTATATTTATATTTTGCAATCTAACATAACAAATTAACTTATGTCTTAGAAATACATCAAATACCAAACAAAGTATTTAATAATTTTTACAATGGATTATTAAAATATTCTGTTTCTTAGCATTTGCAAGATATATTGATATTCATAAAACGAAACATAGAAAATTAATTCTAAGAATTGCGCCATCTAGTGAATTTGTGCGAAGCTACTATCATATTTACTTTGTGGTCACACGAGGTTTGCTTTGATGGTTCTAATTTTTACGAAAAATTGGCAAAAATAGTAAGATTGATACTGGTAGCGACATCTAGTTAATCAAGGAGAAAGTAAAATTCAGGCACACTTTGATGTATGGAGGATAATCATCTATACTTTAGTAATATTTTATCGATGCTATGTGTATGCGAAGACTGGTTCAGTAGATGGGGCGTAAAAGCGTAACAAACAAACAAACTCACTTTCGCAATTATAATATTAGTTGGGATCAAATATTTTTCAAATATTAAAATAACTTAATACTAAAGCTTATATAAAAACAAAAAAAAGTATAAAAAACATAACTATTCTTACGGCATAGTGCCAAGAACTCCGGGTGCTTTTCCGCACTGAATAGCGTCCGCTATTTTCTGCGCGTAAAATGAGCCGGCTTCTTTCGCACCTGCGACGACGATTTTTTCTTTAAACGGCACTTATTAATTATGCTATTTACTATGCCCCTAGTATTAGTTTTTCTTAATGCAGACGCTAGCGTCTGCGTTAGGATTTTCGATGGAATTTCTTAGTTGCTTTACTATCCGTCAGAGGCGCTGTACAGGTTTGCCATACTAAATCGCTAACGCAGTCGCTAGCGTCTGCGTTAAGAAAAACTCATACTAGGGGCACTGTAATAATACGTATCCCAAGTATGTTTCTCAGTTAGTTTATATCCTCACGATTACCCTTCGAAGCCCAGAGTACGCTTCAATCATGGTCATGCATTGCATACGCTTCAATAGATAGATATTAGAGAGTCTACCGTTTGACCTCCGTAACCCTATTTTCGGGGAAGATCCGCCTGCCCAAAGGCATCTGATAAAACCTAAAGAATGTAGCGATATCAGCTGAGACCAGGGTGCGCATGGTCGATTGACTGTGGCACCCACACGAAATGATGATAATGAACTGGGACCAACGATTGACGTGACTTCCGAAGCACAGAGGCGACCAATCCATAACAGGCCAGGCTGTACCAATAAAATTACTGTATACTATGGCGAAAGTTTCGGTTCTGGTTTTCATTGCAATTTCGTTCTCACCTGTACTGTTATTTAATTTACAACTATCATAAACAAGATCAAGATACCATAAATAATTTACTGCTTTATTACTTGAATTTATTACATATTATGTTTTATTAAAATCGCGTATATGAATTTTGTATGAACTTTACACTATATTATAAAACATTCCTTAAGCTTAGCCAGATGCTTTGAGAATATGTCTAGTAGTGGACACAATTATGTTGAGAAGAAGAAGATTTCAGATAGGCGGGGAAATCTGAAAGTATTGGCCACTAACACAACCTAATCATGATCATTATTGGTTTCCCTGTAAAAAGGGTTACGGAGGTCAAACAACACTCGCTTCATTGTACGCCAAATCCAGAACTATCTGCTTGACCTAAAGGTTGACTATTAGTTTAGCATTTAGTCCGCCTATTGTATTTTTGCAATAAAGTTTAAATAAATAAATAAATAATCAATGAGAAAAGCGCACCGTGAGGCGTAAGCTGAAGATATAACTGAGAAACACGCTTGGATAAGGAAAACTTCTCCTTTCTCGATACAAAAGACATCAACGCGCACCAAGTTCCGTGCAATTGCTTATCTATTTAATTTTGACAAACCCTCACTTCAGCGAATTTATTCTTCTTGTACAAATTTTTCTTTTTGATTTAAATCTTGCTTTCTTGCTAAAATAAAGTACAAAATAGGCTAGTCGAGTAGTTAGAAGATGTCTAATTCGATAACTATTTCGAGGAATAGGCTTAGAAAACAGTTTGCCGTAGTCAGTTTTTTTCTTAAGCACGTATTTTTTTAGATGTTTGGAAAAAATCCATAGATTGATGTAAGCGGCTTGCTCAGTGTTTTCTGTAAGTTAGCAGCATAGGGATTATATACCTACTCTTTGCTGGACAGTACTGCGAGCACAGTCAGTCTAAAGGTGAGACGTATTTACTGGAACAGGTTTTTGGAATAGGTTTTGGCTTGGACGCGTAAGTACGCGTTCCCGCATGCGAGTCTTTTAGCGTATCGAGTATTTACGAGTACGGCGACTTCACCGGTCCGCGCAACTCAAAAACTAGGATGCGAGCGTTCGGGACTATATTCGGAAGACGTCGTCGTGAAACTTCGGGATCGCTCGACTCGCCCGCTGCCGCACCTAGCCGCCGAGCGATGTATTTCGGCGAGTTATTGTTTATTCAAATAACACTTTTATTACAAACACAATAAGGTCATTTTCTTTTGGTTGCATATTTGTTTTGGTGTGATAATAATACTTGTTGTTTACTTACAATTTGCAATTTTAAAAACAAACAGTTGTTAGTTGTTAGCTTTCGCTGAAAGTTCAATATGAAAGTAAGTACTTATGTATAAACGTATTAAAAAAAAACAAGAAAACAAAATAATAAATAAAAAAAGATTAAGAATCACTTTGTATATAAAAAAAATGTAAATAAAAGTAACAATGTATATAAAATCGATTGAAAACTTCTAATATATATTTAACTTAAATACACTTTTTGATTGAAATTTTAATAAAAACTGCTGACAGTCCTAAGCCTGTATAAAGTATGAAGGGAAGTTTTAAGTCAATATTAAAAAATATGGATAAAAAAATGCGAAGTGTGAAGACTCAATACTTGTAAAACTACTTAGTCCATATACGCAAGACGCGCATTTACGGGAATCATATGGTTACGCAAGGAGTCCATTGAGTCGCGTACTCGTAAATACTCGTGGACCTAGTCTTTGGATCTAGTCTTTTTCTGGACGCGTACTCGCAAGACTCAGTCCGCGTTTTACCTAGTATGTCTCACCACTAAGTCAGTCATGGACTAACTATAGTAATAGGAAAATAAGTATTTTTTTATAAAATTATTATGCATTCACCACAGTTCCCTTTTTCAAGCCAATGAAATCCAGATATAGTGCTCAATTGCAAAGATATATCTCTTTACTGTCGTTAATTATATATTTCATCAAAACTATGTATATAATGTGAAAAAAAAAACATAATTTTTGCTGGTTTTGCAAGTTTTCTGTGAATGGCACACGTTTAGAAAGTGTACTAAAACGTGCAGGACTCATATAATGCTTCTTAAAAACACACGAGTCATAATCCTGACCAACTCGATGCAAAATCATAAAAAAGTAGCCAATTTTTTTTATTAGAAACTTATATAATTTTCACGAACGTAAAAGTGTAGCGCAGAAATTCAGATATACTTTCACATTTATTATTTAAGTATAAGTAATAACAATGCATAACAAGTTACAATTATTTATATAATTTTAGCACATTTAATGATAATTAACACAAGTAAATAAATTTTCATTTATGAAAGTTTATTTCAATGAAAGTATACCTATTTATTTAAGTGACCATAAAACACGCTTGCAGCAATGTTTTATCTATTTCTATTTATCTATCTCAAGTATTTAAAAATTAAAACATGGATTGGACACCGAGACCAAATTCAAAGACACAATTTGATAATCGTTAAAAACATACACTATTTCGACCTGTATGTGCCACAGCACGAATCACATAAGGACGCGTTTAGAATGCAGAGCTTATCTTAGATTTCACTTAGATCTGTCTTTATTACACGTTTTATTCTGCTTTCTAACAAGTTTCGAAAAGAATGGACCTGCTTCAAAAGGATGCAAGTTCTTCCGGTATTTTATTAGTACTACATACATATAATCACGTCTTTATCCCATGCGGGGTAGACAGAGCCTAGGGTCATAAGATCTTAGGCCACGTTTAGCATAATGGTAGTTGAAATAGGAAATCAATAGTGATGGGTTGCTAGCCGCATCGCCTATGTCATGATTTCCCCAATCGGCGATTCCCTCAGACGAATTTTACGGCATGCGCGGGAAGAGAAGCAGCTGGTACATTCTATGTTTTTCTTTTTCTCCCAGACCAGCATGGAAGAACATTACATTTATTAGTACTAACTCGATATTATATGTGTAACGTCACTTATTTCATCTACTTCCAGATCTAAATTACTTCCGTGCCTTATAAAACTGTTCACGTCTTTATTTCACTTAATTTTTTTTAAATCATTTATTCATAATAATACAAATAAATTTTACTTAAATAGATTTTTACTACGTAATCCGTTTCTACAAATTAAAACCGAGCCACGAAACCCATAGGTACTTAAAAAGTTTTTATATGGTCCGTGGCTAAATATTTCGTTTGATAAGATTCCTTTAGGGTCGGCAATGACAAACGAAGGGACAAATAGATCATTTGTTACTAAGTCTAGTCTAGTTTTTAAGTAATTCTTTAGACTAGGTTTTTTAATTTTCTATTTAAATTTGACGTGTAATTTTTTTAATAAAACCTTTCATTAGTACGGAACCCTAAAAGAAGTTCATAATGAACTAGATCTCGTATACGGATGGTAAGGCGGTTATATAACTCACCTTGAACCACATAATTTTTCGCTTCTCTAAACAATTGCATTTTGTAACTGTCTCGGCTGTTTGTTATGAAGTCTTTATTGAACAGGTTGTTGCGTATGCGCATGTGCTAGTATTTTTCTACAATTATGTAGTTACCATGTTTATTTAACATTTTAAACAATATAATATAGTATTATTTTACAACCAATAATCTTCTTAATATTATTCAAATAATATAATATAGTAGGTACTAACTAATAATAATTAGAGATTAAGCTAAATTAAAATAAATTAAATTTGAAACTAAAAACTTTAAAAAAATATATATATAAAACTAGAACAAAATATTATTGAAAGGAGTTCCTTTAGGCGTTAATTTGTACATGTGTAGTTAGATAGATTAGATATTGATCGCGGAACTGCCTGCTAAAAACTCTGCTATGTTAGCAAAACTACATTTGTTTATACAAAATATACTAATTATAATTAAATTAAAATTTCATTAAAATCTTAATAGCAATTTTTTCTCGTGATTATCATTCTGTTTAGGTGACGCGGTCAATTGAACATGCACACCCTGGTGTGAGTTGGTTTCTTTTAGGCTGCTACCAGCGCTAGCGACCTTGAAAATATAGAAAAAATAATTTCTTTCTGTAAGTGAGAATTTCAGAAATCTTCGCGCAACTTTTTTGCTAGTATCCTAAGTTATATTAGAATCTCGAAAGTCATTGAAATACTATCCGCTTTAGAAACCTTAACAAAATGTGCCATTTTTAATAATTTTTATAAAAACTACAGCGGATAGTATTTAAATGACTCGAGATTTTAACGTAACGTAAGGATAATAGCAAAAAAAAAAATTGCGAGGATTTCTGATATTTTCACTTACAGAAAGATAATATTATTTTTTCTGTATTTTTAAGTTCGCTAGGGTTGGAGGACTATCAGATGACAGCCGAGACCAACGGCTTAACGTGCATTCAGAAGCACAAAAACATCTTTATTGTCAGAAGATCAGGTGATTCAAGTCTGCAATGTCCTAACCAAACTGGAAACAACATAGAGACAAAAAATGAAAACATACCTAACTATAGAAAGTCTTCCACTCATTAAACTAAATATCGATAATTATAACAAGTCGTAAGTCGTAACTATGACATAGGTTACGTTGGCAGGAACCCTATTGTTCAGTGTGGGAGCAAAAAATCGGAAGTTAGTAACGATTGCGTGGTAGTTACGATGCCTGATGCAATCCGACAATGTTTGTTCTATTTCTTATAAAGATCATGGTTTATGATTGGTAGTACTTGTCTCCGTCTTACGATCCGGAGGTCGTGGGTTCATATATTTAATACGAGTTGTTTTCGGTCTAATAAGACATTGCAAGCGATTGGCGAATTGTATACTAAAGATGATTCCGTGCTTCGGAAGCACGGTTGTAGCTCACATCCTAGCTATCAGATGTAGATAAGCGATTCTGGAAAACTTTGAGACCAAGGTGTGCAGGTTCAATTTTACCCACTCGTTATGAATGGTCCGGACAAAATAATTTTCTTTTTTTGCATCCAGTGCACCTTATTGATATTCTTAGGGAGCTTAACACGTTCGCGGACGTTTTGAAAACACAATAGAAGTTTTATTGTTAAAACTGCTGTAGCAGTCGTGTGTCCGGCAACGTGTTAAAGCCAGTATATGCAATATCTCATACACAGAAAGTATATGTAATCTCCTGAATTTGATTAAAAGCCATTAAGCAATCCTAACCTTCTTTCACAGATCTTGACACCAAACCTTAATAGCTCGTATTAAAAGCTATTGTCCTATAATCACCTATAATATAAAACTAACGGGTTGGTGGCAGGTGCCGAGGTGTGAACTATTGTCGTCTGGCATTGCTCCGGCCTTGCTCGGCTGTTACGAATTAGCAGGATTAATATTTATTACGAAACTATTGCCGTTAGCTGACTTCACAAAATGCAATACCTAGGTTATGTGATCAAATCTTGTAATTCTAAGATATTCATTCATACTTCCATATAGGTACCAATATTATACATTCGAAAGTCTGTCTGTCAATCTGTCTATTACACTTTCACGGCTAAACCGCTAGACCGATATCGATAAAAATTGGTATGGATAATAATTAAAGACTAGGGGTCAAACAGTGGCTTTTAGGCGCGATATAACCGAGTCCCACGCGGGCGGAGCCGCGGGCAAAGCTAGTCTATCTATAGCTATATACGCTTAGCCACTAGTCAGATTAAAAAAAACTGCTCATGATTCTCTCTCTTCTCCAAATTGGGGATAGTACAGTCGGGGGAAGATAAAAACAGAGTACTATACTAGTTAGTACAAATATACCACCGCCATACAAATCGCGCCGATTTTAAGTGTACTAATTGAGTCCTCCACATACTAAGACATATTAACGCCATCTATCGTTCACATGAGATACTGTGATTCTATATTTAATTCTTTAAAAACCGTGTTTTATAATTCACCCATTTTTTATCAAAAAAGAGCGGATTGTACTAAATTTATTTTTTTCGATCCATGTAGCGCCACATATAAGAAAGAAAAATAATCTCTTTTTTAAGCCATGAGACCACGCAATAAAAGTAATCCCCTTGCTGTACTTACCGTAGTGACAGGTCAGATTTATATGCCCCCGACTATACATACAGATCACCGATCACAAGTGAGTGAAACCGATGGGATCAACTAGTGTAAAATAGAATAGAAAACGGTTTATTTGAACGCAACGATAGCAGTAATCCATCCTATTTTTCGATCATTATATCGAGTAGGTGTCACGGTTTATCGACCATGCACACCCTGGTGTCAGAGTTCTTCGGAACCGCCTCTCTGCCTCTGACGTGGCTCCTTAAACGACTACCAGATGGCAGCCGGGACCAACGTTTTAACGTGCCTTCCGAAGCACGGAATCATCTTTATTATCAGACAATCAGGTGATTCATGCCTGTAATGTCCTAACTAAACTGGAAACAACTAAACAAATGCTTCCCGTGGGAATCGAACCCACGACCCTCGTGTATACAGGCAAACGGAGGCAGTTTATTTTTCGATGATGAAATGTCTTATATTTTAATGGTATCTAATGAAGGAGTTTATTTATGTATTTAAATCTAACACTGCAAGATCACCGCGTTTGTATTGTGTAAGCGGATATGCGTTCACAGATGAATGAATTGCATTCGGATCACGTAAATGAAAGCACGGGTTAATCTGACTTTGAGCAATGAATCACTGTTAGTGTTTATGTAACAGAAGGTCTAATATGTTCTTATTATTCTACCTTGTCGCTCAGAAAAAAGTTTGAAAGACGAACAACAAAGAGTTAGAATAATTGACGACCTCCGTGGCGTAATGGTTAACATGCCTGACCGCTACTCAGGAGGTCCCAGGTTCGATCCCCGGTCAGGTCAAGATGAAAAATGATCTTTTTCTGATTAACCTGGGTCTTGGATGTTTATCTATATATGTATTTGTTATAAAATATAGTATCGTTGAGTTAGTATCCCATAACACAAGTCTCGAACTTACTTTGGGGCTAACTCAATCTGTGTGATTTGTCCCTATATATTTATTTATTTATTTATTTATTAATAGCTCGGTGAACACTAGCGCCATTTTCACTGAAAACACAAGTTATCAAAAATCCGGGTTAAGTAATTGAGGTTCTGGATCTAAAGTTAATTTTAATCATATTAAATTATTAAATAGTAGTTCCATATACTTACAAATTGCAAAAGTGCTAAAAGTGGCAATTTTAAGCAATATTGCATATTGTAACTATAGGGAACTATAATTATACGGATATGGATTTTTGATAACTGGTTTTTTCAGTTAATAATGATTTTTAACTGATGGTGGCGCTAGTGTTCACTAAGGTATCGTCTTAAGGATTCCGTTTTTGCCTTTTGAGGTACAGAACACTAAAAAATACTAATTTTGCAGCCAAAGGAATCTGTATCGAAAACATAAAAGTAACTAAAGTACAGTAGACCAAATAGAAACATATACCACCGTAACAACGTGCAAGGGTAAGGTGGTATAACTTTCCATGTGGCCCACTGTACTCACGTCGGAAGTTGAAATATTGACAAGGCTTTAATCAAACACGTTCGTCTCGCCATTTGGTGGGCGGGGAATGACATTGACATTTATTACCGGTAGATAGGGCATCAGATGTTACTAATGCTGTGTAAAGTAGTTCAAAATTATAAGACTAGCTTTTACTGGCGGTTTAGTTCGGGGTTTTTTACGGGAATAGTACTTTTTTCCGGGTAATAACTTCTTTAATTTTATACTTTTGTTTAAGATTCTTGTAAAGGTTGTAGGGAAAATTGAAATTTTTAATTTTGGAATCCAATGTCTTAGTATTTCTATCTTAGTACGTAAATGCGAAGATTTAAAAATATTGGTTCAGTAGAATGAAATAGAAAATGAAATGTCTGGCGAAGAGGTAGGTAACAAACAAATATAAAAACCACTTTCACAAGTTGAGATAAAGGAATAACCACCTACTAGCACTGACATAGTCCGAGCGTATTTCCCGGTTGCATTTTGCAGCTTACGCTTCAGAGGAGAACGCTATTAATCATGGTCCTGATTTGGCGGTACTGGTTATTACAATGGAGCGACTGCCGTCTGACCTCCGTAACCTTTTAGACATGGAAACCAATCTAACAGGAACATGATCCGGGTGTGTTATTGGCCAACACTGTCAGATTTTGCAGGCTTCCTAAAGGCGGGAAACACGATCGGACGAAGAAGTCATTAAAAAATAACACTCCTGAAAGTTCGTGTTGTTACACTTAAAATGTCAAAATTATTTTTTCCAGTTAATATGGACGCTATGCAGAGGAGGCGACGGGTATTCCTGTCCGTACGGTCAGAATTGTGGCTTCGAGCCTGCGCCCCCAGGCAGGGCTCCGGCGTGCGCGCAGCCAGGACTCACCTACTGTTTGTATCCAGAGCCCTACCCAGAGTAAGTCATACATAAATACATACATATATACATACTAGCTGTTGCCCGCTTGCGCCTCGGTTATATCGCGCCCGAAATTAGGTTATGTTTGACTCCTAGTGCATAACTATATCATACCAAATTTCATCACAATCAGTCCAGCAGTTTAGCCGTGAAGAGGTGACAGACAGACAGACAGACAGACTTTCGCATTTATAATATTAGTATGGATGGATAATTACGTCTTTATCCCATACGGGGTAGACAGAGCCTAGGGTCATAAGACCTTAGACCACGTTTAGCATGATAAAAATAAATAAATATATAGAGGCAAATCAGACAGATTGAGTTAGACCCAAAGTAAGTTCCAAACTTGTGTTATGGGACACTAACTTAACGATACTACATTTTATAACAAATACATATATAGATAAACATCCAAGACCCAGGCCAATCAGAATAACACCATTTTTCATCTTGACCTGAATGGGGATCAAACCGGGGACCTCTTTGATTAGCGGACAGGCATGTTAACCGTTACGCCACGGAGGTCGTCAATTAAAAAGTGATGGTAGTTGAAACAGGAAATCAAAAGTGATGGGTTACTAACCGCCTTTGTCATGCTTCCCCCAATCTATGATTCCCTTGATCGACTTTTACGCGCGGGAAGAGAAGCAGCTGATACATTCTATGTTTTTTTTTTCTCTCAGACCAGGAATGGAAGTGTTTTATGTCATCATAGACATAAAAGTAGTCATAGTAGTCAGCGGGTACATGATCGATTGAGCATGTAACCTATACGAAACGAATTAATGAATATCAGCCATAATTAGTCCACTACTAGACATAAGCTACAACGAAAGGTACAGTGGGAGCAACTTCGGCTCTACCATGACCATTTTAGTACTTATTCTGGATTTCTATCAGAATTATTTTCGTTTCGTCCTTTAAAATTTATCAACTGATTTCAAAAACAAGAGGAGGTTCTTAATTCTGCTGATTTTTTTATTATTTATGTACTAAATTTATATATAGAAAAACATATACAGAATTAAACATAGAAAAGATTACATTTTAAAATAAGGTAAAATTTAAACCCTCACTGACTCAAAAAAAAAATAACTAAAACACGGTTGAACAAATATTCATAAAACATGGCTAAGAACACTCGGGATAAAATTATCTATGATACAAAAAATACCCAAAATTGGTTTTCCATTTGGGAGCTACGATACCACATACCAATACACAGACAGACACGTTAAACTTATAACATCCCTCTTTTAGCGTCAGGGGTCAAAAACTTCGTCCAGCAGACCCAAGAGAGAGAAAACGAGATTTTTTTTTCTCTAAAACCTATTTTTTTTTTCTTTTAGACATATAATACGTCAGCTCATCGGCGCCGGCCAGTACGACATAAGGACTCTTCTATCAGACGAAAGCAGAGACGAATTCAACTCAAACAAGAAGAGTGACTACCCCTACGGCTACGGGCCCAACTCGCTGCCCCACGTCGACCAGATCTCGTTGGTCAATGACCCTATATTCCCCAAGAATAATTATAATAAGTTTCATACTAGGTATAATACGCACGGTAAGTTCATTTGCAAAACAGTAAATTAATAATTACAATCACTATAAGTAAATAGTTTAAAACAAAGTCGCTTTCTTTGTCGCTATATCCCTTTGTATGCTTAAATCTTTGAAACTATGCAACGGATTTTGATGCGGCTTTTTTAATAGATAGAGTTATTCAAGAGGAAGGTTTTTATGCCTATGCGAAGCCGGTTGTTAGTTAATTATAAATATAGGTTAATTTTTAAATATTATTTTTTAGATATTCAGTTTGATGTTTTCTCTAAAAATGTTGAAAAAAAAACAGTAAATTTATTTATATCATCATCATCTTCATCATCATTTCAGCCGCAGGCTGTCCACTCCTAGACATAGGCCTCCAACAAGGATTTCCAAAATGGCCGGTTAGAAGCAGCCTGCATCCAGCGCCTGACTGCGACCTTCCTCAGATCAACTGACTATCTATCGGAATTTATCGGTCAAAATGTATTTATTCATTGATCTTCATTACAAAACAAGTAAATGGCGGACTTAAAAGCTTCTGTATAAGGGCAGTTTATAGGGAAAAGCTGGCCACAGACAGAGGGAGGCTTTTGCCTATTAGTGGGTCGTAGAAAGCTAATGATGAGCTAATTTTATGTCGCCTACCTGACGTTTACCTTACTTGACTGATGCTGAAACCCTATCGGAAAGAGAAGAAAGTTGACTTTGTTTCTCTTAGTCACAATAACCACGAAGAGTTGTAATCAACTCTTTGACTAAAAACGTCTAAAACTATGTTCCTAACAGCTTTTTTTTTATTACAGACATCTTCGACTCAAAGACTCCCCTTCAGCCACCTTCTCCAGTAGACCCCTCACCATACAATATCAACACATTCCAATCGTCGAATTTCACGAAATTCGGCTTTCAAGGCTACCAGACCATGTCTCCTAACTTTTGGAATGTTGGACGGAACCACTTCAGCGATTACGACAAGAAGCTGTATAGACAAAATGGAGTACAGAATTCGGGGTTTGATCAGAATCAGTACAACCCCCATTTTTATAACTACGATTCCACTGATTGGTTCCGCCAGGCGGCTTCTGGAGTGACGCAATATAACCCTAATGAGTGGTGGAAGTAAGTATAACTTTATTTAAACTAGTTACTATATTCGTAGTATTTCAACATCTTTCTTCTTTTTAATGATTCTGATCTTCACTACATCACTACATAGTATAAAACAAAGTCGCTTTCTCTGTCCCTATGTCCCTATGAATGCTTAAATCTTTAAAACTACGCAACTAATTTTGATGCAGTTTTTTTTAATAGATAAAGTGATTCAAGAAGAAGGTTTTTATGCCCATGCGGAGCCACTAGCGAGGTCCCTAGTAAAAATATATTTAAACATCGAATTTTCAGTTTTTTTTTTGTAATTTATAAATTCAAGTTCCGAAACATTCTTGTTAAAAGATTAAAAGCATGTCATTCTTTTCTCGAGGTACGTGTCCCCATCTCGTGCTGACGTGACGGTGGAGAGGTCGGTGACCTTCCCCACTCGGTCTTCCACCATCAGGTCCAGGAAGCGACGCAACGCCAAACTCGTCAGTGAGTCCGCTAAGAGGACCCTTACGGGAGCTGAGGCGCTAAGGATAGCCCTTGGCTTGGCCAGGTTAGTCATTTATTTATCAACAGACTTCCAAAAAAGGAGGTTCTCAATCCAACAGATTTTTTTATTTTATTTTACTAGCTATTGCCTGCAGCTCCGCCTGCGTGGTACTAGGGTATAATATATGCACAGAACAGGATAATAATATTTGTATAACGCCAAAAAGTAGCCTATGTTTGACCCACGGTCTTTAACTGAGGTAATGGCTCGAGTACGCCTAGTATGAGATTTTATAAACGCACTTGCTAGCGACGGCGTTAGAATTTCTTAGTTGCCTTACTTAACTCCTATTCGCCAGTGTAGTATGAGTTTTTCTTAACGCAGACGCTAGCGACTGCGTTAGCGATTTAGTATGGCAAACCTGTACAGCGCCTCTGGCGGATAGTAAGGCAACTAAGAAATTCCATACAAAATCCTCACGCAGTCGCTAGCGGCTGCGTTAAGAAAAACTCATACTAGGGGCACAGGGTTGCTGTACTGGGTTTGTCATACAAAATCGCTAACGCAGTCCCTAGAGTTGAGTTTATAAAATCTTATACTAGGGGTACTAAAGCGTATCTAAGCTAAGGAACCATCATATCTTCGCGTAGGATACGGTCAATCGACCATGCCCACCTTGGTGTCAGAGTTCTTCGGAACCGCCTCTAGGTCTCTGACGTGGTTCCTTTCACGACGATGCAGACTTAAGATTTTCTTTCCTAATTCCAGTGCGGAAACAGCAGCTGAACGTCCACGGCGGCAGACGGGGAACACAGTGGAGTTATGCCGGATTAGAACCGAGTACATCACACCTCGGGCAGCCCTCAACAACAAGGGCAACTGGCGCTATGTCGTCAACATGCCTGATAATATGACGCAGCTGGTCCGAGCTGAGATTTGCGCGTGAGTATACCTAATTCTAAATTTGAAATTAAACTGCCTCCGTTGTCCAGTGGTCAAGGCGTTTGCCTGTAGACCCGAGGGTAGAGGGTTCGATTCCCACGGGAAGCATACTTTGTCTAGTTGTTTCCAGTTTGGTTAGGACGTTGCAGGCTTAAATCACCTGATTGTCTGACAATAAAGATGATTCCGTGCTTCGGAAGGCACGTTAAACCGTTGGTCCCGGCTGCCATCACATCAGAGGCCGAGAGGCCGTTTCGAAGAACTCTGACACCAGGGTGCATGGTCGATTGACTGTGACACCTACACGATATGAATGAATGAATTTGAAATTGTCAATTTAGTAAAACTGACAAATAAGGAAATTGGCGAATTCAGAATCTTTCTAATGAGTACATTGGTGAATTAGTGAAAATGACGAGTAAGGAAACTGACCGGTGGTACGCTAACTGTAAAAGATGTTGGGCAACTGAACTTTTTTACCAACTTTTGCAGATATGCTGTTTTAGTGTCCTGTGTATACTACTAGCGCCATCAAATGTTAAATTATAGCAACTAAAATACATATGTAGCGACATCTTTTGCCGAGTAGAATCAACTTTTTTGTAAAATCTCTTTTTCTTTATTTTTTTATAAATTTTATTGTTTTCTAAATATTCTTTATTTTCGCAGCTCGACTGAGTGCAATGGGCTTTGCAATTTACCTGCGGGATACAGCTCGCGTTGTGAGCAGAAGTATATTCAGAAACGATTGGTTGCCCTGGAAGCTAGCGGACAAAACCTCTACACGGACTTATTTTGGATACCTAGCTGCTGTCAATGCACCATTGTAACAAATTAATAGTAAATAAACAACTTGTGATCCCATAAATAGGTTATTAGGTATGTTATATTTTTAGTTCTTCTATTCGGTACTAGATGGCGCGACTCAGCAATAAAATTATGTACGATTTTCACTGCCGTTTTAATTATAGGTAATTTTTTTAATTGATGACACAAATGGCGATACTTTTATCTAGTACAGTAATAATCTGTTTTCATAAAATGTTTTAAATCAACAATTAGCTGCTTTTTTAACACTGCATTTCCTATTACTAAAGATGTCGCTACTATCGCGTAAGTTTTTATAATGGATGAGGCTTTTATAATTTTAACGTGAATTATAATAAGAAATTACAAATATATTCCTAAAAATTTCCTTGGCAGAGTATTAGAATAGGTAAATATTATCGGATACTTTATTATTTGGCAATAAATTAATTTCATCAAGTATTAAAGTGTAGATTAAGAAATTATGTACATATTAGGGCTAGGCAATGGCGATTGTTCTAGATTATTTAATTAATATCAAATTAGCTAGGTACGAGTATCTTTTATACGTGATGACTAAATACATTTTTTTTCCTTACTTGGGTCTTATGTAAGAAATTTAATTCTAATGATCTTTTTTATGTTTTATCTTCTAAATTATTTAGCTTTTTCCCGCGGTTTCGAGCCTTTGGTTTAAGTTATAACCTATAAGTTATTCTCAAGTTATAAAGTGTTCAAACAAACAAACTCTTCAGCTTAATTTTATTAGTACTCTTATGGATTTCATTTTAATGTGTACATAAATTTAGTTAATAAATAAATATTTTCACGAATATACAAAAAAATAATATTTATGTAACAATGATTTTTTTGCAACTGATTTCTAAGTGGTGAAATAATAGCAGGGGAGCCCAAGCGGGGATTTCGGGATTTACTCGAGCGCGTCAGAATAATATACAGGGGGATACCTTGTACCCGGTTAAGTACTTCTACCAAATATTAGCTCCATATATATGGCCGCCCGTTAAGAATAAAGGATCAGATTAGTAAATAAAAAAAAATCATCTGAAATTCTCGAGCGCGTCAGATTAAGGTAGGGTTAGTTAATTACATGCTAAAACGTATGTATACTACTAATCTGACAATTTGCGAGTGACATAAAAAAGGGGGAGGGCTAAAAACTTGTAAAAAAAACGTCATCTCGACATTCTCCAGCGCGGCTATATTTTTTTTCATTTTGAATGAAACCATTCAAGGATTACGAAAAATATATAATCTGACGTTTTCCACGAGCCGAAGTAATGAAAATTCATCGATAAAGTTTAATGCTGGCTGCGTGATGCCTATATAGCGCCCTCTCCGCGTTTCTATTCCTCTCTCACTCTTTCTATGTCTGTCTATTACTCTCTCACTTTGTCCCCACTCTGGTTTCTGTTGCCATGACGCCCATGACAGCTGATCACACAGACTCGTTCGTGGCATGATATCGTTTACAACGTATTTCCAATCTGAGGATGAAATCGAACCAGAGGAGGAAGATGATTCTACCGACGATGAAGATAATATTAAAAAAAATCCTCGTTTAATTTTTTGTAATCATTTCCTTATAAATACAAGTATGCTACTTAAAAAGCCATACCCTTTTTTATTTGCATGCTATTTCCTAAGCTTTTTAATTAATTAAGTTCAATGATGAAAAAAAATTTTTTTTTTTTTATCAGATTAAACAGATCCTTCCAGGTAATCATCAGATTATGAGACAGCACGTCTAGAACATAGAGATGAACCATATATATCTTAATCTGACGCGCTAGAGTATTTCAAAATGGCAATTTTTTTTACATATTCTAAAGATGGCCGCAAGTTTGCGTCACATCCAAATCGTCAGATTATTGAATGAGAGCTTTTTTTAGGTTCACTTAACATCCTCTTAAAAAATCTTACGCGCTCGATTAAATTTTTTTTTTTTTCATTTTCAACCCCTCTGTATGACTACCCCCATCATGCAAACAATCAGATTAACATAGATTCATTATTGAAAATACGTAGGACATGGATGTTACCAATATCTGATGCGCTCGAGTATGTCCAGGCAACAGTTTTTTTTTTACATTTTTGAAAATCTGTAGCCGCTCCCCCCACCAAGGAAAAGGTATACATTATATAACATTTTTTTTTTATTATCAAAATTTCGCAATCCAATAGGTCTCTATGACGCTCGAGTACATCCCGAGTTAGCATCGTGGGCTCCCCTACCATATAATATTGACATATTGTAATTATTTTTTTCGTAAATATTTTATACTTACTTTTTCTTACTTTCATTACCTTAATTTTTTCAATTTATTCTTAAAATGAACGGATATCAGCCCCCCTAGTTTGAGTTTTTCTTAGAAATTCCATACAAAATCCTAACGCAGTCGCTTGCCTTAGTATTCGCCAGAGGCGCTGTACAGGTTTGTCATACAAAATCGCTAACGCAGGCGCTAGCGTCTGCGTTTAGAAAAACTCATACTAGTGGTACTTACGTAGTTTATTTTATAAGATTTAGTTTAGAATTCTTAAACTATTGTCAATCTGAAGTTTAGTCAATTCCCGTCCCTGTAACTATACAAATATTAATTAAATTCCTATTACGACCTACCACTAACTGTACAAAATAAAATAAATGAAATGTCCTGCTGTATGTAAATAATTATATTTTAAATAAATATTAAAATGAATATTTAAAAAATATCTTTTATTTACTCTGTCACTTCTTTCAGTTTTCTAGATGCTTTACAAATTGAAATTTATGAATTAAAAATTTCAATTATAGCATTTATATGATCTTTGTTACAAACTAAATAAAAAAATGAATTTTCATCTATATCTAAAATATCTTTATACACAAGTCTCGAACTTACTTTGGGACTAACTCAATCTGTGTGATTTGTCCCTATATATTTATTTATTTATCTATATATATATATAAAGAAAGACGTGTTAGTTACTCTATTTATTACTCAAGAACGGCTGAACTGACTTGGCTGAAAATTGGTGGGGTAAGTAGCTTAGAACCAGATAAGAAGGACATACCGCTTTCATCCCAGAAAAAAGCACTGTTCCCAAGGGAAGGTCACGCGAGCGAAGCCGCGGGGAAAAGCTAGTAAAATAAAAAAATTATAAATTAGAAAAAGTATACCTACATAGAGATTTTATATACGATTACTTGGCAAACAAGCATCCATACTAATATAATAAATGCGAAAGTCTGTCTGTCTGTCTGTCTGTCTGTCTGTCACCTCTTCACGGCTAAACTGCTGGACCGATTGTGATGAATTTTGGTAGGGATGTAGACCTGAGATCAAACATAGGCTACTTTTGGGCGCGATATAACAGAGTCCCACGCGGGGCGAAGCCGCGGGGAACAGCTAGTTTGGAAATAAATGAGAGTAAGGTACTTGGGTACCTTACTGTACTGTATTATAATGATTACGAGTATGTATCATCATCATCATTTCAGCCACAGGCTGTCCACTGCTGGACATAGGCCTCCCCCAAGGACTTACAAAATGACCGGTTGGAAGCGGCCTGCATCCAGCGCGTGCCTACGACCTTCTTCAGGTCATCTGTCCATCTTATGGGTGGGTGTCCGATGCTGTGCAGGCTGGTGCGTAGTCGCCATTCGAGAACCTTTCTGCCCCATCAGCCATCGGTTGCCAACTGTAACTTCAAAGAACTTTTTTTAAATACTTTTTATGGCTATGGAAACTAGTCCTTTAAGGCCTTTCTTCAATTAACTAATGTTCTTCAGTCCTTCTTTAGTCAAGTCAGTAGTCTAGTCAAGTGAGTAAGAGTCAGATGGCTAAGTCATGCGGTAGAAAAATTTCACTTAGCTATAACTTGGAGATTTTGGTGACAAAGATAAAAGTCACGTAATCGACACTGTACCACTTTCCAACACTCACGCTTGTTCACGAACACTTTGCTAATAATAATCCACCAATATTAAGCACAAATACTCGAAAAAACCTACGTTTTGGAAATTAAATACAGCGCGGTCATAGCGACAGTTTACTTTCCCTCCGCCGAACTAATCCGCTGGGCTATGTCAGCATTTCAGCAACCTTTGTTCTCCTACGGATCTACTTATTTTTGATTCGAGAATACTATTCTTTAATCTGTGATAATGACTAAATAAATTAGTCTACAATTAATTAACTTATAAAAATTCATACAATAATACATCTAAGTACGCTATTGTACATAATAGTTTAATCAACAATATTTTTATCGCCATGTTTGAAAATACAACGACTGATTATGTTTAGGTAAATTATGTTAACATTCCAGAGAAAAGGACCATTTATTTACTAATTGTTGCCCGCAGCTCTGCTTGAGTGGAACTCAGTTATATTTTAATATTAAAAATTAGCCCATATTTGACCTAGGTCCTTAACAATATCCGTACAAAATTTCATTAAAATCAGTTAAGTAAGCAGTGAAAGCTTAACAAACAGGCAGATAGATAGACAGACAGACTTCGCATTTATAATATTAGTATGGATGTGGAAGTATGGATGAAAACTGACGCTTAACGATAAGTCCGCCTTTGTACCTTACCTAGTTTTTAACAAAATTATGTATACATTTGTTTGGTGCAATAAAGAGTTTTTCTATTCTATTCTATTCTATTATTCATAATGTTAGCTGGTTATTGATCCCGTAATGTACTCATATGGGTAACTAATTATTACATTAATAATTAAAATTATCGCAAACATTTATCGTGATATAAAAAGCTGCTGTGGTCACATTTCCACTCAATATCGAAGTGAAGTTACTATTAAAATAACTAAATCTATTATTTTGAAATTTATTTGAGAATACGATAAATTATTTTGAAAATCTGAATCATGGCTCGCATTTTGACGGTGAGTTTGCCTTATTATTTTATTATAATCATAATTAATTATTTTTTAACATGTTGTACAGTGGGCCACAGAGAAAAGTATACTTATACATTTTCCTAACACCTTAGAGCATCAAACCGCCTCTGCCAAATGTATATGACCGCCGGTCATACTGCTTGTACTTGTTTCAAGTATTATTACTAATTCTGTGCTTGTGTGAGTGTATTTTTTGCTTGTGTTGGATTTTATCAATTATGTGCATAGCGACGTGTTCGATTTATGCATTAGTGTTAATACTTACTAGCGACGCGCCCCGGCTTCGCATGGGCATAAAAACCTAACCCTTGAATCACTCTATCTATTAAAAAACCGCATCAAAATCCGTTGCGTAGTTTTAAAGATTTATGAATACACAGGGACATAGGGACAGAGAAAGCGACTTTGCTTTATACTATGTAGTGATTACTCGTGTTTCCTCACCCCGCGCTTAGAATGTGGCAGATTTTTTCATGTAGAAATAAGCCCTAAACACACAGATTGAGGTGTCTTTTAGATTATGAAGTTAATAAGCACATTTTTTAGATGTTCTGGACAATATGGGCTCTATTAAACCTGAATCAGGCTGCTAAGACCAAACACGAACAGTCTTCGTACGTGCCTCAGGTGTCTCCAGAGTCTGGTGAGCCGTCCTGTGCACATGGTCGCACTTACTGTCTGGATATTAAAAATTATCCCAGGTACGTTAAGAAACGAAAATAAATGTTTTTTTTTTTCGTTTATTTTACATACTTTCTAGCTTTCGCCTGCATGAATTTCCCTCGAGATGCTGTGTGATAGTGCTTTTTCCCAGGATGAAAGGATGATGAAAAAATGAAATCCTATGTCCTTTTCAATACTCCAATCTATATATATGCGAAATCTCAGGAAGATTAGTTCAGTAGATAGGGCGTGAAGAGGTAACAAACAAATAAACAAACAAGAAAATAAATTAAATAATAAATAAATGAGGATAATAAGAAAAAAAAAATTAGAGAAATGGCGATCTCATAAAAAATCTCTGATCATTTTTGAGGGCAAACTTGTTATACAGTTAAAATTGCATATTGTAATTTTAGATTGTACGTAGAGTACAAGCAATTTTGAAACAACGGTTTTCTTTTAAAATTTCATTGCATTTCTCACCAATTATTAAGTACATGATAATTTCAGAGGGGTAGTATTTAAACGCAAATCAATAAAAACAATTTTTGTATGCAAAAATAACCTAAATACATATCAAAATTACTGATTGCACAGCAAAATTTGTTTTGCTTCTGTCACCAAGTCTGACACTCGCTCGCTTCGCTCGCTCGCTCACTGTTAAGGTCACTGTATAACCATAACCTAACCTACCTTCTGTCACAAAGTGGACTTTTGACCGTTAGTTGCTTCTGTCACCAAGTTTTTAATTTAATTTAAAGTAAAATAATTTATTTGATATACAGAAATTGATGGGTGATTATTAATTTGATGTGCAATTAATAATATCCCATTTCAGAGACACAATCGTACGACTGTTGAAAACTGCTCCGGAAGAAATCACCAGTTTTGTCAACAATAGTTCACTGAATGAATCTGATTATGGACTTCGTTACCCAGATTCAGATCGTCAAGAAACCTTTGTCAATCTTCAGTAAGTATCTCCTTCTTTCGGTGAATTCTTTAGCGAAGGTCAGCAATCATCATTGCGGTCTGTCTTGTGAGAGGCTTGGAACAGGAATCGCGTACTTTGGTGTAAGATATTTGTTCAAGTAATTAAGTAAATATGCCAATTTTTAGCTATTAGGGGCAGGTAACCCCTGCTGGGCAAAAACCTCCCCACTCGTCTTCTATATATCCTTAGCCTTATATATGGCGCTCTCTCGCCAGTTTTTTTCGAAAACTTGTAGTTCGTCTGACCATTCAGTTTTAGGCCGTACTCGCTTCCTGTACCCATCAGTAGGAACCCAGGCAGCAAAACATGAGCCCATCATTCTGGAGGCATGCGGCAGATATGACATGCCCGGACTGGGCACTTCAGCCTAGCCGATGGCAAATATTGTTATGAATATCCTTGTCATTTAAAAATGAAATCAATAATATTTCATTTTTAAAACAAGCTTTGTCGGTAAGTAGGTATCCATACTAATATTATAAATGCGAAAGTCTGTCTGTCCGTCTGTCTGTCTGTCTGTCTGTCTGTCTGTCTGTCTGTCTGTCTGTCTGTCTGTCTGTCTGTCTGTCTGTCTGTCTGTCACCTCTTCACGGCTAAACTGCTGGACCGATTGTGATGAAACTTGGTAGGGATGTAGTTAACGACCCGAGGTCAAGCATAGGCTACTTTTGGGCGCGATATAACCGAGTCACACGCGGGGCGAAGCCGCGGGGAACAGCTAGTACTTATATATACGACTTTAATGTATATACGTTAAAGTGTTCATCATTATCATAAATTTAAGAGCTAGGCTCTTGTCAGTGGAGTTCCTTCAAACAACAAAAATGGATTATGATGGAAAAAAAAAGAAAATAAGGTGTTATAAAAATTTAATTTCCACTGATTTAACTTTTGAGAAGTTGCCTCAAACCTATTCCGAGTGCACCTGGTCACGGTTATTATAACAAACAAAATTGCCATCAGAACAGAAGTAACGCGTAAAAATTCCAAGGTGTTAACCAATGAGGGTTCCCTCTAGGGGAGCCGATTTTGGGCGTACCATCAGATCATGCTTTTTATAATCATCGTCAATTTACAGTATTAACAACACATTAGTAACGGCAGTGACTATAAAAAAGAAAGAGGAACAGCTATGCCAGTCTGTAGTAAGGATTATCAAGCCGCTCGTCGCACGCAACGAGAAAAACGAATGGAGGTTCATTGTCAACGTCGAACATAGCGAGCAAGTCTTGGAGATAGAGTATTGCAAGTAAGTAAATAATTTATTTATTTCCTAGCTTTTGCCCGTGGCTTCGCCCGCGTTTCCTTCGGGAACAGTGCTTTTGTCGGGGATGAAAGGTACCCTATGTCCTTTTCAATTTTTCTAGCTATGTGTATGCGATTAGTATGATGATAGTATACTATTTTTCCATAAGTACAAATACTTATACAATTGGCGGACTTAATGCTAAAAGCATTATCTGAGAGTTTTGGGATAATAATTACCTCTATGCAACTAGCAATCATTTCGTGTGACACGATCAATTGACCATGCACACCCTGTTGTCAGAGTTCGACCTCTGACGTGGTTCCTTTAACGACTACCAGATGGCAGCTGGGACCAACAACTTAACGTGCCTTCCAAGCGCGGAATCATCTTTATTATCGAGAATCCGGTTAATGCCTGAAACGTCCTAGCCAAATTTAAAACAATAGAACAAAGTATGCTTCCCGTAGAAATTGAACCCACGATCCCCGGGTCTACAGGTGGTCAACAGGGACTAAACATGTTTGAACATTATGTTATTGACACGAAAAGAAAATTCGAGAGTTCTTTTTTGAACCTATGACTCACCCCAAACCGGTAAATATAATGATCGATTTTTGGAGACTGTATAAAATGGCGCGAAAAAAAGAGAGGCTTATAATGCCCAGTTGTAGGCTGATATGAGACAAATATACTAATAGACACGGTTAATAAAAAAATCAATAACCCTTATTTATTCCAGGAATGAAGAAAGGAAATGTAGTCCTGAGTTTCCAAGAGAAACTCACGCGCAATGTGAGCAGAAGATGATGCTGAAACGACTCCTTGCTCTAGATCCCTCTGGAAGAAAGTTGACTTGGCATAACGCTATGTTACCATCTTGTTGTCAATGCACTTTGTACGACGTGCCTCATTTTCACCAATGGTTTTGACTATCTCAAGGGCCTCTACCATTTGGAGCGATATCCCCGCGCATACCTCTCATAAGTCAGAGGTATATATACTCATTACTTCGAATGGACGTAATAAAGACAAGTACAAAGTTTTTACCAATGTAATCGAGTAGGTTATATACTTAGTATATATTAAGTTGAATAAGGGTTTAAGTAAAAGTAGGTAAATACTATAATAAAAGTAAGTACATATTCTTCTTCGTCGGCAAACAGGCATACCGCCCACCTGATGGGCAGCGGTAACCGCAGCCTATGAGACGCCTGCAACATCAGGAGCATTGCGAGCGCGTTACTGACCCTGGAGAATCTAATTACGCCATTCTAATTCTTCTTCTTTGTCGTGTCTATGTCTGATTATAACTAAAGTATGTCCTAGTAATGTATGATATATAATAAAAGATAAACCCCACTATTTTTACACTCAATTTATTCCTGGTATTCTGTTTTTGAAATAAGTGTATCATTCAAAATCGGTGAGTCGAACAATTTTTATTGGAAAACGAACGCGTATTACCCATTTCGTTTAAATCACAATTTTCAAAAATAGAGCTTAAATTTTACACTCTGTCCCTATCACTCGCTGGTTGACTGTAAGAGATCCCTTTCTGGGATAAGTCCGACATTGCACTTTTGTTTTAATTGTATGCTTTTGTATTTACATTTGTTTTAGTGCAATAAAGTTTACAAACAAACATACAACCTTTGTATTTCTCACCTTAAAGTCCCGTATTGTGTTATCAGTTGTATAATGTATTATATTATTTCAGCTAAGAATTATTTAATAAAATTTCCCCTGGCAGCCATCAGAAGGGTAAGCCATATTCATTATAAAATATTTATAATATTTTATAAAGATAGACAGGGTAATTTTTCAGATAAAAAAAACAATAAATCTTAGTGAATTTAGCTATTTGTCCCCGTCGCGCCCCCAAGACAACATATTTTCCTCTTATTGAGTTAACGAGTGAGTGAGAGGGTGAAAATCGCCACATCTGTGAGGGATGGAGAGACCAACCCTTGGGCCCGCACCCTTGGGCTTACCGGGACTACCTTAACAAATTTTCCCTTAAGCTACAAACTTGGTATTCAGTATTTGTAAATGTTTTTATATTATCAAACATAAATAGGGATAATAATATCTAAATAAATATTTTTTTAATATAAAAATATCGAAATTAATATTACCTCTTTATCTTTAAATATTGATATTAGATAAATTCCAATTATATATTAGGAATAGCTAAATAAATATAGCAATGAGCTTAGATCATTTATTATTTATAGATCATAAAAATGAGCTTAACATAAAGTAATTTTTGTAATTTAAAATGCATTAAAAATAATTTTTTTTCTATAGAAAATGTAGATTTGTTAAAACATTTTTGCTCTACAAAGTTAAAAGGACATAGCGAATCAACGAGGAGAGGCTATTTTTCAAACCAGAAATAACTGATTTTAAATCATATCGAAAAAATCGTATCAAAATACCTATCCAGAAAAAAACAAAATCTAAGGTATAGGATCATCAAATAAGACATCAGTTAAAATAATCCATACTTCCATACTTCCATACTAATATTATAAATGCGAAAGTCTGTCTGTCTGTCTGTCTTTCTGTCTGTCTGTCTGTCTGTCACCTCTTCACGGCTAAACTGCTGGACCGATTGTAATGAAATTTGGTAGGGATGTAGTTAAAGACCTGAGGTCAAACATAGGCTACTTTTGGGCACGATATAACCGAGTCCCACGCGGGGCGAAGCCGCGGGGAACAGCTAGTACATACATAAATAACTACATACAAATTGAGTGGATAGGTAAAATAAGTGATCAAACTAGGCTCTAAGTCGAGAATGCAACTGGGAAATACACTTAGACGACAAAGAAATGCAAATAAATCAGATTACATGATTTTATTTTATTTTTCCTGTTAGAATTTGCTATGCGAATTTGGAAAGCTAAAATTTATCAAATATATATATAGAGACACGATCTGTTATCTTAGCCTCAAAATCCTAAACCTTTATCTGAATTCCTTTACCACCCGATGTGGTACGAGTACACAAGAACAAAACTGAACACTTACGGCGCAAATACTCGCGCTTTTAAAAAATAAAAACTCAAGCAAAAAGTAGCGCTACACGCGTAAAGTAAAAGAGGAAGCAGGGAAAAAATCAATGCTTGCGTTTATGTTCTGTGCGTGTGACAGATCGGTCGTCATGGCGACCACGGCGGGGGATTATCCCGCAAAAGAAAAATGCCATAAGTCCCATAGGGAAATGACAAAATAGCATTTATATATTCATTAATAAGAGCGCGCAATTTAAGTTGCGTTCGCGGTTATGCTTTTCTCGCTTTCACTTATGCGTGGTGCGTCGTGTGAAAGAGATGGAAGATGGGGTAAGGGAGCCAGTAATCGATATTACGCACTTTTGTAGCAATGGAATTGGCGGCACGATGCAAGATCGCGGTTTGCACGCGTTGCATACTTTTTAATTTTTAATGTCGAAGTGACTTGGGAATTGAGGCGCATGATGAATTATGATCTTAGTTTGGCACTTATTTAAATAACAACATTTTAAATAACATTTAAAATGTTGACTAACCATTTATTTATGTTTTAGTAGGTCTCTAAAAGACTGCTCGAAATCAATGTACGTACTGTATAAAATTAAATTAATTTAAATTATGTTATTCAATATATTTATTTTTGTAATTATATTGCCAGGGAAACATTAAAATTAAACTTTTTCATATAGTGTATGTACTACATGAAAAACCAAATTTCATATTAAAATAATTTTAAAAAATATTTTTTTAAAAACCGCTTATTAAAAAAAATACATTTCTTGTTTTTTTATCATATTATGTACTGGCAGGTAAGTATAATAATCATTATTTAAAAAAAATACATCCATTCGATTTATTATTCAAATTGTACATTGAAGCTTGGTACAATCATTTATTTAATGACTGCTACATTTTTTTTTTCAGAACGCTTACATCCAGCCAGATGTTTCGATTTAATAACTTTGATAAATAATGATGACGTTTGATTCTAGTAGTAAATGAGTATGTCTATGAGTGGGTGGTGAAAATCTGATGAGTCACCGCGGGGCGGGTGAATACGGCTCTTCTCGGAACTCGAGTTTTCCGATTTCGCAGAATTTCGCGTGCGACAACACTATAAAATACACGTCTTATTTTGATGATTGTTTTTGTCTAGACTTTTTTATGGGTTTAAAGATTAAAATGTAAAAAAAAGAAATTTAAAACGTATTTTGATTATTTTCTTTTTTTATAAAATCTATGCAAAATTAAATTTAATCAATACAAAAAGCGTTTATAAAAATTTTGCATATTTGACTTATTTTTGTTATATATAAGTACATATAAAAAAAGAAACAATATTTCTGTTGTAATTTGTCTACGGTTTTGACCAAGAACGTCACTCACTAAACGATACCAATCCGGTTACTTTAGCAACAATGAAATAATTGAAACTTTGACTACGTTTTTACGGTATCATTCCTGTTTTTAACTTTCCAGTACTACCTATGTCCCATTATTCTACCTAGGGCAGCCTTTAGCCACTCTGCCTAGAAGCTGTAAAGATTGTCGCACCATCGTCATGACAATTGACCCGGTATACCCTGGTGTCTGAAATCATAACCCGACTCGTGGTATCTAATGTGTTTGTTTGACATCCGCATCCAACGTCTTATTGTCCCTTATGAAGCAAAAATCATCTTTCTTGGTTTCTACCAGCAGTTTTTGCCAAATCGAGCATTAGCGACTGCGTTAGCAGTTTTGTATGTAAAATCTGTAAAGCGTTATGAAAATATAAAATAACTAAGGGTTTCCACATAAAACCTCATCGCAAGTGAGTGCGTTTGGAACAGGTCAACTCGGCTATATGGAGGGTGATATAATCAAAATGTCACCGTCTATATTTGATAAGAAACGCCTGTTGCACAAATGTAGGAACAAAACATTAATATCTAATCAGCAGGGAGTTCCCTCACCATCTCATGACCGGAACAGCTAAGGTGTTACTTAATGGGGAAGGGGATCAATTAAAGCGACTCTGTCAAGTGTCGCGGCTATGGGGCACCTCAGATTTAGGCTGTGGGGTGTGCTACATGCACTGGGGTTCAAACCCTCTTTGCACCTTACGTCCTGAACGCAAAACAATCGGAAACACCAACCTGTCGCAGAATGGGGACGTATGTTTGCACCCTCATGCAAAAATTGCAGAATAATGAAATTATTAGGTGATAGACAACCCTCTTTTCAATTCTACTGACCGCATAACATTGAAAGGTGACCAATAAGTTTGCCTAAGACTTTACTTATGCTCCTGTATCCATACTAATATTATAAATGCGAAAGTCTGTCTGTCTGTCTGTCTGTCACCTCTTCACGGCTAAACTGCTGGACCGATTGTGATGAAATTTGGTAGGGATGTAGTTAATGACCTGAGGTCAAACATAGGCTACTTTTGGGCGCGATATAACTGAGTCCCACGCGGGGCGAAGCCGCGGGGAACAGCTAGTGACTAATAAAAATATGTTTTCGTTATAAAATTGAGATGGTATAAAGCCGCAACCGTAAACTCAGCAATAACAGCTTAAATAGAAGACGATTTTTCGACCAAAAACGGTTGCAAGGTTGCGTACCGATCGATAGAACGCCGACGCGAAAGCACCGAAAACAGATCGAAGCTCTAGCGAATGCTCAATCGAATCCCGCCAAATGCAACGACAGCTGTGCGTAGCTCGTAGCAGCTACGCTGTAGAGGCGGCGCCGCCGGCCGAATTATTATTATTTGTAAACAAGAGTGCGGGCGCGGGGCGTCACGTGACCGGCCGCCATTGGCAGCCGCCGGCAGCTGCGTCGCCGACGCGCGCGCCAGTCCGCCGCCAACCGCCGCCGCGTATACACGCGCGCGCCCAGAATACCGCGCGACGCGACACGCGCACAACTGACGCGATCGCGAACTCAGATTCCCTTTTTTTGTTTATTTTTCGCTTGCGTCCTTCGAACCGTTTTGTGTTTCCGAGGCAGCGAGACGAAGAAAAAGAGGCGCGGATGGATCAAGCGGCCAGAAAAGGTACACGGTTCGCGTCAAAAGTTTGTGCGAGCTTTCAGTTTGTGCAAGTGTTGGAGTTGTTGTGGAAGCTTCTGGTTTTGTGGATTTCCAAGTAGAGGTATATCGGAGGGCAGTAGAGCATGAAGCGAATGGTGCGCGTTCGCGTGCTTCCGCCAGGGCTTTCGTTGTGTGGAGCTTTCGCGAATCGATCACTGTTTTCCTGCTACGCATTTGACAAACATTTACTGTTAAAAGATACCGTAACGTAACATATTGAATCAAAATAAACATGAGTAGATATGAAAACATTGAATGGTGCTGAGATGAAGTAAAACAAGTGTCCCAACCAATGGCATACTTAGTCAGAAATGAAGTCGCGGGAAATGAGGATAGCGTCAAAGAAATGGCACGTATGACGCACCGGCTCGACATTGATGCCCGATGTCACGTCATTTAACCCTTAATTGTACACAACGAAGTGAAAAGATGCTTTATCGGCGTTGCAGACTGCATTTTGTACATTTTGTAGCGATCTAATACATACGCTTTCGGCTATACCTTAAGTCCTTCTACTTTCTTTCGTTTCCTCATTTTCAGATTCAGCATTTCAGTCTATATCACTTAGACTAGTATTAATAAGCTTTGTTGTATTCTTATACCATCAAGTAAAAGTAAATATTTAACAATTCATAATCTAATATTGGTGGATAGAACAAGCTAAACGATAAATTTAATTCAAGTTTCATTTGATGAAAGAAAATTTAACTACCCACACTATTAATAAAATATTATTGGTAGATGTTCTTACTAGTTATTCTTTCAACGATTTAATTATTTCTCGACAATTTAGAAGGCTTTCTTTATAAGCTTTTCGACCAATAGGTATGCAATGCGTTGTTTCTTTTCTTAGTGGCTTCAATAATCTTCACACAAGATGTGGGGTATTTGGATAAGTCAGCAGGTTTTCCAAATTGGGTAACCCGTACAATCAACGAAATTAAAATCTTTACATAGCGCGGTTTCACAGCATTAAAATTTTGAAGTATATTCAATAACTTTCTTACTTTTATGTAAGTAATACTAGAGTTAATAGAGAACTAGTACTTACTATTACTTGTATATTTTGTCAAGTTTACCTTTGCTATGGTGATTTAGTACACAAATCCAAAAAACAATCTTATAGATAAGATTTACTAAAAATCTCACCTAACATCACCACTACATTTCAGAATTCAAGCAAGTTTAGATAATATTTACTCTTGCAATATATGAAAAGGCACCCAAGTAAAGAAATATAATATTTAAAACCCTTCTTGTACTTCTAGATACTAATAATAGTAAGATACATCTCAATACAGATAAGAATAAATAAAAAAAGGGTTTTCAAAGAAGCCGACAAAAATAATTCTTTAGAAATGGAGCAAATGAGCACTGATAAGCTAAGCCAAGAACAAAATTTGAATCCATTTTATGATGAAACAAAGATACCACGAAAAGAATCCTTTGACACTGGTTTACGATGCATATGGAAGATTTCAACAGTTGCCTTGGAAGATGACTCACGTAAATATATGCTTTGGTTTGCGGTCGATCAACATTTTCATATATAACGCTGTCAAGACTTCACTCTAATTATGAGAGCTCTTTATCTCATGAAAAATGGTGTTCTGTAAATGCTGGCACGGTTTATTAAATTTTTATTGAACTTGGTATTTGATGCTAATATTATAATTGTTTTTGTTGCCAGCATAAATAAGATAATTTTTAAATACTAATGATGAAACTGGTGCTTTAAGAAGATTAATAGAAGAGATCGTTTAAAAGATAATTACGAAACCTATACATATTACCTCTTATCTTTATTAGTGATCGAACCATTATTAACAAAAGTTGAATTTACAATACATACATACAATCACGTCTTTATCCCATACGGGGTAGACAGAGCCTAGAGCCATAAGACCTTAGGCCACGTTTAGCATAATGGTAGTTGAAACAGAAAATCAATAGTGATGGGTTGCTAGCCGCATCGCCTATGTCATGATTTCCCCATTCGGCGATTCCCTCAGACGACTTTTACGGCTTGCACGGGAAGAGAAGCAGCTGGTACATTCTATGTTTTTATTTTTCTCCCAGACCAGCATGAATTTACAATAACCAATTAAATTCAAACTTTTGGCCAAGCAAGTACGATGATGTTCGCCCAACATATTGGAGTCCAACGTGGACTGATTGTCCTCAAATATTGGTAAATTCTACTTGACAACTGCACAGAAGATGATCGGGGCCGGTCCCACGGAATAATCGAATAAATAATACGCCTTCCTCCCGTGAATGCGATAATGGGGAGTCAAGTTCAGTGAGGCCAATGAAAACAAATAAACAAATTGGCCAATTTCGCTGGAGCTAACTGTTGAACGAGAGCAACGTTACGGATTGTGCAATGCTACATGCTTCCTTTTTAGTTGGACCGACGAGTTATGTTTCCTCTTTCATTCTTGTTTCGGAAGTTTTGAGTTGCCCTTCATTGATAGAATATACCTATTACAGTATATCTTCAAGGATCTGTTGATTTAGATAATGTAATTCAATGTCATCCCTTGGAAAGGTCCAAAAGAGCTCTAAATAATGACTCTAATGGTAAAGTAGATCGAATTCCGGTTATGGACCAAGAGGTATAATATTCTGTGATGTGTGAAACAAAATACCTAGTTAGATGGGCTTATGAATATACAGAGATCAGTAAACAGTAGTAGTAACTGGCTGTGTTGTTTGTTTAAGTTTGTGCCTTGTGGCCTGTAAATTAAAGACTATTGATCCCATGAAATAGATTTTTGTAAAGTTGTTTCCAGTTTGGAAGAGCCATTGCAGGTTTGAATAAAAAGATTATTCGATAAGAAAGATGATTTTTGCTCCCAAAGTAAAACGAGCGCTGCAAACCCGCATTTTAGAGTGTCTAACATTTAAGAGCTGTGCTCCTGTCAGTGGAGTTTCTTCCAGGTGATTGCATTTTATTTTTTCTGTAACTAGGGATTCCATAATTGCTGGATTGCTGTTGTGCAAGTGCACTTTGCAAATAGTCGAAATAAAAAGGACGAATATGCTTAACCTTTTGGAGGACAATTTCGTCTCTCGACATATATAACAATACTCTGCAATTTTTGTCTCCATTATAACTCCCATTTCTTCCATCAAATAAAAGTTCTCCTGCTTTGTATCTAACACATTAGTTTTGCAAGAAGTAGATAATCAGTCTAAACGTCAGAATCTAATACTTCATCTCTATTCTCAATATCTCGTTTATTTTCATAAGTACCTTAAACTTGATCGTGCTTTCATCGGGATAATCCTTTTCTTATTGCTTCCAAGCAAAGTCAAAGGACGCTTACAGTTTTCATAACGTTCATTCGTAGCTGTAAAGGTAAAGCTACGTCTAAAATGTTTTCTATCAGGATTATGAACCTTATTTGTATCTCATAATAGATCACATTATGTAGTATACTTGAGTTTTTAGACGTGACCGCACATTTTATTTCTACTAAGTAAAAGTTTAAACATCGGTGCATTTGAGATAAAGTTTTCGAGTTGTAATTGCGAAGAATATTTTATTTGGTTTGCGAAAGTCTCGCCGGTGAACGCTCGCTTTTCAATGTCTTCAATTCAGTTTGGTCAATTTTCTGCGCTGCATTTTGTGATTAGTTTTATATTGATTGAATTTTTTTTTCTTTTCCCAAATATTATTTTTATTGTTGATAAAGTGAAGCAGTTCTTTTATACTTTACCTGTATCAAAATTTCCATTGTAGACGAGTGACGAAGAATATCTTCATATAAATTTGATATCAAATGACAGCTACAATGACCAAAAAGGAAACAATAGCAAATCATACAATCAGCGTCATACACATGTGACTTCCTTCAAACAATCTATCTCATAGGTGCAAGTACAAAAAATATTCAATTTCCGATGTCGCATCCGATAGCACAGACAGACGTGTGCACAAAAAATCTTTACAAAACTGTATCGCCTAACTTATCATTGCGTTTGAAATTAGGAAAAATTTCGAATAGAGAATCATTAGTGTGCAAAGAATAAGGGATAAAATTGCTTGTAGTTTATTGTGTGAAAGTGAATCGTTGTGTTTGTCAAGGTATTAAGGCATCAGAAAAAGTGGTAGTGTGGGAAAGATGGATGTAAAAAACGCCACATCTGCGTCGCTATTCAACTCGATTCGAGTGCCTGAATGGGATGGGACGTAACTCTATATCGGCGTCTTGCGAGTTCTTATCATTCTAATGTGGCTTAACATTAGTTTCATCGGAGCTTTCAAGATCATTATTATGTAGGCCGTAGATTTTTGTGTAATTTTTGTTAGTTTCATTGAATATAAACGACTTTTCTTGTATACATTTTGACTCATCTTTATACTTTTTCTGTTATTAACTAATAAATCTTCTAAAAAGAAATACAAACTGTTTGCATATTTATTTCTTACTAGCTGTTCCCCGCGGCTTCGCCCCGCGTGGGACTCGGTTATATCGCGCCCAAAAGTAGCCTATGTTTGACCTCAGGTCGTTAACTACATCCCTACCAAATTTCATCACAATCGTTCCAGCAGTTTAGCCGTAAAGGGGTGACAGACAGACAGACAGACTTTCGCATTTATAATATTAGTATGGATAGTATGGATGGATCAACTTAAAATCTACTGGATCGACTTTAAACACTCTAATTACTATAATGGTGGTATCACACTTGGCTATTTGTATTTGCCTATTTGACAAATAACCTTCATGTGTGGACGGTATATTTGCATATTCGTCGATAATTTGGCAAATACGCGAAAAGCCAAGTGTAGTACCACCATAATAAAAACTAAACATAGGGTATATTGTATTGACAAATTATTTTGGATCTCCATGATACATTACACGCAGCCGTAAAAGCTAGTCATATACATTCTCAGACTAGTCACAATTTCATTGTATCATAACCATGGTTCTTGATTTTCTAAAGGCTCCATAACTACACCACTACAGTTTGTTATAAAATAATAGCGTTGGATTGGATCCTGCGCCCGCTACCGGCAATCATACTGATGCACATATCCTGTGCACGTTGTCATTATACTGCATTATAGTATGCAGCCTGTGCAACTACTTGTACATTCCGAATACTACAATAATATATTTACTATTTAAAATAGTATAATTTGTACAAAAGGTGCTCGTAACATTGTTGGTTAGATTCGAGCTGAGCGTTGTTAAATCTGCACCTTGTTTTTAGCTTGCTTTTTGTTCTGTAGACACGTTATATCTAAGAGATATAGTTGATTTAAGTAGTTTCACGGGCTCACTTTTATTTAAGGAATCAATTGTTTTTAAGCAATCATCAAACACCTAAATTATAATAAAAGCTATCTAATTTTGGTTGACAAGGACAAATCCTGTTTATTAGGAGGAATAAGGCATTACATAAGAGATACCGTCTTCATTTAAGCCACTGAAAGTTTACGTCTGGATATAATCAATCATCCTTCAAAATTATGAAATGTTTTCAGCAATTAATCTTTTAGGTAGTACAAATAGATTTCGAAGAAAGCCGTTTTGTAAGTATAGGATAAAATATAGTCAAATAACTTACACAAAATACATATATCGACTGCAATATGAGCGCAAACACTGGCTGAAAACACCTTGACTTCTGCCGCAAAATTTAAAAAGAACATGGATCTATCTAACAACTCTATCGACCTGTTATCAGCCTTATCAGAAATCATCAACAGGATTGAGATATCATTTCCGGTAGGTATTGAGCAGGCGCCGGATGTCACAGCAACAGGCGTAACAGCTGTTAAATAAAAAAAGTTAGTTCCCTGCGGCTTAATTTGCATACAGCATGTAGTGCTTCTATTAAGTCCAGCATTGAAATACTTAATTATGTTACCCTTATAGTTTAGGTTTATTTCGTTAACATTTAGTTCTAGACTTGGACATCCTGTATTTATTTATTTAACTTTTTTTTCAACACTCAAAGTTTATGTTTTTTTTTTTGGGTATTTGTGCATAGTAACAGTGTATGATTAGTAAAATTGGGATGTGGTACAGTCAATTACGTGACGTTTATCATTTCACAAAAAAAAATACTCAAAAAAAATTGTCATTCCAAAATTGAAGTAATTCGAAACTTGAATATTGACAATTTTAATAGTCTAATTGTGACTTTTAAAAAAAAATTATGTTCTTTGACGACTACATTCTATTTACGAGATATGAAAACTGAGGTTCAAAAGGACAAGACGACATGAACTGTTAATGGCAAGGCCTATACTTAGCATTTGTATGTAAAAGGCTGTCAATGATAATAAAGCTTGGTGTGCAAAGTACCCTTATTTGGTTCCAGTTGGATGAAGCCGTTACAGACAGGACTCTGCTTTGATTGTGTAGAACGAGAAATTATAGGTGCTAAATTGAATAAAATAACTTAAAAAATACCCCTTAGTCCCATTTCGTACCTAGATTTCGTAGCTGGCTTCGAAATGGGAAATACTAGCTACAATATCATTTTCAAATATAACTGAACAAAACAAGTAGCCAGCAAGTAGCAAAACAGTAGCCTTTTGGAACTTTACCTTTTTGCGCAGACAGCAATTTGGGCTCTAAACCTATTGTATTTAGTTTAATATAAGTATTTAGTTTTTATATTAATTTATTTATTTTTTTAGAATAGACATAGATATTGATAGCATAATTTTAACATATATTATCATACAAACACACGAAGCTGAATAATTTCGATTCCTTTCATTTTTATACCACTTCACCACACGCTTGCTTTGAATACTATAGAATAAAATATAAGCATTGAGTCGAGCTTTGTCTATAGGTAACTCATTGTTTTTCTTATTCTATACACGTGGCATATAGCCTTGACGTAAATCAGATACATACATACATACTATAGTAAATACCTACATAGTTTTTTTCAATAAAGGTTATTCGTATTACCCATTGGAGTAGTTTTTAGTTATTACTTCAAATGGAAAGTAGAGAAGAAGCGGCGCTTCAAATTCCACTGCAGCTTTTTCTTCAAAAACGTCAATTACAATTTTTTTTTATAAAAAATATGAACATAGAAAAAAAACAGTCGTTTTTGACGAAATAATTCACTTAGGCGTGTAATATACTCGTATAGTAAACTTCTCCAAGCTTCATCAAAACGAAATTCCAAGAACTACTTTGATTACTCACATTGAACGGATTTACAGTAAATTGCGTTTACAAGACTCGATTCCCGAACATCTAAACAGCGCACAAAAAAGCGACAACATCCGACTCTAAAAATAAGCCGTATAATTGCAGCCGAGAAGCTTAAAGCTCGAAGCGCAGTGCTTTCGCTGCAGCGGTTGTACGGTTGCCCTTGACAACGCAAACCCAGATTCTATCGCGTTCAGACTCACACATTGACATTTAACCCACACTAATGCGCGCCAGACGAATCCTGGATACGGTCCTGTTGCACACTAGTGCGCTTGCTAAATAAGTGTAGCACACAGGCATGGCTTGCGTTCCGTTTCGAAGCTTTTAATTTTTTTTTTTCGCCTTGTGAGGCACAAAGAGTTTGCGCTGTGATTACTAGTCGAGGTTATGATGTAACGCACGGTTTTTAATATTTTATGCCAAGGAATGAGTTTATAAGATTATTTTAATCTAAGGACTATTACACTTAAAATCTACCTAGGTGCATTTATAAAATATGGTATATAGGTACTCAAATAACCAAGTTTAAAATGACAAACAACTTTTAAGAATTAAATACTAACTTAAGCATATATTAATAAATCCTTTAAATGTTTATAAACATGCTTTTTGTACACACCCTAATTTTTAAAAGTTATTATACAAATATTTTTTTTTACAAGATCAGAAATAAAAAGAATCCATAAAAAGGTAAATATTTAGTCGCGCCTACTTAATACTTTATGTGGCTTCCACAAACACGTAAACTTTTTATTTTCCCTAAGGAAAAATCTGGGAGGCTCTCGAGGGGAAGTAGAATTTGAAACAAGCGTATTGCAATTTAGGCCCTCTTTGTAGGCCAAACAAAAAGACTCCTTTGATGTTTTGCCTTCTGAAGTAACGTAGATGTCAATCAAGTTACATTTCGGATATTTAGTCAAAAATATATATTTACTACTAACTAACTGTCACTTAACACGAAAAGAATTACTACTATTAATTTTGATCTCCTTAAATGGATACTTACTAGGTAATGAATTTGTTGTTTGAAATTGGTTGTCTTAATATTGTTATCTTTGTTCCGAATAAAAAGAAAAAAAACAATATCTTTGCGTCTATGTTCTATGGACGTCAGAAACTGGCTGGTAATGACAGAAAAAATACCTTTTTAAATTTAGAAAAGCCACGAGACTAAACACGATGACATTGCAGATTCAATTATATTAAATATTTGCATTTAAATTTAGAAAAGCTTTTATGTACTAATGAAACATTTTAAAATAAGAATCTTTTATTTTTAAAGACTTCAGATTTTATAATGGCAGTTAAAAACTTAAAAATAAATGTGTCTTATCGAATATATCAGACACAGTTATAAATGAAACATTTCTAAAATAGTTTCACTTAAATAGTGTAACGGAAATAGAGCGTAGCTTTACTATTAGCGTACCTTTCTATTATTAGATTGTTTAGTCCCATATACGATGGCTCGAATTAGGAAGTCGAATAATTGTTAGAAGGTCAATTAAATTTGAGTGTTTTCAATTTTTTTTGGATTATATCTCGTAAATATAAAAGGTATGACTCTTGAGGGAAGCAGATGATAATGATATGAGATATGATAGAAAAAGATAAAGGGGCACAAAAGAACCATTTTATATTTTTGTTTCATTAAATTATCTGCTCCTTAAAATTTTTAATAAATATTTTATAAGCGTTATATTTAATAATAGTATTTATTTCTCATATTTCTGTTTTTGCTGTTAAGGCTGCACGAAACTAACGGGGTCAGGTCACGGAGCGATGACGTCACTACCAAGATAATCGACAAGGTTTATCTATGCTCGTTATGGCGCGAACGATTTGCGAATCGCTAGGGAAACTCACTTCGTAAACAGATATAATTTGAAAAAGAGAAGAATATTCCAATTGTTTCGGGCTACTATCGCTAGATGGCAGTCGCTAAACTAAGTTAGATGGCTTTAGGCAGCTTGAAAAAAACCTGTTACAAATTTTATCTCTAATGCAATCAATGAGAAAAATATAAATAATTAAAATAATGTAGAGTCTAAAGATATATTTGTAAATCATTTTCTGCTGCTTAACTTATGCTAGGATAAACATCATACAACAAAATACTAAATTTAAATACATTTTGATCAAATTATACTTTAAATATTAACAAAAACATCAAATAAATAATAAACAAATTCCGACCCTTCGTAGATCTATGTTAAGTTCTTTATTATGTAACAAAGTAACAAACGCTTATTCCTTTTCCTCGAAACTCGTAACCATAACAGCACCCGCTATCGTTCTAAGTGAACTCCAAAGATAACAAACTAATTTAGTTTCTGTAAATAACAAGTGAATTCGCGGTGGTCCATTATTCGCGCCATCGATTCACCCGATTCAAAACACAGGCGCACGCATGCGCCGCCGCCGGCGGTAAACATGTCCACGCGAACCCATAACTTTTCAATTTTCCTTACACTTTCGCTTTCACCTTCCTTCTTATTTCAAATTTTCTACAGCCATATGAAAATACAGTTCAATTTTCGAACGTACTTATTCTTTTTCGCCATTTTTAATCCTTTTTAGACGCTTATTAAGCCAGTGTCAAGTTATCTTTCTAATTTTCTTTTAACATAGCTCTAAAATTACAAGAAGCTCAACGTTATTCATACTAAAGTGGTGATAGGAATTTCCTTTTATTTTAGAAAAAGGTGATAATATCGGTGATGATACCTATGTGCTTCAATAAGTTTACAGTTGAGATAGCCAAAGAAAGGGTTGTTATTTTTAGAAAATACTCGAAATTATTCCCAAAATAAAAAATCAATTTGTTTTCTTTTTTTTCAGATTGGTCCAGGCCGCACGGATAACACCAGACAGCCTCCGCGCCGCAGCTGAAGAACGACAACCAAACGCCACGAATTCCTCAAACCAAACCTCCAGTCATATCTTTCGTTTCAAAAATCTAAATATAAGCACTATTTTTTTAACCTTTTAACGATAAAGCTAAATCGTAAATAGTATACGCTACTCCCAAACAGTACAAATTAATTTAAGTCTGAATGATCGGTATTTACAATAAAGAAGCCTTCGAATGAGCGAAAGATTAAAATCTATCAACGACCAGTATTTAAACGTTCCAAAATAATAGAAATCGTTAAACGAGTGCACAAAATATTTTATCAATCGTTAAAAAAGAAACGAAACAATTCCTCGAGCATTTTCTAAAGTCAGCCAAAGATTTTTATAACCCATAGATATAAGACTCGTGTAAGTTAAACTGCCTATTATTAAGGATTTTCTACATTATTTATTTCCTAGTGATCAAACGAAGATATTGTGATTAGTGTAGTGTAAACCAGTGTGCCGTATAATCGTAAATTAAGTGCTATAATCCAGACTAGAGTTATCGGACGTCAAAGAGTACAAATTGATAAGTTCCAGTGCAGTTCCGAGTGTTCAGTACAACAATAGACATAGTAGAGCTTATTTTTTTATAAGTTAGTGATGGACACGATGAGGCAGCGTCGAGTGAAGAAGTCATGAGCGAAACGCTCAGGAGCGAAGGCGCGGACAGCGCGCATCTGCCGCCATTCTCCACGTTCGGGGAAATGGCGGACGAGCAGCGGATCCTGACCGCCGACACGCGGCTGCTCGACCCCGCCTGGGAGTACTACGAGCGCACCGGCGATACCGTCTCCGTCATCGCCAGCCAGGCACAGTACCGCCCTTGGGAATCAATGCCGCTCACCGTCAACTCCAAGGACGCGATCCTGCGAGCGGGGTTCTCCACCTCGCTCGACTATCAACCCGTCACTCTGCAGCCGATAGCGAACAAGCTACCTTCCTTCCAAAGTCAGTTCCAAACGTTCCCCGAGACGACTGTGATCCCGGAGACGGGTCTGCCAAGCGTGACCCCGGTGCCGGTGACCGCCAGCCCTACGCCCAGCGCGAGTCCTAGTCAGTTAACTCAACTCACGCAGCTCACGACGCCCACGTCTCCTGCGCATCTTACGACTTTAGCGCAAGTGACACCGCTGTCCACAACTCTTACCACTTTATCACCTGTCAACGCCACTACATTCCACACGCTAACAGCTGTCAACGCTAGAAGCTACCCCATTGTTCCCGCGCCGCTACAAGCGAGGGAGCTGGCCCCCGCTGGCCAGACCTACATTGACGACAGGCACATACAACTATATCAGCCGATTAACACAATTAATACTTTCCCGGCACAAAATGGAATTCTACACCAAAACGGTGCAATACTTCATCAGAATGGGAGCTTAATACAGAACATACAAAGTCCGACTGTCGTGCACGTGTTAAAGAACGAACCGTTTGATGTCAAGTCGCTACAAGACAAATACACGCCGAATGGGCTGCATCATAGTAATTTCCAGAATCCGATGTTAATAGACAACGGCTATGAAAAGAAGACGAACGGTTTCGGAAGCGGTTCTTCGCCGACAAGGTCTGACTTTAGGAAGAAGGAGAGGCGGAAAATGAGAGCTAATAGTTCAGAATCGGACGGATCGAATATGGAAGTGGGTTCGGAGAGCAGTGGGCAGGTGGCGGCGGTGTCGTCCACGGCCGGCTTCAAGTCTCCGATGCACGGAGCACCGCCCATGAACACCGGGCCCATGGAGCTCGACGACATATCTAGCGAGAAACAGGTGAGATTCACGATATTTCAATCATAAGAGGGCTTATATCTAGTCCAGTGTTGCCATAATAAATAGATACTGTAGAAGAATGTAATGTTATATGTTGTTGTATTTCTCCTTAAAAGTACAATCATTTATTTTAAAACCTGTTTATGACAATTATTGTCAAATTTGTATCACAATTTAATTACATTTTCTTGTAACTCATTGAGGCAGTTCTGGACCAGATAAACCCTAACATAAGCGAAGATATCAACAGATAGATCAAAGCTTATAAAAATACCCAATGTTTGATCTAACCGACGATGTCTTTGCTTCTAATTCCACTCGACTTCTCTCGGAAATTTCATTAAATTTTCTCTCATTCACCTCACGGTACTTATCTTAATTTCCTCATCTTAGGTATATGTTTGAATTTACATACGCCATTATAGCGTCGAAGCGCTACACAATAAAATCAGACACGACAACTAATCTCCCTCAGCAAATCGACGTTTTGCGTAAACAAGACTCGCGGGAATAGCGAAAAGCCGTCTGAATATTCGACGAAAGATATGAGAATTCTCAGAATTTTATCCGACTACACGCCGCAGAAAGTGGATATTTGAGAGATCCCGAAAAAGAGAAACTTTCGCCGTAATTCCACCTTTTATTATTCGGGGAGCAGTTTTTATTCCCGCTCCCGAGTTTCGGAATGGCCGAACTCTCTGTCTTCGCGGCTATAAATTTAATAGTTAGCCGATTCTCTGGCTCCACCAATAAATTAACTTCCTCTCTCGTTTAAAACACAAATTAAAGTCGGGCGATTTACGCTTGTCCTGCTTAGAAAATTTTATGGCTTTCATTCAAATTTAACAGCGATTGCAATTAGGCGGCAGTTTTGAAGGCTTCGGTACCATCCTCTTTGTGATTTAATTATACCTACTCTTCATAAATTTCCTTATATTTTAACTTCTTCATTTTACTTACTAGGTTGTAATTAAAATTTAATCCGTATTAACAAACTATTTTAATGTGCATTTTTCATTAAACTCTTGGTAATTGTTGCTGATAAGTGAAGTGTAAAAAAGCTAAGTCCAGAAAGGTCCATACTGGGACGGCATTCTTGCGCAATAAATGTCAACGTTTCCTAGTCTAATAACAAACTGAACACCTTTGCGTTAGCAGCTGCGCTGTATCTATGCGGTACTTAATTACCACGATGTTTCTGCCATTGTTTAGATGCTTACTGGCATGTGATTGAAACGTTTCAAATAGGTACTTAATTATGACGACAAAAAAATACTAGAGAAATTTTAAAAATTAAAATGTTCTATTTATGAAAATGTAAAATTTTATTCGAAAATCAAAACTAAGTCCAGTAAGTATATATGTTCAAATAGATGTGAGAAAAAAGTTTACTTTAAAATTCGTGTATTTTATTTTCATTATATTCGAAATTTTGTTTACAATTAGATTGTAGAACCTGTATGCAATAATGAATTGGGCCTGTTGGGATTTTTGCTTAGCCAAAGAACCACGTGAATGGAAGCTTTGTCAATTCATTTAGTAGTCTGATTTTATCTATTTAAGTCCAGCTGCTCTGATTGTTATCTTCTGATGGATCATTCCATAGTATTAGTCATTGAGTTAAAAAAGGAATTAAAAGTAAGAGTCAGTAGTAATACTATATTAGATATTTTGAAATAAGCATGTCATGTTATGCCCATTCTTTTCGGCTCGTAACAAATACACTTTTAATTTCGCACGTAATTTGAACACAATGATACATAACCATTTTTTAGAGATATTAATAAAATTAGAAAACTTAATAATAATAGCGTCTATTAACCTTGAAAGGAACAGGAAATAGTTACAATATAAATTTATACTTATTACAGTTTCGATTGAAAAGAAAATATAAAAATACCTCAATTATTGCTTTTAAACAACATAAAATAACTTAAACAAACAAACATACAAGGAACATTGCAAAAAAGTTTGAAGAACAACAGTACCGTTCTAATTGAAATTCATTTTATCGTGAAGAAAATCGTACCTCAAAGATTTTATCACTATACCGCACGCAATTCAAAATGAATAATTAAAAAAAAACAACCGTTATGTCCTAAGGTCCTTCACGCTAACTTTTTCATATGAAAAACTAATTTAATGGCTTCATTTTCATAAATTTTTAAACTGATAATTTTAAAGTACCTACTCAGATGACTTTTGAAAATTTAAATTAGCTATTTAGGCCGCGCTGCAAGGCAAAAGCCTTCTTTTTTTGTTTCCTTTACTCTTGATTCTGTGATGTTATAGTACCCGGCACATAAGTAGGCCACAAACAGGACTGCGCACGTTAAAACTTGTATGAAAATCGGCTTCTGCGCATTCAAGGTCATTTCAGTTTATTGCCAACTTATATACCGGGAACTATACCCTCCAGTCATTATCAAAATCCCTCAAATCATCCGTCCATATCTTTCTTCGTCCGTCTAGATTCCAGTTTGTGGCAATATATGCCCGTCACCATAATTTTCCTAACGCAGTCGCTAGCGTCTGCGTTAAGAAAAACTCATACTAGGGGCACTGCCCAATCCAACTTCAACTTGACTGCTTTCATTGCTACATCTCATTTGTGGTGGAGCTCTCAGATCATTAATTACATGAATAATTAAAATAACTAACAATCTCTAATCAAAATAAATCATACTTTTCAGAGCACCCAATAGCTGTGCCCCTAGTATGAGTTTTTCTTAACGCAGACGCTAGCGACTGCGGACTGCGTAAGCGATTTAGTATAGCAAACCTGTACAGCGCCTCTAGCGGATAGTAAGGCAACTAAGAAATTCCATACAAAATCCTAACGCAGTAGCTAGCGCCTGCGTTAATAAAAACTCATACTAGGGGTACTGGTGTATGAAATACCCAAAATTTTGACATTTTGTTATTTTTTTTGCACTTATAAAAGTATAAAAGTATATAGTAATATAATTTATTTGATCAAAGGTCTATCCCGTCTATCCTATTAAAAATATGTTTCGTAACAATATTAATAGCATCTGTCGTGGGATTGTTGCCATAAGTGATACTTTCTCACGGCCACCCTGCTATTTTACCCCATTTATTAAAACAATGACCCTCTCCTGGTAGTAGCGGTAGTATCTTTGATACATAGACAAAAAGAAAAATTAAAATCAAATATGTATAACTCTTATACTAATTGTAATTGCAGAAGAGACCCTAGATTGTAAATTCAAAAATAATAGAACACGCAACATTAATAAGAATATGTAGTATTCTGTGACAACGCGCTCAGAATACTGGCAGCATAGATTTAATAGTACATTACTGTCGAGGCCAGAAATAAAGCCATTTACGGCCGAGTCATATTGCAAGGCCGAAGCGCAGCTGAGGCATTGCCAAGTGCTTTTAAAAGGACGAGGCGAAGCCGGGGCTTTTAAAAATACGAGGACGTCAATTGCAATTTTAGCCGAGGCTTGTATAGTACTTTACTTTCTATGAAATCCTTCTGAGAAGAAACAACATCGTATCAAATTTTAAAATGGCGTCAACAACAAGCCAGCATTCGCCGTGTTCTTCTTTTGAAACTTTTTTAAATGTTTACACATATTTTTAAACGATAAAAGAATTAATGGTTAGTACCAACCTAACAAAAATGTCCAGCAATTTCTATTAACTACCGCTAGAAAAGGTTTTTTTTTGGAAGGCTGATCAGGGTGAAACTAAACTAATAATGTAAAAAAAAAAATTACGTATTGCTTTTTTTTTAAATGAAGCTATTTCCGAGCAAGAGGAAGTAAAAAACTTTGCCTTGCCGCGCGCGATTCCAAATTCTTTGAATAGCAGCATTTCTCTGCTAAATAGGTACAAGAAAAAAAATAGTTTAATAAAAATTGCTACAACCAAAAAAAAATTTGAGTCCAGAAAAATCTTTTTATGGGAAGTGAACATGACTTTTTGATCTCTACTCCTTTGATATAGATTATATTTCAGTCTAACACGTTATTCGAAGAATTAACATATTACTCACAGTCGCAGTATGAGTCAGGGCTTGGAAAATCCGCTAGACAACTCAAATAGAATTAGAAGCAACATTGTTACATAGTTTAGAATTTGGTTTTTATTTTTGCTTCTTACATTCATTTCACATAACAATCTCCCTCTTATTTTATTTAGTTTTAGTACTGAACACTGTAAACAGAGTTTCTTGTGGCGTATATTTCTCGCAGCAGTAGTGGTCGTTTCGAAACGATGTAGTTAAAAAAAAAAACATAATAATAATTCAGTTTTGATTATTCAAAATAAACAAAATTTGGCCTTCTTGAGTAAAAAATAATGATATTGATAAAAAGTGATTTATAAGTTTTAAGATAAATTCTATAAATAAGCAACCAAGGCGTTAAGTTACAGTCTAGCAAATATATGCCAACTAGGAAATTAACTAAACAAATAAAAAACTCAATTAACTTTATAAAAACGAAGGTTTTTCTTACATTGTAGACTTAGCTGGTTCACACTCGGTATTTATCGACACTGACATCTGCTTAATTATTATGATCGATTAGAAATTATTGAACTTTGTAGACTTCGTGAGAAGGAATGTTAAATGTTGTGTACATGTCACCTAATGAACGTAAAAGAAAAAAACTTAAATAATGAGCTACGAATATAATTTATTTTATTTTATTTTTAATGGGCCTTGTACAGAAATCGCTAAAATGGCTAAGGTAACCATCGCCCATCTTTAGCGGAGCGTTTGCTGACTGCCAACGTAATTTGATGTAAAAAATCAATCAACTGAACAAAGATTCCATGATAAGTTTTCATATCACTATCCTTTATTATATGGAATGGCTCAAAAATATATAATGAGTTGATCCTGGATAAAAATGTAATAGTGCTATGATTGAAGAAGATATCACTTATGTTCCCTGGTCAACTGGTGCATACTTATCACAGAGTTCAAAATTGAGGGTTTATTGATAAAAATATTGTAACTGAAAATAAATGAGTAAAAATCGAACTAAAACAATCATTAATAGATGAAATAACCTAGATCAATAACGCCTCTTCTTACTCTCTCTCTCTGTATGTTTAATCCTAATGTTGAATGTTCTCGATAAGATATCAATACATATAATTATGTAAATTGAATAAATCAATTTCAGTTGTAAACATCTACAGTTCAATAAATAAATAAAATTCAGATAAAATATCTATTGAAATCCACTGATCAATTCGTTTTCAAGAGAAAAAAAGTTTAAAACAACCTTATTTTGTTAAAACAATGCACATTTTAAATTTTCGTCAGCTGTTGAATGGAAGTTCCGCGGGTCTGTTCCGATTGCGACCACAGATAACTGAGACATGCACGAATGAAATTGCAGGATAAAATGGCGGCGCACGCGTCAGCTGTTACATGCTAATTCAAATTCTATGAAAATTCCTAACGTTATTACAAGCAGTTTAAATGAATAACATACATTTGAATAGTATTAAATAGAAGGAACTGTTTTTACATAATAATTTTATTCGAATAATTTTATAACGAGAAAACATATGTTAGAAATATTACCGTCCGCTCTACATTGGCTTCGCTAATTAAATTAGGTTATTTTCCCTGTTGAAATTAATAAGTATGTATATAAATACATGTACAGATTTTCTATGTTTCACAACATATCTTATATATTATGGATAGGTACGTATAAAATATGAAGAATAAAAAGGTTAGTATTATTAAATATAAGATACTTTAGATCGCTAAAAGTAAAGTTGCTCTAAAAATAAGGTATTTTTACATCATAATAAGTTTAAAGTATCTAAAATATTGAACACAGTTTGGGTAAGGCAAAAAAAAATAAATAATAAATGAAACGGATATATACTATTATATAATTTTAAATGGGTCAAATACGCCGGAAGCAACAGGAGCGAACCGCTTTCGATTGAATGCGCCCGCGTACGACCGAGACGAGTCATTAAAATGAGTGCAAAATGTACCGAAATTGTATGTTGTCTGGATATAACTGACGGCTCTTTTGACGTTCGTTATCGACATGCAAGGTTATAAATCTTCTTTAAACTTCAGAAGTGGCGAACATTTTTTTTTTTTTAATAACTAATAATATTCGCACAACCAATGAAAATATCTTAGTATTGGTGCTATAATAGAATCTTTCAAAATTAAATAGGTTAGTGATATTTAGGTATATCAGTTGGGTCAAGATTTCTCAATGGTCATTGGTATAACAGCAAAAACGAAAGTCTTTAGCAACCAGTAAGCTAACAATTTAAGGATATTGTTTGATCATTATATTTATGTAAAAAAAAATAAGATCTTAATTATTTACAAGAAAATCTTTAGTCAGTATATATTTTTAGATTTTTCATGTTTAATCATTTTGTGTCTCTTTTTTCAATCGCAGAAAATTTAATGAAAGTCTTAAAAGGGAAGGAATAATCTGGTTTTATAAGGTATAAAATTAGGTCTTAAAAACACAGTTTTTTCCTTTCTCTATAAGATGGTTGACTCCGTTCAAATAACAACGTTTGGTTGGAGGACTCCATCGTGGACTGGTAGAGAATGCCATATGGCATGAAGTCCACCATTTGTACACGTTCTTATTAATTTGTACAATAAATTAAAATAAATAGTTATTGAACTTATGGCCAGTGCTTTCTGCAACTCAAAAATTCACCGTCATTACATCTTCACTCGCTTTATATTTACGACGCACCGAAGCGTGGTTTTTTATCTTATCAATTTCTCTTCCATTGAAATCAATTTGCATATATTTCGTTGGATATTCAGTCGAAACGTATGTTGGTCTGTATGTAAAATTATTAAGGTACTTATTGTCATTATATTTCCTACACATAGAAGCAGGAATCGCGGACCTAATTATTTGGTAGTAAATAATAATTTGCAATTGCTATTGAAAATTCGCTGAGTTGAGTGAGAGATCCGAATAAACAGAGGCCTTTGTATGGTTACCACAACTTTTCCGCTGGGAGTCGAAAAAATGATAGAAATTTATAGAGAAAGTAATTATTTAGTTAATCGATTTCATTGATACATTTGAATCAAATAAACATACAGGTTAACATTTCCCAATATTAAGGAGTGCCAAGATCTAATTGTATTTAATTATTTTCTCAAAAAATGAAGTAAAACTTGATCACTTATGAAAAACTCAAAATGATAATATAAAAATATTTTTAGACGTTGGTTTTTTTTCAAACTTTTAAATGGAAAATTAAATGTCTCTTTTACAATGGGATACATGACATAAATGTGTACACTTTATAGAGTCAATTAACCTTGTGAGTCGATGACAATTTGACTATAAAATTTGATAGAGTTAAATAATACTGCAGTCTACATGTTGAAGAGACTTATTTCTTTCTACATCTATTGTACAGTCAGCTGCAGAGAAATATGACCCCCTTTCAATAGTGATACTGTGGTATGAGGGTCAGATTTCTCTGCAGCGGACTGTACGTTAATGAACAACAAAATAACTTAAATCCAGTACTTCCCATCGCAGACGAAGAAGAAGAGGAAGAGGTGCGGCGAATGCATAGGATGCCAGCGCAAAGACAACTGCGGCGACTGCGCACCGTGCCGCAACGAGAAATCGCACCAGATATGCAAGCAGAGAAGGTGTGAGAAGTTGACGGAGAAGAAGGTAAGAGCTTTTGATTTTACAAATATTATCGCGGTTTTTCGAAGCGATGCGATTTTTGCTAACTCTTATATTTTTCACTATAAAAGTATTTACCATCAAAATAATAAACTTAATTACATATACATACTTAATTAACTGTTGTGTAAACAGTGAAAACTGTTGGTAAATTTAATTTACTATAGATTGAACTGCTCAGGTATGTACGACAAATAATCAAATCAAAGATGGTTCTTGAATTTCTTTCTCAATGAGTTTATGTTGCGCCAATAATCCCTCGTTCTCGATTTTAAATGTCGAATTTCTAATTTACTTTTATAAATGCAGCCAGTCTCACGACAGGATAATAATATTCCTACGGATCAGAAGGTTATGGAAGCTAAATGTCCTTGGGTTCTTATACTATGTGTATATTTATTTTTTAAATCACATAGTGCTTATTAGATAAAAGATTTTCAAGACTAATCAAGACACAAGAGACTGGTGTTTCAGGCGTCCATAGGCTTCCCATCAGGTGGGCCGTAAGCCTGTTTGCCTACTAAAAGGTATAAAAAAAAGTATTTTTCAAATGACTCTGTTTTACATCATAGATTAAAAAAAATTGCTTGGCCACCCGCGATTTCCGAAGTTTTATAGTCTTCATGAATAATTATGAAAATTATTTACATCTGAATCTATAATTATAAGTAAATTAAGCTGTCCATTTTGTTTGTTATTGACCTTTCAAGTTTACTATTCAAGAAAGTACATTATACAGATGAATTCATTTTTAATCGGTTATGTTTATGTAATATACATCTTTAGACCGAGGAGTGTATATTTATGTCTTTATTAACAATTAAAACGCGGAAGATTAGGATTTATAATTAGAAATTTCTAGGAAAACTCTTACAATTTAATGTTTATTTCTTTTTTGCAAGAGAGAGAGAGATAGAGTGAGACAGAAAGTGATAAAATGTTAAATATTTTAATTTTAATCTTATTTGTATTGACTTATAAAGTTAAGAAAACAGAAAAAAAAATGAGGAAACAAATTCGATATTAATTGTCGATAGAGTATATTATAAAAAAAAAACATAAAAAATTCTAAAAACACATTATTTGTCTGTTAGCTTTACAAGCATAAACTACAGAACCGATTTTAATAAAATTTGAATACATGTGTCAGGTGCATTTTTGGGGCAGAATGTCAAGCCTTATATTAGTGCCATCACTGTGAAATCTTCTTTTTTTATTTATACCAAAAATAAAATAAATATATACTTAGTACAAGTATTAAAAAAAGAAAATCGCCGAACAAACTATTCTCAAACAAGTGAGGCTTTCAATTTTAACCTTTCAATTTCATCCGGTTAATATATTATACATACGAACTGGGATGGTTTGAGAAAAAATCTTTAAAAAATCCGTGAATGACGCAAGTGATCGCTATACTTTATGTATGTAAGTCAATTTGCATTATTTATACCATTGCATAAATTTCCGCTATTACAACGCGTGTATACCATGTTGTTTTGAAGAAATAATTTAAATACAAGCTTATTGCTTTGCTATCTATCTATACTTATACTAATATTGTGAATGCGAGTCTGTCAGTCTATTTGTTTACTGTAAACCTTACACCGCTGGACCGACTTTGGTGAAAGTTGGTATGGATATAGTTAAAGCGATATAACCGAGTATCACGCGGATAGAGCCGCGGGCAATAGCTAATTATAACTAAGCCTACGCTGTCTGTTCGTCCGTTATCGGGTTGTATCTCAGGAACTGTAATAGTGTCTCAGTGACTGGAAATTTTCATAGATAATTTATATATACAAATTGCAGCTATACAAATTTCTCTTATTATAGCGCTTTACCAGATGCTTCCTTAGCTGCTTACTTTAGAGGCCAGGGTCCACTTTTCTGCTTTTTCTTCTCTACTTCGCCCAATCTTTGACATCTGCTATAACAACTAATAATAAAAAATAATTAAAGTTTGTTCACATACAATGTTTTCTCATATTGCTTTATAAGTAACTAGCTGTTCCCCGCGACTTCACCCCGCGTGGGTGTCTTATATATTGCGCCCAAAAGTTAGCCTATGTTTGACCTCAGGTCGTTAACTACATCCCTGCCAAATTTCATCACAATCGGTCCAGCAGTTTAGCCGTGAAGAGGTGACAGACAGACAGACAGACAGACTTTCGCATTTATAATATTAGTATGGATTCTCTCATATCAAATCAAAAATATTTTTAGCTAAGCTATAAAACATAAATAATAACTTCAACAAAACAAACAAACAAAAAATCTTAGTCAAAACAAAGACAAGTGATTATCATAAAATAGTCATAAAAAACATAACAACGAAATTAATAGCCCGTGAAAAGATCTTTTGTCCTGCTCTTTCTTATCCTTATTTTATATTTATGTCCTTGTCACTCGAGTGGTGCAAAGATACGATACAGAGACTACGAAGTGAAAATTAGGATAGAACAGGGTAAGGGATGTATATGTGCTAATGGATTTTTAACAGCCGGAGAAAATGTACATTGGTGAGGCAAAATATATATGGAAAGCTTTCTTTATCTTTCTGAATAATCGGATGGAAAGACTATATGTTTAATATATTATATTGTACTAGCTTTCACCCGCGGCTTCGTCCGCATGAATTTTCCTCGGGAATAGTGCTTTTTCCCGGGATAAAAGGTAGCCTATGTCCTTCTCAATACTCCTAACTATGTGTATGCAAAATTTTAAGAAGATTGGTTCGGTAGATATGGCGTGAAAGGGTAACAAACAAATCACTTTCGCATTTATAATATTAGTTAGAATGGGATAATGTATATGCTATCATTAGTATTCTTATTATCGATATATATATGTACTGTATAGCATTGTGAGGATAATATGTATGTATGCATTATGCTTTTTCATGGGGTTACAACTGCCCCTGTGGTCCAGTGGTTTGCCAGTAGACCCGGGGTTCGATACCCATGAGAAGCATACTTTGTTTAGTTGTTGCCAGTTTGGTTAGGACATTACAGGCTTGAATCACCTGATTATCTGATAATAAGTATGATTCCGTACTTCAGGAGGCATGTTAAGCCCTAAGCCATTGGTCCCGGCTACCAACTGGTATCTAGTCGTTGAAGAAACCACCTCAGAGGCTGTGAGGCGGTTTCGTAAAACTCTGACAACAGGGTGTGTATAGTCGATTGACCATGACACCTACACGAAATGATATTAATGATTATGGGTAGTTATATAATAAAGGCGTGCCTACCTGCCAAGGAAGTGGTTTCAAAATAATGATAATTTGCGAACCTTAAGTGGGGCTAAGCTTTACGGCCCTTGTTTTAGAACTAATTTGCCCAAGTAACTTCGCAGTTGGCGACTTGTAATCGTAAATTAACTCAAGTACCGGCCCTCCCTCCGTACGACTTGCCAAGTTTTTTCGACCCACGAAAATGTATAATGATCTAGGCTAAGGTATTTTAATTTATATTCTTTGGTTCTGGTACAGCATGGATAATATGTTTTTTTTTATTGAGGAAAATGGGAATATATACCTTTCTGGTTCTGGCGTTAAAACCCACGACGAGTTTGCAGATTGGCGTTAGTAAAAAAATTTGATAAAGTAAAAAAGTCTGTTTTTTTTAAAATACAATATAAATATATTTTTTTTTTAAATAAAATAGAATTCATTTTTGGTCAGTATAACAAATGGATAAACTTAATAAGATGACGCGACCTAAAGTGAATCTTGGCGTCCGATAATAAGAATCTCCATATCGATCAATCCTGTCATCCTTGCCTATTTAAAAAAAAAAAATAATAGAATGAGTACCAATTATTTTTTTACATTTTATTTTCGCTTAGTTTTTAACATTTGTGCAACGAATGTGAATACAATAAATTTCAATCATAACCAGACTTATGCAAAATCTTAGCACTCCACACAAACAGTACTCAACATTAATAACTACAGCAGGTGATTCCAATTGTCAACCGCCTGTATTCAGCCGTCATACAAAGGGTATGAGTATTTTCAGCTGCTATGAAAAGGAAACCTTTATTTGGCCGTCTATTCGGCAGCATTATTTATATTGTTCGGTTCATGTGACGCGCATATTATCTTTAGTACGAGAACGGGCCACAATGTGCGAGGCAGCTGCGTCGACCTGGCCTGTGTTCGATATACCACTGATTTTAAGGTCGGGGACCTTCGTTGACAACTATTTAATGGTTTTCGACACACACGAAATAGGTACATACACTGAAAAAAATGTTTTACCTAACTACTTCGTCTATTTGAAAAATAACCGAATGTTGGCATACTAATGAAGTTAAACTTGATTTAACAAAAGTGATATATAAAAAAAAGACAAAAGGTTTGGTTACATACTATAAAGAGTTATGTAGTCACTTTTTGTGCTATAGATTGACGAAAGTTTGGTTGTGTATAAGTAAGTATTTTTTCAGTGTATTTTACACCGAGATTGAGTGCCAATTCAATTGATTCCTTTTTTTTCATGCTAAGATTTTTAAAGGACGCCTTTATCGTTACGGTTCACAGTTGTTCTGGTGACTCGCACGTACGTGCAAAAATTAAAATTAAAATTTAATTCCATTGAAAATAACTCGCCATAAAGTTGCCTGTTCTTAAAATCTATTTTTACTAATTCAAGTGTCTCTCGAATTTGATAAATTTATTAAATTAAGTATTCGAATTACATATTTATCAGTAATATGGATTGATAAATAAAATAAATTGACGCGTATTTACAAAATGCCTTTTAAAATACAGGATATTTTAAACACCAAATGTAGAGCAATCTAAACTCGAAAAAAACTAATAGCTTTACTTAAGTCCGGTAAAAAGAAGTAACGAGCACTGATACATTATATTGTACTTTTTTATTGAAATCTCGTATTGAAGGCAGCTGGCTGGTTTATCAGCCGTCAGGCGCACGTGCCCTTAGCCTCCAATCGGCGCCCGGCAACGCCTCTAGGATTTTATCGTCTAACTATTGTACTTTTTTAAAGGTGTTTCTGACGTATGATTGATTTTCAACCAGATATTGGTAGCGCGTGCAGTGTTAAAAAATATGTGTTTAAAAGATAACGAATTAAACAAATTAAATTAAATTTAAATTGTATTTTTTTTATTCTTTCTTGAAACTTTTCTTCACTAATGAATGTACTTATTGTATTCTTCTCTTAAATAACATAATTATATTTTGAGATCTTGTTAGTATAGATACTTATCTATTATTATGTATACTAATAATATAAAGCGGAAATATTTGATTTTTTGTTTGTTTGCGTCGAAACTTCGAAACTAAGGGACCGATTTGAATTTTTTTTTTACTGCTGGAAAGCCACACTATCCCCTAGTGACAAAGATTGTATGTACTTACCATGGGTGAAGCCAGTATGGACTGCTAGTATGTTGTTTACGATAATTATTCATTATTATTAAGAGCAGAATAAAATTTTAAACGTTAATTCAAAAATTAAGGTTGGCTGGAATAAATTGCATTAGCGAAAAGTCCGCCTTTGTACTAATTTTTATCTTCGATCCTGTACAATCCAATGATGTATTTATGTAATTGGTGCAATAAAGTGTTTATTCATTCATTCATTCTAATATATAGATTTGAAAAATAAGTATTCAATATAATTTTTGTTAAAACCCTCGCATTCTCTACATTCTTGTTTTCTAGATATACTAGACAGAATTCCAGAAGAATTTTAATAAAGTCTCGAACCCAGATTATTTGCTGGTCCTGCGACGCCAATCTTTAGCTGTAAGATTTATATTACACAGTCCAAATATTTTCATACTGCTTGAATAATGAGATAAAATTAAATCTATTGTTTTTTTTTAAATAATAATTTTCGATCAAAAGTTTTTTTAGGGTTCCGTATCTAGAATGATAAAATTAAACCCTTATTAACTATGTCTTTACGTACTTACCTACATACAAATTTATATACTACATATATATTTTTAGGGGAGGCTTTTGCACAATAGTGGGACACATACCTACAGCTAGGAAAAAAAATGCCACGGTTGGAGATTTTAGTGATAATCATTATATTTATTTACCAAAAATACATATTTTTGATAGTAAAACAACCTAAATGTTAAATGCTAATATAAGCTCCTATATAACTAAATGGGCTTTTCAAGATGCAATTCCAATGAATCTCCATATGCCCATTATAATATAAGATAGTTTTTCTAAATTATTCTTTGAGAGAAATGAAATGAAAGATCTCAAAAAGGCACCCTCATAATATGAGTGAAACTCACGCTCACAAACAATCTAATAATTTCGAAGACTCCGCAATAAATCTATGTTTATCGTCATTATAATTGCTTTTTGTTTACGCAAAACATGTATTCACTTTTAATCTAAACTTCGTCTCTCTCCATGACCAAAGTCGCCAGAAAACATTCCCAATTTATAACAATTGTAATTTAATACGAATATTTGAATATTTTTGTCTTTCGAACACCGTGTTCCAACATTACAAGTCTATGACCTCGAACATTAAATTTTTTGCAAGTTATTTTAATGTGTCGATAAAACCTAAATTTGTTTTCTTCGGATTCGGATAGCTATGGAAATTTATGGGTTCGTAAAGCGACCTTGTCGTGCACCAGAATTTGGGCATTAAGTCCAAATAATAATGTGCATATGTAACTATAAAAAATATATGAAAAACTAGCGTAAGGTTTTTACGAGCAACATGAACCATTTTTCTTTAGATTTTCCTCTTACATACACTTTGATGTTGTTGACGTAAGGAATAACAAACGTATATACCCTTGCTTTAAAACTAAGATACGCGGTTCTTTTTAATACAAATTTCTTTTAGTAAATTTCAGAGAGGATATGATTATTAGAGGCTGTTCTATACAGTGATCTAAATTGTTCAAGTTTGTACTCGCATTCTCTACGCAAAAATGTTTAATAACACGAAATATAAAAAAAAAAAGTTTTCATGAGTCTACTATTAAGATATTGATTTTGCCCAACTTGGGAACATGTTATACCTAATGAAAATACTTTCTTAGTCTTCGTCAATGAAATTTTCAGATTTAAATTTTGAGACATTGAAATGGGAAAGTTAAATTGAATAAGTAATTACTATAAACATTAAGTTTTTTTATGTTGTGTAATTTAAAATCATCAAAGATAAATTAATGACACCGAGATGTTCAACGCGCCCTTTTCGAATTTCGAATCCTCATTCGAACTTCAAATTTGAAACATATTTCCGCTACACTCCACACACCCACATCGTAGCGACTGCGGACAAGTCGATTATAACGGTCGGCAGGGTTTACACTTTTGATTTTTTTTTCCTTTTTTCCGTGGCACGCGCCGATCGACCGGTGATTCACTGGCGGCAGATGTCGACCGCAGTTTTTGTGCTATCAGCTGATGTAACGGGCAGGGCGATCGGCCTAATGATCCATCTTATGCAGTCGACCCTGCATGCAAGTTGTACGGTTGCGTAATTTAGGCTTTGAAAAATATTACTTTTGTTATATTTTTGATTTATTTCAGTTTATTGAGCTGTAATTATTGCGTTTTTGGCGAATATTGCAAGCATGGACCTAGCTGAGCCAGAGGTGTCGAATACTACTTTAAATTATGAGCTTTTGTTGATTTTTTTTTGTGTAATATTTTGAGATGCGATTAATAAGTTATTTGGAGACCTGAAATATTAAAAATTATAATAATAAATTTAAAAAAACTAAAATTAATAAAAAAGGCTGATATTGGCCTGGTAATAAACACAAGAAGGCAATATCAACAGAAAACGCTGTTACAAAAACAAACAGGAAGCGACGCAGACGGCCTGTTTACTTGAAATTTATCTTTTCGAAGCAAAACAGCTTAGAACAGTGGAAGTATGAAAGCATAACTATCATCAAACAAAGTATTTTACATTAAAATAAAATAAAAAATATAATTATTGATAGATAAAATAAAAAAAATATATAAAAATTTGCTAATACGCCTTAAGGAATGAAGAAAATAATTGAAACTAATTATACTGACGTAGTATTTTTTTTATATTCATTTTTATTATTTATTTTTCCAAAAACCTCACTTCTGTGGCAATTCGGATGTTTATGAAATATTCATGTGACCTTCTAGTTAATTCAATCAATTTCTATAAATAATCATTCTTATTCATATTAAAATTGGTCAAAAGAGCTATGCGCCTCAACAAACATTTAACTACAAAGGTAGGCCATTATCAAGCAATCATATAGTAATGTACAGTTGCCATTAATATGTTAAGGCGATTCAACAACATTATTTAACAGTTTAAAAATATAACAAATGTTTTATCTATAGTATTTTGTTTGCAATTTGTAACTTCTGCATACGATACATGCGTTTTTTCATTAAAATTGTGATAGGATTCATAACTGCTCTCGCCTCTTTTCACCATCTGTATTGTTTGAAAATGGAATGCTAGAATTACAATTCGAAAAAATTTTTTCTGAAATGTAGAATATTTTTTTATGCAAAGCTGCATTGTTTTTTGAATTTAGAATTTAGATGAGCACCGCTGGGATTGCAAACTAGGCGTTCATTGGCCGACAAACTTTCTCATATTTTTCTATTTGTTCAGTTAAAGTTACATCTGCATTTTGCTTTTAATTTTATGCTATGTGGATTTTAAATAACAGTTCGCATATTATTGAACAAACAATTGAAGCTCCTCCATTTTAACTGTATTTTTTTTGTGCCTAGAATTTTCTCGATGCTCTGGTATTGAATCGCCATGAGGTCATATTTTTTTTAAATAATAATAATTTATAACCTAGTTGTTAAAATCCTATGGAATTCTTCAGCCTTAAAAACTTATATAATAAAATTAATAACACAACGATGCGTTATTCACCAATATCGTTTACATTGAAAAAACATTTCCCTAGAACGACTTAATGAAAACGAGTTTTCGTTTTCATTAAAAGATGGCCGTCAAGTTGGTTTTTTTAATCTTATAATCATAATAGATATTTTAACTATTCAAGTAACGGGCACCGTTGAATAACCGGTTTGGATTCAAATCATTATAAATCAGAGGTACTTAACATTTTCTAATACAACTTAAATGAAATGTCGTATAGTCATTTTTCTTTTTGCTGTAGCATCTTTTTAAACTAATTTTCTGTCATCTGCAATCCTCAACCACATTTTACTTAATTTAATCAAGCTATCTTAAATAAATTTGTTCCATTAAGTTGCAATAAAATATTTTCTCGCAAATGTATTAAAATCCGATTCTTATCGAAAACATTTTCGAAACGCACCAGTTGCAAAACAACACGGCCAATAGGAAGCAAATCAATACTTTTTCCTAGCAAAGACTACCCCAATGCACGCAACTAATTCATACAGCCTAGAACACGGTGGTATAAATAACTCTATACATACGACCTCTTTTCTACAACCAAACAGGTACCCACACATGCGCGTACGAGGCCGACCAATCGCGGCCCAGTTTTAGTATACGCACGCGTTTGTTTATGTGTGGGTAAGTGCGTGAGGGGTGCGTAGATGCACCCTTGCTATGCATTAAACACGAAACTGGACTGCATTTTATTATTACTATTAAAATGGGATTTCGTTTGCCCCGGATAGACATTACTTTATATTATTGCTACCACTCATGTGATCATTTTTTTTATTTGCTGTATTAGAAGAAGTACATTCCTTTTTTTTGTAATTTTTTTCTGGTCTATTTATAAGTTTTTTTAAAGCAAATTAATAACTTAATCAATATCGTGTTAGCTCATATCACATTTTAAGGTATATTTTCTTTACAGACTAGTTGCTTAACAATTTCTCAATATTTTGAATTCATGTGCTGAATTCAATGCTATGGCAATGGTGACCCTAAAGGCACATAATTAGTACTCTTATTTTAATAATAATATCCTACAATAATATTGATTATCGCCATAATTTTGCCAACTAAAAAAGAATTTTCTAAAATTATTATTTTTTTGTTTAAAAGTTTATATGGGAAAAGTATATTTTTTTTTATTGATTTTTACTCAAGACTGATTTTATTGTACAAAAATTGTTCTATATTTTCCTGTATTTTAGCACATAATACACCTACCTTAAACTATAACAAGGTGAAATGTTAAGTGATGTGTGCGTAGGGGCACCGAAGCAGTGTGGCGGCAAATCGCGCGTGCCCACGCATACACACAGCGTGTGACAACCCTAGCGCCTTGGAGGGCTTTTAGCACTATTTAAAGTAATGTAGGTACTTGTATATCTGTGTTGGTTTCATACTGGTGTTTATTCTCTTTTGCCATTTAAAGTGGACTTTTCCCGATTTAATTCATCAATGATGAAACTGCTGGTCACTGCTTGGATTACTTACTTACTGAGTGAATTATCGATAAAAATATAATAAGTTTTAAACCTTCCTCAAGTAGAAATTAAATTTCGTATGAATAGCTAAATAGATGCACAGATAAAAGGAGTATTTTTATAAACGAAAATCTCTAATTGATTTATTACTGACACAGCAAAATCCCATGTTACGGAGACCGTAAGGTTATGTCTTCAATAAATAGAGAATTATTTTTATAATATACAAAATAAGGATAATTATGGAAAAAACAAAACAAAAACAACAAGCAAAATAGTCGTATACTAAGCAATTTGCGCCTTCAATTTACTTGACATAAATTCCCCGTAGCTAAGCAAGCACGTAACATTTTAAAACCTACCTGAGCATAGATTTAGCTACGCAGCTAGGCAGACTAGTTCATACAGTTCATTAGAGACCCCACACGCGCCCAAGCCGTGCAGCGTAAAAGCACCCCCTTTTCACCCCACTCCCACTCTTTGCCCTTACGTCAGAGATCTAATTCTGCACGCGTTCGAAAACACATTTGAATAGTGAAGACTTCGCAGTTTTGTTATTTTAGTCCTTTAAAAAATAAATTTTAGTTTTCGAACAATATGTTTATTTAAATTTGAATGTTTGAATTAAGAGCGCTGCTGTGTGTTTAACTAATTTAAATTTAGAACTTTATTTAACTAGTATTTTTGTTTATGAAAACGTACATAGACAAGTTCTTAGCTTACGGCATATGTACAAAGTTAAGTAGGTACCTTAAATACGCTACTTATAAACTAAATAATTACTCATTGTGTATTTTCTTTATTTAAATAAATACCTACATAATTTTGTAATAACCTTTCGTTCTTTATACGTAGTTTACAATAGTTTAAGTGTAAAATGGCACTACATTTATAAGCTATCTTGTGATAGTAGGTCATCAGGAAATTACAACGTATATTCAGCTATGATAAAAAGCTGAGATATTCATTTGACTTTAAAATATAGTAGTTTCTAATACTACTGGTATAGTATTATGTAATCTGTACTGAAAACAAATTAAAAATAAACCTTCAGACCATAACGTAGAAAAAAAATTTTGCTAACTTTTTTTTACTATTTTGATTTTGTTTAAATAAAAATACTGTATATATTTCATCCATGCAATACCGAGTCTTGTATATTTATGGAAATAACATATAACCACTACATCATAAAATTAGGTCGCGTCCCAATTCACCCATATTCGCATATCCGGAATACAATCTGATCATTTCCGTGGAAATACTTTTACCTACGCAGTTTCCTCAATTGCACATAGGCGGGCTTATGTATGAATTATGATATATAACGATGTATATAATACTAGCTGTTCCCCGCGGCTCCGCCCCGCGTGGGACTCGGTTATATCGGGCCCAAAAGTAGCCTATGTTTGACCTCAGGTCATTAACTACATCCCTACCAAATTTCATCACAATCGGTCCAGCCGTTTAGCCGTGACGAGGTGACAGACAGACTTTCGCATTTATAATATTAGTATGGATATCTAGTATGTGCGTTGAATAAGCCCGACCCCCAACCTGTGAACGCATAACCTACAATTCTGCACTTATCACGACCTCTCATAGCTGTGTAAGGTACTTTGGTTAATTTTTTTTTCATTTACGTCAACCCTCCTTGGGAATGCCGTTTGAAACTTGGATTTCTGTTTATTCCTTGACATTTCCTATTTCTACTTTATATTATTTGTTATCTGTTTTTTATTGTTTGACGCATAAATAACTTACTTGTTACTTTTAATTGAATTAAATTTGATCAAAATAAAATAGAATACTTTATTTCACCATGAATTACAATCACATAAATAAATGCAGACGGAGCCGCTAGCAGTAAGTAAAGTCCAGAATGCAATTTTTCAACTCTGAAAAGACTTGCCTTCGAGTTTTGAGTTACCTTAGTAAGCTTGCTATACAGATACCTATATATACCTTTTTAACCGACTTCGAAAGAAAGTAGGAGGTTCTCAATTCGTAGGAATGTTTTTTTAAGATTTACCATTAAGTTTACCAGTAGAATAAAATATATATGAAAGTATAGGTAGGTAAGCTTAAAAATTAGTTAAAAATATATACGCGCGACAGCTAGATTTTTTTCATTACACTGACTAGGAAGCATACGGCCTTCAAATCTAGAAACTCGAACGTATATCTCTCAGACTAGAAACATTTCTTACTTTTTATTTACTACCAAAAAAAGAATACCATTGAACATGCTATTACTTTAACTTCGAGTTACATAAGTAATAGCTTGCTATATACCTAGGTTGTATCTTCGAGTTTTTATAGTAGTGCTATATACCTAGGTAACTAGGTTCAGGTTCACATAACAGGCTGCAGGGGTAACGAGGGGACGCGTAACCTACTGAACGCACTCCCCACTAACGATACGGGTAAAACGCACGCTAAGCCTTTGTTGCGAAAACATTTTGAATTTAAACGTAGAATAGAACGCAAAAAATAATATTTACGAGTAAGAATTTTTAAAAATTAAAATTCGAACAAAAATTTGTGCAGTTATGATGTGACTTAACGTTTTCTTAGTAATATGATTACTCTGGAATAGCGCAATATTGATAGGAAACAATTCATGAAAATAATGCTAAATTCTACAATTAATATTTAATGATTCTATGAAGGAAATAATAAAAACATTATCTTTATCTATTCGCATCGCATTTTTATATGATAAAACATGTGAAATACGTGTAACATCAATTTATACCATATTTTTTTATTTATCAATTAAAAGCAAGACTTGAATCCTAGACAAAAAAAATCTTTATCTATATATATCTATAAAAAATCATATAAGCGATCGTAGCTTCGTAGCTGCTACGACTGCTACAAAACACCTACAACATCTTATATCACAATACTAATCTTGAATCACATGATTGTTTTATAATAGAGATGATGCATGGTTCATCACCCATGTTTGGTCCCAGCTGCCACCTGGTAGTAATAAATATAACCACGTCAAAAGCCGAGAGGCGTTTGCGAAGAACTCTGACACCAGGGTAGGCTTCCTCGACTGACTGTGTCACCTCCACACGAAATTATTATAAAATTCATGAAAGTGGTTAAGAACACATTTTCCCTTACAAAATTAAGCAATGGAGGCACTGCTTAACCTGGACAATTAACAAATGATCCATTTAATGAGCTCTCGACCGGGTCAGCATTGAGAGTACACCTCGGGTCGCCCCGCTTGCCTACTTACTTCCCCGTGTATTTACGTGCAGTTCACATTGGTCGAGTACTCGTGACAATTTGAATGATGACAAGTAGTATGAAAACAAAGACACGTATTATTTAAAAATATTTTGCAAGTTTTTTTATTTATTTTCAGAATCTTAACTTAGCTCAGATGAGCTTTTTTTAAACACTATCAATATTTCCGTTATCATTCAAATATATATTAACGGGAATAATTTAACCAAATTCAAATGAAGTAGATAGTCAGCTGATTATAAGTACTCTTTTATTTAATATTATTTTCTATGACAATATAAATAAATTGATAAAATATAACTATGATTATATGAATAGGCTTATCTACACTCCCATCGTGTCATCTCAACAAAGTTTTTAAACTTTGAAGTTACTACATAACTACAACTTACTTAAGTAATATTACTTTTCTCTCTGAACTCCGGTCGCGTCTTCATTTGGTTGCTTCGAAGCCCAGAGTACTCATTCTTAACTGATGTAATTGGCTTTAATTTCAAATCAAACTGGTATATCAAGCACTTGCTCACTCCACTCGCCTACTCGCCACCTGTACAACCAATCAACCAATGTGATCCAGATCCCCGTTTATTTACACATACACTCATTGCGTCACTCATCGAACAATCAACGCAGGCTAACGACCTCCAGAGCCTTCCATACCCCATCCAGGATACAAAGAGCCCACCTAACTTAAATAACCTCCCCTTGATTAAAACTATTCTTGAAACAGAGAGAGGGGGGTAGGTCTTGGTATAATGGTAAGGGTCTAAGGCAGGTTTATTGTATGACCTAGGCACTGATAGGCAAATTGCAGTTTTTTATGCAAGAGGGAGATATAGGGAGGCTCTACGTGTAATTAAGGTAAGCAACGTTTTTAAAGATGAGGGATGATATTTCATTCGTAATTAGCTATGGATTGAGAAAGGGGTTATTAGGGTTTGGATGGACTTAAGATATTACAGTGAAAATCATTTTTTGTTCTTGACAAAAAGAAGTTGGAGGCTTTTTTAATTTTCTGTTTATTTGTTTGTTTGTTTGTCTGTTTGCACACAATAAGTTACTCATTGTTACATCTCAAAGTTACATACAACTTTGTATTAAATTTTGTGTTGTTTGTATGTAGAACATAAGCAGCCTTTTTGTATATACTCATAACATTTTAATCCTGAAACATAACGCTTGTAAATTTTTTTTTATTACAAATAATTTACATACCGCAAATAAGAACAAAATGCAAGATAATTAAAACAAAACTAAATGTAAATATCTCTCGGCTAGATAAAAAAATCTCATGTCTATGGAACTTGTAAATGCGAACGATATGATAGAATTCGCGACAGTGAAATTTTCCGATAACTTCGTATCGAAATAGGATTTCTGAAATACCGACTGCCGACTTGAGGATATCTAGTCTGCCAGACGATAGACGGGATTGTTCTTGGGAATTCTATGACGATTTGTTCGAGAAACATCTCAAAATTGAATTTAGATACTTTTTTTTAGGTGATAATTAATAACTTCTTCAGACGCGTTGACATAATTACTGTCATTTTTGAGATGGAAAAGAACCATTGAACTCGCGATACCGTTACCGACCCCATAATACACACATTATTATTTTAGTTTTAATTTTTGTTGGCACTTTCGGTATGCCTCTGTTTTTTTTCATATAATAAATCTTTTGATTGGCAAATAAACGAAACACTCGCATGCATTGCATTAAAAATTATCACTTCATCGAACAGTTTTTTATCGTCATTTAATGTTCAACTACCTACAACCAAAACGTATCAAATGACAACCAAATATCAATTATTGTAACAGGAATTAGGTAGCAATAATCATAATCACGCGACGACAAGTAACCAGATCCCGTTGGGAACCTCTAAAGTATAATTTATGATTCAAGTCCGGATCCGACGACGCTTCCGCTCTCCTCAAACATTGTAACGCTATACCGCGCCACCTTTATTTGATTTATACCATAGAGTTTTTATATTTTTTAAACCGGCCTGGGAAACTGGCTGGAAACATGAGTTAGCCATGTTTCATTGACTGTGCTCCATGATTTATTTCTTTTTTACGAAGTGCTACCAGCCAGATTCTTTTTCGTTTACATTAAATTTAAAAAAGATAGAGACAATTGAAATGTTAAGGGTCTTTGTAAAAAATAAAAATGACTAAAGTACTTGTACTTATAACCAAAACCTAGTTATTTTGAAATGTAAATTTATGTTAAAATTGTTTGGTTGTTTGTATTTTTTGTATTATTTGCTGTACATTTCTTCCTTATCCAATTAAATGTATGTGTTTAACTATTCACATAAATATTGTAAAAGATAATTGAACAAGTAATGTTACCTCTAACTCAATATCAGTTTACAATAATATATTGAAAGGGCTAAGGTTTAAAAAAAGTTACCCAAATAATGCAGAAAACAACACTTCTTGTTGAGTCACGAAATTTATTGACATTTTTAATCATCTACAAATAATTCGAATTATCATTGAAACATATGCAACTAACATGTGAAAAGTCATAACCATATCTAATAAGTATCCATAGATAATAACAGCAGACAATGGAATGATGTTTATGGAAATTTTCACATTGGAACTTTTGTAACACTGATAATTACGGTGGCACGGTGTGATGGAGACATTCGATGCACATCTGTCGCTTTTTGTCTATGCCTGATGTTTCGACAAAAAACGTTTCGATTTAACAGGATGTTGAATTGTTATTCATTTAGTTTATAGTATGTAAAAGCTTGGTACTTTTATATAGTCACAAATTAACAGTTTATATATTTCAAAATTTATATTCCTAATTTATTAAAGGCGGCTTAACGCTAAAGCATAATCTACCAGTTAAATCTTAGGAAAAACAAAAATATAATGTACTCTTTTTCCTTTGTTATACAGAAAGACATCCCTCTTAGGGATAAGTCTATCTTTTGTTGTGTTCTATGTTGTTTAACCATGTTCTTACTGTACACTAAAAATTTTATATACACACGTCTTCTAAGTATGTGTTAATTTATTCATATATTTATTCACATAGCATTAAGATATATCGCAAAAAATGCCTTTTACACTTCTCCCTTGGCTATCTTCACTGCTTTATAAATCTTTATATAATACACTGTTTTAAAAGTTTTACTTCCACTGCTAAGAACACATATCTCACGTATTTTGAAATCTATCTAGCAGTACGGTCTCTACACACCTAGCGCCATAGACTAAAAAAAAATTTTGCGTCACTTAAAAGAGACCGCGCGCGATTCGAACTTCTTTGCCTAGCGCGTTCCGCCATATTAATTAACCATACACTTTTCAGCTCCGTTCTTCCTCAGCTAAGTCCAACCTAGCCACAGTAAGAGAGTTAAAGAATATAAAAAAGCTATAGCTATATATATATATAGTTTATATTATGTATGTAGGTATATATTTAGCAAATATTTATGTAAGTGTATTATTGTAACTGATATGTATGTAGTTGTATATGTATGTTTATGTTCGTTACAAACAGTAGAGCTTGCATTGATGTGTTCAGGTTTAAAGGGTGAAAGAAGCAGTGGAATCACAGAATACTATGACGAAACATCCTAGCCTAGTCTCTATCTTGAAATTATCTATCCAAAATTAAAGAGTCTCTTCCAGGTGCTTCTATCTTACGTTAGTTTTTTCACATCCTGATACGACACGACTGACACTTTTTCCTTTATTTGTTTTACGTAATTCCTTCTTGGTCTACCTCTTCCCAATCTTCCCCCTATCTTGCCATCCATATAAAATTGCAAGATATAAAAAAAAACGGATAAGTATCTAAAAATAATTCCATACAAATTAAACAAAGAATCCGTAGAGTAAATTGTTATTACAATCCATCACTATAACGTGCATTTATTAATTTTTGACATAAATGTCCGCCATATTGAATCGTGGCAGCTGTTCTTTGGGTTCGTTGACCTGCTTTTTATGGCACATCCAGGTAGAAAACTTTGTTCTATGGGTCGACCATACACATATCAAAGCATATGTTATTTTATACTCACAATATAAATGTTTAATCTCTTATATTGAAAATATATGCGTTATGTGCTATCGTTTAGATAGATGTTTGTTTTTATTTGTTTGTTTTTTTTATGTTTTTTTTTTAGTTGACAATATGTCATGATAATTTATTCTTACACCTAACTTGCAGCTCTATCAATAAAAAAAATATTTATTTAATGAAACCTAAGTTACATAACTACAAACCATGCTTTTTATGTAATTTAATGTCTTTTTCTTAGCGCTTAGGTTTTGGCACTAGTTAATTAATTATTATACAGCTGTTTCCCACGGTTTTAGTATGTTTTAGTATTCGCTCTTAACGTGTATGACTATAGTCTATAACCTTAACCAAATATTCACGCACGCATTTCACTTTACAGTTTTTAACATCAATTTTACATTATTGTCCTCTATAAACTTTATACGCGTCATTACTGTACATAAACTGTAGGAAAGTATAAGTTAATATGATTCTTAAACCTAAATATAGACTAACTCATTAATACACGATTACACAGAATAACTAAAGTCAATTAACTTACCTTTTATTAGTAAGACATATATCCTTGTTTAGTGGACGAGGCATAATTAAGCTTGTAAGAACGCGATCTAGTTTAGAAAATCGATCTTGTGACCTTTCAACGACGTCTTTCAACGTAACCTTTTAGCAACGTGAGCACGCGTCGTCCACAAGCAGATGTGACTTTGCCGGTATAGGAAGCACCATATGCCGGGTAGTCAGCTGCGGTGACGGATTTATAGAATTGTTCCATTATCCGCCTATTTGAAAATCGAAACAGATAATGTGTTATCGGGTTCAATTAAAAAAAGTTAACGTTCCTTTTATAAAATTAAGTTCTTTGTAATCGAGTTTTTTATTTTAACGGAACAATGTCTAACTTGAAAATTTCAGTTTCTCATCCTCAGTTAGGTATATAATTTATCTTTAAGACAGACTTCAATTGCAGTCGTTCTAGAAATTTTGTTGTGATATTAACAAAAATATATCTGATTCATCTTTATATTGATCTATTACAGTACATTTTATACAGTCCAAATTTATTTTTCTTGATATATATTTCTAACAGACAGGAATTAGTTCAATTCAATATAGGTATTTATTTTTGAAAGTGGTAACATAACAGTAAAGAAGAATTAAGTGATACTTAAATTTGGCTAATATCATTATCACATTATACAATTTTCTTTGTTCATGTATAATTTCCCCTTACAATTAATTAACAAATGTTTTCTTTATTCCAGGTAAGTCCCTCAAAGTCAATTTCAGAAACAACAGACTCCAACAGATGGCGACCATCAAGAAGGTAACAAAATAGTGAAAATGCTTTTTCATTATACCCCTATTAAGTTTTTAATAAGACAACATGACAAACACCAATTTATATTCGTACATACAGATTAATGCCGAGTTGGAAAGCATTAATTTTAGTTAGGTATTATTAAAGTCTAGACAAAAGACATTGTGGATACGCTTGCAGAATGAATAATAACCATAGTTATTTTAAAAAAGAAACCTAATCGAAATTAAATAACTGTCAATAAAACCAAATAAATTTGAAAATAGTAAATTCTTATTTTAAAAAGAATATCTCCAATTATTTGAAATGAGATCAGTTCGGAATTCAGATTTGCACACGTCGGTACCGCAACCTCGTAGCATTAGTTGAAAGGTTGAATGAGTCACCGCGGGGTATGAGGGGTGATGAGGGGGGGAAAATGATCGAGGGTGAAAATGCGACGTTGCATTTCCTCGCTCGGCTCTACGCAAAGCGCTCTGTTGCCGTTTCTTTAATTATGCCTTCGCCGACTTTTTTTATAATTAAACTTATTTGTGGCTCAAACGGTAATAGGTAGCCTCACTAATTCGCTCTGATGCTTGCGAATAATTAAAATTGCTCAAATGGCTTTGCAAAAATAGTTAAGGATATGTTAACCTCAATGTAATTATACTGACGTGAGTCTCTTTAGCCAATTGGTATTTTGCGGTTAAACATACTTTTATTAATTTTATTGTTTTTTTTTTTTACTACATATAGAAAGAGAAGGCTTGTTTCACGTTTAAAAAATATTTTCAAAACATATTCTTTAAATTTTGATTTTTCTTAGTCCGGTACATTACTGCTAGAGGAAAATTTTGTCCAAAAGAATACGATAACTTTGACAATTTGATGCTATAAAACTCACTATTTTTGGCAATATTTTATCCATTCTTCCATTTCACTATACTTTGTTTTAAATTATTTTAACTTACTCAAGTCAGGCAAGGATAGTAAAGTTTTCTTATCGACCGCCAGCTGGTATCAAAATGCATTAAATTAGCAAATAATTCATCAGACATTGTACCGTCAGAGCTTTTGTTGCACAACTTGCGCAAAGCTCGCGCGCACAAAAGAAACTTTACCTGGCTTTTTGTACGTTTTTGTGCAAACCCGACTCGCAAACAATACCTTTACAAACTGTCAAATGTCAACAGAAAATTGTACGTTGGATTCTCAATCTTATTCAGTTATGAATATGGTCGAATTTCGCGTTTCAGTAGTTGCAGATGGGCGACCTATCAAATGCAGATTTATTGTTATCAAAAGAAAATCTCTCACAAGACAAGATCTATAAAATTGCGAATCGCAATATTTCTGTTTGATTATTTTAAAAGTTTTGAATTTAACAAGTCGAATCCTCTTGGCTTTAAAATAGACCTCGTTAATGTTATTAATTTAAAAAAAAGGTATATCAATAAATTCAAAGAAAAAAAAGACAAAATTCACTATGAGGAAATTGGTCAAGCTTCACAAAAACTCTTAATTTACAATGTAAAAAGTGGCTCGTGCGATTCAAAAAATAAAGGACATCCGCGGCGCATGCGCTGCGCAAGAGCAAAAGCAAGATGGCGCGCGTCCGCCCGCCAGCCACTTCCGCGGCCGCATCCGGCCGTAATTCGACTCCTGCGCAGCCTGCGGGCAGCCTTAGCCAATCGATTTGCAGCGTAAACTTTAAGAATCATTCTTATTTATTGCCTTGGGCTTTTGGCTTTAAAATACAAAAAATATAGGCGTGAAAGTGTAATGAGAATAAAAACTGTTTTAGCGTAAATTTGCGCACTTAGGGTTTGGTACCAGCCTCTAGGAACCCTTGTTTGAGTCCATGAATGAAATAAATTTTTGAAAATTTAACCTCTTCACATTATTATGATTCCTCTGATAATAGCGTTATGACAATACAGACGGACGAACGACGAGTCGAAACATAGTAACAGCCCTATCATTGACGTATACCGTGGGTGTAGAATAGAATAGAAAAAGAATTTTGTTAAAAACTAGGTTAGGTACAAAGGCGGACTTATCGCTAATGCAATCTCTTCCAATCAAAATTGGGGTGGATAGAAAACAAAACATAAACAAATCAAAAGGCAAAGGCGCAGTATACATACGTAAATAAATATACACACGAAGACATAAATAAAATAAAGATGTAAATTGTAAATATAAAATGATATTATATAATAATATAACCTACATATACCTATAAATACATACATAAATATATATATAATACATATAAATAAGAGCATACTTAAATATCTCAATAAATATCTGAGCAGATACAAAGCAAATTAGGACAAGGCAGAAAGGATTTGACGAGATTTTTGAACCCGGTCAGTCTGTCTTCTAATAAGAAAAGAAAATACTTCATTCATATTTAAAATACCATTTACATTAACAACATTAAAATTTGCTTTCTCAACATTTAGTTGTAAAAGAAAAAAATCGGGATTTTCTCAAATTATAAATGCTTACTTTGACATACTTTAAAAACCGACCCAATGAAATTGAAATTTGCAAACTAACCTATATCAGGTAGAGTCTACATACAAGTATTAATTCATGACTTTACATACGTTAAACCTTCCAATGTTTTGCTGTAAGAAACAACAAACATTCCTTATATCAATTCAGGGTAGACTAAGCTTCAAGTGGATCTTAAATAAGAGTCAGCATGTTTGAGTACAAAATACATACGAAAAGTAAGTAGGTATATGATTTCTTGAACGAAAACGTATTTAAGCAACCAACAATAGAAAAACAGGAAAAATATAAAAAAAATGGTAGGTAACCTCGATTTTAGCTAGTGTTTCAATGTTCGTGTAAACTACGGTGGAAAACCTTGACATTATCTTAATGGATTCACGTCACAAAGACTTTCGGGAGTTTGACTCTTTGACTAGTCAATCGCAACCAATTTATTCAGTCGTTGCCAATTGTAATGGGGCCACGAGCGATTTTCTTACCATATTTTAAATAAAGATAGATTTTTTCCTTAATCGATCGATTCTGAAGTCATTTCAAAACAAATCTATTATAATTTCAATGTAAATCAATTCTTTTTATAATTTTAAAATGGAATCTAAGCACATTTGTCAACGCACAGAAATAAGTTTCAATTTTAAGTCGACGCGCTTCGAATTATAAAACTGTAAATTGCACGAGAAATATTCAACTCGCGTCCCTTTTGTGAGTCGATAGTCGTGAGAGAGAGACGGCAACATCTTGCCGAACTGTTCGCACTCACAAGGATGACACTTCCGAGAATCGTCTGAGCTTTTGAAGTATTTGAAATGCCCCACACACAGTACCGTTAGTTTACTACAAATACAACTACTCACTTTTAGATTTTTTCTTTCGTCCTTTTGATATTCATCCCCCTTGTGCAAAATTAAAAAAAAATCGCTTTTCTATTAAGATCTTTCGGTTACGATGCAAGGCTTAGGTTAGGGTTATCAATGAATATGGTTAAGTTACTCTAGTCTTATTACTTAGTAGTTTTTATCATTTGTCTTCGAAAATAAATATTTTTCCTACGAATTCACCTAGCAACAGAGAAAATATATTAAATACACATATGTTATCTTCAATTTCGGCCCTGCGTGCACAAGTGAAATAAGTATTTCTTAATACATTACATTAATCTGCGTTATCTCAGATTACAGAAGCGTTATTATTATATTCGGTTCAATGTAAATAAATTCGAATTTCAATCAGTCTGAAGTTAGACACATAATCAGATTTACGTCTAAGTTTTCAGAAATCTCAATTCAAATTCAAACGTAGAATAAAATATTAACGTTTTGCGCTACATTGCCAGCATTACAAAACGAAAAAGTTCATTTTCGGAACTACCGTGCACCACCACCCCCGTTCGTCGACCGGGGGGCGCGACGCGACGTTGCCAAAACGGAAAGTGAAATTTCGTCACACTCTCCCTCTCGTTCACTCACCAACACATGCCAAGGATAGTTCACTGGTTCACTCAACTGGTATCTGTGTGCGTGTAATTCGGCAGACGGTGCGCCCGTGTGCGTTTTGTTTTGATGAATACTTTGTGCGTTTGTGTGCGTGGAATTTGTATGAACTGCAATATATAGGAGTTTCGTCGTTTCCGCGTTCGATCGACTTCCAGACGCACCGCGCTGCTTCGTGATTCTGAACAATTAAAGTTATTAACGGAAAAGAAAATTGTTTCTTTTAGAGTTGTCCTAACGAGCTGTTTTGTTGCTTCTAAAGTATTAATTGCATTTCTCTCGTAAACTTAGCTATTGATCTGATTGCACAGACGTAGACAAATCAAATAAAAGGGCAAACTTTTCTTGTCTGAGCCATAATCAGTGCAGTATTTTGCTGTCATGTCGCTCTATCTCTCTCTTTCATACCATATGTAATCTTTTTTCTCAATAAAGTGCTTAAGATACATTTTTGATGGGCATTATTTTTATGACACGCTGACTTTCCTTGACACGTTAGCCAAGAGAGGATCCTAGCCGAAACTAGAGCTCTCCACCATTCCCTGTTCCGCGCAACCTCTTTTAGGTTAACCTTATAAACGACTTCAATACATATCTTGAAGTATTGATGAGTATTGTTGAACCCGCAAACCACCCATCTTTTTGCTCTACCTATAAGCAATTATTAGGGTGCACATTTTCCATCCACCCTAAGGTTGACTGGAAGAGATTGCTTTAGCGATAAGTCCGCTTTTGTGCCTTATAGTTTTAAGTTAAGCAGTTTTATGATTTTTTTTGGTCAAATAAAGAGTATTTGTATTGTACACAAAAGTTACGTTAGTCAACAACAACATTCATGGAACTCAATTTACTCAAAAAACAACGTAATACTTGTAGTTACATATATACTTATCAGTATAGCTATGAATAAAGGCGTTGACCTTCAAAGTGACGACTGTATAAAGCGCGCCACGGCTCGAGGCGCGAAAATCCGATAACTTTCGCATACCTCCCCTCTCTCCCTCACCTCCCCCCCCCCCCTTTAATGGCATAAAAAATCAATTTCCCGCGCAAATTACGCCAAGTCGACAAATTGCGAACGCGTCTAGTCTATAATCGGGCGTTTTTCGACATTTAAAAACCGAAAAATAAATATTCGGAAGTTATCTCTTTAGTTATTTAGATTTAGGTAAAATATGTTTAGGAAATACGAGAAATCGTTTTTCCTAAACGTATTTTACAACAAGAACGTCTTGATGTATTTAAAGATTTTTTTTACAATTGAACCAAATCTTTTTTAACACACCATTTTATTTATTTTACTTGAAATGTTATTACTGTTTCACTTATATTTCTAAACAAATATACTTAAACACATTGTTCCCTGATTAAATTGTATCTTCACACCTTGTTTTCTTTTCTTTCACGTGTGTGAAAAGGATTGATGTTAAGATTGCAATTTTAGATAAAATATTGTGAAGAAAAAAAATATACGTAAGTACAAATCACACAGGTTCTTCTGTTTTTTATTGTATGCTTTTGTATTTACTTTCATTTTTTTTTTGGTACAATAAAGTTATTACAAAGAAACAAACAAACAAACATTGAGCTAGTTCTTTATTAAGTGAAGTAATTTTCCATCTTGACCTGACCGAAGAATATAAGAATTAAATGAACTATATATGTGTGTATACACACACATAGACATACATACACATTAAATAATCGTAAACCAGAATTATAGCAATAATCATTATTTCGAACAATAAAAACAATACTTCTCAAACATTGACAAGCAATAAAAATACGAGATTCGTAGTCCATCAGTAAGCAGTAAAAATACAATATTTGCTTTGAAAGAATTTCCTAAAGATATTTTTATTATTGAACCTTCATAAAACGAGACAGAAAGTGAGGCTTGCCATTTGTTTGTCGTCAAATAACATTATGTATTATTTTAAGTGAATTATAGTAAATGGGTGTAGGCATTCTTTTATGTAATAACAAGCTTGCCTTGCTTTGTTCCTGTAGTGAAATAGTGTGCTGTATTTATTTTTGGTTTATGTGTTTTTTTCCCTCGGCCTTTTTAGTCTAATAGTTTGCAATAAGCTATAAAAACTGCTAGTGGAGTACTAAGGCTCTACTTTCCCTACATACAAATTAATTTACTTTTCTATTCAACACAAAATCATTACTTTAATATTGCATCCAGAATCATCATCATTTTGTGTAGGTGACACATTTAATCGACCATACACATCTTGAGGTCAGAGTTCTTCGGAACCGCCTCTCGGCCTCTGACGTGGTTCCTTCAAAGACTACCAGAAGGCAGCCGAGACCAACGGATTAACATGCCTCCCGAAGCACGGAACTCCACCGACAAGAGCCTAGCTCTTAAATTTATGATGGTGACGAAGCACGGAATTATCTTATAATCAGACAATGTCCTAATCAAACTAGCACCCAGAATAACTCTTTCCCTTTTTATTCGTACACAAAACCAACATCGCAGTACAAATATGTCCTATAAAATTCGATTACAGAGTATTAAGCACTAATGTCCAATCAGCTCCTATTTTCAGCTCGCGGGGCTGCCCCATACCTATCAATTAAAGCTAAATGAAACAGGCGAATCCATACACACATCCATATATTCACACATACATTTACATGTCCCGTCTGTCCGTGTGACCTTGGCGAGAGGGTGAAAGTGACGTCCTCCCCCGCCGCCCCGCGACCCTTCCGGGATCTATTTTGAGGATTTAATACCACCTCTACAGAGCATTACGCTGATTTTATCGTAGAATGAAATCGCTCTTTTTAAGAGTCGAATCAGTTGGTTGCTGATTAGTGTTACTTCTGGTTTTAAAAAACTAAATTTTTCAAAAAATGTTTGGTCTATGTTATTGTGAAATATTCAAAATGTATACCTACTGTTTCTCAATCTGTCTCTATTTTATAATGAAAGTCTCGAAAAGATATTTTTTTATAAATTTTAATAAAAATGTAGTACAATTGTCCCGAAACTCCCACGATCTCGGAATCCGCGGTTGGCTACTCAACTACATTGTAAATTAAATCAGCTATTAACCTATAACTTTAATCAAGAATCAAATTATCATATGCAAAAAGAATGTATTAAATCCCTCTGGTAGTTCCTGAGTTAATGGCGTTCAAACGAATGAACAATCAAACTCGTCAGCTTTAGATATTGTAAATATATAAATGACATTGGTTCGCATATATTGACATTAATATAAATGCACTCTCTTGACATTACAAAAGTATATGTCGTTTATAATGACTATATAATGTTAAATTGCACAATAATACAATGGAGCAATTTCGTATCAAACAATAAGCTAAATACCATAGTTTCTTGCTTTATTACAATTAAAGGTGCACCTATAATTGTATGAAAGTTTTCAACCGAGCGTATTTCCCATTTACATCCTAAGTTTGCACTAGAGCTTTAGGTACGCTTTCATCATGGTCCCAGAATTAGCGGTACTGGTTTCCCTGTTAAAAGTGTTGAGGTCAGAGGGCAATCGCTTAATTGTAATAACCAGTACATCTAAATCTGGCACCATGATTAAAGCATACCATGGGCATAAGCTAAAGATGCAACTAGGAATCACGCTCAGATAATGATGATGTATCAGGTCATTCAAGCCTTAAATATACTACCATAGACTTTGATGAAGTTGTCGCTTTCCGTGGGACTGAAACCGTCGACTCTCAGAAGGCCATCTAAACGCAGTCTATTATTTTAAAGAATCCCTGTATAAAGCCCAGATTTCAAGAACATATAATAATAACTACTAACGTACACATTAATAAAAAGGTATTATCTACTTATATATTTCCCAACTTCGTAGACTTCCGTAGGTATTAGACGATGTTACTCGGTGCTACGCCGTTGTAGCTTCTCGTAGCCGAGCTACGCAGATATTAGTCGAGGCGTCTTTTCATCTTTTTAATCTTTTTTTTTGCATTTTCTTGCGGGACTTTTAATTAATTTAATTTGTAGTCCTATTTCTTAGCATATAGATGTATAGGCTCCTAAAAATTGGTTGTGAATCCAAATCGGTGTAGGGACAATTGAATATAATATGTGGAATAGATTTCCGAGCACTAATACGAGTGTGGCTGCTCTCCTTTATCTTATGTACACTCGACCTTCAGGTCTTTTAGTACTTATCCTATTTCTTACTCACCTATACCGGGATTTCTGATGATCTGAAGCTTACGCAGTCCATAAGTCTGTCTAATCTGGTGACACAAACATTTTCTCCTTAACTATGTCGCATTTTTATCTACAGCGAGAATGCTTTGGTAAGAATGCGTATATGCTATAATCTCCCTAAATAAAGCTAGCAAAAAAAAGTTTTTGCTTCTAGAGTAGATCCTCCTATGCAGGTATGGGAGGAAAAGAAAAACATATAATGTAACAGCTACTTCTCGTCCCGCGCAGTAGTAGAAATCGTCCAAGAGAATCGTGGAATCAGGGATTCATGACATAGGTGATGCGGCTAGCGCATCGCCTATGTCATGATTATCATCACTATTGATTTCCTGTTTCAACTAAGTACCATTTTGCTAAACGTGGTCTTAAGCTAAGGTGTTTTTTATTTAAAAAAAAACACAATATCCCTAAAAAAAGACGTAGTACAAACGGAAACAAGTACACGTGATGTGACCCCAAACATTAATCTCGATAAGGCAGCAGACGGCCGCCAGACAACCCTCAGACCCTCGGAGGGACCGACCCATCCGGATATGCGCCTGAAGGTCGCAACCTCACCCGGTTTATGTGCCTATTCTAATCCCGATACCAAATAACATTAACGCGTGTTTTCCTTGTGAGGATCTACTGTTTTTACGTTTTGATAGGAAAATTTTTCAAACAAAAAAGTTTTTTTTAAATATAGAATACTAGCTATTGCCCGCGACTCCATCTCCGTGGGTCTCGGTAATATCGCGCCCCAAAGTAACCTATGTTTGACCTCTGGTCCTTAACTATGTCCATACCAAATTTGATTATAATCGGTCCAGCGGTTTAGTAGTGAAAACGAAACAGACAGACAGGTCGTATGGATTCATAATCTTGTGGGTGTATCCAATTTGCAACTTCAACCTAAGGTTCAGAATCTAAGATCCGATTTTAACCATAATTCTAAATTGGGTGGTTCTGATAATTACAATGGAGTGACTGACGTCTACCATCCATTACACTTTTTTACTGACAAACCAAATAAGTAGGATTATTTAGTGCGGTGTGACAGTGGCCAACACTGTCAGATTTACAAGCTGCCTGTCACACTTTTATATGCACAGCGTAACGATTGCCATCTAGCGATATCAAGGGTTCAGCAGCTTAGCGTGCCTTTCGAAGAACTCACAGATAGAAATGCCACAGTAGCGACCAATCCAAGCTAAACTGCGCTAGCCATCGCTTGACACGCGTTATCGTTACGAAAACGCATGCCCCGCTAGGTTATCTAACTCCTCGATAGCACACACATTAAGCACAAAATACAGCACGTTATTTTTACGTACAGTGATAAAAAACAGGTGTGGGACCGTCTGGGGCCCGTCTGGGATGACGTCACGATCCGGGCCGACCCGGATCACCGTAATCCGGCCGGGTCAGGTTCAACATCTCGGGTACTTGCATGAGGTATTATGTTTCAATCTGTTTCGGTACTTTTGGTGTCCCTTGATCCCTTCAATGGAAGCATTTGTAGAAAAAAGACTTATTTTTTTCTGATGAATTTATTTATTTATTTCTTACTAATATCATGTGCGAAGAGAACTCTGTCTCTATTTTTCTCTATTATATATAAAGTATACTTTTTTTTCATTTTGAAATTAGGAAACAATGAAATCCTAAACTACATCTATTTGAAACTTAAAACTAAAAATCTAAAAATACATAAATATTTTTTTTTTTTAAATAATAATGAAATAAAAATACTTTTAAATTATAAAAAATATTTTTATTAATTTAAAACTTTATAGAGCCAAGAGCAACTTGCTAAAAGCATTCTGCCAGTCAACCTTTGGAAATTACAATTAAATAGTGTCATAATCCATACTTCCATACTACATACATATAATCACGTCTTTATCCCATACGGGGTAGACAGAGCCTAGAGCCATAAGACCTTAGGCCACGTTTAGCATAATGGTAGTTCAAACAGGAAATCAATAGTGATGGGTTGCTAGCCATACTAATTCCATAATAATACTTCCATACTAATATTATAAATGCGAGTCTGTCTGTCTGTCTGTCTGTCTGTCTGTCTGTCTGTCACCTCTTCACGGCTAAACTGCTGGACCGATTGTAATGAAATTTGGTAGGGATGTATTTAACGACATGAGGTCAAACATAGGCTACTTTTGGGCGCGATATAACCGAGTCCCACGCGGGGCAAAGCCGCGGGGAACAGCTAGTATAAAATAAAAGTTGAAAAAATCCCTACTTTACGGAAGAGCAAAGCACAAACACCTCAAGGGGAGGTTGCGGTTCCGCCTCACGCCTCCTCGAGTACTCGTAGCGCCCCCCTCCCACCAATCTACTTTCGCCAAATACTGACATTCCTAAAGAATTGTCGAGTAACTTTCCACCTGCGATAGTGGAGACAGATTTATGCGTGAATACTTTGTGTATTTTGTGTTTTTCGCATTACAATGTTATATATTGGATGGTTGGTTATTTGAATGTTTGATATGTGCCTATATTGGTGGAGTTTGATCTGATATTGGTGGAGTTTGATCTGATTCGATAGAACTGGATTTTATATTACTAGAAATAGAACATCCAGGTATAATTAAAAAATAAACTTAATAAATACTGAAAGAAGTTACGGAGACATAAAAGGTGATAGATATTTAAACAGATACATCATACTAAAATATACATGGACAGGATGTTAAATCTATATCTTTACTAATATTTTAAAGAGGATGTAATGAATAAACTCAAAAACTACCGTGCCGATTTCAAATTCGAACGCTACAAGCACCCTGAATGACATAGGCTAGTATGTACTACGGGTGAAGCCGGGGTGGACTGCAAGTTAAATATAAACAGCTCGAACGATATTAACATCGATTCAAGTCGATTAGATTTATGTTAAGAACATCATAATTTTCTAAACTAAGGGTTCGTTCGAATCAAAATTTTTAAAATTGATATTTTGTCAGAGTAATAGCCCAGTAACTTCCAAGATAATAGACAAATTTCTTATTTTACTTATATAATACTAGCTGTTACTACTCGGTTATATTGCGACCAAAAGTAGCCTATGTTTGACCTCAGGTCGTTAACTACATCCCTACCAAATTTCATCACAATCGGTCCAGCAGTTTAGCCGTGAAGAGGTGACAGACAGACAGACAGACAGACTTTCGCATTTATAATATTAGTATGGAAGTATGGATTAAAAGTAAACAATTCAAATACGGTATTTGAAAACTATGAAGTTTTCAAATACCGTATTTTAATTGTTTACTTTTTTACTTTAAATAAGATCTAATGAGAGTATTTTTTTTAAACCAACACTTTCATTAGATCTTATTTATACCATACGACAAAGATTTACAGAGTACTGTTTGGTACAGTTGAGAATAGAGACTCTAGATTTGCTTGTTTTTTTCAACTTAATTAAAAACTGCCAGTTACTTCTACAATAATTTGAATAAACAAAACAAAATAGACAAATTTCTATCACCATAATTTTTTTCATACATTTCAGGCGCTAAAAACACAACAGTACTTACAAAAGCGCTTACGATTTCCACAAAAGCGGTTTTCTTCCCAAATTGTTTTTCTACCGCAGTCACTCCCCCATAAATCAGTCTAGATACTTCGCGAAAGACTTTCATCACTTCTGTTTTCATACGCCACAAAGTGCTTTTAACTATTATTCCCACCGTAATATTTTCTCTTGTCTCCGTTTGGGATAACTCACCATTATCACTAGTACATGAGATTCTAGTGAGTAAAAGCACTGCGTTAGTGATTTTATGTGCCCCGAGCGGCGGTAAGAACTTCCATACGAAAATCTGACGTTGTCGATAACTATTGCGTTTACTAGATCTCATGGTAGATTTTGGAGAATTTTCGGCACACAAAATGGCGTCGAGTAATCAACAAACGGTTGGTTTGTGCGTTGGAAAACCCATTTTTAAGGCATATTTTTGTTTACACTCTTACCTGTTTCTAGTTTTTGCTTATTCTAAACATGCGCAATTTTAGGCTTTGTTAAATAAATTACTTTGTAATAGGATATGATTGATGAATTAATTGTAACTGTGTCTTTAAATGCGTTTTATTAACTTAAAACTTCATTAATTTAAAAAAAATGCAGTAGAGACCGCGCGGATTTCTAATTCTATAGCAATAATTTATATAGTTGGAACGTAGTAAAACAAAGATTTACCTTCATTTACTAACAAAATTTATATATCGTTAATTCAAGAACATTGTTCTTGTCGGGGGAGTAATTTTCATGGATTTCAAACAAATGGCTAAAGACAGGGAAATATGAAATTTATTAAATACTGCATAATAAATGAATACATACGATAATACACATAAAAAAAAATTTGTACCATACAGGGTTACTGCTTATTTTCAAAGATTTTTCTGCTGTTGAAACTGCCATCTGAAAATTTTACATAGCATGAAATGCTTAATACTGTGTATTCACCAGCTTACCAAATAGATCACGTGCTATAAGAAAAAACATGAAAATAAACCTATTTCAAAATCATCAGCGAGAAGAACTGAAAAATAAACTCAAAATCCACGCGCGAACGGTATCATTTCGTTCAATTTCAGAAAGGTATCCTCGGAAATAAAGAGGTCGGCAGGAAAACTGCTTTCCGACCCTGAACGGGCCACATCCCTTGCGACCGCGGTCCAAGGTCAGACCCTTGAACTTTGTGTACCCTAAACACATTCGGCGACGTGGGTGTGACATTTAGGATCGAATGAATCAGTTCTATTGAAACAGAGAGAATGAATGAACGTGAAAAGATTTTTATAAGGTTCCGTTCCGTACTTCAAGTGTAGAAGTCTCCTATTACTATACCTCTCGCTGTCCGTCTGTCTGTCAATAGTATCTCACGAACTGAATAGCTAGGACTTGTTTTCATAGATTTTTAATTTCTTTTGATTTATTTATTTAATAAATCTTTATTGTTCTATAAATGAATAATAGTATAAAATCGGACTTAATGCTTATAGCATTCTCTACCAGTCATTCATAAAGAGTTGATTCTGTAACCAGAAAAATATTTTTTATCAATAAAATAATATTTTCTTATAAACCACCATACCCCTCCAACTAACCAAATTTTATCAAAGTTCTATCGTTTAACAAAAGCTAAACACATATTCACGTTTACTTGAATAAATAAAAAAAAAACATCTAAATTATAAAATCAACCGCCTACTCGATTCAGGGAATCGTGCAAATATCAATTGTACCTACATCTAAGTAATATAACAAAATAATATGTAATTTAAAAGTGCATTGTGTTATAACATAATGGCGTTAATTTTATTGTTCCTGTACGAAATCCCGATCGACAGAAATGACTCAGACTCCACTCAGAACAATGTGAGAACTGACTCATCGTCGATCTGAGCTTTTCACCAAACACAATTTATTACTGTGATGTTGTGATGCGACACATGCTTTGTTTTCATCATTCGCGATCGTCACAGCGTTTTCCCAGTCGCTAGTAAATAATAATTAACACATTGTTATATATCGGACCCCGGCCTCCAAAGCTATAACGATCGGAAAAACGCTGAGACCATAAGACAAAGGAACATTACCACCATAAAGCCGATTGTTTCAACGTTGCGCGTGCGTCACAGCAGCGTAACATATCCGCCACTTGTCCGGCGGAAGGCGGCACAATTTGCTGAATTAGAGCTCTCCAGCACAGATTCGCAATACTCGTTTGTGAGACTAGCCGGCGCGGCCCGGTTTTGCACGGCTTTTCTTGTACTTACTTCGCTGGCTCAGCGACCCAAGTGGATCTTAGCCTCCGAAGCGAGAGAGCGCTACAGTTTTCTATTCTGCGCGTTGGTTTGCCAGTTTACAGCGCCCATCTCACGCAGGTCAGCCTGCACAGCATCACTCCAGCGACATCTGGGCCGCCGGCTGGCCGTCTTCCTGTGCCCCTAGTATAAGTTTTTCTTAACGCAGACGCTAGCGACTGCGTTAGGATTTTGTATGGAATTTCTTAGTTGCCTTACTATCCGCCAGAGGCGCTGTACAGGTTTGCCATACATAGGTTTGTTAGCGATTTACGCTAACGCAGTCGCTAGCATCTGCGTTAAGAAAACTCATACTAGGGGCACTGGGGCCGCCGGCTGGCCGTCTTCCTGTGCCCCTAGTATGAGTTTTTCTTAACGCAGACGCTAGCGACTGCGTTAGCGATTTAGTATGGCATACCTGTACAGCGCCTCTGGCGGATAGTAAGGCAACTAAGAAATTCCATACAAAATTCTAACGCAGTCGCTAGCGTCTGCGTTAAGAAAAACTCATACTAGGGGCACTGATCTTTTCTTTTCCAGATAAGCTACTTTGACGCAACGACTTGTAAAATGTCTAGAAATAACTATTTTTGTATGCTAAATCCAAATTGTTGACGAAAGTAAAATTAATTATTTTATCAGATCCAAAACTTTAGCAATTAGACGTCTCCAGCACAGATTCGCAATACTCGTTTGTGAGACTAGCTGGCAAGGCCCGGTTTTGCACGGTTTTTCTTGTGAAAAAGACTAAATTGCAACAAAATTTGTAGCTAAACCCAAGTTGTTGACACAGTTAAATACGGGGTTACAATTTGTTATAAGTACCACAGTTTACAGATTCTAGTATCTACAATGAGATCCAATGTGGAAGGTTAAAATTTTGATTGAATCTTCACTCTACTATCCGTCAGGGGCGGTTTATGGATTTGGCATACAAAATTGCTAACAGTAGCTAACGTCTACTTAATGCTTTGCTGAAAAGCAAAGACATTAAATAATTTCATACTCTAATCTTCTAATCTAATGAATAAAAACACTTTTCTGAATTAACGGAACCAAAACTGTATCCTATACTAAAAGCTATCGCTACTCGCCACCGCAGCGCTAGCGTCGCAACCAGTATGCGTGCCAACTAGCAGTGATTGCACTGAATTGGGTTTCCTTTCCGTCGCGGCAGGATAAAAACCCGCGTCCTCGCATTAAACAATAGCCAATCGGCTGACAGCATTCAAACGACGAATCAATTTGGATTCGAGCTACATTCAATTCGAACGTTCGAGTTTATTCACATCACTGATTCGAATTGAGAAATAAATTCGATATTTAAATTTCATGGTCATTCGGTGCTGTTTAAATTCCTTCTTGTTGATTCTGACAACTGGCACAAGCATATTTTTGCCTAATAGGAGGTACCTTCATACATCATTAAACAAAGATTGGTACCTATAGCAATGAAAATATACGCTATGCGCACCTATAATGAATAAACCCAAAACTTAGAAAGGGGATCTGGGAATGATAATAAAAAAACAATGAAAAAGTTTCTGTTCTGAGAAATAAAAATCAAAATGAAGAAATGTCAAATGTTCACCATCTTAAGAGTATTAAACCAACCGGAGGAGACACGTGCACTTATTTTTACGCAGGGGGTAAGGAAACGCACTCAATAAGTATTAACAATAATGCATTTTTCGATCACGTTGCTACGCACACTCACAAACACAAAATTATCTAACACAAGCAAAAAATACACGCACACTGCAGAATATTTGACCATTAAAAAAAATCAAATAAATAGTAAATCAAATTTTCACCAAGTTTTTAATGATATTGATTCAAAATCAACACCAAACGAAATATAAAGTTATACACGGCAATGGAATACGTATTTTCTGGCCAATTTGCCCGATCACACCCTAGCCGCATCGCCTATTGGGGTAAACCTAACCGAATAACACCTGTAACCTTGGGGGGATGAGATCGATACCATTTAACCCTTAATGAGGTTTACTTGGGGATGATTCTCCAATCTGCTGCGTCTTAATTGCAAATTTGGTGAGTCAACTAGTACGAGAATATAATTCAGTGTAAAAATTTGCTTATTGGCCGTATTTATTTATTTAAACTTAATTGTCTTACAAGTTAATCTTACTTTTACTATTGGCATTAGGTCTGCCAATTGTATACGTACTTAATTGGGATGTTTCCCTAATAGCTGACTGGTAGAGAACGCTCTAAGCAGCAAGTCCTCTATTTATATTACCTAGTATTTTTACTTGAAGAAAAATAAATAATAATAATAATAAATATATAGGTCAAATCACACAGATTGAGCTAGCGCCAAAGTAAGTTCGAGACTTGTGTTATGAGATATAGCTCAACGATACTATATTTTATAACAAATACATATATAGAAAAACATCCAATTAAGTAGGGCAAGTAAAAAGATCATTTTTCATCTTGACCTGACCGGGGATCGAATCGGACTTCTTGAGTAGCGGTAGCGATATCAACCATTACGCCACAGAGGTCATCAAAAAAATACTTTAAATAAATAGTGAAAATATATTTTAACTGTCTGCATGGAATGTTATTGAGTTTGTTAACAATACAGAAGTTAATGTAGTGATCCAGACGAGCAAAAACTTTAACTAGAAGTTAGTCTATAAATCAGAAAAACTACAAAAGTAATTTTACACGTGAATACGTTTAATCAACGTTCAAAAGCTACCAGAGATAAAAACTAATACTTTTTATTGTTTTAGTCTGAAAAACATTTATGTATTTATGCATTTGTTATTAATACTCTTATTTTCTTTATATATACTAGCGACCCGCCCCGGCTTCGCATGGGCATAAAAACATTCCTCTTGAATCACTCTTTCTATTAAAAAAAACCGCATCAAAATCCGTTGCGTAGTTTAAAAGATTTAAGCATACATAGGGACATAGGGACAGAGAAAGTGACCAGCGGTTTCTGAGATTAGCGCGTTCAAACAAACAAACACTCTTCAGCTTTATATTATTAGTATAGATACTCTTTCACAAACAATATATAGCAATCAACATGATAATTTTAAGCAATAACCACCCACTACATGATATAAACGCATAAAAGTTCAATAACTGGAAATAAATTGCGATGAAAATCTAATTTCTGCTTAGATATATCGTCAATCATATTTTTATCGTATTTTAGGTTTATCCGAAATTTTTTCAAAAAAGATATTTGTAAAATAGATACAAATTAATAAGATATCAATTTCAACACGGTTATTAAATTTTAATATAAAGTCTAGGTTAGTAAGTATAACATAATTCAAATTTCAAAACTTTTAAGATATCTGATTTAAATAAGTATCATTTTAATTTGGGGCTAGCACAATCTGTGTGATTTGTTGTGGATTTGTCCATAAAATATTTATTTAATTATTTTCGTTCATATATTTATTAGCTAGCTTTTGCCCGAGGCTCTCTTTCCCCGCATGCATTTCCCTCGGAAACAGTGCTTTTTCCCGGGATGAAAGGTACCCTATGTCCTTCTCAGTACCTCTATGTGTATGCAAAATTTAAAAAAAGATCGGTTCAGAAGATATCAAGATTTATCATCTAATCGTATTATCATGAAATCGTAATAAACAAACAAACACACTTTCGCATTTATAATATTAGTTGGGAAGTTGGAAAATTGGGATAGGATTTAGATTTTTTGGCCCAGAGATCAGACAAGAAATATTTTTTTTTTAGGAAGACGATTTAGGATTAGCCAAATATTTTATAGCGCTATTCTCATTTTTTTATTAGAATTTATGAGTCTTATTATAATTATTTCTTTTGGGAAGAACCTGTATTTTATAAAATACATTTTTATCGCACAATGGACGATATATATCGCATAATAGACTATAGTCTTAATGCAAAAGCAATATAATCAACCTTTAATAAAAGAGAGAATAATTGGCTTAAGTTAATTTAGAATTTTCAAACACAAAGCACCGCCGACATACACATCAACCCGATCAACAATACACTTTGTAACGTAAATACTATTACAGCAATTTGAAGCAAAACATTCGCGTTTATGTGGGCGCAGTTCCGCAAATTATTTAGCATGCCATCTGTCGCCGAGTAGCGGCACTAATACACGGGGCGCATTGTAATTTCGTAACGGTCCGCAAAAACAGACCGCCGAGAAACAAAATACGTCCCAATTAACCTGGATATTTTTACTGTACAGATTAAAGTTCGAGATTATCTCTGTTTTTATTATCTTTAGCGATACCATGCACCTGCCTTTAACCGATTTTAAATAACTGCCATTTACATCCATCATGCCAGCGCGAGCCAAAGGATACGTGAGTTTGGAATTATTATTTAACGATATCTACATAGTAAACGATTGTTGAAGATATTGAAGTACACATTTGTTTTTATGATATAATTGCGTTATTTCTGAATAATTCTCTGAAACTACAATTTGCCTTATGTCGCCTATAAATCCATAGACATTGATCATTTATGTTCTAAGTACATGTGTTTACTCTTAATTAAAAGTAGGATTACTAGTAAAGGTACATTTCGCAGTAATTTATTTTATCTATTGAAATAATAAGAAACGAATAATCACATTATTGAAAGATGTCTAATGCATATAATAAAAAAGAGACATGTAGTTAACAACAAAAGAAATAAAACATTCAAACGAATTAAGAATCTCTCCTTTTTTGAAGTCTGTTTAAATTGTGTCAATTATTGCAAATAAAGAACTAATCTAATATTTAACTAAGTTATTCTCATGTAAATTTAATAATTACAAAAAAGAAAATATACTAATAAATTAGCTATTATTTTCAGTTCTATGTATATATTAGGAAATTCCAAAAATACGAGTATATTAAATGTAAGGAGATACCAAACAAACAAATATACATACCAACTTTCGTTTTTATAATATATTTTTAGTTTTGGTTAGCGATGTAGACTAGATATATGTATTTATTTTTAAAAATTCTGTTAAACTGTATGTGATTGGTAACTGTTGTGTCTGCTTAATAAATAAATATATAAATAAAAATAAAATATTGGGATTTTAAATAATGCAATAAGGAGTTTTTATGTCATACCTACAGATAAGTACCAAAATAGTCCCATTTCTGGTCGTCAATGAGATCGCGTGATCCCGACCTGCCACAACCACGCATCTGCCCGTACGTGCGACCCGCGGCCCACTCGTACCGATTTACTCATTTACGCGTTACACGCACGTCTTTACCAATATGAAGTGTACAGACTATTGCCTGCGGCTTCGCTCGCGTGGGACTGAGTTATATCGCGCCCAAAAGTAACCTTTGTTTGAGCTTTGGTCAATAACTAAATATCCACATCTGCGGCATCTGCTTTAAGAAAAACTCATACTAGTGGCACAGTGTAGTATGAGTTTTTCTTATTTGTATTTGTATGGAATTTCATAGTTGCCTTACTATCCGCCAGAGGCGCTTTACAGGTTTGCCATACTAAATCGCTAACGCAGTCGCTAGCGTCTGCGTTAAGAAAAACTCATACTAGGGGCACAGCGATGTAGATGTGATGCGTACTAGACAGACATATAAACAGAGATACTTTTGCATTTATTAGTATGGATTTACGGCAGTTCCGATGTATACAAATATGACTGGATTGTTTGTATCGTATCGTCATCATTTCGTATTGGTGACACAGTCAATCGACGATGCACATCCTGGTATCAGGTTCTTCGGAACTGCCTCTCGGCTTTACACGTGATTCCTTTGACGACTACAAGATGGCAGCCGGAATACTAACCAATGTACCCAGAAAATATATACAGGATAAAACATAGAATAGAAGATATAAGTACCGTGTAGTATAGTTTAACCACTTAACTTTGCTTTATCAAATTCTCTAGAGACGCATTCATCAAAATGAAATATATATTTTTTTAATATAATTAGGTAAGTTCACAGATTACGGAATACTTTGATAGGATATAATCTTTTCTTTTAACGTTACGCAGTTACTCATTCTTGGAATTGTACTTTTAGAGAAAAACAACGCAATAAATTTCTAAAATATTCCTAAAGTAAAATGTAGGTATTTTTTTGCTATTTTCCACAACTTGTGTAAGTCTGAAGATTTATGATAGTAATTAGGTTACATCGTAAATAAACTACTTACCAGACGCTTTTCAGATACCCATACTTTTTTAGTTTTACTATAAATTTTTTCCCTAAGAAAACAAAATGATACTTTCTTTGAAATAGGTGTTTTATCTTTGGTTTAAACTAAACTAATAATGATTAAAGTATAAGTACATTTAAATATTATATAGCTAAAAGTTTATTTGTTTAGAACGCCTTAAGCTCTAAATCTACTTTCGTACTTGATCTACAAATTATTTTTACATAGCTCTATGGATATAAGCAAAAAGGCATATAAGGTTATATGCATACACTAGAGATGGGTAAAACCGTGGAGCAAAGTATTATATATCTCCTTATTAATCCTGAATAATTAGGGAAGGGTACCATGGGTTCCGAAGCACCTGGGGAAGCAACCTGGAAAGCGCTAAGATGAGATAGAGAACAATTAATACCAAAACATCCAACAGTCATCCAACAACCAATGTCACCTAAGACAGCTGCCAAATAATATAAACCAACATATTCATCATATTAAAATCTCACGACGTAAACGAAAAATTATACTGTCCGACCTGTTTAAGGAGATAATTACAAAACCTGCAATTTGAATAAGAATAGACAAGACGAGTGAGACGGCGAGTGTTGGAGGGAGACAGGGATAGGACAAATGTCGTGCGCATTCTAACACAAAAACTGGAGTAACGAACTAAAACGCCAGGTGTGTGCGGTGCCATGTGCGCGCAACAGAAACTATATTTATTTTGTTCCTTTATCACACTCCAATTTAATTAGGACTAGATGCTTGTTAGGTTTTAGCTGAGCTGTGTATGACAGATGTTGACACTTTGAAAATGTGGTACCTGGAAGACTTTTTTTTATAAAATTTAGAAATTTTATGGTTTTGTTGCCTATTTTATTAGCTACAAGAACTTTAGCACACACATTTTACCTTTATTTGTTGATTTAGCTACATTATCAACATAAATATTCAAAAAAGTTAATAAATATTACTTAATCAAAATGTGTTTTGTTTCGTTGGCTCAATCTTAAGAATTCAAGAGGATAACAACGACAGAACATAATATAAATAAAATAGATTAACCAGTCGGCTCGCACAATCCAAACACGAATTTTGTACAAGTGGAAACAATTATAAAATTTTATCAAAGTCGAGTAAAAATGGAGTAAATATAGGTATTTACTCTGTTTCAAAGTATCAGTCAAAATAAAATTAAATCAATTCTCAAAAATTCTATATTGCACTTTCTTATCATGTAGACTGTTAAAAGTTAGAACTTATGCCATTATGAAAAAACAATGAAAACTATGGACAACATTAAATTTAAACAGAATTGTATTTGAACCTATATTAATTGCTATTATTGTAACTGTATCGTTAAACATAAGAAATTTTCGAAGAAAATTTATAACTATTAAATTAATTGTAATAAAAGCATAAAATAATATGAAAATATACAATGTGTAAAAGTCGTGTTAAAATAAGACCATTGCTAACTACTGTAGCGCCCTCTATAACGACGGCCATCTAGCGGCGAATAGCAAAACTAACATTCCTGTGGGTTTTAAAATTCAGAAGGCACTTTCGTTCTAAGTCGTACCGATAGGTGTCACTATAAAAAAATTCGCAATAAGGTTCAATTTATTATTTTTATTTTTTCTTATAAACACAGATGTTTAATTACACTTTATTACTTCAGTCAAACAGTAGATTCATTTTTCATTATTTCATCCCCACAAACTTTACTACTAAACCACTAATCTGTCGCCATCTAACCTTTTTCAAAAATCCATTGCATGTTTGTCTATTAATTTCTCCCTTTTGTGTTAACATTTCTCCTTTGTTTTACTTTATTTTTGCTTTATGTTAAGTCTGTGGTGTGTCTGTGTTGTTTTAGCTTATTTTGGCGCCGGACGGGACGCTGCAAACGGTGAAGAGCGAGTCTCGGCGCGGCCGCGGCAGAGGGCGCTCCACTACCACACCTGTGAGTAACTGCCTTATCTTTTCTCACCTTTTTCTTTTCTCCTTTCATGTTGACTTATCATGTTTGAAGTGACTAATCGTGACTAATATTTTTAACACTTTTACATCTGCTGTTTTACTTTTTTTCTTAGAATAAAAAAATATAGGTAATAACTATAGTTATTGTCCTAAAAGAAATAAAATACACGTTCATTACAAAATAAATCTATTGGTTGTTATGTATGTACAAATACGTATATAGCTGAGCATACTTAAAAAAATGGAATTGTCTGATGGGCTATATGATAGAATCTAAAGAAACCTAGTAACAAAATGTTTTGAAAGACTGCAACATAAACTTTACTAGTTTAAATAAAATATGTATAGTTTACTACAAGCTATAATGGAATATTCCGCCAATTAAACTTAAGAACAATTTAAAAATGCGTGATAAAATACAAAACAACCATTCCCACAATTTTTGACCAAACACTCCAACATCGAAATCTACCCCCGAATTCAAAACCGTGTCACATTACGTATAAATCAAACAGCGAAAAACGGGTCACTCTCGCTTTCGGGACGTCCGAATATAGGAATAAAGTAACGTACCGTCCGGTTCATGGCCATCGCCACCGGCATAAACATCCCATTCACGAGATTAATGCACAGAAAACCCTAACAACTATATCGCCACAACTCATCCATCGACGCGTTAACTCCCAAACATAGATAAAACAAATGGTACTGTACAGGCAATGGATAAGGAAGGTAGTGAAAGTGTCGCACTGGTGTTACGGGAATTTTTCAGCACGCCCGCAGGCTCGCCACGTTCAGTCAGCATTCAATGCGTTTGGAATTGTAAATCGTAATTACTGAATGGTTGAAAACAAAAGTGTATCAGTTTCGGTTGCAGGGATTCCCGGTACAGATCGTAATATGTATTTGCACTTTATTTTTAATAAGGTAAAGGAGACTTTATTGCATCAATGACATAAATAAATAAGTTTACATAAAAGTACTTACAAATAATATAAAACTTAAAATGAAAATGGTCACTGCGGCATTATACCGAAGACGCTGGCAGCATTTCCTCGATGGATAGCCAAACTAATGCGTTGGCCGAGGAAAGTGCCAGCTCTTCGATCTCCCGTTATATCAATAAGCCTCTTCGAAATATCTTTGAAGAGGCCTATTGCTCCAGGGCCCCACGGACCAAGTGTCTCGACGCCGAACGGGACAAAGTTGTATTCGGCGCGCTTTTTTCATAAGAAATCATATAAAACATCAAATGCTTGAATAATCATTCTATGGTTATTAGTTATTATTACGCTCGATTTGTTTAGGAATCTATCTAGGAAAATAACTAAAATAACTAATAATAAAACTATTAGTTATTTTAGTTATTTTTAATGGGTTTTAGGCAACGATTGCAACCTTATGGATGCCTAGGCTGGGCGTAAGGAAAGCTTTTTTCCCAGGTAAACACGACGCTTGCCTTTTTGTCTTTATTTATTTATTTATTTAACTTTATTACATACAAAAGTAAATGGCTTTATGTGTGGTCTAGAGTTGCTAATAAACCGTTTTAAACCAAAATACATGGTTTAAAACTAGTTTTAAATAAATTTAAAAGGGTTTAAAACCGTTCCACGTGATTACTACGTTATCAAAAAATTATTATTTCGAAAGACAAAATGAAAGATATTAATTGAAAACATGTTTTTTGTTAATTTTTCTTACACATTACTCGCATCATTTTTTACCTAATTAGGTATATTAAACATCAAAAATTGGTTTTAAATAAGTTTTAAACAAAAAAAAAACGGTTTACAATACTTTTTGCATCTATATTCATGTCTGATTATAGTTCTATCATAGCTCTAACAACAAGTGTAGATATAAGAAAGGCTGAAAAGTTTTTTCATAACTAAACAAAAAATGCTTTAGACCTCACAGCATAAAGTTGTAAGTGTAAACACAAATCCGATTCGCGCTTGACCGGTTTTTACAACCGACACAACATTTACTAGTGAAATTTCAGAATGAATTTTCGTTATTTTCAAATTAACTGCGCTGAAAAGACGAGCCATGTTTATTTTCATTTTGTCGAAAGTTTTTAAAATATCGAAATTGAATCGCTTTCAAAATGTAATTTTAGAGCGAATAATGTTTTTGTGTCTGAAATATATATTGATATAAGTTGTATTTTATAATTATATGCTCTTTATATTTTACGGAACTTAAAGTGTAGATAAGTAGGTACTTATAAAAAAAATAAGGGAATAACTAGATGTAATATAAATTTATATTAATATCTTAAAGTATTCATATTACTTAACTGTTTTTAAGAAGACCAGTGTATGAAATTTTATAAACACAAACGCTAGCAACTGCGTTAGCGATTTTGTATGACAAACCTGTACAGCGCCTCTGGCGGATAATGGGTAACTAAGAAATTCCATACAAAATCCTAACGCAGTCGCTAGCGTCTGCGTTAATGAAATCTCGTGGTAGGGGTACAAGACGTCCAGTACGTCTTAGATCGACTCTATGATCGATTGAGGCAATACAGATAATGTATAAACGAATATCTACAATCTATCTAAGCAAGCTGCGTTGAAGATAATAAAAAGCGGCATATAATAAATTTTCTTATATATATATAAACAAATATATATGCTAACTCAATCTGGATTTATTAATCACACAGATTTCGCTAGCACCAAAGTAAATTCGAGCTAGACTTGTGTTATGGGATTCTAACTAAACGATACTATATTTTATAACGAATACATATATAGATAAACATCAAAGACCCAGGCCAATCAGAAAAAGGTATTTTTTTATTAATGTATAAATAAAATGACCAGAAAAAATGATGCCGAATGACTGCAACAAATAAAGAACCAATAAATATTCACACTTATTTTGAAAACAAATCATTCTATTTCAATAAAACAATCCACAAATGCAACCCAAATTCATTAGTTTCCCACAAATACAGCCTCAAGATATTCAAATGAGTGTGTAATTAAGTCGGCCCTCGAAAAACGTCGTTTTTAAACACAAAGGAAGTTTCAGCTAACGATGAAAGGAAGAGATTGCGTCTTTTGGAACGTCGGCCAAAGTTTTTCAAAGGAAACAATGTGCGAACAATAAAAATTATAGAGTAGGTAAAATGCTTTTTTATTCTTACTCTATTCTGTATGCCCAAACTAACGTTTTTGACGTGACAACGTCTTAAATTAGGTTGCGGCTGGGAGTCACTTATGAAAAAGTGTAACGCTCGGTAACGTTACGATGAGTCACCGAACGAGAGAGAGGCCCGCCGAATGCCTTGCGTCTCTCTCCCACTCAACTATGATCGGTCTGCCGCGCGCGGCAGACCGCGCGCGGCAGATTATATTCATATCAATAAATATTCTACCGAGAAAAAGACGTTGTCACGTAAAATCTTCGCCCGTAAAACCGACTTTACAGGCAACCATTTTTTATCATCACTACATAGTATAAAACAAAGTCGCTTTCTCTGTCCCTATGTCCCTTTGTATACTTAAATCTTTAAAACTACGCAACGGATTTTTTAATAGATAGTGATTCAAGAGGTTTTTATACCCATACGAAGCCAGGGCGGGTCGCTAGTTTGAAAATAAAATTAAGTTAGTCATTAAGCCCAAAAGCAGATGGCAGCCGGGACAAACGGTCATCAACGTTCCATTTAACAAGGGCGATGATTAATTCTCGGATGAGATTTTTTGCGATTAAATAAATGGTCACCTATGTCGGCATGGAATCAACATTATTATCAGACAATCATAACCGCCATCCTCCATTGTTACGATGATTAATAGTGTAACCTGGGCTCTAAAGCGTACACTGAAGATGCGACCGGCAAACACGCTCTGAAAAATCAGGTGATACAAGCCTGCAATGTCCTATTCAAACTGGAAGTATACTTTCCGTAGGAATCGAACCAACGATTCTTTAGGCAAACGCCTTAACCTTAATACTTTTTAAATTTGAAATTTGAATAAAGAAATCGCTGTAAGTAACCTTAGACTTAGGACGACTTTGTCTAGATTTCATTTCTTTTTAGAGAGCAGCTCCATCGAGAATTGGCTAGTTTTTTACAAAATGTTTGTGGTCGGATAATTTATACTCGTATGAAACTGAAGCTCCATGTACTATATAGAAGGAAAGTAATGAGCTTAATGTCTTTGGAATAAACAAATGCTCTACAAAGCGCCCGAGGCACGTCTATGGCACAAAGCTTTGGAGCTTCGAAGCTTCGATTTTAGGTCGGCGTGATAAACGGATAGTTCACAACAAAATAGACTAGATTTTAGACTTTATATTTACTCTATATGTACATCTAATAGCTATATGTGCAGTATTTTGATAATTTTTCTTAATCTCATAGACATAGTTGGTAATTATATGTGAAAAAGTACCAGGTCCAATCACTACATAGTATAAAACTAAGTCGCTTTCCCTATATTCCTATGTATGCGTAATTCTTTAAAACTACTCAACGGATTTTGATGCGGTTTTTTTCAATAGGTAGAGTGATTCAAAAGAAAGATTTTAATGCCCATGCAAAGCCGGAGCGGATCGCTAGTAAAAAATTAAATAAACTAAATTATTTTTATAATAGCAATAAGTTCTAAAGTTAATCGTATACGAAATCGGAATTCTTTAGACAACTATAATGCAAATAAAATGTCTTGCACAGTCGGGTAAAGATAAAGCTGACCCCAGGTTACTAAGGCAGGTACCGTAGGGGGTAATTTTTATCTACCCTCAATATACTTCTTTTATACTTGTGGCGAATTCTGCTAGCAACGGCATACCCAAAGAGGATTACGTCAAGGCACTCGATCATACAATCGTAGCCTTGGAAATAAATACTACATACAAAAAAAATATTTATTTATTTGTATGGTCTTTCCCAACCAATGTCAAATATTTTTTTTAGTATTCTCATTTATACTCGTAAAAGGTAGTAAAATCAACAATGACATTTTAAAACTGCAGATTTTTTTCGTTTATTTATCAAGCGGTGCGGTGCCTCGTCTCTATGTCTACCTACTATGTCCAAAAACCATCCTTCTCCTGCAACCACTGACAAACAGACAGCACCATAACATAACTCATGAAAATGGCTATCAAAACTAATATCATTATAACCGAACATGAAAGTTCAATTTGGTAATAAATTGAAATCCCACATAATGAAGACGGTACAGCTTTCAGACGGACTAATTTGCGAGCGCCATCTTGCCGTTGCCATGACGACCAGACTGGCCCCCCGCGCCCCACCCCACTGCACTTGCGTTGCACTTCCTAAAGGCTAGACTTGTAGAGTTAGCACCTCTATTTTTCGGTTGTAGAGCGCGCGCTCTAATATACTTGGAAAAGTCATACCTATATAAGGAATGAAGCAATTTTTTTTCAGAGAAGGAAAAAACACTGGACTTCCTACACCGTCACTGCTACCGACACCTCAAAAACTACACACTTAATTGTTCAAGTTTTCATTTCTGTCGGCACCCCGAGAGTGTTTTTTATTATTTTTATTTGTTTTAAGTATAAACATTTGTATTTTTGTAGTTACTCCATGAAAATAATTATTTGAATACCCTTATAATCACCTGCTTTTCAATTATTACTTACCATTGCGTTAACATAACTAATCATAAATTAAATGTTGGTGAAACAACAAATGCACAAGTTGCCCAAAGTTTATTCATAAAAATAAAATAGATTTGACATTTCAGTTTTGAAATTTATTCAAACAACTTATATCTTCAAACAAATTAAATATATTATATCTATGACAATTTAATCAAAAATGCCGTCCTAATTGTCCCCGATTCAAATTCTTCCACTTTCTATGTAATAATTAACATTGTAATGCAAAGATTCTTTATTTCTTTATTTCTAAGGGTATATAATTTTAAATAATTAGACAGAAAATCATACCTGCGTGCTAATCAGAACTCAGAACCAATGCTAGAGCTCTACTGATAAAAGTTCCTCTAAGTATACACTAGACTATAGTTGCATATGCTGATTAGTTATTCGGATATCAATGCGGGCTGTCTATCAGGATTTTGGAGGATATTTGTGTAATAATGAATAATAAAATAATATTAGACTTGGATCTACTAGTATATTTTTTAGATTCATTTATTTGTCATTTTTTAAGCGCGTTAATATTTACTTAGTAAAAAATATGGTTTCAAATGATATAAGTATCTTCTGAATTTTTTTCAGATTTATTTTTATTTGGAATTTTTTTATTTCGTTATTAAAGCCGGTTTTCGAAGGATCCGCTGCCAAAAGGTAGTAACACAAACAAAAAACGAAACAGGAAGGAAAGTGTAACGAACCAACAATAATTTCACGAAACTCTCTTTTCTGAAACATTTGTTCTACTGAGTCATAAATAAAATAACAAATGTGAATATATCAAAGAAACTTTCCATAATTGATATTTATTTATCAGACAACTTCTTATATCGCACACGAGCAAAGCAAAAACACCAAACGAACATTTCTAGAATTCCTTAACTAAAATAAATTTATTTTTCGTTTGTTCTTGTCTCACTCGCGACATGGCCAGTGAGTGCAAAATTCGACGCTAGAGGCCGCCTCCGAATTATAAACTCGGGCGAAATTTGCACAGAGCACCTTGTAATTGCAAATTTCGTTGTCTCGCGCATGCGTACACCCGCGATCAATACCGCGCACTTTATTATTGTTTTTTTTTTAATACAATATTCTTTGCGCGCGAAAACATCGTGAAAGTTTGGTTATGTTTTTCACATTTAGAAATATAATTTTTCGGAACTCGTTTTTTGGCTATAAAATGTGGAATTAAGTTTAATATGATTCTGTTTGAGCTTGGGGTGTTAGAGCGAGGGTGGCACCCGCTCTTATTGGGTTGTTACTCTAAACTATTGCCTGAAACTTTCATTAATGCATTCTATTGCCACTATGTGCATTTTCGTGCAATGATAGTTTTGGTTGGGTGTATTTAAAGTTCATGTCTTTACGAATATTAAGTATTTTTACAATGCATAATTTTTATGTTTTAAGAAGAGGATATTTTTAAAATCATGAATTTTTTAGGCTATTAAGCAGTAAAAAAATTAAAACCATTCCAAAAAAGCAGCTTGTAGAAAATTTGGAATCGCCTACCGTAATTTCCGGCATATATTTAGAATTTCATAACTCCCAGACTCCAATGTTATAAAGGAGTCGTTAAATATTTTATTCGGCTCACAGTAGCACGAAATTGTTTCTTTTGATTACTACCTTGGGAACAAAATGTAAAAACATACATAAATAAGTAACAAATTTACGTAAAATTTTAGATTGACGAACCGCATTTAGAAAGTACACGATAGTATGTTAATTTCATGGAAATATCAAAAGGAAGTGATCGTTAGATGGCGTTAATATGTCCTCAGTATGGGCAGGACGTTATTGGTATACTAAAAAATGGCGCTAGTGTTTGTATAGCGGTTGAATATTTGTACTAATGATCATACTGAACCTGCAGAATCAAGGATAGCTGTGTTTACCTGGCCACCTTGTATTATTTTGTACTACTTCATTTCCAAATTGTATTTTATAGCTTAACAAAAAAGACTCCATTTAGAATGCTCAAAAAAGGATATGAACATACCTATTATTTTGCAGTTCCACGTCTGCCTTGCTCGACCGAAACTTTGCTAGACGGCATCAACATGACCGTTCGTTTAAATTTATTCCATAAAAAATGTATTATAGTCAATTCTGCGCAAATTTGAACTTTGTGTGTATAAGAATAAGCTACTATATAAAATTTTTATAATGAATAGTTACGGTACCTAGGTAGGTACAGACACACGGCCTACCTGATGAGATGTACGTACCTACATGTCATCAATGACACTGGCACATTATATCCCCATTATTTTTAAAATTAAAAACAGAACAAAACAATTCTTTGTGTGTTTTTGACAAAGAATAATGGAATCGCGAGCTATCTCGGTAATTTTTTATGGTAAATAAAATAGGTTTTCTAATGGTAATAATTTTTTTTTTTACTTTTTTATATACAAACATAGGAAACTTAAAATTAGGAAAATTTGTATTTTTTTTTGTTGTCTGGATAAAACAGCAACTAATTAAAAAAAAAGCAATAAATTTAATGTCAAGTTCAATCTCTACATTTTTTACATAGCTCAAAAACACGCCGATTTTTCATCGTTACTGGAACGGCATAGACAGATATTTCTTTTTAATTAATACTTCCTTCACACGACACAAGTGCTAATTAAATAATCCGTGACACGCTGCTAATGACTTTGTTAAAACGTTGACACTTGAAGTTTTCATCAAGAAATTGCAGTGTTACCCTCTATAATGAAGAGGTCCGAATCAATTAGAATTCTTTTTTTCTTTTAAAAATATAATTAATTTTAGATACAGGGCAGGGCTTGCATAGGTACTAAATAAAAAAAATCTTTATAATGCCATTTAATTCAGAAATAAGTTAATAGAAATATATAAAATTACTGATCACAACTCCAGCAATATAGACCAATCTATGATATCGATCATCATTTTCAGAATGCTGTTAAATCATTCATTTATCAAAATCTAAAAATCAATTAAGTATTTGAAAACAAAAATTAAATACAAAAATAAGACTTTGTTGAACAATACGTAGAACCTCTTACAATTCATAATGATGGCTAAAGTTGCTAGAAAGAGGAAATTTGGAAGAAGGAAAAACTCTTGGTTGCGGAACATCAGAGAGTGAAAAAGAGCTAAAGAAAAGGAGGACTTTATCAGACTAATAAAAAGAAAATAAGAAGAAGAACAATACGTAGACCTACACATTTTTTTCTACTGTAATATCTTTACATTAATATTATTTCGTTACTCGGTATTCCAAAGCCAAGTACATAAATGTGATTAAAATCTGACTGCAATAAATACCGAACATGTCACAGTACGTTCAGCAGTTAAGTAACAGCCGTAAAACGTCCAACTCAAAGCGTAACTCAAGAAATTCCCCAATTGTTTGAGTTTTGGAAATCAGCCGTCGTTTCTACAAATTGAACTGGCGGCGGAATTAAATTTAACGATCCATATTTCCATATTCCACATACGTTCGAGGTATAAAATATTCTGCTGGCTTCTAGCGGCTTGTGATTTGGTTCCACTCGCTTGCGCCTTGAAAGGTCAGCTTAGGAATTGTGTATATTTATTTACGATGTGAATCAATTTGTTGGTTTAAGGTTAGGTACTCGTAAGGTATGGTTAAGTATACAATTAAATTTGGACATATTTTCAGGTTACAATGTTTTAGCGTACCTATTAAAATAAACGTAATATCTCTTGATTCCCAAATTAACTGAAAAATGCCTTTATTTTTGACAAAAGTCGGTGGGCGCATCTCTTACAACCGTTTCGATCAAATCGTGACTCTTGAATGATGTTTAGGGAAACTAATGCAAAACGGGTATCTAAGAAGCTCGGAAGGCTCAATAGGGCAAAACGGTGCTCCTCCAGTCTTTTGTTCGCTACTGTTTGCCCGACCCATCGTTGATGATCTTTCGCCCCGTGAATTTATATGATTTTAGAAACTGAATAAAAATCGTAACTTTTTAAGGCGCAAATTCACAAAAATGCTAGAAAGAGAGTTCTTAAGCACAAATCTAGTTTATCCGAGCATGGTGATGGCCGGATCCCAAGGGGCGTCACGTGCGACAAGCCGTAAAGCGTCCCTAAGTCGCGCAACAAGTGCACAGCCTGAACGGCTGAACTGCGCCATTAATAAGATGGTGACAGCCCTGGGTCAGCGATTAGGGATCTCGGGATGTCTGTGCTTAAGACGTTTTCTTGCCCCGGCCACTTTCTCCGTTGCTGAAATGAAATCAGGAATGTTGTTTTTACCAGACTGCTAAGGTAGCGTTTGATTTTTTGCGTGTTACTTTATTGTTATGGTTTCATGAACAAGTTTCTTAAAATAAGTGTTTTTAGTGCTGAAATGTATTGAGGACTCAACCAAAGAATACTTACGCAGACATCGAAATAGAGTGTCTAGTTTATTAATTCTGTAAATAATGATAATAAATTTGTTGAGTTTATCATTGTTAAGCCTAGAAGGCATATTTAACGTTTTTGGGGCTTATAGACGAAATCAATTAAAAAGAAACAGACATAGTGGACATTCGTGTTACAATGTAGGCTCTATAGTTACAAAAGTGCCTTTGTTTACTTATTTTTTTTCTGTTTATTTTGACATTAATCAATCATTACGAAAATCCTATAATATCCCACACTATACACAATCAATATCTTATTTTATAGAACTAAAGAAATACTAATATCTTCAATGGATATTATGTTTTATATGTTTTGTTATTAAATAACTATTCATGAAATGTTTATTTAACTGTGAATCCGTAGACTACCCGGCCATTGTTCTACATAATAAAATATACATTATGTATTAGATTGTATGAATAATTCATGGCCAATGTCAATTTCCAGAAAGTTCCTTGTTACAATTTACATATTATCTAATGTGAGAAAAACACAGGTTATGTTTGTGTTTTCAATAGGATTGAGATACTTAAATGTAGGAAAAAATTGAGGGAGTTTAAAAAATTGAGAACCATATTATATACATACACATCATCACACACATAGATTTATTATATACACCTTTCTCCCGCAGGGGTAGGCAGAGACTTAAAATTTCCATTGGCTACGATCCTTTCATACCTCCTTCGCTTCCTCCACACTCATCACTCTCGTCATACACCCTCTTCGATTCAGGGTGATCTTAAAGTAATATTGTATCTCCCTTTTCAAAAAGTTGCAGTTTTGATCGAAGTAGTAGTAGTTTAGTATTTCGAGGTTGACCTTACCCGTCTCTTCCTGTCTTTCATCTTAGCGTTATCTCGGTTGAGTTTAAGCTTGGGGTCTACTAAAATGCATTGTCATTGTTTTCCTTAATGAGGTACTATTCGAGACACTTATAAATAGGTTCTGCATTATTCTTATAACTTGTCTAACATCAACCCTTTACCTTAGTCGCTACAACATCCACGAGAAAAAAGCGGATGGTCTATTTTTAATTAATAATTAATTCATTCATATCATAATTTGTTTTTCATTATGATATAAATGAATTAATGAATAAACACTTTATTTACAATCAACTACACCGATTATCATTGGATTGTACAGGATCGGAAATAAAATTAGTAGAGACAAAAAAATAAAATTATATATGGTAACTACAATACTACCTACAATATTAAGAGGGGGTAGTATTATAAAATTAAGTACTGAACATGATACATGCACTGATACGTAAGAGGCTTAACTTAACTTTTAATATATCCGGGATTAGGGAAACGCTGTAGAATCTGTTTTATATGGGATTATTCCGGATATAAAATCCGACGTGCCTTTTATTGCTTCTGTATTCATGTTATCAAATTGTCCTTGGATTTTCGTAGACAATTTGTAGGAATCTCGGTCTCGATTCGTGGATTTTGTCTTACAACACTTAGGTATTATATACATGAAATAGATTCTTTTAAAATATCCAAAAAGAAACTGTTTCTTAAAGTAGGTAAATTTTTTTTCAACAGCTTTAAAAAAGATATCTCTCTCACCCTTTAAACTGGAATAAAATAACTTTTCGGCGTTGAAATACCTAAATGTTATACTTAGGTCCAATATTACATCATCAACATTTCTACTCATCATCTTCATTCAAGCGTGTTTCCTAGTTCCTCGAAGGCCATGCTTTTAAGCATCGTCTCAAGTTTGGCGGTACTGGTACAATGGAGCCACTGCCGACTTCCCTCCATAACCCTTTTTACAAGAAAATCGGACCAATAGAAGCATATGTGTGTTATGTGCAGTGTATGTTAGTGGTCACCACTGTCAGATTTTTCAGGCTGACAAAGGCATTTGATACAACCTCGACTGTCATCTATTGTAGCGATAACAAAATGTCCAAAAAAACTAATACACACAAAAAAACATGTCATAAACTGACAAGTGAAAAAAAAAAAATTATAACATACTTCCAGTCCACCCTGGCTTAGCCCGTGGTACACACTTAGCCAATGTCACTCGAGGATAGTGTGGCTTTCCCGGCCCTAATCGGGCCGGTAGTTTCGATGGAATTTACCAATAAAATCTTTCCTCTTTATAATATTAGTATAGAAAACATGTAAGTAGAGTGGGGTGCATAAAAAAGTACACCACTTTAGGTGTAAGGTGTAAATGTAGACTATATACTTTGTCTATGGCCAACTGTAAGTACATCTTTATTTCGAACTAACTTTTCCGGGTGAGAGGCAAATTAGATTCTCCATAGAAATTGCTATCCCGGGGCACGCCGTACTGCAATGAATCGAATTTATCCGATAAAACTCCTATAAATATCTATTGTTGGTGGCACGTCTCGATAAAAAGTATATTTGACTATGTTATTCTGATAATTTATAGACTCCTTCATTATTTTGTTTTGAAATTGGCTTGGCGATTGTATCGGATTCGCATTAAACAATGTTTAATATTTATAACTTAGATTTAGATAACGTTTAGCATTATGATAATTTGAGAAACAGCTAATAATATTCTTAGTTGTTGTTTTGATTTTAAATAACAGTATTTTTTATGAGAGCCATAAAATAACGAAACTCCTAAGTATTTTGAGGTAACAAACGTTTTGACAGCAGGACAGAACGAAATAATTCAAAGTAGAGCGAAAGAGAAACTGAAAATTATACAAATATGATTTTATTTTAATGTACAATTTAAAATGAACTTATTCTTGTGCAACTTGACGTTTATATTACTGACATATTATAATTATCTTATAAACACGTGGAACCTTCGAACTCATAGATATAATTTTTAAAGCTGTGCTAATAATCTAATAAATAATTAACCTATAAGTGGGTCTATGTTCAGTCCAGATCTCCAACGCAATCCACGGGGCAAAAGATCGCCATAAATGTAAAGAGATCACAAAGAAGATAGGTCGGACACATCACGACGCTCAGTAGTGGGCAAACGACTGGAGGAGCAGGAGGGTCTATGTTCAGAAGTGGACTACTTGCGACTGAAATGGTTATGATGATAAACATTTTTTTTTTCGATAACGTATAAAACTATCAATCTCCATACACACCAATCACACAAACGAAATACGTAAACAAACAGTTCATCGATAAATCACCCTTGAACCTAACATTATCGTTTCTCGTAAATCACTTAAAGATATTTTAATTAAACATCCTATATATCGGGCGCTGGTGGGTTGGTCTACAAAATAGTTAATGTACAGAAATTACTTATTATATTTTCTGAGGCTCGCATAATAACACTCATTATAGGATCCACTATATTGTAGCAAATTCTTTTTTACTATATAACACTTACAAGCACAGGCGATAAAACCAAACAAATAAAAAAAAACATTTTTTACACTGAAAAAAAAGATTACGTTGTAAAAGCAACGTTTAGAAATTTATCAATTCAGCGTTTCTCCAGTTGTAACCTAAGCTGTTTGTGAGGCCCAGGGTTTGCATTAACACACTGTCTTATGGTTGTTAGTCATGAGGTACTTAAGATTAAGACCTTATAATACAAATAAGATTAGTCATTTATAATACCTACCTGGGAATGCATTTGTTGGTCTTCGTTGAGAATCCACCACCCGTCTAGACATAGGTAAATAGTAGTTTTTTAATCTGTGATAAGGTAAAGTAGACTAGCTGATAGGGTTTTTTAAATTGAGACATCTTTTTTCTTAGTCGCCTCTAACAACAATCAACAACACTATTGGTGGCGGAGAGCGGAAAACGGGAGGAGAAAGATCTATTTTAAACCTAAGTCAGATATCACGAGACCATACGACAAAAATGTTTCAGTGTCCTAGAAGAAATAAAATATTTATTAATAGCTGTTACCCGGGGCTCCGCTCCCGTGGGAAATCCAGCATAAAATATAGCCTTTATATTGTTCCAGGGTCTAAGCAATCTCCAAACCAAATTTCAGCCAAATCGGTTAAGCCGTTCTCCTGTGAAAGGGTAACAAATATCCATACAAACTTTCACGTCTATAATCTTAGTAGGATGAATCAAGAATGCTATTAACGAAGATGACATGAATACGCGAATCATAGTTCTGTAGCCACATTAGTTTATGGTTTCGGGTAGCGGGAGGGTGGTGCGAAATTAATTTAATTTTAACTTGATAATATATCACGTAGACGTCGCTAATAATGGAATTATGTTTGTACTTCCAGAAACCATTTGCATTCTTATTAGATTCGTTGGAAGGTCGATCCTGGGAAAATTGCTATGCTCTAAGAATGGCATGGTTTATTATACACTAGCGACCCGCCCAGGCTTCGCATGGGCATAAAAACCTTCATCTTGAATCACTATATAAAAAACCGCATCAAAATCCTTTGCGTAGTTTTAAAGATTTAAGCATACAAAGGGACATAGGGACGTTAGAGTAGTTAGTTATAGGAGTGATAGTGATGTCTGGTTTCTTTATTAAAATTATGGCACTATACATTAACCCTAAAATAGAATTTATAATCTCTTTTGCCAATGAAAAGGTAGTACTTATTTAACTTATATTATAGGACTTTTTCGCGCGATTTTACTAGTACTTCAATGACTTTCGAGGTACTAACGAAAGTTAAGGATACTAGCAAAAAAGTTGCGCGAAGATTTCTAATAAGCTTTTGAAACTTGAAAAATATTTTTTTTGGGAAGTGGCGCTAGTGAGACCGAAAGAACAGCCAACAAAATTTAACCTTCTCTACTTATAAATTTTCCAAGTAAACAAAATACTTCAATCCCGACTGAAATAGATGACTATCTATCATATAATACTCGACACGTAGAATAACAGATTCCATTCTACCAAATTGCACCAAATAGGCATGTACCTAGCCTGGACCTCATCTGAGCCTAATGCATTTTCGCAGGCTAGATGCCCTGCAACGCTAGATATTTCATTCACCCAGCCTCCCCTAGATTGCTATTCTAACCCCCCCTTCTCACACCCAAATAGGGAAGAACCTCCCATTCTCTAGAGCGTTTAATTTCCGTATCGTATGGTCATTAATTTGTAAAGTGATATTTGGTATATCAATAGACAGTAGGTCGACCGCCTATCTCGATTCTCTCCTCTCGTAATGGCTACTTGTATCGCTTTCGCCACATTTCGCTCCGTCTTACGCTAAAACGCTTAAAAATTTTTTTTTTTGTTGACATTGGCAAAAAAAAAATTTTTTTTTAGGTCTTTTGTGCGTAAAACCGAGCGAAATGATACAAGTAGTCATTACGAGAGGAGAGAATCGAGATAGGCGGTCGACCTACCGGTCTAATTAATCTCGAAATGCTATTTTGACTTATGGGTTGATAGTGTAAAGATCTTTTGGCAAAGAGTTTTGAATTGCTAGAATATTCCATTAATTATGGTTCTTTGTTTTTTTTTTTTATACCATTCGTTTAATACCATTCGTCTTTGTGTCCTACCTTTGATTATTTATGTGCTATATGGCTCTACCTCTACAATCTATGATGTCGAGCCATCCCTGGATATGGGCTAACTTTTGGCGATGGGCTTTGACAGTGACGAATAGAGAGAGACAAAAAAATGATTATATTGTTAATTATAATTTTTGTTTGCTTGCATTTCCCTCGGGAGCAGTGCAACCAGACAGAACAACCTTTTTCCTGGAATGAAAGGTAACCTATGTCCTTCTCAATAATTCTATGTGTATGCAAGATTCAATTAATTGGTTCAGGAGAAAAAGCACAGCGTAAAATCGTAACAAACAAACTCACTTTCGCTGCAATATTAGTTGGGATGGGGATAATGGAAGGAAATCGTTCTTATAAGAGCGAAAATATAGCATCATAGTTTAGTATAGTATAAGTATAAAATTCTAGATAGAATATGCTGCGTCTATTTAAGATATTAATGTATTTGGTAAAAAAAAATTTGCTGACCACAGACTAGACGCTAAAAAGTAATTAGATATAAAACTCCTTAAACACTAGTTTGCACGTCCAGTCTAGTCTGTGTAAAACTCCATTAAACGAAGCTGTACCGCTGTGATTCACATCTAAAGTTAAACGACAAAAAGCGGGAAGTTGTTTATCTGTGGTGAGTTTCGCGCCCTTTTACCAGCGCCCTCTGGCGGCAGATTATGGCGGATTGCTGGCTGTCACCCAGCGCATTCCCGCCAACTTTTAATTACGACCATTGTGAGAAAAGTTTTAACTTCGCGACAAAAGAACTTTTTCTAATGAAACTTGGTAGTCCGACCTCCGCCGTACTTTACTGTCCAACCCGTGCACTGTTTAGATTTTAATCTTAAATTTAATAAGGAAAATCTTGGCCAATGATGAGTTAAAGACTTACAAACTTAAACAGAAGATTTCCTGATAATATACTTTAAATAGGAAACATTTTAACAAAATAGCGGACTTATTAATAAATATACTTACTCATTTTTTTGTTTGAGTGTCTTGACTGACTGAGATTTATTCATTTAAAAAAATACAATCTTTTATATAGACACTGATAGCACTTACCTACAGTTTTCAAATGCGTTCTATGACCTTAGGCAGATAAGGAAATTTATACAGGTTTATGAGACTATACATGAAAAAATAAACGGTTTGAGTTAATAATAAAAAATAACCATGTTTGGCGAATGAGCAATTGAGCAATCTAGGCAATATTGACTAAATAGGTACTCGTACTATATGATAAAGTCAGTGAAGTTTTGCGTTTATCCAGAGGGTATATTATCTTCTTCTTTTGCAGCTCATTTCATCCGCTGCAGAATGTAAGCCTTCACTCTCTACATATATGCAATACGTATATAGATGTATTGATATCCCTATAATTAATATTCCCGCCAAAACAGTTGGAGGAGCTACCTCAGCACATTCCCGCAGCAAAATGCTCGTTCGCTGTTTACAGAGAACACTGAGACACCGCCCTGCATAAATTGCAGAGCTCTACGTAATTAAAAATCAACATTTACATTCAATTCTATCTTCCCCGTCTATCGAGCGACCCGCTATCTGTATTTTCTTCAATATATTCCAAACTAGAGTTTTCCTGAGATTTTTCTCGAAATCGAAATGAATTTTGTGGTCTATCAGAATAATTAAAGATGCTGTGTTGGTTGTGTGATGTTTCCCAGAAAGATCACTTAAAATACTCATTGGGGGAAGCCTTTATGTTCTCTTATAGCGGACAAGCTTTAGGAGAGTCGCCTATGAGAGTAAGGTCACCTTTTACAGAAACAGGCAAGTTACGTTGGAAAAAAGTATCTAGCTAGGCAGCCTTCGCCAGGGCTAGGTAGAAAGGGCAACCCTAAAGTGCTGGTTCAACATCGCAGTAAAGGATCTTCTTCGTCCGAGCGTGTTTCCCGGTTGCATCTTCAGCTTACGCTTCAGAGCCTAGGGTACGCTATTAATTATGGTCCTGATTTGGCGGAACTGGTTATTACACTTGAGCGACTGTCGTCTGACCTCCGTAACTCTTTTTACAGTGCAACCAGACCCACAGGAACATGACCCGGGTGTGTTAGTGGCCAACACTATCAGATTTCATCATCATTATTCATCAGTTGCAGTAAAAGATATGCGTGCAGATGATCTCACACCCAAAGATGTCTAAGACCAGGCGCAGTGGAGGAAAAAAAGTATAAAAGCAAACCTTGGGCTCCGAAGCAACCAGCGCATAGATCTACCGGAAAAGCGCTTAGATTAAAGAAAGGGGTCAATCCAGGTCATACTCTAACTACCTACAAAATATAAGGCGATTATGTCTAGCGGCTAGAGTATAAAGAAATAACAGACAACCATATATTGATTTATACCAACTTTGCATCCAAAAATACGCCATAAACTCGTGAAGGATAAGATTCAAATTGTTTTCAGACATTTGTTTTCTCCAAAGACAAAGTATTTACAATTTAAACAGGTAAACAATCCGATATAACCTATCTTCACATTGAGTTCACGGCGAACGAACCCCGACCTATGCCAATCCTCTACAAGTGCATTATGCATCCGTTTTTCTATTCGTCATAAATATGGAACAAAAGCGGCGCGCGCGTCTTTGCAAACGGGAAAATGGTACTTTAGCCTTTTTACCCTTGACCATAAGACTGTCTTTGCAATGGGAAAATTGTACTTTAGCCCTTATAGCCTTGCCCATAACTTATTGAAAATTGGCTGTTGACCTCTGATTTGTTCGCGTAGTAGGTATATTTTTATATTATTTATTCTCGAAATATACAATTTTAATAATTAAGCAAAATCAAACAAATTAAGCAACAAAAAATGGGTACAGCGTTGCCTAATGTTCTCCCCTTTTTTTTATTTTGTTATATCCTAAAATTTGGGGACTGCATCAACGCTGAGCTACTCATCGTAATTCTGAGCCATTCTGTATTGTTACAATTTTTTAATCTTTGTGTTTTTTTATATGTTTAAATTTGCTTGAAAGACTTTTTAGACTTATAATTATTTTCATCGTGGTACCTATAACTATTGAAAGTTTCGATGGAATATTTTTGAATAAATTAATAAATTATAATGTCGCAAAAAATATTTTTATTTTGGTTCTTTCCACACGTAATCCCATGAAGTATTCATAATTTCATTATTTCTTATCTAGACATTAGCGTCCGTACGAAATTGTGTAACGTACAAAATCTTAGATAATTTCCAAGCGATAAAGTAGAAAACTTTTTTTAACAAATCTATTTGAAGAAAAAGAAACTAACAAAGCCATAAAAGCGAAATAATAGTTATGGAAATAGTCTTTCATTTTCCACGAAAGAAAACTCCGCGAAACTACCGACAATATGAATGAAACTATAATATTAGAAAAGTTTCGTGCCGGGAAATGAGAAAACGTTGTACCAACTCGTTCGTCTAATACACGTAGTTATAAACTTGTTCAATATAATATCGAGTGGTGAATATCACCGTCTCTTTCGCACCAGGGACACTCGAAGCCGGCGCTGAAACGGCCCTCATTTAATTGCATATTCAGCTGAATAATGTTCCTATCTTCGTGGACGTACATAGCCGCTTTCGAATAACAGCATAATATTTTATTTTAAATACGCTGCAGTTACATCTCGTTAAGTCTATTCTCTCTGGCCTTGAAACAAAAATAACCTGGCCGGTAACAAAACGTAACACTGGCCTGACCTGACGTAGACGGTTTAAAAAATATTTGAAGAATGAACTTCGAATTTCAAACATGCATTGTTAGGTCGTTCTAGTGATGTCCAATATTTTTCATTATTAAACAGCTATTATAATCGGTCTGGTCTAGTTATATTTAAAATGAAAATTTGAATTTAGAATGCTGTTGTAAGTGCACGTGTACTATAGTTATATGCAGAACGCTTAGTACATGGCGATTGTTATGATAATACGAACTGCAATAGACGGCGCAGCGATGAAATATTGGCCTCTTTTGCATAAGTACCGAGACGTAGTTCGGGCGAAACGGTCTACGATGCGCTACGCCGCTACGGAACTCGTAGAACCTAATTGCTCATTACCGGAAACACTAATGAAAACAAACTTGTCATATCAATTAGCAGTAACAGTTATAATGATGGATGAAGTCGGGAAATTTTAATGATTTACTGTTCCGCTCCGTTTTTTAGATTTTCGTTTAGTTTGCTTTCTAATTGTGCATGTTGTGTAGGTTTTTTTGAATTGAGAAGTAAGATTTTATTCATGTTACCGGTTTACTGGTCTTCCTTAAGTCCGCCGACGTTATGCTTGCATTGTAGTTTTTTTTTACTAAGATAAATCTATTTTTTTTTATTGGTAAACTAGCTGTATTTCTCGGTTTCATTTGCCATATACTATGTGCATATAGTATATGCATATATTTAAGCCTATGTTACTCAGAGATAATGTAGCTATTAAAATATTGAAAGAATTGAGAACCGATCCAATAGTTTCATAGTTTATCCATTACAAACAAAAATACAATCACAAATATTTCCTCTTTATAAAATTAGTGTGATTAGTATGATAGAGAGATCTTTAAAAATATTCAAATTTCTTATTAAATTGCAATTTTTGGTAAATATCGTGGGTTAAAAACGAATAAAAGGTTGATAATGTAAATTCTGTCAATGCTGCAAGTTCTCCTATTATATACCTTATATGTTTCAAAAAACTATTGAAGTAACAAACAAGCATGATAGAAATACATCAATCTGTAATTTGTTTAAATTGCCTGATGTTGTTTGCGACGTTTAATACCTATGTTTAAAATAAAACACTGTGAAGCCTTAAAATTACCCCTAAGTAATCGTTGTAAATAGATGTAGAATCGAATTGATAGGTTAATCGAGTAACGATGTTCGACACGAACGCTTGACTCGACCCGGTAGAAATATCGAGGTCGGACCTGACTTGATGTTCAATGTACAGTAGATCACTTAGAAACGTATACCACTTTGCCCTTACAGTACTGCCTTAGGTGGTATACTTTTCTATATAGCCCACTGTACCCATTAATCACAATTGGACTTTTATCTCCTTTGTCAAGGAAGAATGAAAAGATGTTTATTCTAGGTACAATAGAGAGATGTGGTGGATTAAAATTTTATTTAGAGCGTTTTTTTTTTTTAAGTTTGTTTCTTGTACTTACGTACGTTTTGAGGTTATGTTTTGCTTATGTTTTATTGTTTGGATGATAGGTGGTTTACCCCACATACAAGTTATTAGTAGCCAATGCTAAGCGCACGTATCCAAGAAATTAGCAAGAAACTTTGTAAGACTATCAAAGGCATTAGGTATTCATTCATTTATTACACTTGCAAATTACGCACACACAAAAGGTAAAAATTTTGCTAAATCATAATATTGTTTTTCTGTTGATTTTAGCACTCATTTAAAAGTAGATTCTTAAACAAACTTATTTAGATTAAATTCAAGAGATTTATGTATATATAAATGAATAGTTTAAAGTTAAAACAAAATCATTGATGTGTTGCCAAAATATATAAAATTCTTCGCTTTTTTACTATCTCAAATCTGTTTTATGATTTTGAAAATCGTACTTTAATTTTTTTTTTTTGCAAGACGATCTTTTTTTAAAAAAAGAAAAATGAACTACTATTATTATTGTACTTTTAATAACAACTGAACTATTGAATATTATTTGATAATGAAATGGCATTTAACTTTTACATACGTATATTCTATACAATATGTCAAGTTTACGTATCCTGCTGATATGATAATAAAATAAGAAGTTATCGTCGTAGGTCGTTTGTACGAGCGAGTGCGGCCCTCAAGAAAGAGATGTCAGATTCTGAGGCCTATGATAAAAAGAGATGCAAGACCGGCTGCAGATACAATGCATGCTTGTTTGCTTCGTTCCTTCGTTCTATTCTAAATGTCGAAGTTTTTTCCTTTATTTTAATTTTTATATGTCTGGATAATTTGTAGCATTTGCAAAGAATTAAGATTTTAACTAGAAAGGAAGTAACTACATTTTATACATGCTTCTCTAATAGAGCAATAACACAGAATTACTAATAGCAATAAGGTAAAAATCAAAAGTTTTTAGTATAGATAACTCTATATTTCTTAAATGACTTGTATAACAGATTAATTATTAATATATGGTATAACTACGTTCGTCCCTATGTATCTGTTAAAAATACAAAAACGTGGAAGAAGATATTAAAAGCTCAGTATCTTTATAACCTTCCTTAAATTTGTAATTTGTTTATCAAACGTCTACTCTACTTACGTTATATGGATGTGTGTAGGGGGAAGGAAGGAGAGGCGAGGCGGGGGCGGCCGCCGCGCTTGCCGCGTTCGTTCCGTCACACGGGCAGCAGTCACGTGCGACGACGCCGGTTCACGACGTGCTTTACGTAACATATCGATTCTCGCTGCAACTTATCGATCGACGATCAGTCGGTGCACATCACTATTACAAAGTTTCCCGCGCAACTTTAATTTTCGAACGCATAATTCGCGAGTGCTGTGTTTTTTTATTTTTTATTTTATTTTGTGTCTGAGACCTTGGATTTTAAGTGACCAAAGTTTCAAGGAAAACAGGTGGGTGTTCTTATATTTTTGCTGGTTGGTCGGCATCGATATAAATCAATGTTTTAAGATTGAAAATAAAACCGGTTCGATTGCGCTAAATCGCTTTTGTGAAAAGGTCAATACTCCGGCCGGCACGCGAGTACTAGCAAGAAAGATGCAATGATGGATGTAGAGCCGATAATCAACGAAAAATAATTTCAAAATAAAAATGTATTGTCATGAAATTTCTTAACAAATAACTTTTAGAAATGAGTGTTTCTCAACCAATTCGTTCTTATTATATTTAGATGAAATTTGTTGAAATTGGAAGATTGATGAAATTTAAAGTTTTTACAGTAATTCTTTTTTTAAATCATCGATGTTAACCCTAAGTTCTACTGAAAAATTTTGTAAATTTATTCTATTATATATTTTTAAAGATTTCATGAAATCATTTTTATACGTAGAAAACATTTTTTTTATTGTAATATTTTAATCTAGTGACAATCCTTAAGTCATCTTTAATTTAAATGTTGTTTGAATTTAAAGTCTCTTCATCTTACTGTTAATGAGATAATGGCCTCTGATAGCCTCTTTTCTGTCTTACATTTTCGCTCAAAGTTGTACTAAAGACATTTAATGACCAGGCGGAATATTCCGCCTAACGTTAATATTCACACTTTCCGTACCTCTCCCATGAGATGAATATAAATTTACACTAACAGATGTCGCCTTAAAATTCTCTAAAAAAGAGGAAGTCGCCTATTCTAAAAACATACAGTATTTTAATCAGGGAGACCAAGGATATACATACGCCAAAATAGGAGAAGATCTGATCTAGTGTCAAACTGAGATTTGAAACGGATAGCTGAAGACAAATTTCTTAAATTATAATAAATGACAAATGTTATTCAGCAATATGATCATTAAATAAAGCATTTTAATGAGTTATAATCTTGCGCTCGCAAATAGTCTACAGACATAATATTAAGCAACTGATAAAATATAATTATTTAAATATTTCCAGTATTTCTTATCAACATCAACAAATAACAAATGCGTGAGTTTAGGACGGACTGATTCATGGTTTTCTCTCCTTATCTGCTCTTATCGCGATGTAGAGTTTACACAATATAGTAAACAGATAATACTAAAGATAATGTTTATCGCGTGTCCTCGTTTTGACTCTACTTTTTTAACCTCTGGCTGCATACCAAAATATTCCTAGTTTGAAAAATGTATTTTTAAATTTTGTCTATGTCTAGAGCGGTCGTGGAAAGGAAAGTGTTCGTTATTTGAAATCAGCGTAGTGTTGTCATGTGTTGTCCAGGTTATCGACACGATGCCGCCGGGGGCCAATGTTGCCACCCGCGGTTTACGTTCTAGGTGGCACATGAATGCGTATCGAATAAAAATTTAGGTCACACTCGCAATGACCTCGATTCATTGAGAGCCGCAATCGTGCGTTATTGCCGGTCGATTTAGTGTTGTAAATAAAAACACGTGGCGCGGCCGTCATGACGTAAAATATCTGGCTGTTAAGTAATCAATATTTTCTAAATTTCAAAACATACTGTACCTTTTATTTGTTATTTCGCTTGTTCTAGTGAAAAACTTCAGTAGGTATAAGTTGCTTTGATCTTGCGATGTAGAGTTGAATTATGTCAATTGCACTCTGTCGTATGTTCAGTAAAGATCAATTTTAAGCATGGCAATTATTGCCACATTGTCTTTCCTATGACCCCAAAATTAAATGTAGATCACCATGTTTCCCCAATCTATGGTAGTTTGTGTCTCTATCGTATTGGAAATGATCTCAGAAATAGGTTATCACTTCTTCAACTACCTGTCAAAAATGTATATAAATTAACTAAAGCAAAAGTATTTAAACAAAGAATTCTACTTACAACTAATTTTTAGAAGATTTTAAAAATAGCCAGTAGCAAATGCTATTTTTTACTTACTAGCTGTTCCCCGCGGCTTCGCCCCGCGTGGGACTCGGTTATATCGCGCCCAAAAGTAGCATATGTTTGACCTCAGGTCGTTAACTAAATCCCTACCAAATTTCATCACAATCGGTCCAGTGACAGACAGACAGACAGACAGACTTTCGCATTTATAATATTAGTATGGATTCTAGCAAAGCATTAGTAGATGCAGCCATTCTCAAATGCAATTTAAAATCTCTTCTTCACAAAATGTCAAACTCGTAGCCAATGCGACTAAAACTTAAGTAAGGTCTCTACTCTACCGCCATACTTTCAAACAACTGCACAATGTTACGAAATCGTGTTATTGATAAAACTTCTGGCCATCCAATACTTGTGCTCGGAGCATAAAACACAAATCTGAGACATTAATACCAATACTATGTATGTGTATGTATATTATAATAAAATTTTCAAACATATATAATAGACTCACCAAACAAGATTTTCACTGCCGTAATTAAATAACGCAAAAAAATAATATTATTAAAAAGAAGAAAATCAGTTTGGCCACAATGTTAAGTATGAATCCTAACTAATATTATAAATGTGAAAGTGTTTATTTGTTTGTTTAGTTTTCACGCCCTATCTACTGCATCAATCTTCCTGAATTTTCGCATACACAAGATAGAAGTATTGAAAAGGACATAGGATACCTTTCATCCCGAAAAAAGTACTTTCCAATTGGGAATTTACGCGGGCGAAAGCTAGTATTAAATAATTCAGATGTTATTTTGCATAACGGCAATCTAAAGAGATACCTTTCCCGTGTAGAAAATAAAAGGATCTAGGCCAAAATCCTTGAGAACAAACTCATTACCGTTTACTTGTTTTGTTGTAACAGACACAAATTTAAAATGTGGTTTATAACATATGATTTTTTTGTCTGTCTATGACCCACCCACTCGTATATGCCAAACAGGAGCCGGCAGTAGACAGACGTGCATAAAAACTAAAAATCGATACTGTCCGTCGGAGGCAGCATAATTGGGAAATTCTCGGCGCGTGGAGATTCATAAATTTTCACTTTTGCTGGCCTTTTCCGTGTTGTAATACTATACGATAAACGCGGATAAATTTAAAATGCGTGTAAATTTTCATTAAATAGATTTATTCATTACATTCGTTATTTTTGGTTAAGGAATATTTTATACTAGCTGACCCGGCGAACTTCGTACCGCCTTTCTTAATATTTTTTTCCGTAAGAACCTTGTACAGAGTATTAGAAAAATACAAAAAAAATCTGCCAAATCGGTCAAGCAGTTTTCATGCTATGTCGTGACAACGGAAAACGGGTTTACTTTATATATATATATATATATATATATATAGATATAGTGCCGTTTGTTTTTATTCTTTCAGGGTGATTTTGTTTCTTTATTTCAGGAGTATGTTGAAAAGATTGAAACATCATATATTGTATTTATGTTTTCTTATAAAGCTAGGTTTGCAGGCCCCATTCTCTTTCAGGAATACCTCAAAATTCTGAGACAAAAAAAAGTATCTAGAGGTAATGTAATTTTCAATGTCTGAAGAATCAATGTAATATGATACATTTATACTAACTTCCAATGTAGCCTATAAACACAGTTGGTCACACAAAACTTTAACATAAGCAAGGCGTAGTTTTTTTATGAAAGACGTCCTTGGGATGTTAATGAAACCATTAAAACACGTCAAGAGAATTAAAAGTACTCATTTTGGCCATTTTATGCCAGACATCCAATGATACGACTCACGTTAATACCGAATTACCAACAATTTCATCAGACATAATTGGCTTTACTACTCATATGAACTGCAATAAAATTAGCTATCGTAACCACCCACCGACCGACCTTTAATTCAGGTAAAATTAAAAAAAAGCAACACTGGCTGGATATTTTTCTGCAAAAAGAACAATTTAATCCTGGCCGTCATGAATATTGCGAATTCCTGTAGTGTCGAAAAAAGAAAACATTTTTAAAGGTACTTAATTATCGAACACTTTTATTAACATTTTTAATTTTTATCAGGTCATGATAATAATGCATATTCTTTTGTTTTTCATTAGTGCAGTTATTTTTAACAGAACAATGGCAGGGTTTGTCATAAAACAGAACAGTCGGCGAATGCAGAAAGGGCTACATGCTATAAGTAGAGTAGGTCTGCATACTCCGCATATTGTTTCTTACGCTTTCTCTTTGGCAAACAACTTTTTCTTCCAAGGGGCCGTACTAATGTTGCGTTGTTTGAAATGAAGAAATGATAATAAGCTAGGTATATAACAAAAAATACTTGTATAGGTAGATAATATAGCAGCGTATTAAAAATTGACAGAAGAATATTTGACATGTGGCAGACAGACAAACGGGTAACACGAATCTTAACTTAATATTGTAATTTAAGAGTTAGTCGTTGTTACAGTTTCAAGTATAAACTATTGTAATTCTCGTAGAACGACTAATACATTTCACGCGACGAAACGGAAAAGCTAGTGAACAGTAAATATATTTCTCTTAAAGGCTTAGTCATGAAAACATTAAGGTTTTCCAATCGTCAGTTGCAAGTTAGCCTCACGCCATAGATTACAGAATACTAACTAGTAACACAGACTGCTAGGCGCTGCTGTCGCGCTTATTACATGCAACGCAACGATTAGCGCCATTCATGACGCGAATACACTGGAATAGTGTTATTGACACTTAATACCGGCTTACTCTACTATCATTAATGATGAATTCACCTATTAAAGTAGAGTTATCATAGACAGCTCGGCACCAGTGTCGGTGACACGCATACTATTCCCATTCATACTCGTACAAGTACAAGCGCTAGCAAATGTGGACATTCGAAACTAAACAGTGCTTTTATTTTTATATATATTACTACATGTTGACGGCAGCTTCGCCTGTGTGGTATTTGGTTATATCGCGCTAAAAAGTAGCATATGTTTTACCCCTGTTCTTTAAATATCCAGACCAAATTTCATTTTGGTCCAGCGGTTTTGTCTTGAAAGCGTAACATTCAGAAAAATAGACGGACAGACAGAATTATAGGTTTTCGCATTTATTGTATTAGAATGGATAGTATAGATGGTAGATGCTCAAGCATAGTCTTTTTACTAGGGATAGCGTTAAGATTAGCCAGACAACATTGTATCAGTCGAAATTAATACCAAGTCTTTTAATACCATAGATTTAAAAAAAGCCTAGAGACCGCGCGCTGTTTCCTACTTCTATGTTTAATACCGATTGATAGTAAAATATCAAATCACAAAGTTGAAAACCAGCTTCGTACTCTTTTTCTATTGCAATATATTTTATTTCTTGATATGACACTAACATAGTTTAAAATGTAAAATTTACCAGCACACGCAAATTTCTTTTTCTTATGTGACAAAACTTGCAGGCCATGGAATGATCGTTATAGCGCGGCTAAAAAAGCAGATGTCTGTATTTTGCGCTCTTAAACGGATTTTAAAGAAAGGTACAGTGAGCCACAGAGAAAAGTATACCGATATATTGAAACTCTACAAAAATCTTTGGAATCGATGAGGTACGCGGTTTTTTACGCGCTTAGGTAATTTCATATTTCCGTCAAGTTTATATGCATTGAAAATTAAAATTTAATCCTAACCTCTAGAGTTCCAAAGTTGAGTAATAGTAGAGAGTACCGACGGCTGAGGTTTGTTTACAAACAGGGTAAAAGACTCCATTCACGCCGCATTCCCAAGGGTCGGATTGAGACAAGATATCCGTCGGCCTTGAACTCCGCAAAGGGACGTCTACCTCACAGGAAAATCTCAGCTACTAGGCGAAGGCCCTTTCTTCTAGTTATTTTTGAACATTGAAAATCCCTTTCGGCGTTGAAAATAATTTGATCGTGAAATTATGAAATGATTAACTTAATTTGAAAAAAAAATTAAAAACTCTGACACCAGGCGTGCTAATTGCCCTTGTAATTTTTATCGACACGATAATAAAAAATGATAGCCTTAACAATGTTATCTTGGCACTTTAATCTAATGGTATAATTTAATCTCTATGCAAAATTGCAGTGACAGTAATCTATTTAAATTTATAGCACGTTGATTTTGAACTTTATTTTCTGCTATACTTTTAATCTAACTTGATAGGATTAGATTGATATTAAATAGAGCAAACTTCGCAACAACACGAACTTAATTAATTTAATCTCCATTTGAACCATTTTGAATGCAATAAAAACACTCTTAAACGACGTGTGAACTCCAGCATAACGTGTCGTGAAAAGAAATGGTAAACTAGACCCAGGTGATATATATCCGGATGGGATCCGGGCAGACACGCCACAGACGGCCCTTGAACTTTGCCTGACTGGTACTGTGCGTGAGACTATGCATGAAACGATAGGAAAGACAAATCGACCACGATTTGTCTGCGATGTCGCCAGCTGAAAATAGCAACTATTAATCAGCCTTGGTCGTTGTTTCATCGCTGTTTTACACTGGTTTAATTAAATGACGCAATTTGTTTGATGTAATCATTTTGTGTAACTTTTAGTTAGAAAATGATACTTCGTCTCATGTTCTGCGTAGATATTGTTAATGTGGCATACATTTTAATCGTCTGCTTTTTAGATTTATCCAACTTTAGCTACAGGCACAAAGGCAGCTGGACCACTAGGGGTACGCTAAAACGAACTTTATGCTCTCATTTAACTCGTTTTAATCAATTTTCTTCGTAATCAAAAAGTAAAATGCAACGTCTCAATTTTATGTAATTCCATTTGTTTCTCAGCTTGAGTAGAAAGGCGTTGCGGTGTCGGATAACACGGGATTGCGCGCGACAACACGTTGACGTAACCGATTACCCGGATTCAGTGGCTTACCCGGATATTAAAGTGCACTTTATTGCACAGTATAATACTTGTAAAAAGTATATTTGCATCGCATGTTTTTAATGATAGTATTATTATTTTCATAACAATTGAAGGAACTACAATATATACATTTTTAGTTAGTATGTTTTACAAATAAATAATTTGATAGATTGATTGATTTGTTTTTTAGTAAAATTTTTATTATTTATCTGATAAGATAATCCTTCATTTGCAATAAATAGTTTATTATTATATTATAGACTATTTATTGATCTGGATAAACATAAACATTTTTGTATGCAAGTGTGGTATGCATATTATTGCGCTTATTACCTTAGAAAATTCAAAGTGACTGCGCATTATTTTATAAACTTTTAATTGTGGTTTCGAATTGTCTAAGGTAATTACAAACTTAAAAGATTTGCCCAATAAATAAGCCGCTAGAAAATACAGCAAGAAACAAAAACAAGTTAAAATTAGAGTGGAGTCCTTCTAACTTTCTAATTACAAACTAAACGGTACAGTAAACAATCCTGACCTACCCTGACGTTTTCCGGGCGATTCATCTCCAGAAACGTTGGTACCCGGGTCACTTCACCCGGGTCGGGTCGATGACCTCTACATTACACTGAAGCAATAGCAATTTGTTACGCGTTTACGGTTATTATGCCGCTCTTACTTGAATATTAATATTGAAATACCACAGAATTATAGATCTACTATTAGGAGCGTATTTATTGTTGACTTGTAATGTCTTTTGCTTATATTCCATGTTTCTATTACCATTAGCTATGTATGGATAAGCATAGAATTATAGATTGTCACTTAGTACGATCCTTATAGATATAAATAAATATATAGAGACAAATCACACGGATATACTTTGGGGCTAGCCCTGATATAAGTTCGAGACTTATCTTATGGAACACTAACTCAACGATCCTATATTTTTTTTTATAACAAAAATGTAAATTAATAAATATCCTAGACCCAGGCCAATCAGAAAAAGATCATTTTTCATCTTGACCCGACCGAGAATCGAACTCGGGACCTACTAAGTAGCGGACTGGCATGTCATCCATTACGCCACGGAGGTCGTCGAAGATCACGCTTACATGATCCTGGTCATCTCAATATTTTTAAACAAGCGAATAGATAGAAAACCAAAGTGATAATGTCGTCTCATACAATTCATAAAAATCCTCTCAAAATTAAGAAAACCAAAGAATATCTCATAGAATATTTCCTTCTCTAGTAATAAATAATATATAAATGCAGAATTCGCCCTCCTGACCTACCTCAACATGTAGGGAAACTATCTGTGCGATAGCTTATCCGGTTTTTATCCAATACCCGGGTCGGAGTGACGTTTCCGTTGATAACGACCCGGTTAACCTTAATGTACCGCCCCGGCCGCCACGTAGTAAGTCATGTTTTTTTTTTTGTTCATAATTTGTAATATCATTCTTGTTCTATCTAAACGATAAAACAAATAATTATGTAGTGCTATTAAGACGATAAGATCATGTGTGTGATAAGTGTATATGAACACTAACTCAAATCAAATTCTTATTTTTGTATTGCGTCGTACTGGCGTGCAGTTAAAATTGTATTGTAAAATGCTAAAACTTTTTTGTACTTACTTCATCAGTATCACTACATAGTATAAAACTTTATCTTTCCCTATGTCCCTTTGTATGCTTAAATCTTTAAAACTACGCAACGGATTTTGACGCAATTTTTTTGAATAGATAGTGATTCAAGAGGAAGGTTTTTATGCCCATGCGAGGCCGGGGCGGGTCGCTAGTTACTTAATAAGTAAATTGACACATGGGACGGTCCCGTTATGTTACCTTGATTAAACAAAAAAATCTTGATAGCTTGTTTAACGGAACTTTAAATTCGTAAATTTTATTACGTTTATACACGCCCTACATACCATATCTACAATACCCATTTTGTGCAATAAAACTAAATGGGTATGGATTCACTAATCCGAATTTTGATCGTATATTATATTCATAACTAGCGACACGCCCTGGCTTCGCATGGGCATAAAAACCTTCCTCTTGAATCATTCTATCTATTAAAAAAACCGCATCATAATCCCTTGCGTAGTTTTAAAGATTTAAGCATACAAAGGGATATAGGGACAGAGAAAGCGACTTTATTTTATACTATGTAGTGATAGTGACGTTCTACTCGCTCTTGGTACTTATGTATGTGTGTATGAGTACATACAAGTATAGAACTAGACATTTTAAAACCTCATCAGTAATTTCTGAGATTCAATGTGTTTCTTTTCTGCATAATGTGATTTTTGCGTATAGATTTGTAAAAGTTAAAATATTTAGTATAATAATTAACTAATCCTCGTTTACTTGGTTACAGGTCTTACAAGACATAAAGGTAAATATACCATATTGTTTCTTTTTCACTAATATGTATTTTTTTTAAATACTTTTTACGGCCATGGAAATTAGTCCTTTATGTAGTTCTTCACTTTTCATTTTATTTATTTTAAGTTGCATTTGAAAACTAACCCATTTTTTTTAAACAAAATAGGTTTAGTTACTAATTCTGCCTCCATATTTTTCTTTAAATTCACTTTTGTTTTTATTTTGAAGACATCGTTTTTCCGCTTTCAAATTAAATTTCAGTTCGCATATACATGTTTAAGATCTGTATGTCGTAACATTTTTTTTTCTTTTTAATTAATAAATTTTAAAATATATTTATAGTTTTTAGTACATTATATCTTAGACACATTGCATCCGCGAAGGTTCGATACCTACGTCGGAAGGGGAGGCGGGGGTGAGCGGGGTGCGGTCGATGGGTCACCGACCCCGGGAGGATTTCGATGCCACCCTGTACCGCCTTCAACTTATTTATTTATTAAAATTTCGTACTCACTTATATCGCTGTATTAATAAAGTTGACAAAGTCAATTTTCGCTACAAGCGCTTAAAAGTTGGCGCTGTGTTCGCATCAAATAAATATTCACATTTTAGACTTAGACATGATAAAACAATCCTATGCATTTATGATAAGTATGAAGGTAGATGTTTCTTCCTAATTTACGCTTAAACATCTTAATGGAATCAACTGTAGAGTAAACGAATTCAAAACGTATGTTCTGAAATAACATTAACTACGTTTTACCTCAAATTTCCAAAGAAATAGGAAAACGCGTACGAAATTTTTTTTTAATCTATACAAAGTTTTTGTTCGGAAGTTGAAGTTCAAATATGTGATTATGTATGTAAGGTCCATACTAAATCACCTATAAACTGTCACAACACAGAACAAACACTATAATTATTTGTGGCCACGGTAGCAAAAAGTCAGCAGCAAGCAGCCAGAAAAAAAAAACTTGATAATAGTAGGTCTCGTAGAGCCTGTCGTAGCACTTGCTACGATTAAATTCAAACATTCAGCTATCTGCTACGCTGTCATAGATAACATAGGTACATCTTCCAAAATGAATTATCCCTCGAATACCAAGATGTCATACATAGGTTATGATGGCTTGAGAGCCCGGGTTCGGCCGCCTATAGGAATGCTGTTGTTGGACGAAAATTGTTACCAGTCATACAGAGAAACCAATAAATTGAAACCTAAGGCAAGAAGAAATAAGGTATTAATTCTTAGTCACATATTACAACATCCGCAAAAAGAATTCTTAACACACTAACTAGCAGTTATATAAATATTTTTTTTAATATATTTAAACATCTGCAAACTTGTTTAAATACTTATAAAATAAATACAGATGTTCACAGCACACAACTTTTAAAACACCAATCAGGGCTTAATTAAATATTCATGAATAAAGTCGACTTCCTGATTTTGTAATTCAAGCGTATCTTTGATAACATTTAAGGCTTGAGGTAGAAATTTTCTAAACTGCAATTTTTAAAAAACGAATTAGTACTATACGTGTCTATGCAGCCAGTAACATTCAATCATTCCTCAAGTCTCGAACCAGAAGACCATTGATTAGAACAAATGGTATCTATCTCAGATCTCTACACAATAGAGTCCAAATTTGACATTTCCCGTATAGATATTTCCGTCTTGACTTCTTTCCCTTTCTTGCAACAATCGCCTTCGAAGTTTGAAGATTCTATTTACAAAACATAAGGCGCGATGTTGCCGTTCTGTGCGCTGGCGCTGATGACGTCATGGACTGGAGTTTCTCTGTCGTTGCGTCTTTTTCTAAACACAGGCCGTTTCCAGCTTTGAACTGTATGATTCATTTTGTGAATTAGGTAATGAAATATATCGATTTAATAATAATCGCAGATTAGATAGTCGATAAGCCGAGTGGCATACGGATTTAGAAAATAAACTTTACGTGCATGTCGTAAAACTATAAAAAAAAAATATTTCCTAAGTCTAAATTTTCTTGTCCCTCTTCCTTGTCTAATTGGTGGCAAAACCAACAACATCGTTTCCATGGAGAATTGACATAGAGCAGGCGGTCTAGTGTCTCAGATCTCTCAGTTAAATCTTGATGTTGGGAAAGAAATTATATTCGTCCGTTTCACTTATTCCAACTAAAATTTGTCTATGTCCGTCCACATGGTTTAAGATATATCCATGCTAAATTTCATTCAAATCCGTTGATCCGCTCTAGATCGTAAGTTGTATGTAACTAAGGAATGTAACTAGAAGACACGTTTAACTAAAGGATGTAGAATCATGATAGTAATTTGATAATAATATAAAAGAGAGGCGGTTCCGAATAACTCTGACACCAGGTTGTGTATGGACAATTGCCCTGAGTGACCGTGTCACCAACACTAAATGGTGATGATAATATAAAAAAATGTTTTCACGTATATCACTATCACTACATCGTATAGAACAAAGTCGCTTTCTCTGTCCCTATGTCCCTTTGTATGCTTAAATCTTTAAATCTACGCAACGGATTGTGATGCGTTTTTTTTAATAGGTAGAGTGATTCAAGAGAAAGGTTTTGATGCCCATGTGAAGCCGGGGTTGGTCGCTATTATAGTAAATAGTAATAAATTACAATACATATAAATAACGTACTAAAACTTAGATACCTACTACTAAAATTAAAATTTTAAACTTGCGCTCTTGCGGTTCTTGTTAAGAACCCCAGCTGCATTCCTGCACTGATAACGACTGCTAATAAAAAAAATATAATTTGAGCATTCGCAAAAGTCTGTTGAGTTCCGTGTTCAAAATCGCGGCGGCTTCTAGAACGTTATTCAAATGCATACGATTTCTACTGTGTTCTATTGTGTTATGTCTCTAAACGATAACAATAGATGTATGTTTGATAAATAACAATTGATTACCGCAACACTGGTAATAATTCGCGAGGATGTTTCCAAAACATCCGGACTTGATATCCAAACATTAAACTGAGTTATTATAATCTCAACTTTTCATTTCCAAACTTTACTTTTTGTTTGGATTGTCATATTCATTATTATCGTCATTTAAAAGGTTGTAACATAAGCGGAAAGAGTGAGGTCTGAGAAGCTCGATAGCCTAGCGGATTACGTGTTCGTATCGATCACGCAAGTCAAGCTATGGCGAGCGCGAATTGGTTGCCACTTGTCATTTCTATCTTGAGCTCCTCGTTATTTCGAAAGGCATGGTGTTTGTCTCGGCTTTTATCGCTAAGAGGCATTAGGTTAGGTTAGGACATTTCAGCACCCGTGGCCAAGTGACAATTTCAAAACGCTAACGAATGTCGACAAGAACAAAATGTATGGGATTGATATAAGCTGCGCTAAATCACGTGGTCGGTCTTATGTCAATACCATACATTTTGTAGCTGTTGGCTATGCCCCCAGGTCTAGTTGCCCTGTTAAATAAGGCTTACAGAGGTCAGACAGCAGTTGCTCTATTATAATAAAAAAAATGCCGCCAAATATTGGACAATGATTTAAAGCGTACCCTGTGTCTTAAAACGCAAGGTGAAAAAATACGGAAAACACGCCCGGATGATGATGATGAACAAAATGTAAATTTAGTCACTCACACCGCAAAAGAACTAATAAATTACCTTAATTATTTACGAAAATCTGCATTTGAAATTCTGTTTACTGATAAGCTCTGATAACAAGGGTACGTACAATCAGGAAGCTTCCAATAAGAGTATAATACAAGGAGGCTATGGATCAATCAGAGTACAATACGGTAACCTTCAATGAGTAATCTTCGAGATACGTCGTCATTTGAATAGAGTGTGTAGCGTTGGACGGCAAGAGATAGTGAAAAAGAATTGCATAAGAAATTTTCCGTTTACCCTAACCTATATCAGTAAGAAATTTTTGAAATTGAGTATAATTTTAAACGTATTTTTGTACGATTTATGATAAATTCATTGATATTTTTGCTTGCAGTCCTTAACGAAATCCTGTAAATGAATGTTCAACATCTTAAATGTTATATATGGAAGACAAAACAACATTATTCTTGTCATAAAATTTATCCAAAACATCGTACGCCTTTAATATTTTACCTAAACTTATTTCTGTCGTAAAAAGAAAACATAATTCATAACGGGAATTTCAGCTCTACATTGTTTAACAAATCAAAGTATTTTTTAAACATTGTATGTAAAATGTTTCTAAAACCACATATAATATGTAAGTATCAGATGTAATATGTAAGTAACAAAAACTTACAAACTTACAAACTACTAAAACTAAAATCTTGAAATCCTTGCAGGGATTTTCGTTTTTTTTTTGTAATTTAAAAAGTGGGTGTAATGTCGTACCTAATAATATAATACCACAGATTACAGAGTAATAAACTAGAAATAGTACTAAGATTAAAGTCTATGATAATTCAACACTCAAACACTTGTATCTCTAATTTACACGTCAAATTAAAATAGGAACTACATGATAATATTTAGAATTTTTAAGCATTCCTCAACTTAATCTTCGTATATCAGATAGTAAAAAAAAAAATTAAAAAAAACGGTCGATTTAATTCTAATAATACAAGCAATTCCTTAAATCATGTATGTGGTAAATTGCTCTACCGAAGCGATTACAAGGACGCAACTTCAAAGTTGAGTCAAGTGCTTGACACCAACTGTGGTAATTCCGACAAAGCCGAACTGGGACATAGTTGGATCTTCGAAGATCTAGCTTCGAAGTCTATGGTATATTCCTGTGCATTAACATGTGGTTATTAGTTTTTCGGAAAGCTAGAAGTTATCAAACGTTATTTTAATACAATCACAGAAAAAAATATTGTACTTACCTGTACATAATGAAATGCAATCTCTGTAAAAGAATTTTGGAATAAATATATCACAAATTATCAATATGCATATTGCATATGAATAATGTAACCTTATCGCCTAAATTACTATAGCCTTTTTTATGAAATGTTATGTAAAATTATACAGAAGAAGGTCCACGACAATATCCAGCTAAAATATACATAAACAAAAGCAAAAAAACCTAGGATAAATACCTATACATTTTAGTAAAAACCAAATCAGTAACAGACATTTTCGTATATGAACTATTAAATTAATAACGAGTAATAATTCCCAAAAGGATAGCCTGTTCTACAGAATATTTCCTCATATTTCTACGACACGTGATGCATCTGGACGCTAGCCAAGATGGCGCGACGTACTTATTTGTAGCAGTATCGTGGAAATTTGGCGGCCATCAGTCTTGCCCCCGACATTTGACGCCTAGCAACAGGGCAATACCATATTTAGTTAAAGGATCTTTGATGAAGACTGCACATAAAGGTAGTGAGGAAGGATTAGGGGAAAATTCGGCTGAATTTGAACGGCGAGAATTGAATACGGGCGAGAGGACGACGGCCCCAACCCGTGAGGAAAATAATGGACATTTTGGTGTGATTTTGGTTTATTTATTGCAAAGAAGTTCGAATCGCGCGCGGTCTCTCTAGACGCAATTTTTTTTTTTAATCCATGATTTATTGTCTTTAAACATTTTTTTTATTTATTTTTTTCATTTCACCGACTAAAGCCTTAATTTAATGATGATAAAGATTTGTTTTTCTTGCTCTCTCATCGACTCATTTATTCATAACTGACATAATTTAATAGCATGACAACACTAGTAGCATGTTTTTATTACCCAATAAAAATCTAATCTTTAAACCGAACTATAACATTATCTCCATTTGACAACTTTTTTCCATCCGTTTTTTTTTTGCGTCTTCAAAAAAAATACGCACTTACTACCTAATAAATCCGGTTACACCTTATATAATTAAATATCGATTATCCACACAAATTGATCATTCGATAAGATAAATCGATTGACATTTGCTGTAATGGTTACTTAAGTACATTAAAAGGAATACGAAAAGCGAGTATCATTCAGTTCGGATGCTATGAAGATATCGTCGATCGCGATTGCTTCAAGGGTCCAAAACATAAGAGACGTGCCAGTTTTTTTATACAGTTCAGCAGTTCAGAATTCCATTTAGTCTATTTAATTTGTAACTTAAATTGTAAGTTAAGCTGTGTTATGTGTAAAATCATAGGTGGCTGAAAAACTTGAATAGTTTTATTTAATAACCAAAAATAACACTAGCTAATATTAGTGCTCTAAGGATTTTGTGGAGGTACAAAATCCTATTTCGGTATGGTTACTTGTGTAAAATGTTGTGGTCTTAAATTAGACTCAGTTTTATGCCAGTTGGCTTTAAGTGTCATTTTTCTTAACTTTAATACAATTAGCGATTTAGAAAACGCGATGAGACTCCAATCAAATATTTCGAACCATCTTTAACTTTTATTTTTTTCTATACGAATCGCTATCGCCTGTAACTTGCACTACAGCGGCTCCCGCCTGGTACAAGAATAGATGGTGTACACGTGTTACTGCGAGCTGGAGTGAAACATCTGTACCACATGCTAACACCAAGTCTAGCATTTATATCGTTTAATTTGACTAGAAAGTTAGATACTTAATCAAAAGACAATGTTGATATTTTCAGCTAAAATACAACTTTAATATAGAACGCAGTACCACTCGATTCTCTATCTATCTAATAGGACCGTGTTCTAAGTAGTTATTACCTACTGAGAGCGTGGACTGGCTTGGCCCCGGAGTTGAGTATCGTGTCAAGCTTCGACAAGATCATTCGCTTACCTTGCTAAAGGAGCAGATTGTTTGATAAAAGAGATGAATCCGTGCTTACCGTTGTTCGCGGCTGCCATTTGGTGGATGTCAAAAAACCTCTGATACCAGGGAGTTAAGAGTCAAAGGTCAAAGAATCAGTCGATATTTTTGAAATCAAACTAAATAAATCTTAGAGTATGTCCATTTGTGAAGTTGAATTACTTCGCCCGCGGCCCATCTTCAAATATTGTTTTGCGGTGATTACAAATTTTTTTTGAACCCTAAGGATTCTGATAAAAAATGAAGCAACCAGATAGAAAATACACTTTCGAACACGCAAAGCCTTGCCTGAATGAATGAATCTAAAAAAGAAGTTCACGGCGTGGCTGGAATAATGAACTGCTCACCTTCACAGTATGTGTATACCGAGAAAACAAATTTCATACTACGTCTGTGGCCATTTTCTCTTGAACCTAGTATTACAAGTCCACGGGAGTCTGCCAAACTAAACTCGTAAAATGTCACAATAGATTTACAACGATTCAATAATTTAACCATTTGTTATCGTCAGCATTTACTGCTACTAAAGTAACCAAAGCCTTGTGTGTAAAGCTCCTTAGATCTTTAAAGAAATATTGCAGAATATATGTCAGGATAAATTAAAAAAGATTATATGGATGACGGATGTATTACAAAGCAATACATGTCATCGTCGAACGTGTATTCTGTTCCGCTATGGAACAAAATAATTGAACAAGTTTCCTTGCTACTAATTTAAAGAGTTTCTAAATACAGGTATACCTCGTATTAAGAAACGTTTATTAGGCTCATTGTAGCTAAAATGTTTCGCCTCGTTCTTTCACTTGAAATGTCTGTAAAAGAGAAAGAGACAAAATATATTTTAGTTAAAATGGGCTTAACAAACGATTCTTAATACCCCCGTATTAGTTGTTTTTCCTAAATCTTTTTCAACTGTACGTGTAAGACCTACATAATACGATTTCCTTACATTATTCTTATCGATAGTAATGCGATATTTCTTGCCATGTTCACCATCAATTTGAGCAAGCCCGTCTGATAGCTTATCTAATTAGGTGGTCACGCCTCGCTTTCCTATTAACTTTATCGGGGTTTCAATTTTATGATCCGTTTTAGAGGCCACTTATATGTGTTCTGCATTTTGTAAATTATTTAAATCGTTCACTTTACATAAGAATAGTTATGGGATGTATTTTCCTTATGGTTGTATTTAAATCTTCAGTCTTGTTCTTAACATATTCGTTTTTTAAATGCCATTCATCTTTTGTTCCCATTCATTCATAATCATTTGTTATTTTGTATCATTCATTGCGCTAATATCTATCAGAAAGTACTCATTTAACAATAGATTTTAAAAAAATTGTCTGGCGTGCGCGATTTCATACTTCAAAGCATTTAACCCTTTAGTATTATGACAGATTACATAATGCTTAATAGCAGTATTTAGCATTCAGGTAACTCAAACGTTTACTTGTTTTAAAATTTGATATCATCGGATTAACATCGTCAATTTTATGTCGTAAAATAAAAAACCCTCAAAGATATTACTGTATTCAGTAAGAGCATCAAATATCATAGGTAGAAATTAAAGTGTATGGTTAAAATAGTAGATGTGAGTTGCATCTTTCAAAAAGTCGGCAAATGTCAAAATCAGATAACAAACTTACGATTTGTCTGAAAGATTAATGATAATGAAATACAAAACGTAAATAAGCTAAAATAAACAATCATTGTTTAAAATTGTAGTCGGAATTAATTCGTAAGTAACACCAGAAATGTGAATTATACGTTTTGATACGGAGCCAAAAAGATCAAAGGTAACCTTGGCCCAATCTCACATCGAACCCGAAGTCCATAGTGAAACTGCTTTTACTGCTGTTTTATGAACATGGAAATTTACAATCGATTCATCATCCGAGTGTGTTTCCCAGTTGCTCTCTTTATCATCTTAATCTATATATATATATATATATATATATATATATATATATATATATATATATATATATATATATATATATATATATATATATATATATATACTAGCTACCCGCCCCGGCTTCGCATGGGCATGAAAACCTTCCTCTTGAATCTCTATATCTATTAAAAAACCGCATCAAAATCCGTTGCGTAGTTTTAAAGATTTAAGCATACAAAGGGACATAAGGACAGAGAAAGCGACTTTGTTTTATATTTTGTAGGTAGTAATAGTGATATCTTACCTATCGCCTATGGTATTATCTATGTTTGTCATTTCTTTTTTGCAAATTTTTATTTGTGCAATTAAGAATTTTTGTCTTGTCTTGTCTTGTCATCTTAGCGTTTTCCCAGTTGCTAACTCAGCTGGCTGCTTTAGAGCTCAGGGTCCGCTTTCCTGCTTTTTCTCCTCGACTAAGCTCAGTCTTTGGTTGTGAGACCATATTGCGATGTCGATCAAGCACTTTTTAGACTTGTCTCGTCAAAGCCAAAACTTTCAAATTTTTAGGCTGCCTTTAAGGCACTTCTACACAGCCTACTCATAACACATGCAATCTCAGCTGAAACCACAGATTCTCTGGCTTATGGGACCAACGGCTTTACGTGGCTTTTGTTTTCTTTTTATCTAAACTGTTTTATCAATATCATTATATTTATTAGGTCTTATACTGTTTCCACGGTTTCCACTCTTATTATCCTATTGGTATCTTCTATTTGTATTAGTCACAGGATTTTAAAATACTTTGTGTTATTTAACAGGAAAAAAAATCGTTTAATTTTATTAGTTTGAAGCGCTAAAGTAAACTTGGGTTATACTTTGAGGATAAACATTTGAACCAGATAAGAGTTTCTAGGACAGCAACTAACAATATTTGTATAGATTGATCGATCGCCCCAAAATATATTTTTTAAAACATATTTTTTCCTTAAAAGTGCATGTTACTTGCCTCTACGAATTATTATGTTTTTAGTTTTTTTCATTTCATGAACTTTTATCAAATTTTTATATTATTTAATTGTATTAATACATTTCAAAGACTAAATGTGAATGATGAATGTAATCATATGAAGTTTACTAAAATTATTATTGTGAAGTTATGAAAAAATAATTCAGAAGCAAGAAATGTAAAAACGAACACTTAGTGCACTCATTGCAAAAAAAACTATTTTATTGATTGATCAAATGAAACTTTATATTATATATCAATAAGTTCCAAATTCCGATCTACTCAATTTTAAGTACTAGAGTAAATAAACGGAGATGTTTTTTTTTTAATTTCTGAAGGAATGCAGTCTGATTTCATGAAGTAAAACCTTGGTACAAAAGACTTGATTCCTAAATTTGTATAGTACTAAACCAAGACAATCAAAGAAAGCCTAAAGGCGATTGTGTTCCGTACAAAGCCAGTCCCACCACAAAGACCATTGTTTGCGTAAACTCTGTCCGAGCGGTTTTGAATTATTGTCCTAAATTGCTCGTAGTCTCTTATTTTGAACTAAAAACCTAAACGATCAAACAATAAAATAGAAATTCGCATTTGCTATGTAAAGATAAACAGACTTGTATGCAATTTAAATTTAGAAATCTATTTTTTCATTTTCCTTTTTATGCTTTTCGTGTGTATTAGTGGCCAGTGTTATTACATGATGACGATGAGTCGCCAGAGTCAAACAGACGCAATGAGATATCCAAATCTATGGTTTAACCGTTTAATTTTTTATGGATAAATGACATATTAATATGTATAATGTAACTGATTAATGCATATAATTAGTTACTGATTCGATTAGTCACTAGTACATAGAGCATATATTTATTTTAATTAAAGATACTTAGTACACATAATAATTGAATTTATAACATTAATAGCTAACATACGCAAACAAAATAAAATATTATACTTTCATAATTTAATTATACTTGAATGAATTTTGAAAGGAATCTTAAAAAATCAAATATAAGTTTAATGAAGCTCGGCAAATCTATTTACGAACGGCTGCGATAGAAAAGGTAAAGAAATATTTTGTTGAATTTATAATAACAGAATATCGCATTTCTTTAAACGTTATTGAATAAGCGCCTATTGTTATTTGTTGCTTTGGAATTTCTCACTATGGAATATTCTGCTCCAATAAGCAAGTTATGGTACCTATTAAGATGTTTCCACATTTATGCCCCCATTTTTTTATATTTCAATACTATTTTATTATAGAAAGAATTTTCATATTTTTTTTTCGATCATCAAACTCGCAATTTTACCCCTTTTGTGATATTTATAATATCAGTCAAGCCTTAATGAATCATTCTCCTAGTCCAGAACTAAGTCAGAAACAAAAATTTTGTGCATTACATTAAATTTTGGATAAAGTAAAATAGGTATTTATTATATATATACATATATGTGTCTATTTTTGTATACATATATATATAATAAATACCTATTTCAGAAAGGACAAAGGCGGACTCATCGCCGAAGCGATCTCTTCCATTCAACTTTATAACGATGCGCAAGCGTCATTTCTTATTTCTCATACCTCCAAAAGTACTTTATTTTTACATACTAAAATACAAACTTAAATAACACACGTCACACTAATAGTAGATGTTGCTTCTGTGAAAGCTATGGATGGATTGAGTCAGATGGAAAATGGCCGAATGTTCCATGATATTAATTATTTCGAATTTTTATGTAATGGACAGTATGTATCTTTTATTATTTATTTGCATGCTGTTATAATAGCTAAATATGCTGTTATAATCCATACTAATATTATAAATGCGAAAGTCTGTCTGTCTGTCTGTCTGTCTGTCGTCTGTATGTCTGCATGTCTGTATGTCTGTATGTCTGTATGTCTGTATGTCTGTATGTCTGTATGTCTGTATGTCTGTATGTCTGTATGTCTGTATGTCTGTATGTCTGTATGTCTGTATGTCTGTATGTCTGTATGTCTGTATGTCTGTATGTCTGTATGTCTGTATGTCTGTATGTCTGTATGTCTGTATGTCTGTATGTCTGTATGTCTGTATGTCTGTATGTCGGTCCAGCAGTTTAGCCGCTCTTCACGGCTGTGAAGAGCGGCTAAACTGCTGGACCGATTGTGATAAAATTTGGTAGGGATGTAGTTAACGACCTGAGGTCAAACATAGGCTACTTTAGGGTGCGATATAACCGAGTCCCACGCGGGGCGAAGCCGCGGGGAACAGCTAGTAGCTAAATATATTTGTCCAAAATATTTTTTTTCCATCTTTGTTAAACCTTATTTAAAGCAAATAAATTATTATGAATTTAAAATTTTGAATATATAAATTAAGTATTGAGTGGAGGTAATGAGGAATGAGGAATCGTCATAACCTTCGAATGGATGAACCTTCTTATAAGGAAATTTTCTAGACATTTGTAGTATATGATACTCGTACGTATCAATGATCTACAATAACAATGATATGAATATAGACATGTCGATGTTATGATAACAGATCCCAAACAATTATTTCAAAACAGTTTTTCAACCGAGCACCGTGCACGGTGCAATGAACATCATAGTATTTGAACACACTTATGATCCAATTACACACTTTAATGAATTATACTTTCGTGGCAGATGTACGAACATATTTCTATTCCACTTTCAGAAAAAACTTCCTCTGGTGCATTTTTTACGTTTATTCTTGTGAGATTTTAGATAAAGTAAAGTACTTAATAAAATTATGATTTATACCTGTCGCCGCAAGCTGGTTGAAGAACTTGAACATAGAGATTTGATAGATTAATGCTATACGAAATGATGATGGTGATGTGTTTTGCTAATCGAGCAGGCTGCGATGTCTATTGTATATTATGACCTTGTATGTCCTGGTCTGAGAATTTTTGAACCGCTTAAGAATTTATTTGACCATACACAAAGCCATATTGGCATTACAAACAACTTTAAAATTAACCTAATCATACAAAGAAAATAAATAATCTAATAAAAACAATGTTATTTTCTATTTTCTATTCCTATTTCGAATTATGAAACAAGCTCGTATTGCTTGCTGACCAATCAGAATGCTAAGTTCAAAAAAGGAAGAGGTCATTAAGATAGATGGCAATACCGTTCAAACAACGGATAACTAGTTATTACCAGCCAGTGTTCATATCAAATTATAGAGCGTAGCCTGTTTTTATTTTCTATTCACGTTATTAACAAATTATATGCAATACACAACACTAGGACGTAAAATAATTAATGGGTTTTTATAATGTAATGGGACATAGAATGTAATATCTTTGAAAAATATAAATTAAAATGAGCAATACAAGATTTAGCAGAGCAGTTATAAAAAATACAACCTAAGTTACTAACTTTTATATTTTTGGGAGTTATTTGTTTATTATTTTTTTATATGCTTAGACAATTTTTTAAAAGTTTATTTTCTCTCTGAAAAGTTACCATAAAATACAGAAATATTACCATTATGACCCGTTTCTTTATAAATTACGTCAGTAACTGAGTTGTTACAGTTTAAGAGCTCTTTATTCACCGTTGATGTTCGAAGTAACTTAGCTTAAGTAATATTTTATGATATGCTCATAGGTTATTTAATACATGATATTGATATGGGTAATACATTAAAATAGACTTTCTCATAAAAGTAATCGAAAGCGCTGATGGATGCATTATTCATATTAGCCGGGATTCCCCTGGTGGTTCTAATATTGGTTCCGTTTAAATTTCAAATAATAGAACGTGATCTTTTTCATGGAATTTTAAAGTGTGTGTGGTATTTTTTCTGTTTTATTCTTCTTCGAATTAAAGCGGGGAATTTATAAGATTTATTCCACGTATTCTTTTGATTAGGTACAAATATAATAGGATGCTGTTTGAAAAAAAATTTATGTAGTTAGGAGATGTGTAAATAGAAAAGTATACCAATTTACTCTTTTTGACCTTATGTTACTTTTTTGTGGTAAACTGTACTGGTCTTATGTGATATTGTATATTATCTTATTCCAAAAGTAGCACCTTAATCGAAATGGAATATCAAAGGTGCTATTAAAAATATAGTATTAGGTATACCGATGGGTGCTCTCTATGGATCCTAATTAAATATTGTTCACTGTCGTGGAGAATAATTAAAACAAACTAGAACTGACGGTTAACCCAAAGTCATTATTTCAAAACGTTAACGAATATCTACAACAAAGAAATAGAAAATCAGGCGAGCAATTTTTTTGAAATCTATGGTCTTCAAGAAATAATCGTATGGGATTGACATCTTCTCTTTTACCTTATCCCACTACCCTATGTGGGGAATTGGATGGGACTGACATAAGCCGCGCTAAATCACGTCGTCAATCTTATGTCGATTCCATACCATTTTGTTCTTGTCGAACTTCGTTAACGTTTTGAAATTGTGGCTTTGGCTAAGCCCCCAGGTCAGGTAGTCTAAGGGATGATTCTCATTAGGGTGGGCCGTGCCAGGGCCGGGGCGTGGACGAGCCGGGGCCTGTCCGTGCTACACAATTTATATAAGGAACGTGGTCTAGACGTGCGTCGAGCGGGCCTGGACGGGACATAGTTAATGCACTGTGTAATATAAATTGATTCATACAAAATGTATGTAACAGATTAAATCCGTGCCCCGTCCGGGCCACGTCCACGGCCCGCCCCGGGCACGGTCCGCTCTAATTAGAATCATCCTTAATAACTTCTTATTGTTGAAGGCTGACATTCATTTAATCACCACCATATCCTATATCCTCCTATATCCTATTCCTATAATCTTTTCTTCCAATAAAATTCCTTCCGTCTTTCCAGAGCTACCGCGGCCGCAAACCCCTCGGTGGCGTGCCCGGCGTGTCGGTCCCCGGTGTCCCCGGCTTAAGCCCCGGCGTGCCCGCGGCGGCGTCCCCGAGCCCCGCCCCGCAAGCCCCGGCCGCCCCCAGCCCCGCCCCGGCCACCACACCAGCAATGAAGCAGGAGCACCCAAGCCAGCCCATGGTAAGCATCTTAACGCCTCCTATCATTGTGTCTTGCTGATAGCAGATTAAAAGCCACATTAATGAACTTGTAGGGAGATGTGACAGAAGGTGTGACAGGAAAGAGCAAAGCCAGTACAGCGCATGCTCTCGAAATTTGGCTCGTAAAACTGCCATAGAAGGTGGAGTGTATCCCTCTGGTAGCGTCTCTCCCCTTTCGGGTTAGGTTAGGATTAGAGTGGTTACCGTAAAATCCATAATATCAGCCCTATGATACTTACAAGGTCCCGAAGCAAAATCTCAGGATGCAATGGGAAATACACTAAAATTAAAGTGAGCGGACCCCGGGCTTCATAGCAATATGCTGAGGACGTACCCGCATATATGAGAGAGGGAGATTAGCGGAGGAGTAGATGGTTGACCTAGAATATGCTTCCGTCTTGCGTTCCAACTTTCTATAAACCCACTATATATTGAAGATGGTAACTATATTGAACAAACTGTAGATTCGCCGACCCCATAAAGAAGTATGTAACATTATAGATTTAAAAAAATGCCTGCGCACGATATCCAAATTCTATGCTACTCATGGTATAATGCCGTATATTTTAAATAAGTCAGATTTGTTTTTCTTTAAATTATTTGTTCTCACAATTTAACAAGGAAATGACCACAGGTAAATCGATTTTACGTGCCAATTGGTCTTCACGGTCACTTATACAGGGTTGTCGCTTTGAATTTTCCTACAAAATTCATAGGCATTGACAGAGAAGAAAACATTGTCGACATTATTTTTGTACAACACACTTTCGAATTTTTTTTTTGTTATGATATTTCGCTACTTTGGTTTAGAGTCAAAAAACCTGTGCCAGTGAAGAGACATTGACCGGGAGAGTCAAATCGTTGCCCAAAAATAATACATTAAAATTACATTGCCAGTGAAGCAAATATTTTGTTAGCCAGTTCAGTTAATTTTAATCGTTTATTAAAAAATAACAATTACATTAGCAATGACAAAGACACAAACAAAAAATGCATGCAATAAGTATTTTATTAGTCTTACCCGTTTTATAAAATTATGCATACAAATACGATACGTGTGATATACTCACGGAATGTTTTTTTTTACTTTTAGCATACGCAACAATTCAGAAATCCAAAACGATTTTAAAGCCATCGATGCAAAAGTTATCCACTCTACCCTGCTTTGAACCACTTCTATACCCAGTCAGCTCTATGGAGGGTTCCGTATTAATGGCATCATTCGAAAGCACTAGCTTAGCCTAGTAAAAGAAAAAAAAGTTTGCAGCTTATGAGGGACGGTGAACTTAGTTTAAAAAAATATATATGATTTACAATGACGATGACAACCCTATCAATAGAATATTGCCTTGTACTAAAATTACATACCGTTATCTGAACGCTTCCGACTCATTGCCTCTAACTGGCTACTTTTATCGGCATTTTCCTGCATTTTTGGCATCTCTTGTTATAAAATTTTCCAAAACTCTGTACCCCATAGTAGAGATTTTATAAACGCTAGCGAATGCGTTAGCGATTTTGTATGACAAACCTGTACAGCGCCCCTGGTGGATAGTAAGGTAACTAAGAAATTCCATAAAAAAAATTAAAGCAGTCGCTAGCGTCATCGTTCATAAAATTTCATAGTAGGTACTGTTGTGTAAGTACAGTCGGGGCAGATAAATGTGTACTGTACTTACAATAGTTGCCGGGAGCTAGGTCAGAATAAATGCTCCCGACTGTACATATTTAAACAGCAGATAGGTAGTCTCAAAAGTAGGTTATAGTTAAAAGAAAATTCGTGTAGATTTTGTTTTTATATTTCTGTTTTAATTAATTGCATTATTTCTCGTAAATATACGCTGATTATCAAACAGGGGTCTAAATTTCTTCTAAACCTCGTATTTATAGGAGTTGGTTTCCATCAACAGAATAATTCCAAGTTAACAAAAAAGAAAGTTTTGTTGGGATTGTGAAATAAAGATTCTAAAACTCTTCTTGTACAGAACCCTTGGTGCGCGAATCTGGGTCGCGCTTGGCAAGTTTTTTTTTCCTAAATTTGCCTTTGTATGTAGGTATATCAATTGAAATAAAATCTTATCACAGAAGGCCCATAACCCCCTCGACGGAAACTAATTCAATTGTTTCAACAGGCGGTAGTGGCCTTGTTAGGCAGGGTGCCAACCACTAGACGTGCGCGACGATATTTTAATAAAAACTTACCTAATTTTGACCAAAGTGTAAAAAAAAAACAAATTTTATTTTTAAAAAGAATATTTTGTTTTTTGGGAAATAAATAAGAATATACGTGCTTTTTAAATATATGATATGCAGCGTGCTGAGAGATTATGGCGTCGAAAAATTTAAACACTAATTCAAACACCATTAAAAACAATATGCAGCTAGTGTGAACAATAATCTATATATATAAAAGCGAAAAACACTCACTCACTCATCACAAAATCTCCAAAACTGCTGAGCCGATGAAGATGAAATTTGGCAGGAAGGTAGATTGTGACTAAGAGACGTCCGCTAAGAAAGGACTTTTGGAAATTTTATCGCTAAAGGGGTGAAAAAGGGGTTGCCAGTTTGTATGAAACTTCGTCATTTTTGAAGTGAGATACATGAAATTATTAATTTACATTTGAAGTTGGTAAGAAATAATAATGCACCAATCAGATTTTGAAAATTACATCCCTAAAGGGGTGAAATAGGGGTTGCCATTTTGTATGAAGCTTTGTCATTATTGAAGTGAGACACATGGAATTTTTAATTTGAATTTGTAATTGGTAAAAAATAATAATGCATCAATCCGATTTTGAAAATAACATCCCTATAGGGGTGAAATAGGGGTTGCCAGTTTGTATGAAACTTTGTCATTATTGAAGTGAGATACATGGAATTAAAATTGAAAATGTCTTGGTATAATATTTTGTATTGTATTGAATTATATTGTATGTACACAACTAAATTATAGAAGACAGAGTGCAAAGGTTTTATTTATTTGTTAATATTATGAGTTCAGTAATGGGTCAATAGATGGCGCCACCATACATTTTAAGTGGTTTGTCGTTCGCATTTAATCATCATGTGTAGTTTGAGATTTCAAATAAATAAAACATATTTTTTTGCTTTTCTAACGATTTCATTGTGTGTTAAGACGATTTGGTACCTGTTAAATATAAAATAATAAAATTAAATTAAATTGGAATTGATTATAGTATGGAGTGTAATTGCGGCATTATATTGTACTAGCTTTTCTGTTATTATATCGCGCCCAAAAGTAGCCTATGTTTGACCTCAGGTCGTTAACTACATCCCTACCAAATTTCATCATAATCGGTCCAGCAGTTTAGCCGTGAAGAGGTGACAGACAGACAGACTTTCGCATTTATAATATTAGTATGGTGTATAGTTTAATGTCTGCGTTTTGGGCTACTTGGGTTTAATTTAAGTTAGAAAAGTATTTTTCCGGATTCCGGAGTTCGAATAGTAGTTTGAAAATAGGTAAATCTTTGTGTTGTTTTCCATAAGTTAGTTGCAAATCTTAAATATATTTTAAGGTTTCTCAAATAAATTGTAGGTCTTTAAGTATATTTGTATTAATTTCTAATTAGTTAGTAGATTAATATAATTTCTTCTATATATAAGAACAAGGGCAATTGATAAATCAACGCCCAGCCTAAACCATAAAAGCTATAAACTTGAAATTTGGACCGAAGTTTTATGTTAATACGTAGTGCTCAGATAAGAAAGGATTTTTCAAAATTAAACCGCTAAAAGGGTTAAAATTGAGGGCAAAGTTTGTATGAAAAAAAATTAAAATCTTCACTGATGTACTTGAAACTTGGCAAGAATGCTTCTCAACAAAAATAACTAAAGGCGTGTTTCAGCGTTTTTTGAAATTCAACCTCTAAAGGGGTAAAAAGAGGGAGGTTATCTAATTTATCATCACAAAACCGAAACTATAAAAGCCATAAACGTGAAATTCGGTTAGTGTCTTCATTATTATACTATATACTGCCCACATAAGAAAGGGTTGTTCACAATTCCAACCCTTACATCCAAAAAAGGGGTGAATTTGCGTACCTATAGACAAATTCCATTTGAAATTTCGCCAATTACTAACAACGCATGTTGGCCTATCGGTAGAGGTCGCGGATTATTTTTTTGAGTAGAGGGTTCTAATTCTGCTAAACATGACTTATTTTTTTACTTACTTTTTTTCGTTTTGTATTAGTTTTTTAGAATTCAATTTTTTTTGCTTTTAATAATTTAGTAAAGAAATTTTTCAAGAAATAGCTGGAAGTAGCTGGATCGAATCCTGCCACAAACAATAATTTTCTGTATTCGTTTTTTATTTGTTTATTTTCTTACTTTTATTTTAATTTTGAAAAGGAACGAATAAATTCATTTGCAAATTTGTTTCCGGATAAACTATATCGCAACCCCAATCAAATCAAATCTAATAGTTTGTCATTGACGACATTGAAGAAGAAGATTAATCAAATGGTTGACTGGTAGAGAACGGTCTAATATATCAGTATTTTGTACTTATCTATCTATACAAATAATAGGTCAGTAAAAATCGAGTGTCTATACATTAAATATTTTTCTAAAAAGAAACCATAAAAAAAAACAATTTTTGGAATTTTTGTCTCTCTGGTACGTTATAACTTCAAAACTACTCAACAGATTTGAACGCGGTTTTCACAGGTGGATTACGTATAATTAGGAGCGTTGTTAAAACTTTGTTTCGTCAAAATCGGTTAAGGGAAAAAGAAGTTATGGTCAGTTGAAGTTTACTTCTAGCACTGCTTCAAAACTTTTAAACAGAGTTGAATTAACATAAACGTATTTAATTTAGATAAAGCTAGAATTTCTACTTTATTTTTTATATCAATAAAGAGAAAAACACACTGCAGTCTCTATTAAATTTTAATAAAATAACACATTGAATGTGTGTGGGCGTGTAATTTAGTTACATAAAATATCAATAGATGGCGCTGACTTTATTTTAATTATTTATTCGCATATGATATAGCAGATTGAAAATTTTCCTTACGGCAATTAATTTGAATTATTTACAAAAAATTTTGGTTGTTGGTTTAGTTATATTGGTTGGTTTGTTTATCGGTCGTGTTGTATTGTAAGCTAGGCTATTTGAATTGATTGGTTGGTTTGGCTTTGGTTTAAAAAATAATCAAATCGGCAAGTCAGTTCAGTTGTTTTTTGACGGAATATACGGTCGTGTCGTAAGGTTTAATTTAACTAACTTATCACTTTTTATTGGGATTTCCTACACTTTTCACGCCCACTTTAACTTTAGGAGTGGCTTTTAGGTCCAAATGACCCTGTAATAGGCTGCGTCTACTCTTTTAGAGACAAAGATGTGATAGTATGAATGTTAATATTTTTAGTTTGATATCGTAGCAATGTAATGGCTTTATAAAATTGGCACGGGAATAGGATACTACAGATTTAACTATAGGTCTGGATAGTTGTAGTTTCCACAGGTTACGCGAAAAGCGACCTACACGCGGGCGGAGCCGCGGGCAACAGCTAGTATTTAATAAAATAACTGATTGTAATAATAAAGTATTATAAAACGAATTAATTTCAGAGCGACATTTTTATAGCAATTATCGCAACCAAAAATAACGAAGTTCTCAATTCAATTACTTATACCGAAAGAGATGTAATGCTGAAACAACATAAACAAAATAATACTGTTAAAACTCAATTAAATTATCAAAAGTGAATTTTGGCGGAATAAGGAACACATAAACAAATTAAATAATCTCTTTGGGAAGACGTCGCTCGTTTTATGTACGAAAATCGTGCAAAATTCAATTTCTTTCTTGGGTCGGAATTACCTTCATAATATGTACTCACTCGAATTATTTAAGGATTGTTTAAGGGTTTCGTACCTTAAGGATAAACATAGGACCTAAAAAACCTCCGCTGTTGTTCTGTCCGACTGTCAATCAGTCGGCTGTATCTCCTAAACTGTTCAAATAAGCAAGTAAAAACTCTATTATGTACCGTATACAATACAAAGTCCCAGCTGCCATTTAGTCTTCGTCTGGTAGTCGTTAAAGCGATTAGGGAAATCATTATAAAAACTTATACATCACGGTAATGTTTATTTTTCTAAAGCCCGGAGTTACCTTATGCGCCTATTAATTTCCCGTTCATGACTAACATATACTTATTATTAATTTCATTCTTTCATATCGTGTTGATGAAAGGATGAATGAATGAATGATATTTTAATTTCAAGTACCTAACAAAAACTCATCTTGTTACAATGGTGGGTCCTTAGCCAGGGGGCTTAGCCAACGTCATAATTTCAAAACGCTAACGAATGTCTACAAGAACAAAATTTATAGGATTGACATAAGCTGCGGTAAATCACGTGATCAATCTTATGCCGATCCCATACATTTTGTTCTTGTTGTACCTCGTTAACGTTTTGAGATTGTGACTTAGGTTAAGCCCCCTGATTTGTATTTATCTAACGCCTACGAAAGTCCCAAACTGGTAACCCAGAGCGGACTATAGAAATCTAAAACAATTTGCACCTTTGCAAAATATGACACATTCCGATTAGTTTCCCTTCGGTCGGACCAACAGTCTCATTGTTACAAACACAATAAATAATTAAAGTGGTTGTCGTTACCGTGAGTTATAGCACCGTTTGCTAAAACAAAACAACGTTATTGCTTATTGCTAACTGCTTAGTTTATTGCCGTTGTAACTTATGCATGTTATTAGTTTAACCAATTTTGAATTTGGTATATAGGCTTTCGAATTCAAATGTACTCGTATGTCTGTGTCACAGTTTCTATAGGTTTTGTGGACATTTTACTGATTGCAGATTATGTTTTGGCGTTCTCAAGGAGTAATTGTCAAGTAGTCTATGTTATGAGACAAATTGTTGATGATATTGAGATTTTGAGCAACACGATATCCGTACCGGAAGCGTGTAGCAATACCCTGCTTTCAGCTCTGTCAAAGTATAAGCCCAATCGGCATATGCAATTTATACGTGTGTTATCTGTACACAAATTATTTGCTGGTTTGTTTCATTTTTTTTATGCGTTAGTGTTATTATTACAGTCAGGTGACAGTATAAGTTTTTATGTAGATATATGCAGAACAGTGTGTATTTTCCCCCCTCAAAAAACGTCAGATTTATCAGAATAGTAAAAAAGCGCTAAGGCTACTCTTCCAGTACGGAAGCCGTGTTGCTCGAAGTATTAAGAGGTAACATGAAGTGCCATAAGAAGTAAATTGCTTACTTTTCATCCCAAAATTCCCATGATACAATTTTTGTTACGAAATAAACTCTAGAGAGCGAAGCACCAGCCTAGGCTTAGAATGAGATAAAAAATGCATAGTACAGTTATATAATAATTTTGCATTGCTGTCATAAAAACATTTCTTTACCTGCCTCAGAGGCTCAAATGGGCTGAGGGTTCGAGGGTGAATTTATTTTTAATTAAAATATTCGTTTTTATGGCGGACTAGAAATTTAATATACAATACGCGTTTCAAGTTACTAAATAATTTGTAATACCACACACAATTTAGATTTTTTTATTACTTTCAGGCCTTTTTTATTTAAAATTGATTTTTTTTATTTATCTAATTAAATTTTATGAAATTAGTTGCTGTTTTATTGTACCTAACTTGATGTCTGACATATCTAATGCCTCATTGACAGGGGAAAAATTGAGACAACTCGTATTAAAGTTAAAGGATCCCGCTCGAAAGACATAGATACTACTGCTTACTTAGGAACTAACCGGGATATGATATTTTCACGTCTGTTCTCCTTACGGGGTAGACAGAGCCTCATCTACCTCACAAACATGCACCACAATTACCTCGGAATCAATTTAAATGACCATGACGTCCACAACTCTGTTTATGTTTTGCAATGCGCTCGACCTCGGCCAACAAACATTAGGCTAATTCACACTAGCTACAAGTGCCACCTGTGTTGTGTCACAGATTAAATAATAACAGATACGGCGCTTTATCCATGAAACTATTTTTATTGTGAACATATTTTACTGAATTTCCTTAAGCACACGAATCGCGGCGGGCATTTCAATCGACGAAGTTAAAACGTGAAATGGCTTTGTTATTTTTGTTACTCATAAAATTTCTAATCGTATCAAAAAAAAAATCTATAATTTTTGAAGACTAAAAGACATACTTATAAGCAGGTAAAAATGGCAGAAAAAAATATATATTATATTTCATGAAACGATAGCGTGGCGTTGGTGTTGAAATTGTGACGTTGGTTTAGCCCCCTGATCAATATAACAGATACGCTTTGTTCATTAAAAAACGGTTTTTTTTTATTAATTAGTTATATTTTACTATTCCATTAATACTTAATGTTAAATTTATTTTTCTACATTGAGTCGTCATGCATGATATGACTAAGAATTGAATGAACTACAGATAACTACTCTCTTTTAACTTCATACACGAGGTATCTTTCTGTACTTCGTATATTACGTTTCAGTGGTCGTAGACCTCGACCGCGATTACAGTATTGTTTAAATATTACTCATTTATAAGTACTTTATATTCACTAGCAGCAGATCACGGTTTACATAAATCGAAATTACTTGTGTCCTGAAGGAATTATCGAAAATTATCACCTTTTCTTCATTTCTACCTATCTAAGGAATTGCTTATTTTTCCAAAGGTCTCTTTTACTTTTCCACGCACATTTATTTATAAGCTAGTTCATCTTCTCTCCCTGGAAATATCGGAATGAAGGTATTATTTCAATCTTGGTCCATGTATTCCAACAGTCGATTCCATTTAGAAATAGAAACAAATACCTAGGTACATTTATCTTTATAACTTTGATATTTTTAACATTAAAAAGGGGGGGGGGGGTTCCATCAGTTTGTTTTAATCTACGTTATTTTTTTAAGGCTTGAATTGAAACAACGTTTATTTTTTATTGTTAGTTTTATTTTACAATTATGTGTGTTTGTTGTAGATTTGGAATTAATTTTATATTTATTATAGGTCTATTTGTTGCAGGCTCCAATGCCGTTCTACGCTGGCGACCCCAACCGGTTCCCGACCACATGGCAGACAGACCCGTCACAAGGTAAATTATTCAGCCATAGTTTCTACTAAATTGCAATATCTGGTCTTTAGAAGCATTGATTAGTTTTGAAGTTTGACTTATTTCTGATCACTGAACTATATTGTATAGGTGACTGACTATTAGCTTAATCTGATTCTACTTTTTGAGTCAACAACCAACTTAGTCAAATTATTCATTAGTAATATTATTCTTTTTTTCTTTTCTAGGTTGGCAGAATCAGTTCATCCAGCAACTGCCTACGCAAACTGGGCAGACGACGTTAGACTACCAAGGCAACCACACAGCGTATGCGACGTCGCCGCATTACCAAGCTAACACCGCCTACACCGTCCAAAATGTCGCCACAACCTTTGACGTCACCAACAATACCTACTACCAGACTGGAGTGCAGTCTGTCCCAGCACAGAGGCCACCTTCCAACCGCGGAGCATACACACCTGTGCCTTCGCCAAGGGCACCCCACTACACCACAGAATACCAACAGCAATACGCACAACAAGCCCCAACACCAGGCGTCACGGCCGGCAACGATTCAAGACCATCTTCTGCCGCTTCGTACCAAAATTCAGTGCCTACTTCCGCCGCGCCAGTTTACACCGTCAGTCAACAGAACTACGAACGGACAGAGTACTCAGATCCTACTGAAGAGTATTCTAATCCCGAAAATGGAACGGGAGATACCAGCAACGAAGGCGAAAGACAAGATCAAAATACGCCCAATGGCCAGCATTCGGGAAACGCCGAGCCTGGATACCTGCAGGGGAGCAACGGTCCGCGAGCTTCACTCGATTGTAGCGGGTATTCGGGCGGCTATACTAGCGGGCAGTATAGAGAGAACGGTCAAACGCAAAACCAAAACGACTGGCAGCAAAGACAATGGCAGCATAACCAAAGACTTCAAAACCAACAACAAATGCAAAACCAGCAACAAATGCAAAACCAGCAGCAAATACAAAACCAGCAGCAAATACAAAATCAGCAACAACTACAAAATCAACAGCAGCAAATCCAGAACCAGCAGATGCAAAACCAACAGCAACAGATGCAAAATCAACAGCAACAAATGCAAAACCAACAAATTCAGAATCAACAACAACAACAAATGCAAAATCAACAGCAACAAATTCAAAATCAGCAGCAAATGCAAAATCAGATTCAGAATCACCAAAACCAACAGATGCAAAACCAACAAATGCAACAACAAAGGCAAGAAGAGTCAGAGCAACAGATGTTTTCACAATCAGATAGGGTCAACTTAAACTCGAGACTGAAAACAATGATATTAAATAAACAAAATCATACTCGAGATGGAACCAATACGCCTCCTGATAAAGGCGACCCTGGTGAAGGTCCGCCTCGAGCGTTAGATGATAGAAAGGGCGGGGTAGTCTCCGTCAATGATGACAGAAATACTACCGGTCATTTTTTATCGTATAGCCACCATCTCCGAGATAATTACCGCATAGGCGAGCAGGTTTATTCTGTCGCTGGTAATTATGCACAAAACGCCCAAGCTTTTGGCACGGGTGAATTCGGAGGTGGTGGCCACCACGTATGGGAGGGGGGGACGGAAGTCCAAAGAGTTTATGATAAACACGCTACGTCTAAGAACGTTTCCAAAGCTTCACAAAAGCTACCGCCTTATGCGGATATGAGAAGTCAATTCGGTACTTTTCATGTACCTTATGAAGCGCAAAAATATGCAGAAATCTACGGTAGTGATAGTTATAGTCAGCAAGATAGTAAAGATTTCCAATCAAAAATGCTCATCGGACCAGTATCGGAAATGAACCAACAGCAAGTGTGCGCGCCGGCGCGCGATACAAGCGCACAAAGAAGATCCTACGAGAGAGAAGTATACGATTCAAAATTCAAACATCCCTTAGCACCCTTAATACCTAAACTAGAAACACCTGATCATTATCAATACTCTAAGGATGAAAGATTAAAAAACGATCAACAAACAATCAATAATTTGTATCCAAAACAGGGAGAAACAAGTGTAAATAATGCTTATAGAGACTACCCAAATGGTTTTCTTTCTAGGCCACAGCAAGGAACTGTATTGCCTCCAATATCGACGATAAAGCAGGAAAATTTTGGGCAAAAATCACAGAACTTCCAAAACTTCTCACACTGTCCTTATGACCAAAGACAAGAAGTTCCAGCATTGTATAACCAAGTTCCTAAATTAAATGAAAATATGGGTTTTCAGAAATACACTAGAAATTCTAACGAAGTGAAATCAAATAAAGAACCAGAGAGCAGGGGAAGTTCTGGAAGAAGCACTCCAGCTGAGCCTAAGCCGCCTTATTACATAGAACAAATAAAATCAGAGCATTCACCGCCAGGCCACAAGATATATAAAAATATGAGTTATAATCAACCACCTAGATCTGAGCCGTACTTATACCGCGGTGATGGTGGTCCAGTTTTTATTAGGAACGAAATTGGGTATTCTTGCTGTCGACAAGGTTCTACTAAAAAACCACCACCAGAGCATCTTAGAGACGGTGCTTGTCCAGGATTCCAAACCAAAGATGAAATTCTAGAAGATGACCCTGATTCAAACGACAAATCAGAGCCTAAAAATAATTCCAAACCAAATACACCAACTCCTGAAATTATGGGGAAAGATCCTAAACCAAATCAGTTTAATTACTCAAAAGAGTATTTGGATAATTTAGAACGATTAAGAAATAACTCCAGAACAGAAGTGCCTGATTGTAATTGCTTTCCTGCTGATAAGAACCCTCCGGAACCTGGCAGCTATTACACTCATTTAGGTTGGTATTGGTTACAAATTTTCCGTTGCTAAACTTTTTAATTTCTTAATTAAATAAGTGAAGAAACGCATTATTTATGTTTTTTTTCATTAATTTATGTTTTGTTTTAGGTGCTGCATCATCATTAGCAGAACTTAGGAAAGATCTAGAAGCTCGCACGGGATTGTCAGGGAAGGAGTTGAGAATTGAGAAGATATGTTACACGGGCAAAGAGGGCAAATCGCCTCAAGGATGCCCCATGGCTAAGTGGGTGAGTGTATGGATCGACAACTTTGTTATTTACTTTTATCAAGCTTTAATGTTTAAAGGGATTTTAAGTTATTGCTTTCTCAATTATTTTATTATTATCAAAGTCATGGTGTGATAAAACTATCACTCACGGGCTAAAGTAAATGGATGTAATTGCTTTTTTTTATTATATTTAGATACATAGATTTTAAAAAAATTAGCGAGACCGCACGCGATTCGTACTTTTTTGCTTAGATAAAAAAATTCTTCTGGAATTACTTCCAAATTATTTACTACATTTTTTTTACACGGTAAAATAATTGTTTTAAATCTCTCATCACTTAAAATCGACTTTATCTTTGCAGATAATACGGCGCGCGAATTACACAGAAAAAGTGTTAGTGGTAGTGAAATTTAGAAACGGTCACAAATGCGCAACATCTTGGATAGTGGTGTGCCTGGTAGCCTGGGAAGGGATACCCCAGTCTGAAGCAGATCTAGACTACACTCTACTGTCACACAAACTGAACAGATATGGTCTGCCAACGACAAGACGGTGCGCCACTAATGAGAATAGGACTTGTGCTTGTCAAGGTGAGTTAATTATCAAGATCTTGTTTTTTTTTTTATAAAGTTTTCCTGCTCAACATTTATTTCAATAACTATTACAGTTGTGTTAATGTTATTAAACATGCCATTCTGTTGTCTCTAATGTTTTACTTCTTGTTGAATCAAAATAAATAAAGGATGTTCTGCTATAAATACGTGATCAACATCAGCAAAATTTTAAACGTCATAATAAATTATCATAGTTTGCACATCTTTATTTTCGGTCGCGATTAATGTGTAGTCAAACCCTGCACACGACAAAGAGTCATTCAGTGATTCGTCCCATGTACCTACGGCCCATTATCTGATTTGGCAAACAATTTTATTTGAGTAAATAACTATTTTACATTTATCAGTCATTTCTTCATTGTCATCAATATCATCCTAATCAGTTTCTGATTTTCAACGCCTCTTTCCTTTTCTTCCAGGATTAGACCCAGAAACGTGCGGCGCTTCCTACAGTTTCGGCTGCTCTTGGTCCATGTATTACAATGGATGCAAATACGCCCGTTCAAAAACCGTCCGGAAATTCCGGCTTTCAGTCAAAACTGAAGAGAGCGAGATAGAAGAACGAATGCACGTCCTGGCAACACTGTTGAGTCCGTTATATATGAATTTAGCGCCAAAATCTTTTGAAAACCAGTGTCAATTTGAGAAAGAAGCTTCTGATTGTCGATTGGGGTTTAAACCGGGAAGACCTTTTTCTGGTAAGTATGAGTATATTTTTTACAAAAATTGTATCTTGCTCTAATTAAAAATTATCTTAGTTCATCGCGAATTCAAAAACTAGTTTATTAAAAATAGAGGGAAATGCTTCGAAAGGCACGTTAAGCCATTATTCCCGGCTGTTTTCATTAGTTGTCAGTCGGTAAGTTTCGACCAGCCTGAAAAATCTGACAATGTTGGCCGCTAACACATCATAAATGGTCTGGCTTCCCTGAGAAGAAAAGAGTTACGGGGAATTTAGAAAGCATTCGCTCCATTTTATTAATTAGTATCTCCAAATTTAGAACCATGATAAACGTATACAGGGCTCTGAAGCGTAAGATGAGGATGCAACTGGAAAACACTCGAATGATGATAAAATGTCAAGTGGCTGACGCTCAGTGTCACCGCAGGTGTGACGGCGTGCATCGACTTCTGCGCGCACGCGCACCGCGACCTGCACAACATGAACAACGGCTGCACCGCCGTCGTCACACTCGCCAGACATCGCACGCTACAGCCACCGCCAGACGAACAACTGCACGTGCTACCGTTGTACGTGTTGGATGATACTGATGAGTTCGGGTCCAAGGAAGGACAGGAGGAGAAGGTGAAGAGCGGCGCGCTGGAGATCTTGGACAAGTGAGTGGTCATGTACACGATTTTTACTTTATTGTGTTATGAACAGTTCTAGTTTTTCTCACTGCTGAACATCGAGCCTCTTTTCATGTATGTAAAATTATGTAGCATCCAAATTCAAAGAACTATCAACTGGCCACGTTTCCTTAAGCTAAACTAAATAAGGTGTCTTAAATCTCTTCTAAAAGACAGTACAGCTTAGTTTTGAGTACTACCGAATTTCCAGGTAGTCTGAAAACAAGGTATAGGTAGTTTATAGACCCCTGCAATATATTCACTGTATACAAAAAATATATATTCTCACCGTTACAAACTCTGTATAAACTTCGACGTCTTTAATAATTTTAACAATATTTTCTTAAATTACAGGTATCCTATGGAAGTTCGCGTACGGTCTGTACCACTGCAACCATGCCGGCGTCACGGCAAGAAGCGGAAAGATGACGAAAGTTCCGAATCCAATAATTCTTCCACCAACAACGCACAAAGCCCCAACAACCAGAAGAAATCGCAACAGTGCTCGACTCCCGGGCCCCGCACTCCACAACCAAATGACTCGCGGAACAACGCCAGTCCAAGAAGCCAAAGCAGTGCCTCCCCAAGAGCTCACACTCCATCGCTTAACCAAAATCCGTCACCTTTTAACAACTCTTACAATTCCGCTTTTGTAAACCCAAATATACATAATCAAAACCCCAATCTTATGAACCCTAACTTAGGTAATCCAGCCTTACTAGATATGGCTACGATGATTGATAATTTCACAGATGCTCAACTACAAAGCAATCAGATATCAAGCACGGTGCTAGATTCGCCTTATAATCCGTACGATCAAAGTTACAATCTTCATCATCAAAATTCTTTATACAATCAAAATCAAATGCCACCAGTAGTTGATGGAAATTGTCAAAATGCAAATCCAAATCAACTGCCAAGTTTCTCTTCTGGTCTACAAAAAAGAGAACAACAATTTAACAATACAAACACAGGGCATATGAACCCTAATCAAAACCAATGGCCAGATTTTGCAAATAGTGAAATGTTCAATAACGTTGTTAAAGAGGACCCTGACTCGACTACAGCACATTTAAATGTCCCACCGAATTACAGTCCAGATTCTAACAGAAGTGAACCCAACTCGCTTACACCTAATTCAGAACAAGTACCACAGAAAAACACGACGGAAGTCGATAAACAGAATTTAGTACCAGGTGATATAAATAAAATACCTGAATTTGATATGCCTAATTCTCCGAGATTAACGGAGATATCACAAAATGTACAAGGCACACCTGAGTCACCGGCATCATCCCAAATACCAGATATGAAGTCGCCAAATAATGATGAAGTTCGCAAAAGTGTATGGAAGTCACCCGATTCAAAGAACTGGGATCCATCCAAACCTAAAGAACAGGCAGCGAATGATCCTGAAAATTCACTCTTTAGGGTACCCAAAGCCAGACCACCGTCTAGATCACAGCATATTAACCCACCAGAAGTTTGCGCAGAAAATTCAACTTTTCTAAAACCATATCCACCCTCAGATCGACCTCATCTCAGTCATGGCTATGAACATAGAAGCCCATCATATGACAACAGATTAGCAAATAGTTCAGTACCTCCCACGTCAGCCCCTCAGACTAATTACACTATAAACCACGATGAAATTAACCAAAACATGGCACTAAGTAATAAACCATCCCATGAGGTTCATGGGAATAATTTTCAGTCTGTTAATCAATCTGCTTATGGTAATCAAACTTCTATGCAAGGATACGGTAACTACCCACAAATGCCCAACGCCTATTCTTTTCCTCCTAATCCTTATGGCCATTTTAATCCTTATGAGGGAACTTACAATGACTACAATAGTTTGGCATATTATAATGCTGAGAAATATAAAAGAGAGGAATTGTTAAGAAACCCACACTGCTACAATTCGTACGGTTATCAGTATAACCCTAATTTCAATCCAAACTTCTACCAAAATCCAAGTCCAAATTGGTGTCAATCTTCGCCTAACTGGTGCATATACCCACCGGCGGCTTTCTCCATCCCGTACCCGCCCGAACCGCCTAAAGCCGAACCAATAGGAGAAGTAGCAGACATTACAGATAATCTAGAATGTTTTAAAGATAGCCAGATGGGAGGCGTAGCGATAGCGTTGGGTCACGGAAGCGTTTTGTTCGAATGCGCCAAACACGAGATGCATTCAACGACAGCAGTAAAGACCCCAAACAGAACGAATCCGACTAGAATTTCTCTAGTCTTCTATCAGCATAGGAATTTGAATCGGCCGAAACACGGGTTGGAAGAGTGGGAGGAGAAGATGCGATTGAAAAAGTTGGGTCTGAATCCGCCAACTCCGAATACTCCGGGTCCGAATTCGAACTCGGTGTCGCCGGCGACGACTCCGGGGCCGGAGAAGAGTTCGGAGAAATGGAAGAGCGAGAGCGCGATCCCCGGCGGGTTCCGCTCGCTGGCGGCGCTGGTGGAGGCCACGCGCGCCGCCAGCCGCAGCGGGCAGGTGCGGCTGCGCGCCGCCACCGCCACCACCACCTCGTGGACCACGCTGTTCCCGCTGCGGCCGTGCACGGTGACGGGGCCCTACCAGGAGGCCGCCACCTGACGCCGCGCGCGCTCCGCCGAGCGACACAAACGAAGCCCTTCCTTAGAACTAAGATCTGAGTTGCCTTTCCATTTGTAGATTCTAATCTCGATCGTGCTTTCCAAAATTTTGTAGTTCCTGGATTTATAGGTTTAAATGTTGCGGCGCGGACCGGTCCGATGTGCTATGAAATTTCAGCGATCACTTATTCACGTTGGAATTGACTACCGTTTTAACGTAGTATTTTTTAAAGTATACCGAGTGATTTTTAATCAAAGATGTAAGTTTAAGTTTAATAGTGTTTATCGCATTTCAGCTAGTCTTACGTTACTATGTTAGTATCGATTGTGTATTGTCGGATGACCGTAATTGTGTAGATTTTTTTGTATATTCTTGTCTTATTTTTATTAGTTTTTACCATTGACTCGATTGCGTTTTGGGAATTTAGTTTAATTATTTTACATACACTGTAAAAAATAGTAAAGTTGGTATGTTTTGTCTGCATATTTTGTCGATGTTTTCTAATTAAGCGCATAATATATGGTATGCGATACAATGATCTCATAACTACTAACCCTACAAGTGTAACCGTATCAGAACAAAAGTACAAAACATCACATCAAAAGGTTGTAGCCCGCGCGGCGGAGACACATTCGGCTAACGTGTTTATTGATATTTTTGTACCTTTGTTTTAATTGTTTTCTTTGTAATATTAAAAACCATTCCTCAAATTTCGATATTGTTTTGGCGTTTGTTATTATTTAGCCGCATAATGGCGGCGCGACGTGTATTTTACTACAAACGAGTGCGTTTCTATTAGGTTAGGATGTGTGTATTTTTAACTTTTTAGAATATTTAACTTATTTATATTGTATTACGTGAACCATTATCGAATCATTTTCTTTGTAATAATTTAGTGTTACTGTAGACATTAATATTTAATATATTTGCTTTATGGCTGGACATTAAATTATTGCAGTTGTTTTACGCATGTTTCATGGAGCCTTCTTTACTCTCAACTCGAGTGCCTGTACGTTCGGCTATTAAGAGAATTTGAACTCCTTTCATTGATATTATTGAGTGAATCTAATTTTTCTAAATTGCCACACATAATGTGACCTTATTCCTTTAACTAAACCATTCTTAGCGCGATGATAAAATTTTATAAATTAGATACAATAAAGATGAATAATAAAATACATTATAAGGATAGTATATGTGCAGAAAAAAAATCATTTTCAGGCGCTTGGAAAGATTATAAAGTAGGCATATTATTGAAAATGAATGAAAACATACTGAATGAATAGTTATTAATATATAATTAGGATAAGAAAAAGTTTGTTTTAAAGATTAAACTATTGATATAGTTTATATTTTTTACGTGTACGTATTTATTGAATGGTAAATTTATTGGGACGAACGTGAAATTATTTATAAGTGAAAGTTTTGAGAACAAAACTTATAAAACTAAGCAATAATAGACATCGGGGTCTATGTATATTGTAACGTAGGAGTGAAAATATTATATCGAATGGTGCGTAAGTCGGCTACCTTTTGGATAAGATTCGGTTTGAGCTCTTAACGAAATTCGCCTAAATTGGATATTCTTTTTGTACATTGGTAAAATGCCCTTTTACTTGCCATTAATAGTTGCCAATTTTCATGTGAACTCCTCATTGTGTGACTAAACATATCAAAAGCATTTTGTGAATAATTTAAGAGAGGTTGTCTCCAGTCAACTACGAACTAGAAGGCGTTAGTTTTAGATATAAATAAATATTTGTTATAATGATAACGTTGTACTTCCAAGTAATTGTGAAAAATTAATAATTTCGCAGCACAAACGCACTAGTATTTTAACCATTTACAATTTTTAAGACAATACAGCAGTATTAGATTTCACTATATTAATATAGTCTAAATATGGCAGAAAATAGTTTTTATTTTAAATAATAACAGAAAAAATCTTTAAAACACAATAACTATACACTAACGCCATCTAGTTCCTAGGCGAATATTACCTACATGACTGGAAACACCTTACTGATACCGTACAAAGTCCGAAAATCGCCTCACTTTATTATTTGAACAGGCAACATTTTGACACCAAATTGTAAATGATAATTTCGTAGTTGATGTAAAATCTTTTATAAGTAAATCATTTAGGTCACACTAGGAACCTGTGATATAACCATTAACTCACGAGTGCTTGACTGCTTGTATGTTTGGCTGTCGTGTGGGAATGTTGTTTGCAGTTAATTATTTACAGGAACTTAGTAACTATCCGCTTAGTGTCCTTTACAAGTTTTAATATCGTCCGCGTAGCTAGGTGGGGAGTATGTACGTACAGGCTATCTTAAATCAACATTATTTAAACGAGTAATCACTTTTTTTATATTGTTATTTCCAATATGTGTCAGCTATACCAAAAACGTAATTTTAAATCAAATGAAATCTTTTTATAACTTTCTAGCTACGTGAATGATTGCGCAAAATAAGTTTTGTTTTACAAGCAAAAAGTATTTAATTTAATATTAAGCCCTTGTAAACTTGGCATTAGTATAGCCTTCAAACCAAAAACGACCAGTATTGCCAGGATGTAAACCAAAAATGTTTGTTTGCCTGTTTTGTACGTGGGTTTACCAATGTGAATGTTTTACGTGTTAACTGGCGCGCGTCTCGCCGGAAATTGTGTAACAATATTTTTTATTGTCTTCTGCCAAAACAAAAGAGTAATCGAATGTGTCATGTAAATAGAACTACCATTATTTATTAATACAATAATTTAAAAAGATTTAACATGTTTTATTTATCTCGTTTAAAACTCCTTAATTTGGTTAAGTCAAAAATAAGTAGTAAGTGTATATATTATATACACTATGTTTTTACAATTTCATTAGGTACCACTAGTATAAGATTTTATAAATGCAGATGCAACTAGCGACTGTAAGTGACAAACCTACACTACAACACCCCTGGCGGATAGAAAGGCGACTAAGAAATTCTATACAAATCTTAACGCAGTTGCTAGCGTCTGCGTTTATAAAATCTCATGCTAGAGGTGTGTTGCCACAAGTATGACAGCAATACGTTTGGCTTACAATAAAGATACAATGCAAAACACATTATTGAACCAAAAAGTATCACAGCAGCGCCATCTACTTTATAAAGCCCAATTTTTTAACCAAACCAAAAATAAAAATTATTCTACGTGTTAATCCAAAGTATCATCTACTTGAAGATGCGGCGTTGGATGTGTATAGTATCACGGAAAGACCGCATAAAAAAACTCCTACATTCGGGGCAGCCTTCATGTTCGTGACATAGCGGACAAGCTTCACGATGGTACGGCCATGTATTACGGAAACCGGCAAGTTACGTTTAAATACATGTTTTTGGCAGACATATACATACTCAGTCATTTAAAATTTCATTTGTTTGTTTGTTGTAGTAACATATCCATACTTCCATACTAATATTATAAATGCGAAAGTATGTCTGTCTGTCTGTCACCTCTTCACGGCTAAACTGCTGGACCGATTGTGATGAAATTTGGTAGGCATGTAGTTAACGACCTGAGGTCAAACATAGGCTTTTTTTTTTGGCGCGATATTAACGAGTCTCACGCGGGGCGAAGCCGCGGGGAACAGCTAGTTATAATATAAATAAGACAATGCAATATATTTCAATTTGTATATTTAAAACATAAGTATAAAATTACAAAACTTATCTACTTACATTTATTTTATCAACACTTTAAAATGTGCTATCTCATATTTTGTACCAGACCGTAACAATAATATACATTTTTTTACCAATATACATTTGGTAATTTGGTAAGCACATACTTAATTTCATTTACGTAAAGAAGCCTCAAAATATCAAAGCTAAAACTAACCTAAATGACTTATTAGTCAGCTTTAATTGGTACGATATATTTATGCTGAACTATTTAGGTACAAAGTTAAAGCTAACTTAGGTAGATATAATCAGAAAAAAAGTTCTGGTTTATAACAATAAAAAAATAGCACCAAATTTTGTAAAAACCAACTACATTTAGAAAATAGTTGAGCAAAACTTTTTTTAAATGTCCTGAAACAGTAAAGAAAAAAAATACTTATATAAAAATAGATGCAACGTATGCAGAGGTACAGGTAAGCAAAAAGAAAGCCGTAAATTAGTTTTTAGGCACCTTGTTGTATAGAGTCGATTGACCTCGCACTCGACAACAAATCATTTATATATGTTACTAGCTGACCCGGCGAACTTCGTACCGCCTTTCTTAATATTTTTTTTCCGTAAGAACCTTGTACAGTATTAGAAAACAACAAAAAAAAATCAGCCAAATCGGTCAAGCCGTTTTCATGCTATGTCGTGACAACGGAAAACGGGTTTAATTTTTATATACCGTAAAATGTTGCAACTTTGCCAAGAAAGCCCAACTTTGCCTTTTTCGTTTCGATTGTGATATTTCGCGTTTGCTTCGTTTTTTCCTATTTTTTACCATGTAATAGTAATTTCACATTATTAGGGCAACATATTTTTATTTTTTTACAATAACAACTCCATTGTTACTCTGTCAGTTGTGCGACACAAACCGGCCCGTGAGGGTGAAAAATTGTAGTGTCCTGTAACTTTTGCAGTTTTACGAAGAGAATAGATGATTTTAATCAGAAATAACGTCCCAAGGTAAGACAACATTGTCTATTTTCCGTATTATTTAATATTTTTATGAAAAGGACACCATTTCATCAAAATAACTTAGTAGGCAATGTTGTGCACTGTTTTGGAAACTTGAGTGACACAACTTTGCCTGGGTCTAGGGTTATCACTTGTCGGATTTCATTAATTATACATTTTTAATGTGATTTCATGGAACTGTATTGTTCACTACATTAATACTATTATATTCTTATTAGGTACTAAGTACCACACATTAACGTTTACGATTTCATAGCTGATATTGTAATTTGGACAAAGCATATTTAAGTATTTTTTTAATATAGCAGTCCGGAGTTTGGAATTGTGTCCGGAATAATATAATAGAGTTCCAATTTATAACCCTGACCCTTCAATGAAGAGTGTAGCCACTAAGTTTCATTTTTTTTGTAGTTATATGAAAAATGGAAAGTATCAAAAAGAGAAGCAGGAGAAAACCAGGAGCTCATTGAAAAATGACTTATAAATTAGTATTGTTACGTTATCTACATAATTAACGTTGTTTTTTATTTTTATTTAAATTAATGACACTCAAGTATTTTGTTTCATTTGTAATTTAAACTTACGCAGCAAACTGTTAAATTTTTGAAAAATATATAAAATTAGTTAAAATATATACTGCTTTTATTTAGGACAACCCTGGAGTCAACGATATTTTTGTATGGAAAGTTTGTGGTACCTGCTACAACTTTGCCTATTAGCTGTGAAAAATAAAATATTACCTATAGGGCAATAGTGTAACTGCCGAGACCAACAATGTGCCCTCAGTATCCGGATAAAAAATCCTGCAAATTATCGACATTTTATTTATTGAGATATCCTTCTAGGCAAAGTTGCGTCTATTACCTACAACTTTGCCTACGACTTTGAGTTCTTGTTATTCAGAAAAACAGCATGCTTTTATCGTATTTGGGCCCTACCTGGCAAGATATAAAGTCTGTTTTCCGTCTTAAACTCATGAAAAGTCGTAATAATAAGAAGGTTCAGTTGTACGAACAAAAAACCTCAAAATCCAGGCAAAGTTGCAGCATTTTACGGTATATAGATAGCAAGGAAATTCAAAATTAATATTTTTATTAATATTATAATATTTTTTATTAATATTATAATATTTTTTACTGGATCTCGAAAGATGAAATTATTATAAAACAAAAAAATATGATATGATAGTTTTAATTTTTCTTCAAAATTCAAGACTATAAACAATTATTCCGTTTTAACCATTTCGTCCTTAATAGTACATTATTACTCATCACAAATAATCACCGGAAAACAAGTTTACCTCAAATAATGACTTGTACACGTCTTAGAAATGCAAGTTTGGCCTAATTTAATTGTGTCACTCTTTTCACTAAATTATAGTACCTACACATTTGAAGGATAACAAAAATGTTTTATGAATCTCCAAAGGGTAGGTATTTCGAGTCCATGGGTTTAATTATTTCTTGATAATATTTTGGATACATTCATATTTGAGGTTCTGTAGCAGGAAAAAAGGTTCCGATCTCTATGTGATTATATCCGATCCGACGCCTCGTCTCGACGCTATACACACCCACGCTTTATAAAGAGGTGGTCTATTCCTAAACTGCACGTGTGTGTATGTGATGTAAGTGTGGGTGTATGTGTATCTAGTGGTGCATGGCGACGATGATGTTAGCGAGTGCGGTGCGGGCGTCGCCCGGCGGCAGGCCGGCCAGCACGTGCCTGGCGGCCGCGCCGTGCCGCCGCTGCAGCTGCCGGGTCTGCTCCAGGCCGGAGCCCTCCAGCACCGCCACGTACAGCTGCAAGGAGATCGCTGCTCAGAAAACAGCATCATTTCAGCCGCGGGCTGTCGTATACCCTACGCTAGTAAGAGTACATAACGACCGGTTGGAAGCGGACTGCATCCAGAGCCCGCATGCGACCTATGACCATCTGGTGGGTAGCCGACGCTGTGATTCCGAATTTGATTTAAATTGGTAAAAATAGAACCAAAGAAGCTTAATAAATCGAACAAAGGCCTTAAAGAACTCGTGTCCAGCGCGGTAAAGCATATTAAAAAACTACTTACAGCGTGGTAGTCGACATCATGGACACTCTTCCTTCCAGCCTCAATGTAGGAATACAGTTCTGGTCGAGCCTCCAATGTGAACGCCAGTGGCGCCCCTACCAGAGAGAAACTGGCGGGTTCGGGTCCTGTAAATGCTTCCAGGTCGAGGAATGCTTGCCACGCCAGTGCAAGGTGGCAGCCGAATAGATAGCCCTGGAAATCGTAGAAAAATGTTGTTGATTTTTATATTAACAGACAAACGTCTTTCTGGCAGAATGTAACCTCCAATCGTCAATTATCTTGACATGGTCATATATCACAGCAGGTGCTTATAAGGGAACAGTACTTTTCCCAGGATGAAAGGTAGACTATGTCCTAGGCTGCAGAACAACTCTTTCCGAGCAGTGCGCCCACGGCCAGCACATGGCGAGCCACCCACTTCCACTGCAGGCAGTCAACCACGCCCGACTTTGTGACCCTTGAATTTACAAAAGGAGAAGCAGAAATATCTATAAATATAGTTTATTTATTTATTTGTTTGGGTCAAATAATGTTTATTATTAGGTCTTCAGCTTTATTATATCAGTATAGTAAATCTTTTGTGTACTTTATGTAATACAATAAAAAGAAAACTTAAACAAAAATAATCTAACTTAACAAACTAAACTAAATCTAAAACAAAATAAAACTTATAAACTAAAAATTACCTAAATTGGGCCCCCTTGGCAGGGTTCCCATCACGCAGCATACCCGCGCTGAATAGCGATGGCTATCCGCTGAGCGAGAAAGCTGCCCGCGCGAGGGTCTCCTGTTGTCTCCTTTAATCTTTTGCTGAGCTCCTTATGAAGCCCCTGTGCGCCTTTGCCCCATGAGCCCAGTGTCTCGACACCAAAAGCTACAAATTCGTAGTGTGTGCCGAGACAACTGTATTTGTTTATTTTAAATCGTTCCCGGGCGTCCGCCGCCGCACCCGCATGTCTGCTAGTACTCTGAAGGTATGAAGTCGCGAGCGTGTCGGAACAGGTGGCATAAATATAGGTCCTACCTGTGTCTACAAGATCGCGTCAGGAGACCCTATGAAAGAAGGGAGAAATAGCTGAAAATGTAAAAGTCTGACCTGTGTCTGCAAGGCAGCGTTATGCCCGGCCAGCTTGAGGGCTGCAGAACAACTCTTCCCGAGCAGCGCGCCCGCGGCCAGCACGTGGCGAGCCACCCACTCCCGCTGCAGACAGCCGATCACGCCCGACATCGGCAGTGGGTCCAGGATGCAGTCCCATTCTTGAATTATTAATCATTAATTCAGGATATAACGTTATTGTTATACAAAGGTGAGGGGAGGTGGTCCGGCTGCAGGGGCTGGTAGTGTCAGCAGCGCCACAAAGAAAATATTTAAATATTTTCTTGGTTTAAGCAGTGTATCTAATATTGTACTGATGACTTCTTCGGAAGTTGTATTGTACCGTGATTTTACCCCTAGTATGAGTAGTATAAACGCAGACGCTAGCGACTGAGCGGTTTTGTATGACAAACCTGACACGAAACGAAACTGTACGTACAGCGCCCCTATAGGTACTAGATGTCAGGACGACACCTATGCGCCCACCATGTGATTTTCTAAACGCAGACGCTAGCGACTGCGTTAGGATTTTGTATGAAGTTTCTTAGCTACTTTACTACGCACCAATAGCGCTGTACGGATTTTTTATATTAAGTCTAGGCCTTTGCGTTTATAAAATGCCATGGTAGACGTCCTGATGGCGGTCGTTAAAGTATAAACACAAGAAGTGGTTTCTAAAAACTGATACGGGGTCTATTAAAACATATAAGAAGCTTGTTCCAACTCGTATGATCCAGTGTTTTGTCTAATTGCCCTGCCCAGGTTGTAATTCCACAGGATATAATTGTAATGAAGTTGTTAAAAACCTTTAATCACCATTATCTACAAAATATACTACCAACATTTATTGTATAAAAGTAGACATATTTAAATATAATTAATAGACTAATTAAATTAAATTAAAATCTAAATAAAATCTTAAAATATAATAATTTCACATATCATAAATTGTTTAGAAAACTGCTTCCATTCAGTAAATTAACCATTTTATAACTAGTCCTATAGTAAACTCTATTGTCATTTTGCAGACTTGTCTTGCTAGAAACCTATTTCAATTTAAAATAATTGATTTTGACGAACAACTTTTACATTCCACAAGGAGACATTAAAATTCACCATTGTATACGGAACAGCGTCCTCAATGCGAGCGATCACACGTCTACTGAATGCTAATGTTTGCGTGATTATATTACTTAAACAAAGGATGATTGGTTTATACTAGGGCTAACAAAATATGATACCATCCGAAAAAGAGTGAGTGACGATTTTTAAAGTAGAGCTCCTAGGCCTCATTGATTTATATTCGGGAATAATCTGTGCCCCTGGTATGAGTTTTTCTAAACGCAGACGCTGGCGACTGCGTTATAAATTTTGTATGACAAACCTGCACAGTGCACCCGTAGCCAAGTGACAATTTTAAAACGCTAACGCATGTCGACAAGAACAAAATCACGTGGTCAATCTTATGCCAATCCCATACATTTTGTTCTTGTCGTACGTCGTTAACGTTTTGCGATTGTGACTTTGATAAAGCCCCCGGTACATCGCCTCTGGCGGATAGTAAGGCAACTAAGAAATTCCATACAAAATCCTAACGCAGTCGCTAGCGTCTGCGTTAAGAAAACCTCATACTAGGGGTACTGAACCACTGTTGACTTGACGCCATAAGGTTCAAATTGATACCTGTGGAGCCACTTTCAAACTATGTCATTTGTCATGACTGCGAAAAGATATGTTCTTACAATTTCTAAATTTACTTAGGAGAAAACTGACCTTGTTTTAACACAGGTTTATGCTATTGTTGAAGAGATAAGAACAACTATATACCTAACTATACAAGTTTTTGCTCGAGCTCTGAGGCCATTATATACATGCTATCAGTCTACTATATTTACACCAAATATTGGGACTGTAATATATTAACCGATTGAATAACCATAAAAAAAATATATAAGAATAAATACTGTTTAGTAGAAGGACTAAGAGAGAGAGAGAGCTCTTTTCGTAACGTTTTCTATGTTATAACCTAAGTAATATTACTTCAGTACCCCTAGTATGAGATTTTATAAAGCGATTTTGTATGACAAACCTGTACATCGCCCCTGACGGATAGTAAGGCAACTAAGAAGTTCCATACAAAACCCTAACACAGTCGCTAGCATCTGCGTTTATAAATCTCATACTCGGTGTAAAGCAAAGTCCAAAGTTTGTTAAATTGTCATGTTTGAAAATAAGTATGTTATTCGAGTATTAGGTAAGTATACTAATAACAGTCATAAAGCATATAATTACTAAATAATAGTTAATATTTAGAAACTGGTCATTATTTTTTTTTGTATGTATTTTATTCTAGTAGAGTCTCTATCCATTTTTATTAACCGACTTCACAAAAATAGGAGGAGTTTCTGAATTCGTCGGAATGTTTTATTCTTATTCCCTAACTTAACTGTACTTAACTATGAAAATAAATTATTGTTGCAGACAGAATGTAAAATTTCAGCATAACATTTATTCTTAGGTACCTCTTTCAAAAAAATTGGTCAGTTATTTTGTTGACCGTTCATAAACAATATAGCATCATGACAAAGGCGCATCTCGCAACGTCTTCGCCTTGAACCCGAGCAATTTGTGAATGCTCTATGGCCGCGCCAAGGTAAATTTTATCGTATTTTTTTAACGACGACGTAGATCCATAAATCAGTAGTATGTGCAACTTTTTTTTTTAATTTCAAAAACAGAACAATACGAAGAAATATATCACATAGGTGGCGGAACACAGGGGTTTGGAATTAGATGAGCATTAGCTTAAACGAGAAAATTAAAAAAAAATTTGAACGTGCTTATCCCGAAAACCACTAGTCGAAGAAGAAGAAAAATTTTTTTTCCAATTAAAAGGTATATTCTTGAGGAAGATCATTGTAAAACCATCAAACAAAGCAGGTGATAAACATATTCATAGAACCAAGGTTCACGTCACTGTTAATTTTGCAAGTACCATCTCGGTTCCGCTTCACCGGCCATGTTTGCATAAGAAATCGCAAGTAAACCCACACGGCTATCGGCATGCGTAAATACAAACCGGTAAAGTCACTGTTATGTAGGTAATAAGACACAGAATAAGATTATTGATTTTAGTTTTACCAGTTTTCGGTGAAGGCAGCGGTCTCAGGGCCGTGCCTTGTAGGACACCTGTCTATGATTGATAAGTTCAAGATTTGTAACTTTCCTACAGTGCAGATTATGATTTGAGTCGGCCAGAATGTCATAGTATATTAGATTCAAGATGGCCAGCATTCTTAGAATACACGCAGAACGGAAGTTACTTTATTTTAACAGACCTTAATGTTTTACTTAAATCAGTGAACAAATGTGAACGAACGTTAAAAGGGCATCGGATATTTATTTACTGTGTTTGTTGATTCATTAACAAGATTTTTTTTCAGAAAATAAATTTGTAAAGACATGTGTATTTGTAAAGAGAAATATCTCTGTAGTAACGATAGAAAAGTTTGTTGTAAGTTCAAGGGGAAAAAATTGGTTTTCGGAAATTGCCGAACTTTTAAGTACTGTTTTTGACGATTACTGCGCACTGATACAAGCTTGTGCAATTTATACGTAAACAAATGTCACCTTGTTATCTGTTGAATAGTTAATTATTTTTGCGCCGTCACTGTAACCTATTTATACACATGACTTACTTTTTTATGTCTTTAAACTTAGATAAATAAACTAAATTACCTGATGCCAATCCTCTTTGGTCTTCAGGTAGAGGTCGCGAAGGCAGAGGATTGTTTTGCTCGTCGCGATCCCCCAAGAACTCAGCTTCAGCGAGGTCTCGAACCGCTGAAGACATCAACTCAACCAGTTCTTGATTCCTGTAAAATTAAGACAAATACATATATTTTTAGTATGGTGGTATATGCATCCAGATCGGTATAGTTTAAATACTTGGGACTTGGGAACTTGGGATTTGGGATCTATAACGTCATAATTATGCTCGAGGATATCGATTGCAAAGCCAACACCATATATACTTGTAGCTGCAGCATGGCAGTTTATGTCATGTCCACCATGCTGCAGTTCATGTTTCTCTTTTTTCAGATTCAGATTTTTATTTCTTGTCACAAATTTTAAAGGTTTTATACATGAAATAATATTATAGTAGTTATAGGTGACGCCATGCCTTTGTGGGTAAATACTATGTGTTGATTCTGTTACGAAATCAGCTAGTCACATTAACACATCGATCTAGGACCGAATTATTTTGTATCATCTTTTTGTGTTTCTTCTCAACCCATTTCAAAGTCTTCGAAGATTAATTCACCAATTTCATAAATACCATATTCATCTGGCTACATTTGCACAACGTCGTCTGATGTCGTACATATCTAAGATTCTTTCGAAATGCAGTCCATTCAAGGTTGCGCCGCCATGCCACAGCCATTAAGCTACTTACTGCATGAGATATAAAATCCGAACGATCTCAATAATAGGCACAATCATTCAAACTTCATTTTTTATGTTCTGGTCTGTACGGATTGCTAAATTTAAAAGAATATAAAGATAAATATACACTTTATTTTATTGTACAAATAAACAAAGATATCTATAAAAAGAGTACATGACTATGTAAGTATATTGCAATTTCTTCCTGCCAGCTTTAAGGTTCCAAGAATTGGTATTTATTTAAAAAAATTAAAACATTTCCCTGGGTGGGACAATTCTGAACTCTTTAGGATATGAAATCCCACTTCATGAAAAACTAGTATTTATTTACCTGATGCTGAAGGTCGTGAGGGTAGAGGATTGTTTTGTTTTTTCATTTTAGTATTTGCATACAATACAGTTCGAGTCAGAAAAGAAATTGAATATTTAAAAAAAAACAATAACAAATCTACTAGGTCACTCTTTACTTCGTTCAGCGAGGATGCAGAGACGATAATAGCCGATTGATTTGAAGCCTCCTGTCACAATTACTGCTACCTATGGTATTCGACCATGTGATTTTTTTGGCTTTCTTGACTATTCGAAACCGCCCTGTCTCGTGATGAATGGGGGACTTGAATGAGGCGAACGACCGGACGGTGGAGGAGGCCAAGAACTGGGCAAAGTCAATGAGTCTATATGGCCATTATGACTCGAAAGGAAGATGAAGCAAGATACACTGTATGAATTAATGAAATACATTATACAAGGTGGACTCAAATCAGCTGCAAATATTTTAAGCGCACAACTTTTCCAAATAAACTTATATCGAAATAAGAAAAATTTTTTTTGACCTTCCATACAAATTGAGAATCAGCTTAAGTATGGAGAGTGAAAAAAATCCATACTAATATTATAAATGTGAAAGTCTGTCTGTCTGTCTGTCTGTCTGTCTGTCTGTCTGTCTGTCTGTCTGTCACCTCTTCACGGCTAAACTACTGGACCGATTGTGATGAAATTTGGTAGGGGCGTAGTTAACGACCTGAGGTCAAACATAGGCTACTTTTGGGCGCGATATAACCGAGTCCCACGCGGGGCGAAGCCGCGGGGAACAGCTAGTAATATCATATTTTGACATAAGTTTATTTGGAAAAGTTGTTAAGTATAGTGGTCTGAATCTACCCTTAAAATATTTGCAGTTGATTTGAGTCTACCTTATATTTTATGGATGCCGAAGATCATGCGACGAGGAGAAAAAAAACTCTGGACTCTAAAGCAACCACCTAAGCTGATGAGAAAAAGAGACAGAGAGAGATACGCGTTGCATTTAATTTAAGTTTAACCGAAATAAACAGGAAAATTAACCAATATGACATTTTATTATTATCCATTGTCTAGACACCAAGACAAAAATAGCTTGCGAAAAATCGAAAGCCTTCTTGTAATTATTGTTATTGTTCACTACGGAATCCGGCAGTAACTACATTATAGGATCAGAAACCGGTTAAGCAGATCTGTAGAAAACCCCCTGTGTCTTCCGATCTTTTTTTATCAGGTACTCAACTATGTACATAGGAAGGTATACCTTTGGTGTAAGATCTTAGATTTATTTGGTTACTATGACATCCCAACTAATATTATAAATGCGAAAGTGAGTGTGTATATTTGTTTGTTACGCTTTATCTACTGAACCAATCTGCTTGAAACTTCGCATACACATAGTTAGGAGTACTAAGAAGGACATAGGGTACCTTTTATCCCGGGAAAAAGCAATGTTCCCGAAGTATACGCGGGTGTATCCGCGGGCTAAAGCTAGTATTGCATAAATAAAGAACCATATACCTCGCACCTACCTAACACTGATAGCGACCTCCTTTGCCAAAAGTATAAGACCACCGGTCATACTGTTAATACTTGTGTGCGTGTATTTTTTGCTTGTGTTGGATAGTTTTGTCAAGTGTGTGCGTAGCGACGTGTTAGAATAACGCGTTAGTTTCTCACCCCGCGCGGAGGGAGTGCTCGTGTGGTTTATACTCTAAGTTTTATGTGTGACAAATTAGTGATGGGGCATAGTAAGATAAATAAAAACCGGCTTTCTCTTAAAAATCATCATTGCACGTCGTTTGTTAATTATACAAAGGGAAAATAGAAAGTGACACCGGTAACTCGCAATCACTACTTGGGGTCATGGAGCATCACTTTGCTTTGAATATGTTATAAGAGTTTGTTTGTTATAACTTTGTTGTACTAAAACAAAAGGGTATACAAAAGCATAGACAATAAAACAAAAGTACAATGGCGGACTTATCCCAGAAAGGGATCTCTTACAGTCAACCAGCGAGTCCTTCTTCTTTTTTAGGTTTTCGTATGTCCATAATTCCACGCTAGTATTATAAATGCGGAATTGTGTCTGTTCCGCTTTCACTGCTAAACCAATGGACCGATTTTAATAAATTTTGGTATACACCAAGGGTTAAACATAGGCTTCTTCTGGGCGTGATATAATTGAGTCCAACGCAGTAGGAGCCGCGGGCAACAGCTAGTAAACTATATGTAACTTTGACGACCTCCATGATGTAATGGTAACACGCTTGTCCAGCATATGGAAGTTCTAGGTTCGTTCCCCAATCAAAGCATTAAGTAAGAATATATTTCCTTTTTACTTGAATCTTGATTGTTTATCTATAGTTTATATCTTTGATTATTTCTTAGATTTATATGAATATGTTATAAAATATAATATCGTTATCATGTCCCTAAACTTACACTTGTACTTACTTGATCATCATGGTTATTTGGTGTGGTATCACGGTAATCGACCCACAACCTGGTGTCAGAGTTCTTCGGAAGCGTCTTACTTGACGCACTATATATATTGATTAACTGGTATTATTAGACCTCCCCTGATTATCTATCAACAGGATGTATCTAATGAACAGTTAACTAATGACTTTAAATTTTTAGAGACGTTGTATTCCTGTGACGGTAATAATCAAAATTTTGTTATACTTGTCTATGTGGCCTAGAAATTAGTAATTACTAATTAAAAATACTGATAAGAATTAGTAATAGTATGACACTAACATTACAGTGAATCATGAAATACTTTCTCTTATGACGTAGTCAACACGTCTCGATTACATCAACTTCAAAACCAGATTGGAGTTTAGCAATATATCAAATAGTTAGCAGAAGCGCTGATGTAACGATAAAGGCGACGAAACGTGACGCCTTATAACGAATATTACCCACAGATAAAAAAGGGGTGTTAAAGGAATAAAGTCATTGCCTGTATGTTACGATGGGCTAACCGCGTATTGAATTTGCGCACCAAGGATTCCGCACTAGCAGCATGGGGAAGGCGAGTTCGGTGCAAAAGTTGGCGAGTAAATAGTCGCCGCTGAGCAGCGCAATCTTGTTGTCGAACATCATGTCCTCTGACTTTCCAGTGATGATATAAGGGCATTACTGTCATAATGAACTTACCGCAAGTTGGCGAGCTCGGAGCAAGTGTTGGCGAGCAAATAGTCGCCGCTGAGCAGGGCGATCTTGTTGTCGAACATCAGGTCCTCTGACTTTCCAGTGATGATATAAGGGTATTACTGTCATAATGAACTTACCGCAAGTTGGCGAGCTCGGAGCAAGTTTTGGCGAGCAAATAGTCGCCGCTGAGCAGGGCGATCTTGTTGTCGTACATCATGTCCTCTGATTGCCCAGTGATGATATAAGGGTATTACTGTCATAATGAACCTACCGCAAGTTGGCGAGCTCGGAGCAAGTGTTGGCGAGCAAATAGTCGCCACTGAGTAGAGCGATCTTATTGCCGAATATCATCTGACTTGCCAGCGATGGTATAAGGATGAACTTACCGCAAGTTGGCGAGCACGGAGCAAGAGTTGGCGAGCAAATAGTCGCCACTGAGCAGAGCGATCTTGTTGCCGAATATCATCTGATTTTCCAGCGATGGCATAAGGATGAACTTAGCGCGAGTTGGCGATCTCGGAGCAAGAGTTGGCGAGAAAATAGTCGCTGCTGAGCAGGAAGGTCTCGTTGCCGAACATCATGTCTGACTTTCCAGCTATGGCATCGGGATAAACTTACCGCAAGTTGGCGAGCTCGGAGCAAGAGTTGGCGAGCAAATAGTCACCGCTGAGCAGGGCGATCTTGTTGCCGAACATCATGTCGTCTGGCTTTCCAGCGATGGTGTAGGGATGAACTTACCGCAAGTTGGCGAGCTCGGAGCAAGAGTTGGCGAGCAAATAGTCGCCGCTCAAAAGGGCAATCTTGTTGCCAAACATCATGTCGTCTGGCTCTCCAACGATGGTGGTCTGTTGGCGGGCGTTCATGTTGACGAGGCCTTTGTGGACCAGGTGCGAGGTTCGGATCATCTCGGTCACCTCAGCCAGTGCTCTTTGACTGGACAAAGAAAGACCTTGATAAATAAAGCTGCTAGAGTTTTTGTACACGACATGTTGTATCACTACATAGTATAAAACAAAGTCGCTTTCTCTGTCCCTATATCCCGTTGTATGCTAAAATCTTTAAAACTACGCATCGGATTTTGATGCGGTTTTTTTTAATAGATAGAGTGATTCAAGAGGAAGGTTTTTATGCCCATGCGAAGCCGGGCCACTAGTTAAAAAAACAAATAATAAATTTGAAATAAAAAAAAAATTGGCATATGACGGGAAAAAAGAGGTAGACCTAGAAAGTGATGGTCAGATGATGTTAGAGATTCAATTTTTTCAGATCAATATCTAAACCAACACTGCGACTCTATGCTATTTCTTAGGCTGACATAAAGTCTTGTTCGGTACAGCTCACAGGTCAGCGTGCTAGGTTACATATTAATAGCTTTATTAATCATTGATTATGTCAACACAGAATGCATACATAAAAATATCAATTCAAATCTTTAAAACTAACCTTCACATTAGCTCATTTCCTGTATTTTACAAATATATTTTGCTAATAAAATGTAAATTTTTATTGATTAGTACCGAAATAGCATTTTGATGGATTCAGGGCCTTAATCAAGAGTTTATGCTTCGAGTGGTTAACACAGAACTGTGCTGTATATACTTGGCGTGAAAATTAGGACAGCGACCGCACTTGCAATGCCTCTGCGGTGTTGCAGGCGTCTCTAAGGCTACAGTCACCACTTCCCATTAGTAGTAAATAGTATAGAAAAATAGCTTTATGCTCTATCGTTACCTAACATAAAACTGCTTTATAGATGTTATCAATTCAATCTGTATGTAATGGTTTTTGTTTATGTAGAGACTAGGACTAGTCTATATCAGTTTCTAAACACGTGTGCCAAACTAGTGTCATGTTATATTTTGAAAACTAAGTACAGACGATTTACTATATAAAATGTTTTGCTCCTTTCTCTCTTACCGACATTTTAGAAATGAAAATTTGTGACAAAACACGTTTAAAATCGTAGAAAAGGCGCTAACAGCCAAGACTCTTGGTCTTGGCCGTCTTTCTGACCACAGAAATACGGCACAAACCGCGAACCACAGCATGACCCTTGACCGCGATTTCTTTTCATTTCCCGAAGGTCATACACATTCGTAGACACAATATTTTTAAATGCAATGTAACATTCATTTTTTCTTATGTATTTTTATGTTAATCCCACGAAGGCAGTATTTGATTATATTGTGTTAGATCGGGCTTATTAAATTAACTCAGTCATCCATCTGAACTTCTATAGAAATGTCCTCTCTCATACACATCTTAGCGCTTTCCTGATGCTTCCTCAGCTAACTGCTTCGGTGCCCCAGGGTCCGCTTTCCTGCTTAGAGTCTATAAGTATCTTATTCTGTTTATCATCATCATTTCGTGTAGGTGACACGATCAATCGACCATTATTCTTTCTTTTTAACCGACTTCAAAAAATAGAGGAGTTTTCTCAATTCGATTCAAAATTATTCCGGAAGATATTATACCACTAGAGATAGCTCAAAACGAGTATATAACCGTTGAGCTGGTTACATTCTGTGCAGACAAAATTTGACACGTGCCATCGACACGAAAGAAGGACTATAATTACCTGTGGAGGACGCCTGCAGCCTTATCCTGTTCCATATCGGGGATCTCTGGACTGTGGCCGGCTGCCTTCGACACGAGCAGCACAATGAGCCCCCACGCTTGCATGTTATTCTTGCCATTGTAGAGAAGATTTCTGGTGTAAAAAGAAATATATTTTCCATCCATTTATTGATTGACTTACCAACTGTATTTATATCACTTAACTATTTATTTATTTATTTAAAACTTTATTGTACAAATTAAAATTAAAGTGTATAAATGGTGTTCTTAATGCCATATGGAATTCTCTACCAATCAACCAATGGACCAAGCAGAACATGTGACTGCACAAAAACTATCTATCTTTCTCTCATAATAAACTACTCTCTTTCATCTAAGCGCTTTCCCAGTTGCTTTCTCGGTTGGCTGCTTTGGAGCAGTTTGCTTTCCTGCTTTTTCTCATTCACTTCGCCCGGTCTTAGGCATCCTTTGTTGTGAGACCATTTGCACGCAAAATTTTTACTGCAACATCGAGCCAACATTTTTTACGTTTGCCCCTTCTACCTGGCTATGTTAGAGGCCGCTTGGCTGTCTAGACACCGGCAAGTTCCGTTGAAAACAAATGAATACTTCTTGTAGTAACTTGCCAGTTTCCGTAAAACGTGGCCGTAACATCATAGGCGACTTTTCTGAAGATTGTCCGCTATTTTACGAACATGAACTTAAAAACTCACTTTCGGGGCACCCCGAATGTGAGTTTTTAATTTTGTAAACTTTGATATTATCTATATACTTATACTTAATATAATAAAGCTGAAGAGTTTGTTTGTTTGAACGCTTATAACTTTAAAACTACTGGTCGGATTTGCAAAATTCTTTTTGTACATGAAAGCCTGATTCCTGGGGAAGGTTATAGGCTAGTACATGCACACTAATGGCGAATGAAACAGCGGGGAACAGCTAGTTTAATATATAAAGAAACATTCACTACACACCGCCGTGTTGTATCCAAAAATAGACAACACCCTCTCTTTCTGTGGCTGCTTCCTCTCTACCTGGTAGATTCCACCAACATCAGCGTTCCAAAAGAGGATTAGACGTCATGAAAATAATGCCGATTATAAAAACAGAAAGATAATATCGTGTTTAAGCCGACCCTGGTTTCTGATACCTTACGGCTTAGATGCAAAGCACGTCTTGAGGCCGAAAATAGGTTTCGAAAATCTCTGATACCAGGGTGCGCAAGGTCAATCGACCCTGCACTTCATGTGGTTTCTAAACTGCCCCGCACCCGTGATAATGTTTACTTGACGATCTTTAGATGACACAAAACGTAAATAATTGCTCTCACGCTCTCTCTAATAACCTTTCAGTCAATTTGTTTTATGGCTAGCTTTCTATTATTTATACATAGGTAGACAGGATTAGTATTTTGCTCGAAATAGACAGGCAGCAGTGTTATGGTACAGACTTTTTTTAAAGTCAATCAAATCATTTTTTTTATTTGCATTAAAAATGGTCGTATGTACAGTCGGCTGCAGTGAAATCATACCCCCATGCCACAAGTATCACTCTAGAAAAGGGGGGCTTATTTCTCTGCAGCTCACTGTACCTATACATGGTGATACAAAAAAATAATAACATTCCTCGGTTTTAATCTGTAAAAACATATTATTAGTTCATTACTATTGAGTCATGGTCACTTGAATAAATAAACTTTCATTCATTCATTCATTACTTAATAATCTCATTAAGACTTAAGTATTCGTCGTCCTGTCTAATGGATCTGAGAGCTTGATAGTTAAGCAGCATCAAAGTTAATAACGATAAGGTATGGCGTGTCAAGCAATGGCTCCATTGTAATAACCAGTTAGGACTATTAGTGAAAAGCATACAGCAGGACAAACTGTAATTTTATATTTCAGTAGATATGGACAGCATAATGAGATATATATAAATATACTATTTTATAATATTTTCTAAGAAAGTTCAAATATGATAAATTATATCCTTATATACAATACATAATATACATATACATGATAGGCTTTATTTTGTAAACATTTAAAAAAAACAAGAGTCACCTTCACTTATTTCTGATGTCAGCGCTAACATTGCAGTGTAGTTAAATTTTCTGGCGAATTAGGTAGGTACCTATCCGAGCCAAAATGAGGCAGCAAAAGAGTGACGTGCTCAATAAGCTAGAATGCATTAATTAATAAGTATTAAAAAAATAACTCACTTGGCAGTTTTAAGCAAAGGATGATTACTCCCAACCAACTTCCTAAGATGCAGCGCTACGTTGGCGATCTCGTCACTAAGCACCCACCGAAGGCTCAAGAAGGAGGTTGGGTACCCCACGATCTTCTCCGCCTCACTCACAGCACGGTTCCAGTCTGGTTTCGTATTTGGTGTCACAACACTACCCAGTTGCGTACTAGATGTGCTCACATCCCTAGCACAAGGTCCCCAAAGTTTTGAAACCAACACACCTGATGCAGGAACTTTCACTAGCTCACACTTCGACACGGCACTTCTCAACCTACTCAAACTCATTTTCACTTTACTAATCGGGAATACAAATAAACACAAAGCTCTATTTGCAAATACTTTCGAGGGCGCGAAAGTGATTTATTTTGCAACTTTTGTCATTAAATTTTAAAATTTACACAGCGTTTATACACTTTAACTGTAATAAAAACAATTAAAGAAACTAATTTTTAGGCAACTGTGTTTCGAAAATCAGAATATATAAGGCAGAACTTATGATGTATATATTTTCGTAAACATTTACGCAGCCCGTCAAATCAAAAGCTAGGCCACCACCTACTCTTTTGCGTTTGAAAAATGAACTGACTGCGAGTTGTGTGACTGTCAGTTACTGACTGACTTGCTTGAATTTGATTTTTGATATGTTTCCTGTGGTTCCTGTTCTCGTTGACATTGACAAGATGATGACAGCTAAGCCAATAAAAAGTGTCTTTGATTTATTATTTTGTGGAACCTGACGTTGCCCACAATTATGTCAATGTCAGTATATTGACTATAGTTTTTGACTTTTGACATATTGATTTGACGTTGAGATGTTTGATACCACGAAAGAGCGGTGAATGAATGATTTGAGTGTGCCAACCATAAACTTTTTCCTAAAATTTGTGGAAAACGTACAATAATGGAATCAAACAATTAAGTTTTTCTTAGAGAATTAAACCACCGGAGTGAGTGGCCACTAACAGCTCTGCCAAAAGTATATGAACACCGGTCATACTGCTTTTACTTTGTGTCAATCTTAGTGATGAAAGGACTCGAGGCTTTTAAGTCATTTAAAATAAGACTTAGCTTTTTTTATCCGACTTGACTATAAAATAAGACTGCAGCTGTTAGTCTTAATTAATCCGACTCAGTCAGTTATCGTAAAGGACTAGTAGCCTTAAACGACTTATACGACTTAAACGACTCAAACGACCTCGACGACTTAAGCAACTGAAGTCCTTTATAAAAGAACTGGCGTTTTTGTACCTTGTTAGTTAATTATTGAAATATTTAAAATAAAAGCAATTTATAAACCTAGTTCATTACAATCTATAATATTAATGTCTACACAGTTTAGCAAAAAATAAAATTTCAGAAAGATTGGTTCAGTAGATAGTGTAAGAAGGTGTAAAAAACAAACAAACAAACTCACTTTCGCATTTATAATATTAAGTATAAGGTATGATACTTCTAATCCTGGGAGAATACTTATTGCATCAACCAACTCACGTCTTACGACTTCCGAATCCACAGGCGTCGAGTCACCAGTCTATTAAGTACTTATACTTTTTTAGCTTAAAGGGCTCAAAAGACTGGCAGCTCAGTCGTTTACGTTAAAAGACTTCGACTAAAAAGGCTAGTCTTTCGATATAAATTTGGGGACTTAAAGACTGAGTCAGTCGTAAGTCGTCAAAATAAGGCGAGTCTTTATAAAAAGCCTTATAAGACTGAGTCTCTTTCATCACTAGTCAATCTACCCGTACCGTAAGCCACAATATTAGGGTGGGTTGCACCAAAGTACTAGTTATCGTAACAGTTAAAGTCAAAATTAACAGTAACATTACTGCTTACTTAACCGTTGTAGCTACATAGGTTGCACCGTCGTATTTTGTAGTATAGTAAGTTGCCAAGGTTACAAGTATAATGACGTCCGTGGAGGTTATTTGACCCGTCTCACAGATAAGTTGACAGTAACAATAGCTTTAACCGGTCAAGTTTGGACGGTTACGGTTAGCGTAAAAGTTATGACGTATTTTGACGATTGACAAAATGGTGCAACCCATTTTACATCTAACCGGTACTTTGACAACACATTATTGTTATAGTAAGTTGGTGCAACCCAGCCTTATTATTTTAAACCCTATCACGGCCGCAGTAATCCATACTAATATTATAAACAACAACAACACTAAACAGCTTCACCGATTCATCATCATCATTTAAGGTAGATATCGCAGTCAATCGATCTTGAACACCGTGTCTGTCTCCGAGATGTTGACCACCCCCCGTGTCTGACATCGAGACTTAGGTAGACCACACCCAGTGTCTGACTCCGAGATGTAGACCACTCCCAGTGTCTGACATCGAGTTATAGACCACACCCAGTGTCTGACATCGAGATGTTGACCACACCCAGTGTCTGACTCCGATATGTTGACCACACCCACTGTCTGACTCCGAAATGTTGACCACACCCAGTGTCTGACATCGAAATGTTGACCACACCCAGTGTCTGACTCCGAAATGTTGACTACACCCAGTGTCTGACATCGAGATGTAGACAACACCCAGTGTCTGACAAAGAGATGTTGACCACACCCAGTGTCTGACATCTAGATGTAGAGCACACTCAGTGTCTGACTGCGAAATGTTGACCAGGCTCCCCGAGAGTGTCATCGCTGCACCTTCAGTCAACGCTTTTAAAAATAGATTAGACAAAGTATAAAATCTCCAAACTTAAGATGCACACGCATCAGCTTTATATGCTGCTAGTGTGTTTAAGAATATAAATAAATAAATAAATAAACACCTAGTGTCTGACATCGAGATGTAGACCACACCCAGTGTCTGACATCGAGATGTAAAGCACACCCAGTGTCTGACATCGAAACGTAGGTAGACCACACCCAGTGTCTGACTCCGAGATGTAGACCACACCCAGTGTCTGACAACGAGATGTAGACCACACCCAGTGTCTGACATCGAGATGTAGACCACACCCAGTGTCTGACATCGAGATGTAGACCACACCCAGTGTCTGACATCGAGATGTAAAGCACACCCAGTGTCTGACTCCGAGATGGTTGATCACACTCAGGGTCTGACATCGAGATGTAGACCACACCCAGTGTCGGACTCTGAGATGTAGACCACACCCAATGTATGACATCGAGATGTAGACCACACCTAGTGTCTGACATCGAAATGTTGACCACACCCAGTGTCTGACTCCGATATGTTGACCACACCCAGTGTCTGATTTCGAGATGAAGACCACACCCAGTGTCTGACTCCAAGATGTTGACCATAACCAGTGTCTGACATCGAGATGTAGACCACACCCAGTGTCTGACTGCAAGATGTTGACCACACCTAGTGTCTGACATCGAGATGTAGACCACACCCAGTGTCTGACATCGAGATGTAGACCACACCCAGTGTCTGACATCGAGATGTTGACCACACCCAGTGTCTGACTCCGACATGTTGATCACACACAGTGTCTGACTCCGAAATGTTGACCACACCCAGTGTCGGACTCTGAGATGTAGACCACACCCAGTGTCTGACATCAAGATGTAGACCACACCTAGTGTCTGACATCGAGATGTTGACCACACCCAGTGTCTGACTCCGATATGTTGACCACACCCAATGTCTGACTTCGAGATGTAGACCACACCCAGTGTCTGACTCCAAGATGTTGACCATACCCAGTGTCTGACATCGAGATGTAGACCACGCCCAGTGTCTGACTTCGAGATGTTGACCACACCCAGTGTCTGACTCCGAGATGTTGACCACATCCAATGCCTGACATCGAGATGTATACCACATCCAGTGTCTCACATTAAACTAAGACCACACTCAGTGTCTTACTCCGTGATGTTGATCACACCCAGTTGCTTTTATAGAAATAATATACTATTAATAAATAAAATACGGAGAATATGTGGCATACTAGCATTCGCCCGTGGCATCGCTTGCTTGAATTTCGCTCGGGAACAGTGCTTTTTCCAGGATGAAAGTACCCTTTGTCCTTCTCAATATTTCTAACTATGTGTATGCGAAAGAATGATGGCGGAATTTATACGAATAAAAAAATTAAAAATGGAGAACTTAAAATAAATTGCATTAGTAAGAATACTTCCCTAGTAACATGTTTACCACCACAAAAAATTTAAAACCCCGGGGTTATTTAAATATTCCATTTTATAAGAGTCGACCTTTAGTTTCGTTTTCATTCGCCATTTTTTAACGCAAATAAAACATAATGTCACGCACGCTGACAGTTGTAAGCATTGTCAAAGTGATATTCACAGTTCATTATAGTAGGTTAGATTCATCGATTTAGTACCTGGTGGCCTACTACCATCTCTTAAAACAATGCAAGTTCCAGTGAGTAAACGAGACAGCGCAATACATGATGTAAGGCGACATCTCCCGCACTCACTGGATCTTGCATGGTTTTAAGAGATGGTAGTAAGCAACCCAGTGCACTTAAAAAGTCTGCTACTTAAAAGTTGATGGTAACCCTGGGGGGTTACCATCAACTTTTTAAGAAGTCCATGACGACTTCCCTATTTCGCCATCTAACTTTTTCACCAAATAAAAATTAATTGCTTAATCACAGGTACAACTACTTAATCGAGTTATGATGCGCCTATCAGCCTGGTAGATCGACAGAGACAGCCCTACACTATGTAGTGAACCAAGCTGAGAAGGCGCTCGAAAGTAAAGAAATATGTCTGGGGGCTTTCCTCGATGTAGAGGGGGCATTTGACCAGACCACATTTGAATCTATCTGCAGAGCGGCAACGGTACACGGTATTCCGGAAACACTCTGCAGATGGATGAACAATATGCTCAAAAGTAGGATAATTACAACCGAGCTTATGGGGGATAAGCTATCGGCGGTGACGACTAAGGGATGTCCGCAGGGGGGAGTACTATCTCCGACCCTGTGGAGCCTGGTTGTGAATTCTCTGATAGCTATTCTAAATAAAGGACCAGTAGTAGCGGTTGGTTATGCAGATGACATTGCCATCCTTATTAATGGTAAAGTTCCTAATACGGTAAAGGATATAATGAATAAAGCTTTGGTGGATGTACAGAAATGGTGCTTAGAAAATCACCTGAGTATAAACCCGAGCAAAACAACAGTTATACCCTTTACAAGGCTCCGGAATCTGACGGGACTAAACAACCTCAGGATGAATGGTACGGAGATCACATTGACCAAGGAGGTTAAGTATCTAGGTGTAACACTGGACAAAGAACTGACTTGGAACACACATGTTAACAATATTATAACAAAGGCCACAAGAGTATTTGGCATGTGTAGAAGTACATATGGTAAAACATGGGGACTTAAACCGTATATTGTACGATGGCTGTACGATATGATGGTGAGGCCTATTCTGACCTACGGAGCACTAGTATGGTGGCCGAAGGTCCAACAGGTGACATGTATAAATGCCCTTAGAAAGCTACAGCGGATGGCCTGCTGTGCTATCTCTGGTGCGTTTACTACTACACCAACGGTATCCATGGAAATTATCCTAGGAATACCGCCACTACATCTATATATAGAAGGCGAAGCCTGTAAAGCACTCTACCGGCTGTCTACAGCTGGCGTGTGGAACAGGAACGCACCAAGGACAAGGCATTTGCAAATGGAGACCACACAAGAACTCGACAGGATGTTAAACATGGGAAGCGACAAGATACTACCCGTGTATAACTTCAAAAGAAACTACAAAACATATGTCCCATCAAGGGAAGAATGGAAGGGAGAATTTAGACCTTTAGAGAAAGACTGCCTTACTTGGTACACGGACGGGTCAAAAACCAACCATGGAACAGGAGCAGGCATCTTTTCCAAGGACAGGCAACTGTATCAGAGCATGGGACGGTTATCCACCGTTTTTCAATCAGAAACGTATGCGATTACTGTATGTGCGAAATTGAATCTAGAGAAAGGCCTAAAAAACCAATCTATCTACATTCTTACCGATAGCCAGTCGGCTCTTGCTGCTCTCAGCTCAGACAGAATTGGTTCTGGACTAGTCTTGGACTGTGTGAATTCCCTTAATAAATTGGGAAGACACAACAGGCTGAGACTGGTTTGGGTGCCCGGTCACGTTGGGGTTGAGGGGAACGAGAAAGCCGATAAACTGGCAAGGGAAGGATCCAGTAATCCTTTAATAGGACCTGAGCCCTTCGTAGGGCTGGCATATGGAACGGCAATTACAGCTGTCAAAGAAAATGTCGAGAGGAGACAAAAGGCCGAATGAAATACACTGAGTGGACTCGCACACTCGAAGGCGACGATTGGTGCCAATGGCACCTGGTGGCATAGGAAGGTCTGTAGGTATAACAGAACACAGACAAGAACAATAATAGGTGCTCTGACCGGACATTTTGAAAACCGCAGTCACCTCTTTAAACTGAAACTTGTCGAAAGCCCCGAATGTAGGGCATGTGCAAAAGCAGAGGAGTCCATGAGCCACATTTTGTGTTGCTGTGACTCACTGGCCAGCAAGCGAATGGACCTCTTTGGAGCAGCGTACCCTGACCTGGAGGACTATAGGCACTTCGCACCAGGTGATGTTCTGAAGCTCATGCAGTCCTTCTTCAGAAATCCCTGTGTGGGTGAGTAAGGGATGGGGTAAGTACAAAAGGACCCAAAGGTTCGACGTGCTTCCTTTAATTTAGGACCCATATTTAAGATAAGATAATCGAGTTAAGGAGTTTTGGCGCCAAGCCTAAAGTCGCTCAGTTATCGTCATTGTATTTATTTTCTAATATTTGTGTTTTTTCGAGTATTTGTGCATAATAAAGGTGGATTATTATTCGCTAAGTGTTCGTGAACAAGCGTGAGTGTTGGGAAGTGGTACAATGTCGTATAAGTGACTTTAATCCTTGTCACCAAAATCTCCCAAGATAAAGCTTAGTGAAACTTCCACCGCTTCACTTAGCCCTTGACTAACTTGACTAGACATGACTACTGACTTGACTTGACTGTGACTCGACAAAATGAAGAACATTTATCTAAAACTTGATACTGTCATAAATAAGCTATATGTTTGATTGCTATATTGTGGATTAAATCCACATAAAAAAAAATACAAGATCCAGTTAGTAAGCGAGATGTTGCTTTACATCATGTCTCGCTTACTCACTGGAACTTGCATGGTTTTTATAGATGATAGTAGGCAACCTGGGCAAAAACGTCGACCCATCTCTAGGCACAATGGCAACATTATAAATAACCCGGATTGGATGAATGAACCATTTCGTTTCATTCATTTTAATTCAATTTCATTATAGTTAGCAAGCAGCAAGCAGTTCAGTCATTCGCGATCCGCCGGTTGTCGTAGTCGTCTGGAGAGAACGGACACTACGAAGTGCCGGTATTTTTCAGTCTATTGTTAATACTGAAATCCTTATTTTACAGTGTCTGATTTGCCGTAAAAATCCAACTGTGAAAGTGTGAACAATACACAGTGTTAAAACCAAAAACAATTTTGTAAATTTTTTGAAGTTTATTTTAAGGTGAGTTTTTGCAGTCTTTCTTTGCGTCCACGTCTTTTACAAATATATCCACGACAACAAGTGTCTACGTGGTTTGTTTTCGTACTTAGCAGTTTTATTCCTAATAAATGGGTCTATTTTTAGTTCCACTAGGTAGGTACTACGGAGTTACTATGCGAACCCACCATAATCAATCCCACCAAGTCATATAAAATTACATTTGCGCATTTTATCACAAATATCCTATTAGAAAAATTAAGACAATATTATGTACTAATTTTTTGTAATAATAATAAATAGTAATAAATTCAAAGTTCTTTTCCATGTTTCTTTATATTATTTTTCAGGAAATATATAGGTTACTTACATACTTACTTTTTATTTTTTAGTTGGATGATTAGTCATTTTTGAGTAAGTCTTCTACTGTTTTTAAAATTATTTAAGCTTGCATGAAAGAACCTTTTGAGATATAGGTAGTTCTCATTCGGCATACTCTCATATAATTCAATCAAGACAATAAAATAATATAAGCAAAGCATTTGTTCGACCGTTAAATCCTCTGTCTTATTCTGACTATTTTTAATATTTATTGGTAATCAATGGGATGCCCTGCTGGACAGGTTGTCCCTTATAAATATATATAGATATTTATATTAGATTGTTTTACTATATTTCACGTAACTATATTAGGTAAGCACTTTTTTATACTATTAATGCCTCAGTCAGTACCCAGGGGACAGCTAACTGCAGCAGCGGGTGTATCATTATGTATTCCACTAGTGATCCGTCCCAGCTTCGCATGAGCATAAAAACCTGCCTCTTGAATCATTCTATCTATTAAAAAAACCGCATCAAAATCCGTTGCATAGTTTTAAAGATTTAAGCATACATAGGGACAGAGAAAGCGACTTTGTTTTATCCTATGTAGTAAAGTAATGATGCACCCTGGTAGCTGGAGTTTAAAGAAGGCAAACAGGTAGGTATATGGCCCACATGGGGACAACCTATGACTCTTAACGTTCTTCACTGTATTATAAATTATTTATTGTAATTCGAAAATTGTCTATTATATGTGTGAATTGTGAAATTTACGATGCTAATGTGATAATTGTAATGGGTAAATAATCGTTTTTATCACAATAAAAAAATATAAATAAATGACCTCTTCAAGCAATGCAAAAACTATCGAGTAACTAGTAGGACTAGGATTAAAAATGGGATCAGTCCGCCATTGTATATTCTGTTTCTTTTCTCTATGTAAATGTATATCCTTTTTGTACAATAGAGTAGGTAATTACAAACAAAGAATTAAAAATTAATTTAAATGATAATAATATTTTACTGTCTAAATAATATGAAAATGTTGGTCTTAAAGCCTAGTTCCCACTTATTAGTTTGTTGTCTGGAAGTTTAACTTGTTTGTACTTCCAGTCAACCAACTGTGTTCAATTGTTGGATATTGTAATTTTTTTTAAGTCTCATTTGCAATCAGTCAATCATACTATAAGCAGATGTGGTTTGTTGCTTTTTAGTGATATTGGCAATATAAAAAAGTGAGGTGTAGCTGAGGGATATCCTATAATAGCTTTACCACTATATTTCTGCCATAAATTAGCAGTAAACATTCCATCCAACAAACTGACATCTGACAGTGATAGATTTTCCAGGCGTGTCTACTTTCTACATCCAATGGATAAAGGCTAGCAAAATGTTTTCTAGGTAAATCTATAATCCACTAATATAACATTTGTTTTGTAATTGATATTTTTTAATAAGACACTTTAAATGTGACTGTAACACAAATTTAAATAGGCTAGTGACTTGAAACTTTATAAAGTAGATGGCGCTGCTGTGTATGGTAAACCATGGGGTGCAGTTAGTCCTTTATAAAAAAAAGAAAGTCCTAATAAAAAAATAGAAATAAGAAACGTGTTTCTCTATGGCTATTGGTAACAATAATAAAAGGCAGGGAGCCAAACCAAGCCGATCACTCAGATTTCGTAATTGTATTTATTTTCTAATATTTGTGTTATTTAACATTTGTGCATGATAATGGTGGATTTTTATTCACTAATCGAGTGTTGGGAAGTGGTACAAAAAAAAAATGGTAGGGAATAATTTGGTAAGGAAATATATATTTCCTTACCAAATTATTCCCTACCATTTGTATAGGTCTTGTTAGGTCGCTATAAATTTAATATGACGTGCAGGTTTGCGCAACATTTGGTCACAGAATATAATAAAAGTACTAACGTCATTTGGTGTCATTGAACCGAGATAACATCATGTTATTTGTAGGGCAAGGTGAAGCGGCGTCTACTATGTGGTTAACCTTCAAAGGGCGCGCATCATATGGCCTACAATAATTTGTAACTGTTCAGGACCATTATACCACATATTTTAATTTTATATATTTTTTTAATTCGCTTACTGCAATCTATCACCTACTCTCTATCTTCTCTCTCTCTCTCTCTCTCTCCTATTAAAACACATACATTAAAATCATATAGTGTTACTACCAACAACTGCTGTTGCCGGTGGCAGCAGTTTCACTCGCACATTTTAACTTTTTATAAGTAAACTAGCTGACCCGGCGAACTCCGTATGGCCCGAACGCACTTTTATTACCTTTTAAACCTTCCTTGAACTTCCACAAATAATTCAAGATCAAAATTAGCCAAATCGGCCCAGCCATTCTCGAGTTTTAGCCAGACTAACGAACAGCAATTGATTTTTATATATAGAAGATAAATTAATAAAGATTGTTTTTTTTTGTAGGAAATGTAATCAGTACATTTTCAACCATTATGAAAGCTTTACTTTTTCTTTAAGTTAAAAAAGACAAAATATTTAATAATTCTGTGTAGGCTAAGAAGAAGGATCTCTAAAAATATTCAATAATGCGAGAGAGGAAAAAAGCAGTTATTAGGTTGCCAAGAAGGAAAAAATATCAATTTGGCTGTATTTTTTTATGTTTGTTACATCATTATTTCGTCATTACAAGACTGATTTAAAAATATATACCTACTTCATTAAAATTGATTCAGTATTTTTTATTTTACTAGGTTAGGTACTCTTCAATTACTGATACCACTTGTAAGCCTGCTGGACAAGGGTAGTAGAGTTAACGGTAAAGTAGAAGTACAATAGAAGACTAGCTTTATACCCATGTAAACAGTATTGGTAGTGTACTAAAATTTGATAGAGTAGATAGATATACTCTTTTGTACCATTAACATACAAATGATACATGTTGAAACAAATTCAAACAATGTAGGTACAAAGGCGGACTTATCGCTAATGCAATTTCTTCCAGCCAACCTTAGGGTGGATAGGAATAAAGTGAAAAAAACTAGTACCGGCGGCAAGTTACTCTACCACTTTCCTTCCCCCACCTTCTCTACTCTACGGTATTCTGCGGTAGTGTAAGTTCACTACCGCCTAGTCGACCTATGTAAACTTTTAGTAGAGTTCATGACGTTCTCTAAGATCAGTAGTATCTTTCGATAACATCTCCAGTACACCATGGTGGCGTCCTAAAAAACACTGATACTTTAATAACAAAAAAAAATTACGAGTATACACTTACTCTACTATAACTGGTAGAGTACTCAGACTTAGTAGATTAGTAAGTTAGGACTTGACCATTTACTCTACCCGTGTACAGCCGGCTTTAGTCTGAAAATTAGTTAATACACTTAATTTTTCAGGTATGGAGTGGGAAGGGCCGCCCAAGCAAGGCTTGTACGACCCTCAGAACGAGCACGAAGCCTGTGGAGTTGGTTTTGTTGTTGCTATCGACGGAAAACGTAGTCATAAAGTGAGTAGTCTTGATTCAACCGATTCTTCATGGTCACCAGTATTAGCTTAGCTAAGCTTTGATTCTAAGTGTGATTCCCTTTGCAATACATGCTACTTCACATTCTTATCTTATTGATATAAATCAATAATAACTTCATATTATATCGTAAAGAAGTTACTAGTTTCATTCGTTTATCTTGCTTATATGACAACTAGCGACCCGCCCCGGCTTCTAATGGGCATAAAAACCTTCCTCTTGAATCACTCTATCTTTTAAAAAATACCGCATCAAAATCCGTTGCGTAGTTTTAAAGATTTAAGAATACAAAGGGACATAGGGACAGATAAATCGACTTTGTTTTATACTATGTAGTGATAACAAACTGTTGAACAGATCGTTCGCGATGCTGAGGTCCTCTCGAACCGCATGGTGCACCGAGGCGCGTGCGCATGCGACAACGACACTGGAGATGGTGCTGGCGTGTTAACCGCCATCCCGCACCAGTTCTACTGCGCTCAGCTCAGGTATGTTTTAGCTACTTACTCGAATAATGGATATGTTGACGGCCATCTCCATTGCCCGTTCAGGTCCTCTATTGTGCGCGAGACAGTTCTAGGGCACACAGGTGAGCCATCAACTGTACTGCGCCATAGCAAATGCTACTCTCAGAGGAACCTCGCCTAGCACGGCTCTCTTGACTTTTCAGTCATTGTGGTGTAGAGATTGATTCACTGGACTGCGTTAATGTTTGTGTATTATTGACATGAAGCTCAATATGACATTTCCCGCTTAAATCATAAGTTTTTGATGTTTCTTTTTTTTTATTTAATTGAAAGAAAATTAGTAGAAATGACGTATGAATGTCAATCTTAAATACGTACATTTTAGGTACATCTTTATTGCTTCAACTTTCGAATGTAACGTTCGTCCTGGGCCGGACAATATTTATGTTACCGAGTTTAACTTTTCTCTCTAGGCTTTTGCGCTTAGCACCGCTCTCACTTTTAGAAATATCTGAATCCGAAAGCACAATACTCTTATTAAAATTTATATCGAAAATAGTCGACGAAGCATAGGCCAATGAATGGGGGCTTACGTCCATGAAGCATGGTGAACACCATGGTTCATGGACGTAAGCCCCCATTCCAAGGTGATAACCATGCGCAAGTGTTCTCAAAAAACCATCGAGCAACACGTCTTCCATACCGGAACGGAGGCCGTGTTGCTCAAAGCAAGAAAACATAGACAGTGGCTCAAAAATTAACTAAAGAAATTTGGTTCAGTTGCATATTTTGTTTTGACAATGAAATTCCTTCAACCTACATATCTACTAAATATAAATTTAGTAGACATTTCTTTGAAGTCTTTCACATACATTGTAAAATATAGTTTTATACGAGCGACTGCCTTTGATTGCAGGATATTCCGAACGCGACAAACCAATATAGTTAATTTAGTTCGCATATATTGCTCATTGACCTCTAGAAAGGAATATTCGACTAACTTTTGCGATATATATTGCGCAATGATCTCCTGAAAGTATTATTCGATAACCTATTCTAAGGCTTGTCTCTGTTACTTAGTACTTTCGTAAACATTTACTTGTTTGTCCTTCTCCAATTTTATATCTACTAGCAGTCCACCCGGGCTTTGCCCGTGGTACATACATAGCCTATGTCACTCAGGGTGAAAGTGGCTTTACAATGAATTTTTGAAATCGGCACAGTAGTTTTTAAGTTTATTCATTACAAACATAGGTACACACAAAAATAAAAAATTACAAATCTTTTCTCATTATAATATTAGTATAGATGAAGCAAGGAGATAACGATCTACGTAGCTGAAACTATCCGATTACCTATCTCATTCTGATAATATATGAGCAACATTTTTAGAGTACTGTCGTTAGTACTGTTATGTATTCTGTGGTACAGTACAAGAATTAACAGCTGTCACCCGTACCATGCTTTATTTATACTGACTGTACTATTTATAGTGCAGTCATTGCTTAAACGCACTTCTGAAAAATGAAAACATTTTAGTTCGTACTGTTGTACTGTTGAGATTTTATCTACAAAGTAGGTGGTTATTAATAATCATTATCTTATCGTTGTAGTTATTATGTATAATAATATAAACAATCGATTATAAAGTATATTATTCTTCATTGACTTAATTGTACATGTTTATGTTATAACATATACTAGTTTTGGTCGCTGTACTTGCGCTCATGTGGTTTAATTTCATGCAATGGGTGATATCACTAAATTAGTTCTCTTTTTTTATTTTAATTTTCATATGTAACAGTGTTTTTATATATGATTGTATATTCTGAGGTAGTATCAAAACGTCGCCCAAAACATGCATCACTTACATTACATTACAATTTACATCTTCGATCCTGTACAATCCAATGATGTATTTATGTAATTGGTGCAATAAAGTGTTTATTCATTCATTCATTCATTCACTTCCCACGACCCTTAGAGCCAAGAAAATTTCCAGGCGGTTGCTCTTTACCCGACCAGAATAGATAAATCTATGAACTTATTAACTTTTGAACTTAACGTTGCATATCTATATCTATCTAGCGCTAATAATAAGCAAATAAACCTTTAGAGTTGTTTATAAAAAAGGCGCCTAATCTTTGGAACTATAGATATCGACCTAAAGAATGGTACAATATAATTATTAGGATGCGTTCCCACTGACGTTCATCTGGGCAGGAATGAGCGGACTGAACTGACCAATCACAACGCTTGATTTTTTTATTAGAAGAATATTGTGATTGGTTAATTTACAGTCCGCTTTGCTCTTCGCTGGTCAGCTCTGCGACCGTGGGAACGCACCTTTATTTAGTCATCCATCCATAAGATCCATCCATTACATTTTTATTACTGTAATAGACATCTGTTTTAGTAAATAAGCCTTTCAAAATAAAGTGATACATAAAGCAAAGTTCAATATATCTGCGAGTTTACCATAGAATTAGGAAATCGCGCTCCAGGCATATTTTTTATCTATGGAGTTCAATTTACAATTTACATATTAATAGAGTTGTCAAGAATAAAAGATGATAAAAACAAGATAGTTTACTAAGCTGGCAAGGCCGCCGTCTTTGTTTACTGTTATCAGTCACGACACATTGCATTTTAGCGGCTAATGCATAACGTCTGCGTCAACAGATTTTTTTGCATACATTATGGTAAACCGTCTTACCATGTACCTACTTTAAATTCTAAGATGAAACAAGCTTATGTTGTAGGCTTTGCCAATGCGGAAGTTCTGGATATGGACAAACTTAAAATAATCGATTTGAAAGAAAACGTGAACAAGACGAACCCAGAAAGTGTAAGATAAAAGTGACAATTGAAGAATTTTTGCAATAATAATATAATCAATACATATCTGTGTGATTTGTCCCTATATATTATATTACTAGCGACCCCCCCGGCTTCGCATGGGCATAAAAACCATCCTCTTGAATCACTCTATCTATTAAAAAAACGCATCAAAATCCGTTGCGTAGTTTTAAAGATTTAAGCATACAAAGGGACATAGGGACATAGAAAGCTACTTTGTTTTTTACTATGTAGTGATGATTATTATATCCTCTCTCATTCACTCATTTTATAAAACTAAAATAACTTTAAATTACTTATTAGCCTACAATTAGACTAGATTGTAATTTTATAAATTTAAAGTATATTTTATAAGTAAAAAAATAAATATCCCAATATGAGACGAAACGTCTTCTGTGCCAATTTTTTAAATGATTTCTTTTGCCAATTTTCTCTGAATGCAATGTGTTTCCTAGATGGGCAATTATTTTTGTTACTTGAAAACTGTAGATGTGCCTAGTTTTGTCAAATTGCCAATTGGGTCATTCTTATAAAGTTTTCCATTCTCATGCAATAAATTGTAGAAATGTTGTGAACAAGCAGTCAACATTTCTTTTAAATCCTAATCGTTTGAGAAGAAATTATAAGATTGAATCAATACAATACATAAACCGTTATAGAGAATTATTGAAAATAATGTTCTGTCGAAAAGCGTCAGCTTTTCGTAGCTACAATAAAATTACCGTGATTGAGATAGGCTTAATGTAATGAAAAGGTTATACCAAAACAGGTATATTTTAGATTTAAAGTAAAGGTAAAATCACTTTATTGCACCATAAAAATACATACATGGAATTATAGTCTGTGACAAGATGTATATTTGTATTAAAATTTTTGTCGAAAGGTACCTAGTTGAATTTGCCGTGACTCTTATTAAATTATGCAACGACAAACTCTAGACACGGCAATTTGTTTCTCGTTTCACGCAAAATCTCGATAAGGGGATATTAATTCGATTATTGAAAATGGTTTACCGTTTAATCGCTTGTCGGTCGCGCCGCGCGTCCTACGTTCCAGAGATATAATAGTCCTATCCCTTCTTACATTCATATTATCTTCAAGCGTTTACCAATGAGTCAGAATGATAATGCTCTTCACCTGATATTTTTGTTTTTAACCCGATACTATACTCTCTTGTTTATCTATTTATCTATATATATAAAAGCGAAAAACACTCACTCACTCATCACGAAATCTCCAAAACTGCTGAGCCGATGAAGATGAAATTTGGCAGGAAGGTAGATTATGACTAAGAGACGTCCGCTAAGAAAGGATTTTTGGGAATTTTATCCCTAAAGGGGTGAAAAAGGGGTTGCCAGTTTGTATGAAACTTCGTCATTTTTGAAGTGAGATACATGAAATTTTTAATTTACATTTGAAGTTGGTAAAAAATAATAATGCACCAATCAGATTTTGAAAATTACATCCCTAAAGGGGTGAAATAGGGGTTGCCATTTTGTATGAAACTTTGTCATTAATGAAGTGAGACACATGAAATTTTTAATTTGAATTTGTAATTGGTAAAAAATAATAATGCATCAATCTGATTTTAAAAATTACATCCCTATAGGGGTGAAATAGGGGTTGCCAGTTTGTATGAAACTTTGTCATTTTTGAAGTGAGATACATGGAATTAAAATTGAAAATGTTTTTGGTATAATATTTTGTATTGTATTGTATTGTATGTACACAACATATTGTAATAGGATACAATCAATAATAGAAGACAGTCAATAGATGGCGCCACCATACATTTTAAAAGTCGATATGGTTTGTCGTTTGCATTTAATCATCATATGTAGTAATTGAGATTTCAAAACAAATAAAAATATTTTTTTTTTTGCTTTTCTAACGATTTGATTATGTGTTTAGACGATTTGATACCTGCTAAATATAAAATAATAAAATTGAATTGGAATTGATTGTAGTATGGAGTGGTAATTGCGGCACTATATTGTATGTATAGTTTAATGTCTGCGTTTTGGGCTACTCATTGATTCGTTTAATTTAAGTTTGAAAAGTATTTTTCCGGATATCAAATAGTAGTTTGAAAATAGGTAAATCTTTGTTTTATTTTCCATAAGTTAGTTGCATATCTTAAATACATTGTAAGGTTTCTCAAATAAATTGTAGGTCTTTAAGTATATTTGTATTCATTTCTAATTAGTTAGTAGATTAATATAATTTCTAAATATATAAAAGAACAAGGGCGATTGATAAATCAACGCCCAGCCTAAACCATAAAAGCTATAAACTTGAAATTTGGACCAAAGTTTTATGTTAATACGTAGTGCTCAAATAAGAAAGGATTTTTCAAAATTAGACCCCTAAAAGGGTTAAAATTGAGGGCAAAGTGTGTGAAAAAAAATTAAAATCTTCACTGATGTACTTGAACTTGGCAAGAATGCTTCTCAACAAAAATAACTAATGGCGTGTTTCAGCGTGTTTTGAAATTCAACCTCTAAAGGGGTAAAAAGGGGGAGGTTAACTAATTTATCATCACAAAACCGAAACTATAAAAGCCATAAACGTGAAATTTGGTTAGTGTCTTCATTATACTATATACTGCCCTCATAAGAAAGGGTTGTTTACAATTCCAACACTTACATCAAAAAAAGGGGTGAATTTGTGTACCTATAGACAAATTCCATTGGAAATTTCGCCAATTGCTAACAACGCATATCGGTAGAGGTCGCGGATTATTTTTTTTGAGTAGAGGGTTCTAATCCTGCTAAGCATGACTTTTGTTTTTACTTACTTTTTTTTTCGTTTTGTTTTAGTTTTTTATAATTCTATATTTTTGCTTTTAATAGCTGGATCGAATCCTGCCACAAACAATAATTTTCTATTTTCGTTTTTTTATTTGTTTTCTAGAATTATTTTCTTACTTTTATTTTAATTTTGAAAAGGAACGAATAAATTCATTTGCAAATTTATTTCCGGATAAATGATATCGCAACCCCAATCAAATCAAATCTAATAGTTTGTCATTGACGACATTGAAGAAGAAGATTAATCAAATGGTTGACTGGTACAGAACGCTCTTAGCGTTAAGTCCGTTAATATATCAGTATTTTGTACTTATCTGTCTATACAAATTATAGGACAGTAAAAATCGAGTGTCTATATATTAAATATTTTTCTTAAAAACTGATACGGAGTGATTAAAGAAGAGTAAAAGAAACAAAAAAAAAACAAATTTTCGAATTTTTGTCTCTCTGGTACGTTATAACTTCAAAACTACTCAACAGAGTTGAACGCGGTTTTCACAGGTGGATTACATATAATTAGGAGCGTTGTCAAAAGAAGGGAAAAAGAAGTTATGGTCAGTTGAAGTTTATTTCTAGCACTGCTTCAAAACTTTTAAACAGAGTTGAATGCGGTTTACATAAACGTATTTAATTTAGTTAAAGCTAGAATTTCTACTTTGTTTTATCGATATCAATAAAGAGAAAAACACACTGCAGTCTCTATTAAATTTTAATAAAATAACACATTGAATGTGTGTGGGCGTATAATTTAGTTACATAAAATATCAATAGATGGCGCTGACTTTATTTTAATTATTTTTTCGCATATGGTATAGCAGATTGAAAATTTTACTTACAGCAATTAATTTTAATTATTAAAAAAAAATGGTTGTTGATTTAGGTCTATTGGTTGGTTTGTTTATCGGTCGTGTTGTATTGTAAGCTATTTGAATTGATTGGTTGGTTTGGTTTGGCTTTGGTTTAAAAATAATCAAGTCCGCAACTCAGTTCAGTTGTTGTTTGACGGAACATACGGTCGTGTCGTTAGGTTTAATTTAACTAACCTATCACTTTTTATTGCGATTTTCTCCACTTTTCACGCCCACTTTAACTTTAGGAGTGGCTTTTAGGTCCAAATGACCCTGTAATAGGCTGCGTCTACTCTTTTAGAGACAAAGATGTGATAGTATGAATGTTAATATTTTCAGTTTAATATCGTAGTAATGTAATGGCTTTATAAAATTGGCACGGGAATAGGATACTATAGATTTAACTATAGGTCTGGATAGTTGTAGTTTCCACAGGTTACGCGAAAAGCGACCTACACGCGGGCGGAGCCGCGGGCAACAGCTAGTATCACATATAAAAGCCCTTTGTCAACTGCTGCTACTTTTTCAACCTTAACTTTTGATCAGGTTTCGTATTTTTTTCGGGCAGAAACAAATTTTAAAATAGTACTTGCTTAATAAAAGTCAATTATTATGCTAATATTTTTAAGTTAAAGAAATGCTGACAACGTAAAATAAACTCGCTGTTTCAGGAATGGCACGCAGCCAAACTTGGCGAACAATCGAAACCTTAGTTGGCACCGTGCCAGCGTGCGGTTACTGAAAATCGATTAGTTATGTCACGCTTCTGAACGGACTTCGCGAACGCGTCAGTTTTTAGGGCACTTTTACATCACACATGTGCCCGCGTACCCGGGTATGCATTGCAGAGATTGTAAACCTAGTAAAATAGTAAACCAGCTCACTTTTTTTTTACCCAGACTTTTTAATAGCAACCTTTATTTTTACGACTCCGCTCTTTCGGTATTTAAGCAAAAATAACCGCCTTAAAATTTAGCTCTTCAGAATTCCGGCTTCAAACTTCGCCCGTAAGCGGGTCAGGCACTCGTGCTGGAAGTAACCCGCTAGCCAATGGGCTAATTATAATAGCTAATGAGCTATTATAATTATGAATTATACTTATCATACACAACCAAAATAACGAAGTACGTTTATTTCTGACCTTGCCAAATTTAAATTGATGAATTTATATTGAGTTCAATCAAGAAAGAGCGACCCCATTTGCTACTCCACAATTCCACATCAAGCAAGTAGATAATGGTCCAAAGTGCCATACAACAACTATTTGCCGTCAGAACTACGCAGTTGATCGATATATTATACAGTTTGACGTTTTGGTTATTGTAAAATTGCTATGTGCTCCAATATTTGTGTACAATAATATTGTCACGATACTTACGGTAGTTAATGCGCATTTCGAATGTTTACTACATTTAGGAGACTTTGGACTTTCTAGGCAAACATAATTTTTATTAATACATTCTAATCTTGATCATACAGAGTTTTTAGATCATGTTATTTTCTCAGAACTCATCTAGGGTTCAACAACTACTATGCTACATTTCAGTTTCTCCCCTTCTTTAGTAGTTTTCAGTCAAAACTTTCATTGAACATTATTTACGGCTTAATTTTTAAGTGACTTCCAAAAATTAGGAGCTCCTTTATTCGGTTGTAATTATTATAAATTTTACACCAACTTTTCAGTAGAAATAGAATTTGAGTACAAATGTTCTGGTATTTCAAGAGAGAATACGAGAAGATCTGAATTCCGGCATTGCTACATTGCAGTTTGAATAATTTTTTTGTTTTATTATATGTATTAATATCTTACTAAATTTATAGTAGGTACGAATTTTTTATGAGGAAAGTCCTATAGAATCAAACAGTGGACAATTTCCTCTCTAATTTAAAATTACAGTTTTTTTACCTTAACCTCTTCTCATTACTCTTATTGGAAAGTATTATTAATCCATTCAGATCTGTCTTACTCACTGTTATGATGAAACGAAATAGTTTGCACGTCATAGTGAACAATACCTATTGATCTTATCATTTCGGGTACAATGACTTTCGAAGCGGTTCCCATCCGTACTCTGTGTTATCGCGGAACTTTCCGCCATCTGGTAATGACGACGCCAGTGACGGTATATTTGTAATTGTTGCGTTCACTGTACACACACCATTATCAATATTATGAATTAATATGCTTGTTGGTATAAGGAAAACGTGGAAGAAATAATTTTATCATGCATATGCTGCATACAGCACAGATAGAATTATTGTTTGTGTCTCATTTGTTTCTTTTATTTCATGCATTATAAGATTCATTACCACAAATTGTCTTATATATTATTATTTTAAATTTCTTTACAGGAATTTTATTTTTCTGGTCTACTGACCAGAATGATCCTTTTATCTTAGAAGAAAAGGGATCTACATCAAATCGTTTGTTTGTAATATCTTTATTGCTTTAAAATACAAAGTAAAAGGAACATTATTAAAATTATATTATTATCGTTTACTTATTAGCAGAGTAATCCCTTCCCTAAATGGTATTTCTGCTTGTTACTGTATGCGCATTATCATAGCATATGCAATTCCATAGACTCGTATGATTTTTATTATCATATAGTTTGAATTATGCATGTTCTTTGCAAATAATAAAACAGTTGTGATAACAAACCGCCGTCTCGCGTCTAGCCGCAACAAATTGATGTGGTATGAATAGGAATGTAATTCAAGGACGGTCTGTAATGTTATGTTACCAATATATTATCTTTTGCTTTAGATCTGGATTTTGATTCGATAAAGGATTTTCCTATGAATTTATTTTATTTCCTTTTTATTCAAAGCAACACAAGTTTTCCATTTTTCATTGAAGGTCTTGTTGATCCATAAATTTTATGTTCTACTTTTAACTTACTCAGCCCATAAGTATTACATGTAAACCCAATTTTGTAATAAAATATAGTTGGTACTCACATTATAAACATTTCATATGATTATAAAACCGATCTTTCTCCTTGAGAAAAAGTCCAATATAAAGTTCAAGAAACTTTCAAAGTCGAGCGAAGAATCTCTAAACTTTACAACCCTTATCTGGATTTGACGGGAAGATGAAACTCAATTATGAACGAAGGCAAGTGGAAATTGAATCAAGCTCAGATAAGATTTGATCGTATAAATCACGTTTAATTATCGGAAAAGTCTCAAATTCATGGTTATTTCTCGTATATCAACGTCTATATACAGCAGTCGTCGACATTTTGTCCATTTTGTACGTTAGTCGTTGGAGATTAAAATCGTCAGCTATCGAAGATTCGCATTTTTTTGTGAACGAAGAGGCTATACACATACATGCGTCATCTACCTTTTCTTTCAAGTCGTGTTCCTCATAGCTGAGGGTCGTCACCACGTCATCCAAATGGCCAGTTTGTATCTTCCAGTCATATCTCTTCTGTGCCCGGTGTATGGCCTCTCGGGTGTTGCATTTCAACGCTGCAAGGAGAGAGTCGGTCCAGCGCGTTCATCGCGTCATCTACTAATACTGAACAATTGTCTATGTTATGACGGATGATTACACGAAGGCTGTCTAAAACAAAGGGGAAATTAAGTTAATTTGTAGCATCCAGAAGTATCTCGTTCGAGTTACCATGCTTTTACATTATAAAAGTTATGTTTTCAACGCCCTTTACGACTGACCTTGTTTAAGACACATTAACCTATTACAACGATATTATCGTAAAATACGACCGTAATAGTCATAAAACACATAAAGGGACCAGCGAACGGTGATATAGATTGACAATTACGTCCTCCATATCACAAGTCGTCTACGCGTTAAATAAATTGATTAGTACCGATGAAGGTCGTTCTGATACTATGTATTCACGAGTATCGTGCATCTTCGGAATATCATAAGTGCATAAATATACAAACGATATCCTTGTCCCCTTGAATTTTTATACTTTAATGGGAACTAAAGCCAGATAGACCGATGACCTGGTCAAAGTTGCCGGAAGGAGTTGGATGAGGAAAGCACAAGACCGAGAGGAATGGCGTGCATTGCTTGATACCTACACTCAGCATTGGGTGACGATGGGCTGAAGAAGAAGATGGAAAAGAGTTGCCTAGCTTTCTTAGTTACAGAGCTTTGCCTTCGTAACTCGCAAACCTGATCTTATCTGAGATTGCTATGCTTATGCTTACATTTTCTGCTATTATTGAAATCCAATTAATAGCTTACGGGGGGTACTGTACTAACTTATCTTTTAAGTAATATTTCATTGCGTGTTTCTGTTTGATTAGTGGGTCAATAGTTTCCCCCAAATCTATTAACCAAATAGGATTTTAATACAACGTGAATGAATGTATTGTGATGTGAATCCTTAAATTCATCCTAATATCTTATGACCTGAAAGTTCTCGATTATCTTATCTACGCGCTAACCTAAGCGTGAGATAACGCTAAATTGATATGGAGCTCCATAGGATTTTGTATTATAGCCTTGCAGAGTAAATGTTTGAACACGCGGATGCTAGCTGGCAGCTATTCATATTAAATTAACATTAGAAAAGCATGATTTGTATGCATTTGAATCTAGCGTAATATGTGTGAATTAGAGCCTGTTAGTAATGGTATGGTATGGTGGAGTTGCGTAGATAATCAATTATGTAGAGATATTTTATCATTTCGTTTCGGGAGTAAACCAAGTCTGTCGAGTTAGAATTTTACAAAATATAGAAAATAGTTTTATGGTAAGCGATTATATGATGAAAATTAAGCAATACTTGATGATGCAAATTGAGCAATACTTGCCTCTGGGAATGTTTACACGAATGTTTACAAACAGTGTGTAGGACTGGAACATTTCCATGTAAAGCCATACAACTACGGGCCAATCGAACTTGGAAATTGCACATTTCTAAGAAAGAGCTTCAAGTGCTTCAGCCCATTTAGTATCTGATTAGCTTCCGCCCGCGGCTTCGCTCGTGTGGAACTCGGTTATAGCGACCAAAAGTAGCATATTTCCATCCTAATGATTCAAAGTATCCCCATGCCAAATTTCATTCGAATCCGTCTCCGTGAAGACAGACAAACATACACACTTCACATTTAGGGTATAATATAATGGTTGGTCCTCGCTGAACTAAGAGCAACGGAAGGCCTTAGCGATATTTTACTATTCCAATAGATCTGGCGTTTTTCGCGGGGGGAAAATACACACAAGTATAATAGTTCTGCATCCTACATAAAAACTTCACACCTGACTATAATGATGACACTCACACATTAAAAAATTAAACAAGACAGCAAATAATTTGTGTGCAAATTACACACTAGCTAATACATAGCATATGCCGATTGGGCTTATACTTTGACAGAAGGGAACGCAGCGTATGGCTACTCCATTCCGGTACGGAGGCCGTATTGCTTGGAACCACGACATGGACTTGCTTGTCAAGTGAAGTGTTATTCTTGTAAACCTTGCAACAACTTTACATTTTAATGCCTTCAATGCATTCATATGATAAGATGAACTAAAATATGATAAACTAAGATAGCGTTGGCTAGCCTATTTTTATTCTAGTTTAGAAAAGACTCAATACTTGGATGTGTCTTCAAATAGGTTTGCTTGCAGAATTCTACTCTTCGATCACATATGAAGATGAATATACTATTCAAGGTTTAAAAATACAACAAACACATTTAATGATCAGACGTTTTTTATCACTCATCGCTATTCCTCTAAATCTATATACAAACACATTATATTAAATCTAGCCTAATATCTGAACTCTTCCGCGTTATGTCTGTTTGCTCTAACTCAAATGTCAATCTCTCAATTCACTCATGGCACGCGAACAAACAGTGGATTTTACAATGAGCACATGCCAGTTATCTTTACTGCTAGTCTTACAGCTGTAATCAGGATTACCGGTAAGATTTTATTACTGAGGTGTAAATAATACTGTGTAATGCAAAATGTGCCAATAAAATAATTTGTGTTTATTGAAATGGATAAGATAAATAGCATAAATAAAGCACCTATTGCAAATAAAAAAGTTTGTACTAATACCCGTGATCCCAATGATAGAAACGGTTTATGCTTCTATACCTGTCTTTGTGGTAATTCGTGCCAGATTCTTGATAAGTTTTCCTTGCTTCGGCTGACCTAGTTCCAGAGTCTGTTTAAAGAGTTCCATGTACACCATGGCAAGTTATGTCCAGGGGGAAGACTCTGACAGAGGTAGTAAGTGACACCGTCTGGTATCGGTTTTTCCAAACGTTTATCTTCGACTGAGAGATTTCGCCAATCTAAGGAGACTGCGCTAACCAGCTTCGCCATTAGTTCCATCATTGAAATCTTAGTGACAAATTATGTCGTTAAGAAAATACTTACGTCGTATCATAATATGTGAAGGTCTTTAACAAAGTAAATAAGATCAATAGACTGTAATGTATGTAATACACCGATTTCAAAGCGTCTGCCTTGACTATAAACATGTACAGAAAGATATCAGTTATGGAAGACTAGATGATGAAAGACATCATTAAAACAGATGTCAGTGAATTCACAATGTGACGAATTGCGGACTATTTTAAGAAAAAAGACGTGGACCGATGAGTAGCTAGTTGTTTCTCTTAAATTTAAAAGACGCATTGATCGGTAAAGTTGTTACCTTCAACCAGATCTGTTTATTATCGATTTATTAACTAGAATTTAATTTTTTGTAAATTTAATTAATGTAATTTATAGCGGTAATAACAATATTCAAGATTTATCTATGAGTTGAAGGGAGGGGTTTTGTGTTTTTGTCAATAATATCTAAGTTTTGATCACATATAACTAAAAAATTTTGCTGGCGCCCGAATGATATGAAAATTCCTAGAATTCCTTGCATGGACTTTTGTTTTCACGGTGAAGTATTTGTTACTTATTGGAACGTTTTACCGAACTCCCTGTAAAATTGGCTATACAGTGAATCAGTGACATTAGTTTAAGCTGCTTATAAAGATTATGTTACACGGTGGACCTTGATAAATACCACACGGCGATATCACGCGTCTACGGCATGTCTGTCTATCATATCTCTTACTATAGTGAAAATAAAAAAATAGAATTGTTTTTATGTCCATCCTTAATGTAAACACCATTATGACGTCTTTACTATAAACAGAAGGAGATAAGAAATTCAGTATCATCTGAAAGGTCAAGTAAAGTGACGCTTCACAAATATTATACAATAATTAATAGTATAGTATAATGATTTCAGTTACATGCATCATTTAATAAATGGGCAAATATTGCTGATTTATTTTATACCCAGGTTTTTGATTTTTGCATAATATTTTTTGGGGAAAGTTGTTCATTTGTATAGCTGTATCCAGCTATGAAAATTGGCGCGGTGACAAAGAAATTCTTATTTTCGTACCGAGACTAGATGATCTATTCTATTTCTTGTCATAATAATTCATTTATTTCATATCAATTTAAGGGGCAGGTGGGCAACGCAATAGGGTATGAGTGAAAATTTTTGAAACGCTTGAATTTTTTTCTGACGGTAGGAATAAGGTTTCTTGATACCAGAAATAAATCTCAGATTTTTAGAATCAGCCAATTATTTTAAATAAAATATTATATTTTAATGACGAATTAATGGCGTCGCTACGGCCTTTGCGGTCTATTCCTTTGCTTCGTTCGGTAAAAAAACAAATGTCATTGTCATGTTGGTTTAGGTTGTCACAAATGACATTTATGACAACCAAAACCAACATGACAATGACATTTGTTTTTTTTACCGAACAAAGCAAAGAAATAGACCGCAAGGAACCTTATTCCTACCGACAGAAAAAAATTCAGGCGTTTCAAAAATTTTCACTCATACCCTATTATGTGACGTAAGCGTTTCAATTCTTTTCGTACGTCCCTAATGTAATAAATCCAGTATTCATGGTGTCAGTTCAATAATAAATACAATTAATATGCGGATAAATCATACAGATTGAGTAAATTAAAGGCTTGTGTTATAGGATACTAACTTAACAACATTTAATACAGATAAACATCCAAGACCCAGGTCCATATGAAAAAGATCATTTTCCATCTTGACCTGACCGGGGATCAAACCCGGGACCTCCGGTTTGACAGCCTGGCATGATGAGATACAAGGCCACAGAGGTCGTCAATAAATCATATCTCATACTGCTTCGCATATTGCTGCTGGTTAACGCATGTTATCAGCTGCATTAATCCTTTAATGTTCGTTTGTTACGCTTTCACGCCCTATCTACTGCACCAATCTTCCTAAAATTTCTTATATCTCTATCTCTATATTAATGAGTTACTTTATTTATTGATATGACACGACGATTGCTTTCTACTATATTTGTTCTATGTAACTATGCCTTGGTCTACCTGGAGCTACCTTCTCCCTTTAATCTTTCCTTCAATTAAGTTTTTCATAAAAGCATCGAATTAAGTGTCCTAACGTGTTTTTTGTTCTCCATTAAGTTCACTGTGGTATTTCCGGCCCACAGTAATTCAGCGACCGTTTAATTTGAAATATGTCGGTAACTCGAATTCGTCTGTGACTGCGGCTCTTAATTTTTTATGCAATCTTATCTCTCTCTACATATCATACCCAAAAAAAAATGAAAAAGTGTGATGTTTCTCTCTGTCTCATGTCCTCGTCACCAGAATCCATACTAATATTATAAATGCGAAAGTCTGTCTGTCTGTCTGTCTGTCACCTCTTCACGGCTAAACTGCTGGACCGATTGTGATGAAATTTGGTAGGGATATACTTAAAGACCTGAGGTCAAACATAGGCTACTTTTGGGCGCGATATAACCAAGACACGCGCGGGGCGAAGCCGCGGGGAACAGCTAGTTTTGTATAAATATTAAATGCATGTAGGTACCTAACTAACACAATTTTGTATTGACTCACGCCCGTATAAAACCTACAATTTATGCGCAGTCTCTTGAGTCTGGAGAATTTATTAAATTATTCACTGGATCAGTCTCCAAGAATTCTGTTTTGCGTCACATATATGTTTTTCAATGTAATATATAAAAGTTCAATTCTCAAACCACATCACTTTTTGAATGATTAGATTTTTGTCTTTTTTTGGATTTGGGTGTATTAAATTCCATAAGTGTTTATTCCAAATTGCAAGCTCATTATTATTAATATCTTTATTATCAATGATTATCAATGCCGGGGAAATTATTTGATGAAAATCATCATAGCCCCGACTGATCGTGGGAGGTTTACCTTTATCTGGGTAATAAAGGCGATAGCAGATGATATCTGCCTCCCGAAAAGGCGATGTCTACCTCAAGGACAAAACTTTTCGTCAATCTTGTATTATTTTTTAACCAACGATTTATGAACGATTCTATTATTTATTTATTAAAACTATATTGAGCCAAGAGCTTTATAATTAAACTTTACTCTTTTCTCTGCCAGTCAACCTCTGTCTTTTATTCATGAATATCGTGTGGATCACATTACAAGGGAAATTGGCACTGCACGTCTTGGTATCTGAGTTTTTCGAATCCGCCGATCGGCTCACGACGAGTCACATATATTTGTTATGAAGCGCCGCGGTGTTTTGAAATACATGTAAAAGGTGACTAAGTCATAAGAACTGTATATTTCAAGACCATCACACCAAATATCCGCGTAAGTATATATATGAAAGTATATAAGTAAAGTATATGAAGCGAGCATGTTTTAAATTCCTTACAATGCATTTTGTAGGAAATTCTGTGCCCTGTGTGAAGAGATAACATAACATTCGCGCGATTGTATTCAGAATACATGTCTTGGTTGTTGTTAGATAAACTTGTCCGTCTGCATAAATTTTAGTTTGTTTTGCTTTTCAACCTAATTAATCAACTAGTAGAGTTTGGGCTCCTTGTTGGTCTATAATAGAATCGTAATATGGATCTCCATTTCTTGTCTTTCTGCCATTCTATCTGCGCCATCTCTTGTCAATTGTCGGCGTGCAGCTCGCGCAGATTCCTCTTCACCCTGTCAGTCCAGTGATCATTCCAGTGAGTGAAATTAAAATAAAAATTTCGATCCATAGTCATATTTATTAGTATGAAGCGAAATTTAGATATAAACTAGAATTAGCTCTTTAAATTCTAAATGCTCTAAAGAGTAAGCTAAGTATTCAAACTTGAAAACACGCTCTGATGTTAAAGTCATCAAAAAGACAAGTGTTGTTACTATTCAGAATAAGAAGTAATTGTGTTTTGAACTATTTTACAATCAGCTCTAACAAATAAGAATGAAAATGAATTAAAACTGAAATTAATCGTGGTAGATCAAGACGTGAATGAAATCATAAATAAACAATAATGGTTTGTCTGTATTGGCAGGAGTTACTGGGATCATTGTGCTGTCTGATACATTGTTTGCAAAGAATGTTTTAACGTACGGGCTCCGTTAAATAAAGTGGTTGTTCTGTATCTTATGATGACATTGCAATTCATTGCATTTCATGGCATTAAAAATATCATAACAATTAAAGATAATTAGGGGTACCAACTAAAACACAAAAGTTGATTACTAAACACTGACAAGAACAGAGATATTAGTTTACAAGAAAAACTAAATCATCAGCTCTATAGAGCTGGTAAAAGAATAGCTGAAAGTAGGTAGTAGTTAACTGTCGATTGTCTTCATCAGATCATTTCCCCAATTAAAGCCTCAGCATACGACTCAGACCCTAGGGTACGATTTAATCTAGTCCTAGATGGAGCGATTGCCGCGTGCCGTCTGACCTCCGACTCTTTTACAGGGAAACTAGACCAATAGGATCACGATAAGTAATAAGTTATCGAAATCACGCAATTAAATCTAATGAACATTGTCTGTACCCACTATTCTATTCTGTCGTGTTGTGGGCGAGAATCATACTTAAGTACGTGCTCTCGCGCATGCAGGAAACGACCAATCAATAGGCGTTCCCATGAGACACGAGCGCTGTGACTATGCAAAGTGGTGCAAACTCATCTCAGTCCAGATTGTAGTCTAAATTAGTAATTATTTAGTGATTAAATAAAGAAGAGAAAACAGAGAAACAAGAATAAACACTGGTCTATAATTAAAACAAGAATGGCGCCAGTGCTTTATTGGCAACGATCTATTTGTTATTATGTTTGTCATAGTCGCGATACACTATTCATATATTACTGTTATTAAATCAGTTCTGTGGATTCGAACTTTAAGATGGATTATAGTAATTGCATGTGCCGAACCTATAAGATTAAATTCTACATGCAACTTTACGAGTATGTTCTCCCCCTAATCTTTTAGGGTTGATGAAATGCCGTTGCAAAGTCTACCCGTTCATCATGTTCTATCACTCATAGAAGAAAAAGTACATACAGTACTGGTGATAAAACGGTATGTTTTTTGTCCTTTTTATTCAAATGACCATTACATAACGTCATTGATCTGAAATAATAAGGAGTATTGAGCTCGTCCAATCTAGGCCACGGGTCGGTCGTTCACCAATAGTCGGTAATTACATGATTTTATTGATTGACGACATTTTATGAGTACTCTGTATTATGTAACTTATTATTATATGACAAGGGTGACAAATTATGGACAAGAAGAAGAAAACAGAGGGAGAGATCTGTGAGGATGGGACGTATTGACACAACGGATGTTGGTTGAAGACTCTTTTTTTATTCAGCTTTATTATAATATATATTTGTATCTTTAACTTAACGCTACTTCTACACTATCGATCATTCAATTTTTTTGGAAAATGTATGTAAATATACAACAGATCTATGATGACGCAAAAAGTTAATCTATTCCTTTTAATTCCAAAACGCCTTCTTAATGTTATTTGACGTCCTCCGTGGCGTAATGGTTAACATGCCTGACCGCTACTCAAGAGGTCCCGGGTTCGATCCCCGGTCAGGTCAAGATGAAAAATGATCTTTTTCTGATTAACCTGGGTCTTGGATGTATCCATACAAATATTATAAATGCGAAAGTCTGTCTGTCTGTCTGTCACCTCTTCACGGCTAAACGTCTGGACCGGTTGTGATGAAATTTGGTAGGGATGTAGTTAATGACCTGAGATCAAACATAGGCTACTTTTGGGCGCGATATAACAGAGTCCCACGCGGGGCGGAGCCGCGGGGAACAGCTAGTATCTATATATGTATTTGTTATAAAATATAGTATCGTTGAGTTAGTATCCCATAACACAAGTCTCGAACTTACTTTGGGGCTAACTCAATCTGTGTGATTTGTCCCTTTATATTTATTTTATTTATTTATTTTTATTTGCCCTTTTTATTATTTACACAACGTAACATTTTTCTACAAAGGCTGTTATACAAAAAATACTGCGACTTGTAGATAATTTTATTAAATGTCAGGTTAAGGGAGAAAATGGTTTATCCATGAACTGAGCTGTATGTCCTTTAATCCATTTAAATTCAGGGCTTTATTGAGATCTGCCAGGAAAACGTTACAAATTTTTTATGACAGTATTCTCATTAAAATTATGTATAGCAATATTTCATTCTAAACTCATTTAAACTTATTAATTTATCTCTTTGAGCACGTTTTATCAATTCTTATTAAATGGCAGAAAATACCATTTTCCACAAATTTTCATTTGTACAAACTTCAAAGTCTTTACGTCTTGAAACTTTAATATTCGTAACTTAAATGGAGACGGAAGCTCATAAAATTAAGTTTAGTTTGTTAGATCAAACGAAACGTTGATTTGCTTTGGAAATTTTAGTTGCAATGACATAAACGTAATAAAGGCTAAACTCGAGCTACTATGATATCCTATTGTATCACTCCAAAATAAGCTGAATCTGTAACGGCAATAATCATTTCGTAAGTGGGTTTTGTTGAATTAAAATAAAGACTTTCTTACTGACTACACTTGGATCAGCGACCCGAAGTGAATCTTGGTTGGTTTCCGAAACAGTCTCTGTGGTCCCCCAAAACGAGATAGCGTCAGTGTTTTGTTCTGCGCGGCGACTCACCATACACGCAGAAAAAAAACAAAAAAAACATTCATTATACTTTTTTATTTGACCGAAAAATCTTATTATTTTGTTAAGTGTAATCCTGAACATGCGCTAGAACACATGGTATGCTCTGTTTACTATACATTGGTATTTGGAAGGTTGCCAACCTGCCATCCAAATCTGGACAATATTGTCGCGCATAGTGTAGGACGCTGAACTACACCGTGTAGTCACTATGTTTTACCCTGGTGGGCCCGAATATCCTAATTATGCAAATATAATATAGGCAAAGACTAAATAAAACTACTACTAACTCTTCACGCCTTATCTACTGAACCAATCTTCCTGAAATTTTGCATACACATAGCTAGGAGTATTGAGAAGAACATTTTATCTCGGTAGAAAGCACTGTTCTCGAAGGAAATTCATGCGGGCGGCTATGTTAATTTTCCATAAATATATGAGATCTATCAGTTTATCAGTATTAGGTACGAATATCCGTGATGTAACATCCCTTTTTGTAAATAATTTCGATCTCCTCACCGGTGGCGTGATTCATTAGCTCGTTTTATTGGCAAAACTCCAACCGGTAAATAGCAACAATAAACAAATCACACCATGTGCGATATCACATTTCATTGATGAATATATTATATGATCTGCACCACAGAGAAATTACACAGATCTGCACCACACGGACGGACCTGTTCCTAAAATACTAAAACGGATTTTCCTCTATATGAGGCCGGCCATTTTGCCTTACATTATTTAAACTTATATGATTTGTGGCTCCAAAGCAATCAGCTGAGGAAGTAACCGGGAAAGCGCCAAGATGAATGTGAGATATGATTTGTGGGTGATAATGGTCATGTCTTACGAAGGCGTGAAAAAAAATTATGGGCGTGCAAATCGGCAATTGAATTAAGTTAATGCTGTAGATGCGAAGAAAGATTGGAACAAAAAGCCGGAAATCTGACAATGGGCTCTGAAGCGGCCAGCTGCACATTTTTAATTTTTGTCCTATCTACCAAAAACACATGTCAAGTCAATGTACCAGTGGAACTCTGCTTGAGACCACGTCTCTACAATATTTAGAGACTCTGCTGGGGTAACAAGTGAGTCATGAATATGAGCTAGAAGTAACTTAATAATTAGACCATTTTTTGGAGATCCCGTTATAACTACATAGTATAAAACAAAGTCGCTTTCTCTGTCCCTATATCCCTATGTATGCTTAAATCTTTAAAACTACGCAACGTATTTTGATGCGGATAGATAGAGTGATTCAAGAGGAAGGTTTTTATGCCCATGCGAAGCCGGGGCGGGTCGCTAGTGATAAATATATTTGTTTATTGCTAAAGTGTTATTTTGCATATAAAGTAAATTCAGTTATATTAAGTACACTACATATAATAGAAGCGCGGATGAGAAATGATAAAGCGTATCTATGAATGTCAGCATAAGGGGCCGTTCACAAGGCACCTTCTGGCAATAGCCTCAATATTAATATTGTGTTGTGATCATCTATGCGGTCTGTCTTTTGTTAGGCTTTATTTTTATTTCTGACTTGAATTTTCTTTGGGATTTTCACAGTCGTTGCTTTGCCGGTCAATTGAGAGAAATGACATCTGGGCGTCGATTCTGCTAACGTTAAGACAAAATCGTATCAAAATAGTGTTTCAATTGTAGTGCTTTTTACACACTATTTACAAGAGTTATGACAGTATGATGTTATGTGAATGTAGTGTGTGGTGTCATCATCAGCAGTGATATAAAAAAAAAATACATTTCTTGTAACTAGTGTGTAAAAAAGCACTACCATTGAAACACTATTTTGACGCGATTGTGACTTAACGTTAGCAAAATCGACGCCCTGGCCTGCGGACACTCATTGCTTGCCAGTTTTAAGCTAACTTTACGAAGGTTTTTAATGATATTTCTTTCATAGATTTGTCAACAGATTTTAATTTACAACTCATTATTAATTTATGGGCTTCAATTCAAATCAAGTCTATTGTTGAACATAGGTAAATGAGATCTTTATACAATACTAGTGACCCGCCCCGGCTTCGCATCGGAATAAAAACCTTCCTCTTGAATCACTTTATCTATTAAAAAAACCGCATCAAAATCCGTTGCGTAGTTTTAAAGATTTAAGCATACAAAGGGACATAGGGACAGAGAAAGCGGCTTTGTTTTATACTATGTAGTGATGATTGTTAGTATGTTATATCCTTGATTAGACATACAATAGTTTCAAAGATTAGATAATGATTTCTTATGTTAATAACACAAGAAACCATTATACGTGTACCAGCATAAGTTTTAATTCTCTGATCTGTCTCGGCTATCAGGATCATACGCTGATCAGTGCGATGTGACACGATCGCACCATTTAAACCGGCCCTTAGAGGAAGTTTGATAAATATTTGACTACCGAGCAATCCTGCGGTATCGCTTGTGAATGTACAATGCATTAGTACGATACGATATGGGTCCCAAGAAACGACAGCAGGAAATGATACATGAGGTTGTATGTATATTATTCTGTCTCGCATCTTGCCGTTATAAGTTGCATCCTCAGCAGTTTTTTTCTGAGCAGAGTCCACTTTCTGCTTTTAAGGTCTTGATGTGAGGCCAATTCCATACATGACGTCTATTTAAATTGTATTGTTGATTTATATCAGTTCTATGATTTGATATCCATACTTCCATACTAATATTATAAATGCGAAAGTCTGTCTGTATGTCACCTCTTCACGGCTAAACTGCTGGACCGATTGTGATGAAATTTGGTAGGGATGTAGTTAACGACCTGAGGTCAAACATAGGCTACTTTTGGGCGCGATATAACCGAGTCCCACGCGGGGCGAAGCCGCGGGGAACAGCTAGTATATATAAATAATCGACAAAACGTGAGTCAAATTTGCACTGATACATACCTAATCTGTGTTAATTTCAATTCTCTACCTTTTGTTGCGGTTCATGAGAAACAGCCGTCAGGGGGCCGAGAGGCGGTTTCGAACTCTCATACCAGGGTGTGCGTGGTCAATCGACCCTGTAACCCAACCGTTACGCTGATGTGAAACAGCCTCTGACAGAATGTTTTCAAATGTACGCGAAGCCCTTAAATATTCGGAGAGGTAGACAAAAATACTTATTAGATTATTCATTCGCGGTAAATTTCCACTAAATTCTACCCTCGTTTCCATAGATACAGTTACAGTTATTTACGTTACGTGATAAGCTGCTATTCAATCAAGGTGAGAGCATGTCTAGACGGAGTAGGTTTTCCAATTAGTGGATCAAATTTGTCAACCACGTAACATTTCAGAATAATTATCGAGCGTTACGTTATTATATGATATATAGTTTGTTTATTTATTTTGCACGGTGAATTAGCTAAACGTAAAATATTTCAGAACATTCTAGAAATTTCCATACACCATATAAGTACCTAGTGTTTGTTAAAATAATAGCAGCACACGTTGCAAGGACAAGTTTTACCAAAACAAGGGCACTTGAAGTGACAGCTGTGGGGGGTATGATTTCCCTCCACTGTCTCGTTATTTTTAGACGCCCGCCCTCCGAAAATTTTCCGTATAATTCACGCAATACTAGTGGTTGAAGAGACAAACAACCCACTACTGCTTCAACCTTTATTAATATTTAATTAAACTATTTTTATATAAAAAGCCCAGGACGTCTGTTTATCCCGACTGAACTGATGGACTAAAGATGAAAAATAAGTGATATTTTGATAATACCCACGTAATAATATTGTTTATTTACAAATAATTTATGAGCACTATGTTAATTATGTTAATTTCTAAGAATAATAAAAAAGGAACCACATATTAAAAAAAAAGGATTACACAATACCTTCAATACGCGGGGGAGGAGGGAATCCAGCCACTAGTTCAATAGGGAACCGTGACGTCACGTTGCGCGCGCATCACCCCAGCGGTTTCAGTTTTAAGCCAACCTGACCTATACAACCGTACCTCTCTCGCCCACGTCACTCGCCAACGTAATACATAATGCAGTGAAAAAATGTGGAATGTCATTAATCCTAGCCCTTTCCCATTTCAATTATAGTAGGATCTCTTAATCTTCTTGCGCCTTTTGTCCTTATATCATATGCTTGTAGTCTGAATACACATTTTATTGCATATGTATTTTGCAAATATATGACTCTGATTTCTGACAATAACCATTTCAAGGATACTATATCCCTTGAGGAATTTGAATTTAGATATCTGACCCACGCAGGACGAACGCCATACGCAATGGTGATGATGATTGAATAAATTTAAAGGTTCTGAAAAAAGCTAGTTAATAAAATATAATTAAGAAGATAGAATAGCTGTGTGGCTTCGCTTTCGTCTTCAATCATCATCACTACATAATATAAAACAAAGTCGCTTTCTCTGTCCCTATGTCCCTTTGTATGCTTAAATATTTTAAACTACGCAACGGATTTTGATGCGATTTTTTATAGATAAATAAAATAAATAATAAATCTTTATTCAAATTACTTAAACAAAAAAGTTTTCACAAAAGAGCTATTAAATAAATATCAATAAAATTAAGGGTGTCTGAGCTAGGATAAAAAATTATCCTGTGTTTCAGACAGTAAAAGGAAAAAATAAATTCAGTAAACAATTAAATAATAATTGTCTAACTGTTAGTACCTTACAATATTTATAAAGAAGTTCAGTAGGAAATAGAAAAGGGCGAAAAGTGGAAACCTTAAGGATGGCTCGCTGCGCCCTCTCAATAGTTAGTAATGATGTTTTTGCTATGCCTTCCCATGTAGTAATGCAGTAAGTTAAAATTGACTGGCATAAGGCAAAGTACACTTGTCTGATTGTGTTTGAGTCAGCAATAGACCCTAGTTTCTTAAAAACAAATATTAATTTACGGATTCTACCATTTAAAATTTCTATGTGTTGATTAAAAGAAAGTGTGTCATCAATTACAATTCCCAGATATTTAATTTTGTCAGTAATAGCAATTTCCGGGCAGTCACATGTGTCGGTGTTAGGGTCACTACAGTGATGTGCACATATTTTTAAGTTAGAAAGGGTTGCGCGCGAATGACGCATGGAAAATCGAATAAAGTTAGTTTTATCTGTGTTTAAAGTTAGTAGGTGTTCCCGAAGCCAGTTATTTACCACATTAAATCCTTGTTGCGCAAATTTACAAACTTCATCCACAGAATTTGCAGAGAAAACCAGAGCAGTATCGTCAGCATACGAAATTATTTTCCCTCCTTCAACGGTTAAGTTACACAAGTCATTAATGTAAATTAAAAACAAGGTCGGACCTAAGAAACTCCCCTGGGGAACTCCAAAACAACTATTTTCTTGATCTGAGCTGAAAATATTACCTATTTTGACGCATTGAGAACGCTCGTGTAAATAGTTTGCAAAAAGTTTTAGCTCATTTCCTCTTATACCTATGTTTTCAAGCTTGTGCAATAAAATGGGAATAGAAATTGTGTCGAAGGCTGTGGCAAGGTCCAGGAAAATACCTATTGTTTGTTTTCCACTGTCCAGTTCCTTAACTAGATAATCTGTTAAATTATGGACAGCATCTGCTGTTGATAATTTAGACCTAAACTCAAACTGCGTTTTCGATAACAGGTTGTATTTTTCCAAATAATTAACAAGTCTGTTGTTTATAATTTTCTCTAATATTTTGGATAACGAAGGCAGTAAGGAAATAGGCCTATAATTTGAGACTTGCTCTTTGTTACCTGATTTATAAATAGGAACTACGACAGCTTTTTTAAACATTTAGGAAATACTCCTTCTGATAGGCATTTTTTAAAGATATGTGTCAGTGGACGAACTAGAATATGTCTAAATTTTTTGAGAATATGATTAGATATACTATCCCACCCGGCGGCACAGCTGTCTTTCAAGCTTAAAATGATCGCTTCTACCTCTGCCTCATCAGTGTCTAGCATCACAAATGATTGGAGAGTACAATATGTTATTGATCTTGCATGCGTTGAGAGCGATTGTCTTTTCACTTTTCCGCTAATTTTTTACCTATATTTACAAAGTAGGAATTTGCAATGTTTGCAGATGTCAGCTTTCATAATTCATAATTCATTTATTTTATGTCAGACATGGGTACATTTAAGGGTGTTAGTATTAGCTTTGACGCGTGCACTTGTAATAAACTCGAAGATGATTCATGCTGTTTTGTAGTATACGTAATCTTTTTAATACTTTGCCTTATTTGGATGATAAAAGATAAAAGATGTATAAAAGATGTTATAAAAGATTTTTTTTATAGAAGAATGATTCGAGGAAGGTTTTTATGCCCATGCGAAGCCGGGGCGGGTCTCTAGTGACTTATAAAAAAAATACTTTTATGAGAAGAACTCAAATTTATCTTGTTGTTCATGCGATTTATTCAATTTTAATTTATTTATAATTTTTTTTTTCAGAGACACTCACCAAATCGACTTGCCGCCTTTCGGCCGCTACGCCACTGGCATTTTCTTCCTGGACAAACTCCACCACCAGGAAATTGAGAAAAAGTTCCAAGAATTGGCCGAGAGCCTCGACCTCCGAGTAATCTGCTGGAGGACTGTGCCAACCAACAACGCGTCCATTGGTAAGAAAAAGCAATCTTATTTACATAACAAGAAAGATTAAAATACATTGCATGTATAATCGAAATTTTAACATTTAGTTGTCAATTTTTTTTTTGTGTTCACTATTTCGCAAGGGTTTCATACCTTATCAGTGATTGTTAAGTTCATAAATGATATCATGCTATTGTAGTTGTGCCGCTTCTATGAGAGTTGCGGTTCTGCGATTTCTTTGCGACTATCATTGCAGGTTACGCGTTGTCAGTCGTATGGGTCGCCGCGGTGCGATACTTGACCATATGGTTTGTTAAATTTAACATCTGAAGGTACACTTACGTTAAAATCATTCGATTCAATATCTATACATTGTCATGAGATTTACTTACATTTAAATATTTTTATATAATACTAGCGTTCGCCCGCGGTTTCGCCCTCGTGAACTTCCCTCAGGAACTGTGCTTTTTTCCGGGATGAAAGGTATGTCCTTCTCTTGGTTCTAAACTACCTCCCCACCAATTTTCAGCCAAATCAGTTCAGCCGTTCTCGAGTTTTAAATAGTGTAACTAACATGACTTTCTTTTATATATATAGATTACTAGCTGTTCCCCTCGGCTTCGCCCCGCGTGGGACTCGGTTTCACCCCTACCAAATTTCATCACAATCGGTCCAGCAGTTTAGCTGTGAAGTGGTGATAGATAGACAGACAGACTTTCGCATTTATATTTTTATTTATATTATTAGTATGGAGTATGGATATTTTCGAGTGAATTTAGCGTAGGTATTGTACCAATAACTACGAAAACAATAAGTAATGAGCATTATGTTCGCATTTCGAGACATTTTCGATATTAACATGTGTTTGCGAAATGCTACTATAATGCGTTCCTGCCAATTTTAGACGATTACGATACGGTCTTTTGAATGGAGTAAAATGTTATAGTTTGACACCTAAATGTGTCTACAAGCTTTTATGTATAAATGGTTTGTCCTTGAAACTTGGTCGTATCGTCAATCGTCATGTAAAACAAAACAATCATTAAATATATCGTATTTGTTAATGTGGTAAATGGTATGTCAATTGTGTTGTAATTGGCTTAAGATTCATTAGTTCTTAGCTCAAATTAAACAAATATCTAGGTGGTAGTAAATGAAAATTAATGAAGTGTTACAGAAAAACCACAAAGAAATAATAATATACTTATTTTTACTAATTTTAATGAATCTTAGGTCATCTATCAAATTTGTCATTTTATAGGGTTTCAAATACATACATATGTATCACGCTTAGATGGTTTTGTTCAGTCATTAAAACAATGTGAAACATTCATAAATGCTTTATCAGATTAACATATACATTTAACTAGCATCTAGGTCATGTCATGATTTTCGTGTATTTTTTTAAAAAACGCATTTATGATTTTTGTACATGTCACAAAATGTTAGTTAAGCATTCTCATAGCTACCATCAAAGTGTATTTCGAATTTAGTATCACGCGGTGTGAAGTAAACTAGTTAATTAGCTCAGTAACTCCCATTGGTAAAGTTAGTAATGGCCTGTTTTGGCTGGCTTTCAGGTCAGGTGGCTCGTAACTCGGAGCCATTTATGCGTCAAGTGTTTGTAACCGGAGATTTCGAAGAAGACCAACTATCAAGACAGGTAAGAAATACCAAGAGGGAGACAGACAACACAACACAATTTAGAATAAGAGTGAGTATGAATTTGCAATTCGGATTGCGAATTCAAACTCGCGTTTTCATTGGAGCAAATGGCACTCTCCGAGAATTTTTTTCAGATCGTTGGGGCGCGCGGGCCGGGCGCGGATCAACGGTGAATTGTCGAACGTAAAATCATACACCCTTTAGTATTTGACCTTGAGCGTGTGTGAGTTTGTGCGTATGTGGACGTTGCGTGTGTTCGCAGGTGTTCGTGCTGCGCAAGCGCGCCAGCCACGAGCTGGTGGTGCCGGGCGCCCGCTTCTACATCTGCAGTCTCTCGCTGAAGACCGTCGTCTACAAGGGACTACTCACTTCCAATCAATTATGGGTGAGTCTCAATACGTTTTGGTGTTTTTATAGTTAATTTTTTTTTTCAAATGCCGCTTCTAATGTATCATTATATCCGTAGCCGATAATCTGACATTATATTTCTTATGCTCTAGCAATAACTTTCAATTGTTAAATAATTTTCAGTGGATTGTACACTTTGTCATGACTGAGGGTAGGAAACTTTTATAGCTAGATTAGTGCAGTCTATAGCCATTTTAAATCGACAACAAGAAGAAAGCTAGAATTAACTGTATGGGATAAGCACTTGAACAAATAAGATAGCGCAGCTTGCCAAAGAGGCCTCCACTGTAAAAGATCAGTTGATGTAGGTAATTTATCGGATTATCATATGTTACAATATTTTTATCTAGAAGATTCTATTAGAATATGTGACGTTTTAAAGAAGCCTTCATTGACTGCTCGCTAACCATGATGATTTGCACAGGAATACTTCAAGGATCTGAGCAACCCAGCATTCACCACGTACCTAGCATTGGTACATACCCGGTTCTCCACCAACACGTTCCCCAGCTGGGAAAGAGCACATCCTTTGAGGTGAGAAATGGTTATTCGAATCGCATAAAGTTCTGAGATTTTGTCAAAAAAACACACGTAATAAAAAATATACAGTCTAACATATAACCTTTTTTGAAGTCGGTTAATAAGTCAACGGCGAGTGGCATTTGCACACCAAGGTTTCCGTTACCCGTATTTTGTAATTTTAAAGTAATTTTAATGATAAAAATTATAGTGATTTAATGAATGGAAGTTTTGTACCAATCCGTAGAAACTTTGCAAGCGCGATTTAGACAGTAATTAATTCCGAGATTCTCGCTTTTAGCGCCATTTGTTATACGATTTTGTATTTGTCGTGGTGCTAGTGTCACCGCCGCAGTTTTATTTTTTTAATCATCTTTTTAAGCCGGCTACTTCCCGGAGAGTGGATCATTTATAGTTTAGTTTATATTTTAGTTTTAGTTTAATTTATATATTACTAGCTGACCCGGCAAACTTCGTACCGCCTTTCTTAATATTTTTTCCGTAAGAACCTTGTACAGAGTATTAGAAAACTACAAAAAAAAATCAGCCAAATCGGTCAAGCCGTTTTCATGCTATATCGTGACAACGGAAAACGGGTTTAATTTTTATATATATAGATTAATTGTTAAAATATCATAATATATTATTTTTAAATAGATTAAAATGATTAAAATCATCTTTTTTGATTGCGTGATAATTTAACTTTCTTTTCCTTTACCTTATCCCACTATCCTATGTCGGGTCGGCACGTTATGTAAGTTCCTTCCATTTAGGTCTATTTCCAGCCATTTCCCGCGTCACACCCCTCCTGGTCATATCCTCCCTCACATAATCCATAATCTCTTTCTTGGCCTTCCTCTACTCACGTGATAATTTTACAAATCATTTATAAACACTGAAGCACAAGAAAAACTGGATCTTCAATCCTAGAACTAAAACCAAGATCAATTTGTGTGTATTAAACTACATTGTACAATGATGATTTTCTTTTAATTTTAGAGTTCTTGCCCACAATGGCGAAATAAATACATTACGAGGTAATGTCAACCTGATGAAGGCTCGCGAGGGTGTCATGAAGAGCGAGCAGTTTGGAGAAGGTAAATACTATCTTTATTTTACAAATCACTGTCACCAAGTTTCCTAAGGCAGCTCAGCTTACATATATCAAAGCCTTCAAAGCTAGATTGGAACAATGGAAAAATAAATACTCGCATATATCAATGGATCCATTACTAGTCGAAAAACTTCCACCCGGTGGAAATCTCCCCTGGCCAGTCTGGAAGTCTAAATAGACTCCGGACTGGTGTTGGGAGGTGCCCAGAGAACAGAGTTAGATGGGGTTTTTCAACTGACAGCCTGTGTGATTAGAAGGAAGGAATGGAAAGGTTAAGTCCACCAATTGTTTAAGTATTTTGAACTTATGGAACAAAAAAGTTTATATAAATAAATATTAGAATATTGTTTTAATAATTTAGACTTTATTTCACCAAAAATAATGAACAAGCGATATTTACTAACTAGATTGAAATGATTTGATTCTGGTAACGTATTTAGTGCAAGAGCATGCTGACACGCAGTCTTACAGATTTATCTTTAAAAAATACTGAACTACATAATATTTTATATCGAAAAGCAATAGGAGGCGTGCTATCTCGCTTATAATACGTGACGGCGCGACGTTGCTGCGAACTGCAGACATGGCGCGTACGCAGCAGCTAATAGCGGACGGTTATGTTCGCGCGTCCAGATGGCGCTCTATGATTGGTGGAGATATTTTCGCGCCACGTAAATAAATTGATTTCTGTCCAGGTACATCGGCGTAACTTTGGTTTCCCCTTTAACTAACTTGACTAGACATGACTACTGACTTGACTCTGTGTCTTGACTAAATGAAGAACATCCAAATAATACTTGACACTGGCAAAAATAAGCTATTAGTTTTATTGCCATATTGTGGCATATATGTTTGTTTGCCTGTAGGAAATTGCTTTGGCGATATGGCTGCCATTGTATTTTATTTCTTGGTGCAATAAAGATTTTGTTGTTGTGGCTTAATGCAGTTTAATGTCACAAGTGGTAGTACGTGATCTTGACGGGGAACCCACTGTGGCGGGAGCTGTGCTCGACCGCAGACGGATGTTCTTCGTGCTACGTCCCGTCGGGGTATTATGGCAGGAAATGAGAGACGAGGCGAAGTGTACACCGTTTATTCTCTCGACGACTGGATAATATTAACAAAATAAAATAATTATATATTCAAAATTAAGACTTAGTTATAACCACTTATTAGCCAGACGTGACGCGATGAATTTGCAATTGAGATTTGTTTACAATTTATAAATATATCCTTGACCACATCACGTCTGCTAATCAGGAACGCAATATACTGTAACCCGGTTTTCATACTGTCTCCTGTTTCAGACCTGAAGAAGTTGTACCCGGTGGTGGAGCCGAACCTGTCGGACTCCGGGTCGGCGGACTGCGTGCTGGAGTTCCTGCTGCACTGCGGCCGGCGCTCGCTGCCCGAGGCCGTCATGACCATGGTGCCCGAGGCCTGGCAGAGCGACCCCACCATGACCAGCGAGAAGAGGGACTATTACCAGGTGGGTTTCATTATCCTTTAGCTCCGTTGGTAATATAGGCTGGGAGTTTTTGGAGGGAAAGAAAATTGTCAATATATTCGTTGTATTTAATTTCATCTCTTGGTAGCTCTTTTCGTAATTTAGGCTGAGTTTTGGAAGGGAAAGAAAATTGTCAATATGTCCGCATTGTCCGCGTTGTATTTAATTTCAAAAACTTGGGTTTTTTCGAGTTTTTGTACATATTGGTGAATTATTATTCGCAAAGCGTGAGTTGGGATGTGGTACAGTGTCGATTACGTGACTTTTATCTTTGTCACCAAAATCTAATAGTTTTAGCTAAGTGAAATTTTTCCACCGCTTCACTTAGCCATCTAACTCTGACTAGACTTACTTACTTGACGGGACAAAACTACTGACTTGACTAAAGTAGGTCTAAAGAAGATTAATAAATTCAAGAAAGGCCTTAAAAGATTAGTTTTCCATAACCGTAAAAAGTATACAAAAAAGTAATTTAGGCTTCTAATACTCATATATGTGATGAACGATTGTTACCAAATGTATAAAGTTTATCCATAGAAAAAACGGGCCTATTATAAAATGCTTATTTCATTTAACATTCTTTAACTTATATGATTAACGACCTTATCTATCATCCTTTAGGAATAAAGTTGTATAATTCTAAAATGTAAAATTTTCCTGAACGTCGGGTTTTTTTGACATGACAGATGGCAGTCGTTTATCTGTGTCGGATGCCTTTAGTAACTTTATGTGTTTTTCTTGATTTCAGTGGGCCTCGTCAGCTATGGAGCCGTGGGACGGGCCGGCTCTGATATCTTTTACAGATGGGCGGTACATTGGTAAGCTTACTATACATTATTTTAATACTCTGTCCGTTAAAAAAGGTGTTGTGACAATATGCTTCTATCAAAATAGTGTGCGGAGTTTTTGGAGGGAAAGTAAACTGCCGCTATGTCCGCGCTGTATTTAATTTCCAAAACTTAGTTTTTTTCGAGTATTTGTGCATAATATTGGTGGCTTATTATTCGCAAAGTGTTCATGAACAAGCGTGAGTGTTGGGAAGTGATACAGTGTCGATTAGGTGACTTTTTATCTTTGTCACCAAAATCTCCATGATATAGCTAAGTGAAATTTTTCCACCGCTTCACTTAGCCATCTGACTCAGACTAGACTTACTTCACTGGACTTGACTATTGACTTGAATTTTTGACTCGACTGACTTAAGTAGGACTGAAGAAGATTAATAAATTCAAGAATGGACTAGATTCCATGGCCGTAAAAACTATTCAAAAAAAAAAAGTGTGCATTGGAAAGCTTGGAAAGCCTTAAAACCTTTTTGATTGTTTTTCTGTTATCCGAAGTGGCAAAACAATCTATTGTTTAAAACCTCGGGAGTTTCGTTTTTTTTTATTCCCTATGGCTACTAAAATTGACTGTATAGTTCAAAGATTGGACAAGTGTAGGTATTATTATGTAACTAAGTTTTAAAATGGGTTCTCTTCACCAATGTATCCAATATAAATATAACCAGAAGAACGCTGAGAGAAAGGATATCATTTCTTCAATGTTTTTCAATAAGAGTAAACATAATTTATTTAATAAAAACTTAAAAAATTGAGAAAATCTATGTGTCATCCATATCCATACTTCCATACTATTCATACTAATATTATAAATGTGTAAGTCTGTCTGTCTGCCTGTCTGTCACCTCTTCACGGCTAAACTGCTGGATCGATTTGAATTTGGTAGGGATGTAGTTAACGACCTGAGGTCAAACATAGGCTACTTTTGGGCGCGATATAACCGAGTCCCACGCGGGGCGGAGCCGCGGGGAACAGCTAGTTTAGAAATATGGTTTAAAAAAAATATTTCATTTTAGGTGCCATATTGGACAGAAACGGCCTACGCCCGTCTCGCTTTTACGTGACCAGCGAGAACGTATTAGTAATGGCGTCTGAAGTCGGCGTTTACGATGTGGACCCTGAGAAAGTTATACATAAGGTTAGTTTTTTAATACGATTAGTTTAGGAGCAACGATGTCACACACACTAATAACACCCCTCTTTCTTGTCGCGGATTAAAGATGTCGATTTAATCATACATATACATTGTAGCATCTTTGTTTTTTTTATTTTTCTCATCATGTATAGCTTTTGGCCGGGGCTTTGTTCCCGTGTATTGTTTTGGGATAAAAATCCTGTGTTATTCCCGGTCATCCCTATCCGTATACAAAGTTTTAGCCAATTCTGTTAAGTGGGTCTTGAAAAAGGTATTAAGATATTATAGCATAGATGTCTAGATGGCCGATGAACTCTGATACCTGGGTGTACTTGGTTCATTGACCCTAATACCTTCACGAAATGTATTTATATATTTATTTATTTTATTGTTCGGACTTGAGTTGATTTATAGTATAGGATAAGTGACTTTTGTGTTGTAATTAGTTTATAATTTCATATATGTATCCTTTGCGATGTACCCTCTTTAATGCCCATGTACTCTTTTTCCTTTATTATAAAGGTTGACTGGAAGAGATCCCTGTTAGGGATAAGTCCGCCTTTTGTTGTGTTCTATGTTGTATCATCAATGTTCTTCTGTACAATAAAGTTTTAACATACATACATACATTATATATATATGTTGTTGTTTCTCCAGAGTCGTTTGAAGCCCGGCCGCATGTTGCTAGTAGACACTGAGGACAAGAAGATAATTCAAGATGTCGAGCTCAAGTTGAAAATCGCACAAAGCCGCCCGCACTCACAGTGGCTTAGAGAACAGGTGATGCATCCTTTCATCTAATATATAAAACTAGCGGTTCCCCGCGGTTTCACTCGCCATTAGTGTGTATGTACTATAGCCTATAACCTTCCCCAAGAATCAGGCTTTTATATACAAAAAGGATTTTGCAATTCCGACCAGTAGTTTTCAAGTTATAAGCGTTCAAACAAACAAACTCTTCAGCTTTATTATATTAAGTATAGATTCCCGTGTCACAATGTTAGTTACCGTACTCCTCCGAAACGACTTTACTGATTTTTACCAAATTTTATATGCATATTCAGTAGGTCTGAGAATCGGCTACTATATATTTTTCATACCCCTTAGTGATACCCTTAAATTACCTAGAAATAATTTATATGGCAAAATAACTTTTGCGGGGACAGCTAGTATATATATATAATATCGTGGGGGTTAGCCAGGGATCATCATTTCAGACGCAGACTTTCCACTGCTGGACATAGGTCTTCCAAGGATTTCCAGCCAAGGGTTAACCAGGGATGAAACTGGTATTCTCACAATACAAGCAGAGGGTTATTTTTAACTTTTTTTTTTCTCTATTGTGGCCATAAGATCGCCGACGTTTTGTTTTCCTAGTTTTGTCCAAACTTTTTTTTTTATGTCTTTGGAAATATCACATATTTGAATCATTTTAAAAATTAATTCCAGTTTCATGATTTCACTATTAGTTGAAAACAAAAAGTATATACTATTTTGGTGTTAAATTTAGAAACTTATTTGTGCAATTGTGTCTGTCCTTTCTCGTGTTGTTTATACAAACGATCTCAAAAAAAAACCAAACAAACGTAAAAAGTAACAAAAACGTAACGACTTTTTTTAACGTTTTTTATTAACGTATGTAATCTGTGACGTTTTATTTTTTCATGTTTCTCTCCTATTTTAGTGTTATTTATTATTATTATGAACTGCATATGTCAATTTTGCACGATTTTGTTGAATGCAACATTGTTTGTGATGTTTTCTTATTTCCCTACTCTGTGTGAATGACAACTTATTGAAAAGGCTCAGTGGCCCAAAGTGGACGACATAAGAATGACAACTATTATTTATTTATTTACTTATTAAATAATATATTTATATTATTCTATCATTCTCTATTTTCGAATGTCGAATATATTATTTATATGTGATGAAAATAATATCACAACTAAATGTATGTATTTATCTTTATATGCTGCGATTGCTCTGCCGTTGGGATAACATATAACGTTCAGATGGTGAGTGCTAGAGGATTTCGTTCGCTGCAAAAATGCTATAGAATTGTTTTTCTTTACCCGCCTTATTACAAAACAGTTTTTATTATTTGTCAAATAAACGATTTGAGTATTTGAAGACACTACCCTTCTTACGAAAAGCGAGATGTTAAATAAAACGAATGTGCTAGAGTAGGACCACGTTTATAAGTAGCATCGATTTTACAGTCTGCATTCAACAACGCTGACTAAATCTGATGGAAAGAGAAAGGAAATAGCGACTTTATTGCGTAATAATAAGATTTTAAATACAAATTTGCAGCGCCCCGGGTACGCTACAACCAGTAGCGGTGTTCATGTATGGTTGTCAGAGATATTATCGCGTTTTTTTATTAAATATGAAACAGACTTCGACTTAACTTATAAACGTGGTAATTCAGACTTCCATAGAATTAGGAACTGAAGTGAAGGCTGGCCGCATATACTAATTCTATGTCTGTACCACTTAGGCCGTTTTTAGATCAAATTAAAGCCGCAATATATTATTCGAGGCGAGCTAAAGTAAACCTTAAGGAGTGTATTTAGAGATGAATATTGCTCACAACATAATTTGGCACTTCATCTCCCATAGACAAAGGAATAATATATTTTGAAATAGAACGGGCAGAGTTTATTAGCCGCTTTTTGTTCGAAATTATAACCGTTTTCAAATTGTGCTGTTTGGTTTTTGCTTATAGTAAATATTATTGGATTGCGCATTTTTAACGCTTTGGTTTATTTATTTGATATTGAATATTTAACGTGCGTCTATTTGTCTATATACTTAAACAAGCTAATATTTTATTCAATGATACAACCTTAGCTTTTTGATAGCTTCTTTCATCTTTGCTCTCAATTATCTTTACAAAGTTGTCACATTTATATCAGTTCGCGGGTATCCATACTAATATTATAAATGCGAAAGTCTGTCTGTCTGTCTGTCTGTCTGTCACCTCTTCACGGCTAAACTGCTGGACCGATTGTGATGAAATTTGGTAGGGATGTAGTTAACGACCTGAGGTCAAACATAGGCTACTTTTGGGCGCGATATAACAGAGTCCCACGCGGGCGGAGCCGCGGGCAACAGCTAGTATTGTATATGTCACACCAAACATATTCCTTATCCTTACATTTAATAATTATTTTTTAAGACTACTCTTAACCTTAAAGTTGCAGCTGAAGCCCACCTTTATTCAAAATTTGTAATCAAAACAAAACTAAATAGATAAGTTTTGTTTGTTATTAGTACTATAATGAGTATATCTACAATCTTGTCCGTGTTTTCGCCCCGCATAAATTCCGCTGCGTCTAAAGTATTACATATGTAAAGTGTCTTCCAAGCGCGATATCTATCTGAAATTTTATGGAGATTGGTGTAAATTTTGTTTTGTGTAGAAGCATGGTTGGTAACATATTAATATTATAACATGCAACTTTTGTATGTATAATATTAGTATGGGTGAATTCACATTACCTATAATGGTCGGTAATATCGGTTATTTGACCATTAATTAAATATCTACAACTTTTTTAGATCACAATGGAAGACATACACAAATCTGTGGCCAATGACAAGAGCCCTGTGAATGGCGTCCAAAATGACGCCATTACCGGTTTGTCCGACAAAAGGCTGGCCCTGTTCGGATACAGCATAGAGGCTATCAATATGCTACTGTTGCCTATGATACAGACCAAGTGAGTATCTGTTCGTCTCTCTCTTTCTCACTCTCTCTCTTGTTTGTAGTTTTCTATATAAGAGCACTTTTAATCGCGTCCGACAAAAGGCTAGCCCTGTTCGGATATTAGCAGAGTATCAATATGCAACTGTTGCCTATGATACAGACCAAGTGAGTGAGTGATCTTTTTGTGTCTGTCTCTCTCATGAGCTTTTTGAATGTGGTTCAAAATGGCGCCATTATCGGTTTGTCCGACAAAAGGCTGACTCTGGTGGCTTACTACCATTTCTTAAAACCATGCAAGAACGAGTGAGTAAGCGAGGCAAAGCAATATATTATGTAAGGTGACATCTCCCTTATTCGATCGTTCTTGCATAGTTTTAAGAGAAGGCGGTAAGATATAGCGTAAAGTCTATAAATATGCTACTTTTGCCCATTATACAGACCAAGTCAGTATCTTTTTGTCTCTCTCATTTACGTTGCGAATGGCGTCCAAAATATCGCAAAAATAACCAAAAACAGTAAATTTAACTGCAGGGGCTGGTAGTGTCGGCCAAGACTTATGGTGGAGTTTTGGCGCCAAGCTAAAGTCGCTCAGTTATCGTCTTTGTTTTTATTTTCTAATATTTGTGTTTTTTATTCGCTAAGTGTTCGTGAACAAGTGTGAGTGTTGGGAAGTGGTACAATGTCGTATAAGTGACTTTAATTCTAGTCACCAAAATCTCCCAAGATAAAGCTAAGTGACACTTCCACCGCTTCACTTAGCCCTTGAAGAACATTTATCTAAAACTTGATACTGGCCAAAATAAACTATATGTTTGATTGTCATATTGTGGATTATATCAACATCAAAAAAAAAATACACAAGGTAATAAATACTGAAATTGGCACAACTAAATATGGTTGGACGTTTACAGGAAGGAAGCGTTGGGCAGTATGGGCAACGACGCCCCGCTGGCGTGCCTGTCTCAGTTCCAGCCGCTGCCCTACGAATACTTCAAGCAGCTTTTCGCGCAGGTCACCAATCCACCTATTGATCCATTCAGGTAAGTGCTTCTATGTTTTTTTGTTATTTATTTCCTCGAGCTTCTGAAGAGAAAAATAGAACTTACTAGTAATAGTATAAAACAAAGTCGCTTTCTCGTCCATTTGTATGCTTAAATCTTTAAAACTACGCAACGGATTTTGATGCGGTTTTCTTAATAGATAGAGTGATTCAAGAGGAAAGTTTTTATGCCCATGCGAAGCCGGGGCGGGTCGCTAGTCTAGAATAATTTGAAAATGGTCATTACCAACTTGCCTGACTAGTGCTTGAACCCAGAACTTTTGAAGAGAGGCGGGAGCGATAGGGGTTATCATTGTTACACTTATTATGTTAATTTTATTAATTTACTAGCGATCTCCCATGGCTTTGTCCATGAACACTCCCTCCACCTCCCACGGCTCTACCAGCCTCTCGGGTACACGAGCCGAATCTCGGGAGAGTGCGCTGTACTTGCATTTCGCATCTCTTTCCAGTCGCACCTGCTCGATCTCCCTACAAGTTCTCTATAGTGTCGCCTGTCTATGCAATCATTGCATTTTAATGACTCTCCCCCATCTTTAGGGGGCTTACGTTAACACGTACGCCTCGCCTTCTTCTCGGCCAGAGGCCAGCTTCTGTCTTCTAGGTCTTTGAGTTTGTCTCAGTTTCAGTTTAGTTTGCCCATGAACATGTATAGTTATAATGTTCCAGGGAGCGTATAGTGATGTCGATGCTGTGCCCCATCGGCCCAGCTCCCAACATCCTGCAGCCGAGCGCGGAGTTCGTGCACCGGCTGTTCCTCAAACAGCCCATCTTGTCTTTGCCTGATCTTGATGCTTTGAAGAGGACCAATCATCGCGGTTGGAAGGTAATCTTGTCGTAAATTAATTTTGTTATTTAACTAGCTTTCTCACGGGAACAGTGCTTTTTCCCGGGATGAAAGGTAGCCTATGATCTTTTCAATACTTATATTTATGTGTGTGCGAAGTTTTAGATCGGTTCGGGAGATAGGTGTGAAAGCGTAACAAACAAATAAATAAACAAACAAATTTATAATATTAGTTAGAAATTGGACGGATGGTATTCTCTATATCTGGTAGATATCAATGTAATAAAACCAAATCAATTTTGTTCCATCTTATATATATTACAACTAGCTGTTCCCCGCAGCTCCGCCCCGCGTGGGACTCTGTTATATCGCGCCCAAAAGTAGCCTATTTTTGACCTCAGGGCGTTAACTACATCCCTACCAAATTTCATCACAATCGGTCCAGCAGTTTAGCCGTGAAGAGGTGCCAGACAGACAGACAGACAGACTTTCGCATTTATAATATTAGTATGGATTGATTGATGATTGGTGCGCCAAATACTTTTTTAATTTCCAGGCGCGGGTGATTGACTGCACATTCGACCACAACGACGGGCCGCTCGGCCTGGAAGCTTCTCTGACGCGGGTTGCTTCGGAAGCACACATGGCTGCTTCGCAGGGCTACCAGCTGATAGTGCTGTCTGACAGAGCAGCTGGACCCAGCAGAGTTCCTGTGAGCTCGCTGTTGGCACTCGGTGAGTTTGGGTCTCATGGTGGTACGGCTGATGGCCATTTGTATTGGCTATTTGCCATATTTGACAAATAAACTCCATGTGTGGACGGTATATTTGCAAATATCACCAAATACCATGTGTGTAGTATCGCTATTTGCCTATTCATCGAAAATTTGCCTATATTTGGCAAATACGCGAATTTGCCAACGTGAATAGCAAATAGCCATGTGTGCTACCACCATTATAATATAATAATATTTATTTGTATCATCATCATTATAATTTTTATGTATTAGCAATAAGTTCGTTATTTAATTGTTGTTTTCATACGATTTAAGTCGATATACTGCGCAATCGAAAATCGCCGAAGAGTAAATGTAGTTCTACTGAACCGGCCACTAACATCTGAAGACATTTTTTTTTAATTTTATTTTAATAGAAATATTGTATTATTTTTTTTTCAAATTCAAATTGTTTATTTTCATCATCATCATTAATGTCATTGTATTTATTTTCTAATATTTGTGTTTTTTCGAGTATTTGTGCATAATGAAGGTGGATTATTATTCACTAAGTGTTCGTGAACAAGCGTGAGTGTTGGGAAGTGGTACAATGTCGTATAAGTGACTTTAATCCTTGTCACCAAAATCTCCCAAGATAAAGCTAAGTGAAACTTCCACCGCTTCACTTAGCCCTTGACTAACTTGACTAGACTTGACTACTGACTTAACTTGACTGTGACTCGACAAAATGAAGAACATTTATCTAAAACTTGATACTGGCAAAAATAAGCTATATGTTTGATTGCCATACATATTCCACATCAAAAAAAAAAAAAAAAAATCCACTGCAGCATTATCTTTAGAACGTCAATATACAATTTCGCAGCATAAATGTTTTATTTAATATGCCATGTATTTTATGACAATGCTATTTATATACAGGCGCCGCACACCATCACTTGATCGAGACTCGTCAGCGGATGAAAGTCGGCCTCATAGTAGAGACTGCCGAAGCGAGGGAAGTCCATCATATGTGCGTGCTTTTGGGTAAGTTGTATTACATTTACTTAGGCGTGTCATTCTTCGATCTAATAAACATTTTATACCTGTTGAAACGGTAGACAACTCAATCTTTATTATTTTTATTTTCACGATCATATTGTTAACCTGTTTGTGGTTCCGTATAAATAAAAAAGAAACCAGGTTTCATTTAATTTTGAAATTAAAACTTGAACAATTATGTGTGTAGTGTATTGTGTGTTTTTTAATTATTTCGAAAAAAATTGGCACTACTTAAAAGTCTTACTATAATGAAATGAAAATGAAATGAAATTATTTATATTCATGAAACATGGAATAATAAGATGTTATATCCATATCCATACTAATATTATAAATGCGAGAGTCTGTCTGTCTGTCTGTCTGTCACCTCTTCACGGCTTAACTGCTGGACCGATTGTGATGAAATTTGGTAGGGATGTAGTTAATGACCTGAGCTCAAACATAGGCTACTTTTGGGCGCGATATAACCAAGTCCCACGCGGGGCGAAGCCGCGGGAAACAGCTAGTTGTTATATAAAAAAATAAAAGATTATCTTCCTTCTTTAAAGTAGGTTAAAAAAAGCTTTTAACTTACAAATAAAAATCTCTATTAAATATAAAAATCCGTTATTTTTACAGGCTATGGCGCTGACGCAATTTGCCCCTACCTAGCCTTCGAATTAGCATTCGCTCTCCGCAACGATAACCTGGTGGACGCAACATTAACAGATGAAGACATCTACTTGGCCTACCAAAAAGCCATCGAGACTGGCCTGGCTAAAGTCATGGCCAAAATGGGCATTAGTACCCTACAGTCGTATAAAAGTGCCCAGATATTTGAGGCGGTGGGCTTGAATGAGGATGTTATTGATAAATGCTTCAGAGGAACCCAATCTAGGATTGGTAAGTAAAACTCACTTTAATTGACCAAGATTCTTCTTGGCCTATCAAAATGCCATCGAGACTGGCCTGGCTAAAGTCATGGCCAAAATGGGCATTAGTACCCTACACTCATACAAAAATGCCCGGATATTTGAGGCGGTGGGCTTGAATGAGGATGTTATTGATAAATGCTTCAGAGGAACCCAATCTAGGATTGGTAAGTAAACCTATCTTTAATGGGTCAAAACTCTTCTTGGCCTACCAAAAGGCCATCGAGACTGGCCTGGCTAAAGTCATGGCCAAAATGGGCTATAGTACCCTACAGTCGTATAAAAGTGCCCAGATAATTGAGGCGGTGGGCTTGAACGAGGATGTTATTGATAAATGCTTCAGAGGTACCCAATCTAGGATTGGTAAGTAAACCTATCTTTAATGGGTCAAAACTCTACTTGGTCTACCAAAAGGCCATCGAGACTGGCCTGGCTAAAGTCATGGCCAAAATGGGCATTAGTACCCTACAGTCGTATAAAAGTGCCCAGATAATTGAGGCGGCGGGTTTGAATGAGGATGTTATTGATAAATGCTTCAGAGGCACACAGTCTAGGATTGCTAAGTAAACCTATCTTTAATGGATGATGACTTCTATTTAATGTATCAGGGGGGTTACTACCATCTCTTAAAACCATGCAAGATCCAGTGAGTAAGCGAGACAGCGCGATAGATGATGTAAGGCGACTTCTCACTTACTCACTGGATGTTGCATGGTGAGATGACCAGAAGGCTATCGAGATTAGCCCAGCTAAGGTCATGGTGAGCAGGAAAATGAACCCTGGGCTCCGATGCAGTTAGTTGTGGATTCAACCGGGAAAGCGCTAAGATGAGAGAAAGATTGTCTGTCTCCCAATGACAATAAGAAAAAGACCATTTTCCAACTTACCCTGACTGGGGATCGAACCTAGGACCACTAGACTATATGTAATGATATTTAAAATAAACAATTACTTTTACAGGAGGCGTCAACTTTGAAATTCTCTCCAAGGAAATATTCGACAGGCATTCGCTGACTTACGGCGAAGCCTCTGACGCCCTTATTTTGAGGTACGACTTCAAAATGAATAGTAAGATTGCTTATTCTAAAGATAAATAATAATAAAATAACTAAATAATAAAATAAACAGAAATTTTACGTCCTCGTATTTTTAAAAGGCCTTATATGTATGTAGTTTGCAATATAACTCGGCCGTAAATTGCTTCATTTCTGGCTTCGACAGTAATGTATTATTTCTTCTTCTTGCTCGGAAATAGCTGCATTATTAAAAAAAACTTATAGCTGGCCTAAGACAACAATGTAATTAAAAAAAAAATTCATTGCTGGCCGCTAGTGGAGGTTTTTTAATGTACACGTTTTCAAACATTAGGTTTTTACTTTCACTCTGGCCAGTCAACAAAATAAACCTATTAGCGGTCGTTAATGGAAATTGTTGGACACTTTTGTTAGGTTTTTTTTATTTGTAAAAATGTGTATGAACATTTCAAAAATTATTTCATAAGTTGGCGTCATAGTGAAATTTGATACGATGTTGTTTCGTCTCAAAAGGATTTTTGAGGAAGAAAAGTAACGTACAAGCTAAAATCGCAATTTACGTTCTCGTATTTTTAATTTCCATTGGCTTCGCTTCGTCCTTGCAATATATATATATATATTTTAAATAATAATAGTATATTTATTTCTTTTCCACAATATAGATAGGTACAATAAATATAACAAAGTAATACATAGAAACATTAATATAAAGGAGCAAAAAATAATAAAACTACGATTGTGGAGAACTGGTGTCCGTGCTAGGTATCCAGAGAACCTGTATTACGGATCACCAGGACTCGTCATACACACACTAATTAAGATTTTATAAATTAAAAAAAAGAAACAGATTATATGATTATGAATATAACTCGGCCGTAAATTTCTGTCCTCGACAGTAATGTAGTATACTATAAATCAGGAACCCCGGGCACTACCACTGGCGCGCGGGCGGGGAGAAGCACATCAACGACCCCACGTCCATCGCCAACCTGCAGGAGGCCGCCGGCAACAACAACAACTCGGCTTACGACAAATTCAGGTCGGTGATAGCATGTGTTCACATTGCCTAAGAAAAATATTGTCTTTTTTCTTGCTAATTGGTGGCGCTACAAGTATAAAAGAAAAATATTTAGTTAAGTACCCGCCTATTTTTTGGCAAAATGGGGGGGGGGGGGTGTATTATACAATTAGCACGATTTTTTTTAGATTATCGTCATCCTACCATAAACTGATTTAGTGCTTTATCGTGATCGATAAAGTCCTTCCCATATTGTGACATATTACGCCTTTATACACTAAAAATCGGCGTGTGTCTTTATATGTCGATTGCATATCTGTATATTATTCTGTAGTCTGTGGTATTAGATAAATAAATAAATATATAGAGACAAATCACACAAGTTGATATGCTGCTATGGAGTTTGTGGCGCCACTTCTTCTCCACTTGCGCTTTGGAAGTGGTGGTAAACTTAAAATAAGTAACAATTGACGTCAATAAGTGATAAGAATATCCTATATTGAAAATAAACAATTTGAATTTGATAGATAAATAGACAAAATATTTATTTTGTACAACTGTCACACCCAAAATCATAACATCACAATATAATAATAAAAAAAAAAATACAACAAAATGAAAATGACACAGTAGCTAAAAATCAGCGTATTGCTCCCCGAGCAATAATACCGCTGAGCTATGACCTTTTTGTATTGCTGCAAAGCACACATGAACTAACAGTTCTTATTTATGTTTTGTGTTGAATTGTATTGCAATGGTAGTTCCTATGTCCTCGCTGTTTTTACATGTGTGATTGCAGCAACAAATAAAGAGTTTATCTATCTATCTATCAGTAATACTTAGCTAGTATGCAATGAGTATAAATCCGTAGGAGAACAAACATATAGCCCAGCGGATCAGCTTTTTAAAGTGGCCGAGAGCGAAGCACATCACGTAGAAATAAGTGCGCTTAGCGTCTCCGGTCGGTTTAATACTTTTTTTTTTTAATAGTTTTTACGGCCTTGGAAACTAGTCCTTTAAGGCCTTTCTTGAATTTATTATTCTTCTTCAGTTCTGAAGCGGTGGAAAAATTTCACTTAGCTTGGAGATTTTGGTGACAAAAATAAAAGTCACGTAATCTACACTGTACCACTTCAACACTCACGCTTGTTCACGAACACTTAGCGAATAATAATCCACCAATATTATGCACAAAGTACTCGAGTACGAAAAACCTAAGTTTTGTAAATTAAATACAGCGCGGACATAGTGTCAATTTTCTTTCTCTCCAAAAACTCGGTTTAATACTCTTAAGGTTGTAGATGTCAAGACAAGACGAGACAAAAAGTCTTTATTGCACCAATAAAAATCTATATTAATATAAAGCTGAAGAGTTTGTTTGTTTGTAATATCTTTATTGCTTTAAAATACATAGTAAGTAACATTATTAAAATAAGAAGACAATGGAAGAGAGAGAGACTTTGTTTGTTTGAACTCTTATAACATTAGAACTACTAGTCGGATTTCAAAAACTGTTTCTGCATATGATAGCCTGATTCTTGGACAAGGTTTATAAGCTATAGTACATACATACCAAAGGCGAGTGAAACCGAGGGGAATACGAGTAGCTAGTATACAATAAGATGTCAATTAATGATGGTAATCGTTGCAGAGAAAGCGCTTTAGAATCGATTCGCGCCTGTACACTTCGCGGACAACTCGAACTGGTGAAGTTAGACGAGCCCATCCCACTGAGCGAAGTGGAGCCGGCTTCGGAAATCGTCAAGCGATTCGCGACAGGTGAGCTAAATATATAAGGTGAGTTTAAATCAACTGCAAATATTTTAAGGGTAGAATCAGACCACTAAACTGAACAACTTTCCCAAATAAACTTATGTCGAAATACGAAAAAAATTTTTTGACCTCTCATACAAATTGTGAATCAGCTGATCTAGTTATGTATGGAGAGTGAAAAATAAAATTTCGTATTTCGATATAAGTTTATTTGGAAAAGTTGTTCAGTATAGTGGTCTGTATCTGCCCTTAAAATATTTGCAGTTGATTTGTGTCCACCTTATATACGAACATTTCATATATAAGGTGGACTCAAATCGACAGCAAATATTTTAAGGGCAGATTCAAATAAAATTATATAGAATTATGAAAAAAAAATTTTTGACCTCCCATCCATATTGAGAATCAGCTGATCTGGTTAAGTATGGAGAGTGAAAAAAATTATTTCATATTTTGACATAAGTTTTATTTGGAAAAGTTGTTCAGTATAGTGGTCTGAATCTACCCTCAAAATATTTGCAGTTGATTTGAGTCCACCTTATAGATAAAACTACCCCCAAAGTAAGTTCGAGACTTGTGTTACGGGATACCAATTTAGCGATACTATTTTTTTTATAATAAATCCATACTAATATTATAAATGCGAAAGTATGTTTGTCTGTTACGCTTTCATAGCTAAACTGCTGAACCGATTTTGATGAAATTTGGTATGGATTTAGTTACTTTTAGGCGCGATGTAACCGAATACCACACGGGCGAAAATCATCCTAGACCCAGACCAATTAAATAAAAGATCATTTTTAATTTCTACCTGACCGGGGTTCGAACCCGCGACCTGAGTGGTGGCACAGTTAGGCAATTTGGTAACAGGCATGTTATTACGCCAAGGAGGTCGCCACACGAACCTCTGAACAAATTTCCACTTTTTGCATTATCCCGCAGGTGCCATGTCATTTGGGTCCATATCGTTGGAAGCACACACGTCTCTAGCCATCGCCATGAACCGAATTGGAGGGAAGTCCAACACTGGAGAAGGAGGCGAGAATGCTGATCGGTATCTCAACCAGGTAATGGAGATAGTTATACCAACCTAGCTGTTGCCCGGGGCTCCGCTCCCGTGGGAATTCCGGGATAAAATCACTACATAGTATAAAACAAAGTCGCTTTCTCTGTCCCTATGTCCCTTTGTATGCTTATCTTTAAAACTACGCAACGGATTTTGATAGATAGTGATTCAAGAGGAAGGTTTTTATGCCAATGCAAAGCCAGTTGCAATGCATTGCTAGTATAGCCTATGTGTTCTTCCAGGGTCTAAGCAATCTCCATTCCAAATTTTAGCCAAATCGGATCAGCCGTTTTCCTGTGAAAGAGTAACAAACATACATATTAACTTTCGCGTTTATAATATTAGAAGGATATTGACTTTACCCAGTATTTGGCCACCTGGGTCGTTCGCCCTTTTTGCAAAAGACAGCTAGGGCACGATCGAAAGTGAATCTGATGTCGACTGAAGACAAATGTTCATATTTTGCATAACCTGATTGATTTTTGGGGCAGAACAACACCAGGGGCCGGTGAAACCGTGAGAAAAAGCTAGTAATAGCTAATTCAGTTTTTGATTCGTTATGCTATGTTGTTTCTTATATTTAAATCTCTTCTTCGTTCAAGCGTGTTTCCCGGTTACATCTTCAACTTACGCTCCAGAGCCCAGGGTACGTTACTAATTATGGTCCTGATTTGGCGGAACTGGTTATTATAATGGAGCGACTGCCGTCTGACCTCTGTAACCCCTTTTTATAGGAAAACCATGATCCAATCATGAACATGACCAGGGTGTGTTAGTGGCCAACACTGTCAGATTTTTTCAGGCTGCCTAAAAGCATCTGACATAGTCTAACGACTGCCATCTACCGATAACAGCCAGGACCATCGGCTTTACGTGCTTTCCGAAGCACGGAGGAGCTCAAGATAGAAATGCCACTAATGGCGACCAATCGCACGCACTCGCCGTCGCCGTCGCTTGACGCGCACTATCGTTACAAACACGCACGCCGCGCTAGGCTATCGAGCTCCTCAGAGATCATTTAAATGTATTTGTTGCATTTATAAACATTGAATAACAAATTAAAAATGTAAAACACATTTATCTTCATATGTTCGAGCCAACTCCTCATATTTGAATCATTAAATGCTGGTCTGGGAGAAAAAGAAAAACATAGAATGTACCAGCTGCTTCTCTTCCCGCGCAAGCCGTAAAAGTCGTCTGAGGGAATCGCCGAATGGGGAAATCATGACATAGGCTAGCAATCCATCACTGTTGATTTCCTGTTTCAACTACAATTATGCTAAATGTGGCCTAAGGTCTTATGGCTCTAGGCTCTGTCTACCCCGTATGGGATAAAGACGTACATACATACATATCATCACGCCTGTCTCCCGTAGGGGTAGGCAGAGACTAGAGATTTCCATTGGCTACGATCCTTACATACCTCTCTCGCCTCCTCCACACTCATCACTCTCGTCATACACGCTCGCCGATTTCGGGTACTCCTAATGTCTCCCTTTTTCAAAAGGTCTGCGATTTGGTCGCAGTATGTTTTACGAGGCCGACCCTGACCGCCGCTCCCAGCCAACTCTGCTTTGTATATACTTTTCGTCAGTTTCCTTTCATCCATCCTCTCTACATGCCAAACCCTAACCCCCGGATCTACAGGCAACCATAAAGACGTGATTATATGTATGTATTAACGTTTAAATAACGTTTCAGGACCCCGAATTCAACAAGCGCTCCGCCATCAAGCAAGTGGCGTCAGGCCGTTTCGGAGTTACAGCCTCGTACTTGGCGCACGCAGACGATCTGCAGATCAAGATGGCTCAAGGAGCGAAGCCTGGAGAAGGTGGTGAACTGCCTGGTCAGTATTTATGTATTTTAATATGTATACCGGGGTGTACAGGGTCGACCGAGGTTTCAACCCGCTCTATAATCAAGCAATTTATTTAAATTCAACAGGATAATTTAAACAGTTGACGAACCTTAAGGACTTGACATTGTTCGTAGAGAGTGATAGTATGAAACAGCATAGATTAGATTAGTCATCACCATCATTTCGTAACACACAGGTAACACGGTCAATCGACCTTGCACACCCTGGTGTCAGAGTTCTTCGGAACCGCCTCTCGGCTTAACGTGCCTTCCGAAGCACGGAATTATCTTTATTATCAGACAGTCAGGTAATTCAAGCCTGCAATGTCCTAACCAAACTGAAAACAACTAAACAAAGTTCCCGTGGGAATCGAACCAAGGTCCCCCGGGTGTACAGGCAAGCGCTTTAACCACAGCCTTGAAGGCGTTAGATCAGTGTTTCATGTAACAGTAAAAATAAAAATAAACTTCTCAAGGATATTTGATAATCAACGCAGGTCTATATTTATTTAATCACTAGCTGTTCCCCGCGGCTCCGCCCGCGTGGGACTCGGTTATATCGCGCCCAAAAGTAGCCTATGTTTGACCTCAGGTCGTTAACTACATCTCTACTAAAATTTTATCACAATCGGTCCAGCAGTTTAGCCGTGAAGAGGTGACAGACAGACAGACTTTCGCATTTATAATATTAGTATGGACTAGTGGTCATTACCTACTTTGATAATCCTACCAATTTTTGAACGTTCAACATTCCAAACTACTATAAAGGCCATAAATAAAAAAAAAAGTTTTTGTACACAGGTTATAAAGTAACAGAAGACATCGCCAAAACCCGTTGCTCTGTACCCGGGGTGGGTCTAATTTCGCCCCCACCCCATCACGATATCTACTCGATTGAGGATTTGGCCGAGTTGATATACGATCTGAAGTGTGCCAACCCTAACGCGAGGATTTCTGTCAAACTCGTGTCTGAAGTTGGCGTGGGGGTCGTGGCTTCCGGAGTCGCTAAGGTGAGATTCCTTTGTTTTATCATAACATTTAACCCCGCGAATTATATGGTGATATCGTGGACTTTGATCTTTGAGTCTTCGCCTTCAAGCATGGTTCTAATTTTTAACTAATTTTCATCATAAATATCTTGTATTTAATCTATATATATAAATAATATATAAAAAAAAAATTAGTTTACATTGACGAATAAAAAATAAGTTGTACTACGTCGTCACTAAAAAAAAAAATTTTTTTTTGAAATCGTTTTTTGTGTTATGCGGAGCGAAATGTGGCGATAGCGATACAAGTAGCCATTACGAGAGGAGAGAATCGAGATCGGCGGTCGACATTTCGGTTAGGTAGTCTTTATTTTTTTTTTTTATTTAGGAATAACAAACAGTTACAAAAAACATATGACAATAAGTTTAAATAAACATTTTAGTAACTTTGTAACCCACTTCTTCAATCACAGGTTAAATCACATTTTTTATAAAAAGTTGCCACTAGAGATATTACAACGAGATTCATAACAAAATGAAATAGTTAAAAATAAACAAGCTATTCTGGAACAAGAGCTAAATTAAGTAAATGTTACAAATTTAGTAACGAATAATTAGTTAATACATGTATGTTCTTGTGATTGATAGATAATACACAAAAAAATAATAGAGACTTTTATTTTTACATCATCTTTAGATGAAGAATACATAATATAAATAATTTAACTATAATTTTAAAATTAAAATAGTCGACGTTGTTTGCGTTGTCGTCTTTTTTCTAAATAATAAATTAGCAAATAGTCCGTGGTAATCTACCCGACACAACTGTACTCGCTCGAGATCAAAATTATCACCCGCGTCCGCATCCGCCCGGTTTTATTTTAGCGTTCGCCTTTATACAGTTTACAGATGGCATGTTTTTAAAAATGTTTGAACTAATATAGCATCCTACGTTTTTTTAAAATGGCAGTCATTAAAAAAATCATTTCATGACCTAAAAAAAGTATTTATCTTCAATATATATAAAAAAAAATTCATGGCACAGATGCCCTAATTATGTTTTATTACATTGTATACACATAACTTTATTTAAATGAAATAAAACACAAATCCCTTTATCTTTAAACTGACCCTTATACTGAAACTGTGACAAACTCAAAGACCTAGAAGACAGAAGCTGGCCTCAGGCCGAGAAGGCGAGGCGTACGTGTGAACGTAAGCCCCCTAAAGATGGAGGAGAGTTATTAAAATGCAATGATTGCATAGATAGGCGACATTATAGAGAACTTGTAGGGAGATCGAGCAGGTGCGACTGGAAAGAGATGCGAAATGCTAGTACAGCGCACTCGCCCGAGATTCGGCTCGTATAACCGAGAGGTTGGTAGAGCCATGGGAGGTGGAGGGAAGTGACCCTTATACTGACGGTTTTTATTTGAAACTTATTGCAAAATTCTGGTTTTTTTTTTCTACAATAACTTGAAACTTTTCATAGAAGACAAGTTTCGCTCAAAAGGATCTAAATGGTCTATACTAACTCTGCTTTAAAACTTTGCACCCATCTACCAAACACTCTGTATATGCGCGCACGGGGAACGGGTGATGTAGGTACACAGGTGTGCCGGGCGTTGTACGTAGAATCACGTGAAGCCTGCTGCGCTCTGTGATTGTCAGGCTGGTTGAGGCGTGATGGTGGTGCCTCACAGTATTGAGAAGGACATAAGACCCCAGAACCGGACGTAGAAGTGTCGGTAAACTCCATGCCAGTTGGACCGATGACCTGGTCAAAGTTGCCGGAAGGAGTTCGATGAGGAAAGCACAAGACCGAGAGGAATGGCGTGCATTGCTAGATGCCTACACTTAGCATTGGGTGACGATGGGCTGAAGAAGAGAGGTACCTTTTATCCCGGGAAATAGCATTATCCCCGTGGGCACACGCGGACGAAGCGGCGGCCAAATTAGTATCCTATATTGAAAAATGAATTATTCAATTTAAAAGTGAATGGAATGATGTATTACAAAATGTGAAAGTGAATAGAATAATGTATCCCCCAGGGCAAAGCGGAACATATCGTAATATCCGGTCACGACGGCGGCACTGGCGCCAGCAGCTGGACCGGCATCAAGTGCGCCGGCTTGCCGTGGGAGCTGGGCGTGGCCGAGACACACCAGGTGCTGGTGCTCAACGACCTGCGGTCCAGGTCAGCTCATTGTAATGTAGTGTGGCTGTGTGGCAGCTGGCGTGGCCGAGACACACCAGGTGCTGGTGCTCAACGACCTGCGGTCCAGGTCAGCTCATTGTAATGTAGTGTGGCTGTGTGGCAGCTGGCGTGGCCGAGACACACCAGGTGCTGGTGCTCAACGACCTGCGGTCCAGGTCAGCTCATTGTAATGTAGTGTGGCTGTGTGGCAGCTGGCGTGGCCGAGACACACCAGGTGCTGGTGCTCAACGACCTGCGGTCCAGGTCAGCTCATTGTAATGTAGTGTGGCTGTGTGGCAGCTGGCGTGGCCGAGACACACCAGGTGCTGGTGCTCAACGACCTGCGGTCCAGGTCAGCTCATTGTAATGTAGTGTGGCTGTGTGGCAGCTGGCGTGGCCGAGACACACCAGGTGCTGGTGCTCAACGACCTGCGGTCCAGGTCAGCTCATTGTAATGTAGTGTGGCTGTGTGGCAGCTGGCGTGGCCGAGACACACCAGGTGCTGGTGCTCAACGACCTGCGGTCCAGGTCAGCTCATTGTAATGTAGTGTGGCTGTGTGGCAGCTGGCGTGGCCGAGACACACCAGGTGCTGGTGCTCAACGACCTGCGGTCCAGGTCAGCTCATTGTAATGTAGTGTGGCTGTGTGGCAGCTGGCGTGGCCGAGACACACCAGGTGCTGGTGCTCAACGACCTGCGGTCCAGGTCAGCTCATTGTAATGTAGTGTGGCTGTGTGGCAGCTGGCGTGGCCGAGACACACCAGGTGCTGGTGCTCAACGACCTGCGGTACAGTTCAGTTAATTTGTTCACTCACTTCCACTCACCGACACTCGAAAGCCACAAATACTTACCATATACTTACCCAACAGAGCTTTCCACCAGTATGAATCTGCCCTTAAAATATTTGCCGTTGATTTGTGTCCACCTTATATATATTTATTTATTTATTTATTATAGAGTGGTGGTGCAAGCCGACGGTCAAATCAGGACTGGCTTCGACGTGATGGTGGCTGCGTTGCTCGGCGCTGACGAATTTGGATTCAGTACTGCGCCTTTGATTGCTCTAGGTATATACAGATTATTTATATAAAAACTTTTGTGCTCCAAAACATCTACTTTGATATAGAAATACCACTTTCCACCAAGTGGGCTGTAGGCCTCATTGCCTACTCAGTAGTATATATAAAAAAAAGAAATATTTTTGGGTCCTGTGATCTAGACACGCGGCAGCGTGTCAAGCCAAGTTCAAGCAAAGGAACTGGCTAGCCAGCGCCGAGTGTAATATTACACGAACCACTTGGTGCCACTTTTGACCCTTCTATAACTCGAAACCTCTTTAATGTAAACACATAAAACTACGTGTGTTTAATAAGATCCATCAGGACATATAGAAACCCAAATTTCATGAAGCTAGCTCAAACGGTTATAAAGATATGAAGGTCAAAAAGTTGTAAATTTTAGCACTGACTGACTGACTTATAGTACCTAAACCTAACCTACTTCCAGATGACCTAGAAGGATGAAATTTGGAATCCAGCTCGGAAATTGTGTGTAAGCGTAGGAAAAAAATCAAAAAATAAAAAAAAGTCAAAAAATAAGTGGTGTCCCCATACAAAAAACTTGTAATACCTACGCGCTAAACAACCGGCCAACAACGGTGTGTCGTCAGCGGCGCGCGGCAGCACACCAGCCAATCAGCGTCACGCTCTGACTTATGGTACAAAATTATAAGCGGTAGCGATTTACTTAAAATTTAGCGGGTCGGTTGGTTTATACCTGCATAGTAGTTATCTTATAGTCCACGGCTCACTAAATTAACAAAGATCAGTGCCCAAGGTTCGTTTCTCTGAATTCTTTTGAAAATAAGAAATAATATTTTAAGGTATAAATTTGTTAGTTCGAACTCTTTGTACCCTAAAAGAAACTCCAATGTGTTTGTATACCAAGGTCAAGGCAATAGCGAAGTCTTATTGGTACCGATATATGTATGTATTGACTAGTCTAAGAATGCTGCTTGAACTCGCTCGCGCCTTGCACTTGTGCGCGGCTCACAGCGCTATACGACTTAAAATGCGAACGAACCAAAGTATGCTCTTAGCGGCGCTCATTCGCGCCAGCGTCCTCGTTATTTAGCGGTTGTTTAGCGGAAACCCACCTATTAGATTGCGTTTAATGCTGCGTCGTTCGACTAAATTTATTTGAGTTATAGCTGGAATAGTCCAGATATAAATTATTCCTTTTTAGTATTGTACTTTAACGGCATTTGTGAGTTATTTAATATTACGTAAATCGTTTCTTTCAAAACCTCATTTGTTTGTAGCTCTTTTAGGTTAATTTGTCACGCAAAAAAAACATTAAATAGGAATACTTGCCTAGTTTTCTTTACAAAAAGTAATGATATCCCACCAAAAACATAAATGTAAAAAACGAGAGCCAAGTTCAATACAAAAATTATGCTTGGCGGTGAGCTTCGCCGCAAAAAGAATGGCGATCTAAATGAGTGCCAAGTTTTATGCAAAATTGAAATATGTTTTTATAGGAACAAAATAACATTATGAACAAGTATTAAACTCTATTTCTTTGCTTTATTAGATACCTATAACAATTGCTGTTATTTAAAAATGTGAGATCTTGAAGTAGGTCAGATTTGACTTGGCCAGTTTTCATTACATAAGTCATTTTATAAAGTTATTCAACATTTTAATTGTGTTAAAAACTGGCCAAGGCAAATCTGACCTACTTCAAGATCTCACATTTTTAAATAACAGCAATTGTTATAGGTATCTAATAAAGCAAAGAAATAGAGTTTGATACTTGTTCATAATGTTATTTTGTTCCTATAAAAACATATTTCAATTTTGCATAAAACTTGGCACTCATTTAGATCGCCATTCTTTTTGCGGCGAAGCTCACCGCCAAGCATAGTTTTTGTATTGAACTTGGCTCTCGTTTTTTACATTTATGTTTTTGGTGGGATTAGATTTAGTGTAGTGAATAGACTGTCTACGTATTATTCATACAAACATATTGCCCTGCTTTTTCTCTTGATAATGTCTAGAGTAATAGTTTATGTTTTAAAATATATTTTAGATAATGGTTATATTTGGTCAAGCAATTTTTTTTGTACTTTTATCTAATGGGAAGCGTTTGCAACGTATAAGCGTTTAGGCGGGACGAGGAGTGTCGCTCGGGAGAGTGCCTATTTCGCTAATTATCTTTTCACGCCCTTCCTGAAAGCATGTTGTAGTCACTTTTTTAACCAACTAGCTGTTGCCCGCGGCTCCACCCGCGTGCGCCTTGGTTATATAGGTTAAGTAGGCTATGTTTGACTCCTAGTGCATAACAATATCCATACCAAATTTCATCACAATCGGTCCAGCAGTTTAGCCGTGAAGTGGTGACAGACAGACAGACTTTCGCATTTATAATATTATAACCAATATAACCAATAACCAATTATAACCAATATGTGTGATTTGTCCATATTCAATTATTTGTGTCAGGTTGTACCATGATGCGCAAGTGCCACCTGAACACGTGTCCCGTGGGAATCGCCACACAGGACCCTGTGCTGCGCAAGAAGTTCGCCGGCAAGCCGGAACATGTCGTCAACTACTTGTTCATGTTGGCTGAGGAGGTTTGTGGACACTTTGTACATACATACATACATATCATCACGCCTGTCTCCCGTAGGGGTAGGCAGAGACTAGAGATTTCCATTGGCTACGATCCTTACATACCTCTCTCGCCTCCTCCACACTCATCACTCTCTTCATACACGCTCGCCGATTTCGGGTACTCCTAATGTCTCCCTTTTTCAAAAGACCTGCGATTTGGTCGCAGTATGTTGTACGAGGCCGACCCTGACCGCCGCTCCCAGCCAAACACACTTTGTTTTACACTTTGTTTTAGACACTTTGTTATACATAAATTGTCAATAACTGTTTAAAATGTTAATAGAAATGTACTTGCTTTGATTGTTTTAAAGTGTTTTAAATGTTGATAGAAATGTACTTGCTTTGATTGTTTTATAGGGATCATTTAGGTATCACTGGCTATTCATTTGAAAGCGAAAAATGCTAGTTGCATCTTCAGATTACGCTTAGGAACCAAGTGTACGCTTTTAATAGTCATAAATTTGGTTGTACTAATACTACTAAGTACTAATTATTATAATAAAAGGAATGCCGTCTGACCTTCGTAAGACTTTTTACAGGGAAACCAGACCACACATGAAGTGGCTAACACTGTCTTATTTCTCAGCCTGCCTATAAGCTTCTGAAATAGCCCAACAACTGCTAGCTATCTAGCGTTGGAACAGGCAGGACTAACGGCTAAACGTGCCTTCATAAGCACGATGGAGCTCGAGATAGAAATGCCACTAGTTAGGCAAATCAATAATTTACCAATCCATGCTAGGCCCCGCTCGTCGTCGCTTAACACGTGCTATCGTTACGAATCCGCATGCTTCACTAGGCTCGAGCTCTTCGGAGTTCAAAATTCTATATAATCTAATTCAACATTTAATGTTATTCTACTCAGGTCCGTCAACACATGGCCGAAGTGGGCGTCCGTCGATTCCAAGAGTTGATAGGTCGCACGGACCTGTTGAAAGTCAGAGAAAACAACGAGAACCACAAGGCGCGAATGCTGAACCTCAGCTTGATATTGAAGAATGCGCTTCACATGCGGCCTGGAGTCAACATTGTTGGCGGCTCCAAGTCGCAGGTTTGTTGTATTGTAATGTATTGTATTGTAATACTAGCATAGGGCTCGGATTTTGAACCTCAGCTTGATATTGAAGAATGCGCTTTACATGCGGCCCGGGGTCAACATTGTTGGCGGCTCCAAGTCGCAGGTTTGTTGTATTGTAATGTATTGTATTGTAATACTAGCATAGGGCTCGAATGTTGAACCTCAGCTTGATATTGAAGAATGCGCTTCACATGCGGCCTGGAGTCAACATTGTTGGCGGCTCCAAGTCGCAGGTTTGTTGTATTGTAATGTATTGTATTGTAATACTAGCATAGGGCTCGAATGTTGAACCTCAGCTTGATATTGAAGAATACGCTTCACATGCGGCCTGGAGTCAACATTGTTGGCGGCGGCTCCAAGTCGCAGGTTTGTTGTATTGTAATGTATTGTATTGTAATACTAGCATAGGGCTCGAATGTTGAACCTCAGCTTGATATTGAAGAATGCGCTTCACATGCGGCCTGGAGTCAACATTGTTGGCGGCTCCAAGTCGCAGGTTTGTTGTATTGTAATGTATTGTATTGTAATACTAGCATAGGGCTCGAATGTTGAACCTCAGCTTGATATTGAAGAATGCGCTTCACATGCGGCCTGGAGTCAACATTGTTGGCGGCTCCAAGTCGCAGGTTTGTTGTATTGTAATGTATTGTATTGTAATACTAGCATAGGGCTCGGATTTTGAACCTCAGCTTGATATTGAAGAATGCGCTTCACCTGCGGCCCGGGGTTTACATTGTTGGCGACTCCAAGTCACAGGTTTGTTGTATTGTAATGTATTGTATTGTAATACCAGCATAGGGCTTGGATGTTGAACCTCAGCTTGATATTGAAGAATGCGCTTCACCTGCGGCCCGGGGCTTACATTGTTGGCGACTCCAAGTCACAGGTTTGTTGTATTGTAATGTATTGTATTGTAATACCAGCATAGGGCTTGGATGTTGAACCTCAGCTTGATATTGAAGAATGCGCTTCACCTGCGGCCCGGGGTTTACATTGTTGGCGACTCCAAGTCAAAGGTTTTATTGTTGTCAATAGTTTCAACCAAAAATAAATAAACCGGAACATTTTGCATATTCTCTATCTAAGGAACAAAATACCTATTATCGATTGACCTCTTGGTTGACTCGTAGAAAAAACCTATTTAAGCTCGCCATTCAAATTTTTGCAATGAAGTAAAAAGAATCAAATTGTGTAGACATCAAATTGATAAGATTCCGCTGAACTAATATATTTATTTTTGTAACAGGACTTCCAACTGGAGAAGCGTTTAGACAACCAGCTGATAGAGCGTTGCGCCGCCATCTTGGACGGCTCTCCGAAGAACGTGGACATTAAGATGCGCATCACTAATGAGGACCGCGCGTTCGCTGCCACGCTCTGCTATCACATCGCTATGTGAGTACTGATCGTATATGAAAAAAAATAATCCTCTGAATATAAGTCAATAAAGTGTGGATCACATAATCAATTGACATGCACACCCTGGTAAAAGAGTTCATCGAAACCGCCTCTCGGCCTCTGACGAGGTTCCTTTAGTAAACATCAGAAGGCAGTCGGGACCAACGGCTTAATGTGCCTTCCGAAGCACGGTATCACCTTTATTATCAGATAATCAGAGTTCTCAAACACTACGCGAATAAAGTTGCGGGCTAGCGCTAGTATTTATCTAGTCGATTCGCAGCATCCAACCACAATAAAATCATTTATCTTTTAATAATTAATAATTGTTAAAATACTTTAGGTAGTATCTATGAAGTATTGTTATTGTAGCTATTTTATATCTATTTTATTGTACACTGTGTTTCAACAGGAAATATGGAGACGCCGGACTTCCAGATGGCGCTTCAGTAAACATCAGCTTGCACGGGTCCGCCGGTCAGAGTTTCTGCGCGTTCCTCTCCAAAGGTGTGACGGTCACACTCGAAGGAGATGCCAATGACTATGTTGGTAAGTTCATACCTCTTCTTCTCATATGTATAAGAGATAGGAAATATTTGATTTTAGGCTTCTAGAAGGTACTTAAATAAACATCAGCTTGCACGGTTCAGCCGGTCGAAGTTTCTGTGCGTTTCTCTCCAAGGTGTGACGGTCACACTCGAAGGAGATGCCAATGACTATGTTGGTAAGTTCATACCTCTTCTCATGTGTATTAAATACAGGAGATATTTGACGTTAGGGTTCTAGAAGGTACTTCACTTCCCTCCACCTCCCACGGCTCTACCAGCCTCTCGGGTACACGAGCCGAGTCTCGGGAGAGTGCGCTGTACTAGCATTTCGCATCTCTTGCCAGTCGCACCTGCTCGATCTCCCTACAAGTTCTCTATTGTGTCGCCTGTCTATGCAATCAACAATTCACGTTTTTGACGTTAGGGTTCTAGAAGGTACTTCAATAAACATTAGTTTGGTCGAAGTTTCTGTGCGTTTCTCTCCAAGGTTTGACGGATACACTCGAAGGAGATGCAAATGATTACGTCAGCAAGTTCATACCTATTCTCGTATCTATTTGTAACATATGATGAAGTTTCATGATAGATCTTCAAGAAAAGCACAGAATCGTCTTTATTGTCAGACAATGGGTGGTTCATGCCTGCAATATCCTAACTGGAAACAACTAAACATAGTTTGTTTCTATGGGAATCGAAACCATGACCCCAGGTTTACAGGCGAGCGCCTTAACCACGCACGGGGGCAGTTACATATTAAGCAATTAAAGAATTTTTTTTTGACATAATTAATTAGATGATTATAAAAATCATTTTTTTTTCTGATAATCATGAATCTTATTCCATTCAACAGAAAACTAAGCGTTTTAAATGTTCACTCATTGCCTTGTATTGCAATGAGTGAAAATTTATACAAAAAATAAATTTTAAAACAATTTGTGACAAGAAGCACTGTTTTCAGGCAAGTGTCTATCAGGCGGCACCGTGATCATCTACCCACCGAAGTCCTCGCCTTTCGAGTCTCACCTCAACGTGATCGTCGGGAATGTGTGCTTGTACGGCGCTACTTCAGGACGCGCTTACTTCAGGTTAGTATAAATCTATACTAATATTATAAAGCTGATGAGTTTGTTTGTTTGTTTGTTTGAAGGCTTATAACTTAGATCCGCTGGACGGATTTGAAAAATTATTTTTGCATATGATAGCCTGATTCTTGGGGAAGGTTATAGGCGATAGTACATACACACCAAGGGCGAGTGAAACCGCGGGGAATAGCTAGTATTATATATAGCTATGTTTAACAATAAATACTTTGGATTTTATTTGTCACTAGCGACCCGCTCCGGCTTCGCATGGGCATAAAAACCTTCCTTTTGAATCACTCTATCTATTAAAAAAAGCCGCGTCAAAATCCGTTGCGTAGTTTTAAAGATTTAGGCATACAAAGGGTCATAGGGACAGAGAAAGCGACTTTGTTTTATACTATGTTAGTGATAGTGATGTTCTTGGTACGACGCACAATATTTGTCATGCCAGTATATTGCCTAGTGCGATGGCTCAGCGAAAAGTGGATCTTGGTCTACAACACCAGATCTTCTCATCTATTTCCAGTCTTTTGCAAATTGCAATATTGCTTAAAACGGCCACTTTTAGCAGTTTTGCACTTTGTAATTATATGGAACAATAATTTAATATGATTAAAATTAGCTTCAGATCCAGAACCTTAAAAACATAACACGGATTTTTGATAACTTGTGTTTTCAGTGAGTAATGATTTTTAGTAGATGGTGGCGCTAGTGATCACCATGGTATCGTCTTAACCATCTATACATTATCAACAGGGGTATAGCTTCGGAACGTTTCTGCGTCCGAAACTCTGGTTGCGTGGCCGTGGCTGAAGGAGTCGGTGACCACGGCTGCGAGTACATGACGGCCGGAACTGTTCTTATACTCGGACTTACTGGACGGAACTTCGCAGCCGGCATGAGCGGTCAGTACACTTATTTAAGGTCAATCGACCCTGCATCAGGAATCAAAAGTTTGTGTTTTTAAGGCAATAAGGTCATTCTAGCTCATTAAACCAAAAAAGCACAATATCATACATCTTGTATTAACACAACTGTGACATATGGCTGTGGCTGAAGGAGTTGGTGACCAGGGCTATATACTCGCGTATATGACGGCCGGAACTGTTCTCATACTGGGACTTACGGGACGGAACTTCGCTGCCGGCATGAGTGGTTTAAGGTCAAGCGACCCTGTATCAGGGATGGAAACTGGTGATCTTTATCCCATACCGTTACGCGACCACTAGTGACCACTTGGACACTGAGGCATTAAGACACAAAATAACCTGGTAAATGAAAATTAAGATTGCGCTTTCAAGGAAATAAACCGATAAAAATCGTTTTTCGCTACATACCGGTCGAACGGAACCGTAACAATTAATATGTAAAGAAATGTATGGGTAGAAAAATCGGTTGGTTTATTATTTTAATCAGTTCAGTTGTAATAACTTTATTGTACAAAAACAAAAGTAAACACAAATGCATACAATTAAATCAAGAGTACAATGGCGGACTTATCCCAGAAAGAATCACTTACAGTCAACCGGCGAGTGAGTGAGATGATGCTTATAAGGAGAGTAGGGTAGTAGGTCCTATTATATAGGATTATACATAGGTTTTCTATTCCTTCCATAGAGACAATTTGAAATCTGAACATGCCTGAGGAAATAACGATATTGTGTTTTAGCATGTACGACTTAGGAATACTTTTCAATTGGCAGGTGGCATCGCCTACGTGTACGACGTGGACGGGTCGTTCAAACAAGGCAAGTGCAATCCGGAGATGGTGGAGATGTTGCCGCTAGAGCTGCCCGAGGACCTGGACGAGGTGAAGATGCTTCTGGAAGAGTTCGTGCACTACACTGGGTGAGATCTCTAGAGGAAAATATTTTTTTATGCCATTTAGTATAAAATTATAAATTTTCAATAATTTTAAATGAATTCATTCATTCATTTAGATACTACACAGTATCTAAATGAGTTTAGGGTATTTTATAATTGGATTTTTAGTAGGTATTTTAATACAATTTCTTTGAATGATCTTTGTTATCCGAAATAAATGATCAAAAATTGAGGAGCTTGATAGCCTAGCGGGGCTTGCATGTTCATATATGTTAAGTATGTTAATCATGTTAAGTCGTTTGTCCATCTGCCATCTGGTGGTCGTTAAAAGAACCACGTCAAAGCCCGACTGGCGGTTTCACAGAAATCTGTCGCCAGAATGTTCTGGGTCAATTGACCTTGTTAGTTACACACACCAATATAATGATGATTTATTTTGCATCTTTTTTTGGTTCTTGTTCACAGATCTATAATAGCTCAGGATCTCCTAAAAACATGGCCGGCGCCAGCTAAGATGTTCGTCAAGGTGTTCCCGTACGAATACCAACGAGTTTTAAAACAGATGGCGCTCAAACAGAAAACTCCTGCGCAACACAAAGTGGAGGCTAACGGGAAAGCTGAGAACGGTGTGCTTGATATTGAGGAAACTGTCAGAGACGCTGAGCTTGAGAAGAAACTTGATAAGATTAGGTAAGAATTTATACTAATATTAAAAAGAGGAAAGATTTGTAATTTTTTGTGTATGTTTTTGATTAATAAACTCAAAAACTACAGCGCTAATTTAAAAAATTCTAATTCATTTATTTTACCCATATTCAATCGCGCCCAAAAGTAGCCTATGTTTGACTTCAGGTCGTTAACTACATCCCTACCAAATTTCATCACAATCGGTCCAGCAGTTTAGCCGTGAAGAGGTGACAGACAGACAGACAGACTTTCGCATTTATAATATTAGTATGGATAAATTTTTTTATCATTGGGAAGCTACATTCACCCTGAGTGACATAGGTTATGTATGTACCACGGGCAAAGCCGGGGTGGACTACTAGTATAGCACTCCCTCCACCTCCCATGGCTCTCGGGTACACGAGCCGAATCTCGGGCGAGCGCGCTGTACTAGCATTTCGCATCTCTTTCCAGTCGCACCTGCTCGATCTCCCTACAAGTTCTCTATAATGTTCGCCTATCTATGCAATCAACAATTAAATGTTAATCTATTTATTTAAATTTATTGTAAAAATAAAATAGGCGGACTTAATAACTTAATTAATGGTAACTTAATTAATTAATTAGTTGATGGTAACGATTTTTCATCAGGGGTTTCATGAAATACCCGCGTGAGACGTCAATGTACCGGCCGGCCGAGAAGCGAATGCGGGACTGGGACGAGATCTACAACAGCCAGCACGTGCGCCGCACGCTGCGAGTGCAGGTGACCACTTCACTTGATTGATTGTTTCTTCTTCGAGCGTGTTTTTTTTTTTTGGATATAATCCATATCCATATCCATACTAATATTATAAATGCGAAAGTCTGTCGGTCTGTCTGTCTGTCTGTCTGTCTGTCTGTCACCTCTTCACGGCTAAACTGCTGGACCGATTGTGATGAAATTTGGAAGGGATGTAGTTAACGACCTGAGGTCAAACATAGGCTACTTTTGGGCGCGTTATAACCAAGTCCCACGCGGGGCGAAGCCGCGGGGAACAGCTAGTCCACAATATAATAATCAAACATATATAGCTTATTTTTGCATGTTCTTCATTTTGTCGAGTCACAGTCAAGTCAAGTCAGTACTCATGTCTAGTCAAGTTAGTCAAGGTCTAAGTGAAGCGGTGGAAGTTTCACTTAGCTTTATCTTGGGAGATTTTGGTGACAAGGATTAAAGTCACTTATACGACATTGTACCACTTCCCAACACTCACGCTTGTTCACGAACACTTAGCGAATAATAATCCACCTTCATTATGCTCAAATACTCTTAAAAACACAAATATTAGAAAATAAATACAATGAAAATAACTGAGCGACTTTAGCTTGGCGCCAAAACTCTTCGAGCGTGTTTCCCGACATCTTCAGCTTACGCTTCAGAGTAGGGTACGCTAATCATGGTCCTGATTTGGCGGTACTGGTTATTACAATAGTGACTGCTGTCTGACCTCTGTAACCCTTTTTACAGGGACACCAGATCCATAGGAACATGACCCGGGTGTGTTAGTGGCCAGCACTGTCAGATTTTTCAGGATGCCTAAAGGCATGTGGCATAGCCCAATGACTGCCATCTACCGATAACAGCCGGGACCAACGGCCTAACATGCCTTCCGAAGCACGGAGGAGCTCAAGATAGAAATGCCACTATCTGTGTAATTCTAAAGTGCACCTGCAGCGCAGCGTGCCCATTTCGTGAGAGTTAACACGTTTAAACGTTTATTTAGTTTCGCACTTTTTGTCAATAGTTATAAAGTTAATATTTCGGTGTTCTTAGCAAATTCTGACGGATTATGATATCTTTTTCATTTATTTATATAAAACTTTATTGTATAAATTAAAAAAAAGTGTACAAATTCTATTTAACTTTGGCTATGCCTTTAGAGACGGCATTATTCGAAATCCTCCCCCCCTTCCCCCATCCCTTGTCATTCCAGACGCTAAGTAAAATTTTGTAATTGGTTCCAGGCGGCGCGTTGCATGGAGTGCGGAGTGCCGTTCTGCCAGAGCGGGCACGGGTGTCCGCTCGGGAACATCATCCCCAAGTGGAACGATCTGGTCTACCACGGCGACTGGCAGCAGGCGCTCAAGCAGCTGCTACAGACTAACAACTTCCCAGGTATATATAGCTTTGCCTCGCGGTTTCACACGCCCATGGGGTGTATGTACTATAATCTTCTTCGAGAATCAGGTGGCTTACTGTCTTCTCTAAAAACCATGCAAGAGCGAGTGAGTAAACGAGACATCGCAATACATGATGTAAAGCGACATCTCCCTTACTCAATCGTTCTTAGACATGGTAGTAAGGCACCAGGCTCATATGTATTTTTTAACCTATATTGTCCCTACTTATGGGCAAAGTTCTTCGCCGCATCCAGCCATTTGCTCTCGAACTTTCTTATGTCGTCACTCCAGGGCATCCGAGATCTTTCCCTCTTTCGCCAACTACCCGCCGAATGCCACTTGGTGACAACCATAGCCCAACGATTGTTATTCATGCGTCAGACATAAGGTTTGGCAGCCAGGCGTCCTATGTCGGCGATTCTTGTCTTGGAAACGAAGTGTTACAAAAACTCTTTATTGTACCACAAAACAATAAAATTACATGTAACCTCTTTACTTAAAACAATAGCCATTATAACTCGAAAAGAATAAGAAGAAGACTTGAAAACAATGAGGCACAAAGGCGGACTTACCGCCAAAGCTATCGCTTCCAGTCAACCTGGAAAATTATTAGTTAAATGCGTTGGCGCAGTATAATACATAATTGTTGTATATCTTGCAAGGCTATATTATATGCAAAAAGAATTTTGTAAATCCGTCTAGTAGTTCCAATGTTAAATCGTTTAAACACACTACAACTTTGTTATAGTACACACAGATTGATTGATTGATATTGTATTGAGTAGAATTTACTGGTCGAGAGTGTCCCGTAAATTTGACAGACTAGCGTTCTACATCTGTTATTTCTGTCGTTAAAGTAATGTGTTGCTTGCAAAGCTATCATATGCAAAAATAATTCTTTAAATCCGTCTAGTAGTTCCAAAGTTATAAACGTTCGAATACATTACAGCATAGTTATAGTACAGATTGATTGAATGATATTGTATTGTGTTGCATTCACCAGTCGAGTGTGTCCCGTAAATTTCACAGCCTGTCGTCCCACATCGGTGATTGCAAAGCTATAATATGCAAAATGAATATTGTAAATACGTCTAGTAATTCCAAAATGAACATTTAAACACACCACATCTTTGTTATAGTACAGATTGATTGATTGATATCGTATTGTGTAGAGTTCACCGGTCGAGTGTGTCCCGCGCCCTGCGAGGGAGCTTGCGTGTTGGGAATCTCGGAGCCCGCCGTCACCATCAAGAACATCGAGTGCGCCATCATCGACCACGCCTTCGACAGCGGCTGGATTCAGCCAGAGGTACGACGTCATCATCATCGTAGATTTAACCCCACATTTACACTCGGCCCCGGAAATATTTCCCTAAATACTTCTGCGGCAGTAACGACGCGAGCGAGCGTTCGAACTCAGCCTTCATACTTCTTTACTGCTCATCTGGTGGCCTACTGCCATCTCTAAAAACATGCAAGTTCCAGTGAGTAAGCGAGACAGCGCAATACATGATGTAAGGCGACATCTCCCTCACTCACTGGATCTTGCATGGTTTTAAGCTGAATGTAAACACTCACTCGCGCTCGCGCCGCCCGTGGACAATCGCGGGCTCGCCTTCGCGAGGAACCTATTTCCATTCGCGCGGTGCCCACTTCCCTGCTCACTTCCCTGCCCTACAAGGCCGAGTGTAAATGTGGCATAAGGTGATACCTCGGTGAACACTAGCGCCACCGTCATTTAAAAATCATTGCTCACTGAAAACACAAGTTATCAAAAATCCCTCTGCTGTAGTTATGGTTCAGGATCTGAAGTTATTTTTAAACATATTAAATTATTAAACTATAGTTTCCTATAGTTACAAATTGCAAAAGTTAAAAGTGGCCGTTAAATTATTAAATTAATAAGTTTAAAATTAACTTCAGATCCAGAACCTTAATTACTTAATACGGGTTTTTGATATCTTGTGTTTTCAGTAAATAATGATATTTTAATGATGGTGGCGCTATTGTTCACCGAGGTATCATTGACCGAGCGAGCGAAGCGAGCGAAAGAGTCTCCACTTTTTGACTGGCAAATTTTGCTTTTGTCCGGATGTCTGTCTGTCCGTTTGTTCCGGGCTAGAGGTCTTATTTCTGAACGGATCCTAATGAAACTTGGCACACGTGTTCCTTGATTTTTTTACAATTTTTTGTCGAGAGCTTTTTTTTGATTATGAAAATGGGGGAAAAAAGGGGGAAATTTTTCTGTGACGTTTTTTACGAACGGATTTTACTGAAATTTGGCACACGTGTAGCTTGATCTTTTTGAAATTTTTTGTCGAGAGCTTTCTTTGATTAGAGGGAAAATGAGGGGAAGTTTGCTATATTGCTTATATCAATGGCCACGAGATGGTTCTTTTACAAATTATTTTTTTTTTATGAAATAAGTTATTCATTATTAAATAAGTTAGAAGTTAAATTTTGAAACGCAGTGTCTCTTGAGATCGATAGATGGCGTTAGTGCAATTATGAACACTTGTCGCGAGCGTTTTATAAAGGATTAAAATTCTGTACTCTAGTATAATTTTTGCCCGTTGTTCATAGATACCGGAGCACCGCAACGGCAAGACCGTAGCCGTCGTTGGTTCAGGCCCGGCTGGTTTGGCGTGTGCACACCAACTGAATAAGGTGAATATTTATTGGTACATACATATCATCACGCATGTCTTCCGTAGGGGTAGGCACAGACTAGAGATTTAAGGGTCGGCCTCGAAAAACAAATCGCAGACCTAGGAGTACCCGAAATCGGCGAGCGTGTATGACGAGAGTGATGAGTGTGGAGGACTCGCTTCTTCCACACTCATCACTCTCGTCATACACGAGGTATGTAAGGATCGTAGCCAATGGAAATCTCTATTTATTGGTGTTTAATCCATACTAATATTATAAATGCGAAAGTCTGTCTGTCTGTCTGTCTGTCTGTCTGTCTGTCTGTCTGTCTGTCTGTCTGTCTGTCTGTCACCTCTTCACGGCTAAACGGATGGACCGATTGTGATGAAATTTGGTAGGGATGTAGTTAACGACCTGAGGTCAAACATAGGCTACTTTTGGGCGCGATATAACCGAGTCCCACGCGGGCGGAGCCGCGGGGAACAGCTAGTGTTTATATATGGCTGCCCGATCCATACCACGTGACTTAGCTATCGGAGTCTTGCCGCTCTGGTCTCGTCTCAAGTATCGCTAGAAGGATAAAGGGTATAGAGATTTGGAAGCCCTCCAAAAAACCGAAGAGCAAGGGGTGGTGCGGAATAGGGGCAGTGGACAACTCATGCTTCGGAGGCCAAGATCCACATTGGGTCTTCGAGCCATCGCAGTTAGTAGGTAATATGTATTGCTACATTAGAAGAGGCACAGACTATCTTTATCTTGTTTAAAAAAAGATTTCTCAATGGTCGAATACATTAAATAAATTGAGTTACAATACTTATGTCCAAATCGTCATAATGTCCAGAAATAAAAAACGTTACATAATAAAAACGCCCCCAAATAAAAATGTTCAATAATAAAAATTATAAAAAATAAAAAATTCTCTGGTGCAATAAGGAATTTTTGTCTTATCTTGACTTTGTTACAATCTTCAAAGGGCAGAGTTTCGAAAGCTACGTATAGTACCTATTTGAACTATTAATATAAGTAATAAGTGTAAATAAGTTAAGGCATTAATAGATATTTCGAAGCCGATTTCGGTTTCGCTGCTCAGCGATGGGACAAAATATCAATAGGCTAGGGAAATTGGTATATATGAATTAATCATTATATTCTTTCTATCCTAAGGCCGGCTACACAGTGACAGTATTCGAGCGTAATGACCGGCCAGGCGGTTTGTTACAATACGGCATTCCTACCATGAAGCTGAGTAAGGAAGTGGTCGCAAGGAGAGTCAAACTGATGACCGCTGAAGGAATCAGCTTCAAGTGCAGCGTGGATGTCGGCAAGGATATATCGTGTTTGGAGCTGGCTAGCGAGTGAGTATTGTATATTTGTGGATATTGTGATAATCCCAACTAATATTATAAATGCGAAAGTGAGTTTGTATATTTGTTTGTTTGTTACCTCTTCACGCCCTATTTACTGAATCAAACATCCTGAAATTTAACGACTACACATAGGTAGGAGTATTGAGAAGGACATAGGGTACCATTCATCCCGGGAAAAATCACTTTTCCCGAGGGAATTTTACGCGGACGAAGCCGCGGGCAAAAGCTCATAGTAATATTAAAAAAAAACTGTACAATCGATTTCTTTTTGCTTTACTCAAGAGAACATACAAGGTTTATAATACACACACGCACGCACGCACGCACATAGCGACTAAATTCGCAAGTAAATGTTGCATGCAATTTTAAATTTGCTAATATAATTTTGAGGTATATTAGGTTATTAGGTTTTATCAAGTTTATCGGCGTTGCGTACAAAACGTGTTTTAACTTCAAATAGTAATAATAGTGCTTCTCTTTCCGTGCAAGCCGTAAAAGTCGACTGAGGGAATCGGCGAATGGGGGAATCATGACATAGGCGATGCGGCTAGCGACCCATCACAATTGATTTCCTGTTTCAACTGTCATCATGCTAAACGTGGTCTACGGTCTTAAGGCCCTGGGCTCTGTCTACCCCGTATGGGATAAAGACGTTACTATTGTATGTATGTATAGTAATAAAACTGATGCGTTTAATAGATACAACGCCATAGTCCTCTGCATGGGCGCCACGTGGCCTCGAGACTTGCCCCTCAAGGGCCGCCAGCTCAACGGCGTGCACTTCGCCATGGAGTTCCTCGAGACCTGGCAGAAGAAACAGATCGGTTCCGCCAACCCCATGAAGGAGAACCCCGAACTCAGCGCGAAGGACAAGAACGTACTCATTATTGGGGGCGGAGATACTGGGTAAGACGTTGTTATTATAGCCATAATATTACTAAATATCCAAGACTCGCATAACACATTAGCGGACACACGACTGCTATAGCAGTTATAATTAAAGTTCTATTGTGTTTTCAAAAACGTTCGCGAATGTGTCAACTCCCTTGGATGCCCAAAACTGGCCCACCCTTACACAGTTCTCTGTAGTCTTTTGTAAGTTGTTAATATTAAAACTGACATAATGTTACAACGCTGACTTCATTTTTGTATGCCAGATAAGCCAAACAAGTATGTACTATCTACTTATTTACCACCCTTATTTTCACATGTTTACAAAATAAATAATTGATTTGATGAAGAACATTGAAGGAAAGATAGAAGAAAGAAGGGGTCCAGGTAGACCAAGACATATGTTTCAGCCAACTCTGCTACCAGAATGTTTAAATTTAGCAGTGGAAGCGTGATATGATAGCAAAGTTAGGCTGAACACTAAAATAAACAAAAGAAAAGTACCTTACGCGCTTGGGCGTGACTTGATTATTAATCCGAATTAAATAAACCCGTTTAAGCCCCTTCTCATGAGATTCCTACACATCCCCTATTAATTCGGTGTCGATCCAGCTGAGCACGCGAAGTCAGGGTAGGAGGGTGATCTCCACACAGGTTATTTCACTACCGAGTGTTCAATTGTCAATAAGCTTTAAACTTTTATCCACTAGGCAACCGGGCCTCACTCACGATATCAATGCGCAATTATTCCCGAAGATTGAACGCAAATCGTATTAGAATAGTCTATCCCGAGACTTCACAAGTAATAAACAAAAAAATGCATCTAACCGCGGCCGCGCGGGTAATAAGACTGCTTGTCATGGCGTCCCGTGCATCAAAACCGCCCGGTAGGGATGTACCAAAACTAACACTTGTCGATTATCCGAATCAAGCAAATTCAACGTGAATATATATTTGTCTGATGAATGTTTTATCCGAAACAACATAGTTATATGAAACAAATAAAAGAGAAAACAAACGCTGTGTCGTATCAAGAAATAAAAGAGCTGGCAAAGGATGAACAAATATGGAAGGAACTCCACCGACAAGAGTCTAGCTCTTAAATTTATAATGACGATTATTGATAAATTTTATTTGGATGAATAATAAAATGGATTTGCATATTTATTTGCAGTACATATTAAATTATTTTCGTCGATAGGTGTGACTGCATAGCAACATCACTGAGACAGGGCGCCAAGTCTATCACAACATTTGAGATTCTGCCCGAGCCCAAAAAGACGCGAGGGCAAGACAACCCTTGGCCACAATGGCCTAGAGTTTTCAGGTAAGATTTAACTATATCTACATGTGGTCCCATTGCCTAAGATAAAGATTTAGTTATTTTTCTTGCTAACAGATGGCGCAACAATGATTGATATAATTCAATTTAGTTATAAAAACTGATTTAGTGCTTTATTTAATAAGTTATCTGATTCAGAATCACATTGTATCAAATGATCGATAGATGTCGTTGATATGTCTCAGTATGGGGAGGATTCTATTAGTATGAAAGTTGAATATGTGTTGTTCCAGGGTCTAAGCAATCTCCATTCCAAATTTCAGCCAAATCGGTTCAGCCTTTTTTCTGTGAAAGATTATCAAACATCCATACAAACTTTCGCGTTTATAATATAATAGGATTATTACATAAACTGTAAAACTCCTAAAGAATAAATAAATAAAGGATTTCAATTACAGGGTGGATTACGGCCATGAAGAGGTTAAGGTCAAGTTTGGCAACGACCCGAGGAAATTCTCAACGCTTACCAAAGAGTTCTTGGACGACGGTGCGTATATTTTATAAGCGCTTATATGACTTCTCTTTAAATTTGTTTTATTTTAAAATAAAAGGAAGATACCAAAATAAAGTGTGTGATTGCATCGATTTGTCAAAATAATTTGAATTGTTATCAATTTATGCGTTAAAAGGGAATAAAATATATTAATTTTCAATTTATTTTTCGCATACATGTTAGCATAAGGTTGAAATAGTGATATAGTGCTTGTAGGTTGACACATCCGAGTCAAAATAACATCTAAATTTCCTTTGCATGATTCCGCCACCAATTAATTATATGCAAATTACTCCTGCCCTCGCTTGTTGGGATACAGGCATACTGGGACTTGAAATACTGTTAGTCCAAGTATGCCCGTCACCAATAGTTAGCACACGACTTGCTACGTGTGTTTACTACTAGTTTAATACTTATTGCGATGGCAGGCGAAGGCAACGTCTGCGGTGTATCCGCGGTGGAAGTGGAGTGGACACGTGGGGCAGGCGGCCGCTGGGAGATGAAGGAGTTGCCCGGCACTGACAAGATATACAAGGCCGAGCTGGTGCTGCTGGCCATGGGCTTCCTGGGACCCGAGAGATACGTCGCCAACCAACTGGGTGGGTGGAACCACTAACCACTGGATATATAGTCAGAGTCATTCCCCCGTATTATGAAACGTTTTTTAAGACCATTTTAACTAAAATATGTTTTGTCTCTTTTTCTCTTACCTGACTTTTCACGTGAAAGAAAGAGACGCAACACATTTTAGCTAACATGGGCTTAGCAAATGTTTCTTAATACGGGGGATTATCTTTTTAGCTGTCCACTGCTGGATATAGATCTCCCTCAGGGATTTCCATAATATATAGTTTTTGTTCCAGCTTCCAGAATTTCAGCCAAATCGGTTCAGCCGTTTTCCTATGAAGAGTAACAAACATCCATACATTCTTACATACTTTCGCGTTTATAATATTAGTAGAATAAGTCAATATATGTAAAAGAAAGTCGCGTTAGTTACACAATATATAACTGAAGAATGGCTGAACTGATTTGGCTGAAAATTGCTGGGGAGGTAGCTTAGAATCAGGAGAAAAAGATAGGGCACCTTTCATCCCGGGAAACGTTCCCGAGGGAAGTTCACGCGGGCGAAGCTGCGGGCAAAAGCTATTTTTTAATATAACGTCCATATTTGTTAAATATTTTGTCCTATCATGTTAGTAAAATGGTTTTTGTTTTTTTTTAACAATAATTATGATGATGACCAAAAAGTTAATTAATTTTCTTTTAATCTGCGCTCCTGGCGGATCACAGGGACGTGCGCTTTGTTCAAATTTTACGTGTTAGGTCCTCCGTCCATGCGTTCCGCATATAATTATATAATTAATTATACTATTATATTAATATATATATATTAATAATATTATTCTTTTAATCATCAGACTTGCCACTGGACGCGCGTAGCAACATCGAGACTTCGAAGACTAATATTTACAAGACGCCGTTCAACAACGTCTTCGCTGCCGGAGGTATTTATAGATTTGTATTTATCCTATAGATTAAAGCCTGACCTGCATCTAGCGTCTTACTTCGACCTTCACTTGACCGAAACTTAGCATTATTTATTTATTTTATGTGATCTACCATAAATGCCTATTGGTAAATAAAAATCTGTTATAAATCTTTAAAGAGACCAAATTACAATTTTATGGACTTTATACTCATGTCCTTTTTACGCAAAATTCTGTGTAAAATTTGCAGTGTACAATCAGGCCACATAGTAAACTATATTTATATTTTTCTTTGTGGTCCACTGAATATGCTTAAATATAAATAAAATATCACGTTTTTAATATAGAACAAAATTAAAAAATATATTTAGCGAAAATAACGTTGGGGAAAAAAAATTAAATGTGTCCATTTTTACTAAACAAATAAATTAATCAAATGATTTATTTGTGAAATGTGTTTTGTTTCGTTCTTCCATGTTAAATATTGGTTAAACACAAATAGATATTCATATTTAAAAATTACATTTCAGTTGAATATTATATTTGTTATGCCCGTTATGAATAAGGGGATTAAAAATATATATATATCTCGTCACCCAGATTGCCGCCGTGGCCAATCTCTGGTGGTGTGGGCCATTTCCGAGGGTCGGCAGGCGGCGCGTGAGGTCGACATCTTCCTCTCGGGCAAGTCTTCATTGCCCGGGCCCGGAGGCGTTATCTACGCACACTGAACTGCCCGGGAATTTGCCCAGAATTTGTAATCTGCCCGATGAACTTTATGTTGGTGTTCTGTTATTGCGGTTTCGCGAAATTAAAAAATATTGGAATTACGACTTTATGGGAGTTTTTTCTGATCCTAAAGGAAATTTTAATTACGTAACTATTGACGTACTGATTGGAGGAATCGATTAAGTGATCGAAATTCCATCTGATGAAGTTGACGGTAGAATGTGATTATCATGTATCTACCTCTATACTTTTTTTTATAAACATTATTGTTTCTGTATTCAATAAGGTTTTTTTTGTGATACTGTTAAAGTCAAACGGACTATGTGAAAAAATAATTTAACAAGCTGTAAAGTTTTTATTATATATTTATTTATTGTATTACTGAGAAATAATTTTTAAAGAAATTATGGTTGCAATTTAGAATTTTTAGCTTGAAGATTACTATTTGAGAAGAAACAGTAATTTAGTTTAATATACGCAATTCAGCATATAGACAAATATTTGTACTACTTTTGTCACGCCTATAAATATATTAACTTTTTAAATAGTCAAAGACCACACATTAAATAATTATTTTGAGGATTTACAGCCGCACTTAGTCATTTAATGGTTACATAAGCAACTCCTTAGTATAGATTTCTCTCTGAGATCTAACTAATAAGTTGCTTAAGTAATCATTAAACGATTAATGAGTGCGGCTGTTACACATTAAATTACTATCCTTAAGTCAGTAGATATAGACGCGATATTGCACAAACAATGCAGTTACATGCGACCGCCAGATGGCGACAGAGATGAATTGTATTTATAGAAAAATTTACCCTAAAAATAAAATATTTATTTTTTTGCAATGCCACTGTTTTCGCACAGCAGAAAAGCCAAATTTTTGGAGATATATAATGACAGTTTGTCGTCCTTCTGGCGGTAGTAAGCCATTAGATAAGTAGTTAGATGATGCCAATTTTCAATTTCTATTACGATTTACTATACATTTATCGATACGTACAAAAATAGTATTACTTTTTTTCACTATACCCGTTTTTGTTCCTATGAAGTTCACTAATTTGGAGTAATTTAAATATTTTAATGATCAACATTATTTTCTACTATCATATTATTAACATCGACATATATGTACCACTATTAAAGGTTTATTGAAATATTAAATTGACGGATCAAAACTGTCTTAGCACGTAATGTAATTCTTCTAACATTAAACAAATTTTCTGAATATTTAACTCCGAAAAGCTACCCTAGACTTATCAATTTTATTGAATCACGAAGAATAAGACATTTCTTATACCTTAAGATTTATCGTAATAGCACTGTTTCGAATTTTTGAATATTGTACTTTGAACCGTAAAGTTGTGTTTATGAACCGTGTATTTGTAAACACATTTCGTGAAGTTTTTTCGAATGCCAAATTATATCCTTATAGTCATGTTGTAACTTAAGGTTATGAAAGTTGATAAACAATGGACAAAACATATGTTTTTTTTTGACGCAAAAGAGAATAAAAAATAAATAGGGGGCGCTGTGCTGTTCCCATTTTATTGGCAATATATTGTCAACAATATTGGTACAACTAATAATTATATTACACACTTTTTTAATTAACAAAATGGTCATTTATAATGTGTATTACCGTTCAAAAAAAATACAAATATTTTTTTTTTGTTTTTGTCGTAATTTTTGTCGTATGCCTGTTTGCCTATTAACACCTAAGCCACTGAATGACCCGCAAAACAAATGAAAATCAATTGTCCTGCCGGGTCGTCGGCATCGAAGGTATAAAAGAAAAAACAATTCGAAGAGTGCGCGCGTCTGTACAAAAATAAAATCTGAGTGGCACATAGCATAACGAAATAAAAATCAAAGGTTATTTTTGGTCATGTATTGAGTGACGATCTGTATGAAATGCTTGGTGAACTAATGCCCGAATACTCGAACGCTACTCAATTTTGAGAGCTGTTCAAGTATCATGCTGTCACTGTCATATCGTTGACGTTCAGCGCGACAGCATGATCCTTGAGCAGCTCTAAAAATTGAGTAGCGTTTGATTATTTGGGCGTAAGCGTCTTCATGATTTCATACATTTTCCTGTTTTGTATGTTTCTTGGTGAAGATCGTAAAATCAAACATATCTGACCAAATGAACGATTTGGTTAAAACCATCTCGTGTCGTACATTGTTGAAATATGAATGTTGTGTCAATGTAATTATTGAGACTTATTTGATGTGATCGTATGTTATTTGTTTAAAAATGTTGATAACTCTTGATCACTAATTAATTAAAATTGATTTAAATATGAAATGTACGTAACACATACGTACAGAGAAACATAAAATGGTTTTTCTGTGTATTATTATTTAACTCGTATTTAACATCGCTTAGTAAATATACACCCTGACCTTATTCGTACAAAATAACAAACGTTGATACCATTTTAACTACAACGTGTTTTGGCTCTTTCTTTCATGGTTAAAGAGAAAGGGCCAAAACATATTTAAAATTGGCTAAACAAACGCTTGTTTTTTTTTATGAATAAGGGGGTGTGTTGAACTACGCAATAGTGCGTGGTTAAGAATTCAATATCTATTGTAATATAAGTTAGTAGCAGTGTATGTATGACTATATAAAATTATTACGGAATGGAAAGAAATATTTCTTTTTATCCCGCGTATGGAAAAAAAAAATTCTTTTTATCCCAAGTATGATAAAAAAAATTTAATCCCCGACGAAAGATACGGGTGCGATAAATCCTTTTTTTTTAACTTTTAAAAATGAAAAAACCGAAATAAAAAATAATAGTTATTATTTATAAGTTTCAAATAGTGGTACAACGTATAATTGAACCTGTGATTAATTTGTTTTACAATAATTGAGATTAATGTAAATTACTTAGATATTATCCTAAAATTGTTCCTATATATTATTTTTATGGTAAAATTACGATTCCTTGGATTCCTTTTTCATCCAACGTGTTGACTGTGTTTCTTCAGCTGTGGTCATGTCAATTAAATGTAACACTTTGCATACTATTTAAAGTTGAGTAGGATTATGCACAGATTGTTTGTTTGTAGTATCTTTTTTGCTCTTTGGGACAGTAAACACCATATTATTAAAATTAGAAGACAATGGCGGACTTATGACTAACATCATCTAAATTGTACCCTAATATATTGCAAATAAACTATTTAGTTGGTTTGATTGATTTTAATCTTATACAAAATACAAAATCTAATACAAATCCCAGTGGATAAAAATCTGCAGTGAATAAGGAACAGGAATATTGATAAGCAAGAGATGTGCCGTAAATAGGTTTTGAAAAATAGTCTTACCGTCGGATGTCATAAAGTCGTAATCGAGGTGAATTGCAATTTGAGCGTAATTTTACCATATGAATATGGATTATTTATTATATTAAAATTTGTAATCATTCGTCTATTTGGACTTGTTGTAAAATGTTATCAATTAATAGAAAATCATAAATCAAATCATAGGAAGATATCTTCTTCGTAGCGCAAATCTACCGTTGTATCTTCTGAATTTATCTGTGCAAAACTTGGTATAATCAACAATAAATAATCCCCTTCTAAAAGAGTCCAAATAGACGACATTTTTGTTTTATATTAATTTGTTGGAATCTTTAATTATAAGTGTTAAATGTAATCTTCAAAAATTATCTATCAGAGCGATTATTTAGTAACATATTTAATGTAATATATGTTAATCATCCAGAATAAACATTTCATTATTTCTAACACTTATTTTAAGATAATATGTGTGTTTGTTGAATAAGACGGTACTTTGCGGAAGTCAGTTAGGTACAGTAGGAAACGGCAAAGTATATATAGATAAAATGTAAAAGTAACTAAGTTAAGTTACTCTTACTCCTCATCTTGTATACTTTCCTATGTGACCCACTGTACATGCACTTTATACCAAATCACATTTTGTGCCGAAACATACCTACTTACATACCTAATTTTGATTTGGTACAATGTATTTATATTTGTATTATTAATTTAATTTGAAGTTGAAGTATCCCTCTGAAAAAATTAATGTTCTTAATGAATGTATTCAAAATTATATATGTATCGTAGCAGTGTCAATTACATTAGATGCTTTTGTTAAAAGTAAATTATCAAGCGACTTCGAATGGAAACAATCTGTCTACAAATGGGTATGAACTATCGTAATACATTTGTGGACTTTCAACTTTCAGTAGAAGAGCTTAATCAATAGTCTTCAAAAATTAAATATTCCACATTTTTATAATAAGCTCCAAGATTTAAAAAAAATCCTCCAAAAAATTCCAAGTTGAGATTTAATGGGATTAAAAATAGAGCCCAAATTATTTTTCGAAGCAAATTAATGGCACACATCTTCGTCCATTTGAATTGTCATTCTATCGATGTACTGTTTGTTGTCGCTGTAGTATAAATAACTAAAATTTGCCACAGTAGAAATGTTGGTTTAGAATAGTTAGTGTACTGTAATTGTTGAAACTGTGGCCATTTCGATATTAAAGTATCATTGACAATAATTAAATGTTTATTCCTAGCTGAACCCTGTATCGAATATTATGATGTTATGATGAAATAAATATTTCAGCACGCATAACTGCATTTTATTTTTACACTATGGAAATTGTGTGTCCCTAGTGTGTCCCTCTAATGAAAAGGTGCCCTATATCATTCTCAGTAGTTCTAACTATGTGTATGCGGAATTTCACGAAGATGCATACAAACCACTGTCGCATTTGTAATTTTACCTTAAAGTAAAAATCAAATGTCAAAAATTATACAAGGACAACATTGTAGTGTCGGAGGACCGTTAAGTTAGAGATACATATATTGTAAGAAAGCTGATTAAAAAAGTCGTCATCCAACATCTTTTGTGTCAATACGTCCCATCCTCACGTGGCGACCCTGCCAGTCGGCGCTGCCATGCGCCGGCGCGGCTGCGCATACGCGCTTTATTATTATTACATGTTTTAACTCTTGCAATAAAACTTAAATAATTTATAAAGTTACTGCTGAGGCAGCAATTAGAGAATAAATATGTCGAGAGAGGGAGGAATTCGAATAGGTTTAGAACTGACAGTCAAGTCAAGGCACGGCATTTCGACAATCATAACACACAAACGAATCAATCGTCATTTTAGGAAGTCTGTTAAAATAAGTGTTGTTGTAACTTTCCTAATACGTCAAAGAAATATACACTACCTACGTCCTCTACTACAAAGTCTATTTTCCATCTCCTCGGGTTACTTTTGTGCCGTATGAATATATGAATATTAACATAATAGCTGTCATGTTCTTTGAAAAATTAATATTACAGTAGTGTTCTCAGTTAATGTTTCACTTTGTACTCTGACCTGAATAAACTTACAGAAAAATAAAAATAAGAAAAAACAAATAAGTAGGTACCGATTTGTTTTTCGTCAGTTAATGACACCACAAGGTATAATGATAATTACTTTTGACAATACTTAATAACGATACATGGAATGAGTACGTAAGAGGAAGTATGAAAGTGGCACCCTTAAATGAGAAGTTAGAAAGCTATAGGTTAGGACGGTATGGCCATGTCGTGAGGAGGGAGAGAAGCCATGTAACGCAAAGAGTATTGAATATGACAATTACGGGATTTAGGAGTAGAGGAAGATCAAAAAAGAGATGGAAGGATTGTGTGAGGAAGGATATGACCACTGACCAGGAGTAAATAGATATATATAAGAAACTTACATACTATGCCGACCTCACATAGGAAAGTGGGATACGGTAAAGGAAAAGAAGAATACTTTTGACAATACTTACAGCCGCATTCGAAGTCGTTTAATGCAACCCTTTAGTATAGATTTCTCTAGATCTCGGCTGAGGGCGGGTCTTAAAGTCACAGTCTCCTTCTGTCGGATGGACACACGTATATTATGTTTATACTTCACAGGTTGATTTATCGACGACCTCCGTGGCACTGGCATATAATGGTTAACTTGCCTCTCCGCTACTCAAGAGGTCCCGGGTTCGATCCCCGGTCAGGTCAAGATGAAAAATGGTATTTTCTGATTGGATGGGTCTTGGATGTTTATCTTTATATGTATTTGTTGTAAAATATAGTATCGTTGAGTTAGTATCCCATAACACAAGTCTCGAATCGACTTCAGGGCTAGATCAATCTGTGTGATTTGTCCATATATTATATATATTTATTTATATCTATATAAATACATTATTTATACATAAATCAACGTTTATATGTACATTTGATTACATAGATTTCATATTTACCTATGAGAGGTCGAAAATATTTAAGTACCTATCGTATCTTCTTTTAAAAGTAGGTAAGTTCGGCGTTCTGAATAAATTGTCAAAATTTGGCTAATGTTTTAATTTGTTTTTTTTTTTTAATCAATTTTGTTTTTTTAGTAACAAGTTTTTGTGTAACAAGAGAACATAAAGATGGACATTTCGCAGTCGAGTGAAATTAAATGTCGTCTGTAATAAATCCATTGAAGTGGAAAGGAAAATGAAACAACATGCGACATGTCGTCATCCATAATTAATATGACATGTTCATAACATGCATTATCATATCGTGTTCACCTATTTTCATCCAATTTCATCGAATCAGTTCAGTAGTCAGACCGAAGGCATCCGAAGCTATTTGGACGATCGACGGTACTTGGTTCAGTGAGTATACTTTAGCAATGTCTAGGTAGAAAGGATTTTACGAAATGTTTCTTAGGTCCTAATAAAATTCATCAAAATCAGCTTACTACGATACTGCTGGGCATAAGCCTTCCTTTGTTTGCGCCAACCTTATTCGTATACTTAGAGGACATCTGTGAATGACTGACTTAGGTGGTGCGGGGTGAAGCAATCCAAAGTGAGTGAAACTTCAAGCTGATTGATTGAAAATGATCTTTTTCTGATTGATCTGACTTTCAGATGTGATAAACATCGACTGAAGTTTAATCACGTACTACGTAGTACTATTACTAATTCTGTGGTTTTATGTTAACATCTCATACATATCAATACTAAGTACCTACCACGAAAATGAATGCAAATATTTTTGTTTCTTATAAATTTTTACTAGGGTAATCAAAGGTATACCTGCTACTTCCCACAGATAACAAAACTACTTTGTATTTTATTAACTATGCTTATTTTACAGAAATGAACATGAAACATAAAGTGTGTTCTTTAATTTTGACCGTAAACAAGAAATTTGAAGAACAATTTGGGTGGCCTTTGAAAGACACGACGTTTTGCAAAATTACAGATTATTTGTATGTGCCGAAAGATTCTTCTAGCTTGGCTGTGACCAGAATTTTATTTGGTAAGGTGTTGAAAATTTAATTATAGACGACCTTTTGGTCGTGTCTAGTGCTATTTTTAAAATGCACGCATAATCGGTGAGTCCAATGACTATCTTTCGTTTTTGAATGATTTTCACGGCGAGAAAAAAGATAATCATTCGACTCCCCGGTATTGGGTGTCATACCTACATCTGAAAAATGCACCTGTAACTCAAATTCAAATTGTTTATTTTCAAGGTATAGGATATTCTTATCAATTATTGACGCCATTTACCTATTACCTACTTATATATTAGGTTTACCATCACTTCGAAAGCGCAAATGTAGAAGAAGCGGCGCCACAAAGCATACTCAAAAACGTCAATTTACAAAATTTAAGTCAAAACAGACGAATTTACATTTGTGTTAATATTTAGGTAAACTGTAGATGATATCATTTATTGCCCGTCATGGGCACAGAAGAAGGACTGGTATGCATTAGGCTGGGTCTCAGTGTAAGGACCAGGGGTGCTTACCACCAGAGTGGTGCACCAGCTCCTGCCCTTTTGGATCGCTTGAAGAGATCTTAGCAAACCCCCAGGTAAATCCATATCCTGTCTACTCAATAAGTCAAAGACAATAGACAATAATATTTTATCAGGTTTGGCTATGCTATTCGACATCCCGGACGAGCGAGGGGGCGCAGACCTGGAGCGACGCTGGGGGGACCCCCGAAAGTGTCACTTCCCACTTCTTCCGTTCTTGCAAGCGCTCTCCATGCCCTACATGGCCATAGTTTATGCTTTTCTGTGGCTGGGTAAGTTCAAATTTACTTTTGAATTATTATTTTATTTTTTACTTCTAGTAAATAGAATAGAATAGAAAATCTCTTTATTGCACCAAACAAATGTATACATAATTTTGTTAAAAACTAGGTAAGGTACAAAGGCTTGGTAAATGTGAAAAATAAAAAAAATATTGAGACAAAAATGGAGATTTCCGTAAAACTTCTTATGGAATTTTCTTTCGGCATAAATAGAGCCTTCAAAGTGGGTGTGACAAGATTTCTTGAGCCAGTGACGGTGTTGCAGGCGTCAAGTCAGCAATAGGATACAGTTACCATTTTCCAAGACCGCGTGTTCCACTACTAACTTAATAATATATTATAAGAAAGTAAAATTCAAAAGCCCCTCATTAAGTAAAAAAAATACTTTTAAATACAGGTAGAGTTGAAGTGGTCTATTCTTTACTACTATTCTTGAGACAGAAAATAATTTATAATTTGTAAAATTCATACATTAATTATTGTGCCTACCGGTGCCAGGTTCATTATAAGGAATTCACAGTTTATTCACCTGTGAATAATAATAAAAAGTGCTGACAAAAATAACTGAAGGTCAGCAAGATTGTGAGGTTCTCGACAACCGCGGGGTTTAGGAAGGTTAAAGTACAAGTTCTTGTTGCCCATGGCATGGCCCTTATCCGCTGTTTTTTTTTTTTTTGAAGTTCCGTAGCCAAAGGGCAAAAACGAACCCTATACTTAGCCCCCGCAACCTGAGTGTCTATCCGTGTTAGTCTGTCATCGGGCTGAACCGTAATAACTAGATCGGATGTTTTTTCCCAAATAGTACTTAATTAATTGAAATAATACTAACCTACTTAATTATTTTGCCGCTCAATAAAATAAAGTTACAAGTAAACGCTATTTTTTTTCGTACACTAAAGAGCCTTTAATTTTACCATGTTCATATCCATACTAATATTATAAATGCGAAAGTCTGTCTGTCTGTCTGTCTGTCTGTCTGTCTGTCTGTCTGTCTGTCTGTCTGTCTGTCTGTCTGTCTGTCTGTCTGTCTGTCTGTCTGTCTGTCTGTCACCTCTTCACGGCTAAACGGATGGACCGATTGTGATGAAAATTGGTAGGGATGTAGTTAACGACCTGAGGTCAAACATAGGCTACTTTTGGGCGCGATATAACCGAGTCCCACGCGGGCGGAGACGCGGGGAACAGCTAGTTTTTTAATAAATGAGGTATAATAAATTATAAAAAAGGGTGAAAAAAATCGTTTGACATAGGAAAAATCACTTTTGGGACATTCGGCAGGACTGACTGGTGTAAAACCCAAATCCTTTGTACCGTTAATCCGACTCGCGCTTAACCGCTTGTATTTTAATTATTTAAAAGTTGATTGTAACTTGTCAATCATTCACCCTACGAACAAGCGGATCTACCACTTACCACATGGGCCATGAAGTTACGATAAATATTATCAAAAATCTGATAACAAATTACTTATATCTAGATGACCTCCGTGGCGTAATGATTAACATGCCTGACCTCCACTCAGGAGGTCCTGAGCTCGATCCCCGGTCAGGTTAAGATGTAAAATTATCTTTTTCTGATTGGCCTGGGTCTTGGATTGTTATCTTTTGTATTTGTTATAAAATATATATTATCGTTGAGTTAGTATCCCATAACACAAGTCTCGAACTTACTTTGGGGTGTAACATAAACTGAGTGATTTGTTCCTATATATTTTTATTTATTTTGTAATGCATACTTACAAACTCCTACCTTTCTACAATATTTTCCCAATCGGATTACCCTTTAATGTCTATATTTTATCGAGATCCACCTTATTAAACTTATAAAACAGGTAAACGTGGTCTAAGGTTTATGACCCTAGGCGCTATCTACCCCGTATGGGATAAAGTCGGGAATATATGTATGTATGTAAAACAGGAGCTCTTGGCATCATGCTGGGGTACAAGTACCGCACCAGCGCTGTCACCTTCACCATCTGCTATTGGTACCTGTTCCTCGTGGAGAAGAGCTACTGGAACAACCACAGCTACCTCTTCGGCCTGGTTGGGTTACTGCTGACGTGCACAGAGGCCAACAGTTACTGGTGGGTATTAATGCCGCAAGCGCAGCGTCTGACGGTCACCGAATATGGTCAGATGGCCTGAAGAAGGTTACAGTGAAGAGCTGGATGCAGGCCGCTTCCAGCCGTTAGTTCTGGGAATTCTCGGGGGGAGGTCTTCTATCAATAGCTGAAATCGTGAATCATTTATAAGAAGTACTTACACCTATTTTCAGATTAACCGTATGTTCTTTAATACGAATAGGTTCAAGTCAACTGGCTTAAAGTCGGGGAGATAAAATTTTTATCCAAAAATTGAAATTAATGTTAATAAAAAAGAATTATTATACGATTGACGAGTTTTTTAATGATGACAAAATGGACATTCTTTAATAATATCAATTACATAATATAAATTTTAAACGAATAAATAAATAATATAAATTTCAATACTAATTTACTAATAATGACACATTTTATGGAAATGACATATTGACATTATGCACTAAATTATTTGATTAATTATCCGCTTGCCGTTCCACTTTTTCTTAAATTGCGATACCCGACAGGGTTTATGACATTACCTATTTTAAGACAGTGACTTTGTTTGTAGTTAGAACTGTAATCGTACAATATGAATTGCAATAAATAAATTGAATTGAATTGACAACCGCGGGACACGGCTATATTTTATAAAACAGGAGTTTGTTTATTTATTTATATTGACGACTTGTTTACACTTCATGACATGTAGTCTTGTTTTTTATTAGATATTTTTATCTACTATATTGGTTGAATTAAATGTTGTTTACATACTTAGCATAGATAACCTATCTATTAATATTTGTAAGTTTGACTAATTAATGATTAATTACAATTTGTAATGAATTTATGGTAATAATTAGGTACATACTTATTTCAATTTTTAATTTATTTAATAACTCAATTGATAATGCTGGTGTCGTGAGGTTTATTTTTAACGCAAATAAAAAAGTGTTAGCGACATACTTAAATTTTAATTATTGCACTGACGTCAGCGACATACAAACGTAATTTGAAGTTATTAATTATCTTAGATACTTAGGAGGAGGCCCAGTAAAATTTCGGGGGATACCTAAGTAGCACTCCTTTATCTACAGTTACACATCTAATTAAATTAATAACTAAAATATTAATAGGTCCTTATGGTCAGAACAAGGGCCTAATTTGCCAATATCACCATATTAAGTTCTCGATAACCAATTTTTCTAGAAATTGCGCTTTTGATTTTGTCTCGGAAAACATAGAATCCAACTTTTTCATAAAATAATTTTTTAGAGAAATATTTAAGGTATCTAGGTACCTAATCTTACTAGGTTATCATTTACAGGTCTATGGATGCGTATCTTGACCCTTCGTTGAGGAAGCTGACAGTCCCATATTGGAACTACTTCGTGCTGAAGTTCCAGTTTTTCATTCTTTATTTCATGGCTGGGCTGAAGAAGGGCACCGCTGAGTGGCTGACGGGGTATTCCGTGCAGAACCTTAGCGAGCATTGGGTGTTTGGACCTTTCAAGTAAACATTTACCTATTTCTTATTTTCTTTACTGAGTAATTTTAACATAAGTAGAGCGAAAGTAGTAGATGGGGTAGATAGATTCTCGAAGCGCACGGCAGCCTCGGTAAGATGGTCGGACCGCCTGAATAAGGTCGCAGGCAAGCGCTGGATGCAGTTTCCACGTTTAATAGTTTTGTTTAAAATAATTATTTTGTATCTGTTTAGATCGAAACAATTTTTTCCATATACGAGAATTGCTGAGCCCTCTAAGGCAGCTTTTGAAATCCTATCGAAAACACCGTCGGCCATTTTTGCAGAGTTTGAAAGGTGTTTTATGTCCTTTTCCGTGTTATTGTGTTATTACCAATGTGTGTGAAAAATTTCATAATGATCGGTTGAGTTAAAGTATAAAACAAACAAACAAACTCACTTTCGTTTGGGATCGCATCAGTCATTAGGATGTATGTAGGTACTTAGGTAATATTTTTTTAAATGTTTTTAATTTTAATATTAAAACAATAAATAAAAATATACTTTCGTAATTAAAATATTACTTGGGATTCCCTACCGCTTAAACGATATTTGACGTCAATGAAACAAATCGGCTCATCGGCTGAGAGAGAATATTGATGCTAATGAAAGATTTTGGTGAAACCGGCTCGATGACGCATGTTTACACACACTTACGTATCTTGAATTTTTCATGGTAGGTACTTACTTACCACTTACTTAATTCCCTTTTTTTTCTTAATATCATCAAGATATCTGCAGATCCTTCTAGAGCTTTCTGAGAAAAGATCTAGATAGTATCTATCCTATCTTTGTGTGGAACTCCCTTCACATTCCTGTAAACTCTGACTTCAAGTATACGTTTTATATAATGGTGACGCAGGCAAAACTGTGGGGAAATCAGTTCTATTTGCGGTTTTAATAATAATGACGCACTCCGGTGCATTTGTATTGATATTGGACAAGAAGAGCATCAAACACGCGTTAAATGTTGAATTGATGACGTCATAACTATAATAAAGTACCTAGACATATGCCAACGAATGTTAAATTATCTCACTTATGTAAATAAAAATTTGCTTGATCGTTAATTTGCAAAGTCTACGTTTATCTGATATATATAAGGTAGGTAGGTATTTACTTTCATCGCCACGCTCAAATCCATACTAATATTATAAATGCGAAAGTCTGTCTGTCTGTCACCTCTTCACGGCGAAACTGCTAGACCGATTGTGATGAAATTTGGTAGGGATGTTGTGGTTGACTAGCGAGCGAGTGGACTCTAGTTTTGGCTGGCTGACGATGTTTGGTTCGATGAGCCGGGCTGGCGGGATGTGGAACAGGCTGCCACTATATCACACGACGTATTCCGCTTGGCGTTTTTTAGACCAGAGGTCGCACTTGCAGGGATTCCTCTTATTAAAACCACAATGTTCTTGATAGCACTTGTTTTTCCTTTTATTTTCGAGCTGATTCACAATTCAATGATATTGGCACACTTATAATAGCACTGGAACACACTTATTAGCTCTGGAACACACTTTCATTCGTTTTTTTTTTTTTTTTTTTGACTGGACCTACAATATTAGCTTCTAAGAGCTTTAATATTTACAGCGGGACGGTTTGAGGCGAGGGCTTGACGCCACTCAGCCTTTTCGGCAAAAGCGCAAGGGGCTCCCAGTTGGGACGAACCTCGGCCATGGGTTTTGCCTTTGATCAATGGCGAGCGATGCAAACTCGCGAGCGATGCAAACGCTCATTGCCTAAGAAGAGCCTACTGGTGGCGAGAAGCGCCCTGGTACATTTTGGTACCTGGAATACTTTCATTTTTTTTTTTTTTTTTTATATTATGCAATATATTTTACAATATTAGCTTCTAAGAGCTTTAATATTTACAGCGGGAGTACTTTCATTCGAAATTGGCCTTTATATAATAAAATTCCCCGACACGCAATTCGTCAAATCATTGACAAGTACACTTCCGAAGGGTGGGGGAAGTTGCATACTTACAATGAACTCTTCATACAAAACTGTGTCCAATTATTGACATGTACACTTATGAGTGGTGGGAGAAATCTCATACATTCACTTCTATTGAGATTTACATTTGCCTTAGTTTTATGTACAATATTTACAGTTTTGCTTCGTGGCGACTATTCAACTTATACATTTTAGCCTAATTTTCCTATTCTATATACAAACTAATTATTTACACGACCTTCTGTTTTAGGTATTATTCGTAGCGACTATACTACACTTATGCTACGAGTCAATATGTATAAAAAGCACTTAATACAATATTGGCATCTATACCTAACTATGTAAATAATCTACCTTAAATACATAAAATTTTATATATTAAAGTCCGTCGCTGACATTCTCCCCCGCAGTGCGAAGCTCTTCTCCCTGTGGTAGCGACGTGGCTGCTGGCACCAGGATGACGACTCGACGTGTAGACCTTCTTAGCACTCCTCCCGGTGTCCTTACGTCCAGGATGCGCACTCTGCCGTCTGGTCCTGGATACACCTTCAGGACTTCTCCACGAGGCCATGTGTTGCGGGGTGATGTCGCGTCGACTATAAGGACGATATCTCCGACTTGTGGGTCATCGGAGTGTCGTCCGCTGATCTTCCGCGGTTTCAGAGTTGGCAGATACTCTTTTATCCACCTTTGCCAGAAGTGGTCAGTCAGCCGCTGCACCGTCCTCCAGTTCGCTTTGCCAATGAGATCTCAATCCTCGAACTCGCCTGGTGATGCTACCCCACAGGACCTTCCGAGTAGAAAATGGTTGGGTGTCAGGCCTTCTTCGTCATTCGCGTCCATACTTATGTGTGTGAGTGGACGTGAGTTGACTATGTGCTCCACTTCTACTAATAATGTTTGCAGGACTTCTTCAGGTGGAGTTCGTGCTTGCAGGACGACCATCAGTGCGCTTTTGACGGTGCGCACCATTCTTTCCCAAGCTCCTCCCATGCTTGGACTTCCAGCTGGAATGAATTTCCATCTGATATTTTCTTTGGCGGCTGCCTCTTCTAGCTCCTTGTTGGCCCCTATGAAATTCGTCCCATTATCACTGAACATGACTTTGGGTGTTCCTCTTCTGGCTGCCATCCTCCTTAATGCCATGCCATCATAGAGCTGGTGCTGAGTGAATTAGACAGTTCCAAATGCACCGCCCTCGTGGTCAAGCAGGTGAAGAGTACCCCCCAGCGCTTCTCTATTCTTCTTCCGATGGAGACTTGCATTGGCCCAAAGTTGTCAACAGCCGTGCAGGTGAAGAGGTGCTGATGATGTTGCAGGCGTTCTACAGGATGGTCTCCTAAAGGCGGTATTTGAGGAGTGCCTTTATGGACCTTGCACCACTGACACTTATGTAGAATCCCCCTTGTTGTGGTTCGCAGGCGCAGGATCCAATACCTTTGTCTGATTTCGTTGATCACTGTTTCTGTATTTCCATGGAAGAACTTGCGGTGATAATGGTCTATGATGAGGCGACATATTCTATTTTTTCCATCTAGAATAACTGGATTCTTCTCTTGATTCTCAATCTGAATCTTCTTTGCACGAGTTCTTAGCTTGAGGATCCCTTCTGAGTTGATGTACACGTCGACCTTACGAAGTCTGCTTGAATTTTCCAGGCACTTATTATTTTTCAAGCAGCTGATTTCTTTTGCGAAACTTTCCCTTTGACTCAACTTAATCAACTCTTCTTTGGCTCTTCTGAAGTGGACCTCTTCTATGGGCTCAAATATTCTCCCTTCTCTTGTTGGAAGAAGTTCAGTCTTCGTCTTCTTTTTCGTTGTACGCTTATGTGGTTTCCAGTCGCTATCTTCTGCAGTGTTGACGTGCTTTTTCTTTTGACGTCTTCTCTTCAGTATGTCGATAAATTGACATACTCGCGCTGTGCTGCGAAGTAGACGTGTCCAGCTGGAAAACCTCTCTGGATCTGGCGTGTGTAGTGGCACTTCGTATGTTAGTGCAACTGTCTGGACGGTCTTTTCTTCTCCGGTTTCGATGGCTTGAATGTCGAAACGCTTTTCCGGCCATCTCTCCTCCTCTTCGTATAGAAAGGTAGGGCCCCTGAACCATCTCGCCGTGTGGTCAAACTCCCTTGGTGTCCCTCGAGTGGCATCGTCTGCAGGGTTTTCCTTTGTTGGCACCCATCTCCAATCTTGGTGACTCGTCAGCTCCTCTATCGCAGCCAAACGGTGTGCTACGAAGGTCTTAAATTTTCTTGGGTCTGACTTTAACCACTGAAGAACCGTGCTTGAGTCTGTCCAAAATACTCTTCCTGTGACTTCCAGATCCATTTCCCTTTCGACGGTTGATGCCAGTCTACTTCCTAATAACGCAGCTTGAAGCTCGAGCCGTGGTATTGAGATCGGCTTCGTTGGAGTTACTTGCGCTTTCCCAGCAACAAGAGCTATGTTTACTACTCCGTCTTGATCCACTGTCCTCCAGTAGACTGCGGCGGCGTAGGCTTCTTCACTAGCATCCGTGAAGGTGTGAAGTTCTCCTTTTTTATGATGTGGAGACAGGCATCTAGGGATCTTCAGGTTCTTCAAAACGGTGACTTCTTTGAGGTATTTTGCCCAGGCTTCTTCTTGTTCAGGTAAGATCTTCTCGTCCCATCCAATCTTCGAACGCCAGATGTCTTGAATTAGTTTCTTCCCCTGGATGAGTACTGGCGCTGCGAATCCCATGGGGTCGAATGTTGACATCACTGCACTTGCCACTTCTCTCTTTGTCGGTGTCTTTTCCCCACTGAGTATTTGTGGAGATGTGTTGCGGAATCCCACATTGAAGGCTAGGGCGTCTTCATTAATGAGCCATCTGAGTCCTAGAGTTTTCTCTTCTGAGGTGAACTCCTTGACGTCTTCTTTTGACTCATCCTGGATGCTCTTCAGTACTTCCGGTTTGTTGCTTCCCCACTCTTTTAAATGAAGACCAGCTTTGGCGTGGATTAATTGCACCTCTCTTGCTGTTTCCCTTGCCTCTTCAATCGTCGAAAAGCTCTGCAGATAATCGTCCATGTAGTGGTTAGACTTGATTGCTCTCACCGCCTCAGGATATTCTTCTTTAAAGTCTTCTGCATTTTTGTTCATGACGAAGATTGCAGTTGATGGCAACGATGCTGCTCCAAATATGACAGACTTCATCCTGTATTCCTCTGGCTTCTTAACTCTGTTACTTCCTCTCCACAGGAATCTAAGGCTGTCTCTGTCTTCTTCTCGCATTTGGATATGCAAAAACATTTCCTTTACATCAGCCACCACAGCAACAGGTCCCTCTCTGAATCTTATTAGGACTCCAAAAAGTGATTGCAAAAGATCAGGTCCAGGCAGCAAGACGTCGTTCAGGCTCTTCCCTTAAAATTTAACTGCAGCGTCCAGGACTATTCTCGGCTTCTTCTTGATAGGGTGTACCACAGCAAAATGAGGCAGATAGAAGGTCCTCCCCTGCGTTGTTTCAGCTGGCGCCTTCTCCGCGTAGCCCTTCTCCAATAGCTGGCTTATCTGATTTTCATATGATGTCTTCAACTCTGGGTCCTTGTCGAGCTTCTTCTCTATATTCATGAGACGCTTGTACGCTTGATGATAGTTGTTTGGCAGCGTCTCTGCTTCGCTCTTCCACAGCAGCCCCGTTTCAAATCTTCCATCTGGTAGTCTCTTTGTGGTTTGTTCCAAGACATCCAAGGCTCTCTTGTCGGCGTCGTTGCTTGGGCGGTTCGGCATCACTCCCATGGCGTCGATGTCGAAGTGACGTCGCACTAGAGCTTCGGTTTCATCTTCTACCAGACGGCTATGATTGACGAAGTTGACTGGTGTGTTGCTTCCGTCTTCACATCCATGAAGAACCCAGCCTAGACTCGTAAGTGAAGCAACTGGCTCTGACTTCTTGCCCTTCTTCAGTCTTCTCGTTACGATGAATCCCCAATTATCTTGCCCAATCAGCAAACGTGGCTCTTCTTTCTTGAATACAAGCTGATTCTTCAAAGGCCAGAGATGCTCACATCTTTCAATGATTCCGTCTTCCACTTCTTGCTTCGCAAGTCTCAACTCGTCAATTGTTCTGACTGCGATTGTCCTCTTATCTTTGCGATGAGCTCCTTTGATTTTAATATTCAACTTCTGAGAATTCCCTTTCTTGAATGCATTTCCTCCAATTGTTTCAATTGTGATTGGTTCTGTAATTCCCTCTGCTCCAATCTTCTTAGCGATGGACGAATCTAAGAGTGTCACAGTCGATCCTTCATCCATTAATGCTAACACTCGCACTGTTCCTTTTGGGCCATATAAATCCACAGGAATCACTTTAAGATAAGCCCTTCCATCTGTAGAGGTGCATACTGAAGATATGATGTCAGTAGATTTCTCACACTTCAGAGTATTACAGCAGGGATTCTCTTGCTCTTTATTTGAAGTCGCAGCCGGCGGCACATCAGTGTGGAGACTTATGTGGTGCCATCTTGTACACTTCTTGCAAGGTGGAGCTCTGCATGTTCTTCTTGAATGGCGATAGCGAAGACACTTGAAACACAGCCTAGCTTTCTTGGCCATTTCCCACTTCTTGTCTATGTTTCCATCCTTAAATGTCTTGCATTCGTAGATCCAATGTTCACCTTGACACGCAGGACATTCCGCCTTCTTAGGTTGCTGTTGAGCTTCCGCTTCTTGCACATTATGAACACATTTCTTCGACACAGATTTCTTCGGCTCCCAGGATACTTCAAGGGGAGCAAAATCACTACACATATCAGCTTCCACTTTTTGCACAGTATGAACACTTTTCTTTGTCACAGTTTTCTTCGGTTCCCATGACACTTCAGGGGGAGCAAAATCACCACACATATCAGCTTCACTTCCAAATATTCACTGATGAGTTCCAATTCCGGTTTCTCTTCCTCTCGGCGGCTTCTATAATATATGAACCATCTGTATTTCATGTTTGATGGCATCCTTTCGATCAAACTCTTCATTGTTTCTGGCGAACTTAAATACTGGCTCTTCCCAAGCGCCTTTATTGTTGCTACTGAGTTCTTGACATGGCTGGCGAACGCATCCTTTGCTCTCCCTTGAAGTGCTCTTCTTAGCCGAGCCAAGTTCTGTGTATGCGTGAACGAGCGCTCGGTATCTTCAAAGGATCTTCTGAACGCCAACCATTCTTCACTGGCACCGTTGAAGTTAGGTAACTCGATCATGTGCTTTGAGATACTATGTTCAGTAGATTTCTGAGACATCTTCGTTATGATCAGAGCCAATTCTTGTATGTCGCTCTTCTTTTCTTCTACTTGTGGAGGGTTCGGCGTCGGCGGCGCGGCACTCTTTTCCACAGGTGCAGCCTTGTCCAGCCATCGCTCCACTTGATCTCGATGGTCTTGCAAGTCTTCAATCAAACTCGTCCTCGTCCGAATCCAACTGCAGCAGCTCCAGCTCGGCTTGCGCTATCTTCGATCTGGCCTCGGCTACTTCCAGTTCCCTTTTGGCGATTTGCATTCTTGCTTCCACTTCTGCCCTTTTTGATGAACGTATGGAGCGTACATCATGCGGCTTGTCGAATCTTGTCGCCTTCGGACGAGCACCCAGTCTTGACTCCATCGCAGATCGTTCTTCTTCAACTTTCCTTGATATCCTTCGCTCTTCCGCTTCGGTGATACGCGCTAATAATTCCGGATCCTTAGCTATCGAACGTGTTACACGAAGCGCGGGTGATTCAGCTCTAACGGCAGCGGTACCGGAGCGTGACGCGGCGTGCCCTCTTTCAGCGGGTGCGGGAGGCGGGGGGGCGGCGCGAGCGGCGCGAGCGGCAGTTTCCCCTTCCGCAACACGGTCTCCTTGTGCGGCGCGAATAGGAGATATCGAACGGTCGCGTTGTTCCGCGGCTGCAACGGTGCGATCAGGCAGCGCGGACGCGGTCGCGGTGCGCTCTCCTGCGGCGCGAGTAGGAGGCGCGGACACGGTAGGGTTCCCCACGGCGCGGTCGGGGGACCCAGGCAACGGCGGCGTGCGTCGCGTCATCGTCGACCGGCTGGAGATGTCCGTTTCGGTTTCTGCCGGTGTTTCCAGGCTCCAATCTGTAGTGGTGGTCTTCCCTGTTGCGGACGTCGATCTCGTAGTAGGCATCGCATTTCCCCACGATCCGGCTCGAAGGACCACGAAAATGTGGTTGACTAGCGAGCGAGTGGACTCTAGTTTTGGCTGGCTGACGATGTTTGGTTCGATGAGCCGGGCTGGCGGGATGTGGAACAGGCTGCCACTATATCACACGACGTATTCCGCTTGGCGTTTTTTAGACCAGAGGTCGCACTTGCAGGGATTCCTCTTATTAAAACCACAATGTTCTTGATAGCACTTGTTTTTCCTTTTATTTTCGAGCTGATTCACAATTCAATGATATTGGCACACTTATAATAGCACTGGAACACACTTATTAGCTCTGGAACACACTTTCATTCGAAATTGGCCTTTATTATATGCAAATTCCCCGACACGCAATACGTCAAATCATTGACAAGTACACTTCCGAAGGGTGGGGAAGTTGCATACTTACAATGAACTCTTCATACAAAACTGTGTCCAATTATTGACATGTACACTTATGAGTGGTGGGAGAAATCTCATACATTCACTTCTATTGAGATTTACATTTGCCTTAGTTTTATGTACAATATTTACAGTTTTGCTTCGTGGCGACTATTCAACTTATACATTTTAGCCTAATTTTCCTATTCTATATACAAACTAATTATTTACACGACCTTTTGTCTTAGGTATTATTCGTAGCGACTATACTACACTTATGCTACGAGTCAATATGTATAAAAAGCACTTAATACAATATTGGCATCTATACCTAACTATGTAAGTAATCAGCCTTATTACTATGGGAAATAAAACTACCATGATTTATTTGCCTACCTAGTACATAATCTACCTTAAATACATAAAATTTTATATATTAAAGTCCGTCGCTGACAGATGTAGTTAACGACCTGAGGTCAAACATAGGCTACTTTTGGGCGCGATATAACCGAGTCCCACGCGGGGCGAAGCCGCGGGGAACAGCTAGTATTTAAATAAATAAATATAGCTAGCTTTTGTTCTTGGGCTTCGCCTCCTGAGATCTGCGATAAAAATTCTCCACGTTTAGTCCGTGTAGTTGTTCCTTCCAGCAATCCTTTCAGCAATCAAAGCGAAATTAACATCTACAAACTTGCACATCCTAAGTACCCTACCTAGGTAATATGTTTTTAGAAGTACTTACTTATAACCTACTAGCTATTGCTCGCGGCTTGGCCCACGTGAATTTCCCTCGGGAACAGTGATTTTTCCCGGGATCAAAGGTACCCTATGTCCTTCTCAATACTCCTGGCTATGAGTATGCGAAATTTCAGGAAGATTGGTTCAGTAGAAAGAGCGTGAAGATGTGACAAACAAACAAATATACAAACTCACTTTCGCATTTATAATATTAGTTGGGATTAGTTGGAATGACGTAGAAATAAAGATTTACCTCATCTTTGCACCATTTGGTTTGAACAGTAATAAATTTCAGATTATTCCTCACGACCGAACAAACGGACTACCTTGTGGTGCACTGGTTCATTTTTTTGTTCGACCTCACTGTGGCAGTGTGGATGATGTGGGCCAAGAGCCGCCATATTGCCATGCTGTTCTGTGCGCTTTTCCATCTCATGAACAGCAGGCTTTTTAGAATCGGTAAGTTTCAATACTTAGTATCAGCTCAGACAGATTTAACCCGTTTGCGTCTAAGTTTTTTTGGCACTGCATGATCACAGTAAAGAATGGAGGACCAACCCCGCTCCTATCACTGGGATCCAGCCTGAAGCGTGCCTATCTTTGTTAACATAAGGTACACTTATCAACAACAATAACAAATACTATAGGCTATGTTAAATCACTACAGCACAATAGACACAGGTCTTGGTGAATTCCTTTCCTGACGCTACAGAATCAGGATTTCTTTCTAATCTTTTCCGTTCACGCTATATGCACGAGGTCGTATGTTGTTGTCGCTAAGATATGTAGTTAGTAAATGCTGACCTCAAAATTATTGTTGGTGCCAAATTTATCACTGCTGGTGGTGGTCTGCTTCTTTAGCAAACACAGATTTGTTACTGAGTTGAGTAGTTAGAGAAGTTGTTATAGTTACCTATATCAAATTTCAAGAGCTCGAGATGTTTTGGAAATCAGTACATAGGCAAACGATTACATAATGTCTATAGGAATACTGAATATTACTTATACTTACTTCCAGGTATGTTCCCATGGGTTTGTTTGGCTACGATGCCATTATTTTATCCATTCGACTGGCCAAAACAGGTTATAAGCTTCTGTGAAAAACAATTACTTAAAATTACTCAAGGTTTACGCAAATTACTAATTTTGGGAATCAGAGAGCATGAATGTGATTGCCAACTTAATGATTCTGTAAACGATAGTGATAAGACAATGGATGAACTTATTCAAGAAGATGAATCAAAAACTAATCTAAACGATAATTCAGAAGAAGAAATAAAAGAAAAAAGCAAGGAAGATGAAGACAAAACAAACATAGGAAATTATGAAAAATACGAAAGACGTTATTTGACTACAATTTTGATTAGCTTACATGTTTTCAGCCAGTTGTTTTTACCTTATTCACACTTTATCACTAAGGTGAGAACAATCATAGATCAATGTTCAATTTTTGTGTTGTTTACGTGTTTTCGATGTATCTACAGTCTACCATTGACTTGTTGTACCCCTGATATTCAACAGCTCAATGTAAATTAAGAATTTGAAGTACACATAAATAATAAAAATGTGACGACAATGCGCATGTTCAAAATACAGAACATGATAGTGCTACTGAATACTAGGTAACTTAAAGCAGCCTTTCGTTATAATGTAAGTAGGTAACATTTAATCGTTCATTCGATCTATCCTTTTGATTTCAGTATCTAGTTTAATAAATATTTCATTGGTAAAAAGTATTTACTGAACTAGATTATTTGGAGAATTTACTCCTTACTCTTCTTCTTTTCGTGTCGACGGTATCATATTTCGACAGCACAAAAACTATCCACTGCAACTGCCCTGTGAGAGGCCACGTACAAGTCGCTAATGGTGTTGGGAAGAAAAATTAAATTTTCTCCTGATTGGGACTTAAGGTTTTTCTAAAGAGCATTCAAACGTTTAATTTTAATTTAATTTCACATCAGGCATAAGTGAATTCAAATGTTTCACTTAATCTTACTAGTAAAAATAACTTGATAGGGTTAGGTGTACCATCATATTATACTCTGAAGAGAGTCTCTTTTCACCTAAATACAATTTCAAAAGGTTAGAAGGTGTTTTTTTCAAAGGTTGGTTTAGTTTATATTTTAGTTTTAGTTTATATTTTAGTTTAATTTATATATTATTATAATTATGTAGTTTGTTAGTATTTAATTTATAAAGAAACCTATTTATAGAGGTATAAAAAGCAAAATATCTATTTCAAAAGGTTGTCAATTTCAGGGATATAACAATTGGACAGATGGCCTATACGGTTACTCCTGGGACATGATGGTCCACACTTGGGAAACCCACTCAATCGTAGTTAAAGTAGTAGACAACGAACGAGACACAGATTTCTTCGTCGACCCAACCTTATACACCCTTAACGACAGATGGACCAGACACGGAGATATGGTGTTTCAGTATGCAAAATGTTTGAAAGATAACTTGATAGCTGAGTCTTATAGAAGAAACATATATAGGCCAATAATTTCTAACAATATATCTGTTTATATTGATGTCTGGTGCTCAATGAATGGAAGGCTAGCTCAGCGTATGTTTGACCCTAAAGTTGACCTTTTGACAGCGGCTTGGCACCCTTTATCAAAAATACAGTATCTGATGCCACTGATTGATGATGCTTTGGGTTGGAGAGGCTACATTGATGAAGTGAAAAAGGAAATCCGGTCATGGAATAACTACAGCGATGTTATTTTCCTTGCTGATTTTCCAGGTAATCTTATTTTCAGAAACTGTGGGATGTAGTGGTAGTCAATAAAATAAGTACCTACAAACAATTACTTCTATTTCAAGGGTGTAAAAGCCACAGTCAAACATATTAAAATAAACATCTAAAATGAATTAAGATTTCTTGTTTTTTACCATAACAATTTTGAACTTGAACTTTACTCTTGAAGTTTTGGCGCAATATAGTGGAAGAACCTTTTTAAAAAATAATTATTTAAGTAGGTATTCATTTATTTATGTAGACAGACAGGCAGCTGTTACAGCCGATGCATCTTTATCAAGCAGTGTTTATAATCATTCACTTTGTAGACTAAAGTTCATTTTTGCACTAATATCACTGTTTACTTGTATCTACTAGTAAAGTCTGATTATTTTATAAGTACTTTGAATGCTGCTTCCTTGCTGTTTAATTTGTACATTACGTAGCTGATACAAAATTTTACCTTTACGGATCAGAAGGTTTTGGAAGCTAATTGTCCTTGGGTGCACATCGACTGCAATATAAAATGCTCTGAGAGCAAAATGTCCTCAATTTAAAATGGTTACGGAAGCTAATTGGCCTTACCAATTATTAGTCCTCTAGATATAATGTCTTTGAAACAACGTTTCCTACTCTGAAGATGCAAATTAAAAACGACTTTAAACCAGGGCTTGGAACCGGTATTTTGAAGACCCAAAAATAACGGGATTTAATCTGGTGAATAATTAAAGCAGCCGATTTTTGGGTCCTAAATACCTGGTTAAGACTGTTATTTTTATCAACATAACATGGTATTGGTGTACTGTTAAATAAATGTTTTTTTTTTCGGTAAATACCGGTTGAGCGGAAGGCGGATCCGTACTAGCGATCGTTGTAAAAATGTATGGACAGAAAAACGAGCTGGTTTTTTATTCTAACCAGGTTTTCGAGCCTTGCTTTACGTAAACTATCTCGTAATCAACTTTTTTTTTCAATATGTCACAGGATACGAACTAGAAAAGTACATTCCCCATGAGCTACAGAACGTAACATTGAAGATATTGGAAGGCAAGGTGATTTTCGAGCCAGAGGTAACCGAACTCCTCAACGGGCGATCCTTCCCCCTTACCAGCGGGAATCAGACCAAAGTCGACTCTGGATCCTTTCACAAATTGATCAATATCAGCGACAAACCAGCTTACTATATGTACACGTTTTACAATACCACAGAGAAGGATTTAAAAATAAATGAGAAACCAAAGACAGACCCGATGTTACCAATCGGAAGGGAGTTGTTGCGAAGATTAAAGAATATGTTAAAGTTTGGTAGTTTGGTGGTGGAGAATATATTTAAATCTGTATTCGAGGTGTCTCAATGTCATTAAGCAACGGTGTCTAGTCTACCTATTAACTGCTCTTCAATAGAGCCTGATGTGCTCCTGATACAGTTTTCAAGTTGAATAGGTACTTATGTTTTTTTGTTTCGGAAAAACGGAACGAACAGGGCGTTTTGTAGATGTCTACAAAACGCCATGTGATTGTTACTTATTATAGGTTATTATAGATAAACGGTAGATTAATTATGTAAGTATTTTATTATTGTATTTTGTCTTGTAATTTCATTGTAAAAATAAAGTAGAAATTGATGAGTTTTGCATTGTTGAAAAAAAAGCTCTTAATGAATTAAGTTTACATTAATTTAAGCGCCCTACCTTAAGTACCATGAGATTGTATAAACGCAGTTGATAGGAGCTGTGGCGGCTGCGTTAGTTACCATTCTGAGTATCAGCCAGAGACGCTACACTGATTTGGCATAAGTGTAGGTATAGTCGCTTGTGTCTGCATCTGATTGAGATTAATGCACTCATGCAAACACGCTAGGTACTTCTACTCTACTGAGCTGAGGATTAGAGATCTTCTTGATGCTTCAAATCAGCTCTTATAAAAATAATACTTATGAAAAAGAAAGTAGTACTGAAGACCGGTATAGCAATTTCATTAGGTCCCACCATCATCATTATCATTTCGGGTAAGTGACACGGTCAATCGATGATGCACATCCTGGTGTCAGAGTTCTTGGAAACCGCCTCTCTGCTTTTGACTTGATGTGAGCCGGGACCCGGCCTTTGCCTTCCGAAGCACAGAATAATCTTTATTATCAGACAATCAGGTGATGTAAGCCTGCAATGTCCTAACCAAACAGTAGGTATGCTTCCCGTGGGAATCGAATCCGCGTTCAAATCAGGTTCCACCAAAAATACTTATGATACGAGTAAGTGAAATATATGGTCCGCTTTTAATTATGGTCCTAGCCTCGATTTGGCAGTACTGGTAGGTAGTAGGTACTGGTTGGTATACTTACAATGAATAAAAAAAAAAATAATACGATACAATCTATGCGCTACACGCATAGATTTATTATATCCCATTATTGTTTTTTTATTATATAATAAATCTATGGTACCTACCTAGATGTGGTGTAAATTCTTTTTGATTTAGGTTTGACAATATTATTTAAACCTTTTTTAAATGTCAATTAATGGAATGTCAACCCGGTCCTTTTTAATGCTTCGTTCGCCATAGCTCATTAGAAAAGTGAAAAGAATCTAAATAAAAATAGATAAATGGCTGATGAGGAGTTTGTAGGTTGCTTATGTTGCATGAGCAGTAATCATTTACGGAACTTATTTGAAGTTTACGCTGAAAATGAGGATTCTTACGCGAATATGTTAGAAGCATGTTTTAACATTAGGATTGAAGAAAAATTCAAACATATCTGTGCCAAATGCGGCGAAAAGTTACAAATTACCTCGGCTTTTAAGAAGCAGATTTTGAAGAGCTTAGATGATTTGAAGATCGTTAAAGATGAAGAATACCTAGACGAGGCTATTTTGGAAGAGGAATTTGTGAACGATTATATTGTATCTGGTGAGGAAACGGTGGAACACATGCAAGAGGAAGACGAGTTGGAGCCGCCAAAGGGTTTGCCGTTGCGGAGGTATTCGATCTCGAAAATGGAAGAGGAAAATCGGGAGTACCCATGCCACTTCTGTGAAAAAAATTACAATAGCAGGAAGGCTTGCTTCACTCATCTCAGGATTAAACATGGACTTAGACTAAGCAAGGATCAATCGATCAAGTACCTTCCCAGGGAACGCAAGAAATGTCACATGTGCAACCGAGACTTCAGCCAGAAGCAGACCCTAAACAAGCATTTGTTAAAGGCGCATGGATTCGAAGTAGATAAGCGCAAGGCCTTCATTTGTCCTCTCTGTGACGAACGAGTCAGCTATGGTTCTCATTTCAGCGCTCACTTACTCCACACTCATAAGATGTGCGAGCAAGTGGAACAGCTTGAGTTCTCTGATATGGACGATTTCATGCTGTATAAAAGCGCCATTCAAGAAGAGACGAAGTACCGTTTTCGAAAGACGACAGCGAGCAAGCAGACCATTGAGGGTATCCGCTCGCATTACATGTGCAGCCAGTCCGGAGTTTACGTCTACCAGGGCAAGGGCAAGCGACCAGCACCCGGCCGTCAAATCTACAAAACTGGGAAAGCTTGTCCGGCGCATATGATAGTGACAGAGACATTGGACAGGGTGCGTGTGACATTTTATAAGACGCACGTTGGACACGGCCCATGTCCTTATTTCGAGCCCCGCGAAACGAAGAAACCCAAGAGGATCGAGTTCGAGCCAACGACTAGTGGACATCCAAATGGCGGACATTGGATATGTGACATCTGTGGCATTGACGTGTTCGATTGGGCGAAGTTTAAGATACATGTGGCTAGTCATAGGATAACAATGGCTCCATATCAATACTGTGATGAGGATTTCAAAAATTTTGAAGCATGTTCAATGTCAGCATAAAATTTTATTTTGAATAACTACTTAGCAACTTAGTAAAAATTTTGTTTAGAATAGTTAAATAAAACAACTTAAAGATGTTCTTATTCGTCTCTTTTCTGCCACTGATACCGCAGTCCGCAGCACCCCCTTCGTCTTTTATCGAGTCGACGGCTAAACTGGCTCAGTAGGACGCAACTGTCACGGCTGAGTCAGACCTTTGTTCCCATTAGTTCTATTGAACAGTTCTATAATAGAACTAATATGGCTTAGGCCTCTGCGAGATCAATCTTATTTCAATGGATTTTATTACGTGATATGCATAGCTAGCTACCATACCAAATTACAGCCTTCTACTAGTAGTTCTAACAGTTTCTAAACCGCGGACAGACAGGCGTGACGAAAGTATAAAGGTTCCTTGTGTTTATACTAACGTAACCCTAAATATTTCGTGGTGCATGGAGTGTATAGTGTGTGTTACAAGGCCAACCGACCCTGTACACCCTGGTGTCAGAGTTCTTCAAAACCGTCTCTCGGCCCTTGACACGTGGTATCTATCGACTACCAGATGGCAGCCGGGACCAACTGCCTTCCCAAGCACGAATAATCTTTCTATCTGACAACCAGGTGATTCGAGCAATCTTCCCGGTTGCATCCTCAGCTTACGCTTAAGAGTCCAGGGTACGCTATTAATCATGGTTCTAATTTGGCGGAACTGGTTACTACAATGGAGCGAGTGTCTTCTGACCTCCGTAACCCTTTTTACAGGGAAACCAGACCCACAGGAATATGATCCGGGTGTGTTAGTGGCCAACACTATCAGATTTTTTAGGCTGCCTAAAGGCTTCTGACGGTTTTTTATTTATTCAACTACTCACTACTTTCCCAAAACGTGTAAGTAGTGAGCTATGTACAATAATAAGGTTGTTTTTGACAAAAAACGAATACATGTATGCAACTTGAGAGAGTTGAGCAACCAGAGCGTTGAGTAGCGTCAGGGAAGGCTGCCTAAGGGCAGACCATCTACCGATAGCAGCCGGGACCCACGACTTAACGTGCCTTCCGAAGCACGGAGGAGCTCAAGATAGAAAATGCCACTGGCGACCATCCAAACAATGCCGCGCACTCGCGACGATTGAGTAAGGGAGATGTCGCCTTACATCATATATTGCGCTGTGTCGCTTACTCACTCGTTCTTGCATGTCTTTAAGAGATGGTAGTAGGCCACCTGAAGAAGTTTGTATAAAATTATAACAACGAAGAACGAATCGGTGAAGCAAGGACTTAAAAGACTTGTATTCAGGGCCGTTAAACATATTAAAAAATTGAGTAGCCGGGCGGAGAGCTGTGGATAGGGGGGGGGGAGCGGCAGCAGACAAGTAACTGACTGTCAAGTCAAATAAAAAATGAAGGGGCGACACGGCGTGGCGTGAGACGATTTCATTAAATTTTTCCGTTTTGCCTCTGTGTGTCGACGTCGCTCGGGTCTGTTAAATAAAATAGTTCTCGCCGACGCTTCATCATTGTGAATAAACAGTCAACGTGATCATATCCGCGGTCATTACACAAATTAGTGTCTTATAGTCGGTACGCCTCCCATTGAGATATTGACATTTTGTCAACTGTGATATAACGATACTCTCGGTATCTTGTTAGTAATTTTAGGTTAAATCCTATCTGTGATGATCACTGCTGAATCGTAGTTTATCGAACTGTGCTGGCCGTTTCAGTGTTAACAGGACTGATAGTTGTGTGGAGATTGCTAACATGGCATACAACTTAGACATTACTCCGAATTACTCATACGTATTCGAGTTCGAAAATGAATTTATTCATCAGAACTATCGGAAATGGATGACGGAAAACTGGACTGTCGCGTTTTATTATGTCGGGGTCTACATGGCCTTCATTTTCTTTGGACAGTACTACATGCAGAATAGACCTAGGTAAGTCCCTGAAATAAAATTTTCAAACTGCTTATAAAACCTAAAACTACAAAAATGTTATAGTTTTTAATTGATAGATATAATGGGACACTTTTTAAAGTGTTCCATCATATCTATCAACATGTCATTTTAAAAATGTATTTATTTATCCTGCATGTCCTCATGTAGGTATGTAAAAAATCTAAAAACAAATTATATCAGTCAGTAAAAATCACTTACTGTCCCTCCCTCCCTGTCCCTATGTCTATTTGTATGACTAAATCTTTAAAACTATGCAACGGATTTGATGCGGATTTTTTAATAGATAGTGATTCAAGAGGAAGGTTTTAATGCCCGTGCGAAGCTGGGGCGGGTCGCTAGTATTAAACAAACAGGTTCGTTTTTTTTATTTAAGAAAATAATAGATTTAAATAAAAACACACTGCCTGTTGGCTAGTATATAGGATGTCTTTCCTCCTTGAATGTATTATTTGAACTAACAAAAAAAAATAGAATAAAAAGAGTTCTGGCTTAGCAAGATTTTTTTAAATTTTAGTATTTTATTAATAGTTTTAAATTTGTAAATATTAATTTGTTTTAGTTTTATTAATGTAGGAAATTCCTTGTTTCTGTCAATCAGTTGAAAATTAAATAGTACCTACTACTTAATAACAAATTGTTTTGAGCTTTTAACATAAATTTCAATGTAAAAATACTTTCATTCAAACATTAAACATCTCTAAACCAGACACACACATATTTATTAATTGTATGTAGAATTACATAACTGTATTGAAATTTGATTTAATTTATTCAACCAAGTAGTAAGCTTGACAGCCAAATATTTTTACCATAATATCTAAATACTGCTAAATTCAAACTTGAACTCTTACTCTTCTAATTGAATCCATTGCTGATCATCATTATCGTTACATAGTATAAAACAAAGTCACTCCCTGCTGTCTGTCCTCATATATGCTTAGATCTTTGAAACTACCCAACAGGTTTTGATGCAGTTTTTGATTCAAGAGGAAGGTTTTTATTTTTTAACCCATAATCTTGCTCCCATGCGAAGGCATGGTTACATAAATTCTGTTTAAAAGGATATAGTAGTCGTGCCTGTATTCAATAATAGCTGTTGCCCTAGACTCCGTCTGCGTTTTACTCAGTTATAATGAAGCCTTTATTGGACCCCCTATCTTTAACTATATTCATTTAAAATTTCATAACAATTCAACAGTTGAGTTGTAAAAGCGTAACAGACAGAAAGATTTTCACATTTATATAATATTAATAAATTTATAAATATAAAAAATTAATAAATAAATTATGCATTTTAATGGCAAAACAAGGGTTAGAGTATACGAAAGGGTGCGCAAGACTTGGTGACTTAGAAAATTTTTCGGAGTGATTTCGCTCGTCATATTGACACCTAAATGATATCTTTTTGTCAATGGCATGTATGTATGTACATTTATATAATATATATGTATATAGGTACCCATGTTTCGCATATATATAAATTATTTGATTGATTGATTGTTTGACAATTCAATATTAATTGTCCAAAATCAATTATATGACAAGCTGTCAGATTCGGCACCAATGTCTGTCTGTACCAAGATTGCCAATATTTATCCTAAATTCCATTTATATCTTTCTCTCTGTGTTATCATGTTGATTCCTCGGCTGACTGTTTCAGAGCCCAGGGTGCGCTTTCCTGCTTTTTCTTCTCCACTTCACTCAGTTTTCAGCATCCTTAGTTGGGTGACCATTAGAATGCAAAAAAAATAAAACTAAATATCCCAATTAGTAGGCAAATAGGCAGCCAGCCCAGGTGATGTAAAGCTGTTTTAAATTTAACTAAAATTCAAACCAAAAAATTTTAATTACTTAGGTTTTTGCTTTTTAATGACAATTTCTCAAACAAAATTTTTGCCTAATTACTTGGTTTTGAGCATACCTGGGGTAGGGACAGGCTAAGCATTGCCTAATTAAGATGAGTATCAAAATGAGTTTTATTCATTTAGACAAGAAAATAACTTTTTTAGGAAATCCATACTTCCATATCCATATCCATACTAATATTATAAATGCGAAAGTCTGTCTGTCTGTCTGTCACCTCTTTACGGCTAAACTGCTGGACCCATTGTGATGAAATTTGGTAGAGATGTAGTTAACGACCTGAGGTCAAACATAGGCTACTTTTGGGCGCGATATAACCGAGTCCCACGCAGGGCGAAGCCGCGGGGAACAGCTAGTTGATATATATTTGATGAATGGGAGTATTTGACCTTGCTTGATTGCTTATCAACCCTAGAAAGGTTTCAAGCAGCTTTCTGAACTGCATAACATGGTTAACGCCACGATGACCGGCCATAGCGTGGTTGCTTCCGGTTTTTGTTAAATAATTTTGTGCATCAGAATGTGTACAAAATAAAATAAAAATAATTAAAACCAGACTTGACCTGACCTGACATCATTCAAATAGGAAAGTCAGTAAAACAAATATAAATATTGCGTAAAATATTTTTTGTTTACATATTAACTATTTTTGTGTTCGGAGTGTAAAAAGTGCAAGGGGTAAAGTATTCCAGCCAATAACGCAGACATTGCGACGTACATTTGTTTATTGTATCGTCTATCATGAAGCAGCGCAAATAATTACGTACCGTGTTTTCTTAAATGTTGGCAATCTATTTTTATCTCAAGCACAAATGAAAGTTGTTTCCATGATTTAATTTCTTTAAGTGGTGGGCGCAGTCGAGTTTAAGACTCGAATTCTTTACAAAAGAAATGGTTAAAATGTTACTTGTCATCTCCAGGGAGGGGGCAGGGACGGGGGTAGGGGCGGGGAACGTAGGCGGCTTATGAATGAAGCTCCGCATCTGATCTGCAATGTTACGTAAAAATATTTGGCACAGGCTCTCGGTTTAGTCCAAAATACTTGAATATCTTACCTACTTACCTATACCTATAAACATGCATAGAACTACTAGGAAAATAATTGAAAAAGAATTGAAGTCAAAGCAAACTACGTGTTCTATATTCAGATAAAAATCGTGTAAACTAATTGTATTTTTAAAATATCTAGTTAGGTACGATTCTTGTAAAATATTTCGGTCGCGTGCGTTAGTTTTTACTTACATTTACCTACACGTTTGCCATAAGTCGAAGAGCAATGGAAATCCGTTGTCTTCAACTACCTATGTCCCGCGGTTTCACCCATGTATGTACTTGTCCTAAACCTATGATCTTAGAAAGAGACTATCATATATTCTAAATCCGATTAGTAGTTCTAATGATAATGACAAACAAAGTTTCTTTCTCGTTTCTTCTAATGAGTCCACTGGAAGAGATTTCTTTAGTAATTAGCAGCACCCTTGTACTAATCTCCTCTTAGTATATATCTTGACGTTTTTCTGTGTACATGACTTTAGTAAATAAACTTTATATAGCTGCATCAATTATTCTGGACTTCGAACTTTCAACTTGCTTAATAGATATTGATCACCTGATCAATTTGTTTTGGAAAAACCACAGTAAAAAAATAATTTTGTCGGCTGTTTCTACTCAAGTAACTCAGGTCCAGGTTATCGACCAGCTATCAACCGACCCCGGGTTAATATGTTATCATTATCTTAATTCAATTAATTATGTTGTAACTATCGGGCCCTCTCTATATGTATATTACTACTAGCTTTCATCCGCGGCTTCGCCCGTATGAATTTCCCTCCGGAACAGTGTTTTTTCTCGGGATGAAAGGTACCCTATGTCCTTCTGTGTATGTGTATGTGAAATTTCAGGAAGATTGGTTCAGTGGCGTGAAGAGGTAACAAACCAACAAACAAACAAATATACAAACTCACTTTCGAATTTATAATATTAGTTGGGATGATCATCATTATGTTTCATGAGAGATGAATACTTGCATTATAAATATAGTGTACCTGTGAAAAATATTTTCACTTTATATTATCACATGTTTACAAAAAATTAATGATTATTGATTATACTCAACCGTCTCCTACGTAAGTAGTTAAAACAGTTTATTATATTAATGAAACTAAATACTAGCTTTCGCTCCAGGCTTCCTATCATGGAAGAGTATTTAAATGTAAAAAGTACCTTTGTTATTATATCCTGTGCGATTCTGTTCAGCCGATCTTTTATTTTATTGGTGTACTACGCGACTTTTTATAAAATGATTTTAGGAATCCAAAAGGTTTAAATTATTTTGGTCCCTGAACATTCTTGAACTGCCAGAACTCAAATTGATTGACACTAATTTACTTACAAACAGAGCCTACCTGTCATAAGTGTCAATTTTCGGCTAAACTGTTGACAACTTAGCAGCTTAAATACCTAGGTAGTTGATTATATAATGAGTTGGATGTACACGATTATGAAAATGAAGAAATTCTTTATATTTAAAAATGAACTGTACAAGGTTTTTTTTAGTGCCTAAGTCCAACAAAAATATATAATTAATATTCAAGTAAGTAATGAGGATATACATATAATACTACTGTGTTAATATTATCTTAACATAACAACATAAGAAATAGAAAATTTTCCTTGTTCGCCGTAAAAATGACTTCCGTCATGTAATTTGAAGCAATTGCGTTCATTATGACACGGCAGTCATACCAGAGATATACTGCTCGCCTTATCCTCATAAATAGAGTGAATCGGATGCAACACACGCGTTCGGTAGATTTGACGCACGAGACCATAAAAAATCTAAGACTCTTATATATAACTAACAAATACAAAACACATATCAGAAGCGCTCATCTTCTGATATGCCCGAACTGCCCAGACTCCTGCACCCGTACTTAGCCAAATCACAATTTCAAAATGCTAACGAATATCGACAAGAACAAAATGTATGGGATTGACATAAGCTGCGGTAAATCACGTGATCAATCGTATGTCAATCCCATACATTTTGTTCTTGTCGTACCTCGTCAACGTTTTGCGATTGTGACTTTGGCTAAGCCAGTACAGTTAATAACTAGGATCGGCGACCGGAGAGCAATCAACGTATAGCCACATAATGGTCAAAAACCCACAAGAAGGAAGCGCGATTTTATCTATATTAATATAATAAAGCTGAAGAGTTTGTTTGTTTGTTTAAACGCTTATAAATTGAAAACTACTGGTCGGTTTTGAAAAAATATTTTTTTATATGAAAGCCTGATTCTTGGGGAAGGTTATAGGCTATAGTAGTAGGCTGCAGTTACAATGCTTTCAAATAAGTATAAATTGCATCTAAGGAATTATGATTGTTTTGTGAAATATGTAAACCATAAAACTATTATCTATTCTGTTTACTTAAACATACTGTCACAAATTGATTGGCGTCTCAATCATTACATGCTGACACTTGACCGCTCCTCAATTAAAAAATTGGCAGCTGCCGAGTTTTGGAAATCAAAATTCAGCTAAATATGAACATGTTTATTATGCAATAGTTTTCCGTGGATACGATAGTTTTTATGAAGATGAGAGTATAATTTATTGGTACATTATTGTTTGTCATTATCTTCTCTAAACTAATTATCCGGCATATATGTTTTACCTACGTAATAGTTATTTATTTTAAAGACACAAACACATAAATGCGATGACGGGCTTTAAGTGGGCAAGTTTTGGTCACTATACAAAATCGAGAATTTTTCAAAATCAATTGTTGGTGGGCTATTTGTATAAATTTAAAGCCTATATTTGACAGAAATCAGAAAGGACTTGTTTTTATTTAAAAATACATAGAAATAAATCAACCCGGCCATATCCTTCTCATACTTTGACACAGACATCAGAAAACATGCTATACTTTTGCAATTACGCTGATAGAATCGTCAAGTATGAGCTAGATTTTGTAATTGACTGGTACAGAATTTTCTGGATCTATCAGATCGGGTCAAGTCGTTCATTTCCTTTAGCCGTCACGCAACGGGTGACGAAACTAGTGCACTTTCGCTGTATGTGTGAGTGTGGCTAAGACTTGTGCATGCACCGGAACCTATTTTTACCCCCATTAGCATTTCTATCGCAACACCACTTCTAGAAGCGTCGCGCACAGCAGGGCCCTTGGTACCACTGACTGACCACATAATTGATGCATTGCGAAAATCCCTACTTGGGTTAACAAATTCAGATTGCGTGTACAAAATGGAGAAAACTTTAATTCTTCTAAATTCCATGTACACTAATAGGTCACTTTGATGAAGGATGAGCTTACTCTTATAGGAACTCTATATTTTTCTTTCATTACGAAAAACTCAAAGTTCAATGACTTCGGATTTTGTGATGAATGAAGGAGTGATAAAGCTACATCTCTTTTTGATGTCTACTAGAATAATAAGTTTACCAGCATCGGTGTGCCTAAAGTTCCCCATGAGACTGGACATCAGCAGCCGATCATACTCATTAGATTAGAAATAATCAAATCTGATATTGCGTTCAGCGAACCCTGAGACAATATTGCCAAAGATACAACTGGTAGACATAGCAAAATGCAAGCACGATCATAAGAACCCCGTACATTTTATTTGCAATTAGTATATACTAAATATATGTAACATACGTTGATATTCCATCCACTGTTGACAATTTTCGGGATCAATAGCAAAATGGCTTATTTATAATTTAGTGTTTTGTCATATCCGCCTATCGCGTTAAACGGATACGTTACCAAAGTTTCCAGAAACATTCGTCACATTATACCTTTTTGCTTGATTGCTCATGAGTGATTTTCAATACAAGAAGTTATGACAGTTACTTAACGAGCAATTAAATTATTTCTTTATTAGAATTTGCAACCGCTTCTCGTCAGGACATTGTTGCAGTTATTTACTTATATTTACTATGTTGCATCATGATCAGTAATACTATTTTAATTTTTAGATAAATTAATGGATTAAGGAAATGTAGTAATTTACTTATTACAAAGGAAGTCGTTAGATAAATTAGTTTTGACTATACAGCAAAAACACTTTCCGATTCTTAAACATCTTTTCTTTTTGACTTGTTGTCTTTCATTAGTACTTATTTTTATCTTCTGTTTCTATTTTATCTAACTTAGTGAATTCCCAGTTGCATCGCTGTGTTGTTTCTGGTGCAATTCGTTTAACAATCGTTGATACTCGTATTATGAATGTAAACTTTACGAGTTTTTGTGGATACAATCATTAATTAGTACTGTTTTGCATTACTATTTGCCTACTTGCTAATTCTAGCTTCGAAATGTAAACAAAATTAATTTTGTTATTTAATACTTTAACATACCGTCTATAATATAGACTATACTCGTATTAATTTAATTTAAGATTACTTTTTATTTAACAATTGATTATAAACGTGCCTTGATCAGAGAACTGTTTAAACAGATTTCCTACAAATTTGCCATCAAAACAATACTTAACAGTTTTTGACACACTTTCTAAAATCAGGTGATCGATTTCGTAGGACGAAAATGGTAGTGACGTAACACGACGGCCCATACCGTGTGATATAATGTGGTGCTGGTGACACCGCTAACGGCTTTTCAAGGATTAATTTGTGTTAAAATGGTCGTTGGTCGTAATTAGTATAACTGAAATCAAAAAATAATAAAAAAAAACACTGTTGCTGTGTTATTTCGAAGTTCATTTTATAGAGTAAGTAAGTACAAACACTTTATTGTACAACGATCCATACACATTAGTCTTTTGGTAGTCGTTAAAGGAACCACGTAAGAGGCCGAGAGGCGGTTCCGAAAACTCTGACACCAGGGTGTGCATGGTCGATTGACCGTGACGCCTACTCGAAATGATGATGATGGGTCATGATGCGGGGCTCAGCTAACAATGTAATCTTTAGCCGTGTTTTATTAAATGGTTTACAACAAAATCTGGTACCGCTGGAGAGATTCCTTCATCTATCGCAATAGAATTTGATATATGATTCTAAGAGACCTAAAAGCCTTCCAAAGAGCCTATTTGTAAGAAGTGACTCTGATCAAGTAAGAGTGGAGAGAGCCTTGGTCTTATGGTCGCTAAACCATCGCAGTAAATAAGTCAGTCGGGGTCAAATAAAACTGAACCCCCTGTCGTTATAGTAAATACGGTATATATATAGCGAGATAAATCTGACCCCCCAGATTTATCTGGCCATATATACATACATACTCGTATACCGAAATTAATTTATAATCTACAAGCGAACCTTGAAGTTAACTTGTGTATGTCGGGGTCGCCGCCCGGCCCCGAACTTGAAGATGCAAGAGGTGATTATCGGCCGGTGATACTCGTAAAAGTAATAGGTAGGTTACATTTCCTTTGTTAGTAACATGATCATCATCTACCATTAAGGATAGGTGAAATCGCGGGAAATAGATGATAGTAGTACTGGTATATATAACAGTGGTGTGCATACTATGAAGACGTTTAGACGGTAAGTCGAATGATTAACTTCGTTTTCGAATGATTTTCGTACGACATAATCGGTGAATTAAACGATAATTATTCGACTTTGCGTAAGTCATATATATTTAATAAATAGCACTTCTTATGATGTTGGTAAACCGTATTTCAAACTACGTGATAAATTTCACACGAAGTCACATAATAGTATTGTTACGTAAGTATATATGGATAAAATCTTTATTTTTCACGTACGAACGCAATTAATATTTGCGGAAAAATACTTGCTTTAAAAATGATAATTTTATTGCACTCATTGATGTTGCTATTTATCTTACATCACTTTGGTTATCACAGGTTAGTGTACGTAAACCATAAACATTTAAATAAAGTGATAATTTTTTTTTTGATAACACACGTGTGGAAGGATTGGAGACTTAAGCCTAAAATATCATACCACAAAACGTTATCGTAGCCGGGAAACGTTATCGTAGCCGGTATCGGGGTATTTTGTTTATTATGGGTTTTAATTAAACTTTTTATCGATTCCGAAAATAATATATCTGTAAAAAAATATACCGATTTCAATAAGTTATTTTTTATTAAACTTTTATTTCTATCCCGATGGATGGCAACGGATCCATCGGGATAGAAATTTTGAATGTAAAACTAAATTTCACGGATATTTGCATAATTGCATGGTGCGTATTTATTTAAGAAAGGTTCTACAGTTAAATAACTTACTTAGATAGCCAACATTTCAATGTGAACAATATATCTAAAATGCCAATGATTTGAATACAAGACACGAGCTACTAAAGTGACTGTCAAAAGCTAAGATAATTAAACCAACCCCCAGACATTATAGTTGACAACTAGCTACCCGCCCCGGCTTCGCATGGGCATAGAAACCTTCCTCTTGAAACACTATCTTTTGAAAAAAAACCGAATCAAAATCGGCACGCTTATTAGCTAAAAATTTGCAATCAGCAAAAATTGCGCAGCTATCGCGCGATCACCGCGCGATCGATTGCTTATTGCTACAAAAATTCGTATTACGTATGTGATCGCTCGCTGATCGTTCGCTGATGGTTTAAATGCACTTTTTGCTAGTTTTCGCAACGACACTAGCGCCAATAGCAATTTAGTAGCAATAACAAGAACTATTGTTGGAATGACAATTTCAAACAGATGTTTTCGCGGGATTCCAAGTTTACGAAACAAATACGAAAAAACTTATAAAAAAAAGCTTTTTCAAGATTTTCAAGTGGTACATTTGTTAATATTATGTTAAGTCGTCACGTTCGCTTTAGTTTTATTTGTATTCGTGAGCAAATAACCTCAACAGCTCTCTCAAAGTAAGTACCTACAGTGATGATGTGAAATAATTCATATAATGAAATAGTTTCGTTTGTAATTTAAATATGAGGTGTTTTAGAATATGACAAACAGAGTTTCCAATGAGCAACTGGAAGAGTTGTTGGATTTCCTTGCGGAACATCCTGCTTTAGCGAAGGGAGTGGGGCTTGGGGCAAGGTCTAAAGAAGCAGTTGAGAAGCAGTGGAATGACCTTGCTAATAAGCTCAACTCGTATGGCTCTGGATCTACAAAATCTGGAGAACGATGGAAAAAGGTAAGCGTTCTTAATTTGTACTTTTTTGCTTTGACTTAGATTATGTTACTTTTGGTGTATTTTTGATTCCTTTTTCATATTACTTTTAACTTTTATAGTACTGGGCTGACCTAAAACATAAAAGCAAGACCAGACTGGCCAAACGGACACGGGATGCTTTGGGAACTGGTGGTGGTCCTAGTAGCCAAGATGATCTTTCAGAGGTTGACAAGAAAGTCTTGGCTATTATAGGAGAACAAGCTGTGTTTGGTGATAGTGCGCACAGAGTCCCTATATTTGTGAGTTCTATTCTAATTCAAAAACTTTTAGTATTTAGTTTTTTATTACAATCTTATATAAATAAAATGTTTTGTCACAGCTTTAACTTAATTCACATTTATATTTTTGTTTTTCAGGATATTGACACTGAAACACAGGTTGTAGAAAGGGACCCTCAATCTGAGCAAATTGTTTATGCTCAAGTACACAATGGTAAGATATTTAAACACATAGGTAGGTACTAACATTACTTTATTTGTCACTACTTTGTCAGGTATAAAATTATTTTGAAAATTCACAGATGAGAGAGAGGATTTAGATTTGGTGCTGAGATGTACACCTCCTATAGTTAACTCTCCTTCTAGAAGAGGTCAAACTAGCCGAGTCAGTAAGTATATCTATCTAGTTCATTCAATAATCTGTGAAAGTATATTTGTTGGTAAGCAAATATTTGAATTTTTGCTAAGTTATTCTTACAACATTTACGTGCAAATATATGATTTATGAATAACTTATTGTCAATTACAGATATTGAGAGTGACTCCCACACTACAAGTATAATTGCTGATAATATAGAGAGACAAACACAGCCACCACAAACTGGTAGGTACAATTATTTATCCATTACTATATAATATATACTATAATCTAAAATATATTATTGAAAGATTAATACTAATAACTATAGATTTTATTAAACATTGCACTATTATAAAGAATTTATTTATATTTACAGGAGTGGAGAGTCCTATCAGTAGGCCCATTGCTGATCGCCCTCGTCTCAGACGTAACAGAGTAGCTGCTAATACAAGTAACTATAATATAATCTGTGTTACAAGTCAGTCCTGATATCAATCAAGTTTGAAGTTATTACTAAGCTTTATGTAGGCCCAAGTGCAGTTAGGCATAGATGGCTACAATCTACTTAATTGAAATAACTCTTCATTTCAGATCCATCTAGAATCAACCCAGAATGGGTTATGGAGTTAGAGAGAAGCAGGGTTGACGCTGAAACTAAGCTCGCAAATGCTGCTCTCATTATGGCAGAGGCATCAAAAGTGCAAGTGGATACAGCTCGTGTACAAGCAGACTTGACACGAGACCTCGTGGATATTGTACGTCGGCAGTCCGACGACATAAAGGCGCTGCTGGAGATAATGAGAGCCTCTAACTAATAAGCTTTTTTTTTGTAAATACTAGCTGATCCCCGCCGTTTCATTAGCCCGTGGTGTAGTTGTACCATAGATTATTATGTACCTATGTTAGTTTATTATTTACTAGTGTCTTTATAACCTTCTCCAAGAAACAGGCTATGTTATATTTTTTTAAATCTGCAAATTTTATAAATATTTGAATAAAAGATATTTTGACTGATGAATTTTTTTTTATTTCATACATTTATTACTAACCAGCTTCCCCCGAAGGAATTTCCCTCGGGAACGGTGTTTTTTTCCCAGGATGATATATTTATGGGATAGGTACCCTATGTTCTTCTCAATACTCCTAGCTGTGGGCAGCTAGGGCGTGTAAGGAAACAAACAAACAAATATACAAACTCACTTTGGCATTTATAATATTAGTTGGGATACCTATACACAATTTTAATTTGGCCTTGTAGACCACAATCTCTGTACAATGCAATTTCTTTGCTGTCGGCCACTGGCTAACAGTTCTTGTTCACCTCCAGTTGTAGAGCCGGCATCCTGCAGTGATTGGGGTATTTGATTTAGCTGATCCCCTTGAGTATCAGCACTTGGGATTTGTGGTACCGGCAGTCGATGTTTGTTGCAGATGTTGTGCAACACAGCACAGGCATTAATCATCATGGCCACAGTGTGATGGTTATAATGCAACACTCTGTGTGCTAGCAAACACCTCCAACGAGCTTTTAAAACACCAATGCAACGCTCCACTGTATTTCTTGTCAGACAGTGAACATTTGTGTAATGTTCATCTGCACTGCCAGGTTCAGCATTTACAATTGGTGTTAAAAGCCATGGTCTTAATGGGTATCCAGAATCACCTGTAAATTAATATTTTTGCATTATACATTTGATTTCATATAACAAGTTAAACAAACACTAAAATAGTACTGATACACACCAAGCAACCAAACAGCCTCTCCTCTACGATGAAGGTCTTGGATATGCCGTTGAACTTCAGACATTTTCCAAATGTGGGCATCATGAGTAGCTCCTCCAAATGTAGCGTCTAAATTTATAATATTTAAATCACTATCACAAATCTGTAAAAATAAGTTATATATTATTACTGTTCTACACTTGGCTTAATAATTTATACATTAATTCAAAATTGATGTCACTAGTAACTTACTATTTGCACATTTCTAGAATGGAAATGTTTTCTATTAAAAAATCTTTCCTCATGTTCCGTTGGCTTTATCAGAGCCACATGAGTACCATCGATGCACCCCAAACACCCAGGAAATCCAAACTTGCTGTAGAAACTAAAACAAACAGTAACTTTAATATCACTATCACTACATAGTATAAAACAAAGTCGCTTTCTTTGTCCCTATGTCCCTTTGTATCCTTAAATCTTTAAAACTACACAGCGGATTTTGATGCGGTTTTTTTTTAATAGATAGAGTGATTCAAGAGGAAGGTTTTTATGCCCATGCAAGCCGGGGCGGCTCGCTAGTGTATTATAAAGTCAACAGACACTTATTATTAGCTTAGTAATCTTGTATGATTTGTATTTCTGAACAACCTAAGCGCCAGTGACTTTTCTGGTGGAATGTCACATTAATATTCTATTTAGAAATTTCTCCTTAATAGTTTATTACTAATCATTTATAATGCCAATAAGATTCAAATAGTTAAAGGGTAACAGTATCTTTTAACTGCAACATGCTAATGCAAAACGTAAAGTGATCAATCATAATATGAATTTTATTCTCACCCGTTAATAATGAACTGCCTTTCTTGTGGTGTTTGAGGAAATTTTATGTATTTTTTTAGTATCTTATGCTGGTTCAAAGCCCATGTGACTTCTCTCACAGCATTAGATACACTAGGCTGGCTAAGTCCGTGCAGGTAGCTCATACCCACGGGCTTCTGATATGAACCCGTGGCAAAAAAAGATAATGCTGTGAGAACCTGTAAATACATAATTGTTGTTAAGACATTATAATATTGTAGAACATTAAAATGTTGTACATATTACCTACTTAGAAAATGCTTCTTACCTTATTTTCCAAACTAATTTTTGTTCTTCTTCTCGTTTGATTCATAAAGGGTCTGAGCTCACTGCACAGATCTCTAAACAGTTTTTTGGTAATTCTATAGTGGGCTATAAACTGCGAGTCTGTTAGTTCTAAGGCGTTGGCTTGGTCACGAAGCCTACGCCTCAATTGTGATGTGTTGTTTATTACACGTTTTTCTCTTCTCTGCTCAAAATTTAAAGCTTCTAATAACAATACAGCACGAGCCATGTTGTCACAAGAGCGTTATTTAACACAGTAATTAACTTATAAATATTCGACGATAGGAAGCAATCGACAAGCAATCGAAAAAAATTAACCTTTTTTGTAATCGCAATCTGACAGCTCAAATTGTTTGCTGATTGCTGTCGCTTTGCTGTCAAAAGTCATAGATAATACGAAAACGCGATCAAGTCGAAGAGATTGAATGCACATATAGTTCACCGATTGTTCGGTAGAGGCAGCACTGTCGTTTGCTTTGCTATGGTTTTGTTTTGCTTGTACGTAATACGAATTTGCGATTTTTGTGCAAATATTGTGCGATTTTTGCTATCGCTTTGCTTTTGCAAGATAGGTAATAAGCGTGCCGTTTTGTTTTATACTATCTAGTGATGTTGTTGCTTCGAAAGGGCCCTTGGCACGAGGAAAACAGGAAGTATAGAAGCAGTACTGGTCCAACTTGATCATGCCAATTAATTGCCAAAGCCATTGCTTTACGTTGAAAAAAAAAACATGTAGATTTAAATTTGGCCAGAGGCGAATCATGCAAGCTGCCGGTCTCGGCTGAAATCTGGTAGTCGTTGAAGGAACCACGTCAGAGGCCGAGGGGCGGTTTCGAAGATATTTGACACCAGGGTGTTCAGGGTCAATTGTCTTTTTAACCACAATATTTATTTTATTTCATTATATCATGATGAAAGCGGTAAATATGCTCGAGCATGATATAGTATCGATCAATTCCTTCCCCTTTTGTAATTAAGCCTAATGGATGGGTAGATGCTCGTTTATATTTTTGAAAGCATTGAATTTCATATGGCCATTTGCAAGTTGGTCATTACGTGGAGTTGAAGATGAAGCTTGACTTAAAGAGGCGTAAGAAATTCAAATATAATTTGTGATAACTCCCGAGCTTCGCTCGTTTTATGCAGAAAATCTTTTTGCGTGAAAAAATGGGTAAAATTAATTTTCCCAGACACAGAGCCTAGCTAGATTGTCTTTTTGACTATGTAAGAACTTATGTTTAAAATTTCGAAGAAATCGTTAGAGCCGTTTTCGAAAACGCGAGTACAAATAAATTTATTGTTCGTTTAATAGTATAGGATTTGATTGTGATTCAAAAATATACAATATCTATGCCGTATACAATATTAATGCCATTTTTTTGACATGCAACGCTATTCATTCTTAAAACATCACAATTGAATCACAATTGACTAGAACAATGACTCATTATATGATATAAGTTACATATTAGCCAAATGTCGTGTTTTTATAGATAAGTGAATCAAAAGTTTTATCTTAATATTTGTGTCTTGTGACATATTTTTGTAGTGTCACATTATATTGTACCGTGCAAAGTGTGTGTTATTAAATACAATACATATTCTATTCTATATTCAACTAGCGACCCGCCCAGGCTTCGCATGGGCATAAAAATCTTCCTTTGGAATCACTAGCTATCTATTAAAAAAAACCGCATCAAAATCCGTTGTGTAATTTTAAAGATTTAAGCATACAAAAGGACATATGGACAGAGAAAGCGACTTTGTTTTATACTATGTAGTGATACTGGCTGCCTGACGGATTTTATATGCCTGGATTTGCTTTGTTTGATCACAGTTACTAGGGATGGACATGTTCAATGGCAAAATTTGCCTCCGCTAGCCACATCCGACTCCATTTTCGAATGTAAAATTGTGGTTAGTCCATTGATGGACTCGTTAAAGAAGACATTTTTGCCAATCTATATATAGACTGATCATGACGGCCGCAGACCGTAAGACAGACTAAATATTAGGACTTCGTTGGCACCGTTTGAATACATACGGGTTGTCTTAAACGTATAATGACAGAGAAGATTGTTATGTCACTTAGGAGTTTATGCTTCTTTTTCACACAAACATCTATCATGGTAGTAGTTGGCTTGATAACGAAATAGGAGTGCTAAAATTCTAATTAGTTTATTGCTCCATATATAAACAGTTGCATTGGTAATTAAACGTTCATAGGCGTTAACTACTACAGTGTACAAGTTCATGATAACTTGTTACGATTAAGTAGACCTTGATTTCACTTGATTAAAGCGATAAACTTCGTAGTAAGTTAACACGTTAGCGGACATACGACTGCTATAGCAGTTATAACAATAAAACTTATATTCTATTATGTTTACAAAAACGTCCGCGAACGTGTTAAGGCGCATTTGGCTCTACTCTCAAAACGGCAAGTGTTGAATATGGGCCAATTCTTAAAACGACCAATACTCAGTGCCTCCTGTACTTGTGTTATTTCTCAGTGCTCTACCATGACATGATACCTACTTAATTTCAATATTCCATTGACCATTATATCACATATCATGTTGTTTGCATTTTGTTGTTGTCCGAACGCGAATAAATCAAAATTCAGCTTGTTGAATTGTTGAAATTAAAAAAAATATGTGTGATACAAAAATTTAGAAATCGAGACATCGGGCAATTTTTTTTAAATTTATGGTTTTAATAGATAGCTTTACCGATAGGTGCGCAGTTCCCAAATTTTTTGATTAGATATGTGTTAAGATTAGCTCAATTCTTGTAAATGCAAGTTGTAGGCGGATGTATTTTAATTTCTTTATCGATAATACTATAAATACTCAAATCGATTAAGCTTCAAGATAAATGTAAGTATTACCGGTGATAGCTAATTTACCAACTAAAATAATTAGCGATAACGTTTAATACTGATAAATGATATCTATGGGTTTGCAAGGCGAAAGCTGCAGTTCGGGATCGGTACTACTTTCGATTTTGATTAAAGATAATAAATAAATAAATCTTTATTACAGTCAACAATAGTCCATATTATAAGTATTTCCATAATTCGCTTTAAAACATAAAATCATAACAATGATAATTAAAATGAATTAATATTTATAAATTTAAAACAATTAATGTAAAGAAATCATTCAATCAAATGCGTAATTATAACTTATTAGCCGTAAGTTTATAATAGATGTTTTGTTAATTTACTCCTATTTATTTTCTTTCTTTGTTTGGAATTGGTAAAGTTCATTTCGACGTTAAATGTAAAGTGAAAGAATGAGAATCGTGAATCTTCAAGACTGAAAAACATAAATATTTTTGGAAAATTTCAGTATCGCAAATAATGATTTCTGAATTTTCATGCAACTGGAAGTTTTTAATCGTTACACTGATATTTTTTGAATGAGTAAATAACAGATGCAGTGTACACTCTGCTCGAATCACTTAATCTTTGGCCTTGACATCGAGTTATGAGATCACAAATGTCAAGTTCTATAAATAAATGGACATCTGCTGGATGCCGGTAACCTTCCTGTCGTGAAACACGTATTGGCCCCAATTTTGGATATAAATATCAATGTTGATTGGTAATAAATTACTTATACATTTATATTTTGTAAATGAAACAGCCGATACGTCCTATTATTCCCTGATCGGTATTTTGCACATTGTTATCGTCCACATTTTCAATGCTTCTTATCTGATGATACTAGATTGATGTCTCCATCCATGCCTTCTGCTCCTGTCGTCTTTCTTTGTCGACCTCTTTTCCCAGTTCATCTGAGTACTATTGTAGTTCACAGTTGATGAACTGGGAATGACTACCATTCTATCTTTAGAACCAAACAGAAATATCATTTCGATAACTTACATTTGCATTACATATGTACGTCGTCGTTCATTACATTTTTTTTTTGCAAATTCGTATAGGCTTTTCATCTTTCTCTCTCTCATTCATTTCTGCATTCGTTTATCAAAAGCTATGAAAGTATGAACTCTACTATGTGATATTGTCACTTAACAAACTACTTCTTTGTCTTGCAGATTCGAGCTCCGGCGCACCCTAATAGTATGGAACAGTATGCTAGCTGCGTTCAGCATCATGGGCGCCTGCCGGACGCTGCCAGAATTCATCCACGTGCTACGGAACCAAGGCATCTACCACTCCATCTGTGTGCCAAGGTTAGTACCTCTGTGGCTCTGTGCATGCGGGTTAAGGAGATGAGTTGTTCCGGTCCAGTTTGAATACTCCCTGAGTCCAGATATGTACTACTGTTAATTAACAACCTACGCTCGATATTGTGCATCCTCTAGCTAGATGGTACGTACAATTGATGGTAATGGTATTGCGTAATCTATATACTTATGTAAAAATAAATCTCTATTTTCTTTGGTCAGAACTTAAAAAACATTTAGAATTTTGCAACGATTTCGCTATCCTAGCGCGTCAAGCGTTCGTATATTTTTGTCAAAAAAAAAATAGAAACAGGGATAACATTTTCTACACCAATTTAGATATTTTATTGCACACCGGAAACTATTTTTATAAAAAAATAGAACTAGCAGTGGAAACAAATTTAGTTTTACGAGTTATAAAAATAATGCAAGATTCGATATTTTTTATAACTTGGATTGAGTTACAAAATAATCCATGTTCTCGAGTCTTTTTCTGACATTATTCTCGGTAAACGCTGACCTCTGCGATCTCTTTGTCGCTCACAATTTTCCAGATACAGACCAGCAGATAATTACAGATATCGCAATAAACCTACATTATATAAGTAACCTTGTATTCAATGGTCAGTTGAAGTTGATTATGGAAATAAGTGATCTTGCGAAGTCTAGGGCATATCCCTCAACTACCGGAGAACAATAGAATCCATAATGTTTCGCGACCCCCATCGACCGCTTGGGTGTGAGAGATTAAAAAGCCATTTTCGGGCCCACTCACATTCTTCGTCGTTGTCTCGTTGAAGACATAGTTTTTCCTCCTTCAATTTATTATGTTCTTAAACAAAATTTATGATTCGATACCATTCTTAAAAGATACCTGACGTCAATTTTAAGTACGCACATCTATCAGATATCAATCACGAGATTATCTTGAATTTCAGTTTTGACAATCGGTACATTTTTTTTGTAATCCGATCGATTTGATTCGCATGACAGAACGAACTTATTCAGAGGAAACAATAATTGCATAAACATAACAGCTATCTATAAACTGATTGTCCGCCGAACCTTCTATTTTGCTCGTCATTAGTATATAGCCTATACACTCAAGCTTTTAAAAGAATCAGATTGTTTGTGTATGGAAACATATGATGGAAACTTATAATGTTTTCACTCATCATCATGGGGTGCCATCTTCGAACTGAAGTTTGGAGGTCAGCAAACTAAACTTAACTTTGTTTTCACTTTTTAGCTGTAACAAACAATAACAAGAGGCACGGCGGCTTTGTATTTTTGCCATGTCTTTCACCTTGCCTGGTTCTCCTGTGACGAATTCATGAATTATGTATGGAAATCTTCCAGTATAATATAAATAAAAAGAATATGGGATTTCTTGGCGCATAGTAATTAACTTAGGCTGAGACTAGTTTAAAAATCATAAAGACCTGTTGTTTAATTTAGACCCCTACTGTGCAAATATTATTATATGGTCACGTATTAACTAAAAAGTCATATCATTGTCACGTAGGTATTCCGTCCATGTGTTCATACGTGATAGTCTTTATATTATAAAGCGTAGGGAAAGTTCTTGCGTAAGTACGATTGTTAAGGCCAAAGCCAGTCGCTTGTGATTCTGATAACGAGTATCGATAATATTGATTAGTTATCGATACTATCGATTACATTGTGTAGGAATGTAATAGGCGAATATTTATGTTTAATTAATTACTTTGATTGATGTTGGGCACCAGCGTGAAAGAAATTAATAGATTTCATATTATTAATCATTATGAAATTTGTTCTCCATTTCGTTTTGTTTTTAAACTGACTTCTATCGAAATTATACTTCACTAAACAAAACGAACAAATCGCCAGATTATGTACAAAAATTGCTAATAAAGCCATGTTGACCACGGCAGGTTTTACCAGGGGAAAGCTGAGTGGCAACGCTAGGTGTAGGAATGACGTACCGTAACAAGTCAAGTATCTCTCAATCCCGTTCTAATTGTAACAGCAAACGAATATATAATTTGGCAAATATATGAAGGCTTACTTATTATGCAAAGATAGGTTGTTTACTAGAATAAAATTATGTAAACTGCGAGAATTTATATCCGTCATTTTTATTAACAGCTTTATTTAACATGTTCTAACTAAAAATATTTATAGTACGGGTCGCATTGGAAGAAAAAAAAAACGGACTGAGTGATTTACGTGTCAATGATTCCGCTGCCTCAATTTAAAATTGAAAACTCTTTATTGCTCCACAGAATATAGAGTATGAATTATTAAAAAAATTACAATAGGCGGCTTTATCGCAAATGCAATCTCTAATAGTTACTGTTAGGTATACCGCCGCCCGCAGACACGCAAACATAGAGACTTTTTATTATAATAAAACTTTATTGCACTTTAAAAAAATACAAAGGTCGATTTAAGGTATCGCTTTGCCAATCGAACCTTGTGACTAAACCCAAAAGATAACAGCGGTGGCAAAAGAGCACGAAATGTTATGAAAATTTGTCCCATATTTTTACTCTACCCATTTTGCGAATTGAGCCATTTGAGACTAAACCACAAACCATTTTTATTGGCGGTTGAATCTACGAGGCATGACTAGTGTTTTATTAAAAAATAATAGTTTGCAGTTTAGTATAATTCTCAAGTGAAAACCCGTGCCAAGTTTTCTGGCACAGTTTCAAAAAGGTCGACTTTGGCGTCTTTCCGACCGCCCATTGAGTGGGTCATTCTTTACAAGGGCTCCCATTCACTCTCGAATTCATGACACGCTCCTGATCTAGCTTACAGTTCATTCAAGTTGGTATCTTACATATCTCTACTTATATACCTACCTAAATGGAAGTTGAGAGAAAAGATGAATGTTTTTTATCCCCCGTCGCACCGTACCGCGTACGGGTGAAGTTTTGTACACGAGTTGATTTAGAGCACTATACCATGTGATTTTGCGAATTTCGATATACATTTCTAGTTTCCTTAATAGGTAGCGGAATTCGTTGTCGCTAGCAACTGCGTTTGCTAAATTTCATTGTGAAGGCATTAAAAATTCGGGATAACAGCTATCTTGTCCCAAATTTACAAAGACGTCTACATATTGTGTAGTTAATGTATTTCTTGATCTTTAAGCGGTTTTAGTATTAAAATAGTGTTTCGTGGTCTTGAAGCCATGCATACCATAGCCAATTCACTCGAAAAGTATCAAACCATTTCTTTTTTGTTTAGGCATTTGTTTCCGTATATTACTTACTAGCTGTTCCCCGCGGCTTCGCCCCGCGTGGGACTCGGTTATATCGCGCCCAAAAGTAGCCTATGTTTGACCTCAGGTCGTTAACAACATCCCTACCAAATTTCATCACAATCGGTCCAGCAGTTTAGCCGTGAAGAGGTGACAGACAGACAGACAGACAGACAGACAGACAGACAGACAGACTTTCGCATTTATAATATTAGTATGGAAGTATGGATTTGTTTTGTTCATCATTTATTATTATCTTTTGCACCTACTATTGGCATTCTATCTGTCAGAACGGTCTGATCTAATTGAGCGGATCTAAGTCAGCTGGTTTCACACGGCTTTCTATAGACTAGACTTAATTTTATAAAGTTGCATTATCAATATCATGGATGATATTGTCACGCTCTGTACAAGTTGTATAAATAATTGTTAGTTTGGTTTGCTTCTTTGTAACATAAAATTGTAGATTTTTCATTTGCGTCACCTAAACAGATAATAAGTTTGTATCTAGTAATGTTTAAAGATACTGTTTGCTTAGCCATTTCATTTGCATTCCAAAGATTGACATATGCTCCGAGAAGACCTTCCCATTATACATATTTGCTTTGTACTTTATGGAGAATCACACTTCTAACATGCGTCACGACATTATTAGCAAATAAAATAGCACTAACATTATAAAGGTTGGGGTCTATTCTATGATGTCTGTAGAATATTTAGTATTAGAATATTAGTACTTAAAGATTACACTTAAAACACGGTTTAACGTAAGTTTAAATTGTTTAGTTATTTTTGAAAAATGATGGATGATTGCGGCTGACAACACAACTGAAAATTCAATAATAAAATTGGCCAAGCGCGAGTCGTATTCGCGCATAAGTCACACAGAAATAGCCCATCACAGCTGGCATTTACCACGACTCGCTCGTTACGTGAATCGCTTGTCATAGGCTGCCCCCAAAAAGCTGACATTGACCGGCTGTCCCAGACCTGAATCGATATCGCGAAAGTTAATCAAGATCTCGAAAATTGAAGAAACAATATTGTGTTAATAAGTTACATATATCTCGGCAGGCAGAGATGGGAACAGATGAAAGTGACTGTGAAGATATAGAAAAAATAAAAAACATTCTCCTGAATTGTTTTATTTTGTATGTATGTTTGTTGTATGTATGTAGAGAAGATACCTACTATTTATTTAGTTTATCAACAACTAGCGACCCGCCCCGGCTTTGCATGGGCATAAAAACCTTTCTCTTGAATCACTCACAAAACCGCATCAAAAGCCGTTGCGTAGTTTTAAAGATTTAAGCATACATAGGGATTTAGGGACAAAGAAAGCGACTTTGTTTTATACTATGTAGTGATTGTTTCTACATTTTATTCTTGAATTTAAATATTTACTTAGAATTTAAATGAAAAGACAAATTTTATTGTTAACAAAATGGTCACAGTATGAATTCCAACATGTCAAAAGGGACGTTATTGTTGTGTGTTATCTACTAAAGTTATTAAGATTGATTGGTAGGGAACGCTTTTGCATTTAGTGCCTTTGTTTCATTATAAGTAACTAGCTGTTCCCCGCGGCTTCGCCCCGCGTGGGATTCGGTTATATCGCGCCCAAAAGCAGTCTATGTTTGACCTCAGGTCGTTAACTACATCCCTACCAAATTTCATCACAATCGGTCTAGCAGTTTAGCCGTGAAGAGGTGACAGACAGACAGACAGACAGACTTTCGCATTTATAATATTAGTATGGATTTAGGCAAAACAAATAAATGTTTACAAATTCTACTAATTTAATTCATATCACTTTTAGAATTTCTCATGTTTCAATTCGTCGGAATGTTTTTTTAGGGTTCCGTATTTTAATTTACCCGTTATTATCTGTCCATTTTCGAATACGCCAATTTAGCCACGAACCGCAACCACAAATTTGATTGCGAACTCTTACCAACCCAAAACGTAGCGTACTTAATATTGTTTGTTATTTAGGTGGAGATTGAAATTCTGCCCGCACATATTAATTTATTCGAATCTCGATTATATTGAACGGGTTTTGCATAAAGCCTACTTGAAAATCAGTAGAATACAAAACAAAAAAATATTGAGTATTGCCAATTTTTATTTTGTCTTTGTTGGAGGTTTTCGCTCGTTATTTTACATAGAAATAGGAACGCGGCTCTAATAGAAGTAGCATGACAAGCTAAACTGTCTTACCACTCATACACGATATTTACGTGTATGCCATCCTTGGGATCACAGTCTACTAATGTCTATTGCGGAGTATATACAAGGACAACAAAAAAAATCAATTTTGGGTATTAATACCGATTTAAGCCTTCAAAATATGTAAAAATAATTGTATAAATCCAAATATGAGTTCTCCTGATACTTATTTTTACGTTTTATACAAGTTAAAGCCTTATATTATGTAAAATACTACAGCATATTCAACGCCATTTTGAATGAAAAAAATATTATTCAGTCAAGAGCATGTGCTAAGCATAGTGTTGTTGCTCTTACGTTTCTTTCGTCAAGTATCGATAAACGAAGTTAGGAGGCGAGTTTGGAGTAAAATTCATTCAGGGTTTCATTATCAACATAATTTTTGTAGGTAAATGTCAACGGGAAATGAATAAAGAAACCAGTTTCCGAAATTGCTAATGTTACCATAAAATTCCGGAAGATGCCAATTATTCTTGTTTGTAACGTCTTACTAAAAATGTTTACATATTAATATGACAATCTTCGGGATCGAAAAGAAAAGACGAAATGCCTGGTTTTCTTATCTCCCTGTGACATCTGTTGAAGTAAAACTAGACGTGGGTTTTAACGTCAAACCCAGAGAGATGGTTAAGAAAAATCTGATTATTGGATTTTCAAGGTCCAATGGACTACAAAATCGTAACAGTGTCACGCTATTTTTAACCCAAAAAGAGGGGTATTATAAGTTTGACGTGTCTGTCTGTGGTAATGGATAAAGCGATTTCAGTTTAGTTTTTTTTTGTATTAACGGTGACTTATGTGCGAGTGTTTTAGATATATGTTTGATGAAAATTGGTTGAGCCGTTTGTAACTTGTGGGGGTGAAAGGGGAAACAAATAACCGCATGCCTGCAAAAATATATACTCGAGTGGGGTCTGAAATGAAAATGCATCACGTCCACAGTACAAAATAAAATGTTCAATGAAAATAGGTTAAGCTGTGAAAAAGCTCTAGGGGTATTAGTAGGGAAAATACCTAATGCCTGGAAAATATATGGGTGAGGGGGAGAGGGGGAGAAATAAGTCGAACTACAGACAAAATTGACATTTCAATAATTTTTTTTCAAAACAATGATGCCAGGCCTTAGATGGTCCAATGACCTCTGTGACGCAAGAGTGTGCAGGGTGAATTGAGCTTTTACCCACTTGATATGAATTAATAATCAAAAAGGGAAACGGACGCAATATAAAACATTACAGCAGCTATTAAACATTAGTTCTACAGTATATTAGGTCGATTGACTTTAGAATGTACTAATACATTATGCAAGCAACTTGAAAACGTTAAATCAAGCATGACTAATAATGCGCCACGACGTCAAGCTGGACGTCTTGGGTTTGCCCCTTCCACCATACCCAGCCCCGTGGGAGGTGGCATGGTCAAGACACCTGTTTCCACGAGACGTGATCGTATCACCGCAGGCCACTCTTTTGAAGCTTATCTATCTGCAATGTTATGGATATGAAGGCTGTTCCGAACGTGGTGGGAGTTTCTAATGCGGTCTTTTCGCGATATTTCACACATCCAGCGCAGCGGACAGTTCTAATGATGGTTATATAGACCTGACCCTTGAGCCTGACCGGCATTCTGGAATCACAAGTGAAACCAGTCATCTCAGGCCATTATGCTCATGATCCTGTTTGCTTCGACTTCTGGTTATTTTTTCATATTGTTTCATGATATACTTATCGTATCGAGTCTGGCTAATGACCACCACCGCCAGATGCATTGTTTGTGACTTAATAGTTTAATAAATAGTATGCTTCATGTCAGACCATGCTAGCCCATACAGATATAAACAGTAAATTATGATTAAATTTAAAGTGTAATAAAATCAAATATTAATAAAAACCAATAAAAAAATAACAATAATAATTCAACTTATTCTCGATATATCGATGCTACGCGAATCTGTTACTTCACTAATTTTGCCTGCTGTCATGTCAAAATGGCAACAAATAGACGTAATAATTATACAAATGGAATGAGTTATTACTTTTTAGAGTGACGATAAGCATTGAACATCGTGTCTCTGTCACTCTGAAAAAAATATATATGGCCATCGCGTGAAAACACATTATTATCTCACTAATGATACAAACCTATTAATTATAATGAATTAGATGGTTTTGTGCGATTGGCAAGTCGTCCTGGTTATTTAGAAGATTAGAAGATGTTTTTAAGTTAGCTTATTACGCAACAAGCGACCCACCCCGGCTTTGCATGGGCATAATAACCTTGCTCTTAAATCACTCTATCTATAAAAAAAACCGCATCAAAATCCGTTGCGTAGTTTTAAAGATTTAAGCATACAAAGGGATATAGGGACAGAGAAAGCGAATTTGTTTTATATTATGTAGTGATAACCGAAGACAAGAGGTCCGCTTAAGAAGGGACTGAATAAATTAACCGGCTTGGTATTACATGGATCTCACAACTTTTGACGGTAGAACAACTAAGCGAGACTTGGATTTTTTATAAGTTTTGTTTTTGATGGTATCTCATTTCTTTTTGTAGATTACAGAGAACTACTTTACGACATACATATTGCCTCTTGATAACGCGGGCGAAGTATAAGTATGCAGGTACACTGGTTCGTTCACTGCGAATGTAACTTTGTTATCCTATATATTTATATGGGATTACAAAGTTATTTATGCAGTTGGTGTATCTAGAAAACTGGACCGAAATTGCAAAATATTTTAGTTTTCCTTTGGATTATACACTAAACATTAATTACATTATAAATTTGAAGCTTATGTATATACTGCAGTGCCACTACCGCGCTCCAAGATTCTTGCTCTGACTGCAACAACGTAATTTTCTGATATAACTGCAAATCTATTAACAGATTTGGTACTTAACATTTGGTCATAGCCTAGAGGACCTATGGATACCAGCTCATTAAGATTAGTTCAGTTTATCATATTCAGTGCTGTTATTTGAAAGAGCGAGTAAAATTAATTTTATAATGTTGCTCTAGTTAAGAACTTAAGTAAACTGTGACTAATAGAGAAGACATAACGGGCATTAATGCATACCAATTTTCCAGTCAGAATTTCAAAAGAGAATTTTATTGCAAGAACACTCATGTATAAGTAGGTACATATAAATTCGAGGATGAAATAGCTTCGTTTTCCTGTCTATATATTTAATTAGATCATGTATTCAAACCTAACAATAAATAATAGTACTTACTAGTAATATCACGCTAGTGACACTCCAGGTATCAGTACTGTTATCTATTCTGTGGTATCACGAGCGTAAATAGGCTAAAGTAACTGTGCGCTCATCTTTCCCGGCCTTATTTTATATTATGATTATATACTATATATTTATTTTTATATTTTCGCTCTAGCGTGTTTTTCCCGGTTGCATCTTCAGCTTACGTTTCAGAGCCCAGGGTACGCTATTAATCATGGTTCAATGGAGCGATTGACGTCTGACCTATGTATCCTATTTATTTATATATATTAGTAATTATAAATAAAAAAATAGTATGTACTTGGTAAATAACAGTCGTATTGAGAACGAGAAGGTATCTTTATCTCCAGAACAGACCAAAACCTACGCTCAAACATTACAAACGGCAATACCGTACGATACACTTCGAACTTTTTTACGAATGTGAACTTTTTTCTATTGCTCGAAAATATACATGGAAATTTAATTATTTCCTGCTCAGACTCATCATCTTTTAGTGTAGGTGACACGGTCAATCGACCATGCCACACTGGTGTCAGAGTTCTTCGGCCTCTCCCGGCCTCTGACATGGTTCCTTTAACGACTACCAAATGGTAGCTGGGACCAACGGCTTAACATGCATTCCGAAGCACAGAGTCATCTTTATTATCAGACAGTCAGGTGATTCAAGCCTGCAATGTCCTAACCAAGCTGGAAACAACTAAATAAGCTCCCACGACCCCTGGGTCTAACAGGCTCAGACTGCTTAGTAGGTCGGAGTGGAAATACAGTGCATTTGTACTAAGCCTTAATCCTGAGTCATAAAGTCTTTTTTGTTTGGTTTTGCAATAAGAAAAGTTTGTGAACTTATTCCATAATGTGTGTATTTGGTGACGGACCCCCCCTCCTACCCTCCTTTACCTCAGCTCTTACCCCCCGCAAACGGCGCGCTGGGTTCCCATACATTTAATGTCATATGTTACATCTATCTTAAGTGACGCAATTTTTTTTTTTAATCTATGTTATTTTAATTGTATTTAAGCTAAATGATTTTGGTTGGCTTAAAATTCTATATTTTAATACTAGTGTTGGCCACTAATATTTGCTTACAATTTATTCTAGCGTGTACGTGATGGAAGTTTGTATTAAAATTAATACCAGCGACTTATAGGCTCTCTTAGCAGCAAGCCAGGACGAAAGAGAAGAATAATATAATTGTTGCCATTAACTAAATAATAATTACCCCGTAGATAAACGCTGATAGTTGAAACAAAAATAAAATGATGAGGTTCGCGTGCCAGTTTTAATTTACACGTGGTGTTTTAATTGACAGTCTTAAAACAATTGTAGTGTACATTTTGCATGTAAAAAGGATAATGAATAAAATTATTACTTATTGCTAGAAACGTGATGCGCTGTTAGTGTGTAATTTAGGCTATGATGATACCTTGTATGAGACAATGAGCTTCCCACGTATTATGTACTAAGAAGTAGAACACCTAGGATAAGTGTTAACAGTATATTATCATTAAATCAATCTTTTTTCATTTGCATAAATGTTTTTCAATCATTTTTAATTTCTATTGTAATTTTGCCTTTAACGATTTTTTATTTAATTGTTTTATGGAATTACTAGCTTTTGCCCGTGGCTTCGCCCCGTTGAACTTCCCTCGGGCTCAGTGCCTTTTCCCGGGATGATAGGTACCCTATGTCCTTCTCCTGGTTCAGCTTAGAACCTCCCCACCAATTATTACCTTAATCGTTCAGCCGTTTTTAAGTTATAAATAGTGTAACTAACACGAGTTTCTTTTTGATTGTTCTGTATTTAAAAATTACATCACAGCGTTACTTACATAAGGACGTTTACTTTCGCATTTATTTTGACAATTCAGTATGAAAGTTATAAACCTACAACTAAAACTAAGTGTTATTTTATTAGTTGTGAATGATTATTACGGAAACGTTTGAAAACCGCAAACCTATATATTTACATATAAATATTTACGCATGAACCCGATCGGTAATCGCCATGGTAATTAAAAATATATTTATTTACAATAAATCTTGCGGTCCGGAAGCTCGCAGAACGTAACCTCTAGAAGTACCGTGACGTAAGCCAAATATTTCCATACATAAAGGTCCATTTGCCGACGTAATCAACAGTTTTATATTCGGTACTTTAAAACCGGTATTAGGCCAGGCGCAATCCAAATATACTTAAGAAGATACAGTTGAACGTCAATATGTTGAATGGTCATTATCAGGCTTTATTACATCCCACTGATGATTATTTTCTTTGATTTTTCTTCTTTTTGAGGCGAAATGGCTTTTTTGCTAAATGCATTTCGACCACGTATATTGTTCTGGTCGTTAGCCTCCACCACATTCTCAACCGTACAGGAGACTGGGCGATTGGGACTCCTCTTAAGTCACGCCATGGAGTTTAGCCTCTCTGGTAAATTTATAGGTAAAACTAGCGACCCGCCCCGGCTTCGCATGGACATAAAAACCTTCCTCTTGAATCACTCTATCTAAACCGCATCAAAATCCGTTCCGTAGTTTTAAAGATTTAAGCATACATAGGGACAGAAAAAGCGACTTTGTTTTATACTATGTAGTCATAGTGAAGTTATGTGTAGTCATAGTAAAAACTGTTAATATAACATGTAAATGTTAAAGTGACTTTATCCTTTCACGTCTAAATTACTAAACTTTATCATTGATGAATTTTAGTACAGTTATATGAAAAATTGAAAAAGGACACATATATTTTTAATCACCCAAGCGTAGTAAGACTATTACTAATTCTATGGTAAGAGGCAGGCAGTAGTCAGGAGGCTTTTGTTCCTTAAGTACTGTTTTTTTTCTTTTACGGAGTTTTTTTCTTTGTAAAATGACGCCAGTAAGACAATCAATATAATAACATACTATACAATACTTGTAATTGGCTAAAGTATATTTAATTACATATCTGATTTATAAATAAGTATGTGATGTGTTTGACGTATATTAGATGCTAATAGCCGCAATAATTGTAGTTGCACTTACTATTCATAATACTTCAAACAAATAACTTTAAATTTTTTCTCGCCGATTGCGTCAAAATATTATTTGAAAAATTGCTTTCACAAATTTTTATGTTATGGTCACGGGGATATAGGTATAGAGGGTATGGTGGATGCATACAGTAGAAATAAAAACTAATTTTAGGATACAATTTTCTAGCGATTCTGAATATCGCAACGCAACTGATAAAAAACTTGATAGGAAGCCATTAACGGTATTGATTTCTACCACGCCTGTAATGTGTAGGTTTGAGGTAAACTTTCCTACGGCAAATGCAGTCCCGTCCCATAAAAACTTCAAGACTTGACTTAATGCCTCAGTTACCGAAGCCAACAATAGAATCCATAACGTTACGCGGTAACTAGTGACCGCTTAGAGGCTGCAATAATCACGATTTGATTAGATTATAGTTTTCTTTACATTCGCTTTTTTGAACCGCTCTTTTCGAATATAAATATTCGTATGTCCAACGATTTTGAAGGAATAAAAATAATTCAACACACCGATTTTGAGTGAGTCACAGTCACAGATAGAAATATAGTTAGTTTCTCATTGGTGTATTCCGTATCGACAGATCTAAAATTCTGAGAATACCTATAATATCAGAAAAAAGAGGAAGGTTTCTTATTTCACTAAATTTTCCATAAGTGAAAAATCTACTATTTGAATAGTTTAAAATTAAAGACTTAAATAATACTAAATAAAAATAAAAGAAAAACAAAAATACTTACCTAAAATCATAGAAAAGGTCCATGTGGCAATGTTCCGAAGATAGATATTTGAATAGATAATATAAAAAAACAAACATTTTAACTCATTTTCATCGATAGAAAAGTTCAATGTCGAGCACAAATACAACACGGATGTGGTGTGTGTATGATGTTTACATATGTCGCGTTAAAAACGTAGGTTGTCACGTAAACAATGGGCATGTACAGACGAAAATACAGATTTTTTATCGCTAGGAAGACGACGTGGCGACGGGTTTGAATATTCATCAACTGAATTGAAAGATCATCTTAATAATATAAGCGATAGAGATATGTATAGAAATAAATTATTTTTATCATGAATAAAATAATAGACAGTCATTTTAAACGCTATAGGCCGTTTTTCTTTCATGTCTTGTCTCTTTATTTGTAATCTGCCCTCCTCGTTTGCGCCAGGAGTCTGTCCTGTTTTATGTGTGTGTCCGGTTTATCTCATTCATGTCTTTGGCAATTGTTTTTCACGTTGCAGGTCCTTTTTTCATTTTTACCTCCGGAAGGACCAAGTCCCCTTTATTTGATCCTAAAATCTGCCCTCTTCGTATGATTGCGTAGAGAGTCTGCCCTGTATTATCTGAGTGAACACTCAGGTAATACAGGTTCGGTTTCACTCATTCATATCTTTGGCAATTGTCTTTCACGTTGCAGGGTCTTTGTTCATTTTTGTCTCCGGAAGGACCAAGTCCCTTTATTTGATGCCAAGATCTGCCCTCTTCGTACGGTTGCGCAAGAAGTCTGCCCTGTATTTTCTGAGTGTTCTGTTTCGCTAGTTCCATATCTTTGGCAACGGTTGTCTTTCACGTTGAAGGTCCTCCGCTCATTTTTGCCTCCGGAAGTCCCAAGTCTTTTAGGACAACGTGGTTCTCGCCCACTTCTCATCACATTTTTAACACTACTGTAGCGAGTTTTGAAGGGCTAGAGTTACTTAAAAATCTTTAAGCCATTGTAAAACAATTTTAAATTAGAGACTGGTTGTTCATTTATGTTAGCCAAGTGCATTTTAACTTGTATAGGTGGTTTACTGCTTAAGGATATGCTGCGCATATAATAATTTTCGTCTACTATGTAAATATCTGCACGTCACTGACCTACATCATTTTTAAACCATATGTAGAGGTAGTTAAAGTTGCGGTTAAAATTACATTTTCAACTTCGTTGGTGTTTTTTAAGTGTAGAAAATGCGTCACTGCTTACCGGAATCAAAACGACAACCGGATCTATGGAAGGATTTTTTATTAATGTATTTGATAATATTGTCGATAACGCGCGTTTGATTATAATGATGTTAAATTAAAAACTCATGTATTTAAACATTGTGAGGCACAGAGTTCTAATTTAATTTTATAGGATATATGATTTATAAAGAATAAACAATCACATTAATCGATATCCTATTAATTTAAATAAAATGCCATTTCTTAGTTACCCACATCATCTTATGAAGGTTTGTGTCGGGGTCTGAATTTATTTCGAAATCCCTCAATGAAAGTATCCAAGAGTTTATGTTATTTTGTTTTCGGATGCCTACACAAGTAGATCGCATTCATCATCTTAAAAATCCCGGAACGTAGCATAATCATTCTTTGTTGCGAGATAATCGTTACGTCATTCACTTAAATAAAATAAATTTGCGCTCGGAACCGGTATCCAAATCGCGGCTAATGTTTCGTGATCTCGTCAAGAAAACAATCGATTTTACATCAAATCGATTAGGTTTTCGGATTTCTAATAACTCTGTAGTCTGTTATATCACTGTGACCATTCCGAGTAGGCTCTCTTGTAAATGATTTTCCTTTAATATCTGACCTGTGTTACATTATTCATGTTAAGGACATTTAGGGCTGAGTATCTGTGTTATATCATGGTGTTTCGTAAATGTACCAGAGACCTGTTCTGAGCGTGCTATGTTGAGAAATATAGGAACTTATTTACTACGTACCTTGCCTTTCAAATGAAAAATTAATAAATCCAATGAAAACCCAAATATGTTTATTATTAATACATATATAAATATTTTTTTCTTTACTTAGCTTTTGTATTCAAGAATCGTCAGTTTCTCATAATTTAAATAGTATTTGCATAATTTATATTTTATGATATATGAAAAACAAGAAAAATAATATTCAAATTAGTAATATTCAACGTATACGTATAACGTAAATTTAAATATTCAACAATTACAGACATCATTCGTTAACAAGTAGAGATGTTAGAATCCACTATTGTTAATTTAATCATCATTTTGAAACGGCTCGAGTCTCTGTCTAGCCGGTGAGGTGTTTGAACGTGTGCGTATGTATGGTATATGTGTAAGTATGTCAATGAGGCCGATGCAGGCCACGTCTAGTGTCGTCACGGAGAGGACGCATTTCCAAATTACGCAATACGACCACTTTCTATTCAATAGCGGCCAGTCCGACGTCATTTGACGCAATTTCTCAGAAACCTGTGTGTTTGCGGATAAATATGTTTTCTGTTGAAACCGTGCGCTTGCACTTACAGTACTTTGTTTTTAAATAGTTTCGTGGATGTATTAACTGGGAGTTCCCCGAACTACAATAAGTAGACTATGTAGATCGATTACATATTTGAAGACTGACTATCCGTACGTCGTTGGGAGACACATGCTCCTTACTTGACTTCGTCCTTGGTGGTTCCACGACGATCTAGAGGTATTCAACTACGTAGAGTTGAATAAAAGTCCGTCGTTTCCATACTCAATGATAATGCATCAAGCTATGATTAAATTATGTTGATTGTTGACCACGTATACGTGTCCTCGGTCCAAACTTGTTTGCAATTCGCATGGACTTCCGAACGAACCGGTTCGCGAAATTGACGGTCTTGGACCAAGAGCCAATATCGGGGTGACGTACGAATTGACTGATGATTGTACTGTAAGTACATAAGCAGACAAACACTACAGAACGATAATAAAACTATTGATTTAGTATATAGAAATGGTATGAGAATGATTTATTAGAATAGATGCACATATTGATGAATGCAACAATATAAATATTTACGGAGATAAAATTTAACACAGAATTTCAGCAATTTTTCGCTTTCTGATGATAAATCAAATCACAATATGCTAGTGAAGCATTCTATAATCTGTCAATACTTAAAGTTACTGACAACATATTACACTAGGCTACAGGATTCACAGCAATTCACAGGCTTTTAATTGACCTAATGATTGTGGCGTCCCACAAGGCTCAATATTTGGCTCTTTGTTTTTTATAGTTTAAATTCAGTTACAACAGAAGCATACTCATTGCAAACGTAAATAATAATTACAACACAGTCATGTTATGTACATTATATAACGGTTAATTAGCAATATCACATAGTTTGCATGCATTGGGTATGCAATATTTGACATAGAATTTCTCTAAGTATTTATAAATTCCATTAGATGATAATCTTTAAATCAATTTTGATATGAAAAGCCTTTATGAAATTGATTATACTTATTTCGGTATAAGAGCTGAAGAAGTAACACTGATAAAATACACTAATGCCCACAACTTTTTCGCGTATATAATATTTGAATCCTTTCGACCCAAAAAGTCCACTTATATTTCCATTATCAGTTATTGATCTTCAAAGTGATAATAGTTCACAAGCTATTTCCTGTGATGTAACAAAAAAATAAACACTATCAGAGATTTGAGGTCACGTAGTCGCCGATTTCCGCAGATTTTGCACGCGATCGATTGTATTGTTAGAAAACAATATGAGGACAACAATGGATATGGCAATTTGTAAAAGTCGTCAAGTAATTGCAAATTCACTAAATTATTCAATTATATTCAAATTATTATCCAATTTTGAAACATCTTCTTTAACATTTCAGTATTTTTTTTTGCATGCGCAATAACTACACTAAACAACATGTCTTATTTTTTTTAAGCAGGTACTTGTATCTCTTGAGTTGTTTAAACAAGATATTAGATTGGAATCTTATGCGTCAGAACTACAAAAAATATAGTGTTTTACACATGTAGGTGTCAAAAAACTATTTTGGCTTTGCTTTTTTTTGTAGTGTATTCTTTGTTTTGTAATTTGTGTAAATCAATTTTTCTAATAAAGATGCTATTACTGTTAAATATAATAAAAAAAACATTTACATGGCACCATTACCAATACCATTTGATAAACATAGTTACAAATGAATCAAGCTCCCTCCTATTTAAACTTGGTCTTTCGTGGTCTCTAATATTAGGTCATTATAAATAAACCATACAACCTTGTGAACTGTATTTTGGTCAAGTGCACTAAAATCATATTTCTCATCTATTGCAGCTTCATCGAGCAAGACAAAGTGTCCGGTTTCTGGACATGTATGTTCGTGCTGTCCAAGTTGCCCGAGCTTGGCGACACCGTCTTCATAGTCCTCCGCAAGAAGCCCCTAATCTTCTTGCACTGGTACCACCACATCACCGTGCTCCTGTACACTTGGTACTCGTTCACTGAGTACACTTCGTCCGCGCGCTGGTTCGTCGTCATGAACTATTGTGTTCATAGGTGAGTCGTTTTTTAATACTTGTAGAGGCTAGGTTTCTAGACGGGTATAGGCGACACCGTCTTCATAGTCCATCGAAATGATAATGGGATGATACATGTACAAATCTGAAGGACAAATATCACTGAAGCTACCAACATCCAGGTTATTCCTACTTCATTTGAATAGGGTTCCTAAGAGGTACATGGGAATGAAAAATGATATTTGCAAAAACAAAGTAAAGTAAATCTTAAATTTAGGCGTCTGCGTCTAACAAATCCCCTATGTTTTTTATGAACGTGCTCATTGTGCAGTAATCAATGTTATTTATACCTCTACTTTCAATTTACATTTTCTCATATCGATAAGACTCCATAATATGTTTGTTGTAAGATAAAATGTGACCTATTTTATATGCTTGCGGTTTTCCCCGCCTCGCCGTCGGTTATAGAACGTTTAAAATAACTATTTGGAAATGCTGGCCAATCCGTTTTGATGGATGGATCAGCTTTGTACGAGCAGAGTGCATGAAATTGAATATTGATTTTATAATAAGCACTCGATCTAATACATGAGGAAAATTACTGACTGAAATTTTAAGTTCGGTTTTGAAAAAAGTTGTAATATTATTTTATGTGCAATAAAGGGTCATTAAGGGCCTTTTGACAATTTTATCTCAACGAATATACATACAGTTTATCGGTGGCCGTAATTGCCGCAATATTAATAATTTTGTAAATTTGGTTGATTTTGTGGCTACAGAAAAATGTACAGTGCCTTATATGCTTACTAATATTAAGTGATTATCAAGTAATTTTCATTTAGAATTAAAACATGTTGGAGAAAAAAAACATTAATATTTTTATCTTCCAGTGTTATGTACTCGTACTACGCTCTGATCAGCATGGGCAAGCGTCCCCCTCGCTTCCTCGCCATGACCATCACGGGCCTGCAGCTCACACAGATGATCGTGGGCTGCGCCATCAACATCTGGGCACACAACTACCTTGCCACCGCCCCGCCCCACACCTGCCACATCAGCAACATCAACATCAAACTCTCCATGACCATGTACTTCTCTTACTTCGTCCTATTCGCCCAGTTCTTCTACAAATCCTACCTCGCACCCAAAGGCAAGAAGGTCAAAGAGGATCCCATGCCGGAAATCCCGCGCACTAAAAAAATGGACGTTAGTGTCAATGGGTACCCTAGACAGAGGAATGGCGTGGTCGCCGCGCACTAGTCGATTCAGCTTGTGATACGTTAGATGTAATAATACAGGTTAGTAGACCGATTGGTTTACTTGGCGTCTCAAGGACATACATGAACTTAAAGCAGTGTTGTGTATTCGTGAGAATATTGCTAAGTTTTCTTTTAACCGTTGTAGACAGTCGTTCAGTCTTTTAGTACCACAGGTGATATTTAACTGTCGGAAATGAGTACAATCAATACAAATAGATTAGTCGCGGTAAATCATTAAGCATTCGCATGTGGCATTAAAATGGAGAGGGAAAATTGGTACTCCGCATTAAGCCTTCATCAATCAAGTAGGTATTTTATAGAATAAATTTCTAGAAGCAGTTAGCACTAACGTTTTTAATACGCTAATGCCACTGTATTCCCAAATTTTCAACGCATAACAACTCTTTAGAAGGCAAAAAATATCTATAAATCTTACACATTTTTTGCACTTTGTACCTACGAGTACGTCATATTAAATAGCCGGACCTTCTCTGTTTTATAATTTTTTCTTGTAGTAATTTTACACCTTGAATCCTTTAAAATTATCATGGGCATTTGTTTTGTATTTATTGCTTCTGTATTTGTAATCTCTATAAATGTTTCTTTTGCTATTAAATTATTGTAGGAATTTTAATGAATATTACAGTACTAATGTCGAGTACCGAACACCTCAGTATGAACAAGACGAGACGCGAGAACACATTGGTCTATGACTATCCCACTCCTATAAGGGAGGAACGATAGAGACAGCATTTGGCCAATGTGACCAATCGGTGGGCCCTGTCGGGCTTCGATATAGGAACATTCCATATTTGTTTGCGAATTTATGTAGACGCTTTCTATGGAATGAAGGTGTTGCGGAATATTTCACAAAATTTATTGGACGTGCAATAACGTTCCTTATAAGCGAGTCCTTAAGACTACTGTTGTTGTCAACATTTTGTACAGAATCGCGCGCTTGACGTGTTAACACACTCTACGTGTGCTATCAGTTGAAAATTTTACCTGTATTTCTCAGTAAGTACAAATTAAAGTACTTTTTCGTAAATAAAAATTGTCTTATATACTAGATAATTAATCCGTGTTGTATGCTTTCAGGGTAGTAATTATTTTTAATTGATTTTTCGAACAAACCTGTTTTGTCGTGAAAAACTGCTGCTTATCTCGTTATGTTAATTCGATGAAAGATTTAATTTAGTGATCTATTCTGCAAAGCGAGATTACGAGCAGTTGCAAAAATGTATTTTAACATTAATGTTACATAAATCTCGCTTTTTTCTATATCCTTCAGACTTGTACATTAACTTTAAAGCACCTCTTTGCAACTGAGCGATGTAAACTTGGCTTTTATATGGGTTCAACTTGTAGCGTTAGGAGGGCGACACGTTTCCTGAACGTCAATGTCTCTTGTGTGCTAAATATAGGCTTTTTCTATAGCGAATCTGAGGGACACTGAAATTCCCTATCGGATAACTGCCAAATAAGGTGTCCATAGCATAGCAGATATTATAACTAACATTCTAGCTTTTACAGACATCTCTTTAGCCAATATCTCTGCCAACAGATGGCGCTGTACAAAATATTTAAAAATGCATCGCGCAAGTAAAATTTGTTGCAGACGTACAAAATCCAACACCCTAATTGGCAGTTGGATTCTTGCCTAGGTCACAGTAAGGCCGTTTCTGATAGGACTGAATTGGCCAAACGTTTTATTTGTAGATACGTATGTAGTTACGTATTCGAACCCTATTGGTTACCTCCTAAAAGTTTCCATCGCGACCTGTATAAAAGCATCTACATTGTTGTTGTTTAACATATTTATTACAAAAAATTGATTTTTTTTTAATAATTTATTTTTAAATGGATAGTTTTTACGACCTGTACAGTTGAAAATTATGGGTTTTCGCTTAAGATCACTTGTGTGGTCATAGGGATAGATTTAATACTTTGAAACGCTTGTAAAACAAGTGCACAAAGTGTATGAAATGTAATTCCTGATAGTGGAATAAGCAATATTAATGTTCCAGAAATATAGTGAGTCCCTAGTATGAGTGTCGGGGGCTGGTGTACCTATAGTAGGAGATTGTTGAGCATTTAAATGAATTAATGTCCTGTACAAACATGCCGCCTAATGTACAGATTTCGTTGTGGTCGGTCGATTTCACATGTACAGACAACTGCATACCAAGTCCAATAGCACTGGTTGGTTGACTGGTAGAAAAAGCCTATGGCTTTAAGTCCGCCGTTTACATTTGTATCTAATGAAGTTAAATAAATAAAAAATAAAAAAATAGCTACATTCACAACCTGAGTTCCAGTTTGCCCTTTAGGTATTACTAGTTAGATGGATATGCTATTTACTATACATATTCCTATTTTAATATGCAATTGTATTGGTTAATAGTACTGGGATATATAAAAATGGTTTACTCCAGCATCTGATCAAATACACTTATGTGATTTGTTAACGAGTTGACAGTTTCAAATGCCAAATTATTGACAAATTGACAATTTGTACCACCATAATATTGTCTTTCAAGTGACAATATAGAACCGAAGCCTAACCCCATCTGGTGGCGTAAAAAATCTAAAATAAATCAGTTTGGCTGTAATGACATTTCGTCCGATTTAACACCAGTCGTCCATGATTTTGGGCAGGAGTCTATTAGTAGGAATATGTATAATTTTGGAGCGACAGCTTGGGACATCTTTTCGTATGTTCCCGTAGTTGATTCGTCTAAGTTAATTCGGAATTGTATAGTACATCTGTCGTCTCAAGCAGTACGGGCAAACCATGAGCGATGGATAAATTTATTCTTAGGGTATAAACAAATGGTTTCTAGTTTTTATACCCATCTGCCCAGGTATTAGTCAGATTTGGCCGAAATCAATAACATTTTCCCATTATGCCCAAATTATCGCTTAATTTGACACCAAAATTGCTAATATTCGAAAGCTACCTTTGCTTTCGAATATTACCAATTTTGGTGCAACGTGTCAACATTTGTTTCAAATATAGCGCTTTTAGCCAAATTAAATGCAAAAAACAGTATATGTTAATTTATATTGTTATTTACCATCATTGACGCAACTCTGGACGTGATTCGAAGTAAGCTAAGCAATTTTATAACTAAACCATGAAGTGACTCCTAGGTGTATGTATAGATGAATTGAAAATTAAAAATGTGGTGCCAACTAGCGAACACAATGTAAACGAACGAGAATGAAAATTGCAGCGCTTTTATTCAACTGTGCAATGTTTTCGTGTATAATCGTAAGTCTACAATCTTCAATCTCTTACGTTATTAAAAAAGTATTTACGGCTATAAGATCTTACGTTAATCCTGTCCAAGAAATGATTCTAGCTTCATAATGCGTCGCAAAACTAGTCTTTGTCTATGAATGTGAGTTCTTAATTTTACAGAAATAATCTGAAGCTTAATTTGATTGTAGTTAAGGTGACTTTACGGCGTATTATGATGTCCAAATAAACATTATTCCTTGGAAAGGGTATAGCGAAGACAGGCATAGTTAAATGGTCATCATTGACACTTTATTTGACATTCATCACAGATTAAAACAGAAATGTGAAAATATTTTCTCCGAGTTCAAGTTGTTTTGATGTATTGGGCTTAAGACCTTGCAATTGATAGGAAGTAATCCTATGCTTAACAAAAGTTAACTCTCTTGGCAATGTTATAAGATACAGTTTAGAATAGATTTAGACCAGGTCAATTTCGTATATAGAAGTCACAATTTAAGGTAGGGTGTTACGAGTGTAGGCTGTTTATTTATTGATTCCATTGCTTCGTTGTAAATTAATGATAAAATGGGGATAGACTAACAGTAGCGTAAAGTTTGTCATACAAATTTCGTCATTATTTAACTAAGGTTGGGTATTCATTGAAATCGCGGTTTGGAGATTATTAGTATGATGATGCATTGTCGCCATACAAATTTAGTATATTTTATTGCATTGTTTTAACCTTTTCTTAAAAACTATTGCGTTACCAATGTGAAACTATACTCTTCCGAATCGGAAAGTCTAGTGTTGTGATTTCGAATTAAATTATGATCCTTATTTAATTTTATCATTTATAATTTATAACTATTTAAATAGGGTTAACCGCCACAGTTTTATAAGCATTTTTACTTAGTTTCTTTTGTTATACAAAAATGTAATTAAAAACACGTATATATATATATAATTATATCAATTCACTATGTAAAAATATAATACCAGAATGTTCGCTGAAATCCTAATTCGCATGTATTGAGATAGTTCCGTGTGATCGTGATAATGTTACTACTTAATTAAATCACCACCAACATTGTTGTTTGAAAATAGTCCTTGTTAAATAATATTTCTGTCGTTACTATCTTGTTGAAATATTCATCAAAGAGAAGAATATTCTTATGCACTGGAACATTGACCGCACGATTTATATAACTCTAACATATCTTCATACAGAATATGAGAAGAGAATTTATATGTCAGTTTTCTTTTTGTAAAAAACGCGGGAATTTCCCAGTGCAGGCCATAAATAAATAAAAAACAACAATCTTCTAGATAGATCCACAAAAACGAAACATTACCACAGAATATATACCTCTAATAAAACTTACGACATTACATCAACTGTTTGAAGCATTTAGATATTTTTTATATTGTTTCCGTTTGCATTTAAGAATCTTTAAACACTTATTAAATCTTGTTCTGCCTAGAACGAATTAGCGGTTACAGTTCCATATTTGAAATGTAAAATATTTGAAAATATATTTTTGTGAGCGATGTTTTGTGGTTACCTACAATGAATTCAGGACAAAGGTATACTTTATAGCGTCAGATATTCATACGACACAAAAGTGGAATTATTCTTGCAATCATTAATTTGTATTTTCTGGGCAAATAAAGCGTTAATGCGTATACCATCTGTTTGTTTTATTGTGTTTTATTATTTTTGTTTACATAATACTCGCTACTCTGTATTCAATATCATATATTGCACTTGGCCATAAATTTACTACCTATGTGAAAATCCAAGTTTTGGGTGGAGGCAGTACTATTACTTATTCTGTGGTGGAGTCAGCGGCAATCGCTCCATCGCCTAAGATTCAAGTTAAAGATTATATAATCACTGCGTTTTAATGCGTGGGAAACGCGCTCGGATGAAGAAGTTTGTCTTAAAAAAGTATAAACGGTACTATATCACCGAAACTTCTTAGTTTACAAATTGTGTATATGAACGATCGTATAGTTCGCGGCATATCAGTTGGCAATAAACTGAAATGACTGAATGCGCAGTAAGCGCAGTAGCCGATTTGCATACAAATATTAACGTGCGCAGCCCCCGCACGTCCCGTTGTGGCCAACTTATGTGCCGTGTATTATATCTGAAGGGAAAACTCAGAAAAATCCGTAAAGCTCCACCTTCTTAAGGTGATACCTCGAGGAACACTAGCGCCACCGTCATTTAAAAATCATTACTCATTGAAAACACAAGTTATCAAAAATCCCTCTGCTGTAATTATGCTTCTGGATTTGAAGATAATTTTAATCATATTCAATTATTAAATTATAGTTCCATATAGTTACAAATTGCAAAACTGCTAAAAGTGGCCGTTTAAAGCAATAATGCAATTTGTAACTATAGGGAATTATAATTTAATACGTTTAAAATTAACTTCAGATCCAGAACCTTAATTACAGCTGAGGGATTTTTGATACCTTGTGTTTTCTCAATGAGTAATGATTTTTAAAAGACGGTAGCGCTAGTATTCACCGAGGTATCACCTTAAATTAGAAGTATTATTTCAAACCGTCATCGATATTTTTAATATATGCAAATCACGAGTTAACTTTAGTTTCTTTATTTATGTCATGTACCTAAACTACATCATTTTACTTAAATTAGGAAAAAATACGCCAGCAATCGCTCATGGATAAGGCATTGGAAGAATCGTGCGAGGCTACCACTACCACAGTATGTTCCTATATCTGTGAAGGCTACTTACTAAATTTGTTCTGATTTCTGAACGAGAGCTGTCAAATGTCAAATATACGTCAAAATAAATTATCTGACAGCTGATTGTTGCTTTGACAATTTGTTCGCTGCTTGCTCGCTGGTTGTTTTGCTGTGTTTGTGCTATAAAAACAAAACTATCAAGAAAATGGATATTATCGACACCGACATCAGGCCATGGGATGCAAACGACGTAAAGGAACAATTTGGAGACAGTCTCACGCTGCTACCATCGAACGACAACATAAAGGAACTCCAAACTATACTTCGAGACAAGTGAGGTTATTCTTGGTCACGCTTTTAACAGTATTTAACCCATTTTAGCACATTTTTATGTTATTTATGGTAGTTACATGCAACTTCATCCATTTTGACACAATGATTATTGTTATTTTACGTTTTGTCCTACACCCGTATTAAGAAACGTTTGTTAAGCCCATTTTAGCTAAAATGTGTTTAGTCACATTCTTTCACGTGAAATGTCGGTAAGAAAGAATAAGCCGATATATACCGACTCGATGTATACATAACTTTATAATCATTTAACTCCTAATTTCAGAAATACAACCAGAAGTGACTTTAAATTCTATGCAGACCGTTTGATCCGGCTTGTTATTGAAGAGAGTTTGAACAAGTTGCCATTCACTGACTGCGAGGTAGTCACCCCCACAGGAGCACTGTATAAGGGACTCAAGTATGGTGCAGGCAACTGTGGAGTGTCTATTGTTAGGTCTGGTGAAGCTATGGAACAGGTGAGGAATTTTTCAGTCCTAGTGACCTACCACCATCTCTTAAAACCATGCAAAAACGATTGAGTGAGGGAGATGTCGCCTTACATCATGTATGGAGCTGTCTCGCTTACTCACTGGATCTTGCATGGTTTTAAGAGACGGTAGTATCCCCCCTGGATATTAAGTATAAACTGGTGTCTGCTTTATGGTTTCCGGAAACAAGGGAACTAATGTTTCTGTGATTCTTGTACGTCTCATTGGGCAGTGTGCATTGCTACATATATAAAATTATGTAATATCTTTTTACATGTATTAATTACAAACAACAAAGAATCTTTGACTTTTACTTTCTCTATTGTATCTGGATTGTGTAAGCCAATGGCTTAATGTGGTCTCAATTTACTTTTACCTCTATTCTGGTGGTAGATTTCACCAATAAAACATTTCTAAGGAACATTGACATCAGGCAGGCAGGTGATCATACTTACAATGCCAAATTTTATTTTTTATCCTATTAACCTCATGAACGGAGAACATGCTTGGATCTCAACCGGAAAAACGCTAGAACGATGAATATCTGTCTATCAATTATACGGGCCCCTGGGCCAACGGGGCCACCTGGGCCAACGAGGCCACAAATGTGCGTAAGCAAAAATTAATAAACACTTCCCAATTTTTACTTATATTACAAATGAAAAAAGTAAAAAAAAGCAATTTCTTTTTTATCGAACAAAATTTTGGATATTTTGGATAAAGTGATGGTAGATAATAATGAAATAAAATTGCATAAAATTATTATTTCTTTTAATTTTATGCATTATTTTTTCTTTTGTAAGTAGTTTTGGTCCTTCCTAAGGCTAAGGGTCCCCAAACCAATTTTTATAGGGGGCCAAGGCACGCTATGCTTCTGGTTCCTGAACCATAAGTGGAAATGTAAAAATGGGGTTCTATTATGAGCAGGTAGCAAAGGCAGTCTGTCTATAACATCAAATATTCATTACTCTACTTGCACTTTTACACTATCCCCTAAAGCTAAAATGTGTTTCGTCTCGTTCTTTCTGTAGCCAAAACATATTTTACTTAAAATGTGCTTATCAAACATTTCTTAATTAAGGGGTATATGTTTGAAACCATGAAAAGGAGTTTACTGATTTCGTCTCTCACATTATAGGGCCTTCGAGACTGCTGTCGGTCAATCCGAATTGGGAAAATCCTGGTTGAGAGTGACACTGACACACACGAGGCACATGTGGTGTATGCGAAGTTCCCCGAAGACATAGCACGGCGGCAGGTGTTACTTATGTACCCTATTATGTCTACTGGCAACACAGTGAAACAGGTAAACGAGTTAATAATGTTTTGTTTAAGAAATGTGAATCTGTAATTGGCATTAAGAGTAACTGAAATCTATTATACTAACTAGCTGTTCCCCGCAGCTTAGCCCCGCGTGGGACTCGGTTATATCGCGCCCAAAAGTAGCCTATGTTTGACCTCAGGTCTTTAACTACATCCCTACCAAATTTCATCACAATCGATCCAGCAGTTTAGCCGTGAAGAGGTGACAGACAGACAGACAGACTTTCGCATTTATAATATTAGTATGGAAGTATGGATTAGTATGGATTGTAATAAGTGCTGTTAAATAAAGGAAAAAAAAACGATTTGTAATGTTTTTAAAATGTTTATCTACAGATCTTGTGACATATAAAAAGAACTGAACAGAGGTTTCATACCTTTTTATCAACCTGTGTGGTCCCAACACTTTCGCTTACAGTAACGTCTGTCGACGTAGATAACAATTAAGGTGATACCTCGGTGAACACTAGCGCCACCGTCATTTAAAAATCATTACTCACTGAAAACACAAGTTATCAAAAATCCCTCTGCTGTAATTATGGTTCTGGATCTGAAGTTAATTTTAAACATATTACAATATTAAATTATAATTCCTTATAGTTACAAATTGCATTATTGCTTAAAATGGATTGAATATGATTAAAATTAACTTCAGATCCAGAACCATAATTACAGCAGAGGGATTTTTGATAACTTGTGTTTTCAGTGAGTAATGATTTTTAAATGACGGTGGCGCTAGTGTTCACCGAGGTATCACCTTAACGATTATTGTTATTTCGTTTACTGTCAGCGAAAGTGTTATGAAAAGACTACCCTCTCACTTCCTGTGGGTCTCTTAAAAGGTGACGAAAGAGTAACAGAGGTCCAAATTAACTCTCTGTCTGGCAGGTGACAAATTCCAAGCAGGCCATTTATACAATAAAATGTCGTTTTTTAAAAATGTTTGGATAGTTTTTTTAATACCATTTAGTAGGCAACCAGGCATACAGCCCACCTGATGAGGTGGCCATTACTGTAACCTAAGTTTCACGAGCGAGTTGCTGACCATTTAATCTTTTTTAACACGCTTTTATTAGCTTCACCTGTATGTTTGCTTGCTTGTTTGTAACCGACTTCTTTGAACTTAATTTTGACCCACTTTGAACCTTCAGATTTAATTCAAGCTTTGTAGAATTATCGAGGACCGATGACTACAATAATTCAATAAGTTTATCTCTAAAAAGTGGAAAAAAAATATAGTTAAAAAATAAAAAAATACGCTTTAATGAGCAATCGAACTAAAAAACGAAAAATAAATTAAACCAAAAAGCGTGTGGGGTGCTTGTGCCATATTTTTCATTTGTCGAGCACCCCATACGCTTTTTTGTTTAATTTATTTTATTAGCCTCAAGTATCCCACAGCTGGGCAAAGGCCTTTCCTATTGTCTTCCTCGCGTCTCGGCAACTCGGCGCTTGTTGCCATTATTAAATCTATGAAGGGAAATTGAGATTACACATTTTGCAGACCCCAAGCTTGATATGCAAGCAGGAAATCTATAGGATGTTGATGTGATGTCTAAACTTAGCTCGGTTTAGACTGTAAGTAACAAGAAAGAGACAACTTTACAATTAACATATTTACTGCTCATTCATTTATTTCGTGTAGGTGTCATGGTCAATCGACCATGCACACTGGTGTCAAAGTTTTTTGGAACCGCCTCTCGGCCTCTGCTCGTGGTTCCTTTAACGACTACCAGATGGCAGCCGGAACCAACGGCTTAACGTGCCTTCCGAAGCACGGAATCATCTTTTTTGTCAGACACTCAGGTGATTCAAGCCTGCAATGTCCTAACCAAACTGGAAACAACTAAACAAAATATGCTTCCCGTGGGAATCGAACCCTCGCCCCCGGGTCTACAGGTAAACGCCTTAACCACTGGACCGCGGAGGCAGTTCACTGCTGAATCACTTCTCACGTGGTAGGCGAGATCATTCCGCACACCTCCCGTGTTCAGCCATATTAATTTTCCATAAATATTCTATCAAACAAGCCACAGTCAATGTGTCAATGCAATTTGTTTCTAATTTTCAGGCAGTCAACGTTCTAACTCAACACGGAGTGAAGGAAGAACGAATCATCTTATCCAATCTCTTCTGTACACCGGCGGCAGTGCAAGCTGTCGTGGACTATGTGCCAAAGATGAAGATCCTCACCTCCGAACTCCATCCTGTCGCTCCAAATCATTTCGGACAGAAGTACTTCGGAACAGACTGATATGAGGACGAATTTGAGTTTTAAAGTGCTAAGTGCGAATGTGTAATGGACTTTTAGGATATTGCCACTGGTAGGTTATATATTATGTTCTTTAAAAAAAACCGAGGTTGACTGCTAGTAGTTGAAAAAAGGGGGGATACTATTTATTACATGGTCATGAATCGTGATACATACCCTGATAGTTGGGCGGATCCAGTTTGCAGACTGGTAGTCAGCGGCAAGTCAGAACATTCAAAACTTTAAAAATAACTAGCATTATTAGCATCTGTTATAAGAACATATTAAATATGTTTTATTCTATAATATTTATCAATGTAAAACCCAACCTCTTGGTTCCAAATGACTATCCCTTCATCCATGGATCCGCCCCTGAGGCTTTACTTTTGAAAATTGTTACCAAAATCGTTGTTAAATGACTTTTATTTGTTTTATATAACACCACATTTTTGAACAGCTCTATTGGAGTATATGTCGAAATATTGTGTACGAGTATCTACACAGCACAAATAAAACTACTCATTTCACCGATTTAGTATAGTAGAGTAGAGTAAGTCACAGATTTCAAGAATAAAGCACCTGATTTTGTGCAGCTGAAAGACTCGTTGCACTAGCAGTAATTGTAATTATACATCATTTATATATATATATATATATATATAAATCAAATCAAATCAAATGTCTTTATTGTGGTAACACAGGTAAAAAAGTTCGTAATAAAGGTAGTTTTATGTAACACTGTGACCTGTCATTATTTGACGTACAACAATTTAAAAAGTCAAGAGATTGTATCTAAATTTACAATACAATTCTTATTATATATAGGTCGATCCTATCTCCTACCATGGCAATATAAGTTTGACTGCTATACAGTGAATAAGTTATAAAAATATTTATATCCTAATATTATTTTATATTTTTAAGTGTTGAATAGGTCTGAGATATATAGTAAGGAAAAATATACAAAAAATTCGTACATAGTAATTTTTCAATTTTTATTTTACTACCCAGCTGAATGTACTTAATATAAATTTAGATTTGTCATTACAATGGAATAATTGCTGATGCTTAATGCGCTAAATTGGATAAGAAATATATTTATAAACTGACAGTTATACTAAAATGAATTATTGTAATCTGAGTAGATTAGATTTTTTTTGTATATATGAAAATTATTTAATATTGGATGGATGCTTACGCTTACCCACATACTTTAAATAATATTTGGCTGACAGAAATAAACTATATACCTAGTGAAATACAAATTTTTTTATTCATGTTTTAGAGTTAAATAACATTCAGCAAAGTGCACTTTTTCTGTTGAAAAACTGATTAAAGTGAAATTTCGACTGCTGAAAACACACCTCGCGTGTTACAAAACTGATCTAAAATTAAAACACGCTCGACGTGTTTTCTACTCTATGGTTTTTTTTTCATATAGTTTACTGCAATCTTTAAAGTTGTCTGACAAAATTACGTTATTTTGGTTGTTGAATCAAACAATTCTGTTGCTTTTATTCATTTATTTCGGTTTCATAGTTTATACAATCTATGGGTAGATAGATACAAATATTTAATTAATCAGATCACACAATTAAGCAGTTTAAAAGTGTACACATTATAAATTAATAATCAACATTCGAATAATTTAACCCTTAACAAGTAACCCTTATAAAGTGTTCCCCAATCTTGTATGGTCAGTTCGCTCTTGCGATCACAAACACAGATGTTCTTATATTACGACTCTACGCACTAAATTATTATTATAATCATGTAAAAATATCGATAACATTCAATTACATTATTGTAACACGAGTGACTCTATTCGAGAACAAAAATATTTTATATTATTTTTTTTTATTAGTAAAAACTACATGACTTTTTGCGTCACTTAATTATTTGTTAGGAAATGATCCATCCGCGGTGAATATGGCAACACTAGTTTTATAAAGTTCGCGATTTGTTTCCTCAAAATTATTACACCGCCGATGTTTCAAATTTTTTTCCGTAAAAATAAATACTTAAACATACATTACTCTGTCAATATAATTTCTTAAAACTATGTTACGCAATTTTAAACATTATAAGCACTTAAATACATTCCGTTTTGGAAGAATTTCTAGTAATAAAACATGTTTGGTAGCACCAGAACATGTATATATCGTATAATTAATGTCATATACATAACAACACAAAGAATTACCCTTGAAATTGACTTAGATATGTTATTAAGGCATCGTGTGAATCGCACTAGGTAAATTGACAATATACCTATAGGACTAATACAACAGCCAAAGCAAAATTATATGGCAATATTAGCATAATAATAATTATTAATAAATAAGGTTTGTGGATGAACTCACGAGATATTAGTGACAATATATCAAACTAAACAGTCAAAATATATAAACATCTTAGAGATTTCAGTAAAAAAGCATAATACTTAATACATATTTTGTGCATCCACATTTTTTTTTGTGATTTTCGTACAGTTTTTGTATAAAAATATCGTCAACAACGCTTCTAATAACAAGAACTAGGGATGGACCTTACGGATGTTTATTTTGTCGGCAAGGTCGAACAGCTGATCGCTTGCGGTGTCCTGTTTTTTGGACGAGCACCAGTCTCTGGCGTTAGCGACTACAGGTAGGACGATGTTATCGCTGTATGCACAAAAATCCTGGTCAGTCACATGTTTATTAGTGGAAGAATAAACGTGCTGAGCAGCCGAATGGCGACAATTCACAATCTCTTCACTAGCTGATTTGCTAGTGACATCACTGGTTCCTCCATCATTCTCAATTTGAATCTTTTTCTTTTTGTTGTTCTCTTTTTGAACTGATAAATTTTAATTTTTTTTATTTGAGGATTATTTTCTTTTTTCTGATTGTGAGTTGTATGAAGTCGTGCATAGTTGGTAACAGGACACACCGTGGAAGCGTTAGAGCAAGACGGGTATTTACATTAGCTTCTGTTTGGCGCACTCTGGGCAGATGATGTCTTGGGCGTCGGTGATGAAGCCTTTGCCCACCAGGGAGGTCTTGCATTGTGCGCAGATGAAGCAGTCGTTGTGCCAGTGACGATCTTCGAAGGAAATGAAACGGGTGCCACCGATGCCTGGATAGAAAGAAAAAAAATATATTGGGCATAAAGTAAATTATTTTCTAAACTATGCTCTGTTTGTTTGTAGCAGTTTAAAAAAAAATATGTAAAAAAAAAAAACAAAATGCTAAAGAGACAGTCTAATCCAGTTGGTATGTCTTTGGATATGCTCCAAAATTGCCGCGTAAAATATTTAGAACACTCAAGATAATTATAAAGTTATATTTAGTAATGCACTAAATACCTGTACTTGTGCTAATACTAGGTTTCACTAGAGAAACATACAATATCTAACTATGTATAATTGAAAATTGAGACAAAATTTCGTGACATAAACTTATACTTCCAGATGGTATATATTTCGCAGGTAATTTGTATGATTTGTCCGTTTACAAATGGCTTCGGCATTTTATAAAAATAAAGCGTTATACAAATTGCCGAAGGTAAATTGTAAATTGTCGTCAATTTTCTAACATTGTATGAAACATATCAGTTTTGTAACATTGGTAGCGCCGTTTATAATTTGCCGCGGCATTTTTCTCGCGTTAGTTTTTTATTAAACCACGCGTGGCGCTGCCGGAAAGGTTATCGAATGGCGACCCAGCACCGGCTGTGACACCCACTACCAGATGGTCAGATGACCTGAAGAAGATTCAATTCAATTCAATTTATTTGTTGCATTTCATGTTGTACAATAACAGTTCTAGCTATAGGTATACAATACACAAGTCACTGTCTTTTTAGTAGGTACAATTGAACCCTGTCGGGTGTAGCACATTAGAAAGTGGAACGGCAAGCGGGTAAATGGATAGATGAAGTAAATTTAAGAAGAGAATAATTTAAATTTTAGAAATTAAGTCCAAATAATATTTAATATCGTTTAAAAACTCGTCATTTATGATTATTATTTTTTCTATTTTTATTTATATATTTTTGCAGATAAATACCTACTTTTGAATGTCTGAATTATGAGAATGTCCTATTTATATTATTTAGCTATATTCATTAAATGTATCGTTGAAAAACTCGTCAATTGTGTAATAAGTTTTGTCTATTAACATTAATTTTAGCTTTTTAATAAAAGTATCGCAGCAAGCCGCTTCCAACGGGTCATTTTCGAAATCCTTGGAGGTCAATGTCCATGCCCAGCAGTGGATAGCCTGTGACTGAAATGATGATGATGAGATGTTCAGCAGTGGACATCTGATACTGACCAGTGATGGGCTTGGAGCAAGAGGTGCACCGCTTCGCAAACAGCTCTCCGAAGCACTCGGCGCAGTAGGGCTTCTCATCGCGGGAGGTGAACCGCTGGCCAGCTAGGGAGCTGTTACAGTTGGTGCATGTGAAGCACTCGCGATGCCACGGCTCGTTCTTGTAGGTCACGCCGCCTTGCGTGATGATCTGAAACGATAAATTTGTAAATTTCATTAAAAAAACGAATTAATGTATCATCACTTTCATTATTCGATAAAAATTGGAAAAAATACTCTTATAACTTCTTTATTCCGTGATTATAACTTATAGGAAATCTCTACGTTTATAATTCACACTATCATCTTAATCATCATTTAATTTATCATCATCTTATTCATCATTCCGTTACAACAATAAGAGTACCGTTATATTTTGTTTTGGCTTTTAAAATAACATTTGTACAATTTGTTTGAGAATAGAGGCAAATGTTTCGAAGCGGCAACATAAAAATTAATTTAAAAGTTTCGTCCAAAACATGCCGTTGTATATCGATCGAAATGACCTATTTTACGAGTATCACAGCGCACAAATAATGGCTTTGTTTGCATAAAGTGCAATTTCTAGATAGGCAGCGTCTACCCTACCTACTTATTCCATAGCAATTATTCAATGAACTATATACCTACTAGATTATTATTGATTAGGTTGTTGATTTCAATTTTCTAATAGAAATGAATGTGTTATTTCCTTTTCTACTAAACATACGTTATTCCAGCTGCATCTTAAACTTGATTTCTTTGGACCTTAGACTTGTACAGAATTAAATTATTACGCATTTGACAAGCAATTTCCGGCTACATATTCCATCCTCTCTACGGCATATGTAACCTGTACCCACAGTATGAGTTTTTCTTAACGCAGTCTGCGTGAAGATTTTGTATGGAATTTATTAGTTGCCTTACTATCCGTCCGAGGCGCTGTACAGGTTTGTCGTACAAAATCGCTAACGCAGTCGCTAGCGTCTGCGTTTAGAAAAACTCATACTAAGGGCACTGCTCATTCCCACTTCAAGGTGGCAAGTCTTTTGACGATGTCCGTCACCTTTCTGTGTTTTGACCTCGGTGTTTCTTACTCGATCTCTGAGAGAAATTTTCATCGCTCATCGGGCCACTTTTAGACTGTTCATGATTTTTAAATCAAATCAAATTGTTTATTCTCAATATAGGATATTATTATTACTTATTGATGCAATATCATACCTTGTTGCATTTGACGCAGCGAGTAGCGAACTTGTCCTCGTAGCAGCCAGCGCAGTAGATCTCTTGCTCCCGAGGGATGAAGCTCTTGGTCCCGATCGGGTTCTTGCAGACCACGCAACAGAAACACTTCTCGTGCCACTGCCTCGTCTTGTATTCCATCTTCTTGGTGCCTACGGAAGAAGAAAAATACAAATCACTACATAAAATAGTATAAAACAAAGTCGCTTTCTCTGTCCCTATGTCCCGTTGTATGCTTAAATCTTTAAAACTACGCAACGGATTTTGATGCGGGTTTTTTAATAGATAGAGTGATTCAGAGGAAGGTTTTTATGCCCATGCGAAGCCGGGGCGGGTCGCTAGTTTATTATAAGATTTCTTTAAAACGTTCCAAGCGCCATTGCTCGCGTACCAGTGGTATCCTGAAGATCGCGAAAGTAAGTATTATAGAAAAGAAAAATCTTTATTGAACCAAAGAAATCTATTTTTGTCTATTATAATAAGACTAGCTGTTCCCCGCGGCTTCGCCCCGCGTGGGACTCGGTTATATCGCGCCCAAAAGTAGCCTATGTTTGACCTCAGGTCGTTAACTACATCCCTACCAAATTTCATCACAATCGGTCCAGCAGTTTAGCCGTGAAGAGGTGACAGACAGACAGACAGACTTTCGCATTTATAATATTAGTATGGATTTAACAGTACCATCAAATTAAGTACAAGCATGTGTTTCAAGTTTAAAACTGAGATTTTTGGTAACGACATGCAAAAAATACATTTTAATATTAATACCAATTCTGTTGATTTTTAATTACCACAATAAACTAATGTCCATATTTGTAAACATTCCTTTTTGGTAGTCACAATATAATTAAAATATTCCAATCAGACTGGTTCTGAGAAAAATTAACAAAACTAACTAAATAGTTTCCATGTTTGGAGTCAGGAGTTCTCTGAGGTCATCTTAAGGGTCAAGGATTTCAAACTGAATTTATTTAATATATTCTAAGTAAAATTTGGTTTGCAAAATGTTTTGTTGCAGTTTTCGGGACATTTCAACTTTTCATAATACTTTTGGCATCGGCAATAACAAGATATTTTATTGATGGTGATTTCATCACATCAAGGCGTGGTCTATTATAATCAAAGTTAGCAAAATTTTTATATGATTTTTATACATTTTGTTTAAATAAATACAATGTCGTATGTAAGAAGTTGGTCTTATCTCAACGCAGCACCATGGGACAATTTCACGAAAACTTACCCATAATTATTTTAGCTTATTATTAAGTCTGAAAGGTTAGATTCTTAAGTAAAATGCATTCTAATTTGTTTATGTGCCTTTATTTAACACTATTTTTTGCCCGCGGCTCCGTTCGCGTGATTTATCTATGGCAGCAGTCCTTTTTCGGAATAAAAGGTACCTACACTGTGTCCTTTTTTTCGTACTTCTAATTATATGTATACTAAATCTCAAGAAGATTGAAGTGAAACAAGAAGATTGAAGTGAAAAAGTAACAAAACAACAAATAAATAAGCAAACTTACTTTCGCATTTATTATATTAGTAAGGATTAATAAAGTAGTTAAAAAAAAACAACAAACATGTTCTAACTAATAAAATTCATAGGTATGATCTATAGACTAAAGTCCATATCATATTCAGTGTTGTAATCATCATCGCCGCCTTCCGATTCTTATCCGACCAAGTGAATATTTTTTATTCGCAGTTATTTTTATTATTTCTTTCAACTATTCTTTATTACTAATATTATTATCTTTAAATCTTTCTGTAATACGACTTGATTTTTTTCATTTATGCTTAAACTCTGTTTTAAACCTGAAAATATTTTTCAAATTATTTTCATCAGAACCAGTCTCTTTAGCAAGGTATGTACATAGATGATGTAATTTTTTATTAATATTTTTGAAAGCACATTGCCTAATAATAATAAACAAATCGTTTCTTGTATAAAATTTATGTTCAGATTGATGATCTGAAATAATAGTAATTTTTTTTTAATAATTCAAGTAACAACTCTAAATTCCTATTCAATATTCCTATGAATCAAAAATATTAATATAACTGTACGGAGCAAATTGGAGCAATTTTTGTTTTCATGTTCTAAAAGCCCAAGAACAGGGCTACATTGGTGTACCAAAACCAAAGACCAACTCTGCCCAACTTTAGATATAAACCTTTTTGAATCTTAAGAAATGATTAAAAAAAGTCATAATATTTTCTGAAAACGTATACACATATTTTAACAATATATGCATAAGATATAATCCGTTAATCAGTAATATTAGATACTACATACCCTTAGCTACAGCATCTATATTAAAACTTTATTTTGTTACTTGCAAAAAGTAAACAAAAAATGATAGCAAAGTTCGTTAAAAATTATTCACTATAAAAAGCCTTTATATGGTTGTAGAATTCAGATAAGTTTGCGCTTCAATATCTTACATTAATTTAATCGCCCGGTAGTAAATAAGGGTAGTTTCATATCGGAAATTTATCTGGTTATCGAGCCATGTCACTTACACAGTGGATAGATACATTTTTCATTTTGCATTTATGGGCATGTACCTCCATACAAGCATCCCGTTGCTAATGGTAAAAGGTTTTCTTATATTTCAATAAATATTTGTCATACGTTTATATGTTGAACCAACATAGAATAAAAATAATAATTTTAGATGCGTCCATATTTAGTTCTTCTTAAGTTAATTTAATGAATAATTATTTCACTTATCAAAACTTAATTTCGCAAAAACTTATCAACATATACTCATCTTGTTAGCACCTAGTGCTAACAAGATGAGTATATGTTGATAAAGACTATGTTAAAATTTAGTAGACTTCTTAAATTAATTCAGATATGTAGAGAATAAACCATTTGACTGAGCTATCCATCACAAGCGGCGCGGATATCGATGGTTCCAGCTTTGCCGAATCGATAAAACATTCGCGATAGATAGCATTGTTTCAGCTGTTTATGACGTCGTAAATTGCATTGCGTGTTCTTATGGCGAATCCGAATGGAATCTGTGGCCTTGGGTGCACGTGACATTGGGAATTATGGGGTTCCATCGGTTGCAAGTGCATTGATCAAGGTTCATCGAACTAATTGATATTATACTTACATATCTATATCTGTAATATTGTATAATCTGCATGTAATTTAAGGTGCAATAAAGTATTGAGTATTGAGTACATACATAATTCAGAAAGCGTGCCCTTATATCGAGTAGAATAGTTATTTATACGTACCTAAAGTCGACTTAGGCCAAATTGGGCTATAGTACCAGCGCTATCAAGATTCGATATGAGATTTTTATGCGAACTGTTTAGAAATACTAAGGCTATGATTTACCGCTATATAACAGAATAACGCGAGCGCAGTCGCGGGCAACAGCTTCTGTACACTTACAGTAACAGTACTATCATTAGTTTTTGTAAAGGACAATCACGGAGTACAGCGTAGGATCATTGCTATCTGTCAGGGGCGCTTTATGTGATTCCTAAATTGAAAATCTTAACTATAGACGCTAGCGAAGACCATACTCCACAAAGTCTAATGGTAGAGATTGCCTTTTAAATTAAATTAATAACAATAAACGTATCTACCAACAGATACACATCTACAACATCATTACAACTTTTTGGCGCGAAAACATGCCCAATTTAACAACAATTCGGCTAAATTGAACTTTATATCCAAACTCGTAAGGACAATAGTCGATTATTTTGTTAAAGTTTAATGGAAAAAACTTAGCGATGCCATTGGATAACTTGTTAGTTCGCGTGACCAAGAAATATATGGCGAGGGCACCAGAGGGAGGTTGAGGGCTTGAATAAACTTGCTTATTTATATTGCATATTGTTTTTTGCATGTGATTTAGTTTGCGCTTCTTCTTCAGTACCCATAGTATGAGATTTTATAAATGCAGACTGCGTTAGCGATTTTGTATTACAAACCTGTATAGCGCCCCTGGCGAATAGTAAGGCAACTTAGAAATTCCGTACAATATACTTACGCAGCCGCTAGCGTCTGCGTTTAAAAAATCTCATACTGAGGGTACTGCCCATTTGCTCCCTACTTTGTGTATATGTGTGGTACCTAGTAGCCCTAGTGGATACATCTAAGTCGATAAGAAAAGACGGTAATCAGAACCCAAGGTCTGCGAAAGATGACCGCGTGGTCTCTATTAACTGCTGTTTGGCGGCAGAAGTAGGTGAGAGAGAGATTCCCATGACAGAAGACTTTTGTGGAAAGGTCCCTATTTGCTTTGATAGCTAAGAAATTCCCATTCATTAATACCATGTCGGTTGCAAAGTCGTCCCTGTACCTGCGTGTCTACCACAAGGTTTCATAAACCTAGCGACTGCGTTAGGATTTTGTATGGAATTTCTTAGTTACCTTACTTTTCGCCAGTGGCGCTGTACAGGTTTGTCATACAAAATCACTAACGCTAGCGTCTGTGTTTATGAAATCTCGTCGTAATCTGGTGTCAGAAGTTTGATCAAATTCGAGAAAAATCTAGAAGTCTAGTCTAGGTAGGGTAACGGGCAAAGAGTCGATAGCAAATAATTAATATATGTCTGTGTATGTATGAGTAAATCAGCAACCCGCTTTCCACTATTGTTCGATCGAGTGAAAGGATGGTTTAATTGCGTCCAAGTCGCAGTTACAATTGCTGTATATATTTAGGTGTTATTGAGTACAAGTTAAAACACCCACACTGACTGGTTTGTTGATAAGTTCGAAATGTGTGAAAAGGTATTCGGGCCCACGTGAAATCAGACGAGGTCTTTATTAAGGCACTAGCAAAATACCCGTGCTTCGCTACGAGATCTCTCTTGATTAAATCAGTGTTTTTTTTAAGTAAGTTTGGAAACGCAACTATCTAAAACAACGAAGTTTTATATAAAACTTTTCACCCCTATTTTCCAACCTTAGGGGCGGAATATTTAAAAATACTTTCTTAGTGCACCCCTACATCACCTACAGAATATTTGTACAAAATTTCAGCTTTCTAGGTTCAGTGGTTCGGGCTGTGCGTTGATTAGTGTGTCAGTAAGTCAGTGAGGACAAAGCCTTTGTTATTAATAAAGATAGATAGATAAATTATTTGAACATACCTTTCGTACCATTTTTTTTAAACAGCTTAGATGAACTTAGCTTTGAAAATGATTGGAATAAAGCGGCACAGGACAGGGACTCATGGAAGAAAAGAGGGGAGTCTTTTGCCCAGCAGTGGGATACATACAGCTAGGATAAAATATGAACTTTGCTTTTGTTTTTAATGAATAACAGACGTGTTCAATTATTGAGGTGATATTTGAAATAGGAAAAAAAATACATAAAGAATGTTTATAAATATACAAAAATATATGTAGTTTCAACCATGGATTAATGAGAAATACATAAATATATGTATGGACATCATCTGATATTTTTAAGGTAGGTAATATAAGCAGCTTACGGAAAAAAGACGCTGTTGATATAAAATGCATGTTAACGAAGATATTTTTTCTTAATTTATGAACAAGTCACTGGCCAGTGACAATGTTTGATACTGAAATTAAATCGATTAGTCATTATTCGAATATAATGAGTAAGTGCTCCAAATCTCTTGTTTGCGTAGGAGGCTAACGGTCAATAAAAAAAAAACCTGCTGGCAAGGACTTTCTAGGCCACTGGGAGAGTAATTTGCATACCTGCCTTAAGAAATTCCATGATAATAACTATTTTATTATTAATCAATGTATTTTTGATTAAAATATTAAAAGGTATCGTCATAGCCGGATGTAGGTTAAAGCCACAAGCTGACGGGACGAGTTTCTATAACCATTAGCTAAAAGATAGCGCAAACGGGATTTTAGAATTTTATTGCGGAAATGTATTTTAAAAAAAAAATTGGCACTTCTATAAACATAACATAGGCAAGTAGTTGGCAGCGCGCTAGTGACACTGACAACCGTCTCTAATATTTGTAATAAAACGTAGTTTGTGATGTGTGTAAGTGGTAATACTAAATACTCGTATTGGTGTCAGAAGCCAAGAAGCGGTGGTTGAGGAAAATTCTGACACCAGGTTTTGCTAGGTCGATTGACCTAAATATTAAGAATGGAAGTTCATTGTGAGGGCACACAATGTTTTGATTCATTCAACATCTCTTTTACACATTTCGCACTTTCTTTTTTTTTAAAGTCAGAGTACTTTTGAGAAAAAGCTGATAAGCCAATATGGACCCCAGCATTTCTATCAGCAGCACATAGAAATAAAAAATAAATAAAAAGAACACAAGTGTGTGCACTACATAAACATAACTCTTCTTCTGAGGCAGTCGGGCAAATATCTCAAAGAATCCATTGCACTTGTTCGAAATTTTCGCGTCATGGACACAACCAGTATGCACATATTATTTACAACTGGTGTCGAAGTCTCGAAGGTCGGTCTCGGTGATGTCATGGCGTAGGTCGTGTGTCGTGGGCTTTATGTTGTTTGGTTGGTTTGGACTATTGATCTTGAGATTATCGATGGTCACGTGAAGAGGCATTTTCAAACAGGTGTCCCGTTTGCCTATCTAATAGTAGGTACAGGAGGGGGGGGAGGTGGACATATCGAAAAGTGAACTACAACTACTTGGGTAGTTTACTTGGAGGGGCTTATCCAATACACAATATACGGGTTTTAGCTGATCCCGGGGTTCGGGTTTAGTTACTGGGAAAACGCTGATGATGATTCTTGTTTCACCAGTAATTTGTTTAAAAACTAACAATACTTAATAGATTTCATAAAAAATCTATAAAATTTGACAGCAGAATATTATTTATAAAAAAAAAAAATACAACAAAAGCAAGTTATCAGGAGAATAATACGCAAAATCAAATGTTCCGCTGAGCACATTCCTAATTTAAATCATAGCAATAAACAATATAAAAATTATAGAATGAAACTGACTAAGGAACCGAAGCAAAGAAAATATACATGACCGAAGTGAAATCATAGACAAAAAGCTGGTTAAGAATAAATCACAAGCGAAACGAATTTCAGATAGGTATTGATAAAGACACGAACCGAGAAAGCATTAGAATTTAATTGTTACCAGCCACGAACAATCTAGAATCGTCTGGAATAAGTTGTTGAGAACTTTCGTTTGGAAAGCTGCGAAACGGCACGCTTCAAGTTTCAGAGTTCACACCAGCGCTAATTCTATTTGTTTAAAGCTGGTGCATTTACATAGTAATATACTACAATCTCTCTCTACAAAAAGGTACATATTTAACATAATAAGTAAGTACTCTGCCCTTAAATGCGGAGGCAAAATGTTAAATAATAAAAAGCGTAGTTAGGCCTGGTATGGCAATAGGTATCACCCTAAGTTTGTAGCCTGTTAAAAAGTCAAAGGTATGTAATTGATATCCGACTTATCTTTGATTTAAAACCAAATTACTTAATCGACGTTGACTTTGTGAGGTCTTGTAATCGGTTTATACATCCATACAAATCCATACTAATATTATAAATGCGAAAGTCTGTCTGTCTGTCTGTCACCTCTTCACGGCTAAACGGCTGGACCGATTGTGATGAAATTTAGTAGGGATGTAGTTAATGACCTGAGGTCAAACATAGGCTACTTTTGGGCGCGATATAACCGAGTCCCACGGGGGGGCGAAGCCGCGGGGAACAGCTAGTTACCTATAAGTATAAGTAAGTACCGACCTATATGTAAGTATTTTACACATACTATATCTATTCTGTGAATTTGTGTGCTAATTGAAAAAAATATAAACGTTGAACTGACTAAGCAATAGGCAAAAATCATTTCTTTTGTCAATGAAGTCACTGGCCGAAAATCATTAAAATAAAAACAATATTATTTTAAACTATAGAACAAAGATGTTTTGTCAGAACAACCGAGAGTGCCTTCGTATTTGTATATCCGTTAAAAGACGAGTTTTCTTTACATTATTAGCAATGATGTAAGAAGATCAAGGTTGGGCACAGACAAATTATCAACTCCATGTTCATGTCTTACGGCTGACCGTTGTATTTTAGACTTTATAGCCCTTGTAATTAACATTAATATGGTTTTTGTATAACCGGTTGCCGTGTTCAATGGTGAAGATTTGTTTGGTCGCGGTGACATAGTATGCTATTACATGACTAATGCAATTTAAACACGGGACCGTGTATTTGAATAAAATAAATTGTGTACGATCTTCAGAACGCGTTATGGTTGTGTCAATGTTAATATAAGTAAATAGTTAAGAATGTATGTTTTTAAATAATCACAAACATGGTAAATTGCCGTAAGCATTAGTTTCTAGTGACATAATATCTCTATATATCTCAATCAACTGTCAAACTAACGCACTGTAAATTTACAATTAAAATTACAGGTTAAAGGTCGTATAATACGGACATATATATCTCAATCTAATATGCCTACCTAGTCTACCTTTAAGTTTAATACTAAAAAGTTTTATTAAGTACATTGTTTATGATTCGTACGGAATGTGGTTTTTAAAGTAAGTTCAAAATTCCTCTATCTTTGAAAATACATTTTAAATTCAAATCGAAGGTATATTGTCGTGCTCTATGCTACTATTAAATCGAATCCATTTAAATTAAATTTAAAATTATATTGTAGTATCTTTTAAAATGAGACGCTATCACGCAAGTGGCCAGTTCTTGTAAAACATGATGGTATCTTCGCCATTTTGTTTAGGTATTTTGGCGGGAAACGTTATCAGGCACGTGCTGGTACACCTGGTAAAGTAGACACGTGCACTTCAGCCGATTCGATAAGGTGAATTCTAAAATGCATAGCTTTGCTATAAGCATTTACTTTGGTATTGTGATTATTTGTCTCGAAATTAACTAATTACTGTGTTTAACTTGAGTAAATTTTCATTCTTTTTCTGTGTTTTTAACAGACTTCCTAAATCAAAGGAGTAGGTTCTCAATTCGGTTATTCATTTTTAACTTTTTTCAAATGTTTGTTGCTTTATAATTCAGTAAAAGGAAAGATACACTTGCATTAATTTTGTGAAAGTTGTTTTTTTAGTCAATCGAACAAAATCAAATAAATAGCCGTACATTTTAATGCACATTGTACGGAACACTATTTGATGTGGTAATTCCAAGTGTTTACTCCCATCAACATATTTAGTTACTAGAATCCGATCTATTAATAACATGATGTCACTTTGGTATCGAATTAAAAAAAACTTGAAACCACAGACACTTGACTTATGAACTGGACTTATGACTTATGTATGACACATTCAACCAAATGCTAAAACGATTCCTAATGCCAATCAATCTACAATACAGTGTTATATCCGAGAGGTTAAGGGATCAATCATACGAGATAAGGGAAGGCAAGGTCAGGGCTAACGGCCACTGCGCAGCCATATGTTCCCTAACCATATACAGATATCGAAGTGTTGTTTAACTCAAGATTAAGGACACTATGAGAGTTTTATTTCCGAGGTATTTGCGATTCCAAATATAAGATTAGTAGTGAAGATGATGCATGAATAATGAACAGTCTAAGTTAAGGTGATACCTCGGGGAACACTAGCGCCACCGTCATTTAAAAATCATTACTCACTGAAAACACAAGTTATCAAAAATTCCTCTGCTGTAATTAAGGTTCTGGATCTGAAGTTAATTTTAAACATATTAAATTATTAAATTATAATTCTCTATAGTTAAAATTGCATTATTGCTTAAAACGGCCACTTTTAGCAGTTTTGCAATTTGTAACTATATGGAACTATAATTTTATAATTCATAAGATTAAAATTAACTTCAGATCCAAAACCTTAATTACATAACACGGATTTTTGATAACTTGTGTTTTCAGTGAATAATGATTTTTAGTTGATGGTGGCGCTAGTGTTCATCGAAGCCTCGTCTTAACTTCCTATACTTCAATATTCAATCAAAAGATTCCATTATTAACACACATGGAATTTAAATACGGACTATGTTTAGAGTTTTGTCGTCACAAATGGGCATTCGAAACTATAAAGAGAAAGATTACGATTAATGCATGTCATTGATTTACGATTATGATAGTGGTAATCCTGTCTAAATTGGGTCATTTTACCAAAAAAGTACAACTTCACTCCTTCAACTGACTTTTTACGAGGCTGCGATATGAAAGTATCGATAAAAATCATGTTTTGACACATTTGCTCGTTTGCTTACAGTTTTTATTAATAATTTACTGTTTAATAATTCCACATGTTTATTGCATACGATTTTGTAGCGACATGTTAATGATATCGTTAAACTGTTGAGTAATTTTTATGTTTATTCTTTAAATGTTGGCGCTATTACACATTTATGCAGATTGGTGTCAAGTTTTTAAACATTCACAAGAGGCCGCTCGGAACTTCGTCCCCGTGGGAATTTAGGGAAATTCGTTCTCAGCTGTCATTTTCTAATTATAATTTTTATACTTGTTAAATTTAGGCTTCTCGATATGTAGAAAATCCAGGTATATTATATTACATTCAACAAGGCGAAACTATAAGGGTTCCGTGTTTACTACGGAACCCTAAAAACGCGCAATTTTTTTTTGGAAACATAAGGATGATTTTTTTAAAATATTAAACGCGACTACATCTAAAATATCTATTTTTAAAAAGCTGTACTGGAAGGAATAAACTGTGTCTATATCATATCTTTTAGATTAAAGAATTTGCTTGAGACCGCGCGCGATTCCAACTTCTTTGATTTATTCTTTTCAAATACGTAGTAGGTACTAATTTTTTTATTTTATTTTTTACATTTAGTCTATGATAACAATAATATATACTGGGTTTCATGTAAGTACATCAATTAGTATGATTTGTGGTGTCGTGTCACAAAGTCGAGAAATATTGCATCTTAATAATTAACAATAGAAATAACTTTCGCTTATTAAATTACAGATCAAAGCTGGTCGATGTAGAGCCGCCCACACGTGATTGGGTGTTTTGGTAAAAGTGAAAGTTAAAATAATAATTAATCTTAGGCTAACAATTTATATATTTTTATGTAAAATTATTTTAAGACTTATTGATAATTTATGGTTGTTTTGATATTGGAACAGCTCAACAGCCTGTCTTGATTTGGTTCGTAATTAACTGTCGCTGATATTGTTTTTGGTATTCCAAACGGTTCGTTTGGCCGTATTTATATACATACATACATATCATCACGCCTGTCTCCCGTAGGGGTAGGCAGAGACTAGAGATTTCCATTGGCTACGATCCTCACATACCTCTCTCGCCTCCTCCACACTCATCACTCTCGTCATACACGCTCGCCGATTTCGCCGTATTTACAATTTAAAAAAATAAAAATATGGTACTCGCATAATAGTTTCTGAAATTAATTGACGAGCTATTTTATTCTGATTACCAAGAGTGACTTTAATAACATTATTAAACAAATAAGTCTCCAATGAAAAAGATGGCTTAAATATGGTTACACAAGTGGATAATAGGTATATTTTAAACCATTGACGTACGTACGTTAATACCACATTACAGTTTTTAGAAAATATTGTAAGTACCTATTTATTTTAAGTCTGGGCAGGTGTAAAATTAAACAGCAGTAGACATACGAAAAAACTAAGTTTTATTCTGAATCTAAAGAAACTACAAGAATACTATAAAACCGTTTTGTATCAGGCGTTTACTTTTTTTGTAACGTAGCATTACTTTTTTTTTCATGCGGAAAAGGGAATGAGGCGGTGCAGACGAAAGGCGCCGGCTTCCGACATTTTCGCCATTTAGCGGATATTGCAGGATTATACGTAAAAAGACTGCGTTTCCGGACGGTTTAACTCGACGAGCGCTTAGTCGTTCTGTAATTCTAAATTTAAAATAAACCATAGCTTTTTACTTTATTTTTTATTTTGTTTACATAGAATAATTATTTAAGTTTAGTTTACTTAATTGTAGTTTCAGGAGTACCTTCCAACCTATCGGTGGAATTAAAAGTTTTTGATATAAGTGTATGTTAACCTAGGTTAGCATTAAAAAATCAATTTAATTTAAAAATCAAGACCAGGCAAGGGTACAGGCTACGGTAACCGCTTTCCATTAGATGGGTCGTATTCATGTTTCTATATCTCAATAGTGTAAAAAGATAAATGGAAAAAAATAAGATAGGTAGCTACTTAAATTCAGCGTAATATTGACAAAATTATCAAAACTTATTACTTAGGAAAGGTGACTAAAATGCCGAAAAAGAACCAACAGACAAACTATCCAAAGTATTTATCGTAAAGTTAAAAAAAGAACGATGATCGTTAACTTTTTACGAGCACGAATACTTTGATGTTATTGGGACTATTAATATTAGAGCTCTGGTAAAAGACAGGCTAATTATAAATGAAAGACAGAAAGGTTAAAACATATATTCAAAACGAAAACCAGTTATCCCATGTTCCTAGATTTAGCTCTATTAAAACATGCCTTCGAACTCTTAAAAAAATACTTTTTACGCCCCTAGAAACCTTTAAGACCTTTCTTCAATTTGTTAATCTTCTTCAGTCTCACTTTATCAAGGCAGTTAGTCTAGTCCCGACAGAGGGAATATCTTGTTGACTTTATTTTGCCGCTAAAATTCTCCTTCGATCTCTACCATGCATGGCATAGTAGATATCAAATACTTTTTTATTTCGTCAATTTTATTTTATTAGAAAGACAAACAGTTACTTAAGTATGTGCGCTGAAGTCAATAAACGCCTATATATATAAATATATTTCTCTTAATTAAGATCACATATTTGTGGTGTTTGATGTAGAGCCAATTGGACCTTACGCCTAGAGCCATTTCTTTTAGCCATAGATTAAAAAAATTACCTGTTGCCAATCCGCGAATGACTTCGTAATTCTATACTTTACGCAATCAGGAAAGCACTAAAACGAAATAGTTATTATAAATAATAAACATTGTTAGTTAAAGCACATTACATGTATTAGTTACAAAAAGGGCTTTACGAACGCAATAGGGACTTCTTCCCAAAATCACTTCCCGAGGAGGGTCGATAATGGAGGAAGTAAATCTCCATTTATATTCATTATTCAAATTGAAACGGTATATATTTTATAGCTGCTGAATTATACTGAACAACGTTTTCATTGAATATTTGGAATTGCCATTCATAAATTCATTTACTCTTTGAGAATTTGTTGTTAGGGTACGAAATGTGAATTTAAAATTAGTGTAAAAAGAAAAGACTTGTATTTTTGTTTATAACGAATAAACTCAAAAACTTCTGCACCGATTTCAATTATCACACAAATTATCATGGGCGGGTGAAACCACGAAGCACAGCTAGTCTTTTATATAATATTTTGGCTCGTAGAATCCAGCCAGACATAAAAACTATTGTTATTACTTATTATTGTTATGTGACAATGTTGTGCGCGAATCGATCGAAAACATAAACATTTGACTTAAAAACTTAGTAAACTTTTTCCTATACAAAATTTCAATTGATATATAATTTTCTTCAAAAATAAGATTAACCTTTCTGGTAGGTATTTTCTGACAAATAGTTTGTCTAAAAAAAGATACATTACGAACGTTAGGCTGAGGCTTAGGAAGGCTTTGTGTGGGGTTAATTTTGCAAATGACAAAAAATTCCGCGACTGATTAATTGAACAAACGATTTTATGTAATGCTTCTTCCTATTCATAATACAATAAAATAAAATTTTATTTTTTTTCCCAGCGCGGGAATGCTTTTTGCGTGTTGGTAACTCTGCCTAGAGGACCATATTTAGATTATCTTTAGTTTATATGTATTTTTTTTTGTTTTATAGTTTAATAAAAAAATTGTTTATTTTTTTCAATTATATTTTTTTGTGAAGGAAAAAATAACCAAGTGCGTAAGCGTGTAGCGGCGTTTATCGTATTCCGTAATACTTCTCCCCCATATAAAAAAAAATAGTGATTAGATTAAAAATAATAGAGACAAGAATACCTATAAACAAGTTTCAAAAAATATATTAAAAGACATGATAAATTTGTCTGGGTTGAAAATGTCTAATTGATGTGATCTTAACCCAATTTTTTTTACTCTATTGAATGAATTGTTATTCTTAAATCAAGTTTTTATTTTCTTAAGGTTTAAAATGCCATTTCTTCCTTGAAGTATCTTGATTAGTTGAATTGAAAAGGAATTAAAAAAACATAAATTGATAATCACTTAACATACCTTGACATTGATCTAAAGTTCACGTCCAAGACATTTGACCTTTTAAGATACTATAGTTGGATTTCCCTTAGAAAGTTCTAATAATAACTATTAATCACAATATTGTTTATTGGACATTTCCTAAATGATATATTTTTATTTAATTTAGTGATGCATTGCAAAGCAAATATTTGTAAAATTAACTCAAAAAAAAAGATACGAAACGCTGATTGTAGAAAAAATTTAAAAATAAACCTGCAATTGTTTTCCTCGGGTCTCCAAGCAAGCACTGATCCCGTAAAGCACAACAAAACTTCTTGTTTTCCCTTTCAGCCGTGGCATTTGGCAGGAACATAGACAATATTGCTACATCCTCATTATTATCCCGGGCCCTTCGTATCCTATCCTGCCCCACTGTTTTCGTGGTCAAATGTAGACGCGACTTTAAGTCGTCACTCAACACGTCCGCGGACATTGTGATCTTTGCCGGATTTAAAAAGTTAAAAAGGGCGCGAGTTTTGACGTTTTGACGTGTAGGCTTCGCGGCGGGCCGTGTCGTACTGCCGACAGCCGCCACTTGTAGAGGTTGTGTAGGCACATTGTAGGTTGCAGATTGAACTTAATTTATCGAATGCGATAAGAAACGTTTCGGATACTCCTTTAGAGATACATCTTGTTAAGAAAATGAGGAAACAATTATATCTTATGACATTAATTGACGGGATGGCCCATTAATTCCCGCGTTTGAAGTTCGTAGGGATGGTTCCTGCTCGGTTAAAAATAACTTATTAGGAAACCATTAGGAAACAAAACTCCATAACAGAAGTGGTACAAACAATCCAATTCCTGTCAGTTCTTTTTTCGACAACTAAGTGCTTTGATTGATCGTTATCTTCTATATGAACGTTCTTAATCTCTTTACAATTCGAATAAAGAATATGTTTTTCGAATTATGTTTTTTTAATTATCATAAGTATGTATTTATAGTATCATCACGTAGCTTCGTTATTGTACGTCCCATGAATTTAATATTATATTTAAACAATTAAATTGTATGTCTATTGAATGGACCCAAATAAATATTAACTAATTAAATAAGCAGTCAGTCGTTGAATGTCAAGTTACTGTGATTGAAGGTAGGGTTGTCATGTCTTAAAATTGGCAACCAGGACAAGCGTGAAAACCCCGGATTTTAGAGCCCAGTACCCGAAAATTGGTTTTTAAAACCTATTTAAGCAAAAAAAAAGTTGAATATGTCTTCAAGTAAACTTCGACTATAAATGAAGCAGCGCCCGGACACTAAACTTTGTACTATTTAAACGTTAATATTACACGGATTTGTACTAACAAATCCGGGGAAACCCGGACGGATGGCAACCCTAATTGAAGGGATAATAAGTTTGCCTTACTCTACCCTTAACTTTTTAATATATATCGCTTATTAAGTAATTACTTAATTAAATAAGTTAATGTTTCGTTTCCTTGTTTTACTAAGTTATGATTGATATTTTTATGATACTTATAGGTAAAGAAAGGCCTTATAGAAATTAAGGCCTTTATATGATCCCATCATCCACAAAAACAGGTTAAGGTGCAAATACATAAAAAGATTAATAACTAATTAGTAACTGTAAACTGAAATGCAATTTTAACTAACAGTTACATGGTCACGAGATGTTCATATTCTAGATTCAAGAACACGTCAGAACGAATCGCAATTTAATAATCAATGGGTCAGTTAGGTTGTTGGATTTGGGTCATTATATTTATCTTCGTGAAGAGGCTATTATAAGAAGATACTGTTTATATGATAAGCAAACAAGACGCTAAATTAATGTCTGCGATGTACTTGAGATGCACCCCAGCACTAAGTATGCAATCCGTCATATTGCTTTTCATGCTGGCAGGGTTGTTACATAGCATTTAATAACAAGTAAATTAACTCTTTTTGTGATAAATCAGGCTTTTTGCGTTTTATTCAAATTAGTAATTTTATTAGTGCCTGAACGAAAGTGAACCTTCAATTTAACTAAATAATGATAAATATATAATTATTAGTTCATTGCTTAATTATTGTTAGAAGTCCAATTTTAAAACTTATTGTTCTTTTTGGGGTAAAGTATATACGAACTGAAGTTAGGATTTTATTATTTATTAAAAAATTATTAACAAATAAGTTACAACAGGTACCTAATATACCTAAATATCAGGGTAGACAGAGAGGCGAAAGTTACTTTTTCATTTATTAATTTACATAAGAGTTCTAATCTGTGATTACTCTAGGTGTGCAAAAACTACAAGTTGGCAAAACTAAGTTAGTACAATAATAAAAATGTAAAGATTAAATAAATTGCAGCAAGCAACCCTAAGCGATATGACATTGCTGCCTACATTGCAATTTGCTTATACCACGTATATATGTAACCTTTCTAGTAATCTTGTCAGAAGTAGTACGTTGTGTATTATATATTGACCTTAAAATTGTGGCAAGAAACCACAACATGAAGATAAGTACCGTAAGTATAAATTTATATATAGGTACATTTATATAATCTAAGATTTTTATATCTATACAATATACATCTATTGAACTATACATATCTATTAATAAATGTAATTGTCTCTTCATTCCTAGTCACATTATCTAAGTACCTAAATAAATATGTATGGCATGGCAAGATGGAAAATGGCCTTTTTTAATTGAATTTAATGGAACTATGATAGCATTAAAAATATAGCTTATCGTGAAGTTAATATTACAAAAAATACGACACAAAGATATTTGTTATTGTACAAGTTTTGTTGTCCGATTTATCTACATATATATACTTGTCTATAAAATTCATGCATATATTGTGCCAAGCCGCGTATGTAAGCCATTTAAAATCTTTTGCAGTAAAACTAAAAGCATGTCCGTGACCTCTAGAAACACGTACGGATGTGTATCATATAATATACATGTAATATCTCCCTGCTTTAGTCTGCAATCGCTCTTAAGGGTCGTGCGAGGGCCCTTCAGTTAGACGCCCGCACCGTACGCCGGAACAAACATTTTAGTAAGGTTTTTTGGAATATTTTCTTTCGCTGTTTAGTAGGAAAACAGACTTACGGCCCATGTAATTAATTGTCAAAATAAGTTAACGCCTGCAACTTGCAAGGAATGGGTGTCAGCCTGTGTCAGTGCGAGTTGCACGAATGCTCACTATGAATGCTATGAATATAAATAAAATAAATAAATAAAAATATATAGGGACAAATCACACAGATTGAGTTAGCCCCAAAGTAAGTTCTAGACTTGTGTTATGGGATACTAACTCAACGATACTATATTTTAAAACAAATACATATATAGATAAACATCCAAGACCCAGGTCCATCAGAAAAAGATCATTTTTCATCTTGACCTGACCGGGGATCGAACCCGGGACCTCCTGAGTAGCGGTCAGGCATGTTAACTATGAATATAAATAAAAAGTCACCTATTCGATTTTTTAAGAAACCTAATTATTTTCTTATAATTTGGATGACTGTTTTTAAATATGTAATTGTAACCCAAAGATGAGTTTTCAAGGGAATAGTGATTTCAAATATGGCGGACACTTTAGATGAAATAATTCTTTAAAAAAAAGAGATCTGTACCCTGAGATGTGGTACATTAAATAAAATGTTTTAATAATAACAGGAGCACACAATTATGTATAACAGTAGTTACTTGCTATTATTAGACGAAATGATTAGTTTTATTTCGTCGAACAATTATTGTTGAACAGCAGCCAAAGAAATGCTATTAAATGCTAGGTACCACATATTAAAGAACGCCATTATGCTACAAACCTATTTAAACAAAAGATAAACCCAGTGCACATCATCAAATAAATATAGCCGAAAATTCTTTGATAGTCATTTGTTAACTTGGAGTTGGTTGCATGCCATTCTACATTCATCTATTCCTCTATATACTAATATTATAAAGAAGAAAGATTTGTTTGTTTGTTTACATAGAATAGGCTTCGAAACTACTGGACAAATTTCAAAAAATCTTTCACTGTTTGAAAACTTGTATGTACCACGGACACAGAATATATAATACTTAATCAACAATATCGGACGTACTCGAAAAAATTAGAAGTTTGAAATGGAAATGGGCAGGACATGTCTGTAGAATGGCGAAAGATAGATGGGCAAGGAAAGTAACAGAATGGATACCGAGAGAGGGAAAGAGACGCCGAGGTAGACCAAAGAAAAGATGGGAAGATGTATTCAAGGAAAAATGTGGACCAGGGTGGAGAAGACAAGCCAGAGACAGAGAGAACTGGAGGAAGCTGGGGGAGGCCTACGCCAGAGAGGCGACTGTCACTAATTTAAATTAAAATTATATTGATATATAATGCATGCATTGAGGTAATAAATAATAAGATAAATTAATTAATTAAATAACCTATTTAAATAACCTATATATATTATAAAATTAATATATACAAATTAATTGCAATCTAATACATATTTAAATTGCCCAAATATTAATAGCGCATGAAATAATAAATAAAAAACATTTTTATTAATTTACTGTTAAATCCTATTATATTGAAAAATTGTGATAGAATAAAGGCTATTTTTATTTTTTTATTTTTTTTTTTACTAAGGGCAAAACCGGGTGGACTGCTAATATTTTATATATTTAGAGTAATGTACTCTAGCTTTCCCATTTCGTATGCGGCCAACTGCAGATAGTTGACATCACTGTACTATCCTAAATTCATGCAATAAGTAAGTTTTTTTTAACTATTGCTTCGGAACCAGATGTCACTGGAACGCAGTCTTTCATATTATTTTTCGACAAGGGACAGATGTTGTAGAATAATATTTGGAATTAAATAACAAGCTGTTTTTAATGCGAATATTACGCAAATCAAAAGATAGGCGGTTTTTATATCACCCACCAAACGGTTTTAAAATCCCGTTCCATAAGGACCGAATCGAGTTTGTATGAATATTTATTTGCCTCAATACATCATTTCAATGGGCTAATTAAATCGCACATATAGCAGTTATGATGAATATTATTAAAACAAACGGGCCCGGTGGCTTACCGACACTGAGACAGGACATTTGCAAAATTATAAATGTCGCATGAAAAAATTAACATGCACCTTATTACTATAGGAGTTGAGATGTTTCTGGTCTTTTGGTGTTAATCATATTGGCAGTATAATCGACCATTCGCAAAATTATTAATGTCACATGAAAAACTTAAGATGAACCTTATAACTATGTGAATTAAGTTGTTTCTGTTTTTTTATTATTAATCGTATTGGCAGTATAATCACCCACGCCCAAACTCGGTTGTTTTGTTTTGTATGGAGATCTTTTTATACTGTTTGCTCATCTGTGGGATTAAGGCGATGATGTGTATTGGATAAATAAATGACTTGTCAAAAACGAACATAGAATTATATTGTCATTAAATTTCATTAAGAAGAAGGGACTACACAATAGAAAACTTATACATAAAAATATCTACAAACCAATAGGTACATGAAGCTAAAAGCCCTATAAAGTATTTATGTTGGCATTTTTTTTCAATCTTTAGCACTTTTTTGATATTGCTTAATTAACTGTTCTATTGATTGAAAATTAAAAAAAAAAACACCATAGGGAAATAGTGTACGCAACTATGTGCTACAACTACGCTACGAGATGGCTACAGCTACATGGTATGTAGCTACGACACGCACCGTAATAAACCGCGTTGTTCTAAAAAAAGGGAGAGAAAGAGCGTGATTTTTCCTGTGTGTTTAGTACGTAAAAGTCTACGATTAATATAATTAATTAAATACAAATTGAAAACAATATTCGAACACTGTAACTATAAAGACATCACTAAACCTGGTTCAGACGTAAAAAAGATTTTGCGTGTTGTATTATGTGTGTTTGTGTCCATTATGTAACTAAATGATTTCCCGGATCTTCTTAACATAATTCCTTATATTAAATGGATGTGTTTGTTTGCGTAAGCCAAATACATTTACAGATGTTATGTCGGAAGCTCGAATCGTAACTAGCACGATTCATTTTAACAGTATTATAACATTGATTGAACCGACAAAATAATAATGGCACTAATTGATTTCCTTCACGAACTAATCAAAATTGTTAACATAAATATATGTAAGGCTACTTAAGTTTTTTATAAAATGCAAAAAAAAATTTGTTTTTAAGTTAAAGGGTAGGTATTTATATTATACTAGCTTTTGCTAGCAGTTTCGCCCGTGTGAACTTCCGTCGTGAAACTTGGTTATATACCGCCCATAGTAGCCCATGTTTGATCCCTGGGGTCCTTAACTCAATCCATACCAAATTTCATTAAAATTGGTCCAGCGTTAACCCGTTAAAGACAGACAGACATGCGCATTTATAATATTAGTAAGAAAGTTTGATATTTCCAAAACATATTTCTAAAAATTATATCATTATCACTGACTCACAACACCTAATCCAATATTCCACAAAAGGGGAAATTCAAGGTCATCTAGTCTATATATTATAGTAAAATACTGAAGAACGTAGTATTAAATTGAGACAACTAAATCAATCGTGTCGCCGGCCCACGCAAATGACTCATTATGGATTTTTTATACTTTGCTTATTAAAAGTGAGTGAGACTAGACAAATTGTCTATGACGTAATTTTATTTTTTAATTTAATACATATCAATTAGATTGAAATCTTGCGAACAAACTTACCTAACTTTACCAATAAGTAATCTGTAAATGGTAAACTTTACATCTGGTACTCGCCAATTTATCTTTAGGCGGGTTACCTTTTCTATTAAAACTAACTATAATATTGAAAAGTAATTTATCTGTTTTTTTTTTTATTATATATTTTTAAAACGTTTAAGTGCACATAAACTAAAAAAAATATGCCCTGACTTTGTGAAATGTATGTATGTAGGGACATAATGTTCTAGATTAAAATTAATTCCAAACATCCATACTATCCATACTAATATTATAAATGCGAAAGTCTGTCTGTCTATCTGTCTGTCTGTCTGTCTGTCTGTCTGTCACCTCTTCACGGCTAAACTGCTGGACCGATTGTGATGAAATTTGGTAGGGATGTAGTTAACGACCTGAGGTCAAACATAGGCTACTTTTGGGCGCGATATAACCGAGTCCCACGCGGGGCGAAGCCGCGGGGAACAGCTAGTCACTTATAAATACTAAGACAATATAAGAAATGGTATAAAATAATTTTTTGGAGGACTTTCAAATTCAGTTTGGTGACTCATCACAGTCATCACTAACATCTCAGTCACGACTCAATTCTAACGGTTTGACATTGTAATTATAGTATTTAAGATTTCAGTAAGATCTAAAATTCGTATAAGTTTTAGACGATAGGTACTTACGTAAAAATAAAATTTTATAATTTTTTTTTTGTTTTTTATTTTATTAACACTTTTGCCGAAAGTAAACGAGATATAACAGTTAATTGTTATCTACGTCGAGAGGTGTTACTGTCAGCGAACGTGTTAACATTATACTGCATTTTAAATTAGTAGATATATTTTTGGGTAATTGGTAAATAAAGTTTAAATTATAAACTGTATTCATATGTATTGTATCCATAAGCCCCAAAAATAGTAGTAATTTAGAAAATATCGAATACTTATAAACATTAAGTTAAACGAAATAGTTAATGAGGATTGAAAAAAAAAATGCGCTGTTTTGATATAAAAAATAATAGAAAAAAGAACGTAGAATTTCATTGAAAAAAATAATTCTTGAGTTTGACAGTGTTTGACCGCAAGCCATTAAGTAAAAAAATATTTTAATCTATGGAAAATTACGACTTGACTGTTTTTATAAGCTACTTTATTTATAAAAATTAGCAATGTACTCGAAACACTTCCGTGTATGGGCCATGTCATCTTCAGTTTTAGATGTGTGTAGGAGTCATTGAATAGCCATTTCGGACAATTGAAGGTTGCTAGCGACCCGCCCCGGCTTCGCATGGACATAAAAACCTTCCTCTTGAATCACTCTATCTATTAAAAAAAACCGCAATAGAATCCGTTGCGTAGTTTTAAAGATTTAAGCATACAAAGGGACATAGGGACAGAGAAAGCGATTTTGTTTTATACTATGTAGTGATATTGAATTGCAAATTTATTTATAGGTACCTGTCGATTAAGACCCATCAATCAATAAATATATATTTAACATTAAGTAAAAGTACAATTGTAAAAACAATCTCATAATTTGTAAAACTATTAAACCAAAGATAAATAGTTAAATTATGCTCACTCAGTGCGAATATTGAGTCAGCCTTCATGCATTTTTTTTAGTAAAACAAATCTCTCAGTATCCATTCCACTAGTATCTAATCAACGACTTTGTTTACACATCACACACACACCCGATACACGTAATTAAATTAGTCGCGCCCCTATCAATTATTCCCCCCCCCCCCCAAACAATCGCGGACTCACTCTTCTCCCTTCAATTCAGTAGTCTCCGACTCAATTTCCAATTAGAGACCTAGCAAGTGCGAACAAGGATATACGAGACTAAAAGTGGCTTTTAAATGAAAATATCACAAGTTATAATCTATTCTATATGAGGTCCCGGGTTCGATACCCGGTCAGGTCAAGATGTAAAATGATATTTTCTGATTGGCCTGGGTCATTGATGTTTGTCTATAAATATAATATATGTATTTGTTATAAAATATAGTATCGTTCAGTTAGTATCACATTACCCAAGTCTCGAACTTACTTTGGGGCTACCTTAATCTATGTGATTTGTCCCTATTTATTAATTTAATAAGTCAGTTTGACAGTTATTTTGATAATAATTAATATTTATATAGTATTTGAACAGCATAAGTGTATATTATACATATCAATTTCGTACGGTCTCATCGTCGTTTTTGTGCATGGCCTTTAGTTTTAGTATTCAATTAACTTAAACTGTAAAAGCAGTAATCTATTTTAACAAATGTATTGTTTATTTACTGTATATTTTTCCGATCTATTAACTTAATAATTAAGTCACAAATAAAACATTCGCAAAATACATACAATTTTTTTTTCTTTTTTAGAAGCGTATATCCATACTAATCCATACTAATATTATAAATGCTAAAGTCTGTCTGTCTGTCTGTCTGTCACCTCTTCACGGCTAAACTGCTGGACCGACTGTGATGAAATTTGGTAGAGATGTAGTTTAAGACCTGAGGTCAAACATAGGCTACTATTGGGCGTGATTTAACCAAGTCCCACGCGGGGCGAAGCCGCGGGGAACAGCTAGTAGCTATATATATGGTCGTGTTGTGTATGCTTTATAATATACCCATGAGCGAGTTCTGATATTAACTATAATTACTTCTTCTTATTTTCGAGTCATAATGGCTATGGACTCTATTATTGACTTTGCCCAGTGCCCCTAGTATGAGTTTTTCTAAACGCAAACGCTAGCGACTGCGTAAGCAGTTTTGTATGGCAAACCTATACAGCGCCTCTGGCGGATAGTAAGGTAACTAAGAAATTCCATACAAAATCCTAACAAGGGCACAATACTTGGCCAAATCCATCGCCCGTCGTTTGCCTCGAGTTACAATAGTGAGAAAATTTGCTTCGTGGAAATGACCAATGTGGTCATATTCAGTATATCTAATTCTGCGTTACGCGTATACACAACACCTAAAGTTTGTGTAATTTGGTCTTTCTGGTCGAATTTATGAGTGTTTGGAGTTGTTCCAGTTTATGCTATTGTTGTACACTGTTTAGCAGTTTAGGACCTGTCAGCGGTGTGGCATTGAACGTTTATTAATAGGAAAATAGGTGAATTTGGCTTTGGTTACTGGTTGAAATATTACTACATTAATTTAAACCAAAATAAGTGAGGAAATTCTAGTTAATAGCAGTATTTTCGATTTGTAACATAATATGTCTGTGTTTTTTTAATGATAAATATATTTAAGATACTTTGAAAGAAAGAATAGTTTATTTATAAGTAACTAGCTTTTTGCCGCGGCTTCGTTCGCGTGTATTTCCCTCAGGAACAGTGCTCTTTTCCGAGATGAAAGGTAGCTTATGTCCTTATCAATACTTCTATCTATGTGTCTCCTATGTGTATGCAAAATTTCAAGAAGATTGGTTCAGTAGATAGGCTGTGAAAGCGCAAACAAACAAACTTAAATACGCATTTAAAATATTAGGTGGGAAGTTGGGATACTAGACATGTTTAATTGTAAATTACATTATAAAAAAAAAAAGAAAAAAAATTGAATAAAAAATCGTTCCAAATTTCTCAATTAACGTAAAAAATCTTTTAGACGATAAAAAAACGCAAGCGTTCAACTCAAACGAAGTTGTAAATAAAGGTTAATTATTGACAAATTATTATTTGCGAATGAACTACTTAATTATTACTGTAAACTGTTTAAATTACACGCCTTAACTGTAATGATTGATGATTAAAATAATTAACTTTTATTAAAAATAGTCAATTATCAGCTTATTACACGATGACGACGTTGGGACGCCAAATTGGCTATTTTTAAAAGTCAAAATTGTCTATGGATAAAGGAATCGTCGAGGTTGTGGTATTGACAGTGGCCGGTTTTTTTTTCTTTCAAGTGGCCGAATCACCTTACCATTCCTTATTCAGAGGGTGGCCGTCGCGCCTTATACGGCTATGTATCTGCTTACACTTGCAATGCTATATGACTGTATGAAATACGACCGCTAAAGATAAATATTTTAAAAAATAGTATCTAGCTTGAATGATATTAAATTTTCCACGGAACTTCCTAGAAATATAACGTAATTTGTTTGAATGAAAGTTTGAAAAAAAAAAAACGATCAGCACTGACATGCCTCAGCAAAAGAATGACTGCAAAGTTCGGGTGCTATATACATTAAGTTGCTCTATTTTACATTAAGAATAATTTGATAAAAATGATTTTGTCTGAGGTTTCCGCATCTTTTCCACGCTCTTTTATTTTAAATAGCTTATATTGAATTTATAAAATAATAAGCGCATTTTAGCCATAAAGTTAAACCTCATGAGGCTCAAGCCTACCTAAAGCCAAAATATACTTAGAAAAAAAATTAAGTAATAGCTTTATCTCTTATCTATGAAAATATTTGACAAAACTACAAGCAACGATAATAATTATATTCTATGTTTATGATCAAATTTGTCTGTATGTCACATAGCAAGTGTGTGTGTTTTATTAATTCTGTGATCTTGTTTAAAATTCTCCCGTAAAAAGTAAAAAGGATAATGTTATCTACGATTTATGCTCACCATATTTAGATGAGATTCATTGCTATATCACACAACTGGAAATGTCAGGTATTTTACGCTAACATCAAGTGAACAATGTTCGCGTGACTCATAATAACTGGCCGTTAATAAGCGCGAAAAGAAAATAAATAAGTAGTATTAATAAAAAAAAGGTTTGGCTTAGATATTTGAATTTTTTTAAAAAGAGTATAGGTAATATTTTCTTTGGTATAGGTACGAAGATATCGAAACTAATGCTAGTGACTAAACGGTTGAATTAATAAATAAATGACATGATTTATATATATGAAACATGATAGACACATGGGCTTCACCTTCAAAAGTGTAAAACCCCTATATTACGTAATGCACTGATTAAAAAATCATCAAGACTTATCTTCGTGCCAGTCGGCAAGGAAATTTTTAATCTCATATATCTCCAAAATTACATCAAATATTCTGCCATAAATATTTTTTATTTCTTACTGCACGGATTTTGTAAGATAGAAAAGTTTAAGATGGACCTAAGGGATGTTGCCGTAGGCCATTTTTCAAACTCTTAGAGAGTTTTATTTTGTACCTTATTTTACTCAAAAAAGGAATATTTTTATTAGGTACATCGATTTATAATTCCATTATTTTTATGGTGATGGGCGTGACAACTTTATGTTTGGCATTTTACGGATCAGTTTCATTGGCTATTAAGAAATATCAAGTATGTATGCGAAACCTAATAAGCTAAATTTCTTGGTTATTTCTAGCGCCCCACTTTTCTATATAGTATTTTAGACAGCTAATTTTTATCTTTAAATTAAAGTTTCTCGTAGATTTCCAAAATTAAGACTATGCCATTATGTTACTGACAAAACAAAAGATTCAGCCTACAATTAAAAAAAAATTGTCTTCTTGAAAGAACTGTCTGTTAAAAGAACAAATAAATAGGAAGTTATTGTAGTTTTGTCTATTCTTACTTAACACTCAAGTAAAAAAAAAACTTAGAGTAGTAGACTTAGGTAGGTAGGACTCACATAATCATTATCTCACACATCGCTGAGTTGCCCCTGAGCTTGTTTTGCCAGGGGAATTTCACTCGACTGTGTGTGAGAAGACTACTCTAACATTTTTGGTGTGGTAAAATCACTCAGATGGGAAATAAAATTAAAGAAAAAAAATTTTTTAAAAACAAGCTTTTATTATTTGTTTATAAAATGAACTAAAAAGTTAAAAATAAATTAACTCTAAAAAGAAATATAACACTTTGTAACTTGATTGTAACCTTTAACGACAAATAAGCGTCTTCGTCTAGGACAAAATAATTCCATATTGTACAAATTTATTTAATTTTAACACTAAAACTTTTCACCATACACAATTATTCAATCTTGTCCCCCCTCTTTATCATAGTCCCCATTTATAAATGAAAGCGTAAATGAAGACTATGATAAAGAGGGGGGACAAGATTGAATAATTGTGTATGGTGAAAAGTTTTAGTGTTAAAATTAAATAAATTTGTACAATATGGAATTATTTTGTCCTAGACGAAGACGCTTATTTGTCGTTAAAGGTTACAATCAAGTTACAAAGTGTTATATTTCTTTTTAGAGTTAATTTATTTTTAACTTTTTAGTTCATTTTATAAACAAATAATAAAAGCTTGTTTTTAAAAAATTTTTTTTCTTTAATTTTATTTTTAACTTTTTAGTACCTCTGTTTTTAATTCGAGATTTACTACGACGTAGTTCGCAGCGCGTAGCAGCGTTATTCCGTTATGAAGTCCGTAGTTCGTTCACATGATATGTAATATGTACTGATTTAAATATCAATAATGTTGAAATTATGTAATCACTTGTTAGTTATTTGTAACGTTTCTCATTCTATCCATTTCTTTTAATGCATCAACATTACAAGGTTTCTTCGACGTCAACTTGGAGCAGTCAAGTTCTTCGATTTGAAGACCTAACTCGGCTTAAAGCTACATAAGCTTGACTAGCAGCGAACAATTTGGAGCCTAGATAAATAACAGCATGATCTACAGTAGTTCCCTGCATTTGATGCACAGTTGAAGCCCAAGACAAGACAATCGGGAGCATTCTTCTTTCAGCTGTGCCGTGATTAAATTTAGCAGGAAATTGAACTGATTTAGGGTGTATTATGTGAATGCCATCGTTACCAAAGTCTACGCGAACCGATGGTACATCGCTATCGTATAGTTGAGCACGTCTGTAATACGGCCATATGATTTCAGTGATGTGACCTATTGCTCCATTCACAAGTCCCTTAGCAACGTCAACGTTAGACCTCAACATAACTTTAGCACCAACAAATATTTCTAGTTCTTTTGGAAGACCTCCTGTTTTGTTAATGTCCGTGTGTATTATTTTATTAATATCAATCTGATCATTCTTTTTTGATCCATCAATTAATTGATTATGTTTATACACCCTCATACCATTCAGCCCTCGGCACGTGCTCACCTTGGCATTGGGTCATCCATCCAATCAATCATATATAATTAATATGGGACGAAAGCAAGAGACTCGTCAAGACGAAACAAAAGAGACCAAACTCGATGGGGTTGCGTCGTTTAATTACGGAGTTCCTATGGCCACCTTCCGGATCCAACACAGACCCTGGTTACCATATAGTATCAAAGTACTCGTCAAGACTAATCCAATGAGCCCAAACTCGATGGGGTTGCGTCGTTTAATTACGGAGTTCCTATGGCCACCTTCCAACTCCAACATCAGACCCTGGTTACCATATAGTATCAAAGTACTCGTCAAGACTAATCCAATGAGCTCAAACTCGATAGGGTTGCATCGTTTAATTACGGAGTTCCTATGGCCACCTTCCGGCTCCATCATCAGACCCTGGTTACCATATAGTATCAAAGTACTTGTCAAGACGAATCTAATGAGCTCAAACTCGATAGGGTTGCATCATTTAATTACGGAGTTCCTATGGCCACCTTCCAGCTCCATCATCAGATCAGCTCTGTCATTCTATGTCACAATAACATTGCATTGTCATCCGATTTATACATGCATTCTAAATTTCAGCTCAATCGGAAACCGGGAAGTGGATCAAATTTAAGTTGTAAGATTTGATTACAGAACGACAGACAACAGGACAGGTGAAACTAAATAAAAGCTTGTAAAAAGCAGTTGATTTCCAAAGAAAATGTCCCGTCACTACACAAATCAAACATGGAACTCACCAGCACGGAAGACTTCGCCGCAACCATCGCAGCGGCTGGCGAATTGGGCATCGTAGCAGTTGCCACAGTAGATCTTGTCCAGTTTGGAGCCGAACTGCTTGTCAACCAGAGACACGCGGCATTTGGCGCAGAGGAAGCATGCTTCGTGCCAGTGCTTGTCCTTGTACGACAGATCCTGGATAAACAGAATTTTTACTTAATTCATGTACACAATTATCACTACATAGTTTATAACAGTCGCTTTCCTCTGTCCCTATGTACCTTTGTATGCTTAAATCTTTAAAACTACGCAACGGATTTTGTTGCGGTTTTCTTTAATAGATAGAGTGATTCAAGAGGAAAGTTTTTATGCCCATGCGAAAGCGGCCGGGTCGCTTGTACAGAATAAGAAGAGAACAAGGGTGCTGCTTATTTCTAAAGAAATCGCTTTGAGCAGACCCAAAAGAGTATTTAGTATCGGACGAGAGAATTCAGACGTTCATAATTACTTGTGGGTTAGTGTCAATCGACCATACACACCTTGGTATCAGAGTTACACGTCATAGTATAACATACATGTTCTTGGGAAAATATTGGTGAACATAACAATTTAAATATTTATACTAATTTAATACTAATATAACTGATATGAAGAGTGTTTGTTTGTAGACTTATAACTTTAAAACTACTAGACAGATTTGTAAAATTCTTTCTGCATATGATAGCCTGATTTTTTGGGGAGGTCATGGTAGGTACATACACAACTCATGAGGGTGAAATCGCTGGGAACATTATAGTAAAAATAAAAAATCAAATCTACATTTGAACACATTCAAGAAATACGTGAAAGTCTTTAAGAAGGGCGTGAAAAGATTCCTCCAGGGTCGGCAAAGCGCTCGCAATGCTCCTGGTGTTGCAGGCCTCTCATAGACTACGGTTACCACTTCCCATCAGGTGGGCCGTATGCCTGTTTGCCTACTTAATAGTAAAAAAAAATAAACGCTGTCGAGAAACCTAAAACAATTGATAACTGTTTAAAAGTGCTAAAAACTCAGTGCTAAACTACTTAGATGACTATGTCCTAGAGCACAAAGAGCCTCATAAAGCCTAGAACCCACCTTTATGTATCTATTAACATATAACCATTACCATAAAGCAGGTGGGCAGTAATTACAACTTCCAATGAACGGAGATTACAATCTATACATTACTTATTTGGGTTCACTTACATTAGTCAGGATTCTACAAGCTGACGGTGATATATTAGCTGTCATCTTCTTGCCTTCATTAAAACTAGTATTTAGAAGAGCTTGGTAGTCTACGCACGTGTGTGTTAAGCAAAGTTCAGCGCGGTCTAACTTGGATTGGTCGCCACTAGTTATTTTCTATTTGAGCTACTCCGTGCTTCGAAAGGCACATCACTACATAGTATAAAACAAAGTCGCTTTCTCTGTCCCTATGTCCCTTTGTATGTATTAAATCTTTAAAACTACGCAACGGATTTTGATGCTGTTTTTTTAATAAAATGATTCAAGAGGAAGGTGCTTATGCCTATGCGAAGCCGGGGCGGGTCGCTAGTTAAGAGTAGAATAGAAAAACTTTATTGCGCCAAACATCCGGCTTGGTTCTCACTAGATGACAGTCGTTAGGCTACTTCAGATGCCTTTTGGTAGTCTGAAAAATTTGACAGCGCAGCATAGGCCGCTTACACACCCGGATTATTATCCTATTTGTCTGATTTCCCTGCAAAAAGGGTTACGGAGGTCAGACGGCAGTCGCTCCATTGTAATAAACACTACCGACATAATTAAAAGTGTAACCTAAAGCTCAGAAGCGTAAGAATCAAAATGTAACTGAGAAAACACATTCAGATGAAGTCTAAAACTAGTGTTTAGAATACGCCTGTCGACTACGTAACCCGCTTACATCTATTTTAGACTATGAATCAGTTTTATTTACGATTGAATATAAACATTCCTCATAATAATATATTGCATCCGAGATTCTGGAAGTTGAGTGACCAAATAATGATATATCTTTGAGAACAATTGAATCATGTTTACGTTAGAAGCCATGGATAAAGAAGACAGAGGACTTATCCCAACTAGGGCTTGCAAATATTCGAATTGTTTTGGTATTCGAATATTCGATATTATTCGAATAAAATTCAAATAATTAATAAAAGCTTAAATCTGTTACAATATAATCATGTCTTTAATAGCCACCTGTCTTATTTAGAACCAATATAATAAATGCGAATGTGAGTTTGTTTATTTGTTATGCTTTCACCATAGATTTAAAAAAAAAATTGCGTCACCGCGTTCCTAGTTCTATGGCTTTCACACCCTATGTACTGAATCAACCTTCCTGAATTTTGCATACGCAAAGTTAGAAGAAGGTACTGAGAAAGACATAGGGTATTTTTCATCCAGGGAAAAAAGGACTATTCCTGAGGGAAATTCACGCGGGCGAAGCTGCGGGCGAAAGCTAGTAGAAGATATTTTTCTTTGAAACATGTCATATCGTTTCTTTGATCGCAACCACAATTATGTTGCTTTGGATCTCGGGGACTTTGGATAAGAATCTTTGCGATTTCTGATACATACATACATATAATCACGTCTTTATCCCATACGAGGTAGACAACTGATCTTTACTACATTTGGGAACATCGAAAAAAATACAATAATAGGTAGCCCATGATGCTTAATGAACAGTTACTCTAGCTTCGTTTAGACCTTGAGGTATGTACTTTTAAATCCACTCTTGGGCTCCCCTACTACAAGGAACAAGGAAATTGAAGATTCTAGCCGCCTTATATGAAGAAACAAAACGTTGTATTATTTTACTCGTATGACTACATAAAAGGTAGATAAAGTTTTATCTATTACAACTAGATCTGTGACATTTTAGTGTATAGTTGCCTTCATCTTCATTGCAGAATTATTCTAAATCAACGCAATAGTAAATTTTCAAGATTTAAGAATGAGAATAAAAGTAAGCAAAATTAAACCATGCGTAGAATAAAATAAAATAGAAAAACTCTTTACTGCACCAAACAAATTCATACATAATTTTTTAACTAAGTTAGGTACAAAGGCGAACTTCAATAGCATATTTTAATAATAGTTTTAAAAAAAGACTTAAAATAAAACTCCTCTCATAAACTCTATTTCGGTCCAAGCGCCGGTCACAGCGTTCAAAAACAAAATGTCGTAATGTCAATAAAATATGAATGTTTATTTTGGCCGGTTACGAAATACTCGGTTCTGTCATAAATCTAAGAGAATCCGACGGATCCAACCATTCAAGGTTGCTGAGAACATATTGTTGTACTGTTTCTAACCTAGAAATAATTTGACTGTTAGAAAATTCTCGCTTTTCAACGAGTTTTTCTTAATCATCTAAAAATCTCATCATCGTAATCTAAAACATTACTAAATTTGGTATTAATAACCGGTCGTCTGACATCACTCTCAGTAGAGATATGTGGAAAAAATCCATTCTTCCCCACCAGGGGAGAAACTTTGGTAGGGACTAGTGTACTGAGCCCAATCCTCTTTGGGAATGCAAGGGGTATAAAATAGGCCTAGGTTTGTTTTTTGTTTGAGAGAGATTTTTTTTGTTTTAATAAAACTCTAATAAATACTAAACATAGATTATAAAAGAAAAATTTGCCTCGTAGGGAGACACGCGCGCGATTCCAAATCTTAGATGCTAAAGGACCCTTCAAGATTAAACAGCCCGACGCTATGTCTATACCTCTTAGAGTAAATTACTCTTTAACCTACTCTCCTCAGGAAAAGAGCTGAAAATATGTTCCTTGACCTTAAAATACCACCCAATAAGTGTAAGGGAAACTCAAAATTTTGTTAGAACCATAGCACAATGTAATTACTGCTATTGTTTGTTTTAGCGAACGTAATGCTAATGCTTCTGTTGTAGTTATAATAACATGATTGTTTTTAAAATGGTCTGTTAACATCTTAACAGTAGTTATTGCAGTTTCAAAGGGAAACTATTTCTGCAAATGAAATTGACTTGCCATATTGAGTCGCTGAATAGCAACTCTACAGACCAAGTCTTAAAGTCGATGTCTTATTGTTTGCTTCCCAATAAAATACAATTCATTCTTTATTGCACCAGTAAAAACACAGGTACACAAGACCTGAAATAAGTTTTGGCGACATTTTAGAGCTACGAAAAAAAAAAGATACCTATTATGGTTCGCGTAGCGTATTTTCTTTAATAATGGTTTTAATTTAATCTTTTCCTTTGGTTTTAATTTTTCAAATCCGATCAGAGATTAACGCGTTCAAAAGAATAAGCAAATAAAGTTCAGGTTTATTAGTTTAGAAGTACCTACAGATATGAACACATTGGACACAAAACAACACCGTAGATGAAGATGCGTGTTTGTTTGTCCCTATTTCAAGTGAATTCAGTGCAAAGGATCATATATTTTTGCGGTGCTAAAATATTGGTCACGCTAAGAAAACGCGACCAAAAACTAATAAGAAATTTACAATTTAGATTTTTAGACATGAAATCGACCCTGTATTACTCTGGTACCTACAAATTTTTAAACACATAGACTTAGTGTCTATGAGTTTAAAAATTTGTCATGGGCACAGTAGCTTCACATGCCTCCGAAAACAGGGAAATCTTCTCCCGTTTTGTCAATTAGATATGTGACTCATTATCATTTCGTGAAGGTGACACGCGGTCAATCGACCATGCACATCCTGGTGTCAGAGTTTCGCCTTTCGGCTATGACATGGTTCTTTTAACGACTACCAGATGGCAGCCGGGACCAACGGCTTAACGTGCCTTTCGAAGCACGTAATCATCTATATTATCAGACATTAGGTGATTCACGCCTGCCATGTCCTAACAAAATTGAAAACAACTAAACAAAATATGCTTCCCGTGGGAATCGAATCCACGACCACCGGGTTTACAGGCAAACGCCTTTATCACTTGACCACGAAGGCAGTTAAATGATATGTGACTGAATCCTAAGCATCCACGCGAAGAGATAGTCTATTCAGCCTTCGCAAATCAATTCATTGATGTGAATGTAAACACGAGATGGATTGCAGCTGTTTGTTCAGACAGGAAAAGTCATTCGTTCGGTCGAGATAAATGAAGAGTTTGCGTAGTATAGCCACGTATGTTATGTTGTCGGTTTGGCACGGTTTGTGGGGCCGTGTGCACAGGGACGCAAGAATCTGGGCCGGCTGGAGTGACACTCGCACTAAATTTGACCAGTATAACAAAGCTACGGGCGCCTAGTGTTGGGAAAAATGGTAAAAAATAGTTTTCTATCGGTTTTTTTCTATAGACGACATTAACTACGGGAGAAACCTTTGTGGTTTATAGATAACTAGCGACCCGCCCCGGCTTCGCATGGGCATAAAAACCTTCCTCTTGAATCACTTTATTTAAAAAAAAGCCGCATCAAAAAGATTTAAGCATACAAAGGGACATAGGGAAAGAGAAAGCGACTTTGTTTTAAACTATGTAGTGATAACGGTGGAAACGATAGAAACTAGCTTTTTACCAATTTGGCGCATTACTATCATCTTCACGGATTCTAATGCTGCTCTAATGGCACTTGATGTTGTTAAAGATACGATTGCATTGGATTCACAGGATCTGGCATTCAAGTTCGGATTATCTGAATGATATCGTTTCAAGATTTTCACTTTCAGTAGAGTAATTTTGGTGCATGTTGGTATTAGCGTTTTCAAGGATGAAGTTCCTTCGGAGAGTCCGCTCTCGTGATTTTTCTTCTATCCTTACTAATTATTTTAGTTAAATCTGATAAAAAGTTCAACTATATCATCAATACTTCTAGGAATACCTCTTTAGCTTGCGATAAAATAAAAACATTACTAATTGATAAGTGCAATTTAAAATGATGAGAAATATTTTGATTAGTAAACCCTCATTAAATGTCAAGATAACCATATCGGATCAATAAGCGATAATCTATTTTCTGATACCATTGTTTCAAAGTAAACTGTAAACTATCGAATACACAAAACAATAAGAATCGATATAGCGGACTTATGCGATTTAGAAATAAACTTGTTTGCTTTAGATTTAATTGACACTCACATTACCACAACAATTTTAGATCACAACAGATATTATCTGAATATTATAACGATAATAAATCTAATTAAGATGTTAATTTATGCAAAATTGATCCAAGTCATGCCAAATTAATAAATTAATTATAATACAATCAAATAAATTAGATCGAACGATAAGCTTATAGAGCAAAGGTTGCTATTATAACTATCTAAAATTAGATTCTCTGCTAAATATTAGAAATACATAAGTATTTATTATTCTGATTCAAATAAGAAAAAAGAACATAACTTTTATAATAAAAAATTATAATCGTCATTACTTATTGAAATGAACTGATTGAAAATGACTTTACTAAAGTAAGTTTCCTATTCCTAGCTTTTAGCGTGTATTTAGAGATGAAAGCGAATCTCGTCTTGCATCTTAAACTATCTACAGTCCAGAGAGAGACATCTATGTTTACTCCTAAGAAACAAGGTGAGTATGTAGGTCATAATCATTATATACGTATTATTATACATAAACTCTATTTAGCTTAAATTCACTTTGACTTTCAAAACAGCTTATAACTTCAATAGTAAATTTTCAATTTTGTTTTAGTGAACACTTTAAACAGATTAAAAAATATAAAGATTCTAATGAAATTCTGAACCTTAGAGTCGATGCCGATGGTCTTGTTGCACTCTTCGCAGCCATTGGCGAAGACGCTCTCGTAGCACTTGATGCAGTAGGGGTGCTCATCCCTCAAGACGTAGCGCTGGCCGGTCAGCGACTCGTCGCACTGCCAGCAGCAGAAGTGGCCGCTATGCCAGTCCTTGTTCATCGCCTTGGTGTATTCGCCACTGAAAATGAGCTGTGGACAAATGGTACACTTGAGGATGATGTTGATTTCGGAATAAATAGTAAACATTTGTCACTTGATGGAATACTGTGACCTGATTTTAATTCCCAATGAAGAGAAACTATTCGTTCCATTTTAAGTAATAAAGCCATGTTAGAAGATATGTTCGAAAACTTTATTGATGTTAATAGTGGAGATGATGCAAATAAATTATTAATAGAAAAGCGTTTCAAACAAGTCGCATCAGATAATTGCAACAATACTGGCGTAAATATAGATAATACGTCTTAACATTCTAAACTTAAAGCATTGCGTCACAAAATGATAACCTTAAACAACGTAATCAACAATCAAATAGATACCTTAATTTAAGTCGGGTATGTGAGGGTGGCCAAATGTTCATTCCAAGCCAACATCATGTTAACGAGAGACTTGTCACTAAAAGAGGTCGAACACGATCGGTAATCGACACTTGACACAGACACTGGCGTCACACACTCGCGCTTGGCCACCACTACACATACCCATCATCGTTAGCAGTAGTTGTATTGGTCTGCTCGATTTCCGTAACAGTAACATCTCCATCCTTAGACTCCCTACGCTTCGAGGTCTTCTTGACCTTCCTAGTTTTCCTTTCGGTGGTGGTGAACTGGACTTGTACGTCGACGTCGGCCATGGTGAAATGGAATTTCCGAAGCAAGGAAAGCGATATCACCGGACGCGGTCACGACCCGAATTCGAATGGCGAGCAACAGTTGCCGAATCACAGGAATTATTCCAGAATGCTTAGGGACGTACCGCGCGGGACGGCGGGGAGGGGGTTTGGGATTTAAATTTGGAAGTGTGACGGAGAGGGCAGGTGCGCGGGCGTTTGCTTTCCGAGCGTACCGACCCGAGGAACCGCGTTTCCCCGCTATCCTATGCGTCTAACTATCCTAGAGAGATTTTGTAAAAAATGTCGCTAGAATAGTAATACTCTTTATTGTACCATTAACATACAATTATTACATACAATTAGTACCATTAAAATACATGTTGATACAAATACAAACAAGGATTTAGTATGGAAATCCTCAGAAATTCAGGTTTTTCACACTAATGCAATAAATAAGTACGGTTCCAATACCACATGTTAGAGGAGAAGAATATTGGCTTTCAGCAAAAGGATATCGGGTGCTCTCAAGAATATCATATAGGTCTGCAGTGCTAGTAAATGGAACTTAACCGCTGCATTTATCGTTTGACCGAGTTTCAGTACATTGCTGATTAATGTCTGATTTACGCTTAGCCCCAATGCAATGTAATTTTTGCAATGTTCCCCTTTCAGTTTCAAGTGCTGCTATTTCGATTCGAAAGTGTATTAACCTAATTATGAACTATTTTGATATTATTATGTATACTGTAGAAGGTATTTCGATGGAAAGAAAGCATCAAAAAGATAGCGGATCCTCATTGCTCCGGACAGAGAGAAAAGACAGATAGTTTGAAAGAGGCCTACAGCAATTATTTGGAAAAATGCTGAAAAGATGACGAAAGTATTTACGTGTATTCTGTCTGTCACAACGTTGACTGTAAGATCAGTTGTTTCCTTACCACCCATATTGGAAAATTCCGGAATTGTGCTGTTTGTTTTTATTTTTTTAATGCTATCGTAAGTTATCTATTACAAACAGAGAAACATTTTTTTTAATATAGTCATAGAAAGATATGTTAATTTCAAATAGTAAATAATGAAAATTAAAGATGAAAAATAAGATTATAAATTATAGATGAGAGACTTCGCCAAATTCAAGATCACGACCGCTAAATCATGACAACAAAAGAGGTTCTCTATAAATAGACCGTGTTTTATCTAGAAGACGTATGGATCTGACGTCTAACTAAATTAAAACTAAATGGACGGTGACTGTACTTAAAGAAAATGTATTAACATCAAAGTCTTTAATTAGTTTGGAATTTTGCGTATTTACAATTTGAATCAATTTAAAGTGCACTGTAGAAGCGGTTGTCTTTTCTTAGTTTATAAGAGAACTCAGGAGACCAAACGGCCAGCTAAAAGCTTCTAGGTATACGTTATTTTCTTTTACTAATACTTCTTTATTAGATCCTGTATCCATTTACTTATGGTTGGCCTTTCTTATCTGTCTCTGTGAAAATACATACATACATACATACATACATATCATCACGCCTGTCTCCCGTAGGGGTAGGCCTCTGCCTACCCCTACGGGAGACAGTCTCCGGGACGAGTCAGTTCGGGAGATCTCTAGTCTCTACTAGAGATTTCCATTGGCTACGATCCTTACATACCTCTCTCGCCTCCTCCACACTCATCACTCTCGTCATACACACGCTCGCCGATTTGAAAGAAAGAAAGAAAGAAAAATTGTTTATTTGATATCACAAACTTGATTTCGGGTACTCCTAATGTCTCCCTTTTTCAAAAGGTCTGCGATTTGGTCGCAGTATGTTTTACGAGGCCGACCCTGACCGCCGCTCCCAGCCAAAAAAATTTTTACAGACATGGAACCTAGCTAGATTATCTTTTTGAATATGTAAGAACTTACTGTTTAAAATTTCAAAGAAATCGTTAGAGCCGTTTTCTAAAACGAGAGTACAAAATATACAAATTGCTCGTTTAATAGTATAGGATAACTAACTAAGGATGCAATCGAAAAAGCAGTAAGATGAGAGGTCAGGTTCCCTCGACCACATGCTGCTCAAGGGAGATCTGCCTGAGGCGAGGTAGCACCACACATGGTCACCGGTTCGCATTGAAAATGGCATAATTATGTCTGATTCATCTTTATAGAAGTACATCTGTCACTGTTTAATTTCTTTAAGAGAATACCAATGTTTTCAACCAAAGAAGGGACGATCGTTTTCATGCCCACTGCTGGGCATTGGACCTCTATGTACCATACTGAAGAGGACTTTAAAGTGCCATGGCCTAAGATGCCAAGTTTGCCTAAGATAAACAATTTAATAGTCATTTATATCTATATTATTAATTATAATAAAGCTAATGATTGTTAGAACGCTTATAAATTTGGAACCTTTGGTCAGATTTCATATTTTCTCATTTGATAGCTCTCTTTTTGTAGAAGGTAGGTCTATTACTATTGTAATGAAGCTGGCTGAAATTTATAAAAAGAATAGAACCATTAGAATAGTTTGAAAAAGTTATTCAGTATACTGGTCTGAATTTGCCCTTAAAAAATTAGCACTTGATTTGTGTTCACCTTATATCAAAGCTTGTTATAAAATTCAATATTAGCTTTGTATATTTTTCTAAGAAATCGACGCAGCCTTCGCGTCAGACATCGACAGCCGTTAGACGACTACCAGACCTCGTGCAAGGTCTTGGGAGTCCATTCATTGGTTTATTTTTAAATGGTTCCGTTTGCACACCTGGGCGTCGATTCTGCTAACGTTAAGACAAAATCGTATCAAAATAGTGTTTCAATAGTAGTGCCTTTTACACACTATTTACAAGAGTTATGACAGTATGATGTGATATGAATATATAGTGTGTGGTGTGACCATCAGCAGTGATATAAAAAATATATAAATTTCTTGTAACTAGTGTGTAAAAAAGCACTACCATTGAAACACTATTTTGACGCGATTGTGACTTAACGTTAGCAGAATCGACGCCCTGGATGTGGGATCGTAATGGTGGTACTGACAGAATTAGTTGTTTCCGTAACAAAGGTTTATGTGTGGGAGTTTAGGGTTAATACCCTAAACTCCGGCTTCGGGCAATATACCTACCATTGTTTTCCACTGCTTAACCGCGCGTGCCACATTACTGATTTTTGCGAAATTTTAGGGGGTACGTACCAACGTAGGGGTTAGTTACTTTCACCATAACAATATTTTGAAAACTAGCTGTTGCCCGCGATTTTGAGTGCGTGGTCTTCGCTCCGAATTTCCGAATTCGTTTCCGAAATTTTTAGTTGGTTCAGTACTGTCGGAGATAAGCCTGATCACACATACAAACAATAAGACAAAAAAATCTAAATTTTTTTTTTGCTTGTATTTTTAAGTGTCTATCTTTTTCCGTCAAAAATACTAAACGTACAGACATAATATTTTTACTGTTTTATTATACGTGATTATAGATAACGCTGATAACCTTTGTTCATTGGGATAACTGTGAACCACTTGTGAACCGACTAAGAAAGGATTATAAAAGGGAATTGAAGACAATAGACAAACAATATGCCTTTGGGCACAAACCTGCGCACTCGCACATTATGACAGACCTTTGTTTAATCCTTTTTCAAAAATAGAATGTCTTTTCATTTGGATATGACACTAACAATAGATGTGCACACTAAATACGGACCACTTTTAGCTATAGACAAATGCATGCAAATTTTTAACAGGTATAGCCAAAGAAAGTTACAGGGACCAACTGCCAGTTTATGGCCTTTGTTGTGAATGAAAGTAAAATGGACTGTATTTTATTATTTTTGATGAGAAATGAATGTTATTAATGATTTTTAAGTATTTTAGTAAAATCAGCAAACTCAAATGAGGTATTCTTATAATTCTATATTTTAACAACTGAAAAAGTCAAATATACAAATTAAATATAAAAAATAAAAAACATATCAAAAAGGTTTCTATTAGTTATCAACAGTCTTTATAAATATCTATCTCCGAGCGAAATTTTGTACGATGTGATTAGTATATGAAATTCGATTTAAAAAATGTTTATGCATAATAATTATAAATACATAAGTCTGTCTATTATCTGTTTCGCTTTTGAAGCTAAAACGCTGGATTCGATTTTGATGAAATTTGATATGGATATAGTTAAGAACCAGGGGTCACACAAGCTACTTTTGGGCGCGATATAACCGAGTGGCAAGCGAGCGGAGTCGCGGGCAACAAGTTAGTTGTATATAAATTCTCGTTGAGTTTTTAAAAGTTATCAAAACAAACATACCTCTAAATTGAGTGATTAGCTTACTTAACAAAGGATGCTTCCCGTGGGAATCAAACTCACGACCCCGCAATCTACAGGCAAACGCCTTAACCACCGGACTACAGAGGCAGTAATACCAAATATATACCAAAGCCATTGGCGCCGTGAGAGCTGAAGAAAACCAAACCAAGTATTGTACACAGGAAGGTGCTTAATAGAGATCGTGAAAATCAGTTGTGGTGATAACGATACAAGAAGGATAAAGGTGGAAATTTCGGGAAAAACAACGAATCACAATCAAAAACAGTTCTTTCTGTGCTTATTAATTTTCAGTTGTACTGACGTTGGCTCGCGTGTGAGCGTCTAATTTTAGCGACGAATGGTACAAGGCGTTGTAAGATTTTTTCTCGACTATAGGATTTTAGTAGATACTATTCTATACTTATAAATCTCATATCAATAATGGTGTTAGGTTTGGCGTTACTGATTATTACAATCAGCGACTGTCGTCTGACCTCTGTAACATTTTTTACGGGGAAACCAGACCAATAGGAACAAGATCGGGGTGTTAGTGGCCAAGACTGGTATTTAAAAATCAGAGAAATTACATAGACGCACATTCTATGTATATATCCTATATCCTCCGTGATAGCAATCTATAGATTCCACGAACTAAGTATACCTAAGTCCTATATAAAACCAAATTCCGAACTACCATGTGGTCAATTCATCATCATTTCAGCAACAGACTGTCCACTGCTGGACATAGGCCACCCCCAAGGCTTTCTTAAGTGACCGGTTGCAAGCGGCCTTCATCCAGCGCCTGTCTCTGCTTCTTCAGTTCATCTGACCATCTGGTCGGTGGGTGTCCGATGCTGCGCTTGCCGGTGCGTGGTCGCCATTCGAGATCCTTTCTGCCCCATTGGCTATTGGTTCGTCGCGCTATGTACCCTGCCCACTGCCATTTCAAAGAGCTAATCCTCTGCTATGTCAGCAACCTTTGTTCTTTGTGTGGTCAATTAAAAATTGTAAATTTAGAACTAATTGCCACTATTTAATGTATTTGCAAATATAGTATACTCATGCACTACACTATACTCACACGGGTAGGTAATGTACCTATTAGTATTGCTTGTAGATGTAATTATTAATGAAAAGAACTGAACTGTTGTTGTGATTTAGGCCTAGCAACTAAAGTAAGGACCGAAATAACCTCCCTTAGCGACCTTGCGAAAGATCGTTGCTCGCAATTTTTCTGTTTACCAAGCCAAATCTCATAAACTCTCAAAATAAACGGCCTATTGTCATAGGCTTACTGGTAACTAAGAAATTATCTTGGCAACTGGTTGCTAAACAATTTATGGTACAGTGAATTTAATTGAGCGATGAAATAATAAAGTTAAGTTTTAGTAGTTTGAATATAGATAAAAAAAAATTGCTTGGCGATTTCCTACTTCTTTTAGTTTAACCATGTTGTGAAAAAGTTTCATGGGTACTTACCACTACTACTACTACTACAACTACTAGTACTACTTTCAACTTTTTAATGGCTACGAAAAAGAAAGGCGAGTTCAAATAAGTTTAATTTGTTCAACTGTTTTCGTGGTCCAGTGGTTAAGGCGTTTGCTTGTAGACCCGGGGGTCGTGGGTTCGATTATCACGGGAACCATAATTTGTTTGGTTGTGTTCAGTTTGGTTAGACTTTGCAGGCTTGAATGACCTGTTATCTGTTAAAAAAGATGATTCCGTGCTTCGGAAGGCATGTTAAGCAGTTGGTTCCGGCTGCCATCTGGTAGTCGTTAAAGGAACCACATTAGAGGCCGATAGGCGGTTCCGAAGAACTCTGACACTAGGCCGTGCATGGTCGATCGACCGTGTCACCTACACGAAATGATGATGAACTGGTTACTACGTGTATACATATGTAAATCCTTTCTTTCAATTTCTTTTTCAGTTTATGATGTTTCTTCGTCTTACTCTTCAGAGCCCAGAGCTACGTTTTCAAACATGATCTAAGATTTGGCAGTACTGGTTAATTACAATGGAGCTACCTTTGCGCCTCATTCTTTTAAGTTAAGCTGTTTTATGTAATTTTATTTATTTATTTAAACTTTATTGTACAAAATACAGTTGTATAGCACAATAGGCGAACTTATTGCTGAAAGCATTATCTAACAGTCAATTAACCTTTGGGTCAAGCAGAGATCGTAATTTCATTGTACTACCGTCGGACCTCCGTAAACCTTTATACAGAGAAACCAACAAACAAAACTATTATTTATACTATTGTGATGTAATCAGAGCCTGGTTTGCGGTCAGCACGGAAACTCGGGCTTCTGTGGCCGGTAACTTTATCTTTTATTGTTGCTGATAAAATTACACTTTGTAACCTGGGCCTTTATATAGACTAGAGTGAATAGGTTAATAAACGAGAGAGCTCTACCTTATCAGGAGACTTAGCCAATCACAATCTCAAAACGTCGGCGAATGTCAACAAGAACAAAATGTACCTATAGGGGATTGACATAAGATTGACCACGTGATCGAGCGCGGCTTATGTCAATCCCATACGTTTTGTTCTTGTCGACATTCGTCAAGGTTTTAGTGTTGTGACTTCGGCTAAGCTTGGACTCAACATCAGGTGTGATCATAGTCTTAAAAATTAAATATAAAATAAATATGTTCTATGACAACTAGTCATAGAACAAACAGTGGCTCAGGGTGTCGATTCTGCTAACGTTAAGTCAGTGGCGGATTAAGAGTATCCGAGGCCCTAAGCACAGAGCCTGTGTAGGCCCTCTATTGCTTAAATGGAATGGAAGGTAGAAAGTATAAAATGAAAGTTCAATAAAATAGAAAGTGTAGTAGGTATAATTTAAAACTTAAAACATTTTTTCCTTGCCTTAATCAGAGCAAACTCCGAGATTACATCGTCGAAATTTATCTGACGAAGTATTTTTGCTTAATACACATTAATGCTAAAGAATTAAGCTTGTCTGGACGGATTTTTGTTCTTTGCGGGTTTTTTAATCTTTTTGCGTATGGGCGCTATCATTTGCAATGCAAAGACAACTCACTCACTCGGTCTCGCGCGCAGGGGGCAGGGCCCTGCGGGGGTGTATGAAGGGTCGGTCACTCCCGGACTGCTCGCGCCTTGTGATTTCGGACATATTGTGGATGAATCTCGATAAAATGTAGGAATAAAATGAAACGCCAGCAGAGGATGGAGGCCCCTGGAGAACAGGGGCCCCAAGCACGTGCTTGTAGTGCTTATACGTTAATCCGCCACTGCGTTAAGTCACAATCGTGTCAAAATAGTGTTTCAATTGTAGTGCTTTTTACACACAATTTACAAGAATTAAGACAGTATGATGTAATGTGAATGTAGTGTGTGGTGTGACCATCAGCAGTGATATAAAAAAAAATATACATTTCTTGTAACTAGTGTTAGCAACAGCAGTATCTGAAGTCTCACGCACGGTCACGCTTCGTTGAACTTATTTGTTTACTTAAAATATAATTGATGACAACGCGTAGCGGTGCGGCTAAAAAGTGAATAAGAGACCTTTGTGTGTGTTCATATTTAGTACTTCGTATTTAGGATAAGGTTTGTTTATGTAAGGGATTTTTTTTAGTAATTGTTATGGGGCCCGAATCACGGGCTGGGGACAGACTGTTCTGATACTTGTTTAAGAACGGACGTTAACTAGTGGAATAAATATCTTTGTTCTCTCACCAGTGTTTGAGTAACATCCACCTTAACTTGCGTGTAATAAGTTACAGTGAAAAGACACTATCTATATTTTAACATCAGAAGTGCCGTGTGCTCACGTACCATGGGCAAGACTACGAAGAAAAGATCTAGACGATCTAGGCGATCTAGATCATCTTCAAGCAGCAACAGTAGCTCGACCCGCACCCCGTCGCCGCCGAGCGGAGCCGATGCTCGCGATGGGCAGACGACGCAGGATAGCGTACGTAAACGCAGGAACAGGAAGGTATCGCAGGCTAAGACTAAGGGCACGGAAACTGTGAGTACGAATACAATAACGTTACACAACATGATTCCCGGGTTTGATCCGTTAACTGATAATGTAACGGCATGGCTAAATGTTATCGAGTCCTATGCGTTAACTTTTTCTTGGTCTGATAGTATGACTCGTTATCAGGCTCTTAATAAACTTCAGGGCTCTGCTAAAGTATGGTACGAGTCTTTGTTACGTAACGAGCATTTGTGGACCGCCTGGTCTTGGCACGATTGGAAAGTAAAACTTTCTTCCACTTTTCGTGTAAAAAGAAATATGTTTGAATTACTTAAGGAAATAATGAATAAAAGACCTACGGAAAATCAATCATTATATAATTTTTTCTTTGAGCAAAAATCTAAGATTGATGGTTTAGGCTTGAACATATCTGATTGTGACGTGATTTCAATAATATTAGGTAATATCGGTGACAGTACAATTACGGCGTCAGTAGAAGCAAGTAAGCTCAAGTCATGCGATGATTTGGCTAGATTTTTGTTTAGCAAAATTTATAAATCCAAAGGATTAAAATCGACAATGACTAATAACATAGGTGATTTGGATAACAACACACCTAAAGGATTGAATACCGCATCTTCACAACCATCAACAAGTTTGTCGAATTCAGCCTCTAATCAGAACAATGTCAAGCCTGCGAATACGGGACAGGCCCAACAACGTAAGCCAATTGAGTGCTTCAATTGTGGTGGGAATCATAAGAGGTTTCAGTGCAGCGTGAAATGCGATTTTTGTGGAAAAAGAGGCCACACCGAATCTGTATGTTTCCGTAAAACAAAGGTAACTGGGAAAACAACTATTTCTGATACGCAACATATGCAAGAAACAAAACTTGTACAATCATAAAACACGAAAGATAAATTTTATAAAAACATAGAAACTAATAATTTTATTAATGAAAGTTTTATAGACACCGGAAGCAGTTGTTCTCTCATTTCAAACCTTTTGGTAGAAAAATATTGTTTACATAAAATTCCTTTACATTCTCCAGTAACTTTACAAGGATTTTCGAAGGATAGTTTCAAGTTAGTGACTCACAAGGTGCAAGTTAATCTGAAGATAGACTCTGTGTTGATTCACGATGTAGACTTGTACGTTTTAAATGATTTATCAGGATGTGACGTTTTAGTTGGCCGAAATGTGACTGAAAGACCTGATCTTATATATTCTCGCGTGGGAAATAGCCTTACTTTTGACTACGCAAGCTCTTTTAACGAATTTTATCATGCTGTGGGTGATTTCGTTATAGATGCGAACTCACACCACCATCAATTATGTATGCTTTTTCAAAAGTATAACGAATGTATTGCTTCTAATACAAAAGAGCTTGGTAAAGTAAATGGACATGAAATGGTAATAGACCTTAATGATACAGTGTAGACCATACAGAACATCAAATTCAGATAGGCAGGTGATTCGCGAAATGATCAATGACTTATTAGAGAATGGTATCATACGCGAAAGTAAATCTCCATATGCTAGTCCAACCGTACTAGTCCATACTAATATTATAAATGCGAAAGTCTGTCTGTCTGTCTGTCTGTCTGCCTGTCTGTCTGTCTGTCACCTCTTCACGGCTAAACTGCTGGACTGATGATGATGAAATTTGGTAGGGATGTAGTTAACGACCTGAGGTCAAACATAGGCTACTTTTGGGCGCGATATAACCGAGTCCCACGCGAGCGGAGCCGCGGGGAACAGCTAGTAAATAATAAAAATGGAGAGAAAAGACTATGCATCGATTACCATGCACTGAATAAAGTAACCATAAAAGATAAATACCCTATGCCACGTATTGATGATTTGATAGATAGGTTACAGGGGAGTAAATATTTTACTAGCCTTGATTTAAAAAGCGGATACTATCAAATTAAAATGTCAGATAAATCAATAGACAAGATTGCGTTCATAACAGAAGATGGTCACTACGAATTCCTCAGACTTCCATTTGGTTTGGTGAATGCACCTTCTTGTTTTCAGCAAATGATGAATAAAGTTTTTGGTAATTTAAGATTTGATAAAATAATCCTTTATTTAGATGATATTTTAATAATAAGTGAGACAATTTTAGAAAACTTAGAAATGCTCGAAACCGTGCTTAAAATTTTTCGCGAAAATGGTCTTACTCTTAACCTGAAGAAATGTCATTTTTTTAAAAACAGAGATTGATTTCCATGGATATAAAATAAATGGTGATGGCATAAGACCCAATGAAAATAAAATGCTGGCTGTTCAAAAGTTTCCGGAACCTAAAAATATTCATCAGCTTAGGCAGTTCACCGGACTCATCAGTTATTTTAGGAAATTTATTAAAACATGTGCTTTATTGTTGAGTCCTCTTACGAATTTACTAAAGAAAAATGTTCCATGGAATTGCGGAGCCAAAGGAAAAGATGCGTTTGAAAATTTAAAGTTAAAACTAATAAGTGACAATATTCTCATTATCTTTGACCCTAACAAAGAATGCATTCTATATACGGATGCTAGTAGGGAGGGAATAGCTGCTATTCTTATGCAAATTACCGATGAGGGCAAAAAACCTGTTCACTACTACAGCCGCCCAACTACTGAAGATGAAAAAAAGTTTCATTCTTTTGAATTAGAATTGTTAGCTATAGTGGCTTCCTTACAAAAATTTAGACACTACTTACTGGGTGGTCAATTCCGGATTGTTACCGATTGCAATGCGGTTCGATATGCTCTTACTAAAAAGGAAATAATTCCTCGTATAGCTCGTTGGGTTCTATCTACTCAAGAGTTTAACTTTGAGATAACTCACCGGGAAGGAACTCGAATGCAACATCTAGATGCTTTAAGCCTCAATCCTTTGCAATCAGGGAATAAATCCGAAGCGGAAATTGTAATGTCAATTATGGAAGCTGATTGGCTTCTTTCAGTACAAGTTCAAGATCCCTATTTAACACAGATACGAAGTGTTTTAGAAACGGGAGAAGCACATTTAAACTTAGATATTTTCAAAAAGTATGAGCTCCTTGGTAGTAAAGTATACAGGCTTACAAGTCAGGATCGTCGTTGGGTAGCACCAAAGAAATGTGTGTGGCAAATTATACGGTACAACCATGATGATGTTGGACATTTTTCTGTAGATAAAACAGCAGAACGCATATCAGCCAATAAAGATTGGTTCCCACGAATGCATATTGTAAAGAAATATATAAAAAATTGCATAAATTGCATATACTATAAAAACAAATCTGGTTCTAAAGAAGGTGAACTATATCCGCTACCAAAGTTTGCTCAGCCGTTTCATACTTTGCACCTGGATCATTTGGGTCCTTTTGTAACCACTAAACAAAATAATAAATATTTGTTGGTTGTGGTGGACGCATTTACCAAATTTGTTTTTATATCTGCCGTACCTACTACAGATACGAACAACGTAATTCATGAGCTTGAAATTATTTTAAAAATATTTGGTAATGCCAAAAGAATAATAACAGATGCGGGTTTCGCTTTTTCGTCGCAAATATTCAAAACCTATTGTAATCATAGAAACATACGTTTACACAATATAGCTACTGGTATGCCTCGCTCAAACGGTCAAGCCGAAAGATTCAATAAAACTATTCTAGAGGCAATGAAATCAATGGGGGCAGATGTAGATGATGATTGTTGGGATCAATGTATTAAAGCATTACAGCTAGGTATTAATAGCACTTATCATAGAACGATTAAAGCGGTGCCTAGTGAAAAATTCTTTCGCTATCGATTACGCACTGATAGTGACAATTTAGGACCAGAGCCTGAAAATGATAATATTACGGACGTGACCAAGTTGCGCACATGGGTTGACGAAAATATAAAAGCCAGTGCCGAGTCTAGCAAAGAACGTTTTGACAAAACCAGAACTAAAGCCCGGCAATATAGCGAAGGAGATTTAGTACTCGCAAAAATACAATGCCAGTCCAATGATGAAAAAGTCGAAAATTATTACCATGTTTTAAAGGCCCTTTTAGAGTTACAAAAGTTTTGGGTCGTGATCGATATAATATAAAGGATTTACGAGGTAGTGATAGATGCGCTAGAGTATATAATGGACTTACTGCTGCAGAAAATATGAAGCCATGGATTAAAATAGATGATTGGGAGCTTGATTATTAATTTATGGCCAATGTTAGCAAGGTAATGACTGCAATATATGTACTGTAAATTATATTGTACCAAAGTTAAAGGCTTCGTAAAAGGTAATAATAGAAACTGAAGTCCGATTGTATGGTAAAAAGCAAATAGAAATAAGAAGTGTAACAGAATATACTCTGGTTGTATAAGTTTCCTTATGGGCTGAAGATGTGTAACAGAAATAAATCTGGTTACACGAGTCTCCTAAACTTGAAGAGATCGAAGGATAGGTAACAGAATATATTCTGGTTGCATAAGGTTGGAGAAAACTCAGGTTAATTGGGAAATATGACAGAATGATATTTGGTTACATAAGTCGCCTAAGACTAAAGGGACTGAAGAAATGTAACAAATTCATTCTGATTGCATTAGCGACATGTTAGTTTGAAAATATAAAAGAATGATATTTGATTACATAAGTCGCCTAAGACTAAAGGGACTGGAGAAATGTAACAAAATCATTTTGATTGCAATAGCGACATATTAGTTTGGAAATTTAACAGAATGACATTTGGTTACATAAGTCGCCTAAGACTAAAGGGACTGGAGAAATGTAACAAATTCATTCTGATTGTATTAGTGACATTACATTCCACGAGTTTGTTGTTGATTTGGCAACTCACGCTGATGTGGATCACGGGTTTACTTGTCTTCTTCTTCGTAGCGAATCGCTGGTCTATTTAAATGTTAATTAAGTAGAAGCTGCCTAAGCTTAAATGGTCGATTAAAGTAAAAATGATTGAGGTCACGATATGCCGAGCTATTTTAGTACTGGAAGGAATCAGCAATGCTAATGTAGCATTTCACATGTTTTCAGACTTGGTGTTGGTCTACAACGTAAAGGTTTACGCAGCAATGAGTGCCTGAGGGCAGGCACGATGCAGCATGGCCGTGTTAGCAACAGCAGTATCTGAAGTCTCACGCACGGTCACGCTTCGTTGAACTTATTTGTTTACTTAAAATATAATTGATGACAACGCGTAGCGGTGCGGCTAAAAAGTGAATAAGAGACCTTTGTGTGTGTTCATATTTAGTACTTCGTATTTAGGATAAGGTTTGTTTATGTAAGGGATTTTTTTTAGTAATTGTTATGGGGCCCGAATCACGGGCTGGGGACAGACTGTTCTGATACTTGTTTAAGAACGGACGTTAACTAGTGGAATAAATATCTTTGTTCTCTCACCAGTGTTTGAGTAACATCCACCTTAACTTGCGTGTAATAAGTTACAGTGAAAAGACACTATCTATATTTTAACACTAGTGTGTAACTGCAATTGAAACACTATTTTGATACGAATATGATAAACGTTAGCAGAATCGACGCCCTGGGAGTAAGTATGTCACTGTCACCCCTTGGAGAATAGCGGTAAAAAAGTGGTAAAGATGAAAAATTTTGCGTAGTAAAGTTTATTCACTTCTAGAGATGAATTTGCCGCGTTAAAACTCGTATCAAATTGCAATAGCATGGCTTTTCATACCAAATACGTTTTATACGGAGCAAGGATTTAACTCCTTAAATTTTTTTACTTTAATTTGTAAGATTAATCCGTGGATATTAAGAACGCCATTTGACTTTTTAACTCTTACTTCACAAGTAATTAGTTACGTCGTGGCTTCTAACCAATATCTATAAAACATAGATTTTAAAAAATTTGCCTCGTAGAGACCGCGCGCGATTTCCAAATTCTATGCTATAAAACTATTCTCGTTTTGACATTTCAAAAAGGCTAATTGTCTTGTCAACTTCCTGATTCATTAGAACCGTCGGGGTTATCAGTAATCCCTATAGTGTTGAAAATGGCGATCTGAAAAGGTCGCAACGCCGAGACGACGTTTCAGAGTGGGTCGGGGCCGAAGATATTTTTGGACGCATTGTGCAACCGACTTTAATAAGTTCATAAATCTGGAAGTAGAGGAATTTTGATGTCATCTGTGCTAGTTCCATTCTTTAAGTAATTTAAGTATTCATTGTGAATTTAATTTTTTTAGCCAGTTCATGTATGTGAGAAATTTTTCACTGTGACTTGTAGAGGTCGTGGATGTAACTAGTATTTTGATTTTCTTGAAAACATACACATGTTATATTATTTTAGGTATCGTTCTTAAAAATAGTGCAATAACGTCCATAACTGTGATCTAATGTTTGGCTGTGTAAAAATTGTGTATTTTAATCCTATCGCATCTAATGAAGCCAAACATATTAAAGCTACAAACGTAACCCTGTCTTCAAGGGAACATCGTATGGGGGATTTAAAAATAAAACCAAACACAAACAGGGAATCATAATTTAATTATAATTTAGTTCTCACAATCAGTCATGCTCATTTCGAAGCTTTCATACTAGCATTCGTGCTCAAGTTAATGTCCAAGCGTACTAATCTCCAATTCACTAGTCGGAGCTACCCCAGAAATCGTCTAAATCTTCCTCCTCTTCTTCCGTTACCTTTGTCTCTTTCGTATCTTCTTCTTCGAAGGAGCCGAGTTTCGGCAAGTCTTTCAGTTTAGGCTTTAACTCGGACCCTTCGTCGTCGGCAGCACTGTCAACAGTCCCGTCCACACTCCACGTCTCTTGTCTTCGCTCCTTGGAATTTTCTCTCGAACGACTTCTGGAATAAGAACGCGCCGCTAAATTAGGAGTGCTTCCATAACCAGCGAACTGATCACTTGTACCCATACGCTCGAATTCTGTTTCCTCAAGTGACGTGAACATCTTTAACTCCTCCTCGCGCGAGGCTCGCGACTCTTTGGACGAGTTCGACGACGAAGAGTGACGCTTTTTGAAACTCCTGCGCCGGCCATTCGGGTCATTTCGTTGCAACGGTCGGAACTTAATTCCATCAAGTGATCTTAAACAAATTTACAATATATGAGTCAATATTGTACAGGTGAAGCAATGGATCCGATAGCGGAGTTAGCTTTCTACTCGTGCATTGGTGATAATGGTAGATGAGAGCCGCTGATGATGGGCGAGGGACTAAGGTACTACTGATCGGGTGTGCTCGTAATGATGAACAGTGCTGGCCAATATCAGTGAATATTAACCTTAAAAAGTCTTCGCTGTAAACTCCTCGCGCGTCCTCGTCGAATGATTGGAAATGTATTTCGGGCAGTGTTTGCGTTTGTGGGGTGGGGCTCAAAGGGCGGTAATGCCAGGTCAGTTTTTCATCGGCCTCGTTACTCTCGTCGACTTCTCCGACGTCACGCTCGAAAGAATTTGCCGAAATACCAATGGGATCTGAAATATTTTCGGAAGGCGTAGGTGATCGGTTTCTGGTTCCAACACTGAACGATCCTAACGTGTTCGGTATGATTGTTTTCGTCTTTGTCTGTATGTACCTTTCTGACCTGTAGTCACCGTTCGCTTGGGAGCCAGAACTGTCCTCAACGGAGTCCTGACCGAAGCTCGAAATTTTCGTGGAAAATAGTATAGCGGTGGAGTCGGGCTGCCCGTCGTAGAACTTAACGGCGGCCGATTTTAGCTTTCCATTTTTATCTTCTGTCAAACTGAGGTATCCTTGGCCGCAATTTTTGGTCCAATCGTTGTTCGTCGACGGGTTGGCCGACTTCTGGAGGAGCCTGGTGTAGTAATCGACTAGGTCTTGAAAGTCGGGGTCGCTGTCCGGGAGTACACCGCTCAGAATGTGTCGGATTGTTTCAATTCCTTCGCGCACTCCAGCGTAGGAGATGACGACGGATAACAAAAGTCCCATTTCGCGCCACAATATTCACTGTTTAAACCTAAAAGGAATGGATTTGGATGAGGTATCTCGATTGAGGGTTGTAGGGAGTAGGATGCAGCGATGCGACGCTGGGACAAGATTTGAACAACTGAAATTAAATTGTTATCGTTGCCAAAGATTTGTGTCCACTTTTAGAATTGAGTTTGGCGTTGTGGCCAGACACCATTATGTTTTTGTCTCACCTGATACCGGCCAAGGTTACCGTGTCAGTTAATGGGTGAGACAATAAACTTGATTTATTTATTGATTGATATCTGTAAGATTCTGAGTAACGCTGTTTTGGCTTAATTTGGAAGATTGTTTGTATGTCGCAATTTTCGTTCACAAATTGCTTGATATAAATGCCCGTTACAGGTAGAATTAGATCAGATAGATTAGATTAGATCAGTAGTACTGGATCCATCATAATACCTATGTGAATAACATTGTAAGTGTTAGTGATAAGTTAAATACGATTCAAACAATAATTCGCCGGATTGTAATGAAGTTTCAACTTATAGTACTAAAAGCCAGGGATCGGAAACATAGATAACAAACCAGGTGGCTTACTACCATCTCTTCATGGTCTTCTTAGATTCAGCGATTTAGATTAGCGTAACAAATTTTAATGAAAAGAACGATTCGCATTATCAATAATAACTAGCGACCCACCCCGGCTTCGGAAGGGCATAAAAACCTTCCTCTTGAATCACTCTATCTATAAAAAACCGCATCAAAATCCGTTGCGTAGTTTTAAAGATTTAAGCATACAAAAGGTATAGCATACGCATAGGGACAAAGAAAGCGACTTTGTTTTATACTATGTAGTGATGTCGGACGGATATCTCTATCACCACCCAAAAATTCCCATCATTCCATAATCCCACTCCAGTAATAGTGAATCAGAGCCGAGTTACCGACTAATCACAATGTTTACAAGTGTTCTAATTGGAGACGTGACGTCGCCGCGTGACGCGTGCGCACCGTGTGAAATTGCTTACGTAGCAATGCGGTTAATATGCTTTTAAAGGGATATTTTTAACTGACGTAGAATGTATTCATCTCTTTTTATCTAAACGTTTGCTCGGTTATTTCGTAGTCTATGGCGTATAATATTTCGTATATATGAGTTTTTTTTTTAAAGATACGATTTAAACGAATAAAAAAGACATATTCAAAAAATATTTTCAATTATAATTTATGAACATTTTTCTAACAAAAGTTGCCAAAGAATGAAACTAAAGTTTAAGAAAAGAGCAGGCAAGCGGACCCTGGGCTCCGCAGCGAGAAGCTGAGGATTGAGGGTGTAACCAAAAAATCGTTAAGATGAGAGAGAGATTTTTCTAACAAACGTTATATGTTAGAAGCTAGTGCAGGGCTCACTACTACAAAGTTTAAAAATAGAAGGGATAATGCCAGGAGAATTCCGCTGTCATTAGAATACATTGTAAGTCCTTAGTTGACTCTAAAAGTAGATGCTAAACCGAAGCAAGGATGTACCGTAAATGTACAAAAATAATCTGAAAGGCAAGGTCGTAGAAAGTTATGGCGCGTACGGCGGACGGCGCGCGTAATCCGACACCGATGACGCGGCGGGGCCGTGCGCAAGGATGGTAGTGTGCAGAAACTATGCAGTAGCCTAGTACGAGATTTTATAAAGGCAGACGCTAGCGACTGCGTTAGCGATTTTGTATGACAGACCTGCACCCGTAGCCAAGTGACGATTTCATAACGCTAAGAAATGTCGACAAGAACAAAATGTATGGGATTGACATAGGTGCGGTAAATCACGTGGTCAATCTGACATATGTCAATCTCATACATTTTGTTCTTGTCGTACCTCGTAACGGTTTGCGATTGTGTCTTTAGCTAAGCCCCCTGTACAGCGCCCCTGGCGGATAGTAGGGAAACTAAGAAATTCCATACAAAATCCTAACGCAGTCGCTAGCGTCTGCGTTTATAAAATCTCATACTAGGGGTACAGTACAGAGGAATTGGGCATACACAATGGTCTCTACCACAGTAGAGACCATGAGATATTGGAAACGCAGACATGGCGGATATGACATGGTGTGGCTTGTGTTGTTTTATGACGGATTGACTTCTTATACCTATGTTCTAAAATATTTAAATTTTCATTTTGTTTGCTGTGGGTAGAGATTGCGTTTGCAAAATCTTCCGATAGAGGCACAGCATGCTGTTACATCTCGCTGTAGGTCTTAGTGAAGTAAAACTACTTTAAAAAGGAGATACAAAAGCTACTCGTTATCGACGAGTGTGTATGACGAGAATGATGAGTGTAGAGCTAGTGAAAATTTGTACGAAATTGTAACGTGTGATAATATGTATGACCAGGCGATAAGACTGCCTCTTGTACCTTTTTTTTGTATTTGTCTTTGCATATATTTGTAAAATGTTGGTGCATAAAGATTTTTCTCTAATCATACTGTAAATAGTAATAATTTTATTATGTTATAACTGACTTGGTTGTCATATGGCGCCTTTTAATCTTGTTAGATTTAATAATTCGTATATTGTAATAAATCATAACAAAATGTTTAAATACCATAAAATTAATGTTAGGTACGTCACGATGAAAGTAGTCTATTTAAAATCTTGAATTACGTACATCACAAACTTGTGTATAAAATAAAAATCTAAAGAGCTAAAACGTTGACCTTGCTTTGAATCAAACGTGAACGGACCCGAAAATCATATTATCAACACTTGTAGCAAACTCCCATAGAAAACATATTTTTTTATGAATGAAATAGCTGGTTTGCTTTTATATAACCGCGTTTTATTTTTTGAAGTTGCGTTGGCGGGAGTTTTAATAGTTCCATTTTTCGGTACAAACACTGCTCGGATTTTACGATAGTTTGCGACTTCAAATAATCAGCACGATTGTATTTTAGTATAGTTATTATAACACCTGCATACATATAAAGGAGAGTAGGAGAGAGAGAAGAAGCTCGTTCTTGCAGACTAAACTACAAAAATAATTAATTACCTATAAATTTTACTAAAAAAATAAGGTACTTAGTAGCCTGTCAATCTTTTAAATTTTATCATGTATTTTTTTAGTTTTGTTGTATATTTATTCAAGATTTACTTAGTTTTGTTAATCTTACACCTATTTTACAAGAAATAAAAAACTTTTTATTTTGTTTATATAACACATCTCTTAGTAGAAGCTATAATAAATATTATTAATTATAAAATATGCGTGGAAGAAAATGTCTGTGCCCCTAGTATGAGTTTTAAAAGCAGACGCTAGCGACTGCGTTAGCGATTTAGTATGACAAACCTGTACAGCGCTTCTGACGGATAGTAAGGCAACTAAGAAATCTGTACAAAATCCTAACGCAGTGGCTGGCATCTGCGTTAAGGTGATACCTCGGTGAACACTAGCGCCACCGTCATTTAAAAATCATTACTCACTGAAAACACAAGTTATCAAAAATCCCTCTGCTGTAATTAAGGTTATGGATCTGAAGTTAATTTTAAACATATTAAATTATTAAATTATAATTCCCTATAGTTACAAATTGCATTATTGCTTAAAACGGCCACTTTTAGCAGTTTTGCAATTTGTAACTATATGGAACTATAATTTAATAATTGAATATGATTAAAATTAACTTCAGATCCAGAACCATAATTACAGCAGAGGGATTTTTGATAACTTTTGTTTTCAGTGAGTAATGATTTTTAAATGACGGTGGCGCTAGTGTTCACCGAAGTATCACCTTAAGAAAAACTCATACTGGAATGGCGACCACGACGCGTCGGCAGCGCGATACATCCACCTACCAAATGGTAGTCGAACCATACTTAATACGCTCTATACAATTTTGTTATTTTAAACACGTTTCCGTCAATTTTAACTATATAGAAATTGTCAACCAACAAGCATGTGCCAATTTGTGAAAGATACACAATTGGTGATTAGTTGGTGACGGCTGCCAATTTTTTCACTGACATCCTGAATAAACATGGAAACATGAAAGACATGTGAAATCCGTAGAGTTAAAGAAGTTTTGACGTAGATGCCATTGGAAATGTTAGTATAATACCTAGGGCTGGAGACCTCTCCATTTATTATAGACATACTATTATCCGAAAATCTATTTGCCGACCGATCATCTATTGGCGATTAAATTAAACTATTTTATACGGTTTTCTATCGCGTTTATTGCTTACTTATTTATACCTAACGTTTCAAGCACTTTACAGAGCTCATGGTCGCAGGCAGACTGAGTTGACATTCGTCTGTGTCATTTGTTTCTGATGTCACAAGAATACAAAACCATAGCTCATAAATCATTGAAAACTATTTCGATTCACACAGTATTGGCTGACAGTATCAAAAACACTTGTAGTCTTCCGATGAGTTTGAGATTTTATTAAATTGATAACTGGGTCCCAAGCTGGTGGTACTTGCCATCCATCCTCTCTATTGAAATTATGATGTTTTTTAATGTGTAACTATCGCGAAAACATAAGAAATCATTATCTATTGGCGAATTCAGAAACTGCTTAATAAGTAAACTGGTGAATTTGTGAAAATGACTAGCAAGAAAACTGGCCGGTGGTACTCTAACTCCATCTATGACTTAATTTTCTTTTTCCTAGCTGTATGTGTCCCACTGCTGGGCAAAAGCCTCCCCTCTTTTCTTCCATGCGTCTCTGTCCTGTGCCGCTACTTTCCAATCCTTTTCGAAGACATTCGAAATAGCTGTGTAAAATTTTATATTATTTATTTTGATGATTTAAGAAAAATATTTTCACAATCAACTTTATCATTTTAACGGAACTCTTAATTTCATAAATGTATACTTTGTAGATGTATTGTTGAAAATTTGCATGCTATATGTTTATGGCTGTCTAAGAGATCATTTTTATCTGTGTGATCATCTTCTATATACCTTATACAAAAGCAAATAAAGTTCTATTCTATTCTCATATTTTTTTTAAACTATATTAAATTAATTTAAATATTTTTTTTTATTTATTATTATTATTAATTAATTTATATAACCAGTAAATATAACTTACTAATATAACTTTTGAACAAAAAAAAACATTTTGTACTTAAAATGAAACATTTAGCGCTAGTTTTTGACATTCGAGAATTTTTTTACTATAAATTCGAGAACAATAAATTTCGAACCATAATGCTTCTCATTTCAAAATTCTATTTATCTTATATTAACCATCAACGTTCAAACGGCTTCTTAAGTGAGCAGTTAGGGATTTGAGTGCTATTATATAGTCATCCAACCTAAAAAAAAACATCAACTGACCCTTAAATTTCCACAAAAAAAGAAAAACTAATACATAATATGTAGAGGCAGTGCTTCCGCTTCCATTGCCTAAGAAAAGATTTAGTTCCTTTTCTTGCCAATAGTCGGCGCTACAAGGGATACAAAAAATGTTAAGATCTCGCTTGTTTTTGGCTAAAATAAAGTGTGAATTATAAAAACTCGACTTTTAAAGTGTCAACGTGCTAGCACCAACTGATTTAGTGCTTAATTTAAAAATAAGTTATTGGATTTAGAATCACAGTGTCGCAAGTTATCAATAGATGGCGTTAATATGTCACAGTATGAAGAGGACTATTGGTACACTAAAAATCGGCGCGTTTCTTCGTATGACGGTTGAATCTGTACTAGTATAGTACTCTGTAATCTGTGGTAAAATCAATTGTTAGATACAGAGTTCTTGATACGCGAATCAGACTAGCATCAAAACAGATTGGAACGCAACCGGAATAGCGTTAAAATTATATGATAAATAATGTTTAACCTTTACAATACTTTAGTTATGCAATAAAATTTGTAGGTTTCGTAGTTTTATAGGCAAACTAACTAAATTTGCGACATGACTGGATGCTGTGGGCAGTTTTACGTATTTTCATTCATCCATTGAAACTGCCGTTATTTATACAATAAACATGCAAAAGACATTACTAATGAGAAGGGGAAGTGATTACGTTTATAAAATAAAATTAAACATGTACTTACTCCTAAGCCCTATTGAACTTAGTAGTATCTAGCATTTTGTAATCTATGTAAGTGTTATTTATTCTGTGTAACTGGCTGGATAGTATTTCCTATCGACAGGCAGACTGACAGGCGCTTAAGAAATTGGCAGTAGCATTCTATCAGTATCATTGTGGGCAGCTGGATTTAGCTGTAAATCGAAGGTCGTCGTTATGTATTGACATTTGCCGTGTGCAAACCTGCCAGCTACAGAGGAAAAAGAACAGCGGTCGATTTTTAAATTTCGTTACAAAAAACGTGTAGGACATAGTCTGGTTTTTTTTGTTTAGATTCATGATGAATTTGATTCATATGTGGCCATCTAGCGTCGAGTAGTAAAATTAAGTAATTGTTGTTTATCAGAGTTGCTTGCCAGTTAGATGGTTACTAACAAAGGCGAAGTACGTAGGTAGGTACTATTTTAAAGTTTAAAAAGTTCATCTATGACGAAAGATAGAATAGATAGATGAAGTTAGAAGATGAAAGATAATAAAAATTCTAACGCCAAAATAGTTTTTGGGTAAATATATTTATAAATAAATTTAGAAGATTTTTCTGCATTATAAAAATAATCAAAGTAAGTTAATGTAACATCTATTAAGTACCTATCTCATTGATTTTAACGACTACACGGCGATAATAAGATAATTTTTGTATTTAAAAAAGCGAAATTCCTATAAACAAAGACATTTTTTTTATTTATTTAGTACTTACCAATACTAAACCTAATTAGTGCAGTTACCTACTGACATATTAAATTAAATTAACTGAAAAAGCGGTGGCACCAATGTTCTAAGCGTAAGTTTAATTATTTTCAGAATTTCCAAGTATCATATAAGCAATATATGTAATCACTATCACTACATAGTATAAAACAAAGTCGCTTCGCGCTGTCTGTCCCTATATATGCTTAGATCTTTGAAACTAAGCAAAGGATTTTGATTTTTTTAAATAGATAGATAGATATACTCTTTATTGTACCATTATCATACAAATTATACATGTTGAATACAAATACAAACAATGTGTACAAAGGCGGACTTATCGCTGATGCAATTTCTTCCAGCCAACCTTAGGGTGGATAGGAACAACGTGGAAAAAAATGCGGTAGGCGGTACCAAAACAAATATGAAATAAATAATATAATAAACTATGAATGAAAAAAAAAAAACATACACGAATCATACACAAATACATATACATACATAAATGCATATACATACATATACATACATACATATACATACATACATATACATACATACATATGCATACATACATATACATACATACATATACATACATACATATACATACATACATACACATAAATATTTATATAAAAAAATTTACCAGTATAATATAGAACCTAGTGAATGAAAATACTACTATCAATGACCAGCTTCCACTAATGAGAGATAATGATTTTTTACCTGATTTTTAAAGGATGATATTGTCTGAGCCTTACAAATTTCAACAGGCAGTGCATTCCACAAACGAACAGCCTGAACGGTAAAGGAATTGGAATAGAACTGGGTAACATGTAGATAGTGATGAGAATGGTTTATATGTATGTATAATACATGTATTATATATCATTGCACTCGTGCGAAGCCGGGGCGGGTCGCTAGTCACTACATAGTATAAAACAAAGCTTCTTCGCTTTCTTTGTCCCTATGTCCCTTTGTATTTAAATCTTTAAAACTACGCAACGCATTTTGATGCGGTTTTTTTAATAGATAGTGATTCAAGAGGAAGGTTTTTATGCCCATGCAAAGCCGGTCGCTAGTAATATTATATTTTTAAACTTCACTATCGTATTAGGTTTCCTGTAATGATAGTTGTAAGTAATTAAAAAAGAAGAAAAAAAAAGTTGTTAATAAGTTTTGATTTCTTGATCCAATTTTTTAACACCAAAAAAAAGAAAATATTAACTTAAAAATGGAATTTTAAAACAATAGTCTCATTTGGCCCACTCACGGTAATACGTAGGGTATCCTCAACCGGCGTCTTCGAACGCACTCAAATTCACTTAACCGCGAAACGTCCGCGGAATTCAAAATTCGAACGCGGCACTCCCGGATCAAATTCGACTTTTTATTTTTTAATTATGCTGGAGATATAGACAACTGGAGGAGACACGTCCCCGGTAGCTGTCGAAAGAGTATTGAGTTCACAGTTGGCGAACGCTATCCGGTTAAGAGATGTGTTCCTTGTCGTATGTGTGCGTCAATTATATTTATTACATCGAACTAGTGACTATAAACAAGCCGGACGACGGACTTCAAAGAGATCGATAGCTATTTAGGGGATCGATGAGGGAACTATGGCTGATTTTTCCGATGGAGAGGTTCCGCGGAAAAAAATACTTTTACACCTACGTGTGTAGTTTACTATATCTTTACACGTACACTTTAATTCCTAAATTTAAAGTTTCAATCACCACAAGTTCTCTTTTGAATCTAATATATCTATATATCTATACAAATATTAAAGAAAACGAGTGAATAGTAAATCACAACCAGAAATCTCAAAAAAATATGATGATCCGTCCTTTCAAGTCACCTAAAAATTAAATGAATGTAGAGACAAGGTGCTCGTAACTATTAAATAATGTTAGTACAAGGTTGTACATTAACCTGCTCCATATGATATATGATGAATTCAGTCAAAACAAAATTAGCACCACTCTCATATAAATATGAGATACACAGCAACCCAGCTAATGCAATGTGGTAATTCGCAATAATTCGTTCGGCTAAAATATAGGGCACCACTTCAGGCTGTTACACTGGAATGGTTTTAATCGCTGCACTGGCAATTTCGCATTCGTCAATGATTCATTTAAATACTGACATAAAAAAAAATAAACTTACCAAAACGTGTCACTAAAACACAGGCCACTAAAACTTCATTATAAAAAAAAAAAACAAATTCAAATGTTCTTTTTGAAAGCGTTCGACAAAAAAGCGGGCAAATATCCCGATGTGCTTATATCAACTGACCAAAGTAAGGTGTGAAACAATCTGTACAGTTAACGGTTTATTTTCGTAACCACATACCAGGCAAATTATTTCATTAACCAATTCTGGTAGAACTAATTTTACGCGCGTGTTGTTGGTTGTACTTAGCGCCAATTTCTCGTAGGCGCGAAACTAGAGATCGAAGAAAGCATCGAGTAGGATTCTTGGGAATCGAAAATGAATCTGCACGTTCTATCGATGAAGTAAGATTTAAACTTTCGCATCGGATTTGCATAAATAAAAAAGAACAGATTTTTTTTCGTGACTAGACTAAAGAGTAAACAATTTTTTGTTACTAAAATATAACTAAAGCTTTATCATTTCATTGTAGTTAGCCCGTTCATATTCGTCCGTGTGAACTGGAAATATTTTTTTATACTGTTTGTTTTAGGCTCGCCTATTATGTAGTACTATTACTAATTCTGTGCCTATATAAGTATTATTGAAATACGCAGCTTTATCAAGCAAAAACAAGTGACTGGTTATTGATGGCAATTTTCCATGGAAAATTGCCACGTTGATTATAACCTGCAGGTTATTTGAAAGGTTCTAGCGACAGATTGGTGCAATAGTGTCATGGAGCACCTGGTTTTGTACCCTTGTGTACCCTTGAACGGCCAAGTCACACAACATTAACTATAATGATAAAGAAATCGCAGTAAGGAACCTTAGATTTGGCACGACTTGTCTAGATTTCATTACTTTTTTGGAATAAACAAGCAGCTCCATCGAGACTTGGCTAGTTTTTTACAGAATGTTTTTGGTGGGATAGGATAGGATAACAAGTTATCTATCTTGTCCGTCCGTTATCTATGCTTCGTCTATATTCTGAATCCGTGTCCTTTGGGATGAATGGGCACAGCAGTTGCAGAACATTAATATCACTGACATGCAGAATTGCAGACATTCAGCTATGGCACACTTTCTGTTCATTTATTGCATTGCAACGTGTAAATTTAGATGCACTGTAACATTGTTGATGTATTTATGACCTTATTATCACATTTCGGATTTATAAACGGCCGAATCAATAAGTTTATCGATGTCAACACTATGTATAAACAAAACGCAAATTAGGCGTGCGTGCAAATCATTATTATCATTTTAGCTGTAGGCTGTCCATTGCTGGACAACCGGTTGGAAGCGGCCTGCATCCAGCGTCTACCTACGACCTTCTTCAGGTCATCTGACCATCTGGTCGGTGGGTGTCCGATGCTGCGCTTATCGTTAGTGGTCGCCATTCGAGAACCAGTCCCCGCTTCTGCCATTTGCGTGCAAATGTTTTCATGAAATTCAACTGCAAATTCCAACCGGTCATTTTGGAAATCCTTTTGGCCTATGTCCAGCAGTGGACAGCCTGCGGCTGAACTGATGATGAAGAACTGTAAATTATGAGGTAGATCCAAATTGTTTCAAAACTTGAATAAATAACAAGTGTATACTATTTCAAATCAATTTATAATTTATAGCGACTGCCCCACACTGAGATCTTGAGATTTTATAAACGCAGACGCTAGCGACTGCGCTATCGATTTTGTATGACAAACCTGTACAGCGCCCCTGGCTGATAGTAACCGAAGCTAAATGCAAGCATAATGCTGTTTGTAGACAGAAACAGGTGAGAGATGACTAATTATACTAGTGTAGTTATCGTCATCATTTCGTGTAAGTGACACAGTCAATCGACCATGCACACCCTGGTGTCAGAGTTCTTCGGAACCGTCTCTTGGCCTCTGACGTGGTTCCTTTAACTACTACCAGATGGCAGCCGGGACCAACGGCTTAACGTGCCTTCCGAAGCTCGTAGTCATCTTCATTATCAGACAATCAGGTGATTCAAGCGATGTCCTAGCCAAACTGAAAACATCTAAACAAAGTATGCTTCCCGTGGGAATCGAACCCCCGACCCTGGGTCTACAGGCCTTAACCACTGGACCACGAAGGCGTTATCCAGTAATTATAATCACAGCTAGTAGTGGCACTGGATCGTACCTGGCAAATGTCAAGCTGTCAGATCAACGTTCGTGGCTAGGAATAGCGCGGCAAAACACGACCATTTTGTTTTGTTTCGCATACCGCCCGCGCCGCGCCGCCGTGTGCTTTGCAGGCTTATAGGTCAGATTGAAATATTTATGACGTTTTTGGGTTCTTCGATGGTAGATGTGCGAACGCTGTTTAAAAATTGGAGCCACTGTTTGATGTCAATATGACGAATTTGTACGAGTTTTATACTATGACAGCAGTAGCTTCGTCCAAATCCTAACGCAGATGCTAGCGACTGGAAGGACTTTGTATGGAATTTCTTAGTTACCTTACTATCCGCCAGGGGCGCTGTGTAGGTTTGTAATACAAAATCGCTAATGCAATCGCTAGCGTCTGCGTTTAGAAAAACTCATGATGAAATAATGACGTACGTGGAGGTTAGTAGATCCGTCTGACAGATAAATTGACAATTACAATAGCGCTAACCGGTCAAGTTTGAGCGGTTACGGTTAGCGTAAAAGTAATGATGTATTTTGACGATTGTCAAAATGGTGCAACCCATTTTTCCCTGTACTTTGACTACACAGTTATTGTTATAGTAAGTTGGTGCAACCCAGCCTTAGGGTAAAAAGTAACTAAGACTAACCTCATCGCAAGCGTTGCACCTCGGCTTCAGCTTCTCAGCGTAATGCCTGACGCAGTAGAGGCGGCCGTCCAGCGCGCAGTACGCCAGCTCCACGAGGAACTCGTCACACTCCGAGCACGCGAAGCAGGCTGGGTGGTAGGACGCCTGGTGGACAGTGGACAAGTTAAAAAGCATTAAACCACAGATTACAGAATATACTAGTAAAGATATTCAACCGCCGCCGTAGAAAAACGCGTATACTATTTTCTGCCATAGTGAGACGTATTAACGCGATCTATCGGTCACTTGAGACACTATGTCTTTACATCCCATTACAAATCAATAAATCAGTGCCCCTAGTATAAGTTTTTCTAAACGCAGACGCTTGCGACTGTGTTAGCGATTTAGTATAGCAAAGCTGTACAGCGCCTCTGGCGGATAGTAAGGCAACAAACAAATTCCCTACAATATCCTAACGAAGTCGCTAGCGTCTCGGTTAAAAAAAACTCATACTAGGGGCACAGTTCGTGGTAAGATGACGATACTTTAAAAAAGCGTGCATAAGTCACACTTTTTTTCGACAAACTGTATTTTTGCTTATTTTGGATAGTGACAAACATAAACTTGAAATAAAAAAAATAAAAAAATACAATGTTTACCAATTTTTATAACAGTAATGCTGCCATCTGTTGTGCAATAGCTACACTAAAATGTATTTAACTTAACCAATATTCTAATAGATGGAGCTAAAAATAAATTCAACAATTACCTCTTCCCCAATTCTAGGCGCCTGAATTGCAATGCTTCCAGTGCGAATAGGTTTATTGCACCCCATGCATTCCGTAGAGGATGTGTGATGTTGATACGCGACTCCTGCGAAATAAAGGATTTGTGCTATAATTTGTAAGTTTCTCTACTCGATACTAGATGGCGCTATTATAATATTTTTGTCTTACCAATATCAAGTGCGATTTCATTGCGAGCAGCTACAAAATCTTCAAATTGTTTCCTATGTTGTTCGTCTATATGTCGGCAGTGTGCTAATGATAGGTCTTGTTTCGGTAGTTGTGATGCTAAAGACCTGATTCGCCACGCCCGCCAAGCCGCTGGCCCAGTGGCGCCACCTACGCCGGTCGGAGCACGTTCGTTCAACGAAGCCCAGTAAAGTTCAGTCTGCAAAAAAAAAACGTTTCTCATTATTTCAGTACGTATTTTAAGCATTGTACGAACAAAACTAATTAAAACATTGCCATGAAAATAAATGACGAATTTGTTCATTGTTTTGTAAGCGTAAAAGTAAACTATTTAGCCCACATACCAACGAGAATGGTTGTTGTCTAAATAATGAAATTGTGAGGTTGGGTTGGTATATTAAGTGCGTTATTTCTCAATTTTTTCAAATGGTTTTACGTTGTTTTTATTGGTTGTTAGATCTTAGTGTAAAATAAGTACCTAAATCTATATATATATAAATCAATTGCTGTTCGTTAGTCTCGCTAAAACTTGAGAATGGCTGGACCGATTTGGCTAATTTTGGTCTTGAAATATTTGTGGAAGTTAAGTACCCCTAGTATGAGATTTTCTTAACGTAGACGCTAGCGACTGCGTCAAGATTTTGTATGGAATTTCTTAGTCACCTTACTATCCGCCAGAGGCGCTGTACAGGTTTGCCATACTAAATAGCTAACGCAGTCGCTAGCGTCTGCGTTAAGAAAAACTCATACTAGGGGCACAGGGAAGGTTTAAACGGTGAGTAAAGTGCAGGTTCAGGCGGTACGGAGTTCGCCGGGACAGCTAGTAAATCATATACTTCCATATTTCATAGGAGACTAAACCCCTAGTATGAGATTTTATAAACGCAGACGTATGGAATTTCTTAGTTGCCTTACTATCCGCCAGAGGCGCTGTACAGGTTTGCCATACTAAATCGCCTACGCAGTCGCTAGCGTCTGCGTTTCGAAAAACTCATACTAGGGTAGGTACTGCACTAGTAAAGTATTATTTTTGTTATCTGTGGTAGTGGTTACCTGCTTGGCCGTGAGTCCGGGCGGGCTGTCGTACCCGTTGTGGTTGACCCGCGAGTCTCGCAGCCCCAACCGGTCCCTCACAGAGCCCAACTCCTCGTGGTACACGGAGTGCTGGAGACGGTCACATCCGCATGACTTGCAAGTTTTTCTGTAAAGAAGAAACGGTAACATGAACTTCTATTATAAAAATACTAGCTGCTCCTAAGGCTCCTCTCCCGTGGGAGTTCCGGGATGAAATATAGCCTGTGTGTTGTTCCAGAGTCAAAGCAATCTCCATTCCAAATTTCAGTCAAATCGGTTCAGCCGTTTTACTGTGAAAGAGTAACAAACATCCATACATTCTTATATACTTTCGCCCGCATGAGACTCCCTCGGGAACAGTACTTTTTCCCGGTATAAAAGGTACCTTATGTCCTTCTCAATACTCCTAGCTATCTGTATGCGTAATTTCAGGAAAATCGGTTCAGTAGATAGTGCGTGAAGAGAACAAATATACAAACTCATAATCATAATCATTTATTTCTTGTAAACATGTTGAACAGTAAGGTCTTATAAATATAATTAAGTAGGAAACAAACATGCTTAACCTCTATGGCATACAAGAATTAGTAGGCAAAATAACCAAGTCATCTTATTGATCATCAGATACAGAACTATTATTCATTCAAAACCAAAACAAAAGTTGTACAATTACGATTTAGTATATTTATGTATAATGCTAAATAAACAAAAGAAATCCTGCAACTAAAAATCTAAATCACTCCAAAAATTAATGAATTGTGGTGTATTTTGTATAAATTCCTTGTACGGTTGAGTTACTAGTTAATCTTACAGAATTTGGATCAGCTGTCCTTCAAAGTCACAATCAACTTTTGTCAGAAAAGAATTCATGCAAGTCATAATAACATTTAGATACCAACAACTCTTTCAGATGAGCTTTAAATTTATTTAGGGGTAATTCTTTCAAATTCCGAGGCAGTTTTTGGTGCCATGCTATAGATACTGTTACTCATAAGCTTCGTTTTGTACTTTGGCATCAGCAATGTAGTAGGATCTCTTCTAATTCTATTTCTTACTCACTTTCGCATTTATAATAATAGTTGGAATTAGGGAGGATAATAATATATATGACTAGCGACCCGCCCCGGCTTCGTATTGGCATAAAAACCTTCCTCTTGAATCACTCTATGTATTAAAAAAACCGCATCAAAATCCGTTAAGTTGTTTTAAAGATTTAAGCATACAAAGGGACATAGGGCCAGAGAAAGCGACTTTGTTTACTATGTACTGATAGTATAGTGATGTTGTGATTACTAGCTTTCGCACGTGGCTTCGCCCGCATAAATTTCCTTTGAGAACAGTGTTTTTTCCCAGGATAAAAGGTACCCTATGTCCTTCTCAATACTTCTAGCTATGTGTATGCGAAATTTTAGGAAAATTGGTTCTGTACATAGGGCGTGAAGAGCTAACAAACCAAAAAATATACAAACTCACTTTCGCATTTATAATATTAGTTGGGATTAGGAAGATAAATAAAATCTATGCTAATATAATAAAGCTTTAGAGTTTGAACGCTTATAACTTGAAAACTACTGTTCGGATTTGCAAGATTCTTTTTATATATGTAAGCCTGATTCTTGGGGAAGGTTATAGGCTATATACTACACACGAATGGCGAATGAAACAGCGGGGAACAGCTAGTATATGATAATCGACCGATACCTATGTCTGTATGATGTCCAACTCGCTGGCAAGATGTTCTTGTTAGGGTAACCACCGCCCCTTAGCGGGCCGATGTATTTTTAGCTTCGTTTGCACTTTGCATGCTAATTTATGAATACTTGTGCTATTTGCGGCGACTCTCGTCTTATTAGTATAAGTCAAGGTTCCGAGATGTCTTGTTCGATTTTGTTATGATAAAGTTGAAAGAAAACATTGGCAAGCATCTGTGCTTGCCAAATATAATAGCGAAAAATTAGGAGGACCTCGATAGCCTAAAACTGTCTTACTATGATCTCAAACTAATTGAATTCAACTGAATTATCAAAACACGCTTTTTTAAATTATTGTCTAATACCACAAATTGATTTAGTATCGGATTTAGAATCAAGTTTTAGTCTCAAGTGATAGATAGATGGCGTTAATATGTCTCAGTATAGGGAGGACCTATTATTACACTAAAAATCGGCGCGTTGTATGATGGTTGAATATCTGTACTAGTATTAGTATTCTGTAATCTGTGGTACAGTGACTTGCAGAGAAATCTGACTCTTTCAATATCGATACTTGTGGCATGGGTGTCAGATTTCTCTGCAGCCCACTGTATCTATAATCCAAAGACAAACAAAACAATCAAATACTGAGTGAGCTCATGCTTTCAATCACGACAAACGTCTCGTCATTGTTTAGCATTTCAATGTATGCAGACGATGCGCAGGCGCAGCTCATTCGTCTCGCTCGGTTAGTATTACTGGACAAGTTCGCACTTAGCACACGTTTAGAAGATGTATTGAGATTAGTTACGCTTGAAGTATTCACGCGTTGACGCATTTTAATTTACATCTTCATAAAACTACTGGCTGTTGACCGCGGCTGCGCCCGCGTGGGACTCGGTCGATCATATCGCGCCCAAAAGTAACCTATGTCTGACCCCTGGTCTTAAACTATATCCATAACAAATTTAATAAAAATCGGTCCAGCCGTTTAGCCGTGAAAGCTGTTACGCTTTGTCAACAAGAAAAAAAAGTTTGTCGGACAAAAAATGATCCTAATGAAGTATACCTTTTTGCATTTTTGCGATACGGAACCCTAAAAATAGGCGGGAAACGCTCGGATGAGGTAAAGAAGGTAAGTATCTAATAAAGATAGTGCACATTCACGGCCACTGCTGAGGTTGATCCGAAGGCGAGCGAGGCACTTTCTTTGAGTGATGTCAGAGTTTATATCGCCTAAGTGCTTTCGACGATAAATATAAATAGTCTAGATAAAACAAACCGAGGGTACAGGCAAAATAGATAGTCGGAAACTTCAAAAAAAGTCCGCGTAGGCATCCGTAAGGAATAGAAATATTCTAGTGTTGCCTCTCGAAAGTCAACTATCGATATCGTTTCGACAGACTATCAATAATTTGAGACATTACTATCGATAGTCGTCGATAGTATATAGAAGAATATTTTTGATAGATTGCTTCGTAATATTACGTAGACTAGATACACAATATTAGATAGTCACTATCGATTGTTCAAAACTATCGATATTCTACGTAATATTGCGAAGCAATACTATTGATAGCAACGATATGGCCTCTTTCGATTAAAACTATCGATAGTAGATTCGGCAACACTAAATATTCTTCTCCAAGAAAAAGGTTTCATGTATCTAGGTATATTTTATCAAAATTGGTTTAGAATAGAATAGAATAGAAAAACTCTTAATTGAACCAAACAAATGTACCTATACTACTAGGTTAGGTAAAAATATTTAAGACATAAAATGGCTTACTCAATATAAAAGTATTAGTATGGATATTTCAAATCGTTAATCTCGAAGCTATGGCAAATGGTCACTATCTATATTTAGTAATTCAGGTGCGCCCAGATATCATCGCTTGACTTGTTTAAAATATATATAGTAGCTACTGTATGAATAGGCGTAAATTGAAATGAAACAAGAATTAAAATATCGATATTCGCAACGCACAGACCATCTCGTCCTTCAAAATTCAGGTAAAGCACAGAGTAAAAAAAATAAAAGTTGCGTAGAGACCGCGCGCGATTCGAAATTCTTTGAGGTAAAGTCTCATTACCTTTCTAAGGCTAAAAACCTAAAATCTATCTTATATAATACATACATACATACATATAATCAAGTCTTTATCCCATGTGGGGTAGGCAGAGCCTAGGGCCATAAGACCTTAGGCCACGTTTGGCATAATGGTAGTTGGAACAGGAAATCAATAGTGATAGGTTGCTAGCCGCATCGCCTATGTCATGATTTCCCCATTCGGCTCGTATAATAGTATTACATATTATATAACTAGGTTTATTAATATGTATGTCAATAAATGTAGTTATAAGGACCTTTATTACAAATATTTAATAAAATTAGCTAATTTCAGCTTGCTAGGCTGCATCACTCGCGCTCCATGTTTTTTGTTTCTCTCTACCCTAAGGTTGGCTGGAAGAAGTTGCATTAGCGATAAGTCCGCCTTTGTACTAATTTTCATCTTCGATTCTGTACAATCCAATAATGCATTTATGTAATTGGTGCAATAAACTACAGCTCACCAGATGAAAAAATCAAAAGTCCGGAGAAAAGGCCTGATTTCCATGGAAAAGTCCTGAGATTTTCTACAGCTTGAGAATTTTCTCTCAAAAACGTTTTATTATCTTGCGCACGCGTTTTACGCGACGCATCGCACTCTATTGTTTTAAGTTTGTTTTACTTTGATAATAAGTATTGATTTGAACTGTTCAATCGTTACCAAAAAAAATAATATAATAATCATTTTTAGTAGTTTAATAAGAGATATCTTTAAAATGTAACCTGTGTTTTATTGAAAATCCTGAGCTATCACTAGATTTGCTAAATCCGGCCGGAATCCTGAGAAGAGTCTAAAAATCTTGAAATCTCAGGACAAATCCTGAGATATGGTAACCCTAAGCTCACCACAGTCACTCGTGTTTATATTTTCTAGTTAATACAACACTAAACCCCATTTCTAACAAGTAATGACTCAACACGCTTGTAAACAACAGCTTTACTTAACAATAGTTGATGTTCCCATGACATCTCAATGCGTTTAATTGGTATGCAGTGACCACGGTGACGATGCACCAGGGCCGTTGTCCTGAATGGAAATGTAGTCAGTGATTATCTTGTGAGATTGGAGGATTTTAATCAGTATTTTAGAGTTCCGGAAAGGAACCCTTATTGTTCCGCTCTGTCCGTCCGTCCGACCCACAGAATTTAGATATATTTAACAAGTGGCATAGCGCACGAAAAACGTGATACTAGTTTGGCTTGCAAGCCAACGTTTCACACAGAAAAAATGGGCGGGGAATTTGATTGCGTCATTTATTGCAACTCTTATTGGTCGATAATATAAGGTGGCTTTGTTGTAAACTACGTAATACATTTCTAATAAGGTGTGGTTTACATGGGTTTACATGTATTAATTGAAGATAAGAAGAGAGAATACGCTGCCATACTGATCCTGGAACTAAATCCGCGTCAAAACATTTATATTTGGATAATTTCTCTGTTCTGTGGTCCGACCCCTCTCTAGCTCAGAGACCCTTAGTATTAGAGTGCTGTAATTTGGCAAGATACATATTCATCATATCAACAAAACAGTAGAATAAAATTTTGTAAAAATAATTTTTGTAGGGAAATAAAAAAAAAGATTGTTTATGTCTAAAAAGTTACATCTGCTTTTCACTAGGTTATTATTAGATAGTATTCTATTATCTGTGCTATAGTATAGTCACAGAAAACCTAATGGTATAGTACCTACTCTTTAATCTGTGGTGTCACGGAGATGAAGATGCTTTGCTGGATGTGTGTGGTGTCGCGTAAAGACCGCAATAATTCAATTTTGCGTTTGCGTTAAATCCATACTAATATATACTGTCTGGTTGTCTGTCTTGATGTTACACTGTCACGGCTAAACCACTGGACCGATTTTGACGAAATTTGGTATGTATGTATGTACCAGAAGTCAAACAGGCGCGATTTGGGCGCGATATAAAATGAAATGTCTGTTATTTCATAATTGAAATGCAGAAATTGTCATTGTTTATTATACGATTATTATATATGTCAAGTCAAAGTCGAATAAATGTTATTGTTCACTTATACAAATAGAACTAAGGAAGTCAACTAAACCATGATTCAATCTAAACAGTGTAACCTAGATATTGTGATTCAAGACGCCAAACGGCTATTTCCGCTTTAGTTTATACTAGCTGTAGCCCGCGACTTCGTGCGCGTGGGCTTCGTTCCCGTTATCGTTGGAGCCCGGGAATCCCCCTTTTCTTGTATACAAAGGTTGTCATGACAATAACAGACAGACGGACAAAAATAAAAAAAATTGCTTTCTATTTTAAATGTCCCTCTATCCATTTCAGTCAAAATTACTAAATGTACAAACAAAATATTTTTACTATTAAATTATTATGTAAGTTAGATGTATTCGTCTTAAGGTCGTAACGTCCTAGCATAATAATATAGTTATTGGTTTTTCTTGTCATATTTCGGCACGACACATTTTATTTTAAGAACAAAAACAAGGATGACTTAGTAAATAGCATTCCTTATTTATTATGGCTACTTACTGTAATAATTAACGTAAATTTCAAGTGTACATTAAAATTAATGTTCCCCTGAAAATGTACTTTACGATGCACATTGATCACAAGCCAAGTACTTAGACACATTCGCTTTATTTGTTAACTGGGCATGGAAAATTTGACATAATATTACTTATGTCATGCTCTTGAATTTTTATTAGGGTTGCCAGATCGAATTTCTGTTATTGGGAATAGAAGACCGGTCAAGCGTGAAGGTCGACGAATCTCGCGGTAAGTATGCACTTCATATATTGGATGTCTAAATTTTTGTGTGTACAGAACGTTAAATCTAAACTAAAACTAACCGTTTGGGTTAGTTTTTGATTTATTATAAACTAGCTGTTCCCCGCGGCTTCGCCCCGCGTGGGACTCGGTTATATCGCGCCCAAAAGTAGCCTATGTTTGACCTTAGGTCGTTAACTACATCCCTACCAAATTTCAACACAATCGGTCCAGCAGTTTTGCCGTGAAGAGGTGACAGACAGACAGACAGACAGACTTTCGCATTTATAATAATAGTAGGATTTAATTTATTAGCTAATTTTTTTTAATATTATAAAAAAAAAATAATTAGATATTCGCCAAATTAATAAAATACAAACGGTAACAGAACAAAATATAAACACTAGAAAACCGTAGCCCTAAGCTCTTTTACAACATGGCACTCGCGCGCTACCAACGTTTGACAGCAATATCACCACCACGATGGTGCTAGATAATCTCAGATCATCATTTTTTTTTATCCAATGCGACATCTTTAAAATCCCCAAGGCCGACAAAGAAGATGACCAATTGGATTGATAGCCCTTTACTCTCAAATTTTGCTTCACCATACCACAGAATTAGTAATAGTACCATACCATAGAGTATAGTATTCTCATCACTATCATCACTACATAGTATAAAACAAAGTTGCTTTTTCTGACCCTATATCCCTACGTAACGGATCTTGATGCGGTTTTTTTAATAGATAGAGTGTTTCAAGAGGAAGGTTTTTAAAGCCAAGCGAAGCCGGGGCGGGTCACTAGTACTCAAATAATCAAAGGTATCTGTTTCAATGGGTTTTACAAACCAATATTATCCACACATACGCCAGTAATATCGACGAGACCTTGCTATTGTCATAAAAATATTTTTGTGTGATTTATTACCTACCTGTAATAAAAGCTTGTCGTGGTACACAAGAAAATCGTAAGAAGCGTGATGCGTGACCTATATTCTTTCGAACCGGCATTTTAAAGACCCAAAAATAACGGTATTTACCCTGGTAAATAAATATAGAGGCCGATTTCAGAGCCTTAATACCTACCTGGTTTAGACAGTTATTTTTGGGGAAATACCGGTTGAGCGGAACCGTAATGCTAGCGGTCGCTGTAAAAATGTATGGAAAAACGAGCTGGTTTTTTATTTTAACCAGATTTCCGAGCCCTGATTCAAATACCCGTTCCCTCTTTGAGTCGAATTAAAAACTGGATATTTTGTTTTGTCACAGAATATGGCTTTGTCATATAAAAGACTTCGAGTACTTACGAGCTGACTAGTGTTGCCGCTCGATAGTCATAACTATCGATAGCGTTAGTATAGGCTATAGATAGTTTGAGAATAAACAATACTATCGATAGTTTTCGATAGCATTGATAAAGAGCAATACAATCAAGTATTGCTTCGCAATATTAAGAAGACTATCTATAATCGATAGTATCGCCGTTTTCGATTTAAACTATCGGCATATAATCGGCAAAACAACACTAGAGCGGACCCTATTGAGAGACACTTTCTAGAAAGATGATGAGCCTTTTTTCTGGTATTTTTCAAGTTAAAGCAATAACTTTAACTTGAAAAATACCAGAAAAAAGGTAAGTAGTATGGGTAAGAGTGAAAATTTTTGAAACGCTTGAATTTTTTCCTGTCGGTAGGTATAAGGTTCCTTGATACCAGAAATAAATCTCAGATTTTTAGAATCAGCCAATTATTTTAAATAAAATATTATATTTTAATGACGAATTAATGGGGTCGCTACGGCCCTTGCGGCCCTTGCGCCCTTGCTATTTCTTTGCTTCGTTCGGTAAAAAAAAACAAATGTCATTGTCATGTTGGTTTTGGTTGTCATAAATGTCATTTGTGACAACCAAAACCAACATGACAATGACATTCATGACTACCGAAACCAACATGACAATGACATTTGTTTTTTTACCGAACGAAGCAATGAAATAGACCGCAAAGGCCGTAGCGACGCTATTAATTCGTCATTAAAATATAATATTTTATTTAAAATAATTGGCTGATTCTAAAAATCTGAGATTTATTTCTGGCATCAAGGAACCTTATTCCTACCGACAGAAAAAAATTCAAGCGTTTCAAAAACTTTCACTCATACCCTATTAAAGTTGATTTTTTTTAAAGCGCCTTTATTTATTCCTTAAATGTTCACTTGATTCTTTTTATATCTATTTTAGTAATAAATGTTTTTCTATTTTAAAGAAAAAAAGCTTAGTAAAATCATGAAAATGGTCGCTTATTTGCTATAAAGCTTTTGCTTGAGCTTAATTCCGCATTCTCAATGACGATTCGTTTATCAAAGATTTATTTCGCGTCTATAAAGTTGACATTAACGATTTGGTGAATGACGATTGTTAATTTAAGAATAGATTTATAGGTTTTCTTTGGCCTCACTATTTCGCTGATTACCCGGCCCGTTTCCTCCCAAACAACTCGTTGGATTAATCGATTAATTAATTTCAATTTGAACTCGTAAGGATCCTTAAACTCATAAGGATGATCTGTGTAAAGGAATTGATCTTTGATCTGATGGATATAAAGTAACAAGAATTAATAATTAAAAAACTTCTAGAAAGATCTCAAAGAAAATTTAAAAAATGGTTAAAAATGGGACCTAAAATATAAACAAGAATCATTAATGTACCTATTGTGTGTAATGCTTTTAGCATTAAGTCCGCCTATTGTAAGATTCAAATGTATTATTGTAATGAAGTTCAAATAAATAAAATAAAAATAACGCTGGAAGAAATTTCTATAGAAATAAGTAGCACCCTTGTACTAAATTTCCTAATTTTAAGTATCGTATGTTTATATTTAAGTGTACATGAATTACATAAATAAAAATATTTAACCAGTATACACTAATGAACAGATACCTATTACGAAACTTGTATAAGTATAGTTCTCTAAATTAAACTATGGGAATTTCTTCGTAGAGAACTCGCCAAAGCAAGCTTTAATAGAACGACTTAAAAAAATCACTACGAAGCTAAAAAAAATGGATATCATGAACTAAAATCAGTGATCATAATAAGCTCATGCGCAACCTTATGTTTGCCAAACTATTTGGCGGCATTCCAAACATATGCCAGTGTCCATCTATGTCATTCTTCGTGTTAAGTATACACTGTTTGACTTGCAATATTAATCTCATTACATGTATTTATAAACATAGCCTTGTCGTTCTAGGACTTAGTGTACATTAAAATGTACACATCATGCGAGGGGAGACACAAATTCTAAGTTTTAGTCTTCTTCGTCCGAGTGTGTTTCCCGGTTGCATCTTCAACTTACGCTTCAGAGCCCAGGGTAAGCTATTAATCATGGTCCCGATTTGGCGGAACTGATCATAACAATGGAGCGACTGCCGTCTGACAGTCCCTTTTTACAGGGAAACCAGACCCACAGGAACATGACCCGGGTGTGAGTGTTAGGTCAACACTGTCAGATTAATTTTAAGTTTTAGTTTTCTGTCTTATTTGAAATATAATATAGAGATAGATTAAATCTGATCCTGTAATTTTTCTATACAACGCGAAAGTAAACAAAAGTTTAATCCCTTTCAATAAAACCCGTGGCTAAACCAAGCTAGGATAGAAATCAGGTGCCTATTCTTGAAATCTGTAACCCACTCAAAATCGACGTGTCGAATAATTTTCATTTGTGTTAAAACGCGGTCGTACGTAACTCTTGACCACTAGTTTTAAATCATTCGATATATGATCGGATAGCGGTTTAAAAAATTCAGGTTAATCATGAACATTTTCGACGCATTGCGAATCTTTATTTTGATTATTTTCTAATATAAAGAAAAGAAAGTAAGTTATCCATACACGGATAATAAATCTTAACCGGAGATATACAAATGCCCATCGGAATACTATAAATGATGATATAAAACATATGAATTTTTTTTTCTTTTTTTAATACTTTTTACGGCCATGGAAACTAGTCCTTTAAGGCCTTTCTTCAATTTATTAATCTTCTTCAGTCCTACTTTAGTCAAGTCAAGTCAGTAGTCTAGTCTAGTCAAGTGAGTCAGAGTCCGATGGCTAAGTGAAGCGGTAGAAAAATTTCACTTAGCTATATCTTGCAGATTTTGGTGACAAAGATAAAAGTCACGTAATCGACACTGTATCACTTCCCAACATTCACGCTTGTTCACGAACACTTTGCGAATAATAATCCACCAATATTAAGCATAAATACTCGAAAAAACCTAAGTTTTGGAAATTAAATACAGCGCGGACATAGCGACAGTTTACTTTCCCTCCAAAAACTCCACATATGAAAATCATTTAACACCATAGATTAAAGAAGAAATTTTTATGGCGTCAAATAGATACAAAATCCATACTAATATTATAAATGCGAAAGTCTGTCTGTCTGTCTGTCTGTCTGTCTGTCTGTCTGTCTGTCACCTCTTCACGGCTAAACTGCTGGACCGATTTTGATGAAATTTGGTAGGGATGTAGTTAACTACCTGAGGTCAAACATAGGCTACTTTTGGGCGCGATATAACCGAGTCTCACGCGGGGCGAAGCCGCGGGGAACAGCTAGTATGACATTAAATGTATGGGAACCATAGATTAAAGAAGGAATTTGCCTTGAGACCGCGCGCGATTCCTAGTTAGAGAATTGAACAATGGTTCATCACAGATTTCAAAAATAGAGCTCCTAGGGCTCTACTGATTTGATTCAACAGTAATTTAATATGCTGAGATTTGTAGTCATAAATTGGGACGTAAATTAATACCATGTCTAGTCAACCACAACTGTGAAAATGATTTGATACTTTGAGTATATACTAAGTTAGATATTATGGTTACCGTACTATAGTAGTAGTATGGATTGGTATACCTGTGGTAGTAGGGATTACAAAGCGATATACGAAAATTTTACCACGGGGCTTAGCCATAGTCACAATCGCAAAACGTTGACGAGATACGACAAAAACAAAATGTATAGGATTGGGATTGACATAAGATTGACCACGTGATTTGCCGCAGCTTATGTCAATCCCATACATTTTGTTCTTGTCGAAATTCGTTAGCGTTTTGAAATTGTCACTTGGTTACGGGTGCATATCTACTACTTAGTTGTACCCTTGATATTAGATTTTATAAACGCAGACGCTAGCGCCTGCGTTAGGATTTTGTATGGAATTTTCAGCTGTCAAATTCAGCCGTTGTAAATGTTTATCAAAACTCAGACTAGGGGTACAGTTGTCCCAAAAATAACGACATTTCTTTTAAACTCTATCCTCGCAATAATGCCCGATTGAAGATGACCTCACCTCCCCTTTGTAAGAATTTTCACCTTGAGGACTAAATAGACTAAGACTACGTCAGGTCTCGAATAAGCTTCAAGGCTAGCCACGCTATGGTGAACTTTACCAGTTTATCTAATGAGGAAAGGATACAATATCCATTGAAGTACTAAGACATATATCTACTCTTCTTTTCTTTTTACTAAATTTACATTACATTGCTTTTTCCCAGGATTAAAGATACCCAATATCCTTCTCAGTACTTCCAACTACGTATGTGCGAAATTTCAGGAAGATCGGTTTAGTAGATAAAACCTAAAGAGGTAACAAACCAACAAACTCACTTTATTATTTAAAATATTAGTTAGGAATAGCTTAAAAAATGTGCTGGCTCGACGTCGTCGCAGTAAACGATATGCGTGCTGTGCTAATGGTCTTACAACTAAGAACACCGAAGACCGGGCGAAGTGGGGGAGAAAAAGCAGAAAAGCTGACTCTGGGCTCCGAAGCAGTCAGCTGAGGAAGCAACCGTGAAAGCGCTAAGATGAAAGAGACAAGACAAGACAAAAATTCTTTATTGCACCAGTATAAATATACAATGAGGAAATCACAAACATAGTTAATTAGGCGGCCTTATCGCTAATGCAATCTCTTCCAGACAACCTGAATATAAAGTGATTGTTGACAAAAGGATAGGTAAGAATAGAGAGAAAGGATAAATCACTATATTTCTGATCTACCGACCCTGTTTGCAAAGTAAATGGCTGGGGCTTGGCGACACCGTCCATTAGCGTTAGACTGAGGTCGGCCCAAGGAAACAGAAACGTGATATTGGAACGGTAACGGGTTGAGAAAACTTTTAGTAAAATTGATTTTCAAGAACATATAAACACGAAAATTACAAGACAAACGGTGGGAAAGGTATTTTTGTAACTGTTTGTAGAGGCGAGGACTGCGAGGAGACGACAATATTTGCTGTATTGAATGAATGAATGAAATCGTTTATATCAGACCACTTAGTTTTGCTTGTTCACTGAGCGAGTTAACAAAAAATTATTTGAATGTATTATGAAATGAAATTTTTTATTTAGGTACATGAAACATGGAACAACTAATGTAAAACTACTAAGGATTAAGAATTTGAACTGATGTTGAATGTTATTATTAGTGGCTTTTCTATTCTAAATCTTTTATGGGGAAAACAAATATTAGAACCAGTAGTGGTACAGTGTTACCAAAAAGAAGAATATTTATCACTGAAACACCCAGTTGTGCGGATTAGTGGTACTTCTGGAAACAAACATATTTTTGGAGAAGGGGTTCAAATTCTTAAGATATTTAAGTTCCTAAGTTAAATCCTAAGTTTGACTGGAAGAGATTAACCATTGTTCCTAACATGTATACATTTGTTTGGCACAATAAAGAGTTTTTCTATATCAATACATATAATAAGACACTAAAATGCGAGTGTCTGTACATTTAATATATTTCAAAAAAACTGATTGAGTGCGATTAAAAAAGAGTAACAGAAACCAAAAAGACAGTTTTTGGAATTTTTGTCTGTCTGTATGTATGTATGTATGTCTGTCTGTCTGGTACGTTATAACTTCGAAAATACTCAACGGATTTAAACGCGGTTTTTACACTTGGATTACATATAATTAGGAGCGTTGTCAAAACTTTGTTTCGTCAAAATCGGTTAAGGGAAAAAGAAGTTATGGTCGATTGAAAATTTACTTCAAACACTGCTTTAAAACTTATAGACAAAACCCATTTGAAATTTCGGCAGTAATAAGCAAAGCAAGTTGGCCTATCAGTAGAGGTAGCGGATCATATTTTTAAGTAGAGGGTTCGAATCCTGCTAGACATCACTTCTTTTGTTTTTACCCTTTTTTTGTTTTGTATTAATTTTTTAGAAGTCTATTTTTTTTAAATATTTTAGTAAAGAAATGTTTCTAGAAAGTAGCTGGAATTTTCTGTTTTCGTTTTTTATTTGTTTTCTAGAATTATTTTGTTACTTAGAGAAAGCTCTTAGCGTTAATTCCATTAATATAAAAGCATTTTGTACTTATCTATCTATACATATAATAAGACAGTAAAAATCGAGTGTCTGTACATTAAATATTTTTCTAAAAAACCTCTACGGGGCAATTAAAGAAGAGTAATAAAAACAAAAAAAAAAAAAAACAATATTTGCACTTTTTGTCTGTCTGTCTTTCTGTCTGTGTGGTGCGTTATAATTTCAAAACTACTCAACAGATTTGAACGCTGTTTTCACAGGTGAATTACATATAATTAGGAGCGTTGTAAAATCTTTGTTTCATCAAAATCGGTTAAGGGAAATAGAAGTTATGGCCATTTAAAGTTTACTACAAGCACTGCTTCAAAACTTTTAAACAGTTGAATGCGATTTACATAAACGTATTTAATTTAGATAAAGCTAGAATTTCTACTTATATCAATAAAGACAAAAACACACTGCAGTCTCTATTAAATTTTAATAAAATAACACATTGAATGTTTGTGGGCGTATGATTTAGTTACATAAAATATCAATAGATGGCGCTGACTTTATTTTAATAGCAGATTGAAATTTTTCCTTACGGCAGCAATTCATTCTAATTATTAAAAAAAAATTTGGCTGTTGATTTAGTACTATTGGTTGGTTTTTTTATCGGTCGTTTTTGTGTTGTATTGTAAGCTATTTGAATTGATTGGTTGGTTTGGTTTGGCTTTGGTTTAAAAAATAATCAAATCAGTGTTTGACGGAATAATACGGTCGTGTCGTAAGGACAAATTTATCTGACTTATCACTATTTATTGAGCTTTTCTCCAATTTTCACGCCCACTAAAACTTTGGGAGTGAATTTTAGGTCCTAATGACTCTGTAATAGGCTGCGTCTACTCTTTTAGAGACTAAGATTGATAGTATGAATGTTAAGTCGCGGCGCTCACTCATTGGGAAAATAACACTACAAAATCTACTTCAGCTATTTTCACTATATAAATACTTTATCTAAAGGTTGGTATAAAAAGCAGGACAATAAGTTTATTATTTTAGGCATAGTATTGAAAATAAACTTCCAAAGGAGGCAACTTAGATTTTTCTATCGAGCGAATTTTGTCTGATATTGGTACTGTTACTGTAAGCGAATTTCACTCTGCTATATCCTCAACTAAAAACATATATTTTTTTTCAGAATTTTTCGACTGTTTAATACTGTTTAAAACTATAGGTCTGGATAGTTGTAGTTTCCACAGTTTACGCGAAAAGCGACCTACACGCGGGCGGAGCCGCGGGCAACAGCTAGTAACAAATAAAGAAATAAACATCCACAAACCCCTCCGAAAGGTTTAAAGATAGAAATACCAAATATCATATGGTTAATCATTATATCTATCATCGAAACCCTTTTATGAGCCCGAATTTTCATATCAATGGGATAAGACCGATTTCGTATCAAGAAATCATATTTTAGTTTAATTCAATTGTTAGAATAGGTATATTTTATATTTTTATAACGCTTTGAGCAGGTAATATAGGTACGACACAAATTTATATTTTTGCACATTTTTTTAATAATCCATTGAATCCACGATTTCGCAATAAAATTTATATTTACGTTAACAGCGACCTCACGATGACGTAGTTCAAAGGCCGGCCATACTGCCAAACCATTTCGAAGAGTAATAAATGTTATTTCACACCATAAACCAAAGTTTGAAAGAACTGATGTTTTAGATGAAAAGCATAGATTTAAAAAACAATATGTCTGGCGTCAAAGAACGCGCGCGATTTTCCAAATTCTATGATTAAAAGTTAAAAACCGTGGAATATGACTGGAAAATCAAATCAACAATAAGACTAAAATTTATACTATAGTATATTATTGTCCCACTAAAAACATACAATGAGGAAGTTACAAGCAAATAGGTATAATATAGGCGGCCTTATCAAATTATTTATTACCTCCTGAATGTACATGTACAATAACAGATGTTGTCATAAAATGGGATGAAAACGCCGAAAGACGTTCCAACCATCCATATAAGAACATACTAATATATGAAATGAAGAGTATAAGCTGTCAATTTTTAATGACTGTACTTAATATGGATTTCGATGTTTTGGTGCAGAGTTAGAATGACCTCGGAGAAGAATAGAATAGATTAGACATTTCTCTCACAAACAAATCAAAAAAGATCAAAGATAACAAAAAAACATACATGAAATGTGACAATTATCCATAACGATTAAACGTACCTATTTCGGATGTCTAAAAAAGGCAAAAAAAAAAACAATATGTAACCACATAATCTGAGTTTGGAATTAGCCTTACTAACTTAGGGGCTAACTTAATCTGTGTTACTCGTATTGTCCCTAATAGGATTTTTTTAGGCTGCCTAAAGGTATAACATAACGGCCTAGGGGGCTACTACCGTCTCTTAAAACCATGCATGATCCAGTGAGTAAGGGGGATGTCGCATTACATCTTTTATCGCGCTGTCTCGTTTACGATGGTGGAAAGGGACCTGACGACTGTTTTGTCGTCAGGAATTAGTAAGATTATTGGATTTGAGGAGTGTTATTACTTTTAATTGTAACCAAATATTCATTGATCAAAATTGACTCCTGATGATAACAGGATTCCTTTTGATCTTAATGATAGATAGAATTGATACCCCGTCAATTGTCCAGCCGACCTCGTTTGTCAATCTCCATGGCTTCAAAGCACACCTTGCCAAGAATATCATCAGCTTTGAGCTACGCGCAGATCAGTCTAGAAACTTGTTATTTGAAGCAAAATTAATTTGAAACTCAATATGTATGAAATAACGACCAGCAATTTGAAAATCCTTGGGGGAGGCCTATATCCAGCAGTGAACAGTCTGCGGCTGAAATGATGATGAGAATGACAACAACATACATACTGAAGGTCTTGAGCTCCAAATATAGCTCGTCTATGTCATATTGGAGCAAACTTCTAGATTATTTTTCTCATAGATAAAAGAATTTTGCCATGCGATCGAAATTCTTTGATTTTTCTATTTTCATGTGTGTGCCAATTACTAACATATTTGAGTTAAATTGTTACTAATACAGTGGATCATCTATATATATAAACCAATTGCTGTTCGTTAGTCTCGCTAAAACTTGAGAATGGCTCGACCGATTTGGCTAATTTTGGTCTTGAAAGAGTAGATTCAGGCGGTACGAAGTTCGCCGGGACAGCTAGTTGTTATCTAAATAAATAAATAAATAATAATAGAACACATTGGTAATTATGCGTAATAGTTTCTTGAAGCAGTTATTCATAATTTATATAGAACTCTGTTCTAATAATGATGCGTAATATTTTAACTAGAAGTAAGTTTCGTAGTATAGGAGTTAACAGGAAAAATTTGCTCATGTTTGTTTAGCTTTAGTTCTTATCCACAGACATCTTTATAGTAACGTAGTGCCCTAAAAATGACCATAAGACTTATCACTATCACTACATAGTATAAAACAAAGCCGCTTTCTCTGTCCCTATATCCCTTTTTATGCTTAAATCTTTTAAACTACGCAACGGATTTTAATGCGGTTTTTTTTTAATAGATAGAGTGATTCGAGAGGAAATTTTTTTATGCCCATGTGAAGCCGGTGCAGGTCGCTAGTAAGAAATAAATAAAGGAATACTTATCAAATGGTATTATCATTTTTTATTATGTCTTAAGTTTACCGCATCCGACAACCCAGGATACCTTAGCCAAATCGTTTAGGGGAGCAGACACTACCAAAAGTAGAAGATAATAGAATAGGACAAAGAAGAATGTACATTTTTAAAAGCCTGAATGTCAGTCGCAAGCCCCATTGCACCACCCTATCTGAGGAATTTTCATCTATGAGAAGAATTTTAACAGAAAACTCTCAGGCAATCAAGGATTCAAAAGTACGTTAATACTAATTCTATACTTTAAGTTTATTTTGATAATCTCTCAGTGATTTAATTTCAAACAGACGCATCTCAATGCTATTATGTCATAATGATCATACATTCTCATAATATTTGTATTTATACCAAACAGCTCTCGTATATACATCGCAGTCATGCGATTGAGATCTTATAACAGGGTGTTTAAAAGATGGGTCTTTAAATATAAAGCATTAATGTTTAATTTTTTTGAAATGAAACAAAACATAAATCACCTTATTTTTATACATTTGTTTGAAACTTGCTGCAAAATTGTTAGTTTTTTTTAGCAAAAAAAAAAAATTAAAAAAAAATAGCCAATTTTTATATATATAAAACAAGTTACGTTCAAATGGTTCCAAATGATCTATACTAACTCTGATTTAAGGCTTTTCATATCTTCCAAACACCCTGTGTAATAATGAGCTTGTAATGATTATGCTATGTTTTCTGTGATCGCATACCTAATAAATACTATACTTATAATATTTTGAATACAACGCTGTACTGCTTGATTCAGAGGAGTATTTAGGAAGCAAATTTAATTTTAAAAGCATATCATTTTGGTATGGTATTCATGGTGGATATGGCATAATATACCTAAAATAAGATGCTAGTCCCAAACGAAATCCTCCGAAATACAGCAAATTTGGTTATACACGGGTTTTGTAGCATGGTAATTGAATTTATTTCATGAAAACAAAACATTCAGTCTTAAATACTACATCATGCTTTAAAAGGTGGTTGTGTCTTTGCTATTAGAGAAATATTCCAATCGCGAAATTTCAAAGAAAGAAAAAATATCACCAACTTACCTAATAACCATGTCCAAAACATCTTCCTTCTCAAACACCTTGCAATACAGATGCAAAATCTTCAAGCAGGTGTATTGCAATCCTGTCCAGTTGAGTTCAGCAGTCTTTAGGGCTTCGCCCCACGGGCAGTTCTCGTGACGAGACAGGCACAGCATGCCGTCACGTGCTTCAGTCTCCGTTGGAGGCATTTAACTGTTTTTGCTAACGCTTTTTGAACTAATGCACATCACTAGCCTTGGCTAAACACCGGGATGCCAAGATAAAGTTTTTAAAACTATAAAATGACTAGCTTTTGCCCGCGGCTTCGACCGCGTGAACTTCCCTCGGGATCTTTTTCCCGGGATAAAGAGTATCCTATGTCCATCTCCTGGCTCTAAACTGCCTCCCTGACAATTTTCAGCTAAATCGGTTCAGCCGTTCTTGAGTTATAAATGGAGTAACTAACACGACTTTCTTTTATATATATAGATTATGGGTCGCTCTGTGACTCATGAATTAGTATGTTCACGCACTATGGTATGTCAGAAACATCGATATAGGTATATTATTATGTATACTATTTCAAATTAATCAAAGGCTAAGAAATTAAATTGTAATTAATTCATGAATCCAGTAGATATTAAATAAAGTGTGTAAAAGTTCCTTATGGCTTCGCCGTAGTCGGGTAAAATTATATTAGTCTTACTTTCTGAATATTTTTTTACTTATAATACGGTCCGGTAGTCCGGTATAAATATCAATATAGTTGTTCAGTTTACTACTGTACAGTCAGCAGCAAAAGTTCTGTTTTTTATCGAGTGCAATGCGGACGGTCCGTGTCGAACTTGAATCGAGGAAAGGGACAGTCCGCATAATTACCATATACCGGCTCAAAATGGCGGATGAATATTTATCATTGTTCATGAAGGATTACTACGAAATCAATACGATTTGATGATGCAGAACAAAATAATAACGGTAAATTAAATTTAATTGAGATGACTATCCCGTTCATGCGAAAACAATTTGGCTTCCAGAATAAAATAAACATGCAATTACTGTGACATGAATTTTATGTTAATAATAATAATATGACGATGATTACGCTCCTGGTATGTTTAGCTTCGAGAGATACTGATTACTGAATTAGTCAGTGATATAATTTCCATTGTATATCAGATCAGATATTTAATTACGAGTTCGAAATGGAAATGGCTAATAGTAGATTTAAGAGGAACGAACTTACATACTGTGATTACCTCTCGTAAGTGGGATAAGGTGAAATAAAAGAAGAGAAGCTAATCACCACATAACATCCAACCTAATTAACGGCAGTCAAAGTGTCAAACATTACTATCGAGTGGCTGCCCAAATATCAACAAAAGCAGGAAACATTGCCACAACGGGGCCAGCTTTGTCCTGCATAGGAAGTCCTCATTTAAACAATCAGTTGGCCATTGTCTTTCAGCAAACTAAAGTAGTTAACAGATACGCAACATGATGATATTTTAGTTTTGAGTGGTTTTCCGTTATAATTATACCACAGTAAAAGACAATGACTTGGGTGTCCACTGGAACATAGAAATCTCGTCCATTGGAGTAAACCATTTCCAAAAATGGTAGTCAATTCAGCTTCTTACAGACTTTAATTTATTTCTTATTTTTCCGTTATAATTATACCACAGTAAAAGACAATGACTTGGGTGTCTACTGGAACATAGAAATCTCGTCCATTGGAGTAAACCATTTCCAAAAATGGTAGTATATTCAGCTTCTTACAGACTTTAATTTATTTCTTATACATATGCCAACTCAACCGTTCTGCCCGCTTATCTCTATCGATCACAACTTTCAAATTTTTTGATTTTGTTTAGTCTACCTGAAGACAACCCATTTTGGGAATTCTATTGTTAATGGAACTAAAAATTTCCTCAACCATTCCCTTTTGCCGAATATCCTGTAGGCGAATATAAAGTACACCCCCTTGCACTATTGTCCAACTGACAACTACACGGCTTCAAACACCTATTTCCTCAAGATCGCACTAATTTGTCCTACCAAAGTATTATCAAGACGTGAATAACCACGGATTTGTTCCTACACAATCATTTGAATGTCATCTGAGTTATACTTCTATGTGCTAGATATTCGAGTTCTCTCTGATTGGACTGCACTATGCTTATCGTGTTTGAAAGGGGTTTTTGTCGAATAAGGACTTGCTTTTGTTTTGGTTTATAAAAATTAGCGGCAGCAGCATATTCATTAATGACTAGAAACAGAATTTATTGGTAACTTTGGTTGTATTTAGAAGTTGATAAGAATTTATATAGTTCCTTTCAATCGTTTCGGATTACAAGTTTTTCCACATAAATGAATCCCTATTTCCCTTGGTCACAACCCGGAATACGGAATACGGCTGGACCGATTTCGCTATTCATTTTTGATGTGTGGTTATTGTCATGACAAGTGTACGTACAAAAATAAAATACAAGAATGGCAGACTTATTATGCCAATTTTGACAATGGAAAAAATCTAATATTATAAATGCGAAAGTCTGTCTGTCTATGACGCTTTCACGGCTAAACCGCTGGACTGATTTTGAAGAAATTTGTTATGGTATAATTAAAGACCAGGGGTCAAACATAGGCTTCTTTTTGGCGCAATATAACACGCGGGCGGAGACGCGGGAAATGGCTAGTATATCATAATTATATTATGTAGGTATATATTATCATAAACAAAACAGACTCAAGTAACTTATTTATAACTCCTACATGATTACGTGACTTTTGTTCGTATAATTAGGTACAGTCACTGCCAAATTCTTAAAGTAGTTTTCTTGTATATACAGGATAGACAAAATAAAACATTAAAACCAGCGTGAATTTCCCCGGGATTATAGGTACCCTATGTCTTTCTAAACTTCAAACTTTATGTATATGTGAAATTTCAGGGAAATTGGTTTAGTAGATAAGCGGTAAAGCGGAACAAACAAACTCACTTTCGCGTTTATAATATTAACAAAAAAAAAGGTGGGATTTTACTCGACCGGTATTTTACTAGGTATTTCCACTCCTTTCTTTAACCAGGTTAACTAAATTCCGTCCTATTTGGGAATACCAATACCTCAGAACCAATGCCTTAGGTTGGCTGGAAGAAATTGCATTAGCGATAAGTCCGCCGTTATACTTATTTTATTTCCGATCCTGTACAATCCAATGATGTATTTATGTAATTGGTGCAATAAAGTTTTTATTCATTCATTCATTCAATACCAATTTCCTTTCATGTTACAAACTTTGTCGGCGACTGTACCGCTGTCACCAAAGCAGCAGTAAAATATTTACTCAGCTACTTAATAATGCCCAAATATAGATAAGTATATACTATGCAAAGATAGGTATGACTAGCCTATATGACCATTCTGCGTACAGATAAGACAACTTCTTTATTTGGATTTTGGATTAGAAATCGCTAAAGTCAACCATACTAGTTTTAAATTTAAAATGTAATAAATATCTGATTTTATAAGGTCTTGCAATTATATATATGAATTGTCAGTGTATTTAAAGAGACTATTGTAAAATGTTTAAGAGCTGTGGATTTTGTGATAAATAAATAAATATTTTTTGAGATTTTAGATGAAAATTAAGATGCCTATTGAATCGATTGATTGGTTAATTTGTACTAGCAGCATTTATTTACTGGCAATATTATTTTTTGTTAGCTATTTATGTCCCGCTGCTGGTCAAAAGCCTGGCTCACCTTCCATGTATTATCCCTAACGCTTTCTCGTACATCATTATCATTATAATAGTATAAAACAAAGTCAATTTCCGCTGTCTGTCCCTATATGCTTAAATCATTGAAAGTACGCAACGGATTTCGAATCGGTTTTTTTAATAGATATAGTGATTCAAGAGGAAGGTTTTTATGCCGGTGCGAAGCCCCGTACATATAAACAAAAAGTTGTTAACAAATATGTTTATATACGTTTATATAAATTTATTACAATTAATCAAAACTATTTGTTCATAATTATAAATAGATTTAATGATATCAGTACTATCATTATAATTTTATTAAGTTGAATGGCGGAGGTTAGGCCACAGATTACGAACACTAGTATCCGATTACGTAGATTTTTATCCCTTTATTCATAAAAATTAATAAACGTTTTAACTGTGTTTTGTCTCTCTGTCTCTCTCATGGTAAATTTCGATAAGAGAGAAAGGGCCAAAATTATTTTAATTAAAATGGCCTTAATAAACAAAATTTTTAATGAATAACAGGTTAAGTAGGTATTTAGTTGTAAAATCAAAATCCAATTGTAATAATTCTGTCATGTGAAGAGCTAAGATATCCCAAGAGAATTTATTGTAATGCATTGTATTGCAACATCCCATATGTTGCATTGCAATACAATAAAATTCTCTTGAGGGATTAAAAAAATATTGCAATTGTCAAATCTACTTATTTATAAGAAAAGGAAGATTAAACGTGCGAGAATTTCTTCTTTTACTGAAAATAACTAAAAAAGGTGCCGCTAGCGCGCAGTCGCAAGTTTCTCACGCGCCAGTTGACGAAAAACTCCAAAAAACGCTGCCTCAAAAATGCAGGTCGCTTTGATGAGAGATAGCCGACCTTCGTTGAGAAGGCTCCGAAAGAAGATAAGAGAACATAATTTCATGATATGAATAAGATCCCTTTGTACTAAATATATAGGTAAATAAAGTTCAAAATAAATCAATTGGCTAGAATGAATAGGCTTTTAATGTGCCAGCGAGCTCAATCTTAGACCGCATCTGCATTTAACATCAGGTGGGATCGTATAAAATAAGTTGGTGTCTCATTCTCTCTCTCAACTTTTTACATTTCATGTTTGCATCATCATAAATGTACTCGAAATAGTAATATATATTTAAAATTACTATAAATACGACACTGTGCACTTTTTTTATCGTTCAATGTAATATTTCACACATCGCCTCTCACTCACGTCATTTCGTAACATGAAATTAATCGCTAATCTGTCGACGTGTTTATAACCCTGACTGTACTTAAATCAGTACCGTAGTGACAGCAAAACAACGTTGCAACAAAAAACTAAATAAAAATATTAATCCTAGCATCATGTGTCAACAAGATCAATATATTTTCAGAAAAAAATTGCGAGATATATTTTTGTTAATGGGTTCGCTGACTTTGCTATGGCCGAAACTTTTTTTTTTCTGGTGATTAATAGTATTTTCGTCTATTTGTCAGTTTGAAATTAGAACACTGCGGATTAAAATTTATTGCTTTTTTAAAATTTCAATTTCAGTCTTCGAATTTTAAGACGACAGTAATGTCGAAAGAATTTATTTCTTTCCATGAAACACAGTGAAAATTTGTATCAAAATAGTTTGGATCAGTCGAATAGCTATGGGCCGTACGTAAATATGTCACGATGGCTATCATCGAAGCCGGGATAAGTGTTATTTTAGAAAATATTCAGAAGTGCCGAAGAAATAACCCTTTAAAGTGCCATTATTTTTGACACAGATTTAGTTTACTACCGAATTCGTAGATTGATCTTTCCGGCATTTTATTTATTGCTTTTCGTACCCAATTCTAATATCTTAATGCCCAACGACAAGAAAACATATCGTATTTAGTATCTATGTATGTATAGGTAAACAGTACGGACGTGTGTTTGTGATCTAGTAATTTAACATGGTCTTAATTAGTATTTGATACTACAGTTTGACAATATTGTGTTTACATAGTGTCACTGTATGACGTAGGTAGGCACGGACGAGGGACTGGTACGTCAGGCTGGATCCCAGTGATAGGAGCGGGGTTGGTGCTCCTTTTACCGTGATTCGTGCCAAAACCAACGAGTAAATCCTAAGCTGATACTTAAACAAGTACTTATTGCTGCAGATAGGCGAGAATGAGATACCCATTCAAATGACCTGTGTACAGAAGTACTATAGACGACAGGTATACTCCGTATTGTACTAAATTAGTAAATTGTACGGTTCATTCTAGGTCAGGACACGGTTAAGATGTTCAGTGATGTAAGGCTTCACGACAATATACATGTAAGTAGGACGTTGCTCACGACATGCATGCAAGAGGTACAGCTAGAGAAAGCTAATTTATGTTTTTTTTTTTTTACTACATGGCCTAATCGTTTTGCCTACGATCCGGAAGGGTTCGAATTTCAGGTGATGCGATTTTGTACAAGTTCTTTTCAATGTAATAGGAAATTGTAGGCTTGATTCTACTAGAACTAGTATTAACATACAGACTTGTAAACGCCTGAATGCTATACTGATAATAAGTAGCAGCGAATAATTTATACGCAATATTTTTTTTTTCCTTAATTTTGTTGCAACTTCGTTTTTGACATTACGCTCTATTGTTTTAAAGTTAAAACAGGTTTAGAGTATAAAGCAAGGTTATTTGTAAATTGTGATAGACTACAAGACAAGTAACCGAATTAAATAGATAAAACCACAATTCTAAATGACTTGATTCAAAATTCACACGTTTGCTGATCTTTTTGAAAACACAATATTAGAAGTTTTATTGTTATCGTGTTAAATATTTGGTGACCTCAGAGGCGTAATGGTCAACACGCTATTCCGCTTATAAGGATGTTCTCTGGATTCGATCACCAGTCAGAGCAAGTTAGAAAATGGCCTTTTCTAAATTGTCTTGGATCTTGGGTGTTTATCCATACTAATATTATAAATGCGAAAGTCTGTCTGTCTTTCTGTCTGTCACCTCTGCACGGCTAAACTGCTGGACCGCTGGTAGTTAACGATCTGAGGTCAAACATAGGCTACTTTTGGGCGCGATATAACCGAGTCCCACGCGGGGCGGAGCCGCGGGGAACAGCTAGTCTTTATATAATTAGTAATTAAATATGGTATCGTTGATTTAGTATTCCATAACACACAAGTTTAAAAAACTCACCTACTTTGGGTATGGCTCAATCTGTTTGATTTCTCTATATTATATTTATCTGTATCTACAATCGATAACGTACCATTGGCCTTATCAAGTTCTTTTTCAAAGAACTTCATCCACATACATGAGTCACTCCTGACTCAGTGGTGTTTTGGTTAAAATTCTATCGAGTGTATGGGTTCAGACTTGGCAGGATTATGTGCGTCAATAAACTCGTAAATGCCACAGAATGCATTGAGTATTTTAATTGGAAAAGAACGAAATTAACTGCAATCCTACAAAATAATGAAGTTACAGAAAAACAGCCTGGCCATGATAGACTTAATTAAATAAATAAAAAAAGAAAAGAAGTCCATATACCGTTATGACTCGAGAAGTAAATTAAAATAGCCTGTGATTATTGGATTGTTAATAAATATAAGTAATGCTGTCTATAGTTATGAACACAGAACAGAGAAATTATCCGATTTATTAATATTTCTAAATTCTGTGGTTATGACGATACCATACTGGAAACTCATTGTGACTACAATCCTCAGCTTGAAAAAGCGATGAAGAAAAGTATATATTTTGTGACGAAAATGATCATCATCAACATCATCATCCTCATCAGCTGTTTACAACCCACTGCTGGGCATAAGCCTCCCTCTGTCTACGCCATGTATCCCTACTGTGAGCCACCGCAATGCAGTTGTTGCCAGCAACCTTCCTAATATCATCGACCCATCTAGCCGCTGGACGTCCAGTACTTCGCTTTCCGTATTTAGGGTACCACTCCGTTACAGCCTTACTCCACCTACCATCGTTCCTTCTAGCCAGGTGTCCTGCCCACTTCCATTTAAGAGCTGCAACCCTAGAGTGTACGTCGTGAACTTTCGTTCTACGTCGGATCGACGAAAATGATAATGTGCGGTAAATAATATTGATTCTACCCTATTTCAGACTAAAGTTTATTTAGAACTAAGAATTAGGTATATTACTATTTATTTATACATTAAAGTATGCCTATTGGATTAATTTTAAAGTGCTTATGTCCAACCCAGATTTTTGGATTGTTATTTTATACTTGAGCTGTATTGCAGGGAAATAGATACAGTATTTCAAGTTTGAAAACAGCCATTTTTAAGCGTCATTTTGGTTCGTGTTTTGCTAGTTGCAATGGTGTGCTAGGTTTATATCTATATTTTTTAATAAAGACAGCGTAAAAACAATTATACTTAGTTTATATTTCTTATTGCAGTATTGGCATTCTAACTATTTGAATTCTTTGAAGGCATATAAAAATACGCTCATAATTCTGTGACATTGTTCAGTGACACATCTCTGTCCTTTCCATATTTTGTACCATAGCTGACATTATACGGAATTTTGAACCAGCTGACGCGATTCTGTAATACATGCTATACTTAGGGCATAAACTACTTTTTACTGACGACAGCTATTCATATCTACCAATTCTCTCATCAAACATCATCATCTCATGCCTTCTTTGACATCATTACGACTAAATTGCGTCAAGTTCGTTATAACAACCGTAATCTTTTTTTGGGGAGATTACAAGTTCCAGTAGGTCGACCGCCTATCTCGATTCTCTCCTCGCGTAATGGCTACTTGTATCGCTTTCGCCACATTTCGCTCCGTCTTACGCTAAAACGCTTAAAAAAAAAATTTTTTGTTGACATTTGCAAAAAAAAATTTTTTTTTTAAGCCTTTTGTGCGTAAAACGTAGCGGAATTATACAAGTAGCCATTACGAGAGGAGAGAATCGATATAGGCGGTCGACCTACAGGTTAGCGCCGATATTGTCAGTTTTCAGGCTGCCTAAAGGCATCTGACTCAGTGATCTGACCGAACCTATCTGACGTTAACGCCATATAGCGATAACAGCCGAGATCAACGGCTAATGTGCCTTCTGAAGTCTCAAATCGTGGACCAATAAAAACAGTGTATTTGGATCACTTTTTAAAATCTCATTCAGAATGTAAACTTAGATTAAATTTGTAAATTTAAGACAACTGTTGAAATTGTTTACTTATTATGAAGCTCTAATGAAAATATTTATACAATACGTCTAAATTTTGTGCAGATTGCTTTGCACTCGAGTTTTTTATAACTAAATTAATCAAAACAAACTTTCCTTTGGTCTATTCTTAACATTATAAAAATACTTCAAAATGTTTTTCTAGTTACTTAATAGATCCTAAAACTCCAGTTGCAGAAACACATGTAGTTCATTGTCAGTCATCTATCTCTGAGCGTGTTTCTTAGTACATCTTCAGCAAACTTCATAGCTCAGGGTAGACTTAATAATGGTTCCGAATTTGGCGGTACTGGTTTTTACATTGTAGTGACTGCTGTCTGACTTCCGTAATCCTTTTTTAAGAAGAAACTAGACCAAAAAGAACATGATCTTTGTGTGTTAGTGGCCAACACTGTCAGATTTTTCCAGGCTGCCTAAAGGCATCTGACACAGCCTAACGCCTGCCATCTAGCGATATCAGCCGGGACCAACCGGCCGAAGCACGAAAGAGCCTAAGTGTCTTTAACCGTCAGTGTTATGTTAAGTAAGGTAACACAAAGTACCACCTATGGTCTAATGGTCTGAAGGCCGTAGGGCAGTTCGATTTCCACGGAAAGCATAAGTACCTACCTACTTTGTTTTTTGTTGTTTACATTTTGGTTAGGACTGCAGGCTTGAATCACGTTGTCTGATAATTTGATTGATTCATTCATATTGTCTTGATTCGAATGCCATTGATCTTTTTCCAATCAAAATTATTACAACTTGCAAAGCTATAAGTATATATCTACTATGTCTTGTATGTTATGAGTACCTGATAGGATGTTTTTATTTATAAACAAACAAACAAGATCTGAACCGGACGAACACTTAACTTTTAACGATAATGGTAAACGGTGAAATTGGAAGCCCACATTAAAATGTTAGGTTAATGTAGTGATAGATAACAAAGTAGGCCGTCCTTCCACCGCCGAACAATGATGTCATTGTCAAAAAAAAAACAAGAATAGAACTTTCTTATCTAATATCTATGCCTGTTCCTCCATTCATTTCCCGCGTCTAGACTACAGACTAAATACAAGTTGCGAAGAAAGGTAGGTACCTACCTATTTACCAAAACGATATTTTTTTTAATTGAAAAATACGCGGTATTTAATTGTAAAGAAAATATATACACTACTTATTACCTAATAATAAGGTATAAGTGATAATCTGTGCTCTGTGCTATATATACAGGTGTGCCAACTGTCAACGTTGGTGTCATGACTTTTTTAATTAACAAAGTTAAGTAATATAGGTAGCCGTTATTCGCACATCATAAAGGGCGGCGTCGCCCTGCCTAATCAAAAAGATTTTACGATAATTCTTCCTATTATTTTGTACTAACTGTTGCCCGGGGCTCCGCTTCAATGGGAATTATGGGATAAAATATAGCCTATGTATCCAGGGTCTAAGCAATTTCCAATTCTCCATTCCTAATTTCAGACAAATCGGTTCAGCAATTTTCCTGTGAAAGAGTAACAAACATCAAAGACTATAATATTAAGTACCTATGTATTGTCTCAACCCTTAAAAGCATTTCCTCTCTTAGTCGCTGGTTGATTGTAAGAGATCCCTTTTTGGGATAAGTCTGCCACTGTAGGTAACCTACTTCTGTTTTTAATTGTATGCTGTTGTAGGTACCTATTTACTTTATTTTTTTGGTACAATAAAGTAATTAGGCAAACAAACAAACAAACATCCATACAAACTTTCGCGTTTATAATATTAGTAGGATAGGATAACGAGAATTGTAGAGGTCTATTTTTGAAGTGGAAACCACATATGAGGAACATGAGGCTATAATTCATCATGGATTGATGAGAGTATCCAGCTGCGGAAATTGCAGGCGCCAAAAGCAATCTTGTTTGTTTTCATCAAAAACGTACCGATAGGAAATCAGTCTGTCGATAGTTCTAGAATTTATGACCGAGGAGAACACAGACCAAGCATATAGGCGATGTGGAGAGGAATTACCTATAAAGATCTGTTTTATTGGGAATGCCACACAGATTACAGTAGGTAGGTAGGTACCTACTAAAGATGTTAATAAAAAAACCGGCCCAATGCGCGTAGGACTCTTGCATGAAGGGATCAGTACCATCACTACATACCTGCCTAGTATAAAACAAAATCGCTTTCTCTGTCACTATATCCCTATGTCGCTAGTTATACGGTATAACTTATACCTATATAAAGTAAATATTAAAAAAAAACAAGGTCGTTATGAGGAGCCGCTTTAAAATTATACCTATTAGGTATGTTATTCTGCATTTGTGCCAAGTGTGGTGGTGAATTAAATGTACTCAGACATAAGTAGGCAGTAGACATAAATTGACTTACATTGACCAAAACAGCAGAAATGGATATCCAGGTTGCGAAACAAGGATGCAACAGGAAGATCGATGTGAGGAGATAGAAACAAGTGATTGCTTGTACAGTAGGCTGCAGGGAAACCTGACCCCCTTTCAATAGCGATACTTGTGGCATGGGGGTCAGATTTCTCTGCAGCCCACTGTACAAAATCTTTGAAGTCCATTATAGTCCAAAGAATAGAGCATGTAGGTAGGTACCTACCTACCTACGTATGTAAGTAGGTACCTATACTTACATACGGGTAGGCAAGTACTTACATAAGTAGGTAATTAAAGTCTTAACACAATATAGGTTATTGATTTCTTGGAGGATTCATGAATATTTTTTTATAAGCTGTTGCCCGCGACTCCGCCCGCGTGGGACTCGGTTATATCGCGCCCAAAAGTAGTCTGTTTTTAACTTTATCCATACCAAATTTCATCTAAATCGGTTCAGCGATATAGCCGTGAAAGCGTAACAGGACATAATATAATATGAGTAAGTAGGTAGGTATGAATTTATGTAGGTAGGTAGGTACAAAACTAACGAGTAAAGCTTATATAGACATACCTATTTAGTAAGTAAGCATATCATTATCCTAGAAATACTAATGGTCGTACTCGTAAACTAGGTAGATAGATAATAATTTAGAAATTGTTCAGTTACTCTTTGTATCAGCTGTTATCGGTTATGATTTCGCAGTAATTTCCTTCATGAACACAACAATGGAATTTATGCAACAAAAACAATCACCTAATTTATCACAGTCACAACACTATAATGAAAAAATACTGGCCACACACTAAAATACACTTTTTTTAAAATTTGAATTACGAATGTTTTCATTTATCTTTTTTATTACATTACGCGGCACGCGCGACGGACTAGGCTCTCCAGCGAGCGACGCGTTTGCTTTCCAAATGACAAATGCGCGGCTACGCGGTTTGTTTACCTTCGCTTCGCGTCGCGCAGTTTCTTTCGCGTCAAGTTCAAGGGATTTGAGCCGGCTGAGAGCAGGCGTATTTAAATTTAACGTTAATTCCATAATATTAAGATTGGTATCGTTAATCGTATGGTTGGTAACTGGTAACATATTTATGTTTAATGATAATATAACGATAGTTTTGTTTGTAGGAAACGTTATTTTAAAAGTTATACGGATTAATGGCAACGTTAGATTGGTACCTACTTATCGTTAATCGTTGGTAATATGTTTATTTTTACGGTAAGGATACTTTTGCAGGTTTGCAGGTTTGAAACGTTATATTTTAAGAAATACGGATAATGGTAACGTTTAACAGTTAACGATATCGATACCTTGCTGTTTGCTGGACGTTGCCAGATTTTAAACGGTAAATTAAAACACCACGGAGTAGAGAAAGACCAATGATAATAGACCCGCGCATATTTAGAGCTAGTTCATTAACAGGGGTCTAATGTTACTGGTAATGGATAGGTCCCGTAGGTGGGTTTTGCACGTAATTTGATGGAAGGGAGGAATAGAAAGAGTTTAGAATGATGATGTCATGACTTCACAAACAACAGTGATTTCACGTACCAAAACAAATCAATGTATGACAGTCAGTAGAAGTGGTACTCAGGTAGTAAAATGCAGTGACATAACACAGATTACAGAATCGCAAATCCTACCCACATATCACTTCACTATCACTATCGTTTATAGTAAAACAAAGTCGCTTTCTCTGTCCCTATATCCCTTTGTATCCATCTTTAAAACTACGCAACAGATTTTGATGCGGTTTTTATTAGTAGATAGAGTGATTCAAGAGGAAGGATTTTATGCCAATGCGAAGCCGGGGGGGGTAGCTAGTCTTTTTATAATCTGTGTAGATATCTGCCTATACTCGAAGTATACGTAGGACGTAGGTACTTAATAATTTTTCTTCCGTGGTTTAGGCACTTTAGGGATTTGCCCTAATAGGAAGATGAGTATATGCTCCGAAAGACAAATAAGATGACATTATTTTTATGACCGGCCGCCTGTCTGACGTCAAGTCAAACTCAAATTGAAACATTGAAGGTGTTTGCTAAAACTCATGGTAGATACTATTTCCTAAGTAAATGAAAAGCAAATAGCCAGTGCCCCTAGTATGAGTTTTTCTTAACGCAGACGCTAGCGACTGCGTTAGGATTTTGTATGGAATTTCTTAGTTGCCTTACTATCCGCCAGAGGCGCTGTACAGGTTTGTCATACTAAATCGCTAACGCAGTCGCTAGCGTCTGCGTTTAGAAAAACTCATACTAGGGGCACAGCTACCTTCTATCTAAAATTGGGATATCTTATCATAGCGCTTTCCCGGTTGCATCTGGTTGTAGTATATCACAGAACAGAGAAAATATCACTGACTAGCAACACGCCCCGGCTTCGCATGGCTATAAAAACCTTTCTCTAGAACTACTCTAGCTATTAAATAAACCGCGACAATATCCGTTGCGTAGCTTCAAAGCTAAGCATATATACGGACAGACAGCGGAAAGCGACTATGTAAAGATAAATATATACATGTAAATAATACTATACTAATAGTTATAAGTAAGTAGTTATGTATGTATTAAAAATTAACAAGAGGAAAATAACCTTCATTTGTTATCAGAAAAACTAAATTAGGTCCCTTATCTTATCGCCTTATCTGACGTTGCTTTTATGTGAAGAGTTGTAATTTCCCTGTCAATCTAATCTATATTAAGATACCTATAATAACATTGATTAGTGAACGCTCATTTTATTTGAAAGATATTTTTATACAAATTTTATAACGCAATTAGATTAATGAGGGGTCTGAAAACATATCAATAATTTGTTTAGAGTTATCAATAGATGGCGTCAACAAATAAGTTCTGCTACTCAACAACAGATGGCGCCATGTGAGTTTATTAGCATTCCAAAATACATTGAATCGGCCAGTAGGTATAATCACAGATACTAGTACAGATCTTCAACCGCCATCCAAAGAAATGCACCGATTTTTTAGTGTACTAATCTCCCCATACTTTCACATTATACGCCATCTATCGATCACTCGAGACACTGTGTTTCTAAATCCGATAAAGCACTAAATCAGTTTGTGGTAGAATGACGATACTTTAAAAAGACGTGCATTTAATATTCCGCCAAAATATAATAAAAGCAGGATCAACTTTTTTTTTTGATCCTTGTAGTGCCAACTATTGGCAACAATTAACTAAATCTTTTTCTAAGGGGGTACTAAACTGTTCTTACGTTGGCGAGTCTAATGAGAATCTGACAAATTGAAGGACAATGCATGAAGCATCGCTCGTCCGTCATACGACAATGCCTTTGTGAGTCATATTATCTTTACCTAACAATGATAATCCATTATTGCAAAGGTAGTTTTGATAACAACGCATTTATTCTGCTGTTATCGTTTTGCGGACTGTCGCTGTACATTGTATCCAATATTAAAGGTTAAAATGTATGTTTCATCGTCACGTTTCGGTTCACGATAGACAGAGGACAAAATTCATTGTCATATTGGGTTCAGTACCCTTAGCATGAGTTTTTTAAACGCAGACGCTAGCGACTTAGTTAGGATTTTGTATGGAATTTCTTAGCTGCCATTTTATCCCCTAGTGGCGATATACAGGTTTGTCATACAAAATCGCTAACGCAGTCACTAGCGTCTGCGTTTAGAAAAACTCATTCTAGCCACAGTCTAAAATTGCAATATTGTAACTCATGGTTGAGACACACTTGTTATATCTCAATTTATACAGTTTACAAAAAATGCGTACATTACATAGGTCCTTATAAGTTTTCAATTGCTTCCGTGGTCAAGTGGTTAAGGTGATTGCCCGTAGACTTATGGGTTATATTCATGGGTAGTGGGCCACGACCCCCGGGTCTACCTCGTGGTTTCGATTTCCACGGGAAGCATATTTTGTTTAGTTGTTTGCAGTTTGATTAGGACATTGCAGGCTTGAATCACCTGAATGTCTGATAATAAAGATGATTCCGCGCTTCGGAAGGCACGTTAGTTAAGTCGTTGGTCAGCGATGTCTTAATTTTTGAGATTTAAAGATGAAGTTTATACTAGGTATTCTGAAATCTGTGCTAGAAGCATAAAAAACTACAATTGTTTCCGTTTTCGTTTGAAGAATGAAATATGCAGTGAAATTTCCAACAAAACGTCTCAAGCTACAAAATTTGGCAGCTTCACATCATCAAGGTGTTTTAAGTTAAACATGCTTTTATTACTTGTTAATAAAATGAAATAAAAAGCTCAAAATTTATTTTAAAAAAATCAACTATTATTATACAAACTTAACTAAACATTATTCTAACTTATTTAAACATTATACTTATAACTACTTATGTATAAGCAACGATGACCTTGAACTGATCCCACGTAGACTGTATGCTAAATTGCTTAACTAATTGATTTAAAACAACGAAGCATTTGTTCCAAGAGAAGACGCTAATACAATGAAATATTAAGAACTAGCTGTTTCCCGCGGCTCCACCTGCGTGGGACTCGGTTATATATTGCACCCAAAATTAGCCTATTTGACTATATCCGGACCAAATTTCATCAAAATCGGTCCAGCGGTTTAGCTGTGAAAGCGTAACAGGCATATAGAGGCTATCGCATTTATAATTTTAGTATGGATTAACTTGCCAACTCCAAAGAGTAAGAATATTGTACGATTAAAAGTTTTTGAATTGTACTTAAAATATTTTGTAATCTGTGGTAGGTACTATTATCTATGAGAATGTGTATACTGACGATAGTCCAAGGTCCGATGCTGTCGATTTAATGCTATTGAATCCAACGCCAATGACCTGATGCAGGATGTGATCATGTGACATATACAAGGTGGAGACAAATCAACTGCAAATATTTTAAGGGTAGATACAGACCACTATTATGAACGACTTTTCCAAATAAACTTATATCGAAATACGAAATTTTATTTTTCACTCTCCATACTAAACTCGATCAGCTGATTCTCAATTTGTATGGGAGGTCAACAGTTTTTTTTTCATATTTCGACATAAGTTTATTTGGGAAAGTTGTTCAGTTTAGTGGTCTGTATCTGCCCTTAAAATATTTGCAGTTGATTTAAATTCACCTTATATACAGAATAGAATACACTGTGCTATAGATACGATATGAAAAAAACTGAAAAGAAGTAGCACAGGACAGAAATGGAAGAAAAGAGGGGAGGCTTTTTCCCAGCAGTGGGACACATACAGCTAGGGGAAATAAATGGAGAACAACACAACCAAGCCCATGAGATAATTACTTACCAACAATAACAATAAATCAGTGGCTATTTAGCTAACACCCTCGTCGTTTCGACGTTTTTACGATAGACCAATAAATTTCCTACAACCAACGTACAAATTCATTCAATTAAAGAAATAGTTTCTTACTATCCAACCTTCAGCACACTGCTTTTTCTGCTTTTAATTGCGAAAGAAAACGAAGATTTTGTAATGAAATGCCGAGGTGATTTGATTGTAGAATTGAAATAGTTATTGTAATTTTGATTGCTATATTTTAAACGAATTCTTATATTTATGCCAAGGCTCCGAGTAATTAATTAATGCAATAGAAACAATAAAACAGTGTCTAGCTATTAATGTTGTGTTTTAAATATTTAGTTATTAATCTATAATTTTATAAGTCTAAACTAAAAAACGTATATCTTCTACACAATTCAGTCAGACAAGTCAAAGAATTTTGATTGACTATCTATTAAATTATATGCAGACTAGCTGTTCCCCGCGGCTTCGCCCCGCGTGGGACTCGGTTATATAGCGCCCAAAAGTAGTCTATGTGTGACCTCAGGTCGTTAACTATATCCCTACCAAATTTCATCACAATCGGTCCAGCAGTTTAGCCATGAAGAGGTGACAGACAGACAGACAGACAGACTTTCGCATTTATAATATTAGTATGGAAGTATGGATATGGATACTTATCAAGAGCCGAATTAAGAGGCGGAAGGAACGAGTAAATAGCTTTGTTTATAGAAATTAAAAATAAAGGACATTACAAATACTTTATTGCTTTCCAGTAAAAGTAAATATCAGTCGCAATAATCATAGCCTGAATTACATTTGGCATCAACAAATAACACTACCAGACTTCCACACAATCTTCAAATATGATACACTTATTAACTATTGACCTCTATTGATAAAACCCCTCTCATTTAACAAAACAACGTCTGCGTATGACGAAGAAAACATCAGTTTTATAAGAAAATACCGGTTTAGTTAGAACTAAAATTTCAGACGTCATAATTTCTGCCAATCTCGGTAAAACTAATTTACATACCAAGACAAAAACTAGATCTACTTAAACTCACAATTTTGATATTTATTACAGAGGTTTTAAATTTAAATTTGCAAAGCATATCGTCAATTAGCACACGCGTCACGACACCACTATATTCAATAATATTATTGAAGATAAACACATATACACGAATACAACACAATGATGTATTATTTGCCGATATTTTAAGTCTAACTTTAACAGTCATATTATTGCAGGAAATATCATTCCGATTACTAACATTAATTTTTCGATAATAGTACACATTCACTATAGCCGGGACACCGCCATTATCATCTATTTTCTTCCTGTGCTATTCTAGCACAACTGGGGCAATTGGCGTGTGAACGTGTGTTGTTGTTATTGCTGGTCTTTCTCCTCCGGACCGCATAGTTCCTCTCTCTCGATGGGAATTTCTGTATTTTTCGCTCAGTGATCTGTGGTTCCTTCTCGTTTCCCGTCACCCGACGATACACTTCCGCCCACTCTAATTGCTTCAATGAGAGACACATAACTGGGTTCGCTGGTACAAATTGTGCGAACGACCGGTCTGGCTTAACGCTCGAATGACAGTGGCAAACAAAATATTATGCCTTTAAGCGCTGGCGACGATGACCTTAAGCCTCTTAAGTATACAAGGCTGTCGTGTTATCCTCTCGTTCGGCAATTTTAATCACGTTTGAACGGTTCGATGATTGTGAAGTAAATGAAAGTACTTTGATAATATAAGTTATCGGTGACCCGAGCCCGGGCTAGCCGATAACAAACGAGTTGTGTGATTATTGACAAATATTTATGTAACATTTGAACCAGGTCATCGCTTCCTTTCATATCGTAATACGTTTTTAAGCACTTTGTCTTGCTGTTTAAGTACCCTAATTGTTAATGCTAATTGTGTGTATTTTTTCTGTCGTGTATAATGTGCAAGGAACGTTAGATTTTTATTAATGATCTAGGTCAATGCGACTTCAAGGTGCATTGACAAATTGCTTCCTACACACGTTGAACTGAGGAATGCAAATTAAACAGATATTAACAATGAAATATGAGTAAAATCTTACCTCCATGCGTGTGGAATGAATCCAGGGCACAGTTCCGGGCAGTTATCGCAAGGCCTCCCTTCAGAGACCTCCTTTATTCGAACACCCTGCAGACAATAAAAAATAAAATATTAGAGTCATTGATAAAAATAGAATCATTATTGTAAGTGGACGTAACACGAACCTCAATGAACAACATATCATCTAGTGCATCACATATATTAAGGTAATTGAAATGCGCAGTATTTGCCTCCGCGGCACTATTCAAAGAATTAAGTTTGTCCTCTGAATTTTTATCCTCATTGGAATCGCAATCGCTATAACTATCAGATGTAGAATATTCACTGTCCTTTTTATTAGCAAATAATTTGAAAATTCCTCTTTTAGATTCACCTTCTTTAATGTGGTGATCTTTTCTTTTTCTGTGAATTTTAAAAGGCACTTGTTTTAATCTTGGCTGTTTCATATCGGCGGTTTTGAGTTCATCGATTGTTCTGTATTTTTTATCGTAATCTTGCTCAGTAATTCCGCAATGGTTGATAAGGTAATCTTTTATTATTTGTTCTTTTCCTGATGGATCTCTCCAGTAATATTCCTTTTTTCTAACACCTAGGTAGTAATCCAAATCTCTTTCTCCTAAATCATCATCATCATCTTCTTCTATCTTTTTAAAGTAATAATAATCATCATTTGAATCGCTGTTGTATTCCTCCATCACTTTTGCGAGTAAACGATACTTTCTATTTGTATTTGGCATTTTTTTCAGCAAATTCGAAGTGTTTGATGACAGGAATTTGGTTGTTTTTCGGTAAACTGAAGCGACTGATTCCCGTCGTCTCCTCATAGCGTCTTTTTTTGAAGAAAAATAAGGGACAAAAGACCTTTTTATGAAATTAGTAACTTTGTCAGTCGTCCAGTTCATTTCAGTAAGAATACATCTTGTATTGTTGCAATGGAAATGACTACAGAAACCGGGGAAAAGGCTTTGTAGAAACTAAATAAAGCGGGTTCAAATGAACGAGGGTTGTATCCAGCTGGGGTGGCTCGACACAACTAGCCAGACTTTACGATTACGATTCAATTGTGAAGGTGACGCGATCGTGGTCACCTGCCAATAGCTGGGCAATTTCACAAAACCATTTTAATAAGAACCTTGAATGGAAGTCGATATAAAAGTAAATTCAGCGAATAATAGTACATCCAGGTGTCAAGAGATTCTGGTCTCGAAGGTGGGTGGTTATGGGCTGTCCTAAGGGCGTGGACTTTTTACGGGCATGCAAACAGAACTGAAATGTTCTGGCATCAAATGGGTTGGTAAATTGCTACACCCTTGGCCGAGATTGCCCGTTTTCGACCCTTATTAGATACTCATTGCTAACGAAGGGTCAATGCTCTTCGTGGTTCCAAAAATAGGTATTGTGTTCTCAGTTTTAAATATCAGTTTAGTATAAATAATAGAAACAAAAGACTAAATAAAGCATCAAATAACAATAAAGGAGACTGTTTTGTTCCATGCAGAATGAATTTTCAAAAATATTTATTTTAAGCACATTGATACAGTAGTGCCATCTATATAATTATGCGTGAACTTGTGTATCCTGATTAGTGTCTATATTCGACACTGGTAGGCGTTAAAATATTCCGCTTGATGGTTAACTGCCATCTGTTGTCGAGTAGTCAACTTACAACTACATGTCTCTAGGCGTTGAGAAATATGCCGTCAATAACTAGATGGCGTAGTAGTCTTCGGATTGATAAAGTTTATTGAAAGTTTACTGGAAATATAAATGTTTAAATTTCATTGAAGTTTATATTTAAAGGTTGTAATCCTTTCGCCTGTTTACGCATATATAAAATTTACCTTCTTACTATGTTACATTAAAATTATATGGAGTAATAGTAATTTATATAAAAATGTAAGGTAAAAAGAAAGTAGGTATCTAACGATTAGAGATTTTATGACATTGATATAAATTCTCTATGACTCTTGCCCCTGCGTCTTACCCCCGTATTAAGAAACGTTGTTTTGCCTCTTTTTCTTTTACCTGACACTTCATGTAAAAGAACGAGACGCAACACATTTTAGCTAACATGGACTTAACAAACGTTTCATAATACGGGGGTTAGAATTTGTCAGTAACGATTCCTTTACCTTTCATCATATTGTGTGGGATACAAGACCCTGTACACCCTAGTGTCAGCTGCTACGAAAGACACGTTCAGCAGTTTATTATAAGTTATTACCACGAATACATCGTGGTAAGAGTATAAGCTTTATTATAAGACAATCAAGTGATTTAACTCTATGCGTCTCATAGAAATCAAACCCACGACCTCCAGGTCTTTACGAAAGTGATAAAATCTGTGGTAACAGGTAAGTAAATAAAATAGGTAAGCGCGAGCAGATCATTTCTCAAAATATTCAATTACGCAATATCAGTGGCCTTGAACATCAAATAGGGCAAAGACTTATGTCGTCCGTGTGGTACAAGTGACAAGATGTAGCTTGAGCTTGATGTAGATGTTCTATTTTTTAAATATCCGATAATATAATCGATAGTCTCTATCTTGTCATAGCGTCACAATATTTTAAATGCGAAAGTCTGTCTGTAATGCTTTCACGGCTAAACCGCTGGACTGATTTCGATAAAATTTGGTATAAAGTAGTTAAGGATTAGGGGACAAACACAGGCTCCATGTGGACGCGATATAACAGATTCTCACGCGGGCGGAGCCGCGGGCAACGGCTTGTCATAAATAGTTAAAAAAATAGCAATTATTAGCTAAACTTTAGCTTTATTTGGAATCTTATCTCGCTTAACGCTTGTGCCTTACACGAGCGCTATAAAGTTACACACCCAATGAATGAGTCTTTTTATTTGATATCAGCGATTCAAGACATATGTTTTTAGTTTACACAGAAATTATACGACCTCCACGCGAGACAGTTTACCGAATCGATGTGTCACTCGACTTCGTTCTTTGCCGAGCATAGATTAAAAAAAAATTGCCTCGGTAGAGAGACCGCGCTCGATTCCAAATTCTTTGTTGCCGAGCTTATGCATGTTTCTAATTGAGTTTTTTTTCGTAACTTTTTTTAGAAGCGTGTTTCAAATAATATTTATTTGTAAATTATTCGTATATTTTTATTAAAAAATAAATTATCATAATGTAAATTTTTGTAAGCTTTTTTTAATATGTGTATTTTATTTTTAAGTTTAAGTAGTTAAGGATTTTTAATTATGTAAATATTTGTCTTTAGTATTAATAATTAATTTTCTGTGAAAGATTGTGTCATTATGAATACTAAAGGAGGAATCCATGGCGAACCATCGCATAGAATAGACCTAGCGCCCTTTCTATACAGAGGCCATGATCCACTTTGGGTCGCTTAGCCAGCGGAGTAAGTCATCATCATCATAATCATCAACATTTCAGTACACTGTTGACATAGGTAGGTTTCAAAATGACCAGTTGGCCTGCATCCAGCAGCGCCTGCCTGCGACCTTTCTCAAGTCGGAGTAAGTGAGGAACCCGAAAATTGGTTAGGGGCACAGAGAAATATATACTTATCCTCCGTGGGTAGGGGACAACTCGTCCGAATTAGCACGGCCAAGATATTTGGATTCGGGCGAATTGTCCCTAGCCCTACCCGCTTTACGCGTAAATTTGGGCCACGCACATTTATATCCATATGGAGATGGCAAGGTCAAGATGTTTCCTGCGTGTCTAACCTGGAGGTAGTTCTGAAGGTTTTGGACTGCTGTTGTTTCCAGGAATGAGAGAGAGAGAGAGAGAGAGAGAGAGAGAGAGAAAGAGATAGTTTTGAAGAAATTTACAATATTTAATACATAAATAAATATATAGAGACAAATCACACAGATTGAGATTGAACAAATCAGACAGTTAGCCCCAAAGTAAATTCGAGTCTTGTGTTATGGGATACTATATTTTATAACAAATACATGTATAAGTATATAAACATCCAAGACCCAGGCCAATCAATAAAATATCATTTTTCAACTTGACTAAACGGGGATCGAACCAGGAACCTCCTGAGTAGTGGGCAGGTATGTTAACCATTACGCCACGGAGGTCGCCAAATATCAAAAAAATTAAGTTAAAAACCCGACTACGTTTTTTGAGGTTAGACTCTGAGGTTTAAGTTCCGTCCGTTAAAATTTTGATACAATATATGTAGCCAATGTATGTTACTTGCGCTATTTTTACGAATCCTTTGACATCTCATAAAATCGGTCCAGTAGTTTAGGCGCTACGGTAGAACATACACACATACATAGACTGCCAAAATAAAACTTCCTTTTGGCTTCGCCGTAGTCGGGTAAAAACGGAGGGTTGTTTACTTACAGATTCTGTAATAAATATCTTGATGTTGAAACGCACAAACTAAAATAACAATTGTTAAATCTTGCATTGAAATGTCTAATTATTAAACTAGACAATGTTTAGTTTAGTAATTAGTGATGTTTGTAAACAGTAGCGTCAGCAGTGTTAGCATATAAACTCGTGTACACAGTGGGCGATCGCAGATTTTGCTAACGGTACAACAGCCAGCAACATTTAAATAATATTTGTTTATTTTTTCATTAAATTTCAGGAATAGAAGCAATTCTATGAGAAACGTACAGTCTTTCAAGGTCGTTAAAAAATTAAAACGTTATTTTCTTCACCAATTCAGACACTTGCCCAGATAATATACTAGCTTTCGCCCGCATTAATTTCCCATGAGAACAGTGCTTTTTTCCGGGATGAAAGGTATCCTGTGTCCTTCTCAATACTTCTATCGATGTTTATACGAAATTTCAGAAAGATTGGTGCAGTAGATAAGGCGTGAAAGCATAACAAACAAACAAACTCACTTTCGCATTTATAATATTAAGTTAGGATTATGCTGTTCTGAAACGTGTACTTGCCAGTCGAAATAAAGTTCAATTACACGACTTTTTTGACAAACTGTAAATTTATATTCTGCACGCTTAAACAAACAAACTACTTTAAACAAACAATATTGTATCTTGCATTGAAATGTCTAATTATCAAACTAAACAGTAGCGTCAGCGTGTCAGCACATAAACTCGTGTACACATCGGGCGATTGCAGATTTTGCTAACGGTACAGCCAGACAACAGATAGCACACGTGTCGTTACACCAGCGGTCAATGTCATAGATTTGTAGAAGCTGGATGTGCCAATTTATTATAATATATGATTAGGGGCTCAGAATGTCTTCTTCAATCTAGCGTTTTCCCTGTTGTATCTTCAGCAGTTCTCTTCCATGCTGGTCTGGGAGAAAAAGAAAAACAGAATGTACCAGCTGCTTCTCTTTCCGCGCAAAAAGTCGTCTGAGGGAATCGCTGAATTTGGAAATCATGACATAGGCGATGCGCCTAGCAACCCATCACTATTGATTTCCTGTTTCAACTACCATTATGCTAAACGTGGCCTAAGGTCTTATGGCTCTAGGCTCTGTCTACCCCGTATGGGATAAAGACGTGATTATATGTATGTATGTATGTTTCTTCAGTAGGTCGCCTCGGAGGTAATTGTCACACACGTTCGTTGACCACACTACGGACATCGTTGTGCTTTCCGTCTTCACTCGAAAAGATTTGATGCTCAACTATGCCCCTAGTGTGAGTTTCTTAGTTGCCTAACTATCCGCCAGAGGCGCTGTACAGGTTTGCCATACTAAATCGCTAACGCAGTCGCTAGCGTCTGCGTTAAGAAAAACTCACACTAGGGGTCCTGCATGTTGCACGGAAACAAACAACAAGCCGCGCGTCATGTAATGAACCAGCCGGCAACGTCACGCGCTGATGTTCAACGTTGCTGAAGATGTTATGCGTCAAGTGTTGCCTATTGGATACGACGACGTTTGAAGCTTTCACTTCACACAATCAGAAACATCTAGTTTTATGATCTCTTTGATCACAACCATTAAGTTAGATGCTGGCGCCCGGCGCTCCTCGTAATTGCAGTTACACTGGGTAAGCAATAATTGTTTTGCGCATAATTTATGAGCAATACAGTTCACTCTTGAAGAAATGTCAAGGCCGATTTGTGTAAAGTTAATATGGACGCTTTGTTTCTTCTTCTTTTTTTTCTTTCTTTCTTCTCATTCTTCGTCGTGGCGATGACTCTTAAATTTTGCGAGCTCAGGTGGCCTACTATCATCTCTTAAAACCATGCAAGATCCAGTGAGTAAGGGGGATGTCGCCTTACATCGTGTATTGCGCTGTCTCGCTTCACTAGTACGCTGCCACTTCGGCCGCACCCGTTGTCATCCCATTAGATCACTTCTTCTATAAGGGACACGATAAAAGGTGGGGAATTGTATGCACTGGCTCTTCGTACTGGCATTGAAGGCTGTCTGAATACCCTCATTTCTGCAAGTCAACCTGGGTGCGCAGACGGCTTAGGGATTTTAAGGTTGGCCATGGAAGCGTATCTCCCGGGGGAGTTTCTCTGTCGCAGGTACATACTCATCGTAGGTCAGGAGAGGAGAACAAAGGTTGCTGACATAGCCCAGCAGATTAGCTCTGTGAAGTGGCAGTAGCAGGGCACATAGCGCGAAGAACCGATGACCGATGGGGCAGAAAGGTTTTCGAATGGCGACCACGCACCGGAAAGCGCAGCATCGGACACCCACCGACGAGATGGTCAGATGACCGGAAGAGGTCATTTTGGAAATCCTTGGGGGAGGCCTATGACCAGCAGTGGACTGTCTGCGGCTGATATGATGATAATTATGATGAGGTACATACTCTTCAGGGAAAAATAACATTTTTCATTTTGACCTGACCGGGTAACCTGGGCCTCTTGACGCCACAGAGGTCATCAAAGACGAAATAAAAGAAGCGCACAAGGTAGACAATGCCTTCTGGGAACATTTTCAGTTGACAGTGATGCGGAGGAATATTTCGACGCATAGTGTTTTCTAAGTTTTGTTTTTTGTGTATATGTATATCCATACTTCCATACTAATATTATAAATGCGAAAGTCTGTCTGTCTGTCTGTCTGTCACCTCTTCACGGCTAAACTGCTGGACCGATTGTGATGAAATTTGGTAGGCATGTAGTTAACGACCTGAGGTCAAACATAGGCTACTTTTGGGCACGATATAACCAAGTCCCACGCGGGGCGAAGCCGCGGGGAACAGCTAGTATATATATATATATATATATATATATCAAAACTTGATGGCTATAATATTTTTCATACATTAAAAAATGCCAACCAAAATAGTGGCATAGTCATATATGTCAAAAGTTCTCTTAACTGTAAAGTGTATGAGCCTGATTCCATAAAAGAAGCTGACTGCTTGGTTTTCGAACTCGATAGTGAGTGTGCTATAGTTGCTGTATACCGTTCACCGTCTTTCTCCAATACCAGTCCATTTTTTAATACTCTTGGTGATCTTCTTACAACTTTGTCTAGTTTTCCAATAATTAGCCTTATCGGTGATATTAACATAGATATAAAAAGGGGACTGAAGATGATAATGCAGATGAATATCTTGTTTTGAACTCATTGCATGGACTCCTTCCTACGCACTTATTTATCACTAGAGGTACTAAATGCTATGATCATATAATGCTTAAATTAAAACTACCGACAACGACTCTGGTCTTGGACACATTTCTAACAGATCACAAGCCGACAATGTTGATAATGAATCTTAAACACAAGCCTATAAATATATCTAAGACAAGAACTAAAATTGATTACGATGCCATACATAATACGATACTGGAGACAGATTTTGGACATATCTTTTCTTCCCAAGATGTTAACGTAGCCGTAGATAGTTTAATATTCACAGTCTCTAATATAATAAAAACCAAAACGTATACATTTCAAGTTTCACGTAGAAAAGTAAATATAAAACCTTGGATAACACCTGGACTAGTAAGATGTATCAGACATCGTGATAAACTACACAGAACGTTTCAACGGGATCCAGATAATCCAATTCTAAAGTTAACGTACACAAGATACAGAAATTTTCTTAATAAGCTCCTAAAAAACACAAAAAATTACTACAACAAACAAATATTACAAAAAGCAAAAAACAACACTAAATCGACGTGGAATGCTGTTAAAAGTATCACAAGTTTCAAACCGACTAACTCAAAAGCTAAGGAACTCCTTAAGCTCCATGACAACCAAAATACTTCTGTTAACCTTGTTAATAAATTTTTTGTTAATATTGGTAATGAATTGGCTGAAAAAATTCAAAACCGTCAACCGACTCAACCGCTTTCAGTAATGTCTTCATGTGACTCCTTTGTTATGAGTGATGTTGACGAGAGCGAAATAGACCACATAATAAGTAGCCTTCGAAGTGATTGTGCAATTGGTTGGGACGGTATCTCTGCACGTATAATTCAAACATCCCGGCAGATATTCATCCCTTTGCTTACACATATATGTAGATTATCAATAGCTACTGGTCAATTTCCCAAAGCCTTCAAGAAGGCACTGGTCCATCCAATTCATAAGTCTGGTGATAAGGGAGAAATCACGAACTATAGACCTATCTCGGTGCTTACTGCTATGTCTAAAGTGTTGGAGAAAGTTTTGAACAAAAGACTTGTGAGTTATTTAGAATCGAAGAACCTCATCGCGAATAATCAATTCGGTTTTAGGAGAGGAATTGGTACGGATGATGCGGTCAATTTATTGCTGGACACGATTGTTAAAGGATTGGATGAGAAACAGCGTTGTATCGGCATGTTTTTAGATCTCTCAAAAGCATTTGATACGGTTTCTGTTCCCTTGCTATTATCAAAGCTAGAGAAATATGGTATTCGTGGTCTATCGCTGTCAATTTTTAAAGACTACCTAATAAACCGCACACAAAGCGTAGTAATAGGTGATTTTGTTAGTAGTGAGGAGGAGCTGATTTATGGAGTTCCGCAAGGCTCCATACTTGGCCCGACACTCTTTATCATTTACATAAATGACCTTTGTAATCTTGCTATCCCATTTTGTGAATTATTTGTGTATGCTGACGATACTGCACTAATCGTCAAAGGTCCGAATTGGCCATCTTCTTTTAGATATGCTGAAATAGCACTTACCTCTGTCATGTCATGGCTGCATTCAAATCTACTCACTCTAAATATAAAAAAAACTATGTACATAACATTTGCAATGAACTCATCAACAATACCCTCAGATGAAGAAGCTAACATAAGAGCTCATACTTGCCGTGAACCAGTTGGCGGTTGCAATTGTTTATCTTTGGAGAGAGCTAAGGTTGTTAGGTATCTTGGGGTACACATTGATCAGTTTTTGGCATGGGATGAGCATATAAATAATTTGATTCCAAAAATCAGAAAATTGATCTATGTGTTTAAAAACTTGAACATGTGTGCTGACCCGGATACTTTAAAAGTGGTATATTATGCACTATGCCAATCCTTACTGACATACTGCATTACGGCTTGGGGTGGTGCAGCTAAAACAAAAACACTTCCACTGGAGAGAGCACAGAGAGCTGTTCTCAAAGTCATGACTAAGAAACCCTTTCTGTATCCCAATGACAAACTTTATGCTGATGTATCGGTCTTAACCGTGAGACAACTCTTTATTATGAGTACCTTACTCCGTAAGCACAGTCATGTTCCTTATGATCCAACTATATATATCCGGAGACGAAGATCTGATCTTGTTTGCTCTATTCCTCCACACAGAACGGTCCTAGCTGCCCGGAACTTCGGTGTGTTCCGCTGTATTTTATACAATATGGTAAACAAACTTTTACACATCTATCCATTAACTAAGCGCGAAACAAAAAATAAAACACAAAAGTGGCTTCTGTCACTGAACTATCAAGAAACTGAAAATTTATTGTATTCATAGCTTCATTCGATAAACTTTGTAATAATTTAAATAGTAACGAAAACACATGAATTTCATTCTCACCTACAAAACATTATACACCCACACACACTACCATACACATCATACACGTACACACTCATCACGTATTTTACGGCGCTGGGAGCCCGCAGCAACAGCAGATGCATATTATTATTTTATATTATAGTCTCATTCCTTTTTTACCCTATAATTCCCAAAAGACAGACTTATCTAGTTTGGGAATTACTGTTTTCAAATTGTTAATACTCCCACTTAATTAACTGTTTCTGTACATTGTACTATTAGATTTTAAGTACCTACCATCCCTATGGCTGTTGCAGAGCTTCACACCGTTGAGATACAGGTTTGTTCCTAGTTCGATGGTGGGTTGCCGAGTGACAGCCCCATAGACGTTTGGTTTACAGCTGGTTTTAATGTACTTCAATGTATTGAAATAACTCAATAAAGATTTTTATTATTATTATTATTATTGTATAACTAGCTGTTGCCCGCGGCTCCGCCCGCGTGTAGTTCGCTTTTCGCTTAACCTGTGGAAACTACAACTATCCAGACCTATAGTTAAATCTATAAGTAGTATCCTATTCCCGTGCCAATTTTATAAAACCATTAGCCATTGATACGATATCAAACTAAAAATATTAACATTCATACTATCACATCTTTTTCTCTAAAAGAGTAGACGCAGCCTATTACAGGGTCATTAGAACCTAACTCAATAAATAGTGTTATGTTAGTTAAATTAGACCTTACGACACGACCGTATGTTCCGTCGAACAACAACTGAACTGACTTGCTGGTTTGATTATTTTTTAAACCAAAGCCAAACCAACCAACTAATCAATTCAAATAGCTTACAATACAATACAACAAACGACCGATAAACAAACCAACCAATAGAACTAAATAAACAACCAAAATTTTATTTGAAATAATTAGAATTGATTGCTGGAAAAATTTCAATCTGCTATAATACCATATGAGAAAAAAATAATTAAATTAACTTCAGCGCCATCTATTGATATTTTATGTAACTAAATTATACGCCCACACACATTCAATGTGTTAATTTTTTAAAATTTAATAGAGATTGCAGTGTGTTTTTGTCTTCATTGATATCGATAAAACAAAGTAGAAATTGTAGCTTTATCTATATTAAATACGTTTATGTAAACCGGATTCAACTCTGTAAAAGTTTTGAAACAGTGCTAGAAGTAAACTTCAATTGACCATAACTTCTTTTTCCCTTAACCGATATTGACGAAACAAAGTTTTGACAAAACTGTTGAACGTATATGTAATCCACCTGTGAAAACCGCGTTCGAATCTGTTGAGTAGTTTTGAAGTTATAACGTACCAGACATACAGAAAGACAGACAGACAAAAATTCCAAAAATTGTTTTTTTTGGTTTCTGTTACACGTCTTTCTTTAATCGCCCCGTATCAGTTTTTTAGAAAAATATTTAATGTACAGACATTCAATTTTTACTGTCCGATTATATGTAAAGATAGATAGATAAGTACAAAATCCATATCCATACTAATACTATAAATGCGAAAGTCTGTCTGTCTGTAACCTCTTCACGGCTAAACTGCTGGACCGATTGTGATGAAATTTGGTAGGGATGTAGTTAACGACCTGAGGTCAAACATAAACTTTTGGGCGCGATATAACCGATTCCCACGCGGGGCGGGGCCGCGGGGAACAGCTAGTACTTATATATTAACGGACTTAACGCTAAGAGCGTTCTCTACCAGTCAACCATTTGATTAATCTTCTTTTTCAATGTCGTCAATGACAAACTATTAGATATGATTTGTAAGGGGTTGCGATATCGTTTATCCTGAAATAAATTTGCAAATGAATTTATTTGTTTCTTTTCAAAATTATAAAAAAAAAGTAAGAAAATAATTCTAGAAAACAAATAAAACACGAAATCATAAAATTATTGTTTGTGACAGGATTCGATCCAGGTACTTTCTTGAAACATTTCTTTACTAAAGTATTAAAAAATTCTTAAAAATTAATACAAAACGAAAAAAAAAGTAAATAAAAAAAGTAAGTAAAAAAAGCAAGTAAAAGAAAGTAAGTAAAAAAAAAGTAAGTAAAAAAAGTAAGTAAAAAAAGTCATCTATAGCAGGATTCGAACCCTCGACTTAAAAATATGATCTATGATCTCTACCGATAGGCCATCATACGTTGCTAGAGATTGGCGAAATTTCAAATGGGATTTGTCTATAGGTACGCAAATTCGCGCCATCTATTGAGATTTTATGTTACTAAATTTACGATCAAATTCAATGTGTTATTTTATTAAAATTAATAGGTGCAGTGCGTGTTTTCGTCTTTATTGATATGGATAATAAAAAGTAGAAATCCTAGCCTTATCTAAATTAAATTAAACGTAAGTAAACGCATTAAAAGTTTAGAAGCAGTGTTTGAAGTAAATTTTCAATCGACCATAACTTCTTTTTCCCTTAACCGATTTTGACGAAACAAAGTTTTGACAACGCTCCTAATCATATGTAATCCAACTGTGAAAACCGCGTTTAAATCCGTTGAGTATTTTCGAAGTTATAACGTACCAGACAGACATACATACATACATACAGACAGACAAAAATTCCAAAAACTGTTTTTTTGGTTTCTGTTACTCCTTTTTAATCGCACTCAATCAGTTTTTTTGAAAAATATTAAATGTACAGACACTCGCATTTTAGTGTCTTATTATATGTATTAATTAATAATTGTAAATTTGTGTCTATAGGATTTTAAAAATTATGTGCAATAAATGTCTAAACTAAACCTTTTTATGGTAAGCAGTAGTAAGCACGCCATTGGTAATCTGTTGTATAATTTTGATTCCATGGTTATGGATTTTTCGGCTACTAAAAAAGTAGTTAATTACATACACGGCAACAGATTAAAAACGTTAAGTATTCACTATTCAGTGACATGCGAGGTCGCCAAGCCCACCATTAATTAACTAATGAAATTTCAGCACTCCATTTACTAGAACTGGCACTTAGGAATTAGGATTCATGAGTGACAATTTTTTTTGTGTTCTTTAGACATATAAACCAGAGATGGCATGGAGGAGATTGCATTTGCGGTAAGGCCGCTTCTTATTTACAGTACATCATTTTTTTTAATACTTTTCCTGGATATGGAACAGGTCAAGATGAAAAATGATTATTTTGCTTGGGTCTTGGATGTCTATATGTATATGAATTTGTTATTAATATAGTATCGTTGAGTTAGTATCCCATAACACAAGTCTCGAACTTACTTTGGGCAAAGAATTAGTAATGCTTTGGGCTAACTTAATCTGTGTGATTTGTCCGATATTTAATTTAACCAAAGAATTTCGAATTGCGCGCGGTCTATTTACTACTTACAGGCAATTCTTTTTTTTAATCTATTAATTTAACAGTATAAAAACCGTTATTTTTGGTTATTAAGAATACTGGCTTTAAAAATGTCCGTTGTGTATAACTAAAATAGTATTTACGTACCGAGTGCCTATTATATAATTCTAGTTTTTGCCCGCGGCTTCACCCGCGTGATCATCCCTCGGAGCAAGTGCTTTTTCCCGCTACCTCCCCATCAATTTTCAGCCAAATCAGTTGAGCCGCTCTTGAGCTATAAATTGTATAACTAACACGACTTTCTTTTATAGATATATATATATATATATATATATATATATATATATATATATAGATGTGGTATATATGTATACGTCACAGAAAATTGGCAATTAGAGACTATAACGCTTAATTTAATTAAACAACAAAACGTTTAATCGCCGAATTCATAGCGAACTAATTAGAGTTATTATCACGTAATATATCACGTAATACTCAGGAACCCGCGGCTTTGCCCGCGTGAACTTCCCTCAGGAACCTTCTGAGAGAAGTTCACGCGGGCAAAGCCGCGGGCAATAGCTAGTAAAAATAAAACATAAAACATTCCGACGAATTGAGAACCTCCTCCTTTTCTTGAAGTTGGTTAAAAATGTCGACTGTCATCTGACCTACGTAACATGTTTTTCAGGTCAAGCGACGACGAGTGCGCGGCCATATTAGGATTGGTCGCCATTAGTAGCATTTCTATCTTGAGCTCCTCCGCGCTTCGTAAAGCACGTAAAGCCGTTGGTACCGCTGTTATCGATAAATAGCAATCGTTAGGCTATGTCAGATGCCTTTAAGCGGCCAGAAAACATATTTTTATTGGTCTAGTTTCCCTATATAAAAGGGTTACGGAGGTCAGACAGCAATCACTCGATTGTAATAACCAGTACTGCTAAATCAGGACCATGATTAACAGCGTACCCTGGGCTCTGAAGAGTAAGCTGAAGTTGCGACCGGGAAATACGCTCGGACGAAGATATTCATGAGTTTTAATAATGTAATATAATACTTGTTACAATTAGAGCCCAGCCAGGTAAATGATGAACTTCGAGGACTTTTTAACTTTACTAAGTTATAACTTTTTAACTTTTAACTCGACGCCCTTTTCAGTGCACCTCGGGTTCCTGGGTTACAAGCCCTTTGACATCAAAATATTAATTTCAATCAATATCTTGTAAAATTCCAAATTTCTATATTAAATAAAGACATGCTGGAGGTACTTTTTTGTTGCTGACTTTTTCAACCCAATGATAAATTCAAATTCAAATTGATTATTATCAATATAGGATATTCTTATCACTTATTGACGTCAATTGTTACTTATCTTAAGTTTACCACCACTTCCAAAGCGCAAGTGGAGAAGAAGTGGCGCCACAAACTCCACAGCAGCATTTTCTACAAAAACGTCAATTCACAAAATTTGAGATAAGAAATATGACGAAAAGGCCCTACGTTGTTTTAGGCTACTGATTCATCCACATGCCGTTTCGTCTTTCGGAAACCACAGCCAACTTCACGCCAGTTAAATCAAGCCTGGGTCATTAAACTGCTAATGGATTGGACTATGTTGATGGTAGCAGGCAAATGGGGTGCGATTCAGTAAATCGATGCAGCCCTTGTTGTGTGGCCGGATTGGGGATATTGATTAGTTTAATTTTTTGACAGGTCATCCAGTTTATTATTAACTAGCAGTCCACCATGGCTTTGCTCGTGCTATACACATAGCCTTAGTTAGTTGGGTATAGTTCTTTTTTTCATTTATTTCAGGCTACAAAATTTACATTATTGGCCCATATTAATAAATATCTTAAAGTCTAACATATATATAGTGTGGCTTTCTAACGGTAAAAGTAGTTTCGAAGCCTACTCTATGCAAATAAACAATCAAAAAATCTTTCCTCTTTATAATATTACTAGCCATCCGCCCGGTTTCGCATGGGCATAAAAACCATCCTCTTGGATCACTCTATCAATAAAAAAAACCGATTTAAGCATACAAAGGGACATAGGGACAGAGAAAGCGACTTTGTTATATACTATGTAGTGATTAGATAGTATTAAAATGTTTGATATTGTAGTGTAGGAGTAGCATTAAGTAATAAGTTACATTATTTTTGTAAGAAAGCTACATAAAAAAGAGTCTTCATCCAACATCCGTTGTGTCAATACGTCCCATCCTCACATGGCGACCCTGCCAGTCGGCGCTGCCATGCGCCGACGCGGCTGCGCGTATGCGCCAGTCGCGTAAACAAAATTAATAAAAAAAAAGAAGAATATTAAGGAGATTAAATAAATAGCATGAAATAAGAAAAAGATTTTTAAGAAGATTTCAAGAAGGAAGAAATATAAATAAAATATATTCAAGAGAGAAAAATATTTAAATGGAAAATGAAGAAAGAATAAATAAATAAATAATATGAAGAAAAGTGAATCTCAAGAGAAGAAAGAAAATATATTGAAGATTTTATTTTTATTTACGAAGAAGAATTTTTTAAGAAGTATACTCTGAAATAAATAACGAAAAATCTTACTAGACATTGAGAATATATTCAAGAAAGAAGAAAGAAGCGTACGGGAAAAGGATGGTGTCCAGGGTATAGCCCGGCCCACGGTTCCAGCGGAGTCCAGGGATATCCCGGCCCACACAGCCCGACGCCCGGAGCTCGCAGCACCAGCTCAGCGCAACCCGACAGCATTGATAGGACTACGATTACGATACGAATGAAGCATATTTAAACAACATTGTATTAAATTATTTCATCCTTTTTAGTTGAGTAATAGTCTCATTTCGTAGCTTGATTTCGTAGCTGGCTTCGAAATGGGAAGTAAAAATGTTTTTTTTTTTTTTTTGCAAAAGCAATTATATCTATAATCAATGAGAAGAGGTCGTTAAAGTAATGTACAACAGAATATACAACAGTACAAACGTAATGTAGCGAGTATAGAAGGCAATCTTATACATTTTATATGTACCTATTCATACAACCTTCGCCAACGTCTTTCTCTAGTATTCATGAAGTTTAAATTTTAATTCACGCGGTTAAATTGAATTGGTATATGTTAACCGATTTTACAGAAACATATTATTTAGTATTTTACAAAAATTTTAGCCTAGGGAGTGAAATTTCGAAATGAGAAGGAGGATTATTTTGATTGAATGTCTTCAAAACAAAATAATAATTTGAAATAATTTATTGATAAATAATTTATTATTATGTTAGTTATTTGTTAAACTTTTTTATCTACAAAATATGTAAATGGCGGACTTAAAGCCTTGGGCTTTTTCTGTCTGTCAACCAACAAGTTATATACTTATTAAAAAAGTTTTATGCAACAGTTCGTAGCTCAAATCGTATAAATATTTAAGGCCGAAACACATTATTAAAACGCGACGCGACCCGATGAAACGCGACGCGTATTGAGTCAAATCAAATTGTATTATTTTCTATAATCAGAATCACACTTTCAACATCCGACGTGATGACATGCGCGCACTGTCGATACGTGGTGTCGCGTCGCATTTTAGTAATGTGTTGGCCTTTATTCTTTCCGGAGGCTTATTAAATTATTTATACAAAATTTGCTCCTATACGGTCTAGTACAAGAGTGGTTCCGTTTTGTCATTTTATATACGGAATTCTTAAAAATGTCTTGGTTGTTTCTACAAGTCCTATGTCAACAAATATTCAAGCACTGCTAAAAGCAGTGGGTAAAGGACTGGACTACAAATTAATAAGAGTACGGATATTGATTTATTTAATTTTATCAAACAAAGGTAAACTTTCAACTCAATGCCTTTACGTTACAGAGAAGAAATATTTCGTACTCTTATACTATATATGTATTTATTCTAGTTTCATAACATTATAAATTGTATAATATAATATCTCTATTTTTCACAAATATTTTTTTATGTTTATCCATTTAATTTAAAAAAATATATTTACAAATAACTTTAACACGAAAAGAAGAAGAAAGATAATTTTGGGATAAGTAAATTTCGATAAGAGAGAAAGAGCCAAAACATATTTTGGTTAAATTAGGCTTATCAAAAGTTTGTTATTTTTTATGTAAGACAAAGGAAAAGATACGCCATCTACGCCATTTACATATTTTTTAATACATTTTAATAAATAAAATTCTGTACTCTCTTTAATTTGATGATATGACGTTAAACACGCATTCGAAATTCAAATGATGTCATTACACTATCACGACGACGTCGACGGTTGCGGGAATGCTCGATATTTGATAGCAATCATTACTTACTGTTTTGAAAAACTTGTTACTTAATCGATAGCTATATATCCAAAGAAGTTCGAACGCGCTGTGCAATTTTTTTTTTTTAAATCTATGTATGTATCCAAAGAAGTTCGAATCGTGCTGTCTCTCTACGCAAATTTTATTTTTTAATCTATGTATATATCCCACGAAAGTCTGTAAGTTTCATCTTAGAGGGTGTACTGATATGTTACTTCTTTATGCTCGAACTAATTGAACAAAATCGGCTGTAATTTGGTAATTGTATATGCAAATAGAGCCTTGATGCGCAAATAAAAATCTTACTAAATAAAATTATCTTTATCTTTAGTGTTAACTGTTGAAAAAAAGTGGACAAGGCTAATTCAGTACGTCCAGAGGAGACGGAATGGCACAAAATAGAAAATAGTACCCACGGTAATGCTATAAGGATTTCTACTTTAACCTTACGACTTACGTGCTTACACCTATATAAGGCGTTTTATTTATCGATGTTTGCATGAACGTATTAAAATTGAAAATGGCAATAGAAATATTTTATTACTTCAGAAAAGTTCCTGTGAAAACCTAGACCAACCCAGACTGAATAAATATTTAAATTTCGAATACAAATATCCATAGATTAAAAAAAAATGCTTAGAATGCGGGTCGGACAGAAACGAGGTCTATGACAGAGCAAAGTTGAAACGTGTAAACCTTTCGCAAGATGTGACTCTCGCTAGGAGCAGTTATAATGATATTTTTAAATGATATCCAAAATTATATTTTATTTTGAACTTGAACCAGTATCAAACCTTTATTAAAACCAATCCACCGTAGGACCAAATATGGCAAATGTAAAGTCAGTGTCAGACAGACCACATTTCTGTGCCATATCGCGGACGAGTATTTTTAGATTACTAGTACATTATACTGGTACCGGTATCGGTATCACGTTCCGGTATTTGTACGTCACCGCCCTTGGTTTGATTGATGTATTGTGATGGTTCTTGTGACGGGATGAACTTATTTCGTCCATCGTCTAAATATAAATATGCGAATAATTATAGTTCATGGTCAAATTATAGGTAACTGACCTGTCTGATAATAAAGGTGATTCTGTGCTTCGGATCGGAAGACCGTTACCAGGTACCATTTTCCCGTTTATGTACCTACTAGCTTCTACCCGCGGCTTCGCTCGCGTGGACTTAGAAATGTTTTGCCAGGAAGAAAAAATTGTTAGGTTATATGGCCGATGTTTGGTGTACACATACAAATATTCCAGTAATCTCCCTTGGGAACTTGATGCTTTTTCAGGACTAAAAGTAGCCTATGTTACTCTCCATTCTTTCAACTAACTCTATTCCAAAAATCAGGTCGATTGGTTGCTTAGCTACGGCGTGAAGGAAGGACAAACAAACAAACACACTTTCATATTTATAATATTAGTATGGATGCATTTCTGGATTTCTATCTCAATTATTTAAAGGTAAACTTTGTGTCAAAGAACTCTAACAAGATTTAAAAACACAAACGATCTTACTACAAAAACATGTCTAAATTAAAAACTAGGTTTAGTTTAGATCATTATTCGCCCAAATCAAGTTGACATCTAGTAATATAACACTATCTCATCTGTCAATATTAACTAGATTTGGGTGGATAATAGTTTAAACCTAGTTTTAAAGTTAGAGATGTTTTTGTAGTAAGACGGAAAGACTTGAAACTGAGTTTCAAGAATATGTTCTGAAAATGTTACTTCTTGAGTTAGTGTAAAATGTACTCTTTTGTTTTAAGTTTACTTTGATCTCACAAATTCTGTTTCTGACGTCACAATTAACGTTGCAACTGAGTTCCCATCGGAACCCATTTTTCAGGGAACGGTCGTAATTAGCAGCAGCAAATTAAGCCGTTTTGACGAGACCAAAGTGGTAATATTGGTGGCCTGATTCTATAAGTTTTTTTTTTTTTAAAAGACGTAATTTTTAGAAATAAGGAGTTGGTCCTAAAACTGGGGAGCCAATTATAAGCTGCTTCTTATAAAATGATAAATCCTAATGAGTAACAGGCGATTGCTAGATGTTATTAGACAAAGTTATTTTTTTTTACAAACACCTGGCTGTGCAGGGTTAAGATTAATTGACCGTGTAAACCCATATGAAATCGATAATTTTGTTAAATTATCATGGTCTCTATCAAACTCTGTTATACGGGTCAATTAAGCTGAAGAGTTTGTTTGTTTTAACCCTTATAACTTAGCCAATGTGACACTTGTCTTTTTGGTAAGACAAAATTATTTTAAGTAGGACAAAAGTCTTTTAGTAAAACTACTGGTTCAATACAGACAGCAACATATATTATTAGTCTAAAAAGAGTGGGTTCGATTTTACATATAAAAACGACCGAGAATGTTTAACCAGCCTCAATTCACAACCACTGCCCTGGGTGTCGATTCTGCTAACGTTAAATCACAATCGTGTCAAAATAGTATTTCAATTGTAGTGCTTTTTTACACACTAGTTACAAGAAATGTATATTTTTTTATATAACTGCTGATGATCACACCACACACTACATTCACATCACATCATACTGTCATAACTCTTGTAAATAGGGTGTAAAAAGCACTACTATTGGAACACTATTTTGATACGATTTTGACTTAACGTTAGCAGAATCGACGCCCGGTGGATCCGTGATGGCTTGGCGCAGGCTTCTTTCGCGCAGCGCAGCGTGGCTTAATAGTAAACAGGCCGTAGAGGTGAACTAAAAAAGGTACATACAACCCCCGGGTGTAACAGCTGGTTTCGATTATAAAGCCTTTTACATACTTATTAAGGTAAGCACGCTAACCATATTATTGAACATAAAACTCTTTTAATTTTAATAAAAATGCGAAATTAAAAAGTTTATATACGAAGGTGTAAATTTTAATTAAAAAGTTATACAGCTGTTTTCACTATGAATGAAGTTATAAAATCATTTACCTGCTTTTTGACGTGAAGTGGAGTAGTTATAGGAGAATTTTATAGGAAAAAGATTTGTATTTTTAAGTCTTCTTCAGGAAAACATACGGGTACATTTTGCGCGTCTTTTATATCGAGTACCACAAATTAATATTTGCTCTAAATGTAATTTGTGGTATCAATTGTTTTCAAAGACAAGTACAGCTTTTTAATGAAAACGCATTATTTATTAAAATCGGTTTGCAGAATATGAAATTATCTATCGGAGAATATGGGACCTTATTTTTCATTTGAAGGAGAATAAATGAATGAATACGGAATATGTATATTCGTGATACGAGCGATATCTACATATAGCTTTTGAAATACAATAGTAGCGTACAATGTAGCAAAAAATAATAACAAAAGTAATTTTAAAATAAAGTTGCATAATTTGCAGTTAGTATTTTTACCATATTGATCACTAAGTATATGATTTATTTTTTTCGACTGTATTCTATGCTAATGTCATAGGCTAATATAAATAACTAGCGACCCGCCCCGGCTTTGCATGAGCATAAAACATTCCTCTTGAATCATTCTATCTATTTAAAAAAAACCGCATCAAAATCCGTTGCGTAGTTTTAAAGATTTAAGCATACAAAGGGACATCGGGACAGAGAAAGCGAGTTTGTTTTATACTATGTGATACTGTCTCCTCACGGTAATCAATACATATAATAAGACACTAAAATGCGAGTGTCTGTACATTTAATATTTTTCAAAAAAACTGATTGAGTGCGATTAAAAAAGAGTAACAGAAACCAAAAAGACAGTTTTTGGAATTTTTGTCTGTCTGTATGTATGTATGTCTGTCTGGTACGTTATAACTTCGAAAATACTCAACGGATTTAAACGCGGTTTTTACAGTTGGATTACATATAATTAGGAGCGTTGTCAAAACTTTGTTTCGTCAAAATCGGTTAAGGGAAAAAGAAGTTATGGTCGATTGAAAATTTACTTCAAACACTGCAAGTTGCGTACCTATAGACAAAACCCATTTGAAATTTCGGCAGTAACAAGCAAAGCATGTTGGCCTATCGGTAGAGGTCGCGGATCATTTCTTTAGGTAGAGGGTTCGAATTCTGTTAGACATTACTTCTTTTGTTTTTACCCTTTTTTTGTTTTGTATTAATTTTTTAGAAGTCTATTTTTTTTAAATATTTTAGTAAAGAAATGTTTCAAGAAAGTAGCTGGATCGAATCCTGCCACAAACAATAATTTTCTGTTTTCGTTTTTTATTTGTTTTCTAGAATTATTTTCTTACTTAGAGAAAGCTCTTAGCTTTAATTCCGTTAATATAAAAGTATTTTGTACTTATCTATCTATACATATAATAAGACAGTAAAAATCGAGTGTCTGTACATTAAATATTTTTCTAAAAAACCTCTACGAGGCAATTAAAGAAGAGTAATAAAAACCAAAAAAACAATTTTTGTCTGTCTGTCTTTCTGTCTGTGTGGTGCGTTATAATTGAATGCTGTTTTCACAGGTGAATTACATATAATTAGGAGCGTTGTAAAATCTTTGTTTCATCAAAATCGGTTAAGGGAAATAGAAGTTATGGTCATTTAAAGTTTACTACAAGCACTGCTTCAAAACTTTTAAACAGTTGAATGCGATTTACATAAACGTATTTAATTTAGATAAAGCTAAAATTTCTACTTATATCAATAAAGACAAAAACACACTGCAGTCTCTATTAAATTTTAATAAAATAACACATTGAATGTTTGTGGGCGTATGATTTAGTTACATAAAATATCAATAGATGACGCTGACTTTATTTTAATAGCAGATTGAAATTTTTCCTTATTAAAAAAAAAATTTGGTTGTTGATTTAGTACTATTGGTTGGTTTGTTTATCGGTCGTTTGTTGTGTTGTATTGTAAGCTATTTGAATTGATTGGTTGGTTTGGTTTGGCTTTGGTTTAAAAACTAATCAAATCAGTGTTTGACGGAACATACGGTCGTGTCGTAAGGACGAATTTATCTGACTTATCACTATTTATTGAGATTTTCTCCACTTTACACGCCTACTAAAACTTTGGGAGTGGATTTTAGGTCCTAATGACTCTGTAATAGGCTGCGTCTACTCTTTTAGAGACAAAGATTGATAGTATGAATGTTAAGAGCTCCTTCTTCTGAAGGTCCGTTGTCCGTAAGCCGCGTAGTCGCGGCGCTCACTCATTTTGTAGGCATTTAGACATCATATTTGGGAAAATAACACTACAAAATCAACTTCAGCGATTTTCACTATATAAATACTTTATCTAAAGGCTGGTATAAAAGCAGGACAATAAGTTTATTATTTTAGGCATAGTATTGAAAATATACTTCCAAAGGAGGCAACTTTGATTTTTCTATCGAGCGAATTTTGTCTGATATTGGTACTGTTACTGTAAACGAATTTCACTCTGCTATATCCTCAACTAAAAACATATATTTTTTTCAGAATTTTACGACTGTTTAATACTGATTCCTATTGATTTTAAAAACTGTATTTGAGAAAGAAGTGGCCCTAATATTTAACGATATCGTAGCAATGTAATGGCTTTATAAAATTGGCACGGGAAAAGGATACAATAGAATTAAGTAACTATGGGTCTGGATAGTTGTAGTTTCCACAGGTTTCGCGAAAAGTGACCTACACGCGGGCGGAGCCGCGGGCAACAGCTAGTACTATCTAATTACCGTGCCTGTATTAAGCTCACCGATAGCACAGAATAATAATAAATAGTTTAGGCGCCATTTTAAATTGGCCTCAAATTTTTATGTGACTAAACGCAAACACGCTCAGGTCACTTCGCTTTGTTATTTTATTATTTTCACCGTAAAAAATAACTAAACAATAATGAAAATATTTTCTCGAACTCGAACAGATGACTACCAACGACATGTTTTAATGACAAAATTTTATTTTTTAATTTTGTCAATTATATGAAAATTAATACGAATAAATGTAAAATACGAAAAGTGTCTAAAATAAGACAGAAAAGCCACCTAATTGCTTAGTTAAAAATAAATTAAGTTGCATTACGCTTGTATTCAGTGTCTTTGTTGCCGGGGTTCCTTGGTCTTTTCAATTTAAGACTATTATTAGATTTTATATGCAGAGGTGAGACGGGGCTTTTCAATAATGTAAGATTCATTAGTAATTTTCTCTATATATCTTTACTGAATTTTTTCCGTTTGCATTCAATGGAACGGTTAGTAAAAGTAAAAATGCATGTTTGTATATTTTCCCTTAACGATGCACTTCCAATTAGGTATAAAAAAAAAAAACTTACTACTTACTAGAACCGAAGTCAATATGAAATTCGCTAATTTATGAGCGATCGCCTGCTTGAGTGCAATAGCAACAATTCCCAACGAGGGTTGATTTTAGTTTATTAAGCTCTTCGAGATTACCGTTATTTTATTTTAAAAAAGTGGAAAACAAAAGAGGGATACCGTTGCCCAGCAGTGGGATAAAAGGCTACAAAAAATACTTACTGATTAAGAGCATTCTCTACCAGTCAACCATATTTTGTTACCTAATTTGATATCGGTAATAAGCCCATTTATTATTAGATACAAGCTTTCGCCCGCGGCTTCGGCCGCATGGATTTCCCTCGGGCACAGTGCTTTTTCCAGGGATGAAAGGTACCCTATGTCCTTTTCAATACTCCTAGCTAGGTGTATGCGAAATTTTATTTTAAGAAACCAACAAATATATAAATTTTTTTTCGTATTTATAATATTAGTTGGGATCTTTCTTTTATTTTTAATTTCCCTCGCTTTACATGCCAAATACCATGACGCATAAAGCACAAATGTCATGTCAATATCACAACAACATGGCCGGATGCATTTTATGTGTTCACAGTATAAATGCAGCCTAATAAACCGTTTTATGTGATTTAATATTTATTATAATACCCAATGATGCGCGTGCACACGTCAATGACATCTGACGTTTTAAATATTTATCACCTGTGGCACATTAACTCCTAGTTTCATATCAAAAGGTTTTGGATAAACAGTTTTTATTGATATATGGAAATAGTGCATTTTCTGTTGTTAGTTGTTTAGTTTGATTAGAATTATCCTGGGTTCCAGAATGTTGCTTGTCAAACTAATTACTTAAAACGGTCACTCTTAGCAGTTTTGCAATTTGTAACTATATGGAACTATAATTCAATACGATAAAAATTAACTTCACATCCAGAACCTCAATTACATAACACGGATTTTTGATAATTTGTGTTTTCAGTGAATAATGATTTTCAGTTGATGGTGGCGCTATGGGCGTTGAATATCTATACTAGTACTAATATTATTCTGTAATCTGTGCACAGAATAGAACCTAGAAGAAACTGAGTTTATTATGGCCCTCAGCTATGAGGAAAACGACTTCCTACAACTGAAATGATCAAAGTTTCATACGAACAGTTTTATAAGGCAACTGAATAATGGATTGCGTAATCAAATACATCATCGGTGCTCAGATACAAAGGCTAATTTGCAAACAAGTGTCGGTCGGCGTTGAATTGAATTGATACTTGAATACAGACTACAGATTTATTGCACTCTGGCCCAAATTATAAGTAAATAAATAAATAAATATAAATAAATATATAGGGACAAATCACACTTGATTGAGTTAGCCCCAAATTAAGTTCGAGACTTGTGTTATGGGATACTAAACTCAACTATAATATATTTGTATAATATAACAAATACATATATAGATAAACATCCTAGACTCAGGTCCATCAGAAAAAGATCATTTTTCAGCTTGACCTGACCCGATCAAACCCGGGACCTCCTGAGTAGCGGTCAGGCATGTTAACCATTACCACAGAATTAGTAATAGTACTACGTAGCGAAACTTTAGATGTCGGAATTATAATCTTTTTTTTTAATACCAAATATTAGGCAAACAGGCTTACGGTCTACCTGATGGAAAGCGGTTACCTAGCCTGCCTAATAAGGCTATAGACGCCTGTAACAGCAGGGGTGACACGTGCGTTGAAAAATAAATTTAAATCATCTAGAAATTCATAAGTATGGTTGCTCTAATTTCTCATAAACTTTCCTTATTCACTGAAAATACAAGTTATCAAAAATTCGTGTTATGTAATAAAGATACTGGATCTGAAGTTAATTTTAAACATATTAAATTATTATTCCATATAGTTACAAATTGCAATATTGCTTAAAACGGCCACTTTTAGCAGTTTTACTTGTATTGTCTTAATTAATTCTAGTAGCAATTATTCAGAAATTTTTATCTCAAAAAAAATCCCTATTAATGTTCCTCATAATTAGGGTTGCCAGGTCCTCAGACGCAAAAGCCGGACAGACCTGTGAGTTTGTCCTGACATTTGGGTAAAAAATCCGGACATCTTGTTTTTTTTGTCCATTTTTTTATAAAAAGTCTAAAACTAATTTTTTTTTTGTCCTAACATTCGGCCGGATGCCGCTTATTTTGGCCGGACAAGCAATCAAAAATCCTACGTATGTCCTGCTTTATCCTAACACCTGGCAACCCTACTCATATTATATTCGCTTCTTGTCAATTCAGTGGCGAGTGGCGACATTAGTAGAAGAGTAAGAATTCCGAAGAGGGACAGTTCCAACAGGCTGATACTGAATCCTGAATGCACGACTCGCGCTTGCCAATTTTATGCGTCGTTTGCACAAACAAAAAATATCCAAAACAAAACTAAGCCTATTTATTGAATGTCACAGAGTAGCAGCCCACGCGAATATTATTTATAAACTGTCATGTACAATCCATCTACATTAGAATGGCTTAGCTTTGAGTTTTATCGTTTTTATCCTGGTTAATTAGTATTACCCTACCTTTAAGCTCTACATTGGTCGAGTTGGTTAGTATTTAAAATAGGTCTGGACGGTCTGTACCACAGTTTTGTATTTATTACATAGGTAATATACACAATATTCAAATCTGTAAAATCAAAATGCAAGACATGCACACAACAACATGTCGCATCATGGCGGAAAATAGCTTTTTTAGTAAAAGCGTTTTTGTAATTGAAATTAAGCTTTTTAGTACTATATTAATTAACTGAAATCGATACGATTTTGGTTTTGATAGACAAATACTTAGGAAATAAAAACTCATTGCATCGAAATTGATAAGAAAGTTGCTTATCCTATACTATATAGGATAAGTAACTTTTGTATTGTAATTTGTTTTCATATGTGTATTCATTGCGATGTACCCTCTTTAATGTCCATGTACTCTTTTTCCTTTATTATACAGGTTGACTGGAAGAGATCCCTGTAAGGGATAAGTCCGCCTTTTGTTGTGTTCTATGTTGCATCATCAATGTTCTTTCTGTACAATAAAGTTTTTACATACATTCATACAAGAATGAGTCTAGTAGCCTAAGGCGAATAGGACTAACTATACGAGTAGACTATATAAGATACTCTTAAACACAACCAAGAATTTGATTGATTGATTGGGCAAATCCTTAACACGCCTAATGTGAATCAGGCTGAAATTTAAAACGTGGTCTATCCTGATGAGCATGTGTGGTGTTGATGACTTCACGACGACAAAAACAAGCGTGGGCGACAAGGCCGGTGTCCAATATTGATTTATCTTTACCTTATTTGTGTGCTTTTTGTCTATGGTCAAGGTCGCGCTGGCTGTTCTGGTTATGGGGCCTTATTTTTTTTTTAAATATTATTACCCTGCGGAGAGGCAGGCCAAAATTAAGATGGCTTGGTGACCTTAATAAAGACCTAAGCAGCTGTGGTTAGAACAGAAACGTCTTGTGGAAAGATTCGCAAGACGAGACCCTCGGTAAGAGGATGATGATAATATATTTTTTATTTATTTAACTTCATTGACGCACAAAGGCAGGACTAAAGCCAAAGGCTTTTTGTACCAGTCAACTAAAAATATTCATTGATATTATACAAATTCATTTGGTTCTCATAACATGTGGGTTTAATGTAAATAGACTCTACACATCTTGGTGTCCGAGTTTTTTTAAAATTCCGGTCTCTGACGAGGTTTCTTAGTAACCAAGTGACAGGCGGGACCTGCGACTTTACGTGGCCAAAAAAGCATTACAAACATACATATCATCACGCCTGTCTCCCGCAGGGGCAGAGACTAGAATTCCCATTGGCCATGATTATTACAGACCTCCCTCGATTCCTCCCCATACTTACGTAGCTTCACTACATAGTATAAAACAAAGTCGCTTTCTCTGTCACTATGTCCATTTGTATGTTTAAATCTTTAAACCTACGCAACGGATTTTGATGCGGTTTTTTAATAGATAGAGTGATTCAAGATGAAGGTTTTTATGCCCGGGGGCGGGTCGCTAGCTGTTTATATAAATGATTGATAGACAGGCAACGTGACAACCTTTGTTATGAGTACAATCCATTAGTTGAGTTTAAAACCCTAATTACCGAATAATCCTAATGAAAAATTCGTCGAAATTGTTTGTAAACAAATAGAAAAGAAAATACCTATGTAACCCGAAGTCACGTTTATCAGCCAAGATTAATTAGTACTGGCGTCACATAAATATGAACCATTTGCGTTTTATTTGGTTATATCGCGTTGAAATCTAGCCTGTTTGACCCCTGGTCTTTTACTATATCCCTATAAACTACTTTCTTCAATATCGGTCTAGGGTTTGGCCGTGAAAGCGTAACTAACAGACAGATAGACAAACAGACTTTTGCATTTATAATATAAGTATGGATGTATAGATAATTTAAATGATCACATACAAGGACTAAATACAGTTACTATAACCACATGGCTATAGGGCTATATGGGAGAGCACATTGTCTCATTGCTTGAGAATAAGATTTAGTTCTTTTTCTTGCTAATAGGCAGCGCTACAAGGATCGATAATATTTATGATGCCTCTTATTTTTACGAAAAAAGAGTAACACGATTTTTTAAAGTATCGTCATCCTACCACAATGAAGTTATTGGATTTAGAATCACAGTGCCTCAAGTGATTGATAGATGGCTTTAATAAGTCTCAGTATGGGGAGGTATAGTCTCTAAGTACTTGTATTTTTTTCCCTTTAATTTATTTCTATTTCATATACCTACAACCATGCATGGCCGGACAGCAAAATTTCTAAAGCAAACATATTTACTACTAGCAAGCCGCCACGGTTTCTCATGGGCATAAAAACCTTCCTCTTGAATCACTCTATCTATAATAAAAAAACCGCATCAAAATCCGTTGCGTAGTTTTAAAGATTTAAGCATACAAAGGGACAGAGAAAGCGACTTTGTTTTATACTATGTAGTTACTAAGTTAAAAGTCGTGATTCATTAAAAGAAAAATAAAAATATTCTATTTTCAAATATCAGAAATCGTATCGTGAAAATCCTCCTTTTGTCGTCGCCTAGATAAAGGAGAGCAGGTGTCTTTCAAATAACTAAACTAAAAAGATAACTTTATACTTTTATATTGTTACACCAAGGACTATTATATTCAATTCGTTTCTAGAACCTCTCTTAAGTATGTTACATAAAGTTTATTACTGAATGTTTATTGTAGCTCATTGTAACTGCTACTTATATTATTATTTAATTTCTTTTTCGCCTCAGCCTTCATGTGTTTCAATTGTTTGATGTTATCAAATTATTTCATACTAGCTTTTGTCCGCGGCTTCGTTTTACTAATTATATGCTTTTTCCTGATTGATAAAGCTCTATTTAATTGTATCACTGTAGTTTATTAGTAAGAATAAACCGTAGCGTAGGGGCAGATAGGTTCTGATAGCGACCATGTACTGTCTAGCGCGACGTGGGACAACCACCTACCATATGGTCTGACGACCTAATTAAGGTCGCAGGAAGACGCTGGATGCGGGCCGCTTTACATCGGTTCGATCGGAAATCTATGAGGGAGGCCTATTCCCAGCAGTGGGCTACTTGTAGCTGATATGATGATAAATTATACTCTACTAGCGACCCGCCCCAGCTTCGCATGGGCATAAAAACCTTCCTCTTGAATCACTCTATCTATTAAAAAAACCGCATTAAAATCCGTTGCGAGACAATAATATGCGTAGTTTTAAAGATTTAAGCATACAAAGGGACGCAGAGAAAGCGACTTTGTTTTCTACTATATAGTGATGGTGATTATTATAAAATAGCTTTCGCCCGCGTGAATTTCCCACGGGAACAGTGCTTTTGCCGAGATGAAATGTATCCTATGTCCTTTTCTATACTTCTATCTATGTGCATGCGAAATTTCAGGAAGATTGGTGCAGTAGATAGTGCGTGAGAGCATAACAAACAAACAAACTCACTTTCGCATTTATAATATTAGTTAGGACTATGTTATCCTGTGTGACCTATAACACGAACCATTGGTTCTACGAATTGTTTGTGATAATATAAAGCTAAAGGCCAATATATGATTCATAGTAATTAAAACTATCTATAAACATAAGGAAAAAGCAACATATTCTGCTTTGTTATTTCTTTTCATATTTTTCAAATGAAATATGAAAATAATACGATGTTTTTCTTAAAATTTTTGTAGAGACGTAAAATAAAACCCACGCTGTACAATTAAAATCTCTTTGGCTGTTAGATAATGCTTTTAGCATTAAGTCCGTTTATTATGACATACCTATTTATTGAATCATAGGTGTCTTGTTAACATATACCCTTAATTAGATATATATTTATTTATTTAAAACTTTATTGTACAAATTAAAAATAATGTGTACAAATGGTGGACTTAATGATATGGCATTCTCTACCACTCCTCAACCATTGGACCAAGCAGAAAACGAGATTGTCGGCGATTAATGAATTACATACATATAGGTTCGTTGCATGTTATGGTGTGGGTAACAAGGCCACAAACCCTACTCTCAGTATTCTTCGGAACCGCCTCTCGGCCTCTAACGTAACTTTTAACGATCACCAGATAGCAGCTCAGACCAATCTATCAGACAATCAGGGATTCCAGCCTGGAATGCCCTTCTTCTTTCAAGTCGTGTTCCTCATAGCTGAGGGTCGTGACCACCATAATCCAAGCTGGCAGTTAGTATCCTCCAGGGTGGCTACTACAATCTCTTAAAACCATGCAAGATCCAGTGAGTAAGGAAGATGTCGCATTACATCTTGTATCGCGCTGTCTCGTTTACTCACTGGAACTTGCATAGTTTTAAGAGATGGTAGTAGGCCACCAGTCTTATCTATTCTGGGCCCGGTGTATGGCCTCTTGGGTGTTACATTTCAATGGTGCAAGGAGAGGGTCCTAATCACACTGAAAACAGTTTAACAAAGTATTCTTCCCGCAGGTAATGAACCTACGACCTCAGGTTTTCAGGCAAACTCCTTACACAAATAGACCACAGAATTTGCTGGAAGATATTTCATTAGCGATAAGTCCGCCTCTGTACTATTTTTTTTTTTCGATCCTGTACAATCCAATGATGTATTTATGTAATTGGTGCAATAAAGTGTTTATTCATAAATTCATTCATTCACAGAGGTATTATTTAGACAGATATAGAAAAACTTAGGATCTCTTTGCTGCAAAAACAAAATTCTACACAAAACTGCGGACAACAGATAAACTGCCTCCGTGGTCCAGTGTTTAAGGCGTTTGCCTGTAGACCCGCGGGTCGTGGGTTCGATTCCCACGAGAAGCATACTTTGTTTACTTGTTTCCAGTTTGGTTAGGACATTGCAGGCTTGAATCACCTGATTGTCTGATAATAAAGATGATTCCGTGCTTCGGAAGGCACGTTAAGCCGTTGGTCCCGGCTGCCATCTGGCAGTCATTAAAGGCACCACATCAGAGGGCGAGAGGCGGTTCCGAAGAACTCTGACACCAGGGTGTGCATGGTCGATTGACCGTCACGCCTACTCGAAAGAATGAATGAACAGATAGAAAACTGCAATTCTTCTGCAAACATCAAGTAATAGCAAACAGATTTCAGTATCGATGTAACTGCATCTATCCTTGTCTGCCAGGATTGTGATGAAAGAGACACAGCATTGTTTAGAATGAGAGTTTACCGTGCACCGTAACAAATCTATAAACATAACGCACACACGGTGTGTTGATTGATGTGATTGTGCTAGGGCTGTACAAAATTATTAATTTTATTTAATTAACCTTTGTTGTACAAAATACAATATATACTAAATGTAAAGCACTAAAAGGGGGTCTTAATGAAAGAAAGAAAGAAAGGAAGAACAGCTGTTTATTTGGTACCAAAAAATCAGTTAGATAGCTCTAAAAGCATTCGAGAAAATCGAGATAGGCGGTCGACCTACAGGTCAGGAATAACCTTTTATGTCAACGTGATAATGTCGCTTCGTATTGGCTCGACTCAACCGTTGACATATTTTTTTTTTCTGACCGACTAAAGCCGATACTTATTGGTATATCGTTTTTTACCAGGTAATTCGTTTGATAACCTTCAATTTTATTAACCACGTTTAAAACCATTATTTTTATTTTAGAATACCGGTTCAAATTCCTATTTCATTTAAGTATAGATAATTTCTCTAAGCGACAACCCTATTATACTGCATCGCGTTATCGCTCTACGACAAATCGCAGCCCACTCCATGCGCCATACATTTGCACTCTTAAGCTGATGGATGGAAATACATGCACAGTTCCATCTATATTCATTACAGTGCCCCTAGTAAGAGATTTTATAAACGCAGACGCTAGCGACTGCGTTAGCGATTTTGTATGACAAACCATAGCAGAGGTTCCGAAGAATTCTGACACCAGGGTGTCAATAGTCGATTGACCATGTCACCTAGACGAAATATTGATGATATAACGAACCTGTACAGCGCCCCTGGTGGATAGTAAGACAACTAAGAAATTCCATTCAATTAAGTTCTAACGCAGTCGCTAGAGTCTGGGTTTATAAAATCTCATAGTAGGGGTACGGAGAGCATATAACATCTCAGAACGAGTGAGTAAACGAGACGGCGCAATACATGATGTAAGATGACATCTCCCTTACTCAATCGTTCTTACATGGTTTATAGAGGTGATAGTAAAGCCACCAGGAGTGTCTTGTTTGAATGAAAGTTAGCATAAACGCATTGATATGTAAAAAATACGCATTGATTAGACATCGATATAGTCTGTAATACCTTTTTAAGTGGAACAATCAATAAGTGGGCTGCTATCGACATAATAGCAAGCTGATATGAACTCTTATCGCTAGGTACTTAACACTACTGTGTTTTATGTAGGCTAATTGCACAAAGTACATAGTCACCAGCTCTGAATGAATGAATTAATGAATAAACATTTTTTGACCAATTACATAAATACATCTTTGTATTGTACAGGAACGAAGATGAAAATTAGTACAAAGGCGGACTTATCGCTAATGCAATTTCTTCCAGCCAACCTTAGGAACTTGTGTTGAATTAAGACGACTAATTTACATTTCTAATAGCAAAACCTGTTATATAAAATCGAGACGATTAGAAAGATTAAATCATTTTTTCAATTACACTTAGTCGTTTACGTCAGGCATGGGGCACCTTGAAACATAAGGGTAGACATGGTTAATTTTGGTCTCGATAACAGACATCTACGCGGGCAAAGCCGCGAATGGAAGATATAAATATATTTATACTAGCTGTTCCCCGCGGCTACGCCCCGCGTGGGGCTCGGTTATATCGCGCCCAATGTTTGACCTCAGGTCGTTAACTACATCCCTACCAAATTTCATCACAATCGGTCCAGCAGTTTAGCCGTGAAGAGTTGACAGACAGACAGACAGACAGACATACTTTCGCATTTATAATATTAGTATGGAAGTATGGATATGGAAGTATGGATATGGAAGTATGGATATGGAAGTATGAATAGTATGGAAGTATGGATGAGACCGAGAGGCTGTTTCGAAGAATTCTGAAACCAGGGTGAACAGGTTCGGTTGGCTTTGTAACAAACACGATAGGAACAAACTGTAATCTGTGGTATCCATATACATACTATCCCTCCATACTTATATCTTAAATGCGAAAGTCTGTCTGTCTGTTACGCTTTGACGGCTAAACTGCTGGGCTGATTTTAATGAAATTTGGTATGGAAGTAGTTAAGGGCCAGGGGTAAAATATAGGCTACTTCTGATTCCCACGCAGCCGGAGCCGCGGGCTCAGAACAGTTAGTAAGTATATTATAGTAGAATGTCACGTGGTCACACAATCCACTTTAGCACGTTGTAAAGATCAAGTTAAGTTCTTAACCGCAGCTACCGCAATTTGAGTACTGTATAAGTGACGAATCTTTTCTTGCATTCGAGCAACACGGCCTCTGTTCCGGTACGGAAGCCGTGTTGCTCGAATATTCTTGTAGAGCTCATCGTCACGAATAGTGATGGCGCTAGAAATTACAAAGTATTACGGGAATTTTCCCCTTGTCGATTCACGGAAACATTCCTAATATTTCCGTAGTTTCCAAAGTCATTTAGAAATTTGGGAATCTTTCCGGTCACATTCGGGAGCTGCACATCACTAGACTCGCGAAGCATCTCCTTTTGAACTGTTATGACCTTTAATGACAGTGCAAATACTGATGGTCCTTACTCTCAAATGCTAGTACAGCGCACTCTCCCGAGATTCGGCTCGTATAACCGAGAGGTTGGTAGAGCCATGGGAGGTGGAGGGAAGGTCCTTACTCTCAGTTTCATCTGACATATCAACTGTCTCCAAGGCATTCTCTGGAGCGAAATGTGGCGATAGCGATACAAGTAGACATTACGAGAGGTGAGAATCGAGAGAAATGTATTGAGCAAAAAGTGGGGCGAAGCACTGCTCTGTTTTAATAAATATTTATGCAGTTTAGAAACGTCGTTTAAAACTTAGCTATCGACGAAAAAAAAGAACTTTTACTAAAATTGTATAAAAAAAGGTGTTGTAAAAAAGAAAGAGAGGATATACTAATATTGACTTATACTAAGATGCCGCAGAACATATGGTACGCTTTAATCATGGTCCTGATTTGGCGGTACAGGATTATTACAATGAAGCGAATGCCGTCTGACCTCCGTAACCCTGTTTATAGGGAAACCAAACCACTAGGAAATATAATTCTTCTTTCACAACTAGTTACCAAACAGCAAAAGAAAAATCTCTTGTAACTGGTTAGGTAAATTTAGTTACCAAAGTGGACGAAGGGGAAATGAGAAGGGTATAAGTGGCCAACACTGTCAGACTTTGGCTGCCTAAAGGCATCTGACACAACTTACGTCCTCCCGGAGTACGGAATCACCATTATTATCAAATAATATGATTCAAGCCTGAAATGTCCTAACCAAACTGGAAACAACTAAATAAGATATGCTTTTCATGGAAATCGAACCCACGACCTTCGGATATTCAGGGAATCGTCATAACCACTGGACCACAGAGGCAGTAGGAGATACTCTTAATTGGTATCCAAATGGGGCTTCACTTTTTCCCATATCTTTTTAATAATTGCTTAAAACCTGAAACCTTATACTCTGTAATGTAGACATCAATCTAATTTACCAAGAAATGCCAATTGAGATAAATTATAGGACGAAATCAATTGAATATTTCTAATAAAGTTTTGATAGAGATATAAATAATTACTAGCTACTCGCCCCGGCTTCGCATGGGCATAAAAAACTTCTTGAATCACTCTATCTATTAAAAAAACCGCATCAAAATCCGTTGCGTAGTTTTAATGATTTAAGCATACAAAGGGACATAGGGACAGAGAAAGCGACTTTGTTTTATACTATGTAGTGATAGTAAAACATCTGCGTAGGTACCTTTCAGTTCTATTTTCTACATGCGCTTGCGATGTCAAATTCTATGACTTAATGAAAAAGCACCAGTAACCATATAGAACTAGATATTTTTTTAAATGTTTTTTTAGGTATTTTTTGCACTAGCTATTGTCCGCGGCTCCGCTTGCGTGAGAGTCGGCCATATCGCGCTCAAAAGTAGCCTGTAAAGAAAGCACCAAATCGTTAAATAAAGTTTGTGGTAGGATGACGATACTTTCATAAATCATGTTTTCAGCGAAATCTTAACTAAATTCAATTCGAATCATTGTAGCGCCAACTTATTAAAGAAGAAACTCAATCTATTTCTTAGTCAATGGGACCACATGGTTAACTGTATACAGAAAAGATCATTACGTCACTAGTGCGTCCACTGACCTTGGTATCTCATCAGACGCATAATGAAATGCATTACGTTACGCATTTTATGAATGCATTGTGATCTCAATACAGATTTATTGTAGCGTCCTTTTGATCGTCCTTGTTGAATCAGGTAACATACATGTACACGTCTTTTTCCCTCACTAGGTTGATAAAGTCTCCATTTTACAAATGAAAGTTTTCTTTTGAATCTTTATTTGTTTACACCAAGTCAAAGTTATTTGATCCTACACCCTGGTGTGTAGAATTTTTTGAAACCGCCTCTCTGTCTCTGATTTCATTTATTCAAGTAAGTTATTTTAAAAAAGATTTTCGGATTGTACTTTGTTATGCCCTATATCCAATGAAAGGGCTTTGACGATTTTCAAAATATTTTTTAACTTGTAAGAAGCGAGTTCAAGTAGAAAGTTCACGACATAAACGCAAAAGTCAATGTTACATCGACAGGCAATCCACTCAACAAGGTGACCGACACTAGTTAACCAAATGGACCAGTAACTTAGCACTTGTGACTTGCATACGAAATCACTTGCATTGTTTGAACACTAATTGACCCGGTTGACTGGAATCTCATTCCCATGTTAGGACATGTTTGTTTGATATCTGAATATTAATCTATGGCATTAAACTATTAAATATCTTCTTCATGTTAGATCATTAATCTTTATATATATAAAAGAAAGTCGTGTTAGTTACACTATTTAAACTCAAGATCGGCTAAACAGATTTGGCTGAAAATTGGTGGGTACATAACTTAGAAACAGGAGGACATAGGGTACCTTTCATCACTGTTCCCGAGGGAAGTTCACCGGAGCGAAGACGCGGGTAAAAGCTATAGTTGTTAATAATTATCAAATAAGTACCCTAGTGTGTCAACTTTTCGAAAATGAAACATTTTTATATGCATAGCTAGGTGTTTCCCGAGGCTCCACCCGCGTGGCACTCAGATCAAATTTCATCTAAATCGATCTAGCGGCTTAGCCGTGAAAGCGTAATAGATAGACAGACCTTCCCATTTATAATATTAGTATGGAATAGCAGTTTCCCAAGGTTTTACTCGCCTGTAGTTTGTATGTATGTAATAATCTAATAATCTTCCGCAAAAGTTAGCCGTATGCCGCAAAAATTAACATCACAACGTTTTAAACAAAATAGCCCCACATTGAACCAACTCTTGCACGCGAGGGTTGTTCAATAAGGGTTGATTTATTTATATACTTAAGTCCACCTTAACGCCTCCTGGTCACCAGAGAATCTATAAATAAGGACTAAAGGTCACTACACACTATATATAAAAATAACTATAGAACGTTCGAGTTGTCAAAAGCAAATATTATTTTTGTTACTCGCACAATTGTGACACACGTGTAAAATAAGATTCTATCCTAATATAAAAATCTATATACAAATGTATTGTATGTGATATACAAATGTATTTTAAGAATGAAGTTTAATAAAATAAATTAATAAACCACGATAAACAGGTTACGTATTCTATTCATCCTATGACGTCTCATCTTCTTTACTCATCCTAAAGTAGTATGCCAAACATCCTATTAAATTATTTTAATATATTTTCTTAAGCCCTACGAGGCTTGCTTTTGTAGCTAAATTGTATTGTTAATTATGTTTTATGATGTACTTAAATCAATCTACATTAAAGAACTGTTAAAAATATATATCATAGGAAAATAACAAGGACGTGATTCACATATTTTTTTCAATGGCAACACCTTAGCTTACATAATCGTGCGGGCACTAACACGCTCCAATTCACACTTCATCAATTTTCGACACATAATAACAAGTCATTTACATGGATGAATCAACTTAGGTAGATAAATGCTTGGCAGAAAAAATAAAATATAAATATAACACAGGCTAAGCGTGATATGTTGCTTCATTGGTTATTACGCATGAACGCCTCCTTCCATCCTCTAAGCCCTAAAACGTGTTTAAAAATATTATATTTTTTTAATCCCTGATGTGAATGGGTCAGCCAAAATTTTACGTATTATTAAAAAAAATCGTAAATACAGTGAAAAAGGGGTTACGAAAATATTGCGCTCGGAATTTTTTAGTACACAAATAAATTAATAATCAGCACTCTTGTACTAATGTTATCTTTACTATGTTTTATCCTATACAATACATATATGTTTTTTGTGTACATGAATCAATACATAATTAGTAAATAAAAAAATAAATTAAGTTATTGTTTGAGATTTTTCATATTTGTTTAATAAAATAAATACATATTTATTCACAATTTCATTCGAAATTTGATCAACGTTATATTCTCAAAATTACATGGTTGGTATTTTTCATAAGTGGTATTAAACATCAAATGAACTGGAAACTTTTAGGTTCTTCTTTCATTACAGAAAACAGGTTGAAAATAAAAACTGTGACAGGTATTATATGTACGTTGAATGTGGCCTTTCTTATTTATTATATGAAATAAAATACTTACGGTGACCTCCGGGCATCCGAAATGTTTTTCCGGAAGAGGCGTCCGGCTACAAATTATGTCGGACGATAATGTTACTACATAAAAACTTCACCTTCATAACTAGAGTTAATTTATTTATTCATCATTTCGTGTAGGTGAAACGGTCAAACGACCATGCACATTTTGGTTTCAGAGTTCTTCTCAAAACGCCTCTCGGCCTCTGACGTGGTTCCTTTAACGATTGCCAGACAACGGGACCAACAGCTTAAAGTGGCTACCGAAAAACGGAATCATCTTTATTATCAGGCAGTCAGGTGATTCAAGCCTGCAATGTTCTAACCAAACTGGAAACAACTAAACAAAGTATGCCAGTAAGTGGGAATCGAGCCCATGACCCCCGGGTCTACAGGGAAACACCTTAACCACTTGTCCAAGGAGGCAGTTATTTATTCATTAAAAGTTTATTGTTCCACAAGTTAATCATACTTTTATGGTGAACCTATGGCTTAAAATATTCTCTACCTGTCAAAATATGGAAAAACGAAAATCTGTACGGCGCAAAAAAAAATTATAGGTTGAATGTTTATGTTTATGATAATAATAATCCCACCAAAAACATTTTATACAAAATGTTGTCAAGACATGACTATATGATTCGCACTATCATTAGTTAAATTATAAATTTTGGCCATTTTCTACATTCACATAGTCGTAAGGTGAAAAAATTATTAACAAATTTCTATTACTTTTCTGCTACACAATATTATAGATTTGTGTTGTGAGATGTGGCTTTTCGATTTTCTAATTCACATACAATTTATTAATCTCATGACACTAAAAGTGAAAAACTAGATAATGAATCAGGTAAGTACATACTTACATATCATCACTTCACTCCTGTCTCCCGTAGGGGTGGCAGAGACCAGAGATTTCCATTGGCTACGATGATCCTAACAGACCTCCCTGGCTTCCTCCACAGTACTCCATACTCATGACTCTCATCATACACGCTTGCCGATTTCGGGTACTCCTAATGTCTCCTTTTTACAAAAAATCTGCGATCTTTTGTCGCAATATATTTTTCGAGGCCGATCCTGATCAGAATCAGGTAATAATCTTAATCTTTACCTAAATGATAATGATCAATAGTTTTTTTAGGTTTTTTGTTTAAGGTAATAATTCTAAAACTTCCGTTTCTTCATCTGATTAACTAGTTTGTTTGTACCTATCTTGTGTTCGAAAGTTCTTCAAAGTTAAGATTTTGCTTTGTTTGTCGACTTTAATTGTATAGATTTTTAATTTATCGAAAATAATTTATTGTTATTGCGTAAGAATTTTTTCTTTGTTGTCATTTTCATTTATATCAAGTAATCGACAAAAGAAAGAGATTGTGATTGCATTGTAAAATGGAACAAATTGTATTTGTATCTGTTGTGTGTTTTAGTAAACAAATAGCAAAAAAAAATACCAACAAAAATAGTTGTTCATTTATATTCCAAAAATATAATCTAAGTATACATACAACAAAGTAATAGCCGGTCAATTTAGAATGTACACAGACGGCTCGCAAATGCTAAGTTTACGGCTATCTCAGGAATCCACCTCTCGTTTCGTCGCCCATTCCGTTCAGTCCGTCTCTTTTCACCCAACTTAAGTTTAGCACCAACTTGACTCGTTATAGCTAATAGAAATCACTCACCGTTTCAGAGAATGCACTCTTCGGTCTCCGTGCTGGCGTTCCGTTCATCTTGACCACTTAAACAAAAACAAAAACCCACCGATCGGATCGCACCAAACTTTTCACAGACACTTGTTGAGTTTACAAACTTCAACACAAGTTCTAACGAATTGGAAGAACACGATTGTGCGCGGATCACAAATGAGCATTCGAGCGATATTATATCGATGACTTCATGCAATTATATTGTTGATAAGTTATCGAGAATTGTTGAACTTGAGGCGATTGGAGACAAGCGAGGCGAGGAGTCTGTCCCGCGTTAGGACTGTGACTGGCTTTAAACTCGCTCCCGCGGCCGGCAGCGGAGCCCGACCGGCGTCACGCAGCTCCGTGTCTGCATTTTTTACACGCTGGACAATAGGCTTACATTTTAGAGGTTATATTTTGAATGCACGCGGAACTATGCCCAGCCCAAACCCAAACTGGTATACAATTCGTTCTGTATTTTCCTATCAGATTTTAAGTAAAATCGTCTTGAGTATTACGTGTGGAAATGAGTTCTCAATGCCATTCGTATGTTTACTTATTACGGCACATATGATTCATTTCAAGTTACTTATTTACTTTCTATATTTAGATGATCGCGGGTATCTTAAGCGGCTCCTGTGTGATGACGTCATTGCGTGTTGATATTCCGGATTTTTTATCTTTAGCAAACACGACATCTACACATGGAGTTTATAAGTAGGCGCTATCGTCATTTGCTTTAGTATCTATAGTTTTCTTTAATGGAACAACGGTTACATCAAATACATCGTAAATTAACATTGAATCATCGTCTATAATTAACTTCAATTTAAAGTTTGTTGTGGCTTTGTATGATCTTTTTGCATTGATCGATTTTGGCGTGTCTACCTACAGTAAATAATGGGCGATCGATAGACCTTCATATACAAAGAATATACTTAATGAAATAAAGCCTCCAATAATATGACATATTCGTAGTAAATTAAGTTGGTGCCTATCTAAACTTTCTGAATAATGTAAGGAGCATGCATGGGTGATTTTATAAATATTTTTAAAAAGATGTTTACTTCTAACTTATTCAACCATATCTAAGAAAAATGTTTTTTATTTTTATATGTTTGTTGTTTATATAAACAACAACATTCATGATTAAGTTGCGATTTCAGTTCATAAGTATTCATTAATAACAATATTTTTTTATGATTAGTTTTTGTAGCAAACATATATTTTACTGATATTACACGACAACATTATTTATTTCGAAAAAAAAAAATTAATTAATAAATAAAACAACATATCATAGAAAATTATAAAGAACATTAAAAAGACTGAAATATCATAATTAAAAAAATTACATTACACTTTATTATAAAAATCTTTTTATAATCTTTACAAAAAATTTTGGGTATTTATTAACAAGTTACTTAGTGCGATGGCTCTACATCCCAAAGTAGATCCTTGCCTCCGACACAAGAGTCCTCCACTGAGAATGGGGAGGCCTATTCTGCCCACCTGTTGCCAGTTGGCTCATCGAAGGGCTTTTAGGACTCTAGCAACTAAGAACAATATATACCGTGATTAAACTACCTTCGCCATCTAAAACTTAATCCATCAAACTAATATTATAAAAAAAAAGTGAGTTTGTTTGTTTGATAATTTGTTTGTTAGTTTGTTACGCTTTCACGCCCTATCTACCGAATTATTCTTGCTGAAGTTGCGCATACACATAAAAGTATTGAGAAGGACATAGGGTATATTTCATCCCGGGAAACATCGCCGCGGGGGAAAACTAGTTAAGGAAATAACTAGAGAATATTAAGTACACAATATTGAAATTAATTATATTGACTTAATCTATTCCAAAATACCACCCCTAGTCCCCTAGATTGTACTTTGCTCAAAACATTCTAGAATACCCAAAACGTGTTACGACATATTTCGTCATCTTTTTCAATTCTATCCCAGAAAATGGAAAATTTCCCCCTTTGTTTTCACATTCACAACAGGTCAAAGTGTTAAGCTTAAGGTCAAATTAACAACAACAACAGGATTTGATTACTGTCAGTGCCGTGAATTCTTCGTCAGAGCGTGTTTCCCGGTTGCATCTTCAGCTTACGCTTCAGAGCCCGGGGCGCGCTATTTATCTTCTTCTTCGTCACTTATAATAGGAATGATCTGGGTGTGATAGTGACCGATACTGTCAGATTTTTCAGTCTGCCAAAGGCATGACATCGTCTAACGACAGCTATATCTACCGATAACAACCGGGACCAACGGCTTAACGTGCCTTCCGAATCACGGAGAAGCTCCAAGATAGAAATGCCACTAATAGCGACCAATCCTAACATGGCCGCGCATTTGTCGTCGCTTGACGCGCGCTATCGTTTCAAACACGTGACACAGAACACTTTGTATGTGCCGTGAATTATTAGGACTAAGTAAGTATATAATCTTAGTTTGAATTCGAAAGGTAAGCTTGCACAATTGTGAGTGACATCATAAGTTGCAGTCACAAACGAACCTACATTGTCCTTGGAAAGGCTTCGCGGTTAAAGGATACAGTATTTTGTGGCTAATCAGAAAAAAATTAAAATTACTTCCGATGTTTTTTTTTTTTTTATTATATTACTGATGTAAATCTTTATTAACAAATATAAAAAAAAAATGTTTAAAAAAACTAAATATAAACTTATCGAATCTGTCCGTTCAAAGTGGATCAAAAGTTCAAAGCACTCTGTTACAAACAAGAAAAGAAGCAAGCAAGCAAACATACTAGTGAAGCTAATAAAAGCGTATTAATACAAGAAACTGACTGACTTTTCAACGCGCAGCCCAAACCGCGAAGTCAAGGGGTGTCCACCCCTTGTAAGAAAGGTTGTCTAGAGACTCCAAATAAAAACAAATACTTAAATGAATCCAATAAGACTAGGAATATTATGCTTCCGTATTCTCGTATGGGTTATACCATTGCGAAAGCCGGAACAAAAGACATGATCTTTGAGGAATCCCTAAATGCCTACCGCAGATCCCAAATCAGATAAGGGTTGACACCTTGGGTAGGTGTATCGTAAAGTAAAATCCCTGGTAGATATAACATAGCAAGATTGTATCAGAGATATCGATGAAAATATACAAAAAAATTACTTTTGGTCTTGTTAAAAGTGATCAGAAAAATATGATCTTTAATCTTAATCATTCAAAGTCTGTTACTTACAGTACCTATGCTCGTCACCAATACTTGCAACCACAATACTTTCACAAAATATCTGTAAAGTAACACATGATTTTTTTTTTATATAATGGATGCAGTTATTGAACCGTCCGTGCCTCGGAAGGCACGTTAAGCTGTTGGTTGGTTCCGGATGTTATCGTTAGATGGCTTTCGTTAATGTCAGATTCCTTTAAGCAGCCTGAAAAATCTGACAGTGTTGGCCACTAACACACCCAGGTCATGTTTCTGTGGGTCTGGTTTCCCTGTAAAAAGGAATAAGGAGGTCAGACGTCAGTCGCTCCATTGAAATAACCAGTACCGTCAAATCAAGACCATGATTAATAGCGTACCTTGGGCTTTGAAGCGTGAGCTGAAGATGTAACCGGGAAACACGCTCGGACGAAGAATGCAGCCATTTAACAGATATTCTCTAGTGTTTGTAACGATTTCATGGTTTCTTAACGTCAACTGATTGATGTCACATTCCTTTGCTGTAGATCTGTATGCGTCACGCATTCTCTGTTACTACGCAACGCAGCATGCCATCTTAATTAGGGTTGCCAGATTATAATTTGTGTATTTGTAAAAAAAAATTGTTTTAACTGACGGACTTAAATAGCATATAGTACGGAATCAAAAATATTTTGATGACTTATTAATTAATTGAAGAAATTACCAGTGGGCGAAAGGTTCCCCTTGGACCCCCTCTAACCTCTTTGAGATCTGATCTAATCAGATAGATATAATCAAGTTCGAGATGAATTTTATCATACCACAGGCTCATCTAATAGTTCCAGCAGGAAGGACCATGAATGCAATGGAATTCTTTTTTCAAATTCAAAACGTATTTTTTCTTTTCTTGATAGCCAGCATCAGCAAGGAAGGTACCGTAAATATAATGCAGCCAGCTAATAATATTCGCTGGTTTCCACTGGCCCCGGCTCATTAGAATACGGACCGGTACTAGCAAACTATTCAAGACCGGTTTACTCGCAAATAGATTTAGCTTAATGATAATTTGTATTTTTTTATTAAATTTCAAGTTAAAAGAGGTGTCAAGAGTAAGTTTTTTTTTTTAATATACTGGTAAACACGAAAAAAAGATTTTATCGAACGCGAGTTCTGACAATTCAACACAAACAGAAAACGGATACACGGGCCATATTATTTACTAGCTGTTCCCCGCGGCTCCGCCCGCGTGGGACTCGGTTATATCGCGCCCAAAAGTAGCCTATGTTTGACCTCAGGTCGTTAACTACATCCCTACCAAATTTCATCACAATCGGTCCATCCGTTTAGCCGTGAAGAGGTGACAGACAGACAGACAGACAGACAGACAGACAGACAGACAGACAGACTTTCGCATTTATAATATTAGTATGGATTTATTTATTGATATATGATTGACTGTTAAACAATTTCGCAATAAAACAAAACGAAAACTAAATAAAAGCTGGTACAAAATTTAAGTGCAATTTTTAAGATATTTGAAGTCGACCGCTTATATTGAAGTGTGTGTAAGATATACATGCAAGTGTTTTTTGTAATAACTTTAAGTACCATTCATATTTTTGTTACACTGTTAACTGAAAAATGGTTTTTGTTACACTGTTAACTGAAATTTTTTTTTTTTTTTTGAATAGTTTATACGGCCATGGAATCTAGTCCTTTAAGGCCTTTCTTGAATTTATTAATCTTCTTCAGTCCTACTTAAGTCAGTCGAGTCAAAAATTCAAGTCAATAGTCAAGTCCAGTCAAGTAAGTAAGTCTAGTCTGAGTCAGATGGCTAAGTGAAGCGGTGGAAAAATTTCACTTAGCTATATCATGGAGATTTTGGTGACAAAGATAAAAAGTCACGTAATCGACACTGTATCACTTCCCAACACTCACGCTTGTTCACGAACACTTTGCGAATAATAATCCACCAATATTATGCACAAACACTCGAAAAAACCTAAGTTTTGGAAATTAAATACAGCGCGGACATAGCGACAGTTTACTTTCCCTCCAAAAACTCCCTGAAAATTTTTATTGTAAATATAATGTTAATTAAATGAACAAATAAGAAAAAAAAATTTTGGCACTATGGTTTCTTTCGTTCTTTCTCCAACCGCTTTGTTTTAGGTTTTCTTCCGTCTTTGCATTCAAGGTGGTATTAATACAAAATACTAAAATATTCCCCTTTTTTACGTAAATATAACAGACAGAGAGCCGTTCAATAAATCTATAACAAAATGAGAATAAATACCAATAAAGCTTACATAAGTGAATTTGTTATTGATTCAAATGATTCAGAATGTGATATTATGTCAATACAAATTTATCTGCAAACACCCACAAAGAGCCATTTTTGTTTAATTGCCGTAAGAAACAAATTAATTTGTGTGTTCGTAATCATGTATTCAAATATTGAGGACCTATTTATTTGTTTTTCAAATTTGCGCTTGATTTTTGTGACGCTACAGTGAGTCTTTAGAGCTTTTTAGGAATTTTGTTATATTTACTGTTCTCCGCACTCTGATTTCGTGTTTTTTTATTAAGAAAAAGAAAACACCCTTATATTTTTTAATTAGCTAGTCCCAAATTTGAAATCTATTAGTTCGTTGCCATAGAGAGAGCAACTTTAGATATATTGGAGTTTTGGCGTCAAGCTAAAGTCACTGATAGATATCTGATTTTGTCCTTGTATTTACTTTCTAAAATTTGTGTTTATTTGAGTATTTGTTAATAATGGTGGATTATTATTCACTAAGTAATTGGGAATAAGCATGAGTGTTGGGTATTAAGTGTAGTAAAATTCTTCCACCAATTCACTTTGATAATTAATTTATTTATCATAAACTAGCTATTGGCGGCGGCTCCGCCTGCGCGTGACTCGGTTAATTCGTTTATATATCGCTCAAAAGTTTCCTATATTTGACCCCTGGTCCTAAACTATATCCATACCAAATTTTATCAAAATAGGTCCAGCCGCAAATAAAGAACAAATATGGAATAATAAAAGTATAGATTAATTATTCCATAAGTAAAACAAATGCTTATTATTATACAATACAATTTCCGGACATATTGCTAACGCATTCTCTAACACTATAAAAAAAAAAAAATTTCACCATTATTATTCATAGAATTTAACTAATACTTAATAATTAATAATACTTAATTGAATATTTTTAGAGAAAAAAAAGACTTATATCCAAAGAAATCACTGAAGTTGGTGCTTATCTGAACTTTCTTAATAATTAAGTATGCATGGGTGATTCCATAAATATTTTCAAAAAGATGTTTACTTTCTCTATTCCGTGTAATTGAAGGTATTGAAGAATTTACCTGCCAGATATTAAAAACCTACTTGTCTTTGATCTCATCAACATAATATATATATATTTTTGCATAATAAATGTCACTCAAGGAGTATAATGTAAATAACTAAATTATTGTTAAACGTTTTTCGTATTTTATAAATTTTCTAGGATGAAATCTTAAATGAACTTAATAATAATGCACAAAGGTAATTGATATCAAAAAAATGAAGTTTTATGGTTTTTATATTTTTTCTGAAGTATTTATTTATAACAACAATGATTGACTGTAGCCCTAGTAAGAGATTTTATTTCGCAGATGCTAGCGACTGTGTTAGCGATTTGTAATGATAAACCTGTACAGCGCCCCTGGCGGATAATCTAAGGCAACTAAGAAATTCCATACAAAATCGAAAGAAGCCTACAGTAGTTTTTCTATAGTCGTGATCGTGTAATGAAAGTTACTAAAAAACTAAATTTATTTGGACTGGAAATTTCAATATTTCTCATAGAAAAAAAATAATAATAATTAAGTTCAGCGGGAACTAAACTAAATTATTTTTTTTGGCGATAAAACAGTGTGAATTTATAAAATATGATTTCTTAAACTCGTTATCCTATCACATGTATCACAACTTGATTTTGTGCTTTATTTAATAAGTTATTCGGGGTTAGAATCTCAGTTTCTCACGTGATCGATATGTCTCAGTATGGTAGGATGAGTACTCTATTAGTACACTAAAAATCGGCGCATGTCATTGTATGGTGGTTGAATACTAAGAATTTCGAATCGCGCGCGGTCTTAGGCAATTTTTTTTAAATCTATGGTTGAATATCTGTACTAGTATAGTCTCCTGTAATCTGTGGTAAGAGTAATAAAAGTATTTCTTCAGTAGAACAAGCGAACGTTCTAATCCTAGGCGACTTCGCAAAACGGGTTCTGGAGAAAGTCCGCTTTCCTCAACCTCAGCAGGCGAATGTGAAAACGGTTATCAGATGCAATGAATGTAGCCAGACCATATGGCGCGGTTTGACAAATGCACAGACTATACCTTAGAAAAACGGTGACGCGCGATCGATTTAGGCACAAGGGTTTCGTAATGACTGCTAAATAAAAATATGACTGAGAGACAGAAAGTAGACATTGCCATACAATACAACGTGGCAGGGCAATGCTGCCAGCCTTTTGGGAACATTATCCAATGGCAATGATTTGCGGCAATTATTATTTTTATATAGCTTTATTTTTATTTAGTATATTTGGTTTATGAATTAGTTTAATTAATTAAAATAATATTTATAAAGTTGTCTACGAAAAACAGTCAATACAAGATATGGTCTATATATAAGATATGAACCACGTCAGAGGCCGAGAGGCGGTTTCGAAACTCTGACACCAGGGTGTGCATGGCCGATAGACCGTATCACCTACTCGAAATGATGATGATGATTGTCTATACAAGATATGGCGCATATTATGAATGAGTAGTCTGGCATCACCTGTTATATTAACAGAAATTAATGTAAACTGCCGTTATATTAATTACCGTGTCGCGTCGTAAAACCAGCTCTGTCGGTGTTTTAAAAATATTTCATAAAACCAGAATCAACGCTATATAAACCACAATAACTGATACGAAACGGCTGTCAGCGCGATTTTAGCCGCCTGCCCGCGAAATCTGAGCAAACCAATATTTTTTGTTGTTTTGTAAATTTAAAAAATGATAAATAATTTTAAAAATGGTAAATAAAAATGAATCATCTTCCATTTAAGGTAATTTTAGTTAACGTTTGCACATTTTAGTTAAAATGAGCAATGAGTGGTACCTATGCTATAAAAGAGTCCAGAAATGAGACAACATAATAAGTTTATAAGAAAAAATTTAATCAGTATCAGAACGACTGCAAAAACAGATTCGAATCATTGACAACCAGCTACTGTCACTCTTCGAGTTTCCCGCCCTGAGCGCACCATAGACTCCACGAACTCTACGACTGACTCTATGGTGGTGTTGCCTCTGCAAAGTATATACATTTGACCCAAAGGTTGACTGTTGATAATGCTTTTAGCATTAAGTCTGATGGTTATATACAATTTGTATCTTTGCAATAAAGTTTAAATAAATAAAAATAAAATACCTCTATTGATCTGGTTTCCCTGTAAAGAGTTACGGAGGTCAGACGGCAGTCGCTCCATTGTAAGAACCAGGAGGCTCACTTAGCCAAAGTCAAAATTGCAAAACGTTAACAGGAATGACAAGAACAAAATGTATGGGATTGACATAAGATTGACCACGTGATATACCGCAGCTTATGTCAATCCCATACATTTTTTTTTTTATTTTTATTTTTTATTTTTATAGGGACAAGTCACACAGATCAAGTTAGCCCCAAAGTAAGTTCAAGACTTGTGTTATGGGATACTAACTTTTGTTCTTGTCGATATTCGTTAGCGTTTTGAAGTTGTCCCTTGGCTACGGGTGCAGTGCCGCCATATCAAGTACTACGATTACGTACACGGAGCTCTGAAAAAGTAGAAATGTTACTAACTCGTTAACTAACTCTGAAATCTCAAACTAACCGTCACCAAAGTTACTGTTAGCTCTAACTTTACTTATACGATTATAATCCAATTCAAAAATATCTGTGAAATGCAAAGTAACTGAAGGCTTAATGAAAGTTTTAACTTATCTAGGTTTTAGGGTTATGAGTCACCTTTTAAAAAAAAAAACTTTTTTGAACTGCATAATGAGCAGCGGCGTAGCGTGCCTTGGCGGGATAAAAATATATATAAAAATTTGTTTAGGGCCTAGGAAGGGTGATTTCACAAATAAAAATAAAAAAAAATGCTTAATATTATTTTTTACAATCAAAATAGGCCTTAGGCCAATTTTTTACCCCCGTATTAAGAAACAAAAATTTCCTTAAGCCCATTTTAGCTAAAATGAGTTTCAGTGAACGAAATGTCTGTAAGAGAGAAAGAGAAAACATATTTTAGATAAAATGGGCCTAACAAACGTCTCTTAATACGGGGGTTAGTGTTTTTACCTGTTTTCATGGTATTTACGAACACGCCTCGAGTCACGTTTGAAGCCATTGGCCTCTCGTTCAAGCGTTAAGTTGCGGTTATTTTAAAGTGTTCGATAGCCACTTGGTTTTATGACGATATTATGGTTTTCCTGCAACGCGATCATTTGATAAGATGTCGCGTCATTGCTTGTCCTGCTGGACATAGGCCTGACTGGTTAAGAGCAAAATGCATCCGACGTTTGCCTATATCCTTTTTCAGGTTTTTCTTTAGTGGCTTTAATCCACAATATAGCGATCAAACTTATATAGTGCCTGTATCAAGTTTTTTTTAATGTTCTTTATTTAGTCAAATCAAAGAGTCAAGTCAGAAGTCATGTCTAGTCAAGTTAGTCAGAGGGCAAAGTGAAGCGGTGGATAAATTTCACTTAGCATTATCATGAGATTTTGGTGACAAGGATTAAAGTCACTTATACGACATTGCACCACTTCCCAACACTCACGCTTGTTCACTTACACTTAGCGAATAACAATCCACTATTATTATGCACAAAAACCTAATTTTTGGAAAATAAATACAACACTGACATGTTGTGACTTTTACCTTCCCGCCAAAATAACTCCTTCAGATTATCTGGCCATTTGGTCGGTGGGTGTCCGACGTGTGCTTGACGGTATGTGGTTATTAAAAAAACTTTCTGCCTCATTAGCCATTGGTTATCCGAGCTATATGCACTGCCACTTCAAAGAGCTAATCCGCTTGATTATGGAAAATTTTGATGTGAAATAATTTTATAAAAATCTTTAGTCAAAAAAATCAAAAAAAAATCAAAAATTGTTTATTTCGGTAAGTAGCACAGTTACAATAGATAGTAGTTGGAGCCTACTTTTAAGTATGAAAATACTTGTGCCAGTAGGCTCCGCTCCTCCATAACGCTATATATTGTACCTACCAGGTAAAAAATATTACTAAATAATACAAACAAAACAAATATTTCAGTTGCGTGCGTGAGGATGTGTGTGTGAGTGTGTGTGTGTGTATGAGGGTGTGTTTGAGTGTGTATGTGTGAAAGTGAGAGGGAGTGTGTCTGTGTGTGTAAGGGTGTGTGTGTGTGAGAGAGGGTGTGTGTGTCTGTATTTTCTTACATTTTTATTAAATATTATGTGTTATATAAATTTTCATTACTAATGAAGATCTCCATTTCATCATAGCTCAATGGTTTTAGCCAGTTTATTAGAAGTAGTTTACATTCACGTGAAGTTTTGTTATATATTTTTAATTCCGTATTAATTTCATTATATATTTTAGCAGAGCGACCATTGTATTGAACTCTTGCAAATTCCGTCTTATAAAAGGGAACACGTGCTGGGTTCTGTATTCTTTTACCAGCAATTTGTGAGTTATAAGGTAAGGTTTTGTGTTTCTTTAATAGCATTTGAAGTACGTATAGCTTTCTAATTGATAATAAATCACATGTTTGATAGAGATCACTTGTCGAGAAAGTTCTTTGTTTAAAGTACATCACCTTCAGGAGGTATCTTTGTGCTCTTTCAACTTCTAGGAATTTTATTTTCAGGGCTCCACCCCATATCGGGATACAATATATTATGATAGATTGAACTAGGGAGACGTAAATATTGTTAAGAAGTGTTTGTGGAACTATATGTCGAAGAGTTTTGAAAATCCATACAAATTTACGTATTCTTCCCGATAGTTGCTCTATTTGGGGATACCAAGAGAGATTTTGATCTACTACTACGCCCAAGTATTTAGTTTGGTTCATCTTAGCAATAGAGGGGCAATTACAATTTGGAGTTATGTCACAGGAGTGAATTTTAATGTCAAAATTTTTGGAAGGCTGTGTGTTATTATATATACTAAAACAAACATAGTTGGTTTTGGTGGTATTTAGTGTAAGGAGATTATTTTTCAGCCAAGCCTGCACCTGAGCCATCCCGTTTTCAGCGTTTTGACGTGCAATTTCCCAGTTTGAACCAGTGAACACTATAGCGGTATCATCTGCATATGCGAATATTTTTGCATTCTTTAATGCCATATTGCACAGGTCATTAATGTAAATGAGAAATAAAGTCGGGCCGAGTACGCTTCCTTGCGGAACGCCATAAATTACACTTTGTCCTTCACTTATACAGTCATTTAGCTTTACTTTTTGAATTCGGTTTGATAGATAGTCTCTGAAAATAGCCAATTGTTCACCCCTAATACCGATTTTTTCTAATTTTGTTAACATGATGGAAATAGAGACGGTATCAAATGCCTTCTTAAGATCAATGAAACAAGATAAGCACTTTACACCTTTATCTAAGTTATCAATTATGGCTGAGGTCAGGGAAGTCACCGCGTCTTCAGTGGAAATTCCCCTTCTAAAACCAAATTGTGAGGTAGAAAGTATATTTTAGGTTTCAAGGTAATTTAAAAGTCTGATATTGAGTAATTTTTCCATTATTTTTGCCAAAACTGTAATAACTGATATAGGCCTGTAGTTATTGATATCGTCTCTACTTCCACCCTTATGAATGGGAGTAATCAGAGATTCTTTCAATTTTTCCGGAAATATACCCTTTTTAAAGCAGAGATTTACCAAATGAACTATAATGGGAGCAGCTTCATCCTTTATGTATTGCAGATACCGGGTAGATATGTTGTCCCATCCTGGGGCACTGTCTGATTTTAGGTTATTAATAATAGAAATTATTTCCTCATAGTCAGTATTTAACAAAAAGAATGATTGGGGTTGAGTGGGAAGATTGCCAAGGTACCTATCTATATCTTCTCTAGAAACTGTTGACAGAATATCATCCGCAAGCTGATGTCCAATATTTGCAAAAAAATTATTAATGTAATTTGCTGATTCAATTGGTGTTGTTTTTAAATCTTTTAATTCATCGTTAGGACTTTTATTTTTACTGATATATGTAAGCGATTTGATATTTTTCCAGAGTAATTTATTGTTTTTTATTGTGCTATTTATTAAGTTTCTTTCATAATTACGCTTTATTTTCTTAATAAGCTTATTGCAGAAGTTTCTATACCTTGTATACGTAATCTTTTTAATGCTATTGTCCGGGTCCTTACGCAACTCTTTTTGTAGTTTATTACGATTTTGTATACATTTGAGAATACCTTTTGTCATCCAAGGTTTGACCGTACGCTGGCTTTTTGGAACTGTTTTAATAGTGGTATTTTGTTCAAGAGATTCAATAAGAGTCTGTAAAAAATTATTAGTAATTAAATTAGGATCGTCACATAAAAGAAGCTGAGATAAGTTTTTCCTTTTTAGGTATATTAGTGCATTTTCAAAGTTGATTTTTGTGACAGTTTTTTCTGAAAATTTATTAGTTTTTATTTTATTTACTGATAAAAAAGTGGTTGCATGATCAGTTATCGTGGTATTTAGGATAGCAATAAATGCAGAATGTTTTCTCTTATTTAATTTCAGCATAAAGTGATCAAGGCAGCTATTTTCTCTAGTTGGTAAAGTATGTCCGGGTAAGATACCATTTGCTGCTAGCGTATTTAAATAGGATAGTCTATTCTGCATTTCGTGCGATTTTTCCTGCAATTTAGGTAAAATATTAATATTGATATCACCAGCGATGACAAGATTTGTAACAGAATTTATTTCATTTATATATGCACCTAATGAATTCGTAAAGCTTTCAGAGTTTGTATTCGAAGGAGAGCGGTAGATACCAAGGATAGTGTGATCAAGAATCTCAACTTGCAGACAAGATGCCTGGGTCAACCTTATTTCTTTAATTTTAGGATTCAATTTTTTCTTAGCATATATAACGACCCCGTCATTTTGATTTAGTTGGATTAAAGTTTCACATGCAATGTAGTCATTTAATATAGGAATAGGTTTATTTTTATCAAGGCGACATTCCGTTAAAATTATAACATCGGGTTCAAAAGCCAAAGACGATACATTTACCATAAAATCATCAAAGTTACTATATACACTACGGATATTCTGTGCAATGATAGTCAGATCGTTTTGTTTAGCTTGATAGTATTTAGTGAGTTCCGAGACATCACATGAAATTGACCGAGCAATCTCAAAATTGTCCATTTCGGTTATAGTTTGAATTGTATCACCCATTTAGAAATATTAAAAAAGTACGTAGAGTACAAATCGAAAGTGCATATGTGTAAATCTGTAACTATTTCTGTATATTTGTTTATAATTGTATTTAAGCTATACTTACTAATATGTATTATTTTTTTATATTTGGTTATTAAGTAAGTCATAGGATAAAATAATGTATTTCTGAGAATTATATTAAAATATTTAGTATATAATATTTCTAATGTATATTTGTAAATAGTTAGGTATTCATAGAGTAATGTTAAGCGGAGTCGGTCTGCTTTTGATTTAGTGATTGGTTTGTTTAAAATTTTAATATTTAATAAATGTTTTATTGTGTTTATATTAGTTTCGTGAGATGTATATTGTGTATGAGAGTAATATTCAAAGTTGTGAGTGGTATTAGATGTATGGATGTATGTGTATGCATATCTATAACATTTCTGGAGATAGCACGTGAAAAAAATATTAAACAATACAGAGAATAGGAAAAAATTTCGTAGATGCAGTACTAAAATTAGTCATTTTTCTGTAATAAGGTTCTGTATTTGAGCTTCGCTTTTTATAAGTATCACCGGCGAGTTGTCCTCCTTCCTCAGGTAGACTCTTCCGTATGCTGTCCAGCAGTACTTGTATGTTTTAGATTTTACAAAGTCGCGAGCTAGGAAATAAAGACGTGCAGCCTTTGGAGTCAGCTGCTCCGAAAGAAAGATGGGGGTGTCTTCCTGGGTGCGCATGCCCAAATGTTTAGCACATAATTTTGTTTTCTGCTTTATGTTAAATGCTTTGCAAGACCTCAATATGTCGTTCTTAACGAGAGTCGAATTCATCTCTACTATGATCGGGGTATTTATAGTAACATTTGGGGAATCTATATTAGTAGCCGTTAATAGCCTTTGGAGCAATTTGGGTATTCCGACCGCTGTCCGTCCGTCTGTATATATCAACAAAATATGCTTTATAAACTGTTTTTAAACCTTAATACCTTCCTGTCAAATTTCAAATTTATACATCCTACAGTAAAGGCATCCATTTTACACTTATGCACAAAACAAGGCCTCATTACAACACAGGATTTCCCTAGCCTCTAATGTTATAAGCACGGAGGTCAGAATAACCGTATAAAGATGAACAGATTAAAAAGCCACATGCAACTGTTTTTAATTGGAGCACCAGCACTCGATACCGATGTCCCGTTAACTTGGCCCCGAGGACTGGCCAGATAGAAAATTAAATTTTTAATATCTGCAATCGAACATTATTTCTTTTGGGTTTTTTTCTTTCTGGCCTGTTTTTGATGAGAATTTGATCTTTAACCGGACTGGCCGAAAAGATATATCTGAAAAATAAACAGTTGAATGGGTCTTCAGCACAGAATCATAATATTTCCTAGTTGATAGCACGGCAGATAAAGCTCAAAGAAAAAAAATTATCGATATAGAACGTCATAGACAATCGCAAATATACATTTTGACAATTGTCTTGCCTCCCGTACGTCATTCTTCACCCCCTTGTTCGCCATACGTTATTCTCTATAATTTTTGACTGACTGGACCATGTGGTGACTGGAAAATAGCATTGTGTTCACAGAGTGCCTTTATTATATTTGAAAATTGTGTTGATAATGTTTTGGTGGTGTTGTATTCCTTGTTAAGAAAGCAAAAGGAATAGTGTTTTACTAAGTACATACCTAAGTTTCTTAAAACCAATGCAGGACCCGACTAACCTAACTAACCTACAGAAGCTGTACCTAAGCTTCTGTATTTATGTGTGTCACAATAACTAAGAGATGTTGGCAAGATGGCAAGTTACTACGGCAATCGGCATATCCCAATTTATTTACTATAACTGATATACACACTGGGGTACATAGCACAAGCACATTCTGTGACTTGGTAAGTTGGATAATGTAATTGTAATTATGCTAAAGCGAAAACCTTTTATTTCAGTAACTGCTTTAATAATCTAGTGGTTAAGGCGTTTGCCGGCAGACCTACTGGTCGTGGGTTCAATTCCCACAGGAAGCATATTTTAATGTGCTTTCGAATGCATGTAAAGGGTGCCCTCTGGTTGTTGTTAAAAGAATCAAGTCAGAGACAGAGAGGCCATTCCGAATGAACTCTCACCCCGGGGATAACAAAGTTAAATTGGCCTTTTAACACATGCTATGAATGAATTGCTATTGTATATTTTCAACCATCAATAATTTCATCTTTGTACTTTTATGTTGCAATAAATAGTCTTTATTAAATAATAATCTACAAAAATAAGTTGTTTTAGTACTAGAACAAACTCTTTAGCTAATATTGTATGTTATTTTGATATCGTAGGCATGTACTGGATGCAAGCCGCTTTTGATTGGTCATGCTGTAAATTCTTAGGAAAAGCCCATTTCCAGCAGTGGACAGCTTGCGGCTCAAATGATCATGATTATATCGCATCACTTTTTAATTTTGGGATTATCAAATGTCCTTAATAATTTCAACATTTTCCTTTTCAGTTCACTATATTGATGGAAAGGGAGTGTCCTTCGTAACGCAACACATCAAGCTCAAACGAGTTGTGAATTTGACTAATTGGTGATTTTTTATAAATTAAAAAAAATTAAGAAATAATATACTTATTAAATGATGTGTAAAACTCATTCGGTCTTTTATTTTGTATGTCATTACAACATTTTCATTAAGAGGTGATATTCCATGTTATCTTTCAGGAGATCCTGAAGGATAACATGGAATATCACCTATTAAAGTAACGGTTATACCGGTGGTTATACTGTATAAAACTTAAAACTCATTTTCCTATGCCTAAATAGCTTTTTTAAAACTATATCTACCACGACGATATAAAAAAAAAATACTTGTCATTTTGTATTTTTGCAGTCAGTGTTGCCATGAAATTTAATTTGCTATGGCCCAATTTTAATATTCAAGCTTGCCCGTCTGATACGTAGTATCTCTATTTAGTTTGTGGTTGATAGAAAATTAAATTTTAAATATCTGCGATAGAACATTATTTCTTTTGGGTTTTTTTTTCTGGCCTGTTTTTGATGAGAATTTGATCTTTAACCGAACTGGCCGAAAAGATATATCTGAAAAATAAACAATTGAATTGGTCTTCAGCACAATATATATTAGTGATAGTGCAATTTTGCGTCTGACTAATGTATCAAAGCTAACCTAACCAATCTACTAGAATTAGCGCGATCACTTAGTCGAGAAATTAGATTTGTGTAATTTGGTTCAAATGCAGTTGATAGGAACAGTACTACACTCCACACTGCATAATATGTTTAAAAGTCATGATTAGTAAGACTATCCTAGTTGATATTGTATCAATATAGTTTGTTCAATTCTTCTTCTTTGAAATGAAATGAAATCATTTATTTACATGAAATATGGAACTTTGTATGTTTGTGTGTATTTTGATAGTATATAAGTGTTTTTGAATATGTTATGGATAAAAATAATTGCTTTCACAGCTGAACCGCTGAACCGGTTTAGATGAAATTTGGTATGGATATCGCACGATATAACCGACGCCAGAGCCGCAAGCAACAGCTAGTCTAAAGTAAAGAAACATACTTATAGTATTTTGTAATCTGTACACAGGTAATTATAATATACGTACTTAATTATTGATATTTTTGTAGAAACAAGCGAGAACGCAACGAGGATAACGAAAGAAGAAAGTTAATTAGTTATTTAATAAAAAAACCTATAACATTTACTGTTTACGCCAATATTATGTTACAGTTCAAACAAACCGCTAGCTTCAGCGATGCCAGTATGTTACGTACCTAGTCTGTAAATATTAAATATTACGTATTATCTCCCTACACTCCTCGAAAACTCATAAACTGGTGAAGTGGACTCCTCTCCTTCAAACTTTGAGATGTAGAAAATGTAATACCTGCTACGATTCTGAATTAAATAACGAGAACAACGTTGGCTGGTTCAGTGAATCAGCGTTGTAGGAGGTAAGTGCGGCAAACAGGAATATGGCCTACCTGATGGGAAGCGGTTACTGTGACCTATATGGACACTTGCAACACCATGGGTGTCACCTGTAAAAAATATTAGTTGGGCATACTAGTTTGGGATGACCAGAAATTAGATGAGACGTGATATGAATCCATAACAACCACTTTTAACACCATTTTTGATAGTCTCCTTTGGCAAATTGTAATGTACTGTGCCTTTGGTCCAATCAGCAATATGGACTGCAGAGTTGAAAATGGTTCATTGAACCATTTTCAACTCATTTTAACTAAAATTCAGAGCTCGGTGATGTTTTAAAAAATCTTTAAAAAAAATGATCGAATAGTCTTTTTCAGTTCACGAGCGAATGTAAAAAAGCTAGGTAACGTTACCAAAGAGTATCGGTGGCAGATACGAGTATTTCACATTTTTACTTTTATTACACCGCCCGTGGCTCCGTGGCCGCGCGTTTTCCAAACAAAAATAAAAAAGTTCATTGGTTGTTGGGGCTAGGTTAGCAAATATCTCAGGCAAACAGGGCAGGTGGGCTATTTTTGAAATGTACTCGTACTCGTATGAGAAACGCGAAATCGGTGAGTCAAAATATTGTCGTTCGTTTTCGAATGATTCTCATTCGAGTGAAACAGAGGATATTTTTTTATCCTAGCTCAGACAACCATATTTTTATTGACATTTATTTAATAGCTCTTTTGTGAAAACTTTTTTGTTTAAGTAATTTGAATAAAGATTTATTATTATTTTATTATTATTATTACTTATCATTCAATGCAGCGGTTTTGGGTGAAACATTTCAATAATAGCACATTTTTTTATACAACCTGAATAGGCATTCAGGCCTACGGCATAAACAAAATTTGTATTTTCGTTTTAAATATGTACCTACTTGTGTTAGAAAGCTACTCTTGTTAGGCACGTTACAAAAACATTCGCGTCCCAATCGCCGGGGTCAATAAAAGGCAATAAGTTGGCACCTCATGGTTATATCGCTTGTTACTTTAATCTGTGGCTGAGGTCGGTCAATGACCCGCGTGGGTGGATTCCTTGCTAATGCAATACAGCCTTGAAACTTACGTGGCTAGATTTTATAGCCCGGCAGAACTTGCTACCAGTTTAGAATACCTGTACATCTAGTATGAGATTTTATAAACGCAGACGCTAGCGACTGCGTAAGGATGTTATATGGAATTTCTTAGCTATATTGCACAAAACGCGGACTTAAGGTGATACCTCGGTGAACACTAGCGCCACCATCATTTAAAAATCATTATTTACTGAAAACACAAGTTTTCAAAAATCCGTGTTATGTAATTAAGGTTCTGGATCTAAAAGTTTATTTTAAACATATTAAAGTATTAAAATCTAGTTCCCTATAGTTACAAATTGCTAAAAACGGCCACTTTTAACAGTTTTGCAATATATAACTAGGTATAGGGAACTATAATTTTATATGATTAAAATTAACTTCAGATGAAAATGAAAAATGAAAATGAAAATAGTTTATTTAGCAAGTATAAAGTTACAAAGATTTGTGTCGCTCTGACACCCACGGTAGGTTTCCCTGTGTTGTGGGAGTCAGGCTCCCTCCTAGTAGATTGTTACACTAAAACTTACTAAACACAATACAATAGATTATTACACAAAAACTTACTAAATATAATATAATACAATTCAGCTTTAAAGATCTGTATACAACCAATTTTATGTATAGGTGGGGTTTATGTCAGCAAATTTAATACTGTTAAGTCTGAATGGTTGTATGTTAATATTTCTGTGTCTATATGTCTGAATGTATGTATGTATGTTTGTATGTCAGTATGTCTGTGTTTATATGTGTGTGTGTTTGTATGCTTGTACAACCACAATCCTAACTGGTCGAATCGTTAATATAGCCCAAAAATTTACTCCTAAACCAACACAACAAAAAGGTCCTCAGTCTCATCCTCAGATCCAGAACCTTAATTACATAACTAAGAGCAAAGTATATTAATAAATTTACAAAGGAAAATTCACCCAAACTGTAAATTTCAAACGGCAAATCACTAGTTGTTTTAGAGCATCAAACCAACCGGAGTGGCCACGACATGCCATCCCTTCTGCCGAAAGTAAGTATATGACTATAATCACTACATAGTATAAAACAAAGTCGCTTTCTCCGTCACTATATCCCTTTGTATGCATAAATCTTTAAAACTACTATTTTGATGCGTTTTTTTAATAGATAGAGTGATTCAAGAGGAAGTTTTTTATGCCCATGCAAAGCCGGCTAGTTTAGAAATATATTCTTCTTGTGTGCGTGTATTTTTTGCTTGTGTTGGACAATTTTGTCAAGTGTATACGTAGCGACGTGTTCTAATAACGCATTTGTGTATCCTCACAATATGAGTTTTTCTAAACGCAGACGCTCGCGATTTTGTATAACAAACCTGTACAGCGCCTCTGGCGGATAGAAGGCAACTAAGAAGTTCCATACAAATAGCGTCTGCGTTTAGAAAAACTCATACTAAGTGCCCTTATTGCGAGTTTTTCTTTTTCAGTTCACGAGCGAAATCTGTACAAAATCGCTAACGCAGTCGCTAGCGTCTGCGTTAGCGATTTTGTACGGCAGAGCTGTAAAGCGCCTCTGGCGGATAGTAAGGCAACTAAAAAATTCCATACTAAATCCTCACGCAGTCGCTAGCGTCTGCGTCAAGAAAAACTCGCACTAAGGGCAAAGGGTAAGAGAATGTGGCAGAGTTTTTCAAGTTGAAATAAGTGCTCGTGCCATCTCCATTTGGTTTAAATAATAATGAATAAATGAACACTTTATTGCACCATATATAAACTTTTTATTATTTTTGTAGAAAATATTAGACAAAATGTAAATAGTAAAGTAATAGTAAAGTTTTATTTTATGGTACACATAGTGCCATCTCTGATCGAGTAGCGGAATTAAATGTAAGAAAATGATTTGTGCTTCATGGCATGTGTTATTATTGCTTTTATATTTCAAGAGATGGCGGTATGATATATAACTAACCATATCTTTGGTGTCTAGCCTCAGAATATGATTTAACAGCGCACTAGTGACACTCACTCGCAAGCCCATTTAACGCAATTACGTTGGCTACAGACACAGATTACAAAAATACTATTACAAAGTAGATAATATAATATGTACGTACTTAATCCTTTATAAAAAAAGTTATACAAGATGGACACAAATCAACTGCAGATATTTTAAGGGCAGATTTAGATTATAATACTAAACAACTTTTCCAAATAAACTTATATCGGAAACAAAAATCGTACAGGGCGTGTAGGAGTAAAAAGTGAGACCTGGTGCCCTTAGTGCGAGTTTTTCTTAACGCAGACGCTAGCGACTGCGTTAGCGATTTTGTACGGCAGGGCTGTAAAGCGCCTCTGGCGGATAGTAAGGCAACTAAAAAAATCCATACAAAATCCTAACGCAGACGCTAGCGGACCTTGCCCTTGCTCCGCCAGAGGCGCTGTACAGGTTTGTCATACTAAATCGCAGACGCTAGCGACTGCGTTAGGATTTTGTATGGAATTTCTTAGTTGCCTTACTATCCACCAGAGGCGCTGTACAGGTTTGCCATACTAAATCGCTAACGCAGTCGCTAGCGTCTGCGTTAAGAAAAACTCATACTAGGGGCACTGGTATAGTTAGGGCATGTAGAGTTAGGCCATGTAGAGTTAGGGGCGTGTAGAGTAAGAAGTTAGACCTTTTAGCGTTAGGAGCGTGTAGAGCAAGAAGCTCGATATTATGAGATCTGTCTAGTATGAAATTTTTAAACGCAGACGCTAGCGACTGGTTTGTCATACAAAATCGCTAGCGCGTCTGCGTTTATGAAATAGGAGTACTGATTTTTTTGACAGTGCATGTCATATGGTTTCGTCTTGGAAACATTTAACCAAATAAGTTCGAATCGCGCGCGGTCTCCACAAAATTTTTTTTTAATCTATGCTTTTAATATAAAAATGTTTTTGGTAAGATACGTTTTACTACGAAATAGGATAAGATAAAGTGACATCCGACTAGACTAGATTCTTTCAATAGACGTCAAGGCCAAAATAGATTAACTGTTTAAACTTTAGATTACGTTCTACGTAATACTGACACACATTTTGACGAAAACTTAATATTTTTATTTATAAATATATATTTAACCAAAGAATATACTCGTAGGGACAAATGGGAGACAAATCACGCAATTTTTATTTTGAGAATATGCTGCAGTGGACTTTTTGGTCGCCTCTTCTTCTCCACTTGCCTTTTGGAAGTGGTAGTAAACTTAATATATAGAATATAGATATAAGTTATGATTGACGTCAATACCTTAGTGATAATGTACCCCTAGTATTAGTTTTCATAAACGCAGACGCTAGCGACTGCGTTAGGATTTTGTATAAAATTTCTTACTTTTCGGCAGGGGCGCTGTACTGGAATGTCATACAAAATGCTAACGCAGTCGCTAGCGTCTGCGTTTCGAAAAACTCATACTAGAGGTAAAGGCTATCAAGCAGATTTTTTTGTCGAATTCGCCCATTGGATCTAAAGCTATAAGCGTGTAAACATACAAACGTTTCAGCTCTACTAATATCAGGCAATTTTTTTTAATCTATGGTGACAAAAAAAAACTTTTTTTCTTTTGTAATTAACAGTCAGTACCCCTAGTAAAAGTTTTTCTTAACGCAGACGCTAGCGACTGCGTTAGGATTTTGTATAGAATTTCTTAGCTGCCTTACTATCCGCCAGAGGCGCTGTACAGGTTTGCCATACTAAATCGTTAACGCAGTCGCTAGCGTCTGCGTTAAGAAAAACTCATACTAGGGGCACAGTACGTCAAACTAATGAGACAGATGTTAAAACAGCAGGTGCCGTTGCGTGACAAGACACAGCACGCTACAAGGGACATGATCGAGGTCGATTAATACAAGTATTTAGTAAAAAAAAAATTTTTATATGGAATTAATCCACAATATGACAATCAAACTTAAATAGCTTATTTTTGCCAGTATCAAGTTTTATTTAAATGTTATTCATTTAGTCGAGTCACAGAGTCAAGTCAGTAGTCAAGTCTAGTCAAGTTAGTCAAGGGCTAAGTGGAGTGGTGGAAGTTTCACTTTACCTTGGGAGATTTTGGTGACAAGGATTAAAGTCACTTATACGACATTATACCACTTCCCAACACTCACGCTTGCTCACGAACACTTCCCACTAATTTCTAGAATCAAACTAGGTTCTATAAGGTGCTTATCTATTTTTTATACTAGCTGTTGCATGCGGCACCACTCCCGGGATAAAATATACCCTATGTGTTGTTCCAGGGGTCTAAGCAATCTCTATTCCACATTTCAGCCAAATCGGTTCAGCCGTTTTCCTTTAAAAGTGTAACAAATATCCATACAAACTTTCGCGTTTATAATTAAGTTATAAATATAAATTTGTATTTGATATAAAATAAAGTATTTTTGAATAAGGATTAGTATCAGTTATACCTACCTATATAAGAAAAATTTCAAATATTATTTTGGGGGTAAGATCTGTGTAATGTATGTCCTTAAAAGAAATTTATAAAAATAAAAGTGCATATAAATTGTTGTAAATAAAATGGCAATGTAACAACAAACATTCAATGAATAAACATGTAGCCGGATAAACAAAAAAAAAAAAAACGAGTGCCAAATAGGATATTATTATAAAAACTTACCTAATTATAAACCACTTATTAGCTAGGACCGAATTACCCATTCGTGCCTAAGCTTTGGCACTAATCACGGTAAAGATAGGAGCACCAACCCCGCTCCTATCACTGGGATCCAGCCTGAAGCGTACCAATCCCTCGTCCGTGCCTAACTATGTTAATCTACAGTTACATTTGAACACATTAAAATTATCAACAGCAATATCATATCAATATCAAATACTAATAAAGGCCATGTTAAATCACTAGAGCACAATACACGTCTGCACCGCTCGGCAAACCCAAGGAGAAGAGAGCGTTACACTCATACTCACCCCGACACTACTACTGCCAAGAGAGGTTTACCTGTAGTGGGGAGATATCTGTCACGTGATGTTACCGGGCGCTAACACTCGGCCGTCCTGAAAAATCCGGTCGTCCCCGACCGTCGAGCTCGAACCATGAAACAATAATACATTGATTGAATACAAATCACCATTAATATGCTTTTTCTATAATGACCTCGCCATCTCGATAATGCATAGTATCTTGGGTTGTTTATCAGTGTTCCGAGACCATTATGACTTTTCCGTTTCAGTCACTTCTGGTTTTTAACTGATCGGAACCCTCACCTATGCTAAAATCGAAAATGACTGTAACCAACTTTATTTCATACATTTTTAACAAATATTAATCATTAATCAACATTATTAACGCTTGCTGTTCCTGCGTAGGTCAGCTCACTTAACATTTTGACACAAACAATCATATTATTGAAATAAAATATACAATATATACCAAAGTGAATTTATCAAAGTTATCACTCGTTTTAGAACTCACGAATTATACAATGAAAATCACAAATAGTTCACATAATCATTAAATAAACCAAATATTATCATTAACCTTTTCAATGAATTGATATCGAATTCAATCACAAATACCCAAAAGTAAAGATTTTTTTTTCATATCATTTTTAAAATACCCACAAAATAAATAATTTTTACAGAGATTTTTTTTTTACACGTTTTAGGATTGGAGTCACATAAAACATGAAAAGACTTACCGTTTCTGCACCAATACTTACAGCTGTGGTATATCATATCACAACATTACATTTACACTTTGACACTCACAAAAACTTTTTCGACTTTTTTTTTTTTTTTGAATTGTTTTTACGGCCATGGAATCTAGTCCTTTAAGGCCTTTCTAGAATTTATTAATCTTCTTCAGTCCTACTTAAGTCAGTAGAGTCAAAAATTCAAGTCAATAGTCAAGTCCAGTCAAGTAAGTAAGTCTAGTCTGAGTCAGATGGCTAAGTGAAGCGGTGGAAAAATTTCACTTAGCTATATCATGGAGATTTTGGTGACAAAGATAAAAAGTCACGTAATCGACACTGTATCACTTCCCAACACTCACGCATGTTCACGAACACTTTGCGAATAATAATCCACCAATATTATGCACAAACACTCGATAAAACCTAAGTTTTGGAAATTAAATACAGCGCGGACATAGCGACAGTTTACTTTCCCTCCAAAAACTCCACTTTTTCGACTACTTTAATTCTTACTTCAGATAATCAACCTATTTTCAATTATTATTATTAATTGTAAATAAGTTGATTATCTGTTATACGCAGTTTAAAACTGTAAGAGTAATTGTAAATGATAAGTTGATTATCTGTGATATGCACTGCAAGAATTATTGTAAATTCGTTAATACTGTACTTTGATTACCTCAATTTTTAGTTACTTTCAATCAAAACAATTGACAGTCTTGCTTAGAAAAGCGTTATTAAAGTATTTTAACAAACCGTGAAATCTCTTATTGAAACCCCCTTGTATTTTGACTCTCGTTCTATAGCGGAACGAGTGGGAAATAAAAAGTGCCAATCGTCACCACTGGGGACGAACGAAACTTTTTTTTTCCCACTCGTCCCCAGTGGGGACGACATGGTGGGGACGACCGGGAATAAACCATAGGTTATTATTTGTGATAATTACAAAGAACACGGAACATCAAGTAGTTTTTAACATCGAAATCATTCTAATTCACATAATACCATCATAATACTAATGAAAACACAAAAAAAAACTACTGAAAAAAAGTTAGCGTTCGAAATACAATAGGTTGCTGTAAGGCATAGCTGAAGGCCAAGAAAAAGCAACGCTTGCCAGCACTGGCTGAATAAAAATTTAAAAAAATCCTCTAGGTAGCAACCGCGCTAGTCGCTCGCCACCACGTCGCTACAGTTGCAGACAAAGTCAATCGCTGAAGACTGAAGGCCAAGGAAAAGCAACGTATGCCAGCACTGGTTGAATGAAAATTTAAAAAAAAAAGAATTTTCTCTAGCAACTAGCTCGCTACAGCTGCAGTTGGAGATACAAGTTTAGTAGCCTATCATCGTGCGTGAGGGAAGCACGCTCCGCGCTCTCCGTTTACCCGTTTCGGACTTTTGAATTAAAACTCCGATAAAATTCGCGAATAAAAAAAAACAACTGTGCTAGTGTTGTGTGTGAAAATAACTGTTAATATCTCAAGGTAATTTAGAATTTATTGCTGTGTTTACAACTAAATGCCGGCTTTGACTTATTCGATGTAATGTTTCGCGCCCGTTGCGAAATAAATTAAAAAAAAGGGTTGTATGTTATGCTGTTGTTTTTTTATTTTTATTTAAGATTTATTTGGTTTTTAATTTTAGGACAAAAATATATCTAATATAAATATAGTTTTAGAACATTACGTGGGTAATTGTGTTTTTAATGTGACATAGAACAGAATAATTTAATGAATTGTAATTTTTTTTTTGCTTTTAGCACTTAGACTCGATTGGGACAGTAAAAGAAATCTAAATTAAATTTTAATAACATATCGGTGTGCTAAGATGATTATTAATAGTTTTAGGCTATCAAATAAATGATATAATCACTACATAGTAGGTATAAAACAAATTAAGTCGCTTTCTCTGTCCCTATATGCCTATATAAGCTTAAATCTTTAAAACTACGCAACGGATTTTGATGCGGTTTTTTTTATAATAGAGTAATTTAAGAGGAAGTTTTTATGCCCATGCGAAGCCGGGGCGGGTCGCTAGTATAAAATAAAAAAAAGAAATAAAACGATATTTCTAAGTGAAAAAAAAAGATTAAAACGAACACAACCTGTTGAAAACCCTTCTATTATTTTAGGTCAAATTTTAACTATATTATATTTTTCTTATTTTATTTAAAAAAAAAAACTGTTACTTAGCTAACTGTCGATATTTTAATATTATTAGTTTTTATATTTGAAACCTGTCTGCGTCTAACGCCTAAATCCAAAACCTGTTTTTGATGACATAGAACACACAACCTAAAACTATATATATTAATAATATGCAATCTACAAATTTGTATTGTAGCATTCTTTACAACGAATAGGCCGTTATCAACAAAGTAAGAAGGATTAAAATAGTGATAACCTATTTAAACAATAGAACTCAATGCTCTACAAGATTACTATACGAGGTACAGTGGGCTACAATAAAAAAGAATACAACCTTAAGTGTATTTATAGGGGCAAGATGGTATACATTTCTCTGTGGCCCACGGTACATTTAAGTTATTCAACTATCTATATCTATATCTATCTATACTAATATAATAAAACTAAAGAGTTAGTTTGTTTGAACGCTTATAACTTGAAAACTAATGGTCGAATTTGCAAAATTATTTTTGTATATGAAAGCCTGATTCTTCGGGAAGGTTATAGGCTATATAGTACATAAATACTAATGGCGAGTGAAACCGCGGGGAACAGCTAGTACTGAATATAGAGACACGGCTCGGCTTTGAAAGGAATTACATTCATCTATTCTATATTCCATTGTAATAACCAGTGCCACCAAACCTAGGACCATGATTAATGTTTTAAGCTTGCGCTGGCCTCTATCCAGCTGAAGATACAACTAGGAAACACGCTAAGATAATAATGAAGTAGTTTATATGAATGTAGTATAGTAGTTTCAGTGTCTAACAATTTTGTTTTGAAAATATATTGCCATTACCAACCATGGGTGTAGGTTATCTTTGTCGAGAGATGAATAATTACTATTTTATTTGCTAAACTGTGGTGGCTTATCCTTACAAATTTTATACCTATCATTCAGTCAAACCAGACCACCATGGAAGTAAGTGTGATATTAATATATAGAACAGCCTTTAGCATTCATGAGGTGTAAATGCAGTAATAGCTCAATACCAACATATGACGTCATGTCCGAGAGTCCTTTGCTATGCCATAGTGTATTGCAACTGGTTGTGATGTCATCTTTATTCATTTGCATTCAATGATTTCGTATAATATGTCATTGAGTTGCTCCATTTTTAGGGATCCTTATCTCAAAAGGCAAAATTGGAATCCTTATAAGATCACTTCGTTGTCCGTCTGTCTGTTAACCTTCTTCTTCTCTTCGTCTTTTTTAAGAACGCATGAAAGTATCAATCAGAAATTCCTAACATACTAGCTTTCGCCCGCGTAAGTTTCCCTCGAGAACAGTGCTTTTTTCCAGGATGAAAGGTACTTATTATCCTTCTCATTCTCAATACATCTAGATATGTGTATGCGAAATTTCAGGAAGATTTGTTCAGTAGATAGGACGTGAAGAGGTAACAAACAAATATAGAAAATTACTTTTGCATTTATAATATTAGTTAGGATTTATACTTAGAGCTATGATCTTCTTTGGCTTTAAAATAATAAAAATTATGCGTCAACGCTTTCAAAAGATATACTTACCTTATTGAAATTTTGCCAGTGCAAGGTATTAAGTAATTGACATTTTATAAAGCCTATAAACTGTATGATTATAATCTTTGAGCCCACTTATTTCGACAGATAAGATTCGAACCGCACTTTCTTTTCGATTAAATGTTCAAGATTACAATATTTTGCCATAGTTTAATAATGATTTAAAATAATGTCTCAGACATATGACATTTTCTCGATTACTGAACCTAGTAGGGACTGCTGTTGTCCTGTAAAATATGAAATGTGATAAATAAATTGAATTGAACAGTTATTTTTCACTTCAAATGAAAAGTGCATTTAATTACAAAATGTTGTTGTTTTCAGCCTTTTATATTTCCGATAAAGGTACTAAAAGCAGATAGGTTTAAAGAACTTTATTGACTCATAAAGAATACAATCACACAAAAACACAGTTTTCTCTGATCCGGCAACCCCTCCCGCTCTCAATGTACACCTTAACCCACAGTTACATCTAAAGTGGTATACTTTTCTATGTGGTCTACTGTACATTGGTATAATTTTCACAGATGTACTTGATTTAAATAGATTCCTTTTATCTAAAATCATACCATCTGGTAAGAATTGCAATGCTCAAGCCGTTATTATGAATTTCATATGGAGTCGAGAAAAGCACAAAATAAAAATTTTAAAATATGATCAATGCACTTTACAGTATGGTAAACTTTAAATACAGCTGCATTATAGTTTCACAAGGGCTACGTTTGGCAGACTAAACAAACGGTGCAACACCACAAACAAAAGATGAGTACAGAATAATCACTCAAAACATGACTAATGAAATAAGCTTCAGTGAACTTATACCTAAAACACCATCGGGAGTAACAATATTCGCATAGGCATTTTCAAAGTAATATATTTTTAAACATTCATAAGATTACTTAGGTATATCAAAATTATCAAAGTAAGGTAAGATTTAAAACAGACAACAAATTACTTTATTTAAACCGCTCTCATTTGAAAACACAATATAAAGACGAGATTTGGGCGAAGAATTTATTATTCCAACGTCATTAGCAAGTCTAATCAAAACGGTGTGGTTACTTCTGGATTTTTCATGTGTTTTGGGATAAAGTGTTGTTCTGCATAATTACATTATTTTCTAGTGTAACGCTTTCTCGAGAGACCATGCAATTGTATGCATGAAAACGTTTTTGTTCAAGGTTTATGAGTCTTCAGTGACGGCTTTAAACGCGTGCTACTTGTCGCCAAAATTTTATGTGAAAATTCTGCGCATAGTCACATAGACATTCCCATTTTAACCCAAGTTTAGAAAATATATTTTTTTGCACAGAATAGTTCCGGGGCACGTTTTGTCTGTGGAATTGATCCATACTTATTTATCTATTTATAGTTGAGGTTTCGCCTATTTCTTTTTGTATATAGGTCTCATCTTTCTTCTTTTTACTGGAAATTTTGCTCATTCTTGTTTTAGGAAACTGTAAGTGTAGTTATATAATTAAATTATTCTCCTGACAGATTTCACAACGTGACCCTCGTGTCATATAAGATTACTGGCTTCTCCACCAAATTCGGTAGCGCTTAGAGATGTCAACTATTTGATTGGTAGCATGTCAACTTTCGCATTTTGGATTGGGGTATATATTTACTTTCGTTTACGAAATGGCGAAGCCATTCCATTTTTTTATTTATGCTTTCGACGGCATGTGTTAGCAAGAATAATATTTTTAGCGGCTTTGTTTGGTATGCTCCTAAACTAGTCACAGTAAGTATTTAAAAAAACATGTAATTTTACAATTTTCAGTAATGAGCAGTGATGTCTTTATAATTTTAATGTATAAAATGTGATATTAACAACATACTGAAAGCTGAGTATAACAGCATTAACAGCCTTCAAAATTCCATGTTTTGATATCAACATCGGTTAGGCCCTTCAGTCGTAACGAGGGAACGACATATACCAAACTTATAAGAGCAAATATAAAGTCTATAATAATAAAACATCGCGATTGCACGAAATAAACAAAATTTGCAAAATACATATTCATACATTTACATATAATAGAACAGTCCATAGCCAAGTACATAAAAGAAACAAGCAGAATTATTCCCTACCTACAAGCATATAAAACAATCAATTGTCTACCAAGTAGAATGGCAGGCTATGTAAACATAAATCTTCTAATAAATTCCGTAATTGACAAGATCCCGTTCTCATAATGGCTATTGTCGCCTCCGTGAAATTGATTTACTGGACATGTCTAATTCCCAATAGCTTAGTGACTTCGCACTTAGCACTTAGTATGGTATTCGTCATGACGTCGACGATACTTTAAGAATTGGAAAGCATTTTTCATCTTTTGCGAGTTTTCCATGAAATTTTATAAGGCATCCAGTGCTGAGTTCCTAGGCTTGGAGAAGCTAATATTAACACAACGAGCTAAAAGTAAAGGTAACCAATCCAAGTCACGGCCTCGCCCTAAGTTGTTTAACGTGCTATCCTTACACGTGTAATATCAGGGTCTATCGACCTCCTTAATCAACATCTTAACCTCGAATTTGACAATGGTGCATATCTTAGAAACAGAGTTTTACATGTCATTGTGATAAACAAAACATTTAATCTTATCTAATGAAGTAATTCGGTTATTCGACTGCTATCTTGCGATTAGTAGTTTGAGTATCGGCTCGTGTCATTTTTGTCTACAAGTCAAAAAACAAATAAACATGTCATACCAAATCTTAAGTGTTATATAGATTAAGAAAGTAAAACTAGAACTAAGAAAATCAAAATTGGAACACCGTTAGCGACTAATGGTAGGTTTACACGTAATAAGTAAGGTAAATTAAAAGTGATTTTATCTTGGGGAATGAAATCAGGTTATTTTATAATAATGCACTGAAAACTAATTTGTGTAAACGATTATCGATAAGATTCACAAGCATCAGATAAGATTCATTCTTAATTAAGAGCCAATATAAAATCCATTATTGTTAAGTATTTATTTTTATTTAATAGCTAAAGGTTTTCTTCTGCTAGACTGGGCGATATGTCTGAAATTGCTGTTACTATACTCACTAAACATATATACTGAATAATCACACGACATATAATACTAAAAACTGAAAAACCACAAAAAATCCATGATAGTGGCGGTGTTTTGATCATCACAAAAGAACAAAATGGTCGATGTATTCTTAATGTGATACCTCGGTGAACACTAGCGCCACCGTCATTTAAAAATCATTACTCCCTGAAAACACAAGTTATCAAAAATCCCTCTGCTGTAATTATGGTTCTGGGTCTGAAGTTAATTTAAATCATATTCAATTATTAAATTACAGTTCCATATAGTTTCAATTTGCAAAACTGCTAAAAGTGGCCGTTTTAAGCAATAATGCAATTTGTAACTATAGGGAGTTATAATTTAATAATTTAATATGTTTAAAATTAACTTTAGATCCAGAACCTTAATTACAGCAGAGGGATTTTTTGATAACTTGTGTTTTCAGTGAGTAATGATTATTAAATGACGGTGGCGCTAGTGTTCACCGAGGTATCACCTTAAGATGGTTATATACCGAAATACTAATGTTACTATTAAAAGTGCCATTTATTTGTATTTGTCAACACATCAGGTCATACTTCATGACAAACAACAGCTGTTGGAAATTTTAATCGTCACTCGTAAAATCGATTTATTGATCGATTCAACAATCGATGCACCAAATGCTCTTTGCAATAAAGGATGTTTGCCGTGACTAGTCATTCGATACATCGATGGCTGTTCGACAAAAGCTATTGTATTAAGTGTAATATAAGTCTTGAGTTCTGTTGTGATGTGTGATACTGACAGATGTTTATTTCGTGTTATCGTTTTATTAAGATTTATTAGCTGGCTTTTGAATTTAGCGGCATTTTAGTTTATATTATAGCTTCTTTTTCTACTTATCAAAGCATGTTAGTAGTGGAATTCTTTGATACATATCTACGAAGCCCAAAAAATTATCCAAAGATAATCAAAGAAATTACTTTATTAATAGTCATAATCTTTCCGAAAGGAATGGAAGGAACTTAAATATCGACGTACTTAAATTAAATTCAATTCTTTGCTATTTATTAAAGCTGTATTTTGTAGAATTGACTTAATAATGTAAAAGTAAAAAAAAAAATCCTTAACCTACGAGTCAATTTTTTAAATTAACTGGTGGCAATAAGTACAAGGAAATTGAGTTATAAAAAAAAGTTAATTTTTCTGGCCATTTTTAACCCTCTATCAGAGGGTTAAAAATGGCCTCATTTCAGAGCTTTGGTCACATTTGTCATTAATTACTTGATGTAAGTTTATTGTTATTTTTATGTTGGTATGTTATTGCGTTTGTTACTTTCGACGTCCATGTAAGTAGTAAATAAGGTAGTAACTTTATTTATTGAATTAGTTGTATTATAAACATTGCCAACTCACTTCCACCAGCGTCGTCCGGTCCTGAAGCTAATAATACCACAGTTCAAATAAATCAGTAAGTCCGATAAATCAATTATTTTGACAGATGGTAAACTGTTTTGGAGGAAATTGCGAGGCGTTTGTATAATAGGGGTTCTGTATGAATAAGTTGCAATTTGTCGTTACGTCGGTTATATTGTCAAGATTTTTTTGGCATAACAGACAGTTTAAAATAGTAGCTCTCCTTACTTTTAAAGTATATATATATATATATAAGATAATTTTTAATGTTCCTGTGATTTGGACGACACAGTCAGTCAAACACAATTGAGTTTCTCTGTAAAAAAGATATTTATTGTTTATTTTACAAGTATGTACATTCACAAAATACATGTATTTACTTACTAACTAAAAACTTACATACCTGTAAAAAAGAAACGACATTTAATGTTATTATTAACAATGTCAGTTCCTAATCACAATTTGAATAAAAACAATGCTATTTAATTAGAACTAATTATTTTCTGATAGTAACAATGACGAGACACTTTAGGTTATCTTTCCGGCTTTCTTAACACACTCTTTATATGTCATGTGTCACTGTCACCACCAGGCTCGATAACGTTTGATGCGCGGGCAAATTCAAATTAAAGAAAATTATATTTTTCTTTACATCTCCCCTCCTAAAGAAAATAAGGCGCCTACTGTTTGCTCATGCATGGTCTCCAATCAGGAGCAGGGGCTGGTGTTAGCTTCGAGATGTGGAATAAGTTTGACTCTGATTTCTTATGGTCCGTGTTTATCTTGTAAATGGAATTAGAAATTTTTTCAATAATTTTGTACGGTCCGAGTTTCAATTCATCAAGCTTCTTCCGATTCAGTTTGTTTCCATTCTCTACAAATACAGTATCACCAACTTTGAAGTCATTATGTTTTCTATTTCTATCGTAAACTGTCTTGTTGTAATTATGTGATCTGATTGTATTTTTCAGAGCTTTTTCCCTGGCCTGGATTAAATCATGGTCAGTCTCCTTTTGTTTCAGCTCATTTGGCAAAATGGTTACATCTGTGCCATAAAGTAAGTACTTAGGAGCATATCCAGTAACAGTGTGCTCTGTTTCATTGTATTTTTGTACACATTTGTGAGCTACAGTAGTCCATGCCATTTTTGTGTCACGTTCGTTTATCTTGCATCTGATTTTATTTACCAATGTCTGGTTTAGTCTCTCGTTTAGGCCATTTGAGAAGGGAGAATTCACTGCTGTAAAAATTATGGGAATATCTTTTTCATCCAAAAATCTCTTAAATTCCTTAGAATTGATGCCTGGGTATTGGTCTGATAGTATCAATTCAATGTCATCAGTTTCTGCACAGTTTCTTATAAGTTTGATAAAATCATTTGCATTTTGAGTACTTGATGTTTGAATATACGCATATCGAGTGAAATGATCTAATAAAAGATGTAAGTATCTTTTTGTGGATCTGGAACCTCCAAAGCCTCCAATGGTATCAATAGAGCATATCTGAAAAGGTTTTGTGGCAGGACCCAAGTGGGACATCAATCCATATTTATTTTGTCCTCTTGATTTATTCTTTAAACATACTATACAACTCTCACACATTCTTTTTATGTTTTTTGTCATGTTTTCTGCTGTATACACTGAGCTAATCGTTTTCTGCATCTGTTTAATTCCTATGTGACCCAGATCTGTATGTACATTTGTCATGAAATCTATGCTAAATTCTTCTGAAATAATAATTTTTTCCTTATTTTTTACTTTTTTGTAGTATATATTGTGTTTTTTTATTAACTTGTCTTTTCTACATTGTATATACTTATTTTTAACTTGATCTTGTACAATATCTTCTAATGTTATTATATTAACTACTTTTAACTGCTCCTCTAGGTTTTCACTTGGTTCAAGGACCGGGTTCCTGCTAAGGCAATCAGCTTCAATGTTGTTTCTTCCTGGAGAATATTTAATCTGGAAATCATATTGTGATAAGTAGTATGTTAGATCACCCAATTCTTCGTCTGTTCTAGACCTTATGTTCATATTCTCCAGTGGCTTGTGATCTGAAAAGACAGTGAATTTTCGACCTATTAATAAATGTTGCCAATATTTTACACATTCTTTAATTGCCAAGCATTCCAGATAAATAGCTTTCTTCCTTTTTTGTACCTCATTCAATTTTTTGGAAAAGTATGCTACTGGTTTTTCTTCATTGTTATCTTGTGGCTGTTTTAGTACTGCTCCTACTCCTAGTATACTAGCATCTGTGTATATGTGAATAGGTAGGTTTGGGTCGAAGATTGTTAATATGGGTTGAGAACATAATATTAGTTTCATTTTATCAAATGACTCTTGGCATGCGTCAGTCCAGTTAAACGTTTGTCCTTTTCTCAGAAGGTTGTGCAATGGTTCTAACTTTATGGCTATATTTGGCACATACTTATGATAAAAATTAATTTTTCCCAGAAATTGCCTCACATTCTTTTGAGTTTTTGGAGTCGGGAAATTTTTTATTGATATAAGGTTGTCTTTCAGTGGTCTAACTGAATTATTTTGTATTACATGACCCAAGTATTTAACTGCATCTGCTGCAAATGTGCATTTAGAGAATTTTAGTTTTAAACCTTCGCTTGCAATTGCTTGAAAGAGTTGTTCCAGATGTTTGACATGGTCCGAGAAAGACTTAGAAAATAGTAAAATATCATCGATGAAACATACCGTGAACTCTCCAAGCTTGTGCTTTCGTATTATATTACACATTATTCTCTGGAATATAGCTGGGGAGGTTTTTAAACCAAAAGGCAAGCATGTCCACTGATAATGGCCTTCCTGCGTCACAAATGCAGTTTTGTGTCTATCAGTGATACGCAATGGTATTGACCAAAACGCTGAATTTAGGTCCAGTGTTGAGAAAAACTTGCAATCTCTTGTCTTTACTATTAGGTCCTCAATAAGAGGGAATGGCTGTGATTGAGGCACAACTAATTTATTTAAGTCTCGAAAATCAATGCACAATCTTGATCTTTTATTTTCATCTCTTTTATAAGCTAATGTGACTGGTGCTGCAAACGGGCTATATGATTCTTCTATTATATTCTTTTCCAATAATTTTGCAATCTGATCCTCAATCTCCTTCTTGTCTTCTATTGTGCAACGATATGGCCTTTTGCTGCAATATTTTTCTATTAGAAGATCAATGTGTGCCTCATAATCTGTCACCCTTCCTATGTCATATTTATCTTTTGCAAACACAGATTTATTTTTAGATATCATTTCGTCAATCACTGCCTGTTTTTGATAGTCTAGATGATTAACACAAATTTTGAAGTCATTTTCATGTATGTTTTCATTGAAGTTTATTAAATTATCAGATTTTATTTCCTTAGAAATAATATCTGTTTTATTTGTTTCCTTAGAAACTGTTTCACTTCTTTGTATAGGTATTTTTTGCTGAATTTCTAAATTTTCGTTTTGAACTAGGTAAAATTCTTTTATACAATCAAGTCCTATTAAAAAATCATAATCGAAATTTTCCTTATCGATTACGAAAACATTCATTTTTTTTTCCACATCAAAGATGGCTATATCCAGTGTAATTATGCCATTTGCCTTTTTTACGCCATTAATCGTTTTTAAATTAGTACTGTTGAAGCGACTGGCTTCCTTATTATTTATTTTTAACAATTTTGAATTTATTAATGAGACATTAGACCCAGAGTCATAGATCCCAAAAACTTCAACATTTTTATTAAGCACTAATTTTACTTTAATCAATGGCGGCACTATTAGTTTTTTTGATCTTCACACTGTAATTCACACTCCAATTCAGAATTGTTGATGAGCTTTATTTGCTTTTTATCTTTTTCAGTATTTAATTTGGTTTTAAACCAGCAGGAGTCTTCTGAATGATAGCGTACTCCTTTCTTTAATTTTTCACAAATACTACATTTTTCTTTAACTGGCTTAGTATCTTCTTTCTTCTTAATAAATTTTCTTCTTGAAACCAAATGTTCTAATCTTCCCAGTTCACTAAATAAGTTCTTTGTATGTACAATTTCTTCTTTGTTAATTCTATCTGTTATAAAATCTGGTAAACCGGCAGCAATTATATCGATTAGAGTCCCTTCGTCTATTGTTTTCCTTACTTCCAATAAAAGTTTTTCTTTTTTTACTGCATATTCTAATAAAGATCCTGATTGATATTTGTAAGATAAAGCATACTTGCTAGCACTCCAACCTTTATTAGCGTAGGTTTGCAAAAAACTTGATTTCCATTCTGACCACTCGGAATGTAAGCTTAGTTTGATCATCATGGAAGAATACCAATCCGTGCATGAATTTTTTAGAAATAATCTGAATATTTCAATTTTTTCCTCTTCTTTTACTATTTCGAACCTTGCACATTCTCTTTCAAAAACTTCCATCCACTGACAAGCACTAGAACTTTTTCCATCAAATTTTTCAATTACAAACTTGTCAGCTAACTTTTTTAAGCTTTGTTTTTCTTTGTTTTGTTGACTTTCAACTAATTTTTCCAAAATTTTCACTATATGGTCTTCAGAACTCTTTTTACTACCAATAGCCACATATTCTTGGGTAGCTTCCTCTAAAAATTGGTCCTGAAAAATCATGTTGCCATCCTCATCAACATATGTTTGTAATATATCCTCTGTTGTATTTATCCAAACATTTCTAGTTTGATGTCTTTTTTTCAATGTATTTTTCAATGTAACGAAAGATTTCGAGGCTTGGATATGTTTATGAAGTGAAACTGCTTGACACTCTTCAGGAATAAGGAAAACTCTGTCATCATTTGTGGCAATTGCGGTTAAGGCGATATAGTTAGACTTTCCATCTGATGTTTGTTTTACTTGAAACGTAAACTTCAACTTCTCCATTTTCTGACAATAAATGTCGTTTTATAAGATAATTTTTAATGTTCCTGTGATTTGGACGACACAGTCAGTCAAACACAATTGAGTTTCTCTGTAAAAAAGATATTTATTGTTTATTTTACAAGTATGTACATTCACAAAATACATGTATTTACTTACTAACTAAAAACTTACATACCTGTAAAAAAGAAACGACATTTAATGTTATTATTAACAATGTCAGTTCCTAATCACAATTTGAATAAAAACAATGCTATTTAATTAGAACTAATTATTTTCTGATAGTAACAATGACGAGACACTTTAGGTTATCTTTCCGGCTTTCTTAACACACTCTTTATATGTCATGTGTCACTGTCACCACCAGGCTCGATAACGTTTGATGCGCGGGCAAATTCAAATTAAAGAAAATTATATTTTTCTTTACATATATATATATATATATATATATAGATCGTAGTAGAAATAGAATAGACACTGAAAGGACTAAAATAAACAATATATTAAACGGCCATTCTCAATTTTGGCATTCTTAGTCTAATTACCACAACCCTTTTAATTTCTTGAACTTATTCATGAAATATGACTGTAGAGAGAATGAATATGAATCAATTGTGAATTTAATCGTATTGGCATTTATTTAGCTTATGTAGTATCCAAGTTATCGGTATCTAAAATATTTGATGGTTGTGATAATTAGAAATTATAATTTAACCTCGTCCCGGTAATTAGAAACTTGAATTTTTCCATATAAGTATATTGAATAATGACAGCTTATGTATTTTAAGAAGATATTTACATATAATATATTAATTTGGTTAAGAAACTATCATATAAAACGCAACAATTGAACATTATAATCAGTTTATTATTGTTTGAGTTTGTTTGAATCTAACAGAAATAACAGTTGTTTTGGTTTTTAATTGACGGTGGCGCTAGTGTTTACCGAGGTATCATCTTAAATAACAGCTGTTGTATACTTATTTTTTAACAACAGCAGCGATGGCAATTAGAAAAGATGTGGCAATTAGCGTCGTGGCTCTTAGAGAGAAACATAATTTTCCAAAAAAAAATCTACTTAATAAACAGAATTCTCATAAAGACATCATAATCAATAGAGCCCAGAAATCTGCTTTATTTTCAATAAACAAGAATAAGTTAACAATAACTCATAAGTTTTTAATCAAGGCTACATGAATTAGAAAAATCGAAAACCAAAGTCATGGCAATTAGATACTTAGGTGTCTAATTGGCGATTACTCGACACAGCGCACAACCACACTCGACGAGTACCTCGACAACACTGACGGCTAGAGGTGAGGCATAAATATTAGATTAGGTGCGTGGATTAGGTATTTTTCGATACCAGTTCGTACCTAATATTTGGCACCCCGGATTAGGTATTTTTCGATGCAAGCAATATTCATCCTTCAATCATACGACGTAAAGTTCAAAATCGACTGAGAAGATTTTTGAATATTCTCGTCGGCTCTTGTATTGGGTATGTACCTATCCAATACTTTCATCCATCAAAGAACACTGACCCTTAAACTAATTATTATAAGATAAAAAATCGGTTGCGAAAAATATTTGCTACTAGAATTAAACGTATGGATTAGGTACACTTTTATCAAATATTTTCATCGAAACAACAATGACCTTTACGCACTTTAAGAATAAGATCAAAAATCAGTTGCAAATAAAGTATTAACAATTCCTGGGATTAGGTGTATTAGATTCGCTAGTGCAGCAGTGTTACTATTAGGAGCTTCGATCCAGAAATGTTATCTAATACACAGATTAAGGAACAATACTTTGAAGATCTAATACTATCGTGTTAGAAACAATATTGAAGTTTACGATGTATGACATAAGGTTGGGAATTGGCTGCGAATGGCAGGGATTAGGAAGAGGTATTCGGATTAGGTATTTGGATTTTTTAGTATTTTTTGGTATTAGTATTAGATAGAACAGGTACGGGTTTTACCTAATCCAACCCACCTCTACTGACGGCTCGTGCCCTGTGCTATAGTGATGTGCCAGAGATTCTTATTTAGGGAGGTACGCCCTCGATTGCAAGTGGTTTTGGCAATTATTGTCCAAGGTCGGACACGTCTTCATTTGATAATTTTGACCAAGAAAGTACTAGTAACTTGTTGTATTTTTGATATGTTGTTGAATATATATTCCTTAATATAAAAAACCATCTAAAATAACTAAAACTTTTTCTCTGAATTAGTATTAGACAAGTTTCCAAACTGGGAGAGCGCGAGGACGCGTCGTGGTAATTTAAGAACAGTGTTTTGAAAAAATAATTCTGTTATACTATGCAATATAGGGGTATTTTTTAAAGTGTAACACATAGAAATAGTTGTTAGCTACTTTACAAAAAAAAACAGCACATAATATTATTTTGTTTACATGAAAATTTTGCACTGGACGCTCTAAATTAAGCCTTCTGAGAATGGCCGTAAAATTAAAAATCCGAGCTTTAGAGACACGACATTTTGTTTTATTATATTGAGAAAAGAGTCAACAACCAGCAAAATTGCTAGGCAACCAAAAGCGGCCTGTACAGCTCTATTGTAAGTAAGTATAAAACCTTCAACAGTAACACCACCTACAGCAAACCTGTTGTCTTTCTGCCAACCAGATGGCTGAAGATCTTGCGCCATCCGAAATTTTTCTACCTAAAACACAACAATGTAAATATTGCTTTTTGCTTTAGTTATTATCAGAGATATTCAGAACCGCCTCCAGTCCTTTGACATGAACCGACGGCTTAACGTGCCTTCCAAAGCACGGAATCATCTTTATTACCAGACAGTCAGGTGATTCAAGTCTGCAATGTCCTAACCAAACTGGAAACAACTAAAAAATGTATGTTTCCCGTAAAAACCGAACCCACGACCCCTGGGTCTACAGGCAAACGCCTTAACCACTTGACCACGGGGTAGTTCCCTTTAGTGAGTGTTCATAAAACAAAGTAGCTTTCTCAGTCCCTATATGCCTATGTATGCTTAAATCTTTAAAACTACGCAACGGATTTTGATGCGTTTTTTTATAGATAGAGTGATTCTAGACGAAGTTTTTTATGCCCATGCGAAGCCGAGGCGGGTCGCTAGTAAAGGATAAAGAACACAGGCGTAGATAAAAGGAATTTTATACTCAACTTAAAATAAGTAGAAAGCTGATTATGAACAGGTGAATGATGATGATGAGGTTAAGGAAAAAATAAGATGATAATTTACTCTAGCACTTTGTTATTATCAATCTTACGTCTTTTAAATCTCCTACCCTGTATGTCCATTATTTTGTACAACAGTTGTTCCTTATTTTTGCATGTATTGTGTAACAAAAGGCAACAAATCAAGATTAAATAATACCGACAGACAAACGCAGGATTTATTTCACGTAGGGTATTTAAGTCGTGAGTTTAAGATCTGTTATCTATGGTAGCTGGTTCTGGTATTACGTAATTTTCTTATTCTATTCTCAATAAACGAACGTTTAAAAAAAAATACATTCTTACACATCAGAATTTTGTCTTTTTGTGCTCTAATGTGGTTGACTGGTAGAGTATGTATTAAGTCCGTCAATTGTATAAGATTTTTGTACTAATGGAACAATATGGTTTTAGTTATTAATTAAATAATTATTTATTAGTGATTGAAGTTTCAAACCCCAGAGAGAAAATTGTTTTCGGCAGGCAGCGCGACAAAACGTCTAAAAGATGAGTTTGAATTAGCCATCTTAATGACAACGGAACCCTAAACGCCTCAACGACAAATGCGGCAAACCACATCCTTTCTATTTCCACACATTTTCATAGACAAACAATAACACTTCAGCCTGGCAGCAGCCATTTTTGTATCTAAAACATACAAACCAAGAGACCACTTTGCTTATTCAATTCTCTTTTTTTTATCAGGCCACAATATAAGCCCAAAATATATGCAAATCTTTAGCCAGGAACCAACAATTTTTATGGATTAAATATATAAACCAAAAAACAACTTTGTTTATTCCATTTCCGTATTTTATTTCTTGGTAATTATGTCTACAATATGAGCCCAAAATATCCGCAACCCTTCAGCTTCAGCAAGGAAACAACCATTTTTTGTTTTATGCCCAAAATATACCAACTAAAAACAACTTTGTTTATTCAATTTACCGTAATTTATTTCTTGGTCATTTATGTCCACAATATGAGCCCAAAATATCCGCGACCCTTCGGCAAGGAAGTAACCATTTTTATGCCCAAAATATATCAACCAAAAACAATTTCCGTATTGTTTCTTGGTCAGTTATGTCCACAATATGAGCCCAAAATGTCCGCCATTCCAAATCAGACAGGAATGGTGGAACCACGATACAGGCCCACATACCCTGCGGTTGATCACGATTGTTCCCTATTGTTTTCTTGGCAATAAAACATCAGAGGTATAAGATTACTGCAGTTGGCTCAGTGCTTTCTATCTTCGTGATACCATAGAGGATATTATGTTCGTTGATGATGTTTTTGATGTCGAAAATTGCTACAAAATTTATATTATTACAGGTATGATAAAATACCAAAGCTTTTTTGGTCAAAATCATAATACAAACATACAAATTATTTCTATGTAATATAATATTAGTGTGATACTTAAATTGAAATAGGCTATAAACTGCAAAATTTGCCGTTTTTGAATCCACAACCAACTGGTCCATAGAGGCAGCTAGATACTGTAGTGTTTTTGTCTCGCTTTCATTATGTAATTATATAACAATTTTCTCCTACGTACAGTGGGCTGCAGAGAAATCTGACCCCTTTCAATAGCGAAACTGGTGGCATGGGGGTCAGATTTCTCTGCAGCCCACTGTACGTTCAAAATGTGGAATGAGCTCCCACGCCATGGTTTCCCTAGAGACTAGAACATGGAGTCTTTCAATAGGATCGACAATGCGCACGTGACACGCAAGCGCCCATGGGCTACGGTGGCCACTTACCATCAGGTCGGTCCATACATGTTTGTTTCTAAATTGTATAAAAAAATTGTAACATCAGGGTATGCAGGGTCGATTAGCCACAACCCAATGGCTAACCTGGTACATTTTAATGTAGGTTATGGTGCGATACTGTCGGGTAACGGTATTCTGCTCCATTGCCTTAGGCTTTAACTGCAATATTGCATTCAAGTTGATGCACGTACTGTTGTTATTGGTAATGCATTTTCGATTTATGTGAATTGTGTCTTCCTTGACATCGAAAAAGTAAAAAGGTTTACCTGTCTCTAAAGCTCGATTAGTCCCTTAGTCCAATTTGGTAGCTAGATTTTGTAACTGGCTTCTAAATTTCAATGAATTACACTTGGTTTCTTTAATGACCACCAGATGGCAGCCGGGACCAACGGCTTAACGTGCCTTGCACAGAATCATCTGTCTTATCAGATAATTAGGTGATTCAATTCTGCAATGTAACCTACAATAAACTGGAAACAACATGTATGGGGATCAAGCCCAATGACCTCCAATCTTCAGGCCGACGCCTTAACCACTGAACCACATGGGCCGTTAGAGCATACATGTATTAAATGACTTGCCTACCGCATTTTTTCCACGTTGTTCCTATCCACCCTAAGGTTGGCTGGAAGAAATTGCATCAGCGATAAGTCCGCCTTTGTACACATTGTTTGTATTTGTATTCAACATGTATAATTTGTATGATAATGGTACAATAAAGAGTATATCTATCTATCTATCTTGGTGATTAATTGCGTACACTTTCGCTGCATACCATGATGTCATTCAGCCTTCTACTCAATACTGCATCCTTTGCAGCTCTATTTTCGTCGTGACCTAAACATTTAATTTTATAGCCTTCAGTTAAAATGATGTAGTCTGCAATGCCAATTGAAATAATTAATTTTACGATCAGTGACTAATTTATTACGACATGCCAAATAAGAAGTCAATATCTGTCTCTTCATAACGTTTACTTTAACTATAGCAAACAAATTTTTGAAGCGAAATCTTCTTTGGCGGCGTTGTGCACTTTTCGGGATGGGTAAAAATGTTAAACTCGCGTCAGGTCGTGATCTGATCGAAATGTCGTAAGACGCACGGAGAGTAGATACTCATATGTTGCGTAGGAGAGGAAATAATATCCCCCTCTTTCTACAGTGCGGCGAATATGTATGCCTGCTCCTGTTTCCACTTCTACAGGCACTCCCAGTCTATTCCATTTGGAATGGAAAAAGTAGGAGTCGTGTATCAGGGTTTAAAAAGGCTTCGGAAGATAGAAGCACTTGGAAAAACCACCAACAAGAGCACAGCTCTTAAATTTTAGATAGATAGATCCCTGTTAAATTTTAAGCAGTATTGATTTGGAAGCCAGGATTCTCTGAACGTCTTTACCCTTCATAAGTATTAGTGAGTCCTTATAAAATTTGGCATACTTTCTTTTATAATTTGCTTGAGGAAGATCCTTCTTGAGAATGCTATTACTGATTGAATCTGTCACCAGTTAGAAGATCTTATTGATCATTTAGCGATTACTAATAATTTGAAATAATAATTTGAAAATGAAATGTGAAAATGCCTTATATTAGACATAAAAGTTTTTCTGACTAGTAAAAGCCAATTTCGTGATGATAGTGTGGGGACTTCTAAAACATAGACACGCTAATTGGCAGGCAGTTACTTAATAGAGGTATAGTGTCATCATCAGTGTACAGTATACATGGAATTTTGAAATCGCGCGCGGTCTTCTGCAGGCAGTTTTTTTTTTAAATCTATATGACAGTACTAACAAGCTACCTTCAATAGATGATCTAACTCACTTAGGGATGAATGGACATTTGGACATATTACGTTAGTACTATTATCTATTCTGTGGTGTGGATTCTGATTTTAGTAAACAATTGCGGATGAATTATAATGGACAATAATACTTGGACAATACGCTGACATGTTGTTTTTAAGGCAAGTGCTGGATAGCAATTGTTTTTTTTTATTCGGCAACAACACTGTATAAAGTGACTAAAAACAATAATCTCAAATTTCCTTTATCACTAAGGGTTCACCTGAATCAATCACCTAAATGGTCACTGCAAAGAAAAGTAGACGTTAATTTGAGTCGCACAAGTCGTCAGAATTTTAACGGCGAAGACAATTGAATTCGGGCGAGTTGTTTCATAACCCTTTAATTTTATTTTGTCGCAGATTTAATTAGCCCATTTTTTTAGAACTGTTTTATTTCTTGGTGCAATAAAGAGTTTGTTGTTGTTGTATGTTTATAACATTGGCCACCTATGTAGTTCTGACTTTTTTTTCGTTTTCTGAATAGAATTACGAAATCGCGAGGCCAGGCTGCCATTTCTAAATCTAGTGTTCTGATTTTTTCCGCCTCGTAAAATATTGGGCCTTTTCTCAGAAAAAAAGTAGCATCGTTTCATTGCATTTATCAGGATGATCTCATCCAGTGCTGACATTTTCATACACTTCTTTATTTGGAAATTAAAGTTCAATGTAAAACCTTGCGGTACGACCCGATACGATTTTTATAGGCATCGAATAAACTCTATTTGCAAATCGATTACTCATCCTTATGACACTTTCGCGCTGTAAAAGGTTCGTTTGGTTTTCGCAAGGTTAATTTTTGGTGCTCAGTGTGAGCACTGAGCTGTAAACTACTTTGTGCCTAGTAAAATGTTAAATGTTTTTTTTTATTGGCGAAGGTAATCCATACTAATGTTATAAATCCGTAAATCTGCCTGTCTGTAAAGCTTTTACGGCTTAGCCGCTTGACTGATTTGATTTTAATGAAATTTAGTATGGATGGATATAGTTACAGACATTAGCTAGAGAATAATGCAGGCAGAGCCGCGGGCAACAGTGAGTATCCAAATTTTGATATCAAATGGAGGGCCACGCACATTTCCCCATTCCATAATCTTATTAAATTTCTCTCATGATCTCTTTCCTCCAGGACTCCAAGAGACCTAAAAATCGTTGAAAGTATTGTATGGAGAACAAGCATTGTGAAACATTAGTAGTTTTGGTACATAGCTTGTAAGAGTGACTAAATATTAATCGAAGGTAAACTAAGCTTTGACCTATCTATCTAATTCTAAATATCCCATATCTGGATATTTAGAATAAGATAGGAGCGATGCCGTGCAGGCTGACCTGCGTGAGATGTGCGCTGTAAACTGGCGAGCCATCGTGCAGAATAGAAAACTGTGGCGCTCTCTCGTTTCGGAGGCCAAGATCCACTTCGGGTCGAAGTGTAGTAGTAGTTATCTATCTAAATAAAAAGCATATTAAAAATGACGAAGCTATTAACAAATGCTGCTGAGATAATCTCTTCAATGCTAACTTGTTAGGAAGCCGATTATCTGAATATTTTGTTTAGCTTACATCACCAGCATAAACATGGCCAATAAATTAGCGGCTGGTGACTTGGTAACAAGTTGCTAGTAAAGCATTCTATAATCTATGGTAACAAGCAGCGCACGCGCAGTAGGTAGTTACATTGATGAAATACATCAATGTAACTACCACATTCACGGTCACATACCTTACTGTATACGAAGACAAGACAGCATTTACAACTTATTTATTAGTTTTACACTTTCTTGTATGTAAGTACAATCTTTTATATATTTAATTTATACAATACAGGATTTGGAATGACGGAGTACTCGGGTACCACCAAGCCGTCAAGGTGTTAACATACAAATCCGAACAATATGTAAAATGATGGATTTATCGCTTTTATTATTTATGTATTACTTACATAAATAATGAAATAAAAGCCAGTAGAGATATATAAATAGAGATATATATTATAATATAATGTAATAAAAATAGAGATGCTTAAAGGGTGCAAATCAGATAAGTTATAAATGTAATCAATAGCTAATTAGATTAATACACGAAGAATAACTTAATATATATAAGTTTAAAAAAAATCCTTAAATATCGAAAAGATGTCAATAAAGCAAAACGGTTACAGGAAAAGTGATTACACTAGATCACTTTACATTCAAACATCTTTGATCTGGAGTATTTGGGAGTCAATGAAATTCTCTCTAATAAAAAGCGGGATCATCAAAGACGGTCTACAAACACACAAACAGAAATAGCTCATGAATGGAGTGAATCTGGGAATTGTGACGAACGGCTAAACATAGCGCCAATGATTTTCATCATCATCATAATTTCAGCCGCAGGTCGTCCACTGCTGGACGTAGGCCTCCCCCAAGGATTTCCAGAACGACCGGTTGGAAGCGGCCTGCATCCAGCGTCTGCCTGCGACCTTCTTTAGGTCATCTGACCATCTGGTCGGTGGATGTCCGACGCTGCGCTTTTATCATATGATTTTATCATATGATAATGTCACCAAAACCCACATCGTAAGGCGTATGATTTGAGAAAATACTAAGGTTTATAAATATCTATTTTTGGAGATGGCAATATTTTTAATAGTTATAAATAATGGCAACATCTTAGTTAAAAAAATCTTTAGACTTATTTTTTTTATCATTATAAAGTTGCTCACTTGTTTAATAAAAGGCTGCTTCAACAATACACTGTACTTCCTCGAGGCAAAATCTATCACTACAAGATAACGAAATTAGTTCAATAGTTTAGATGATAAAACTAGACAGGCATCTATATAGAGAAGAGTTATGAAAAAAAAACATATTCTTTGATGATGTGAGGATTTAAATATACTTCAATCTAGCCAGTATCATAGACGAAATGGTGTAAACCCAGGCAATTTTTCTTTTTAATTTACGGCCAGTATAACGTTATTTACCATTTGAAACGATTTCGGAAAAAACGTAAGTAATGTTTGTTCATTGTTTGCGTCTCGTATTGCGTTTCGATAATTTGAAATCAAATTCGGTTTTAAATGTATTTTATCTATTTTGTTAAAATTTTAAAAATAATCGATAATTAAATTTTTTAAATGACCACCTATTCTTAAGCAATAAAACAGCATCAAAGTACTGCCACTATCACTGGCCATTCAGCAAACAACGTAGGTGTTACGAAGGTATGGCATAATCTTGACACCTTTTTCTCGACACGGAGATTATCTGGCTGGTTCCGGAGATACGCTATCTTTCTAATTAGGAAGACGGAGCTGGACAAACAGTGACCGCTGCATTTTTGGTGAATATTTTAAGAAAGGCGAGAAAAATAGAATATATATTTACTAGCTGTTCCCCGCGGCTCCGCCCGCGTGGGACTCGGTTATATCGCGCCCAAAAGTAGCCTATGTTTGACCTCAGATCGTTAACTACATCCCTACCAAATTTCATCACAATCGGTCCATCCGTTTAGCCGTGAAGAGGTGACAGACAGACAGACAGACAGACAGAAAGACAGACAGACAGACAGACTTTCGCATTTATAATATTAGTATGGATATGGATATGGATATGGAAGTATGGATATGGATTGAAACGTTCATCAGATGGGTACAAGGAATAACAATTAGGTACTTAATTAATTTAAAACATAATATACTCAACATCAGACTAATCTATTGACACTTCATTTCGTATTGTATTGTAATTGGTCTTGGCGTTTTAATAGTAGTTTTCATCTTCGCTTGAAATTATGTAATGGCAAATGTCATGGTTTTCCCTAGAGACTAAACATGGAGTCTTTGGGGCGAGAAAAAATTCGTAAATACACTTCTGGTATTGCACGTGTCCTGTCCATGGGCTACGGTCACATAGGCCGTATGCCGGTTCGCCTACTAAACTCTTGTTTTATAAATATAACTATCGACCCGTCCCGACATAAAAACCTTACTCTTGAATCACTCTTTCTATTAAAAAAACCTCATCAAAATCCGTTGCGTAGTTTTAAACAGGGACAGAGAAAGCGTCTTTATTCTATACTATGTAGTGATAATTGATCTAATTTGGCGTCATTCATTAACTTTAAACCTAAATCTAATTACCATACAGTCCGATATTTATATCTTCGGTTAGTATATCCATTTCCTTGTTCGTGGAAGTCGGCCGGATTAGCCTATCTGAATGTTGGATGTGAAGTAATGTAAACATGTAAACTCGATAGTCGGAAACTCGGGACACCGTTATTTCGATCGGAATTCTGTTTATTCTAGTTAGCCGTGAGCGAAATTACTGTCTTAATGAAATGGATAAGGATGTGAAACGTGGACAATAAAAGAGAGAAAATATTGAAGCTTATTGAACAAAGAATTCAAACTTTAAACTAACACATACAACTAACTTAAGAACAAATGAACCGATTTTGACGAAGCTTGCACAGTTCTCTATGTAAGACTGTTAGCAGTTCAACTGGAAGATATATTTTGCAATCTGGCTTTGCTTAAAATATCTATAGGTAATAATAGGCATTAATAGGTATGTGGACTAACATACAAATACTAACGAAATTTAAAAAATCATACGTAGGTGTTTATCTGGTATACCATCATATACAAAAACTGTGCAATTCTAAAAAAAAATACATGCCGGTATGGAATTGACCTTTTTTTAACAAGTCCGTTGTAAATCGAAGTAAAGAAATCTAATAAAATAATGTGTTTATTTATGATTTTCCCATATTTTTCTATCACATCGATCATAATTTAAAACAACTTCTTCAAACTAATAATTAATTTATTCGAAGACATTCAGAACAGCTTAAATGTTAGCCATAAAATTGATATTTATACAGTGATGTTTTATGCATACATCTGATCCTGTTTTCCAGACATGTTTTGAGCTAAGAGAATGCGTCGCGTGGCACGCCATCTTTCATACAAACGGCGTCCTAATATCCATTACAAAAAATTCCTAATTCTCGACGGCCCCAGAAGAAAACCCTGATGAATATTGAAATATCTCTTTGTAGTAGAGCGAGTGTAAGCGTAATATTATTTAACTTGTTTCAATGACAAAAACCGTCTCTTGCATCTGTGTCAACATGCTCCTCTATGCATGCTTCCACAGTCTAAATAATAATTTTGTCAGCACCTTAGAATTATAAATTTTGTTAGTACTAGAGGGAATTTCAGCAATGGCAGTTTAAAGTTACAATCAATGTGATTATATACAGTTAAGTGCTTATAACAGTTGCACCTGAAATCAGATTATTGGATCAAAGGAACTGATGAAGGGAAGTGATGAAATAACGGTTAATATTTTTTTCAATATTAATAAATTTTAATATACTGAAGGCGACAAATTTTTAATAAGTATTCGATATAATTTGGCCGTGATGTGTCCTATAACTTTTCTTCAATCCAGAATCAAGGCTTTCATATGAAAATAGTTTTAAAAAAATAATGGTGGTTAAATACAGAGTTCAAAGTAAAAGCTCTTTGTTAGGGTTTTTAGTTTATAATTTTGTTTTTATTGTTATTTTTTATATAATGTGGTGATTAATAAAACAAAGAAACGAACTCTTTATAGCTTTCTTGTATAATTGTAGATTAACTATCCTTCTAGGATTTATATTTCTATGAGTCCATGCTATTTATGGATACTCTAATATTTTTTTGTCAAGAACCTCATTATATTAACGATAATGTTCAGCTTTGTTTTATGCAAAGTTTCACTTAAGAAATTGCCTCTTTATGGAAAAAATAACATTCTTATGTTTGTTTCAGGTAACTTTATGTCATCGAATCCCTCGGGCTAAAACAAGACTTTGGATTGAAATTATTTTTAAGTATTAACATAATTTATGTGCGTCTTATAATTTACATAAAGTTTTTAAACTTTTTTGTCAATAGCTTAATATAATTAAAAATTAGGAGATTAAAATATTATAAAGTTAAAAACATTCATATCTATATTTTTATTAAGATCAAGAAGTTAATAGTGGTAACGACGTCAGCCCACCAGGATTAACCAAACGTAAAATCATTATAAAGATAATTAAGAAAATTTGGTTTCCCACGTAACTTCCATTCTCATGTCAACAATCACGGCCTACGTACTACTTTTAAAGGCATACACAATTCGAATAACAGACAAGACCTTTTAGCACATTCCAAGGATATTAGTCTTGTTAAACTTCCAACAGCTTCTGTGTTAAGTTCTAATCTGTCATCAATTTCAATTTTATACGATTTTGAATTTTATTCTTCATTATTTTAACGACCATTATTGATTTAATTTAGTGCCATTACAGTTTCATCAACATCAAACAATTTTGCATCATTGTCTTCGTGATTTAATGGTGTATCATTGGTAGTATTAGTAATGTCATCATAATTTGTTTGCTGTTTAAACATGACACGCTGATATTATTAACATTTGTTTATAACATTGCCATATCAAAGATTTCGTCAATCAGTGAATCAAATGTCCATTCTCCTATTGATGCGCAATTTAGAGCTTATGTCATTAAGTTAAAGGTCCCATGTATGGAATTTATAAACGGTGTGTGATAATTTACGTTGTTTCTATTATAGGAGGAAGCTGCTATTAGAGGCTATGAATATTTATTTTTGCGTATAAATGAGATGACTAGAAAATAATGTCATTGCTATCCTTAGCCATGATGCCATTTGTCATGACATCAGTCACGTCATCACGTGTCATTATTCAGTGCAGCCTAGGGCTAAGGACTTTTCTATCTTTTAATCCCTACTTACCTACTAATATTATAAATGCGAAAAGTACCCTAACAGAATGAAACTGCTAAACAGATTTTATTTTGCAAAAAATTAATAAACAAGAATAATCTAATCTATTTAATCTAATGAAAAGTCTCTTACAGAATGAAACAGCTAGATTAATTTAATTAAAATCTTATTTGCAAGTACTTGTAATGCTAATGATGTAGACAAACAATCACACTTCATTATTTGTTTGTTCTTACCCCTTTTTTTCGTCGGCAAGTAATTTATTTATTGTTATCTGACATTTGACAAATAAAATTAAAAACTTAGGAGTTTTTGGAGGGAAAGTAAACTGTTGCTATGTCCGCGCTGTTTGCCAAAACTTAGATTTTTTCGAGTGTTTGTGCATAATATTGGTGGATTATTATTCGCAAAGTATTCGTGAACAAGCGTGAGTGTTGGGAAGTAATACAGTGTCGATTACGTGACTTTTTATCTTTGTCACCAAAATCTCCATGATATAGCTAAGTGAAATTTTTCCACCGCTTCACTTAGCCATCTGACTCAGACTAGACTTACTTACTTGACTGGACTTGACTATTGACTTGAATATTGACTCGACTGACTTAAGTAGGACTGAAGAAGATTAATAAATTCAAGAAAGGCCTTAAAGGACTAGATTCCATGGCCGTATAAACTATTCAAAAAATAATAATAATAAAAACTTAAAAGATTGGATCTTATTCGGAATCTTTCAAATAAAAGGGATGTGTCATTATCAAGAAACTCTTTTATACATCAGACAGCTGAGGTTTAGAAAACAATATTAATGATTATTTTAATAATTATTTTAATGATTATTTTAATGAAACTGGCTTGAGAAAGAATTGCAGTTTAATTCTTTTATAGAATGTTTTAAGTATATGATTTAAGCTACAGATTAACTATGACTTAGACCACGATATAGAAAGTGCTAGTGGATAGTGCAATCATAATACTGGCCACTTATATAATAACACTTAACATAAGAACACAAATAAAGTCGTTTTAATGCTTTTTTGATAGGAATACTACTAAGCAGTCAAACAAAATTCGTTCTAAAGAGCATTTTTTTGAATTCAATATTAATTCCTAAGCTTCACAGAGGAAATAATTGAACAAATAATATTACGCGATCAGCAGTGGCCGTTTGGGTGCTGAGGCATATTGAACCAATCCAATCTATTATGCCCGCGTTCCCATGCCTGTTTTGTTGAAGAATTTGCAGCATCTTGCAAAATCAATAAGCAGAATTTTGGCAACAACGTAACTGGCCATAACGAGGTGCGTCTATTTGTTATTAGTTTAGCAGTTTATTTCTAATTAAAGTCCAATTACCTTGCTATTGCTTGTTTCAGAATTTCAGAAATCAGTCATCCATACTTCAATACTAATTTTATAAATGCGAAAGGCTGTCTGTCTGTCTGTTATGCTTTCTCGGCTAAAATGCTGGACCGATTTTGATGAAATTTGGTATGGATATAGTAAAGGACCAGGGCTCAAACATTGGCTACTTTTTTACGTAATATAACCGAGTCTCAAGCGGGCGGAGCAAGTGACAATTATACATACATATAATCACGTCTTTATCCCATACGGGGTAGACAGAGCCTAGGGATTCCCCCAATCGCCGATTCCCTCAGTCGACTTTTACGACTTGCGCGGGAAGAGAAGCAGCTGGTACATTCTATGTTTTTTTTTCTCCCAGACCAGCATGGAAGGGACAATTATAATTTTCAAATAATACAAATTCTAATTCAAATACTAATGTTATTGCTTCTACTAAAAGCCCAATAATTACTGATCAAATAGGTTAATTACTTATCTTGTACAGGTAATTACCATAAAACAAGACACTGGAATATCTATAAAATACCCGTTTTGTTTGGGCCGCAAAACAATACCACAATACGAAATTATCGCATTTAGACCAATGCGCAAAATGTTAAAAGAGTCAAAAGTAGGCCAATATAATGGTCAATTTGCAGAAGGTTCATTCTCAAGATGGCCAGTTCAAAACTCATGTACCTAAATAAGCATTTAAAATGTTGACCAATATTTCATGTTGTTTTTTTTAAATACCTTAGTTACTCTTACACCTTATCTGGTATACTTTCCTAAGTAGTCTATTATGACTCCGAAAACTAAAATTGAATAAAGTTTAATTAAAACGCAAAAATACGTAATCTATGAATTATCATGTGCTACTGGATGAGCATTTTGAGAATTAGCCATTCTAAGAACTGAACATTTTACAAATATCCCATATCCCATTTATGAACTCGTTACTTGTAACCATTTTGCTAATAGGCCCAAATGCGACTGAAATAACAACAGACAACTTCAAGGCCAGGTCGACGTCCAAATTTTTTTCTCTGGCGGCGCCAAAATCCTTGGTTATTAGGAGCTTAGATGATAATTAGCAACGTCTGTTGTATAGTCTGTGTCTCACTGGCTGTCACGTCATGGTCATTGGATTTCGTGTAATGGGCGGATTAGTCAAAGGCTTTAAGAATGTACAGTTTACAAAAAATGGTAATCTAACATACGTTTTTTTGATTTATTGAGAAGCCGGTAATACGATAAGGTAACCACTTTCCATCAGGCGCTCCGTATGCCTGCTTGCCTGCTCAGGAGTATAGATATGACGAACTCTTTATGTACTGGGGTTAAAAAGATTTCAAAAGAGCGTGTTTTAGCCCCTTAGCTACCGGGTAGCTATGGAAGAACCTAACCCGTATCTATACGCGGCCACCAGTGACCGCTTAGTGCGGTATCACCACATAGTATACAACAAAGTCGCTTTCTATGTCCCTTTGTATGTATCTTTAAAACTACGCAACGGATTTTGATGCGGTTTTTTTAATAGATAGTGATTCAAGAGAAAGGTTTTTATGCCCATGCGAAGCCGGGGCGGGTCGCTAGTTATAAAAATAAAACAAAATAGACGACCACACCTAGAGAAAGACATGACATTGCCATACCGAATGAATAATTTGGACATAAGGTATTTTGGGTTGAAGTGTCATTATTTAAGTTCAGCGAGGCTACCACGAGCCTACTCAGAGCCGTGACCCACAAAGAGTGACGTCATCGCAGCTGGCTTTGACTGGGCATACCTGTTACCTAGTATTTATCAATATTTATAGTCTGGTTTAATCGACCTATGTTACGGGTCTGGCAGAGTCGGTATTTTTTATACAGTTTACAGTCCGCGAAAGAGAATCACCGCAGTCTATTTCATCATCATGGGGTGCCATCTTCGAATTGAAGTTTGGAGGTCAGCGAACGGAAACCCTCGCGGCTATAGGCCGCTATTTTCAGTTGGTTGTATCTAAGTCCGGTCCAATCCTTTATATCATCAAAACCTGTGATCGAACCACTTTCGTCGAGGGCGGACAGAAGATTTTAAATTATATAAGTACTTAATAAAATAAATAAATAATTAAATACATTTCAAATATAATAAAATTAATTTACATTAAAACAATGTGGTCGAAAAAATAGGTACATAAAACCAAAATTTAAAAATAATTTATACACAGTACTCACTAGTCACTGTAAAAAATAAATATTACATGCCTGTTACATGTTCGTTTATGTCTTTTGCTTCGCACCTCGCAAAAAAAAATGTTGATCACTAATTCATAATTCATCGCCAATCGATATAATTACTGACAGCAATTGATCAAGCTTGATACTTACCTCACAGCTTCAATTAGGTTATGCTTTTTTGTTTTTAATTATCTTAAGTCATTCTACGATGTATCGTATTCACGTTGAAGTTTGGATTTAATAAAAACATCATAGATTTTTAAAAAAAGGATCGCGCGCGCGTTTCCAAATTCTTTGAAAATCATGAACCAGTCTAAGGGCATGGCAGTTAGGTAGTTTTTTCAAATCCAATATGTAAACTCTCCAAAGTTAAGATGCACATATATGCTGCCTGCTAGTGTATTCAAGAATATAAATAAAAAATAAATTAACTCTATTCCTCTTATCTTAACGTTTACGAAGTTGAATAATGCTTGCTTCAGAGCCCAAAACCTGCTGCTTTCGCACTTTTCACACGACTAAGCAAACAAGGTTGTATTTTAGAGACACATATAAGTGTATGTATGTTTGTTTAATTCTTTTTTTTGTTTGTCTTGAACGGCTTATAAAAATAGATGTGTGAGGTATCTTTAGGTTTGTTTGCATTTTTCCGAGGACATAGGCTATGTGACGTCAGCATGGGACATGATCTTTCCGATATAAAGGATTATTCTTTTTCATCCTAGCGTTTTCCCGGTTGCAACTTCAGCTGTTTGCCTCGAACCTCTCTCCGCTTTCCTACTTTTTCTACTCCACTTCGCCCGGTTTTCGGCATATAGGCAAAAGTATTTAGTATGCATAGAATTGGGAATCCCGCGCGGCTCTAAAGCAATTTTTTTTAATCTATTCTATCTATATCAATATAATAAATGTGCGAGCGCTTTAAGAACTCATTGCTCTATGGTATTAATACATCCTTGAGTATGAACACGTGCGCAACGTCAGAAAACTCAGTTTTTTTTTTGTAGAATTCTGTGTCAAGCACCTCGTTGTAAGGCCACTAAATGATTTTATCGGCGGACAAAAGGTGTTTTTGCGACAGCTGCTACTGAATCTATTGTGATGTTGTTTATTAATGGAGTCAAGTATTTTCTGCCTTTTAATCTCGCCTACGTGGATTTTTTGCGCTGGAATGCCACCCAAGAATAGTTAAAGAGAATCCTTTAAGCATTAGACAAAATTAATGAAGCAAAGCATTTCAAGAGATACAAAAATATTTCTGTAATGGCAAAGTTATCCTCGTATTTTGTTAATTGTCACTTAAATATAATAATGCAGGTAAATGAAAAAAAAAACTAATTAATGAAAATGTTATAATTTTGGAGGTCAGGTTACATTTGTCTGCGAATACACCAATTTTATCATATTTTGCGGCAAGTCCAGTCAAAACCGTCAAGTTCTTTAAGTCTAGTTTTACCGTCTTATTCATAAAAACTGAATCCCCACTATAACGTGTTTATAGGAGGTTTATAGAAAACGTATTATTCATAAACCCATTATTCTTTTCGTGTCAGGGGGAAAAGTTTAAGCATCGAGGTGGCCTCTCTCTGGGCTAACCAGCCCAGAGAGAGGCCACCTCAATGGCTATCTGGTTTGCCTCTATTAGGTCACCCATGGTGCAGGTTCCGGCTGAACTCAATTCTACCTGAGGTTTGGCCAACGTCACAATATTAAAACGTTAATGAATGTTGATAAGAACAAAATGGGATTGACATAAGCTCACATCATGTGGTCGATCTCATATCAATCTCATATATTTGACTTTAGACATATCACTATCACATAGTATAAAACAAAGTCGCTTTCTCTGTCCCTTTGTATGCTTAAATCTTTAAAACTACACAACATATTTTGATGTGGTTTTTTTAATAGATTGAGTCATTCAAGAGGAGGGTTTATGCCAATGCGAAGCGTTTTAATTTATGAATAAAGATGATGATCGTGAATGTGACACACTTACTGTGAGCTCGTGAGTATTCCTTTTAAGGATCTTACCACAGATCACAGAATACACCTATAACTACAAGCAGAATGTAAGAAGATTTGTCGCAATAATTTTACGACGCGGTACTTTGCACATACCTCGTTTAACCAAAGTGCAATGTATAAGCAAATTGTTGTACATTAACTTACTTATTGATCTTTGTACCGACACAGCCGGTATCCAGCCTTTCTGTGGTCTTATTTAGATCTTTGTACCAACGGTGATTACCATCCTAAACAGTGCTTTCTGGTACTTGGTAGCCATTCCAGAACCTTTTTGTCGTCAGTTCTGCGCGTTACGTGTTTGTATCAGAAATTCAGAAACGAAGAACCTATAAGGATAAAGGTTACCCACATAGTCCAGGGGACTGGGATTACCCAGTTTAAAATAACTATGTCATCATTCATTTGGTGCAATAAAGAGATACTGTATTTACATGCAATCCACAGGTTTCTGATTTTTTTCCGCCCAAGTTCTAAAATTTAAATTGATTTCGCATTGGATCCTGGTTAAAAAATGTTTCTTTTTTTTTAGACTACTTTTCATTAAAACACATGAAATGATGATGAAATTAAGAAAACTTAAAACAGAGAAGTGCTTATTTTCCCTTGATTTAGCATTCAGGTTGCATTCTAGCAAGTTCCGTCTATAAAACTTTATCAATCCACATAGGATGAGGCTGGCTGAGTCAGCCGTGATGACTACACTTTTCGCAACACCTGCGTAATCTAGGTAGATATTAGAATTCAACAGATATGCTACATTTACCACATGAATGAGGTATACCTGCATATTAATGTTCCAAATGCAAGTCTACACTGTATTTCTTCAGGGAGCAACTTGTCTGCAAGCCCAAGGTTGTTTGATTTACAATTATACAAGGCTAGGTCCTGATTGTACAGGTGCTGAATAACTGGGTGCTGAAAGTGAACTACCTCTTATATACGTTAATTATTTATCTCAATAAATACCGTTAATATAAAAACTAATAGTCCATTTATATAAAAATTGACTTTGTATTAGAAACTTGTTTCAGCTGAATGCAGATTTTTTTTTATACATTATCACTTTTGCTAAATGATTTTTGTCAGAGAACTGTTAAAAAATAATTCGTGGTAGACGCGTGCTTTAGCTCGCATCATGCTGCTTTAAAAATATCTAGTTAACAGATAAATAACTTAGTAACTTCTAAAGATTAGCTCCTATAAATAATCTCACAAACTTCCTTTTTATAATAAAAGCTAGCTGTAGCCCGCGGCTCCGTCCGCGTGGGGTTCAGTTATATTGCGCCCAAAAGCCTATGTTTGACCCCTGGTCTTTAATTATATCTTACCAAATTTCATCAAAATTGGTTCAGCGGTTTAGTCGTGATAGACAGACAGACATACTTTCGCATTTATAAATTAGTATGGATAGACAGGGAATAATGTGCTACTATACTATTCGTACCCGGAATCTTTTCAAATTTCGCCGACTTTCATATTCTAACTAATACACACTGGTTTATTGCTTATTTGCTTGATTTTGACATACTGTTCGAAAATTGAATCTAAGTTTATTTCGTGGTAGAGACAAGTTTATGTTCATTTTGTTCAAAGGATTTGGAAATCACATGCGCCAGGCAATTTTTTTTAAAATCTATGATTTTGTTCTTTATCTGACGCACTTAGTATCAAATCTGTAATATTTTTATTTTGCGACCGTGAGTGTGACTAAAGTTTAATATTCTGTTCACGAACCGTAACAACAGAATAATAGTCTGTGACTTGAACGCTTGAACGCATGAGGATTACGCGGTCTTCGCCATTTCGTGACTCAGAATTGGTGTTTTATAGCAGTTCATTAGATTCCACAATCTTCGTCATATTACTTTAAAAAAATGTTTTTTTTTTTTCATAAACAACACTTGGGCGTTCTCCCCCGGTCTATACCTGGAGATTTTTTCGAGTGTATGGCAACAAGCGCCAAGTACGAGACGCGTGGAAGACAAGAGGGGAAGCATTCGCCTTTCAGCAGTGTAAAAAAATAAAACACCACAATTGGCAGTGCTCTTGTGGTACCGTCAACGTATCACGACTTAACGAGCATAAAATTCTGTTGTTCTAATCCATTTAACTGATAAGTGAAAATTTTTAAAACGCTTGAATTTTTTTCTGTCGGTAGGAATAAGGTTTCTTGATACCAGAAATAAATCTCAGATTTTTAGAATCAGCCAATTATTTTAAATAAAATATTATATTTTAATGACGAATTAATGGCGTCGCTACGGCCTTTGCGGTCTATTCCTTTGCTTCGTTCGGTAAAAAAAACAAATGTCATTGTCATGTTGATTTTGGTAGTCATGAATGTCATTGTCATGTTGGTTTTGGTTGTCATTAGTGTCATTTATGTTGGTTTTGGTTGTCATAAATGACATTTATTGCTCTAAGATTGCATATGTCACAAAGTTTAATATAGTTGGAAATTCTAGCGATTCGAAAGCGAAGGTTTTAACTGTCTTGATTCAAATTCAAATTCAAATTGTTTATTTTCAATAAAGGATATTCTTATCACTTATTGACGTCAATTGTTACTTATTTTAAGTTTACCACCACTTCCAAAGCGCAAGTGGAGAAGAAGTGGCGCCACAAACTCCACAGCAGCATTTTCTTCAAAAACGTCAATTCACAAAATTTGAGTCAAATCAGACGAGTTTACATTTGAATATTTTTATAATTACCATAAGTTTATTATTAAATAAATATTGAGGATTATTGAAATAGTTTAATAAAAATGTCAAGTAATAAAAGATGTCATGATATAATAAAAAAATAATAAAAATAAATAAAAATATATGATATTTTTGATAATGACCACCTTGAGTTAAAACGTAGGTAATTTTTGTTACCCTTTTTAAAATGACAAAAACTCCATACTCCCTCGGTGCGCTTGGCATCTTTGATGGATAATACAACTGTTTTATAATCATCTCCTTGCATAGAAACTCAATGAATTTACCCATGTTATAGCCATGGAAATATCCCAGGACCCCTGACCGGCAGTAAATCCTGTGTAATCTACGAGATTGGAAATGATAAACGATAGTAAGATCTTACTTCGACCACTCAATTCAATCTTCAGATCCTAGGGATCATCTTGAAGTGATTTATGTTTAGTTCAGTGTCTCTGCGGTTCAGTGATTTAGCCTTAAAATTTAACCCCCTTATTCATAACAAATATCAGTATGTTAAGCCCGTTTTAACTAAAATATTAAGTATTTTCTCTACCTTTTATTTCGATAAGAAAGAAAGGGCCAAAACACATTTTAGTAGAAATGGGCTTAACAAACATTTGTAAGACAAAAAAAAACAATAAATTTTAAGGCTAAAAATAATAATTTTTATCAAAAATAATAATCAAAATGTGAACCTTCGAGGACCTTTATAAGCTCGTCGGAACAATAAAAGCGTCCTTGCGACCATAATTAAGTCATCAATATAATACTCCTAAAAACTCAACAGAACATTCCAATAACAAATGATGAATGCATTTCCTGTAATGCATGAAGTGTTTTATAAATAATTACGGCGCCCTAGATCCGTGTGTGGTGCATTATGCTGCTTCGAATGATGCAACCCAGGCTAAGGGAATGCGCTTTACTTCCTAGGTAATGTTAGGTAAAGCAGCAATTGTTAAACTCCATTTGCTTATCACTGCTAGTATAAAACAAAGTCGCTTTCTCTGTACCTATATCCCTTTGTATACTTAAATCTTTAAAACTACGCAACGGATTTTAAAGCGGTTTTTTAATAGATAGAGTGATTCAAGAGGAAGGTTTTTAGGCCCATGCGAAGCCGGGGAGGGTCGCTAGTTATTAATATGTCTTTATTGTATGATATATAATAATATAATCCTAGCGTTTTTGACAATTTCCATAGCGTAATGGTTTACAAGCTAATCCGTCAATGTTGGTTTGATTCCCGGTTAGAAACAATAAATTACTAAATAGGTAAAACAACATACAGTGGCCGACTTATCCCTTAAAAGGATCTCTTCCAGTATTCCAGACAACAGCTATTGATTGAGAGGATATATTTAAGACAGCTGTTCCCGTAGAAATTTCGGAAAAAAATATATCCTATGTGTTTTTCCAGGGTCTAAGCAATGTCCATTCCAAATTTCAGCCAAATCGGTTTAGCCTTTTTCCTGTGAAAGATTAACAAACATACATACAAAAGCAATGTGGCCTTCATTCTGGGTTCGATTCCCAGTCAGGGCAATCCAGAAAAGGGTATTTCAAATTGCTCCGTGTCTTGGGTGCTTGTCCAAATAGTCACATATTCCTTCTTACTGATCAAACCAACATTAACGGATTAGCTTGTAAACCATTACGCCACGGAGATCGACAAAATCGCTTGAATGAAGATGATGCTAAAACCCCTAATTTATATCCATTACAAGCTGTTACCCGGGGCTCCGCTCCCGTGGGAGTTTCGGGATAAAATAATAGCCTATGTGTTGTATCAGGGTCTAAGCAATCTCCAATCTCCATTTCAAATTTCAGCCAAATCAGTTCAGCCGTTCTTGAGTTATAAATAGTGTAACTAACACTACTTTCTTTTATATATATAGATTTATATACCTAGATTACGCAAAATCATCTGCATCAATAACATGGCGACTTCATTTAACCAGATTTAACCCGTAAAATGAAAGGTAATCAATCAAACTGACATAATGATGTCACTGACACGAGTGATTCATTCATTCAAACGTCGACATGAATGATACCATTGATTGAACTGCAAGAAAAATTAAACGTTCAGTGCAATGATTTCGCGTTTTGGTCAACGGATTTTGTTGATCTGTCGACTTGTTACGCTTTTTTGGTGAAACGATAAATGTTGGATTTGATTTTTTTATTTGAGCCGTATAGTTAGTTAGACACAATATGAATATGTCATTAAACGAAGATGTCATTAAATAATCTTAACTCTTTGGTCACTACTTGGGTCAATCTATCATCTTCTTCTCTTTCTTTATCTCTCTCTTCTTCTTATATATAAAAACTATAAAAATTAATTGTTGTTCGTTAGTCTCGCTAATACTCGAGTATGACTGGGTCGATTTTGTTAATTTTAGTAATTAAAATACATATGGAAGTACAGGGGTACTTCCATATATATTTTAATTACTAAAATTATACTTATTATAAAGTATAGAAACCTAACAAAAAGCGTCACAAGTGGCCGTTTTTGACACTTTTTGTAAAGGTTTCTAAAGCGTAGTATTTAATGACTTTCGAGGTTCTATGTAACTTAAGAATACTAGCAAAATAGTTTCGGAAGGAATCTCACTTACTTAAAGATAAATAATTTTTTTCTATATTTTTAAGGTAGCTAGCGCTGGTTTAAACATATGTCTCTCTCTTTTAAACAGATACCTTAATGCTAAACCTACATTATTGTCCTTAGATATGTTTTACTATACATACATATAATCACGTCTTTATCCCATGCGGGGTAGACAGAGCCTAGGGCCATCAGACCTTAGGCCACGTTTAGCATAATGGTAGTTGAAACAGGAAATCAATAGTGATGGGTTGCTAGCCGCATCGCCTATGTCATGATTTCCCCATTCGGCGATTCCCTCAGACGACTTTTACGGCTTGCGCGGGAAGAGAAGCAGCTGGTACATTCTATGTTTTTCTTTTTCTCCCAGACCAGCGTGGAAGAGTGTTGTGCATGTTTTACTATTAGTATCTACTTTTTATTTTTATACTTAAATATAATACAAGTCTCCGCAATACTAGAGATATATAGTATCTAAATGTTATTTATTTTGTATCAAGTGCTTGCAAATATTTCTCTACAAATTACAATACGCACGACATCTAATTTAGAGAAATCAAGCACACGAGTGTTGTGTGCTTATCTGAAAGATCGAAATCTTTTGATAGTGAAATTGTCATCGTGAGTTACGATTATTTAACAATTGTGCAATACTATTTCAAAATTTGTTCACGTTGTTTTATACTAACCTTAGACATATGTTTTACTAACATAATGAGTCACTGTTACTTAAATAACTAAATTCATTCATTCATTCAATACTCAACCACAATATATGAATCAGCTTGAAATTTAAATAAAATATAAATGGACAAAATATCCAAATAAAAAATACAAGAAACCGTAATAATCCATTGAAAGTCGCTTATTCCAATTCTTCGGTCCACTTTTACCGCGTAAGGCTGAGAACTCACCTCTGGCCTTTAAAATCGACGTGCATATCTCCCAAAAGGAATAAATTGCATGTCACCTCATTTTAATGGTATCGGCATAGAGTAGTTACATACATACTGTCAAGTATATTTTTTTATTAAATTTTATAAATCCGGCTCGAAGGACCAAAACAAATTTAGTGGTTTGATAATATACACTGGTGATATGATGATGATGGGAGTTGAAGGTTTATCACTGATTGTAAATAAAACCGTCTAAAGTATTAAAAATGGACTGAATTTGTTGACTGATACTTATCGACTAAATGATCGCTGAAAGCTGAAAGATTATTTTTGCCGGCCCACAAGTTTCCATAAATCCCGCGCTAGCTTTAAAAATCGGCTGAGGAAATCGGCGAATAGGGAAAAAGTGATAAGCTGCTGCTGCTGGCAACCCATCATTATTGATTTCTTGTTTCAACTACCTTCATACTAAACGCGGACAATACTTATAACCATAGGATCTATCTACCCTTGCTCTATATTTTGTTATTGTATATTTTTTACTGCATTTTAAAAAAACAGTCTTGAACTTTCTATGTTAATCTCCTCTGTAGTACGGATTATTCCAAGGATTACATTGCGAAACAGCTCAAAATCTGATAATAAGTCAATATGGCTTTCTCTGATTCATTACGAGGGCAATGTGACACGAAATAATTTATAACTGTGACAAAAAGGTTTATATTTACATTACATTTAATATATTTCAACCATGTACCTCGTATGAAAGTATTTATTTAGTATTTTAATGTCTCATTAATGAGATATTTTATTACGAACTGAATTAATGTATTGCATACTAGAAACTAGCACCGGATTCGCCCGTGGTACATACAAAGCCTATGTCACCCGCAAAAAATATTATTTTTTACAATGATATTTTTCAAAATCAGAAAATCAATATCATCATTATTACACGTCGCGAACCCGCTTTTTCCATAGATTAATTTTCTTACAGATATGTATTTTTAACCGACTTCAAAAAAAAAAAGGAGGAGGTTCTCAATTCGTCGGAAGATGTATTTTAACACACCACTCCTATGTGAATGTAGTGCGCCAACACCGATCCTAAATAACACTCATCTTTTATTTATAATATTTATTAGCACACTCAGTTTTAGAACAAAAACTTAATAATATTACTATGGTTCATTGACAAGTTGGAAAATCAAAAAGTAAGTGCGCAGCATTGAAAAACTATACATAGGATTGGCAATGAAAACTAATAAATGAATTATTATCTAAATTTAAAGTAATAATTTCTTATTGAAAAGAACAATGGAAAGCAATTTAATGTAGTGTATCTACCAAAACGCACGAAACTCCAAGACTATAAAAAGCGTGAATTAAACAAATTGTAGGACCTCTGTTATCTATCAAGGCCTCAAAAACGGGTGGGCACAAACAGGGAGGTCGACGCGGAAAAGGAGGATGATTACATAGTATACCAGCCTGAGGAGGAAATTACACCTTTATGCTCTTACATGAGTACAGTAAAGGGTTAATATGTTTCCAAATGTATTTAATTTTAGCCTTTATTGCATTGACTTAAGAACCGATGGTTATAATGCTCGTGACTACGTTTTCACAATTTTCGAGCTTGCAATTTCACTGAATTGCAGTTATTCAGCCTTAAGGTTAAACTGTTCAATGTGCTCATTTATGTCTGGGACTCAGTTTGCGTAAGAATTTCTAGGAATATGTTCAGGTGCAAGTCGTAAAAATTGTTGCTGGAATAAGAACTTACTAGCCATCATACAAAGGTCGCTATTTAATTTTAACTTTTTCCATTTGTTGGTGGTTTCCACTAAAAAATTATGGAGAGTTGGTATCTGGAAGAAAAAAAATTATTTTGATATAAGTTTATTTAGATAAGTCGTTCAGTTTAGTGGTCTGAATCTATCTGCCCATAAAATTTTTGCAGTTGATTTGTGTCCACTGTATATAAGCATTCAAACAAACAAACTCTTCAGCTTTAGTATATTAGTAGTATAGATAGAGAAAACATAGCATAGAGAACATTTACAACCACTTCTAAAGAGTCCACGAAGAACATAATTAAATGCTAAAATTTGTTACAACATTTTCAAACATATAGTGCTGAAACATTTTGGTATAGACCAAAATACTCTTATACAATAAGATTACTCTATTGCAACCAGGAAAAATATTTTAATCAAAAGTATACCCTCTCGAACAAAAAAAAATTTCAAATCGGTCCAGCGGTCTTCGAGTAATCCGGTAACATACATAAAAAATAAAATAAAAATAAAAATTCCGACGAATTGAGAACCTGCTCCTTTTTTGAAGTCGGTTAAAAATTTATATGATAAATCGTCATAATAGGAATAAATTAAATCACTAGGAATAATAATAATTAATTTTAATTAAATAATGGTAGCGAACTAATTATGGTCAAATTGGTCAATGTTGTGCTCGCCATTAATTGGCAATTACTTATAAGAATACTATAATAATTTAAGTACCTATAAAATAATATGCCATGTGTAACTGCTGTAAGCGTGCCTAAATAAATAAATAAATGCTTTTTCAATCCAGCGGTGACCGTGGCCACTCGTGGCCCTGACCATGCCATACAGTGTTATATAATGTGTGTAGCCATGCATCCGTAATTGCTTGACCACAATGTCTGCTCTGGTGAGCCACTTTGGATGATCGATGTCTAGATGAGAGGAAATATTAGTGGTTGGCTTCGAAGAGACTATTTAAGAACTTGTGATGGTTTTTCTGCAAACATAAGTTTTATCGGAATGGTGGCCTAACAAAGAAGACAATACAGTTAATGCTTTTTTTGGTATTATAGGACAACGCCAAATCTTTTCTACTCATATTATAAATGCTAAAGTCTGTCTGTCCGTCTTTTTGTCTGTCTGTTACTCTTTCACAGGTTAACCGCTGGACTGATTCTGATAATATTTGTTATGGATATACCTATTTTAAGAATGGGGTTCAAATATAGGTCACTATTGAGCGCAAATTATCAAAGTCCCACGTGGGTGGAGCTGCGGGCAACAGCTAGTTCTTAATAACTTCATTATATAAGAAAAATAGACTACCACACAAAAACTAGGTTATACCAAAGTCATAACATTAAATTATAATTGCAAATTAATTTAAATAAGCAGACGTGTTTTTCCTTTCTGCTATCGTACTGAATAAAAAAAAACTTAACCAAGATAATGTAGAAAACTGAAATATCTAATGGTATGGTAATAGGTAAAAACAACAAATCTAAGATCCACAAAGCATTCCCAAAAATGAATAATATCAAACAGGCAGACAGAAAAATAATATATATAATAAATCCAAGCAAGCAATTATCTTGTGTTTGAAAATCTTGAAAAACCTACCCATTAATATGATTAAAGACTAAACCGCACGAATAGCAAACTCCTTATTAAACAGAGGTATTGATTAGAAATTATAGCCCATCAAGAATCTAGACTTCAATCATGTAAACCAGATGTAAAAGTGATTGACCGCGGCTGTAATTCCATGTGTTGGAACGCAAACATTCATTATATCAACGAGTAATCTTACGATCAAGGATTCTGTGTGCATATTTAATAGCGAGAGCAGAAAGATGATCATTCGTCGCTTTTTGGTAATAATTAATTATATAATAATGAACGCCTATAACTTTAGAACCAGAAATGGGGGGTTACTACCATCACGGTAATACTATTACCGTGCTACCATCTCTTAAAACCATGCAAGATCCAGTGAGTAAGGGAGATGTCGCCTTACATCATGTGTTGCGCGGTCTCGCTTACCCACTGGAACTTGCATGGTTTTTAGAGATGATAGTAGGCCACCTGATCGGATTTGAAAAACATCATCCAGCGAATGATAGCCTGTTTTTGGAGAAGGTTGTATAGAACAAAATAAAGTGAGTGAAACCTACCAGGGGGGACATCTAGTTCCAGATAAAGTAGATCCTACTATAATTATCGTATTCTAGAAACATGTATGTGATGTGGTTCACAATTTTGAGGAACCGACGAAGTAGTAGAAGACTGGTAGCCTGTAGGAAATTGCTTTTGTACATTTTTTTTCTTTCATACTATGTTTATTCTTGGTGCTATAAAACATTCTGATCTTGTTGTTGTAGATAAATTAATATATCTATATAAAAATATTTTTTTCGTCTTGTATGGGAGAGCCTCCAACTAGTGAAGGTTGGCGATTGGCCGGTTCAAGTCCTTGTTTTTAACTTTGCGGAAAAACTCTGCTGTACTTACTATATCAGTGCATTCTAGGATGTTCCGTTGCCTGGATTCCTTCGTTCCTCCTGCCTTTGTGCGTTGCATGCCATAAAGAACCTTCTTTAATTGTATAAAATTTTTAAAATTGTCTGATGATAGTACTTTTTCACATCTCACATCTCTTGGATGTTGGTTTTCAACTTGGAAATCAAAAGCGAGAAGACAAGTAGCTCGGAGATCAAAAATACTATTGACAACTTAGTGACTAATAAAATACCTTTTGTCAGTTACTTTAGCACGGAGGAGTCAATCAATGCATGGTTGTGACTACAGGATCTTGAGGGGAAGGAGCACAATCACACACAATGATTGTCTAGTCTAACCTATCCTTAATGCCTTTTCGTGTTACAAAAGTAATAAATACGACGCCTTAGCGAAAAGACGTTGCTCTTGGTGTATCCGCATACCAATCAATATCAAAGCGTTACAATTTTAGATTCCCTGGTCGCGTGACTACAGCAATAACCAGTGGGCTATAGGGGATCAGCAATTAAACAACAGCGGGTGTTGATCTCAAGAAGGTCGTTGTATCATAATTAGCTGTTAATTGGACATCCACCTGACTCTTATTCATAATTACTCGTACATGGAATGTGCATTTAATTTTTAGGATAAACATTATTGCTACTTATTTATTAAGGTCCATGAGTAGGTAGCTTAAGACGAGACCTTGGTGAACACTAGCGCCACCATCAACTAAAAATCATTTTTCACTGAAAACACAAGTTATCAAAAACCCCTGTTATGTAATTAAGGTTCTGGATCTAAAGTTAATTTTAATCAAATTTATTTTAAATTTTTAATATGTTTAAAATTAACTTAAGATCCTTAATTACAAAACAGGGGTTTTTGATAACTTGTGTTTTCAGTGAATAATAATTTTTAAATGACGGTGGCGCTAGTGTTCACCGAGGTATCACCTTAAAGTTAATACTTGTAGGTATATCACTGAATTTGTGAGTTAAAAAGATTAACCCCCGTATTAAGAAACATTTGTAGCTAAAATGTGTTGCGTCTCGTTCTTTCACATGAAGTGTCAGGTAAGAGAAAAATAGGCAAAACATATTTTAGTTGAAATGGGCTTAACAAACGTTTCTTAATACGGGGGTAAGTGTTTTGAATCAAATCAAATCGTTTATTTTCAATATAGGATATTCTTTTTACTTATTGACGTAAATTGTTACCTATTTAAGGTTTACCACAACTTCTAAACCGCTAGTGGAGAAGAAGCGGCGCCACAAACTCCACTGCAGCATTTTTTTCAAAAACGTCAATTCACAAAATTTAAGCCAAAACAGACGAGTTTACATTTGAATATTTTATAATTACAACAAGTTTAATATTAAACATTGAAAATAAGTTTGATTGTTGGGGTTTCGAGTCTGTTTTGGAAACCGTAACCGGAAGCACTTATTTGCCCAACACTGTTTTAAAAGGAAAGAAAGAAAAGTATTAATCAGAAAGTTTTTGTTATTATTTATATTTTGTTATTTGACGATCGGACTATTGCCAAAGAAATTTGACATTAGCTATTACTATCAAAGAGTATGTAATCACTACGTTTAATTACTGTTTGGACCTGTTAATATTTCTCTTTTTTTTTGACGTCTGTATTGTGCCAAAATCACCAACTAAAAGAGTCTTAACAGTTTGGTGTGACGACATACCGGTGCTACTTGCGTCATACATTTTTAAAAAAAGTAATTTTTAATAATATCATAGGCTACGGTAACCATTTTCAGTTATTTTCCTGTAGAGTATTATAAAAAAACCGAAACTATATTAACACATTATTTTTTTATTTCAGGTAAGAACATATCCTATGCCTCGATTGCCAGAAACGAACTAAAGGAAGGCCGTGTTGCTCTGTGGTAAAGAACACGTTCTTGCTATGGCAGCCTAAATTTATAGTTTCTCGGTATGTACTTATAATTTAATTATTTGTATATAGCTATATATATGACATGTGTTCCCTTTTAACTTCTTGACTACATATTTTGGTAAATCCCATCCCAACTAATATTACAAATGCCAAAGTGAGTTTGTATATTTATTTGTTTGTTCCCTCTTCATGCCCTATCTACTGAACCAATATTCCTGAAATTTTGCACACATAAATATTAGATAGGTATTGAGAAAGACAGGGTATTCATCCCAGGAAAAAGCGCACTGTTGCCGAGGGAAAATCGTGCGTGCAAAGCCGCGGGCAGAAGCAAGTTATATATATTTGGAGGAAATAATGAAATTGAATATAGTTTTAAATTAAATTATTAAATTTGCTTAGAGTATTGCAAAATATTTTCACTCATTTTAGTCAATTTTTTTCTTTACTTATACTGCGATTGCTCAGTGACCCAAAGACAATCTTGGTCTCAGATACCAGAGCTTTCTACCGTTCCCGGCTCAGCACCAGAATATTATGAAAACAATCTTAATTATTTGAATTACCTAAACCGATAAAATAAATCAGTCTCGAATGGCATTGCACTGCCATAAATACAATTCTTTGGTAAATAACACATGCACAGCTTTCACTGGACTAGAGCATATCTAGAGAATCTGTTATTTTTTTCCTTGGTTATAAATTATTTTTTCATTTATTCATGTATGAACATTGGATCAACAATTTATTCAGTAGTCACAAATAAAAAATATAATTACAAAAAAAAAAAAAAAAAATTAATGAATCAAATATTCCCCTGACTGTACCCGGTTCAAAGGTACCCATTATACTGGCAGCATTGCTTCTTTTTACCTATAGCGATGATATATTTTATCCTTTGAACCAGTTACCATACTGAACGGTAGTCGAAACCACGATCGGTGATCTGATGTTTACTTGTCCTGTTGTTGAGGTCTATGGTTTGCTTCGATTAACCCAAATAATGGTCATAAATAAATTCTTTAGTTATATTTAACCAACTTCAAAAAAGCAGGAGGTTCTCAATTCGTCGCAATGTTTTAATTTTTTAATTTTTATAAAACAGACTTGTAACTAAAACTTTTTTGCTTTAGACTTTATCTAAAACTACCAACTTCTAATATAAACCTAATTAAACAAAGAGTCACGTAGGTGCGCAAGCGCAGTCGTGAGTACTACTTTATGGCGACCGCGACCAACCGCGACCTACTTACAATGAGATAAAGCGGTAACCACTGCATTCGTAAAGTTATTTTCAAGTGGTTGCATTGTTGTGTTCCGGTTTAAAGGGTGGGAGAGGCAGTGAAATTATTAGGTATTAGGTACTAGCTCTTAACAGCGGCTTCACTCACGTGGTAATTCCTAATATTTATAATGCAATGAGGCACTATGTTACGTATCTATAACTAAAAAAAATTCTTAAGACTTTTATTTATATAAAAAACTAGCTGTTGCCCGCGGCTCCGCCCGCGTGCGCCTCGGTTATATCGCGCCCGAAAGTAGGCTATGTTTGACTCCTAGTGCATAACTATATCCATACCAAATTTTACCACAATCGGTCCAGCAGTTTGGCGGTGACAGACAGACAGACAGACTTTCGCATTTATAATATTAGTATGGAAGTATGGATATGGATAGTATGGGATATATTTTCACATCTTTTAAATACAATAAATAAATATTCTACTTCTGATCATGATTTAATTTTGTGCTCTTTAAATACTCAAGTCGAAATTGCAAGCAACAAATACATATTTTATCCAAAACACTAGCTTTTGCCCGCGGCTTCGCTCGCATCACTTTCCCTCGAGAACAGTGCTTTTTCCCGGGATGAAATACCCTATGTCCTTTTCGTGGTGCTAAGCTACCTGCCCACCAATTTTCAGCCAAATCGGTTCAGCCGGTCTTGAGTTATAAATAGTGTAACTAACACGACTTTCTTTATATATGTATATAGAATACTAGCTGTTCCCCGCGGCTTCGCCCCGCGTGGGACTCGGTTATATCGCGCCCAAAAGTAGCCTTTGTTTGACCTCAGGTCGTTAACTACATCCCTACCAAATTTCATCACAATCGGTTCAGCAGTTTAGCCGTGAAGAGGTAACAGATAGACAGACAGACAGACAGACAGACAGACTTTCGCATTTATAATATTAGTATGGATCTATAACTGTCTGTCGTCTCTCTAGCTACGGTACCCTAAAATTCAAAAATTAATTCGCATTTTAAAAACGATATTGTAATTTTCATAAATTAAATCATGCGTTTGCATAAATGAAGAAAAAAAACTATTTTTTATTAAAATATTCGACTTTTCTTCTGCGGGTCGGGTTACACCTAACATAATGCTTGATTCTTAAACTTTTGGCCTTCAGCTGCATATAGGTACATAAATTAATTATAAATAACTAGTTTTGCAAATAATAAAAATTATTTTTAATGCAAAATGTCGCATTGTATTACTTGAATATACGCATGATTGGAAAAAAAACTAAAATGGTTATGTAACATCTCTTTTGTATATTTATTTACTAGATGTTGCCCGCGGCTCCGCCCGCGTGCGCCTCGGTTATATCGCGCCCGAAAGTAGGCTATGTTTGACTCCTAGTGCATAACTATATCCATACCAAATTTCATCACAATCGGTCCGGCAGATAGTCGTGAAGAGGTGACAGACAGACAGACTTTTGCAATTATAATATTAGTAAGTAAGTAAGTATAAATATAGTATGGATTATAAAAAGAGCACATAGTATCCATACTAATATTATAAATGCGAAAGTCTGTCTGTCTGTCTGTCTGTCTGTCTGTCTGTCTGTCTGTCTGTCACCTCTTCACGGCTAAACGGATGGACCGATTGGGATGAAATTTGGTAGGGATGTAGTTAACGACCTGAGGTCAAACATAGGCTACTTTTGGGCGCGATATAACCGAGTCCCACGCGGGCGGAGCCGCGGGGAACAGCTAGTCTTTGATATATATCAGCCAGGACCAACGGACTTCCGAACCATGGAATCATCTTTATTATAAAACAATTAGGTGATTCAAGCCTAAAATGTCCATCAACGTCTGGAAACAACTAAACAAAGTATGCGTCCAATGGAAATTGAACTCGCGACCCCCGAGTCTACAGGCAAATTTAAACACTGGACCACGAAGGCAGTTAAGTGAGGTTAGTCGAGCAAACGTCCTTTATGTACATAGGTCTACCTCTGGTTAATACCAGGTACTTTTAACTGAATTGGTGACTTGATGTTGCGGATATATTATCGTACCCTTTTTGACGAAACAGTACGAATTTTTTTTTCGTTACATTTTGCCGAAACATTTTGCGGATCGTATGATGTAAATTTTAATTTGATTTATTTAAATAAAATTATTTAGTTAATATATTTATATATAAAAAAGTGAGTAAACTTTACACGTTCCCTTATATCAAGATTCTGTAAAAGATTCCGACGAATTGAGTACCTCCTTTTTTAATTTCGGTTGAAAAGCTGTGGATTGTATCGACAAACCTTGGCATGTCTAGTCCATTTGCGATTCTAAACGGGTGCCCAAGTCTTGGCTGTCATCGGTAAAATCAACTTTGTACTTTATCCGAGAACTATGTTAAGTTGGGTTTCAGATGAATGTTAATTAATTGAGTTTGTTCACCTCTAGCCACACACGAGGACTTAGTTTTTTAATGAATAATCTACACGTCTGATATTGTTTTGCCTTTAAACTCCGGGGCGTGGGTTCTATTCCCAAAGGAAGCATTTTTTATAACCTTAATTATCCCACTGCTGGGCAAAGGCCTCCCCTCTTGTCTTCCACACGTAGAAAGCATATACTTTGTTTAATTGGTTTCAGTATGGTTAGGTTAGGTGAAGCCGTTTTCCCCGGTTATAATCTAGTAGTCGTTAAAGGAAACACGTCAGGTCGAAAGGTAATTCCGAAGAACTCTGACACCAGGATCCGCATGGTCGATTGACCGTGACACCTATGGTGGTGATGATGATGATGACATCTGTTTAGGTACCACCTAAGACCCACAGCCTAAGATCAAAGTATTTAACAATTCTGTCTATATTATGTGAGCCATGTGAGGTATATAATATGTATGTACCTTTGTCCAAAGATCTGTTTACGTCATTCATCAGTCACCTATTCGTGAAATTACTTGGATATTATATAGATAGATAAAATAACCTAATTCGTTTGAATTTAATTTTAATATTATTTTCAAATAACATAAACTAATAAATAAAAGCTAAATAAATAAATTCGTAAAATTTTAAACATGCGTCTATAGCACAGAATATTCCAATGGTCTATAGGCTAAGGTGTGGCTATCAGAATAATCATAAAAAACCATAAATACGAACTACGGAGCGTAAGCGCAAGTTACATTGGTTTTTAATCAAATAAAAACCGGTCAAGTGCGAGTTGAACTCGCGTGGAAAGGGTTCCGTACAATGCCAATGTCAGTTTACCACTTTATGGTCAAATGACAGAGTTCTTGTAGTTTTTTCTGTAATCTACAGGCTATGAACTATATTTCATATTTTGTTCAAAATTTTAGGCTCAGTAGTTTCGGAGATCAAAGGGGGGAATGGTCAATTTTCGTCTTCTTTCATGAATAAAATCAAAACTATTTATGTTACAATAATAACAAAAATATATTTGAAATCCTCATAACGAGCTCTTTCTTTTGATATATAACACGATAAATTTGCTAAACTTTTTTTTTAACTCCTAATTTTTCCCCGAAAATTATACTTATTGTATAAAAAATATTTATTCACTTTGCACATCTGTGTTTGGGGCACCGGATCACGCCAACCTACTAAATTTCATCTGTTTTGGTCCAGTAGATTCGGAGAAAATTGGCTGTGACAGACGGACGGACGAACAGACAGACGTAGGAGTGATCCTATAAGGGTTCCGTTTTTACATTTTTGTACGGAACCCTATAAACACGAAAATTTCAGCAAAATGAGGAAGTTCTTGCTTATCGTACGATAATTCCGACAGTTCAGAATTGCGATAATTATAATCGGTCGTTGTGCATCTGTAGAATAATCAAAATGATAAGGCGGGCCCTGAGACTGCGATTGCGTGATCTAAGTTCAATGTAACATGTTACGAGTTTGATTTGAGAATTCCACATATGCGAATTGCGAATTTATACGAGTGTTATATGGCACGAGAAAGTAGAAAAGTCTAGCAAGAAATAAGTATTGTATTGTTGGTAATGTTTTGGGGCTTAGCCAAAGTCAAAATCGCAAAATGTTCACGAGGTACGACAAGAACAAAATGTATGGGATTGACAAGATTGACCACGTGATTTAGCGCAGCTTATGTCAATTTTGTTCTTGTCGACATTCGTTAGCGTTTTGAAATTATCACTTGGCTACGGGTCCTGATTTCGGTATAAAATCGTGTCGTACAATTGTTTCTATATTAGGTTCCACACTCATTCCGTTTTATCATGTAGTATTTTTTTTGTAGCTATTACAGTCTTCAGGCTTCCCCTTTCTGTTTCCATACCTAACATGTTTCCTCTTCCATTGTGAATGCATACATACTCGTAATTAAAAAATATTCAAAAATAAGTAGGTACCTACTTTTCTTTTACTCTATTTAAGACTTCGTTTGTTATTCTTCTATCTGTCTATTTTGACTAGCTTATTCTATTATGTATGACATTGTCATAGAATATGAAATCGCGCGCGGAATCTATATTTTTTTTTTAAATCTATGGTTATTTGTTTTGAATCTTGAATAAAATATACTCGACTACTATTATAGTACTCGTACATGAATAATCAAATCTATCTTCACGTAGTTATAGCGTTTCCTACTTTTGCTATAAATTAGCAAACAACATGATATGTGTTATCTCTCTATATCGCAGGGCTGATAACGATAAGATAAGACTTTGTAGGGCAGCCTATGGCTACGAGGACAAACTAAGAGTTTCAGAGATTGCTCCAAATTATACCAGTGCTTAAAACTATTTCTAGAAATTTCTAGAAACAGAATATATACTATTTGGTGATAGGCATGCTGGGACTAACAGTAGTGTGACAGTAGTTTACACGAACTAACTTGCGACAGTAGTACATTCAACTATAGGTGTCATTGAGCTAATAGAAAATGGGAGTCCCGTGTTACTTTAATTTAATTTCTATAAATTTCTTCTAGCTTACTAAAACTAAAGGTTTAGAGGAGTTTAGTTCCTTGTCAAAGCCTAAATTCTGCTCATCGGGAGGTTCTGAGTTTTTAAATCTCAATCAAGCATTATGACCTTTTTTATTTTTATCAAAAGTATAAAATGCGTTTTAGCTCTGACGTTGTGACCATAGGCTCTAGATCAACCAGCTCAGGTTGCAGCCGAAAAAACTCTAAGATGAGTGTAAACTTGTGTGAAGTACAATATAGTCGAGTTATTATTATAAGCGCTTATAACAAAATTTAAGTAAATTTTGGGCTAGCTCAATCTCCGCGATTTCTCTTATCTATTAATTTATTATTTACCGCATTTCCTTTGATTTTACTGTATTTTGACTTTATCCAACTAATATTATAAAGGCGAAAGTGATTTTTTGTTACGCTTGCACTCCCTATCTACTGAACCAATCTTTCTGAAATTTCCTTCACACTGAAGTTTTAAGAAGGATATAGGGTCAAGGGAAAAAGCACTCACACACACGCAACCGCAGGGGAAAGCTAGTTATTATATAGACTTCTAAATTAAAGCAAAAAGTAACACCATATTTTTTTTTTAAATCTCACACTTTAAAAATCTTCTACCGATATGACTGAGGTGGCCAAGTCACTGGATTTGGACCACGAAAAAATTGTAATATAATAAATAAGCTACAAATACTGCTTAATGTCCAATCGGAGACCGATTGCAGTAGAAGAGGAAATATTTTTTTTTTTTTACAAAATAACAATATTCTGTCTGGAATAGTCAGTGAATTCAAGGGCTCTTTCCGTTTTCTTCCCTGTTTTTCTACCCCCTGCCTTAAAATAATAATAATAATTCCGTTTTCTACCTCCATTGAAAATAAATTCCGCGTTCGACCCCTCAAAGAATTTTCAATACTAACAGCAAAAGAGTCAAACAAATTTAAAAATCAAAATATCTATTTCAGTAGTAACAACATGATTACAATATTATACTAATTAGAGTATTAAAACTTTAGGACAGAAATATAACATACCTTTAGGTATAACAAAGCCAATGTAGGCAATTTTAAATAAATTTGAAATATACAAAATAGAAACAAAATCAACTTGAAAAATATTTTATAAACTGTTCAAAGTACTTTTGAAGACTACCACTTTCTTGGGCTACATAACAAAAAATTAAACACTTCAATATTTTTAAAAGAATGCAACGTTAAAAAAGTTTTTTTTACAAATAATATTTTTTTATTAATATGACTCATTATAAAAAATCAGTAAAAAGTGTATAAAAATTGATTCTCACTAAAAACTATACTTATAATTAAAGTAAGTAAACAATAGTTGTGACTGTGATTAATCAACACTTAAAACTAAAAGTAAAAAAAATACAAATCAACGATTAAAGCAAGGTAAATTTTTACAAATATTACAAGTAGAAATGAAATAAAAAAAAAAAATCATACGTAATGCTAGTTTTGGTAAATCAGTTTTATGCCTCATGATTTGAGTAATTATAATAAGCTTAACATTGATAATAAAAACAATATCGTTATTTATTATTATATGTAAATGGAGCTAACTTTTCAAGGCAAAGCCCTAGTGTAATTTTGCCTGAGGAAAAATCATCCAATGCTTTGATAATACTTTAGTAGGTAATGCATTTTGTAATCTTTTTTGGTATTGGTACAAATTTATTTAAAAAAAGACAGCGGGGTCGAAAGCGGAAACAAAAAAGGGCAGAATGGAATAAAATTAATATTTTTCGAACGGGGATGAATGAGTAAGACTTTTAGTGCAGAAAACGGAATTTTACAAAAAGGGGTTGAAAAAGAAGGTAGAAAACGGAAAGAGCCAATTCAAGTACTAAGTCAAGATCAATTTATCTATTAGAATACCTACTTATAGCCAGTTTCTTAAGAATATACTAAAGATACGAACAATACTTCATTGTATTATACGCCCACAGACTAGACAGCTATTATGGTCGAAATGGCATCTATTAAAATATTTTTCGATGCGAACTCAAATTATGTTATTATGTTACATCTATACGATAGAACCTCTTAAGGTTTGTGGCCTATTGTGACATTAATGCTGCCTTTCGCCTACGAATAGTAGATATATCATTTTCATATACATCACTATCACTATCACTACACATTATAAAACAAAGTCGCTTTTTCTGTCCCTATATCCCTATGTATGCTTAAATCTTTAAAACTACGCAACGGATTTTGATGCGGTTTTTTTATAGATAGAGTTATCCAAGAGGGAGGTTTTTATGCCCATACGAAGTCGGGGCGGGTTACTAACTTATCGATTAACTTTTAACACAGAGTTTGTGAAAAATCAATTTCCTTATCTGTATTCAAGGTTCTTATCAATATGTGCTTGAACTCTACTGAAAGTTCATTCGAAAATGTACCATTGTTACGTGTATATACGCCTTAAGTTTGAATGGATAATGTCTCTCTCTCTCTCTCTCATCATAGCGTTACCTTGATTGCAGTGTCCTTTGGAAGTGTTATTCGTTCCTTGCCACCGTCAACGTGGTAATGCAAGAAACGATGGCAATAGATCGGACTGTATGAGTTTTATTCAATGGAAGACGGGCTGGGTGCTGGTATGGGATTTAACCTGTTCAGACACGCTGGCCCCTTCCCATCTACATGGAACCAACAACAGAGCCAGTGCGGCTTGTGAAGCGGCTGAAAAAGTTAAGGCTTGCAATTACAAGGGTCTAGACTCCGTATATGATTTTGTCCCTTTCATCTTCTACATTTTGTACTTCCATGTAGCGAAGCTGGGTTTTGGTTTTTGAGATAAGATTGTCGTTCCAAATTCTAATAAATACAAGCAAAAAAACATTAAAAATCACTGCCATGGGAAACTTACTTAGACCTAAAATATGACTAACATTTATTTATACTTAAGCTAATATGAAGTGTGCGAACATTTTATATTTGGCTAGCTAAATTCCTAAACGTTTCACAAATATTAAAATTTGTTGATTGTATAATGAATATCAACGATAAAAATGCAATTAACAGGTCAATAACCTATAATCATCCTTATATATTATACCTTGCCTGCTTTTTTGCTATAAGAACTATTGTGTAAGAGAAATGTAATCAACACTGATTTTTTTACATTATGCGTGTATATGAATGTAGCGTAATGGCCAAGGCACATATTAAAAAAAAAGTGTAGATCTTTTGAAGTTAGTCTTGTTGAGTTAGAGCATTTAGAGTGATAAGTTTGGCTCTACATGAGATCCGACATCTTTTTAACAGTGCGAGGCAAAAGGTCTCGTCTTGGCAATATTTTACATGTAAATGTTTTTTGAAGGGATATTATTTACTAGCAGCTGTCCTGGAGGAAACTTACAACTACATGAGATACAATATCTTTTTGACAGTGCGAGGCAAAAGGTCTCGTCTTGGCAATATTTTACATCAAAATGTTTTTTGGAGGGATATTATTTACTAGCAGTAGTCCGGGTGGACGCATAACTCTACACGAGATCCGAACTCTTTGTGACAGTGCGAGGCAAAAGGTCAATCTTGGCAACGTTTTTCATGAAAATTCTGCGCTCCCATTCCCGTGGGAACTTTGGGAAATCCGTTCTAAGTTGACGTCTCCTACCAACCAAATTTACATTTATTGTTTAAGTAGAATTTTAAAATATACTTGGATTCATTCTTATGAGTTTGATAAATATCTCGACTTAACAGACTAATGTTCTCAAACGAGAATATAATTATGCAATAAAATTAAACAAAGGTAAAGCACTGCCTAGGCCGATAAAATCCAGCGCTCCAGGGAAAGCTAATTAAACTGTAATTGGAAACGGGCTGGATTAGAACTTAACAAGCCTTAGTACTTGAAAACCATAGAGGTCAAACAAATCTATAGAGTGAGCATTTCACTTTGACCAAGGATGGAAACAGATTTTTAAGACCTTTTTTTAAGATTTTAGGTAGATTTATACCTGGTTAGGACCGTAATTTATACTTCACTACATAGTATAAAACAAAGTCGCTTTCTCTGTGCTGTCGCTCTATGCTTAAATCTTTAAAACTACGGATTTTGATGCGGTTTTTTTAAAAGATAGGGTGATTAAAAAGGAACGTTTTTATGCCTATTAGAACGGGTCGCTAATATTTTATAAAGTGGAAAGACTTGATTTTTTGTTTGCATCGAATAGGCTTCGAAACTACAGGACCAATTTGAAAAAAATCTTTCACTGCTGGCTTTCAGCCACACTATCCCCGAGTGACATAGACTATGTATGTTCCACGGGCGAAGCCGGAGTGGACTGCTAGTGTTAAATATAATACCGGTTGAGCGGAACTGTAATGCTATCGGTCGCCGTAAAAATGTATGTGCAAAAAATGAGCCGGGTTTTATTTTAACTAAGTTTCCGATCCCTGCATGGTAGTCACTGGTTTTGCAGAAATGCGTATTTATAAGAGAACTAGCTGTTCCCCGCGGCTTCGCCCCTCGTGGAACTCGGTTATATCGCGCCCAAAAGTAGCCTATGTTTGACCTCAGGTCGTTAACAACATCCCTACCAAATTTCATCACAATCGGTCCAGTAGTTTAGCCGTGAAGAGGTAACAGACAGACAGACAGACTTTTGCATTTATAATATTAGTATGGATTATGTATTTTATTTTTTCTACATCAACCAATAGATTCACCTTGGCTGCTGCTCCACTAGGCAAAAATGCCTGTCCTGCCCAAAAAGCTTTAGCAATCCATTTTACTTTGGAAAAAAAATTGATCTTAATAATCCTTTACGGGAAACAATCATTTAAAATTTATTTTTAATTTTGTTTTTTTATTAATGTAATTTAATTTTGATTTTTGTTCCTTATAAAGTGTCACTTCGATAAAGAGTTTTATATAAATAAGATTTATTTATTGTGACCGAAGTGTTAATAAAATATTGCCTTGCGTGCGCTCTGATGTATCACCAAACACATGCCATTCTCACTCTACGTCGAAAACATACGGGCATTCACTAAGCTAATTGAATGATATTATTAATTAGAAATCGATGTTTGCTTGTTTGTAAATATTAAAATATAAACCTCGTATCATACTATATACCTGTTTTATTATATTCAACAAATTAATTAATCTTTCTTTTTTCTTATCTAGAGTCACAAAATAAATATTTAGTACTAAGTTATTGTTCCACATTAGTATATTTTTTAACACGGCTTTATATCATTCTGGTTATGGAGCAACCCAATCTATAATCACGACCACTCTGCCAAGAGTGTACGACTAAGAAGAAGATATCATTACCGAGGTAATATCCATCCCATCCATCCCTATTGTTGATCGAAGTATGCATTTTAGTACCCTATGTTCGTGTATTCAGAACAAAGACAGTCTGTAGTTGATCGCTTACATCTGCCAGCCCCACTAATATCGTATAAACAGTATAATTTAGCATACCTTTCACCATGTCGTATATAATTAATCGTATAGGGAATATGATGAGTACTAATTAATTTATTTCCTGGCAGAGGTTATAAAAACGCGTACACCTTTGGACCAGAAAGGGGCAACCCTAAAAAATGCTGGCTCGACGTCGCAGTAAACGATATGCGTGCTAATGGTCTAACAACAAAGGATGCCGAAGACCGGGCGAAGTGGAGGAGAAGCAGGACAGCGGACCCTGGCCTTGAACCCTAAAACGTATAATTTTCATTATTTTAGAGCCGAAAGGGGCCGTAGGCCTGAATATGTTATGAATTTCAACTCGATACGTTCATGAGTTCCTCATAAAAAAAGTTTCACAGACTGACAACAAAGTGATCTTATAAGGGTTCCGTTTTTACCTTCTAAGGCACGGAACCCTAAAAAGTATGTCAAAACGTAGCTTACATTACTTTTACAAAGTCAATATGACTTTCATAATATGAAATTTATATTGAACCGATTTATATTATAAATCAGTTATAGTTATATCACAGAACTGATAATAATATTGCGGGTTGTGTAGTAAGATTCGTAATTCTTTGTTTCTCCAGATCGCATCAAACTTTCAAAATTGACTTCCCAATAAGGCGATAACTTCTTATATCTCGTACGAAGATCATAATTTAATGTATTTGGCCTGTTTTCCTAACACGACCGGAAATACGAAAACATGAATGGTCTTTGCGCAAACCTCTGACTTCCCCTTAAGCGAACCGTGTTTATAATAAAACGCAAATAAAAATATTCATATTATTAGTTAATTCACGCTTATGGCAATGTCCATTGTGTAATGATTAATAAATAGTCTACTACTTAAGTGTCATAAGGCTAAATTTGGATTCATACAGCGGGAAAATATTTATTTCACAGATATTTGCCTTGCATTTCCCCCACAGATAACCAGTTTGATGCAAGATAAAAGATCTTAGAAGCGCAAGAAATGCCTTAAAGAAATGTGAAAAAAAAATGTTAATCTTGAGCTATTTTTTTTTTATTGTGCATCAGTGATCAGAAAGTTCAATTTGTAAAGGCCTGAATAATACACAGAAAATATAGAATTTTTCATAAAGATTTATTTATATGCCTAATTCACCGAGCAACAAACATGAAAAAAGGACGACTGAGTGGAGAACTTCCTCCTTTTTGGAACTCACTCTACCAACTGTACTTACTTGGCATTGTCATCAATTATAATGCTTCGTTTATTTTGCCTAACTTCTTCTTCATCAATGCTGAGTATCGTGACCACATATGTGTTTCCAGAGTGCGCGATCGGCAGCACTACGGACCGCATTATACATGCTGCCTCCGGCAGCTCTCCTCACGCTGCCTACCCATCTCGCTGGAGGCTTTCCTCTGGCACGTTTTCCATCTGTTCTGCCCAGTATTATGAGTTTTTCCAGACAATGCCTAGGTGTTCATGTGATGTGTCCGAAAAAACTTAGGGCCCTTTCTTGGCAGTACATAGAAAGACGTTTCGTGATGCTGATTTTGCATAAAATAGCGTTTTGAATGTATACTGTTTTCTTAGGGCGTTCGGCGCGTGGGCAGGGCGGCCCAAGACCAACGGCTGCATGAATGAATATTAATTTATTCTCGTGTCAACATCACCTTATCTTGACATTAGCTTACGTTGTTAATCTGTAAATGCTATTTGGAATGTAATATAATGGTTCTACGATTCTTCAACTCTTTCAGATGAAGACACGTTGTGCTAAAGAGATATTGTACTGAATGAAAAAGATATTTAAAAAAAAATCCATTCTTTCTAACCGTGTAGGTCGCAGGTCAATTGACTCTATACACTCTGGTTTATCGTCATTAATGCACTTTCGGTAAGTCTAGAACTATTAAAACATACATACATACATGTAATCACTTCTTTATCCCATACGGGGTAGACAGAGCCTAGAGCCATAAGACCTTAGGCCACGTTTAGCATAATGGTAGTTGAAACAGGAAATCAATAGTGATGGGTTGCTAGCCGCATCGCCTATGTCATGATTTCCCCATTCGGCGATTCCCTTAGACTATTAAAACATGAATCTTATAAATCCTTTTTACGCGTTTACGCGCGGATTTTTTTTTAATAATCTATGGTCGTTATTTTCTTTAAAATCTCAAATGTTAGTTCTGAATATTTCTCCACAAATTTTGAAAACAGAACTCTCGACAAGTCTTCTAAATACATAATAAAAAACAAATAATTATAAAGTTTAAAATATTTATATTGTTTTAAGCTGTACACTTCACACGCTTACCTTCAAGTGTCGAAATATATGTAAATCACAAATAGATGCGAACAAATATATACAACGCATTTCCCCGCTTTTCACTTTCGCTGTTTGCTCCCACGTTGTCACTTTTGTTAGACATTTTTGACGATGGAAAACGTTATATCGAGGCCAACATTAAGATAATGATTGAGAAACTTACTAGAGTGAAAAACCTCGGCTTCGCCGTGGTCATAATATTCGCATGTAGTGTATGAGGTAGTTTAGTTTTATATGTGCCCACATTGATATAATAAAGTCAGTCTTGGTCTAACTTGCCTTTTATTCACAACGTGGTGACAGCGGTGGGATTAATATAGCAAAAATATTTATTTATTTATTTATTTATTCACCTTACAACTATCATCACAGGAAGATCCCAATACAATAGCTGCGATACAAAAATATAAAAACAATACAACAAATAAAGAATTACATTACTGTCTATAGCAAATAATGTATAATGCTACCTTTGTGAATTCACTCAGAGAACAGGAGAACAAGTCTACATCGTTCGCCATGAGGTTAAGGGTTCGTATAGCTCGCGTCATCGGCGCCTGGTTTACCAGATTGGTTCTCCCGAGAGGCACGGCCAACAGCCGCGGCTGTCGACGCCGCCATACATACCTATCCGGAACAAATATAAATATTTTTTCCAATATACTCGCATTATAAATCCTCCCTCGTAAGAATATTGAATATTGAATACTAAGGAATGAGCATTATGTATATGTACTTAGTGTAGGTAATATTTCTGTATTTTTTACATTTTTATATCACTGTGTATGTCATCAGTAAGAAACTATTATTAAGGATAGAATAAACTAGAAGGAAGTACTTACATATTTTAATTTATATATCTTATAAATATAATAAATTAAGTTTTGCGTTGATGGGGAAGATGAGGTAGTATAGTTTTATATGTTCCCACATTGATATAATAAAGTCAGTCTTGGTCTAACTTGCCTTTTATTCACTACAGTGTAAATTTGTAGTTATTACAAAACTTACCACAATTTAATACTAATTTAGCGAAAAGGAAGTCCTTCAATATATTTACAACTTTATTGAAAATTTACGTGCGCGTAGTAATAATAGATGCAACTATGTAAGTGGTATGCGTTATTTTTGTTTGGCAGCGTTTATTTCAAACAGCCTTGGTTTTTTGGATCATTGAGTAATACTTGCAAATTTATGAGAGGAGACGCAGCATGTCCGAAATAAATTGTGTGAATCATGCGCATGCGTGCATCGATCAACCGTGGATGTCGTATTCTTGTGAATTCTTCTATTTTTTGATAGTATTTGGAAATCGCGCGCAGAGTGACGCGAGGTAATTTTTTTTTTAATTTTAGATGAATTTTTATTTGAGCCGAGAAATGACATACTTTTTTGATGATGCCACTCGTACTATATGATAACCATTTTTATTGTTTTTACCGTAGAGCTTAGTTCTTACATGCATTGTATATCTACGAGTATGATTTATTGTTAAGGTATAGTGCAGAAACTTTTTCTTCGTGTCGATGACCTAAATAAATATAATATATATATATATATTCTATTATATTCTATGCTGCCACTTGGATCCCACCGGTTGACGCCGCCATAAGGTCTCCTCTGCTACATGTAGCAGGACATAATGTCTGTGTTAAACGCAGCATTGTCTACTTACTAATAAAGATGATTACGTGATTCGGAACAGGAGTGCTATTTTTGAGACGTAAGACTCACCCAAAACTGGTGTGTTGAATGATTATCGTTCGAGTGACCAGTTATGTCGCATGAAAATCATTCGAAAACGAACGATAATCATTCGACTTACCGATTTTTCTATGTTATACAATTCAAAGCCGGTTTCAAAAACTGATATACCTGGTGAGCAAAGTCGGTTGGCCTTCTAATCAACACACTTAATTTTTAAAAACTCCTCATCAGAAATCACCTTCTAATCTGCATCTTAAATTTCTTTAACTTTCATAAGACCTTACTGTACAACATGTTTACAAGAAATAAATGATTATGATTATTCCTGTTTTTTTTCTCACGGGATCTATATGTCGTGGCCATATCGTTGATTTGCTCACTTCATGAATTGCTCGAGTATTTCATGAAATGGTCGCATTTCATGATGTAGCCAACTTAGTTTGACCAGATCGTTAAATCGTCAACGTTTCGCGATTTTGTCATCCACGTTTGGCCAAATCGTATAAATAGGGTGCCCATAAAATATTTAATAAAAATCCAGAATATGGTAGGAACTTATTTATTGTAATTTTGAAACTTTTGTAACAATATTAAACACATATTTTTTGCTAAAAATCAAATATTATATCAAGTTACACATTTATAATTTATGATAGAAAAGAAACAAATATTTAGAAATAGTAAGTACTAGGTAGGTACTTATTGTAATTTAAGTCCGAATATCACAGACTTATGACTTTTCTTAACCAAATGTAACAAAATTAATACAAATATTTAGAAATAAGTAAGCACTTTGGTAAATAGTTACAACTAATATAAAATTCACATTGGAATAAAAATTCAAATAAACATTAAAAATTATCATTTTATAAGAATTTAAAAAGTCAGTCATTTGTTCGCGCATGACAAACTTTGGTGACACTTTGAAGTACAAAGTGTTTTGTTTTTAAAACATGCGCATCTTTTCGTACAGCACTGATTTTTTGCTGGCTTGCAAAGGCACTTTTTAAAGCCTTGACCTCCAAATGCAGATTGGAAATTTACAGCTTCCCTTAATGATATTGGCAATTCAGATATAACTTCGCAATAATCTTTAGTTGACGCCAGCAGATCCTGCCGGGAAAACCAATTTTTAATTGTTCCCGAGCTCGTTCCAATCTTGTATACTCCGTTCCTAAAATCAACCACTTTTCCAGCAATATTTTTGGTGTCAAGAGGTCCACGATCAATTTTTGGTACATTCAATAACACGGAATTTCCAATTTCTAACAAAGGAAGTTTCTTAGTGGTGTTATCGATCATTTTCTCTGCAGCACGCTTGACACCGCGATGAGCTTGGTCTCTTTCATTGACAATCAACTGTTCATTTTGGCAAAGAAAACATTGAACTTGAGATCCATAACCTTCTTCTCCACAAGCAACGCCACAAATAGCATGTACAGGTTTGGAACACAAACTACAGAAATGAGCTCCGGATGTGACATCACCACAGACGAGACACACTGGACCATCATGCGCTGACTCTAATATCATATTATTATCTATTTCAATTACTTCAATGTTAGACAAACCCTCATCAGCAACTGATCTATTAATTATTACGACATTTGACGGCATCACATTAACCATCTCTTGGACCTCCGCTGGGGAATCGTTCTGATTTACATGGTCCATTTCCTTCTCCTTTTTCTCTTTTGGATTTATAAGATTCATTGGGTTCAATTCTTCGTTTTTCTTCTCTTTATTGTTTATTTGGTCCATGTCTTCCTCTTTATTCTCTTTCTGGTTTATTTGGTCCATGTCTTCCTCTTTTTTCTCTTTCTGATTGAATGGCTCCAATTCTTCGTTCTTATTCTCTTTCTGGCTAATTAGGTTTTTCAATTCTTCTTCCGTCCTTATTGATGCCATAATACTTTCAGGAATAGAACAACCTTTCAATATAGTTGTCGGCTCAGAACCAAACAATGCACGGTAAGGGGATCTGCCAATGATGCGGTGATAAGAAGAGTTTTTATAGAATTGAACGAAAAAACAACCGATGGACCAATTAGTAGACTTATTGTCTTGCATCCAACACCGTAACATATTTTCAACGTCTTGATTGGACCTTTCCACACTGCCTTGTGTTTGTGGACGTCGAGGACTACCGTGAATAATTTTGCATTCGGGCCACATTGAGACCAGTTCTTCTATAATATGCGCGGTAAATTCTCTTCCATTATCACTTTGTAATATGAATGGGGCGCCAAATTCCAAGAAAATTTTTAAAAGTTCCACGGCTACTTCTGCCGCTCTCTTCGATTTTAGTGGTCTGAGATGTAAAAATTTTGTTGCGTGATCTTGGTAATTCATCAGCCATTTAAATTCTCCATCTGGGGCAGACTGTAAGTCGATCAGATCCACCTGCCCTCGTGTGTTAAAATCCTTAGAAACTATTGGCTGAGTTACTATACCTTTCCTTGGTACTGCACGTTTCTTTTGACAAACAGAGCACTGGTCAACAAATAGCTCAATAGGTTTCTTTGGAATATAAAACCTATTTTTAATGTGTTGAACAATTTTCAGTCGTCCACCATGTCCAACATTTTTGTGAACTTCCTTTAATATTTCAAAATACTTCTCCACTGGAATTATTCGAATAGTAGGATCATCCACGCATTTTTTCTTAAATATAAGATATTCATCATCCGCAGTTTCCATTATGTCGTATTTTGACAGCCAGTAATAATCCTTGGACTTTTTTTGTATGGTCACCCTACTCTCCTTAATTTGTTTTATAACCTAAAAGGAAAAACAAAACAAAATCTTAATTATGACAATTCACAAACTTACAATGATATCAATTAAATGTACATACATTATACGTTACTTAGGATAGAGTACTTCAGTAAAATAAATGAAAAAATAAGTAAATTAAAAGTAAAGTACTAACCTGTAAAATGCGTTCCGAAGTCCACGGTTTTTTTACATTTTGCTCAGATTTTGTGTGACTATCATAGTACTCAAGTACCTTTTCGTCGTACAATCTTTTGTTGTCGTTTTCTTCCTCACTTAATAGAGAATTATTCATTTTTTCGCCGCCAGAAACAATATGAACGTCCGCAGCCGCCATGTTAACGTAAACAAAGCGCTTGCAGCGCCTCCACCGGCTAATTTTATAACTATTTTACGATATGATCAAATAATTTTGACCACATCATGAAGTAGCCGCGCATTTAGTTACCCACATCGAGAAACGATTTTTATTCATTGATCTGGCCAAAGCATATCATGATGTGACCAATAGAGAGTCAAACATTTCATGAAATGCGACCGTTTCATGAAATACTCGAGCATTTCATGAAGTGAGCAAATCAACGATTTGGCCACGACATATATATACTAAAAGCTGATAAGCGTGTAATTCGCGTATTCTGTAAGTAAATCTAGCTTCAGCTGCCAGGCTAATGCACTTGCAACAATAACATCGTGTTTGCACGGCGATATGACTGACCTACCTCAATGCATATGCATCACTCCGCCGAGATGCAACGTAATACTTTGAAGGACAAAATATAGATGATTTATTTGCATAATATTTACATTACAATTAGTTTGTGGCTTGGAACAGAATAACGGCTTGTTATTATAATATTCGTACGTAAGGCAGTATGTATTTGTGTATACTGGCTGATGTCCGCAGCTCGGATCGCGTGGTAGTCGTATTTTTTATGTATACGGTTAAAAGTACCAAATACCATTTTATTTAAATACTTGAAGGATTTACAGTTCCCCAACGGGTGCTCAGAATTAAGGCAAACCTAAAATATAAGATATGAAGAGTTCTGTCCTATTCTCTCTTATGAATAGGTGACGTGAAAAACAGTGACAAAACATGGGCTAATGAAACGTTTGTTAATTTGTTTAAATAAGGAGTTTAGTATTTACTTCATAAATGAAAGACATTTCTCATTAATGCGACCTTAAATATTTTCACTTAACTTAAGTATAAAGTATGTCAGAAAAAAAGTAACGAACCTGTCCTGTTTTTTGTCTTAAACCAGACGAAGCCGCGTCTTCGTTCACCGCTGGATGCATTTAAATCTCGCATCTCATTATCGTATCGAATTACATCGACTCTGAAGGATCGTTGCAGATAATTGAAAGTCTCATTTACAGTGTAATTGAATACCCAAATGAACTGTATGATTCGGCGGCTTTAAAAATAACTGACGACCCATCATCGCGAGGTTGTTAGGACATTAATCCATTTTTTTTTTTGACGTGAATTATTGGGGAGGGTCATGTCATTCCCCGTCTTTAGGTCCGTACCTGAATAGGCAGGTAGGTAATAGTTCGAACAAAAAATAAATTACTTCAATTAAATGAGGATCCCTGCAAAAAAGTGTGAACTATTAGAATACACTTTTTAAGTAGTTATCGTAATCATATCCCATAGATTTAAAAATAAAAATTTGCCTTTGAGACCGCGCGCGATTCGTAATTCTTTGTCATATCCTATAAAATACTGATTTAGTAGTTAATTTAATAAGTTATTGGATTTAGAATTAAGACAAGCTGCTGTCTTGACCGTGATGAGCTATGTGCCCCTTACATGAGGTCATTCATCATTTTTAAAGACCCACCTGCCTTGTTTAAAAGGTAGTTTAACATCTGTGGGTTAAATGCATGGATAACGTTTATGCAAATTTAAATTTATCATGTTTCTCCGTGGCAACCGAATTCGTGCAGGTGGGCTGCCTACTTAAGGTAGAACTAAATATTTCTTCTTCATCTTAACGTTAACCTGGTGACATCTAAATTCTGGATATACATAAAAGCGATTTCAAATTATTTTCTTTCTATGAAGTAGGTTTTTTAAACAAATAAGATTCGGCATTATTTAACGAACGCCACCACCATATGATATTACATGTCTTTTGTTGTTGTTGGTGAAATTTGCCATCAGTGGACTGAGATCTTAAGAAAGGAAAAAAGTTACCTTATTAGGTCGTTACAATACAAGAATGTGTAAAATATAGGGATGTATGGATCTTAGCGTAGCCAATGGTAAGACAGGCGTGATGATATGTATATAGAAATTACTTTATGATCTACTAGCTGTTGCCTGTGGTACTCGGTTATAACTATACCTATCCATACCAAAGCGGTCTATTGTTTTAGCCATGAAAGTGAAACAGACCGACAGACAGACTTTCGCATTACTTATATTAGTATGATAGTATGGATACCTACATACAGTGTTTGCAATACAAAAAATCTAATAAATTACAACTGAATACCTGCGCTATACATAATTAACTTGACATTTAATTCAACATCTGTCACGGAATTATACCTACATACACCAATAATGGTTTGTAACTTTGTAACATTGACATAATTTGTAAGTTTCTTTTATTTTTGTTTTTATTAAAATTAGTAGATATAAATAATATGCTCAGTACGTAGTAGTATATCTTGTTTGCAGGTGTTGGTAAAAATGTGCCTCGTTTTGTACAAAATCTATACATTTGCAACGGGAAGTCGATTTCACGCCAATTTATATCGCGGCCCGAAAACACGGTATCATTTCTAGTCTACATTAAAATTGTTTCCAAAATAAAAAGGTCTTGCCTGCAGAAGAAATCAATGTTAAGTAACAAATTTTATTCTATGATCGGAAACATATGCCATGTTTTGTATTCGCTGCTTAAAGATATTTTCAGTGTATCTTATTTGTTAAATTCAATAATGGAAAAGGAGAAATGCTTAGTTGATAATCAATCATTTATCTTAACTACAATAAAAAACTGGGCCGCAATAAGCAAGGATTTTGGTTTCAGGCCACAGTTTTTGGGACAAGGCGTAAATATGCCGGCGGGTAGACTTCACGGCCAGCATAACAAATGGTCCATTTGCCTGTATTATTGGCTTGATTTTCTCGGTGTTTATTGTAATAAATTGCTCTCCATCTACCATCTTAAACGTCTACAGCTCTCTATTATTTGCGGACATTTATTTGTTTAAGGTGGAAAATTGTCAAACGTGGTAGCCGGTGCGTTACTTATAGTTTTAACATTTTAGTTATTAATAATTATCGATTAGGACTATTTTGTATTAATAGAACATTTTACTTTATTTGGTAATAATTTTGAGAAATTCAAATCACTTCTTGCGACCTTCATCCCTGAAAATAATATAGATTTAAACATTTATTTTTGCATATAGTAACCCAATGCTTGAGGAAGGTCATAGGCTAATAATAGCCTATAACTATAAGTACCTAAATAGTTTGACCACGAATCGCAGGGACTACTAGCATTTATATTTTTATCAACGCATAACTACAAAATGATAATTTGGGTTCAAAATGAATTAGTACCTACTAGGGATTGTTTTATTAATCAACACGTCATTATATAAAAATTACCCTAAAAACAACATGGCAACGATTTGCAGGATATTTTTATTTATTTTTGTTAGGGCTTTTAGTTTATAATTAAGTTTAGTTTGTAGTTTAGTTAAGTTTGTTGTTTTTTAGTTTGTTGTTACTTACCGTCTGATAGGCTGAATGACAAAAGTCTTTATTTTTTTACAGTGCAATATATATTAAAAATTTTCCAGCTAAACGTAAATCTTAAAAGCAAATAACAAATAGGTACACATTTTAATGAATTTACGATAGCATATGTAGAAACTCTTTTAGCTTACGAAGCAAAGGTTACAAAATCGCAAGAAGGAATGCATTGAGGAAATAGAGTGCGCCTTGTTGGCGATTTGGCAATTAATTTGGAGCACTGCTATAAAATCGATAGCCTTGATTACGCATCAATATACGTATGATTCGAGCGGGCTTTACATTTGTTTCACTATCACTACATAGTATAAAACAAAGTCGCTTTCTCTGTCCCTATGTCCCTTTGTATGCTTAAATCTACGCAACGGATTTTGATGCGGTTTTTTTTAATAGATAGAGTGATGCAAGAGGAAGGTTTTTATGCCCATGCGAAGCCGTGGCGGGTCGCTAGTATTGAATAACCAAAAAAAATATATAAAAGGCTAGGCAGACATTATAAAAGTTCGTTGAGCATACCGTACTATATTCCTTAAAGCTTTACCAATCAGTTACAAAGATTGCTCATTTTATTTTACCATTAAGTCAATATTGTTAATGAAAGAAATCACGATTCACCACTAATTTTGGCAATTCATCTCTGTTACAGTATTAATGGATATTAGATTAGATTAATGATGACTTAATTACTAACTAGAATACTTATTAAGTTGAAATATGTTCTACGGACATATTGATTTGACCTTCCATCGTCTATTAGGGAAATAAAAAACTATTTATCAAAGAGAAAATAATATTTCAACATGAAAACGGGACTTTATAAATATAACATTATTTTTTTTTACATTAAACTCAGTTGAAAATCCCACTAAGAACCAAGAAACGCAGCTGCGTTAACATTAAGTTAAATTAATAAAAAATTATCTTTACTTAGCTTTCGCTTTCCGTCCGTATGTCTGTCAGAGGGCAGTTTCTCAAGGACCATCATGCATAGGAAATGTTTTTAAAAGATATATGCGTTAGTGGCATTTTTCATTTTAGTTTCGGTATCAATAGGGTTCTATTTGCCGTTGCAATGACAAGGAAAGACAAATAATAACAAAAACAAAAATAAAACCGACGTACTGAGAACCTCCTAATTTTTTAAAGGTTGGTTAAAAATACAGTTAAAATTTAAAGGACTCAATATCTGTAATCTGTAACTCGATAATCCTGTTTTCAATAATAAAAAAAACCATTAACTGACACATTAATTTTTAATTCCACGCGCACGAAGTCACGTGACGTATAAAATTTGCAAAGTCTCACGAAGGCCGAAACTGAAACTATTTTAATTGGTCGATTCGAGAGGATTGTTTAGAAGCCGCTAGCGTGGCCAGATGTAACACCTCAGTCGGGATTTCCTTTAATCTGTAAGAATCGATGAAAGTATACCGATTTTAGAATCGAATACATTCAATGTATTTAAAATAAAAGTTTGTAACTTGTTTTTGAAGTGATGTGTTTACTCGGCTTTGATCACGTTTCAGGAAGATGTGGCGAGTGAGTATTAAAATAATTGATTTTTTGGAAGAGGCTGTATGCATAATTCAGTCATTACTTGATTTACAACTGCAGTAAGAAAAAATTAACTTGAAAAACTGTTTCAAATAGGTATAACATGTTATTATTTTTATTAACTTAGGTTAAATGTATAATTTAACCTTTATTGCACAACGCACATCACAGTATGCTAAGAACACTGTCTAACTGTCAACCTTGTATTTTATTTTTAATGTAATTTGCTATAAAATTTATACCTAAGTATGGAATTGAAATGCGATGTCAAGTTGCATAATGCGCTCCAAACCGTACAGTGGTGGCCGCGTTACGTGGGTTCTTTTTGTTTCCATCCCACAGAGAACTTAGGTGCCTACATGTGTTCCCTTCAATAGCTGATCACACTCATCTACACATATCATCATATCTATATTGTATAAAAATCAATTGCTGTTCGTTAGTCTCGCTAAAACTTGAGAAGGGCTGGACTGATTTGGCTAATTTTGGTCTTGAAATATTTGTAGAAGTTCAGGGAAGGTTTAAACGATGAGAAAAGTGCGTTCAGGCGGTACGGAGTTCGCCGGGACAGCTAGCTATCTATAAAAAGGAAAGATTTGTACTTATGTTTTTTGTTTGTAATGATAAACTCAAAAACTAATGGACCGATTTCAAAAATTCTTTCAACAATGTTACTCAGAGATAATGTAGCAATAAAATGCTATGCGAGTTAGAGTAACCGCAAAATACATCTAATTTATGAGATCATTTTCAATAAAATCATTTTCAATACTTAATGTTAACAATAAAAATGACAATTGACTGCAAAAAGTCTTATAAAAAAATATTTTTTTGGAATTCCCGTCATACAATACAATCTAAGAATACCTATGCTAAAAGAATATTATTCAATTTTTTCTCCAATTTACGTAACTAGTGTTTAAATCATCAATAATTCAGTATTTTTAACAGAGATGACATTGAACTTTAATAACATTAGTCACAATTTAGCAGCTTTGATGCTAATAAAGCTTGTTGGCTTTTGTATGTTTGATTTATTAGCTACTTGCATATCAATTTATATAATTCACACGAAGGCTCAAGTCATTTATATTTGTACATTTTATTATTTAATTGACACAAACTTGCAAAGTTAATTTGTGCTTCCTTATTTTTATTGTAATATAATAGCGTGATATATTGTTTTTTTAATAAAAGTCGACTCTACAATAAAACTGAAATTTTTTTTTTCGTTTGATAGTTCTTTATCTTTAATTATGTGATTAGATTTGAAAAATTGTATTTGCATTTGATAGCTAAATTTTTGAGGAAGGTTATAGACTATACAAACACACGATGGGCGGAAGACATGGGGGCCAACACTGGAAAGTATTTTGAAAAGCAGAAATTATGGATAAAGATACGTTTATTAGATCTGACTGAAATACATATATTTTAAAAGTATATTTTGTACACACTCATCTTCCTTATTCTAGCGTTTTCCCGATTGCATCCTTAGTCGGATGTCTCGGATCTCGGAACCCTGGATTCGGTATTGTACTTGTTTATTCTACTCCCGCATTAATTTCGATTTTCGGAGGTAGAAAAAGATTAAAATTTCAAAAAGGCAAATTTTACTAACTAACTACTTTTAGTATGTTATGGTAGAATTGGTAGAGATTCGAACCCCCAGATGAGCTGGGTTAAGGAGTGGACAAAGAAGAAGAGGATTGGTGTAATGAGTGAAAGGAACGCATGAATAAATAAATAATAAATATCCTAAAAGATGGTAACATCAATTGTTTGACTGCTAGCAATGAGCTTGGCGCCAGTAAATTTGGCGGTAGATTGATTTGTTTTATTGGCTAATATTAGCCCACACAGCTCTCACTAATAGCTGCTAATAGTATCATTGATACATATTTACTCTGTCTTTCTATCTCTCTCACTCTGGGTGGTCTGTTTTCATCCGTTCACATTTTAATTGATCATTTTGATACAATAGAACAACTGAAGATTTTTTCGTAGCCCTAAAGTATACCTATTGAAACTTGTGTTATGGGATACTAACTCAACGATTTCCATTCGGCCGCCATGGTAATTGAGTTTCACAACCAGTTGTTAAAATTTATGTAAAATACATTAATAAATAAACACCTAACACACAAGAAAATTGTAAAAGACTGGGGATCAAACCAAGATCCTCCACATTAGCGGACCAGCGTGTTATCCATTATGCCATGGATGTCGTCATGTATGTATGAATCGCCCCGCCAAATGCTCGCATCGTAGTCATACATGACTCAAAATACAAACATTATGCAATCTGTCATCTGCCCAGTTTTATGAATGAGAATAAAAATTGTTATAACATAAATAAATTTTGTTATAAATCATAAATATTTATTGTCGATGCGTCGAAAGATAAACAAGGCGATACGATTTTATCGGTTTCGATATGACGTGGTATTAAAATCGAATGTTTATTTACGACCTGTTACGAAACTCCCGTGAGTTTAATTGTTGTCCTTATAATCTGAAGCAAGCCAATTATTTTATTTTAAATGTCAGTTGCTTGTTTTCAGGTGCATTTATTGACCATGATTTCATTCGCCATTTAAAAGCTGCGCTTTAGTCAATGTTATTTCAACATCTTCATTCCAGATTTTCCCAATTGCAGCTTAACCACCAATACTTATTATTACAGGTGACTGGAAGAGATCCCTGTTAGGGATAAGTCCGCCTTTTGTTGCGATCTATGTTGTATCATCAATGTTCTTTCTGTACAATATAGTTTTTACATACATACATACATATTTTATCTTCACTACTGATGAGATTAAATATATACTTACCTTGATGTCAATCCCGTCGACGTCAAAACGACACCAATCGAAAATTTAGATCTTTATTTGTATCTTTATCGCCTCTTGTGACATCCGCAGAAAGAGAAGTAGTATATTCTAAAACTGAAAACTATACGGCAAAAAAATCAAATACCGCGCTGATTTCCGAGTCACAAAGAAAAACATATAAATAACCACGTGAAGTAAACCCACACCGCAGTAACCGACCAGTAATTAAAAACAGCATTAGCGTCTGACGCAACGTTACCAACCAATCTCCCGAACCAACCTGGTTTTACTGTCCCTAAAATTAAACCGCGATGAAGGTGCCAATCCATTGCGAAGCATGTCCAAGAATTCTTTTTTCTAGCTATCTAATTCCCACTGCTGGGCTTAAGCTTCTCCTTTTTGTTTCCATACCTTTCGATTCTCTGATGTTACCCTCCAGTCTTTCTCGTCTCGTCTAAGATAATTCTTCCATCTCTTTGTAGGTCTCTCTCTCTTTCATCGCCCATCTGGGTTCCAGTTTTTAGCCACGTATGTCCAGTTCATCTTTTAGGATGCATCCGATTCACGTCAATGTCGACAATTAATGTTGAACGGGATAAGAATGTGTGTGTGATTTTTTGATATCCAAAAAAGAATAATTTAAAATCGTGATACCATGGCATTCTATAATCTTTGTTGATAAAAAAATAACTTTTACCAGAGATTACAACTAATTGTCATAAACCCTTTAATTTGTTAATGATCCAATTAATATTACTCCTCATCCATACTAATATTATAAATGCGAAAGTCTGTCTGTCTGTCTGTCTTTCTGTCTGTCTGTCTGTCTGTCTGTCACCTCTTCACGGCTAAACTGCTGGACCGATTGTGATGAAATTTGGTAGGGATGTAGTTAACGACCTGAGGTCAAACATAGGCTACTTTTGGGCGCGATATAACCGAGTCCCACGCGGGGCGAAGCCGCGGTGAACAGCTAGTTTTAATATAAAAACATACTACAAAACAATTTAAATATAATACATTATTTAATACCTTTTGTCATAAAATTTGGAATCGCGCGCGGCTCTAAGGCATTTTTTTTTAATCTGCCTATCGCTCGCGTGAATCATGCAGCTGGCGTTCGTAGTGTACACATCTTACTCAGCAATGGAATTACAGGTTTATGCGATCATGAACAGTACACAGCCCTTGAAGGTCGACAAATATCCGGACATTAATGAACAAGGTTTAACGACGCCTGAAATACCGCTGCCAAAACAATTTGTCATAACCAAGTTGCAAAGATCATAAAACTGACGTGAAAAACACACAAAGATTTAAAACAACAAATAATGGTTGAGATTATACCAGCAGATACAAAATCATATGAAAATGCGAATGAAAACATAAAGCAGATGTTATTTTACCCAAAATTGATACAGCACGTTAAGATGATACTTGAGAGAATTTAGTAGATAAAGAGATGCATGTTGTTTATCAACAGTCTGTTGTTGCCAGCGACGGTTGCAACAGAACGTGAGGTTGAAAAAAAGGGTTGAAAACAAGTACCACACATGAGCCTCTAAGCCAGTTATGCAAATATAAATATAATGATAAGGTAAATAGTGTCTCATTTTGTCATCTCTCGTAAAAATTTATAAACTGTAGGTGCCTTTGATTATTTAATCAAATGTGTTAGCCATAATTTATTGTCTGTATATCCTTATTTCTCGAGTTTTTAATCTGGTGATAACTTATTTCTATACTGGATCAGAATTAATGAACCACATACTTCGGGTGCTTCAGACAATGGCTCACCAATAGCGGGCCATAATCCTTTATGTTTTATTTTTTACTAGCTTTTTCCGGGATGAAAGGTATCCTATGTCCTTCTCGAACTATGTGTATGCGAAATTTAAGGAAGATTGATTTAATACATAGAGCGTGAAAGCGTCACAAACAAACAAATTAACAAACAAACTCACTTGCGCTTTTCTAATATTAGGTAGGAAGTTAGGATTATTTTTTGTTAGAGTACCTCAGTAGTTTCTGTAATGTTCGGCATCACTAATGACACAGTATTTTGATTAAGGTTTAATATATTTCAATATTTAATAGATTCAGGCGTTACTTTGCGGAAGTCAAAGTTACAAGTACTTACCAAATTACTTTGCGTACTTCCGCCACCAGTTAGTTCATGTTAACTTCTCAATTATCGTTTTCAATATGAAATAATAAATCTTTATTAACGTGAGTTTGTAATAAAATATTACCAACATATCACCTAAATGTCGATATGTAAATCGTTTAAATTAATGTTCTGAATCAAACTGCTACTGATTTCATTGCACGGTGTAATTTCACCTGAATCTGTTGATGCATTAGTATAATTCTAAGCATAAGAACAAGATAAGATAATGGCTTGGGGGGCAATAAAATGACGTCTGTCCAGTTTAACATCAGTGTTTCAAATTTTCCAGTGCCATTTACACGTGTGCTGAGTGCGAAAGTGTGTGATATTTACGGAATATTGAGATTCTGCAGAACACAGATCTGAGGGCTAAGCCAAAGTCACAATCGCAAAAAGTTAACGAGGTACGACAAGAAAAATGTATGGGATTGACATAAGTTTGACTACGTGATTTACCGCAACTTTTGTCAATCCCATACAATTTTTTCTTGTCGACATTCGTTAACGTTTTGAAATTGTGACTTTGGCTAAGCTTCAGAGATTTGGAGTTGCGGTAATCCTTCTGTAAGTCTCTTGACTGTTCTTGAGTTCGTAATCTCAAGTGCGCCTTGACACGAGGCGTCCTGAAGTGCATTACGTAGCTCTTTATTGTCGGCGTGGTTTTTATGATCCTCGTCTGTTTCGAGTCGTCCCTTTGATCAAGAGCTTGAATGTCGAAGTTTTCTCTGATTTTGAAGGTACGTGTGGTCGTTAGGATAAAGTTTTGTTTTGTTTTGAATAAGTAGAAAATTAAGATATTCCCACACAACGCGCATTGGACCAGCGCGGTGGGTTTTTGGTCCAAACCCAAGGGGGGTATGACTTCCACTCAAAGACGCGTGGAAGACAAGAGGGGAGGCCTTTGCCCAGCAGTAGTAAAATTAAGGCTAATTAAAAATATATATTCCCATCCCAACCTTCAAATATAGTTAACAAAATTCTAAATACTTCAAAATCGTTGGCATTAAAATTAAAGATTTTAACCCACTGTAGATTTAATGATAATTCGTTGTTTTTACACGGTTGGTGTTAATTCAAGTTTAAAATTAATTTTTTTTCTTAATAATCTGAAAAAAATTATGTAGTTCTTAGATAAATATCGCATATCCGAATATAATACCCATACAAATAACTTACTGGAGTTTACTTACGTCATCTTTGAAAGTAAATCCTTGTCCGACTTACCGTTTATGGTTATTGATAGCTTTATTTTAAACAGTCTATTCAATACCCATGACCATGACATAACTGCATATTTGCATAATATACTTTAATCTGTTGATGCTAGAGTTGAAAGGTTGGTAGGTAAAATGTTAGACATCTAAAAGAATGCTTCAGCCCTGGGCTCCGATTGGCTGGAACACAACCAGGAAAACGTTGAGTTGATGATGAGCAGTTGTTGTTGATGAGCGAGCTGAAAAATGTGAAAACAAAATGTGGGCTCTGGGACTCCTAATATTAGACAAGGATATTTGAACATTTTTTTCGGATACAATGGTAGTGAAAGATGAGTATGCGATCACTATAGCATAGTTACTCTTCTACTAGTTTATTTTATTAGTTTAATGAATGAACAAACAAGCAGTCTATCCTGGTTTCACCCGTGGTACAAATTAAGCGTATGTCACTCGTAAATAGTGTGGCTTTCCAACAGAGAAAGAATATTTCAAATCGATCCATTAATTTCAAAAACTATTTACGCAAACAAGCAATCAAATCTTTCCTCTTTATAATATTAGTATAGATGTATATATAGAACCTTTGAATGTGCATCCTTCACAGCACTTTGCTGCATCTTGTCTAGTTTGTGCATGGTCAGCTGTGGTTTACTCGTTATATTAGGTTACTGTTGAGTACTGTCACGAACTAAACACTGTTCTTTTATTTATTATACAATTTAAAGTACTTTTACAATTGGCGGATTAAATTCTCAATGCATACTTCAGTCAACAATAAGAAAAAACAGGTGGTAGCCAAGGCCAGAACCAATTTTACTAGTACCTGATTGATCATTTCTTTCTTTTAATTAACCGACTTCAAAAAAAGGAGTAGGTTCCCAATTCGTCGGTATGTTTTATGTTATTTTTTATTTACCGACTTAAAAAAAAAGGAGGAGGTTCTCAATTCGTCGGAGTGTTTCATTTATTTTTATTTATTTTTTAATGCAACCTATTTACAACTTTTTGATTGTGATAATATTACAATAAAAAAATTGGAAAATTAATTTTTTTGATATGAAGCATATTAAGACAACAATGTATTGATTATTTCATCAGGAAACGCAACATAAATCAAACTGAGGAATTGGAGTCGGTTTCGTTGTTTTGGCAAAAACAATTATATAATTTGCGACTTTGTTTTATACTATGTAGTGATGATAGTGATAGTGATTAATGTAGCCAGAGCATAGGCTATTACTGTTGAAATTTACAGCCAATTAAAGTCACTCCTAGAAGGTAACTTTTCAGCTGATTTGTTAAAAAGTCAATAAGACAAAGACTGTGTTACACTTCTAGTCACTAGACAATAAAATTTATCAGCATTTGCGAAAAGCAAAACATGACATAATATGTCTATTACCATTTAAGATAGAAATAATAGACTTTAAAAACGCGAATTTTATCCAAGTTTTATAACATCTTAATGAAAAAAATTCCTAGAGCTGTCAGACATACTTAACCTTTTTCTGAAAACTAAGCTTTTATACTAGCGTTTAAGGTACGAACTAATACTACAAAATACCACAGGTTATAATATTCAAAAAATAAATAATGACTGGGGCCTTCGAAATCTCGAGGTATTATAATTACACTTGCGCCCACAACTGTACCTTAACAATAACATTGAAACTAAACCGAAGAAAAGTGATAGTAACTGGGCTTTGTTGTCTTAAGGGTGGTCTCATCTATTTTAGAATCCACGTGAGACTCATAGGCTGCGGTCAGCGGTTGGTGGTCATTAACTCCGTAATATAATCTTTTTTATAGACTTTTATATAGTTCCATTGCTGGGCAAAAAGCTCCTACATATTTGTCCAAAAATACTTATTTGTACCAAGAAATGTAATATTAAAATAAATTTATAGGGACAAATCACACAGAGATAGCCCCAAAGTAATTTCGAGATATGTGTTATGGGATACTTACTATATTTTATAACAAATACGTTTATAGATAAACATCCAAGACCCAGGCCAATCAGAAAAATATAATTTTTTATCTTGACCTGACCTGGGATCGACCCCGGGACCTTCTGAGTAACGGGAAGACATGTTAACTATTACGCCATGTACAAAGATCAAAGAAAGTGTCAAAAGTGGCCATTTTTAGTTTTTTTTTTTACAAAGGATAGTATTTCAATGACTTTCGAGGTTCTAATGTGACTTAAGGATACTAGCAAAAAATCTCACTTACAGAATGATAAATTATTGTTTCTGTATTTTCAAGGGCGCTAGCGCTGGTAGCCATCCTTAACAAACATTAAATGTGAATCACCAGTACATTCGTCTTCGTGACAATTAATGTACTTACAACGAAAGTAAGAGATAGCTCGTTGGAAAGCTGCACGTGCCGAGTGCCGACTGACGCCAATTCTCTACATAAACAAGAGGAGCAGTAAGTTTTCTAGTTCTTGACGAAGATGTGCATTCATTCATATCGGTAACCAGGTTAATTTACCCTGCACACCTTAATAGCAACAAAGAATGGCGGTGCGGCGACTGCGTCTGTAGGTCGAATTTTGTTAGTAAGTAAGTATGTACCGGGGGTTACCACACAACGGTAGGTCGACCGCCTATTTCTAACGCAAAAAACGCTTAAAAAATTTTTTTTTGTTAACATTGACAAAAAACTTTTTTTGAAAAGCGTTTTGTTCGTAAAACGGAGCGGAATGTGGCGAAAGCGATACGCGGTCGACCTACGGATTCTTCGTGGCTGCTTACACTCCTTATTCCGCCTATTGTAGTATCTATTTTTGTAGTTTCCACATTGTATATTTTACTAGTGCAATAAAGTATTCTTGTCTTATTTTGACTCCTTGGCTGGTCTCAAATTTTCTCAATTCAATATGTATCGTCATTTATGTCGCGTTTACCGCCCTTTTTTGCGTTATGTATTCTTAGTTCGCGCCAAATTTTTAAATTAAACGTGCCATAAATTAAGAGTATTAATGTTCTACCATTTAAGTCCATCGCCAATAATTTGAATTTAGAAAACACTTCCCCGACTCGCGGTTATAAAGTGAAACTGTAAATGTAATGGTGTCTATGATTTATGCGGCGGTCCTACGATAAAATAGACCCATATATTTTGAATCCGATCTTGCTTAAGATGATTGCACACTCGCCGAACAGAATATATTTTTTTGTCATATTCAGGGATACATTAATGTCACTTTAGTAACAAAACTTTATGATCAATACAGAAATAAAAATCTGATATTCCAAAGAACCAAATTAAATTTAATAGGCTTACGAACATACATCTAATTCAATTGCAATTAAACAGTAACTAGTAACATATGATTTAAACAGTACTTAAAATAACCTGCAAACTAAATTATACTCTGACTAGAGTTTGAGTAGTAATTTTCAATTATTATTTGAGTCAAAAATAAAATATTTTTAAAATACAAATATTTCCAATTAATACAGGACCTTACATAACACTATACACATAATTTTTCATTACATTTTCTAACCGCCTAATGCCTTTTGCACATCGTGTCAAGTAAATCTCCTTAGAGTTAAAGTTCACTGGCTACGCTATTAATATGTTACTGATCCTAGTCATTAATATAGCTTGTGGATGAGCTGATTATAGTGTATGAAAGGAAGACTTGCCTGCAAGCTTTAACTAGAAAGTTGGTTGGAGAGTTATTTAGCAGCTTATAGTAATAATCTTCAATTTATTGTTGTGACAATATAAAACTGTGTTCAGTTTTAACACTAATTTATCTATCAATGTTTAAATTGTAAAGTAGCAAAGCAAACCATGATTTGAGTAAAAACAAATGTACATCAGTTTGACAAATAGTGAGCAATTATCGACACGAATCATAAAAATGTTCCAAATATCTGCCAATACAACTTCAATAATAAATAGTAATAAAATTGGCTTTTATCCTCTTTATAATACGATTGACTGGTAAATAGAGAATATTTTTAACATTGAGTCCACCTTTTAAGAAACGTCAAGAAAGTGAGTTATCGATTCTATGCTCCAAAACATGCAAACGGCAAAATAGATACTATTCAAAATAAATCTAAGAAATATAATTTACTTCATTACAAAGAGCTAATAGTTACCATTTATGAAGCTATAAGTTTATAAAGACAGGGTAAACCGTAAACCTACCAATTAGAAATGTGACAGATGGCTGTTACATCAATTTACAAATGCACTTTACGAGTGTAAATGCACCTTTATGGCCCATTTCCGAGAACTAGAAGTAGATTGAAGTGGTCAGTTTCCGCGAATAAAAAACAGACATAAATTGAAATGCAAGTTGTAAATTTTTTGAGAAACTTAGAAAACACAATTTACTACCATATACCTAATAGCTGTTTTGCCCACTATTGAGCATTGGACCTCTCTACATATATGGCATACTCGTATTTGTGTATTATACCGACTTTAACAAAATTGAAAAAGAGTTAGCCTTTTACTTATTTTTAGGAGTACCTGAAATCGGCGAGTTTGTATGATGAGAGAGATGAGTGTGAAAGAAGCGAGGGTATTAAAGAATCGTAGCTAATGGAAATCTCTTGTCTCTGCCTACCCCTATACGGGAGACAGGCGTGATGATTATGTATGTTTTTAGCTTTTTCAGGGTATCAGAGAGAGGTGGACTTAAAATTGTTATCACAATGACTTGAAACAAAAAGTGTCACTAAAATTAAAAACGTTTTAACCATTTTTAGATTGGGACTCCCTTCTACCTCCAACACCAAAAATGACCCCTAAAAGACGACCAATCATACCCCGGATTTCTTAACCTTTCCTTTATGTCATACTAGCTTTCAGCCGCGGCTTCGCACGCATGAATTTCCCTCGGGACAGTGCTTTTTCCCAGAATGAAAGGTACCTTATGTCCTTCTCAATACTCCTAGCTATGTGTTTGCGACATTACAGGAATATTGGTTCAGTAGATAGGGCGTGAAGAGGTAACAAACAAATATACAAACTCATTTTCGCATTTATAATATTAGGTGGGATTGGGATAACAATGCTTCCGTTCCGTTTGTGATTCCGAGAAAAGTTTAAACAACGTGTCACATTAGATCTCGTAGAGAGATCAAACCGCGATGCATACAAACGAACAAACAAATGCATTAGATTAGATAGGTATCTAATTTGTATGCGCGGCGTCTTCAAAGAGCCCTGTAATTGCAATTTCAAGCATGGTGCATACAAACTGTTTGGTAGGTTGTAACTAATATTATTGTCCTAAATTACAGGATTGGTAATTTTAGACTTACTATTTTAGATTATGAATGAATGACTGACGCAACTCAGAGCAGGTTAAAGCTGCTTATTATATTTTTAGGGGTGTAGTGATGTAATGAATGGGCGTGCGGTTACCGTAATATGGGTATACTTAATATAGGGGTTCCGAACCCAAAAGGCAAACACAAAACCCTTATAAGATCACATTATTGTCGTCTGTTTGTCAAAGTTGTTTTGCCCGTGGTTCATACATAGCTTAAGTCACTCGGGGACAGTGTGGCTTTCCAACAGTAATAGAAGATTGTTATACAAGGGAGGAAAGAAACAATTTCCGTGCGAGGAGTCCGAGCAGGAATTATTCCTTTTACTTACTATTGTGTTAAACACTCTACTTTTCATTTTGAATATATATCACAACTGTTCAACCGTGACTCCATAGACGTAATTTGCAGGCTATTTAGGTTAGAAAGGAGAAATCTAGACTCGCAGTAAAAGTCTTTAGGCTGTGAAAACTAGACTATGACGGTAGCAAGTCCATTGTCTCTATAAAATTAGGGCTGTGCCACAAAATGTTACGACTTATGTTTCACACTATTCCAGTCCCATATGGCTGGCCGTAACAGTTTAATTTATTCTTGTCACCATTCCTCACAGTCATGAAAATCGTTTGAATGGTATTTATTTCCTACGGATTATTAACCCTTAATTTTTAATTATTTCAATATACCCGTAACAAATAAACTAATAACAATGTAAATGTCCGCGTTTATTTTTAATACTACGGCATGAATTAATTAATAAATTATCTTTATTGCTGCACGTGATCTATATACAATTATGAAATATGAAACAAAAGGTAATTTGATGGAGTTATAGATTTTTAAACTTATAAAAAAAGTAACTTAGTCACATTTCAACACGATTTGCTACCCTAAGACGCTCATAAAGAGCAAGTAAGTCTAGCAAGATAATGTCTATCTGGGTTCTATTGTATAGTATTCATGTTGAAATAGAGTCCATTCTATAGGCTTATTGCCATTATTTAGGTTTCATGTGCTGACAGCCAGCGGTTTGTGATTTTACAATGTTTGAAAGCTAATGTGATATTCAGCTTAGTTCATATTGATGAAGTTGAAAGTTCCACTTATACCTTTGTCTTGTTAATGATGGCTTGTCGTTGCTATACTTATACTGCTCAGTACGAGAGGAACCGCAGTATTGGAGATTTGGTTCATGCACTCGGCCGAGCGGCCGGTGGTGCGAAGCTATGCTAATCATAACATTTTATATGAAATTATTATCATTATTACCGCGCTTTCATGTTACTAACTTTGTTCGTCTCTTATTATAAAAGCCCAATTTTTTTCACAGTACTAATAAAGAATATGGATATTTTACTGTTATAGACACACTTAAATGACTAACGTGGTCATAAAAAATCTTATAATTATTATGAAACAGATTTTAATTATTAGTTAGCTGTAATTATAATCTATAATTATGTACCTTAGAAGCCATTAAATAAAAATGTCTTCTGATTATCAAATATATTGCTTTTTTTATTTTTTAGATAAAATATTTTTTTGTAAACTATTTATGTCCCACTGCTGGGCAAAACCCTTCCCGCTCACCTTCCATGTATTCCTAGCCGTGCCGCTTTCTCGTCAGACTCGTCAGTTTTAGATAAAATAAATAGATATAATACTATATTACATAAGCCAAGCCAGATAAAATAATAGACATAGTTTGTGTGAATTGCTTTAATCGTATTTAATTCTATTCATTTTTATCAGATAACGACATTTCAATCACTCGCCTGTCAACTTACCAACTAGACCAATATGAAACCCGTCCTTACTCCTAACGACTTTTGTGAGCTAGTACTCAATGTTATTTATGAATGGATATGACTACATTGACCAGTATAATTCAGGCTGTTGGTCGACTAACACCTACAAACGTTGCAATAGAACGACTTGTATGAACATATTTATATTATTAGCGTAGACTATGCTTTTTTTAATGGTAGCATAAATATTTTCAATGTCTGGTTTTATCATCTTTTTATTATGCAACTTGACTTTTCACAGAAATTTACACTTGTAGTGGTAATGTGCTGTAAATAAAAAATAACAAATATAACACATGTTTTTTGCATGCTCTATTTCTCTCATGTCATTTTACTATTAATTATTGTTAATAATTTTTTGTTTATTTTTTACACAATAAATTTTATATCACGGTGTTATCTAGCTACGAAATGGGACTAAGGGGTTATAACGTGTATAATTCTATAACGTCAATTTACAATATTTTCATGTGTAAAATACACACGGAACTCTAAATATAAAGTAAAAATAAAAAATAAATAATAATACTCTAAACTCTCTCAGATCAGCCAAATAAACTATTTTTCTTTCTTTCTTCTTTCTTTCTTTCTTTCTAAATTGTGATTCGTTTTAGGAACATTTAAGTTAATTCCTGAAACTTTATCTGTATAGTACGGAATTTTTATTGTTCTTTGCGTACATATTTTTATTTTTAACTAGCGACCCGCCCCAGCTTCGCGTGGGCATTAAAACCTTTCTCTTGAATCACTCTATCTATCATAAAAAACCGCATCAAAATCCGTTGCGTTGTTTTAAAGATTTAAGCATACAAAGGGACATAGGGACAGAGAAAGCGACTTTGTTTTATACAATTTATTGACTAACGAATCTATTTCCTTGTTTCAGGTGACATTGGCCATAATCACTCATGTTTTGTGTCACACATCGCTTCGACACAGTGCGAATTCTAAACATGACATGATCAGTGGTATATTGTGACAGTGTTATTGTGGTGTTTTGGTACATATTTCTGAAGTGTTAAAGTGTTTAGAACATATAAATTAACAAAAATGGAAGCTATGGAAAGGCGAGGATTGTTAAGAGCGATTGTCGCGTTCTTCTTCGTGTTTTGGCCACACTGTAAGTATACCTGTATTTCAATTTCAAATTAATTACGCCAGAGACAGGTAGAAAGTTTCGAAAAAAACTAGAAAATTAGCTAGTCTTAAAGTAGTTTCTTCACTTTATTTCATTTTATAAATACACTAGCTGTTGCCCGCGGCTTCGCCCGCGTGTAGGTCGCTTTTCGCGTAACCTGTGGAAACTACAACTATCCAGACCTATAGTTAATTCTATTGTATCCTTTTCCCGTGCCAATTTTATAAAGCCATTACATTGCTACGATATCATTTAATATTAGGGCCACTTCTTTCTCAAATACCGTTTTTAAAATCAATAGGAATCAGTATTAAACAGTCGTAAAATTCTGAAAAAAATATATGTTTTTAGTTGGGGATCTAGCAGAGTGAAATTCGCTTACAGTAACAGTAACAATATCAGACAAAATTCGCTCGATAGAAAAATCTAAGCTGCCTCCTTTGGAAGTTTATTTTAAATACTATGCCTAAAATAATAAACTTATTGTCCTGCTTTTTATACCAGCCTTTAGATAAAGTATTTATATAGTGAAAATCGCTGAAGTAGATGTTGTAGTGTTATTTTCCCAAATATAATGTCTAAATGCCTACAAAATGAGTGAGCGCCGCGACTACGCGGCTTACGAACAACGTACCTTCAGAAGAAGGAGCCCTTAACATTCATACTATCAATCTTTGTCTCTAAAAGAGTAGACGCAGCCTATTACAGAGTCATTAGGACCTAAAATCCACTCCCAAAGTTTTAGTGGGCGTGAAAAGTGGAGAAAATCTCAATAAATAGTGATAAGTCAGATAAATTAGTCCTTACGACACGACCGTATGTTCCGTCAAACACTGATTTGATTATTTTTTAAACCAAAGCCAAACCAAACCAACCAATCAACTAAAATAGCTTACAATACAACACAACAAACGACCGATAAACAAACCAACCAATAGTACTAAATCAACAACCAAATTTTTTTTAAAATAATTAGAATTAATTGCTGCCGTAAGGAAAAATTTCAATCTGCTATTAAAATAAAGTCAGCGCCATCTATTGATATTTTATGTAACTAAATCATACGCCCACAAACATTCAATGTGTTATTTTATTAAAATTTAATAGAGACTGCAGTGTGTTTTTGTCTTTATTGATATAAGTAGAAATTCTAGCTTTATCTAAATTAAATACGTTTATGTAAATCGCATTCAACTGTTTAAAAGTTTTGAAGCAGTGCTTGTAGCAAACTTTAAATGACCATTACTTCTATTTCCCTTAACCGATTTTGATGAAACAAAGATTTTACAACGCTCCTAATTATATGTAATTCACCTGTGAAAACAGCGTTCAAATCTGTTGAGTAGTTTTGAAATTATAACGCACCACACAGACAGAAAGACAGACAGACAAAAATTGCAAAAATTGTGTTTTTTGGTTTTTATTACTCTTCTTTAATTGCCCCGTAGAGGCTTTTTAGAAAAATATTTAATGTACAGACACTCACAGTATAGATAGATAAGTACAAAATACTTTTATATTAACGGAATTAACGCTAAGAGCTTTCTCTAAGTAAGAAAATAATTCTAGAAAACAAATAAAAAACGAAAACAGAAAATTATTTTTTGTGGCAGGATTCGATCCAGCTACTTTCTAGAATCATTTCTTTACTAAAATATAAAAAAAAAAAAATAGACTTCTAAAAAATTAATACAAAACAAAAAAAGGATAAAAACAAAAGAAGTGATGTCTAGCAGGATTCGAACCCTCTTCTTAAAAAAATGATCCGCGACCTCTACCGATAGGCCAACATGCTTTGCTTGTTACTGCCGAAATTTCAAATGGGTTTTGTCTATAGGTACGCAAATTAACGCATTAAAAGTTTTAAAGCAGTGTTTGAAGTAAATTTTCAATCGACCATAACTTCTTTTTCCCTTAACCGATTTTGACGAAACAAAGTTTTGACAACGCTCCTAATTATATGTAATCCAACTGTAAAAACGTGTTTAAATCCGTTGAGTATTTTCGAAGTTATAACGTACCAGACAGACATACATACATACAGACAGACAAAAATTCCAAAAACTGTCTTTTTGGTTTCTGTTACTCTTTTTTAATCGCACTCAATCAGTTTTTTTGAAAAATATTAAATGTACAGACACTCGCATTTTAGTGTTTTATTATATGTATTGATTATAATAATGTTATAGAAACAACAAGGCCCAAAAAAGATAATTTTTCATCTAGACCTGAGACTTCTGGCATGACAGCCTGGCATGTAAAAACTAGGCCACAGAGGTCCTAATTTATTTGTGTTTAAGTATATTATATCATTCATTTACATTAAATAAAAATTCTTTGTGAAAATTGTTTCTGAATTCTACATCTATTTGTTATTAGCGACATGTCAGACAAGATCTAGACAAAAATGCAGTCAAATTAGTCATTCGCCAAAATGTTTTGGAGTCTGCAAAGGACACAGCCTTGAACGGACCGGTTTTCGAATGATTTCCAAATTAACGAAGAACACACCTACTTACAAGCCTCTTTATGGGTGTAGCACTGAGTTCCAAGATATGTAAATAAAGTTATTATATTTTTAGGCCTTCACACTCTACATCTTGTAGAGTGTGAAGGCCTAAAAATATAATAACTAAACTAAATTTTTAATGATTTAATTATATACTTAAGTGTTTGTGGTCTTAGCGTTTGCTTTACGATCCTGATTTACAAAGAGGTCTTGATCAAATTCCACAGGAAGCATTATAGAGGATATTGCAGGCTTGAAATACCGATTGTCTGAAAATTAAGATAATTCCGTTTCCGGAAGTCACGTGAAGCCACTAGTCCCGGCTACCATCTATAGAGCTCGTAATAGTCGTAATATAAATCCTGAGACACCTAGAGGCGGTTTCGTAAAACTCTAACACCAGGGTGTGCGTCTGATATTTTAATCTACATGATATCAATGAACAAGCCACTTCAATTTAATTTACCAATTACATTCACCAATTAAATTCACCAATTACATTCACCAATTAAATTCACAAATTTCATTCACCAATTACATTCACCAATTAAATCCACAATTATATAAACCATTTCATTGTATCGGCAGATCCAGTAGTGGATGCCCGCAACTCCACAAAAATGTCATACGTGTGCCCCCCTCACTTCGTCCGGCTCGGTCACAGCTGCTACTACTTCAGCGACACGCCGGCCAACTGGCAGGAGGCACTCTTCGCCTGCAAGGTCAGTACCATGAATTACTAGTATTCTGTAATCTGTGCATGAATGTTACCATGTTATGATGATAATGCGAGGTTAAGATGAGACCATTCTCATTGCCAAGGCGACTGCTGCCATTGCCAAGACCCGATTGCCGCAAAGCCAAAGGAGATTAATGCTCTATTACAATAGTAGGTAAAAACGTACTTGTCACGTAACGCAAATAAAAGATAATAACATAATATTTTTGTACAAAATTATACTAAACTAAAACTCATATTTTTGTACTACCCATATCATGAAACAAGACTTACTTCCGATTTTTTATCAAAAAACTTGAAGATTAAAAAGCTAAAAGGAAGTAAAATCATCAGTTTCGCTAACTTGTACCTTAATCAAAGACTTGTACTTATGACACGTAGTTTGATTTATAAATGATACTTTTATTTTAATACGCATGAAAACATACAAATCACGAAAAAAATCGACCTAATTGAGAACTTGCATTTTAAAGATGACTGAAAAATACAGGGCATTTTTAATAACATGCTTTTATTATTTTATGAAAAACAACATTAAAACGAATTTTCGTCGTTCAACTTAAATAAAACACTAGACACGTTTTATTTAAACTAACTGCATTTCATTGTGACGAAAAAGACAAAAAATAAACTTTCTGTAAAAGCATTTCAATTTAGAGAATTGCTCACAGTAGAGTAGTTAAGGACTTTTGCACTTTCAGCTTTTAAAAGCTTCCCGTGGCGGAAAACTTATTTATTACTACACTTACTGTTGGCAATGTTGCCCGCGACTTAGTACTCGGCTGAAAAAGCATAGCTTTTATATAACATAAATAAAATAAAAATGTTTATTGGGTAAAAATACGTTTCACAAGCAACAAATGTGCTTGTGCCAGTACCTACGCTCTTTCATAACGCTATAAGATTCAATGATGTTAACATTCAATGTTTGTATGTATGTATGTTAGGGTAAAATCTTGCAAGTTCTTTCGCTTGTCTTTCACAGTTGAAATATTATACGTGACTTAGTCTCGATGTTATATATGACAATGCATTATTTTGATAAGCATCACCTGATTCTGATGGTACACCCAAAAATGGCCAAGAAGAATGCTCCTGAACTGCACGGCTTTTTAATTTAGGTCACTCATTTTACGAAATAATATCTGCATGCCGGAAATAAAAGCCTGTGCCAAAAATGATTTTTGGAAACAAAAAAAAGCATTTTGACTGGCTATTTCAATTTTCTTCAAACAAATCGTATACAGTGTTGAGGCCAACAAGTATGTCCAGCAGTGGAATGTCTACGACTAAACTTTGAAAGCGAAGGACACCTAATGTTGCAAATGCAGCTAGGCTAGCAGGCATCGTATGTCATCATTTCAAAAGCAGTTCAATAAAAATACTATATTCGATAGATAGATACAAAATGTATTTGCTCTCTGCAGCACACAATCTATAACACATTGACTATCTAATATGTAGCAGCGATATTAAATCATATGTAGCAAAACAGTCACTAGTAATTTATAAATATAGTCATCTCACGTCATTTTCAATAGAATTATTACGAAAGCCTTAAACGTAGCAATCATAATAAAAAATGACTTCACACACCGTCCAATGTCATCGTCTTAATGATTAGACAGTGGGATACCAGTAATTGCACAAGAGCAACTAATATATTAATTCACTTGACCACCTGTCAACAAGTTTATTCGAATTTATTGTCATAATTTATTGACAGTCGTTAAACTAAAGTGGAGTGTCCTTCGTTGCGGATTGAGTTACTGTGCAATATATATATAGCTAGGATAGCTGACAGTATTCCTATTGAAGTGTCATGCATATTTTATTCGAAGGAGAGTAAGATTATTAGATTTGTTAATTACGAGTTGATTTGGGGCGCACGCATAGTATCTAATTCTATGATGCTCAATACTCAATACTTTATTACATCCTTAATATTATAATAACAGGTCTTATTCTTATACTAGCGACCCGCCCCAGCTTCGCATGGGCATAAAAACCTTCCTCTTGAATCACTCTCTCTATTAAAAAAAAAAAACGCCTCAAAATCCGTTGCGTAGTTTTAAAGATTTAAGCATACATAGGGACCTTTGTCCCTTTGTATGGACAGAGAAAGCAATTTTGTTTTATACTATGTAGTGATTTACTCATGGTTAACCACATAGAAAAGACTTTGGTATCGTGCGCGGTTTGACACGAGGCAAATTTTTATTTTTTAATCTATGTAGTGTATTCAAATTCACCCTTATCAAATGTCCCGTGTTTTGTGACCAGTTCCGAAATTCACGGTGAGCTGTAATGGAGGAGAAAGGTCCACTGCTGAAAACTATATCAACGAAGGTTGTCATTGCATCCCAACGAATGTCAGCTCTGCTTTACAGATACAGAATACCTAATAATAATCGCCTTCTTCTTCTTCTTAGCGAGTCGACTCTGGCAAGTTTATATTTGTGAGGACCAGAACTCCGCCACTAACAAGGCGTTGTCAGTGGCTTCGTATAGGTCCCCGAGCGTGCCGGTGGCTGGGCACGCAGGGCACGATAAAAGATGTGCCATGGTCTGGGGAGAGACACCACATCTGCAGGTCTCCTCTAAGCTGTACCCCCATCTGTACATGTTGTCCTTGCTTAGGCCAACCTGGGTCCGGAGTCTGTTTAAGGACTTCCATGTAGGCCATGGCAGATCATATCCAGGGGGAAGGGTCTCGCACAGCGGTAGGAGTGACGCCGACGGGTATCTCTCTTTCCAGATGGATGTTCTCGACTGAGAGGCTTCGCCAGTCAAAGGTTGAGTCTCTTTGACGAAGCTATGTCGACTCTTCAGCCTTTGCGTAACCGGCACGTGGTCGTACAGAGGGTGCCGGGGATCATTCTCTTTTTTTGCCCTTTCAAGAGAGTTGGCCACATCTCTCCGGACGTCTGGGGGAGCGATTCCAGCCAGAGGGTACAGTTTCTCTACACGTGTGGGTTTCAAGCAACCTGTTATAATCCGACACGTGTCGTTGAGAGCTGCATCCACCAGCGGCGTGTGTGCTGATCGGCTCCAGACTGGGTTAGCATATTCGCCTGCAGAGAAGCACAGAGCTAATCCAGTCGTCCGCAGAACTTGTGGAGAGGCTCCCCATTTAGAGGACGTAAGTCGGCGCAAGAGGTTGTTACGTGTGCCCACTTTCTGCTTGGTGTTAAGACAGTGCTGTTTATAAGAAAGCGTTCTATCCAGGGTAATACCGAGATACCTTGGAGTCGAGCAAGGAGTGATGGGCACACCTCTCCATCGGATATTCAATATCCGTCGGGCCTCTCGGTTCCTCAAATGAAATGCGCAAGATTGGGTTTTCGAGGGGTTCGGTCGCAAGGAGTTCTGCTCGTAATAGCAATTCAGTAATTCAAGTGCTTCGCTTAAACTTCCTTCGACCTCCTCAAAAGACCGCGCTTGAGATGTTAATGCCAAATCGTCGGCGTACAGGAATCTATTTGTGTTTGGTGGAGATGGCTGGTCGTTGGTGTAGATATTGAAGAGCAGAGGCGCGAGCACACTACCTTGTGGTAAGCCATTCTTTTGTGATCTCCACCTGCTTTTTTCGGAGAGAAGGTGAACCTGAAAGCGGCGATTACGAAGAAGTTCACCAAGGACTTTCGTGAAGGCGTAATCGCCAGTCATTTCGCTCACCTTCCACAAAAGCCGTTTTATATTTACTGTGTCATACGCAGCAGAGAGGTCTACAAACACCACTCCAGTAAGATGACCCAGTTCAAACCCATCCTCGATGTGCTGTGTGAGGTTCAACGTCTGATTACAGCATGATTTTCCTGGTCGGAAACCAGCTTGTTCCGGAATAAGATCTGAGTCGATCAAACTAGCCAGGCGATTCAACAGCATTCTTTTGAAAAGTTTATACGTATGGCACAATAAAGATATCGGCCGATAGCTCTTGGGATCGTCACTTGGCTTGCCAGGTTTTAATAGTGCTATCACCTTCGACTTACGCCACAGACGTGGTATTTTAGCTGAGGTTAGACAGGTATTGAATGTTTCTAGTAGCCATGAAATAGCTACTGACCCTAAGTTGTTTATTTGCTCCACAGAAATGTTGTCAACCCCAGAAGCTTTACCACATTTCAGGGATTTGACAGCTGATACCATTTCTGTGAGCGTAAAAGGTTGGCTGATAGAGTTTCCAGTATCTGAGAAGCTGGAGGTTTTCGGTAACCTTGCCAGCCGACGATTGGCTTTCCCATTTAGAAGTAGTTGATGCGCCACTTGGTTAGCTGTGACCTGACCTGATGAGCAGGCAGATGGTGGTTCTCCGGTTAGTTTCCGAATCGTGTTCCATGCCTTTTTGCTATTGTGCCTAAGATCGAGGTTAGTGACCATAGCTGTCCACCTCTCGCGTCGGGTCTCGCCGATCCGGGACAACAGTTCTTGGCCAACGCTTATAGTTTCTTCCGAGAACGGATCGCTGGAGTATAGTTGTTCATACTGTTTCATCAGGTCTACGGATTTGCTAGACAGGCCTGGGATATACGACGTTCGACAACCACGCGGGATGTATTTTCGTGATGCAAGCGCTATCACTTCTACAAATTGACTGTAGTTCTCAGGTGTTGGTGCGGTATTTAATAGGCTCTCATCAATGGTTTTGGCGTACTGTTCCCAGTCTGCTTTTGCGTAATTGAAGCGGCGCTTAAACGGGACTTTGATAGGTCGGGCAACAGACTGTATTGAACACATAATAGGTCTGTGTTGGGTTCTAGGAATAGGGTGACAGACTGTCTTTGAGCACTGTTGCGAGATACATGAGCTGGAAAAAATGAGGTCCGGGTTGTATCCACGTCGCCATCTGCTACTATTGAAAGAGGCTGGGAGCTTAGCATTGTGAATAAGTGTTAGATCGTTCGCCTCTGCCCATGTCTCAACCGCTTGGCCATCTGCGTCTGTCTCTCGATAACCCCAGGCGGTGTTATGACTATTAAAATCTCCAACTACGATTTTTATGCGTTGATTATCGTAGTTAGGCGGTTTTCGGAAATGGAATGGGACACCTGGTGGTTTATATATTGACGTAATCACGCAATTCGTAATATCTAAGGTAATAATCGCCTCAAAAGGCATGACATTTTAAACCAATTTTGACTTTTCTTTTGTTTAGTTTACCTTAACGTAAATGTGGTGTTTTTAATGGAGAGTATACACAGCATATATGGTTTAACATATATGTATGTGATATAGGATTTATTTATTACAAGCGACCCGCCCTGGCTTCGCAAACCTTCCTCTTGAATCACTCTCTCTATTAAAAAAACCTCATCAAAATCAATTGCGTAGTTTTAAAGATTTAAGCATACAAAGTGACATAGAGACAGAGTAAGCGACTTTGGGTTATTTTCATCGATCTGAGATAATTTAGTATTTATCTTCGTTTGACAGTATCGCCTTTAATAAATCCACAAGGAGAATACGAATAATTCATTCTTAAGCCGGAAACATCGGTCCTCCACAGAACCTATTAAAAGCATAAATTTGGCCGTCCACCTCCAACTCCTTAGACATAAAGCCTACTAATCCCAACACTCATTATGTCAACAGTAAAGTCCAATAAAACGCCACCTCTACATGTCTATTAAAGTTCAACAATTTACGACTATTATTTATGCAGTAATAAAATATTTAATACCAATTCATTGCAACATCCACTTACGATCAATGACAATTTGCTAAATATTATTTTGCTAACTAATACACGTAACCAGTTACAGTAGGACACATACATAGTATACTACAAATATGTATCTTATGTATGGGTCCCAGAGAAAGCACGTCGATCCCATTCCTTACTTACCCACACTGGGATTTCTGAAGAAGGACTGCATAAGCTTCAGAACATCACCTGGTGCGAAGTGCCTATAGTCAGGTCAGGGTACGCTGCTCCAAAGAGATTCATTCGCTTGCTGGCCAGTGAGTCACAGCAACACAAAATGTGGCTCATGGACTCCTCTGCTTTTGCACATTCGGAGCTATACAAGTTTCAATTTAAAGAGGCGACTCGAGAATGGCTAGATAGATTTGTTTATTTTGGTCTTGAAATATTTGTGGAAATTCAGGGAAGGTGAGAACAGTGCGTTCAGGCGGTGCGAAGTTCGCCGGGTCTGCTATTATGAAATAAAAAGTTGAAAATACACCAAAGTTAATATTTATAGTATGTCTAAGATAAATGAATATTTGAATTTGAATGAAAATCGGCAACCTATTTAGCCATCATCATCAACGGTGATGCCATAGAACCAACGCCAACACATGGATCAAAGAACACACACACAGATATAAAGGGGAAATATAAACATTCAGCAGTCCCACACGTCGGTGGTCCATTTATTTGAGCTTGTTTAAAGTTCACGGGCCGAATAGATCCATCGCGTATCTTTCTTAAAATATCTGATTTACGGCCTCCTCTGTTTATGTAACCATTAGTCATAATAAAGATTTGACTGTCGAATTCTTTCAGCGGAGAAATGATAATAGAGCCAGAAATAGAGTAACGATTGATAAATTCGTTATTCTAAATATCTGCGCCATATTGAGACAAGTTTGTGAAATGCGTATCATCTGATTTTTAATTGAATTAATAATTTGAAATTTATCATATTGTCGGCTTGAATGTCTTTATTGCCAACAGTTTGTTTGTAATATCTTTATTGTATAAAAAACATATATAAACATAGAAAGTTTTTGGTTAATACTTTTTTTATAAGCTTAGTAAGTAAAAGTAAGTAGTTAGCAATTTGTAAGGTAATTTTGACTGAAATAGATAGAGGGACATTTAAAAAGAATAGTCTGACTGTCTGTCTGTCTGTATGTATATCACGCTTATCTCCGAAAGTACTGAACCGATTTGCTTAAAACTTTCACCAATTGTTTTGTTTTAACTCGGAATAACATCTAAAGTTTGTTTCATCAAAATGAGTTCTTTAAAAAAAAACATTTGAATGAACTTAAGGCATGTTTGCCTGCAAATATATAGCAATTTCGAACGAATGCACCAAACTGGATGACTCTTTTTTTTGTCTTGGTTATTGTCATGACAAAAGTTGTTTTCGCAATTCCTAAATCAATTGACCAATTCCCGAAATCCCCACGATAGCGGGAATGAAGCCCAATCGCACGAAGTCGCGGGCTACAGCTAATTCAACAATAAAAATAATTTGAATTTCAAATTTTTGAAAAACTCCTAATGTTGCTAACGTCTATAGGGTGCGGATAACGTTTTACAACCGGTGGGACTTATGCCTGTTTGCCTACTATAAAAGACAACACTATTGTTTTAGTTCATTGCTTCGTGGAAGTTCGAAATGAGCCATGATTTGCATCGCGTCGAGTGGCAACTACATATATATATTACCAGCCTCTTGGGCACTTTACATTCTTACGACGACAGCAATTTGGGCTCTATATTTTATTTAATCAATTATAATTATTTAGTTTTTATATTAATAAGTTTAATATTTTAATATATTTTAGAGCAAATTATAACCCAATATATATGTCAATGTATCCATATCCATACTAATATTATAAATGCGAAAGTCTGTCTGTCTGTCTGTCTGTCTGTCTGTCACCTCTTCACGGCTAAACTGCTGGACCAATTGTGATGAAATTTGGTAGGGATGTAGTTAACGACCTGAGGTCAAACATAGGCTACTTTTAGGCGCAATATAACCGGGTCCCACGCGGGCGGAGCCGCGGGGAACAGCTAGTATACTATATATATGTCAATGGGTGGCATAGACGCCGCGACCAGACTATTTCTAGACGATTTCGCATGTTAACGCCTAAACTGATTACTTCTGTTTTATTTCTGCTACGTGTCGAGAATGTTTGTCGCAGTTGGAAGAAAATCTATATTTCGTTACTAGCTTTCGCCCGCGTGAATTTCCCACGAGAACAGTGCTTTTTCCCTGGATGAAAGGTATTATATGTCCTTCTCAATACTTCTATCCATGTGTATGCGAAATTTCATGAAGATCGATACAGTATATGAAATATTAGTTGCCACAGAATATAATAAAACCCGTCAAGTGCGATTGGGATTCTGAAACTGGAAATGCTAATCGAACCTCTGACATTTTAATTACCGGAATGAAAATCATTCGAAAACTAAACAAAACGTGCCTGCGGATATAATATTTTTTTAACAGAATTAGTAGCTAGCGGAGCAATTGTGATTAAAATATACACACCATATACACACCAAATTCACTACATAGTATATAACAAAGTCGCTTTCTCTGTCCCTATATCCCTATGTATGCTTAAATGTTTAAACTACACAACGGATTTTGATGCGGTTTTTTTAATAGATAGTGATTCAAGAGGAAGGTGTTTATGCCCATGCGAAGCCGGGGCGGGTCTCTAGTTCACATATAAGATTGATATTTCTTTAAGGGAAAAAGACGTTCCTAATCAAAACACCTACGAGTAAACCTTATGCAATAAGCAAGTTCAGTTACACATTCTAATCACTGATTAAGTGATGCTATAATTCTATACATATCTTTACAAATTGATATATGCTTCTTAATTGAATTAGAAAGTATATAGGCCAGGTCGAAATGACCGCAGACACAGTAAATGTAGGTACATAATTAACCCGCCGCAAACGTGTGATCTGGTTAGCTCGTCCCAGTAGGAAGAACCGTAAACTTTTATCACCCCAAGACTATGTCAGACTTACTGTGTCAGACTTGTAATTCTAGGTAATAATATTCAACAGGTGATCATTTATAATAATAATTTCAGTATTAGAGTAATAATCAGAAGAACGTTAGATGAGTTCACTTAATGCTTATTAAAATGTCCAAACTACGAGTAGTTTTTAACGCTTGTGCTTCTTCGATTTCTGTATATCCGATATTTTTTTTACTATCAGTTGTACTTTTTCTTCTAAACTATATGTTTGATAAAATGGCACGATTTAAACTAGGTACTTATTAGTTATCAAATATAATTTAATTTTCACGCAAATACTTGATTTTTAATTTGTTATCAAAAGCCTGGGCGACTTTTGCAAGATTTTTGTTAAAAATATCACTTCAATTAAAACTAATCAAACTGACTGCCAGAGAACGATATTTGAATTGAATCAATAATAATTTATTAATTTATTTCTGTTCTAAATAGACTGTCTTTTGTTTATTGTTGTCATGAGATCCTTTTAATTAGCGCAAATGTTTTATGTTAATCTTGTAAATATGTAAATAATCATTCTAGTTCGAGTATTAGATAGGAGTTCAAGTTCAAATATGTAAAGAGGTCAACAATGTTACTAGTTCGAGTTTGAGATGGGAGTTTTAGATCATTAGTTCGAGTGCAAGTAGGCGTATATGTAAATAGTCCAAGTTACGAAGGCCAAAGTCCAAATATTAGTTCTAAGTTCAGTGTATATAGCATAACAACCCAGTCCAATAAAGTGCAGTTAGTTCCAGTCGTGCAGTTTTAGTTCTCGTCAAACCAAGTTAACCAGCCAATAATCTACAACCTGAGATCTCCATAGCTCAATATTATACATTTTACTTAATCCTATATTTGACTTTATCGCGCCTTTTTTGGTCAACATTATCAATAGTTCCTTAACAGCAGGTGTATTTCCTTCGGCGTGGAAATATGCTCACGTAATTCCTCTGCCTAAAAAATCAAATCCGTCCTTGCCTTCACATTTCAGACCAATTTCCATTTTACCTGTTCTCTCAAAAATAATTGAGAACTTTGTCCATCAACAACTGACTAAATATTTGACACGCAACGATTTACTGAGTCAATATCAGTCTGGCTTCAGATCTGGGCATAGCACCACAACGGCACTGGTCAAGATAACTGACGATATTCGCTTTAATATCGACAAAAAAGAACTCACTCTTTTAGTACTGTTAGATTTCTCTAATGCATTCAACACAGTGGTTCCTGAAATATTGCTTGGTATTCTCTACTCTTTGAATTTCTCTACACTTTCCATAGCCTGGTTTCGCTCTTATCTCTCGGGTCGTCATCAGTTGGTCAAATGTGACCAACGAAAATCTTGCTGGTATGAGTTGACTGCTGGTGTCCCTCAGGGGGGAGTGTTATCTCCAATCCTTTTCTCCGTTTTTATTAATGGCATTACGTCTGTTCTTTCTGCTTCTTTTCATCTATATGCTGACGACCTCCAAATTTATACCTCTGCCCCAATTGATAATTTTAGCAACGCTATTAATACTATAAACTCCGACCTTGCTGCTATTGCGGTGTGGTCTCGCAACTTTGGGCTTATGGTTAATCCGGATAAATCTCAGGCAATAGTCATCGGTAGCTCGTACTTTATTTCTAAGTTTGACTCTTCTTCTATTCCTGGTGTGGTCCTTGATGGTAATATAATACCTTTTTCTCGCAAAGTAAAAAACCTGGGAGTTATTTTTGATCAGACTCTGTCCTGGATACCTCAAGTTAATGAGGTTAGTCGTAGGATGTTTGTGACACTGCATTCATTGAGGCGTTTGCAATTTTTTCTTCCATTTAGCACTAAAGTTCTGCTAGCCCGTTCATTATTGATTCCTCTTCTTGATTATGCTGATATTGCCTTTTTGGATCCCACTGAGGAACTTTTAAATAAACTGGAACGTTTGCAGAACCAATGCATAAGATTTGTTTTTGGATTGCGTAAATTTGACCATGTTTCCGAATTCCGAAACAGACTGAACTGGTTGCCAGTCAGGATTCGTAGAAACATTCACATTCTGTCATTGCTCTTTAACGTTCTTTTCAATCCTACTTCTCCTATGTACCTCCAATGTAAATTCTCTTTTCGCCAGGTGGATAGTCGTTTACGGTCATCCGATTGCCCAACTCTAAACATACCACATTTCTCCTCACAGTCTTATTCCAAATCCTTTTCGGTTATGGCTGCCAGACTATGGAATTCTCTACCAGCTGATGTAAGAATGGCTAGTAATCTGAATTCCTTCAAATCAAAACTTATAAAATCACATCTAGTTACTTCAGATAATTAATTGAGTATCCTTCAGAAATTTTATCTATATATATAAAAGCGAAAAACACTCACTCACTCATCACGAAATCTCCAAAACTGCTGAGCCGATGAAGATGAAATTTGGCAGGAAGGTAGATTGTGACTAAGAGACGTCCGCTAAGAAAGGACTTTTGGGAATTTTATCCCTAAAGGGGTGAAAAAGGGGTTGCCAGTTTGTATGAAACTTCGTCATTTTTGAAGTGAGATACATGAAATTATTAATTTACATTTGAAGTTGGTAAGAAATAATAATGCACCAAACAGATTTTGAAAATTACATCCCTAAAGGGGTGAAATAAGGGTTGCCATTTTGTATGAAACTTTGTCATTATTGAAGTGAGACACATGAAATTTTTAATTTGAATTTGTAATTGGTAAAAAATAATAATGCATCAATTGATTTTGAAAATTATATCCCTATAGGGGTGAAATAGGGGTTGCCAGTTTGTATGAAACTGTGTCATTTTTGAAGTGAGATACATGGAATTAAAATTGAAAATATCTTTTGGTATAATATTTTGTATTGTATTGTATTAAATTGTATTGTATGTACATGTAATAGGATACAATACATAATAGAAAACAGAGTGCAAAGGTTTTATTTATTTGTTTATATTATGAGTTCAGTAATGTGTCAATAGATGGCGCCACCATACATTTTAAAAGTCGATAAAAGTTTGTCGTTCGCATTTAATCATCATGTGTAGTAATTGAGATTCCAAAATAAATAAAACATTTTTTTTTTGCTTTTCTAACGATTTGATTGTGTGTTTAGACGATCTGGTACCTGCTAAATATAAAATAATAAAATTAAATTGGAATTGATTGGAGTATGGAGTGGTAATTGCGGCATTATATTGTATGTATAGTTTAATGTCTGCGTTTTGGGCTACTCATTGATTCGTTTAATTTAAGTTTGAAAAGTATTTTTCCGGATTCCGGATTTCAAATAGTAGTTTGAAAATAGGTAAATCTTTGTGTTATTTTCCATAAGTTAGTTGCATATCTTAAATATATTGTAAGGTTTCTCAAATAAATTGTAGGTCTTTAAGTATATTTGTATACATTTCTAATTAGTTAGTAGATTAATATAATTTCTATATATATAAAAGAACAAGGGCAATTGATAAATCAACGCCCAGCCTAAACCATAAAAGCTATAAACTTGAAATTTGGACTGAAGTTTTATGCTAATACGTAGTGCTCAGATAAGAAAGGATTTTTCAAAATTAGACCCCTAAAAGGGTTAAAATTGAGGGCAAAGTTTGTATGAATAAAAATTAAAATCTTCACTGATGTACTTGAAACTTGGCAAGAATGCTTCTCAACAAAAATTACTAATGGAGAGTAACGAATGGTAAAAAGAGGGAGGTTAACTAATTTATCATCACAAAAACCGAAACTATAAAAGCCATAAACGTGAAATTTGGTTAGTGTCTTCATTATACTATATACTGCCCACATAAGAAAGGGTTGTTCACGATTCCAACCCTTACATCCAAAAAAGGGGTGAATTTGCGTACCTATAGACAAATAATTCCATTTGAAATTTCGCCAATTACTAACAAACGCATGTTGGCCTATCGGTAGAGGTCGCAGATTATTATTTTGAGTAGAGGGTTCTAATCCTGCTAAACATGACTTTTTTTTACTTACTTTTTTTCGTTCTGTATTAGTTTTTTTAGAATTCTATATTTTTGCTTTTAATATTTTAGTAAAGAAATGTTTCATGAAATAGCTGGAAGTAGCTGGATCGAATCCTGCCACAAACAATAATTTTCTGTTTTCGTTTTTTCTTACTTTTATTTTAATTTTGAAAAGGAACGAATAAATTAATTTGCTAATTTATTTCCGGATAAACGATATCGCAACCCCAATCAAATCAAATCTAATAGTTTGTCATTGATGACATTGAAGAAGAAGATTAATCAAATGGTTGACTGGTAGAGAACGCTCTTAGCGTTAAGTCCGTTAATATATCAGTATTTTGTACTTATCTATCTATACAAATAATAGGACAGTAAAAATCGAGTGTCTATACATTAAATATTTTTCTAAAAAACTGATACGGAGCGATTAAAGAAGAGTAACAGAAACAAAAAAAAAAATTTTGGAATTTTTGTCTCTCTGGTACGTTATAACTTCAAAACTACTCAACAGATTTGAACGCGGTTTTCACAGGTGGATTACATATCGATCGTCAAAATCGGTTAAGGAAAAAAGAAGTTATGGTCAGTTGAAGTTTACTTCTAGCACTGCTTCAAAACTTTTAAACAGAGTTGAATGCGGTTTACATAAACGTATTTAATTTAGATAAAGCTAGAATTTCTACTTTGTTTTATCTATATCAATAAAGAGAAAAACACACTGCAGTCTCTATTAAATTTTAATAAAATAACACATTGAATGTGTGTGGGCGAATAATTTAGTAACATAAAATATCAATAGATGGCGCTGACTTTATTTTAATTATTTTTTCGCATATGGTATAGCAGATTGAAAATTTTCCTTACGGCAATTAATTTGAATTATTTAAAAAAAAAATTAGTTGTTGATTTAGTTCTATTGGTTGGTTTGTTTATTTTGTTGTATTGTAAGCTATTTGAATTGATTGGTTGGTTTGGTTTGGCTTTGGTTTAAAAAATAATCAAATTGGCAAGTCAGTTCAGTTGTTGTTTGACGGAGCATACGGTCGTGTCGTAAGGTTTAATTTAACTAACTTATCACTTTTTATTGAGATTTTCTCCACTTTTCACGCCCACTATAACTTTAGGAGTGGCTTTTAGGTCCAAATGACCCTATAATAGGCTGCGTCTACTCTTTTAGAGACAAAGATGTGATAGTATGAAAGTTAATATTTTCAGTTTGATATCGTAGCAATGTAATGGCTTTATAAAATTGGCACGGGAATAGGATACTATAGATTTAACTATAGGTCTGGATAGTTGTAGTTTCCACAAGTTACGCGAAAAGCGACCTACACGCGGGCGGAGCCGCGGGCAACAGCTAGTATATATATATAGTTTATATTATGTATGTAGGTATGTATTTATTTAGCAAATATTTATGTAAGTGTATTATTGTGACTAATTATGTATGTAATCTATAAATGTTTATGTTCATTTCATATCCTTTATGTCTTTGCTAGTCTTTGTTTGCACTTCTACTCTTTTCTTGTGCATTTTCTTTCGTCATTCGCCGGTTGACTGTAAGAGATCCCATCCTGGGATAAGTCCGCCATTGTCTTCTTATTTTAATAATGTTCCTTTTACTTTGTATTTTAAAGCAATAAAGATATTACAAACAAACAAACAAACAATTTATTTAAGGCTTCAAAACCCATTTCCGCGGGTTTTTCGAAAAACATAAGTAAATAGTGTATTAAACGATTTTCGTTCTAAAAATCTATGTTAAGCCAAATATAATAAAGATGACTAAATAATCAAAAAACAGATCACTCTCAGAAGCAATATATTTGACAATATTCCTAAAAATAACAATCCTCTGAAAATAAACTCGACATACAATAAAAGATAAGCAAGTTACATCAGCCTCTAAATAGAACCATGCGTTAACAAACCCTTCGGTGAAATCAATGATCAAGTAACTATTTCTACTGTCACTGACATCATATCTCGAGAAGTTTCCAAACATACTCGTAATAAAATATTTACTATGTGACGCAAACCCGCCCTCCGTGCGCGAGGTGTTGATTTAATAACAATTTGTTTGTAAACGCGTAATGTGTGGTAATACGAGTACATTCAGATTCCTACATCACACCATCGTCATACTGGCTATTTTATATTTATAGAGACGGCCTCCAGTGTCCGATTATAGTCGCTTGTGATCAGTAAAAGCTGCCTAAAGATAGTCTAGAGTGTCAGTTTGGGCCTCTCTTTCTCTTTTCCGTATTTACTTTTATAGTTTGAAAACCTCTTCATGCTCTACTTTGCATTCAAGTTTTGTACTGATTTTATAAAATATAATTCGGCCCAGAGCATGATGGTTTCTTAACTTTCTGTGATTCGATTCTAGATCATCGTATCATTGTACCTATCTATGCTTCAAGTCACAAGAAGTATGTAGCATATGTATATTCTTTTGTACAGTAAAATTATTACAAATAAACAAACAAGAAATATATAGCTTCAGAACAGATTCGGAACCCTAAAATGAGTTCAGAAGATGATCCTCGTTGTAGGTCCTTGTAGTCGAAAATTATTTAAAAATGTCAATACTAGCTATATTCGGTACGGTATTTGGTTAATTAGTACTAACTTTTTTAATAATTTACTTTTCTCAGACGTAACCTTTAAATAACAACTTCATATAAGTCACAGATGGTGTGAGACAAATATGTCACATAATGGCAGGAATTCTGCAGCTATTCTGGTATCTCACCTTCAGCTGGTCTGCGATTGAAATTCAATAAAACAAACATTATTAATTATACGAGTAAGAATTCCATTCAAGTCTTTATTTGACCTTTTAGAAATGAAATTATTATCTAATATGTATTATGAACTTATAAATCTATATGTAATGTGTAAAAAACATACATGTGTAAATAGGTAAGTAAAAAGTTACTGATGCCACACGTAGTTATAATTTGTGCATACATGACGTCAGTTGAGAATTTTCTATAATATTTTTCAAAAAATTTCGAGTACTTGTTCTTCTTAGTATTATTAACAATGAAAAAGCATCTCTATCGTCTTCCACATCCAAATAAACCGACAATTTGACATAATTTCCAAATGGATACATTTTAAATATTAAGACTATGATGGTAGCGATTGGCTAGGTATTTTACTGGAGTTAACTCACAGAGTTTGCCCAAAGCTCGGGCTTGTACTGCAGAATCCACATACCAATGCTAATTAAGAATATTTTTTCATCATTATCATCAATTGCTTAGCAATCTATCAGAACAGTAGTAAATGTGTCACATTCTTGACTCGACCGATTGGGATCAATTCAATGGTGACTGTTGACATTATCGCTGATGCTTACACAACACCTATTAGTTCTACCATTACCCTTCCACTTGAAGATGATATCATCTAAGAAAAAATTTGTCCTTGATCCACCCAGGTGAATTGAGCAGGTGTACCTAACAGCAGGTGAAACTAACGACGATATCAGATATGGGATCTTTGATAGCACTAGTAATTTTGTATCTGAAGAGTGTAGTCGATCTAGAATTAATGCTTCTAGGATTACTAAAAACACGTACTATGTAAATTCGGATAAGGGACCATACAAGTTAACACTTCCGCTGCCGGAATTTTTATAACAATGCATATTTTATTATTCACGTATCGTTAGATGGCTGCGAAGGTGCTATTTGAGATTTCTGTCATTCTCTAGTTATCTCTTCTTCTACTACACCCATGAGAAGAGATGGAGTGGTCTTTCTTAAGCTAGAGACCATATGGCCAAGTTTATTATTTGCATAGTCAAATAGTAGGTAAGTATAAGTGGTGGATCTTAACGTTCCTGAAAATATTTCTAATTTTAAGTGAAATGAAACAAACGAACGGACAACTCAGTCCAAGTTTTACAAATGGTAACTTCAGACACAGTATTTGCATTTAAGTCATTGGACAGTGTAAATGAGTCGTAATATTTCTGCTCTGCATACTAATGGCTCCAAACTGAATAGCAAATAAACTGAACACAATTGTGGAAATGATCAGCTTGCGTAATTTTCTCCCGGCTGCAATTGGTTTGCGCTGCATTCTCAGTGTGCTAATTTTAGGCGGTAACAAGTGTGTCATTTGTTGATTTCAGGGTTGCCAAAGTTAACGTAGATATTTATTATTAAAATGATGAATTTAGTTACAAAAGAATTAAGTTTGTAACATACATACATATCATCGCTCCTATCTCCCGTCCAAGTTTTTATAGTGAGATAATCGTGAGGACTTTGTCGTGTCGAACAACTAATTTTACAATTCCAGTCTAAGAATAGCTTTTCAATTACTAGAAATTTAGTAGTAATTAATTAATCTTGCCAACTTATGAGGTGAATAAAAGAGAGGTACTATTTATAGAGATGTCACACATGAATGTAAGGTCACACCAAGCAGCAGACCAGCCATTGCTTGCACAGATGTTGGGGAACAAACGTCGACCCACTTACGCAGGTACCATTACTGTTCAATACAAGTATAGGACATATGAATACATTATCTATGCAGTGTTGACAGAACAGTTAAAGGTCATAACTGTTTTTATTAATTGTATTACTTACATTAGCCTTTGTTCATGGATATTTTATAATTTGGGGTAAAAGGCAAATGAAACATGGAAATTTTAGTTTATTTGAAATATAGTTATATGAACTAAGGATTGCTTATCAAAACTTTGCCAACTTCTGTATTGAATGTATCCAACTATCTAGAAATGAATTTTGCAAATACAAGATCGGTTTACAAGAAATTCAATATCAAACTCTTGATGAATTTGCTCTGCTACCTTTTCAGTATCTTATTTTTATACAAATTAGTTTTTTATAAAGAACTAGACCCTAATATTGGTATTCGTATCTAAGGTGAGAGTCGAGGTCGTCTGCAAAAGGGGGAAAAGGTAGAAGTAAGCTAGTGTTTCTCGAACGGCATGAGATATCGGAAAATAAAGCAACCCAGACCAGACATTTTAGTTAGTAGTCCATATTCGTTTAATTGGCATAAAAATTGCTTACACAGCACATTTCACGTTTTATTTTAAGTAGCTTATCACTCCCCAAGAATTGGAAGGTTGTTTACTGAATACCTATCCTGTAACAGGTACTATTGTGTCATGTCTATGTGTACTGCAATAAAGAGATTTTGCTTTCTCACTTATTGTAAGACACTCCCCTAACATATTATGTTGTGCTGATTAAAATCAATACGAGAGGACACTCCCAAGTTGAGTGTCCTCAAAACAGCTTAACGTGGCTATTGACCTTATCAATTTTCTTATTTTATTGCCCTATTATGTTATTAATTCTATATAACGATCGATAGATAAATTTCAAGGCGGTTGGTTTTTGCTGTTGCTTTTTTCGCTATACATTATTATACGTTTTAAGCTGAACCCGTTCTGACTATCAGTCATTTAAGATTGTTTCGAAGCTGATATAATTGTGAAATTTAGTATTCTGGAAACGATTGAGTAAGGGAGATGTCGCCTTTTATCATATATTGCGCTGTCCCGCTTACTCAGTCGTTCTTGCATGGTTTAAAGAGATGGTAGTAATCCACCTGACCTAGGCTGCTGGTATACAGTTTGCCATTATTGGTTCTATAAATAATCAAAGGTTCTAATCTACTTTACTAGGCTCTTAGTAGCTTCCCATTGGCATCTTTGGAGGCAGGGTCGCAATGACATATTTTTAATTTTTCAGTATTTTTTCGTAGTGATAATATTTTAAGATATAAAAGATTAGGTAAGCTCTTAAAAGTGTTATGCATAGGTTTAATATGCTTATATTTGCTATTAGTAACTTAACTGTAACTGAAAAATATTAAATACTCTCTTATCATAGCGCTTAGTGTGATGAGTGATATGTGTGATTCATGTGAAGACAGAATTGCCTTAGTAAAGCCTTCCGCATTTAGCCCGTGCCTCACGGTATTTTAGGCTTTGTAGCCCAAAAAGGTATAAAGTCGTGAGATACCTGTACGTAAATCCTTACAAAATTTTAAAGCAAACCCATTTTGGATGTGTTTCGTGGCGTGCTCTTGGAACACGCGAAGGCTTTCACGGATAAAGGAAGTCTGTAACGGGTATTCGACGTTGATGGAATGCGCGGCGTATGAAGCTTAAATTGCAAGCTTTCTGCTTTAAAATTATGAACATTATGCCATCCATCTACATTACACTATACAGCCATAAAGAAAACTAGACTATTGTGTGGAAGCAAATGTTCCTCCATGATAGGTACAGGTAAAAACATAAAAAAATTATCAAATATACGGGAAGCATACTTTGTTTAGCTGTTTCTAGTTTGGTTAGGACATAGCAGGTTTAGATCACCTGATAATCCAATAATAAAAATGGTTCGGTGCTTCGGAAAGCACGTCAAGCCAATGGTCCCGGTTGCCATCTGGTAGTCGTTAAAAGAAGGAACCATGTCAGAGGCCGAGGGGCGGCTCCGAAGAAGTCTGACATCATCATCCTTCATGGTCGATTGACCGTGACACCTACATGAAATGAATGAATGAAAATAAGAGATATTTTTTTTGATCTGTCGTCATTATTTAAGAGCTAGACTCTTTTCGATGATGTTCCTTCCATTCTTGAGTAAGTAAGCAGGAAAGTAGCTGAAAGTGAAACCGGGGAGAAATAGCTTTCTAAGTTTTGGTTGGTTTCCTGATAGCTATCAGGTACAGCTGTACCAGACGTGGCTTTAAATACTATTTATTGAGTTCCATCCACGTCGAAGTAAATTGGAAGTATTGGTTTTATTGGTGACCAGACGGTGCAACGAATTCGACCTCCAGACAATTGGACAAATTTTATTTGCGAATTCGTTTTAAATGATTACTCGTATATTACAGCTGCTAGACTTTTGTCACATAGTCGAACATTTATAGTCATGACATAATAGACACTTGCCGATGGGAAAGGTTCTCAAATGGCGACCACGCACCGGTAAGCGCAGCATCGGACAGCCACTGACTAGATGGTCAGATGACCTGAAGAAGGTTGCAGGCAGGCGCTGGTTGCAGGCCGCTTCCAACCGGTCATTTTGGAAATCGTTGGGAGGGGCTTATATCCAGCAGTGGACAGCAGTGCGTCTGAAATGATGATGATGAACAAACACTTCAGGAGGATCGCCTATGATAGAACGGTATCGTCTCACGTCTTAGACATGTTGGGAACAAGTGTTGCTAAGCCCAAAAAGTGCTGCGCGGGATATGCGTGCTAATGGACTCACCACAAGGGATGGCGTAGACCGGGCGAAGTGGAGTAGAAAAAGTAGGAAAGTTGACCCTGGGCTTCGAAGCAGCCAGCTAAGGAAGCAATCGGGAAAGCACTAAGATAAGAGAGAAAGAGACAGTTAATAAAGATACAATTTTAAAATTGGGTCTCGTTCATCACGTCTACTTAGCCGCATTCATCATGAATGAACTGATGCAACGACAAAAAGAGAAGGTCGTACTTCCATTACAACAAAATATGTAAATAAATCATTAAAAACCAATTATGGCACGGAAGAATAAGCACTTGTAGGTACTTACGTTTTTTAGTTAGTAATATTAAGTACCAATGCGCCAAAAACGCTGCATTATTTGGGTACCTACAACTTTTTATAAGTAAATTATAAAAATAGATGTCCTAAGAACTCAGCAGAAAAAATGCCTTCAAAGTCGTAAGAATATCAACAATGAATAGTGTAGAGTAGTGAGGCAATAGATCTACAGTCAGGAAAGGAAACCGTTATTCTTACATACATATAATCACGTCTTTATCCCATATGGGTTAGACAGAGCCTAGGGTCATAAGACATTAGGGCACGCTTAGCATGATGGTAGTTGAAACAGGAAATCAATAGCGATGGGTTGCTAGCCGCATCGCCTGTGTCATGATTCCCCCATTCTCCGATTCCCTTCGCGGCAACCAAACAAAAACCAATATTCTTACAATCCAAAAATAACGGTCTCTGTAAATATATATGGACAGAAAAATAAGCTGGTTTACCCGATCTCTGCCTACTAAGTACGAGAATTTTAATTTTTCAAAATTTTTTATCATTTCACAATGTAGTTCATACATCTTCTATGACAAATTTAGGTCTGTATGTCACGGCTGCAGTTTGTGTGTTTAACGTCACATAACCTAACTCAACAATAACATTATCACAGATTAAAACTGACATGTTGTAAATCTTTATCCCGGAGCTTGATTCTTGAGTTCCATCAATGCTTTCAAACTCGATTTTACGTTTATCATGCGAGCGATGGCACAGATTAAGTCAAACTATTCTGTGAAACGATACTCAAAAAAACCATCATTAAGAATTTCATACAAAATTTTTAGGTATCTAGCTGTAGGTTCGCAATACTAGCTATTAAAAGGATTTCGTCAAATCGCCAATAAGCTTTCGAAAGAGGTATATAATTTGTATTGTATTTGTATACCATTGTGAAAAATCAATATTTTCTATCAATATTAATCAGTCTCTATCAAGATTCGAGAGCCGTCAATGTCCCATAGTCTACTATGGGACATTGAGACGAATATGTGTAAATTGGCTTTTCACAGAAGTGAAATTGAAAAATCGAGCTGCATAGCGCTCTTAAACTGTCTGACGCTGCATTTCGCATATTCTTGAAATCTCGACCCAGTTCGGTTCGGTGTAACGATAAGTGCATAGCGTCACGGAATCTCCTCATATATCATCTAGTTTGTTCTTTTGCGAATTAGAACATCTGAATAAAATTGTGGATGTAAAGAAAAAATTGTATGGAGAGAGTTATACTTTTACTTTAAACTTCTCTGTTCCATGCCTTTGATTTTTTTTGTGTAGGTCCAATCATTTTTAGTTTTGTTAGAACTTTGCAAGTTTTAGGGAGTTCCCCCTTCCCCTTAGGGAGACGAAATGGGGTTCAGCCGGTCAGCCAAACTTATTATGTAAACGTAATGAGGGTGTCGCTAATTTCACATCTATTCCACGTCGATAAGTGTGGGGACTCCCTTAATCACCTAGATGGGGGATATGAAAGATGATTATAGGCATCGAATCAACAGTTCAACAACAGTCCTAAGATTTTTGTCCTCACCACAATATATATATCTCCATTTATCATATACCCTTCGAAAAAATTCAAAAAATGTAAATGCAATTCTATGCTTATGCTATAGCCGTAATTACAAATTCGCGCGTGGCAATTATTTTTAGTCTATAGCTGTAGCTATAGGCAACTTTGCTGTGTAACAGACTAACATCGTAATCGCGACTATCTTTGTTTTGTTTTGCCTCATTTGAGCCAACAATAGTCACAAACACGGCGCCTATCTTTGTCAATCAAGATGTCTACATCGCGTCTACGACATATCTTTACATCGGTATTTGTCCCTATAGGTCATACCCGCCATACCTTAATGTCTTTTCTTATAAGTCCTAACAAAAGGATTGTCTCTAAGAAATTGCTAATGAAGTAAGACTGCCTTTACACATCATATGGATTTTATGTTGTCACTTGTAGTTTTCTGGTGCAATACAAAATATTATTTTAATATCTAAAAAAAATGTTAGTAATTGCGCCCCCCTGTTACACGCCCTTTTTCACTGCCGAATATAATAATTACATAACAAAATGTGTCACCCAAACAAAAACTCGACAGAAGATTTTTAAGAACCGTATACGGAAGAAATTTTTAAAAATTTTGCTTTCCTTGAAACGATCTGTTTCAAGCGAGATCGATTGACTGATTTCTCTATAGTAAAGCAAAAATATAGCATCTTGTTTTTATATGAGAATTGACGTTATTTAGCAATTCCACAGAGTTCGTAGTTCCTTTTAGTTAGTATATGGCTCTTTCCATTACACCAGTGTACGTACAAACGTGTTAGGTACCAAGTACTACCGTTTCAACCAGACATAATTGGATTGTATAATTAATGCACTAGTGTTGTCTCCGTTCCCCGCTGTCGCCTGTGTGTCAAATTGTCGTTTTCTCAGAAGCTGGGCAGTGCCAACATTGCCAGCTATAAAGGTGGTTATCCACTGGACACATTTCACAGTCAATATTTAGCTAAAAGTAAACCATTGTCAACTGACTGAAGTCTAGCTAGTGGCAGTCGCTTTTATAAAAGGATTAGTCCTTGACTATGCTTCTAAAGCTTGAGATTTGACCGGAACAACGATGTGAAATTATAAGGAGTTAAAATTAAACTCATTGCCCAAAATGGTTTCTTCGTTTGTGGAGAAAAAAAGAAGCAGGCTCCAAATAAACCATAACACTACATAGTATAAAACAAAGTCGCTTTCTCTGTCCCTATTATCCTTTGTATGCTTAAATCTTTTAAATTTCGCAACGGATTTTGATGCGGTTTTTTTAATAGATAGAGTGATTCAAGAGGAAAGTTTTATGCCCATGCGAAGCTGGGTAGGTTGCTAGTTAACTTTATATAGCTCAAAGGAAAACGTACAAAACAATGAGAGAGAATGTTTGAAGGTTAGATGGAAACCAAGCTTAAATATCAGTAGCCTGACTATGTGATCAATGGCATTGGCACGCACACCATCCCTGTTCGACTGAAACATTCGCATTGTTCCTAGATTTCAACACTAGGTAGTAATGAACATCCATTCACTCTAAAGGGGTGTTCACACACAAGGAATCTTGAAACTACGTAGGTAACTAGGGCTTTTCTTAGGCCGCGTATGAAACTGTAGATTCGTAACCAGTTACGATAGAAGAAAAATACATCTTTATATCTTCAAACCTTCCAACCCTGTATAATTCAATGATGTATATATTTAATTGGTGCAATAAAGTGTTTATTCATTCATTCAAACGAGGTCGAGTTTTGTACTTATTGTACAAAACTTATTTGACACTTATTGTATTATACCGACCAAATACTAAGTGTATAAAATATGTGTTTTTTCTATAAAGTATATGTAAAATATTCCATTTAAGAGATATCATTTAAAAGAAAAAAATCTTAAATTTATTTTATTTTATTTTAAAGATACATACAGCAACGACCTATTTCTACATTAAGAAAGCAATAAAGTATTGAGTATTGACGTCGCCCGAAACAAAGTATTTAGGTTATGTTTACTAGAATAAAAATATGACAATGACGATTGACTGATGATTAACAGATTATGACGATTTGACTGGCTTGTGCTTACAGTACTTCCAAGCAAAGAGTATGTTATCCCTATGCTGCCAACTTACAGAAAAAAAAAGTTAGAAAACCGGTTACGTCACACGTAGGCGGCTTGTACAATTTATTTGCGTTTGTAGTATTTTTTTTTAAATAAAGGGTTTTTTGCAACTATCTCAAAAAATACGTTCTTATTAAAAAATCTTATTACCGCAAACTGTTTAATAAGCCTTTTCCTCTAAATGGTTTTCGAATCATCTTTGTAAAAAATTGAACTTGCCAATAAGCACGAATGTATTGAGTGAGTACCCCGCTTTATCTGTGGCTTCGATGACCGATGGCATTGGCATGCAGTGCAGTCTCTATTTTATGACAACTATTACACACACTTATACTGTTTCTAGAATTCGACTACTAATACATGATAAATAATGTTATTTTTAGATATGCCACTAATCAATTTACATTACAGGTAGGACTGCCTCACTTGTCTAGTTTGGCCAATATTTGACCTTATTGTACATTTATACATAACGCCTTTTCATTTTTGTTTTATTTTAGTTTTCATTGATAGACTATTTTTCTAAGATCTTGTTCATTACATATAAAAATATACATCCAAAAATTATAATCCATATCCATACTTCCATACTTATATTATAAATGCGAAAGTCTGTCTGTCTGTCTGTCTGACTGTCTGTCTGTCTGTCTGTCTGTCTGTCATCTCTTCACGGCTAAACGGCTGGATCGATTGTGATGAAATTTGGTAGGGATGTAGTTAACGACCTGAGGTCAAACATAGGCTACTTTTGGGCGCGATATAACCGAGTCCCACGCGGGGCGAAGCCGTGGGAAACGGCTAGTAATATCATATATGTAGCTATGTGTTTATTTTTTGGTACAATTAAGAATTTTGTGTGTTATTGTTGTTATATGATTTAATGTATTTAAAAAAAAAAAATTACACTTTGGACAAATATCTGATTATTGCTAACATCACTTGTGATGAGTAGTCATTCTCCTTTATTCATAAAAATTAACAAACGTTTGTTAAGCCCATTTTAAATAAAATATGTTTTGTCCCTTTCTCTTTTACCGAAATTTACCGTGTCTTCTTTCCATTTATCTAGTTATTTTAATTATAACTAAATTAATAAATATCCTCTATACACTATATATTGTATTTCTACACTCCTTATAAGCATCCCCTCTCTCTCTCTCTTGCAGGTTGACTGTAAGAGATCCCTTTCAAGGTTTATCTGCTAATATACTTTTGCATTTAATTCTAGACTTTCGTATTCACATTTGTTTTAGTACAAAAGGTTATTAAATACCAACAAACATAGCTTATTCAAATTATAATGTAACACGATAAAAAGTGAAAATTATATCAATATAATCTATCTTCCATAGAATTCTATAATCTATGATCTAACCGATAACTTGATTGATCTCGCCTTTAAAATAACCACATTAATCATCGCCACAGGCGCACAGAAGCATTGCCCATTAGTTAAGTATTAATAAAGTTAATTGGTAGTCTATATTTAATCACTTTGATTTATTTTGGATGTTCCGGGGACGACGACCTAATTACAAAATATTGAGGAATCAGAAGTTACAGTCCACAGTTACAGTCCATAGGAAAGATTATTTAAATATTTTGTAGTGTATTAAAAAGGTATCATACCATCTGTGCTCTTCCTGAACAATTTTTATATATGCATAAAGTAATACATGCGAAAACTTCGATTTTTAGTCTTACATAATGAACAAAATAGTTAACATTCCTTACCATGTCTTTTTTTCGCATAAAACACTTCGGGTGTCTTTTATAACCTTATTTTTTACGCTTCTTTCCACTTGTGATGATCTTGTGGCCAGTTATTTGCGTTAGAGATTATCATGAACTGTCAACTATTGCTTAGACTTTTTAAAAATAAATAAAAATAAAACAAATAGAGAAGCACAAAAAATTGAAATTTGTACCAGATTCCAATACAGCAAATTCAAAAAATCACCATATGAAATTCGGAGTCACATGCTATTATTACTAGTATACCATACATCATCGCTTCATCTTTTGTCTCCGTAAATATGACCACATATCGTCTTATCGTTCCGAGCTTAGATGGCTGCAAATTCGTCAACGTAGACAACTTAGGCTTCTGTGTACACTTTTTTCGATTATTACGAATCCTCAGTCACCTGAATACTTAAAATGTAAGTTCAAATTTCTTGCAGACTCTCACGACCGACAGCTTCGTTCTTCTAACTCTCATTTGCTGTTTATTCCGTTATTTCGCAGTAGTTTTATGGCAAATTCCTACACATTACAATCCATCCGACTCTGGAATGCTTTGCCTGCCGATATATTTAAAGAAATTTCTTCTAAATTTACCTTTAAAAAAAGAGTTCATGCTCACTTCTGCGTGTGAAAGTTCTTTGTGAAAGTTTTCGTAAAAGTATTTATGTAGGCTTATATAATGTATATTTATATACTCGTATGTATGTGCATAGATGTATGTATATATATATATATATATATATATATATTTAATATATGTAGATATATAAGTAAGGGTATAAGTATGTATATTTATGTATTGTGTATGTATGTTACGTAGTTTAATATGATATGCATTAAAATACCCATCGTGGTAAATTTGTTTATTTTTAAGTACCTATTTTCCCTTTTAACTTTTTTGCGCCGCACAGTTTTTCTGTTTCTCCCAATGGTTGACTGGTAGAGAATGCTTTTAGCATTAAGTCCGCCAATTGTATAAGTATTTTGTACTTATGGAACAATAAAGTTTTAATAAATAAATAAATAAATACATCAATAGATATACTTTTATGTATTACATTATCCTGATCCGTACATACATACATATCATCACGCCTGTCTCCCGTAGGGGTAGGCAGAGACTAGAGATTTCCATTGGCTACGATCCTTACATATGATATTTCCCACAATCACATAAAAACAGCAACGATAATTTTGAACCATATTATAGTAGTTATACTTCTATAAGTTATACTTCTATCACCACGTTATTTTGTACTAGCTACAAGCACACTCAGTAATTAACCATTATAACTACCGCAAACCATAATGTACCAAACCAGTAATTTCATGGAGTAAATAGCCATTTCATCGAATTTCTATACGCCGATCCGTGAAAATCATTTACTTTTCCATTCGAAGTAACTGTAAGCCCAATTTTGAATCAGTCGGACCCGTGACGATAGTGAGATCCTTTAGTCAAGCAGAAAGTTTCACAGGTTTCAAAAGTCTTAATGCCCCTTCATTTTCGAATAAAAATCTTTTGTGTCAAAAATAAAGCTACCTTGATATTTCGCTAGTTGCTTTTTTTTTTCAGATTTTTATGTCGTTCGCATGGGGAATAAAAATCAGTTTTTATTTTTAAATCTCGGGGATGAAAAACGCATTTCACTTTTAAAAAATGTTAATAATTTTAACTCTACAACTTTAAACCTACAAAATAATAATGTGTGATAAAAGACAATATGACAAGAAATAGGTCAACAATCAATCATCATCATTTCGTGTAGGCGTCACGGTCAATCGACCATGCACACCCTGGTGTCAGAGTTCTTCGGAACCGCCTCTCGCCCTCAGACGTGGTGCCTTTAACGACTGCCAGATGGCAGCCGGGACCAACGGCTTAACGTACTTTCCGAAGCATGGAACCACCTTTATTATCAGACAATCAGGTGATTCAAGCCTGCAAAGCCTAACCAAACTGGAAACAACTAAACAATCCGCTTTCCGTGGGAATCGAACCCACATCCCCGGGTCTACAGGCAAACGCAACCACTGGACCACGGAGACAGTTATCAATAAAACTTTATGACATAAACATAATCATAATTTCAATCAGTAAGTAGTTAAACATAGTTTTTTAAGGCAATCATTTTCTTAATAACAAATAGTCATTCAAATTTCATATTATTTCCTCGTACAATAAGATATCGAAGTAATCTCGTCTAGACTCCTAGGTCACTGACCTAATGACATAAGAACATCCGTATGAGCATTGTTTTTTTTTTGTGTTAAACACCCATTGATCATAGACATTCAAGGGACGGGTGGGTGTCAAAGAAGATATAAATATATTCGCCTGCTTAGCTATAGCCACAGAACAGAGAAATTATCCGAATAGAAATGTTTTGACGCGGATTCAGTTCCAGGATCAGTGTGGCAGCGTAATCTCTGTTCTTATCTTCAATTAATAGATATGAACCTATGTAAACAACACCACACCTTATTAGAAATGTATTATGTAGTTTACAACAAAGCCATCTAATATTATCGACCAATAACAGTGGCAATAAATGACGCAATCTGCCCCTAGCATGAGTATTTCTTAACGCAGACGCTAGCGACTCCGTTAGGATTTTGAATGGATTTTCTTAGTTGCCTTACTATCCGCCAGAGGCGCTGTACAGGTTTGCCATACTAAATCGCTAAAGCAGTCGCTAGCGCCTGCGTTAAGAAAAACTCATACTTGCGGCAAATTCCCCGACCATTTTTTCTGTGCGAAACGTTGGGTTGCAAGCTAGTGACGCGTTTTTCGTGCGCTATGCCACTTCTTGTGAATATTTTCTAAATTCTGTGGCTATAGCTGCTTGTATATGTCTTTATGACATTGCATGCAGGGCCTACATGAAATACTCTTATACCTCTCTTAATATGACTACACTTAGAAGGTAGACAGTATTCCAATGTGACATTACAAATCCTTAAGGCAAGCAGCCCCGCCCCATCATTACAGCTGTCACGAAGATTGAGATATGGCCCGACAACAATTTAAAAGACTCGCCTCCGCTAATGATTTAATTTGTTTAACAGGCGTGAAATACATTTCTTTGCCCTGTGGTCTAATGAACTAATTGATTTAGGAGTGATGGGTAAATTAACGTTGCGGAGATGTTTGTATTGATAAGGAGCTCAAACTCGAAAGCCTAACGAGCAGGCGTGATAGCGCGTGTTAAGTCACGGCGAGTGCGGTTTAGATTGCATTGGTCGCCGTTAGTCGCATACCGTGGGCTCTGTAGCATTCTATAATCTGTGGCGCTGAAGAGTAGGTTGAAAATTTACTAAAAAACACGCTCAGATGAAATTATCGTGGCGGAGATGTTTGTATTGTAGCATACTAGCATCTCGCCTAGCTTGGCAATGTTTTCATAAAAAAACATGTCAAAAGAATTACTTACCCTTATTTATGGTAAAATCCGTTGTGTGAGTTATAAAATAAGAAGAAAGCGGACCTGTGGATGCAATCGGAACGCTACAATGAAGAAGAGTGGGTCTATCGACAAAGGTCTTCAATTTATCCTTTGTATAAAAATCGATAGCATTTGACCCATTTTTCAATAGATATCGTTAAAAATTAACAGTAATACAAGAACAGTTACAATCCAACATCTTTTTTAGGATTTTTTTAATTTTATTATGTTAAGACAGACTGCAAACGCACGAGAGCCAACCCCAAATAAAAGGACAATAAAGCATAGAAGATAATAAGATTGAGCTTGGCAGTTTGAAAGAAAACCACATCAGCGGTCTCTCTACCGCAGTTTTTTTTTAAATCTATGTACTAACGGAACAACTAGTTGATTACTTAATGATCTGATGGATATAGATGAAAATAAAAATACTCATTAAATTGTTGGCGAAACTGATCACGCAATCAGAGTGGATATACCCTTTAATATAGAGCAACCCTGATTAAAGGACACTCACGCCCTAGCCCTCCACTCGACACGTGCCATGACTCGGCACGAATCCTCACTCAATGATTACATAAAATAAACACATAATATTACAATAAGAAAAATGAATAATCTTGATCCGATCGGAACACCCATAAAGAAAGTAAAAATAGGTGAAATAAGTTTAAATAAAATTGTACCATTTCAAATTGTATTAGGAATTATAATGAAAAATAAAGACTTAGGAAAGAAACGAACAAACTATTTGCATAAAAAAATTCTGAACTGAATTTATGACCTCAAATTTTAAATTCGTCAAAACTGGCTAAACTTATTGGGTATCTTGATGGGTACTGACAAAAGTGTCGTCCACTGTTGTCTGCTCAGCGTCTCCTTTTACACAAATTAGAAAGAATATGTCTAAAAAACCTCTTATTAGTCGTAAAGCCTTCTCGGCACCGACTAAAATAATGATTATGCCAATCTGTGACGAAGCTATAGACTATAGATGACAGTGATCAAAAGCCTCCGAATCAAAGACAATAAACAAATAGCATCTTGAATTTAATCCTCATCAATCAAGTTTAACTAAACAATTCATTATGTCGCACTACTCTGTCATCTGTTATCTTAGTTGTAATCCATTTGGGTATTGACTGACACTCGTAAAACTATGGATTCCAACGTAAGTACCATTGCAACACCAAAAAAGGAATGCGTAAACATTGTTGACGCATAGCGACTAATGCACCAATCTGTTCTCGCCATCGAACCGTATAATAACAAATTGAAGTAACTGCCAGGAAATATCAAAACTTATGTGCTTGAACTGAAAGCATAAAGTGGAACGGTAAATATCTAACAATCGAATTATTGATTTATATTTCGAACAATTGATATTTCATTGATCGGAAATCTAAGCGTTGTAAGTGTGTTATATCATAAGCGAATAGCGTTTTATTAGTTTAGTTAGCTACTCTACATAGAAAAGAAATTAAAATTTATATATTTCAAACATTTTTGCTATTTTATTTTATCAAACCGCTGCAATAGTAGATAGATGTAGGTACTTTTTATTGTACCATTAACATACAAATTAACATGGCGATACAAACTCTAAAAACGTATACAAAGGCGAATTTATCGCTAATGCAATTTATAGTAGTACATATAGACATAAATATTTTTATAAAAAAATATTTCAGTTTATGGATCAAATTCATCTAGAATTAACAAAAACTGAATGTCATCAAATCATATGGATATCGATAAAAGCCCATGTTATTTCTGTCTCACTAATTTTTACTCTTATTTATCGGCTCCTGTGTAAAATTCAATACGCTTGTAGCTTATTACTTGGTCCATTTTCGAATTACGTAACTATCGGTTATGGCCGTGATCTTGATCTTATTGGATCCAGTAACACTGTCAATGACGATTGGATGTGGTCTGTGAAATTCGAATGATGACGTATAAATTTCCTACCTCAATTAATTATTTTAGTCATTATCAATATTGCTGCTTGTAATCTGTGATATTAACTAATGGTAAAATAGATTCATTTTTTTTTTAATCTGAATTTATTATAATTATGATTGTGTTTACTTAATAAAATCATTTTACATTTGAACTTATATGTTATTTATTTATTTATTCAAATATAGGATACAATAAAACAACAAAACAAACAAATACAAAGGGGGGAGAAAGGGGGTTATATTGGAGGCCAGCACTAGTCTGAACCGCGTTGACATCCAATGTGACTCCAATTCCTAGCTCACACCTCCTCGTGGTCTCCCCTGGTAATTATGCCAAGTAATGAAATATCCGGATGTTCTATTATATTACTTGACATAAGCAAACGTGACAGGAAGAAAAAACTCGCCGAGACGCACTGGCCAGCGCGGCGTTTTATGGCCAAATCACTTCTGTCCAAAATGAATAACGCCAAAAAACGAAGGCCCTCAGTCCCCAGCCGCCCCGCTGTTCCTGACTACGGCAGCGGTCACGGCAACGGCGGGGTAGAGGGTGCTAAGAATCCCTGGGTAAGATCAGGCTGCCACTCGACGACCCTGACCCTGGCTTGCTATAACACCAGGACGCTAAGACTGGAAGAAAGGCTATGTGAATTAGAATTAGAAACAGAAAATATCAAATGGGATATCATAGGATTATCTGAAATCAAAAGAAGAGGCGAAAATCTTTTGAAACTAACTTCTGGTAACCTTTTCTATTATAACTGCCCACAAGATAAAACTTATGGAGGAGTAGGCTTTTTGATCAACCGTAGACTAGATTCCCATATTGTAACTATTAAAAGCATATCTACCAGAGTGTGTTATATTATTCTTAAACTAAATAAAAGATACTCATTAAAAATAGTACAGGTTTATGCCCCCACTACAAGTCATTCTGATGCTGAAGTGGATGCATTATACGAAGATATTGAAAAAGCCATCGCAGAAAGGAAATGCCATTATAGTACAATAATTGGTGATTTTAACGCTATAATTGGTGCACCGATTATTAATGAAAAATATGTTGGGAAATTTGGTTTAGGGATTCGAAACGAAAGAGGGCTTATGCTTGTAAACTTTTTAGAAAAAAATAAACTATACGCCATGAATACTTTCTTTAAAAAACGAAAAACTCGAAAGTGGACTTGGGTGAGCCCAGGTGGCAATATTAAAAATGAAATAGACTACATAATTAGCACACACAAAAACATTGTTACAGATGTATCTGTTTTAAATAAATTTAATACTGGGAGTGATCATCGTTTAGTTAGAGCGACATTTAGATTTAATTTGAAAATGGAGAGAGCGAAATTGGTTAACTCAACTAAGATATTTAATAAACAAAACACGCACTTTCAGAATGATTTCCAAGTAGAATTAAGTAACCGGTTCAAAGATTTAGACGACGAAGTAAATTCGGATGTTAATCAGCTATATAATTCTTTCTGCAAAGTAATGGTTGAAACAGCACAAAAACATACATTTAAAATACACCACAAAAACAGTAAATTGACAACAGAAACGAAAGCACTTTTAGCAAAACGAAAAACAATGAAAAATGGATCAATAAATGAACATAAAGAGTTAGTAAATTTAAACAAGAAAATACATAAAGCAATACGAAGAGATACTAGAAAACATAATACAAAAGTAGTTATGGAAACCATCGAACAATATAGAGGTCCTAAGGTATTTAGAAAAAAGTTAATAAATGGTAAACAACAAATAATTAAACTCAAAGATAAAGATGGCCACAGTGTTACGAACAGAGAGGAGCTCTTGAAAGTTGTTAAAGAGTTTTATCAAAATCTTTATTCGTCTAAAGTGTCTGAACCGCATGCATACGTTGAAGATTTAAGAGCACCACCATACCATTATCAAGACGAAGGAAATATACCACCTATCATTCTCGCAGAAGTAAAGAAAGCTCTCTTAAAGATGAAAAAAGAAAAATCACCAGGTGAAGATGGGATCACTATAGAATTACTACTAGCAGGTGAAACACCAGCCTTAGAAGTTTTGGTAAAACTCTTTAATGATGTCCTCTACAGCTGTAAAATACCCGAAATGTGGAAAAATGCCATTGTTACTATAATCCATAAAAAAGGAGACACTTCAGACTTGTCAAATTATAGGCCCATTAGCCTACTCTCCCAAGTATATAAACTTTTTGCCAAAGTACTTTGCAATCGCCTCACTCGGACCCTAGATGAATGCCAACCAGTTGAGCAGGCTGGTTTTAGGAGCGGATTCTCAACAATAGACCATATATTTACAGTAAAACAGCTGATGGAGAAGAGTTCAGAATATAACCGACCCTTATGTATGGCCTTTGTCGACTACGAAAAGGCTTTCGACAGCGTCGAACACTGGGCCGTGTTCAACTCCCTCCATCGTTGCCAGATTGATGCACGCTATGTAGATATATTAAGAGAAATTTATTGTTCGGCAACAATGCAGGTACGTCTACATGCTAATACCGATCCTATACCCATTAAGAGAGGGGTACGGCAAGGGGATACCATCTCACCCAAATTATTTACTGCTGCTCTAGATGATACTCTAAAAACTCTAGAATGGGACTCTTTAGGAGTTAACATCAATGGGGTATTTTTAACCCACTTACGATTTGCTGATGACCTGATATTGTTTGCCGAAACGCCGACCGATCTTCAAAAAATGTTGACCGATCTCCACGAAGCATCACAGAAGGTGGGTCTTAGGATGAACATGTCCAAGACAAAAGTGATGACAGACACATCTTTCCTTTCAAACATCACTGTATGTGGTGAACGGATAGATGCCGTTGACAAATACACGTATCTTGGGCATTGTTTATCCTTTGATACAGATCTTCGAACGAAGGAGATTGATCGGCGTATACAACTAGGATGGGTAGCATTCGGTAAGTTGGTGGACGTATTTAAAAATACAAAAATACCTCAGTGCCTAAAAACCCGCCTCTTCAACCAGTGTGTTTTGCCCACAATAACCTACGGTGCCGAGACATGGACTCTCACAAAAAGAACCATGCATAAGATTGCAGTTGCACAAAGGGCCATGGAACGAGTCATGCTCGGCATTAAACTACAAGATCGAATTCGCAACTCGGAGATCCGACGTAGAACGAAAGTTCACGACGTACTCTCTAGGGTTGCAGCTCTTAAATGGAACTGGGCAGGACACCTGGCTAGAAGGAACGATGGTAGGTGGAGTAAGGCTGTAACAGAGTGGTACCCTAAATACGGAAAGCGAAGTACTGGACGTCCAGCGGCTAGATGGGTCGATGATATTAGGAAGGTTGCTGGCAACAACTGGATTGCGGTGGCTCACAGTAGGGATACATGGCGTAGACAGAGGGAGGCTTATGCCCAGCAGTGGGTTGTGAACAGCTGATGATGATGATGATGATGAGGATACAATGTAAAACATAAGTATGTTTTATACATAAAATCTGTACCTAAAGTGTATTATAAAGTACTTATGTAACTAGATTTTTATCCATACAAACATAAGTTCCTTGAATCCTATTATATAGATTATTGACGGTTTAAATCTACAATTCTACAGTAAATGGTCTTTATGTGCGTAAGTTTTGCTTTAATTAGCGACACCCTGTACTCCACAGACAATGCTAATACTATGACGATCTTATAAATATGCATAAAACGTTCATGTTAAAAAGCCGCTGTGACACAGGCTTGTCTCATAAATATTACAATAGTTCATACGTCAGTCAAGATGAAGCGCGTGTAATCGGGGATCAAACCACACCAATACACTATCAATAAACAATTTCCATTCAAAAATGAACCTTACGAAACCACGAAAAGGCAAATTTTACAATGTAAAACTTTTTTTAATGAGTGATGTGACATTTTACGAATATTTCCAAGCGAGTTACGAGTGAAATAAATTGATTTAATTAAACCAATTTTCAACTACAGCTGTGAGAGTGTGGCTTTAAAATTTTGAATTTTCGCTGCATTTTTCAAGTGATTGGTGGCAGTAATTAAGTACAGTCTGATGCTCCTCTCTAGTACAATATAATAACCAACACAAATAACATCAAACTCCCACTTATACCCCCAGAGCTTTTTCACAGAAACCGATTTTCATATAACATACTTAATATTTTGCAATGTACACGTGACGCGCTTTCATTTGAAACCGCACTAGAGTATATATGCAGACATTCGGTGATTCTTCCCCACATTTCACACAACTTCTAAACGGCTCAACCGATTTTCATCAAACATGTCTAAGAACACTCGCCCATAAATCACCTTTAATACAAAAAAAAAAACTAAATTAAAATGGCTTCATCCGTTCGGGAGCTATGATAGCAGAGACAGACAGACAGACAGACACGTCAAACTTATAACACCCCTCTTTTTGCGTCGGGGGTTAAAAAAGAGACTCCACCGACAAGAGCAAAGCTTTTAAATTTTAGAAAGATAGAGAGTAAGAGTAAGTTAGTTTGGGAAAATCTAAAAGGCATTATAGGTATTGAAAAACTAATGAGGCAAAATGTAAGAAGGTGAAGTGGTTACCGCAGCTTGTAGACGACTTCAATACCAGAAATATCACACTCGAATTTCCCTTGATATTGTTCAGGAAATCTTAAAGAAATTGCCGCCTTTAAGTCTTAAGCAAAATAAATTATATAGGTATCCAACTAGAGTAAGAATATCTCTAAAATGACAGTTACAAACTAGGGTTTAAATTCATCTGACCGTAACAAATTACTGGTATCTAAGAGAAATTACGATGATGACATTAAAATTGTTCGCACAAGCAATGAAATTAAGTAGGTACAGTCAACAATATTAATATCTATAAGTGGACTCTTTATAAGATTAAAAATTAATAACTTTAAATTTTGCAAACTGTATGGTATACAAAAAAATCGGAATATTATTTTAATGCATTAATACCAATTTCGTAATGACCATTTTAAATAATGTTAAAAAATATTCGAATGCAACGTATTATGTTTTTATGAATAATTTGAATCGAACAATAACATATATTCACGTCTTTATCCTTTACGCGGTAGACAGAACCTAGGCCATAAGACCTTTGGCCACGTTTAGCATGATGGTAGTTGAAACATGAAATCAATAGAGATGGGTTGCTAACCGCATCGCCTATGTCATGTTTGCCCCATTCGAACAATAAATAAACAGATAAAAATATTTTTGTCTATATTATGACATAAATTAGTTAAAAATTATCATTACTACATGTCACTGGTCCCGTTTCTATTTCAAAGAATCAATGTTCAGATATAGCAATGATTCATCATTTCTTTTAAATGGTTACTGTAAAAAAATATAGGTCAGCATCCAATTACGAGGCATATGAAGAAGGACGATATACTTTCGAGTTGTACGTACAAAAAATAACAAATTGGTAATCAGACAAGTCATTATAAGGTAAGTAGGTAGCTATTTTTTATGCGAGGACTCAAAAGTTAATTAGTGTAATATGAATCTTATGGATATATTTCTCTAAGATATATTTAATATGCCACCTTAAACTACAATTAGGTAAGTATGTAAAATCAAAAAAGAAGGAAAATGGACCCTGGGCTTCATAACAATCGGCTGAGGACGCGACTGAGGGAGCAATAAGAGAGAGAGTAAATCCCTTGAAGAATATTATTTATAAGTTTTCCCAAAATACTTACCTAGTAATTTTAAATTATATTTAGTCATACTTTTCTAAGCCTATCTATAAATGAGTTGATATATCAAACAGTTTAAATCAACTCGTAATATCACTGAAACATCTCAATGTAAATGTGTTAAATTTTAATTATCTTTGAAATTATTATAACGATTGCACAATTAGTTTTCTCTGAAATTCAAAATTAGGTCAAACTCATTTATCTCCTACGATCTTACGATATTATGAAAAACGAAAATACATTACTTGTTGATTATGAAAAAATATTTAAGAAATTATTAAATGTATACATGTTTATCAAAATCTTGAAAATTATATTATTTCAAAATTACTTGTTACATAGCGTACGTGCGTTAGTTACTTATTAAAAATATAAATATAATCAATCAACAATCGATCAAATTATAATAATGAAGTGACTAAATAATATTAACTCTGTATGCTTCAATCTGATCTGATAGTTCTGATATAATAAATGAATAATTATTATTAAATAACAAGAATAATAATAAAGTCTCAATTAGGACAGATTTTGAAAAGTCATTAATCATCTCGCGAATACAAGACAAATGCTTGAGCATCTTGGGACCGGCTAATTGGCAGTTTCATCAACTTTTTTGCTAGCGCTACTGTCTCTGAATGACATCCCTGATATATTTTTTTATAAAGTGGCGCTATCAAAATTATGTAACAGTAAACATATTGCGAACTAGCAACCCGCCCCGGATTCACACGGGCAATGCATCTATAGGTTACTGCAATATTATGGGTTATACTATTTTACATAAACATCCTTACTCTTGAATCACTCTTTCTATTAAAAAACCGATCTAAATTCTTTGCGTAGTTCCAAAAGACGAAGAGACAGATAGGGAGAGCGACTTTGTTTTATACTATGAGGGTAATTATAATGATATTTTTTATAATAATTATTATCGGTGGCTTACAGAATCCAGACAAAATTGGAAAACTGTTGTTATGTGACATATTCGTGCGCGAACCAATCGGAAACATCCTGGTTAAATATGGCATCAAATCTATGTCTAGTTCAAGATGTCAAAAAGACCACATAACCAATTCAAAGCGATTGAGGAAAATACTATACGATCGAATGGAGAAACCTTCTTTTTTTTGAAGTCGGTTGTAAACAAATAAAATCCATAATAATCTGATTTCTAAGAACTGACTGATATGTTAATCCTTATTTGTACTGCAAACCTACTTACATAAATATTAGTGTTATTGTATTCGATAAGTTCATTCCGATCCAATTTGCATTAACGATTATGGTAAAGATCAGCTGTCATCAGTCTAGTTTTGGCAGTTTGAATTAATTTAACAGAAAATTCAATCTTAACTAGTTTTTAATAGAGTTTGTTTTTAAATGTGATTTTTATTAGGTACACAAATCTTATTCACATTCATAATATAAAATAAAAAAAAATCTAATAGCTAAGTGTATTTTTTCTCCATTATATTGCGCCAAAAGTCAATGTCCTTCCCGAGACTCAGACTATCTCAATACCAAAATTTCATCAAAATTGGTTCATAGTTTGCTCGTAAAACTGTTAAAACACATCTCACAGTCGCATTTGTAGTAAGGAATTCAGGATTTAGAATTAGTGACCTAGGCAACACTAAACATTAATCTTCAAAATGTCAAGTAATTTATTTAAAAATTAGCCGATTGAGGCGTGAAGTCACCGTTTCAGCCTTCACAATCTCCATTGAATGTTGTTCGGACTAACAATGTCAAACAAAACAGTTACACTGTGGTGCAAGTTATAAGCGTGAGCGAGTAGCACGCGAATTGATCTTACAGTATCCCAAAGGAAAATGGAAACAATCTTCGGTTTGGGAGTGGTGGTAAACATAATATAAGTGTAAAAAACGTAAAAGAATGACGTCAATACCGGCAAGTCCGATGTTGCGATCGGACACCCACCGACAAGATGGTCAGATGACCTGAAGAAAGTCGCAGGCAAGCGCTTGATGCAGCTTCCAACCGGTCATTTTGGAAATCCTTGGGAGTGGCCTTTATCCAGCAGTGAACAGCCTGCGGCTGAATGATGATGATGATGACGTTAATAAGTGATAAGAATACACAATATTGAAAAAAAAATCAATTCCTATAAAGTTTCCTTTACCTCCGGATTGTAAGGCAAACACTTTCACCACTAGACCACGAAGACAGATAATCTTTCTTTATATTTTGATTTGTTAGTGGTAACAGTGCTGTTAGATTTGTTTGAAGGCATATAACCGATAATAACCGATTCCGTGTAGCGATAGGTATATAAAATAAATAATTACTACCTGACTAATTCTTGCACCATACACTAACCTATATTCTCATCGTCACATGGGCGCCATGACGTGATGGCAAACGAAAATAATGTGCGACTGTGATAATAATGTTAAATAGGTCGACAACCATATCATAATTGTCTGAATTATGCGAGGAGACATAAGGTGGTACTGGTTTCATTGGAGGCCCCTCACAATTGGACGAGTTAAGGACATCAACTTTGCAATAAATCAAATGAGTACATTAGAGAATGAAATTGCTTGGCCTCTTTAACACGTGTTACAATTGTTACATGAACTAAAATCGAAGCTACAAAAAATAATACTTCACAGTTATAATGATCACCTTTTAAATCAAAACTACTACAACATTTATTCTTAAACCAGCTGACCCGGTGAACTCCGTAACACCTGAACGCACTTCTCTTACCGCTTAAACCTTCCCTGAACTTCCAAAAATATTTCAAGACCAATATCGGTCGAGTCATTCTCGAGTTATAGCGAGACTAACGAACAGCAATTGATTTTTATAAAATAGAAGAAGAAAGAAGAAGATAAGCAGAAAAATAAAAATATGCTGGTGCTGGGAATTTAATCTAAGCATTTTGATTGTTGAATCGAAAACGCCTTATTTTTACAATAAAATTATAACAATTTTAAAACTTATGACCCAAAATAAATATTTGAATATGATGAGAGATCATCTTTTCGTTTTTCCTTTTGCGACCTTGACTGATTGCCTCGGAGCACAAGTTCCGCTATTTATCTATTCTGTTTCTTCTATAATGTTTCCTCTTAAATTGTAATAGATCCAAAAAGTAGAAAACATAGCCATGACCGGCGGAGCATGCAAACAACGAGATGCCGGTCATGCCTCGGCTGCCGTACGAGGATGTCTAAATCTGAAGTCTAGAATTCAAACTTGTCTTATTGTGTGTTAAGAATTATTTAATTAGATTTTTAACCTTCTTTGGACTTTGTATACTAATGATGTAAACACGGAAGATATATAGAGAGGAGGCCTTTCGCTTTTCCTTTAGAAACACAATGTCGTGGAGTCGCTGAGAAATGGGAGGGTGATCGGTTTGTTTCATGCCATCTACCGACGAGTAAAGAAGTTAAAAAGTAATCCGGACATTTTTGAAATCTCATTTCGGCTAAAATAATGAAGGTTTAATGAATAAAACATGATCTCATAAGCCAGATCAAAAACATCATGATCCGGATTTAGTGGCCAAGACTGACAGATTTTTCAGGTTGCCTTAAATCATCGGACTTTGTCTAAGGATTTCCAACTAGCGATAAAAGCCAAGACCAAAGGCTGGAGTGCTTCTAATGGCGACCAATCCAAGACGGGCCACTCGCCGTCGTCTGACGTCTGACACGCTCGCTCGTAAGAAACACGCATGGCCTATTAGGTCTTCGTTGTCATCCAATACCAGAATTCAGTAAATCAAACCAAGTGTTAGCCACAAATTTTACTATATTCTTTTTTTTATTTCAACTTTAGTAATTTATTTCAGAAACACAGGAAACTTAAAATATACTTTCATTTTATTTTCCTTGTTAACTACCCTCAACTGTTTTAATGAAAACTTTAAATTATAAAATTCGTCTTTCAGCACTGAGCCATTCAAAACATTTGCATGGCTCGCTTTTCGTGGAATTTTCAGGAAACATAATTAACGAATATTCTAAAGAGGTGTACAGGTTTTAAGTACCAGACATTTAATTTACATTCAGCGTCGCATATTCAATGAAGTTCTTGCAATATGTAATTTTCAGGTATTCATGCTCGAATTAATCGCGTAGCGCTTCCTTTTAGAGCAGTGATTTAAATTTTTCGACAATTTATCGTGGAATCGTTTTACAGATTCTTCGGGGAAGTTATTTATTTATTAAACTTTAATACATACTAGCTTTTGCCCGCGGTTATGCCCGCGTGAATTTCCCTTGGGAACTTTTTCCCGGAATGATTGTGCCCTATGTGCTTTTCCTGGTTCTTAGCAACCTCCTCGTAAAGTTTCAGCCAAATCAGTTAGGCCGTTCTAGAGTTATAAATAGTGTAACTAACACGAATTTCTTTTATATATATAGAGATAAGAGATAAACGTAAATAGCGGACTTAAAGATGTAGGCTTTTTCTACCGGTCAACCAACCAGTGGTGCAGAGAAGAACATTTTTGTCATTGGGAATGTCACTGGCAAGTGAAAGTTTATCATATGGCATAGACAAAAAAAAAAAAATATGCCTGGCGCGCGCCATTTCCTAATTCTATGTCTTATGGTTTATCAGATTGGTAAAGTTTGGTTCGTTTTTATGTACAGCTCATCCGTTGACTATTTTAATCCATTTATTTTTTGGTGATGCGATGACAGATACCCATCACTAACTTGCACCGCACTAAACTTTTCTATTTTTCCTAATGGTTGACTGGGAGATTATGCTTTTAGCATTATTATTACCACAAGTATTTTTACTTGTGGTACAATAAAGTCATATAAATAAATACCTTATAAAAATGATTACTCAGATTTAGCTGATTACACGCGGGAGCCCGAATATTATTGTATGTGTAATGTGATAACAAATCGTTTATTTACATTACATATTTAAAAAAATGTATGCGCGCAAATAGTGCGTAAGTCGACCCAGTTGGCAACATGCTACGACTTATAAATTATTCCCACGCCAAAACCCCGAAATGATCGAATCATTTCCACCGAGTTGCAGGGTAGTCTAGACATAGAGACAAAGGGGCTTAGCTAACGCCACAATTTCAAAACGCTAACGAATGTCGAGAACAACAATATATGTGATTGACATAAGCTGCACTAAATCACGTGCTTAATTTTATGTCAATCCCATGAATTTTGTTCTTGTTGACAGGGAAGAAAGGGACAAAACATATTTTAGTTTTAATATGTCGTCATTGCAGGATCGGAAGGCACGTTAAGCCGTTGGTCCTGACAGCCATTTGGTAATCGCTAAAGAAACCATGTTCAGAGGCCGGGAGAGGGAGTGACTCCGACGCCAGGGTTTACATGGACAATTAACCCTGTAGCCCACGCGATATGATAAAAATTACAGGAATCACAGGAATACAATATGTATCAAGCTTATTAAGAAAAATAAAAACAAGTACGACAAATGTAATATATAAGTATAAGTTTTCTAAAAACGTCTCATCCATTAGGAACAACTATTTTTTTATGTATATTTTAAAGCCACTTATAAAACTTGTGAAATATGAAGCTGCTGATTTTTGTGAAGTTTTGACTCTGTAGTTAGCTTCTCCGTGACTGCACTAAAAAACTAACCGAGTTATTAAACCATTGTTAGACGAGTACCATCTGTAGATAATTTATTGCTTTTTGCTAATTTTACAATGTTATTTCTACAGCTGAATTTACAGAACAAGCATTGCTAATATTTGTTTCTAAATTGTATATGACATTGTTAGTTACCGAGAACAAATCGCTACATTATCAAAACGAGTAACTTTAATAAGCCGTTCTAATTTTTGCCCGACTGCCTCAGAAGGAGGGTGTGGTGTGTTGTGTATGTAGGTTATGTTACCTGCTATAGCCTAAATAACGAAGGATTCAAATCTATGATGTAACCTGTTTATCTAGATAGTGCAACTGACACCAGGTACTTAAAAATATCTCCCATCGAATGTGGTACAAATAAAAGCGTTAATTAACGTTAGTAGTATTATCTATTGTGTGTTAAAGGTAAGAACCCTTTATTTGATTGGGTATTACAAAAAGTACCCGGGCGACTGAACTTCGCTCGTTTTTTGCAAGCATTCTCTTTGCATGAAAATATGGGTAAAATGAATTTTCCCAGACATGGAACCTAGCTAGATTATCTTTTTGACTATGTAAGTATGTAATGTAGTACTTATGTTTAAAATTTTAAAGGAATCGTTAGAGCCGTTTTCGAAAACGCGAATACAAATAAATTTATATACACAAATATTGCTCATTTAATAGTATAGGATTATGTTTGAAACTGTTTCGGAATGTGAAATCCCATCGTAAAGCAGTCCGGTCGATTTTGTTTATAGAAATTCCGTTAATAAAAATGACAAAACGGAATAAATATCAATAGAAATTATCTTTTATTTCATATGTTTTCACATTAACCATACTAGTGATTGATGACCTCATCATTCGCAACGAATCCGATGTACTAATTTGAGGATACACAGAACAGTGGAAGATGAAAGTGGCTGGATGCCGCTGGATGAAGGCCAAGAGTCTCCGAGTGAACTTGGCAACACGGCTAGGTTTCTGGAGCGGATTACTCTAACAAATTTATTGTTTTGTGCACGCACTGTCACTTTTAATAAGATTGCTGTATAACGATAATTACGACGCTCTTAAAGAATTAATGGAATGGGGAAAATCAGTCACTTAACGGAAGGAAATAACCCATTAATAAAATGAAGGCGATATTTTTTATGTTTGTTACCCCTTAACGCTCAAACGGCTGGGTCAATTTTTATGAAATTTTGGATTAAAATTACAAGGTTTGGTCAAAAAGTTTGATAGTAAATAGCGCTTTATAAAGTAGATGGCGTTGTTGTGTATCAAAAACACCGCAGTGGACAGTTAGTTAGCAAATAAACTGCTTATAAAAATACATTGATTGATCAGTAAGCGCGAGTGTAGAACCTAATATTGAAACACACTCGAACAATACGACCACATATCGAATGATTATCGTTCGTTTTCGAATGATTTTCGACTCACCGCTTTAATAGCACTCCATAAATCTGAGCCCATAGAAATGCCTATTCGTAGAAAGCACGCTTCGCTGAAAACTTCTATTTGTTATAAGTAATTCACAAACCTCAGCTGGATGGATTTAAAGATATCAAATAGTGTCTCTTCAACTCGCAAATTATTTTGTAGATTGGATAGAACGTTTAGTTAGTTATGAGTTGACATAATCTACAACAGCAAAAAAGAAAAAATACCTGGAGCTAATCAAGCTGATGTTGAGAGTTACCTGAATCCTCCATTCAATGTAACAAAGTAACAATTTTCTTCATTCTACACAAATCAATCTTTATTTTGTTCTAAGAATGACGTCTTAATAATGACTAGTGATTTAAAATCCATTTCAGCTCAGTCTTTTAGATGATCACCTTTGATGTGTTTTACAACTTATTTTTCATCGTCGCTAACTATATAATCATCATTACAAATAACAGAAAGCTAATATTTGTAAGCATTGTGGTTCTGATGTTTAAAATTGCAAGTTATTAAAAATACATTCATCTTTCAATTTAAATAAAATACTAAATCAAGCTATTTTTATGATTTTCAATTGACTTAGTAATAACAAAAGAAGGAGTTTTAAATAGAGAAGAATATTAAAGTGATTAAAAACAAATAAGGAAACATGTTAGGGCATTTTATACGACACAATGGTTAATTCATAGAATTACGAAATCACGGTCTTTATCTGGCTAAATTTCATTTAATAAAAAACATCATTGAAGTGAAGATAAAAGAGTAAAAAGTCCAGGTAGGTAAGAACCTAGTATATTTACACGAAACAAATACAGAAAAAACAAACGTTATATCGTATCAAGAAATAAAGGAAATCGCTCATGATAGATATGAATAGAAGAAACTCTACCGACTAGACTTTAGCTCTGATTTACTTATAATGTTGACACATATAATACTTGTATAACAATTTTATTAATAACAGTGATATTAAGACATCCTTCTGAAAGTATTGAACTACAAACTAATGACATAATTGATATGACCACAGATTACTGAACGCTATATGTAGAGCTAATGTTAAATATTCAACAATAAATATGTATTTACGAAATGCATTTACGAAAAACAAAAAAAATCTGATCAAAAATTTCAAAAATATAGGTTTGGTTCTCAATTTTAAAAAATGTGAAATACACATTCCTGATAATATTCCAGAATCTTTGAAAAATAATATTTTAGAAAAATTTCATAAAATATCTCCTGATATTAAATTAATTCCAAAAGATGCCTTGCACCTCCTTGGTGCCCCTTTACTAGATCCCAGCATTGAGCCTTTTTTGAATAAAAAGAAAGATACCTTTGTTTCGGCGTCCTCCAGATTGGAAATTCTAAATTCCCATATTGCCTACACTATTCTTAAGTACTGTCTTTTTGTTCCTAAATTTACTTATCTTTTACGTGCCTGCCCAATCTGGAAACATTCGGATCTTCTATTTGAAATAGACACGTGTCTACATGCCGCATTGGAAAAAATTCTAAATCTTAATTTTAACGAAAATTCTTGGACTCAATTGACTTTACCAATTAAAAACGGCGGCATTGGCATAAGAAAAATTCAAAGTATTGCTCTTCCTGCTTTCCTCTCCTCTGCCAACAGCGTGTCAGGTCTTTGCAAAAAAATCCTTAACGATTCCAATATTGACATTGACCTTTTGACGGAGGCAAGGAGAGCTTGGACAGCCCTTTGCCCCGATGAGAGTGCCCCAGTGGAACAACGCCAACAAAGACTCTGGGACGCTCCCTTGGTGCAAAGGACAGTAGACTTTTTGACTCGAAATTACAGTAGTGATTTAGACCGCGCCAGGCTCCAAGCAGTTTCCTCGAAGGAGTCCAGCCACTGGCTTCACGCCATCCCCTCTTTTAACATCGGTACATTGCTGGACAATAACTCTTTTCGTACAGCTGTTGGTCTCCGCTTGGGAACCGCCATATGTTCGCCTCATCTTTGCCCGTGTGGCAGCAGCGTAGATCAGTTTGGGCTCCATGGTCTTCACTGTCATCTCAGCGCTGGTAGGCTTTCTCGTCACAGCTCTCTAAATGACATCATCAGAAGGGCTCTTGCCACCATCAACGTCCATTGCACCCTTGAACCACGAGGTGTAGCACGCGATGATGGCAAGAGGCCTGATGGTATGTCTTTGATTCCTTGGGATCGCGGGAGAGCTCTAGTGTGGGACGCTACATGCGTTGACACACTGGCGCCTTCCCACCTCAAGGGATCGGTTTCGAGAGCTGGATCGGCAGCTGAGAGCGCTGAAACCGCCAAACGACGCAAATATTCGCCGGTCTTAATCAAGATTACATATTTGTGCCGTTTGGTGTAGAGACGTTTGGACCTTGGGGCCCCAGTGCGAGAGATTTTTTCAATGAGATCTCTCCCCGACTTATCTCCGCTGCTGGTGACAGGAAGGCTGGCTGCTATTTCGCCCAACGGTTAAGTATTGCTATCCAGCGGGGAAATACGGCCAGCATTCTTGCTAACATGCCTCACGGGCAAGATTTATTTGAATATTAGTTTTTTTTTTTCTGTTTGTAAGTTTAGGCAAATTCTTCATTATATCTTATTCGGTATTATAATTTAGTAACTTAAATACAATATTATATCAATAATTTTTTATGTCCCATTTAGATCTAAATCTTTGACTAAGTTCGATTACCAGTGCGGAAATTCGTTTATGCTAATATTATAAAGAGAAAATTACATAATTGGGACTATTTACGAAATATAATAAACATTTGCATATTTGGTAACTATTGATTGTTTTAGTCGTATAACTACTGATGAATGACAGATATTTAACGATTCTAATGATCAAACAAACACCCACTCGTGATCGTGTAGCCCTTTAGCTATATGCCACTTTCTATCTGAATGTAGGGCTGAGCCTTTCACCAGCTCGTTTATTTTAGTTCACTTTAACTGATAAACCTTTATTACATTACTAGCTTGTGATTTTGTCTGGGACTTCAATTCATTGAGATTCGAATAAATGAAAACTATCTACTAATTTGATTATGGTCCTCATCGAATTATTATCTAAGTTAGATCTTATCCATATGGCTTCGGAGATCAGCTAAAACACGATATCCTTTAAAATCCCCTCATAAGGCACTCTTCACTTGAAAATTTGGCATTACTATTTATTATATTAAGACCTACCCACATTCTTTCTAATGTCAGACCTTCTCATGCTTATTGCAATGGCACAACGACCCAAACAGGATCTTGGCCTCTGGAAAAAGGTTCTACTTAGGACGACTCTCTTGCCAGTCAGTTGAAGGGTTTTCAGGTCTACATAATAACTTCATCCTTTCAGCAGCGATACCTATGGCGACCTACTGACCGTTTTTCACTAGTTCGTTTCCTTGGCAATGATATTGTTATATTCTTAATTCATTACCAATATCATATCATGACGTCAACGTGTACAGATCTAGCTTCCTGAGTTAAATATTTTTAGCAATCGTTGCTAGCACAACTAATTTGCAACTGATTTGAACAGCCTTGACTTTGCAAATGGATATTCTCTCAGACGTTATAACAAATAGAAATCTTTTAATGCAACAAGATCATCCGCACATTTTGTAAATATTTATTGAAAAATTCGCACAAAAATTCTCAGCGATGCAGATGATTAAAGAGTTACTGAAATAGCAGTCTCATTTATAAATAACTTTGCAAATAGAAAATTGAATGGATTTGTTACAATTACTAAGCATGACGTGGACGTTTGAGTGGTGTAAACATTGGGAGGAGAAAATTGGAAATGCCAAGCTAATATGTGAATATTAGATCGGGGTTGAGGTCAAGGCTCTATGTCTGATGACACATGTTAACGATACGCATACAAATTAAGAGAGAGAAGGAAGTTGATTATTTGTTTCACATTTTATAAGAGGGAAGATGTTGTATACATACTCCTTGTACCTATTGTCTATGTGTACCTTTGAAAAATGAAGTTAGTCCTTATCCTAATAACGCGTTAACTATGCTGGCCTAGTTGCATCTGTGTGTTTGGGAACTTTACTGAAAAAAGATTAGCAATCTCATGAAAAATCATCATTATTCAAGCTATTTCCCAGCATCATTATTTCCATATTTAATCGAGTCAGAAGTTACTTTGCGAAGATCAAAGTTACAAGTTCTTACCAAATTACTTTGAGTGCTTCCGCTAACAGTTCGTTTATGTCAACTTCTGCCGGCCGGCGCCATGCTTAACATTAGTAGTGTTAATTAAAAAAGTGGGAGGGTGGGCAACGATGCCATGTTAGTTTTGTGTCATTCTACGTTTGTACGTCGAACAATTAACAGGTTGACTTATTGCCTTAGCGCCTGAGGATTAGTGAGGATGCCTCGTATAGAGGTGAAACACATGTCGCACGGAATGTGTGTACAGACTAATGGTTTGCTGGGAATAACAGTAGTGGGTGGGCGCCGGCCGGCAGTAGTTTGCATACACTTTCTTTATCAATTATAAAAAATGGCAACTATTAAGACATGTAGCACGTCTAAATATGTATGTAGCAACGTTGCAAAAGGCACAATTGTTTAAAAATAACTGATAGAGCACGTAATATAATGGTCGTTGATAGACAAAGTTGACCTGCTCCAGTTTTAGTTTTAGTCTTATAGTTTTAGGAACATTTTGCCCAATTCTCAAATTTTTCTTAAAAATTTTGAGGCTTATTAAACCTAAACAATTAGCTATCATAAGGCTTACCTTATTGTTAATTTGGCTATTATATGGTAAGAGAATTCTGACTATTGAACCATTTTTAAAATCGGAATTCTGGAGATTTAGACTATTTATAACAATTTGTATTCTGATTAGGTATTAAAGATTTGGAAAATGCTATTATGATATTGGTATTCTTAAGTTAGCCATTCTGAAAACTAGACACTTGAAGAATTGACCATTAGTCAGAATTATAATCTTGAAAATTTTACATTTGAAAAATTCATCATCGTGAGAATTAACCTATTTTCAACTATGTTACCAATTTGATAATTAGCCCAAATGCCACTATACCTAATTTTAGCAACCTGTTGGTATTCCAGCACTAGTAGTAACATATGGGTTTATTTGCAGAGAGGTCGGTCAACCGCCTCGTAAATAACGAACATATTTTATCGACATTCTGACACGATCTATTTCAGAGGCAGATGTTTTCAGTTGTCTTTTCATACGATTACGTTGGCAGTCAAGCTATTTACGGTTTTGATGCCTTGAGTGTCACTAGCTCGCTGTCAACTTGTGGGCTTGGATGTTTCACCACAGTGCCCAGTAATTTAACTGCTACTTACTACTTTGACTATACTAGAGATAGATCGCTCTCTCGATATGGATGTTTAGTACTTACCTGTCTATTCAGCCTTATGGATTTCTTCATTTCTTCCATGACGATTTCTTTGTTTTCTATATTATTCTTGACTAGCGACCCGCCCCGGCTTAGCATGGGCATAAAAACCTCCTCTTGAATCATTCTATCTATTAAAAAAAACCGCATCAAAATCCGTTGCGTAGTTCTAAGATTTAAGCATACATAGGGATATAGGGACAGAGAAAGCGGCTTTGTTTTATGTACGATATTACTTTTTTGACTTACCTTTGCGTAATTAACTATGAATTTTTTATGCTTTATATTTTCGTATTAGACAGTGCAATGGTAAACTAGCTTAGGACATTTGGTGGGTGTTGAGTAAGGTGTTTGGTGCAAGCGTTGACTATTGAAGAATATCTACCAATATTATTAATAGGGAAATAAAAAAATACTGAGCCACTAAGAATTTCCGCGTACACTTTAAGTGCTGAACATAAATTCTAAACTGCTGAGTAGCGGAAACCAGTTAAATATTCTCAGAGAAATGGAGCCAAATATATTTTGCTATGACAGGAATAGAGGAGTTTCGCGAACGATTCAAAATCCATTCATTGATTTAATATTGATGATTGCATACCCTAGTGTCTACTTATACCTCTTTTTATTATAAGTAACTAGCTGACTCCATACCACCTGAACGCACTTTTCTCACCGTTCAAACCTTCCCTGAATTTCCACAAATATTTCAAGAGCAAAATTAACCAAGTCGGTCCAGCCATTATCGAGTTTTGGCGAGACTAACGTGTTCGTTAGTCTTATATATAAAAAATCAATTGCAACAGATTTTCATGAATAGAAGAATATTATCATAATCATCAGTTCCAAATCATAAAGCCTGGGAACCCAGGGTCTACTAAAAGGCTTCCCTTCATCTGGTTATTCTTCATTAACCTGACAGTTACAAGCACATACTAACTGTCTTACATCATAAAACACTATTTTAGCATACGATTACTCAACTTTAGATTATTTTAGCACGCTACATTTTAGTATTATCATTTAAGTAACAAAGATGACGTCAGAATACTAGCAACAACCTGGATCTAGGTTATGGGCACCATGTTCTCATCTAGGTATCTACCTACATACTTATAATAGGAACCTGTTCATTTCGCTAACTATTATAACAAAAAGACTCTCTCTCTCTGGTTATCCGCCATCTAAGCCGTGTGGTTATCTTCATAATAAACCACTCTTTCTTTCCGTAGATATCGTAAAAGGCGACAGAGTAAAAAAAAAAACAAAAGTAAATTATATACTTGTCGATGGTATCTATAAGTATATCCTTAGATTATAGTATATCTAGAATATCGTAACCCTATTCTCCAAATTCCGCTGGTTTAAAGTAATCATTAAAAAACGGTTTTGATCCAAATAATTGAATCCAACTTTCTTGTTATAATTTTTAAGAATAGTATATGTATCTCTGTGTAAGTTGGAGTAGAGTACAACTATAATGGAAACTGCAATCTCAATTACGTCTTCAACTAACGATGAGACAGTCTCTTACTAATCAAAGTTCTGAGTAAAATTTAACATAACTAGGCCACGGTTATCAAACATAGTAAATATTGGTTGAACTAGAAGTGCTTAGCACTAATTGTCTATGCTTCATCTTTCTTCAGCCGGGCTGTTTATCTAATTTTAGATGCATTATCTAGGAGCATATTTGCTAAAAACTGATAGATACTAATATATCAGTTACCTAGGTATGTAACTTTTTGATCAGTACAGGACTGTATGTAATTGGTATTTGTAGTAAATTGGCGCAAGTTGACACAAAAATAAAATACTAAAACGATAATCTTTACGAAGTATTCGAGATCGATTATGGTCCGATGGCAAAAAAATTAACCCCGTTATTGAAAAACGATTTATTTTATTAACTACAGAGAATTTCACCAACAAATGAGAAACTATGTCAATGTTTTCCTACTCGAATCGCTATAAATGTAAAGCATGCGACATCAAATTCTTGGTAAAAATTACTGCACATCAATCTCAGATCAAACACAGTAAATCATGACGGTTATTTGAAAAGCTTTGATTAAAACTTGGAAGATTACGTAATTGATCATGTGTAGCAAAATGTTTGATAATTTTTGCAACGGGCTGTACATAAGACTGACTATACATCATCATTTCGTGTAGCATTCAAGGTCACTAGACCGTGCAGTCTCTGGTGTCAGTTCTTTGCCTCTCGGCCTCTTATGTGGTTCCTTTAACGACTACAAGAGGCAGCCGGAACCAACAGCTTAACTTGCCTTTAGAAGCACAGAATTATCTTTATAACAGACAATCAGGTGACTCACGCCTACACTGCCTGTCCTTACCAAACGGGAAACAACTAAACAAAGTATGCTTGCCGGACCAATGAATGAAGGTTATTCAGGCAAACGCCTTAACCATCGGACCACGGAGGCTGACTGGCAATAGTTATCGCTTTACACTAATTCACAAAAATCATCTGCAATCAAATCAACAAAATTCAAGGAATGGTTATGTCTTTTCATTGTTTTATTACAACTAATTTTGTACCTTGTTTATGCAAATAAAGATTTATCTCATCCTATCTTCATATCATTCCGTATACCTTCATTAATATAGATTTTATTTGTTGCTTCAGGATCGCGACAGTAACCTGTCAGTGCCGGCGCGATGGGAAGACAGGAACCTACGAGCCTACCTCAACCGCCAAGATGTCGGTTAGTATGAGTATCTATCTTGTTATTTGTGTCATCAACAATATTATCTTCATTTACAATTGCTTACACTATCTGTTTTTATGTGTCTTCATCGCATCGTTCATCATTGGTCCCTTCTGCCATTTGGTAGACGTTCAAGGTACCAAGTCAGAGGCCGAGAGGCGGTTTTGAAGAACTGACACCAAAGTGTGTATGGATTGACCATGACAGCTACACGAAATAATGATATTGATCATGTAATATGACAAATTCCAGCGCGATGGGAGCACGAACTTACCTTAACTTCCCAGACTTAGGTCATTATTTTATAATTAGTATCAACTACAGTATTGTTAGCTTATCGACAATTCCTTGCGTTTACGCATATACTTTGTTATATGTATAACTAAAGTCCGGAATGATAAGAAGTTGGGAACCTTCGACATCAACTGTCCAGACGTTGGTTAGTATCTTTCTATCATCTAGGTAGAGTGCTCTAAACTGCATCCACAATTCTTACCCTGTTTGTGAGAACTAACATACCTTAGTAAAATAGGATAAGGAGGACAAAACATTTTAAAAATTTAGTTAAATAACACAAGTCTCGAACTAACTTTGGAGCTAGCTTAATCTGTGTGATTTGATAATATTTATACCTACAGCATATTTTAGAAATTGTTATTAAATTTCAGTAAAACATATTTATATAGTCGTACTTAAATATAGAATAACTGTTTCCAGTCAATGCAAGCCGGTGGATCGGTGGCATATACGACTACAGTTCGAAGGCGTGGAAGTGGGGGGGAGAGCTGCGCCAGATGCACTACCAGTCCTTCTCCAAGATGAAGAAGCTGAGTCCTGACCAGCTCAAGTGGCATTGCATCGCAATGATGCCGGAATTGCTATACAGGTATTTTATGCGCATTATTTTGATTTAATCTAGCTGTATATATTTTGTTTGTATTTTTGAGCAGGCAAATATGCAGGGTTTTAAATAAACTTTTATATATAGTTATAGCAAAAGCTTATGCTAACGAAGACGCTGTTAGTGAAGACTAAAGAGATTGGTCTCATCTTTTTAATCAATGAGTTGAGTGATCTCTTCTAGAGAAACTAACTTATAAGGTTTATTAAAATTAATATTCAATCAACTATTAACTAAATATTGTGGAATGAAGCTATCTAATTCCCAACAATTTCGAAACTTCTAATCAACAACACAATTTCGTGACTTCACGTTTCCCAACTGAGGGGTAAACTAGAACAATCAAAATATGTGGTTCGGGTCCAAATGGGCCACGTGCCTCGCGATGGGGCAACATAATGCTCTGCTCCTATTATGAGCACCCTAAACTCTGGAATTCAATCTCCCATAAAATCAACTTAGATGTAAAGTGGTCCAATTCATAGGTGACGACGATTCAGTAGGTTTTGTAATTCTCCTTGGCTTCGGAATTTAAAACCTTTTGTTTTCAAAGCCTTGATGCCCAGCCAAAATGCCAGCCAGATGGGTTTGAAAAGAAAGGTTCTAGGTCGAACATAAGCTTCATCCATTATTATCGATAAATATTTTTTCATTAAATTCATAGTTCCAATTTCAAATCATATTTATACAATTGGCGGACTTAATGCTAAAAGCATTTTCTACCAATCAACAAACGCGGAAATTAAAAAAAAATATTCGGCACTAAAAGTTTCATAGGATAGGAAATGATTAAGTTTAAGATATTAAGCCTATGTCCAGCAGTGGACAGCCTGCGACTGAAATGATGATAATGATGATGAAGTTTAAAAGAATAATCGAAGTCAGTTTTCCTTCAGGTTGCTTGTAAAATCAGGCTCCAGTGTTAGCCACTCGATTAGAAAAGACTGTAAAGAGTGGGCTACCTATCCAATCCGCTATCTCTTCTGATATGAGTCATACGAAATTGCTTATTGTCCGAAACGATCATACTAAACAAAGATCCTGCGAAATCGACATTAACTTTTATGTTCTGTGGTTTGACTACGACATCATTGTATTAAGCCGCGTAACATTTTGCACTGAATTCACCAGTTTATTGTATACCCTTAATTTAATTTTCCACTCCATTTCGAAAGTTTGGGGAAACTGTGTGCACACTATGCGGCTAACTTCGTCCTTTGTCTGTGCCTAAAACTTTTATGATTTAATGACATTGGCGTGATCAAATAAAGAAAATATAACATAAAATGGATTTTTTTAGAATTCTATATAACGTTTTTAAGTAAGTACCTAAATTAAACTTATTACTAAGAATTTCTACGTGATAAATAAAACTATTTACAGAACCTTGCCAGAGTTTCATCACGGTATAAAAATTTAAACAACACATTTCGAGTCTTCTCGGTTACAGTAACCGCTTAAAATCACATGGACCGTATGTTTGCCTAGTTAATTGGCTAAAAAAATAATAGTAATAGAAACTGTAGCATATTAGTCTGTAGATGTCTTATGAGACAATAATGCTCGTGCTAAAATTTAGACAGATACCATATCCACATCCACTATAGTAAAGACATAAATATACCTTATCCACTCGCGATCCAATTCAAGGAATCAAGTTTACAAAGTTTTAAGGTTCTTAAAATCACGTCTGCATTCCGCGGCGGATCGTATTCAATATTTATGGTTTCATAGAAAACCTACGATGATATCATCCGGTCCTAGTCATGAGACTTGGCCATTGTTTAATCTACATTTATGGAGTCTGACATCCATTCTAGCCCACTACAATAAGGTAATATGATCCTGTCAACATAAGCTGCTTGTACGACAGATAGCAATTGAGTTGTGATGGAATTTTGTAAATAACTGCAATGTCTCTGTTTTCAATTTATTTTGATGATGATTGGAAGAATTGGTTTGTTTGTTTGTAATAACTTTATTGTACCCAAAAAAGAAAGTAAATACAAAAGCTTATAGCTTGGTCTATAGTTATTTTTGGTAACGAATCAATAAACAAACACTATGAAAAAGTGTGGAGATATTTTCAGTTCAGTTTCTATCTTTGCAGCCGTCTGTGACATGAATAATATTAAATTTTTTGAAGATAAAAGGCACAGAATTCATTTCGATGTCTTCTTTAATGAACAGTATACTAGGTACCTATAGAGATATAGACTTTGTGTATAGATTAGACAGAAATATAAAAAGGTCACGGAGGTCAGACGGCAATTGCTCTATTGTAATAACTAGTACTGCCAAATCTTGGAGCAAGATTTAAGCGTACCCTGAGATTTGAGGTGTTAGCTGAGAAGGCAACTTAGAAACACACCCAAAAAATAATGATTTATTTACATTAAGAATAGAAGAAAATGCCTCGTCTTTTTTATGTTTCAATGGATGGTTCAATCAATGCTTCTTCCGCCAGCAAACACAACCAATTAGACAGTTGAATTGGTTTCCGATCTTTGTAAGGCAAAAGAGGCAAACAATATGAGATACAAGAGACGTCGTGGGACAAAGTTCTATTTTCTATTATAGATTTTAATGAAATGAAACTGTTCCTTCTCAATGTAGGATATTCTTATTGCTTATTGAAGTCATTAATTACTTATATTAAGTTTAACACCACTTCCAAAGCGCAAGTGGAGAAGAAGCGGCTCCAAAAAATCCACTTCAGCATTTTTTTCTCAAAATTTGAGTCAAAACTAATAATATGTCTTCATCATCATTACGAAGTTTTTCGGTTACATTTTAAGTAATGGCACACGAAACTTGTCAAAAAACTTAATCTTAAACCAGTAGAACTAAGTTAAAGTAAAAACATTTGGTTGCACCATAAAAAAGATACATGAAATCACAGACTGTGACAAAATATACAATAGGCTACTTATAGCTAACAAAGTAACTCCAATGAGCATTAAAGCTAACAAGACTGGCTGTTTACAGATGGGCTCCTCACAGCTGCTTCGAGCGCCACCGCTACATATGCCAGACGAAGCTGCGTAAGGTGGCGAAGAAGGAAGTCAAGGAACTGCGCAAGCGCTGGCAGCGGATGGGGAAGCTCAACGAGATCATTGCACCAAATTTCAGCCGAGAAGTTGATAACAGCATCAACGATGGTAAGGGTTGTTGTTTCCATGATAAAAAAAAGTTGTAAAATTTCTGGCTGCAAATTGTATTTTGGTCAAGACTTTTTCTTCTTGTCGTGTCGAAATGGCTTGACTCCTATATTTTGTTTATCATCACACTCAAGATTTGCTTTACGAGTATGTACCGATTCATTCCCAAACAACTGCCTTCGTAATAGCATTTCTTTTCAGCTATTGATAATTTTAAAATAAAATAATTTTATTTTTAGTAATGATATTTATCTAGTTTAGAATGTTCAGTACCAACTTAAGTTTTACTTAACGTCATTAATTCCAGTAGAAATGTTCAAGAACCCGAAGTCTTTCGACCTGCGTCCGAGCCCCCTCAAGCTGTCGCCGAGGGCCAACCGGACGCGGATGTACCGAAACCACCCGAAGGAGTACCGCCCCAACGAGCTCAGGAAGCGGTCCAGATCGCCCAACATTCACAGGCGGCTTACTAGACCTTTCCCCGGGTAAGGAATTTAGATCATTCCTATTATCATCACTTTCATCACTATTTAAGTTCTAACCCAGTTGCCGTATGGCTTTCAAGTCCGGAATTAAAATACGATGTCTTATTATTTTTCCTTCATTAGCCTCATCGATATAATTCGGTTATTTTTGTTAACTACTTAACGTCAATCGTCCTAGAAATGCTTCCGGTAAATCTATATCTCTATTAAATAAATGTGATTCCAGTATCCGTCACACGCGTCCGGTGATATAGATTTTTTAATAAAAATCGCGTGCTTTACGTAACAATGAGAATACGTCTCGTCGCTATGGTCTCGTCGGGTTTCTAAGAATTAATTATTACTTATTTGTTCTGCGTAGTGATCGTTTAGCAAAAACTTATGACATAAAAATTTGGGATCCTTGCACTCTGGCCATTATTACGTCACCACATACTTAAAAACATCCATAAAACATGTTGCGAACTCCACTATCAGTATAATTGGTCATTAACTTCAACATTGTAATGTATCTAGCAGTTAAATTTACTCAAAATTACTGTTTTCGTACATATAAGTATACCTAGATACCGAACGTTGTACGTACAAATTAACTAAATTAATAACTTTACCAGACCCTATTTTATGGTAAATGATTATTTTGAAACTAATAATTACTAACACGTGATTATTAAAAATTCTATAAACTTCCTTTTTCTCATGGAATCTATTTTCCTCAAAAAGTTGTCTACAAAGTACTCGTAAATTTTCAGATACCAATGGAAACGTCGAGACCCGCAGGGCTCATTCGAATACAACAAGAAACTCCTCCAGTCCGGCCGCACGGGGCTCACACAGCAACAGATCAAGTCCCACCTGACCAGACTAGCGCACCTGCGCGACGTACAGCTCGCCAAACAACGGCGGTTTAAGGCCAAGAACGATTGGCTGGTCAACGAGCCCCAGCAGAAGCTGGCACAGACTCACGCAAGGACCTACACGATGGATAATAACATCAGCGCTTTACATCCAAAGACTATTGTTGAGGAGTTCGATATGTTTCCAGCACCTGTCGCTGTGACGCGGGAACAGGCTGAACGATAAAAATTTGATACTAGCCTCAAATCACAGAACTAATGGCAATTTATATGCTTTTGACGCTGATATATGTATTCCAAGATTAATCTACCAATGAGACTGCATAAGCACTTACCTAGTTACTTCCGACAGCAGTCAGTTCATGAATAATGTAACTTGTTATTTATAGACCACATCTGCATTTAACATCAGGTGCGACTATGGTCAAACGCGAGAATCTATCAACGAGGGTATTCAAAAACGACTCACGCTAGATGTCAGCACTATGACGTAATTTACCTTGTCATGATTGGTTGAAAATTTTACAGTTGTCACAATTTTACATCGTTCCATTTGAGTTTCTTTGAACCCCAATCGAAGATGAACAAATAAGTCCTTGGAATAGCAACTAAACTCGGAGTTCCTTGACATGTTAATTTGCTTATTAGTTCTGTGCAGCCTGGGAAGTTCTCTGCTATTTGTTAGTGTACCACACATTAATATTGAAATAAGTATAGTTTCCCACCTCGACTTATTCCGTTATGAAACTGAAAAGCTTTTTAGAGCAGCCATAACATAGCAACGCGATATTAATAACATCATTATTATCAGGATAGAAATGTAAGGTACGAACGCAAATATTTTAAAAGCAGGTTATTCTAATTTTCGTATTTCTGTTGCCATTTAAGCGTGTTTAATGAATGCTAATCTAACTATCGATGTGTTATTATCATCATCAATTTTATTTCATATATTTTTCGTATAGAACGTAGACAAAGTTTGGTTTTGACTTGCATTGCTGGCGAACTACATTGATGCTCATTTATATGTGAACAATTTAAATAATCCGTATATTATTTCGTATTTACTTTTTAGCCGGATTTCACTAATAATAAAAATATTTAAAATGTATGTATTTGAATAAAAGTCACCTTACATTTTGACCATCTATATTTATCTGAATGTTTCAGCGTGAAAATGTTTTGATTGATTTAAAAACTTTATTTTTAATCAATATTAGTTTCTTGTTTATGTATATCTATTCAACCTAGTGGCTAATAGTTAAAAGTTACCATTATTAGGTAAAATGTAGCCTTTTCTTCACCTTTTGTACTACAGATGTTTTTTTTTATATACTCGTTCTTTGCAATACGATTGATTCCTTCTGTATCGTAGTTAAAAGATAATTTGTGGCTGAGATAATGACCACGCATATCCTACTGGTGGCTTACCACCATCTCTTATAACCATGCAAGAACGATTGAGTAAAGGAGATGTCGCCTTACATCATGTATTGCGCCGTCCCGCTTACTCACTGGATCTTGCATGGTTTTTAGAGATGATAGTAAGCCACATGGTCGTATGTTTTTCAAATATATTTATATATTTAGCAGATTCGTAGGCAAGCTATTTTTATTCGTTCCTTTTTATAAACTGAGTATCTTATTTAATATAATATAAATACACCTATGTTTTGACTCAAATAAACAGATATATAAGTGACATTGTATCAATTTAATAAAATATATTTATAAAAAACTAGTCAGTAAGTTTACAAAAATATTATAGTGTATGGGAATGATATTGTTGTAGTGATTTGTATTAAAAATCTGAGAGAAGTGCATTTTGCCACAGATTTTGTTTTTTTTTTAATAATTTATATGTTGTTTTTCTGGAGATTTAGTTTTGCGCATTCTCAAATAAGAATACGCAAAAGCCAGTATTTTTTTAATATGTACCTATTTAAGTATATTTGAAACAACAGATAACGATCTAAAACGTTTAACACGCTGTTTGGCAAAAAAGAAATGATGGCTTACAATTTTCACAGTTTTTTAATTCAAAACCACAATCAGAATCTTTATTTGCATATTATATTATTCAATTATTTTAGATGATCATCTAAAATATTCTTAATTTTGCGCAAAACTAAATTTATCCAATCGGTTTAAATGTAAGATTCACAATTAATATAATAACTGTAATAATATTCATATCTGATAGTTATATCAATAAACTGTATGTCGTACTCAACAATTGGCATTTGAAAAAAAAATATTCAATGTTACTACACTTTATATTTTTAATTAGTTATTATTAAATTATTTTTAACTGCCAAAACATAGTCCTCGCATTTAACGACAACTTCACATAGTAATAGGTCGTGTAATATAATTCGTCTAGGTATGTTTAATGGCTGTTGAACAATTTTATTTTAATTATATTTTTTATTATTATAATCTCTAATCATAAAGTTAGTAATACTACTGTAAAATCAAATAGGTTATAAGCATAGCACATTCCTTGACCGACCTGAAGTTAGCCACTTTAAAGGCACATTAATCCTGACTCAGGGGTTACCATACCACCATCTCTTAAAACCAAGCAAGAACGATTGAGTAAGGGAGATGTCTCCTTACAATCTGTATTGCGCTGTCTCGCTTACTCACTTGTTCTTGCATGGCTTTAAGATATGGTAGTGATCCACCTGTAAGGTGGGTACAAATCACATACAAAAACTCCTACATTCGTATGTAGAACATAACGCGACTAACTTCAGATCGAACAAAAGTGAGCGAACCTTTTTTATTTAGTTGGCCACATTTCAAGCGTACTAGTAATGCTAATAGACTGTACTACTAGTATAGTATTCTGTTATCAATTTACGTAGGTACAGTCGGGGACAGATAAAGCTGACCCCCCGGTCATTACGGTAGATACGATAGGGGGGACTGTACTATGATTTAAAATGTTATGAAAAATAAGTAATTTCAAGAAACAGATTCTCTCAATCTTGTAATATAGCTACGCATGATGTGTAGCCTTACCATACATGTGAAATAATAATAATAAGAAAATGTTAACACTAATCAACTAAATAACTTATTTGAATTAGATATTTTAGACAAAATCTCTCGATCAATGCTAATAAAAGACAAACCCGCAAGATGAAAAATATAAATATTTCCATATAATTTATTTATTAAAAATTTTATTGTACAACGACGCTAGAAGCATTTTCCAGTCGACCTAAAGCTTCGCTTTTTTTATAGTTTGTTTCTGAAATAAATATTTTTACTTAAACCCAGAACTGGACTTGATATAAAAAAAAAAAAACTTTTTATTCGCCACTTCTCCGCCGTGCCGATGTCTGATTATTTTTTTTCTAATTTATATGCGATCGAGAGATAGTAAGGAATAAAGTGTGAAAATCAATAATTCCATTAATTAATGTGACTATAGTAAGCACGTAAGGTATTTGGAACAAACATTTCTGATAGTTTAACTATTGTTAATTTAAAGAAAATGTAAGAAATAAAACTAGTCTTGTATTAGAAACATTTCTCTTTACCTCGAGTTTAATACTGTACCTCCACAACTATAATGTCTACTTTCTCTTAAGTCATTAAAAAAAAGAAATAAGCGATTTAAAAAAGGAACTCTTTTTAAATTATGTAATTAGAAAATTGCGGCTTATTCTAATAGAAGCAACAAATTTCTTTCTTAATTAAATCGCTTCTCTTCTTCATAAATCGGTAACCGTATAATATTTTCACCTTGTGTTTGAATGTTCAAATTAAATGAAAGATCTTGTAGTGTAGTGTCAATTCTGTGTTTTTTTTTCTCCTAACTTTGTATTATTCACTTGACACCTACTTTTACTTGTAGTTATTACCTAGTATTTACAGGAATATGATCGTTTCTTTTATTATAAGTATTAATACTATTTAATAATATAAGTAAATAAAAAGTCATAGCATTTGATATGTTGTTTATTTTTTCTACCATAGTTATTTTATAATCCGTGTACAAAGTTTGCGTAACGGGCGTGTGCCGCCATCTAGCGATGAGTAGCTAAACTAGCAGCTACAGATGGCGCTGCTGTCGTATCAGACGATTACCGAGCGTGCAATAACTACAAGTTCGTAAAATAGAGTCGCTATGGCGTCACAATTAGCGTTTGTACCTTCTTCGTCCGAGCGTGTTTCCCGGTTGCATCTTCAGCTTACGCTTCAGAGCCCAGGGTATACTATTAATCATGGTCTTGATTTGACGGAACTGGTTATTACAATGGAGTGACTGCCGTCTTACCTCCGTAACCCTTTTTACAGGGAAATAGAGCCAGCGGATGTGTTAGTGGCCAACACTGTCAAATTTTTCAGGCTGCCTAAAGGCATCTGACATAGCCTAATGACTTCAATCTACCGATAACAGCCGGGACCAACGGCTTAACATGACTTCCGAAGCACGGAGGAGCTCAAGATAGAAATTCCACTAATGGCAACCAATCCAAACATGGCCGCGCACTCGCCGTCGTCGCCGTCGCTTGACGCGCACTATCGTTACGAACACGATCGAGCTCCCAGTTACTTCTATGGTGATCATTACATAATAAGTAAGTACTCTTGCAGAATAAAGGATATATTGGCGCATCACGGTGCAATAGATAGAGTGGCGGTGAATAAGTATTGCGCCAATATATGTATATACATAGTTAGTGCAGTCTATAGTCATTTAAAGCGACGAAGTAGGCAAGTATGTTGTGAAAACTACAAAAAATGCTGAACTTCAAATTGGATGCCAACAAAGAAAATAATTATTATAATCCCGAATCGGCGAAGGATCAACGCCCCGCACTCGGATCGGCGGTATTTCCACAAGATGCCCCGATACGGTCTCCATGACAACCGTACACAAACATTCCATGACAACACTATTTTTAAAACTTACCCTCAAACGATTATCCACCGTACTGCTTTGTATTAAAGTGTAAATTTGTTATTTCGGAGAAATATGCTAAACTATTTTTAAAACCCACGCACAAACGATTCTCCGTCGTACTGCTTTGCATTAAAGTGTAAAATTATTTTGACGAAGAATAAGCTAATTCTGTTTATTAAATAAAATATTAAAATGATAAATAATTATGTAATGTGTTTCATTTTTAGTTTTAAATTAATAACTTTATAAAAATAATCTTAAAGTTATTCCATTCATACTTATATATATTTAACTAGCGACCCGCCCCGGCTTCGCATGGGCATAATAAGCTTCCTCTTGAATCACTCTATCTATTAAAAATCCGTTGCGTAGTTTAAGATTCATTAATCTTTAAGATTTAAGCATACAAAGGGATATAGAGACAGAGAAAGCGACTTTGTTTTATACTATGTAGTGATCTGATCCTCACTTTTAAGATTTTGAGGAAACTGGGTATTTAAATTGGTCCGATTGGAATAGGGAGGCCTATGTCCAGCAGTGGAAGTTGTGGCTGATATGATGATAATGGGTATGGAGATAATTATAGCTGGAAAGGAGATGGGACATACACACTCACAGTACTTTTTATAAGGTACTTATAGAACGAGGACGCAACCGGAAAAAGCTAAGAATAAAGGGAAAGAGACTTGGGTTGTCTGGGAAGAGATTACATTAGCGACTAGATGTGCCCGCGACTTCATCAATTTAACAAAAAGTATTGTTTAGTTCGCAGTGAACGATAAAATTAAAAATCAAAGAAGACTAAGTTACTTTTTTATTACATCAGCGACAATGAGAGTCCAGTCGATATCGGTACAGCCGTTCCCGAGATTAGCCGGAACAAACAGAGAGACAGACAGACAAAAATTTAATAAATGCTAATTTGGGATATGTACCGTATGTAAGTTCAATATAATATAGTAAATTATAAAATTTTGGTACAAAATGGCCCTTCTCCTATTGCAGCGCCCGTCAGGGCCCTTAATTGTTCCTATTTTTATGACATCATCTGTATTGTACATTAAGGATGCAATAAATGATTTGATTTGATTCATTAATTTATTTTCAACAGTTAAAACTTTTAATTTTTGTATTGTATAATTGTACTAGCTTTCACCCGCAGCTTCGCCTGCGTGAATTTCCCTCGGGAACGGTGCTTTTTCCCGGGATAAAAGGTACCCTATGTCCTTTTCAATACTTTTAGCTATGTGTTTGCGAAATTTCTAGAAGATTGGTTCAGTAGATGGGACATGAAGAGGTACAAACAAACTAATATACAAACTCACTTCGTATTATAATATTAGTTATGTAACACGACGTTTACTATGAATACGAGTTCACTATGAATACGTCACCGGCGGCCTCCCACCAGTCCCGCGTCACACGGCGCGCATATAAAAGGCGCGCCGCTGTTCAAGCAGTCAGTCGTTCGCTAGACAGCTCCGAGTACGATTGCTCCCGTAGTCTGCTCAGAGCTCAGTGCTTGACTTGATCGATGCCCCGCGTCATCAAGTTACAGCTAGCTAGGAGGATATTAGGGTTGCGATGCTCCGCGTCCTACCCAGGATCCTAAATAGGTTACCGTATGAAATACGATTTGTACGCGATTGTATGTCATAAGTATTATATGTATGCACATGTACTAAGCTATGTGAGACACGCAATAAACACTACTCTCGTACATCGCGGGTATCATTTCATACGCCAACCCTATATTGGCGCCCAACAGGGACGACTCATAACAACCCCCACTATAAATAAAAATCCAAGAAGCATTTAATAAATTAAAAATTACTTTAACCACGGCACCAGTATTAAAACAAGCAAGTCAGCTATTGGAGCAGCTTTGGTGCAGGGGGAGGGAGAAAACGAACAACCTGAAGAACACGCAAGGAGACTGCTCACTCCTGCCGAATATAAATTATACTGTTACAAAAAAGGAAACCCTAGCTGTTGTATGATATCACTCTTCTGTGGTTACAGAAGGAACAAATTTGTTTTACTATAATCGATCATCAGCCCCTTAAATGGTAAATGGAACCTCTACTTACGAAGTGGCTCATCCTGATTCACCAGACAAAGTAATTGGGAAATATCACACAGCAGCACTTACGTTTGAAAAAAAGAAAAGATAAGGTACCCGAACCTATCAATCCCATTCGCCGCAGAGGAAGACCTCGCAAGAATACATCTTCTGGTACTCCTGTCGGGACGACTTCAGAGTACCAGAGGGGGAGACTGTAACACGACGTTTACTATGAATACGAGTTCACTATGAATACGTCACCGGCGGCCTCCCACCAGTCCCGCGTCACACGGCGCGCATATAAAAGGCGCGCCGCTGTTCAAGCAGTCAGTCGTTCGCTAGACAGCTCCGAGTACGATTGCTCCCGTAGTCTGCTCAGAGCTCAGTGCTTAACTTGATCGATGCCCCGCGTCATCAAGTTACAGCTAGCTAGGAGGATATTAGGGTTGCGATGCTCCGCGTCCTACCCAGGATCCTAAATAGGTTACCGTATGAAATACGATTTGTACGCGATTGTATGCCATAAGTATTATATGTATGCACATGTACTAAGCTATATGAGACACGCAATAAACACTACTTTCGTACATCGTGGGTATCATTTCATACGCCAACCCTATAGTTATGATTTATATAATTTAAACAGGATTTTGGCATAGAACTACTATTACTAGACACTTACAAGAATAAACATATTACCTTTATCGGCCGACCTGCGTGGCCTACATCGATAGTAAATTGTAATGATTATTGAGCAGGCCTGACCTCCTTCCATACGGTGTTTTTATGGTTTTACAACAATTGAACCTAATAAAGTATCGAAATACGGGAATCCCGAATCTTTGACAACTGTTTCAGCCAACTCTGCTACCAGAATGTTTAAATTTGACAGTGGAAGCGTGTATGATAGAAAAGTTAGTCTGAACACTAAAATAAACAAAAGAAAAGTACCTTACGCGCTTGGGCGTGACTTGCTTATTAATCCGAATTAATTAAACCCGTTTAAGCCCCTTCTCATGAGATTCCTACACATCCCCTATTAATTCGGTGTCGATCCGGCGATATAATATATAGGGTATAAGATGGGTCTCCACACAGGTTATTTCACTACCGAGTGTTCAATTGTCAATATACTTTAAACCTTTATCCACTAGGCAACCGGGCCTCACTCACGATATCAATGCGCAATTATTCCCGAAGATTGAACGCAAATCGTATTAAAATAGTCTATCCAGAGACTTCACAAGTAATAAACAAAAAAGGAGAAATGCATCTAACCGTGGCCGCGCGATAAAAAAGACCTCTGCAGACTTACTGTCATGGCGTCAGGCGCGTCCAAACCACCTAGTGTTGTACCAAAACCGAAACTTGTCGACTATCGAATCGAGTAAATTCAACGTGAATATATATTTGTCTGATGAATGTTTTATCCGAAACATCCCCCGCCCTGAAATGTATCCCGACATTTCACTAGTAAACCATACTAGTCGTTTGATGGAAGGCGGGCCAATGAAGTGAGTGCACGGGTCAAAATTGATCCGTCTACCAAAACCTCGGCAACTCGAGGGATTCCGTCCGTGCCTGGTATCAACTTTAAAATGCGGCCTCGCCGCCAGCACAGGGGGGCCAAATTAGGCTCCTTCATTAAAATAATGTCGCCCTCTACCGGAGGGTTAGTATGATCCGTCCATTTGACTCGCTGCTGCAACAAGTGGAGATATTCGGCAGACCAGCGCCTCCAGAAATCCTGACTCATCTGTTGCAGCATCTGCCAACGCGATAGCCGAGAAGTACCTTGATCCCGCCAAGGATACTCTGGGAGGGCAGTTACCGGCTGCCCGATTATGAAATGGCCCGGTGTCAACACGTCAATATCATTTGGGTCCTGAGACACTGGGCATAGTGGACGGGAGTTCAAAGCGGCTTCCACCTTACAGAATATGGTGGCCAACTCTTCAAACGTAAGAGTGGTCTCCCCCACTACTCGCCGTAAGTGTGTCTTAGCCGATTTGACCGCGGCCTCAAATATTCCGCCCCAGTGCGGACAGGCTGGTACCGAAAACCGCCATTCTATGCCCCGTTGGGCACAGCCCTGCCCAATTTGGTCACTGTGCTGTTCCAGGAACTCAGTGACGTCACGCAGATAGTTTGCAGCACCCCGATAGTTCGTTCCGTTGTCCGACCGAATCAAGGACGGCACTCCACGCCTTGAAACGAATCTATCCAGGGCCGCGACGAAGGCCTCGGTGGTCAATCCCGACACCACCTCCAAGTGCACCGCCTTGGTCGCGAGGCACACAAACACACACAAGTATGCCTTGGTCAATTTCCTGTTCTTGACCGCGGCTGACTTTATCAGAAAGGGTCCCGCAAAATCCGTGCCGACCCCGACCCACGGCCTCGTGTATTGTACCCGATCAGCCGGCAGATCACCCATCTGCGGCTGCATGGTAGATGCCTTTGTCCGGTAGCATGCTACACATTTGAATATAACGCTCCTGACTGCTCTCCTCGCGGACAGGATCCAAAATTCTCTTTGTAGAATTGCTAACATCGCACCTAGTCCAGCGTGCGCGTTGCTAACATGACGGTGTGTTATTATGAGCTCGACAAGGGCCCCGCCCTTGGGAAGTAGTAAGGGATGGCGTCTCCCGTAGGACAGGTCCGACTTCCGGAGTCTGCCCCCACGCGGATTAGACCATCCTGATCAATAAATGGGTTCAATCTGGCGACAGCACCCTTCAACTTAGCGCGTCCCGAGTGCAAGGCTTGAAGCTCAGACTTGAACCTGTCCTCCTGGACTAGGCGAACCAGATGACGCATAGCAATGCGCCGATCCTCAGCGGTCGCTACCGGCGCGAGCCTCTTCTGCTGGGGATGGCGACAATTGTGGATGAACCGCAACATCCAGCTGGTGACACCCAACAGCTTGTCCAAGCTGCTGTAACGGCGCAGCAGCCAGTCAAGATCCAGCGCGGGTTGCGCCGTCACTGCGTGTACCAACACGCCTGGCAAATCCTCAACCAGGCCTGGCTCAGGTGTACTCGGCCAGGTCGACTCTGGTTCCAGTAACCACTCTGGTACCCACCAGAGATGATGACGTATGAGTTCGGGGGCGGTGCAGCCGCGTGAGGCACAATCAGCCGGATTGAGCTCACCGGGCACATGTCTCCAGATTACTGTAACGTCCAGGTCCTGTATCTGGGCCACCCGATTTGCCACAAACACCTCCAGAGTGTGTGGCGCCGCCCGTATCCATGCCAATGCCACTTGGCTATCCGACCACGCGTAGGTATCCCTGATGTCTACCGTGGCCGCCAGTTCTTTGCTCACGTGGCCGAGGAGTCGAGCCAACAAGTGAGCCCCGCATAACTCCAGTTTCGGGATTGTGAGTCTGGCCTTGATGGGAGTCACCTTGCTTTTAGCCAGTAGCAATCTGACCTGTACTCGGCCCTCCGAGTCTGAGGTCTTTAAGTACACGACTGCTGCAAACCCGCGCTCTGATGCATCACAGAAGCCATGTAAGCTCGCACGGTACCTACCCGGGGGCAAAATGCACCTCGGCAGGGCCACCTGATTGAGCTCTCCCATCGTTGTGACCAGAGCCAACCAGTCATCAAGCGGGCGGCCATCCAGCGGCTCGTCCCACGAGACACCCAATGTCCACAGTCTCTGTAGCAGGCATTTGACAGCAAACAGGACCGGGCAAATCCAGCCATTGGGGTCATACATCCTAGCCAGAGTAGACAGACATGTCCGTTTAGTCCAAACCTTCAGGGGATCCAATCCAACTCGGAAGGTGAAGATGTCTGCCACAGGTTTGTACTGAATCCCGAGTACAGCAACCATTTCAGGGTTTTCCTGATCCTCAAAGAGGTGCGGATTCTGTTGGTGATCATCCGGGATCCCTTCCAACAGACGTGGGTCATTCGACACCCACTTCCGCAACTCGTATCCTCCAGTGGCGAGGAGGGCGATGAGCTCGTCCCGCAGCCGGATCGCCTCCTCGATTGTAGCCCCGCCCGTGCACACGTCATCAACATACACGTCACGTGACAGCACGGCGGCGGCACGTGGAAACCGGCTTCTCTCCTGCTCGGCCAATTCCAGAAGGGAGCGTATGGCGATGAACGGACTCGACTTTAATCCGTACGTGTTCGTGTTGAGCTCGTAAACGGTTACCGGATCATCTGGGCTCTCACGCCATAAGATGAGTTGAAACCTCCTGTCCTCAGGGTGGATCAACGTCTGACGGAACATCATCCGGATGTCTGTCCCAAATACCACCTGGTGTCTCCTGAAATTTAAAATTATGTCTACAATATCGCGCTGTAGTTTAGGCCCGGCGTGAAGACACTGATTTAGTGACACCCCAGTGGAGGACGGTGCCGAACCGTCGAACACTGTCCTCAGTTTACCTGACTGGGGCTTCAAGACCGCATGATGCGGCAAGAAGTAATGGTCGGTCGTGGTCCAGTCGACGTGAGCCGGAGACATATGTCCAAGAGCCTCATACTCCCGCATGAACTCCACGTATTTATTCCGAAATACGGGGTCGCGCTGCATGCGCCTTTCCATAGACAATAGCCGCTTCTCCGCCAAGACTCTGGACTGGCCCAATACCGGTGGGCAATCTATGAACGGTAGGCGTGTCTGTATGCGTCCAGATGGCAGCCTAACCGTATGTGCCTGATAGAAGTTCTCGCACTCCACATGGTCAGGATCCAGCCGTGACACCATGGGAGGTTCCTCGACTTCCCAAAACTTTTGCATTACCCGTGCAATAGATACTCCTGTGAACGAATGAGCATCATCCGGCAGCTCACCTGTGTAGACCGGTCCAAACACCGCGTGACCCAATGCCGTGGACACGGCCATGAGAGAACTCGATCCCAGTCGACGTATCTCACTCTTCAGTATCCAACCAAGCACGTCCGTACCCAAAATCATGTCCACTTGATGTGGGACGTGAAAATTGGGGTCTGCCAGTCTCAAGCCTGCTACGAGAGAGGTCGCTCCAGCTGGCAATTCCGTAGGAGGGAGACGGCCCACGACGGTATCCAGCACCGTCGCCGAAGCCCAAATTCTCCATCTCGTATCCTTATCTGCGGAGAATGCGAAGTGTGTTCGTCCAGTAATACCTGGTACCTCACTACCTCCGACTCCGCTCATTCCCGTGACTACGGAGTGTCGGGGTAGGCCCAGTGTCTTAGCAACCCGAGTTGACACCAGTGTACCCTGGGCCCCTGTGTCCAAGAGGGCTCGTATCCGGACGTAGCCCTCCTGAGGGCACCAAATGCGGACCGCCGCAGTTGGCAACAGGACGGTAAGGAGTTCTGTTGCCTTATGGTGACTGTGGCAAGCTAGTCACGCGTTGTACTGGCCCGCGGGGGACGCGGCCCCGTCCAGTAGGGCGTGCGCAACATATAAGCACTTTGAGGCGGAGCATATCCCGCCGCCCTCCCGTACCGATGATACGGGGGGTGGTACTCCAGCCTCGGGTATTCGTGGAGCGGGGGCGAGAACCGGTTCGCCCTTGACTCCTGCACCGGCTCCCGTGCCGGTAATTGTGGCCTCTTCATCACCTGGGACTGCGGCGCCTGGGCCGCTGGAGTCCGGACTGCAGCCAATCCGGTGGCTGTCGTCGGCCCCTCCTGGTCGACCTGGGTTGGGGAGTTCACTCTGTCTGCGCACGCAGCACTTGGCGAACCTCGACCAGATGACCTACCACTTCTAGGTGGTGATGCTCTGGAGCCCCCGCCCGTTGGGCGCTCCACTCTCGGTGGGTAGCCGTCCCTTCGATTACACAGAAGGGTATGGTGTGGTCCTCCACACCTGGGGCACGCTGTGGCCCTGGGGCAGTCCCGGTACTGGTGACCCCCCAGACAGCCGTAGCAGCGTCTCCCTTCTCTCGCCCTCCGGCGGCGATGTCCTACGGACAGTTTGATGAACTGTGGGCAGTCGACCTCCCGATGGTGCTGCCCACATCCCAGACAGCCAGTGTCTGGTGCTCCAGTTGTCACCGCATAGGCCTGCGTCGGCCTTCTGCGCTGCTGGGGCCTTCCCGTTCCCGAGCCGGGCGGAGTGCGTTCCGGCGCAGTCCTCCGGATCGTTTCCACCGAGGTCTCCGCGACCCTGGCCTCCCACTCCAGAAACTGGAGGAGATCGTTGAAGGTGGGGAGGTCCCGACTCCCAGCCACTTGTTCCCGATCGAACCGGGCCCGCATCTCGGCTGGAATCTTATCCAGCACCAAGTGCAGGAGCAGATAGGACCACTGGTCCACTGGGAGGCCGAGCAGCCGCAACGTGTTGGTCGCGACCTTCACCGGAAGGAGTATCTGCGACCTCAGCTGCGAGCGGCTGGTCACCCTGGGCAGTGTCAGTAGCTGCCTGACATGCGCGTCTGCCAGTAGACGCGTGTTTTGGTACCGCGATTCCAGCAGCTCCATCGCGGTATCGTACTGGTCACCTTCAAGGGGCAGGTGCTGGATAAGCGCCTTCGCTTCACCACGCACCGCCGTCAACAAATAGGCCAACCGCTGGACCTTTGTGAGATCCTCCCGTTGTCCCACCAGGGAGGTGAACATATTCTTGAAGGCCACCCAGTCCTCCACCTTGCCGCTAAATTGCGGCAAGTTCAGTGTGGGGAGGCGGCCTGTAACCCCTTTTCCTGTGGGGGCCGCGGCTGTCGTGTGGGACGCCGACGTTCCTGATTCGGCCCTCCCGCTGTCCAGTTCCCCGACAGCCTGGATGACCTCGTTGTAGAGCTCCATGATCTGATCAAGGTCAGCAACAGCCTGATCTCTCCTCTTGGCCCCATCAGATCCAGATTCTGGGTCATCTGCATCCATCAACACGTGAAGGGCACCTTCGGCCCGAGCGAGGCGTTCCCGAGCCTCGCTGGCGCGCTGCCTGAGCGCGATCTCCCTGTCACCACGTCCTATCAGCGTCCTGACTGAGCTGAACCACCTCAGTTCAGACGAGATGAGGGTTGTTGGTTTCGCTGGTGCCATCTCGCTATGTCCAGCAGTGAGTCAAGTACCCAAATAACACAATAAGGAAACCAAAATAACAAAAAACAAAACAAATAAACAACGGCAGTGACAGAATCCAGCAAGTCACAAACCGGTACAATTATTTAAAATAAACCGAAAAAATAAATAAACAAAACAATATATTAATGCACTAACATTAAATATTACTTGACTCGGTTATCAACAAGTGAAACAAAATATCATGGTAAACCCGTATCGGACCGTACCGGATCCGTTCCGGTATCGATAAATCAGAATCAGAATTTGATGATGGTACAACCCTAGTGCATTCCGATGCACCGACCTACCTTCGCCAATTTTTTAATCTTTCACCCGCAAGATTATTTATCAAAAGTAGATTCCTAGATTTTACTACGGAAACTACGCTCTGCTACCAAATGTTTCAGCCAACTCTGCTACCAGAATGTTTAAATTTGACAGTGGAAGCGTGTATGATAGAAAAGTTAGTCTGAACACTAAAATAAACAAAAGAAAAGTACCTTACGCGCTTGGGCGTGACTTGCTTATTAATCCGAATTAATTAAACCCGTTTAAGCCCCTTCTCATGAGATTCCTACACATCCCCTATTAATTCGGTGTCGATCCGGCGATATAATATATAGGGTATAAGATGGGTCTCCACACAGGTTATTTCACTACCGAGTGTTCAATTGTCAATATACTTTAAACCTTTATCCACTAGGCAACCGGGCCTCACTCACGATATCAATGCGCAATTATTCCCGAAGATTGAACGCAAATCGTATTAAAATAGTCTATCCAGAGACTTAACAAGTAATAAACAAAAAAGGAGAAATGCATCTAACCGTGGCCGCGCGATAAAAAAGACCTCTGCAGACTTACTGTCATGGCGTCAGGCGCGTCCAAACCACCTAGTGTTGTACCAAAACCGAAACTTGTCGACTATCGAATCGAGTAAATTCAACGTGAATATATATTTGTCTGATGAATGTTTTATCCGAAACAACAACATTAATAAAAGTTCCCTTTGATTAGCATTTTAGCACCTTAGATACCCCTTTCTTAGAACGTTATATATAAACTAGCAGTCCACCCCGGCTTTACCCGTGATACACACATAGCACAGCATCTCGCGTATATTAGCTATCTACCCGTGAAGTCCTTTCAAAATCGTACCAGATCCATCACTCCAATTTTATTTATTTGTCACATACAATTAAACGAATTACAAAATTACTTAGTATATAGTAAATGTAATCTGTAAAATAAATAAATTTAGAATTGTGAGGTGAAAAAAAAACAAAGATCCTGTCATACACTTATGTGATAGTTCCTCATGGAAAAAAAAGCGAATCCAAGACGGTGCGAATTTAAGCCATAAAATAAACGACATAAGACGCTGAGAAAACGCTGAGATACTTTATTATGACTCTCATCATCAATCAGCAACTCGATGAGCCTGCTGGGAGGCATCTTGTTCCCATATTTATTCGTTTATTATTTACTAGCTGTTCCCCGTGGCTTCGCCCCGCGTGGGACTGGGTTATATCGCGCCCAAAAGTAGCCTATGTTTGACCTCAGGTTATTAACTACATCCCTACCAAATTTCATCACAATCGGTCCAGCAGATTAGCCGTGAAGAGGTGACAGACAGACAGACAGACAGACTTTCGCATTTATAATATTAGTATGGATGTTTAAAAATAATAATAATAATAATACTGGAATTACTAACAAGATGTCGCAACCTACAAACTCACTGTATGGACTTTGTTGACTGAAAAGAAACAATTTTTATTTATTACTAGCTGTTCCCCGCTGTTTCTTTGTGTGTATGTACTATAACCTTCCCCAAGAATAAGGCTTTCATATACAAAAAGAGTTTTGCAAATCCGACCAGTAGTTTACAAGTTATAAGCGTTCAAACAAACGAACTCTTTTGCTTTATTATATTAGTATAGATTTATGACACTTACATAAATTTATAATTTGTTTTCCACCTAATAGAGGAGATGATAATAGATTATTTTTTCGCCGGATACGAATCTCGCGTGTGAAGTAGCAGTATCAAGCTACGTCATGTTAGGTCCAATAAATCTATCGCCTACGTTTTGTTAGTCATTTCTCTTGGAAATTTATAACTTTACTATAAAATAATTATTGTGTCTAAGCTATTGAATGAGTAGTTTTTATCGTCTTTTGCATAGAATTAGAAAATCGCGCGCGGTCTCTACCCAAGCATTTTTTTATCTATGGTCTTTTGTGATATAATTTCATTATGTAACCTCTTATGAAATAAGTACCTACGAAAAAAGATATTAGTATATTAGTATCACAGATGATTATCTGTAAGTAACTACCTATTTGATCATTGAGGAATATCCTCTAAAATATATTAATTCTTAAACCCTCGAAAAAGGCACCGCGACTTGTCGACGCCGCTGGTGACAAGAGGGCCGGCTCATTTCTCGCGCAGAGAATAGCAGTCGCTATTCAGCGCGGGAATGCAGCTGGGGTTCTTGGCACCATGCCGCAAGAACACCAATTTTTAGATTTTTAAGTTTTATTTATAATTTTAGTCATTTTATTTTGTAGTTTTTTTTTTACTTATTAAATATTAAATTAACATTATTAATATATTTTTATGTTTAGACTATAAAGAGTGCCAAAGTAATAAAGCATGCACTCAAAAAACGTAACCTTTCTTCTTACGCAGTCTACATTTTACATAAACATAAGAAAATAAAAATCTTTACATTTTTCCCACTTTCCGCCCAAGTGAGGAGCAGTTCAATGGCTTTGGAGCGAACCACGCAAGTTTCTAATTAAATATTCAATGAGGTTACTCCGTTATCGGTGCCAAGTACCTCGCCAAGACGTTCCGTTTCACCACTAATATATTGGAGCGTTTACCCCGGACCGTAGCAATGAACTTAGAAAATCACAGGTTTCTGAACTTGAGGCTAGTTTTGGAGTGACCTCGTGGGATTATATGTCTGATAATTAACTGTATTTAATTATATACGAGGCAAGGCAGGGAAAAAGAAAGTAAAGAAACAGAAGCAATAAAAACAAAACACAACAAGTGCTGCCAAATAAAGACTAATTAAATTGAAATTTATTTAATATATTTATAAATATAATAAATAAATTTAAGCAATGCTATCCAGCGGGGAAAAACCTCACGTCTATAAATATTGACCGTCCGAAATTTATAAATTATTTGATTTTTCTATATTCAAACTCTTGTAAATATTTTAAACTAGCAGTCTACCCCGACTTCGTCTGTAGTACCCACATAGCCTATGTAACTCGGTCCAGTTGTTTCGAAGCCTATTTCGACCCAAACAAACAAACAATCAAATCTTTTCCTGTTTATAATATTGATATGGAAGTATAGATAAAATAAGGAAGATTTAAAAAAATTATAATTTTCGATTTATAAATTATTCTACTTAATACAAAAATATTTTTAATACTTATGAAGAGTAATGTAGACCTCATAAAATTAGAAAGGCAACCGCGCAAGGCAATTCTTTTTTAATCTATAGAAGACCTTGAATTTAGACCATTGGTCTATTTTTTTATATGTAGACCTTGAACGCTTTTAAGGATAATAATACAGTTTGCAATGAGGAAGTCTACATTGTTATACAACCTATTCACCTACTATTGTGATTTTTCAGGGCTAAAGTTAAGGGTGAAGAGTATTTTTAGGGCCTTTTTTCTTTTTTCTTTTAGAAATTTTCTATCACATAGCATAAAATAATTTTAATCCTTATTTATTTATTTATTAAAACTGTATTGTTCCATAAGTACAAAATACTTATACAATTGGTGGACATAATGCTAAAAGTTAAGTTTCTTCCAATTAGTTTTAGAGTTTAAAGCGTGCCAATAAACGAATTCTTAAACTTTTTAAATTCTGTGTCAAATTTTATCCGCCCATTGTGTAAACATAATTTTCCATAGATTAAAAAAAAGGGTCATACAGCACGCGATTCCCTAATTCTATGATATATAAATACCCGAACCTTCCCCAAAAATAAGACTATTAAAATGCAAAAAGAGTTTTTCAAATCCGACCTTCCAGAGTTAAAGGCACTGAAGTTTTAATATATATAGGTTAATGGCGTTCAAACCAACAATATCTTCAGCATCCATATCCATACTAATATTATAAATGCGAAAGTCTGTCTGTCTGTCTGTCTGTCACCTCTTCACGGCTAAACTGCTGGACCGATTGTGATGAAATTTGGTAGGGATGTAGTTAACGACCTGAGGTCAAACATAGGCTACTTTTGGGCGTGATATAACCGAGTCCCACGCGGGGCGAAGCCGCGGGGAACAGCTAGTAACATTATAAATAGATTCTCGGAAGGCATATTTGCAATCTTGCCCTTGAAAACACACATGACGTGCAAGGCAGGTAAATAGGTCCTCGATCATCCGGCAAGCCTTGACCGCATCGATTTGAGATTAAGCATCATTAGTACACTCGGAGGCTCGATGGCGACCCTTGACATGACTCGAGTGCTTTATAACCCTTACGTTACCTTTGACTCCTGAGGAGAGCCTTTTATTACGTGCTTTTTAATCTTTTTCTTCTTCTTCGTTCGAGCGTGTTTCCCGGTTACATCTTCAGCTTACGCTTCATAGCCCAGGGTACGCTATTAACTGGTCCTGGTTTGGCAGAAATGGGTTATTACAATGAAGCGACTGCCGTCTGACCTCCGTAACCCTTTTTACAGGAAAACCACAGGAACATGACCCGGGTGTGTTAGTGGCCAACACTGTCAGATTTTTCAGGCTGCGTATAGGCATCTGACACAGCCTAACGACTGCCATCTACCGATAATAGCCGGGACCAACGGCTTAACGTACACTTCCAAAGCTTTTAATCTTTTTATCTTTAACCATCTAGCAGCCCCGGCTTTGCATGTGTATAAAAACCTTCCTCTTGAATCACTCTCTATTAAAAAAATCGCATCAAAATCCGTTGCGTAGTTTTAAAGATTTAAGCATACATAGGCATATAGGAACAGAGAAAGCGACTTTGTTTTATACTATGTAGTGATATTTAATAATTGACCCATTGAATATATAAAAATATTTCACGCAAATGTAAATACGTCTGTTTTAACTTAAATTTTTGTAACTTTTTGAAAGTGACGTTTTTGGAGAAAATACTGCAGTGGAGTTTGTGCCGCCGCTGCTTTTCCACTTGCGCTTTGGAAATGTTGGTAAACTTAATATAAGTATTGATTGACGTCAATAATTGATAAGAATAATAAACAATTTGATATTGAAAATAATAAAAAGTAAACCGACCGAGAACCGTAGGCGGATCCGTAGCAGCGACGGCGCTACGAGGCTCTACGCGGAAATGGCTACGATTTTGCTACGCCTAGTAATATATGAAAGAAGGGATATATTATTCAGCAATTTTTTCTTGTCGAGTCGAAGCCAGAAAAATGTTGTCCAGAGTGCGCCGGACGCATTTGGATGTCTATACGTCACACGGGGAGGCTCCTATCTTGCACCCCAAGAGCAAGGATGCCGGCCACACCACACTAGTAGTGTGTGAGAAAGAAAGAGTTATAAATTATTTTGAAGCTCTTTTTGCTATTGCATCTGCAATTTAAAATATAGTTACTAGTTAAGTAAGTACAATTCCCACAATATAAATTATCCAATGAATATCAATCTCTGTCAGAGCTGGGTAGCCTGGGTAAATTGATTAGTATAGTAATTTCTCATATACTCGTTACTTAGCAAAGTTCAATAATTTTGAAACCGACACCCCATTGATTTGATTTACCATTCTGCTAGGCGCAGTTTATAATGGCAGCCAATGGTAGTATTATGTTGACAATAACATTGACCACGGAATTAGTATTATAATTTCAAGGCATTCCACGTCTATTTTTATACATCTGCTGCACCTGCGAAGTAACCTCCCTCCACTTAGATCCGCTAGGATCCACATATGGATCAAAATTTGTTGCATCAACATTGATTAGTTAAGTAGCCTATTATTGAGTACTCCATATTTTTAACAGCTGCTAAGGACTTGACAGCTGAAAAAAAATTATAACCTGGTATTGACAATAAGTAAGTACTAAAAATTTTGTCTATTTAGTTAACATGCCTTACTCTACCTTATTCTTTAATTATTTGCTTGGATCTCACACAGGTACAATGATAAATAAAAAATAAAAACATACAAAATGAACAGAATAAAAAAGCATGTTTATGTACGATGTACGAGTATATACGGTCTCTATCAGAAACACCATTTCGCTGAAAGTCTATTTCAGTTAGATGACGTAAGGGTACCTAGAGATCCAAAAGGTAATTCAGCTAAACGACATAAAATCAAAGTATCCAGTCAGCAAAAAGTCAACTCAGATTGACGACATAAAAGTGGAATTAACTTGGGCTTTTCCAGTAAACCTTATCCACGAATCACGGTCAAAAGTGGTGGTTTTAACGGGGGTGGCTTGTGGGCAGTGGTCAGTACAGTCGGCGCGGCCGCTCGGCGCGATGGTCACACCGTGAGGGACTGCCAACATGACAGACGAAATACCAGGTGACTTAGTTAATTGTGGTATCGACGTGATGGTACAACACTATTTTTTTATTGGATTCAAATTAGGAAGTAAAGTTAGGACAGATTATGTGTTGGAAGTAATAACATATCCTATGTAATATATTCGTGTATGGCGTTGTAAATCACTTTGTTTATGACTGGAATTTTCCACAACGTATAATTTAATCATTGCATAAGTAATTGGTTTGTATAATTGAAGTATGTAAATGAAAGTTTGTTTTTACCCATTACAATTTAGCTTCTTATTTATTTGAATACTAGCTAGAAAAGTAGCATATGTTTGATCTCAGGTCGTTAACTACATCCCTACTAAATTTGACAGACAGACAGACAGACAGACTTTCGCATTTATAATATTTGTAAGGGGTAAAAAACAGGTACAAGGAAAAAAAATAGATATCGTTTTTTTGTTCTTAGTAAAAAAAACATATAAATCCCTTCACCTGAAAGTATAATTGAAAATTTTTGCATAACATTTAACTTGATGTCGTGGATGATGCATTGAGTAAACATTCGAATAATTATTAAACAAACATGTAGCTATAAATAAGCTAAAGGCGCCTGTCAAAGACAGTAATTCCATGTATAGTCTATGGTGCAATAAAGTGTTTTTACTCACAAATGTCCACTTTTTCATAGTAAAACGACTGTCAGGTAGCATGCGGAGCTTGCGTGCGATATGGTATTTTTATAGTTATTACCTCCATATGCTAATCACCTCCAGTGCATATGAATCTCATGAAAAAATGCATCGTGTAATCTGTTTTCTATAATTCTAGCGCGTAATTGTATGTATCAAAAATATATATCACTACATAGTATAAAACAAAGTCGCTTTCTCTGTCCCTTTATCCCTAGGTATGCTTATATCTTTAAAACTACGCAACGGATTTTGATGCGGTTTTTTTAATAGATAGAGTGATTCAAGAGGAAGGTTTTTATGCCCATGCGAAGCCGGAGCGGGTCGCTAGTACTTGATAAGTCGTATTTTTTAAATCGTCAGTAAGTATAAATTTTAGAAACGCATAATTTCATGGTTTCTAACGGTATTCGCTATGATAATCTCTGAAAGTTGGCAAAGTTTTTGGACGAAAAGTGGCCTATATTTAATTATTTACAGATTTAACGAATAACTTACTTTGGGCTAAAATGCATCAAAATTTGTCAATAATTATTATAATATTTACGTGCCAACCATAAAAGCACATCAGGAGAAACATACACTAGTTCCAAATAAATATGATAGTTTAAGGAGATGTTAAAAATGCTATCTAAAAAATGGAAGCTGGGTTACACAACGGTGAACAAAATTAATTCACTACTCGCTTACTTACCACTTACAAGTTTTACCGTAGTTTAAAAACTTTGAACTACGTTTAAGACTTATGTGCAAAAAATAATGTGCAGAATGTTACATACTAAACTTAGGTATAAATCTTAAATAATGAGTTCTAGTTTATTACTATAAAATTACAACAATAACTTTACACCAGAATAGCATAAAAACCAGCACTTAACTACATTCCTCCTCTACTTTGCATATGTTAAGCTTTACAATTTTCACTTTCGTACGAACAAAGCTCCATTAATTCAGACATGATATCCATCTAGTGTTAGATTAGGCTGTAGGCACCCGAAACCAGCAAGGTCCTTGGTGGAACGGAAATTTCGTGCGCCGAAAATGGTTTTGTTACGTTTTCCCTTGCCTGCGTGTAGCATAGAGTTTAAGTACCGCCTTTTCTTAGTCTTAGAAAGATTTATTATAGGCTATTTAAAGAAGCCTTTGTTTTTTTTTTCTCATATACTTTTATTTTTAATTTCAAATCAAACCACTTTATATTAAAATTATAGGATTTAGAGCCGCAGTTTGTACTGTTTTTCACTGCCCTAGTTTCGGAACAGCTTATTTTTTATCAGAAGATATACACAACTGTTTGTATAAAGTACAATGCCATCTCTATGAGCATTTTACTACCATATTCTATCATTTTAATAAAAATGTTTGTAAATATCCCAATAGGCTAGTTGACAAAATTTCAATAACTGCTTAATATTGTAGCTTATTAGGCATTTTATCGAAAAAAAAGGTTTATTTATTTTTAATCGAGCGTTTTATTTCGCGTTTTAAAAAACCATTTTTCAATTTGGTTCCAAAACGCACAAGACTGTCATGGCGTCTTGAATGACGTCACGCCGTGCGAAACAAACCAAAGAGCGATCGTGTCTTCGTACGTTATAGCTAGTTTTAATCGTTTAAAAATAAATTTCTCATATTATAGGTACTGTATAGTGCCCCAGTGTGATAGCACGACTATAAAAACGCCAAACAAGTTATTTATATATGTTCCAAACAATGGAGAAATACGGAAAAAGTGGCTAAAACTTGCAAGAAGAGATGATGCTCATACTTTAGAGATCATACTTTATGCTAAGAGATCCCTTCCTGGGATAAGTCCGCCATTGTCTTCTGATTTTAATAATGTTCTATTTACTATGTATTTTAAAGCAATAAAGATATTACAAACAAACAAACTTTATCAACAGGTTCAAGAATGTATTTTTGTGAAAATCATTTTGATTAAGTATTTCACACAATACAATCTATTACTTAATTCGAGCAAACTAGATGTGTTTTGTAGAATCCCTATTTTCTAAATAATAAATACATGAGTTCAGGTTAAGTTGTTTCACTTTTAGGAGTGAACGTTTCATTTTAGTTTTCTAATTAATGTTACAAACATACTCTTTTTATTCCAGTTGCCAAATGATATGACTAATTATATGGAGTATCATATGAAAGGAACAGTAATATAGTAAACAGTATCTTGCAAAATGTACGTCACAACATTAAGTTCTTGTGTACTGAACTGAAATATCACATAGCATTTAAGCTTATAATAAATATTTTATACTTACAAGGAAGTTTTAACATTACGAAATTCAGATGAGCAAAAGTTACTGTTCGACGCGAAAAAAATTCTAAGCATAACGGCATCGATTCTGGGCAAATTAATACTGTCTGCTTTGCTGAATCCAGATTCCATGGTTAATTCTTTCAAATTATAATTAGCAAAAACTGTATCAACTTGATATTAGTTGTTAAAAACCAAAATTTTATCAAGAACCGGTAGTGATACTCGAAACGTCAAAGACAAGATTGGAGTTTCGCACGGCGTGACGTAACGCTTTCTGATTGGTGTTCACTGTCACGTGACTAAAGGTTTCATTTTACGAAATTTATTTTTTAAAAATATTATTAATCTTTAACGCTTTTAATAATTAAAATTGTTTGTTATTTTCTCCATAATATAATTAATCATTATAAACCCCTATCCATTATATTTATTCTTAATGGAAACAAGCCTATTAGATTTATTGCAAACTAGCTGTTGCCCGCGGCTCCGCCCGCGTGGGACTCGGTTATATCGCGCCCAAAAGTAGCCTATGTTTGACCTCAGGTCGTTAACTACATCCCTACCAAATTTCATCACAATCGGTCCAGCAGTTTAGCCGTGAAGAGGTGACAGACAGACAGACAGACAGACAGACAGACAGACAGACAGACAGACAGACAGACAGACTTTCGCATTTATAATATTAGTATGGATAATATTAGTATGGATGGATACTGGCTGCAAAGAATTTCATTCTTTGCAAATAATAAAGTTTATTTTTTGCCGCCTACTTTTTGAAATTTCATTCCAAATTGATTGTCTTTTGTTTGAAACTGAGCGACACGATTGTATTTTTTTAAATGTTTTATTTGTTTTATTTCAATAAAATATATAATTAGTTTAATCGATATGGGAGTTTTAAAGGTAAATAAATTCATATTCCAGTCACAGCTCGACTTAATATAAATTCACACACAGATACACCCTGTGATTATGTATTCTCACATTCTCACACACCTTATAATTTAGTCTTCTGCCAACGTCATATTTCCTTCCCCGGGTGGTGGCAACCATACTGGCTTATCTTAGAACTGCGTCATACTCGTGCGTTGGCATATGCAAATTAATTTCTATTTTACCGAAAGGCATAAAGCTATTATTTTGAATGTGTAGACTTTTTATTGTTCGCAATGATTTATGACTTAATGCGGCCTTAAAATGAACTGTGACCGAATAATGTTTATAACTAGCATTAGCTAGAGCAATAAATTTACCACCAACTAAAACATAATGCTTTCGAAATAATGAATATGAATGAATTTCTGAGAATCCTGAAATCCTTCCACAGAGGCAAGAGGCAAAATATAAATAAAATAAAGGACGACTATTTTCATACCAAATTTTATCATAATAGAGCATATTTTTAAAAGAAAGAGACCGCGCGTGATTGTTTAGGTACTTCTATGTAATAAAGTCTCTATGAACATACTTTTTTTTAAATATTGCCAAATATATATAGTTAATTGTTACTTTCGTATTAAGTATACCTAAATTTCGCTAAATATATTTTAATGAAGTTATATTTATCGCAAAATATTATTTTTATATATAGTAGTTATAACATTTAACTTCTTTCTTCGTTATAAAAAGTTGAAATGTTTCAGAAACTGGTGCGGTGTTCACATTCGGCAAGTCGCACTTCGCTGACAACGAGCCGAGCCACTTCTTCATCAAGAGCGACCCCGTCGTCGCCATCTCCTGTGGTGATGAGCACAGCGCTGTTATATGTCGTAAGTTACACTCATCGTCATTTCGTGTAGATGTCACGGTCAATCGGCCATACACACCCTGGTGTCAGAGATCTCCAAAACCGCTAATCGGCCTCTGACGTATGTTACACTTAGTTTCTCCTACTTCTTCTAAGGATGCGTTTCGTTCTATTGATTGTTAACTATTTGCCTACGAAGTCTTGTACCCCTAGTATAAGTTATTATATATATACTAGCCGTTCCCCGCGGCTTCGCCCCGCGTGGGACTCGGTTATATCGCGCCCAAAAGTAGCCTATGTTTGACCTCAGGTCGTTAACTACATCCCTACCAAATTTCATCACAATCGGTTCAGCAGTTTAGCCGTGAAGAGGTGACAGACAGACAGACTTTCGCATTTATAATATTAGTATGGAAGTATGGATGCGTTAGGATTTTGTATGGAATTTATTAGTTACCTTACTATTCGCCAGAGATGCTGTAGTTTGTCATACAAAATCGCTAGCGTCTGCATTTATAAAATCTCATACTCGGGGTACTGATTGTCTAAAAAACAGCCTGGCTGCGCTAGCTATGCCTTTCTATTCAAATATTCAACAATTTTCTACGGTACGTCATCATCATTTCAGCCGCGAGAAGTTTTCAGCTGGACATATACTCATAGATTTCCAATCTTCCCACAATTGAAAGATTTGATTTGACCGATTTAAGGCAAACCGCATTCAGTATCTTCTTGCATTAATTTCGCGTGGTATCTCAAGAATCTGTCAGTAGTTTAGTGAATCACGCGTGATTCACGACTCAACCACCAGCTAAACATAGGCTTCTTCTATAGTAGTATGAAATTGAACTTTTTCTCTTTGTTTCTAGAAAATGGACGAGTATTTGTGTTCGGGGGTAATGCGTGGGGCCAACTGGGGCTGGGCCACAAAGACGAGGTGACGAGGCCGAGCTGTGTCAAATGGCTGAAGCCCCACCGGGCCATGTTTGTGGCCTGCGGGCGCGCTCACACCGTCTTCGTTACAGGTATACCATATCATGATCATCTGCTTTACCCAAAGTTATTCAGAAACCTGGGGCTTTAGCCGAAGTAACAATCTCAAAAAGTTAACGACGAGGTCCGACAATAAGAAAATGTATGGGATTGACATACGATTGACCACGTGTTTTACCGCAGCTTATGTCAATGTATGGGACATTTTGTTCTTATCGATATTCGTTTTTAAAGCTAGGCCCAAAAAGCGGAGATAGCGAAGCGATAGATCGCATCATACAACACAATATGATATTTCTTTAATCATATTTACTCAGCTCTTCGCTGATGCCGAAAGATAGTAAGCGGCGCACTAGAAAAACCCTCGAAAGTATTGGGGTCGTATTCTCAGCTGCCAGTCTAAATATGAAAAAAGTAAATCTTTGACAAAAGCATTTTGTTTGTACCAGACACAAGCGTTGTCTACTCAGTGGGCTGCAACGATGAGGGTCAACTTGGCACAGGGGACATGGAGCACCACACCGTGCCTCAGTGCGTGGAGCTGGACGATGATTGTGGACCCGTCAGACAGGTGTCTGCGGGAAGCAACCACACGGCTATACTTACTGGTTAGTCATACAAATATGTTCTATCAGTTTTAAGGTTGAGAACCAGAATTAATGACTCGAATCTTACGGCTACCTGTCTGTGTCTTTTTTCCAGAAAACGTCATTATCTGAGTGTGTTTTTCAGTTGCATCCTTAGCTAACGCTTCAGAGACCAAGGGTACAATTTAACCATGGCACTTGATTTCGCGGTACTGGTTGTTGCAACCAACCAACAATAGGCAATGAAGCGACTGCAGTCAGATTTTCATTAAGTACCCTTTTTAAAACCACACAAGACCGAGTAAGCGTGACAGTGCAATACATGATGTAAGGCGACATCTCCCTTACTCAATCGTTCTTGCATGGTTTTAAGAGATGGTGGTAATGCCACCTAATTAAAATTCCCTGTGTTTACCCAGATTCTGGTCGTGTGTTCGTGTGCGGCTCCAACAGCGAAGGCCAGCTGGGGCTGGGCGAGGACACGCGCTCCGCCGTCAACTTCACGGAGCTCAAGTTCATGGAGAAGATCGCCTTCGTCGAGTGCGGGTACTACCACACTGTATTCATTACTGGTGAGAACTCAGTTGTTTTTGTATCTTTGTTTAGGTTATGTTACTGGACAAAATCATCCCTTATCACTTAAAACATACATGATAGTTGTTTCAGCCGCAGGCTGTCCATTGCTGGACATAGGCCTCCCTAGGATTTCTAAAATGACCGATTAGAACCTTCCTGCATCCAGCGCCAGCCTGCGACCTTCTTCAGGTCATGTGACTATCTGCTCGGGTTTCCGACGCTGCGCTTGCCGGTGCGTGGTCGCCAATCGAGAACCTTTCTGCCCCATCGGCCAACCATACGTCGCGCTATGTACCACGCCCACTGCCACTTCAAGTGGCTGGGCTATGTCAGCAACCTTTTTTCTCCTATGTATCTCCTTATTTCCGATTCGGTCTCGAAGGAAAACACCAAGCATTGCCCCTTCATAGCTCTTTGGGCGACTTCGAACTTTCTTATGAGGCCCATAGTAAGAGACCATAGTTGTTAATATTCTGTGCTTTAGCGCTTATACACGACAAGGGCGCAATGGCAAATGACAGATTTTTTTATACAAGTTCTGTATAAGCTATAGATGGGTATACTGAGTGAACATTGAGGATGGATATCGATAAGTGCGGTGTTACTAAAATAACACTATGTATATGTAACTAGTAAAGGGTTGCTACGAGATGTACGGTCGCGTTCATAATTGCAGTCATAGTTCGCAAAACAAAAACAAAAGAAAACTATGGCTGCAATTATGAACGTGACCGTACCCATACTCTACCCGATATAGTTACCCATTTACTCTGTTAATTTAATTTAAATCCGTACTTATGTACTCTACAACAGCAGACTAGTTATAACTGCAATAATTTGCATGCCATGCCACATGGAGCCTAATACTACTTAGTACTATTACTAATTCTGTGCTAATACGTAGCACTTCTACACTACAAGAACTATGTGCTACGCGTAGTAGCTACGACGAGAGCGCTACGACTCGTCGTAGCTTTATGAATACTATGGGCATTTTCAGTGTTTTCGAAAATGCTGACGAATTTCGATATCGTTTCACTGAGAAGCTATGTAGTAGTATGGCTAAGCCTTCTGCAGAAAAACGTGAACAATTTCTATCCCGATTCACTGTGTAAAGTAATATATATATATATATATATATATATATATATATATATATATATATATATATATATATACTACGATGTACGTGTTTAGTAAACACGTACATCGTAGTGACTAAAAGAAAAAGCATAAAATATTTTATTGAGCATGTTTTAGAATTATATTATAACAGTTACATTAGTAGGCCACAGCAATTTAGATAATGATCCAACCGGACTCGCGTGAGGATATTTACCTATATTCTCTAATCGCGTTATTTCTTTTAAATGTTACAAGATTCGTTGATTTTTACGCGATCTAAAGGTGCAGTTCGTAAGTCTGGCTAAAACTCGAGAATGGCTGGGCCGATTTGGCTAATTTTTAGTCTTGAAATATATATGGAAGTTCGGGGAAGGTTAAAACAGTGAGAAAAGTGCGTTAAGGCGGCGTGGAGTTGGCCGGGTCAGCTGTAATGTATATTTTTTCTTATAGTAGATACTTTTATATATTCTGTGCCTAAGTAACCTAAATGACTAGACTGATTTCTACATATGTATTTGGTACTAACTTTTGCCCGGAGCTTCGCCCGCGTGAATTCCTTTCGGGAACAGTGCTTTTGAAAGCTTGTCCTTCTCAGTATTTCTAACTGCGAAATTTAATAAAAATAAAGCGTGAAGAGGTTACAAACAAACTCACTTTTGCATTTATAATATTAGTTGGATCTAACTTATGAGTTGTTTAACCGCAGGCTTCCTGAAAAAATACAAAAGGATACGGAGATTCGATTCCTACGAGAAGCATTATTTGTTGTGTTATTGATTCCAGTTAGGACATTGCAGGTTTAAATCACCTTAAATCACCCGATTGTCTGATTATAAGATGAATCCGTGCTTTGGAAGGCACGCGTTGGTCCTGGCTGCCATCTGGTAGTCGTTAAAGGCAGACCACGTCAGAGGCAGAGAGGCGGTAGTGAAGAACCATGCACACCCTGGTGGGTGTGCATGGTCTATTGACCGTACCTCCTACACGGAATGATGATGATAAATATAGTAAAATTATTATTTTTAGCCAAAGGAGCAGTATTCGTGACTGGCGACAACGAAAGCAACAAACTTGGTATACCAACCCTTGCCACGACGGTCTACGTCCCTGAAGTCCTGCCAACAAGCATACCAATCAAAAGCGCCTGCTGTGGCGCCTCCCACACCTTCTTATTGTCTATGGACGAGACGAAGATCTTGGCTTTCGGGTCTAATGAGCGGGGACAGTTAGGAATGCCCAAGGATGTGGTAAACGTGACGGAACCAACGGAGATTGATATGGATACCATGTTTGATGGTTTCCAGTTGAAGCTGGTGGCGTGTGGGGCGATGCATACGGCTTTTGTTACTGGTAAGACATTCATAATGAATTTATCTTAATATTGGTATCTATCAGATACTATAGCGTCTCTCTCTGCCCGCTTGGTTCTACCGTTTGTAGGACTTTTTCGAGTCGATGCTTTGGTATTGGGTTTTGAATTTTACTGTCTGAGATAGGTACAAATTTACAAAATCCGACCTCTCTCGTTATAATATGAGTATGGAAGTATACATATACAATTAATTCTATGATTAGTGCAGATTACATTCAGGGTAACCTATATCAACTCACAAGTTCCCATTCTCCAAATTTAGATATGCTATATTATATCACTTTATTAATTAAAATTAAACAACAATTTAGGAGGAGACAATCTATATACATATAATAAGACAGTAAAAATCGAGTGTCTGTACATTTAATATTTTTCAAAAAAACTGATTTAGTGCGATTAAAAAAGAGTAACAGAAACCAAAAAGACAGTTTTTGGAATTTTTGTCTGTCTGTATGTATGTATGTCTGTCTGGTACGTTATAACTTCAAAAATACTCAACGGATTTAAACGCGGTTTTTACAGTTGGATTACATATAATTAGGAGCGTTGTCAAAACTTTGTTTCGTCAAAATCGGTTAAGGGAAAAAGAAGTTATGGTCGATTGAAAATTTACTTCAAACACTGCTTTAAAACTTTTAATGCGTTAATTTACGTACCTATAGACAAAACCCATTTGAAATTTCAGCAGCAACAAACGAAGCATGTTGGCCTATCGGTAGAGGACGCGGATCATCTTTTAAAGTAGAGGGTTCGAATCCTGCTAGACATCACTTCTTTTGTTTTTACCCTTTTTTTGTTTTGTATTATTTTTTTAGAAGTCTATTTTTTTAAATATTTTAGTAAATAAATGTTTCTAGAAAGTAGCTGAATCGAATCCTGCTACACACAATAATTTTCTGTTTTCGTTTTTTGTTTTCTAGAATTATTTTCTTACTTAGAGAAAGCTCTTAGCGTTAATTCCGTTAATATAAAGTATTTTGTACTTATCTATCTATACATATAATAAGACAGTAAAAATAGAGTGTTACATTAAATATTTTTCTAAAAAACCTCTACGGGGCAATTAAAGAAGAGTAATAAAAACAAAAAAAAAAACAATTTATGCAATTTTTGTCTGTCTGTCTTTCTGTCTGTGTGGTGCGTTATAATTTCAAAACTACGCAACAGATTTGAACGCTGTTTTCACAGGTGAATTACATATAATTAGGAGCGTTGTAAAATCTTTGTTTCAACAAAATCGGTTAAGGGAAATAGAAGTTACGGTCATTTAAAGTTTACTACAAGCACTGCTTCAAAACTTTTAAACAGCTGAATGCGATTTACATAAACGTATTTAATTTAGATAAAGCTAGAATTTCTACTTATATCAATAAAGACAAAAACACACTGCAGTCTCTATTAAATTTTAATCAAATAACACATTGAATGTTTGTGGGCGTATGATTTAGTTACATAAAATATCAATAGATGGCGCTGACTTTATTTTAATAGCAGATTAAAATTTTTCCTTACGGGAGCAATTAATTTTAATTATTTAAAAAAAAAAATTGGCTATTGTTTTAGTACTATTGGTTGGTTTGTCTACTCTTTTAGAGACAAAGATTGATAGTATGAATGTTAAGGGCTCCTTCTTCTGAAGGTCCGTTGTCCGTAAGCCGCGTAGTCACGGCGCTCACTCATTTTGTAGGCATTTAGACATCATATTTGGGAAAATAACACTACAAAATCTACTTCAGCGATTTTCACTATATAAATACGGGATATTATTAATTGCACATAAAATAAATAATCACCCATCAATTTCTGTATATCAAATAAATTATTGTACTTTAAATTAAATTAAAAACTTGGTGACAGAAGCAACTAACGGTCAAAAGACGACTTTGTGACAGAAGGTAGGTTAGGTTATGGTTATACAGTGACCTTAACAGTGAGCGAGCGAGCGAAGCGAGCGAGTGTCAGACTTGGTGACAGAAGCAAAACAAATTTTGCTGTGCAATCAGTAATTTTGATATGTATTTTGGTTATTTTTGCATACAAAAATTGTTTTTATTGATTTGCGTTTAAATACTACCCTATAAATACTTTATCTAAAGACTGGTATAAAAAGCAGGAAAATAAGTTTATTATTTTAGGCATAGTATTGAAAATAAACTTCTAAAGGAGGCAACTTAGATTTTTCTATCGAGCGAATTTTGTCTGATATTGTTACTGTTACTGTAAGCGAATTTCACTCTGCTAGATCCTCAACTAAAAACATATATTATTTTCAGAATTTTACGTCTATTTAATACTGATTCCTATTGATTTTAAAAACGGTATTTGAGAAAAAAGTGGCCCTAATATTTAATGATATCGTAGCAATGTAATGGCTTTATAAAATTGGCACGGGAAAAGGATACAATAGAATTACTATAGGTCTGGATAGTTGTAGTTTCCACAGGTTACGCGAAAAGCGAACTACACGCGGGCGGAGCCGCGGGCAACAGCTAGTACACAATAAATAAATAAATATATAAAATAAAAATCATTTATTTCAGGCACTGAACCTATGTTAAAATATTAATTATAATTAACAATACCAAATCTTAATAGGTTTAACTAAGAACTAAATGTATCTAAATATATCTAAATATATCTCGTATATATATACCGTATCTTTGTACAGAAAGAAATACGAATACTACTCGTCGAATAGTACTTAATAATGAACAAATAGGGTATTTTTAATTATTGGAACGTTTTAAAATGTCGCATCCTTGGATACAAACCCTGTTAAAGTCTTATTCATTAAAATACTTAAAAGTATTTGGTTTACATTAATGGATAATGAATTAATTAGCTAAACTATACCAAACTTAATATTTTTGTAATGTATAATAATGTCGCGTTTTGTATTTTCATAACATACAAAGTGGAATTGTTCAACCTTGAACTTAACATGATACAAGGCATCGACATTATGTTATCAAATGGAATGACATGGCAAACGAAATAAAGGAGCCTTATCAAAATGCCAGCTGACTTACCACTCTATTTGCATGAGGCCTTGCCCACTAACGGTCATCTATTTTCGTCGTCCTTGCACGCATTCGATTTAATAACATGATATCGACTAAATTCAAATTCCTTTTGTCACGTACAATAAATTACCTAACTTTTGATTCAGTATCGACTTCGTGTCCGTCGCCGATGGTGGTGTAAACATAATTTGAATATTTCAGATAACGGCCTGCTGTACACCTGCGGCGAGGCGAGGCACAATAAACTGTGTTTGGAGGAAATTGACGACGCCGACAACGCGAATGAGGCTGTCCCCAATCAATACTCACCGAAGCGGGTCACAGCTATGAATGGATACATCGTAGACAATGTAGCATGCGGCGGCTGCCACACGCTACTCACGGCCACTAAGGGCTCCAACGCGGACTTCACTAACAACGATTTCAGTATAATCAACGAAGACAACAGACATATAGCGCTCACGGAACTACCGCCTCTGCAAAAAGTACCGGCAATGAACAAAACTGAAGATATTACGGTGGAAGACGTCACTAACTCTAATACAAACGAACACGTGAACTCTGACAATGTAAATGGAAATGCGAACGAAGACACTGGGTCGATAGATTCATTAGAAGCTAATGTGAGCGGCTCGCACATAGTAAACATAAACGATCTTGACAATGATAACGGCAGCACACACGACATTCCTGATATTAACAAGGACGAGGAACATACATTGTCTCCGATCACTAAAGAAATTAAAGATACAATTGCGGATATGAACATTATTGAAACAATGGACCACTCATTGGACACAGCGGTTGAAAAAACAGAAACCAAACTTAATGAAATTGTAAAAGATGTATCTGATAAAGTTAATGAGAAAGTGGAAGTAGTGGAAGATACGTTAAAGAAGACGATAGCTATGGTTCCAGATATTCACCATGAAGAGAAAAAAGTATTAAAGATTCCAGACAAAGTTGCGGAAATAGCTAATTCTCCGCCCCCAAAAACGCCTATAATTCAAGATTTACTAGTACTTCCCGATTTGTCACAAATGAGTCCTGCGTTGAGTAAACATAGTGACGATGGACAAAAGAGTGAGGGTGGTCAGTCAGAAAATGAGACGATACCTTGTGGGTCAGATAAATCAAGTCCCCAAGTAGGCAAAACGCAGAAGACGCAAGCTGTGATGCCTATAGTGAGAAGTGAAGATGCGATAGATTCCCATGACGGGATGGGTCAATGTGAGGAAAGTGATGTGGTCGTCAAAGAACAGGGCCGCTTTGCTAAATTTTTCCAATCTATTAGAGATAAAGAAAATTCTTGCATGAGTAAAGGAAAAGTTATCGAAGAAAATGTAGTTGGTGAGTGATTTTATGTTGCTATTTTTGATGTTTGTTGTGACTTACAAACAATATACGAAAAAATTTAACGAAAACCTAACTATCATATTTTTGGTGTAAAAAATGTTAAAATAATTAAAATTTCTGACACTTATAGGTCAAGTATAAGTAATGATAATTATTGACCATTCGGTTATTATGTTTCAGAAAACATTCACAAAGGTTTAGACGGTACGGAGCAAACGATCCACAAAATAGAAGATTCAGTAGAAACAGAAATCAGGAACCAAACGAACTCACGAACATGCACTATATTATAAGTAACATTTCGTCTTCTCAGATGTTTATCTAATAAAGTTTATATTATTGCTAAATATAATTTATTTAAATTACTTATGTGTGTTCTTCTTCTGAGATCTAATGTCTAGAAGAACTTTGGATACATGTTGTCTGGTTGGAAGCAAGAAGTTTCGATGAGGCCTATGTCCAGCAACTGACTACTTCGTCGATTATGACAAATCTTTAAATTAAATACAGTCACATAGGTAACAGTACAAACAGAACAATAAAAAATTGATAAAAGGTAATCAAAAAAGATTCGCGTTATACTTATTAAAAAAATCGTACTGGCTGAAATATCATGATTTATGTATTATTTTTTAATTCCTCATTGCTCCGAGACTTTGAAACATTTCCAAAAACTCATAGATTAAAAAAAAGCCGTAGAGACCGCGTGCGGTTACTGACAATGCAGAAACTGAATCGACCCATTTTCAAAAGTTTCTCATGTATCGCTAGAAAAGTGTAAACTGAAGATGAGAACAACGCGAGAACATTTTTCCCAAAAAAAAAATAACAAACACATAAAAAATATAAATTTACGTCTATTCAGAATAAAATTAAAATTATAAAATTGTAATCGTATTACTTATACGTGTCCCATTAATAAACTTAATAATATTGAAAAAAGAATTGTAAAAAAAAAAACACAAAAAGATAGACAGACAAAGGAAATATAGAAAAGGTGTTAGAAATATTGTTTTCACAATATTTTCATGGATTTCATATTATACAGAATATAAAACATTTGAAGAATTGTGGGTGGTATATTCGAGGTTCCGTCGAATCCCCAATACAGACTTCAATTTTTGACCGATCCTCATATTGGCATTCATGTCCGAATTGTCCTTGGTCCATATCCCTGAAACATGATAGCGTAGATTAAAAACGCAATATAAATATACATTGCACACATCACACAGATTAAGCTCTTAAGTAAGATTTAACAAAAACTACCTACTTTGTTCAAAAAAAATGTGAAAAGGCTAAGATAAAAAAAAAAGTATTTGTGCAATCATGTTTTCGAGATATTAACGATATTTGAGACAAAAATAAATAAGCAGTATTGACTAACATTAATACAAAAACAGTCTTTTAGACGGTGATCAGATTGCTCAATTTTAGAAGGTAATTTTACGAGTATAGAGGTATAGTGTTCTTTTTTATTTAAGTATCACAGACAATCACTTTCTCTCGGGTACGAAAAATTGTTTTTATTTAAATGCAGATAGAAATTTAGAACTTATTAACCAAGTAAGAATTATAGCATTCTGTAATCTGTGGTATTATTCTTCGTTGGTCAAATCATAGAATTAGGATAACATCATCATTCTATGCTTTATACTTACCAATCTTTGAGTAGACTCTGACATTCACCACAACACCAGTGATGATATCATTGTCTTCGAAGTTCTCACCTATCACCAAAAGGACCTAGGAACCAAACAAAAAAGCATAAAAGGAAGCATACTTTTTTAGTACCTAGTTTCCAGTTTGATTAGGACATTGCAGGCGTGAATCACTTGATTGTCTGATAATAAAGATGATTCCGTGCTTCGGAAGGCACGTTAAGCCGCTGGTCTGGTAATCATTAAAGGAACCAAGTCAGAGGCCTAGAGGCGGTTCCGAAAATCTCACCAGTCGTAGTATGTTACTGCCTCTGTTATTCCTTTAGTCATCCCTTACAACAACCACACAAATAGCGGGAATGGTATATTTTTAAACTGAATACCACAGAGCTTAATGCTCGGAATGTTGGGAAGACGAAGATCCATGATAAAGACAAGCCATGGGTCCCAGTAGTACCTACCTTAATTTGGCATACTTACTTGAAATAAATAAATATATAGTGACAAATCACACAGATTGATTGATACATAAACATTCAAGACCCAGGCCAATCATAAAATTACCTACCATTTTTCATCGTGACGTGACCGGGGATCGAACCCAGGACCTCCTGAGTAGCGGTCAGGCATGTTAACCATCACGCCCAGCTCATGGCTAAGAGAGACTCAATGCGCAACAATAGGCAAAAATAGGGGTGGAGGAAAGGTGGGAGTGAGAAGGAGGACGATGGAATTCTAACCCACGACCTCAACAAACGCCTAGACCTTTTAACCATAGACACAAAATAATATATAAATAGAAAAGATTTCGCTTACAGTATCCAACCAGGTCCGGTCTATCTTCGCATTGTTCCCCTTCTCAATCAAGATCAGCCACCTGCCCCCCTGCTTGTTATGTGAGTCCTCCCACATAGGCAGAATGCCTTTCCTGAAGATCGCGAAGTCTTGCCCCAAAGGCAGCTGTGATGGCGGCTTCGTGTGGTGATGTAAACTAGGTAAAAAATATTGTGTTAAATTTTGATGAAGTGATTTCCGAAGCCAGTAACAATGGAAACGTCACGTACGTGATGTGTGTGACCATATATCAATTTTTGAAAGACTTCGAGAGGTGCAATGATGGAATGTGAATGTTGACATCATAAATTTAACAATTTGTCCGGTGCCATTGCACAAGCTATAGAACACGCATAAATACGAGTAGGAAACTGCCCCGATGAAGTAAACTTGTACCTGTGTCTGCTTTATATCGAAATCCATCAAGTATCCAAGAGCAGCTTTTTCAAGAAGAATCGACGAAGGCAGGCATAAAAATAACACCGAACTATTTATTATTTAAGAAAAGATAGGCGGATGAAATAAAGAAGGTAGCAGGAACGAAATGGTTAGAAAAAGCAAGAGATAGGAAGAAATGGAAGATATTAGAGGCCTATACCCTAAAAGGGGTTACTACAAATATAGTGGAAATTTCTTTGGTAATTTTTAATAGTGTTAACAATTTTTGTAGGAAATAAAAGGCTTATTTATAGAAACAGCGTGAAATAAGACATTGATTGCGTTTTAGCTGACTCGGTGCCCGAAGGTGATGCCACCGAAATAACACTGATGATGATAATCATCATCCAAAAATATCCTACCTAATAAATATGAAAGGTAGTGCTCTCTAACAAGATAACTCAATGCTCTATTACTTACCACCAGAAATCCTCCACTGTGTCAAAAGTGGTAATCTCCACCAGATTTTCTGTCCACTCCTTTTTTTTATTAGCTTGCAACCAAAAACTCCACGTGTTTTCCAAAGGATGCTTACAGCGCTCAATGGCTTCTGACACTTCTTCTATTTCATTACAATTACCAACTTCACCGCAATTTCTAGTAGGTTCATTCAACGAATCAATTTCAACGCCCTGATTAGTGGGTTCAGTACTTGGTGATGCTACTTCTGTTATTTTGGAACTTTCTTTACATTCATTTTCAAGTTCACCACTATTGGATATATTTTCCGTTAGCGCTAATTCAATGTTCTTAGAAAGGATTTCATTAGAAAAAATACCAACTTTATCTTCATTTTTATTCGGCTCATTTTTAGATGGTGCTAATTCAGTATTCGTAGGGGTTTTATAAGCCAAAGTATCACCTATATAAGGTTCATTTTTCGGTTGCGTTAATTCAGCGTTCTTAAGGGTTTCATTAGGTAAAGTCGTAACTTTATTACTTTCTAGTTCATTTTTCGATAGCGATAACTCAGTATTCTTAGTGATTTCATCAGATAAACTATTAACTTCATCTTTATTTATCTTGGGATCTTCTTTTAGCGCTGCTGCAGTAGTCTCACGACTTTTATTGGGCATGTTATCAACTTCACCTCTTTTTCTAAAGAATACATTTCTTCGCGGTTTCTTAAACAATAATTAACTACTTTTAGTCAACTCAGTCACTTACTCATGACTCTTTTAGGTTATGCTACTATTATTAATTGTGATCAGAGTGTGCAAAGTCAATGGACCTTGTAACCCACACGATATGATTGGAGTAAGCTATTGGGAGCTTGTCAAGTGACCTTGCACACCACGGTATCAATGTTTCTAAACGTGATGTGGTTTAATTCCACCCGTATGCAACCAGCTTAACATTTTACATGACTTTTTTTTGGACAAAAACCATGTTATGATTTGGTATTATGTTCATTACTTTTCAGAGTTCCGTATTCAAAAGGAGACCCACTGATACCAGAGAGTGCAGGGTCAATTTTCTTTCATAGTTACTACCCATTCAGGTCAGACGGTCCAAATACAACAACAAACAAAATCATAGCGCATTTTAATTTGCAAAAAAACCATCAGGCAGCCAGTGACGTAGCCGTTTTGAAGATCCTTTCGTCAAAAATAATTCAAATAAATCAAGGAACACGTGCGCCAAGTTTCGTTAGGATCCGTTCGTAAACAACGATACAGAAAACTTTTACCTTTTTGCCCCCATTTTCCTTCCAATCAAAAAAGCTTTCGACAAAAAAAACAAGGAATACTTGTGCCAAGTTTCATTCAACCTCCAGCCCGGAACAAACAGACAAACAGACATCCCGGACGAAATCAAAATTGGCCACTCTCGAAATGGAGACTCTCGCTCGCTTCGCTGGCCCGGTGGAATTAGGAGTAGGCCCGAAATCGGCGAGCGTGTATTACAATGACGAGAGTGATGAGTGTGGAGGAAGCGAGGATGTAGGAACCGTTTCCAATAGATATCTCTAGTCTCTGCCGCCTACCCTTGCGGGAAACAAATGTGATGGTACCTATATTTTTTTTCATAGATTTGAAACTAGGTTTCTTTGGGATCCAATTGAATTATTGTTAGAACAAAAACAGAATTTTTAAAATCGATAAGTACCTAATTTGTAGTTAGAAAAAACAGCGGAGTTCTGCGGTAAGTGGAATTTAATTGATTACAAAATTTTATTTTAACTCGTTTTGTTTTTGTGGTTGTAGGCAGTTATAAGGCGGAGGCTGTCTTTTTGCTAAATTACAAAATCACGCGCTCTCTCCGGCTGCCATTTTCATCTATGTAGGTATAGTTGGTGTGAATGGTGTGATTAGTTTAAATAAATTGTAGTAAGCATATTATACAAACGTATGCACACATGTTCATTATGTGCTTATGTTTACATGTGTGCAACAAAGTTTTAAATCTACGGAATTTTTATAAGTAGGTATAAGTACTCACTTTGCCACTCCTTCTATTCATATTGACAATAAAAAAGATTGCTGATAACGTTTTGTAAAATTTTAACTCGCTTGCTCACAAAAGTCGAGGAGTGTGTCCCTTTCCCTTAACTGGTTTCTCGCCTTTAATGCAATAAGATATCTATAGTTCTATACCTCAAATTATTTTTTAAGTTAGTAGAAAATCCCGGCTTGTCAATGTTGCCATTAATAATTACTAAAAAAACTTCTATGATTATTTGATCAATGGTAGAAACCGTAGAAAAGCCAATATCTAATCTAGGTATAGATACTTCTTATTTAAAACAAATCTGCAAAACAAAAATTTCATTTTTTGGTGCGAATGATAGTACAAGTATTATTTTGTGCTTTGTGCATGCTTCGTATGAAAAATTGTGTTGACATGTGATAAGTTATGTTCGCGGTCTCACGGTCGCTAGGTATGGTACCTATATCCCGTGGGTAGGTATATCGGTATATATATAATCTTTCTTTAATATCCTTGTCGTATCTGGTTTGTAAATAGACATTCCTTCCTTTCGGCGTCATAAAAAGCGACCTAGATATAATCAGTGTGATATAATCAATTTCCTTGTGCTTCTTACTTGTGGACTGGTTCCACCTCTCCTCTTCTATGGTTGCGTCGTCAGCTAGTCGACCAGGGGGGTTACTACCGTCTCTTAAAACCATGCAAGATCCAGTGAGTAGGCGAGACAGCGCCATACATGATGTAAGGCGACATCTCCCTCACTGACTGGATCTTGCATGGTTTTATAAAGACGGTAGTAAGCCACCAGGATACGACAATGATGACTGATGTTATTGTTGATGGAGATTCCACCAACAACATTCCCAAGGAGAGCTAAAGTTCAGCAGGCGGTCGGTCATAAAAGTAATGCCGAATCTTATAAAATTTAGAGGAAAACAATGAAGCAGACACCTAGCTCAAAAGCCGGTTTGGGATAATTATTTCCCCTGATATTTAGTGTCAAGCATATTTTAATAGTTTCAAAAAAAATTATACAGTTTAAGTAAACAATATATATGTCACCTTGAATATTTTCGCTGAATTTCATCCGGGACAACACAGTTTTAAATATTTACTTAATGCAATAAGATATCTATAGTTCTATACCTCAAATTATTTTTTAAGTTAGTAGAAAATCCCGGCTTGTCAATGTTGCCATTAATAATTACTAAAAAACTTCTATGATTATTTGATCAATGGTAGAAACCGTAGAAAAGCCAATATCTAATCTAGGTATAGATACTTCTTATTTAAAACAAATCTGCAAAACAAAAATTTCATTTTTTGGTGCGAATGATAGTACAAGTATTATTTTGTGCTTTGTGCATGCTTCGTATGAAAAATTGTGTTGACATGTGATAAGTTATGTTCGCGGTCTCACGGTCGCTAGGTATGGTACCTATATCCCGTGGGTAGGTATATCGGTATATATATAATCTTTCTTTAATATCCTTGTCGTATCTGGTTTGTAAATAGACATTCCTTCCTTTCGGCGTCATAAAAAGCGACCGAGATATAATTTATTTATTTATTTATTTCTCGCTTACATGTACATAATATGAAGAAGGTGGAATTACATAATTTGGTAAGAATGTACATAAACCCAGGCTGGGTGTTGCGAAGTCTTTGAAGTGGTACCAAAATCTATACATTAAAATTTAATTAATGTCGAAATAAAAATAAAAATGATAATAAAATGAGTAAGTATGTCAATAAGTAATGTTTAATATATAATCAGTGTGATATAATCAATTTCCTTGTGCTTCTTACTTGTGGACTGGTTCCACCTCTCCTCTTCTATGGTTGCGTCGTCAGCTAGTCGACCAGGGGGGTTACTACAGTCTCTTAAAACCATGCAAGATCCAGTGAGTAGGCGAGACAGCGCCATACATGATGTAAGGCGACATCTCCCTCACTGACTGGATCTTGCATGGTTTTATAAAGACGGTAGTAAGCCACCAGGATACGACAATGATGACTGATGTTATTGTTGATGGAGATTCCACCAACAACATTCCCAAGGAGAGCTAAAGTTCAGCAGGCGGTCGGTCATAAAAGTAATGCCGAATCTTATAAAATTTAGAGGAAAACAATGAAGCAGACACCTAGCTCAAAAGCCGGTTTGGGATAATTATTTCCCCTGATATTTAGTGTCAAGCATATTTTAATAGTTTCAAAAAAAATTATACAGTTTAAGTAAACAATATATATGTCACCTTGAATATTTTCGCTGAATTTCATCCGGGACAACACAGTTTTAAATATTTACTTAACAATATTATTTACTCATTATTTTTAGTTTTTGTTATAATTTTATATTGTTTTCTAATTCCAGACTTCACGAGGTTAGATTTAAACACGTAAAGGTTTATAATACTTATCTATTAAGGACAATTACAAACGGCAAGTGTTTTTCTAATTACCCTCAACATATTAATAAAATGTACGTACTTATATTTTGACAAGCAGTATCGCAATATTTATGATTACGGAGTTAAGTCACTCACTTAACTCCGTAATCATAAACATTGCGATACTTGCGATACAGTCGCAGATTTTTTAACCTGTTTTATGAACTAGCTTTTTCTCGCGGCTTTCCTATTTTTTTTTTAATTTTACCAATCTAAGGCTTTTTATAATTTACCTACCTACTTAACATACAGTATCTTATAGATACAATGACCAAATTAGTTCACCAGGCAATCTGAGAGATTGACTTTTTCTTTATGCAGCAATGTTAAAAAAATTCTAATTTTTATAAGATTAGATGTGTTTTTAAACCTACAAGGTTTACATCTAATGAATCTGTTTATAGTAAATTGTATTCACAGTAGGGAGAGGCTATTTTGAAAAAGGGCCTCGTTTAGCACGAGAGACCTTATCTGCTGTGTCAGAAACAAGGATAAAATAAAACACAGATTTAGCATAATTTTCTTTATAAAATAAGAAAATATTGTTTGACTGACGATAATACCAAAAATTCAAACAGGTGCAAAAGATTCAACTTATGACAGGCAACACATAAGTGTTAGACTAAAATATACAAATTAAAAGCGAAACAGAATACATAAACAATCGGCTGTTAAATGTAAAAATATCATCTGTTAATTTTATTTTTAATCACAAAAAAGATATGAAGAGTCTAATTCTTAATTTCATAATTATGACAATTTTGCACACTAACAAAACATGCATTTAACTTATAGTGAACATATAATAAGACTAAATCAGTATGCAAACATGCCAATACCAACGACTGGGGGCTTACTATCATCTATTAAAACTATGCCAAAACGATTGAGAAAAGGAGATGTCGCCTAACATCATGTATTGCGCCATCTCGCTTACTAGTTTAGGGCCTGCTTAAAAGTTGATGGTAGCCCCCTTTACTGCAAGCGTCAATATAGGCCATTAACCTTTATCTAACTATCCATGTCGCTCACATATTTCCTATTAAAATGCACCTTAGCGAAAAAGTAATAAAGATCAATGCTCTTTATTGACACAATATCTGGCAGTCCATACAAATTAAAGAATTTAGACACTGTATAATATACAGCATGATATATAGCTCGTACAACCCTTAATCTATGTGACATATCGACAAACATACTCAAGTCCAGCTTTAGTACAAAAATCAGACTTAAATTTTAGTATTCCGGGACAACAACTTACATTTCTTGACACTGGTGTTTCAAGCTACGGTAGCCGCCTTCTATAAGTGGGCCGTATGCATGTTTGCTTACTCTCGATACCGCCAAGATGTTTGATAATAAGAATTACGAGAAACTATCAAAACAACAACCTAAAGTATACCTACTTCTGTTAAATAAAAATCTTTAACTATATGGAAACTTAACAATAGCTCTTATGAGATACTTAGAGCAACGAATATCGTAGACTTCAATTATTATCTGCTTTGGCTGAAATTCTGCTCAACTCGGTTTTTAAATAAAACAGTCATGAGTTTCAACGTCAGTCAGTCGTTTGACCCTGACGCCTACTCGAAATTATAATGAGGACTATCGATATAGTATTATAATATCGATAGCCAGAAAATAAAGATTCATGATAAAACATAACGCAGAAAAACACGTGTCAGGTACAGTCACATGAATAACGTAACCATTTGCGTTGCACAATTATCGATAGTCCTCATCTTAATTTCGAGTAGGCGTCACGGTCAAACGACCTTGCACACCCTGGTATAGTAATTTAGCCATTGATAGATTTTCATATAAATAGCGAAGACTACTACTATCGATAGATAAATAAAACTATCTATAATATCGATAGTATCAAAATTTAACAGTATCGATACTATCGCTAGATTTACTTTTTTTAAGGTCACAAAATATCGATAGACTATCGATATTTTGACACTAGCTTGCTTGCAACTCTCGTAACGGCGACCGGCGACCTTTCGTCTTCTCACAGCGCAATAACCATTTTCGCCTCAGATATACCTATATTTGATCAATAATTAATAGCGCGGTACTTGTTCATTTGTCAACAAGGCTGCAAAGTGTATATAATCTCACAGCACTTACTAAAGTATTCTTTGAAATGAAACTGAAAACTTTCGCCATGCTAGATTTGTTAATTTCAACAAAAATTAAACTAAGAATATTAGTTTTTTTAGGTACTATTATCATCTTAAAGATTTAACAAGATTAATCAAGAAGGTCACAACACTAAAAAATTCTAACCTTTTGCATATAGTCATAGCAAAAAAAATCCCCATTTTATATGAATGTTTACAAAATCCTCTAACTCAAAATTGTTGAATTGAAATAGTTACCGAGATTGAGCAGTGAAACAAAACAGAGCCTACGTTCGCCCGAACTCTACCTCATATTACTATAGTTATGTTTGTGATACAATAATTTTAAGCCGTCTAAACAGTGTACAGATTCTTAGTAGCCGAACTGTGCTTCACCATCGTGTCTCTGTGCACTTGGAAGCCGATTTTCCCGTGGATCCCGAGCTGCTCTTTCAATTTCCTCCCAATTTCTATATTCGCGTGCTGCTTCGATGTGTCCGCTGTCCAGATACCTGGAAAAACACTCGATGAAATGTAATTCTCTAATTTCATTTTTAACAAACAAAATATTCTTTTTAACATATAAAAGCGATTTTGATTGATATTAGAACTCTCCCATAATGAGATTGTCAGGTTGTCATAAATGGGATCAAGAGAGATCTAATTTTTGTTCTTACTGTGTGACTTTATGAGTGATAATTAAATTTTTTAGTTAACATCCAACATGGGGTCATCATCAAAAGAATCCCATATTTGAATTTATGTCTCAAGTACTTTATGGAGGGAGACATTTCGTGGAACACAGGCTTCTGGTATTGATACCAGCCAAAAATTAAACTTAAAAAATTTATAGATGATGATGGAAAAACAAAACGTTGGAATCAACCACGAAACCGCAAATATGATGATAAAACTCAATTAAGCTTTGAAGCTCTGAAGGGAACCTATGTTTGATAACCAAAACTCACCAATCTTGTCGATCTTTGCTCTGACATTGACAACAGCGCCACATATTTCCTCTGGATGTTCAAAATTTTCACCAATGAGAAGGAGAACCTGTAAGAGAATTGTAAAATAATAAAATCAAAGATACATAATTATATCAAAGGTTTGACTGGCAGAGAATCCCTTGTGGCATTAACGCCCGAATACTCAAACGCTACTCAATATTGAGAGCTGCTCAAGTATCATGCTGTCGCCCTGAACGTTAGCGATATGACAGTGACAGCATGATACTTGAACAGCTCTCAAAATCATCAGTAGCATTTGAGTATTCGGGCAAAAGTCCACTTATAGTAATTTTTTTAAAGTACAATATAGTTTAAACAAATAAATATCATATCATCACCCCAGTCTTCTATAGGGGTAGGCAGAGACTGATGATTTCCACAATGACTAACAGACTACTTGATTCCTCCTTAATATTATGTCATGACCGCCGTTTTTTCACTAATTACAGTGTATTTACCAGGGTAAATACTGTTAATAACACAGTTTCGAAGAACTGACACCGGGGTCTGCATGGCAGATCAGATGACGATGATGAATACTGTTCACCAATTTGGATACTACCAGGATATTGGATAATATAATAGCAGGATTTATTTCCTAATTGGATATAAATCCTGGTAATTTACTTATTTGCATATTTACCTACTACCCATCTCTATTTCCCACAGACTGAGACTTATTAAATAATTAGTTAATAAGTGGAAATCCACTTGCTACAATCCTTACAGACTTGTCTTGCTTCCTCTGTAAAGAATTTTGTAATCTCTATGGCAGTCCCAAAGTAATGTGTTCATACAAACAAACCAATTTTTATATTTATATTCTTGAACACACTAGCAGCCTATGAAGCTGATGCGTGTGCAATGAGCATTAATTAACATCGAAGGAGTGACTTTGCAGTGACATTTCGGCTGCTATAAAGACTGCATGACCATCAATACTATATTCATATAAATCAGTACATAGTATAAAGTCGCTTTCTCTGTCCGGTATGCTTAAATCTTTAAATCTATGCAACGGAATTTGATGCAGATTTTTTATAATAGGTAGATTAATACTAGAGGAAGGTTTTTTTGCCCATACAAAGCCGGTGGCGGGTCGCTACTAAATATTATATTAGTCCAGGCAAATAAATTACTATCACTCACCACATCTAGCCAGAATCGGTCAAGATCGGAGGTGCGCTGTTTCTTTTCCAAACTGATGAGCCATCGGCCTCCCATCTTGTTGGCGTCATCTTCCCACATAGGGCGGATGCCTTGTTTGAACACAGCATAGTCATGGCCTTGACGCAGCTCTGAAGGCAACTTGATATGATGGTACAATCTGAAAATTTAATATGGTTAACTAGCATTTGCCTGCAAATGGATAGTACTTTTTCCCTGGATGTAAGGTACTCTATGTCCTTCTCAATACTCCTACCTATGTGTATGCGGATTTTCAGGAAGATTGGTTCAGTAGATAGGAAGTGTGAAAAGGTAACAAACAATCAATATACAAAGTCACTTTCGCATTTATAATATTAGTTGGGATGATGTATAATGGCTCAGCATCCAAGCAGATACTGGTAGGAGAAGAACATTAAAGGCTTCTGCAGACCAGGATTTTGTGGCAAGATATTTAAATTTTTACCAACAAACATTCAAATGTATCGACATAGCTACATCAATTGCTATGCCTTTTGTGAATTTGGTAGCAGAGGAATTAAATTATAGCATATACTTGTACTTACAAGGATCACAAAAGGATTGCTAAAAAAATCACTAGGTATTAATCACTACATTGAAATGGTTTTAGAATACATCTCCATCTTAATCATAAAACAAATAAGTTATATTTGCCTGTGTAAGCCAAACAATTTAATGAGAGATACAATAAAGTGATTCTACACATTTACCTACAAAGGCACTTGAGTTGAAACAAACAAATAATATAGTAATCATACTATCTGATGCCCCCGGCTCCAACCACATCCTTAACAATATCCATAGCAAATTTAACCGAAATCGGTCTAGCAGTTTAGCCATGAAAGTGTAACAGACAGACATACTCGCATTTATAATTTCATTATGAATTACTACTACTTGTATCGCCATTGAGGATCACGGGTCTATTCACCCCGAACTTTTGAGAGGCTTGCGCGGGGATATTGATCCAACGCGTAGAGGCCTTTTGGAAAATCAGACACCTGCCATAATCATGATAGCTGATTTTTGTGGCTGGCGGATTACCATTACTATTATTGTATGGATAGATGGATATATTTTCAGTGAACAGTTACTTTTGTTGTCACATATACATGGCAGACATAATATCCAACACTATTGTAAAGTACGAGATCTATTTACCTCCAAAAATCTTCGACAGTGTCAAATGTGGTCAACTCAATCAGATTCTCTTCCCAAGTCTTATTTCTATCATTGTCATAAAACCAAAGGCTCCATGTGTTCTGCAGTGGGTGCTTGATGAGGAATTCAGGCGGAAGCTCGGCGGTATTGTTAGTCTTCGTCTCAGCGGACGCAGACCCCTTGAATACACAAGTCATTTTTTAAAGAAACTAACCTAAAATATACTTATGTGCAACTTGAAAAATTAAATCAAAATTATTTATTTCGCGTTAATAACTCGTAATCAACGAGGAATTGTAACACGGATATGATTTATTTGCATAAAAAACCGGTGAACATGAAACAAATGCTACAGTGAAAGTTCATCTAGCCACATCAGCATTTCTTGGCCAAATATGGAAGAAATATATTAAAATAAACAGCAAACAAAGGTAGACTAAATATTAATCATTTATGACACATAATTTTATCTACCTCCACTTCTTCTGTATTATTTCCAGCCATGTCACAAGATTTACTTGGCCAAATTTTTACGAAAAGGAAGACATTTGTTAACGTGTTGCCAGCAGAAACAGTGTTCGTTCTGTGGTTGCCAGTCAGGAAAAGTACCAAACTCCGCTATGGTTCTGTAATGTTGTAGCCACATTTAAAAAAAAATATTGGCTGCTGTCATTATAATAAGTCACTGTCATTGTCAAAAATTTACATTGACTTTTCTTTCTTGACTTGAGTTTGCTCTCCTTCAAGCCTTCAATTCAATACAATATTTTCCTTCCCTTTTTAGGTGCTAGCTAGGTGTTATCACTTACCTTCCTACCGGCTCCAGTTGACCTTCCTTTATTTCTACTAAAAAAACATATAAAAACTAAAATGTCAGTCCAGACATTGCTTTTAGATTTCTCTATCGATCCCGCACGGTTGGGCGACGAAAGTGGTCAAAAAACAGTGTTTGGTCAACTAGAAACCGTGCTAAAAGATTACATCCCTAATCTTATTTTAGCTGCTGAAATTAATATAGAAGGCGGGTCCTTGAAACTGTTGACTGGGAAGAAGGGCACGACAGTTTCTGTCCGATTGTTTGACAGAGGCCTTGTGACTGTAAATATTGAGTATTACAAGGAGGACACTGAAGAACCATTAATCAGCTTCAAGGTAAAATCACTAAAGCTTTATTAACTTCTCAAAATAAACTCACTAAAGCTCATGTTCACACTTCGGTCTTTTGTATTGTAAAAAATATACTTTGTAATAATTGTTTTGATACATTGTTTTGATTTAATGGGTGAATAAGAAAGTTTGGTTTCCTATGTATGTAATCAAAGTGTATATGAAATAAGTAAATTACCATGGTGGATAAGGGCAATTGACCTTACATTATTGAATTAATTCATATCAAAAATATTATTGAAAATTAATGTTGATGCTTATACTAAGAATCTAAAATACTAGTTTAATTCATATAAATAATATTATGAATGAAATTTATTTATATAACATATTCTAACCATGCAGACACATTTTCCAGTAACTTAAATATTTTCAAGTTCACATGATAAGGTTGAGCGTATATCTTGTTTTTAGTGCTCTAAACTACTGGAAAGTTCGGTAAAAATGTCCTTGGAATGTGAACGAATTAAATTGTTGCCGACTATCAAACGCGGCTATAAATTTGATGTATACCTTACTAGTTCAGGTTAGAAACGCACAAACCTTGCCTACTCTAGTTCACATTATTTATTATACCTTGATGCAATTCAATAAGTTTTCCATTGTCAAAATTATTTACTTTTTAAATTTATGATTACTATTCTGTAATGGTTTCAACATTTGCTTGTATTAATAGATTAAGATTATTTCTAAAAAAAATTTTATTTAAGAATTCATCTGAAATGACCGTTGCAAAAAAAAGCATGTTTTAAATTGACTTAAATTTTTATGCACTTATTGGTTTACAAGCGCTTATAATGATTTCTTCATTTTAATATTTAGTTATGATTATATTTTCGTAGGTGGACATTTTTCTTTTTAATATATTTATTAATAATTTATTAATGTCCATCCAGAAGCTTGAATTCCCCTAGTGTAATATTATTATATTTAATAATGTGCACTACATTATTTGAATAATACAAAGTTTTAGTGTCTGTAGCACTGCACATTATATATGCTGGGCATATCTTAAGTATTTAAGCTAACCCATAACCACGCACAGCCATCAAAGACATAATTACACTTATTCCAGCACTGCTTCACAAACAGCCAAAATTTTATAAGCATGTGTGTATACTTTTCCTTTTTTTATGTGTCTACAACCCTGATCTTAGTAACGAAACTTCCAGTACATGAGAAGATGAGAAGACGCTCAACCTTAAAAATTCTGGCATAAAATTAATGGTAGTACCACACTTGGCTATTTGTATTCGCCTATTTGCGTATTTGACAAATAACCTCCATGTGTGGACAGTATGTTTGCCAAAACCGAATACAGCTTATCGTGTTCGAATATCGGTATTTGCCTCCATGCGTTAGTTGCTCTATTTTCGTATTCGTCGAACATTTTGGCAAATACGCGAATATGTAATCTTGATTAGCAAATAGACAAGTGTGGTATCACTATAAAGTCTGCATGTTTGATCTTTCCTTTTCTTTCCTCTTTTATGAATTATTTTTTTAATAGTCGGCGAGAGTATTGGAAAGTCAGCTGAAAAAGTACATCACTGTTATAAAATCGCAAGCTTACCCCCCGATCAAAAGGTGCCTGTTTGGCAGGTACTATCCAACGTCTGGTAAGTGACACTGTTCTAAAATGAAGACTTGGACATAGCATTTACAAAAAAATATAGCAAAATAAGTCACTAATTTGCCTTATAATATGAAATCTTGAAATACGTTAAAAAGTATTAATTAATAACTTTTGTCTCTGGTCTTCAATAATATTGCATCATTTTTAAAATCATTGCATGCCATCAAGTATATTTATTTTGGCTACCACAATAGCTCTCTAAAATACACATTTAAAAATGCATTTTTTATATTTTTTGAATTTAGGAACCGACATTAGAATGATCCAATGTTTTTAATTAGTTCTACAGCGTTAGACGCTTGGTGTTTTAGACGAGCGGCTCTTGGAGTACGACATTGATGGAGTCATATTTGATGAACAGTCTCCCTTCCAAAGGGTACAGATTGTGCACTCCAAGTCACTTGGGAACATGCTGGTTCTAGATGATTTGCAGAGTAAGTATATGTTTTTTTTATGCCGCCTCATTTCCCTTCCCCGGTCACATCTCTATATATATATAAAAGAAAGTCGTGTTAGTTACACTATTCATAAATCAAGAACGGCTGAACTGATTTGGCTGAAAGTTGGTAGGGAGGTAGCTAAGAAACATGAGAAGCACATAGGGTACCTTTCATCCCGGGAAAAAGTACTGTTCCCGAAGGAAGTATACGCGGGCGAAGCCGCGGCCGAAAACTAGTAATAGATGTACCGACACCCTGGTAAATGCTGCGTATTTTGTAATTCAGTTAAAAGAAACTAGCGTCCTGTACGAAAACGTTCGCTAAATCTTGGTAAAGCTGTCATCAAAATAGAGCATGGTTGGACTGTTACCGGATAAAGAGACAGACGCGAAAGAACACTAACGAGGCTAAGCCTTAGAAGAACAATAAGATGTTACATTGTTAATTTGATATAAATATCTTCAGAGCGTGTTTCCCAGTCGCATCTTCAGCACACGCATGCACGCTAAAGACGTTGAACCCGGCGTGTGCTACTACAAGTATCAAAATTAATTCAATTCCTTTGCAGATATATCCGAGGCGGATCTGGTTTACACCGAGACGCTAATGCAGCGCGGCAAGGAGTCCTATGAAGGGAAGGAAATCGTCATTTTGGGTATGTACTATTACTTATAAGCTTAATACAATTGATATTGCGACGGTCGAAAATAGGGCGCAACGCAACACTCATATTCTTGATTTATTATGTGACTAGCTGTTCCCCGCGGCTTCGCCCCGCGTGGGACTCGGTTATATCGCGCCCAAAAGTAGCCTATGTTTGACCTCAGGTCGTTAACTACATCCCTATCAAATTTCATCACAATCGGTCTTGCAGTTTAGTTTTGTGAAGAGGTGACAGACAGACAGACTTTCGCATTCATAATATTAGCATGGAAGTATGGATTTGTTTTATAACCAATGCTGAAATGCTGAAATACATAGGAAGCTACAAGTGAACACAGTCCGTGAAGAGATTAACATGGCTTTGGTAAAATATTAAGGAAAACTAGAGGCCTAATGAACTGGCTGCTGACCTGATAACACGCTTGGAAAAACATTCTTCCAAGTTTAAATGATGAGTAGAGTCGCTCACTGAAGGACTCACTCTAAATGACAAAGAGCTCCCAACAAATCTGCTTAAAGCGCAACATCGCTGATTGCAGATATAAGAAAGGGAGAAAAAAAAGTGATTTGTATACACTTTTATTGTACGAAATCTTAGTGATGCAAGGATTCGGTAGTTGCGTTAATTTCAATATTAATCGGCTGTAAATTGCTGTATTTCAGGCCTCGACAGTAATGTTCTATTTTACCTGTCTGAAATAGATTCCGTTTCGACTACTGTATAGTGTATTATGTACTTAGGTAAGTAATATGTGGTTTCGAACAAAACTGAAACATTTATTGAAGATTCGCTTTCGGCAGAAACTTTTGTATGGTGATATACGATTAATAAAATGATTTGAATGCTGAATATTGTAAAGGTAATTAGATATGCAAATTCAAATAAGTATTCTTTATTGTTGAATATAGGGCTTCATATTTTTTTACATTGATTAGTAACGCTATGTCCGGTACCAAAAATAAGGAGAAAAAAAAACTATTAGGACATCGCATCTTAGCGGGCTCCGAAGCTTGGAATGCTACCGGGAAATCGCTTAGATGATAGTTAAAAACGTAAGTGTGATGTCAGCAGTGAACTGTTTAAGAAACGTTAAAAACGTATAACAGGGAAATTTCGTCCCAATTTAATCTTTCATTGAGCTTATTTTGCCTTGAAGTCATTTCGACCTAAATAATATCAAATTAATATACTGTCTAAGAAACGTTAAAACGTACCTATAACAGGGAAATTTCATCCCAATTTAATCTTTAATTCAGGTTATTTTGCCTTGAAGTCATTTCTACCTAAATAATATCAAATTAAAATACACCCATGGACCAACTAACCTTTTTTAGAACTGCAGTACATTCCGTCGACCTACTTGCATGTGATTACGCTCTAGAATGATAAATTATGCAGGCGAAGTCCCAACCCAGCTATGTTGAAATCTTGAATCCAATTCACTTATGGAACCTAGACCAAAAAAAAAGGAAAAACGGAAAGGTTCCGTACGTGAAATGACAAAACGGAACCCCTATAGGATCACTCGTGTGTTTGTCCGTCCGTCTGTCACAGCCAATTTTCTACCGACTGACATTTAATTGTATCTACTGATTACATTTCTCATAACTATTTTCCAAAAAAAACAAAAACCGACTTAAAATCGGTCCAAATATGACGGATACATGGTCACAAAAAAAAATCAGCCAAATTGAGAACCTCTTTTGTTGGAAGTCGGATAAAAAATAATTACAAACATTCATTATTTCTAAAAATGTTTAAATGTGCTAGTGAGAAAGCTGTCACTTTTGTCAAAAAGCAACGACCCTCTTAACATGTTTTTTTTTTTAAATATAAACTTTTATTGCAAGGTGGCGGCGACGGCGCACTGCTCTACGAGCTGTTGAAGGAGAAACCCAAGTTCGTCTGGATGCTGGAGATCGACGAGCTGGTGATGAGAGCGTGTAACAAACACCTCAAGTCCATCTGTGGAGACGTGCTCGAACATAGGAAGGGGCCCAACTATGAGGTAAACATACCATCACTATCACAAAAAAAAAAAAAAAACAAACAAACAAAAAAAACGAAGTATTTGCCAAAAAAAAAAATACCGACTCCAATTCCTCAACTAAAAAGGATGAAATCCATACTAATATTATAAATGCGAAAGTCTGTCTGTCTGTCAGATGTAGATCTGGTAGAGCTGTAGTTAACGACCTGAGGTCAATCATAGGCTACTTTGGGCGCGATATAACCGAGGGGAACAGCTAGTAATTAATACATTGTTGTTTAAATATGCTTCATATCAAACACCGTCTTCGAGTAATCCGGTAACATACATAAAAAAAATCACACAGACAAATTGAGAACCTCCTCCCTTTTTTTGAAGTCGGTTAAAAACAGTCGCTTTCTCTGTCCCAATATCCCTATGTATGCTTAAATCTTTAAAACTAAGCAACGGATTTTGATGCGTTTTTTAAAAATAGATAGTGATTCAAGAGGTAGGTTTTTATGCCCATGCGAAGCGAGGGCGGGTCGCTAGTATAACTATATGGCGCTGATGTCAATCTGGTGTTGCAGGTTTTTCATATGATATAGTAACAGCTATTCGAGGAGCTCGATATCCTAACGCGGGGCGTGTGTTCGTAACGATAGTGCGCGTCAAGCGACGGCGACGACGAAGGCGCGGCCATGTTTGGATTGGTCGCCATTAGTGGCATTTTATATCTTGAGCTCCTCTGTGCTTCGGAAGGCACGTAAAGCCGTTGGTCCCGGCTATTATCGGTAGATGGCAGTCGTTAGGCTATGTCAGATGCCTTTAGGCAGCTTGAAAAATCTGACAGTGTTGGCCACTAACACACCCGGGTCATGTTCCTGTGGATCTGGTTGCCTTGTAAAAAGGGTTAAGGAGGTCAGACGGCAGTCGCTCCATTGTAATAACCAGTACCGCCAAATCAGGACCATGATTAATAGCGTACCCTGGGCTCTGAAGCACGGAGTTCAAGCCATATTATAATGATATTTTTAAATAAATCATGACACATTAGAAGAGGTCTTATTGAGTTGTAAATTAGTATTTGTAGTGGCCAATATGGTCAGTAGCCTGGTATCAGGTTTTTTGATCTGCTTGATGACATCGTAGACTTTGATTTTAAGGGCAGATTCAGACCAATAAACTGAACAACTTTCCAAAATAAACTTATGTCGAAATATGAAAAAAAAAATTTTGACCCCCCATACAAATTGAGAATCAGCTGATCTAGCTTAGTAAACATAGTGAAAAATAAAATTTCGTTATTTGATAAAAGTTTATTTGGAAAAGTTGTTTAGTATAGTGGTCTGAATCTGCACTTAAAATATTTGCAGTTGATTTGTATATAAGAAGTAGTGTAGAAATGTTAGTTCATACAAATCGCAGACGAAAGATAAGATAAATTTTATAGCATTAAGTCGCCAATAAAACGTGTTACTACGCCAGTTTACAAGTTTCTATTAAAATAGGCTTTCTTGACTGTGACGAAACAATTTTCCGCTAGCTATAAATCGAGATAGGTAATTTTATGCCAGAAATCCCACTAGTATTATAAATACGAAAGGCAATTTTTATGAAATCTGGTATGGAGGTAGCTGATACCTTGAATACTTGTTAACCCTAAATGTAAGCGATTCCCCTAGGCTTGGGCTAGGCACCCAAAAATGATTATCGTTCGGGTCACCGGTAATGTCGCATGGAAATCATTCGATAACATTAAATTTAAAATTAATAAAAACCCACTACACATTTTCTTTTTAGTGGTGACGGTCGACTGATTTACCCCCCACATATTATTTGCAGACATTAGGTATTTTCTTCACTTACCCACTTACCAGAGCTTCGTAACAGCTCAACCGATTTTCATTAAACATATTATTTTGTAATGTGCACGTGATGCGCTTTCATTTGAGACCCCACTCAAGTATATTTGCAGACATTTTTCTTTTTCCCCTTTGTACTTTCACCCCCACAACTTCTAAACGGCTCCACCAATTTTCATCAAACATGTCTAAGAACTCACCCGTAAGTCACCTTTAATACGAACAAAACTAAATTTAAATCGCTTCATCCGTTCGGTCGGGAGCTATGATGCCAGAGACAGGCAGACACGTGAAACTTATAACACCCCTCTTTTTGCCTCGTGGATTAAAAACTAACGATAATCACTCGACTCACCGATTTTGCTATGTCATACATTTTCAAAAATAGCACACCTAGCATTCAACACTTACAATAATTTCCAGATAATCGTGGAAGACTGCATGCTTACCGTGAACAAGTTCATAAAGGACAACAAGAAGGTGGACTACATATTCGGCGACCTCACCGACATACCGATTTCGGAGTCGGCGTGCGGCGAGCTGTGGGAGTTCATGATCACCATCCTACAGGCTTCCTTCAAGATCCTCAAGCCCAACGGGAAGTTTATGACCCATGTGAGTGAGAGTTTATCTATATACTAGCTGTTCCTCGCGGTTTCACTCGCAATTATTGTGTATGTACTATAGCCTGTAACCTTCCCCAAGAATTAGGCTTTCATATACAAAAAGAATTTTGCAAATTCGACCAGTAGTTTTCAAGTTATAAGCGTTCAAATAAACAAACAAATAAACTCTTCAGCTTTACTAGCTGACCCCGCAAACGTTGTTTTGCCATATAAATTATTTCTAGGTAATTTAAGGGTGATTATCTTATCACTTAGGGGAGTCATACACGTGATCGTGTATGATGAGGGTATTTATAGTTACAGCGTCAAATTATGTTTCAAAGCCCAGGGTATACTTTCAATATATATCTTCACGAACGAAGAAAAATAAGACGTTGCGTTTTACCGGACATCGGTACCGAAATAATGCTCAGATAATAATAATGACAGTTGAATCACAGATATAAATATCAATTGCAGGGCAACGGAGCCACATCACCGGAATCCTTGGAGCTGTATGAACAGGAACTTGCCAAACTGAAGCCTCCGGTCAAATACACCAAGAGCAAGGCTTTCGTGCCATCCTTCCTCGAAGACTGGATCTTCTACCAGATATCATTCAAAAACGAAAATAACGGAGACGCTTAACAACACATCACTACCAAAGAACATCGTTCCTCTATAGTATTCGTACTACTAAGTCATATTAACATAATTCTAAGCGTAGTTATAACACAGTCCACTATATTAAGATTCGAATACCTAAGTATAAAACTTCAGTATAGATGTTCCTCAATTTTTATTATGCGGGTGCTTTTTAGTGTTGAAATTTGTTTGGACTCGACTGTACAAGAGTATCGGTGCTGTTACGAGTTTTGCATACGACTGTACACGTACACTTTCAGTATTGTAATAAATCAAAGCATTTTGACTAGTGATTATAAGGATAATATTGACTCTTCGTTTGTATTACATTTAGTTGGTAGATTTTTTGCTGTTACATTTCTTGATTATTTGTGCTTGTTTCTCGAATTGTTTTGTATTAATAAAATTATTTTATTTGGATGTTTGTTTCAATAAATTAGTTTTTAACAAAAACATTGCTGACATTAGTTTTTAACCGAAAGACATAACAAACCCTTGGTAAATCTTTTTGAGGTTAATTTAAAAAGTGATAAAAACAAAATAGTTTTAAAATATTTTAAGCATAGGTTTTTTTTTATATTATTTTAATAATAAAAGAGGGTAGGTAACAAAAACAAAAAAATATGAAAATAAGCATTATATATTTAAATTATCCTGCTTTAACCTTAGATAATTACATAACAAATACTTATTATTCAGTGTTTTGCATGAAGTACTTTTTCACAATTTGTGACGGGAAACAATCAATAAAGGACAATAGGTACTATTTTTAAGTCAGTTGTACACAGCTAAAACAATAGGATTACTAGTATAGTAATATGTGGTAGGACTAAACAATACATTTTTATATGCAAAACAACACGGCGCTACACTGATCAGCAAAGAGCGAGATGGTCTTTCATCGCAATCTCAGCTCACATATGTATGGAAAATTAATATGGCCGACACAACCTGTATTTCCACTCCGACCAACTAAACCGATCAACTGGTTGTGTAGAATGGAACTCGATAAAGGGGTTATTCCAATCTGAACAACTAGTTGATCACATATGTATTTTAATTTTGGAATACAATATGTGTGTGAAGCCAGTGTGTTTTGTTACTCTACTGAAACAACTCAGTGGGTCACTTCTGTGATGATCTACTGGGGGCTTAGCCAACGTCACAATTTCAAAACGCGAACGAATGTCGACAAGAACAAAATGTATGGGATTGACATAAGAAGCTGCTAAATCACTTGGTCGATCTTATGTCAATCCCAACGTTTTGAGATTGCGAATCTTTAGCACCGCTGTACGATATCTTATCAATCTGTCGGTATCTACGTACGAGTGACGCCACATAATACGTAATTCGACGCGTCCGCTGATTCAAATTCGAATCAATCGACAAGGAGAAAGAGAGATGAAAGATCGGATCGTCTCGTCGAAATCTGACGAGGAAAGGTTGATCCTGACACCACACTTGGCTATTTGTATTCGCCTATTTGACCATGTGTGGACGGTATATTTGCTCAAACTTTTGCATTATTCGGCAAATACCAATTGTGTATGAATATTTGGTATTTGCCTCCATGTGGTAGTTGCGCTATAAGCCTATTCGTCGAATATTTTGGCAAATTCGCGAATAGCAAAGTATGGTAGCAGCTTAAGATTGTATGATCCAAATGATGCGATTCAATGATTCGGATCTTTGCACTGATCCAGATACCAAGGCCAGGGCTAGGATTCCATTGATGGAATGATTTCGCAAAACACGCGAGGGGTGATAATTTACGACTGCTTAATTTGGGTGTACTTATAACTGCAGATTGTATGAGACTTTGTACAGCCGACTTTTAGTTTAAACAATAACTTGTCGTTTGAAATATAAATGTTGGTCTTCAGAAAAATAATTCATTGGAATCTAACATAACACTGATTATATTGAATTATATTTTTACATAATATTATCACAAAAAGACAATGTTAATCAGTGCTTATTATAAAATTATAAATTTACTTTTTAATTAAACAATGAAATCTCTATACAGAATTATAACTTAAGAAATAGCAAGCTCATCCCGTACTCTTTTTTTTTAAATTCTCTCAAGAACAGGCGAAAAGAATTATGCTACATTTTATTGCAATCTTTTTTTTCTAAGGGTTTGCCTTACAAAATGTGAAGTGGGCTGGTGAAAGCATATAATTATATATTATATCTCAGTGATATATGAGATTCAAACGACTGAATCGAAACACACCCAAAGTCGACAGATAAATCCGATAGGGTTTATCTGTTTTAGGTTTTTGATTAGGTTTGTTCTTGATTAGATTTTTGCATAAAAATAGAAAACAAAAAAAAAACATTTCGACGAATTGACAACCTAATCTTTTTTTTTAAGTCTGTTAAAAATCAAAATATCTACACAAACAATTCAATATTTCATGACAAGTGTGGCCCAAGAGCTAAATTTAACAGATTTCATCATATCGAACTAACATTTCATACAAATATCGTAAGTGTACAAGTGTATGTTACTCTGCTTGCCGTAATCTCGCCAACCGCTGCGTCAACTCGTCCTGTTCTTGGGATACGACTGTGGAGGCGCCTATCGACGTGCTGGGCACTCCGGAAGGCAATTCCATGTTCAGCTCCAATCTAGAAATAGAAATTATTACAAATATATAATTATCCATGAAAATTAAGTGAAATTGCTAGCTGTATTCGTGCGAGAATTTTTAAAATAGCAAGCTCATCCCTTTCTCATTTTTTTAAATAATTCTGTTACAATTTTTACTGTTTTTTTCTCCATATCTTTTAATATTAATTGTTGTTGAGCTGAGAATATAGTCCATACTTTATTCTGTGTTCTCATGACAATACTTTGACCCTTTCTTCTATGTTCTCATGTATAGTGAAATTTTAACATTATTACAGATAATAACCTGCTATCACAGAGGCGGACTTTAGAGATTCAGCAATCAACTTGTTAAGAAAAAGAATTTTACACTTTCAATTGATGGAACCCTAAAATTCTTGCTAAATCAAGCTTTTATAATCATTTGTTTCTGCAATGGCAAGTGCAGCATAGGATTGTAAACAAAAATGATCCAAAAACTCAATTAATGTCCTAAGAACATGTATAATACAGGCCACTTCGCCTCAGCCAAGATGGAAATCTGTAGAGAACACCATATTGACGTTTTGTGGTTGAGATGAATATGAATAACAATAATTTGGAAATATACAAACATACATTTTGGAAATACAACACTCTCAATAATAAATTTACAGGCCAACTCTTACTTCGATATTAAATGGTTTACATACCCAGCTTCATCAGCAACTTGCTGTAACAACTTCTCAACGTCTCCTTGAGGCACCGTAGTAGTCGTAGTCTGTGACATCGCATTCTCCATGTAGGACGACTGGACGTCTAAGTCCTCGAACTGGCTCTCGAACTTGTCCATCAGACCGGAGATCTTCTCGAGGTTCATTGACTTCATTGCTGCATCCATCGCTTTGACCACACCTGCCATCGAGTTTGTGACCTGAAATACAAAAAAAATGGTCAATTAGATTCACAGATCAATTTTTTTTTATATGATTATATTCACAGTCAAGTGTAAAATATAAAAAAACAAATATACAAAAAGATAGATGCGCGTGCTTCTAGCCTATATACGGTCGAGATAAGGGTATTACTAGCGTGCTTATTTTTTGTTTTTTTGCATAAACTATGGTTACAAAGATGGTATATATATAATTGATGGTCTACATATTTTACATACTAAACACTACATATACTACATATTCTTATACCAAAACCAGGAATTTTTGATATTAGAATTGTTCAATCCAATGTCAAAATTAAATAATTATTACAATGAAAATACTGCCAACTTGTAGCCTACATAGAATGTTTTGCCTCGATACATAGTAATTTTAATCATGCCAGCAGAAAATCTCCATCAAATCAAAAAAAAAGAATATATCCATTCAAATAAGAGCCATTTACTAAACTCTCACTACCTAGTCATCAGAAATGTTGATATGGGGATGACTCAGAATGAGTATGTGAGGTGATTACGTATCTGCCTCTATACTAATATAAGCTGAATAGGTTATTTGAACACCTTTAACAACCCTTTAGGATAAATAGGCAGAAAAATACATACTCTAGGGTATAAACCCAGATTTAAGATTACCTAGATTGTAGAATTAAGGATGTTTAAAACCAGATTTAAGGAGCTGATATGTAACATGGTTTATTGACAAAATAATAGCTGATATCTTTTGTTAATAATTAATGATAATTAAATCCTTATGTTGGATCATCTGAGAAAATGCCAAGACATACCTGACTTTTCTGCTATTTGTAAATTATATTATTACTAGCTGTTCCCCGCGGCTTCGCCCCGCGTGGGTCTCGGTTATATCGCGCCCAAAAGTAGCCTATGTTTGACCTCAGGTCGTTAACTACATCCCTACCAAATTTCATCACAATCGGTCCAGCAGTTTAGCCGTGAAGAGGTGACAGACAGACAGACAGACAGACAGACTTTCGCATTTATAATATTAGTATGGATTATGGTTTTATGTATTACTAGCTGTTGCCCGGGGCTCCGCTCCCGTGGGAATTCCGGGATAAAATATAGCCTATGTGTTGTTCCAGGGTCTAAGCAATCTCCATTCCAAATTTCAGCCAAATCCGTTCCGCCGTTCTTAAGTTATAAATTGTGTAACACTAGATTTACACTCTTTTTAGGGGAATTAAATATTGTTATAGAATATTATATTATTATTTTATTAATACACTAGCAGCTTATAGCTGATGCGTGTATATCACTGCACTTGTGGATTTAAAGTTTTTAAGTGTTTTCTTAAATAAATACCTTTCTAGTTGTGAGTGCTGTCTGTACTCGGCTGGAGACCGCATCAACTCTTGCCGACATCCGCAAGTAGTTCAGAGCCTGGTTCTTCTGCCGGATGGCATTTTCTGCGTGTATCCGAGCTCCCTCCATGTTGCCCTTCTGTATGGCCTTCTTTGCCTTCTCTTTTTCGAGCTTTTCCTCTTTTTCACATTTTTTGGAGTTCCTCTCCAGCTCTTTCACAGCAAATTTTAAATTAAATAGATGTTCTGATTACTTATGCTAAAGAACATTATTAAAATGCATAGTAAAATAAATAAAAATATATTTTGATAGAAAAGTGGATCCTGAGATCAGTAACATGGTAATGCAACTAACAGTAAAATTTAATTGAAGTTATATATATAAAATAATATTTTATCAATATCAGTTTTTATTTACAAAATTATTCAACACATAGTTAAGTATTTATAATCAAAGTCACCACTTTTAAGACTTAGGTCACATATTTATTCTATAAATATTGTATTTAACAACACTAGAGTGTCGTAGACAAAGAGGCAACATGATTGAGACTTTTAAAATACTAAGAGGGCATTATAATGTTCCAGAACTATGCGATATGTTTCAGCTTTCAAAAAATAATCACTTGAGAGGACATTCTTTAAAACTGTGTCGCACAATAGCTAAAAGAAAGCCAAAAAAACATTTTTTATCTAGCCGTGTGGTCACGGACTGGAACAGGCTCCCTGAGAGTGTCATCGCTGCACCTTCAGTCAACGCTTTTAAAAATAGATTAGACAATGTATAAAATCTCCAAACTTAAGATGCACACGCATCAGCTTCATATGCTGCTAGTGTGTTTAAGAATATAAATAAATAAATAAATATATTTGCAGTATGCAAATGACACAATTAAATTGTTATTGCTCACAAACATTGCTACATGTTTTATTTTTGGGTGTGTCTTATTATGACTTTATTATTTTTATTTCCTGTGAGAATCATGGGTCACACGAGATTTTAAGAGGCCTTGCCTAGTAAGTTGATGTTGCTGTAAAAATCTCATGAACAAGTCTCAGCCAGAGGAGAAACTACTTCTAATGAACAAATAAAGGATATGGGTTATGCTTATGAAGTTTGGATGGATTTTAATTGGGATATTCTGGATGACTATTCCCAAATAATAACAAATTCCAAACATTGCCAAATATAAGCATTATATTGAAACGCCTTTCAAACAATAAGGAGTAATGTAGTAAACAAGTTGTAATTTTATAAAATTAGTATGAAAAACGGGTCACTGATGAAATTATGAATTAATTTTGTGAAAAGGATACTTTCCATTGCAGACGAAGACATTTCGTTCCCCAGTTTGACGGCTGTTAAAAAACTTTAGATAATAATTTTTAGGTGCAAGACCTAAAATAGTATGTTTTTAGATAGTAGGTTTGCGAAAAACACCACGAAAAATGAAATAAGTTTTGAGAAACGAGTGAGTCACCCAGCCAGCTCAAAGAAAGAAAACAATTCAGTTGGTTTGACATTGACATAATAAATACATGTACCAACCACATAGACCTATTAATAAATAGTAGGTCTATGACCAACCAACCAAACGGTACATTTTTTTTTTTAATAGTTTATACGGCCATGGAATCTAGTCCTTTAAGGCCTTTCTTGAATTTATTTATCTTCTTCAGTCCTACTTAAGTCAGTCGAGTCAAAAATTCTAGTCAATAGTCAAGTCCAGTCAAGTAAGTAAGTCTAGTCTGAGTCAGATGGCTAAGTGAAGCGGTGGAAAAATTTCACTTAACTATATCATGGAGATTTTGGTGACAAAGATAAAAAGTCACGTAATCGACACTGTATCACTTCCCAACACTCACGCTTGTTCACGAAAACTTTGCGAATAATAATCCACCAATATTATGCACAAACACTCGAAAAAACCTAAGTTTTGGAAATTAAATACAGCGCGGACATAGCGACAGTTTACTTTCCCTCCAAAAACTCCCCCAAACGGTACATAAATTATGTCAATGTCAAAATTTTCAAAGGGTTTTTTTTTTTTTAAATTACTTTACGGCCCTGCGGCCCTACCGCCTAACTCGATTGCTATCGCTATGGCTATGGTTTATGACGTCATCCTGTCTTTTCGCACTGCCAAGAAAAGAGATATTGCTTTTACACGTATTCTATGGACCAAGACATTGTTTTAGTATTGGTCTTGGACATGTGAAAGCAATATTGCTTTGCTAGGCGATTCGAAAAGACAAGATGACGTCATAAACCATAGCCATAGCGATAGCAATCGAGTTAGGCGGTAGGGCCGCTGGACTGTGCATTGACAGCTGTCACTACTACTACTACTACCTACTGGCTACTACCGCCTCTTAAAACTTGCTTATAACCATGCAAGTTCCAGTGAGTAAGCGAGACAGCGCGATACAAGATATAATGCGTCATCCCCCTTACTCACTGGGGTTATTACCGTCTCCTAAAACCATGCAAGATCCAGTGATTAAGGGAGATGTCGCCTTACATCATGTATTGCGCTGTCTCGTTTACTCACTGGATCTTGCATGGTTTTAAGAGATGATAGTAGGTCACCTGGATCTTGTATTGTTTTAAGAGATGGTAGTAAGTAACCTCCCTGATGCACGGACTTTGCAGCTGCAGGGGGGTTACTACTACCGTCCTACCTACCGTCTCTTAAAAATATGCAAGATCCAGTGAGTAAGCGGGACAGCGCAATACATGATGTAAGGCGACATCTCCCTTACTCAATCGTTCTTGCATAGTTTAAGAGACAGTAGTAACCCCCCTTGCCTGCTAAAACAGTTGATGGTAAGCCCCCTGGTCTAATTATTTTTAGGTACTCAAAAATCGAAAAAGTATTATTTGTCTATGTCTTATTTTATTCTTTAGTTGGCAGGCTAGGACTAATATTGTTCTGTGGTTGGCAGTCCTGCAAAACAACATTTGTCAAAATAAATCGAGTGAACTACAGTTTTTGATTTGGAAGTGATCGAGCAGAGGGTTTAAATAATCTTAAATATTTAAAGAAATCCTTTGGATAAACACTTTTGAACTATTAATTATTAACTTTGGTTAACATATTACGTACCATATTAGTGTTATTTTTATTGTGCTGAATTTGTGTCAAAGTCGAAATTCTAAATATATTATCAAGCAGAGGACGTTCGCTGGGCGTAAGAAGAAAATGGCGTGTGCTACACTAAAAAGAAATTTGGACTGGGAGTCGATGGCGCAGATGCCTGCTAAGAGACGAAGATGTGCTCCATTTGCTGCAAGCCCCAGCACAAGTCCTGGTTTAAAAGTGACTGAAAATAGGTCTACACCTTTTGGAGAATCCGTTAGTGCCCCTGCAAAACTGACCCCAGGTTTGTTTATATGCGTCTCAGCACTGTATTATTAAAATTTATACGCTTAAAGAGTAATAACGTATGTTTGTTACATAAATTCATTATGAAGATAATTGATATCAATCAGCTGTATTATTTTATCGCCATTGTTTCTGCGCTATCATGAATATTTTTATCATGTTAGAAAGAGATAGTAGATGCATAGGTTGAAGACCGTTGAGTTTTCCCTTGTCCTTTTGTTAATTTCTTTGCCAAGATAAGTAAATGCCACGAGTGGATTCCAGTCTGCATTCAAAATTGTATAGAAAGAAAAAAAATGGGAGTGGAGGCGTATAGTGTCGCTACCTACGTTTTTTGCCTATTTGGTAATCTTTCAGTGGTGTCAAATTATTGCACACTCAGCTGACAAAAAAAAATATGTATCGTCATAAAATAACTTGGACAGCATTCATGCAGCAAATACTTCATATTTATAAGTTGTCGTAATTAAAATATGACCGAAAATGTAAAAATATGTTACACATACAATTTTACACAAAGCAGTTATGACATCATGACCATGAAAAATAAACAAAAAAAAAATGTGTGATCTAGTGCTTGCTTGTAAATGACTAGTTGCACATTTTTGAACTGGGTCACAGCCTGCTATTGATTTTCGTTTATAAGTTGAATTTACTGATGTAATAATGTAGATAACCTTTAATGATTTGGTCAGAGTTGCAAAGGGTGCGCAAGTCGAACGCTCGCTCGCTTATTTTGGGGGTCACAAGATAACTATTAACGAATATTGATGTATGGGATGTAGTGGTGATGATGGAAACACATCTTCAGAGAAATTTAAGAATTATTAATTATTTTTATAATAATTGTTCCATGTGTAACTGGGCAAAATACACACATATACAAAGTCTTAAAATCATGACAATGGAATCAAGCGACAATAAACACATACACTTTTTTATAGAAAACCTAACTACTAAAGAGGCTACAATTCAGCCAGTCGCCAACAATAACCATAACCTAACCTATGACTATCCATAAAGTCTGATGTGTAAAAAATGCCGCCATCCCCTCACCCCTTTTTGGAAAATATGGTAAAACCGGAAAATAAGGAAAATAAGCATCGAAAATAAGGAAAATAAGCATCGCACTAAAAATCTTAAATTTAGATAGGGGTCTTAATCTTTAGGGTTATTAGATTCAGCTTCACATGTTGTTTTTCCGCATATTGTGACTACAGCCAGCTGGTCAGATGATATTCTTTACTCTATGGAAAAGAAATGAATCAGTACCTACATGGCACAGGAACAATAAATAATGCCAAAAAATCAAGGCTTTCTTTGTCTGATTTCTCTTCGCTGGTACTCTTTAAATACTTGTTGAATGTAGCATATGTCTAAATCTAGACAATTGGGATTTGGATATTTTCTACATAGATCTCTCAACAACAAAGTATAAGAGATAGGTATTGAACATTTAATCACACACAAATGTGCATCTAAAATTTGGTGATTTCTTGGAAGTTTCATATTTATATTTTCTTTCTTATTATTATTCCATTTTGATTATATCACATATAATTTTTTTTTAATAAATTATTATTGCATTTCAATTCACTAATAACATTTTTCTATCTAGGTACAGTGGGCTGCAGAGAAATCTGACCCCTATTTGAAAGAGGGTAAGATTTCTATGCATGCCACTGTACATGTCAAGTTTGTTTTTTTTATAAAATGCTCACCCTGCTTTAGGTGTGTATGTTCCTTCAAGAATCAGGCTATCATATGCAAACATAATTTGCTAGATAGATTCAAAACTATCTGTTGGTAAGGCATTAAAACAGATTTCAACTATATTATATTAGTATAGATTACTGAATGTTATAACAGCCAATATCAAATTCATTCAACAAACATTTGCATGTTCAAAACCAAGACAGGGAGTTCATTTCTTAATAGCAGCATACAAAGGAGAAAATTCCTCTATAAGCATACTGTAAGTGACACCTTGGGATCCAAGGTGTGATGATGGATATGCTGACGATGGAGAGGTGCGATGATAGAAAGTGGCTGCAGGCTAAACAATTACTCTTATTATGGAGATATATCCCCATTGTACTGGGAGTACACATAACTAATTTATAATTGTTATTTCTTCTTCGTCGTAACATGTTTCCCGGTTGCATCTTCAGCTTACGCTTCAGAGCCCAGAGTATGCTATTTTACTACAGGCAACTAATTTATAATTGTTATTTGCTATCAAATATTAGCAAAGGCATTATAGGCATTCACATTATATCGCTTTAGGCGTTTCTGGTAGCTCATATTGCTTAGATTGAATGCCAGGATGTTGGGATGGTTTAGAAGTCGATCCTTATAGTGTTCAGCCACAAGCCTTATCTCCTCCTTTACAGTTTTGATCTGTAGTGCTTTGTGTATTTTGGCATTAGTGACAAACCATGAAGCATTGGCTAAGTTTCTGAGGATACCATTCTGCAGTCTCTGCATGATAGTGATGTTTGAGTTACAGGCACAGTCCGTATGTATCCTCTCATATCGTCCTCTTGATGATTTAAAACTCTCCATCAAGTGGAATATTGATTGCAGGTTGCTGGCTGTAAGCATCTTTCAAAATTATCACACAATGTATTTTTTTTTTTGTAATTGTTCGTTTTTTTGTGATTAATTCATCTCAATAAATTATTTTTCTTTCTAACTCGATGGGGTAACTTCGGCGTCTTATATTGAGCAATGATTTATCTTACAATGACAATTATAATTTCAGAGCGCATGGCACAAGAGATATGTGACGAGATCAAGCGGCTACAGCGGCGCAAACAGCTGCGACTGGCCTCGGGCGCGGCTGCTTCGTGCTCGTCCTCCAGCGGCAGCGAGGGCGACTGCTCCCCGCCGCACCGCTCCTCGCACAACTCACAGAAAGTGCACAATCGTGCTCTGTTCACTTTCAAGCAGGTTTGTATACTACAACAACATGCCACAAGGGAATAGTAATAACTTAAAAGTACTATTTATAAGCCATTTTTACTCATCATTAAAGTGTAAAATTTTTCATTACTTTCAATAAGGCACTAGCTCTCTTTGTAAATTTAAATGAACTCAATGTGTAAACGATAAAACTTATTTTTATTTATCAGTCGGCAATATCCATTATCGAGTGCTTTCGCCATTTTTTTTTGGTAGGCTGTGGTAAAATCCTAAAAAATTAATGCAGTCTGACAATTTTTAGTCAATAAAGCTTTTTTAATAATAAACTTAAGTATAATTTTAAAGTGATGATGTAGCAATAATTGGTGAGCCAAACAAATAAAAATAAATAACTAAATGATTGACCAGAGGTATGCACATCCTCCATAAAAACATTTGGACATCCACTACCTTGTATAACTTACTAGCGACCCGCCCCAGCTTCGCATGGGCATAAAAAAGGCCTTCCTCTTGAATCACTCTATCTATTAAAAAATCGCATCAAAATTAGTTTTCAAGATTTAAGCAAACATAGGGACAGAGAAGGCGACTTTGTTTTATACTATGTAGTGAAGTGATAGTGATAAAGAACATAATTACAAAGGAAGTCCAAATAACTACATAGAAAAACATTTTAGTTCTGTAGGTATTATTTCATCTATTCTTTAAAAATGTCCAATCACATCACTGATTGACAATGCCGATCGTTACCAGGTGCGTATGATCTGCGAGCGGATGCTCCGCGAGCAGGAAGCGGCGCTGCGAGTCGAGTACGAGTCGGCGCTCAGCACCAAGCTCGCCGAGCAGTACGAGGCCTTCGTCAGGTTCAACCTCGATCAGGTAAACTACATTACATTGATGACCTCATTAACACTTTCACCTCGATATAGCATCTAAATATTTGTGTATGTATGTATGTGTATACAGGGTGTAACATGTAAGTGTAGTCATATTCAAGGAGGTATAAGTGTAATCGATGTAGATCTTGTGTGCAATGTCATAAGACACAATAAGTTAATTTAATAAAAAATGTAAATTTTATTAAATATATTTTTTTGTGACGTCATAATCAAAACAATCGAGTCCCATCACTAGTGGGGTCATGAACTCTACTAATCAAACCTACTTACGTGATGTTGAGATATTGTTAGCTCTGCCTGTTTATGCGCGCCTGGTATCAAGGAGCGAAAAACACAATGGCGGCGCGGTATCTTTGGCGGCGACATCGTAGCCACCAATATCACTTGCCGCACATAACACATTGAATTTTCTTTTTACACCCAGTTTAAATTTAACTTCACACACCACACACATTATTAATAAAATTACTTATAGTAGTGCACTACCGCAACGTAGGTATTCAAATAAACACGTGAACATAACCAAAATGCTCAAGAACGGCTTCTTCAAAGTCCGGGTCGATGGTGCTTGCGCGTTCATGGGAAGTGGAGCCACGGTATGATCCAGTTTCACGCAATCGAAGCACCATCCTACGGAAGCACTCCAAGGATGGGAGCTGCCTTTGCTCAGCTTCTGGACGTCCTTCGATAAACCTCTCACGATACAATTCACGAGCTCCACGAAGACTACCATCGGCAGCCCCCACTCAAAGAATCATTTCGTAGTATTCGGCGTGACTTAAAAATGACATTTTCAAAAAAATGAAAGTGTCACGCGCGCGGTTAAAATAAAAAGTATCTTTACACCACGTTCAGATGCAAGCAACTGATCGGCGGCCCGACTGATTGAAGGATCATGTACATACAAGATCGATTAACCTGCTTGCTATTGGCCGATCTTTACATAAGGAACTATCCCTACCCCATATTTTGGCAGAAAACAATTTAGAGTTCCTTATTAAAACTAACTAAAAAGCTTCCGTGTTTACTATCTAACGCCTATGTTATCCTAGTCAACATTAAACATTTTTAGTGAAAAAATCACTCCGTCTACTAAATGAACCGGTTTTATTCGCATGATTTTAGTAATTTCAAATTATCTTATTACCAATTTGATCGGTCAAGCGAACATTATCACTGAAATTACTCATTATTAATAAACAGAACCCTTAGATCATTATTTCCAAAAAACAGTAATGGCCGAATGAGAAGTGGGCGTTACTTTAATTAGGATTCAACATGTAAGGGTTTTCTTACGAATTTGTACTTACTCTTTACTTTTATGCTATCCTAGTACTAGTAAGATGACCGCGTGGTATATCCAGCTCAAAAATACTTTCTCAGAGGGTTTTTTCACGAATAGTTTTTTTTCCTTTCCAATTACGTACTTTAGGAATAGACCACTTTCTCTCTTCACGTGAATGTCGTACAAAGGAGAAACAGATATCAGAATTCCCATGTTTTTCTTCCTGGCTGTTGGCAAAATCTCTCGCCGCCGCCGGCTGGTGGCATTTTCTACCAACAGCAGCGTTCGCAAAGAAGGTTAACGGCAGGCAGGCGGCCGGTCATACAAACAATTTAAAATCTTATTTTATGACTTCAGTCGATGTACCTCGTATTAACGGATCTCGCACTTATTTCTAAAGCTATGCTGCAGAATGCGACCGGTAAACGCGGAGGACATTATTTTTATGATCGGCCGCCATCTTGACGTCAAATCTCTTAATGTCGTTTTATTAGAAAGCTTTGCGAATTTTCTTATTACCCATAATACCCAAAATAACCATGCAATTTTAATAACGCAGTCCATTATTCATAGACAGAACCCTCATAATTATTTTAATAATTATTTGCAAAGAAAGAGATGGCAAATGTGTATGTGAAGTGGGTGTGGCTTTAATTAGGGTTCAATATGATTTTTTTCTTAAAAATTATGTACTTGCTCTTTAACACTTATGCTATCCTAATACTATTGATACGTTCTTGCAAGCGCGTGGTATATCCAGCTTAGGAATAGACCACTCCCTCGAACTTTCTCCCTCGAGAATGACGTAAAAGTCTGTTATAGGACCACGAAGCAAGTATGGGACAGGGATTTGAATTCCCTTGCAATGCTCTTGCATCTTTTGCCTAATTTGTACAGAACCAATAATCAAAATAAAATTAAACAGAAAGAGAAAGAAATATCTTCTTTTCTTACAACACATAAGTAAATAGGCGTAGCCTTGGCACATAAATAAATTTAGGGTTCTTTAATTTTTATTGCTAATGTACCAGGTGTCACAGGGGCATATCATATTACATGTGCGCATACAATACTTCCGCGGTGCTTTTATGGTGTTTTTTTTTTAAGTAAGACAATGTTTATGACAAAAGTTCATTAATTTCGTGTAGGTGTCATAGTCAATCGACCATGCACACCCTGGTGTCAGAGTTGTTTTCTTCGGAACCGCCTCTCGGCCTCTGACGTGGTTCCTTTAACGAATACCAGATGGCAGCCGGGACCAACGGCTTAACGTGCACGCACGGCACGAAATCATCTTTATTGTCAAACAAATCAGGTGATAATCAGACGATTCAAGCCTGATATGTCCTCACCAAACTGGAAACAACTAAACAAAGTATGCTTCCCGTGGGAATCGAACCCTCGACCCACGGGTCTACAGGCAAAACGCCTTAACCATTGGACTACGGAGGCAGTGATATGATATGACAAAAGTGAAAGATGGTGATGGAAACAAAGTACTGTACACCTCTGTTCTGTTTGTCTGTACCGTGTAGGCGACAGCGGTCGAACCTTCCTCCGGCTCCGAAATAGGTAAGTGATGTACGCAACTGGGAAAAAAACTACAACGTCAACTAGCCAGTTCATCAATTTCTGTTTGTTTAATTTTTTTGTGTCAAGTTTATCTCTCTTCTAAGCGATTTTCCGGTTGTATTCTCCGATCGTCGTCCCAAGGTCGACTTTCTTGCTTTTTTACTCTACTACACTCGGACTGATTGTAAGACCATTTATTTGTACACATTTACCAAGTACCCTTGTTTGCGTTTACCCTATGCCGGGCCGCTGCTGGGGAGGCGGCATAATAACCAGACACTTGTTCAAGCCACTGATTGGTAATAAAATCCCTTAGTTTACTTTTTGGCTTTTGTCTTAGCAAAGAAGACATATCAAATTTATTAAAAAAATAAATCATACAGAACCTTAATTTTTTTGCTTAATTTATTTTGCATTAGATCTCTTACCAGGAGAAAATGTGTGCTCGACAGGAGGTGGTTAAGGCTTAGGTAAAAAAGGTCATTCACATTGTCAGCTGATACAGACAGTGATGTCTGTTGACACTTATCGATATCGATAATACGTTTAAATTACGATAGAGTAAAATTCCCTCGATTATTAACTTTTCCATTTAATACCAATTGGAATACATTGCTTATGACCGACTCTATCGGCCCTGAAAATATGACTACACTTACATGTTACACCCTGTATATGTATTTTGTTTTTACATTTTGCCATACCCAGACTCATTTACTAAGTCCTATATAATATGGTTGGTTGCCTGTAAGAAATTGCTTTAGCGATAAGGCCACTATTGGACATCACAGCTTTTATTACATCCTGTGTCATTGTATTTGGTTTCTTGGTGCAGTAAAAAGTTTGTTATTATATATAATTATGTGACCATCAGCGTCAGCTTGGGTGCTGAGGGATAAATTGAGAATCATTTTTATTAATGTGATCATCACACTAGTGAGATTTTTATTTTTTCATGTTTTGTTCAACTGTCTAATTACTGAAACTTTTACTTGTTTTTTTTTTTTTTTATAAACATGAAAACAACCATGAAAACTAGTCTTTAAGGCCTTTCTTGAACTTATTGATCTTCTGCAGACCTACTTTAGTCAAGTCAGTAGACTAGTTCAAATAAATAACAATAGTCCACCAATACTATGTACAAATACTTTGGAAATTAAATACAGCGCGGACAATGTTGATAGAATCTTTCCATCCAAAAATTGTACTTTTTTAATAGAATGTATGTAACGTCATAATGTTGTATTCAGGTGCAGCGCCGGCCGCCGCCCACGTGCATGCCGCACTCCATGGACGCCGAGCATCACATGCACCAGGACCTCGTGCCCAGCTGTCAGTATTTTATTCATTTACTAGCTTTCGCCCGCTTAACTATCCTACTGGAACAGTATAAAATCCCGGGATGAAAGGTATCCTATGTCCTTCTCAAAACTTCTTATCTATATGTATGCGAAATTTCAGGAAGATTGGTGCAGTAGATAGAGCGTGAAACCGTAACAAACAAACTCACTTTCGCATTTATAATATTAGTTAGGATAGGATAGTGTCTGATACATTTACTTGAATTTGATTGAACTTGCCAAGTTATATTTACAAAATAGGGATAATCAATTTTATATAACGCACATAACATGCCCAAACACCTGTGTACATTTCTCATTGTAAAATATTGTTTTTGAAGGTGAGCCAAATGTGTGTTTGATTATGAAAGGTTTCACTAAATTATAGTCTAAAATAATGAACTGCTGTAACTATAGTCTTCGATCAAATATAATCTCATACTAAATAAAAAACTCAATGCTGCGGCGCGCCGCGTCTAATCATAGATATACTTTATTAATTACTAGCGAGTCGCTAGTAGCGACCCGCTCCGGCTTCGCACGGGCATAAAAAGCTTCCTCTTGAATCACTCTATCTACTAAAAAAAACAGCATCAAAATCCGTTGCGTAGTTTTAAAGATTTAAGCATTTAAAGGGACATAGGATAAGAAAAAGCGACTTTTTTTATACTATGTAGTAGTAGTAGTTTTTAGGAAATTAAATTATCCATATTATTTATTTCTTTTGGGTTTCAATATTCATATTATTTTATTTTGTTTCAGATCTGTCCTAATAACGAAGCAATCGGCGGCTCAGTGTTCCACTGCAAAATATATCAAGACAAACATATTTTGGTATATGTGAATATTATATGCGGAAATAGTGTCCGCACCCTAATGGATCAAGATTGTAATTGCTTGTGGAATTTACCTCTAAACAATATTGTGAAATACACCTTGCTGCAGTATTAGAAACCCTTATTGTTTATTCAATTAATGACCTCCCTTTGTGATTCAGCATGAAACAGTACATACAAAATATATATATACTTTCACAATATTGTAACGGTTAGATTCCACAGTTTTGTTCATGCCACACACATGAAACTTAGCTTATAATGCTTTAGATAAGATTCGCTGGATAATTGTGTTCATAGACTGATACTCCTGTAATGGAGAAGAGCTGAACTTGTGTTACGGACGTGTTCGTACAAGTTCGGTGACATGTTTTAGGGCCTATTGGCGCTTTTCTAATGACGAGCATTGATTTGTATCTACTGGTGTTAATCTTCACGAACTTTAAATAAAGAATTCTCAATTCTATGGATTTTTTTTTAGGTCAGATAAATGACAATATGTCAATGTACTCTATAGCAATGCAAACTAGCTAATGTATGCTATATCAGGCTGTGCCTCTATTGAATTTGCAAACTACACTTGTTAGTTTGTGGTAAGGATTTTGTATAGAAACCTATAAACCTGGCGGATAGTATGGTAACTTTAGATTTTTTTACCAAAATCTTTGTCAGCTATGGGGTATTGTGAAATATTAAAGTTTTATATTATTATATAATTGGTCATTATAAAGGTAATTTAACTAATTTATAATTATAGTACAAGCGTCAGCTAGATACAGGTTAATGATCGTTTTACATCCTTGTAAGTAAAGCAAAATGCCGATTAGAATATTTGCCATTCAATTCCTTGCGGCAGCGTTGCATGTGTCTATTTAACCTTGGTATTACCCAACTTATAAAACGACCAGTCATATGGCCCACTGATGGAAGGCGGTAATAAAAAAAAATGAAGCCAAGTGTCATATTTTATATATTTCCTAAAACTAATACGACGGATCCCGTAGAACTTAGTATAAAAACACAAATAATAAATTCACGCAGAGTGCCTGTTAGGAATCAATGTGGTAATGTATCTTGCGAATTAGTTAGCCATAATTTTGTTTGATATATCTATTTTTATTTTACTTTAGTATTATCGAATTATAGTTTGTAATTCATATTTTCTTGACTACATCATGTGTTATGGCTGATTTACGTACACAGGTGACGCCTCGTGTATCAGAATTTGGATACTATTATTATCTCGCAATTTACCTACTATTCTAAACTTATATGACGTTTATAAACATGTATATCTATCTGCTTCCTCATTTTTTCTTCAAAATTACTCACTGATACATAAAAGGCTTATTAGGAAATGATAAATTAGCTTTATTTAAATCTTTGAAGTTATTTTCTTAATAATGTACTTCATTAAATTCCCACTGTTTCTCAAACTGGTATCAGATTTTCACGTATAGTGGTAATCTATCCTAAAAGACAGTGTGTCGTCGACTTAAATATATTAATATTGTACATTATTGGGATTTGTTTTATAATTATTGTTTAGTTAGAATAACTTTTTATTGAATATAAAAGGATAAATTTGTTACCATGCATTATTCAATAAAAAATAGGTTAGGTCTTTTTTTAAATTGTATTATCAGCTCATTATTAGTAGGTTATTGGCGTTTAAGAACTGAAAATAAATTAGCTAAACACCCATATTATTTTTTATTCATTTTAACCTTTTGCGTTTTAATTGTGTACCAGTTACTGAATAGTACTTGGCGTTGACTGAGCGTTATAAAGAAATGGTAAAGATCGAGGAAATCAAAGACCATTTTTAACCCCCGACACAAAAAGAGGGGTGTTATAAGTTTGACGTGTCTGTCTGTCTCTGTCACACATCAGCTCCCGAACGGATGAAGCGATTTCAATTTAGTTCTTTTCGTATTAAAGGTAACCTACGGGCGAGTGTTGTTTTGTTAGACATGTTTGATGAAAATCGGTTAAGCCGTTTAGAAGTTGTGGGCGTGAAAGTGGGGAAGAACAACCGAATTTCTGCTAATATACTTGACTGGGGTCTAAATTGAAAGCGCATCACGTGCACATTACAAAATATGAAAATCGGTTGAGCTGTTACTAAGCTCTGGGGGTGTAAGTGGGGAAAATAATAATTTCTGCAAATAATTATGTGAGGGGTAAATCAGTCGACCGTCACTACTGAAAAGAAAATGTGTCGTGGGTTTATTTTAAATTTATAACTAAAGAAGAAAAACAGAAAGGCGGATCCTGTGCTCTAGTACTATTTATGGATCTCTGGGTGGCTCCGCAGCGACCAGCTAAGTAATACTGAGTATGCAACCGGAAAATCGTTTAGATGAGAGGACATGAGGCTGCTGATCTCGACCTGGTTTAAAAGTTAGTGTGTGCATTGAGTGGGCACTGGGGTACCTGTTGAAAATTCATAAATAAATTGAAAATTAATAATTATAATATGAACTATCTTGGGGTAATTTTAAACAGCGATTCTTCAAACCATCTTAGGATTTTTGCTTCCGCCACTTTTTTATATTTTTATTGACTATATACCGGATGATTTATATTATTGTAGTATTATTTGCAAGGTGGCTTCTTGATTATTTGTTTACCAACATAAAACTGGAAGGAAATAAATGTATTTTTTTTATATAATACTATTTACGGCCATGGAAACTAGTTCTTTAAGGCCTTTTTTCATTTTATTAATCTTCTTCAGTCCTACTTTAGTCAAGTTAAGTCAAAAAGTAGTCAGTAGTCTAGTCAAGTGAGTCAGAGTCAGATGGCTAAGTGAAACGGTGGAAAATTTTCACTTAGCTATAACTTGGAGATTTTGGTGACAAAGATAAAAGTCACGTAATCGACACTGTACCACTTCCCAACACACGCTTGTTCACGAACACTTTGCGAATAATAATCCACCAATATTAAGCACAAATACTCGATAAAACCTAAGTTTTGGAAATAAATACAGCGCGGACATAGCGACAATTTACTTTCCCTCCAAAAACTACCTGGGACGAAAAAAAATATTTCATAGACAACAGCCCAGTAAGTAAATAATGGCTGTCACTGTCATTTGACTTGACAATGCAATTTTGACAAATTATTTGCTGCAAAAGCAAAGCAAATCATGTCATTGTATTGAAATAAATTTTTACATTTTATTGTGAAACAATTTCCTCAAATCGACATTATGAGTTTTGATACCTCAAATAACACTAACAATAAAGAAGAGAGAAAATACTACAATGACCGTAACAAGTCAGACGATCTGCAAATTTCAAGAACTGATATGAACATGTTGATAATGAATTATTTAGTTACAGGTAAACATTTCTTTATTTCTGCAACAGCATTAGTTGGATCGTTTCTTTTAGTTAGCAAGCAAACGTTTCCAAATGTACAACAGAAATGGTTGATTTTATTATCTTTCCTTCAGTGCTAGTATTTTCCTTTGTGTTATGTGTTATCATACATTTTGTCACTAACAAACGCACATTTAGCATTGGATTCTTATATTGATATAAGAAACAAATATAAAGGATCCTGCACTGAGCATGCAACTCACGAAACTCGTTGGAACAAGAAATATGAAAACATTTTTACCTTAAAAAAAAGCATTCACATGCTTTTGTTCTTGTTAAAATTAGAACCCCACAAATGAAAAAATATTGTTGCTAGTGTGTTCAAGGTTTAACAATTATAGGGTATATAGTGTACTAGGATCACAACTTGAACACGTAAATTTCAAAATAAAGCAAATTGATTAAAAAAGTAAAATGAAGCCTATTGTTAGACCACACTTTGGTGGAAACTGCATTTTAATTTATGCAGTTTTAACAGAAAATTAAAGAGACCTGTGACTATTTCATTTTTTTACCCAAAAATTTTAAAATAATTATTCCCTTTCCCTGTCATACAATTCTGTAATGTGATTGGGCATTCCTTTTAAACATGAAATACACTGTGTTAGGAACCCTTACTGATGTAATTATTTAAATAGGTATATATAGAGATCATTTATTATTTATCAGTAATAAACATACAATACACATTTTAGAGGGTTTCAAAGAAGCAGCCCTGAAGTTTCAACAGGAAGCAGGGCTCCAAGAGCCAGCGCTATGCAGCTCACTAGACGAGAGGATTATGATCCGCGAGGCAGTTCAAAGTGGACGCATTCCAGAAGCCATTGCTATGGTGAACGCGCTGCACCCTGAGCTTTTGGACACAGATAGATACTTGTACTTCCATTTGCAGGTAAAATATAGACCTTGATTAGTCATAGACCAAGGTGTTTATTTATTTATATTCTTAAACATACTAGCAGCATATAAGCTGATGCATGTGCATCTTAAGTCTGGAGACGCGTTCACTGAAGGTGTAGTGATGACACTCTCAGGTTTCTTCAGGTTCGAGTAGAGTAGGATCAGTTTTTTTACAGATAATAAATTGGAATATAGGATACTGCTATACATACATATATATCATCACGCCTGTCTCCCGTATAGGGATGAAACGATACCATTGAGGTATCAATACCTTTACTGGATACTGTATCGGACGTCAAGTATCGATACTTGTATTGAATAGTTTTTGGAAAATCTAAATTAAAAGCAAAAGGAGTGCTAAAATTCTTTATTATTAATATAAAATTTCAATTTCTACAACAACAACACTACTCATAACATAATCGTCAACAAACACAGGGGTGGAGCAGGTTGACTGTTTTTTTTTTCGGGCATAGACAAACAAGCTTGCCAACTACATAAAACTAAGACAAAAAATAAGAAGCAAAAAATGGATGCATTCACAAACTTTTATTTTGATTTTGTACTCAATGAAATAGTGACTTTGGTTTGGCATATACTGATATGAGTACTTTTAACCGATACTTACTCGATAAAGTATCGAGTACTAAAAAAACTTGGTATCGGTCAAAGTATCGAGTATTTACTTGTATTTACTCGTATCGTTTCATCCCTACTCCCGTAGGGGTAGGCAAAGACTAGATATTCATCCACACTCATCACTCTAGTCATACACGCCGATTTAGGGTACTCCTAAGTACTAGAAATAAGACTGCATATTGTAATCATCGCATTTTTGACATAATTAAAGTCTTTATTTACAGCAACTACAGCTTCTAGAACTAATTCGGGCGGGCAGGGCGGAGGAAGCCCTAGCATTTGCCAGCGCCACACTTGCAGAGGCCGGAGCGAATGACAGTAACGCCCTCACCGAGTTGGAGAGATCCCTCGCGCTGCTAGCGTTCCCCGACCCGCACGCGTCGCCGTTTGCGGATTTGCTGCTCCCTTCACATAGTCAAAAGGTAGGTTTTTCACTGGATAACAAATCTATTTTTTTTTTTGTAGTGAACTGACCTTTTTTTCTTCTAGAATTAAGATTTAATTAATAAAAATAATCAAGATTAACATTTGGCATCTTAAGTAGGTCCTAAATTTAAGGAAGCACGTCGAACCTTTGGATCCTTTTTTACTTACCCCATCCCTTACTCACCCACACCGGAATAAGGAAGATATTCCTTATTGTACACCAACAACATTCAGCTATAGATATTTCCTTTCCTTACTGAACTTTCATCATTATCATTCGCCTTACAGCCTTTGACGTGTTTTTTAAACAACCGCCAGATGGCAGTCTGCTAAATCAACATGTCCTTAATCAATAGTGTGCTAGTAATTTAATATGGTAGCGCATGGGTGTTTTAGTCACTTTACTGAACACTGTTTTCAGATTGCAAGTGAACTGAATGCAGCAATACTAAAGATGGAGAACCAAGAGTACACAAACCCGAAGCTGTGCAGCCTTCTCCGGATGATTCTCTGGTCTCAGAGTGAGCTAGACAAACATAACATCAAGTACCCAAAGATGACCGACCTCGCAAACGCCACGATAGAACAACCAAAGTATTAAGACCTTAAAGAGTTCTTAGGTGCTGCTCTTATACACAGCGGTCCGATATTCCATACAATATTTTTTTGCTCACTATTAGCAATGCAATCTGTCTGTTTGTACGCCCTATTTTAAGGCTGCGTTTCCACTGAGCCAGAGCGGACTGTAAACCAAATGCAGAGAGTAAAAATTTATATCATTTCGATTGGTCAATTCACAGTTCCTCGCAACCCAGGTCAGTGGAAACACAACCTAAAACTTCCCGCCTTATGTAGACTGCCAGTTGGCGTGCAGGACGTGTGCCTTCAGATAAACAGAATCATCTTTGTATAAGACAATCGGGCGAATCTGAATGCAATGTCTAATCAAACTGCGGATTGGTTGATATTGTAGATTTTAGATTTCAACCATCTATCTCCGGTTCATATTTTAAAACCTCTACTGGGAGAAGCAGTACTATACGCAATATTGTCAAATAATATAGATTTTCAATCTAATGAGCATAACAATAAAATTTATTTTTGCCATAATTTTAAGTTCCAACTATCATAGATTACAGCTTTATAGATAGACCATTGATCGTACACTAAGAACAAAGCTGTAAACTGCTTGCGTGAGGTCGGCGCCTAAACATTAGATGTGAAACCTTTAAATATTCAAGTTTATTAATGTTTAGTATCATGTTATTTGGTTGATATGCAAAATTATATAAAACTTAGATTCCACGATGAATTTACTTACGAATTATGTTTTCAGTTTTGTTTTGAGCCATTTAAAATATGTGGGTTTCTTTGTATGATCTAATGATGACTTCTAGCTTTAATAGTCTGCGGCTCAGTTTACCCCTCGAGAGTAGAAAACGTGACATTTATGAAAATTTCATTTTTTTTTTTAAATAATTTTACAAAGTAGGCAAACAGGTTTATGGTATGGCCTGATAGTAAGTGGTTACCATAAAAAACACCATTTGGATAACCTGTTATACAACTGTATGTCGGTGGTATTCAACTACACTAGAAAGATGTATGTAAAAAAATATGATAAATTTATATTTTAAAGTTTATTGGAACATGAAGTTTTGTAAACAAAATTTTATTTGCAATATAGCATTTCTAAAAGGGTCTATAACGTGTCTATGTGCAACTCCAACTTTATTAGCCCGATTAATTTTATGATTTTAACAGTAGTTCCGAAATAATATTTTTGATTCTATATTAGATTTATAATGGTACACATTAACTCTACAAGCTGTGTAAGTCAACTATATAAGAGCTGTATAGCTTGCTATAATGCTCTTATACAACTAGTTTGGGCACAAATTAGGCAGCCCATAACACTTTCAAGTTGCAATGGAGATATTGCAACTATCTGTGAGCCAGCGAATTGGACGCCTAGGCCGTTCATTAAACACCGGCATTCAATTAAATAGCTAAAGGACACAAGCTCAGTCATTATGAATGTAACATTTAATGAGATGGCTGAACATCGAGTTTTTTAATTAAAACATAGTAGTCCGGTCAAATTAGACATTTGACCCACGACAAATTCAGGGGAAGCTGAAAATTCTTACAATTGTTTAAGTCATAATTATAAACATTGTCTTAAAAGTCCCAATCGATCCCATGTAAGGAAAAAAATTTAGCGGGGTAAAAAGGTCCAAAAAATGGGTTTTTCGCGATGTTCTTGAAAACGGTAAGTTTTATCGCAAATTTACCTCAGACATAATTTGTAGATTAGAAAATTTCCTATAAAAAAGGTATTTATAATTTTTTTCTTAAAAGCCACCGCTTCTGAGATATAACGATGCAAAAAATTGCAACTTGTAAGCGCGCGCCCATATACTTGCGCTGAGTACACTACCTCAGAGGTGGCGTGGAAACGTGTGCGTTTATGACGCTTGCAATTTTTTGCATCGTTATATCTCAGAAGCGGTGGCTTTTTTATAGGAAATTTCCTGATCTACAAATTATGTCTGAGGTAATTTTGCGATAAAACTCACCGTTTTCAAGAAAATCGCGAAAAACCCATTTTTTGGACCTTTTTACCTCGCTAAAATTTTTTCCTTACATGGGATCGATTGGGACTTTTAAGACAATGTTTATAATTATGATTTAAACAATTGTAAGAATTTTCAGCTTCCCCTGAATTTGTCGTGGGTTTACTAATTTTTTGGTCTAATTTGACCGGACTATAGGTAATGTTTATGTTATTCTACTGATCCATACTAATATTATAAATTCGAAAGTCTGTCTGTCTGTCTGTTTGTCACCTCTTCACGGCTAAACTGCTGGACCGATTGTGATGAAATTTGGTAGGGATGTAGTTAACGACCTGAGGTCAAACATAGGCTACTTTTCGGCGCGATATAGCCGAGTCCCACGCGGGCGGAGCCGCGGGCAACAGCTAGTATGAACATAAAACTTAAATAAAGTTTTATTTATATCAATACGACTTTAACGATGTTCTATAGGTTAGGTTATCTTATCAACCTTTAAAATAAACGAGCGAGCATTCGATTTAGGCATAAACTAGTTTTACTTACGTTGGTCAATAAAACTTTTTACTAAAATACCCAGGCAAGTCAAACCTTCTTGGCATTGACTAACCAGGGCGTCGATTCTGCTAACGGTAAGTCAAAATCGTGTCAAAATAGTGTTTCAATAGTAGTGCTTTTTACACACTATTTACAAGAGTAATGACAGTATGATGTGATGTGAATGTAGTGTGGGTTGTGGCTATCAGAAGTGATGCAAAAAAAATATACATTGCTTGTAACTAGTGTGTAAAAAAGCAGAACAATTGAAACACTATTTGGACACGATTGTGACTTAACGTTAGCAGAATCGACACCCTGTGCAGCCAAAACTAAATAGGACTACTGTGGTCATTTTGATCTAGTCGATTTAAATTTCTTGGGTGAGTCTACCTTCAGTATAGTGAACCCTAGTTCAATTAAATATAGACCTAGGAATCGACGGATGCCATCGTATAATGAAAGGCCTAGGCGTCTAATCGGCTGCCTAATTTAACCAGATGGCTGGCTGCGACAGACACATTCCATTGCTGGTGTTGTGGGGTTATTAATTTCTTAATTAAAAGATAGGAAGGACCACAGGATCAAGAGATATTATTATGAATGTGTGGACAGCTGCATCAATCTGACTTATATCAAACTATCTTCTTCAATTTCACTGTTTATAGCATAATATTGCTCTGTTTTGTCTCATATGTAGTTATTTAACTCACAGATGTCAACATAGTGTTAAGGATTTTATATGTAACATTTAGAAATAAAGTAATACATAAGTGATAATTTGTTTTTATTTATAATTATGGCCTTAAAAATTCCTTAATTTTAAAATTAAATATAACAGTTTGATTTTTCATTTAATTGTGAATTTAATTATATTAAAGGGCGACTTTACTTAAAAGTTTCATAGATAGCATAGAATACTAAAGTAGATGATCAAAAAATGTATGAGAAAATTTCATTCACTAGTCATCGCTAGGAATAGGGATCGCGTACTTCTATTGCGCCATTGGCATAGGTTCTGGTTCTTTTGACCATTTTTTAAACTATTTTATTGCAATTATAAATCGCTTATACATACAAATACAGCAAATATTCATTTCTGGTTAGTTTGTTTCAATTGACACGTTAATTCCAACTTGCTGTTACTGTTATAAATGCGAAAGTGAGTTTGTTTATTGGTTTACTAGCTTCTTTTATACGTTTTCACGCTCTATTTACTGAACCAATCTTTCTGAAATTTAGCACACAGAAGTATTGAGAAGGACATAGGGTACCTTTCATCCCGGGAAAAAGCACTGTTCCCGAGGAGTACTATTACTTATTCTGTGTCCGAGGGAAATTCGCGGGGGCGAAACCTAGTAAAATTAGATTTCTACTTATCTATGGAATTTTCAAGTATGTCTTATTGTATATCACAACACTATTCAGTCAGTTGTCTCAATTGATTGGCCATGTAAGTGACACTTATATGTCACCAGCCAAGTACATAATCTAGGGCTTTTGAAATGAGGCCACTTGATCTCTCTGGGACTGCTGTCGAGGGTATCGGTGTAGGACATAAGGATCGTGCACCCGTTGTTTGCCTGGAATACAAAAGGTTAAAAATACTGTGATGAGAAATGTTTGTTTAGTTCTAACAATCATAAGAGAAAATACTGCCTCCTTGGTCCAATAGATAAGTGTTTGCCTGTAGACCCGGGTGCAGTAGGTTTGATTCCGATGGAAAGTATATAGGTTTGGAAACTACTGGACAAATGTGAAAATTTCTTTCTTTCACTGTTGGAAAGCCACACTATTTCTTTCAACTTATTAGACAAAAAAAAAGTTAAATTGGTGCAAAACTTCCCTTCAAACTGCTAACCTGCAGACTGCAGTAAATCAAAAAAGAAGACATCTCTACCACCTAATTCCTCGGAGTAATATCTTCTGCAACATGAAAAAGATAATAACTCTGCTCACCTTTCAGGAGAAGTGACTCCAGGGCTGGCAACTATCCTGGGAGGTTCCTTGCACTCCACAACACCAACCATAATGCCGGGCAGCACCTGTCGCCCGCTTAGCCCCATGGCCCTCTCCTTTTCGGCCCTCGTGGCATATCTTATGTGAGCCCAGTTGCCTTGAGTAGGATATTGTTTGTCTGCAATAAAAATTATTTGACAAATTTGGTAAAAGTCCGATTTTATTCATTTGACTTTACAATTCAAACAATTAAGGATGGCATGTCAGTAATGTAGACTACAATTAATAGTAAGCATGTGTTAAGCTGGTGTATTTAAACAATTGTTTTCAAAACTAACACATCCGCAATTCACACTGAAAAGATGACAAACCGAAGTTTTTTTTTTTTCATTGTTCTATCTGCAATCAGCCTCAGAGCTTTAGTAGGTTTAGTCAAACAATGTGTAAAAACTATTATACTCACCTAGAATAGCACCACAGTTACTAAATCTTGCTAGAATGGTATTGGCCGCATTCGGTGGGAATCCAAAAATCGTGACCCAGTACTCATCATGTTCTTGGTAGCCATCTTGCCACTGTGATGTCAAAGACTGATTATTAATTGAAGCATTCATGTTACTTAAATAGGAATTCTGAAGCATGGAGTTGTTGTTTCCATAACCAACAAAACTATCTTGGAATGTCTTGTTTGATGGTTCATTGCTTTTTATGGTGTCAAATAAATCTTCTATAGGAGGCCCGTTGGTTTTACTTGAATATGAGATATTAGGTGAAGTTGGCATGTTGGAGAAGAGGTTTTGCTGGTTATATATAGCTTGCTGATGCATTGTCATGTTCTGTCTGAATACTTTCTGATCTGGAGTAGACGTCTGAGTTGGGCTTGTAGGGGAACCTGAAAATAACATTAATTATTATTGACTGCAATGCAATACATTTAGTTTCATTTTGTTATTCAAAAGCTTGATACATACCAAACGCAAGGCTTCGCCCTTTTGTAGGAGACAGACTGTTAGTGCGAGGGGTTGTAGGAGGGTTTATTTCACCTAAAAGAAACGGCGGTAAATAACCCACGTTTGGACTTCCCGAAGGGGAATGCGTTGGACTTCCTAAAGTCATGGGCTCCATTTTTCACTAAATCGTTAGTAAATAAAACACTGATACTACAAAGCCAATTTGCTCCCAAAAGCCGTTTTAAAATTCGATTTGAGAACCGGCCGTGCCGATGTGCCGATGCCGAGCTACCCAATCTTTTGACAAATTGTGAATTTGACAGCGCAAGAGCAGATGACAGATGACAAACAAGCTGTTATTTTGTTTTGTTTTTGTTCTTATGTTGTCATTCCGTATTTTGTTACCTACTATGACGGCCTCAAGCGATCCTTCCTTCGATCCGGGGGGTTAATATCGTGCAAGTTCCAGTGAGTAAGCGAGACAGCGCGATACATGATGTAAGGTGAAATCCACCTTACTCACTGGATCTTGCATGGTTTTAAGATATGGTGGTAACCCCCCCCCGAGTCACTTTCGTGACGTTGCGTCGTCGTCGTCGTCGTCGTCGTGCGTGCGTGTTCGTGTACAAGGGCCTTAAAATACCCATAGACAAAGTTGTTGTGAAATAAAGCTGTCAAACAGTGGGGGACATTGTTTTTTTTTGTCAAAATAAATTCAGTCAAACAAACGAACATGGATTCTACAGATGATTCTGATAAATCTTATTCGTCTAGCAAAAATGAATACGAGAAACCTAATTGTAATACTCTCAAAAACAATACGAATCAATATAGTAATATTGTACAGAAACTGTTCAATAGAGAGGTAAGTAATCATTATAAAATAAAATCCAAAGTTACGGGTGAAGTTACATTACAAACGCTTTATTTAAATATCCTTTATTTCTTGTAATATAAGTTGTCGTAATATGATAACTTTATATATTGGTACATCATTAAAATGCACAGTAATACAGCATTACTACAAAGAAACGTGCTGGAAATGTAGCTTGCTTGGTGGTCGTTTGGGAAGCCTATAGGAAGGCTTCAAATATACACGTGATTCTTTAGATTCAGAAATTTTGTGCCACACCATTAGATTGTTACAGTCAACGCATTTGGAATGAGAAATCAATCCTATAAGTAATGTCTTGGGTAGATGGGGCATTGGTATTTAATGTGAGCTTTATTCACAGCATCATTACAATGTCTAGAAGCTTTTTCGAACCCCTATTTCATCGTCCATAGCCCAAATCTGCATCTCATAAAAACATCCGTCTATTTATTTATTTAAAACTTTATTATCAAGAACTACAATAGGTAAACTTAATGCTATAAGCATTCTCTGCCAGTCTTTATCCCTTATGAGTTAGATAAAACCTCAGGTTTTGTTAAACCTAAAACAAAATATTGAATTTTGTAAGCTTATTTACCAATACAATGTTTGTTTCTATTTCAAATCATAAAAATCGATTAAGGAAAATTTCTGGGTATTCTCATAAGATACTAGCTTTTGCCCCCGACTTCGCCTGTGTGAACTTTCCTCAAAGCTTTTTCCCGGGATGAAAGGTAACATATGTTCTTATTCTGGTTCCAAGCTACCTCCCCACCAATTTTCAGCCACACCAGTTCAGGCGTTCTTGAGTTATAAATAGTTTAACTAACACGACTTTATTTTATATATAGAAAAAAGGATATAAGATTCCCTTGTAAAAGCCCACTATGTGTTAAAAATTTACTTGTACACAGCTTGAGGTTACCATGTAACGGATAAGGTAAATCTGTGTATGCTTAATCCTAACTAATATCATAAATGCGAAAGTGAGTTTGTTTGTTATGCTTTCACTGCACCTACCACTGCCCTATCTACTGCACCAATCTTCCTGAATTTCGCATACACATAAATAGAAGTATTCAGAAGGACATATGATACCTTTCATCCCGAGAAATTCACATTAAAATCTTTTTTTTTATTTAACATTATTACTCAATTTTAAATGGCAGACTTAAAGCCTGAGGCTTTATCTACCAGTAAACCAAATGAGTGATGCAATGAAAGGTGAAGAGTAGCGCAAAATTTTGAATGAAGTATGTTAACAATATATTTTTTATGTGCTGTTGTAGTTACTAGTATTATAGGTATATTAATGTTTAATCTCATCATAAACTACAAAAATTACAGATATATGGCAGTATTACAAAAAAATCAAATGAAAGAAGTCGTAAGATATTTGAGAGAATACCACCGCGGCTTCGCTTTTGTCTCATCGACATTGTGCCCATGGCATACCTTCGGGAACATGTCTTCATGGGCTTCTCTCAGTGTGGACAGTTCCTCCTTAGTTTCACGTACAGCTGTAACACGCAGGTGTACTTTAGAGAGAGCTCCAAGTTTACGTAAGTAAATATATGTATTTCATTTGATTTTTAACAAATCATAAGCGAGGCATTGTTGTATATGTAACAAGCTACTAATACAACGATACTAAGTATGTTTTTTATGCACATATTGTGAAGTGAATAAACACTGCTGCACATAGACAATAGACATGTCAACTGCCTGTCTCCATAAATATAATTAGTGTGGCACTAGGTTGGATTTGAGAACTTCCCCTTCCCTTTGATGGCCTTATTCTTAAGGAAGGTAATAAGCTATAGTAAATACGTTCTATGAACATTCGGAGCACAAGTAGTGTATGATATAAAAAAAGATCAAGAGACCAGAATTTTATAATGAAACTGTATCTTTCAAACCGTTTAATTAGTCTTGCTAGTCTGACTAGCTAATGTTTTTATTTATTTACTCTTGATCGAAATTCAAAACAAATATGTGGAACATCAACTCAAAATTAAAAAAGGATAAAGGAAGGAGTTAGTAATATGAAAATTTAACATTTTTTTTTAAATTCATGTACTTAGAAAAATATACAGCAAAACTATTTATACTACATACTAACCAGCAAAAGGATTTATTTACTTTACAAAATATCTTTTAACATAAACATACAAGTTGATAAAAATAGTCTGCAGAGAGTGTTATCATAAATTACATAATAATAAAGACCTGGGCGATCGAGCTTTGCTCGTTTTATGCAGAAAATCTTTTTGCGTGAAAATATGGGTAAAATGAATTTCCTCAGACATGGGACCTAGCTAGATTGTCTTTTTGACTATGTAAGAACTTATGTTGAAAATTTCAAAGATGTCGTTAGAGCCGTTTTCGAAAACGCTAGTAACTCTGACACCAGCGTGTGCATGATCGATTGACGGTGACACCTACACGAAATGATGATAAGTAAACTTTCCTTCAATGTTTTAGCTTACATTTCCTGTCGTGGGTGCCCGGTCGTATAGTGAAGCCGGTGCACAGCGTGCCACTGTTCGGAGACGACTGTGTGGACAGCAAAGTGACCATCTCGATGGCGCAGTGGAAGCACAACCCCGGCGTGATCGTTGTCTATGGCATTGCGTAAGTACAATATCTCTCGTCTTACCGATTTAACGGTTGCATCCCCATTGGAGCCCTGGGTCGGGTTTCCTGCTTTTTGATGCAATAGCTGGACTGGATCTTTGTATAGAGACATTTGAGACTTCAGAAATCTATACTAATATTATAAACCTGAAGGGTTTGTTTCAACTCCTATAAATTACATTTTTTTTATTCTTGCAACAGCATATAGGCCATAGCCCACAGCACGGGCGAGTGAGACCGCGGGATACAGCTAATAATATAATAATAATGTACACGAAAACTAGTATTTCAACTTGTACAATTGTCAGTCAGAATATGCAAATAAAATCTGTTTTTTTTAGGGACTCCTGCTCCGAACGATCCTACCTCAGTGTTATCGGTGTACCTCGTTTAGGATGTAAGAAGTGTGCTGCCTACTCCAGAGATGAAGGTAAACTCATTTGAATTGAGGGACGATTGTATTGAGGTAGCATTCAATGGTTAACCAAATAAATAAAATAATTAAATTTAAAAAAATGAAATTTATGAACTTCAGTCGGAAACAGATTTTAGTATTTTCTTTATTATCCTAACTAATTTTCTAGATGTAGGTATGTGTACTTTTTTAGCACACAAATGTCTTATTTACTCATGCATAACATTGGGGCATAAATGGGGCGAACCTCAAATAAAGAGACAAGGGCACATAAGAAGAAAAAGACTCATGCATAAAATTAAGATTTTACCATTTTATTTACTACTAGCGACCCGCCCCGTTTTGCTTACATAAAAACTTTCCTCTTGAATCACTATTTATTAAAAAAAAACCGTTTCAAAATCCGTTGCGTAGTTTCGAAGGTTTAAGCATACATAGGGACAGACAGAAAGCGACTTTGTTTTATAAAGATAAAGCTTTAATGACTGACAAATTTAATAAATGATTTATTTATCTTTTTATTTTGCATATTAAAGTGCCTTAACAATAACCCAGTCAAACAAAAAAAAACTTTTTTTAAATTGTTTCCAGATGATTTAAATTGGGGCAAGCGGTGTTTGCAACACAACTTCGCCATACACACAAAATTCTTCTGCACATCCGACTCGAGCATGTACGAGCCAGTCGTCCAACTAACTTATTCAAATCAAATCATCATTTACACAGACTTCATACACATACTAGAAGTGGACTTTGTAAAGCCCGATGAGAAGAACGAGGATGAATGTAAATACTCATTAGATAGGGAAGAAATTAATTCAATAGATACATATCCTAACACGCCCGCATCCGACTTCTCAGCACCATTTCAATCACCAAAATACCAGAATAACGTTGTGCAGAATATTCTAGCAGATTTCTCCGATCTGGAAATGGAACCGTATCAGATGTCGCGGCCTGTGTACTTGCCAGATGTTATCGGACAAGAGTTGTGTATCCAAGCGTCGTCTATATCGCACAATCTGGTCGAGGAATGGGAGGGGCCATCCCCGTCCATAAGGACATTAATAAGTCCGCCGTTAAGATCGCCAAGAAGACGGCCAGCGGAGAGTATGTCGCGGTTCAACGAAATGCATAGAATAATAGCTGAGAAAGCTTACGAATTTGTAGAAGAGGCGGAGACTAAGTGTGAGAAATTAAGTATGTTTAGGAAACGAAGGTTAGCTGATAAGAAATACGAATTTTCTGAAGACAACAACGAGAATATAGTGCCGTTTAGAGTTTTAAGGAATAATAGGAAGATATTTATTGGGAATACGAGTAAGAATCCGCCTAGGCGGTCGAAGTCGCCTCCGGTTGAGTGCGTGGTTCTGAGGGCTCACAATCAGATTAGTAGGCCTTCATCTCCTACAACTAGTACGGGATTGAAGGATTCCAGTCTGTCTGCGTTGGACTCGGATCGGAATAGTGAAGCGGAGTATAGGGTGATGGAAATGTTGGATGATGGCTCTCTTAAAACTGTGTCTGTTCATGACAACACTTCGAAGACTCTGTCAGATTGTCCGGTGAACGAGCAGGACCCGTATTTGGTACATTCAGAGAATTCAAAGTGCAGTAAATTCTTCACGAGGTACTTCGTGGAGAGTGACGATGAGATCACTTCTATCATTACTGATTCTGAAGGTTAGTGGAACAAACTTATTTTTAGATTTTTTTATGTGTTTTTGTTTTGACCTCTCAACTTGTGGTTAGCTATATAAAAAAAATTGGTAGAACGGGAATTAGATATCAAAATATCCTGAAATCTATATTTTAAATTTCTTTTGTAAAATAGTATTAAATTTACTACAATACTTAAATGATAATTTTAGCCCATCAATTATTTAAAAAAAATATTATATGTACAGATATTAGTATAATTGGAGATATTATTTATATCTATGTAAAATATATATATATACATATATTTTTTTGTGATTAGCCGTTAGTATATCAGATGAATTCGCCCTCTGTTTGCCCAATAATATTTTTGTGTCTTTACCACCATTCAAACCTCACTTTTTCACCCCCTGACAGATGACTGCATATCCGGTTACCACGTGGCACTCCACCTCACAGCCCATGGTGCCGGCTACGCTGCCCTACAAGCAGTTAGTGCAAACGCTTGGGAACGACTACAATCACCGAAACACAGTACATTGCGTGCCCAACAACGGTCCCTAGATACTGAGTTACTATGTAACGAAGTTTGTGGAAGACTTTGTAAGATTAATGGGAAGAAGTTCATATACTGCTTCGACTGGGGTTGTCACGTCATCGATGTATGTCAGTCCAGTGGGTGCTTATCAGGGGTGAGTTATAGTTAAATGAATCTTTGGAAATTATTGAGGGTACTTTGCAAAACGCAGGGGGTCTAAAAACGCCACTTTAAGCAATTCATCGAATGGATTCATATTACGAATTTCTTAGCAATTCTGTAGCGATTCTTCTATTTTTTTGTAAAATGGCCAACTTAACTTTGCAATTCCTCTTCAAAAAAGTTGAAAGAAATAGGAATTGCCGAAGAATTGCTAAGGAATTCGTAATATGAATTCCATTCGATGAATTGCTCAAAGTGGCGTTTTTAGACCCACAGTACATTGTGTGCCTAACAACGGTCGCTAGATACTGAGTTAGAGGGAGGAAGTTCATTTACTGCTTTAGAGATGTCACGTTGACCACATCACAAACTTTTTGAAAAAGGGAGATAATAGGAGTACCCGAAGTCGGCGAGAGTGATGAGTGCGTAATAAGCGAGGGAGGTCTGTAATTATCTCCAATGGAAATCTCTAGTCTCTGCCTACATTTACGGGAGACAAGTGTGATATGTATGTATGTTTTCTCAAGCGATCGTTTTTCGAGCGTTGAATTGAAACATATCGCATATTTTTTAAGTATTTCTTCATCGTTCTAGCGTGTTTCTCGATTGCATCTTCCGTTTACGCTTCAAAGCCCAGGGTACGCTTTTAATCATGGTCCTGATTCGGCGGAACTGGTTATTACAATGGAGCCACTGCCGTTTGACCTCCGTAACCCTTTTTACATGGAAACCAGACCCACAGGAACATGACCCGGGTGTGTTAGTATCCAACACTGTCAGATTTTTCCGGCTGCCTTAAGGGATCTGACATAGCCTAACGACTGCCATATACCGATAACAGCCGGGACCAACGGCTTAACGTGCCTTCCGAAGCACGGAGAAGCTCGAGATAGAAATGCAACTACTGGCGACCAATCCAAACACGGCCGCGCACTCGCCGTCGCTTGACGCGCACTATCGTTACGAACACGCGCGCCGCGCTAGGCTATCGAGCTCCTCATAATTTCTAACCCCCGTATTAAGAAACGTTTGCTAAGCCTAATTTAGTTAAAATGTGTTTCGTCTCGTTCTTTCACATGAAGTGGCAACTGCCTCCGTGGTCCAGTGGTTAAGGCGTTTGCCTGTAGACCCGGGGATCGAGGGTTCAATTCCCACGGGAAGCATACTTTGTTTAGTTGTTTCCAGTTTGGTTAGGGCATAGCAGGCTTGAATCACCTGATTGTCTGACAAAAAATATGATTCCGTGCTTCGGAAGGCACGTTAAGCCGTTGGTCCCGGCTGCCATCTGGTAGTCGTTAAAGGAACCATGTCAGAGGCCGAGAGGCGGTTCCGAAGAACTCTGACACCAGGGTGTGCCTGGTCGATTGACCATGACACCTACACGAAATGAATGAACATGAAGCGTTAGGCAAGAGAGAAAGAGCCAAAACATATTTAAGTTAAAATTATTTAAGTTAAAATGGGCTTCTCAAATGTTTTTTAATACGGCGTATATATTATATTAATATTGTTGTTGTCTAGCTGTGTGCAATGTGGATGTGGGCGAGCGACGACACCGGCAGCACAGTGGAGTGCGGCGCCTGCAAGGACGTCAGCGCCGGCTGTCTGCTGCATCGCCGGCAGTACGCCGCTGAGGTGACGTCACTATATATAAACTAGCTGTTGCCCGGGGCTCTGCACCCGTGGGGATTACGCCTACGTGTTGTTCCAAGATCTAAGCCATCTTCATTTTTTGACCTGGGTCTTGGATGTTTTTCTATATATGTATCCATACTAATATTATAAATGCGAAAGTCTGTCTGTCTGTCTTTCTGTCTGTCTGTCTGTTGCTCTTACTAATGGATGGAAGTATGGATGGATACCATAACTAACGAGCGGAGCTCGGTCGCCCAGGTACTATATACTCTATATAGAGTAATAAAAAAAACGAAAAGGGGGTTAACGGATGAGGTTCGCGAGGTCTACTGTTCACAGAACCACTAGTTTATATTTATTTCAAATTTCAGCCAAATCCGTTATCCGTCCAAAGTAATAAACATACACACACAAACTTTCGCCTTTATAATGTTAATGTGAGGTTCATGACGCAACGACGAAAAATACACACACACATATATATATATATATATATATATATATATATATCTATATATATATATATATATATATATATATATATATAGATAAACATAAACACGTTTTGTTTCCTAGCTATTCAGGTCCCAATGCTGGCCAAAAATTCTATGATGTTTCTAGGTTGTTCTAAGGTGATACCTCGGTGAACACTAGCGCCACCATCATTTAAAAATCATTATTCACTGAGAAAACAAGTTATCAAAAATCCGTATTATGTAATTTTAATTAAATTTGTATATTTTAATCATATTAAATTAAAGTTCCATATAGTTACAAAGTGCAAAACTGCTAAAAGTGGCCGTTTTAATCAATATTGCAGTTTGTAACTATAGGGAACTATAATTTAATATGTTTAAAAATAACTTCAGATTCAAAACCTGAATTACATAATACGGATTTTTGATAACTCGTGTTTTCAGTGAATAATGATTTTTAAATGATGGTGGCGCTAGTGTTCACAAAGGTCTCGTATTAACGTCCAGTCTATCGAAATCTCTCTAGTTCTCCCTCTCTATGAAGTCAGTTATTATAGTGATTGTAATTTGTTAACAGTGTCTGTTTGTGTGGGACCTGGTGAGCGGCGTGTACCGCACAGAGCGGGTCTCCATGACAGAGGACGCCAGCCAGGAAGGCACTAGAGGTAATATATTGTCAAAAAAAAATTTTTATACTTTTTACGGCCATGGAAACTAGTCCTTTAAGGCCTCTTCATTTTATTAATCTTCTTTAGTCAAGTACTACTTTAGTCAAGTCAAAAAGTCAAATCAGTAGTCTAGTCAAGTGATGAGTCAGAGTCAGATGGCTAAGTGAAGCGGTGGAAAAATTCACTTAGCTATAACTTGGAGATTTTGGTGACAAAGGTAAAAGTCACGTAATCGACACTGTACCACTTCCCAACACTCACGCTTGTTCCCGAACACTTTGCGAATAATAATCCACCAATATTAAGCACAAATACTCGAAAAAACCTAAGTTTTGAAAATTAAATACAGCGTGGACATAGCGACAGTTTACTTTCCCTCCAAAAACTCATTGTCGAAAAAACTTATTTTATCTATGTCAAAACAGTACACTCTAATTTTTTTTTACTTCTTGGAGAAAATTATGAGTTAATTTTTTTTTATGAGACTTTTTTCTGCCGCTGGCATAGAATAGAACACGCGCGCCAGTGCCAGTGAACTCTGCCTGAAACTAGCACCGTCGGCTTTGACGGCGTGCTTATGACTGGTAGTACTGGTACTGAAAACGCACCGTGTAAACGACTAGTGTCGGGTTGGTCGCCTGAAAATAGTCATTGTCTTGTGGCGACACTAGCGCCACAACAACTTACTACAAAGACGCTCAACAGATGGCGTTAAAAGCGAAAAAATTGAGCTTGCATACAAAACAGCAAATTTACTATGAAAGTCTAAATCGCGCTTGCAAAGTTTCTATGGATTGGAGCATATATACAACGTCCGACAAGACATCGTCTGTCGCGCGGTTCCCCAGGCATAACACCCGGCCTGGCGGGAAGATCTTCCCTTTGTGGCGCGAGAGCATATCCCTATCGCTCCCGTCACAGTCTCCAAAGTCTAAACCACAGACAGAACAGAGAAATTATTCGAATAGAAATGTTTTACAACAAAGCCACCTAATATTATCGACCAATAACAGTGGCAATAAATGACGCAATCAAATCCCCGCCCATTTGCTGTGTGAAACGTTGGCTTGCAAGCCTAGTGACACGCTTTTCGTGCAGTGCCTATATTATGAGCTAGCGACTGCGTTAGTGATTTAGTATGGCAAACCTGTACAGCGCCTCTGGCGGATAGTAAGGCAACTAAGAAATTCCATACAAAATCCTAACGCAGTCGCTAGCGTCTGCGTTAAGAAAAACTCATACTAGGGGCATTGAAGTGGCGTAGCTACTTCTGTTAATATTTCTGAATTCCGTGGTCTAAACGGTCCGAAGATGTGATGTACGGTAGACATTGGCGACATAATTTAGACGTCTCAAAATAGTCTTCATCTAAAACTGTTCGCATTTGGCTAGCCAATAGCTTGTATGTATGTAATTGTTCGGCATCGGCAGTGTCTGGCGCGGACCGCGCCCGGGAGCTCGCTAAGAAGTTGGGCCCCGTGCACGCGCCGCCCGGCAACGAGAACAGGCTGCTCACCACGCTCACCGGTAACATTTATATATTTATTTTTTACTAGCTTTCGCCCGCGTGATTTTCCCACAAGAACAGTGCTTTTTCCCAGTATGAAAGGTAATCCTATGTCCTTCTCAATATTGTGTATGGGAAATTTCAGGATTCATGCAGTAGATAGAGCGTAACAAACAAACTCACTTTCGCATTTATAATATCAGTTGGGATACTCTTTAGTAGCCAAACAAGTCTACAAAGCCCACGTATTGAAGAGACAGTAGTACCACTTTTAAAAGTTACATCGGCATTGTTCGATGGCGCAGAATAGCGCAACCGACCGCCGACTCGAGTCGAATGATTCACTAGGAATCAATGATAAATATAAATAAATAAATATATAGATAAACATCCAACACCCAGGTCAATCAGAAAAGATCATTTTTCAACTTCCCGATCGAAATCGGACCTCCTGAGTAGTGGTCAGGCAAGTTAACCATTACGCCACGGAGGTCGTTAAATGATAATATATGATATTAATACATTAACTTTGTCGTGCCAGGGCGATCGCTGAAAAGACTGACAGACGTGGACAACTGCATCGAAATCACCAAGAACCACCCCGACAGCTCCGAATCAGAGTCCTCGGCAGAAGACGAAAGCGACTCCGACTGAACTGAACTACTCATCAAAATAAGTATTTAATTCATTTTTGGCACAAGATTCTATTGTCGGCAGGGAGATATTAATCCATTAAATGCGTGATTAAAATTAAATTTCCGTGCAGTTAACCGTTGAGGAGTTCTCTCGTTGTAAGCCCATACCGGGTGCACCATCAGTCATGGTTATAATAACAATATATTGCGATCTAAACTGAAGCTACGTGTAAAAATTCCATGTTTATGGTGTTTACCGTTGAGGAGTTTCCTCGTTGGGAGCCGATTCTGAATGTACCATAAGGATATGCTTGTCATTATAATGAATTGTAATAGGAACTGAAGCCTCGTGTAAAAATTCCATATTTATGGTGTTTATCTTTGAGAAGTTCCCTCGTTGGGAGTCGATGTATATATACTATAAGGATATGCTTATCCATTGTCATCATTATGCATTGTCATCGGATCGGAACTAAAGCCATGTGTAAAATTTCAACTGTAGGACAAGCGGAATAAGGTCTAATTTAACTTGCAATATTAGACCCCTAACTATAAACATTGCAAGTAAAATAGAAGCTTGTAAAGAGCTAGTCTCTTGTCTGTGGAGTTCCTACCATTTTTGTCTATTGTAAATGAGATCAAACCGTTACAGTTGTACCATTTTTATAGTTACATCGAGTCCTTTACTTGTTTTTCGCGCAATTTGAGACCTGATCTCTCATAAAATTATTATTTTACATTACAAGACTTTCCTGAAACTTGTTAAAATTATACAACAAAGATTAAAAAGATAAAATTGAAAAAAAAGTTTGTTTTGCGTTTTGTCAATTTTGTGATCAAACAAGAGAGAGTCCGTAAAAGAGACGAAATGTCTATTATATCATAAAATGGTTGTGATGCCCTTGGAAAGGCATTGATTACTATAATACCTTCTGTGTACGTATATTGTAGGTAGATGTGTTGTAAATAATTTATATATATTACCGGCACATAAGTTGCCCACAATCGGGACGTGCGCATGTTAAAATTTGTATGAAAATCGGCTACTGCGCATTCAAGGTCATTTCAGTTTATTGCCAACTTATATGCCGCGAACTATACCTGAAGTGGTTACATCGAAACTGAAGTTTTTTTTTTTATTTACAAATGTGTGCTTGATATGCGAGCTTGCCTGCGACCCCTCCCCCCCTTCCCTTCTTTACAATGCACAGACCTGCCATTATACTTTGATACCAGGTCATAAATGATTTGTCTCGGATTTGGTCTTACAAAAAATTTATTATTCCCCCCTTATACTTAAAACTTATAAACCTTTTTTTTTAAGGCCATTGCAATTTAAATATGTTTTGTCCCTTTTTATTTCACTGACGTAAAAGAACGAGATGAAACACTATTTAGTTATAACAGTTATCTACCCGAGCATACAGTTGCGTGATGTAATAATATTCCTGTCCATAAAAGATATGAATGTTACAGTTTTGATGTATGTTGTATTAAATACACAATTTATACTTCAAATTTTGCATGCATATTTTTGAAATATTGACAAAATATATAATATCATTTAATCATTCAGTTAGTTATTGTGGCAACTTGCAATGTTTTGAATATGATTTACCTATATTGAGGTGCTCGACTGCTCATTAATTTTTGATCTCTATTCTACTTTTATCGCAATATGACAATCGTTAATGAAATCATTTTTTTTTAATTTGTAGAATATAAAACTGAATTCACTATAATATGTGAATATTTTTTCTTTTATTAATTGTATTATTTTTAAGAAACTAATGCTCGAATACTCAAACGCTACTTAATTTTGAGAGCTACTCAAGTATCATGCTGTCGCGCTGAATGTCAGCGATATGACAGTGACAGTATGATACTTGAACAGTGCCCCTAGTATGAGTTTTTTTTGAGCTATGAGTGATTTTGTACGGCAGACCTATAAAGCGCCTCTGGCGGATAGTAAGGCAACTAAAAAATTGCATACAAAATCCTAACGCAGTCGCTAGCGTCTGCGTTAAGAAAAACTCATACTAGGGGCACTGTTCTCAAAATTGAGTAGCATTTGAGTACTCGGGCGTAAGCCTCGCCACTAGTCATAAACCGAGATGGCGCTGCGCAAGTATTTAATGATTTTGGGTAAAAATGGCGCCGTCGTTGGGAGGCGTGACCATAGATGCGTTCCGCCTTCGCACTATTAATTAATAGATTTTGCGTTCGCAGTTTTCATGGCTCGTGGCGCGCACTGTCGGGTTACCCTTACCATAGACAAAAACAGGCCCGGAACTGGTGAGCGAGATGACTGAATACATGATGTAAGGCAATATCTCGCTTACTCGTTTTTGGATCGCATTAAACGGTTATGGATATAAAGTTCTGTACTAAAATGGCATTAACAAAAACGAAAGATTTGTTTTTGCAAATGTAATTTCAATTTTGTATCTCTGTTTGATCAAAACTTGTAATTAAACTTGGATAAAACACAAAACAGATATCTAAAAATAAGCATGTACTTTCGCTATTATAAATAGCTAAATAATGCGACCACACTCAACGGCCCACGTAAAGCTCTGAGCTCATTTCGTGTTTAGTCACCTTTTAAGGCATCTGTTTATAGTATTATGTCCAAGTTTAAGTATATATAGAAATTAAAGTGTTGTGTATATAGAAATAAAGTATGTATGTCTAAGAATTTGTCCATAGACATTGCAATAATCTATGATATTAAACATTGTGTATTTTGACGATAAAATAATAGGAAACTAAAATGTATTTTAAACTCTTGCGCATATGAAAGAAATCAATTATGAAATTTGCAAAAAATACCTCACATATGGTTTGGAATAAAAGTCTTACTAATGATTAGGTGAATTTTTAGACAAAAATTTTCTGGAGTAGGGAAGAGATAAATCTTGAAAAGGGCCATGAGTATGAGGTAAAACATTTGACGTTAATACCTAGTTGTTGTTCATGAATTTAAGTAAGTTTACTGATTTGAGTCAAACAAGGAACTTTTGCCAGTGTAATACTATATTATATCGCGCCAAAAAGTGGGCTGCATACCAAATTTTATCTAAATCAGATCAGCAGTAAGTTCTTCACGACAGACTAACTAATCCTAACTAAAAATCCGCATGTATAATAATAACAGGAATTTATATCACTTGCGCTCGAGTTTCGATGAATTTGGCTCATTGTAAGGTTGTGACTGTTTGAAATAGGTTTGTCTAAATGAAGTGCCTATCAGTCATTGTAATGAAATGATGTTTCACTTGTTCTTTTTCATGCAAATCTTTTTGAAACTGCCGAAAAGACCATCTAATATCCATATAAAAATCTATTTGTAAATTCAACTTAATTTCTCTTTAAATAAGGTTCAATCTGTGAAGTTTTCTACATGCACGTTATTTAATGTGCAATATATTTATGACCTGACTGTGTCCTCGCCTCAGGTCGGCTAATAATTGAGTGATGATAATGTAGTAGGTACAGTCGGGAGCAGATAAAACTGACCCCCCTTTGTGAACGTACATTAGTGGCCGGAGTCAGTTTTATGGGTTACAATACTCGAATGTACATTATTTTTAATTTGTAATTTAAACAACGATGTAGGTACATTGGTCCACATAGTATACTACTTAAAATTTATATCTTGTAAGGATAAGATGGTATACTTTTCTGTGGTCCACTGCACTAACAACTTACTTATCATGCAATGAAATGAAAATCACATATTGTTACACAAACTGATGTGCTTTACATCAGTTTGTGTAACAATATGTGATTTTCTGATGCAGGTTAGCTTCCAGACAATTTTTTAGTTTTTATAATAGAACCTTTCAAAGTCTCAATTGTGTGAAATGTAGGAATTACAGGGAGATTACCGTTGACTGCTTTAACAGGCTCAAAACGAATGAGGAAACGAGATGGTATTACAATACATAAGGCGACATCTCCCTTTCTCAATCGTTTTTGCATGGTTTTTAGATAAGATAGTAAGCCTCATAATAAAATGAATAAAAATGCTTTAAGGCAACAAAATATTTTTTTTAAATAAACATCAAATGTTTTTGCTTTGAAATAGTATTGGCTGTTTTGTGCGTGCAAATCTTGTAAATATTAACATGATTTTTTGTAATGGCGAGGACTTGTGTATGAATGGAAATTTGTTGTTAAACAGTAATTGCATTTAAATCAGGTGTCACGGGCACTTGGAGCCTTGCCATCAAGTACTGTAAGTCAAGGTATCTTAATAAAATGATACACACTCAATGTCTAACATTGTTTTATTTCACATCAAGATTGAGAAAATTGCAATTATAAATTCTTACCTCTAGTGATTGCAAAAATTGATGAGCATTTTTAAGCATTGTTTTAATGCATGAATAGCATCCTAAATTTTCTTTGTAATCTATAGCAGTGCCAACCAAGACAAAAAAAGACAATATATTTGTCAGATGAAACCGGATATTCCCCGTTGTTACCACTGGCTTTGTTGCCACTGGGGACAAATGGTAAAAATGATCCAGATTGTCACCAGTGGGGATGTATAACGCATACTTTCCCAGTTGTAGCTACTACTATGGGAAGATTTCGTTGATAGACCACAGTTAATTTGTCGACTGTTACATATCATTGAGTAGGCACATGGGTCATGATGGTTAGTGGTTAGGGCTTTAAGTGTGCTCCAAATCACCTGTACTACCCCTTTGTTGCCCATGTTACACCATGTAATCCACCAGGATCCTTAGACTGATAACCCAAGGGTACCCTGTGAACTCACTGGGTAGTGTGTCAGCAAAGGGTTAATAAAAACAATACATGAAAAAAAGGGAATTACAACCATTGATTAATTAAGGACACATACTAAATTAATATAAATACAATGTTTGCTGTGATAACTACTCTATTGGTCACAATATTTACAAATCATAAAAGGACTTTTAAATTTTGTTTTTATGTAAAATTAATTTCACTTAGTTATTGGTCTGGACACATTTTAACTAAGATAAAAAAGAGTAGTTTTCTGTTTAATACTACATAAAATTATCATGGAGATTGTTATCACAATAAGTCTGAAAAGTCCATCTTAAAACAGCCACCAGCGCCGTGGTCACAAACTAAACATTTCATCGCTCTCCGGCTCATTCTCTATGGTAGGACGACTTTGGCCACTTTCATCTAATAAGCAGTCCTTTGACAATCTATCAATATCATCCCACGATAGTTTGTTGAATTTATCTTGAGCTATTTTGAGAAGACGATTTGTTGCATTGACTGCCTCTGTATCTGTCATACCTAACTTTTTGAAATATTTTAATGCCACTTCATACAAGCCTTCAGGTTTTTTAACAACTAAGTTCAACTTGGTGCCATCTTTTATTGGGTATCCCTGGACCGTCTGGTCGTCAGCTAATGTTCTTCCCAACAACAATAACTTTTGTTCTTCAACAGGGATCTGCAGTTGGGAAGAAATTTGTCGTTTGATTTCTAAAATAGACGTCGTCGGGAGTGCCTGTAATAATACAAACGTCAGCATTATACATAATTATTAAAATAAAACGTAAAAAACAACACGTCTTACTCAATTTACCTCTATAGTGCATTCGCCACCCTGAAGTTTTTTAACTAATAACTTCATGATTGTAATTATTTTTTGTATTCGTTTATTTACTTATAAAAGATGTTAGTCGCACATTAATAATTTGGTAACTTTATTTATCATGAAATACTACAAATTATTGTACGCGAAAAACAACCGATCAAAAATGTTATATGACATGTGTCAGCACAGCAATCAAACATGATCATGATTTTGACAGCGGTAATAAAGCGAAGTGTTGTCACCAGTGACTTTGACAAACACACAATTTTTCTTATTTGATTGGCAATAATCCACAATATGGCAATCACACCTTATAGCTTATTTTTGCCAGGGGGGTTACTACCATCTCTTAAAACCATGCAAGTTCCAGTGAGTAAGAGATATTAAATAATTAGTAAAACACGCAGAGCATATTACTAGTTTTATTGAGACATTCTTTTCACAAACGACACATGTCACTACAACTAAATCATAGAGCATATAATATAACCTTAACACACCCCTTCAAGTAAAGAATCTTAAATTCTGTAACTTGCTTAACATAAAACAATTAAATAACACAAATGTTAACAGTAAACTTAAACAATACATTCAATCAATAATAAACAATATCTTACACTTTGAATTAAACTCACTTTAAACACAATTCGTTAGTGAAGTAAACATGTTTAGGGGCGGCAAGACTTTTAGTGAAAATATCAGATACATTTTCATTTGTTGGTACATATCTAATATCTTCTATCATTTTAGTATTAAATACATCCTTTATAAAATGAAACTTTATATCAATAAATTTAGATGCTTTCGAGTTAACGTTACTTTTAATCAAAGTAATAGTGCTTTGATTGTCCATAAACAAACATGTATTTATTTGTATAAGTTCTTTTCGAGTCAGATTAGAAATGAGACCTTTAATATACAACATTTCACTTACTGTTTGAGCTCCTGCTACAAATTCTGCCTCAGCCGTTGATTGAGCTACCATTGTTTGTTTACGAGAAAACCACGATATTAAGTTTTTTCCATGGTAAACTGCACATCCACTAGTGCTTTTCCTATCTAATTTGTCAGCTGCCCAATCGGCATCAGAGTATCCTTTAATTACAATAGGTTCTGTAGACCTTGTATAAGTTAGCTGAAAATCTATAGTTGCCTTTAAATATCTCACAATTCTTTTACCAGCTTTCCAAAGTTGATTAGTTGGACGATCCAAAAATCTGCTTAAATAGGCTACTGGGTAAGTTATATCAGGACGACTATTCATCGAAATGTATAACAATGAGCCAATAAGTTCTTTATATGGGACATCAATTACATCTGTATCATTCTCAGTACTAAAATTTACTTCCATCGGCGTTTTTGCTCCTTTGCTATCTTTCATATTAAACTTTTCAATAATCTTGTTAATCATTTCCTTCTGATATATTTTCAAATCATTTTCTTTTCTACTTATTTCTAATCCCAAATAGTTTTTAACTAGTCCTAGATCTTTGATATTGAATTCTCTTCTTAATTCTTCCAAGATATGCTTATCTTCTCCTAATAGTAATATATCATCCACAAATATTAATAACCAGGTTTTAGATGTATAATATAAACAAACGTCATACTTAGATTGAATAAATCCATGTTTTGTAATAAACTGGTGAAAACGATTATTCCAACACTTGGGTGCTTCTTTCAGTCCGTACAAAGCTCTTTTTAGCTTTAACACTTTTCCTTTCTGTAAATTCATTCCTTTAGGACATTTAATGTAAACCTCATTTTCTAGTATACCATTTAAAAATGCTGTAGGTACATCTAACTGTCTTAATTCTAGATTCTCTTGAACAGCATGACTCAGCATCAATCTTATTGTAGGTATGCGAGCCACAGGTGAGTATATGTCTGTTAAGTATTTATCATCTTGTTGAAATCCCTTCGCTACTAGCCTTGCTTTCTTAGTACCATCTTGCTTTGTCCTGAAAATCCATTTCGTGTCTATAGCTTTCATTCCATCCGGTAAAATTCCTTCTTCCCAAGTATGTAATTTCTTTTGTGAATTCAACTCTTTGTTTATTGCATTTTTCCACTCTTCATCCTTTATGGCTTCTTCATAACTATGTGGATCTCCTGATAACATGCAATATGCTGTGTACATTTCACATTCGTCAAATCTGACTGGTTGCTTTATTATTCTACCTGATCTTGTTCGTGCAACCTCTTGTTCTATTTCTTCATTATTTTCTAATTCATCTTCACTGTAAAATCTTTCATTTTCTTCTGTATCGTCTTTTCTCTCTGTATCTTTAATTTTAGTTTCAGATTCGTCTTCAGAATAATATTTTCCACATTTCTTTTCTATTTTAATTTCCTCATATTTAAAATAATTTTCATCAAAATAAACATCTCTCGCAGTTACTATTTCATCTTTTACAGGATCCCACAGACGATATCCATTCAGGGAATATCCAATAAAAATTAACTTCCGTGCTCTCTTTTCAAATTTACTTTGTTGTGGTAATACAACTGCCCATGCCTTTGAACCAAATACTCGTAACTTTGATAAATCTAGTTTGCCATACATTATTTCTGCAGGTACTCTATTTTGAATCGCAGATGATGGGCACCTATTAATTTGATACACAGCACATCTAACCGCTTCTCCCCATAGATGTTTTGGTAATTCCGTTTCGATTAATAATGTGCGAGCTTTATTACAAATAGTTCTATTCATTCTCTCCGAGACTCCATTAGACTGGGGTGAGTATGGATTTGTATACTGTAAAATAATGCCAACCTTTCTACACTCGTTAATTATTTTTCCATTCTTAAATTCTCCTCCATTATCACATCTTATTTTCCTTACTTTATTTCCGGTTTGTCTTTCAATTTGCTTTATATATTCTAATAATCTATCTGTACCCTCACTCTTTCTTTTAAGTAAATATACTACACAAAAATGTGAATAATCATCAATAATACTCAGATAATAAATATCGCCTTCTTTAGTTGGTATACGCATCGGGCCAGATATATCTGTGTGAAGTAGCTCTCCAATATATTTCGATCTTGGCTTACTAGTAGGATAAAATGGTAATCTTGTACTCTTACCTTCAATACACGGTGAACATGGTACATCACTACACGGTAGATGCATAATCCGGAGATGCTTCCTGTTGGCATGTCCTAGCCTCCTATGCCAAAGATCTCCATTTGTAATATTACAAGTTTCATTTCTGTCTGACATATTTAAATTAAATTCAACAAAATATAGTTTGCCTACCAAAGTACCATAAACACAATTACCATTTCCATATATTTTTACTACATCTCTATGAAAATTTATACCCTTTTCTCATTAGTCTACTAACAGATAACAAGTTAAGATACAAACCCTCTAAAATTAATGCCTCTATATATAAATTAAATATTGCCCATTAGCCACATATACCTTGATTGGATTTTCCAAAATAGTTATATCTGTCATGTACTTCTCATATTTTGACATCACAAGATTATCCGTTGCTCCAGAATCAATTACAAATTCCACAGTAGAATTCTCTATACCTCCGAACATTGTTTGTACCTCATCACTCTTTTCATAAATTGCATATGTTATGTCTCTGTCCGCGATATTTCCATAATTCTGTTCTCTGCTTGACGTTCCTCTATAAGATGATTTGAAATACCTCCCTCTTCTAGTTGGTCTTGTTGCACTTCTACCTCTACCTCTTTGGTGTTGTGGCGTACTCTTACATTCATTTGCTTTATGACCATACTTTCCACAATTGTAACATTTAAAATTCATGCCACTAAAAATTGTCTCATCAGGCTTTACATCGTCTTTTTCCATTGATTTAACTTCTGCATCCAGCAATCTTGACTTTACAAAGTCCAAAGTTAATTCTTTATCAAAACTCATGGTTTCTATGGAAGTGACAACTTGCTCATATTTATCTGGTAGGGAAGCCAGCAAATAACAAACCTTATCAATACTTTCTAGTTTAGACCCGCTATTCTCGATTTCTGACACGAGACTATCAAAAATGAAGAAAAAATCTTGTAATTTTCTGTCATTGCATTTCAAATTAATCAGTTTCCTCTTCAAAAATAATTTATTCGTAACGCTCTTTCTTTCAAATGTTCTCTCTAATAATTCCATCATCTCTTTAGCTGTAGTTGCGCCTTTTATTATTTCTAAATATTTGTCTGGGATACACTGAACAATAATTGATTTTGCTTTCGCATCTTCTTCTTCTAATATCTTTATATCCTCTTTAGATGCAAGCACTTTTCCTATTTTTCTCTCCTCTAATATTATTTTCAGTCTATATTTCCAATTACTAAAATTTCCTCCATCTAGTTGGGGAAAATTTGTAAAATTTGACGTCGCCATTTTCCTTTATTCAAATTTTCTTTTATAATAAAATCTTTACATACCAGTAAATCCTTTTACTTTTAATCCATTTTCCTTTTAATGTTTATATTTTATTTATTTTCATACCTTCATGGCGATGGCGCAGTGGAAGCGTATTAAATAATTAGTAAAACACGCAGAGAATACTACTAGTTTTATTGAGACATTCTTTTCACAAACGACACATGTCACTACAACTAAATCATAGAGCATATAATATAACCTTAACAAGAGAGATGTCGCCTTACATCATGTATTGCGCTGTCTCGCTTACTCACTGGAACTTCAATGGTTTTAAGAGATGATAGTAGGCCACCAGCACAGAGCAAAGAATTTATATAAAGAATGCTTACGAATAACAATAATGGAAAAAAACAACATTCAAAATTAATCCTTATTAACTCTACTGCAAAGTTGATTTTTCTTTAAAGCCTACATAAAAATACCTAAAGTTCCAGTGAGAAGGTCCAAAGGTGTCCCTTTTCCTCTTGAATTTTATAAAACTTAACTGAAAGAGTCACCTACAAACTTTAGGTTTTATTTCGGAACGGCTTTTGTCGTCCGTAAGCATTCTAGTGTTTTATATAAATTCTTTGGCACAGCACAGTCATAGTAGTCCACCTGGTGACCTACTATCATCTCTAAAATACATGCAAGTTCCAGTGAGTAAGCGAGACAGCGCAATACATAGTATAAGGCGACATCTCTCTTACTCACTGGATCTTGCATGGTTTTAAGAGTTGATAGTAGGCCACCAGGAGAAAGCGACGCGCGCGAGCGCCCGGGCATACTAGTTTTTCCTCGATATTGAGTTACATAGATAAGAATATGTAATAACGTGTTGGTTAGTACCACTCGGGCGAAGCTGAGGACGAGAGCAAGTTCACGTGAACCTATTCCACCCGCATTTATCCAAAACAGTTTAAAGTAGCTCAGCCTGCTAGATTTTGTGAAAAAGTAAAACAAATGATAACCTTTTTATACAATTTTAGTTAATATTGAAAATTAAAAATCTACGTCGCTGTCAAATTAATAAAACCATTATGAAGGGAGATCGATTTTGATTTTAAGTAAATAAAGCTATTGCCAAGGTGATTATTTTAGCGCACTAATTTCGAAATTCTACTGTGCTCACTTTGTCATTTTCGTAAATGGATATTAAAAAAGAAATGTTTATTGAGGATGATTCTAAGAATTTTATCTATATTTATGAATACGAAGGTTGGTGGATAAAAATATGAATAAGTACAGTTTTATTGTAACGCTGCAGTAGAACCTCTAGAAGTAAATAAACTAAGTAATATTTAGATCTTTGTAGTACTTGACAAGTGCGGATCCACCGTTGTGGTACTTGTGGTTTGTGGTACAGACCGTACAGACCAGGGATGTTGCGGATCCCGATTTTTTCACATCCGCGGATGCGAATGCGGATGCGGATTTTAAGAGGCTCACATCCGCGGATGCGGATGCGGATGCGGATGTTTCAGATCCTATATAAATATAGTACATAAATGAAGAATTAAAACAATACAAAATTATTATAATCATTTTTATTAATGTATTACAAGTTTTTACTATACTTAATACTTTTGTATTAAAAAAATAATTAACATGTTTCAGAATGAAAGTGAACAAATGAATTCCAAAAGAATCCTGGCGAAGCCCCATACATCGTTTGTACGAAAAAAAAACAAAAAATATAGATAACTTGAAACAAATCGCATTAGCAAGAACACTTAACTAATTACACGTTTACCACCACTAAATAATTATAAACCCCGGGGTTTTTTAATTATTCCGTTTTTTAAAAGTCGTCCTTTTGTTTCTTTTCCATCGCCATATTTAAAACAAAACCCACCCAACCACAACTGAACTGAAACATCATGTCACTCTGACAGTTGCTAGCATTGTCAAATCGACATTGACAGTTGATTTAATTGATTATAGTAGAGTACTAGGTTAGGATATTAGGAAAGTCAATATATTTATTGCTTTGCACTTTCTTTATGTAGACCGCAATCTACAGAGTTCAAGTCATTCGCCAGTGACATTGGCAGTTGTAAGTTGTGGCTCTATGCGAATGTTTCACTTTCTACATTGCCATATTTAAGTTCTGGTAACATAATTTATAATAAAAATCTAGTTTTTTTCCCGGGGGTTTAAAAATATTTTATTTATAGAAATGTATTTCTGGGACTCTTATGATGTTGTAAAAAAAAATCAACTCATCCGTATTTTTTTTTTATTCGTAAAAATTCCGCCATCATTCTTTAAACTTCACTTTTTTTTTAAATTAGTACTCGAAGTTAAAAATAGAAGCATTATACTTAATAAATAGCAATAATGCCGTTTTTTTCAGATTCAAGCCGGTTACGGAAAGGCGCATAAATTAAACCCGCGCTACTAAATAATTGTTCGCACAAACTAACACGTAATGATTTATTTACACGAAACAATCGATGCACCACAATAAACGCGTCGGATCTTATCACCTTTTTTTTCGCTCCCATTGGTCATTGTCGCGCGCGAACGGCACGCGCCATTCACAGGCCCCGCCCCTTTTCTTTCTTGTCGCAACTCGTATGACATCCGCATCCGCATTAAAATCCGCATTGATTTATTGCGGATGCGGATGCAGATGCAGATGTCGAAATCTTTGAGGAAGCTCCGCATTTGCGGATGCGGATGCGAATATTCGCAACATCCCTGGTACAGACATTCGTGGGCATAACTGAACCCCCCCACCACCACCACCGCACTTACCGTAATAACCGGGGAGTTAAATGATAATGGTTTTGTCACGAAGCAAATACATAATATTATGTACCCACATGTGTATTTGCTTCGTGGGTTTTGTGGGAGAAAGACTGGAGAGAGAAGATATTTCAATATTTCAACTTCATTATTGCCCTGTGTTTTTGCCACAGCTAACTAAGGCTAGGTAGTAGTAGTACTATTAGGTACCGTTAACTTACTACCTACCTAATTATAATCGTAGATAGATAGAAAGTAATACTTTACTTACTTACTCTCATTTAAAACGTAATATTGTAACTAACTGTACCCTGGACAAAATACATTTTTATACTTCCCTAGTCAAACTAGAATTGACGTAGAATATAAATTAATGAAATAAATTATTTTTAAAAACTTTTATTAGTTACCTACCTACTCTAACACGTAGTGATAAGCTTATTAATAAGTGAACAGCTGTTACAACAACAAATAATATATCATTGCATTATATTAAAACAACAATATATAGAGTAATTAAAATCCACTGAGTAGATAACAATGAATTGATTTTAAAAAGTGCGCGAATTGTAGTGCACGGTGCACACAAGCGCCCTCCCTCGATTTGACATTTGCATTTTGCTACTTTTTTTGGCCGGGGAACGGGGAGTCCGTAGGTACCGTAGCCTAGGAAACGGGTGTAGCTACAAGACAACAACATTGATAAGTCCATTTTCTTATCACGTTACAGAAAAATTGATCAAAAGGTCGATTTGAGGTAACAAAATATCTTTAAAATATTTTTCCTTAGTAAAAGTAGATAAGTGTCCAACACAACAGGCCGGAGAGATGATCTTTTTGACAGTTCAAAGTATGGCTGGCAGGTTGGTTTATTGATATTTTATTTTTATTTTAGCCCGTGCGTGTATCTTTACTGCATTTTATCATTAGTAGAGTTGAAGATTAAAGTAGTATTATCAGCGTAGGCAATTTATTGAGGGCGGGAAGAGTCGGGAATGGTCCCCCTCTGGCTTATTCGGGCGAGCGATTGCGTATCAATTTTATCATATTTATCGAGACAGGAGGGTCGCAGGGCCGGCGGTGCCAGGCACCGCACGTTTCTAGCTGCACTCGACCAGATATTTTCCTGGAAATTGTAAACAAAGCATAAATAATTATTATATACTAACTTCATTAGAATAATGTCACTTCCTAACTACCTACTTCTTTGTGTCCTCGACCTATATAATTATTTGTTAAATTATTTTTGATTTATAATAATTTTCTGTTGACTTTCAAAGCTTCTAGTATCAGAAATATTCAAAAGGAATTAGAAGTAAAATATCTATTTATTTTAAATATTACACCTATCTAAAAATAAACAAAAGATTTAGTTAATAATAAAGTACCTACCTATTGAGTCATATTGGGTAATATTTCAGAATATCTCACACACTCATTGAATATTGTAATCAAACAAATCCAGAAATTACCTACTCACAAAACTGTACATTCAGAATAAAAGAATTAGTTAAATTTGGATTTTTTTATGAATCTTATTCCATATTACACAAACATTGCATACTAACAGAACTCAAATACTGATCAATGTCACACACACAGAAGTATACAAACAATATATGTAATTAAGCCAAAGCTAGATAATATTGTTCAGCCATGCATTTAACAACGGTAAGCAGGTGGTGTCACCGAACCGTGACAATATGGCACCTGCATCTCTCCCCTTATATAACTGACACAGTATCCACCAGAGCTCGCAAACAAAACACCTAAATTGTCTCAGAGCTCACTGGCAGCCTAGAAACAGTTGTTAGATCAATACTATACCTTTGTATCACTCAGTGCAGTATTAGAATAATGCCAAATTGTCCTATAAAAGTGTTTCTACAGTGTTAAAATTAGGATATATTATAAAATGAGTGAAATGGGATTTGAGACAGTGTTTTACCTTGAGAGTGAGTGTTTTACTTAGTTGTAGGTTTGTGAGAGGTGCGAGGGATGAGGTGTTGCCAGGATACGCTCCTCGGATACTCCACGGGGCCGAGCCAGATCAATAACATCTCTATCAGCTGGATAGCTTTATGCAATGCTATTATTTAGCATGATTTTTATTTAATTGAATTATTTACTTATTAGCTTTCATTTTGTTAAAAAAAAAGTTATATTTGTTTCAGAGGTTGTCCATTTTTATTAGAATTTATTACTTAACACACTGCACATATTTTCAAATATGATGTTTTTTTTTTAAATTATATACTAAACTAAGCTGTTGACTTAATATGGGCATATTAAGTCAACAGCTTAGTTTTATAAAATTTAAAACAAATCAGCAAATAAGAGATCTCCAAATTTGAAAAAAAAAACCTTAACTTTTTTTTATTTGCAAAATTTAACAAATGATATTAAAACTTTTAAGTACTATAAACCTTTGTAATATTCTTTCAATATCAAATATAAAAGAAGTTACAAGGGAAATACATATTTTGACTTGATTAGTAATTTGGATTAAATAAATTATTAAAACGAATTAATTTAAGTTAATTTTTATGTACAAGATGTGAGGCTTTCAATCTATATTTCTCACCATATTTATGTTTAAATAAATATATGCGTCTGAACATTGTATTAAGTTTCCACAATTAATCAGTGCATTAGTTTATTGACAACACGAGGGTGTTTGTCATTATGCAGATAATTGGCTGCAGGTAACAAAAGGGGTACCTCTACCCTAATGCCAACTAATTGGAGCTCTCTGATCTATGGTATTTGGTATTATTATACGGGTCTACTGAACCAAATTGAAAAGTGCAGTATTACCTAGGAGTATTGCATTTCAATAATGGGTTTTCATTATATTAGATGTTACATCGATTCGTTATAAAAAACTTGCCTAATTAATTGTTTTTTGCATGTAATTTTTTTTTTTTATTATTTATTTCGGATAATAATTATATTGTTGTAGTTATATTATAAGTATACTTAGGGTGAAAATGAGACTATTGCTATGCCTCAGTTGTTGATCTGTCTGTACTGTCAAAGGGCTGTATCTCATAAACCACTATAGGTAGACATTTGAATTTTTTTCATAATATGTATCACAGGAATACATATTCTCACTCACTATAGTCACAATATAATGTCTAACCCACGAAATACCGCTACTAAATGGAGACTACACACGAATATAGCCAAGAGGTCCCGAATACTGTCTCCACATATTAGTCGGCTATTCGTAGATTTGCTGAGAATGTGGAGCCTGCTTTAATTTGTCACCAATGCGTTTCCAGATTTTGAGTGCGCCGGCGACGAGGTGCTAGTGGAGTCCTCGCCGCCCCCCTCGCCCGGCATGGCGGCGCGACTCGCGGGCCCCGCTCAGGTAAGTCACTAATTAACTGAAATTAGAGTTCCATAAACGAAAGAAACTACGATTTTTGAGTTTTGGTTTTATCGATTTTGTCTCACTAAGTATTACCCTTGCTCCCACTCACACACACGCCCCCTTGCTCATACAAAATAAAGATCATTATGTGCTTCGCAAGGCATGTTTAGCCGTCGTGGTGCCCGGATGCCATTTGGCGGTCGTCAGAATCAGAGACAGAGGCACCAGGGTTCAATAGACTTTCTTTTATCTTTTTTTTTAATTAATGATTATTGATTCTTGTAACCCACCCGAATAATTGTTGCCTTATTTTTATTGTAACATGGAAAAATTATAATTACATTCACTTACACAAATGAAACAATTTACTTATGCGTGTTCGATTCACGGGGCGTGACGTCACCTCATAAACTCCAAACCAATTGTATTGTAAACAGTTGCACCAAAGAAAATCACAAAACTTTGACAGTTTCCATAGCAACGAGTTTGTGCGATGACGTCACCGAATTTGATTTAAATGTATATATATATATATATTTTAAATCGATTTGCTTAAAACTTTCACCAATTGTTTTGTTTTGACTCAGCAAAACATCTAACGTTTGATTCATCAAAATCGGTTCATTAAAAAAAAATTATCGTCATATAAATTAACTCAAGGCACGTTATTTTTTTCAATTTTTTCTTTGAATGCATCAAATTGGATAATTCTTATATACAAAGTTTGTTATTGTCATAACAAACTGTGTATCTAAGAAAACTGGGATTCCCGGGTAATTCCCGCTAGATTTTGGGAGGAAATCCCGAAATTCCCACGGGAACGTGAGCGAAGCCCACGCGCACTAACTCGCGGGCTACAGCTAGTACTAAATACGATAAGAGTGTGTCAATTAGTTGTACAGTATGTTTGTTTGTTTGTTCGCGCAGGGAGCGGGCACGGGCGCAGGCGGCGCGTCGCCGAGCGCCGCCGTGCGCGAGCTCATCGTCATACCGGAGATACCCAACTCCATACATCTGCAGCACGCCATACATCAGGTACGGAATAACACTAAACTCTATTACATTCTAATTTGCAGTGTAATAATAGTAAATGCTTTTCACCTCCCTTATTAATTGTGAGCCGACAATCACATTTTCTGTTTGGTCCAATTAATGGTTGAGTGGTAGAGAATGCAATATGGCATTAAGTCCACCATTTACATTGTACACTTTATTTTTAACTAGCGACCCGCCCCGGATTAGCATGGGCATAAAAACCTTCCTCTTGAATCACTCTATCTATTAAAAAAACCGCATCAAAATTCATTGCGTAGTTTTAAAGATTTAGGCATACTAAGGGACATAGGGACAAAGAAAGCGTGTTTTATTTTAAGTAAATAAATAAGTAATTTAATGGCTCGCAAACGAATTGTATGGGAGGTGAAAAACAGCTAACTCTCGTGTCAACGCGGCTTTAAGTCTTTTAATAAAGCTTGCTTTCATTGACAGTCACTACCAGCCTCCAAAAGATGGGGGAGAGTTATTAAAATGCAATGATTGCATAGATAGGCGACACTATAGAGAACTTGTAGGGAGATCTAGCAGGTGCGACTGGAAAGAGATGCGAAATGCAAGTACAGCGCACTCTCCCGAGATTCGGCTCGTGTCACCGAGAGGTTGGTAGAGCCGTGGGAGGTGGAGGGAGTTGACAGTCACTACCACAGAGATATATAGAGAGGAGGTACTTTATCCCTTAACAATAGTTAGTGTGAAATTAAATAAAATATCAAATTAAATCATCAATTTCAACAAGTAGGTAGCTAACTATTTATTGGTCCTATGTGTTTCGTGACTTCGAGGTTTAGTGATAAAATATTGATCATTTCCTAGGTGAGAATTCTAGGAAATCTGTTCTTTCGCGCTTAATCATATTAAATGTCGGTTCGAGTTATGAAATAAACCTGTATTTGTGATGATGACTGTATATCAACAGTTTTTGTGTCGGCTGTAGTTAAATGTCCGCAAATTAGAAATGTTATTGTTAAGACGATACCTCGGTGAACACTAGCGCCACCATCATTTAAAAATCATTCTTCACTGAAAACACAACTTGTGTTTCACCTTAACGTACTGGGTGGATCTTGTTGGTTGTATGAGGCCAAAAAGGTAGGCAAAATCCAAAATGGACGAAGGGAAATTACCTTAGAATGCTACCTTATATAATGGAAGGAGAAAGTGTGACAATATTAAATCATTTTAAAATAAAGTAATGAATTGCCCTAAATAAAGACGAGTGGAGACAAAAGAGAAGTTTTTTTAACGCAGAAGAAAAACTTATAGACTTGGACTTAACTAGACCTTCCGTGAACTTGCACGAGCTTCGCTTGAAGTCAAAACTGTTTAAAATTTAAATATAGCTTATCACCGAGCAATTGACGATAGGGGTGACCAATTACTAGGCCAATTCAATAAAGTGCAGTCGATAGCCATTTTAAATAGACTCAAGAAGAAATAGTTGACTTCTTGCCATCAGAGGCAGTGATTAAAAAAACTTTGTTCGAGGTTTTAATATGGCTTAATCAACAGGCAATAGACGATAGAAGTGGCCAAGTATTGGCAGTGATAAAAAATAGCCAGTCTTTGGTAAAATGTATAATGGGTCTCTAACATTGTCACACATACATCCATTGTATTACCTACATTTACACAAATAAAGGTATGATTGATTGATTGATTGCTCAAAATCGTTCTTCTCAGGTATCCAGCAACGTAGTGGAAGTGAATGGTGACAGTTCAGGCCACTCCAGCCCTACAACTGAAGCACAGCACACCTACATAACAGTTTCCAGTGAGTACTTTTGTCAATTACTTTTTTATCCCCGTATTTAGAAACGTTTGTTAAGCCCATTTTGACTAAAAATATGTTTTCTCTTTCTCTCTTACCGACATTTCACGTGAAAGAACGAGACAAAACACATTTTTAGCTAAAATGGGCTTAAACGTTACTTGATACGGGGGTTAGCTAATTGTGGACGATGATGTCATAAGTTGGTATCACTATGTTGCTGCACAGTAGATTATATTTTTTGCATATTTTAGAGTAACGTTTTTTTTTGTGATAGTAAAATGCCTTTTGATAATTTACAGTTTAGCATGTTATATTGTAAGTTAATAGAGAGACACGAATTTGTAAGTGAATTCTATTATCTGTCATTATATTATACTTAATGAGAAATATATGATGGACTATACTTTTTTATGGGGTTACTTTTAAGTCACTAGCAAAAGTGTTTTTAAATATATAAAGACGAGGAGTAAAAACATTAATAACCGACTTTAAAAAAAGAAGGTTCTTAATTCGTCGGAATTCTTTTATATATATATATATATATATATATATATATATATATATATATATATATATATATATATATATTTGTTAACCCAGTACCCGTGTACCAAATTTCAGCTGACTCGCCTTATGAAGTAAGAAATACCGACTAACAATGTAAGCGTATGAAAAGAAACAATGTTTCTCATCTATAAAATGTATCGTTTCCTCTCTCGGGTATAGATTTCTTTGGAAATAAGCAGCACCCTTGTACTAATGTTCTTTATTCTATGTTATTTTCTTTTGTATATTTTTCTGTGTACATGAATTTGAAAATAAATAAATAAATGTACCAATAAATTCGTGTCTCTTCTATCGACTCGTGCGCAGTAGCAATGTTTTCAGCACCATTTTGTATGTGTGTGGTACAGTGCGGGGAGCATGGCAGCCGCCCGACGTCAAGCCCGAGGACGACAGTGATCAAGAAAGCAAGTTTTTTTTTTTTTATTTTTTTTTTTAACCCGATCACTGCTTTGTGTTGCATGCGGTTTTCGTTTTTTTTTTGGTGTACTTTTATTATCGATTTTATTGTCTAATATTTATTATGCGAACGCAGTCTAGCTTAGAATAGTTACATTTTATATCTAACTAAACTACCTTAAAATCCACCAGGGATTTAGGTAATTTAGAAATTAGGTAACGTTTATAGCTTAGCAATAAGGACTACTTCTCAACACCAGTCGCCTAAGGCAAGAAATAGATTAAAAATTCCTAACCCTTTAGATGTGAAAGTAACAATATTTTTAGACAAAATTTTGACTAAAGACGCTGTGTTTGCAAATGCAAAGCTTTTCAAAAATTTGTTTTTTCGCCACCAGAAGGGTTATTAAAACCACTGAGAAAATGTTGATTTGACAGCAGGACAGAACGTTACATTTGAAATAAGAGCAAAAGAGACAAACTATTTCCTTGATATCTATCAAGGAAATAGTTTTCTCTGACATCTGTCAGAGACTGATTCTCTCAATGGGCTCCATGATTGCTTCACTAATTATCATCTAATCAGACTAATAAAGGTAGCATGCCTGTGTACATATCAACATGTTTAATTTTTTTTTTTATTCATTATCCTAACATAGATAGGTTAGAAGTAAGAAATTAAACTAACTTACATACATACGGGTACATAAAAATATCAGGAATATTAAGCGACTTCTGGAAACTATCGTATCGGTAAGTATCAGAGAATTTAGAAATATTAACAACAAGTGGCATAGCGCACGTAAAGCTTGTCACTGGTTTGGTTTACAAGTCAACGTTTTATTCAGAAAACAATGGGCGCGGAATTCGTAATAATATTAGGTGGCTTTGTTGTAAACTATGTAATACATTTCTAATAAGGTGTGGTGTGGTTAAAATGTATGAATTGAAGGTGCGAAAAGCGAATACGCTAGCTACACTGATCCTGGAACTAAATCCGCGTCAAAACATTTCTATTCGGATAATTTCTCTGTTCTGTGGTATATACCGATTGGATTATTAAAGTTAGTAGATCACAGTATTTGCAAAAAGTTTTCATCATAACTTACAATGAAGTCTACACGGATACTTTATAGTTTTAAAGTTTTATGATAAGATGGAGGGGAGAGATCCCATAATTTTTTAAGGCACCAACTTTGTGATAACCTATTCAATCAAAGTTTATTATAAAACCTCATTACGATTCGTCAACACATTTACAAACGATGGGTCTAATGTGCAGGTGTAAGCTAATTATCTCATCTGACATAATTTAATACAAAGAAGACCCTTTGCTCAACCATTTGTCCCCAAAAACGGGTGTACCGAAACATTTCATGTTAATATCTGTAGTATATCTGGAACTTATTAATCCATACTTCCATACTAATATTATAAATGCGAAAGTCTGTCTGTCTGTCTGTCTGTCACCTCTTCACGGCTAAACTGCTGGACCGATTGTGATGAAATTTGGTAGGGATGTAGTTAACGACCTGAGGTCAAACATAGGCTACTCTTGGGCGCGATATAACCGAGTCCCACGCGGGGCGAAGCCGCGGGGAACAGCTAGTATATTATAATTTTTACAATAAGACCTCTGTAAAAATGTGGTCTGCTTGGGTCCTCCCTCTCACTATTTGCTGCCGTTATACAGCAGTGCTATTTTGTTGTGTTGCGGTTTGAAAGGTGGGAAAAGGTACTGAATTAAAAGTATTAAATAAAATGATTGATTGATTTAAATTTGGTAGTAAACATCCTAGACAATTACGACTACGCACGCTCATCTTGTAGGCTTTATTATTATTATTTTTTAATACAATTTAGCAAGCAATTAGGCATATGGCCCACATGATGGTAAGCGGTCACCGTGACCCATGGACGCCTGGAACACCAGGAGTGTCACGTGCTCATTGCCTACCCTTGAGAAATCAAGTCTACTATGCTTGACTACTTGCGTCGTCGTATAAATAAAACCTGTAGACGATAGCCACGCTTTTACTAATAGGGAGAAATAAATAATAATAGAGAGAAGCCCGAGAAAATCCTAGTTCGGGAAGCCTCTCGGTTTCAAACCACGCATGCGCAGTCTTTGTTCCTGAAAGCAGCGCAAACGCCCCGTTTCAACAATACGACAAACAAACAGATTTACAGAACAAAATCCTTCTTACCGGCCACTTCCTCCGTTTTGCAGTTTGGACAATAACACTCCTTACTGTGCGGAAACCTTTGATATACTGATCAGATAAATATTCCTCTGATAATAAAACTAGTACACTCTATTGCTACTGCTCAAGTGCGATTATGCATTAATTGGAGGGGATTGGTGTATAAAAAATGTAATAATGGTGATGCCCCTCTGGATTATCTACCTGGCTGATTGTGAATGGGTCTTGACGTGTGTTAGGGTCCGTTATGTTCATAGACCTTAAAATGATACATGATCCAGACACGGCAAAATTTAAATGTGCATCTCTTTTTGTTCATTTAAAGGCTCATATTTTCATGTAAATAAAATAATAAAAGCAATCGCAGTGAAATATGCTACATTACAATTCGTTTAGGTAGAAATGTTTTAAATGATAATTTTATGAGAGTGGATCATTTATAGTTAAGTTTATATTTTAGTTTTAGTTTAATTTATATATTATTATTTGTAATAGTTAAATTTATTAATATAAGTGTGATAAAATGTATAATGTTTATGTAATATATGTATTATTTTATGAAATGATAACAGAAACATAAATACATACAATCCAATTCCTCTACTTTATTTACACTGTGGGAATACCGTATCAAGTGTTAACATGCGTGAACATCGTTACTTGTAATGTAACTTATATAGGAATCCAAATTTTCACATTAGTGTTTATACATTTTGAATACATGCTCACGCGCATAGTGTTTTAAAATTTATCCAATAATACTTTTAAACTACAAATATCGGTATCATTGACAATATCAATTTATTTATTTTTAATTATTTTATATACCAAGAGGTATCATAGTATCGTTGAGTTACTATACCATAAACAAACACAGGTCTGGAACTTATTAATATATTATTTACCTTTACTTTGCGGCTAACTCAATCTCTGTTTGTTTATATTTATTAATTAATGTTTTGAACATGCCGTGTCTGATAATGTATTTTTTTAAATCTATGGTTATATTGTGACATCTGATTCGGCACCTGTGCTTGGTTACGTTTGATATGACGCGTGCCGCGCCGCCTCCTAGGTACGGTGTTATTGGGTGTTTGCAATTTGTTTTCGCAGATATTTTTTTGTTATTTACTTAGTTTATGTTAAAATATATAAGGATCTTTTTCATTGTAGATAATTTGAAAACGGTATATTTTTTAAGGTAGTCGAGATTTTAAAATAAACATGAATTTAATTAATTTTTAACATAATCTAGTTGTCGATGAAATATGAATGTTTGTCTGAACTGAATAAATTAATTATTTTCTAAATTTTATACTACTTACATTAAGTAATTATACATGTTTTTTCAAAAAGATATAATTAAAATGTAGCTAAAAGACATACTTATATTTGAATAAATGAATCGGTTTTATTTAATTCTTATAATTTTTTTTGTTTATATTTTTTAGCAGACTCTAAAAAAATTGGTTTCTCGATTCGACTCTATTTTTTTAAAGAGCATATTTACACAACGAAATATTCTGGAAGGTTCCAGATGATATAAAAAGTTCGGAAATTGTTTTAAAATGCGTAAGAAATATGCATGCTAAAAAACATCGACCTGTGAAGCAAATCCGTATTATATGGCGATATACCATACAAAGGGGAAAGTTTGCAATTATATCGCTAACATCTCTCACAATGGTCAAAACAGGTGGGGTGAGGTGGGCCTAACAAGGTAGGAGCGGGATATCTCGCGTTAAAGCGAGATGGTAGATGGATTTTATTTCTGGGAAGTTGGTCCGGAGACGAGTTGCCTGGGAGACCTCCGCCGACATGGAAGTGCCTCGCTACCGCTCGTATTACCCCTGTAAGTTGCCATCCCGGAGCCCTGACTACCTTTAAAACGTAGTTGACGCCCCTTTGTGTCGACGTCGAGTTGCCTCTTTTGTCTCGCGAATTTTAAATACGATCGTGTAGGACGTATAGTCACGTGTGACGTTTTAAAACTTAATTAGCATACAAATATTTCTTATAAGAATCTAGTTGGCGGCAGCCATTAAGTTTGACCAAGATATTCGTGAAATGGTTTCGCCGGTTTTTGGGCTATGTCATAATATACTGACTGCATGATTAACAGTGATATGTGTATTTAGTATTATAAATTTCATAACATTTTAACTCTTCGATCGTCTTTTTACTAACTTTGTCTAATTACGTTTTTGGATTTCAATATTTCATGAAATCGCTGACACTGCTTATATAGGAGACCATGCTTATTTTTCATTAATCTTATTCATAGTCGTTAAAACATATAACAAACTCATAAAATATCCTTCTCGTATACCAATGTTTAAATAACTCTTTATCAACAACTGGCAACTTTATGCAAACTATTCGGATTTCTTACAGTAATTTAGGCCAGTTTAAAAGCTAGTTAATATGACTTCATAAAGATTGGGGATATTAAGCATTAAATACCTAATTTTAACTCTATACTAAACCTTTCTGAAGTTTATTGTCTCGAAAAAAGTGTCTAAGAATATGACCCGTAATATACATTAAGGATGCAATAATGTATAACATTTACAAGAGTATGAGATAAATAAAAGATGTCAAATAGAAATGTAACACTGGTATTTATTTCAAAAGTGATACAATTCAAGTTAAGGTCGTGGATAGTTCAAGTATCAAGTTCAGTTAAATCCTCGTTTTGTACCTTTATGTTCAGATTTAAGTAAAGATGCTAAACTTCAGACAATAAAATTTTAACAACCGTTCTTCAAATATAATGTAATGCGAGAACACTATAATCCATATCCATACTTCCATACTAATATTATAAATGCGAAAGTCTGTCTGTCTGTCACCTTTTCACGGCTAAACTGCTGGACCGATTGTGATGAAATTTGGTAGGGATGTAGTCAACGACCTGAGGTCAAACAAAGGCTACTTTTGGGCGCGATTTAACAGAGTCCCACTCGGGGCGGAGCCGCGGGGAACAGCTAGTAATTTATAATTTTGCAGGCGAGGGCGGCAATGGAGTCAACTACCACGTGCAGTATGTGGAGCCCCAGGAGATCTATACTCAAAACCATCAGCAGCATCTGTGAGTGTTTCTTTTATTTCATTTATAGCTTTGACCGCAACTTCACCGCTTGAATTTCCCTTGGGAACAGTGCTTTTTACCGGGATGAAAGGTACTCTGTGCCCTTTTCAATACTTCTATGTTATGAAGGTTGGTTCAGTAGATAGGGAGTGAAAGCGTAACAAACCAACCAACAAACAAACTCCCTTTCGCGTTAAAATATTAGTTGGGATTCTTTTCCGTTTTATTATATCTCCGCAGTTTTAACCCGCCCTTGGGAGGTATAGCTCTTAAACTTCAAGAATCAGGCTTTTGTATACAGAAAGTATTTTTTCATATCCGATTAGTAGTTCTAAAGCATTCAAACAAAAAAACTCTCAAGCTTTACTATAATTTTTATACGAAAATAAATCCGTCATACGGGGTAGGCAGAGCCTAGGGTCATAGATCTTAGGCCACGTTGAGAATGATGGTAGTTGAAACAGGAAATCAATAGTGATGGGTTGCTAGCCGCATCGCCTATGTCATGATTCTCCCATTTCACAATTCCCTCGGGCGACTTTTACAACCTGCGCGGGAAGGGAAGCAGCTGATACATACTATATTTTTCTTTTCTCCCAGAACAGCATGGAAGATTATAAATAGTATTAACTATTACCAGATGAACTGGGATAAGGGATGGAAAAAAAAGAATAACTATTTCGTATTTTTTTTCCTGGGGCTTTAATTTAGTTTTTTCGCGTACTACACGTGTCTTTACTAAATGAAGTTGAGTTAATAAAACAAAATATCTTTATTGCTTTATCATATTTACCTATAAATTACTGGTCTTTTATTTGTTTACTTGAAAGTATGACCCAAATTGTCAGTGCTGGTAAATAAAAATCCAGGACATATTCACAAAGTGTCGGCTTATTAGCACGTAGTTTGAGAAGAAGAAAACGGAAATATATAATATAAAGTTGCGTATGTGATGTTAGGTTGTCAATATTATTCCAATATAAGATTGTTTAATATTTTAAAGTTAAGTTTTCGAGATTTAATTCCGTCTACCCTACGGCAATTGCCAATGCCCGTCACTGACAGTAACCCGTGTGTATGTCAGGGAGCCGCTCCGCTCGTACCCGGTGTACAGCGTGACCGCAGTCCCGGGCGCGCCCGAGCCCGCGCCCGACGCCTGGCCCGCCGCCGCTGAGTTCACCGCCTACCCGCACGTGGTGAGTCATGTCAGATAGTGATGTCTCAGTTACAGGACCAATAGAAGCCTCAGCCGAGGCGGGACTGTTGTGACACACGACAACAGTTCCGCCTCGGCTGAGGCTTACCCGCATGTGGTGAGTAGTGTGAGATAGTAATGTCTCAGTTACAGAACCAATAGAACACATAAAGTAGGTATTTGACAACAGTCCTGCCTCCGCTCGGGCTTACCCGCACTTGGTGAGTAGTGTGAGATATTGATGCCTTAGCTACAGGAGCAATAGAACCCATTACTGATGTCACAACAGTTTCGCCTCCGCTGAGGCTTACCCGCACGTGGTGAGTAGTGTGATATAGTAATCCCTCAGCTACAGGAGCAATAGAACCCATCACTTATGTCATAACAGTTCCGCCTACGCTGAGTTTTACCCGCACGTGGTGAGTCTTGTCTGATAGTAATGTCTCAGTTACAGGATCTAAAGAACCCATAAGGTAGGTATTTGACAACAGTCCTGCCTCCGCTGAGGCTTACCCGCACGTGGTGAGTCATGTGAGATAGTGATGCCTCAGCTACAGGAGCAATAGAACCCATTACTTATGTCATAGCAGTTCCGCCTACGCTGAGGTTAACCCGCACGTGGTGAGTCATGTGAGATACAAAACCTCAGCTACAGGAGGGAATAATAGAACCAATAACTTTATATAGTTACTTCATAGTTCATGAGTCAATCTACTACAATGATTTCTGTGTCTCTTTGCTATAATAAAAAAAAGAGGTTTTCCAATCCCTCTCCAAACCTACCAATGTTATGCTCACGCTTGTGGTTCTCAAATAAAGCCCGCTTTAGCCTGTCCATGACCACTTACGGCGCCTGATCTGAAGAACTATTGACATTTCCCGGCATTTTTCCCACAGTCATTCATTAAATATCTTGTCTGGCCAGAAAATGCTAAGTATCTGCTGAAGGCAACTGTTGACAAACACCTGAATCTTGTGACCTTCCACGTTTTGTATCCATATATCAGGACTGATTTTACATTTGACCGAAAGATTTTGGGTTATTTTCTAAGGGTCAACTTCTTAGAACGTCATGGGTCGGAGTTGTGCAAAGGCAGCCCGAGATTTACCTATTTAGCAGCAGTGTCCTCCGCTCCACCAGATTTTGATACAATGCTACCTAGATACGAGAGCTGCACTTGCTGTATGTGATCGGTACCTAGCATCAGGGGTCGCAGATACCTTTGGGCATTTCTTGTCTTCGGTTTAGGCCAATGTTGGTTGCTTCTCTTTGTACATCATCTAGTTTGCTTTGCATGTCGACATGCTTATAACTGAGCAAAAACAGGTCATCACTGTAATTTAGGGCGTCCAGTTTATGGATAACCCCCACTCTATACCGCGTCGCTTGCCGCCTTTTACTTTGTGTATTATGCCATCCAGTACAATAAGAAACAGCACAGGCGAGAGGGGACAGCCCTGTCTGACTCCGGCATGGACTGGAATGTCCTGGGATATGAGTGCTGAGTCATTGAGATTGGTCTCAGTATAGGTCGCGTCATGTAAAAATAACGCTAGTTGTTGAGCTGCGTAGTAGGCGATTTATCGCTGTATGCGGTGAGCGCGGTGCGAGCGGTTGTCGTCCGGTGCACGCTATTGGTTCGTTGTCTCCCCGTGTTGCGCATTACTGTCTCCGCTTTCCTCCATCGTTCTTTTTATATGACGCGACTTGTACTTATATAATGATTATTTTATTTTTATGAGGTAAACTATCGAATTTTCTTGTAGATGGTGATAAATTCTTTCCCTATATTGCGATAAACTATTTATTGTATGTAATAGGTAGCGGGAGACGAGGCGGAAGCGCCGACGTCGCCGGCCACGCCCGCGCGCGAGCCGCCACAGCCGCCGCGCATGCCGCCCGCCACCGTGCAGTGGCTGCTCGACCACTACGAGACAGCCGAGGGTGAGTGTGTTACAGGGAGCCGCCACAGCCGCCGCGCATGCCGCCCGCCACCGTGCAGTGGCTGCTCGACCACTACGAGACAGCCGAGGGTGAGTGTGTTACAGGGAGCCGCCACAGCCGCCGCGCATGCCGCCCGCCACCGTGCAGTGGCTGCTCGACCACTACGAGACAGCCGAGGGTGAGTGTGTTACAGGGAGCCGCCACAGCCGCCGCGCATGCCGCCCGCCACCGTGCAGTGGCTGCTCGACCACTACGAGACAGCCGAGGGTGAGTGTGTTACAGGGAGCCGCCACAGCCGCCGCGCATGCCGCCCGCCACCGTGCAGTGGCTGCTCGACCACTACGAGACAGCCGAGGGTGAGTGTGTTACAGGGAGCCGCCACAGCCGCCGCGCATGCCGCCCGCCACCGTGCAGTGGCTGCTCGACCACTACGAGACAGCCGAGGGTGAGTGTGTTACAGGGAGCCGCCACAGCCGCCGCGCATGCCGCCCGCCACCGTGCAGTGGCTGCTCGACCACTACGAGACAGCCGAGGGTGAGTGTGTTACAGGGAGCCGCCACAGCCGCCGCGCATGCCGCCCGCCACCGTGCAGTGGCTGCTCGACCACTACGAGACAGCCGAGGGTGAGTGTGTTACAGGGAGCCGCCACAGCCGCCGCGCATACTTTGTTTAGTTGTTTCCACTTTGGTTAGGCCATTGCGGGTTTGAATCATCTGTTTGTGCGACAATAAATATGATTCCGTGCTTCGGAAGGCACGTCAAGCCGTTGGTCCCGTCTGGTAGTCTTTAAGTTTTCTTCGGAGCTACCTTTTACGCGATTCTTACGTAAAAGGTAGCTCCGAAGAAAACTAGACACCAGTGTGTGCATGGTCGATTGACCGTGATACCTACACAAATCAATTATGACCTACAAATTAATTTTTAACTATTTTTGCGCAGGCGTATCCCTCCCACGCTCGACGCTCTACGCCCACTACCTACGACATTGTACTTCGCACCGCCTTGATCCAGTCAATGCGGCGTCTTTTGGGAAACTCATCCGTTCAGTCTTCATCGGATTGAGGACTAGGAGACTTGGCACCAGGGGGAACTCCAAGTATCATTACTATGGCATCCGGGCGAAGGCTAACGCTGGGGATTCACCGCCGAGACAGGATATGGGAGAGGATAAAGGGGAAATGTCAGACCAGCCGGTAAGGTTCTCATTTTTTTACCTATCAATGGTAGTGTCTTTAGTGTCTGTTATCAAATTATTTGTTGTTTTCACTAGACTGAGAACGAGAAGGGTTGAGGCATGAGGGGAAATTCGAAGTATCATTTTTTCAATATTATAATATACTAGACCCGCCCCGGCTTCGCATGGGCATAAAAACCTTCCTCTTGAATCACTATCTAATAAAAAAAACCGCATCAAAATCTGTTGAGTAGTTTTAAAGATTTAAGCATACAAAGGGACATAGGGACAGACTTTGTTTTATATTATGTAACGACTTTGTTTTATACTATGTAGTGATAGTGATACAACCGAGTAGTCAAATAGGCCCAGGCCTAATAGAAAGTGGTTACCGTAGCCTATAGACGGCTACAACATTGGAGTGTCAATTGTTTTGCCGGCAAATTTTCACTTTATTATTATTCACTGAAAACACAAGTTATCAAAATCCGTGTTATGTAATTAAGGTTCTGGATCTGAAGTTAATTTTAAACATATTAAATTATAGTTCCCTATAGCTACAAATTGCAATATTCCTTAAAACGGCCACTATTAGCAGTTTTGCAATTTGTAATTATATGGAACTATAATTTATTAATTAAATATGATTAAAATTAACTTCACACCCAGAACCATAATTACATAACACGGATTTTTGATAAATTGTGTTTTTAGGAAATAATTATTTATAAATGACGGTGGCGCTAGTGTTCACCAAGGTATCACCTTAATTACATAACCTAGTGTGGTTTTCCCAGGAACCTCGCGAGCGTGAACCGGAATCCACCCCGGCCGGGTTGGCGGGCATCGCCCACAGACAGTTCCTCGGTTCCCACTCTGCGCCCGAGCCGCCCGACCTCATTGTGGATGACCTGCCTGAAGATGTACCGGCTTCGGCTCTGGAAGCGCTCAGAGATCATCACAGGTAATACTATTATTGACTTTTTGATATACAATTTGTTATCTATCTAGGTTTTTTAAAGGGAAAGAAAATGGTCACTTTGTCCGCGCTGTATTTAATTTCCAAAAGTTAGTCTGAGTTAGAATCGATTTCGAATTCTAGTATTCGGTAGAGGTTTAATTAATTATATACTTTGTTCACATACAAAAGTTTTATCATGATAAGAAAGCATGAAACCAAAGTGTTTGCAGCTGTTGTTGACAGTGCGAAAATACGATTGATGTTAAGAGAATTTTCCGCGGTCAGGGCCGCTCAACTTTTATCAGTGGTAGACAAATTTGGGGCCGCATTTTTTTTGTAACTATATAGGGCTGCTCAACCTTCGTCAGTGGCAGCCAACTATGGTGTCGTATGTTTTTAAAGAATGATGGCGGAATTTGTACGAATAAAAAATTTTAATATAGAGAACTTAAAATAAATTTCATTAGTAGGAATACTTCACTAGTAACATGTTTACCACCACAAAAAAATTTTAAACCCCGGGGTTATTTAGATATTGCATATTATAAAAGTCGACCTTTAGTTTCGTTTTCATTCGCCATTTTTAAGGCAACTGTAACATTTTGTCACCCTGACAGTTGTTAGCATTGTCAAAGCGATATTGACAGTTCATTATGGTAAGTTAGATTCATCGATTTAGTACCTGGGGGGCTATACCATCTCTTAAAACCATGCAAGATCCAGTGAGTGAATGAGGTGTCGCCTTACATGATGTATTGCGCTGTCCCGCTTTCTCACTGGATCTTGCATGGTTTTAAGAGATGGTAGTAAGCCACCTGGGGGTGTTACCATCAACTTTTTAAGTAGCAGGCTCACTATCAAATGGTTTCTACCATCTAACACAGTAAGACGTCATCTCCTTTCATCATGTATTACGCTGTCCAGATCCAATGAGTAAGTGAGACAGCGCAATACATGATGTAAGGCGACATCTCGCTTACTCACTGGATCTTGCATGGTTTTAAGAGATGGTGGTAGGCATCCTGGAATGTGTTCCTGAGCCACACAATTTATGTAACAAATGCCCTTATTTTTTGTATATCTTTCGTACAAATTCTACTACTTAAAATGAATATTTTACTTAATACAAAAAATAAATAATTTCACTGTTAGTTTGGTGTAAGATTTTGTTTGGCGTCGAATTGGCCAAATAAAGAAAAAATTGCCACCTTGACAGAGACAAAAATATAAAAAATTTCGTTGGTCCTTTTCTTACTTATGGACTTCCCTATTTCGCCATCTCACTTTTTCACCAAGTAAAAATTAATCACAGGTACAACTACTTAATCTATGAACCTAACCTACCATAATGAACTGTCAATACCGTTTTGATAATGCTGACTATGGCAGGAAATGAGAGACGAGGTGAAGTGTACACCGTGAAGTGTGCAATACTGACAACTGTCAGGATGACATAATGTTTCAGTTGCGACAATAATGGCGAATGAAAACGAAGCTAAAGGTCGACTTTAAAAAAATTAAATATTTAAAAAACCCCGGGGTTTAAAATTTTTTTGTGGTGGTAAACATGTTACTAGTTATGTATTCTTTCTAATTCAATTTATTTTATGTTCTCTGTATTTCAATTTTTTATTCGTACAAACGATGTAAGGAGTTTCGCCATTACTCTTTCATACCTTTATAGAGCCGCTCAACCTTTATCAGTGGTTGACAACTATAGGGTCGCAACTTTAAATTTTGTAACTTAATAATGCCGCTCAACCTTTGTCAGTGGCAGCCAAAAATGGGGTCGCATTTTTTTTTAAATTTTGTATGTAATAATGTTTGCCGCTAAACCTTCGTCAGTTACAGGTCGCATGTTTTTAAGTTTTATATCTATATAGGGACGCTCAACTTTGTCAGTGGAAGTAAACAATGGGGTCTCATATTTTTAAGTTTCATAACTATATAGGGCCGCTCAACTGTCAGTGGAAGCCAACAGTGGGGCCGCATGTTTTTAAATTTTATACCTTTATAAGGACGCTCAACCTTCGTCAGTGGAAGCCAATTACGGGGCCGCATTTTTTTTAAAATTTCATAACTACATACGGCCGCTCAACTTTTGTCAGGGGAAGCCAATTACGGGGCCGCATTTTTTTAGTTTGGCAACTATGGGGCCGCATTATTTTTTCAAATTTGGTACATAACTATAGTGATCGGAATGTCAGGGCTCACGGCGCCCAGTTCCTGGAGGCGGTGAGCGCGCTGGACGCGGGCGCGGTGGAGCGCGCGCGGCGCTCGTTCTGGAGGCGCGGCGCCGCGGACGGCCACGGCGGGCTGTGTCGCCGGGCGCTGTGCAGGCTGGCCGCCAGGTAGGTAGAGACACTCCCGCCACCTCCCATGGCTCTGCCAGCCTCTCGGGTACACGAGCCGAGTCTCGAGAGCGCGCTGTGCTTGCGTTTCGCATCTCTTGCCGGTCGCACCTGCTCGATCTCCCTACAAGTTCTCTATAAGGTGAATTTGAATCGACTGCAAATATTTTAAGGGCAGATTCAGACCACTAAACTGAACAACTTTCCCATATAAACTTATGTCGAAATACGAAAAAATTTTTTGACCTCCCATACAAATTGAGAATCGGCTGATCTAGTTTAGTATGGAGCGTGAAAAATAAAATTTCGTATTTCGATATAAGTTTATTTGGAAAAGTTGGTCAGTATAGTGATTCGTATCTGCCCTTAAAATATTTGCAGTTGATTTGTGTCCACCTTGTATAGTGTCGCTTATCTATGCAATCATTGCATTTTAATAATTCCAACGGCGGGTAAAAACAGTCAAAACGATTCCAATCATTATTTCATCCACCGGTGTTATCCTCAAAACTCTCCACAATAGCTTGAAAAATCTACAGATTCATCCCCTCACATTATTTTTCTACAAAAAGAAGCAATTCTTAACACTTGTAGAATTGTACGCAAATTTCTATAGAGTAGTATAAATATTCTTTTATATAGAATTTTTTGCTTAGCCAAAAGCCTATAAAAATATTCAATTCCCCTGAAAAGGGTGTAAAAAATACATAAAACCATAATAATAATAAATAAATAAATCATTTATTTAGGCTACAAAATATTTTTACAATATTATTGTCCCATAATATAAATACCTTATAGTTTAGCATATATATAAGAATATTATAATTAAAACAATAATAATTCGTGCGTAAATAGTAAACGCCTATAACACTTTTATTTTTCTAACATATACTTTATTTATTTACACAAGCTAAATGCAACATTACAAAATTTACCTAATAATTAATCACGATATCCGGCGCCGATTTTATAAGTTAACGTCACACCATCAACTATTTAGAAAATAACACTTTTATTTTTCTGATAGATGCTTCATTTATTTACACAAGCGAAGTCCAATATTACTAAATTTACCTAATATACAATAGAATTACCCTGGTAAATATTACTAAACACAATTATTCCATCTTTCAACCATATATTCCATGCTGGTCTGGGAGAAAAAGAAAAACATAGAATGCACCAGCTGCATCTCTTCCCGCGCAAGCCGTAAAAGTCGTCTGAGGTAATCGCCGAATGGGGAAATCATGACATAGGCGATGCGGCTAGCAACCCATCACTATTGATTTCCTGTTTCAACTACTATTAAGCTAAACGTGGCCTAAGGTCTTATGGCTCTGTCTACCCCATATGGGATAAAGACGTGATTATATGTATGTACTCGTATGTATGTTCAACCATATATTAGGTAAATGCACGATCCTATACAAATTAATCACGACACCCGGCGCCGATTTTATAAGTTAACGTCAACTATTTAGAAAATACATAGTCCAATTTCGAAATATGCTTATCATTATTTTGGAATCGGCTTCCAGAATCGATTAATCAGGCCTCCAGCCGTGCTACTTTCAAAAAGCTTGTCTACAAGTTCCTCCTCTCTAAATTATAGGAAACGGAATGGGAGGGGAAATTGAGAATTGCTGCTATTGCTTATTTTGCTTTTAATATTTTTTATTTTTCTTACTTTGGCTAATATATTTTTTGATAGGTATATATGTATTAATATGTATGTAAGTATGTATAACTATGTATATTTTAACTATTTATTATGTATGTTATGTAATTTTATTATATTTGTTTTTTAAGTATATGTTATTTTTGCACCCACAAACTGTTCTCTGCTTGACCCAAAGGTTGACTGTTAGATAATGCTTTTAGCATTAAGTCCGCCTATTGTATTTTTACAAATAAGTTAAATAAATAAATAAAATTATTACACATTATAAAACAAAGTTGCTTCCCGCTGTCTGTCCCTATGTAAGCTTAGATCTTTGAAACAATGCAACGTATTTTGATGCGGTTTTTTTTAATAGCTAGTGATTCAAGAACAGAACAGAGAAATTATCCGAATTTAAATGTTTTGACGCGGATTTAGTTCCAGGATCAGTGTGGCAGCGTATTCTCACTTCTTATCTTCAATTAATACATGAAAACCCTTGTCTTAGAAATGTATAACGTAGTTTACAACAAAGCCACCTAATAGTATCGACCAGTGGCAATAAATGACGTAATCAAATTCCCCGCCCATTTTTTCAGTGTAAAACGTTGGCTTGCAAGCCAAACTAGTGACAAGTTTTTCGCGCGCTATGCCACTTCTTGTTAATATTGTGCGAATTAAGTGCGAATTAAGTCGCTAGTTTTAATAAAAACCAAAAAATTGATAGCAATAGTTATTGACTTATCACAGGAAAGACGTGGCAGCGTGGCTGAGAAACGCGGACTTATTGTTGTACCAGACTGCCGTGGACTTGTTGTTGCCCGATGTGTTGCGGCCCATACCACCACAGCTAACACAGGTATGTATTATTTACAGGAAATATTTTAGAGAGGTAGAGTCATGTGCGATGGCAAAAGCGAAAGATGTGTGAAATGAATGTATGAGTGAAAGGAATGTATGAGTGAATAAAGTTAGTATTTTTGTTTCAAATTGATGAGGTCTTGTAAGCTGCATAAGTGAGATAATATATCAACAATAGAATTGTACTTTTGGTATATCTGTGTTTTATGAAAAAGAAAACCTTTTTTGGCCTGTACTTAGTACATTTTTTTTTTATATAAGTAACAAATTGTGTTTTGTATCGGTTGGTTTAAAAAACAAAAAGAAAACTGAAGAGTGTGTTTGTTTGTTTGAACGCTTATAACTTTATTTATTTATTGAAAAAATAACATTATTGGCCCATATTAATAAATACCATAAAGTCTAACATATATATAAAATAAAATAACAGTTATTATTAGACCTATCTTTAAACTGCCTCCGTGGTCCAGTGGTTAAGGCGTTTGTCTGTAGACCCTGGGGTCCAGGGTTCAATTCTCACGGGAAGCATACTTTGTTTAGTTGTTCCCAGTTTGGTTAGGACATTGCAGGCTTGAATCACCTGATTGTCTGACAAAAAAGATGAATCCGTGCTTCGGAAGGCACGTTAAGCCGTTGGTCCCGGCTGCCATCTGGTAGTCGTTAAAGGAACCACGTCAGAGGCCGAGAGGCGGTTCCGAAGAACTCTGACACCAGGGTGTGCATGGTCGATCGACAATGACACCTACACGAAATGAATGAATGAATGAATTAGACCTACGGGTCGGATTTCAAAAATTATTTCTGCTTATAATAGCCTGACTCTTGGAATTTTTAGGCTAGTACATACCTACAAAGGTTGGGTGAACTGAACCCATTGGGAACAGCTAGTAGTATATAGAAAATCATGATGGTTGCGAAAAGCTAATTATTGTAAAGACGTTTTCCCGTGTACTTTTTAAAATTAAAATCCAGAAGTGTTAAGCCTGTATTTTAATTCCCAACATTTATTTTTAACACATATATTGCACAGATTAATACAGGAAATATCTTAATTTTTTGTAGAACCTAGGTTATCTACCGTTAAAAAAATCCGACAGTTCGACAGTTAAAAATTTCTGATTGTATTTATGTATCTAAGTGGGCACAGAAAAACGTATACCACTTAGTATACACTTATGTGTTATACATTTCTGCGTGACTGTATAGTTCCCGGCATATAAGTTGGCAAGAAAATGAAGTGACCATGAATGCGCAGTAGCCGATTTTCATACAATTTTTAACGTGCGCAGCTCAAACGTCCCAAGTGGCCAACTTACGTGCTGGGTATTATACTAAAGTGTGAACGCCAGGCTATCCGCAACTTCGCAAAGAGCCTCGAAGGAGCCCTATCGGCGGCCAGCAGCGGAGCGCCCGCCGCCGCCGCGCGTGCGCAGGCAGCTGCTGCTGCAGCACTCGCGGCTGCTTTGAGGAGATACACCTCGCTCAACCATCTAGCGCAGGCTGCTAGAGCTGTGCTCAACAACCAGCTGCAGATACAGCAGGTAGCCTTTACAGATACAAAGACTTTTGAAGGAACAGCCTTTTAAAGATACGCCCCCCTCAGGAAGAACAATGAAATCGTCATCATTAGATTTCGCCCTTTTAGAAAGGCCTCGTCGTGTTGCTAAAGCCAAGCAGCCGCAGCAGTCGCTCTTGCAGCTGCTTTGAGGAGATACACCTCGCTCAACCATCTAGCGCAGGCTGCTAGAGCTGTGCTCAACAACCAGCTGCAGATACAGCAGGTAGCCTTTACAGATACAATGCTGCCTTTGAAGATACGCCCCCCTTCGGACGAACTATGAAATCGACATCATTAGATTTCACCCTTTGCAAAATTGTAAAGTAAAACGGCCTCGTAGAGGAGAAGGAGGCCTTATTGAACCAGCTAGCACAGGCAGTTAAAGCTGGACTGAATAAGCAGCCGCAGATACAGCAGTTAACTACCTTAGTCTAAGAACTTCAGGTCAAAAGATGAAAAGCAGTGGTTCTGTCGCCTTTTGAAGATACACCCCTTTTCTTCGGCTTAGCTAGAAGGGGTGCTGGGTGGGGTGCCCCTAGCTTCGGAACTACTCTGCCCTTTGCCAAGTTACAAAGTAGAAGGGCAGTACTACTAAACCTCAGTCAAAACATATCAGCAGCCCTCTTTCGAAGGTATCTCATCAAGGTCATTAGGTACCATGAAGTGGTTCATGGTTCATTTTACTTATAACTACTTATTTGTGAAGAAGTTACCTTTTATTAGACTATTCTTTTTGACTATAATTAATTTGGATATTGACGCAGTGATGGTGAACCGTCTACTTAATCTATCTGATATGTACTATACTATATCCACGTTTATCTATGCTATGTCTGACAGATGCTAGCGGACCTGAACCGCGTAGATTTCCGCGTGGTCCGCGAACAAGCCGCGTGGGCGTGCTCCTGCGGCAGCTCCTCTACTGCACACAGGCTGGAAGTCGACTTCAAGGTATGCTCCTTTTTTTCCTCGATACGGCAATCAAACTTTAAATGCTGCTACCTCACTTGGTTATTTGTATTCGAATTTTTGCCTATGACATGACAATTTACCAAAAAATTCCACCTTCATGTGTATATTTGCCAAAACTTTTATTTTTCACTTGCAAGTAGCTTTATCTTGGAGATTTGGTTATATAGATGACAGTCACTGTACCACTTCCAAACACGCTTTTACATGACCACTCAGTGCGTTTCCACCAGGAAATGTGTACTGTGGAATTGGTGTGTACTACCATCTCTAAAAATCATCCAAGAACGAGTGAGTAAGCGAGACAGCGCAATACATGATGTAAGGTGATATATCCCTTACTCAATAGGCTAGTTGACTTGTATTTTGTTTTTGTTTAAAATAATCCATACTAATATTATAAATGCGAAAGTCTGTCTGTCTGTCTGTCTGTCACCTCTTCACGGCTAAACTGCTGGACCGATTGTGATGAAATTTGGTAGGGATGTAGTTAACGACCTGAGGTCAAACATAGGCTACTTTTGAGCGCGATATAACCGAGTCCCACGCGGAGCAAAGCCGCGGGGAACAGCTAGTTATTTTATATTTGTTTAGATTGAAACAATTTTTCTCATATTTTTCCGAGTCTTCTAAGGCAGCAAAATGTAATTTCAAAAGTTCACTTTTAAAGTCCTATCGAAAACACTCGGCCATTTTTGTATAGTTTTGTGAAGTGATTATTCTGTAAAGTGCTATTTTTTTTTTTGAGATTTGATTCTCGCCAAGAGCCACAGAGTCATCAGTTTTGTCGAATGAAAATCATTCGAATCACTGATTTTGAACGAATGACAGAAGTTAAAAATAGATCTGAACGTCAGTTTACCAGAATAGTTGCGTCATGTCATGGCGGATGGGGGCCGTTTTGACAGTTCCGAATTTCTGGTAAAAATTAAAATTATAATGCCATCTTACATTTTTGTTAGCGGAAATCGATATATTTCGTGGTTTCGTGGGTCAAATACTTTAATAAATAAGCATTTGTTGCATCAAAATTGATATGAGCCGAGATAGGCTCATATATATGGTTTTAAGAGATGGTACTAAGCCACCGGGGCTGTTTAATCATTGCTAGTGGTTGCCAACTGAAGCAGCATTTCAAATCTCGTAACAATATGATCGAAGCGGAACATGTCCGTCGCCAGGCGACCCTGGGCCGCGGCGCCACGCTGGAGCAGTGGGCGCGCTGGCTGGAGCGCTGCGTGGCGGGCGCGCTGGCGCCGCACGCCGCCAGCGCCGACTACACCGCGCGCGCGCGCCGCCTGCTGCTCGACTGGTCCTTCTACTCCTCGCTGGTCATCCGCGAGCTCACCCTCAGGTACAGGTGTTGTCTCTCCCGCCGCCTGCTGCTCGACTGGTCCTTCTACTCCTCGCTGGTCATCCGCGAGCTCACCCTCAGGTACAGGTGTTGTCTCTCCCGCCGCCTGCTGCTCGACTGGTCCTTCTACTCCTCGCTGGTCATCCGCGAGCTCACCCTCAGGTACAGGTGTTGTCTCTCCCGCCGCCTGCTGCTCGACTGGTCCTTCTACTCCTCGCTGGTCATCCGCGAGCTCACCCTCAGGTACAGGTGTTGTCTCTCCCGCCGCCTGCTGCTCGACTGGTCCTTCTACTCCTCGCTGGTCATCCGCGAGCTCACCCTCAGGTACAGGTGTAGTCTCTCCCGCCGCCTGCTGCTCGACTGGTCCTTCTACTCCTCGCTGGTCATCCGCGAGCTCACCCTCAGGTACAGGTGTAGTCTCTCCCGCCGCCTGCTGCTCGACTGGTCCTTCTACTCCTCGCTGGTCATCCGCGAGCTCACCCTCAGGTACAGGTGTAGTCTCTCCCGCCGCCTGCTGCTCGACTGGTCCTTCTACTCCTCGCTGGTCATCCGCGAGCTCACCCTCAGGTACAGGTGTAGTCTCTCCCGCCGCCTGCTGCTCGACTGGTCCTTCTACTCCTCGCTGGTCATCCGCGAGCTCACCCTCAGGTACAGGTGTAGTCTCTCCCGCCGCCTGCTGCTCGACTGGTCCTTCTACTCCTCGCTGGTCATCCGCGAGCTCACCCTCAGGTACAGGTGTAGTCTCTCCCGCCGCCTGCTGCTCGACTGGTCCTTCTACTCCTCGCTGGTCATCCGCGAGCTCACCCTCAGGTACAGGTGTAGTCTCTCCCGCCGCCTGCTGCTCGACTGGTCCTTCTACTCCTCGCTGGTCATCCGCGAGCTCACCCTCAGGTACAGGTGTAGTCTCTCCCGCCGCCTGCTGCTCGACTGGTCCTTCTACTCCTCGCTGGTCATCCGCGAGCTCACCCTCAGGTACAGGTGTAGTCTCTCCCGCCGCCTGCTGCTCGACTGGTCCTTCTACTCCTCGCTGGTCATCCGCGAGCTCACCCTCAGGTACAGGTGTTGTCTCTCCAAGTGGAATATACATTAAGGTGTTATTCCACTGACGCAAAGCTAAGCGGAGTGAAAAGGAACGAACTATAAATTCACAAATCACAATGCTTGAGTGGAAATTTCCCGCATTGTAATTGGTCAATTTTCAGTATTGCGTTAACGGAACGCAACCCGGTTTTGCAAACCACATCAGACGTGACACTAGAAGGTGTTTAAAATTTGCATCACACTTGATAGAGGGTATTCTAACAAGAATATAGTACACAATATCTGTATGATATCTAAAAGTTGCCTTAAAGCGGTATCTGACAATCATATCGTTCTATATAACGAACGACTGCTTGTTTCCCCAGGTCGGCGGCCTCGTTCGGCTCGTTCCACCTGATCCGGCTGCTGTACGACGAGTACGTGTCGTACCTCATCGAGCGCCGGGTGGCGGCGCACCGCAACACGCCGCCCATCGCTGTCATGCAGAGGCAGCTGGTGAGGCTTAAGACATTCCTATCTGTACATATAGGTCTTAAGACATATTTATCTTTACATATAGGTGTTCTTGAGGTGACTCTAGGCTATCTTCTAGACTCTGGGATCTGGGACTAACAGTAGTGGGTGGCCGGCAGTAGTTTGCGTGAACTAACTGGTTTATTTCAATTCAATTCATTTATTGCAATTCATATTGTACGATTACAGTTCTAACTACAAACAAAGTCACTGTCTTAAAATAGGTACAACATGAACCTTGTCGGGTATCGCAATTTAAGAAAAAGTGAAACGGAAAGCGGATAATTGATATCAAATAATTTGGTGCATAATGTCAATATGTCATGGTGGCGGAAGCACGCAAAGCAATTTGGTAAGAACTTACCTGAATCTATTAAAAATAAATGCAAATATGAAGGCCATTGAGATGGCTTCGCTCTGTTAACCATAACCAATCACTGTTAAAAGTGGACGTTTTTAGCAATAGTGCAATTTGTAACTATAGGGAAATGTGTTTAAAATTAACTACAGATACAGAACCTTAATAACATAACAGGGATTTTAGATAACTTGCGTTTTCAGTGAAATAATGATTTTTAACTGATGGTGGCGCTAGTGTTCACCGAGGTTATTACCTTAAGACGATACCTTGGTGAACACTAGCGCCACCATCAGTTAAAAATCATCTTAATGCAATCATGAGTATTCTAATAAGAATATTCCAAGATTCAATCCTGCTGTATTCGTATACACTTATTTAATCGTTAATTTGTTTAGGACGAAGACGTAACCGACGAAAACGGGCACACCGCCGAAGACGACGACAACGAGTGGGAGTGGGAGGACGAAGACGACGACTCCGACGAACCGATCGCCGAAAAGAAATACAAGGCAGCGGAGTGACTTGTTACTGTATTCGGATTTCACTCTATGACGCTAGTATTGCTTTATTCGGATTGGATTTGTTTGCCTAAGTCAACTGAAAAATGTAAGAAATTATTTGTTTCTTAGACTTAAGGCGTGTTGGGTGTTATATTAATTAAGATTACGGGGATTGGACTTTATTCGGCAATGACCTTATCCTCCATAATAATTACAAATAGTGGTTTGTCACTCTTCTCGAACTACACTTAAATGCTAATGCTGTATTAAGATTGGACATTTTGATATTCGAAGCAAGCCTTGCACACTGCGCGCTGAAGATACTACACGTAATATAATATGTCTAAAGAATTCAAATTCTGAAATTCCTTTTGTATTTCTTCACTTGATGTCTAAGATGTCTATTTTTGAGTGTATGTTTGTATTGAATTAACTCTAAAACTACTGTGCCGATTACAAAAAATCTTTCACAATTGGAAAGCTACATTACCCTGAGTGACATAGGCTATGTATGTACCACGGGCGAAGCCGGAGTGGACTGCTAGATATGATAATAAACTTATCATATCTAGCAGTAATGGCGGGCATATCAATATGGACTCTCGCAGTTACTTAAGGTGCATTCGAAATCGTTCTACACGACACTAAAACCATTCCGTTTGTATTATACGACTTTCACACAAAACATACTAGCCATGTGACACCGAAGCCAATTCGCCATTACGAGACGCGAGATCACTTGACACTTCATTGGACGACAAACGATTAAACTAAACTGTAATTCTTTTAAGTATGTTATTACGATATTGGAAAAAGTAATGTTAGCCCAAGTTCTAATACCTAGATCGCGCGTACCGTGTAGACGGGCGAGACAGTGCCCTCGGCCGAATACTCGGTGCGTGTAAACAATGCGCCGAGTGCTCAGCCTAGCGAGTGACAGATGAAATCACTGTCTCGGCCGAATAACATTTTACTGTCTCGCCCGTCTACTCGGTACGTGCGATCAAGGCATAAGGGTTTAAAAGGAACGACGCCTTAAGAAAAGGTAGGTAGGGCCCTTGCGCTTCGCTCGTCTTAATTGTCTCGGCAGATGTGGACCCATATGTTCTCTTGGTCTGGATTTAGACCAGAATTATATTTTATGATTATATGTACTGTGGTCTAAGGTCTTTTGACCCTCTGCTCTGTCTACCCCGTATGGGATAAAGACGTGACTATATGTAAGTATGTATGTACTGTGAAAACAATAAAGTAATGTGGAAAATGATAATAAGAATAGTATAAAATATTGTAAATATAACTTTTGAAAATACGAAAAGTGCACAGTTATTTTTAAGTGTGATGTGTAGAACTTTGCACTAATATAACACAAAATGTGCGTTTTGAAATTATTCATCGTCATGTACAAATTGAAATTTGTCTCGAAACGACAAATTGTTAGGATTAGGATAAATTTAGCTAGCATCATGACCAAAAAGGTAATATATTTGAGTTGTATCTAAAACTTATAAATTGCAAATAAGCAAAGGAAAAAAAATCACGTTAGTTTAGACTTTGCTCAGAAAAATTCGTAGGGTCTTAATTTTAGTTGAAAAAATATTGTTTTCGGTAATTTATAACTTGAAAATAAATGTCCGTAGAATACGTAATTTGTAAATATGGTAAAATGTACATAAATATTATCACGCTTTTCTTAAGAAGGGAGAAACTGGTTCTCCATGGGCAAATCTTTGAAATAAATGTATTATTATTATGAAAATCTGCCAGTATTTGAAAAAGTTAATTTAATTGACTATTTTTGGTAAAGTATGTGAAATTACATGTGAAATTATGCATATATTAAAAAGTTGTTAATGTTACATCGGCTCAGCGTATTTAATAAGGGGGTAACCATCAACTGATTTAGCAGGCCCGAAACGAGTGTGTAAGCGAGATGTCACATGTATTGCGCCATCTCGCTTATTCGTTTCGGGCCTGATAAGACAGTTGATGGTAACCCCCCTGAAATAACAGCGAAACCAAAGCCGTAGTATAAATGCTAGATAGGAATTATTCTGTATATAAGCACCGTAGTTGTAGATATAGTACGTGAAATTTTATATATCTGAGTACCAAAGAAATAGTAACAATTGTTTATACTCTCGCTGTTTTGCAAACTGACGCTTCAACCATTCTCGATTTCGCTTAACTTAAATATTTTGTGTATATTATAAATAATTTATAAGAAAAAAGTTGCTGTTTTATGGCCTAAGTCATGCATGTTAAATGTTAAGATTAGGTTATTCATTAAGTAGCTAACATTAAATTTTACTTTAAGATTGTTTACCAAAGGCAAATATGCAATTTATTATTACTTTTCATTTTATTACGTCCATTCATATGGTGTACAAGTCAATTCTACTACACTGGGGTGTTACCATGATCTGTTTAAGCAGCCCGGTAAGCGAGATGGCGCAACACACGTTGTAAGGTGACATCTCGCTTACTCAGTCGTTGTAATGTTAGAATTGTTACGTTTAGTTGCATACTTAAAAGTTCTGACGCATTAATATATTTTCTTATATCCAGGTGACACCTAGCTAAATATTCACAGTCAAGTTTACTTACAATGATGTAGTTGTAGTGTCCATCTGTATTGATTAAGGTAGTTTACGTCACAATTCATAAGCATTTTAAATTACAAAGGGGTTGCTGCATCGTTTTACGATACTTAATACAGTATCTGCGGATTTGATTTGATGGATGAAGTCTTGTTAATACCCCTACCTTAAGGATTTTGCCATGAATTAGTACGAAAATTAGGCGAACCTCAAAGTAAAATAATGTATAAAAGAATTAATTTTTCAGCAGACAAAAAGGCTCTTACAATGAAATTAGATGTTGATGATTGCAACAACCTCTTTGAAAAATATTAATGTTGTGATTTCACATTTTCTGTCCCGTTACTATACATTTCATAACCAAAGTCGTATACTAAGGATCGTTGTATAATATATCCAAATTATCAAATTATTATTTCCGCTATTTTTAGTGTGTTACACACGGCCTATGCTCAAATTTTAGTTTGTACGTCACACAAAACAGTATATTTTTGTAATTCTGATACAAAAGCAGTTTGACTGCCTTCACGTTGCCTTACGAACAGTTACCTCGATATCGTAACTTGAGGATGGGTTGTGTTTCATAGCAAATAATCTGAACCCGAAGTTGTGACAAATTTGATTAATTGTAAATGTTCAAGAGGGATGTGGTGTAGACCATTGACAATAGATTTTGTGCTCTGGGCGGATTGATGAAATTATAATGATAGATTATGAAAACATTTATTCAGACGAAATTTTGAAGATACACAAGGCCATCATCCACCGGCAAGGTAAATAAAAAATACTCTGTAAAGAACATACTTGGTAGAATATCGTTGTCTCTGTCACGTTGTTTTGATGTTGGTTAATCGTCTGAAAGCCACAGGTAAAAACAAGTTGTTCGTCTTTCTAACATTTTCTCCGCCAATCCAAAATATCGCGTCTTTATCAAGATTCGCCGTGAATAGCAAAGTTAAATTCCTCGTGTTTAAATCATTTTTACTACCTACTAAATTTTACTACGAGGAATGCATGAACTTTTCAGTCCATCCAGAAGAAAAATAAATACTTGTTTCCTTAGTCGTACACTGCATGAAATTTATGTGTATGTTACTATAATATGTTCAACAAATAAAGCATCTTGAATCTACACTCTTGACAGAGTGGTCGTGATTATAGATTGGGTTTCTCCATGATCGCGGCTCTTGCGATTCCTTTTCACACATGTCTATCTGCAGCTTTCTTGTTTACAATTGGTTTTATTTTAATTGAACACGAACGCCCTGGTGGATGTTGGTTCTTTGGCTGGTCAGTGCCTACAGAGTATAAACTATTTTTGAAATGTAAGATAGTCACAGGCAATGCCTTTATTGTTAGGTAATTCAGTCGTAAATTATTTTTGTTTATTAATTAAATGTTTATTTATATTTCTACATTAATATATGTCGGAATTGCACTAGGATTACAAAATAGATAAATGTTGTGTAGCCATGAATGTTGCTCGAGAGTAATAATTATGTATTTACAAATAGAAATTTAAAGGGTTCCGTTTTGTACTTACGGAACCCTAAAAAAGGAGGCCTTATCATGGTAACATAACTCAATTTCATTTATTATCCTACACGGATATAATTTATCGATTTTAACTTTGAGCAACTTTCATCATTAATGTTGGTATAACAAATATTTAACCATAGATAGTAAGTACATGTAATGAGTGTCTTGTATGTACAGGCGGACTGTAGCTAAGGTTATTCATATTTTCACAGACCAACTTAAGATTTACTGTTCCCTTTTTAATCTGAAAGTTTTAGACATGAGTGATAAAGGACTATACTTTATTATAATGCTATGCTTTGAACGAATCGAAATTCCACACAAAAAAAAAATGCAAAAATATGTGAAAATGTATTTAAGCATCATAAAAGCAGTACCCCTAGTAAGAGATTTCATAAACGCAAACGCTAGCGATTTTGTATGAAATTTCTTAGTTACCTTATTCTCCGCCAGGGGCGCTGTACAGATTTTTCATACAAAATCGCTAACGCAGTCGCTAGCGTCTGCGTTTATAATTTCTCATACTAGGGGTACAGATGTCTTGATATTTTAAACATTAATGTCCATGGTAAAGACTAAGGTAAACATCTTCGTAAGGAGGTACATATGCTTTTTCTAGAAAAAATAATTAGCTACAGTGATTGGTCTGAGTCATGAGCTTACATTTTATACCAATTTAGGGTAAGTGTCTATCGATTTGTTCCATTCTATAAAATGTTTAAAATTGAGCAACGAATTTGTTGGACTGCATTCCTGTAAGTTTTAAAAATACCTTTATTTATGGAGACATGCAGACATGAGATATATTCAAGAGATATATTCAAATGCTATTCATTTAATTAACTACTCTACTAAGTCTCCTGCTGTCTTTAGTGTCTAATAAGGTCGTGAAAAGATTTGTAAAGGGTTGGTTGCGCATGTGGCACCCCTGGTGTTGCCAGGCTTCCTTGGGCTACGGTGACCATTACCATCATATGGGCCGTATGCCTGTTTGCTTAACAAATCGTTATAAAAACAACCTAGTTTTGATACTATTATAGCAGGTTTATTAACTCGCCAGTACGTGTTTTTGACTTGCAGTAGTTATGTTACCAAACAACCGTATTCATACGACAACAAAGGCTTGCTAAACCAATTTAGTTTGTGTTTTAGTTTCTTTCTTGTCAATTTGACATTGTTAAAAAAGGACAAAACATATTTTCCTAAAACGGTCCTTTCCAAGCATTATTTGATTATTTAAAGTCGGTAAATTAGTAATTTAGTTTTCTAGTCACATAAGGAATGTGGTCCAGTCTAGTAAGGTGTTAGATGTAAGAAGTTGTATATGAGAGACAGATATAACTTTGTAAAGCGGCTGAGTGGAAGACTATGTCTGAGAATAAACTAGTCATGTGTTTATATTGGTGTTTCATTTATTATTGTTTGAACTAGCTGCACCCCGCGGTGTTACTCACGGTTTATCATACACAGCAGCGCCATCTACTTCATAAAGCGCCATTTCTTTGACCAAAGCAACGGGAATTGCGTTCTTTTCGGGATAAAAGTACCCTATCCCGCTGTACCAAATTTTATAAAATTGCCTAGCCGTTTGAGCGTGTAGAAATAACAAAACATGCAAACTTTCGCCTTTATAACATGTAGTGGGATTACGGAAGTATATTACAGCTCCGGAACCTACGTTCGATCCAAGACATCTTAATCGCGAATTGTCTGCAAAATAGCGCCATATAGAAAATATAAAAAAAAACAGACCATACCAATAGACTATCTCACTATGTTAAAAAGAAAATTATGCGACCATTAACGATTTTAACGATATATCGATCACTACTGATAGCGAACTCGATCTATGAATTGAAGACTAAGAAAATAATTACTACAATATAAGGGAAATAAATAAAAAACTCGTTTCTCGTCATAAATATTATTTTAACAACTGTAGGCGGCTGCAACGACGAATACCAATTAAAATAATATTTACAGAGACGTTTTATATAATTATTAAAATATGAAATGCGCGTGGCGTGATGTTAATATATACATCGAATTCTTCACAGCACAAATCACTATCATTTATTATATCAACAATTAAAATAACTTTCTTACTCCACAACTTGATTAATTACATTCCAAGCGAAAAAAATAATCCTTGAAAGTACAGTCGGCCACGCATCAAGCTACACTAAATTACAATGGACTCTTTCTCTACGCAATAAAGCCGGTTCGAATATCTATATAACAAGCTTGATTTGGGGCAGAGTGTACACGAAAATTAGGCTAAAACTAAGCATAATACATCAAAACACCAACAACCCTCGCCTTGATATAAAAATATCAATAATGTATAACATAAGTATAATAATTATCTTAAAATATTTCACTAATAAAATCAATAGATCATTAAAATGGCAGTAATTGCGTAACAAACGAGCCACGGGGATGAGTTACGTCGGGCCCAAATCAAGACATGGAGTAAGTATGGGCCTATACAATATGTAGTAAAACATAATGATTTGATAATGCAAGTCGACGAAATTATTAAAGAAAATGACAATGTTATTAACTAAAATGGTGCGTTAATGACGAAGGGAAATTATCGGTAAATAACGGGCGGTTCCAACATTTTGTTTCTTTTTTTTTATCAATGACGAATTTCTTTGGTTGTCTAGCCTATAGCTAACACTACACTACGTCGCTAGCGTCATCTAATCTCGGAACACGACACCGAGTTACATTTTTTGAGCGTTGGAACCGGCAGTTTCTGAACGAGCCAGCGCACATTAGTACACTAATTATTTCTATACTATAACAAAGTTAAAATTTGTTTGTTTGTTATAACTTTACTGTACTAAAACAAAAGTGAATAAACAATCATGATAAAACAAATTGTCTCTTATAAGTGAAAAATAAATCTCGAATTCTATCTAAATTTTCTAGTAATACAAGTTAATGTTTATGGTTGTTACATAATGTTTTCACATTAAGTCCGCCAATTGTATAAGTTTTATTTACTTGTGGAACAATAATTTTATATCTTAGTACATGCTCTTTACTTTTAATTTCTAAGTCTGCTGGAAGAGATTTCTTTTGAAATTAGCAGCACCCTTGTTTTCTTTTTTATTATGTTAAATCTTAAATTTAATTTACTAATACTATATAGTTTAGAAAATAAATAAATTTATTCAGATCAAATTAATTATACCATTTGGTATACCCGGCTAAATTGCATTTGGGTTATTGTAATATGACATGTAATTACCATGGCGTTAAGGAGTAGTTTTTTTTTATTTTTAGAACACAGTAAATTTTTTTTTACGCGATTTGACCACTGGTTATATCATGATAAATTTTAAAATAAAATTTGACGAGCGAACAAAACAATAATAATGTTAAAAATTATTGCAAAAGGTACACAGGTAATATTATGTAATGAAAATAATTATAGTCATAAAATAATGTTATTTTACGTTTTAAAAAGTACATAAGAATGTTGTAAGTTAGGTAAATTATTTATTTGATCTGTTTCAGGTGACTAGCGTGCGCTGGCTCCAATCTTAAATTAAGTTTTCCTACGTGAGCGACGATTCCAAATATTTACAAAACAAAATTTACCACTTTCAATGCACTATTTATACAATGGATTTAGAAAAAACTAATGTAAGATAAAGAAGGTCAGATAACTTAAGGGTCTTCGAAAAGGATTGGAAAGAAGCGACACAGGACAGTGATGCATATAAGAAAAGAGGGGAGGCTTTTGCCCAATAGTAGGTTACATACAGGTAGGAAAAAAAAGATTTGATAATTCGAGTATAGATTTAAACACGTCTATCTGTGGCTTATATTTCAAAGGTTAGCCTACATACATATAGCCTGTAAAAGAGTGAGAGAGAGAGAAAGAGAAGAGTATATATTATGCCCCAACTAGTGTAATATATATAACATTGTATCTAAAGATATCTCGAGTTTTAATCGATTTGAGGCGTTTCGTACTAATTTTACGATGAATTACATACATGAACCTTGAAAACACTTCGTTTTTGGCAGTTTCGTTACAAAAATCAGTATTTTTTTAAACAAAAAATTCTTAATTAACTTATTTAAGTTAAATTGACGCAGGCTTTAAAGATAGCCTAAGTCTAGCTAAGGCTTTCAAGTGATCTAGATTATATTTTTTATACTCAAAAAAGCATTGAAAGTGGCGGGAATAATTTTAACACATTGCTGCAGTTTTGAAAACACAATAGAAGTTTAATTGTTATAACGTCTATTAGACGTAATGAGTGAATGATAAAAATATTCACGCCAATGTAAATTCGTCTGTTCCGACTCAAATTTTGTAAATTGACGTTCTGGAGAAAATGCTGCAATGGAGTATGTGGCGCCGCTTCTCCACTTGCGCTTTGGAAGTGGTGGTAAACTTAATTTAAGTAATGATTGACGTCAATAAGTGATAAGAATGTATGTATGTTGAAAATAAACAATTTGAATCTTTGAATTGGAATCTGTGTCCAGCAATGTGTTATCAAAAGGGTCGCTCAGGGAGGAATGTCCGTCCTACTGGCGTTGTGCAGTATCCGCCGGCAGGCGCGTGTTCACACGGCGAGCGCGGCGGAGCGCTTGTCTCTGTTCTTGGCGCGCGCCACCGTGCGAGCCTTGCACGCCGCGTTGTTCTGTAGATGCTGGAAATCACATGTTTGTTAGTCAACTGCCTTTGAATCGAACCTACGACCTCCGAGTCTTAACTGTAACCAATAGATTACGGTTTAGAGTCGGAGGTCGTGGGTTCGATTTCTACAGGAAGCATACGTGTTTCCAGTTTAGTTACGATATTGTAGGATTTAATGACAAACTCCGTGGCGTAATGGTTAACATGTTTGTCCGCCTTTCAACAGGTCTGAGTTCGATCCCCATTAAGGGCAAGATGAAACATGGTATTTTTCTGATTGGCCTGGGTCTTGGATGATTATCAAGCTTAGCACACATAGCTAGGAGAAATGAGAAGGTCATAGGGTACCTTTCATCCGGGAAAAAAGTACTGTTCCCGAGGGAAATTCTTGCGGGCGAAAGTTAGTTGATGAGTATAGAGGTACTCACTCTTTGCAGCTTATTAAGTTTGGTAGTGGGCAAATTTAGCTGGCTGAGCAATTGGGCAAGCCTACTAAAATGAATGACGTTGTAGATATCTAAGATGGCTACGGACGTAAAGTACATTTTGCCTAGATTGATGATATAGTAAGGGTGTACTCACTCTTTGCAGCTTATTGAGTTTGGTGGCGGGCAAGTTTATCTAGCTGGGCAGTTATATGGGCAAGCCTACTAAAATGAATGACGTTTTAGACATCTAAGATGGCTTCGGACGTAAACTACATATTGCCTAGATTGATGATATAGTACTCACTCTTTGCAGCTTATTGAGTTTGGTGGCGGGCAAGTTTATCTAGCTGGGCAGTTATATGGGCAAGCCTACTAAAATGAATGACGTTTTAGACATCTAAGATGGCTTCGGACGTAAACTACATATTGCCTAGATTGATGATATAGTAAGGATGTACTCACTCTTTGCAGCTTATTGAGTTTGGTGGCGGGCAAGTTCAGCTGGCCGGGCAGCTCGGCGGGCAGTCCCACAGCCGCCCGCAAGGCGGCGGAGTGCGGCGCGGCGACGCCCAGCCCGCCGCCCAGCGCCGCCGCCAGCGCGCTGTAGGCGGCTCGCGACCGCCACGTGTCGCACACCACGCTCTCCGACCCGACGTGGATGCGAGCTGATGGTACTTCGTCCTCCTGTGGACAGAAAATGATAAATAATGAAGAATGAACGAACTAATGAATAAACACTCTATTGCACCAATTTCAAAAATACATCATTGGATTGTACAGGATCAAAGATAAAAGTCAGTACGAAAGCGGACTTATCGCTAATGCAATTTCTTCCAGCCGACCTTAGAAGAAGACCATGTAGCACCACTAAAATTACAATATATTTTTATTTACAAGCGATGTTCTCTTTTATGAAGTGTTTCGTTGTTAATTGTATACTATAAATTGTTATTTCTCATATATGTGGCTTTATGTCTTAATGAGAATAAAATTCTTTAAACCTGGATTCAAAGAACTGCTAGCAGTGTGCATAGACATGTGTTATAGGATAAAATAATACCTTTTTAACCTGTACTGTTTGACTAATAATTGTTAAAATAACTTCAATGTTTTTCAATGTATTTATTCGACCCTTGAAATGTACAGGGAGACTAGACAATGTCTATATTTCTTTATGGTATAGTATGCACACCATTGACACCACCAGAGTAGATTCAATACCAGCCCTGGCTCCTTAACTAGGATAACCTGTATTTCTATAAACAATTCCATTCTATTTAAGTTACAATTTAGTGCAAAAACAAAATTGACGCTTATTTTTTTGTATATTACACTAGATGTCGCCCGCGACTCCACCCGCGTGGGACTCTGTTTTATCGCGCACAAAAGTAACCTATGTTTTATCCCTGGTCTCAAACCATAACCAAACCAAACTTCAACAAAATCAGTCCAGTTGTTGGCCAGACAGACTTTCGTGTGTATAATATTAGTATGAAAGTATGGATGTAGATGTACACATATGATCAATATAATCATTTACTTTTTGTAAACATGAAATTAGTAAGATTTTAGTAACATACTATCGTATACTATTAAACGAGCAATAAATTTATTTGTACTCACGTTTTCGAAAACGGCTCTAACGATTTCTTTGATTTTACATACTCAAAAAGATAATCTAGGTAAGTTTCATGTCTGGGAAAATTCATATTTTCACGCAAAAAGATTTTCTACATAAAACAAGCGAAGCTCGGTCGCCCAGGTACTGTACTATTAAGTATATCTATATATATAAAAATCAATTGCTGTTCGTTAGTCTCGCTAAAACTTGAGAATGGCTGGACCGATTTGGCTAATTTTGTTCTTGAAATATTTGTGGAAGTTCAGGGAAGGTTTAAACTGTGAAAAAAGTGCGTTCAGGCGGTAAGGAGTTCGCCGATACAGCTAGTATTAAATAAAGTTTAAGACAATTCGTCATACATAGGACCAACCTCGAAATACTTGAGTATATCCCTGAATGTAGCCCGCTGCAGCTTGCGGTCCCGCTTGGCGTGGTACTTGTGCGACTCGCGCGACAGCCGCTCGAGGCGCGGCACGATCACCGCCAGGTGCGGAGGATCTTGTTCGTCCGGAGACGACACCCATTCATGGGCTATCGCTAGGGCTCCGCCCGCTGACACGCGCACCTGGAAACACGATTAATAATTACTAGGTGTTCCCCAAAGTTCTACTTACCCCTGCTGTGTATGTACTAGCCTAAAACCTCGGAAAACTAGACTATATACAAAAATATTTTTTGAAATCCGACCTGTAGTTCTGTAACGATGCACTGTAAGAATCATTTTATTTCGTCGGAGACGAAGCTTTGGAGTGTGACGGGAGCGATAGTGTTATGCTCGACCGCCACAAAGGGAAGTCTTCCTGCCAGGCCGGGTGTTATGCCTGGGGAACCGCGGCTCCGACGATGTCTTGTCGGAGGTTATATGCTCCAATCCGTAGAAATTTTGATAGCGCGATTTAGACTTTCATAGTAATTTTGCTGTTTTTGTATGCAAGTTCGATTTTCGTGCTTTTAACGCCATCTGTTGTGCGTCTTTGTTAGTTAAGTTTTGTTGTGGCGCTAGTGTCGCCACAAAGCGATAACTCACCTACTTACCTAATTTATTTTATTTATGTATTTTTCTATGACACTATTCTATCATAATAGATTTGAATCCAATGCAACAGAATAGACAAAAACACGGACACTACTTTCATGACACGACACTACATCGTGTTTCATTTCTCATTGTTAATTTTTACAAACTGTCCACTACATTAAAATTCAAAATTACTTCGAGCAACAAACATTCAGCTATTTTCTATGTCATTGACCCATTCCATCCATTAATTTCACAAACATTTAGTAGTAAGGGTCGACTGATTTCTCCCCCCCCCCCCCATAACATTTGCAGATATTAGGTGTTTTCCCACTTATACCCCCAGAGCTTTTTCACAGCTCAACCGATATTCATTGAACATAATATTTTGTAATGTGCACGCGCTTTGATTTGAGACCCCACTCGAGTATATTTGCAGACATTCGGTGATATTTACTCCTACAACTTCTAAACGGCTCAACCGATTTTCATCAAATATGTCTAAGAACACTCGTCCATAAGTTATTTTTAATATAAAAAAAGAAAATCTAAATTGAAATCACTTCATCCGTTCGGGAGAAGGAGGGGAAACAGACAGACAGACACGTCAAACTTATAACACCCCTCTTTTTGCGTCGGGGGTTTAAAACAAGCTAGTGTTACCTTAGGTTAAGAGTACCCGAAATCGGCGAGCGTGTATGACGAGAGTGATGAGTGCGGAGGAAGCAAGAGAGGTACGTAAGGAACTCTTGCCTACCCCTACGGGAGATAGGCGTGATGATATGTATGTATGTAGTGTTACCTCCAAATTAGCCGCATCCAACAGCTCGGCGAGCCGCACGAAGGACGGCGATTGTGATTTATTTATTACTAGCTATTGCCCACGGCTTCGCCTGCGTGCGCCTCGGTTATATCGCGCTCGAAAGTAGGCTATGTTTGACTCCTAGTGCATAACTATATCCATACCAAATTTGATCACAATCGGTTTAGCAGTTTAGCCGTGAAGAGGTGACAGACAGATAGACAGATTTTTGCATTTATAAGATTATTAGTAATTTATTTATTTATTTATTTGAAACACAAAACAAATTGCCACCAATTAATAAACATATATAAGAAACCAAACTTATAATCTAGGTAACAATTCTAAGCATGTGTTTACATAATTACCAAATTATGAGAATATACTCGTACAGTAAGATAATTAGTATGGAAGTATGGATAGTATGGAAGTATGGATAGTATGGAAGTATGGATAGTATGGAAGTATGGATAGTATGGAAGTATGGATAGTATGGATAGTATGGAAGTATGGATAGTATGGAAGTATGGATAGTATGGAAGTATGGATAGTATGGAAGTATGGAAGTATGGATAGTATGTAAGTATGGATAGTATGGAAGTATGGATAGTATGGATCATCAAGATGTTACAAAACAAGCCAGTGTTACCTCCAAATTAGCCGCGTCCAACAGCTCGGCGAGCCGCACGAACGACGGCGGCTGCGCCTGCAGCAGCGCGCGCGCGTGCGCGGCGGCCAGCAGCGTGAGCAGCAGCGCCCAGCCGTCCAGCGCGGCGCCGTGCAGCGCGCCCTCCTCCACCACCGCGCCCGACACCTTCACGCTGCCGTCGCCCTGATATTGCACATTCTGATTGGTCATTTCCAATGTAGGATACTAGCTGTTCCCCGCGGATATATCGCGCCCAAAAGTAGCCTATGTTTGACCTCAGGTCGTTAACTACTTCCCTACCAAATTTCATCACAATCGGTCCAGCAGTTTAGCCGTGAAAAGGTGACAGACAGACAGACTTTCGCATTTATAATATTAGTATGGATTCTTATCACTTATTGACGTCAATTGTTACTTATTTTAAGTTGACCACCACTTCCGAAGCGCGAGTGGAGAAGAAGTGGCGCCACAAACTCCACAGCAGCATTTTCTTCAAAAACGTCAATTCACAAAATTTAAGTCAAATCAGACGAGTTCACATTTGAATATTTTTATAATTACAATAAGTTCATTATTAAATTATTAAATATTGAGGATTATTTAAATTTGAAAATAGTATTGTATTTTTTTTATTAACACTGGCTGTTTATACTGTTGTTTTTTGTTGTTGAAATTTTTCGTTGCCAATTTCCGTCCAAAATCACAGACAAAGTTTTGTTCTACTTTTGAAATTTTATTCCCGACCTAAGGAAGAAAGTGATAACTATGGATTTTTGAAGAATGAAGCGTCCACCTTATACTCAGATCAGGAAAATACTACTTTCCGAGTATCAGAAATGAAAGTTTTTTTTCTTTTGAAACTTAAAGACGATATTTTGGTGAACACTAGCAGCACCATCATTTAAAAGTCATTATTCACTGAAAACACAAATTATCAAAAATCCATCTTATATAATTAAAGTTCTGGATCTAAAGTTAATTTTAAACATATTAAATTACTAGCGACCCGCCCTAGCTTCGTATGGGCATAAAAATCTTCCTCTTGAATCACTCTATCTATTAAAAAAAACCGTATCAAAATACGTTGCGTAATTTTTAAGATTTAAGCATACATAGGGACAGAGAAAGCGCCTTTGTTTTATACTATACAGTGAAAGTGATACTATGTAGTAATAGTGATGATGATATCCAGCAATTATAAATAAATAAATAAATAATTTCTTTATTTTTCTCTTCACAAATAAGTTTTATGTAAAACTTAAAGCTATAGGCAAAACATTTATTGTTAACAATTGACCACGATCCTACCTGATGTTAAATGCAAATGCGGTCTAAGATGGAGCTCGCTGGCACAATTATAAGCCTTATTCACTCTAGCCTTCAAAAGACCCACCCAAATTGTATGTGTCCGGGAAAACTTCTATTACTAGCAGGGAATTATAAATGGGTAAAATGGAAATATAAAACAAAATATACCGTACGAATTATAAATGAGGATGCAATTTGTGCGAGCTGATGGAATCTCGACAACATATTGATGGAAGCCTTCACCGCGTCTTGTCGTGCGGTGACGAAATGGAGATGGCAGAGATACTTTGGTCAAGTCAAAAACGTCAAGTAAGTAAGTCTAGTCAGATGGCTAATACCCCAGTCGAATTAGGTTTGAACCTCAACATTAAAAATTACTAAATGGAACCTTTTGGAATACGTTCGGAAACCTTAAAGGATGACGCTCACGAAAGTCCCAGGCTAACTTTAGAGGGAAATCCTTTAGCGGGATAATTCATTGAACTTCATAAGTCGATAGATGGCGTTGATGTGATTTAGTATGAAAAATACGCTAAGCGCTAGCGCGCACGGGCTCCTTTTGTTATCGTGATTCTGTTTCATCATTCGTCATTACAAATCTATGGATATGTATGGAGATGCTTGCATTTTACGACGTGAAAGCTGAGTGACATTTGACCGGCGAACAAGCCCGTGACGAAACCGTCACCGCGCTGTGGATTTTTATAGTAGTGCGTGCACGGGTACGTATTGACTTAAGTATTCTGTGGCACGGGTGACCAAATTGTCACTCACCGCTGCGTTTGTTCGACCACACTCAGTGTCTGACTCCGAGATGTGAACCACACTAGGGCATGCATTTCGAAATTTCGAATTTGAAACTTAAATTTCGAAATATTTTTTTTATAGAAAAAAAGTTTTTTTAGTATTATAAAACGCTTTCATTATAGTTTCACATCATCATCCTAGCGTTTTTAAAGCCCAGGGTCCGGTTTTTGGTATCCTTGTTGATGAGTCCATTTGCACGCATATCCCGCGCCGTTGCACGTATATATCGTTTTGAGTTTGCCCCTTATACCAGGCCTCGGAGAAGACAGCATGGCCTTGTTCACTTGACACTTGTTCCCAACGTAGCTTGCCGGTTTGCGCAAGACGTGACCCTACCATCGAAGGCGTGTCCTGAAGCTTATCGGCTATGTGACGTACATGAAGGTTGCTCCGGACGCGGGAGTTTCTAATGCGATCTTTCCGAGATACCCCATACATCCACCGCATACGAGCCATGCCTCACTACTGCGACAACGGGGTTTCACACAGCACACCTTCAAGTAGGTTCCAGAATGCCGTTTAATCCGTGACACTGCGATCAACTTGGGGACCTACTATCATCTCCTAAAACCATGTAAGAACGAGTGAGTAAGCGGGACAGTGCGCCACGTGATGTAAGGCGACATCTGTCTTACTCAATCGTTCTTGCATAGTTTTAAGAGATGGTGGTAAGCCACTAGTGGCGCGTAGGCACTTATCAAGTAAGTAGTAACCCCTTCAACAAGCACAGTCAAGTCCATCACTCCCTCCACCTCCCATGGCTCTATCAACCTCTCGGTTATACGAGCCGAATCTCGGGAGAGTGCGCTGTACTAGCATTTCGCATCTCTTTCCAGTCGCACCTGCTTAATCTCACTACAAGTTCTCTATAGTGTCGCCTATCTATGCAACCATTGCATATTAAGTAACTCTCCCCGTACGCCTCGCTTGCCTTTTTCTCGGCCTGAAGCCAGCTTCTGTCTTCTAGATCTTTGAGTTTGTCTGTTTCGGTTTTTCTCTTCGTCTTCTTTGTCTTCTTGTAGCAGTATTCTTGATGTGCTCCTACTTTTCAAGTTATGCCCCTCTCGAGGCCGCTTCAGATTTTATGCCACCGATGCGAGAATTCTTTTAGCTGCTCAAAGTTCGCCTCAGATCCCACGAGATCCCAATAGTAGACCGGGCCCACCCTGAGCGGGACAACATTATCTAATAGTTCCCTACGCGCCTCCTCATAAAGCCGGCTCGTCAAGTCCATCAGTTGGTCTCTGAAGCGTTTCATTTCCAAGACGCCATTCCGGTACTCCTCCAAAAGCACTACGGCCCTCGATCGTCCGGTTAGCGTGCCAACATTCCACGTGGCGAAGAGGAGCTTTTTGCGTTGGATTGGGGCTAGCGTCTAAACCGTGCCCTCCCCAGACACGGCAGTCCTTGCCCACATGTCACAGGAGTCAGGCGAAGCTCCTGCGCACTTATTGCGGTGGCGTCCTATTCTTGATAATATTCCTTCTGGTTCTTCTATTCTTCTTATCATTTAGATTTGGCGATTTTTGCCTTTCCGGAGCAACTGCCATAACTCCTGTCGTCGAAACACTGTACATGTGAATCATTCTGTAGACAAAACCTCGTAAGATGAAAGATTCTGTCGTAGAACAGTCCATAGGAGAAAAGTCATGTCGAGGAAACTCTCAAATGTGAAACATTCTGTTGGTGAACCGTTTATATGAGAAAGATTCCGACGGCGAATTACTCAAAAACGAATCGTCCTGTTGGTGATCAGTCCAAAGGAGAAACAACTGTCGGAGAAAGCTGGTACAATCCTTCAGGTCCAGGCCAGGCCTTAATCAGCAGGCGCACCAGCTTGCAGGTAAGGTTGACTTGGGCCCCAAGGATGCTGATGAGGCCCAAGAACGTTCCAAGTTATAGTTTTACAAACGTTTTCATATTCCATTACAAAGGTGTTCCTTGAGTTTCGAAATTTCGAAATTTCGAAACTAATCAACCTAATTTCATAAGCCAATTTCGAAATTGAAAATCTATGAAACTGCACGTCCTAAACCACACCCATTGTCTGATTGCGAGATGTTGACCACACCCAGTGTCTGACTCCGAGATGTGGACCACACCCAGTGGTCTGCCTCAGAGATGTGGACCACACCCAGTGTCTGACTCAGAGATGTGGACCACACCCAGTGTCTGACTCCGAGATGTGGACCACACCCAGTGATCTGCCTCAGAGATGTGGACCACACCCAGTGTCTGACTCAGAGATGTGGACCACACCCAGTGTCTGACTCCTAGATGTTGACCACACCCAGTGTCTGACTCCGAGATGTGGACCACACCCAGTGGTCTGCCTCAGAGATGTGGACCACACCCAGTGGTCTAACTGCGAGATGTGGACCACACCAGTGTCTGACTCAGAGATGTGGACCACACCCAGTGTCTGACTCAGAGATGTGGACCACACCCAGTGTCTGACTCAAAGATGTGGACCACACCCAGTGTCTGACTCAGAGATGTGGACCACACCCAGTGGTCTGACTCCGAGATGTTGACCACACCCAGTGTCTGACTCCGAGATGTGGACCACACCCAATGGTCTGACTGCGAGATGTGGACCACACCCAGTGGTCTGACTCCGAGATGTTGACCACACCCAGTGTCTGACTCCGAGATGTGGACCACACCCAGTGGTCTGCCTCAAAGATGTGGACCACACCCAGTGGTCTGACTCAGAGATGTTGACCACACCCATTGTCTGACTCCGAGATGTGGACCACACCCAGTGGTCTGCCTCAGAGATGTGGACAACACCCAGTGGTCTGACTCCGAGATGTTGACCACACCCAGTGTCTGACTCAGAGATGTGGACCACACCCAGTGTCTGACTCCGAGATGTTGACCACACCCAGTGTCTGACTCCGAGATGTGGACCACACCCAGTGGTCTGCCTCAGAGATGTAGACCACACCCAGTGGTCTGACTCCGAGATGTTGACCACACCCAGTGTCTGACTCCGAGATGTGGACCACACCCAGGGGTCTGCCTCAGAGATGTGGACTACACCCAGTGTCCGAATCCGAGATGTGGACCACGCCCAGTGTCTGACTCCGAGATGTGGACCACACCCAGTGTCTGACTCCGAGATGTGGACCACACCCAGTGTCTGACTCCGAGATGTTGACCACACCCAGTGGTCTGACTCAGAGATGTGGACTACACCTAGTGATCTGACTCCGAGATTTTGACCACACCCAGTGGTCTGACTCAGAGATGTGGACTACACCCAGTGATCTGACTCCGAGATTTTGACCACACCCAGTGTCTGACTCCGAGATGTGGACTACACCCAGTGATCTGACTCCGAGATGCGGACCACACCCAGTGTCTGACTGCGAGATGCGGACCACACCCAGTGTCTGACTGCGAGATGTGGACCACACCCAGTGGTCTGACTCCGAGATGTTGACCACACCCAGTGGTCTGACTGCGAGATGTGGACCACACCCAGTGGTCTGACTGCGAGATGTGGACCACACCCAGTGTCTGACTGCGAGATGTTGACCAAACCCAATGTCTGACTCCGAGATGTGGACCACACCCAGTGGTCTGACTCCGAGATGTGGACCACACCCAGTAGTCCGACTCCGAGATGTTGACCACACCCAGTGGTCCGACTCCGAGATGTTGACCACACCCAGTGGTCTGACTCCAAGATGTGGATCACACCCAGTGGTCTGACTCCGAGATGTTGACCACACCCAGTGGTCTGACTGCGAGATTTTGACCACACCCAGTGGTCTGACTCAGAGATGTTGACCACACCCAGTGTCTGACTCCGAGATGTGGACCACACCCAGTGATCTGACTCCGAGATTTTGACCACACCCAGTGGTCTGACTCAGAGATGTGGACCACACCCAGTGTCTGGCTCAGAGATGTGGACCACACCCAGTGGTCTGACTCCGAGATGTGGACCACACCCAGTGGTCCGACTCCGAGATGTTGACCACACCCAGTGGTCCGACTCCGAGATGTTGACCACAACCAGTGGTCTGACTGTGAGATGTTGACCACACCCAGTGGTCTGACTCCGAGATGCGGACCACACCCAGTGTCTGACTCCGAGATGTGGACCACACCCAGTGGTCTGACTCCGAGATGTGGACCACACCCAGTGGTCTGACTCAGAGATGTTGACCACACCCAAAGTCTGACTCCGAGATGTGGACCACACCCAGTGACTGACTGGGAGGACTCCGAGATGTGGACCACACCCAGTGTCTGACTGGGAGGACTTCGAGATGTGGACCACATCCAGTGTCTGACTGCGAGATGTTGACCAAACCCAATGTCTGACTCCGAGATGTGGACCACACCCAGTGGTCTGACTCCGAGATGTGGACCACACCCAGTAGTCCGACTCCGAGATGTTGACCACACCCAGTGGTCCGACTCCGAGATGTTGACCACACCCAGTGGTCTGACTCCAAGATGTGGACCACACCCAGTGTCTGACTCCGAGATGTGGACCACACCCAGTGGTCTGACTCCGAGATGTGGACCACACCCAGTGGTCTGACTCAGAGATGTTGACCACACCCAGAGTCTGACTCCGAGATGTGGACCACACCCAGTGACTGACTGCGACATGTAGACCACACCCAGTGTCTAAATGCGAGATGTGGACCACACCCAGTGTCTGACTCCGAAATGTTGACCACTCCCAGTGTCTGACTGCGAGATGTGGACCACACCCAGTGTCTGACTCCGAGATGTGTACCACACCCAGTGTCTGACTGGGAGATATGGACCACACCCAGTGGACTGACTCCGAGATGTTGACCACACCCAGTGTCTTACTCCGAGATGTTGACCACACCCAGTGGTCTGACTCCGAGATGTTGACCACACCCAGTGTCTTACTCCGAGATGTTGACCACAACCAGTGTCTGACTCCGAGATGTGGACCACACCCAGTGTCTGACTCCGAGATGTTGACCACACCCAGTGTCTGACTCCGAGATGTGGACCACACCCAGTGTCTGACTCCAAGATGTGGACCACAAAAGTAGCCCGTGCGCGCTAGCCCTAAACGGAATATAAGTAGGCGGTTTTTTTTTGAACAGGATTGAACATCTGTGGTTATCTGGTAATTACCTTCAAATAGCTGCCACTGAAGATGGTCTCGTACATGCGCATGATCTCTATAATCTCCGTCAGGTCTTCCTCCACCAAGTAACACAGTGCGGCCAGGGCTGCGCAGCACTGGAATTTAAATAAAGTGTATGTTTTGAACTGTTAGTTTTCTTAGGCACGAAAGACACATATCTTAATTGAAAAACGTTTATCCAAAGATTATATTATAGGAAAATGTCCTTCATAATGAATATTAAAATTAAAATGTAATCATCATTTTGGTGCACTACAAACTATCGATAGTAAAGAAGAAATATCGATAAACTATTGATTTTTCTCAAACTATTGAAAGGCTATCTAAACGCTATCGATAGTCTACTATCGAGGGGCAACACTAATTTAACTTAAAAAAAATGTAAAAAAATAATATAATGTATACCTCTGTACTATGATCGGCGTGGACTTGTCCACGGCCGTGGCGGCAAGTGCTGGACGTACTTCCGACAGAAACTCCTCCGCGCCTTCTTCGCCGATCTGTTATGGACAATTCACGAGTTGACTTGTGGTATGGAATACCAACTTTACGATATCATCATCTCAACTTGTTTCAATCTTAAAAGCATACATTTTAATATAATACTTAAGCTAACAAGTTTACATAATAAAGGGTTCCGTAACATCTATATACAAACAAAATGGCAATAAAAACACGTTTGTTGTATGAAAACCCCATTGAAATACTTATTTTAGTATTTGTTGTTATAGCAGCAATACATTATTTGAGAAAATTTCAATTGTCACTGTATTACGGTTCATGAGATCCAGCCTGGTGACAGACGGACAGCAGTCTTAGTAATAGAATCCCCTTTTACCCTTTGGGTATGGAACCCTAAAAACTATAATGTAGGTATAAACCTCATTATTATCTTTTAGTGAAGGGGTCACGGTCAATTGACCAGAGATTGTCGGTACCGGCTCTAGGCCTAGGCACGTCAGTTCCTTTAACGACTATCAGATGGCAGCCGAGACCAACGGCTTAACGTGTCTTCCGAAGCACGGAATCATCTTTATTATCAGACAATCAGGTGATTCAAGCCTGCAATGTCCTAAACAATCTGAAAACAACTAAAAGTATGCTTCCCGTGAGAATCGAACCCACTGGTATTTGTTTATTTATTAAAAACTAATACAAAGATTTTATTTTTTTACACTAATTACAGTATTTAGAATGTTGAAACTTAATACCTAATGTACATTTTTCATGTTGGTACCAGGCCAGGCCAGGCTTAATCAGATTTAAGCCATAAATGCCATAACGAACGTTATAAGTAAAACCACTTATTACCTACATACAATAAAAACAAACTTAATTTGTATATACCTGAAGTGCCAGTAAAGGCGCCACCGCGGCCGCTGCTCGCTTCTCATTCTCTTTCCCCCGTCTCAAAGCCTTGCTGAGGTGGTCGGCCAGTGTGAGCTTGTGGCTGGCCAACATCGGCATGAAACGACGTTTTAGGCAGTCGCGAATGGTGGATAGGGCTCCGGCGCGAGCGGTGTTCGCGCGAACGTTCGACAACGCGTCTATCTCCAACAGCACCCTGTCTTCTAGCTTGATGCCTTCGTTTTCTGCAGATTTAAAAATTAAGTTTTATATTTTCTCCATAATAAACATAATAAAAATTAATCATCACTACATAGTATAAAACAAAGTCGCTTTCTCTGTCCCTATATCCCTATGTATGCTTTAATCTTTAAAACTACGCAACGGATTTTGATCCGTTTTTTTTAATAGATAGTGATTCAAGTGGAAGGTTTTTATGCCCATGCGAAGCCGGGGCGGGTCGCTAGTAACTAATAAATTTAATAACTAGGCAAGTTAGGTATGTACTGTCTCTACTGTTATGTAACAGTTGTAATCTATACATCTATACAAATAAATAAAATTAGTGTCCGTTTGTAATATTAAAATAACAGCTTTTTACTAAATGCTTATGGTTGTATACACGGTTATGTACCAAAATAACATTTTTTCAATTTTTGTCTGTTTGTTCGGGTAATCTCTGGAACAGCAGGACCGATTTGACGGGATTTTCACTGGCAGATGGCTGATGTAATGAGTAACTTAGACTACTTTCACAAATTTTTTCGTTAAATACGAACGGAACAATACTTTTTGTTAAATTCCACGGGGACGAAGTCGCGGGCACAGCTAGTGTATAAATACATAAAATATTGCGTAAATGGCTCAAGAATTTTACATTTGAATGCCATTTGATTATGTACTATTACATCCCAAGAAATTCAATCCTATAGAAAAGCCTAAGTTAGAATTACATACCAATATAATAAGGTGAATTTAAATCAACTGCAAATATTTTAAGGGCAGATTCAGACCACTAAACTGAACAACTTTCCTAAATAAACATGTCGAAATACGAAAAAAAAATTTTGACTTCCCATACAAATTGAGAATCAGCTGATCTAGTTTAGGATGGAGAGTGAAAAATAAAATTTCATATATCGATATAAGTTTATTTGGAATAGTTGTTCAGTATAGTGGTCTGTATCTGCCCTTAAAATATTTGCAGTTGCTTTGTGTTCACCTTGTATATAGTAGTTATAATAAGTTAGAATTATATACGGAGTATAAAACTTCAGCTCATTACGTTTTGCCATTCTTGAGTTATAAACTGTTTAGGTACGATATTTGTTTTTATTACTCACACGTACCTGTCAAAGGACCTTGAACTTGTATTATTGTTTGAGACTGCCTAAATTATTGTACCGCAAAAAACCAAATCCGCTGTCCATATTTGGAGGCGTCGTCGTACATTTGTGTTGTTGAAATATTTGGTTAGTGTATTCATTTACATCATAGGTGACAAATAATGACAATCCCAACTAATATTATAAATGCGAAAGTGAGTTTGTTTATTTGTTTGTTTGTTACCTCTTCACGCCCTATCTAATCTACTTAACCAATCTTCCTGAAATTTCGTGTACACATAGCTAGGAGTATTGAGAAGGACATAGGGTATCTTTCAGCCCGGGAAAATGCACTGTTCCCGAGGGAAATTCATGCGGGCGAAAGCTAGTTAAGTATATAAAAATATATGTATCTAAGTAATGTTAATGTTAAACGTATCATCATCATTTCACGTAGGTGTCGGTAAATCGACCATGTACACCCTGGTATCAGTTCTTCGCCCTCTGATGTGGTTAAACGTATGAACAATAAATTAATATTATTGCTAAAACCTGGAAAAAGCTTCTGCGTCACAAGAATATAAATAAATATATAGGGACAAATCACACAGATTGAGATAGCCCCAAAGTAAGTTCGAGACTTGTGTTATGGGAATATACTGAATAATTCAGCTTTCAATTGATATGTTGACAGAATGCTCGATTGTCTACCATTAAAAAAAAGCAACACGATTTCCAGTCTAGCATAGCATGCTAACTATTAGGGCAAACACTATAAAAATATTTTTGTTAGTATACCTTTAAGAGGTGTGAATAAAAACTTGATTACATTATGTAGCTTATTAGTCAGTGTTGTTTTCCTCCTAGAACGAAACTAGATGAGCGTACGCGACTAGCGTTTGACTAGGTTTAACAGAAAGAAGAAAGAAAAAAAAATGTTTATTTGATATTACACATAAACACAATGGAAAGTGAACAACAAATAACAAAAATGAACAAATTTGTGAATATATCAAAATGGTCCCGTCTCAGCATAATGTATAAGAACCACAACGCTGGTCTTCCGAGGGCACCATAGGGCACATCAGAGTAACTTTATCTTAAAACTAGCAGTCCACCCCGGCTTTGCCAATAGTACACATATAACCTGTCACTCGGGGGTTAGTGTAGCTTTCCAGCAGTGAAAGAATTTTTTTAACTCAGTTCAGTAGTTTCGAAGCCTATTCGATGCAATCAAACAAACAAACAATAAAAATATATTTTCACTATCACTATCACTACATAGTATAAAACAAAGTCGCTTTCTCTGTCCCTGTGTATGCTTAAATCTTTAAAACTACGCAATGGATTTTGATGCGGATTTTTTAATAGATAGACTGATTAAAGAGGAAGGTTTTTATGCCCATGCGAAGCTGGGGCGGGTCGCTAGTTATAGTTAAAACTCAGTAAGAGTTAACAAGTTATAAAATATTCAAGGTTTGCTAGTTTGATCAGTAATGATAAAATCGAATCGATGACCTTCAAAGTAGTTATTTGGCATACTTTGAAAACATTTAAACAAACTTGTATAAAGAGAATAAGGGTGTATGGTTTTTCAGAGAAGGTGAAGGTTTCCGCGAGGTATTCCTCGAAGTGCAGCCATTTGATGCGCACCTGATGTTTCGCCCCTTAACTATTCCTCGGAGACACTTTTTGTAATGTGAGCAAAAAAATCTACGCTCCGAGGACTAGATAAGGAATACCTCAGGGCCGCGACGTCAAGTTAGTTCTTTTAAAGTTTGACTTCTGTTTATCTAATTCTTAACAGCATATTAGCAGTAATCTATTATAAACTAGCGACCCGGCCCGGTTTCGCATGGGCATAAAAACCTTCCTATTGAATCACTCTATTCTATTAAAAAAACCGCATCAAAATCCGTTGCGTAGTTTTAAAGATTGCATATAAAGTGACATAGGGACAGAGAAAGCGACTTTGTTTTATACTATGTAGTGAGAGTGATGATTTGCTTCATGGTGATTATAGTGATACAGTAACATCCTATTTTTTACGGACACAGACACAGTCATCAAAATCGATGTGGACTATTACCTTATGAAAGGTAAATCTAAATTGTTTGCGTCAAGTGTTGACGACCCGCACGTGTTTCTATGTATAGGTCGTGTTGTACGTAACAGCTACGTCACAAATGCGTCTTATCACAACAGTGGCAAATGATATGACGTTGTCTATCAGTTGCACAACGTATTTAAATGCAATTTTAGATAAAAGTAGGGACAGGTTTTTACGAAATTTGTTTAACTAACGACCCGCCCCGCCTTCGCATGGGCATAAAAACCTTCCTCTAGAATCTATTTATTAAAAAAAACAACATCAAAATCGGTTGCATAGTTTTAAAGATTTTTTAGATTATAAACTATTTATTTTCATAATACAATACACACACATTTAGATCCGAACAATGGAATGTTGTATTGATTAGTTGTATTGGGGATATGGCATGTCAAGTTACCTGCATCGTCATGGTTACTCTTGAGGTCGGACTGCCCGGATGTCTCTGAACAGTTGTCGATGGTCAGGTCTATGCCGGCATCTTCGTCTGATGAGTACGGCTGCTCCGTTCTTCTGTGATCTGAGAAATTACATTAATATACTTAGCTAAATAATTTAAGTAGTCCTGACTGCTACCTTTACAAAGAAGTTGTTGAACTAAATCAAATGATAGAAAAAAAAAATTTTTGGCAATTATCTTGTCACAGATAATTCAAAGTGCATTTTCTTCTTTATCTTACCAGATACATTGTATATACATGATCATGAGCCTCCGCTAACTCATGTACAATTTGAAATTGAACCTCATATATTTTGCTATGTTGCTTTGAATAAATCTAAGAAACTATACACCAAAGTAACTTGACATTATTTTTTTATGTTATAAATTCAATATTGCCCATATTTTTAAATAGATTTTGTCAAAATTTGATATATAGCAATTTTTAAATAATATATTGGTAAACAGCAACATGCTATCAAAATATGAAACAAAGGGCAAAGGAACTATAACTGGGTCATTCCAGAAAAATCGGGCAATTTTCGAATGATTTTTGTCCGCAACACTTTTGTGATGCTATAGATTGTCTATTGACATTATATGGTGGGTTATACATTAATAACACCACACCTAAGAGGGTCAGACACTTAATGCACAATTTTAGTAAATATTTTGTGTTTTGTAAATTAAGGTATCTAGGGATTGATAGGTATACCTAGGGACTGATGGACTATGACGATATGGTAGTAAATAAGTAAGTGTTTATTTAGAATCATATATTTATTATAACTTTTAAAGAGTCTAACAAATACCGTTGCTGTTTTTTTTTACTTATTGCAAGTAATGCCCTATTTTAACCTGCTGCAGTGCGACTATTACTGTCATCTTCATACAATTTGTGAACAGTTTGGATTACCAAGTTTTTTTTTGGTTTTAATGTATTTTTAGAACCTTTGCTTCGAAACATTTTATGTGACAAAGAGTTATTACTACTGAATAACCGAATTTTATATTTTCGACTTAAGACCCGACAAAATTTAAATTGTGATCTCACTCGATGAGATTTAATTTTTGAAATATTTTCTGTAATTTGATTCTGCAACACTTCACCAAACAATTTTTGACAAGCTCTCTCCTTTGATCAGGATCTTCTGCCATTGTTTCAAATTTGCTTGTAGGCGTGAGAATCTTTGATATCTCAATTTTCTTTTTTAGTCTTCTGTATTTCTTTTGCTTCGTGTTAAGCGGCTATCATAATTCATAAGCAAACTAGAGCCACCAATAATTTTATTTCTTTGACTCTAAAAACAGGTTAAAATGAAAAAATTTAAGAAGGCAGGTCGCTAGTAAATAACTTCTAATATTTTTGGTATTACTTTTCATTATTTTAACTTTGGTTAATTCAGAAAAAAACATCATAATGCCACGCCAACACTTTTGGCGGTAAGTACTGAGATTTTTTCTTTGTACTGAGAATCAATTAATGAAAAGTAATACCAAAAATACTAAAAGTTATTTACTAGCAACCTGCCTTCTTAGATCTTTTCATTTTGACCTGATTTTAGAGTAAAAGAAATAAAAAGATTGGTGGCGCTAGTTGGCTTATGATAGCCCCCTTAAGCTTAATTTTTAAATTTTTAAATCTTTTATAAAATCTGATTTTATTCATAATTCCTCAATACTTATCCTCCTTTGTTTCAGTCTTTTTTTTTCTGAGCCTGCCTGTCTCCACTTCTTATTTTTCTTTGTTCACGTGGTGTCATATTCTGAACAGACTTTCTCTGTCCCTTTTCCTTTTTTTTTTCAAATACTTCAGTCGTTCTTTCTTTTTGTATTCTGCTTATAATACTGGATCACTTTTAATCTTTTCCAAACGTTCTTTTGCGGCTGCTGATTTTTTGATAGCTATTTCCTCTTTGAACATCTTAGGCTTCTTTTTATACTCCATATTGCTATAAAATAGACAAATGTATTCAAAATTAGATACATGTAATTATTAATTGTAAAATGCCCTAGGTTTTGTTAAATTTAGGTAAGTTAAGTTCTAACGAAAAAAACTAGAAGGAAATTTACCATTTAGATTTATGTATTTAAAAATAATAAGTATAATTTTATTTATACTGCATTAAATAAAATGACCGTTTTTGTTCTATTTTTAATTTCCTTGCCATAATTTATTTATATATTTATATTCTTAAACACACTAGCAGCTTATAATAACTAATTAATTTTAAAATTGAATGACAATTTGTTGAATATTTATACTAAAACATAATTAACATCATTCCCTCACCACTCCCGTCAGTCCCTAGGTTTCTTGACAGCTAGGGCCTGATGGTTCAGGGAATGACGATTTGGAATGAAATCAAACATAAAAAGCCGATTATCGCTTTTTTAACACGCATAATACGATCTTTTACAATTGGCCGATAAATCACTTGTAAATAATAATAAATCAATAACAATATCCAATAGTTAACCATTAAAATTACTCACCTAGGGATTGATGAACTCACTGGACAAGCAGGTGTTTGCACAGCAACCGCCGCGTTTGCACTATTTTACAAAACGGTCGCTGCCAAGCGAGTATTGCCCGCAGATAAATTGTGGTGGTACTTTTAAACTGACAAGCGCTCATTCCCGCTTCATTCAAACGAAGGCGCGAAATTTTAATTTTAAAATGACTCTAGGGATTGACGAGAAAAGTTGAGGACATAATTCTAATTTAGAAAAAATATATAATTATTTGATTATACAGCATAATTCTTGCAGAATTAAATTGTAGACATTATTAATTATAAAACTTGTGAACAAATGGTAGGCAATATTTAATATTTTCAGAAATAAAGACCATCGAACACAAAATTTCGGAATTCGGACACTGCTAGGGATTGACATTTTGGGTATAAACAAAATAATTTCGATATTTATTCATATTATTATTAAAAACAAAACATGGCTTACTAATAAAACACAAAGTGATCTATTGTTACGTAATATTGAAAACTGTATAATTTAAATATATAAAGTGAGAAAGCCCTCGGACATCAAGTTGCCCGATTTTTCTGGAATGACCCAACTATATTTGATGATAAATAATTTTCATAATTAACAAAGTTGTAAGCAATTATCATCCCAATGCGCAATTATGCCAATTTGGAATAATATCATAGGCACTCTGACCGCAGTTACCCATCTGCTCATAATAAAACAAATTATGATCAGCAATAAAACATTCCGATAAATATAACAATATTAGATAATTGGTTATCAAAGCAAAGAGTACTGAAGAGATAACCACTATCATCCTAAAATTGCTTTACATCATACAGATATTTCAGCACATTATGTAATATATAACAAAATGTGAAGGCCACACATTGTTTATTTTTGTGTAACATATGTTCACTATGAGTGCTTCCTATATAGCCAGAACAGAAAAATTATCTTGATGAGGCACTTATAATTAATTAAAGTGTCATTGAGACGAAGTTTAAGTAACATGTGGACATCCTACAGCGCTTTTGTTGTTATGAAATCGGGAAAGTACGCTCGCGTGTTTTCCAGAATGAACAAGCTTCGCAGGGTCTAATTATACTCGTCTTTGTACTTCCTTATTCCTAACACAAAGAAAAGAGCCCGATATGCCAGAATTTGGCTTCTAGAGGATAATTATCGTAAGTACGTGGACATGTCATTACAGCCGCGGAAAGTCAGCGCGGCCACAAGGTCGCCGCGTGATCTCATTTCTGGCGCAGGTGAGCGCGCCACATGCAATCTACAAAGCTTTGCATTTCACCATATTCTTAAACAACATTACTCACCGTATTTTCCCTTTTTCTTTCCTTTCGGCATGGTGATTTTTGTGGATACGACTTGAAGCAGATAAACCAAAAAAAAATATTCACTAAATATTTTACTACGTGTCGTCACTTGATCAAGACGGGGATAAGTTAAATATATCAGTTCTTATAGAATGATTTGGGCACCGAATGTAACATAAAACTAAAATTTCAGAAAAACTTTTTAACATGTTTAACCGTGTAACATGCACACTCAACTCCGCTATGCGCAATGCGCTGTCACTTTGTACGGTGCGGGGGGGAAATATATACGCCAAATATACGCCATTTTGAATCTTGGTGTTGCAATAACAAGAATAATCTACTATTTAAATTAATTTGAAAATTGTCTATGATTTTTCTTTTTTAACACGCTTTTATTAGCTTCACCTGTATTGTTTGTTTGTAACCGACTTCTTTGAACTTAATTTTGACCTACTTTTAACGGTCAGATTTAATTCAAACTTTGTAGAATTATCAAGGACCGATGACAATACAATAATTCGATCAGTTTATCTCTAAAAAGTGGAAAATAAATATAGTTAAAAATAAATATAATTAAAAAAAACTAAAAAAAACACGTTTTAATGAGCAATCGAACTAAAAAACGAAAAATAAATTGAACCAAAAAGCGTGTGGGGTGCTTGTGCCATATTTTTCATTTGTCGAGCACCACACACGCTTATTGGTTTAATTTATTTTTCGTTTTTTAGTTCGATTGCTCATTAAAGCGTTTTTTTTTTTTTTTTTTTCTTTTTTTTTTTAACTATATTTATTTAAATTATAAATTGTTTGTCTTTCTAGCCAGAAAAGGAGAGATCTTCAAGAAAAAGTAATTTGAAAAAAAATTTACGACCAATAGGATTTTGCAAGATATATGATTCAATACGACCCTGAGTTTTGTAAGGAAATTTCTATTTATATTGCTATGCGCCAAGGGCGCACGACTGTGTTTGCAAAATCTCATGGTAAAAAAGAGCGCACTCACCACACAGGCTTACTGCCTATTTAGTCGATGCTGGTCAGGGGGTTACCATCAACATTGTCCACTAGATTCATTCCTATCGAGTTCAGGTAGCTTACCACAGTTACCACCATCTCTTAAAACCATGCAAGAACGATTAAGTGAGGGAGATGTCGCTTACATCACGTAGCGCGCTATCCCGCTTACTCACTGGATCTTGCATGGTTTTAAGAGACTGTAGTAACTCCCCTGTGCTACTAAAGAACGTTAAGCTGTTGGTCCATGCTTATTTATCGCTCGCTAGATGGTAGTCTTCAGGCTGTGTCAATGCCTTAAAGCAGCCTGAAAAATGTGTCAGTGTTGGCCACTAACCAAGAGTATGATCTATTAGAAAAAAGAAAAAGTACATACGAGCTGTTAATCAGTTTAATGTTATGAGTGAAGTAACAACATGACAACATATTCAAAAATATTCAAGAATAGCAGTATATGCCAGTATTTTCAACACGCCCCCTTATTCTGAGAATATTTACATGCATCATAACACAAAACATAAATAAAAATAACACTAAACCCATATATAAAATACATTTATAAAAGAATGATGGCGGAATTTGTACGAATAAAAAAATTAAAATATGGTGAACTTAAAATAAATCGCATTAGTAAGAATACTTCACTAGAAACATGTTTACCACCACAAAAAAATTTTAAACCCCGGGTTATTTAAATATTCCATTTTATAAAAGTCGACCATTAGTTTCGTTATCATTCGCCATTTTTAATGCAACTGAAACATAATGTCACCCTGACAGTTGTTAGCATTGTCAAAGCGATATTGACAGTTCATTTCGGTAGGTTAGATTCATCGATTTAGTACCTGGGGGGCTATACCATCTCTTAAAACCATGCAAGATCCAGTGAGTGAATGAGATGTCGCTTTACATGATGTATTGCGCTGTCCCGCTTTCTCACTGGATCTTGCATGGTTTTAAGAGATGGTAGTAAGCCACCCGGGGGGGTTACCATCAACTTTTTAAGTAGCAGGCTCACTATCAAATGGTTTACTACCATCTCTTAAAACCATACAAGAACGAGTGAGTAGGCGAGACAGAGTAACACAGTAAGACGTCATCTCCTTTGATCATGTATTACGCTTTAGCACCTTGGAATGTGTTTCTGAGCCACACAATTTATGTAACAAATGCCCTTATTTTTTGTATATCTTTCGTACAAATTCTACTACTTAAAATGAATATTATGTAATAATTTCACTGTTAGTTTGGTGTAAGATTTTGTTTGGCGTCGAATTGGCCAAACAAAGAAAAAATTCCCACGTTAACAGAGACAAAAATATAAAAAATATCGTTGGTCTTTTTCTTACTCATGGACTTACCTATTTGGCCATCTCACTTTTTCACCAAGTACAAATTAATTGCTTAATCACAGGTACAACGACTTAATCTATGGACCTTACCTACCATAATGAACTGTCAATACCGTTTTGACAATGCTAACAACTGTCAGGATGACATAATGTTTCAGTTGCGACAATAATGGCCAATAAAAAAGAAGCTAAAGGTCGACTTTAAAAAAAATAAAATAAAAAAACCCCGGGTTTAAAATTTTTTTGTGGTGGTAAACATGTTACTAGTTATGTATTCTTACTAATTCGATTTATTTTATGTTCTCTGTATTTCAAGTTTTTATTCGTACAAACGATGTATGGAGTTTCGCCATGACTCTTTGATTCGCCCTCAAGACTTTGCAAGGACATCAGCCCACATTTCATCAGTAGGTACAAACTTGAGCCGTATAATTTCCTTTTGACAACTGTTCGCGGATAAAATGAAAACGAGTGTAGATATGCTTGGTTCGACTATGATGGACTGGATTTTCAGCTAATTTTATAGATCACTTTCGTGCTGATAACGTATTAGAAAAAATTAAAAAGTACATACGAGCTGTTAATCAGTTTAATGTTATGAGTGAAGTAACAACATGACAACATATTCAAAAATATTTAAGAATAGCAGTATATGCCAGTATTTTCAACATGATCCTATTGTTCTGATTTTCTTGTAAGAAAGGTTACTGAGGTCAGACAGCACGGCTGACGTTCCATTTCATTATCATTACCACTTACCACGCTTACGCTTACCACCATCTCTTAAAACCATGCAAGAACGAGTTCGTAAGGGAGATGTCGTCTTACATCTGTATAGCGCTGTCTCGCTTACTCACTAGTTCTTGCATAAAGTTTTTAGAGATGGTGGTAACCCTCCTGTGCCACCATATCTAGGACCATAATAAAATCATACACTGGGCACTGAGGCGTAAGCTGAAGATGCAACTGGGAAACACGCTTTAATGGAAAAGTATCTAACTAGAGCTAGAACGATTGGTTCACAGCGAGATCTTTAATGGTGGCAGGCAATCTGGCAACAGCTTGGGGGATTAAAGTATATTATTTTTGGGCATTAAGTTGTTGGACTGGGATGGGCATTGAAATGCTCTAAACTAAAATAAATGAATTGAAATTAGCTACGTAAGTACGTACTACTCGAACGTATTTTGATACTAGACTTCATATAGCTACTTCTCATTTAAATTTAATATTATGAAAAATATTAATTAAATAATTGATAAGTATAACTTTTATTCTATCCTCCGTGAGTATAACGTACACATTTTTATATACGTTTACCTTAGCAGTCGAGCATTCCTACGTCTCGGGAAGGATGGGTGATGATTCTGAGTTAACTTTTTAAATTTAGTTTTCACTTTATAAAGTGCTTAGAGCTACATAGCTTAGCCCACATGAAACGTGAATGTGTCAATAAGTTGTCCATTATCTGTCTCCGTATCATTTCGATTGAGAAGGCAGGTACTTACACGTGTTATTAGAAAAAAAATATGAACTACGGTCGAATTGTAAAACCTCCCTTTTTTGAAGTCGGTTAGAAACAATGAGAAACATGTTTTTAAAAATTAGGTATGCAGGCCTATTTAAAAATAAATTGTAACAGTAATAATGCTGAAAAAATATTTAACATTGTCTGATTTGTGTTGTATCTTTATTCCAGGAAAAAAAATAAACTAAATTTTACTTTAATATGTTTTATGTAAAAAATATTCCAGTCAAATAAATACTCTCAAAATAAAAAAATGCAAATACTTAATCTGAGATACTAAAGGAACATTTGGTTTCGTAAAATCCATAGTTAGGAAAATCCTACAGGAATTCGTCTCACATTTTGCTATACAATATAACACTGAGAAACACTAATACTGCATAACATTTAATACTTCCAGCTCCATTTCTTTGCTCCTGTGGTCGTTCGTCCTTCGTACCATGGTCTTTCCATTTGGCTTTCATTTCCTTCGAGCCAGTCAATTTCCCAAACCTCAGTTCAGCACACTGCACGGTCACTAAGGGAGGCACACCAGAAAAAATAAGCCTTGAAGCCTTCCTCTTCAAAGCAGGAGATCCACGCATACTCTCGTCCTCTCGACCATTTATATACCATCGGATCTCTGCATCAGGGGCACCACGGCAATATGCATGCATCTCCTGATCTTCAGCAAACTCCTCAGCCAAACCTTCCAGCAACGGCTGTCTCTGTTGATGACCGTGGACTTGCATGTAAGCAGATCTCGTGTTATACATGTATGGTGGAATATCACGTTCAATGTCGCATTTGTAGAAACCTGTCGCGTGTTCTGTAAGAGCACCAAGTCTGAGTCTGCATGCAGTAGGTCCACAGTGTATCAGTTCCACTCTTCCAACGCCGACGACTGGGAATGACCTGGTGCTGGGGGCGGCACCAGGTTTGTATCTGAAGAACTCGTTGAGGCCTTTGAACCAGTTCACTAGGGTGAAGTTAGCGTCGTATCGGCATTCGATTTCCACTTCAGCTTGGCCGGGGGGCACTACTTCTGGGACGATGAGATCTGTGATGTTGAAAGCGCGCGCGCGTGCTTCTGCGAGCGCGATTAGTACCAGCGTTAGCACGAGCATGGTGCCAAGACGCGCGCGCGCATCACACTGACCCAAGCCCCGATGTCGCCAGCCCAACACGATCTTAATTAACAGTTTAATAAACTTCAACACTTAACTGTCCGGTGGATCCGCCCGTGCCCTCAACAATGACACGAATTTTGCCTTTAATTAATAAACAAATTGCTGCTAGGGGTTGTAAATAGGGAAACTAATAATTATGCTGAGGGGATACTCCTTTTTTAATTTTAATGCTTTTATTCAATTAAGTTAATTAATTTATTGATTAACATTAATTTTCTTAGACGTTTTTATGATATTAGAAACGTGATTGTACCTAATAGGAATTAAACCAAAGACTATGTATAGGTACTTACATGAATAAGTGAACCCGTCATGCATGAATGATGAAATTAACCTACTTATTTCTTGTCTTGATAGATTGTTTTCGGTGAAGCTGGACCCCCTGGCGGTGGATGTTTATGAAACTTAGAATTGGTCCTAACATTATACAGTAAATATACCTTGTTTTCATTACCTATCTTTTTCGATGCTTGATAGTCGATACCTAAGTAGGTAATAATAATTTTTAAATTATCTACCTAATACATAACATGGGTATACTCCTAACCTAGCTAGCTTGCCATGAGTTCTAAATTTATCCAGCCTTTATGGCTGCGTGTATTAGGTAAGATGACTTAAGTTACAAACGTACGTATTGCAGCAAAAATATCTATGTTTAGAAGAAATATTAACTAATGGCAATACCGACTGTGATTCATCGAGTTTCCGCCTTTCCGCGGAATTTCACGTTTTGCTTCCCATCACAACATCGCGCTGTATTATTATTGCTCAATATTTTACTGATCGTGAATTTCTTTCGTTGTGTAATACTTAGAGCGGTCTTATGGACCAAGATGCAACAATTGAAGGGTTTTAGGTACCAGCTTGCCATGTGGATTACGCACAACATGTGTCATCCAATTTAGAATTTGGCTCAGAAAAAAGCAAAAGAATAAAAACAATATTTAACTGTCGATCTTACTGAGATTTTCCTAGAATTTTGGGTTTAGTCAAATGAAATGCACTCATGCAATGCAAAAACTGCAAAAAGAGAAACATGAGACGCCCCAGGAATTTTTAGCGTCTTTATTTTTGGAGTATAGGACTAGGTACCTACCTACTAGGTATTGTAAGGTCGGCGAAGGAGTTGATAAAAAGATAGGTAGGTTATTAGTTAATGATTTTTTTCTACCATTTTCGGCTTTCTTTCATCATAGCGTATTTTACTGTTGCACCCTTAGCAAAATTGCTCCAATGTTAGGGGCCAATGCATTTATAAAATTGTTTATCTATGAGGATAGAAGATGGAGGCCTATGTCCAGCAGTGGACGTCTTGTGGATTTATGATGATAGTGCAAAGAGTAATATTTAAATGAAAGGCCGCCTGATTGTAAGATGTTGGGATAGATTTGCGACTGCTGGCTGATAAGCTTTTCTTTGTACCTATTTCTTTAGGTGGCTCTTATTGCCCCTTATTATAAGCGCCGCCACCAAAGAAATAGGTTACTAGAAATTGATTACGCAGTTGGTATATCGAAGAATTTATTATAATTAAATCATTTCAACCAAATAGCAAAAGCTTCTTCCGTATCCAACAACAACGAATCATCACAACCATTATTGGAGTTTATAATTTTTGATTTAATGTACCTAGATGACAGAAAATCGTGTTAGTTACACCTTCAACTCAACGAAGCTATCAAGAGCCAATCTCTCTGAAATTTTGCATACACATAGTTAGAAGTTTAGAATAATTGTGAAGGACATAGGGTAACTTTCATCCCGAGAAAAAGCACTGTTCCCAAGGGAAGTTCACGCGGGCGAAGATTCGGGCAAAAGCTAGTAGAATATAAAATCGCGCGCCCCAGGCAATATTTTTTTAATCTATGTCTTTTGTCTTGTACAATCCCCAAGTTCGCTGCTCCTGCCGGGGTCGTCTGCGCCTACGCATCTCGGAAACAAGACATTACAATTTTATTAGCGGTAATCATCTTAAGTGTTATCAGTCTAATTGAATAATGCATACTGGCAGCCGCCGGATTTGTCTGTGATATGCTCACGCTCTGATTGACGTTTATAGCATTATCTAGGCAAATTATGAATTTTGGAGATATAATTAATGATCATTTTTATTGGGAGAAAAAATGAACACAAACGCGCAATAAATCGTACTTACTTATATCACGCAACTAAGTGTTAAGGTTATATCAAATCGAACAAATTTACTATCAAATAATTCATTTATTGAAATTTTATTGTTCGTAGCGTAGGTAACCATAATTATACCTACAATTGGCAGACTTAACTATGACAAACAATAAGCACTTTCTACCAGTCAACTATAAGGCCCTTAGAAAAATTACTAAAGCTAGTATGACATAAACATGGGTATTTTTTAACTCTACCACAGACATTAAATATTTTAAGAGTAAATATCTGTAAGTTCAACATAACTTTTGTAAATTAAACATGTATTTTTAATAACTAAGCAATAAACCTATAAGTGAATAGCAATGTAATTTCGCGTGACGAAAAGCGTGACAAATCTCACCCTAAATTGATCTCCCTCATATTGGACATTGTATTCAGTGCTGATGATTACAATAACATATTTTCGTACCATAAAAATACTAACGAGACTGGACTTTGAACCCTCTCTATCTATTCTGTATAACCCGTCAACATTAAACGGCAAACATTTTCGAGTACATTTCGCCAAAAATGCAGCATGCAATAATAAAGTCTGGCGGTCAGAGGGTTAACGTTGTTTTGTCTTGCAAAGGTCGTGTACTCGTGTAAGGTAGTTTCTGGTTTATAGACTACTAGTTGTTCCCCGCGGCTTCGCCCGCGTGGAACTCGGTTATATCGCGCCCAAAAGTAGCCTATGTTTGACCTCAGGTCGTTAACAACATCCCTACCAAATTTAATCACAATCGGTCCAGCAGTTTAGCCGTGAAGAGGTGACAGACAGACAGACAGACTTTCGCATTTATAATATTAGTATGGATAGTATGGATATGGATATGGATGGAAGTATGGATTAGTATGGATCTCGCTCATCCTGTAGCTGGGGAAATTTTATTGTTAGCGGATTCCATGAACAATAGAATTTTCAAAGAGGGTTGACTTCATGCAGGTTAACAGTCATAATAATGCCAAAAGATATGTCTCTCAATAGTATGATTTTAACCATAAACATTGTTTACTTATAACATTTCGGGCTATACAAATAGCATCCTAGACAATTTCGGCTTTAGCTCTCTCTATAAACCCGGATTGGAAATGTGCTTTGTGGTGGCTTATTTAGCATATCTTAGCACACAGCAACATCACACCACAGACGAAATTGTAATTTATGGCAGCAGGTGGGCATAACCTTTTTCTTTTCGCCTGGTGCACTAGTCTCTACCAATTTGGTGACTCCTGATGGTGGCGTGCCGGCTTATCGATGTGCGCGGGCATCTCTAAAACAATGCAAGTTCCAGTGAGTAAGCGGGACAGCGCAATACATGATGTAAGGCGACATCTCCCTTATACTCACTGGATCTTTAATAGTTTTAAGAAATGGTGGTAACCCCCCTGGCCAATACAATGAACGATACACGATTTAAAAAAATTTAGACCGCGCGCGGTATCCAAATTCTTTGACTACTACTTACCCAATAATTCTATGCTAGTTCTGAAATACTAATGGAAAGGAAGGACATAATGGTTATTTATTAAATTTGTTGACTGTAAGCTAGACAATAAAAAAATACAAAGATAACCCCTTGTCGATTGATAAGATCGTTATTAATTTGTATGGTTGTTATCAATTTGTAGCAAGAGTGCTCAAGAGTTCAAGTCCCATTTTCTTATTGCTTGATTCCGGTATGAGCGGCTTCCTGTAATTTAATTTAGTACACGAGTACTATAATTTCTATTTCATTGCAGCGTTCGGCCGGTTGCCGGCTGTGATCGATAAATGACAGCAAGGTGATATCTCGGTGAACACTAGCGCCATAATCATTTAAAAATCATTATTAACTGAAAACACAAGTTATCAAAAATCCGTGTTATATAATTAAGGATCTGGATCTAAAGTTAATTTAAATCATATTAATTTATAGTTCCACTAGCTGTTCCCCGCGGCTTCGCCCCGCGTGGGACTCGGTTATATCGCGCCCAAAAGTAGCCTATGTTTGACCTCAGGTCGTTAACTACATCCCTACCAAATTTCGTCACAATCGGTCCAGCAGTTTAGCCGTGAAGAGGTGACAGACAGACAGACAGACAGACAGACAGACAGACTTTCGCATTTATAATATTAGTATGGATAGTATGGATATACCTAGTTATAAATAGCAAAAGTGCTAAAAGTGGCCGTTTTAAGCAATATTGCATTTTGTAACTATAGGGAACTATCATTTAGTAATTCAATGTTAAAAATTAACTTCAGACCCAGAACCTTAATAACATAACAGGGATTTTTGATAACTGTTGTTTTCAGTGAATAATGATTTTTAAATGATGGTGGCGCTAGTGTTTACCGAGGTATCGTCAGTCATCTGTTAGATATGTATTGCATGAAAGAACACCTAAAAGCTTGTAAATTCGTACGTAGGACGTGCTTCACTCCTCACATAACATTTTATTTAGTGTTGACGTGTACTGTAAGAGGGCGCTCTACTTAATAACTGGACACAATAGAAGACTAGCTTAGGCATTAGGGTTTTCCTGCACTCACATTCAGCTCCAACTTCGACTGCTTTACGATTTTGTTTGGAATTTTTATTAGCCCCTTACTATTTGTCATATAAAATCGTTAACGCAGTCGCTAAGAAATCTCGAGGTAGCGGTTAAGACCAATATGAACCAATGGTGCCAATGGTAAATCGATACCTAGACTTTATAAAAAATCAATATATAGGGACAAATCACACAGATTGAGTTAGCCTCAAAGTAAGTACGAGACTTTTTTAATGGAATACCTACCTACTAACTCAACGACCCGCCTCGGCTTTGCATGGGCATGAAAACCTTCCTCTTGAATCTCTCTATCTATTAAATAACCGCATCAAAATCCGTTGCGTAGTTTTAAAGATTTAAGCATACATAGAGATATAGGGACAGAGAAAGCGAATTGTTTAATCTATGTTGTGATAGTTACTTACATATTATGTAGATAATCCAAGAAGATTTTTCTGATTGCCCAGACCAATCAGAAAAATATAATTTTTCATCTTGACCTGACAGTGGATTGAACCCGGGCCCTTCTGAGTAGCGGGCAGGCATACCTACCATTACGCCACAGAGGTCATTATAAGTACATCTATATATTTAAAAGAAAGTCGGTTAGTTCAACACTTATAATTCAAGATCTACTGAACAATCTCTCGGACTTTTGTATACACATAGAAGTTTTGTGAAGAACATAGCTTTCATCCCGGGAAAAATAACTGTTCCCGAGGGATATTCACGCGGGCCAAACCCCGGGCAAAAGCTAGTTATTTATAGAAACCTTCATATTGTTTCCGTCTGCACCACAAAACATTCCACTAAGCAATACTTAGAACAGAATCTATAAACGGGCTCTACAAGTCTACAAGCGTCCACGATTGCAACATTTAGGTATTTCCCAACAATTCCCATTCCCAGGCGATTCCCGGCTTATTCGAGTTGAGCTAGTTGTTGGCATTTCACGAGCCGGCACAATGCTAAACTTCTACTAAATACTCTCCAGCGAATATTCATTCAGTAACCGCGCTATTTCATATTGGATTGGAGCTACTGGGAATTCACTTGGTTTTATATACTATCCTTTTAAGTGCCAACTTACTACTTATACAGGACTAAGAAAGTTTAAAAAACTTCAGATCCAGAAACTTAATTACATAACAGGGATTTTGATAACTTGTGTTTGCAGTGAATAATGATTTTTGAATGATGGTGACGCTAGTACCTCTCGGTTGCCTGGAAGAAATTGCTTTAGCGATAAGGCCGCCTTTGTACATCAAAGCTGAAATGTAGGTATAGGTATGTACTTTTGTCTTGTAATAATTTTTGTTGCAATAAAGAGTTTTTTAAAGTGATCGAAAGATGGCGTAAATATATTATGTCTCAATCAAATATGGGGCGGTCTCTTTTAGTACACTAAATATCGGCGCGTTTCTTTTTTTGTATTGCGGTTGAATATCTTTACTAGTACTTATATACTTAGCCATGAAGTGACTATAATTTTAAATTTTTATTATTTTTTTATTTATAGAAACATTGTACAATATTACAGTTCGATAACCAAAGCGTTGCACAACTTAAAGTAGGACACAGATCCATCGTTTTCACAAAGTAGTACCTAATATTTCTCTCACCAGACGCTCAAATACGTAAATATAGTTACGTAGAAATCGTCACCCAAATAAAAAACTTATTAATACTAATAAATCGAGAAAACTATCGCATTATAATCTAAGTTGTAGCGATAAAAACAAGAAGATAAGAAAACACTTTAAATGGGCAAACAACAATACACTGATGTAGGAATAACGAGGGAAGTTTGAGAAATTGTGGAGGGCAGGAGTCGGCATTTGAGCCTGTAGGGTAGCCATCAGTCAGGTTTTAGTTGGCCGTACCCTTGCAGTACCCATAGAAACGTAACACCACTTTACCGTTTATTCCCGGTCGTCCCCACAAGTCGTCCCCACTGGGGACGAGTGGGAAAAAAAAAGTTTCGTTCGTCCCCAGTGGTGACAATTGGCACTTTTTATTTCCCACTCGTTCCGCTATAGACCGAGAGTCAAAATACAAGGGGGTTTCAATAAGAGATTTCACGGTTTGTTAAAATACTTAATAACGCATTTCTAAGCAAGACTGTCAATGGTTCTGATTAAAAGTAACTAAAAAATTGAGGTAATTAGTACAGTATTAACGAATTTACAATAATTAATGCAGTGCATATCACAGATAATCAACTTATTTTCAATAATTCTTAAAGTTTTAAACTGCGTATAACAGATAATCAACTTATTTACAATTAATAATAATAATTGAAAATAGGTTGATTATCTGAAGTAAGAATTATTGTAAATAAGTTGATTATCTGTGATACGCACTGCATGAATTATTGTAAATTCGTTAATACTGTACTAATTACCTCAGTTTTTTAGTTACTTTCAATCAAAACCATTGACAGTCTTGCTTAGAAAAGCGTAATTAAAGCATTTTATCAAACCGTGAAATCTCTTATTGAAACCCTCTTGTATTTAAACTCTCGGTCTATAGCGGAACGAGTGGGAAATAAAAAGTGCCAATCGTCACCAATGGGGACGAACGAAACTTTTTTTTTCCCACTCGTCCCCAGTGGGGACGACATGGTGGGGACGACCGGGAATAAACCAACTTTACACGTCTCCAAACAGACTGAGTACTCTGGACTAAGAATTGTAACACCATTTATACATGTATTCTTGCAAAATAAATGATTGTTATTCTAGATTAAAAAAATATATATATACAAAAGTAAAAGTACTGCGCGCGACTTCCTAATTCTATGCTACCCTTAGTTCGCGCGCGTTTGACGCAAGGCTATTTTTTAAATGGATTTTATAAACGCATACGCTAGCGACTGCCTTAGAAATTTTGTATAACAAACTTGTATGTACCCCTGGCGGACAGTAAGTTAACTAAGAAATTCCATATAAAATCCTAACGCAGTCGCTAGCGTCTGTGTTTATAAAATCTCACTGGTTTGGCACATGAATTCTAGCACGTTGGCTTCTTCAAAACTGGCAGATTAAAGTGAAGTAGACGATTGAATAATATCCCCTAGTTCATAAAAATTAAAGTTCTTAAAAAGTTGCCTTATGGCGTCACAGTAAAAATTGGGGAGTTTTGGCGGGAAAATCAAATGTCAAGTTGTTCGTGCTGTATTAATTTTCCAACATTTGTGCATAATAATGGTGGATTATTATTTGCCAAGTGTTCATGAACAAGCGTGAGTGTTGGGAAGTTGTACTATATCGATTAAGTGACTTTAATCTTTGTCACAAAAATCTCCAAAATAATAGGTACTAAGTGAAATTTTTCTATGACTAGACAAACTTGACTGACTAGACTTTACTATGATCGATCGCTTACGTTAAATGCGATCTAAAGAAGAAGATCAAATTGAATTACAAGAAAACTCGACACTGGCAAAATTAAGCTTTATGAAGATTTCTTAATTTTGATGACCACAAAGATAAAATAAATAAATATTGTACTTAGAAGTCACGAAACAAGAGATGTATATGAAATTATTTATAGTGATACGAGAAGTCTTGTGATCTTGTCAGTGTAGACATTAGTAGTTACTGCACCCGTAGCCAAGTGACAATTTCAAAACGCTAACGAATGTCAATAAGAACAAAATGTATGGGATTGACATAAGCTGCGGTAAATCACGTGGTCACTCTTATGTCAATCCCATACATTTTGTTTCGTTTTGCGATTGTGACTTTGGCTAAGCCCCCTGGTCTTGTGTTAGCCTTGTAAGACAGGTCGGGCGGAGTTCCCGGTATAAATCAGCACAAATTGACAGACCGCGGAACAAACGAGGTGCTGCCAGACCAGACTACTCATGAATACTACTATTTGTTTGCCAATAACATTATGGAACGGACTAAGTAGACACAACTGCATATTAGTTTTTGGATATTTTCGAGCCGAGTGTAAATGGCGAGCTCATACTCTTTATTGTACCATTATTATACAAATTATACATGTACATTATGTACTCGTATGTGGATGAAACCAGGGCATATTACATGTATAATTTGTTTGTTAATGGTAAGTATATTTATCTATCTGTCTATTCAAATATGCAAAAGGCTCAAGCCTAGACGATCATTTTTTGCAAAAATAAATATAACCTATTTTTAATCTGAAAATCAAATAATAATGTATACAATAGCTATACAGTGTATACAAAGTTAATGGGCATTGTCCATTATTTCAAAGTAGTTCTGATTGAAAAACCATTTGGAGGAATAAGCTTAGTGTTTAATTTTCTGTTATCAAAATAAAAAAAGATGCAGTAAATAATATTATTTTTAAATAAATAATTTTGACTTTTATTTGCCTTCTGACGTCACTGTTGGCTGTATGCGCTGTGTAATTTTATTTTTCCTTTGCCTTAATATTGAGCGATAAGAAAAATGTCACTGTTATGTCAAGTCAACGTCTATCCGCTCTGTTCAAACATTGCCTAAACAAAAACATAACCTCATCTCAATCATATTAATAATAAAAGTGATTGCTTGTGAATCTAAAGATGAATTATAACGGAAAATGTTCTGTCCCAATATGTAAAAACGATTCGACAAATATGTACACTTACATTAGCATCTTCGTTCCTCTTATTCCGGCTACATTATGTTTGCTACTCGTAATAATATACTCCAGTATCATCACATTTTCAACTTTAGGTAAGTTGCGTGAATCAGCTTTCTCAAGCTCATGTTGTAAGTACTTAATGAAAATTAAACCAAATGAAAGATAGGTAATGAAAATAAAACCACAGGCACAAATTATTGTTTGAGGTTGTTTGAAATATTTCCAATGACCAAATTCAGAAAGGTGACATTGGCATATTTGACACGAGTATATTTTTTAATTTCCGTCTGACTATCTACTGCATTGTACAACCACGCGTGACGTCACGCGTGGTTGTACAGAAATATTCAAATAGGTATCATAAAATATTCATAATTCATAATTCATTTATTTTGTCAAATATAGAAAGCTGCCCGAAAAAAATATAAAAAAATAAGAGAAAAATTTAAGACAATGCCCATTATGGATTTACATACAGAATCGTTTACTAAAACTGATGGTAGAGAGTGAGAGTCTATTAGTCTTTACTTATAGGTATATCAGATATAGTATTGGTGACAAAAAACGCGTGATAATCACAGAAATATTAAAAAGGCGAAAGTTTGTGTGTGAGTGTGTATGTTTGTTACTCTTTCACAGGAAAACGGCTAAACCGATTTGGCTAAAATTTGGATGGATTACTTAGACCCTGGAACAACACATAGGCTATATTTTATCCCAGAATTCCCACGGGAACGGAGCCCCGGGCAACAGCTAGTATTTATATAACTACAATACCTTAATAATAATAAATTGGTATAAATTATCTTAACGCAAAGATCATAAATAAGACTGCCACTTGCATTACTATGCATAAAGTCTGAAACTTCCGTAATGAATCCATAAGTTGAAACGGAACGCATTCTGCTAGGCGCGAGACGTTCCGTTTTAGTATTATCATCTAGAACGCGAATGTCTTGTCTCTATCCGGAATGGCGTGAGGCACGCAAGGTCGCGTGCTTGGTGCGTTGTGATTCGCGATATTATAGTTATCGTATGTTAGCGATTTTGTATAACAAACCTGTACAGCGCCCCTGGCGGATGGTAAGGCAACTAAGAAATTCCCTACAAAATCCTAACGCAATCGCTAGCGTCTGTGTTTATTAAATCTCATACTAGGCTTCTCTTCGAATATATTATAATGACTCTATTTTACTATTTTATCTGTATCCCTAGTATCGCTAGAGACGCGTAAGACATAGATTACAAAAAATTGCCTGGGTAGACACCGCGCGCGATTTCCAAATTCTTTGGCGTTAGATCTATCTAATCTATCGAAGTCTTCAGTAACATTATGTAAATATTGGATTTTTTTTCTTTTTTTTATTGGCAATGAAAAATACTATAATAAAGTCCAAAGGATGCAAATTAAAAAAAAATATATATTGAAATCTGACAGTAAAAAGTTTAACGTACCTTTATTCCTTACAACTACAGGTAGAAAAAATTTCATCGCCTATAATCCCGGCATTAGAAAGATAAGTTCTAAGTTATTTGAGCTGCAAGTTACCCCATATAAATGGAAATGAAGTGGCGAGGTGTCTCGTTTTTATGTCGTGTTTTTCAATTTATCCCATACTTTTATAGCGTTGAAGTTTTCTTGTTGAAACTACTAAGTTTATTGTGGAACGCTCGGGGCTTGCATAAAAAATGCATTTCTGGTGTGATTTACTTGTAAAGTGATTTTTTTATGGTTTCGTGCTTCGGAAGGCACGTTAAGTCGTTCGTCTCGACTGCCATCTGGTAGTTGATAAGGTAACCACGTCAGAGACCGAGGGGAGGTTCTGAAGATGACACCAGAGTGTGCACGGTCGATTGACCGTGTCGCCTACTCGAAATTATGATGATGGATGTCTCTTTTTGTTTCACAATAATATTGTCTTCATACGTGTTTTTTTTTTTATTAGTATTGGACACCCTGGTGTCAGAGTTCTTCGGAATCACCTCTGACGTGGTTCCTTTAACGAATACCAGATGGCAGCCGGGGCCAACGGCTTAACGTGCCTTCCGAACAGGGCTCGGAAACCTGGTTAAAATAAAAAACCAGCTCGTTGTTCCGCCCATACATTTTTACAGCGACCGCTAGCATTACGGTTCCGCTCAACCGGTATTTACCCAAAAATAACGGTCTTAACCAAGTATTTAGGACCTTAAAATCGAGCCTATACTTATTTACCAGGTTAAAGAGTCTTTAAAATACCGGTTCCGAGCCCTGCTTCCGAAGCACGGAATAAGCTTTATTATCAGCAGTCAATCAGATGATTCAAGCCTGCAATGTCCTAACCAAACTGGAAACAACTAAACAAAGTATGCTTCCCGTGCGATTCGAACCCACGACCCCCAGGTCTACAGGCAAACGCCTTAACCACTGCACCACGGAGGCATAGTTAATGACTGTTTATTGTCTAAATAAAAAAAAGATCCTATCTCATTTAATAAGCAGCGTTAAAAAATCCTGATAGAATATAATGCAATGATAATTGTGTAGAGTTATTTGCTGGCTGTGGAAACTTCTGACGCCGGTTGCATTACATTCTTCTTTCTCCCTCTAATATACCAAGCTTTCAGAGTATGCGAAGTACTACAAATGCTGCGCGTAATGGATGCGCAAAGATTTATCTTCTAGATGTGGCATGTATTTTCTCGTCATATATTCAATAAAACCATCATTTGAACTGATTTATTTTTTCCTTCCAACCCGTTTAATTGAGTATTACTTTAAGCAAGAGGAAAATTTTGGAAGGTGCCAAGGAAATTATGAGCAGGAATGGTGTTACATTAGAAATGGCTAGTAATAGAACTTAGTTTAAGGAGTTTGCATAAAGTATCGACCTTAAATAAGAGAAAAAAAATGTTTTCTCTTTTATTTTTGTATTGTTATAACATCTATTTTTTTTACAATACTGAATCAAAAATATAACGCAAATTGTTTCTTTTTTTAATCTATGTTAAAATCTGGTATCTGTAATGGAAGACCAGCATGATATAAAGTGGGATAAGGAAAAAAATAGAAGGGTTCAATTGCAAATTATATTCTGAAACCGAATTACTCATACTCTCTAACCAATTAACACATCGATTGAATCATTTGTATATCTTACCACAAAGAATTCAAAATCGCTCGCGGCAGTTTTTTTTAAATCTATGTTACCACATCTAGTTTAACACTCTCCGTGTGGCACAGCAAGGATGAGTTTTCTAAAACTTGCCCGTCTGTTTGTAATTTTAAAGTAGAGTGTTACATGTACTGGCTTTTATGAGTTTTGTTGCTGAAACATTGCCGCTGAATGGACGTCATTAGACGTATTTGTACCACTGCTTGTCGTCTGGACCTTTTGAAGTACCTATTTGGCTATTACAGTATACTTAATCTGATATCCAAGCGATAAAATTATGTATGTCTGACTGCGATCCCAATGTTCAGAAAAACCAACATTGTTTGGAATATTTTGTTATTAAATGTAAATTAAATAAATAAATTTAAAATATATAACCAGTATTAGATAGTTTTCAGAATACCGTATCCATTCTGTTACCTCCCACGCGACGATCAGAAATGAGGAGATTCATAACAGAGGAAAAGTTAGTGACAGAACTCAGTGGATTAATTCTTTCTGGACGGACAAAAAAGTGATCTAATAAGGGTTCCGTTTTTGCCATTTGAGGTACGAAAACAAAATAAATAATACAAACGTGTACCACAGCTTCTAAAGTGCATAAAGTGCATTAAATTCAGTCACATTATTTGCCTAACACACATTCTCTCTGACTGCACATACGAAGATGAGCTTTTTGTTTACCCTCTCCACTCAAACAGCCGCCCGGACATCCGGTCTGTCTCCCCCCCTCCGCTTCCGGCGAGCCTGCATCCGGTAGTGACGTCACAATTAATCTTGGTATCATCTTCCGCTGCGAGAGTGTTTTCGTATTTTATGAGCGTTAGATAAACTCGGTTATGTTATGTTAAATTAATTATTATTAACTAGCTGGTGTTCAGGTATACGCTCGCGTCGTGTTTTGGTATGTTTGTGTTTAAAATTAATATGTGTCATTATTTACTACCTAGTATCTTTGCTCGACTGAAATATCAAGCGATAATAATGTATAATGAAGTCGCCACTGTGTCTGTCTGTCTGTGCGCGCAAATTGATAAAAGGATTTTCATGCAGTTTTTACTAATAGATAGATTGATTCCTAGGGAAGGTTTTAAGTATATATTTCATATAGGATTATATATAAATACTAATAATTCTAAAGCGGTACCAAGTTCGCCGTGTCCGCTAGTTCGAAAAGCATTGGAGCCTGGTTTAAGATATTTTTGTCTGTCTGTCAAAATCTATTGCCTAAAATTTTAATGCAGTAAGCAAAAAAAGCCTTATTTTAAAAATAGGTAGGTACGTGAAGTACTCAATTTTAAATACATATTAATATATACTAAAAAAAAAACATATTTCATACTAATATTATAAATGCGAAAGTGAGTTTGTTTGTTTGTTTGTTACGCATTCAAGGCCTATCTGCTGAACCAATCTCTCTCTCGCATACACATAGCTAGAAGTATTGAGAAGGACATAGGGTACCTTTCATCCCGGAAAAAAGCACTGTTCCCGAAGGAAACGCGGGCGAAGCCGCGAGCATAAGCTAGTATGCAATAAATTGAAAACTAATGAAAAAAAATGTGCATTGGGTATATGATATACCTAGGTCATTTCTGTCATGGGTCATACATACATCAGAAAGAAATATTTAAATAAACATAAAAGTGTTACGACGATAGAGACCCAGTCGTTAAATAAATATAGAATCTACAGCATATTGTTAAGGCAGTATTCAAAATCTCCCATAATAGTTTCCCCCCAATTATCCCTTGTAATCGCCCCCCTCCCTCTGAATTTAGTATCAATATTACGTCCTGCGGGAATGGACTGATCAATCCTGATCAAGAAGCTGTCAAACGAATGGAGTGCGCGGTGAGTTTTATAGAGGTAGATGTAATAAAGTTCACTGTGATAACTACTAGTAGTTTTTTTAAAATCTTTTAATGTGTAGATCTGTAGTGTTGTGAGCCTAGGGTTCCTACGGGAACGGTATCCGGGAGATGAAGTAAATGCTGGTATCCGAACAAGCGTTTATTCACGAATAATCATGGCATACTTAGAACTACCCATCACCACTTATTATTAACCTACCTACATACATCACATTCCCCCACATCAATTAACCCTTACAATTAAAACCCCTTTATATAAACCTGAAATCTAACTTAACCTAATTTTACATTATACTTTTAAATTACTGAATAATTACTTAACAACAATTCATTCCTTATAATTTGGTATTTTTTTAAGCCTACATGGCCGCATAGGTCGATTTCGGGGTGGAGGTGGTGGCGATACGTTTGGCAAGGCATCCTTAAATTCAGGAGACGCGGGTGCAACTTTACCCACTTTTTCCCCATCCCTTACTATCGCGCCCTCTGCCGATACGACGGCGTCGCCGATGTCCTCCTCCGGCTCCTCCGTGTGGTCCCCACCTACTTCGCCAGACAAAGCTACCCTGGGTTGAGAACTTGTGCTAGACTTTTCGCTGATTTCCGTAGGAGGGCACACGAGTGATGATCTCCTAGTTTTTTTCCTTAGTTGGTCAATATGCCTATGAATAATATCTCCTTATTCTATAGTTATTGGGCCCTACGCACTCGGTTACTTGGCCTGAAGCCCATTTCTGTGGCTTCAAATATTGCCTATACCAGACCAACTCCTGAGTCTTTAACTCCCTATCTCCCCCTTTAGCCGCCTGTTTCTGCTGCTGTTGTGCTCTCTTTACTTTAATCTCCCTATCTGGTTTTAATACATCTAACTTCGTACGCAACCGCCTACTTAACAATAACATGGCCGGGCTTTCTCCTGTAGTTGCTCTGTGTTCCTATAATGTAATAAAAAGGTCCATAATGCCTTGTCTATGTTTTGTTTTTCCGCGTTAGCCTTTTTAATCACTCTTTTTAAGGTTTTGACTGCGTTTTCCGCCAAACCGTTAGACGCCGGATGATAAGGGGCAGTAAATATGTGCTCTATCCCTTGGTTGCGTGTAAAATACCCAAACTCATTGCTAGAAAAAGGTGGTCCATTATCAGTTACGATCTGCTTAGGTAGGCCCCACCGACTAAAAAGTTCCGAATTTTTTTCTATGACTCCGGTCGCTGCAGTGCTATTAACATGAAATACCTCCATCCATTTGGACATAGCGTCTACTACAACTAGGTAAGTTTTTCCAAAAATGGGACCCATGAAGTCTAAATGAAGCCTTGTCCACGGTCGGTTCGGCCACGGCCACATCCGTGGGGTCTGCCGCGGCGGCGCGTCGGCCTGCGATGCGCACACTTCGCATTCCCGACACATCCGCTCAACGTCTTCGTCTACGCCCGGCCACCATACATAGCTGCGTGCTAACGCTTTGGACTTTACTATCCCCATGTGAGGCTCATGAATCATCCGTAGAACCTTATCTTTACATGCATCTGGGACTACCAATCTATGACCCCACATTAAGCAACCTAATTCCTCATATAACCCGTCCTTACGATTAAAGTATGGTTTCAAATTAACAAGTTCACATTCGGCAGGCCACCCATCTCGCAAATAACTTAATAATTTAAAAAGTAACGGGTCTCGAGAAGTTTGCCCTTTAATTTCATTATAATCTAGTAATAATTCTTGTTGGATGAAATGTAAATACGTTTGTTCGGGCGTCGTAGCTGATACCGCTGTATGACGCATTTGTTTACCGGCCGGCGGAATAGGTAAGCGCGAGAGCCCGTCAGCCCCGTTCTCATCGGTGCGCACGTACTCAATATCGTATGAATATGCCGATAATATTATTGCCCAACGTTGCATACGGCTAGCCACCATTGTTGGTATTCCTGTGTGGGGGCCGAAGATTGATACTAACGGTTTATGATCGGTGCGCAAAATGAACCGTCGACCGTATAAGTACTGGTGAAATTTGTTTACTGAAAATATGATAGCGAGCGCTTCCCTATGTATTTGTGAATAATTTTTCTCGGCGTCGTTCAGCGTTCGCGACACGTAGGCTACCGGTCGCTCTCGGCCGCCGCTGCCCTTACTCGGCTGTGAGAGTACGCCCCCCACTCCCCGTGAGCTGGCATCGCACGTTACTATGAGAGGTAAACTGGGGTCGTAATGTGCTAGTACCTCCGCGCTAACTAACAGCTGTTTGACTTCCCTAAAGGCACGTTCACATTGATCGGACCAAAACCAACTGTTACCTTTTTTTAGTAATCCGTATAAAGGAACCAATTTGGCACTCATATCTCTTATGAATTTTGCGTAAAAATTAACTAACCCTAGAAACGATCGTAACAGTTACACAAGTCACAAGCATGTATTTTCTCTGTGTCCGTTTTTATACCGTCTTTACTTAAAACATAACCTAAATAACGTACTTCGTTAACTAAAAATATACATTTGTTAGTTTTTAATTTTAACCCATATTTATGTAACCTGCTGAAAACAGCTTCCACGGCTTGCAAGTGGTCTTTTTTATCTCTCCCTCCTATTATGACGTCATCCAAAAATATTTCTACGTTGGGTATGTTACTTAGTAAATTACACATTATTCGTTGAAAAATGCCCGCACTCGATGATAAGCCATATACCAATCTGTTATATCTGAATAGACCCTTATGAGTGTTAATTACAGTCACCTCTTTCGTATCGTCTAATAATATTTGATTGTAGGCTTGTGATAAATCGATTTTCGAAAAATATTGGGACCCGCTCAGTCGTACTAATAAGTCGTCAATCTTAGGCAAGGGGTAGCGATCCACAACCAATACGGGATTGACTGTGGCCTTATAGTCAGCACAAATTCTCAAAGAACCGTCAGCCTTGCTTACCGGGACAAGAGGCGAGGCCCACTCGGAACAGTCGACGGGTTCGATGACGCCGTCGCGCAGCATCTCCTCGAGCTGAGCGTCGACGCGCTCGCGCAGCGCGTACGGCAGCGGCCGCGCGCGGTGGAACACCGGCACCGCGCGCTCCCGAACCTTCAGCGATGCCTTACCGCCCGTATACGTACCCAAACCTCCGCTAAACAATTCCCTATACCTGTGGAACAATTTTTTAAACTCATGATTTAAATGTATTTCGCCATTGTTTATACTAATGTTATTACATTCTTTAAATATGGGTAACTTAATTTTTAATTTTGCCAACCATTGCCTACCTAACAGAGATGTAGTGCCCCCATCGATTATAAATAACTCTAATTGTTTTTTAATTCCACCATAACCCACATATGGTTTAATGACCCCCAACGGCTTTAGAGTAGTACCGTCATAAAATTTTAAAGAAACGTTTGTAGGGTTTAATTTTACATTTTTCAAATAATTTTCGTAGGTTTCTTTGCTTATGCATGAGACCGCCGATCCTGTATCTACTTCCATATGAATTATGTGGCCTCCTATAGAAATTGGCAAACTCACCGCCTTATAATCGTTCAGGCACAAGTGGTGAAACCCTTCTCCACCCGCATAGGTTTCCACGTAGCCGTCTTCTTCGGTTGTATCTCCGTAGTGCAAAGCTGCCCCCCGGTCTTCACGGCTTCTTGTCTCTTGCACCGGACACACCCGCCTTAGATGACCGACCCGCTTGCACCTACTACATCTGTAGGTTTTGAATCGACATTCCTCCTAGCCATGGCCATCTCCTCCGCAACCGTCACATTGTGACTTCCGCGTGCCCACTTTTGACCTGCCGCCGTTACGCCCCGGCGGTCCTCCGTGACCCGGCCTCCGCTGCAATGAAGTTCCGCGCGTTCCGCGCTCGCCCCGGCCTGGTGATTTCCACTGTTGTTGTTTGTTGCTTCTTATGGTTAGTGCGTTCATACCCGAGGTAACCTCCTGACTGACTGTCCCTCCCGCTTCCACCGCTGCTGCATCTCGTTCCGCAGCTTCTAGGGACCCCGCCAATTTTACCGCATTAGCGAAAGTCAGGGTATCATCCTCTGCAAACAACCTCTGCCGGATAAAATCACTTTTTAGCCCGCAAACAAATTGGTCGCGTAGATTTTCGTTCAATGTGTCACCCAATTTGCAATACCGCGTCAATTTTTTTAGTTCTGCCACGTAGTTGGCCACGTTCTCGTCTGCCGCTTGTCTTCTTTGTCTAAACCTAAACCTTTCTGCCAACGCTGATGGAGCCGGTTGAAGATGATTCCGCATTAACCCAATTGCGTCTTTGTACTCCAAATCGGCCGGCTTTCTCGGGCTTGACAGGTTGGATAACAGCTCGTAAGCTTCGTCTCCCATCACCGCTATCAAGGTCGGCACTCTGAGTTCCTCCTTTACACTGTTCACCGTAAAATACATTTCCAGCCGCTCAACATACGATGACCACGCCCCAGTTTTCACATCAAATTCTCGCACCTTGCCGATCGACATTTTGCTTCGATTTTCGTCGCACGCCTCCAAACAATCCTCGTTAGCCAGTGTAGTGTTCAGTGTGAGCCTAGGGTTCCTACGGGAACGGTATCCGGGAGATGAAGTAAAAGCTGGTATCCGAACAAGCGTTTATTCACGAATAATCATGGCATACTTAGAACTACCCATCACCACTTATTATTAACCTACCTACATACATCACAAGATCTGATACAATTTTATTATATTTGTTGATAATCTTTTGTCTTTTATAACCAGTCGTGTAAGGTGTCTAGGTTTATTAAACGTATGATGAATAGGTGAATTAAGGTAACGGAGGGGAAATCCGAGACTAAACTGTGAAAATAATCTTGCTTAAGACAAAAAGTAAAAGAGTGTTGAGCTATTATAAATACTAGAAAAGCTTACACCTCTGAATGTATTTCCTTCATTTCCTAATGAAGTCCCAACTCCCAAGCAAGACACATATGAAGTTCTACATTAAACTGGAAAACTAACTATTTAAAAGAAAACTACTTTAGGACTTTATTTACTTACTTAAGAAATTATTTATTGTACGACACTTATTGATTTATTTGTATCTAATTTCTAATAAATAAATATCTCTGTGAAGTATACTTAAATTGGTAGTAAAAAAACCGAGAATCTTGTTGATTGTATGATTAATGTAATAAAAATCTCGATTTCATTCTTAACTCCTGGAGACTGATCGCTTCTTATCTCCCCCGATTTCCATCATTAATTTTTTGCGTGGCTCCTGCAAACATTTCGGTAGAATTGATTGTGGCCAATCAGCAAGATGGCCGCCATTTATTTGCGATGGCGGGAATTAATTAGCGCGGCGTTTGGTTTTTCAATGCTTTTCTAATTATGTGACTTAATTATTGGAATTCCCATTAAGAATTAACCACGAATTTAAATTAAGATTCTTACTTTTAAGCCAATCTACAATTATTATTATTTCGTGTAGGTGACACAGTCAATCAAACATGCACATCCTGGTGTCAGAGTTCTTCGGAACCGCCTCTCCGCCTGTACAATCTACGATGATTTGTCTATTTTTTTTTCTTTTCGAGTGACAATGGCTAAATTTGGCTCTATATTAACTTTGCCAATACTTGGTAACCTCCACCCCTCGGTCTCGTTCGCATCGTTCAGCACGACACAAGGTGAGCCATTGATTGCATCGCGCCAAAGTCACACGTTACAGGTCAGAGAAAAATTGTCCACTTATAAATGTCTAGCTGGTGTATTTGTGCTAGTCATCCGCAAGAATCAGGTTTTTACAATGCTTTCACATGTAGAAATAATTTTGGTTTTGTAGATCTAAAGAATCAGCTTCAAACAAAGCCTTTTTGCTGGTAAAATATTAGCGTGTCCTTATGACACATGGACCTCCTCCAAATTTTTGAATTTTCCAGTCTGGCCTATAAAGCTCCTGTAGCATGTCTTAGGTCATCCGACTATCTCTTCCTTTGTTGACCTTTTTTTCTGTTCTTTTTTAGAAAACACTTTATCTTTAAGTATAATATTATAGAAGATACTAAATTGCAGTAAAACGCAACCAAGAAAGGTGGAACTAAAGTAAATTAAAACTTATAACGATAATAGTTTGTCATTAGAGTTCTTAGCTTTGTAACCCTTTTGTCCTCTATATTCTTAGTCTGTAAGTGTTCAGCTCCTTAATTAACTTCTCTGCATTAAAGAGATCTTTAATTAAGTCCTGCATTGTTGCGCGCTCCGAAGAAATTACACCTGCTGGCTGGCTCTAAGAGATTATTTCTAAAATCAGTAATGACTTTGTTAGGTAGAGTCCAGACCATGGAGTACTTTTGTAAGGATCCAGACTTACACAAATAAGTACTAGTTTTAATAACACATATGAACAACAAATGCAATACAGCATTTGTTGAGTAAGACAATATTCGCACGAATCTTGCTTTTGGCTTTGAAATAAAATACATTGTGTTGCTTAGTTCTGTGTATGCAGGACTGTCTGATGGTTGGGTAGAGAAAGCAAGGAAGAGGATAGGGTAAAAATAATAAAAAAAATTCTATATTAACGGCTTATACGTCAGGAAACTATAAACCGAGAGGCGGTAAGTAGGCTTCAATTTGCATATTTTCTATCACACACTTCTGTATTTGTGGTATTTATTCTATGACATAACTCTAAAGCATCTCAAACTCGCTTTTTCACGTCTATGAAAACTTATACGTTCCGTTTTAAGTTCCCTTGTTAATAACGTGAAAGTGTCTCTTAAGTCTGGCCTGGAGTTTATATTTGCATTTAATTTGACTGGGAAAATGTTAAGTAGTGGTAATAACTCATCTTAGTTTTGAGTCGTTTATGCAATCCTTATTCATACTTTAGTGGATCGTAACTGGGATTTATACTTTTTCATATTTATGAAGAATAATTAAATAAATATTATGAGAATGTGGAAAAACCAACTTAAAGCTATTAAACTATTGTAAAAACAAAAGAAAACCAACTGGTTTTTGAAAAACTATATCCAGCACTATTTACCTCTGCAAAAATTACTTAAGCTACAGAGCTTAAGTAGTTTGTTGATGGAAACTATTAAAATAACAAAAACCTGCCGAGTTGGGCAGTAAAATAATAAGAATTTTTATAAATTCGTCTTGTAACGTTTGTAATAATTTATTAAAATATACATGTACTATTGAGTGTCACTATGATTGTTAACTAAATACATGTGCTTAAATTTATAAATAAGACACCGATATTTCATAGCCTGACGTCAATCCTACTTAGGAAAGCGTCTATGAAACCAGTTACGTGTATTTCACCTAAAAGGCGATACGATGAAATATCAACAAGATTTTCCCAAGAAGTTTGCTCAAGTGGGGAAAACTTGTTACTCATTAGGCACATTCACCGATTTCAGAGTCGGCCTTCTGGAAGTAAATACTATTGGTACAGTCAACAAAAACAATACTTTGCAAAAAAGTACATTATTAAAAACTAGCTGTTCCCCGTGGTTTCACTCGCCATTAGTGTGTATGTACTATAGCCTTTCCCCAAAAATCAGGCTTTTATAAACAAAGAGAATTTTGCAAATCAGACCAGTAGCTTTCAAGTTATAAGAGTTCAAACAAACAAACTCTTTAGCTTTATTATATTAGTATAGGTTAAAATAATCGACTACATTTGAATACCTAAAATTTAAATTCCAGACTTTTGAATTTAGCGACTAAATCCGCATTTTGTTTTTTTTTTTAATTAATTTGCTCATTGTCACTCTCACAGTAAGTACGAATCTAATGACACCTCTCAAGCTGAAATCCATCAATCCAGTCAGGCTGTAGAGCGTGCCAAACCATTATACATTCTCTCGAAAAACATAACTTTCCTTCTGAAGCAGTCGGGTAATAAAACTGCCCATGCGATTCAGATTCGCGTTAGGGTACTAGTCGTGTTAAGCTAGTTGGAGTCATAAATAAAAGAGATTTTATGTATAAAAAAATTATTTCTAATGTCACTAACAAACCTTGATTATGTTCCTTTTGGTCTGGTTTCCCTTTAAAAGGAGGTCAAAAGGCAGAAGTAGCTCGGATGAGGAAGTAAATATTTACAAAAATATACTTAAGTACGTAAAAGAAAATCAATTATATCTACATTATTTATTTTTATATATATATAAATTTATTTGAATACCAATGTTTCTTTTGCACACTGTACACGTAAGAGTTCTAATAAAGTTGCAGACATTTTTATTTTAGCCCGGGAGGTCGATACAAATAAAATGAAATTTAAGGCGCGTCCGTAACTCGGGCTGATAGGTTAAGAGCTCTGCAGTGCTATAAATTTTCAGGAGCCATAGTTTTCAGGTGCAACTGGCGGGTTATTGGACGGTTTTACTAACTTCATTGGATCACGATTGTGTTTTTTCGTATTCTAACATGTATTATTTAACATATTTTTCACCATAACTTTATATTCTTTTGTAATAATGTACTTAGAATATCCCAAAATTCCCAACTTATATTATAAATGAGAGTTTGTATATTTCTTTGTTTGCCCTATCTACTGAACCAATCTTCCTGATATTTCGCATACATATAGCTAGGAGTATTGAGAAGGTAGATACCTTTCATCTCGGGAAAAAGCACTGTTCACGAGGGAAATTCATGCGGGCGAAGCTGCGGGCTACTCTTTAGTACTTTAGTATAGTCGGGGGTTAAAATATACTTAATCTCCCAACGGGTAAACATTTCCAGGTACCAAAATCCGTATACTAAATGTGTGGCACGTGTGCAGACCGCGCGCCCTGATCCTCCGTTGATCCTACCTATTACCATATGGCAGTACACGTGATGTATTTCACAAATTTCTCTCGTCCTTCAAAATTTGCCCGGGCACTAGGAAAGGATATATCATTTAAGATACAAGAGATCGATCATTACCATCATTTCGTGTAGATGACACGGCCAATCGACCATGCACACCCTGGTGTCAGAGTTCTACGGAAACGCCTCACGGCTTTGGACGTGATTCCTACCGACTACCAGATGGCAGCCGGGACTAACGGCTTAACGTGCCTTCTGAAGCACGGAATCATCTTTATTATCAGACATGATTCACGCCTGCAATGTCCTATCCTAACCAAACTGGAAACAACTTAACAAAGTATATGCTTCTTGTGGGAATCGAACCTACGACTTCCGGATGTACAAGCAAACGCATTAACCACTTGACCACGGAGGCAGTAAGGAGGAACAGGAGATCGATAGCTGAGCGGGTCAAGCTTGTTCGTAACGATTGCACGTGTAAAGCGACGGCTAGTGCGGACTGCCTTGGATTGGTCGCCACTTGTGGCATTTCTGGTGGAAACATGTCTGTTGGACAAACAGATGCTGATTCACGCGATACGAAGACTGTGTGACTTCGAATCCGACGCAAGAGATTTCTATATGTCGAAGCACGTCGGCTTTTGTAAATTTACTTTTTTTTTCTACCTACTTTCTACACATACATACATCGTAACTTCATCCTCGTATTGTATAGTGTCAAACTGTCTGCCGGTTCGGAATCGGACGGCCGGACGGCCAGCCGGGAGGTGTCGGAAGCACGTCTGTTGGTCAGACATACGACACATGGTCCGTTCGGATATTACATACTCTGACTTCTAAAGTTCAATAGGTTATTACGATGAAACGTTTATAATCATTAGTTCAGCTGCAGGCTGTTCACTGCTGGACTTAGACTAACTAATAATTGCCATAATGACCGGTTGGAAGCGGCCTGCATCCAGCGCCTGCCTGCGACCTTTTTCAGGTAATCAATGTGATTAAAGGTTTAAGCAAAGAAGGCACGTGGTAAAGATCTGAAGAAAGAAATACGGAGCCGTCATCAATATCTCATACCTTTTCTTTTGGATTTTTGCTGTTTTTCATGTAATTTCCTCAAGTAATATATTTAAGTATTATTTATAGTTTTAGTATTTTTAGTTCTAGTTTTAATTTTATTAATATTAGTTATTTTAGTTTGTAGTTTTTATTTCTAAACTGTATTTTGTACAATAAAGTTCAAATAAATAAATAAAAAATACCTCATAATAACCTAAATAACAGTCGCCGTATCTTAAACTTCCTTCTTTATAACCAAATAAAAAAAAAGGATGTTATAAAAGTTTGACGCGTTTTTTTCCCTTAGAAATCTGATTTGATCAAGTTGATTTAAGATATTATTTATGTCTAGGGAATGGCGGTGGGTGTTTAAAATGTCAAATTTATACTTTCTCTCGTTGCTATAGCCATAATACATTATAGAATACTAAATGTAGCGTTAAAATTCCCAACCTGTACCCGCCACACGGCCGTGTGTGCCCGTATGCTGTACGTGACAGCTTACCCGACGCCGGCGGATATTTTTCCAAGCCGATTGCCGGTTGCCGGCCGGCAGAGGAGGCTGCCAAACCGAAACGATACATAACACCGCGATTTTTTGATGTTCTGAGGCTACGTGTCCACTTGTCACACTTCATTATCATTATCACTACATAGTATAAAACAAAGTCGCTTTCTCTATCCCTATGTCCCTATGTTTGCTTAAATCTTTAAAACTATGCAACGGATTTTGATGCGGTGTTTTTTTTAATAGATAGAGTGATTTAAGAGGAAGGTTTTTATGCCCATGCGAAGCCGGGGCGGGTCGCTAGTAAAGTCATAAAGAGCTAGAGTTCATGTCGGTATATCCTTTCATTCTTGTTCATTATTAGCGAGATCTTTTATTTCTTGATACAATTATCTTATGACACCCACGAAAAGAGAACGGAAGAATGGGCCATCATAGTAATAATTTAGTTTCTTACCGTTTACTATAAACGATATAGTATATACTATAGTAAACCACGAATAAAAAAAAACAAAAAAAGTCTAGTTTAAATCCCGAATTATTTCAGTGAAAGAGTACTTGTATTTTAATAATTCTAAGTTACATTTTTTTAAACTCGCAGTAGGAAATATGTTCTTTTTTTACAGAATATAGAGCTGAAAATGGACACCTAACTTAAAAAAAAGACGAATAGTCAATAACGGCGAGCCAGCGTTCCGCTCTTGGGAGGGAAAAAGTTTTCCTTAAAAAAAGAAGCCTCTAGTCTCTCTTCAGTTTGGAATTTCATTTCATATTCATGTTTTTAAACAAGACTTTGAAAACAAAGCAAAACTATACCTTATTTTAGAGACGAAACAGCTTTTAACGCCCGATTCAAAATAGGAGTTACTATAAATTTAACTTATGTATTTGCGCGAAAGTCTGGCATGGTAGCGCTCAAAAAAACCACTTCAGATGCTGTTTTTGCTTTAAAAGTTGATTTTATAAGATCGCCATTTGAATAATATGAATTCTAATAAAGTACTAAAGTAAAATTCTACTAAAGTACAAATCAATTACCCAAGACATGGTTGGCAATAAATAAATATATGGATAGTCGGAAATGTAATATTTTTTAATAGGTAAAGAGTTCCAATAATATGAAAAATACTACAACCACAGAATAAATACACAACTATAACAAGCTATTTAAATAGATGTCGAAATTATCATCATCGTATTATTTCTAAAACCGAAAATAAAGTGAATTCTTGAGATTAACTGAGCAGCTTGTGTCGTGTAGACGTTGGCTAATCCTATTGTTGTAGGAAGATTTTCCGTGCTTCTGGCCTTTGTTTAGCTTTTCCTTAAGGAGATTGGCTGTAGAAGAGCAAACAATTCAAAATTTTTTTTAAAAAATATCAGGTCTATGTATATCTTCCAGTATATAAAAATCACTTGTACTCTTCCGAATTCACGTTCATAATTGCAGTCATAGTTTTCTTTTGTTTTTGTTTTGCGAACTATGACTGCAATTATGAACGTGATCGTACCTAGAAAGTTATTTGATAGATCTGAGAGCAGATCGTAGGTTACTTTTTGGAGCAATATAGCGGGCAAAGCCATGGGCAACATCTAGAACTGTTAGCATAAAATAATAATAAAGATATTTTTCTCTTTCAAGCGTTAATGATACAAAATAAATTAAATTCGCAAAGACGCCATTATTCCGTCCAATTCCACAGTAAAGAAGCTAGTTGGTTGTAGTTTCTGAAATTGCAGCGATAAATTGGGCAGAACCAATACTTATGACTCCAACAATAGACACAATTCCATTGAAAAAGGCAAACTTTAAAGAATTTCTGATTCCGCCGGCCAGCGGACATTTTAACTTCAAAAGATTTCTGTAAAGTCCAATATACTTATTTCTTATTGAGTTGAAGCAAATAAAGTTCATTTTTGTCCATAATATTTTACGAAATTGACAGAAACAATAGCCAAACAAGTAGCGTGACTGTTTCATGGTTAAGGTACAATTACGAACGCAGCTGCAGTTCCTCTTGGTCTAGTTTCCTTGTAAAAAGGGTTATGGAGGTCAAATGACAGTCTCTCTATTGTTATAACCAGTACCGCCAAATCAGGACTATGATTATAAATGGTATCTCTGGAGCGTAAGCTAAAGATGCAACTAGGAAACACGCTCAGATGATAAAAAACGAAGCTGCAGATTGTCTAGCTGTGTTGTTTCCGGATTAAGAATGATCCTCCCGTGGCAACTATGGGGAATCACAGAAGCTAAGTACGTAGTCCATTGTCTGACTGGTGACAGATATTCACCACATTCTAGAGGTTGAGATCAAACAGGCGACTTTTTATAGAAATAATCCGAATCATATGACTATCTTTAATAGTACCACAAGAATGGCGAAAATTAGACATTCTGTTTTATATCACAGCCCGGGCTATAAAACTATTAGGTTTCGGCTTTTAATTATGATTGAATTTTGACTAATAATTGTCCTGGTTGGGATAATTTACTTTTTAAAAATTCTGTTTACGTGAGTGTCTAATAGACATTGTTTTGAATACTGTTTACCACATTACTTTTTAACGCAGAGTATTTTGTTCTTCTTCTTCTTTTCGAGTCTTGCGGTCGTGTTCAAAACTGCACCTTAACATAGGGTTGCCATCTCTAAAATTTGACTACCAGAACAATACGCTAAAAACCCCGGATTTCAGAGCATAGAACCCGAACAAGATGGGCTGTATTTTGCAAATCGATTCAAGACGCCTTCTAAACTATAACCAATACGGGGATTCCCGGAAGGATGGCAACCCTACCTTAACATTTTCACGGTTATGCGGTCACGTAGCTTTGTATCGCGGAGAAGTTATTTTCACTAGCGCGGTGCAAGTCTGATTTTGTGGCGAGTTTGTATTTGAGTGGCGAATGTAGTCTGTGGTCAGTTTGCACTGCAGTATTCTACATTGCACACTGTAATTAGCTACCACATGGTATCTTATGTTTATTTCTTTGTGTTTTTCAAAACAAAAGAAAAATCTATCTGCATTCTGCTCAATGAATAAAAAAAACAAATTATAACAAACAAAAATCTACCGTTATAAAGTTAGACATGTTTTTTTAGTAAGACGATACAAAACATGGCTAACTTTAAAACTAGGTTGAAACTATTATCCACCCAAATCAAGTTATTGACAGGTGAGGTGATATTACTAGATGTCAACTTGATTTGGGCGGATAATGGTCTAAACCTAGTTTTAAAGTTAGACATGTTTTTTTAGTAAAACCGCAAATATTAAGGTTTGATGGCTTTTGCGACGTTAAGTTGCAGTAATAATACTCAATTAACGCGTTGACCATGAGGACGATTTCCGAGCGCGTTCAGTTAAAGAGCTTAATAAAAACATACAACAGCTCAACACACTCTTAACCAATAGGAGACTAGGAGTTGTAGTTTTAGGACCTTTGTATATCATTTTAACCCATAAATATAAAAATAATATTTATGTACTTATTAATCTAAAAATATATGATTTAAGATTCGTGACTGTATTATACTACAAATAACAGTATCCGGTAACCGGTATAACAATTGAGATTACAAAATATCGTGTAATTTATAAGCTTGGGGGCTTGCGTGCTTTTGGAACTATTGTTAGCTTATCATGATTTGATAATTGGGCAACGATGTATAAGGACATTTAAGTTTGATAATGTATTTATATAAATATATTTTTTAATATAAAATTTCATAAATTTGTATTTAATTTATGTCAATTTCTTCACGTCTGTCACGCACCGGCAAGCGCAGCATCGGAATCCCACGGATCAGTGCCCCTAGTATGAGTTTTTCTTAACGCAGACGCTAGCGACTGCGTTAGCGATTAAGTATGGCAAACCTGTACAGTGCCTCTGACGGATAGTAAGGCAACTAAAAAATTCCATACAAAATCCTAACACAGTCGCTAGCGTCTGCGTTAAGAAAAAAATATATAGGCACAGATGATTGGATGACCTGAGGAAGGTTACAGGTAGGCGCTGAATGCAGGCCGCTTTCAACCGGTCATTTTGGAAACCCTTGGAGGAGGCTCATGCCCAGCAGTGGTTGACGCGCGCTATCGATACGAATACGCTTGAGCCGTTAGGCCATTGAGCTACTCAATGTTAGCGTTATATTCATTTTCCTTTTATAATAAACATAACCTAAGAACTTTTTCATTTGCTAAATCTTTATTTTTCTTAACATTGTATAAAACAAAGTCGATTCCCGCTGTCTGTCCCTATGTATGCTTAGATCTTTGAAACTAGGCGGCGGATTTTGACGCGTTTTATTTTAATAGTTGAGTGATTCCAGATGAAGGTTTTTAGAGCCGTGCGAAGTCGGGGCGGATCGCTAGTATATTATAATTTACTTAATGTATTTTTCATTTATAAAACGTTGATACTATTTAAAGTACATAATATTTTACAAGAATAATAATCTGCACTATGATCGTAGTGCCCCGAGCTCGCGTGCTGGGCTCCTAGTTAGCTACTTGTTGACAGCTGCGCCACAGATTATATTTAACGCAGACATGCCACAGATATACAAACGTGACAGACTGAACATCTTTGCAATAAACATGAAGAGTTTAATTAAACGCCTTTGAATTTAAAACTATGCAAATTAAAAAAAAATCTGGATAATAGGCTGTTCTAATATTTGTCTTGTTTTGATGTTTATTCGAAGGACTACAATACAGGTATGATTTTCTTAAAAATTGTAAATTCAAGCTAGACTGAGCGAGTTCGAGGTCACGAAGGTAAGATGCGTATCGCGTACCAGCTTTGAATCCTTACCTACTCCGATTAGTAACATAATTTAATATATCAAAAATTAACACCCTTCCTTATAAACCTTTGGGGACGCCTTTCTTAATTTACAAAAAAATCTTTGCTGATTTTTTTTACTGATTACGAGAACATGTTCGCCGCCTCAAGTCTGTATATTTATAAGTCTGTGATATTTACAGTACAATGCGAGTATCTGGTGAGAGGTGTTGACGCCCGCGGGCAGAAGTCGCGTGTAACGACTAGTTGATGATTTATAGAGCTGAATTATTGTTTTGTAGGATAGAAATAGAAATAACTAGTGACCCGCCGCTGCTTTGCTTGAGTTGTGTATAGCGAGAATGCGTTAATTGGTACTTAGCTTTATGGCTTTGAAATGTGAAGGTACAAAAAAGCTAAATTGCATTGACTAAATTGTTTTTTTTTCCTATTTCGACGAATTTGTTATTAACTTCTATATTTTTTTATGAAAGAATTTGCAGCTTGTTACTTTAAAAACCACAAAAGTATTTGAAAAAGCCAATGACACACACAGACATAAAACGCAATAGTAGTCCAATATATTTGTTCTTCCAATTTGGATGCTTTTTCCTTTTCTTTATCCCTATTTTTTTTTAATAATTGTGTTTGCACTAAAATTTCCGATCGTCATTATAATATCTAAGAAAACCAAAATTAAATTATTATTCTATGAGAACCTCCATCTCGGCAACTGTCACATCTTTTGAATAAATTCAAACCGTAATCATTCGAAACCGGAAGCCGGAACTTGTGGCAGTTACGACACGATACAACTGATACAAGACTCACTTGGTAACCGTCGCGTCGGGTAAGTTCAGGGTAAGTTAGGGTAAGTTTAACACTTTTGGCACCGCACCTGCTTGCAAACACTCAACTTTCAGCCAAGTGTGAGTCGCACTTGGTACGTGTCGAGATTAGAGGGTTATTCTGTAACTTATTACATCATTATGCTTATTGGCATATTTTTGATTTGTGGTGTAGAATAGAGTAGATACACTTTGCATCACTGCTTTTGGTTATTGAGATATGCGCGATAACAAACACAATACTTGCACGTGTGTGTCGCACTTGCATTTGTCGAGAATTAAGCTTATTAGCTTTAATTTAGCTGTTATATTATTTTTATTAGCAATTTCTTATTATATTGCATACTAGCGACCCGCCCCGGCTTCGCATGGGCATAAAAACCTAACTCTTGAATCACTCTATCTATAAAAAAAACCGCATCAAAATCCGTTGCGTAGTTTTAAAGATTAAAAGTCAACCAAAAAGCCGTAGCTCTGATTATTTATTCAGTAGTATATAAAGACCACTGGTGTAAGATTTTTTAGCTGCCTGAAGGCATCTGACTTCACGACGGAAAACCTGCTGCTACCCAAAAGTCCCAAAACTAAGTAGGCATTGAATTTGTTTTATCTTATAAGCTTGTTTTTCAAATGTAAAAGTACCTTAATATTTTGCGGTCCTAATTGTTCGGTAGGATTATGTTTTCGAGGCAAATATTTAATATTTAACATTAATCTTTGGCCTTATTTTTAACCAAATGAGGCACATTATTGGAGAAATCTGACCTAAACTGAGTCCCGGAAAATTAGTGTGCAAACTTTATATAATTTTTTGGTAAAATTATAAAAGTATGTACAAAACGGTAGTTGAATTGCAGCTATTAACAGTTTTAGAAAACCGCATTTAGCATTAATTTTCAAGCTCATAAAAAATATATACAATAAAAAAAGGTTTACTCAAAAACAAAACTAATTTTAAATACATACATCTGCCAGGGGAATTTAAAGTAAAAAACTGTTAAATACTGACAGAAAACAGTTAGTCTTTCCTATTTCTCTTCATCTAAGCGCGTTTCCAAGTTTACTTCAGAGCCCAAGGTACACTTGTAATTTTATTTAGCGGTAACTCAAGCAATCCTATTTTCTTTTCTTTCATTGTGCCATGACTATCAAATTTTATTATAAACAGGAAAAAATCCTAAAAAAGATATGCAAAAGAGAGACATCACATACTCATCTTTTCGGTCTAAATGTATATTTTATTTCGACGACTCAAGACGCACCCCACTTAACCCGTCACGTTCTCCAAATTGCCACGAACTCTCATCACGCGGTGTCTCCGCAAATACGCATATGCGCAAAATTCTAATTCCGAGGTGGATACGCAAATGACGTCAGAGGTGAAGCGCACACGTGCGAATGTTTGAAAGACTTAAAACCTTTAACACTTCAGATAAGACCAAGACTTTAATTATACACTGGCTGTATCGCGCGACTGTGCATACGCGGCACTCGGTTATATCACGCTGAAAAGTAGTCTACCAAAATTTCATCAAAATCGGTTTCTAAACCAACAGGGGCGTAACAGACAGACCGACAGACTTTCGCATTTATGACATTAAAGAGAAAGAGATAGACTAGTGAATTAAACACGTGTGATTGAGTAGAACTAAGAAATTTTATTATAAGTGAAGAGATAATATAACTGTACCGTACAAGAACAATGTTCCTAAATTACATAGAGATTATAAATTATATAGGTAAAAAAGCTGCTTGATAATTCTGAACAGAAGTTTAAATTGTGTTCAAATGTGATCAAATTCTATATTTAACATCATGTTAACCTAACCATGTTACTGCAAATAAAATACCTTATCTTGTTAATACGAATAACTTCATACTTAAATGAATAGACCGGACGTCTTTAGTTTGATTCCCACAGGAAGACCTCATTATAAAGTTGTTTCCAGTTTGGTTTGGACATTACAGTCTCGATTCACCAAAATTTCTGATCATATAAGATGATTCAGAGCTGGGCCCGGCTGCACCTAGTGGTCGATAAAGGAAACCAGGGTAAGGTCAAGAGGTGCTGTCAAAAACCTCTGGAAATCAGGGTGTGCGAGATCAATCAACCTTGTATCCCATACGATATGAATGAAAGACTAATCACATGGTTATTTTTAACTGAAGGTATATTTTCAGCAACCACGTTTTCAATTTAACGTCCAATCAGCCAGAAGCTCGGAAAGTACATAATGTAATCCCAGAAACCCTAATGCCGTACATCCCTCACATTTTAATCTCAGGACGAGACATCTACGGGCGCTGAGTCGTCAGTAAACAAAATTTTAGAGCATAAAGGGGCGCCGTGGTTCAAAAAGACCCCTGTTTGCTTTGCTAATTGAATTCATTGTTGCTGCTTAAGCGATGTTTAAAGTGGCCGGTGTGTACGCATTCATTACGCCGCTTAATCTTTTTTAAGCCCGATATTCCATGTGGCCAGTGTCATGCCGATTGATTCGAAAATCGAATTTGCGCTCATACAGTATACACATGAAAACATACAGCAGGTGGACTTAATTTGGGCACGAAATTTCTTAAATTATTTTATATAGATATTTAGTCATACTTTTGCTATACATATAATCTGCTCCGTCATAGTAGTACGTTTTTGGTAAGATACATTTCCGCAAACAAGCTCGTGTCACCAGCCCATTTCAACTGTACCTGACATGCAGATATGTTACCTCAGCAATCTTACCTGTGGTCTGTCTGTTGTCGGAGCCGCACCTTAATTTTGTAGCTGAAACGAAATACTAATGAGATTTTTCAGTTATTGGCTCTGCTTGTTCGTTTCCAATAATAATACATGTTCTGATTTTCAGCTACAAAATATATATTGTAATACTAATGTTAAAATTAATTTAGAGGAGCAAATTTCCTTATGAGATAATTATTATTAAAAAAAATTAAATGTAAATAAACAGTATTAAATCGGTCATGACATTATTGACCATCCAGCACTTAGCTTTTATGCTGGCGTTTAAGGTACAAACTAACACTACAAAATGCCACAGGTATCCTTCAGAAAATAAGTTACGTCTGGGGTATATGGGATCTTGGTATTATTACTGCTTCGTATCGTAGCGTGACAGTTGGCTGCTACGGAAAATGTGACTGCGAAGCGACAAGTGTAGCTGCTACGAATCATAGCGCTACGACCTGTCGTAGCAAGTCGTAGCTATAACAAAAATGTAGAGCTGAGCTAGGAGGACTTGTTATTTATTAATATTTCGTTGTTTTAAATTGATGCGTAAAATAAATTTTTATACTAGAATATTTTATATATGTTAGTTTTATCTGTAAATATTACTTCAAGTGTGTAATTTATTTAAACAAGATGTTTGTTTTAGAATAACACTGGTAATTAAAATAAAAAATAAAATCATTCCTTAACACCAACAAAAAAAATGGTTGCCTGTAAAGTCGGTTTTACGGGCGAAGATTTTACGTGACAACGTCTTTTTCTCGGTAGAATATTTATTGATATGAATATAATCTGCCGCGCGCGGTCTGCCGCGCGCGGCAGACCGATCATAGTTGAGTGGGAGAGAGACGCAAGGCATTCGGCGGGCCTCTCTCTCGTTCGGTGACTCATCGTAACGTTACCGAGCGTTACACTTTTTCATAAGTGACTCCCAGCCGCAACCTAATTTAAGACGTTGTCACGTCAAAAAAAAATCTATTAATACTATACAATGAAGCAATTGATCTTTGATAACCGCTTTCCATCAGGTATGTGTAGGATAATAATAAAACAAAATACTGAGAATTATGACGTTTCGACTAATTGTTTACTTATTTTAATGTTAGTTTCTTTCGTGATTTCATCCTATTATAGTCATTCACTAAAAATTGGTTTTTAATTTCTTTTAAATTATATATTATATTTATTTAATGTGGAAAAAAACCTAATATCACTATGAATTATGTTTTTCAATACTTGTGCCTATAGAATTTGGATTTGCGCGTGCAGGCAATTTTTTAATCTATGCTTTTGACTCATCAAAAATCTTTGGAATAAAATAAAAATATACGAGAACAGCCCTCAGTGGCAAGTTTGAAAGAAACACAATAAGGATGAAGTTTAAATATAGCCTTTTGCGTCGCCCGCATTCTGACCTAGTTATGTTTGAGTTTCCACCATTTTTTCAGTTCAAAAACTTTTTTATTCACTGGAGCGTTATTTAGCGTTTGGGGTAATTTTGTATTAGACGTTTGGGAATTGTAATGACACATTTAAGTTTGGATGTGACTACAGTTACGTGTATGTAGCACTAGCACATATCCTAGCCGAAATAGAATTATAAAAAAAAAAATATATATATATATGTTTTGACCCTGTCTCTCTTATTGAAATTTATGATGAGAGGGGGAGATACAACATATTTTAGTTAAAACTGGCTTAGCAAATGTTTGTTAATTTTTTTTTAAAAAGGGGTTTCAATGTAACCAATTGAAAACTGCGGGTGTGACTTTAAATGGGCTTATGATGAAATGAAATCTTAATTTGTTTTTATACAAGCTGTTGCTCACGTCTCCACCTACGTTGTACTCGGTTATATTACGCAAAAAAGGATATTTGAGCTCGAAATTTATACTAATTGCCCCGTTCTTATACTTTTCATACAAAATTACATAAAACAAAATTAACGGTCTAGTCGTGAAAGCGTAACAGACATTCAGACTTTCGCATTTATAATATACTAGCTGTTTCCCGCGGCTTCGCCCCGCGTGGAACTCGGTTATATCGCGCCCAAAAGTAGCCTATGTTTGACCTCAGGTCGTTAACTATATCCCTACCAAATTTCATCACAATCGGTCCAGCAGTTTAGCCGTGAAGAGGTGACAGACAGATAGACAGACAGACAGACTTTCGCATTTATAATATTAGTATGGATGTATGCTTCTATCTTGCCCTAGCTGCCCCGCGGCGAACGACCGGGCGGTGGTGGAGGTGACCAAATAGCCATTATGACCGGAAAAGAAGAAAAAGTAAGAATTGCAGTGAGATGTTTTCAAGGATCATCTTTGTGATATTCTTGCTCCCCCAACTTACAACTGCCATTTTCTCTCTTCGCAAATATTCTCAAATTTTAAACGTCAAATATCCGGAGGGCATTTCAAAAGGAAGAAAATTTACCCTTGTTTGTTAAGTGATAAAACAATTTTACATTAGCTTTTTAACGATAACGACAGTATCTTCATCATCCGCATTCTGCCACCTCTGATACTCAAATACAAACGTATAACTTATTTATATCCATGTTACCGTAGACAAATCCAATTTCGAAATTCATTTGTTGACAATAAAAAACTTTCTTCTGCATTTTAATAAAATGTTGTGAAGGAATAGTTGTTTTACAGAAAACGATGAATAAAAAGGGGCTGTAATGAAATACATTTATTTGCAAGCAAACACAGTCAAAGTTGATTTACAATTTCGAATTATATTATGCAATTAAAAGTCCTACCTAACTAACCTGTACGATTTCCTGTTTGGTCCTAAGGTTTGACTGGCAGTGAAAACCAGACGCCAGCCTAGAAAAGCTTTTGGTCACTGGCAGGATGGACGGAAGGAGATCCAGAGGACGTAGCCCGATACAATGGTCTGACCAAATTAAGCAGCAGCTCAAAATCCAGATCTCCAACGCAATCCACGGGGCAAAAGATCGCCATAAGTGGAAAGAGATATTAAAAAAGATAGTTCGGGCACTTCACGACGCTCAGTAGTGAGCAAACGACTGGAGGAGGAGAAAGAATAGCATTAAATCCACTTATTGTACTTATAATTAAAGTGCAAGAAAATTTAAATAAGTATAAGTCCACTGTATCTAAGAAACGATTAATCTTAAAAATAAAAATAAATAATTTTTACATTAATCCTAATTTATGTCGACAACTTTTTTGTATACCTACATATCGTGTCTTAACATATAGGGCTCAAGTTCCTTTTGCCATATTCATACTGGTAGCTTTATCCTACCGAAACAAAGTCATTTCTATTTTATGTCATAAATTGCGAAGAGGACTTGCAAATGCAAAACTAACCTAAACTGAATACGAGAAAACGCTAACTAACTCCTAAATTATTCTCATTTCATTCTATCTATGACCTCGGCTCCCACATCCAATATACATGTATTCAATGTCCAAGGGAGGTACAATGTGCGTTAGTACCGCCGCAGTCTTAATACCCCAAAATGTATATTTGATGATGTCACATGTAGGGGCGTCTAAAAGGATGCTGAGCAGTTGCTTAAGACTGTTTATATGCAGGGCGGGACAAGCCGGACTCCAATTTGTGGGGTCTGTTTATAGGTTTATTTAGATTAGAAGGGCCAGCGTTGAAAAAAAAGAAAGACGCGCGGCCGCGGACTGTACCTCTAGTATGAGATTGTATAAACGCAGACGCTAGCGATTGCGTTAGCGATTTTGTATGATAAACCTGTCCAGCGCTCATGGCGAATATTAAGTCAACTAAGAAATTCCATACAAAGTCCTAACGCAGTCGCTAGCGTCTGCAATTATAAAATCTCATATAAGAGGTACTGTACCTTTAGTTGTGCAGCTATGCTTATAGAAATAGAAATAGGTATAAATAATAAAAAAAAAATCCAACGAAAGTTTGTGAGTGTGTTTGGTACTTATTACGCTCGAACGGCTGAGCCAATTTTTATGAAATTTAGTACAGAGCTAACTAATACCTTGGATTGACCCATAGAGTAAGTTTTACGACGAAAAATACGCGATTCCCGTAGGTTTGGTCAAAAAGTTTGATAGCCAGTTATGCTTTATAAAGTAGATGGCGCTGCTGTGTATGATAAACTGCGGGTAACACGGCAGGGTGCTGCTAGTCCATATCCATACTAATATTATAAATGCGAAAGTCTGCCTGTCTGTCTGTCTGTCTGTCTGTCTGTCTGTCTGTCTGTCACTGCTGGGCCGATTGTGATGAAATTTGGTAGGTATGTAGTTAACGACCTGAGGTCAAACATAGGCTACTTTTGGGCGCGATATAACCGAGTCCCACGTGGGCGGAGCCGCGGGCAACAGCTAGTTTGAAATAAATTGCGAAAATCTATTATTATAAAACTTTTGAGTCAAAAAGCAGATACATTAAAATAAAGGAATGATGTAAAAAGCTGCATAAATTTTCAACTAAGCCTGTTCATTGCGCGGCGTCTTAACATTTCACTAAGGCCCGTGATTTTATTGCCGTCTCCATGAATTTTAGTCCTTATCGAAGTTACCTCTATAAAGAAGTCCGTTACGTAGTAAAATTCGATTGGCCTTTCAAGCAATGATTGCATAGATAGGCGACACTATAGAGAACTTGTAGGGAGATCAAGCAGGTGCGACTGGAAAGAGATGCGAAATGCAAGTACAGCGCACTCTCCCGAGATTCGGCTCGTATAACCGAGAGGTTGGTAGAGCCATGGGAGGTGGAGGGAAGTGGCCTTTCAAGCAATGTTCGATGAGAAATTTGTTTTGATACATTACTATTTATACTATCTGTGCCCCGTAGTTTCTCTCACCAGCAATGTATGAACGTATGTAAAAGAAAAAAATACTTAAAAGTCATCAATATCCACTAAAGCAATACTTCTCTAGCAACAATGTAAGTGTCTTTAAAATTATAACAGTTTTATTTCTTTAGAACTTATTTATTGAAGAGAACACTTTAATAATTGGTTATGAAGAACCTAATAAAACTATACTAGTTGTATAACGATAACCAGTACCGCCAAATTAGGACCAATAATGATTAAAAAGCGTAAGTACTTAGGGCTCTGAAGCGAAAGCAGAAAATGCAAGAAGGAAATACGACGACTACTTGGACGTAGATATAGTAGTATAACGAAATTTTTTAAGTTTACCATTACCACAAAATCCATACATTTCATATCCATATAATATTATAAATGCGAAAGTCTGTCTGTCTGTCTGTCACCTCTTCACGGCTAAACTGCTGGACCGATTGTGATGAAATTTGGTAGGGATGTAGTTAACGACCTGTCAAACATAGGCTACTTTTGGGAGCGATATAATCTAGTCCCACGCGGGGCGAAGCCGCGGGGAACAGCTAGTTCCTTATAAAATAACAAAACTCTTTATGTATTCAATAAAAACACCAAGCCTCCTCTACTCCAGTTGTCAGGTCCTTCGAGCCCATCAGAGCAATAAACTAAAGGCGGAGCGACGTGAGATAGACGTGTGAATGAGGCGGTTGCACTGAGCGGCGCTCTAGCGCCAGATGTGTCCATTGTTCTATGTCAAATTTAATGAGAAGCATGTTTGTTGTAATTGTGTGAACTTTTATGGTTCTTGATATTTTTTCGCGCATTTTACGCAATAGATTTTGATGCGGTTTTTTTTAATTGATAGACTGATTCTAGAGAAAGATTTTATAGCCGAGCGAAGCCGGGCCGGGCTGCTAGTAAACTATATTATCGAAGTACGAAAATTTGTTTTTTGTTCTCCCATTCAAATTGAGAATCATTTGATCTAGTTTAGTATATAAATGGAGAGGAGTGAGTGAAAAAAAAGGATTTCCATAAATAATTCCAAAAAATAATAAGTTTATTAGAAAACGTTGTTCAGTATAGTAGTCTGAATCTGACCTCAAACTAATTGCAGTTGATTTGTGTCCACCTTAATAGAATACTATTACACTGTGACACTGAAAATTCGCTAAGATAACAAAAAAAACACATCAACAATTTGAAAACACGCGAAATATTTAGCGAAATGGAACACGTGCCAATTCCTTATTTAATTCCAGAGTTCGCGTTGTAACTTCAAAGGATTTGCTGAAACACATGACAACGTTCCTCAAAGATATATTGACATGATTACGGAGTTGAAAACTTTAGCGATTACCGCCGTACCTCATATTTTTGGGGCAAAAAATTGGATTTGTTTGTTTCGCGTTTCGATATTAATATTGAATTTTTAAACAGGTGATACGTTATCATTGTAATAAATATTATATTTACTGTTTTTTTTTTATATTGTAAATAATAAATAAATAACAGGGGTAACTTATACCCCCAAAGTAAGTTCGAGACTTATGTTATGGGATATTAACCCAACGATTACTATATTTTATTTATAAGAAATGCATACATATATAGATCTAATCAAAAACCCAGGCCTATCAGAAAAAGATCATTTTTCGTCCTGACCTGACCGGGAATCGAAGCCAGGACCACCTGAGTAACAAGCAGGCATGTTAACCATTACGACACAGGTGGTCATGGAGGTTTTTGGAGCAATAAAGATATTAAAAACAAAGAAAACTTTTTTTTTAATTTTTATATAACATCCTAGCTTTTACTGGTAGAATTAGAAAATTTTTGCCAGAAAGAAAAATTTATTAGGTTATATGGCCGATATTTGGTGTACACATACAAATATTCCAGTAATCTCCCTTGGGAACTTGATGCTTTTTCAGGACTAAAAGTAGCCTATGTTACTCTCCATCCTTTCAACTAACTCTATGCGAAAAATCAGGTCGATTGGTTGCTTAGCTACGGCGTGGAGGAAGGACAAACAAAGAAACACACTTTCACATTTATAATATTAGTATGGAAAGAACACTTAAAATTAGGAAAGTTAGTACAAGGGTGCTACTTATTTCTATAGAAATTTCTTCCAGTATTTTATCATAGTAAATTGTACATTACAATTATTTAACAACCAAATTGTTGCACAACTTTAAGTAGAATACAGATCATCAGACATCCATTCTTTGCACAAAATCGCCTCAAAAAGATTTTATTTTACCTGATTTAAAACATTGTACTAAGGTTATCTTAATGTATCCCCAATTTCTTCCATTTGCTTGCATTGTTGTGTTCCGAAAGAGAGGGCAGTGAAATTTATGGGTACTGTAGCGAAAAAATCTTAGACCGCGATTTGATAGCGCGCTAGTGATACTTTCAATGTTTTACGAGCGTAAATGGCTACGGTGAGAGCGCCTATCTTTCGTGAGCCGTATGCCTGTTTGCCAACCTAATCGTATTAAATAAAAATTAAGTTAAAAAAACTATAACCCGACTACGTGGTGACTAAAAAGGATGAAACAAGGAAATAATTGAGATAGAAATCCAGAAATGCATAGGTACAAAATGGTCATGGTAAAGCCGTGGTCGCACCCACTATAGAGTATGTATATCAACAATGTTTAATTAAAGGTGTTCCTATCATTCATTTATAAATTTACCTACCACTTTACGAATGCATTTTAAACATTTCTACCTATATTTTAACTTCAACAATATGAATTATATACATATTTGTAATGTGCTTGCCAAGACCTTTCTTTTGATACCAAACACGTGATGCCTATCTCAGTTTAATATTTTTTGAGGTTAGAATCTGAGTTAAAATTTTGATATATTTTATATAGCCTATGTTACCCGCGCTATTTTTACGAATCTTTTGACACCTCATTCATTAAAATCGGTCCAGTAGTTTAGGCGCTACGATGGAACATACATACATACATACTTACATACATACATACATACATAGACTGCCAAAATCATTACCCTTCCTTTTGGCTTCGCCGTAGTCGGGTAAAAACAAGTTGCCAACCCTTAAAACAAATCTAGTAAACAGCCCCAAAATTTAGATTTTGTTTACCGTCGCCCAGTCCGCTATACATGAGCAAAGACATGTAATTTAGTAGGTCTCCCCACGCTTGGCCGAGGACCAGAACGGCTAAGGAACTACGCCAAATAAATCCTGCGGGAAGATCATAAATAAACGTTAAGGATTCGATTTATCTCTGCTTTTTAAAAGGAAAGAACGGACAGAATTTGCCCTGGATTTAAGCGGTCTTTGATAAGTTATTAGAAAAGAAAATGTATTGTGTGGAGACAGATTTATAAAATGGGACTATGCGGTTTTTGTTCGACTACTTTGGTGTATACTAACTAGCTTTTGCCCGCGGCTTTGCGTGAACTTACCTCGGGAACAGTGCTTTTTCTCAGGATGAAAAGTACCCTATGTTCTACTCCTGGTTCTAAGCCTAACCTCCCTACCAATTTTCAGCCAAATCAGTTTAGCTGTTCTTGAGTTATAAATTGTGTAACTAACACGTCTTTCCCATAGACATAGATTTTCTTTAACTACGGCGAAGTAGAAAAATAATCAAAACATCATCATTTCGTGTAGGTGACACGATCAATCGACCATGCACAACCCTCTTGTCAGAGTTTTTCGGAACCGCCCTCGGTCTCTGACGTGGTTCCTCTACCGACTACTAGATGGCCGGGACCAACGTATCATGCGTAATCATGTCAATTACGTATCTGTTCCTTCAAATGTTATAGCCAATATTTTTATATATTCTTCTAGTATATTGTTTGTAATTGAACGCTATGTTGTAAATATTAATTGAAAACATAGTTATTTTAATTAAAAAAGGAATTAAAAAAATTTTGAACAATTATTTTGTTTTTAGCTATATAATTTTATGATTACAATAAAATATAACTAAACTATAAAAATAAAACTAGACTAAACTATACTTAATAATGTTAATGTTTTGTTTTCGTCCTCTTAATATTGTTTTAAGAGTGCATTTATTGTCATTTAACTAAAAAAATAATTAAGGTGAGACGAATATAAATTCAAAGGCAACATAACAAAATGTTTTGCTAATTTGTAAAAAAAATATCCTGAGTTTCATCCACGGTCCCCTGTGAAAAATTATAAAAGTACGCCCATCATAATATATCTTCACAAATTAAAGTATTAACAGAAGTCAAAGTTTCTTTTTTTTAAAGCAGGAAAGCGGGCAATGGGCTCCGATGCAACTGGATGGGGAGTGAGAGAGAGAGAAAGTCAATATTTTGTATGTGATGTCAGTGATGCCGCGAGGGTGTCCAATTTTACTCTTTTTATTTTGAATTATTTTTCTGAGTTATATATATTTTGTGGAATTTTGTTGTGCTGAAAAATATGTTTGCCCTTTATTTGAGACGAGATTTTTTGCCGTTTTAGGTTTGATGCCCTTTGTTTACTTTTTGAGTAGACGAAGAAGAGGACGTTAGTCATTTAGTTTTCTATTAGTTTTGTTTTTTTTTAATCAAATAAAATTACATCAATTTATTGTAAGGAAATTACATGACTATTTGATGAAAAGTCAAGTTATTGAAGTAACATCCGCTATTTGTAAACTTCATAAATAGATTAACATTATTAATATATTTTGTAAAAATATTTTCGTCAAAATTCTACTAAAATTTTACTCAGACTAATTTTACCTAATTTTACTTTTATTAGTTTGCAATATTTTTTTTTTAAATAAAGTTTTCAAATGGTGGATTTAATGCCATATGGAATTTTTCAACAGTCAACTATGGCTTCAAGCACAAAATGTGAATGTCGGCGATTATTGAATTACTACTAATATTTTATACTACCAATATTAAAATATTTAATAATTTAATTAAATTTTAATGTTGCCATGTTATCCAGTATATTAAAGTAGCTCTGCAAAAACAAAAATATATTTAAAATTTCACAAAAGAATTAATTCTATTACTCGGATATGTTGGATATGTCAAATGATATTAAAACGTAACAAAATTAAGTCGTCATAATTTTCCCGCAGTGACTTTTAAATAAATTAGATCCGTCAGAAATCAAATAAGCCGCGCATCAAGTGGGCCGCACAATGGAAGCCTTAATGAAATTAACCGTCCTAATTATTCTTTTCACGGGAATAAAAGATTATGTTTACATAGACTTATATCCAGTTAAAAAATATTAGAATGAACTATAGAAAACTGTCTGCTGTATGTTCTCGTCATGGACCTATCTTCCCATTCTCTCAACAATTATATTTTTTTCAGATACTAGATCTTCAATTTCCATGTTTTTGCTCTACGCAAAAGGAAAATCCACCTTTCATGGTTCTACCAATCTTTTGGTTATAAGAACCGAATCTCGGGAGAGTGCGCTGTACTTGCATAGCTCTTTTCAATCGCATCTTTTTGAACTCCCTACAAGTTCTCTAATGTTTCTTCGTATCTGCTATCTACCATTAAGACGAGACCTCGGTGAAAACTAGCGCCACAATCTAAAAACCATTATTCACTGAAATCACAAGTTATCAAAAATCCGGGTTATGTCATAAGGTTCTGGATCTAAAGTTAATTTTAATCATATTAAAATATAGTTCCCTATAATTTCAAAAAGCAAAACTGCTAAAAGCGGCCGATTTAAGCAATATTGCAATTTGTAACTATAGGGAACTATAATTTAATAGTTTAACATCTTTTAAATTAACTTCAGATCCAGAACCATAATTACAGAAGACGGATTTTTGTTAACTTGTGTTTTCAGTGAATAATGATTTTTGACTAATGGTGGCGCTAGTGTTCGCCAAGGTATCGACTTAATGACTCCGTTATTAGGGGGCTTACAAGTGACAAAGAATCCATGACTAATCTAGTAGAATATTTTAGAAGTCTATGCGGCTCAGATAATATTTCCAGATGTCTGAGCTCAGAGTAATTTTGAATGGCCATTTTGATGGCCAACGAATTTGGGTGACACAGTAGACTGTCTTTCTAAGTTACTTTGACATTTTTGATAAGTTTCTCAAAGCCGATTATGAAGAAACAAGGTTTGAAGTCCGTCCTGTATTCAGTAGTAAGTATTGAAGGTAATGTAATTGCTACTTTTAGGGACTTCCTTTATTAGACATCAGTTTATGATATTATCATTATCACTATCACTACATAGTATAAAACAAAGTCGCTTTCTTTATCCCTATGTCCCTATGTATGCTTAATTAAACCTTTAAAACTACACAACGGATTTTGATGCGGTTTTTTTAATAGATAGAGTGATTCAAGAGGAAGGTTTTTATGCTCATGCGAAGCTGAGGCGGGTCGCTAGTGTGTCTATATATATAAATTGATCATCATTATCATTTAAATCTCCCCCAGGGTTTTCCAAAATGGCCGGATGGAAGTAGCCTGCATCCAGCGCCTGCCTGCGACCTTCTTCAGGTCATCTGACCATCTGGTCGTTGGGTTTCCGATATCCGGTCGTCATTCGAGAAACTTTCTGCTCCATCGGCCATAGGTTCGTCGCGCTATGTGCCCCGCCCACTGCCACTTTAAAGAGCTAATCCACTGAGCTATGGTAACAAACTTTGTTCTCAAATAATATAAATTGATCTTAATATCCTTTCACCAAAGAATTTGGAATCACGCGGGGCGGCAATTTTTTTTAAATCCATACTTCCATACTAATATTATAAATGCGAAAGTCTGTCTGTCTGTCTGTCTGTCACCTCTTCACGGCTAAACTACTGGACCAATTGTGATGAAATTTGGTAGGGATGTAGTTAACGACCTGAGGTCAAACATAGGCTACTTTTGGGCGCGATATAACCGAGTCCCACGCGGAGCGAAGCCGCGGGGAACAGTCTACTATATAATCTTTAAGTCCCTTGACGAAACAAAAAACACCGTATTTATTCTGCTTTCAAAACAAATTTTACGCATAAATGAATTTCCGATTAATGAATATGTCCCGGGAGACGTAAAATACGACTTTAAATTTAATTTCGATAGGAATAATTGCAATATTAATGCGATCAGGTAATTGCTTCCGTGATTTATATGGATAACGAAAGAGTCATGGCGAAAGTCCATACATCGTTTGTACGAATAAAAAATTTAAATACAGAGAACATAAAATAAATCGAATTAGTGAGAATACATAACTAGTAACATGTTTACCACCACAAAAAAAATTTAAACCCCGGGGTTTTTTTAATATTTAATTTTTTTAAAGTCGACCTTTAGCTTCGTTTTCATTCGCCATTATTGTCGCAACTGAAACATTATGTCATCCTGACAGTTGTTAGCATTGTCAAAACGGTATTGACAGTTCATTATGGTAGGTTAGGTTCATAGATTAAGTAGTTTTACCTGTGATTAAGCGATTAATTTTTACTTGGTGAAAAAGTGAGATGGCGAAATAGGGAAGTCCATGAGTAAGAAAAGGACCAACGATATTTTTTATATTTTTGTCTCTGTCAACGTGGCAATTTTTTTTCTTTGTTTGACTAATTCGACGCCAAACAAAATCTTACACCAAACTAACAGTGAAATTATTTATTTTTTGTATTAAGAAAAATATTCATTTTAAGTACCTAGTAGAATTTGTACGAAAGATATACAAAAAATAAGGGCATTTGTTACATAAATTGTGTGGCTCAGGAACACATTCCAGGGTGCCTACCACCATCTCTTAAAACCATGCAAGATCCAGTGAGTAAGCGAGATATCACCTTACATCATGTATTGCGCTGTCTCACTTACTCATTGGATCTGGACAGCGTAATACATGATGTAAGGCGACATCTCTCTTACTCAATCGTTCTTGCATGGTTTTAAGAGATGGTAGTAAGCCCCCAGGGGGGTTACTATATACAGTCTCTTAAAACCATGCAAGATCCAGTGAGTAAGCGAGACAGCGCAATACATGATGTAAGGCGACATCTCCCTTACTCAGTCGTTCTTGCATGGTTATTAGAGATGGTGGTAGGCACCATCTCTTAATACATGATAAAAGGAGATGACGTCTTACTGCGTTACTCTGTCTCGCCTACTCACTCATTCTTGTATGGTTTTAAGAGATGGTAGTAAACCATTTGATAGTAAGCTTGCTACTTAAAAAGTTGATGGTAAGATCCAGTGAGAAAGCGGGACAGCGCAATACATCATGTAAGGCGACATCTCATTCACTCACTGGACCTTGCATGGTTTTAAGAGATGGTATAGCCCCTCAGGTACTAAATCGATGAATCTAACCTACCATAATGAACTGTCAATATCGCTTTGACAATGCTAACAACTGTCAGGGTGACATAATGTTTCAGTTGCGTAAAAAATGGCGAATGAAAACGAAACTAAAGGTCGACTTTTATAAAATGGAATATTAAAATAACCCCGGGGTTTAAAATTTTTTTGTGGTGGTAAACATGTTACTAGTGAAGTATTCTTACTAATGCGATTTATTTTAAGTTCTCTATATTTAAATTTTTTATTCGTACAAATTCCGCCATCATTCTTTTCGGATGAGGTGCCTGGTTCATCAGTTGTGTACAGCCAGTTGCAAAGTTTATTATACATACATCTTATAATAGAATAGACATTTATTAAGACATTCATCACACATACTAATCAACAAAGGACAAAATTATTAAACAAACATACATGAAATGTGACAAATATATTTACTCTCTACTTTACTCTTATTATTTATTTTTAAGGGGACCGTACCTTAAAAAGCAAAACCTTTATAGGAACGTCTTTCTGGGATCGTGTTTTTAAATGGCGATCTATGTCGGCAGTTTCGTCATATTACAGACTAGTTTTTCCCCGCGGTTTTACTTGCTTGTGGTGTGTATGTATGTACTACAGCGTAATAACCTCCCCTAGAAATCAGGATTGTGTTCCAAAGCTATGCTTTCAAACAAACAAACTCTTTAGCTATATTATATGAATACTTATACAGTCTATGAACATTATTAAAGCGTTTTTAATAGACAAAAGAATGATTCGTCATGTCTGTCTGATATGATAGTCAGATGACCTGAAAAAGGTCGCAGGCAGGCGCTGGATACAGGCGGCTTTCAACCGGTTCTGAAAATCCTTGTGGGGGGGGGGGGGGTATGTCCAGCAGTGGACAGCCTGCGGCTGAAATGATGATGATGAATGGACAAAAAAATGGTAGATTATAACAAAGTCACTGATTTATAGGCAGTCGTAGCGACATTTTACTGCAGCCATAAGATTGCTATCTTGTTTACAAAACTTCTGCCATCAACACGGTTAGTTAGTTTGTTAGTGGTAACATCGTTCAGGACAACTTTTGATTAGGTTGAGTTTACCCTACTGAGTAAAGAAGTCATTTCAGTTCAGTGGTTTTATTAGCGCCACGCTTCAATAGTGTTTGCCAATCAATACTTTTCATTATTACTATGTAGCCCCATAGCCTAAGAAAAAAATCAAGTTCTTTTTGTTGATAATAGTTGGCGCAACAAGGATTGAATAAATTAAATTTAATCAAGATCCGGCCTACAATTTTCGGCGAAAAAAGAGTGTGAATTATTAAGACGATACCTCGGTGAACACTAGCGCCACCATCATTTAAAAATCATTATTCACTGAAAACACAAGTTATCAAAAATCCCTCTGCGGTAATTATGGTTCTGGATCTGAAGTTAATTTTAAACATATTTAATTATAATTCCCTATAGTTACAAATTGCATTATTGCTTAAAACGGCCACTATTAGCAGTATTATGTATTATTTATGCTTGTTTTATTTATTTTTATTTAGTATGTGTAGGTTATATTATATTATTTTATATTTACATCTTTATTTTATTTATATCTTTGTGTGTATATTTATTTACGTATATATACTGCGCCTTTGCCTTTTGATTTGTCTTGGTTTTGTTTTCCATCCACTCTAAGGTTGACTGGAAGAGATTGCATTAGCGATAAGTCCGCCTTTGTACCTTACCTAGTTTTTAACAAAATTATGTATACATTTGTTTGGTGCAATAAAGAGTTTTTCTATTCTATTCTATTCTCAATCAAAATCAATGGCTCAACGTGCCTTCTGAAGCACAGATTTATTTTTATTATAGGACAATCAAGGGCCTCAAGAAAAAAACATTGAAAATATAAATATTTTCTAAGCAAAAACAATATTTTTTTTTTTTGCACACCCATTCTGACTCTATAACATCTCCTTTTATGGGTCTATTGGTGAAATTTCAATTGGAATAAGTAGTACCAATATTTTGTTTACATTAAATAAACAATCTAGCTGGAATGCTATTTTTAATATGTTTCGTGCATCTCCCCGGTTATGTCGAATGAAAATCATTCAAAAATGAACGATAATCATTTGACAACGGTTTTGGGTATCCCAACTAATATTATAAATGCGAAAGTGAGTTTGTACATTTATTTGTTTGTTTGTTTGTTTGTTTGTTACCTCTTCACGCCCTATCTACTGAACCAATCTTTCTGAAATTTCGTATACACATACCTAGGAGTCTTGAGAAGGATATAGGATACCTTTCATCCCAGGAAAAGCACTGTTCCCGCGGGAAATTCATGCGGGCGAAAGCTAGTTTCATGATATATTTAAAAATAAGCACTTTTCATTATAAGAAGAACACATAAATATCATAATATCAGTAAAAACATAAAAAGTAATAACTCTCTACTAGATTGAAAATGTGAACGTTAGACCACCTGGATGTCTGTTAGATGGGCGATAAGGTGACGCGGCGAGCTTAATTGGGCCTAGCCATTGTCCTGCTGAGTCCTGTTTCCCTGGTGCAGAGATTACGGGATTTAGTGTTATCACCTTTGAAATGTGTTAAAGATGTCCAGTAGGAGATAAGCCTGGAATGGGAAAGTTGTTTTGTCTTTTTCTCAATAGTGGTTTAGCAGTATGAGTGAATTCGATTTGTGCTACGAAGTTTTACAACTAAAAAGTTTTTTTTTTAATTTAAGTTCATTATTATACAATCAACATAAAATTATCAGCCATATACCGAAGATCAATAATATCTTCTAAGCACAACACAGAGACAGTTGTCATGTAAAGAATGTAATTTTATTTTTTCAGTTTTTTTTCTTAATTTACACAAAATAACAAGAAAATAACATTGTTTTGCATGTGACTCAACATCACAATAATATTGATAAGGTAAAAAACATAAGTATTAATAAGACAATAAATTTTTAATGTAAATAGTTATTCAGCCTACTCTACCACAATTTCTACTAAAAGATGCCTAGAAGTAAGTAAGATTAATTTATTTACTATTATTTAGTAAGTGAATTAATCTCACTACATACAAAAATACTTTTATATAATTGATTGCTATACTCTCATACGAAGTAGCGCAAAAACGCTTTTTCTCACGAGTATCACAATATCATTTATTATCACGACGCTAACGATAATAGATATCAAGGGTTTACAAGGAAAAAAACTATGAAAACCTCCCCCTGGAGGTTTCTGAATTATGGCACGTAAGCGGGTAGGCGTCAGTGAGTGATGACGTCACGTCACAAGATGGCTCAACTGACGTCTGACGTATGTTTATGTTTAATGTACGGTGGGGGAGAAATGCGAATTTTTCAGTTGAAATTTCATAAATCTAAATGGTTATTGCATATATGCATTGCTATGAATAAGTGGGGTATTGGCAGGGACTCAAAAACAACATAATAAGTGTAACACTTTCATAAGGGTTACCCATTAAATCTGTTACAGAAATATTCCTGTAACACTTATTTGGGTGTTTTAAACCTGTTTGGCTTCAAACACTTTTGAAACTGTAACATAAGTATATACGTTTTCTGTTTGAACCTGTTTGTAAAGGGTTTTCATTTTTTTAAAGATCAAAACAGGGTTTTTTTTGGAAACAGATTAAAAAAAACAGAAATGGAAAACAGTGTTCAAAACACTTTAACCGCTAAAGTCCCCAGGTATCGGTCTAGAATACTTTGTATAGACTGAGAACCCACATCGGCCGCAATAAAAGTGACATAGTGGGTTTGGGTTTGGTACAGAACTACTGATACCCGTTGCCTATGTTGTCATCACTGCAGACGATGGAGCATTTGTTGCAGTGTCCGACGTGCCCTCACAGGTGTACCTTCGAGGACCTTGTGGATAATGCAATTAGAGTGGCGAAGTTCGGGGTCCGATACTATATCAAATAATAATCAGAAATCGACATGACGAGAAGAGGAAGTGGAGTATCTCTCTCTCTCTCTTGTATCTAAGCGCTTACCTTCCTTATCTGTTCGCACCAGAGCCCAAGGTCTGCTTTTCCGCGTTTTCTACTCCACTTTGTTTGGTCTTCAGCATTCTTGATTTTGAGACCATTTGCACGTATATCCTATACTATGATTTTGAGACAGCATTATTTAGACATGTCAAATTAAGCAGGGTATGCTTTAAAAATTATATATGCGAGGTTAAATTTAGAACTTTTTTTAAACTAGCAATTTGACAATATGAAATCAAGAGATTAAAACCTTACAAAGATTACTTTAAGGTTTCTTTTTGTTATTTCAATGAACCAAAAAACAGGCCTTTCTCACACAGCTCATGTATCTACGTGGCCGTAAAACAGTATAAGTTGGAATAAGTGAATTTAGGGTGCAATGCAATGCAACAGAGATCGCCGTCGCGTTGCTGTCGCGAGTCTCAGCGCTGCATACCAACTAGCTGGAGACAGGAGTCGGAAACATTTGGTATCATTTGTGGCTTACTACCATTTGACGACCTCCGTGGCGTAATGGTTTACATGCCTGTCTGCTACTCAGGAGGTCCCGGGTTCGATACCCGGTCAGGTTAGGATGAAAAATGATCTTATTCTGATTGGCATGGGTCTTGGATGTTTATCTATATGGTTCATGTGTTATATACTATAGTATCGTTGAGTAAGTAACGATTGAGTAAGGTAGATGTCACCTTACATCATGTATTGCGCTGTCTCGCTTACTCACTCGTTCTTGCATGGTTTTTGGACATGGTAGTAAGCCACCAGTACCTTTTCCGTTTTGTATTGTATCCTAGGGGGCAGGAGTTAGAAACTGTTCTTTCAATGTTCTTGTGTGATCATTATACAGGTTCAATATTTTTTTTCAGGAGCAGCCTGCCAACCACAAGGGCTAATGTATTTACAATTGGTTTAGGCGCATTAGGGCTAATTCTCATTATGGCAACCGACTCGCTAATGGGCTACTTCTCATCATGGCGACTTCTCATTTTGGCTACTTCTGATTAGGGCTACTTCTCACTTGGGCTCCAACTTTACAAACTAGCTATTTAGTATTCATATTAGGTGGTTGGTGATATAGTGATTCTGGATTTTAGCGCTGATGATGATGTCGCACATATTATTTACTTTAACAGCATGATATTGACTGATCTCAAAGGCATCTATTAGACGGGCCGTATGCCTGTTTGCCAATTAGTGATTTTAAAACAAGAAATGTTGACAACCCCTGTCCCAGTTAGTGCATCCAGTTCAACAACTCACAGAGGACGTGGATAGAGCGCAGGCATTAGTCTAATGTTCAGCACTTTAAGGCGAAAATGGCGTGACATAGCGCCCCGCTAACGCATTCACTTTGTATACCAAACGGTGACACATTGACAGGCGATTATTACCCCTATAGAGTTGTTAAAGGCGATACACCGTCGATGGTTCTGACAATTTATTAAATATATTGACGTCGTTTGTTGCGTGTTTGTAATTAAAATGGTTGCCATTCGATGCATTATGTTGTATTTAGCGAAATTATGTTCGTTGAGAAATAGCATTATGTTTTATAGAGGTAGTGCATTGTATGTGGAAGTTCCAGACTGCTGGAATGTAATGTTTTTTGGTTTAAGGTAAATCTAAGTAATACACCATCCCTGTGTAGCTTAGATCTTTGAAACTACGCAACGGATTTTGATGCGGTTTTTTAAATAGCTAGAATGATTCAAGAGGAAGGTTTTTATAGCCGTGCGAAGCGGGGCGGATCGCTAGTCTAGTATACAATAGGACTGTAAAGACTGAGTCCTACATTATCCATGATAATATTTTATTGTGACAAAAAAACCTAAAATAAACTTATTTTCACAAATTTATCCATTTCATCGTTTCCAGGCACTTCTAAAATATTAATTCCAGTAAATAAACAACCTTTACCGACTTACGTTCGTTAATCTGCTTTTCTTACTTAATTTGTAAGGTTGTATACTTGCTAGTAATCCGATTTGTAGCATTTTCCCTTTCTTGATTGATCGACCTTTATATAGAGACCGTTGTATTTACGTCAAATTATTTAGAAATAAACGGCCAGTAACATAATTAGAAATGATAAATGTTTTATTTAGAAATGTAAAATGATTGAGAAATTCGAAGGCTGTTAAGTGATTACATTTTTTTTTCCTTTTTAGTTTGGAACGTAGTCTCTTTTTAATCTTTTTATATTTGTCACAAGCTTTGTGAGAAACATAAAAAGATCGAAATTGTTGAATTATTATTTACATTTTTGTTTAAGTTGTAACTATATTTTATTACACCTGAAAAGTCTAACAGTTTTGGCCACTAACACATCCGGATCGTGTTCTTATTGGTCTGGTTTCCTTGTAAATTGGGTTACGGAGTTCAGATGACAGTTGCTCCAAAGTAATAACTAAAGGACCATGATTAAAACCGTACTCTGGGTTTTATTTCGTAAGCAAAAGAAGCAACTAAAAACATGCCCAGAAAGAAGAAAAAGAAAACTATACTTTATTACAGCTTGATCATTTCAAAACATCTTCATATGAATCTAAAATCATGGCAATATAACCATAATATGACAACATCCCCACACCCTTTGCCCGACCTTTTTTTGATAAAAAGTGTACGAGTATACCCTTTGATATGTTGCTTTCGCTATCAACCAACATCCTGTTTAGATATTTTGTAAGGCTCATTTGTAAAGTGGGCTACATATAAAAGTATACTACTTTACGTTTACACTTACACTTTAGTTTGTATACTATTCTATGTCGCCTATTGTACAGGCAGTTGACCTTTTAAAACTCCACTTTATTTAGTTTGTTTTTATTTTTATAATTAAGCACGGCTTATTTATACTTTTCTTGGTTTTCAGAACGCATTTTTACATAGATTTTTACACTTTTGGAATTATTTTCCGACATGATTTGAAACCCGCAGTCTTCGTCGCACTATTATTTTAAATGAGATTTCAAATTATGACTTTTTTTAATAGTCATGTAAAAAGTTATTGTGCAAAAGCAGTCAATCCAACTTTGGGACTCAAAGTGACTAGTCAAGGATGAAACGGAAAAAATACAAATAAAAGATATTTGACTTTATAACAAACTAGGTTTAATTTACAATTTCGTATAAAAAAACATACAAACCAACTATGTGATCCCTATTCACCCAGTGCCTTCCGGCGCTCGCGGCTCATTTCCCCCTCCACTCACTGCATATCTCACACCTCACTGTTTACACCTTTCAGAATATTTACACGCGATACACCGATATATCACCGCTGCTACGGTATTATCAATCTTACTGCTGTAGCGAAAGGTTTGTAATGAGGTGGCAAAAGATAACCTTACTAACCTAATTTTCAACACGTCGTTTTATCAGAAAAATATTGGAACTAGGTTTCTGGAGCTATTTACAAGATGGAAGATCAACGAACAAGAACTGTCTCTCTTACTTAAGCGCTATCTCAGGTCTGATAGTTGTCATGGAGCGAGGTCAAAAAATAAAACATTGTGTTAAGGATAAATAAGGAAACACCACGAGCGAGGTTTAAATTGGGTTAGTTATGGTCTTCTTCATAAATTACATACTATGTAGAGAAAAATGAACTGGTTTAATAATAACCTGGTTTCCGATACCTGACTTTAAATGAGTATAATTACTTAAAGTAAATTTAAAAAAATCTTATTTATTTTGTACACGGCAGCAATTTCAAAGCTGAATATTATGTACCTTGCCCAAACCTCGTTGAATCAAATCTCGACGTAACCTCGCCAGATTTGGGAGGTCATAAATCGGTACAATTGTTCCCTTCGGGGGTGCTCTGCAAATTATTAGCATAAATACTCACTTACTAGGCTGTGCGGAGGCCTGACGTGCTCAATAAGGAAACCCTTAAAGAAAGGAGGGAAAGAATTATTTTCTTGTTATTTTTTCTACTGCAGTTTCCGAGCGCAATACCAGATTTAATCTTAAAACAAGTACAGGGGGGCATATAGAAAAGCGTCTATAGTGTAAGTGAAAAGTTAAATTGGTGTACAATATACATACACCTACCTTCTGATATTACATCTACAGTAATAGCATAAAAATATAAAATACTATACAGTCTATAAGGAATGAGCCTATGACTCCCACAACACAGGGAAATCTATCGTGGGTGTCAGAACGACATAAATCTTTTGTAACATATACTTACTAAATAAACTATTTTTTTTTCATTTATACTAGGTAGGAAGGCAAATTTCAGAAAACCTTGACATATGTTTATGTACAGATAGCACCATAGATAAATAGATGTTGTAAATGATGGCCACTTTAAGTCCTGTGTCCTAATAAAAAGAAATTTGAAGACGCTAGTTTTGCTCTTGGGTATAAGAATTGCCCCAACAAAAACCCCGACTGAGGAAGCCACTCCTCTCTCATTGGCCATCAATTCTTTCCTAATTGCTTTGCGAAAGTAACGAAGTACTAACCGGGATGAAAAATCTAGATAGGACTAGACTGTAAAGATTGGTTTAGATTAAAGTTAGGCATGGTTTTACAAGATTTTAATGTTACGTTTGGGCTAATTTTCATGTAAAAAGGGTTACGAAGGTCGAATGCAGTCCCTCCATCCGTTGTAATAACCAATATCGGCTTTGAAGATTCAAAATAATTTATGACATTAAACGCACTGTCAAAAAGTGTTTAGCCAAACTCGATACGCCCTTTCTCTACAAGGCCTAACTTCACAAACTCTACACACTCTTAGTCAAAGGATTTTCAATCTTTCGACGAATGATAAGAATAACACGAAGGAGCATACTACGCTACGATTAAATACCAAAACTTTACCATTTCCATGAATTATCATCCTCGCAATACATATGAAATAAATTAAGTGAAATTTTTCAACAATTGTACATTCTCCTCTATCGAGTTCTTAGAATATTTCCAGTGCAATATATCCTAAACATAATGGATCACACTCTTCGCTTTTTCTTTGTTCGTTCGTGATGCTGCTCGTGCTGAAGGCTTGGACTGGGTCTGCGATGTCTGAATGCTTCTCTTTCTTAGAGGGAATGAATGAATGAATAAACACTTTATTGCACCAATTACATAAATATGACTTATCGCTAATGCAATTTCTTCCAGCTAACCTTAGGGGGGACCTTAGAGGAGGGACGGGAAAGTTGAGGTTTTTTCCAGTACATATAATTCTGCAGCACAAAGTGAATTTCAATTCGAGCTAACACCTAGTGATATGATTTTTATTCTATCGATTTTAGGAGTGCCCCGGCCTCGTCCGAGCTCTTCGTCATCGGGGGTTAATTGGAAAATACAGTGATACACGTTTTGGTAGGAAGTCGAAATGGCAGGCGGGATTGGATTTGTAGATGGATAGGGGTGTTTTTTTTTGTCTATTCAGAATGAAATTGATTATTTTATAAATAGGATTTTCTTCACAGCGCAGCATCAGGCACCCATCGACCGGTCGAATGACTTGAGGTAGGTCGCAGGCAGGCGCTGGATGCAGGCCGCTTCCAACCGGTCATTTTGGAAATCCTTGTAGGAGGTCTATGACAAGATTGGCCGATCTTCTCAACACAAAATAGCTATCCATAATAAAAAGTCAACCAATACAAGAATAACCAGGGCGTTGATTCTGCTAACGTTAATCCTAATCGTGTCAAAATAGTGATTTAATTGTAGTGCTTTTTTACACACTTCGTAGTTACAAGAAATGATTTTTTTTTATATCACTGCTGATGGCCACACAACACTACATTCTCATCACATCATACTGTCACTAATTGTTGTAAATGGTGTGTAAAAAGCACTACAATTGAAACACTATTTTGACACGTTTGTGGCTTAACGTTAGCAGAAGCGACGCCCTGTTCAGGGGGTTTACTAGCGTCTCTTAAAACCATGCCAGATCCAGTGAGTAAGCGAGATAGCGCAATACATGATGTAAGGCGACACCTCCCTTACTCACTGGATCTTGCATGGTTTAAAGAGATGGTGGTAAGCCACCAGGTGGAGTATAACTCAGAAGCTGCTTGCGAACTTGTTAGCTTGTTTTTTTTTAAAGTTTTTTTGTGATATATTTGCTTATTACTTAAGTTGTTGGGTGAATAGACTTTTTGTGCGAACTCAACAATAAGTTCACCTGTCCAAAAAATGCGTAAGGCGCCGACTACAAAGGATTCAAGCATTAACAGATTGCGGCCGAGAATCTTGACACGAGCAAACCCTCAACACAGAAAGGGTTTGGGACCATTTCGGACATCTTTTGTATGTGTACATTTTCTATATCTATTTTGTTTTTAGTAAAAAAATATTGGCGAATATAAAATATTTCGAAAAATTAAAAAGATGGATATTTTTAAAAAAACAAGTTCAATCTTTTTTTCCATTCAATTTTTATTTATCATTGAAAAAACTTGCAAAAATATGGATTTATTAATAATTTTGTAGTTTTAACGTTTTTTTCCTGCTTATTTTTTATTATTTACTTACTTTATTATCTTGGCTAAAAAGTAAATCTAATTAATTACTTGAGTAGTACCTAAGCCTAAAAAAATATGAAAATAGAAAAATGAAATTCAGAGGTTGGATTAACATCATCTTGACATGAATGATGTTTTAGTAAAGAGAAATTGTCAAGTGACCAATTTGACAATTCAATTTCAAATTAATTTAAAATTCAAATTACTATAAAAGTAATGTTCTACCTGTGTGTTCGAAATGCGAATAATTGTGTCGAAAAATTAATCTTAATTAACGCAGTAAAACATAACGAACGTGTCTGAACCCCGAAAAATATAGGGTCCAAGCAAACCAGTTTAATGGGACCACTTCATCCATCGCCTGTCCTCCCCTCGAGAGCTCCACCTTGCAAGGCTCTTTAACTTCATTATTCTAATTGCTTTTTCATACGGAACTCAAAACGGTTTACTCTTTCAAGTGCCATTCAGTTTTGCGAGAAAACGTGAAAATTAAATTATTTCACCCCTACTGAGGATGTTTTGACGAGATTAATTCTAGATAATGGTCGGTTTTCTTGCTTTTTCGAATTTTTGAGTTTCTAAGTGTGCTTTATCTTTTTAATTTCATCTTGACAGGGTAGGCAAATTATATTTTATACTCCGAAAGCTTTTTATTTGGTCCCTTGTTTTTTGTTTGTTACACAAATGAGGATTGTTTTGTCATTTAATGGCCTGACTGCTCTGAAAGTTAACACGGACAAAAAGTTGTTTTATTAACTTGTTATTTTTATGATGTTGATTACGTCAGTAGGTTTATCTTTCAGGTAATCACTTATCATTAGGTGAAGGTATATAGTAAGCGGTTACTTAGCGGTTAGCGGTTTAATGCACGCGTTTCTGATACTGTCAATAATTTTCTTGTACTTTCAATTTTGTAGTCTTTTTTTTTTTTTTTTTTTATCTATCTGCAATCAGCCCCGGAGCTTTAATCAGATATGTTGATGCAATTTTAGATTCTTCTTCGATTTGCACATCCAGTGATGTGTCATCTCTCATTCTTTACACAATCCTTAGATTGACGCCAGTCTTGTCCGTTTCAGTCGGAACATGCAATTGCTTGTATTCAACAGTGTTGTGGCCAGATGATTTCTGTGTTGTTCGAGTCTGTGTTTGTATGCCTCGCAGGACTTTTCTACTTCCTCTTTGATTGTGCGAATCTCCAAGTATTCATGTACCTCTGTATTCCGTATGAACCAAGGCGCATTACACAATGTTTTCAGCATGTTATTTTGAAAACGTTGAAGTATTTCTAAGTTTGAGTTACTTGCTGATCCCCAGAGCTGGATACCGTACGTCCACACCGGTTGTATAATACACTTATATATGAGAAGTTTGTTTTCCAGGCTTAGCGACGACTGTCTGCCTATTAGCCAGTACAACTCGCGAGACTTTCTGCTCGCCTGATCTCTTTTGGCCTTTATGTGATCTCGCCAGGTAAGCCTTCTATCTAAATGCATACCTAGGTATTTGACTGATGAACTTTGCGGCAAAACAGTATCGTCCAGTGTAACAGGTGGGCAATCACCTTTCTTCAATGTAAATGTTACATGTACCGATTTTGCAGGGTTAGCTTTTATTCTCCACTTCTTCAGCCACCGTCCAACCTCATTCAAATGCCCCTGCAGTGTTATAGATGCTGTGGTTGGATCCTTATGGCTAGTGAGGACCGCAGTGTCATCTGCATAAGTTGCAGTCATCACTTCCTCTGAAAGAGGCAGGTCAGCAGTGTATATAGTATACAAAATCGGACCCAGCACCGAGCCCTGAGGTACACCTGCTTCTATTTGATACATAGATGATAAGGTATCGTCACATTTAACTTGGAATGTTCGGTGTTGTAAATAAGACTTCAGGAGCATGTAGAAAGTGTTGGGCAGCTGAAGTTTTATTTTATATAACAGGCCTTTATGCCAAACACGGTCAAAAGCCTGCTGTACATCAAGGAAGACCCCTGAGCAGTATTCTTTTCTTTCCAACGTCTGCCGTATTGTGTGAGCCACTCTGTGTATTTGTTCTGTTGTTCCATGTTGACCACGAAAACCGAACTGGTGATCTGGTATTATGTTCTGCTCTTCAAGAACTGGAAGAATACGTCTAAGTATTAGCTTTTCAAAAAGTTTTGATAGCAAAGGGAGAAGACTTATCGGTCTGTAAGATGTGACTTCCGTGGGAGGTTTTCCCGGCTTTAGGATCATATTTATAATGGAGACTTTCCATAATTTTGGAAAATATTGGAGTCTCAGTACTGCATTATATAGGATAGTTAGCAGGACTATTCCTTTTCTTGGCAATTGTTTCAGTACTTCCGCTGTTATTAGGTCAAATCCTGGTGCTTTCTTTGGCTGTAGGTGTGAAATGGCTTTTCCAACTTCTGCAGGAGTAATCAATTTCAGCTGCGGTGATAGTTGTTGATCACTGTCTAAGTATTTGTCAATTTCTTCCTCTGTTTGCATTATGTCAGGTTCATTGGGTTTAAAGACCTCCTTCAGATGCTTTGCAAATACCTCAGCTCTCTCTGCGGATGTTCTTGTCCAGTCGCCGTTCTTCTTCCTTAGAGAAGATATGTGTTTTCTTGATCTATTCAGTGATTTGGTCATCTTCCAAAGTGAGTAGTCGTCGGCTTTATACGGAGATAAAGTTTTTAGTTTATCTTGTAAGGTATTATCTTCATTCTCCTTTAGTGCCTCTCTTAGTTTTTTTTGTGCCATATTCAGCGCCATTTTATCTTGTGGATTTCTACTAGTGTGCCATTGACGTCTTAATCTCCTCTTCTCTGTGAGCAACTCTCGAATCTCCATGGTAGTATCTTGATTTTGAGGTTTGGGTTTTAGGTCTGGAGTTGACAGCCAGGCCGCTTTTTGGATTAGATTAGTTGCATAAAATGCAGCTTCCTCTATGTCGTCTTCAGTTTTTAGTGGTATATGAAGGTTGGTGTTATCTTCAATGTAAGCCCTAAAGGCTTCCCAGTCAGTTTTATGGTTGTAAAGCATCTCCTGTTGCTCTCTTTCAATGACTGTAGTGCTTACTGTGCAGATGATTGGTGTGTGATCGGAAGAGCCATCCATCGATGATTCCACCTTAGTGTACAGTCCCGACATACCCTTGGTGACAAAGAAGTCGATGAGATCTGGAATCTTCTTAGGGTCAGTTGGCCAGTGAGTTGGTTCACCTGTTGATAGGACGTTGAGAGAATTGCTATCCATAGACTTTTTTAGCTCTCTACCTTTTGTTGTAGTTAGTCTAGATCCCCAGAATGTGTTTTTTGCGTTCCAGTCACCGCCGGCTATGTATCTATTTCCAAGTGTTTGGAGAAAGTTATTGTACATTGTTTCATTTATTCGATGACGTGGAGGACTATACACCGCGGCAACATTTAATGACCCCTGCCAGTCATCTATTGATACTACGGCAGCTTGTATATGTTCATGTTTAAAATTCGGAAGGACATGATACTTTATATTGTTCTTAATTATTATAGCGGCTCCAGCGTGAGATTTGCCATCTGGGTGGTTGGCGTAGTATGTGTCGTATCCTTTAATATTTACCACCCTTTCATCTGTCATGTGGGTTTCAGTGACCAAGAGTATGTCTATATTGTTATGAGTGATAAATAATTCAACTTCCTGGATGTTAGGAGATAAGCCATTCACATTCCATGCAGCAATCCGCATGAATTTTATTTATTTTGCTGAGCTATGAGTGTCGTTAGGAGACCCATTAGGGTGCCCATTTGTTCAATAAGAATATCTATTTTTGCTGACTGTTTTATGATAATTTGCTCTAGTGAGTTTGTTGACTGAGATTGTGTGTTCTCTGTTATTCTGTTCCAGTGACCAGTGTTCATATGATTACACATGTTATCAGGTAACATTCGGGTTGTTTTATGTTGATTAGTTTTGTGGTGTTGTTCAGTATAGTTACTTGGTTTTAATGGAGGAAAGTCATCTGTTTGAAAGAGTTGTTGGGACGGTTCGTCTATTGGCTTTTTGTTTAACAGGGTTTTCCTATTTGCCGTGTATGTCTTTTTTCTAGCTCGAATTTCTTTATAAACTTGACAACCTTTATAGTTGGCCGGGTGATCACCAAGGCAAAGAGTACAAGTGGCCGGTGTATTCTTGTCTTTTTTTGGGCAGTCAGTTGTTTTGTGCCCTTTAGCACATTTGACACATCTGTAAGGGCGCATGCAGTTATTTTTGGTGTGACCATATTGTTGGCATCTGGTACACTGAGGAATCTCGGTTGATTTCTTTGGGTCTTCTATTGTAACTCTTGTGTGGTATATAGTTTGAATTTTCTTAACATCAGGGTTGTTAGGACTAGGTTCTATGTTTACAAAGAACATATTTAGTGGTTTTTTGTTTTTCCTGGATATTGCACAAATTATTTCACCTCTAACCTTGTTTCCTGTATTTTCAATTTCTTTGATTATGGCATTTTTAGGGGTGGTGTGATGAAGATTTTTAATCACGATCCTATAACATCTGTTTTGCTTCTGTGTAAAAGTATGACCAATGAGGCCATTTTCTCTGATGAGGTCTATTACAGCCTTGTATGTCTCTATATTCTGTGCCATAACTCTGAGCTGGTCTTTATTAATAATCTTGTATGAATAGCTATCAGTTGGCACTGTTTTGTTAAGTAGTTCAGTTAGTTTGGACAAGTCTTCTATTACATATAGTATTATGGGGGGTGGTTTGTTAATTTTTTTGGTGTGAGAAGGTGGATTTTCTACGGTTTCTTCAGTTACATCTATAGGTAGTTCGCTGTATCTGTTAGAGGTGCTAATTCCTCCTTGTGTTTTGTCAGATTTTTCCGTGCTTGGGGGGCTCTCGGATGGTCTCATTCTCTTGGCATTGCGTTCTGGGATTCTCTGCCATGTGGGTGGGCAAATATTGTCACCATCTGTGTCCATTTGAGGCGTAACTGTATTGTTCAAAGGAGTAGGATTGATGTTAGTGCATTTTAGACTACTTAATGATGAAGATCTTGGCCTTGTGATGAGTAGACTTGGATGAAATACTTGTTGGGTTAAAATTTTTTTAGTTGTATTACTGCTGCCAGTAGCATTCACTGGCACGGAGGCCTGGTCGCCCACCTCCGTACAGTCTTCGGTAGTACATTTCACACTTGCAGGCCCGGGTACCTGCAAGCGCCGGGCGTTAGCCGGATCGCATGACAAATCACAATTTCCATTATCCATATTACATAAAAGTGTGTGGGATATACTCATGTCGCTTTCCCAAGGCTCCATGGCCACATTTTTAGAAGGGATTTAATCCCTCTTGGCTAGTGGTGTGCCAGTGGACAGGTTAATTCACCGCCGCCTGTTGTTCGGCGTTTTTTTTTTTTTTTTTTTTTTTTTTTCCCAGTGGTTCGGTTATGGCGCCGAAGACTCGCCTTCGCCCTTCATACTTTGCTACTGAGGTCACGAGGTAGATGGTATGTGTGCGGGGCTCGTTGTTAACCACAGCATTGCCCAGAGGGGACGACCCATACAGACGGATGTGCATGGGCCCATCACTAGACCGCTTCGGCAGTCTAGAGATGGCGTGGACGTGTATGAAGCACTTGTTGGTGCGCGCCTGATAGCCTAGCTCCGCACACCTAGGCGTACGCTACCGGCATTCTTAGTATTTTTTAGGTGCGCATTCCCTGGGAAGAATGCGTCCCACTAAGGCCTACACCAACCCCCCCCCCCCATTTTGTAGTCTTAATATTACAAAATATTACCAAAGGGTAATTTTAAGAAGAAATTTGGTATTCTAGTTATCAGGAAGAATTATCTGTTGATTGTTGACAGCGAATTGTGCAAAGATAAGTTTAATGCCTTGATTAATATTTTCAAATTAGGTTTCATATGTTCATAGGTAGAATAAGCTGATAGTTGAGGATGCAGGGAGTATGTAGTGCGATTGAAAGAGTCAAGCAAGTAAGTACAGCGCACTCTGACGAGATTCGAGGCGAATCTCGTACTCTCACTCGTACAACGGAAAGGTTGGTAGAGCCATGGGGGGAAGAGGGTTAGTTGAAGATGCAATATGAAATCGCTGAGAGAGAGAGAGAGAGAGAGAGAGAGAGAGAGAACACGTTAGGTGCGAACAGTAAGCGAAGATAGATAACTAACCAAGATGGCGCAATGATCCAAAAAGATAGATGTCCAATTTTTTTTAGAATGTTTAAAGCAAAGATTAAGCGTCTAGAGCGAGCCATTAATAAAAAAATAACTTCTAACGGCTGAACTGTTGTAGCATTTTATTATCCCCAATAATTAATGACGGAAACCAATGACTCCCCGATTTCTTGCAAGGGACATTATGGTGACATATTTTCTCGATGGCTTTTATATATTGGACCAGGATTGGACCTATTTCACCTGTCAATGTTGAACGTTAATTATTATCCCGGCTTTTGTTGCCTTTTCTTTTAGTATTTTTTGGTTAGCGCGTATTTTTAGAAACGGAAGACTAAATGTAATTTCTCCTATTATGGTCTGGGCGTTTTTCTTGTTGCATCTAAAACATGGCGTTAGAGCCTTCAAGGTTCTCAAATGTATACTAAAAAGAATTTGAATAATGACATCCTCATTCATCGAGTGTCTGTACATTTAATATTTTTCAAAAAAACTGATTGAGTGCGATTAAAAAGGAGTAACAGAAACCAAAAAAACAGTTTTTGGAATTTTTGTCTGTCTGTATGTATGTATGTATGTATGTATGTCTGTCTGGTACGTTATAACTTCGAAAATACTCAACGGATTTAAACGCGGTTTTCACAGTTGGATTACATATGATTAGGAGCGTTGTCAAAACTTTGTTTCGTCAAAATCGGTTAAGGGAAAAAGAAGTTATGGTCGATTGAAAATTTACTTCAAACACTGCTTCTAAACTTTTAATGCGTTTACTTACGTTTAATTTAATTTAGATAAGGCTAGGATTTCTACTTTTTATTATCCATATCAATAAAGACGAAAACACGCACTGCACCTATTAATTTTAATAAAATAACACATTGAATTTGATCGTAAATTTAGTAACATAAAATCTCAATAGATGGCGCGAATTTGCGTACCTATAGACAAATCCCATTTGAAATTTCGCCAATCTCTAGCAACGTATGTTGGCCTATCGGTAGAGGTCGTAGATCATATTTTTAAGTCGAGGGTTCTTATCCTGCTATAGATGACTTTTTTTTTACTTACTTTTTTTTTACTTACTTTCTTTTACTTGCTTTTTTTACTTACTTTTTTTTATTTACTTTTTTTTTCGTTTTGTATTAATTTTTAAGAATTTTTTAATACTTTAGTAAAGAAATGTTTCAAGAAAGTACCTGGATCGAATCCTGTCACAAACAATAATTTTATGATTTCGTGTTTTATTTGTTTTCTAGAATTATTTTCTTACTTTTTTTTATAATTTTGAAAAGAAACAAATAAATTCATTTGCAAATTTATTTCAGGATAAACGATATCGCAACCCCTTACAAATCATATCTAATAGTTTGTCATTGACGACATTGAAAAAGAAGATTAATCAAATGGTTGACTGGTAGAGAACGCTCTTAGCGTTAAGTCCGTTAATATATAAGTACTAGCTGTTCCCCGCGGCTCCGCCCCGCGTGGGAATCGGTTATATCGCGCCCAAAAGTTTATGTTTGACCTCAGGTCGTTAACTACATCCCTACCAAATTTCATCACAATCGGTCCAGCAGTTTAGCCGTGAAGAGGTTACAGACAGACAGACTTTCGCATTTATAGTATTAGTATGGATATGGATTTTGTACTTATCTATCTATCTTTACATATAATCGGACAGTAAAAATTGAATGTCTGTACATTAAATATTTTTCTAAAAAACTGATACGGGGCGACTAAAGAAAGACGTGTAACAGAAACCAAAAATAACAATTTTTGGAATTTTTGTCTGTCTGTCTTTCTGTATGTCTGGTACGTTATAACTTCAAAACTACTCAACAGATTCGAACGCGGTTTTCACAGGTGGATTACATATACGTTCAACAGTTTTGTCAAAACTTTGTTTCGTCAAAATCGGTTAAGGGAAAAAGAAGTTATGGTCAATTGAAGTTTACTTCTAGCACTGTTTCAAAACTTTTACAGAGTTGAATCCGGTTTACATAAACGTATTTAATATAGATAAAGCTACAATTTCTACTTTGTTTTATCGATATCAATGAAGACAAAAACACACTGCAGTCTCTATTAAATTTTAAAAAATTAACACATTGAATGTGAGTGGGCGTATAATTTAGTTACATAAAATATCAATAGATGGCGCTGAAGTTAATTTAATTATTTTTTTCTCATATGGTATTATAGCAGATTGAAATTTTTCCAGCAATTAATTCTAATTATTTCAAAAAAATTTTGGTTGTTTATTTAGTTCTATTGGTTGGTTTGTTTATCGGTCGTTTGTTGTATTGTATTGTAAGCTATTTGAATTGATTAGTTGGTTGGTTTGGCTTTGGTTTAAAAAATAATCAAACCAGCAAGTCAGTTCAGTTGTTGTTCGACGGAACATACGGTCGTGTCGTAAGGTCTAATTTAACTAACATAACACTATTTATTGAGTTAGGTTCTAATGACCCTGTAATAGGCTGCGTCTACTCTTTTAGAGAAAAAGATGTGATATTATGAATGTTAATATTTTTAGTTTGATATCGTAGCAATGGCTAATGGCTTTATAAAATTGGCACGGGAATAGGATACTACTTATAGATTTAACTATAGGTCTGGATAGTTGTAGTTTCCACAGGTTAAGCGAAAAGCGAACTACACGCGGGCGGAGCCGCGGGCAACAGCTAGTCTAATATAAGTATTTATATTAAATTATATAGTATCGTTGAGTTAGTATCCCGGATTTAAGTCTCGAACTTACTTTGGGGCTAACTCAATCTGTGTGATTTGTCCCTATATATTTATTTCTTTAATGATTAGCACCTCGTAGTAACTACTCTGAGATTCGAATGAATTTATTTCACAAATGTTTACTACGCAGTAAATCGTCGCCACGAACAGTGTTTGAACAACCTCTAGCTAATATATGAATCACAACATGCAGTAAATTGTCAGCCAACAAGATACATAAATATACTTAAGCCATAAATAAGGCTACAAATAAACGTGTAGATTTAATTTGCTATGAAAATATTAATTTTGTACGATGCACTTTATTGTAGGCTTTGGATAGATAATCCTTCCTTCTGTATTTCTAATTCTCTATGTTACAACTTATTATAATGGGTAAAGCTGATGGAAAGAGGAAAGTAGAAGAAAGAAAAGGTCTTGGTTGCGGAACATCCGAGAGTGGACCGGGATAGCAAGCGCAGCGGAGCTATTCCGAAAAGCTAAGGAAAAGGAGGACTTTATCAGACTAATCGCTAAGCTTCACTAGTTCAAGAGGCACCCTTAGAAGAAGAAGAATTCTCCATGTTGTTAAATACGTCATTGTATTCGATTAAATTTAATATGATTTTAGATTTCTTAACCCAAAAGGTAATCAGAATATTAGAAATTGCAAAGGCGTTCGATAGGATGGTGTTAAGTACATCATTAAGGTATTTGAATTATTAGGTTTTGTAATTATTGACATGTTGTATATTATTGATGACGTTTTGATTTGAGATGTTTTAATAAGTAACCCGAAAAATGCTTTTGAATTCAGCAGTATCAGAAAAAATGGAAAGCCAAGTGCAGACTTAAGTGCCAAGTCGAATTTTTGTACAAAAAGCTCAGCAATATCTTTAAATATGCAATAAAAACCTTTAGCATAATAAAAGTCGCCTATTAAATTATGGCTGTCACCCCATGCAGCGCGCAATTTAAATACATGCGTGCAGATTAATCGGCCTGCTAAGCTGTATCTGCGATCGTTTGTTTAAGGATATGTGCTTATGGACATAAAGGTATAGTATCATTATCACCATATTTTCAAACATTTGTTACTTCTACTTTAGTGGCAAAACTTTCGACGCGAACGCCAAAATTTGTCTAACTTAGATCACTTTTAAAAATTGGTGGCGTTGTCCGTCAACGGCACAAATTTAAGAAATAATTCCCGTTGGCCACACCTTAGTGATATTGATCATTCTTAAGAGAATGATCTATATGTACAAAGTCCACAGCTGGAGGTAAGCCTCTCCCTCAAATTTATACTTTAGCTTACAGAATCCTATCAGCTGATACTTTGAAATTTATAAAACAGAAGCTATAGGATTAAATAATGCTGTGCGTAATTTTGAAAACTATTTGATTTTTATATAGGTATTTTATATTGTTTTTAGCAAGTAGTCTACACAATCTGAGTAAGCGATAAATATTTAGTTGCGCAATAAGTTGTTCTGCATAGTATATATAGATTCAGAAAATAAACGACTTCTCACAGAAACTCCGATTAGGTTATTTTTCTTCAAGAAATATAATTTAGTTTCACAGAATAAGGTTTACTTTCTCCTAAAGTGAAAAATTTTCGGTGTTGCTAACAACTACCGAACTATGAGTTATTTAATTTAAAGGTTTGACTGAAAATTTCCTCAGTTCATTATATTATAAAGAAAAAAATCTAACAAAATGTTTTCTTAATCTTTTAAAAGTTTTATCATGATTTCGTACTAACGCAAACATATCATCAATTTTTATTTAGATTAAAATCACGTTATGTGCGCCCCCTTACTGAAGACTTGATGATTTGTTATGATCACCTCGAATGTGCGCGGCGGGCGGTCGAAAACTGCATTAAATTTAACATTCCGAACCCTATCCAAAATCAACTTTATCACCCCGAAACAGATTTCAAATTCGTATGCCAATAAAGAAATTCCGAAATCGCAAAACAAACGAAACTAAACGTTATGGCTGTAACAATTAAGGACGGGATAATGAAATGGACGAAACACTATCTCAATTTGCAAAAATGAATTTTAAGTCTTCGCGCTAGAGTTTATATTTGAAGGTGTTCGTGAGTTGAAATTAAACGTTGCCTAGTAACATCTCTTTCCCGTACAATAATTTCAGATGGTAAGACAAGTGTTAATAATTTATTCTATTTTAAGTAACTGCGTGTAACTCGCGCTGTGTAGTCCAATTTCGACATTGAAGATGAACAATTTAAACTTAATTTTACTTTTAATGTTAGCAAACATTTAAAAAAGTGAATTTCATTACATCCTGTCTCATTGAATTTTATTTCTTGGTGCAACAAAGAGTTTGTTGTTGTTGTTTTTGTGAATTTGATGTTCCGTAAATCGATTTTAAAATTTATCTATATTTCTAAGAAATAGGTGTACGCCTTCGTATATCTATACTAATATTATAAAGCTGAAGAGTTAGTTTCTTTGTTTGAACGCTTATAACTTGGGAATTACTGGTTGGATTTGAAAAATTCTTTCTGCATATGATAGCTTGATTCTTGGGGGAGGTTATAAGCTATAGTATATATACACCAAGGGCGAGTGAAACCACAGGGAACAGTATCATATATTATTGATTCCTGAGTATACAAAATCAGTCGCGATATTAAAGAACTTATGTCAGGGAAAAGAAAAATCTACCGCAATCAAAGCTACGCGCTGTGTCGCTTACCATGCATTAACGTTACAATGAGTACAACCAGACTATTAAGCTCCATAAATAGATACTAAATACCTGAATCTTAGAAGTAGATATACATTAGCAAGTGCCTGCTGTTCGCATACCCAGACCCACCTATATTCACAGGGTGTTATAAATTAATCATCCCGGGAAGCTCCATTGAAATGTCTTGTATCAATCGGTCCTCCTTTGAATTAGCGATTTACTATCGTACTGTATGTGAAGTGGATAGAGTAGTCCTTAGATTTCGATTGTGCATTGAAATCCAGGCGAAAATCATTTATTAGGTTAATGTGTTTTACTACTTGGTTATGAGTTGATTGATATAATATATCAGATGGTTGAATACCAGATTACATTACTCTCGCTATTGCTTCAGAACCCAGGATGCAATGAAATTATGAGACTTCGGTATGCAAGTTCAATTGACCTTGTAACCCAGACAACATTAAAGAATTATAAGACTTTGGATTTTAACAGCTGGCTATTAAAATCCACCTAATATAAAACCTTTTCCTAAATGCTGTTGTTCGCAGAATACCCCACTGGTCGTAAAGATGTACAAGGAATGTTATCTTAGGAACCATTAAGGATATCCATGAGAAAAAAGCAAGTACACCTTCGAAATTATTATCAGCACGATTTATTAAAAGAAATCAATAGAATAAGTATCTAATAGTATATCAGAATTTTCATAAATCACAAAGTGTAGCAATAAAATTTTTTAAGAATTCCGTACCACCTGGATGCGAACGGTATACTTATAGATGACATAGATATAGATACAATCAGTAGCTCGATTACACCGAAACGAAACAGTCAAACACAGCCCCGTCGTTGCTTCCCAATGTCCCCTAAAAGAGGCGACGACAAAGGAATCAATTTATCACGGCAGCAGTTGAAAAGTCAGGCAGGTTCTATTGATTTGAGGTATTCACCTTAAGCCTGGCGGATTAAGGGGTTTAAGTAATCGAGGCGGTACTTTTGTATTCCGCCCTTTAAAATTAAACAACAAATTTTTTTAAAGAAGAAAGTTATGGTAAATTTCTTGTAATACGCAGATTTTCAGCAACTAAGGTTTAGAAGTTGTTTCAATTACTTTACCACTTTTCGTAAGATGATAGTTGGCGTCGTCAGCCTTTTATGAAAATAATCTTATTATACATATTAATGAAATAAAGCGATAATGAGGAATCTAAAACAATTTATCTAAGGATGTAGGAATACATCAGATAATACAACAGAGAATAATACAATCTAGAACAAGCAAGTAAAGTATACTTTCAAACAAAAGATTATATCTAACATTTCACCCAAGAATACACTCCCATCCCGAGATACCTCCTCAATCACGATCGCAGAGCAAACAAGAACTTATTAACAACAAATATTATTTGCGCTTCCAATGAAATGAACGGTAATAAATCGTTGCATTCTCACGAATAGACAACGCAACTACATTAATCTTGGCCAACACGCTGTCTCTTTCATGTATGATTTGTTCGGGTTACCGCTTCACTGATTTATATTTGTTTATTATTATTTGTCCTCTGGTAGTTTGGAATTTGAAAATCTCGATATATATTATACATATTTATCTAAAAAAATGTATATACCCAAAATTGTCTCTGTAGACGTTTGCCTGAAGACTCAAAGTTCGTGGGACCCATACTGTATTTACTTGTATCCGGCTTGGTAATACATCGCAGACTTGAATAAAATGATTGTTTATTAATAAAGATGATTCCGTTCCGTTAAGCTTTGCTCCCGGCTGCCATCTGGTGGTCACCACTTCAGAGGCGATTTCGAATAACTATTACACCACGATGTACATGGTCAATCGATCCTGAACCACATGATAAGATAATTCTACAGTTTTAAGTTACTACCTGAGAAAAGTCTTTATCGCCAAAATTGTTGAAATCAAAATATTTGAAATAAAAAAGGCTACAAATACCAATGAAATAAGCTTATTAAGATTTTTAGCATATTTCACTGTACAAAAGAATTTGAAAAACTCAGTTTTACTTACACAGATTGATTCGAGGAATTTAGTTTGTCAAGTAAATTAATAATCAACTGTCTATATACAATAATATACATCCATATGTGTCACGGTAGTATATAACAGAGGTTTATGATCCACTAGGATAATTGAAACTAATTAATTACTGAAATTGCCGTCAGTCAGTACCGCGTGACGGTATTGTCTGTGGTTATAACCAGTAACTGATTTCCATGTTTAATTTAATCAAATTTGAACATTGAAATCTATAGAAAATTAATGGCCGAATACTCAAACGCTACTCAATTTTGAGAGCTGCTCAAGTATCATGCTGTTGCGCTGAACGTCAGCTATATGACAGTGACAGCATGATACTGGAACAGCTCTTAAAATTGAGTAGTGTTTGAGTACCTATTCGGGCATAAATCTAGTTATACAAATTAATAAATCCTCGCGCTTCTCCTTTTTAGGGTTCCATACCCAAAGGGTAAAAACGGAAAGCTTTTACTAAGACTTTGCTGTCAGTATATCTGTCTGTCACCAGGTTGTATCTCATGAACTATGTTAGCAAAACAGTTAATTTTTTACAGATGATATATTTTTGTTGACATTGCGCGCTGCTAACTCGTGGTCTATATTTCGCATCAGCACCCAATAATTTCACTTCCTCTTATTTTTAATTAGAAAACCTCATGGTAAGGCAGGTATTTGGTCACTGGCAGGATGGACGGAAGGAGATCCAAAGGACTTAGCCCGATACGATGGTCTGACTAAATTAAGCAGCAGCTCAACATCCAGATCTTCAACGCAATCCACGGGGCAAAAGATCACCATAAGTGGAAAGAGATATTAAAAAAGATAGGTCGGGCACATCACGACGCTCAGTAGTGAGCAAACGACTGGAGGAGGAAGACGGGAGGTAAAGTCATCCTGAAATATTTGTTCTTCGCCCCAATGTGGCTGAAAACTCCGACCATTATTGAAATGTAATCGATATCGCTCGATCCCCAATCGGTAATTAAGTAATAACCGTTTCGATTTTATCGGTAAGACAATTTCGCTAATGTAATGTTACCCCAGCAGTATACTTTACAACTCTTTGTTCAAGTATTAATTCTTTGATTATATATTTATTGCGTTTGTAATAAAGCTAGTTTTTATGATGCAATTATTACTAACTACATCCTTTTATTTTGGTCATTTAATATGGTTTAATGAGTTTCTCTCATTGTAATGATAAGTTATATAGACTGTGAATTTTTCGTTAGTTTATAATAACCAGAGTAAGTCAAATCACACTTTATCACACTCATGTTTGTACAGTGGACTACTGATAAAGATATACCACTTTATCCTAATACATACAATACTTTATATGCGACCCAATGTACGTCACGTTCATAATTGCAGTCATAGTTTTCTTGTGTTTTTGTTTTGCGAACTATGCAATTATGACCGTGATCGTACATGAAAACCTTTTCCGAAGTAAATAATAGTAAATAATAAACTATAGAGATTTTTAAGAACAAGTTTTTAGATCTTAAATAATTGTTTTAAACACACCCGGATCATGTTCCTATTGGTCTGGTTTACCAGTGAAAAGAGTTATAAAGTTCAGACGGCAGTCGCTCTATTGTAATAAATAGGATGATTATAAAGCGCATCTATGGCTATGTAGAGTAAGCGAAGAAGAGCTCTAAACATTATTTTGCAAGTGTTTAATTTATCAAAAGGGACGCACTTAATTTTCTATTTCATCAAAAGCAAAAACAAAAAGCTCATTATTCAAACTAAACACAACCAACATTTGCGGTGAGACCTCGGACTAGCCATGTAAGAAAATCTATTTGAATAAAGCCGAAAACCAAAAGTTTATGAGGCAACTTGGACCTTAAAATAAGTAACATAGAGATTAGGTTCTTCAGGCAAGAGTAGTGGAAAGCGTTTATTCAAAAAGGGTAATGTGATGGAATGAAGATATGTTTGGTTTGTAGGTGTTTAGGGTAAAGGATATAAACTACATAGAAATAGCTTAGACCGTGCGGTTTTCGATTTGAGAATAGGCAGCTCCCTTTCTTACTGTGTATGTCTTGAAAGGCGGCTAAATAAAGGTTCGACAAAATTACCTTCAGATTAGGTCCTTTTTTTTTAGATACCAATGGTCCTTTCTATGAATTCTATTTTGTAATCCCGTCGATAGGCTTAAAACAAGTCCCGTGCCAAGTGGCTCTGTGTATTAAATTTAGTAGTAGAAATTGTGTTGTTTTAAAAAATATGCTAGTATTTTTTATTTATTAGAATATAAGGGTTAATATACAATGCGACATTTACTACATACTAACTGATGCAGCTATTCTTAAAATAAAGCCCCCTAACTTTTAATCTGTTTCTTTACGCTCCTCGAAATTTCAAAATACTTCTCTAATTGTACCATAAAGAACAATGCCCACTTTTCCACGCATCGGAAATACCTAATGAAGTTTATCCTGCCTTTAAAGGCTCAGGGCTTAAGGCTCCCTGGTGTTTCATGGCCCCTTAAAAGCCTACTACTTGTCGTCGACTGTTATCTACCGATCGGCCATATTGTGCGTTTCAGCAGGGTGTAACGATCAGCAGGCTAGATGTGTGTACATACGGGGGAAAATTTTGTGCGTTGCCGATACGTTTTTAACAGCGTTTGTAAGCGCGAATGTGTTACTTCATCATCATTGTAAAATACTGAGTAACACTTACCAACAGATGTTTACAATACCAGATTATCACTCTTTCCGCACACACCATCCGCACGCTGTCGCTGCTGACAGGAGAATGCCCCCACCACTTCTACCTCAGTATACTACAATCATCATTGGCAGCCTTTTTTTACATCCCACTGCTGGGTATAGTATGTATTATTATTATGTTCATATTAGGCAAAGTCCTCATTCACCACTCATGCCTATCTATGGCAACCTCTGACCACTTGTCCAAAATGTTGTCGAAATCGTCACGCCGCCTCCTCCTTGGACTGCCTCCTTTTTTTTATGGGTTTGTGGCTCGAGCAAGAATGCAACAAATAAATCAATCGGCTGCAGTTCAAAAATCTTTCAGGTGTCTGTGGTTAAAAAATCGTACAGTAGCCAACTTGTTAAAATACAAATCAATCTGCTTGAAACTTTGTATACATATAGTTATAGAGTTGACTGAGAAGGACATAGGGTACCTTTCATCCAGGGAAAAACCACTTCCCAAAATTCACGCAAGTGAAGCCGCGGGCGAAAGCTAGTTAGAACTACAGATTTAAATAATAGAATATCCTAAAAACGTTTTGTATTTATGATAACACGAACTTACCAGAACATATTACTTGGCTGAGCATCGACAGGGGAAGAATGAAAAAAGTTTCAACAAATTTCACTTTCAACCTTGCGCAACGTCCGAAATATCAGCCCAAGTTTTCCACTGAAGGCTTTTCCAGCAATAAAATTTGCATAACTACGCTCCTTGGCACGGCAGAGCGTCTTATTAAATTTCTACCCCTCCAAAAGTCATTAATGGTTTGTACTCAACCACCTACTGGTGTTATTCTGTGATAAATCATAAGACATCGTATCGTGTAATGTTCCTCGCGTGCTGCGGATGACTTTTATTGCCTCCTCAAGATGGGAGTAATCCTCGGTTCGCAGCCTCCAGGATTTGGGATAATCCTTTGTTTATACGTGTTTTTACGGGACAGCGGTTGGTAACGTTATGAGTTATACGTGAGATCGTTTCTTGCGAGCGTTTTAATTTGGCATGTTAGCAATGTTGTAATGTGATGTTTAAAAGTGTTGCTTGGAAGCATCGAAGATTTTTGATTGTGGTTTAATTACCTGCGTCTGAAACAAAATTAAATTATTAATTTTAATTAATTTGAAAAATTATTTTTAAATTAATCAGTTTTTAGAATGCAATATCCACAATACCTTTTAAACTCCACATAATTATTCATAGAATTAAAAAATCGCGCGCGAAGGCATTTTTTTAAATCTATGGCAAATAAAATTATCTTATTTTATCTTAAATTATGTTTATCTTAAAATTTGTTTATTAAATTTATTGAACTTCGCACTTCAATCGTATAGGCAGACTATAGGTTCGTATAGACGTATAGGTATATGGAGAATTTATGCTTCAGAATTGACTGATCACATAAATGTATCAAAATTCCAAAAACATCGACACACGGCACAGGCGATGCATCATCGATAACAAACAGTCGCGATAATGACCATACATCTGTTGGTGTCGGATTGCAGACTCTGCATTGAATCACTATTCGTTAGCCCGCATCCGCCCTGTAAGCACAATCAAAAAATGCGTCCATTGCACACACTTTTATTTTTATTCTTTGTTCATCTTTCATCACCATCTACTGTGACTTGGATGAGAAATGCAGTGTTCAACTTGCCTCAAAATTTTGTGAATGGAAAACTACCGTGCTCTAAACAAACAGTGATATTTCCTGAAGAACTGCAAGAGCCTATTAGATTTATAGGCAATTTGTCAGTTAGTGAGATTGTATTGCCAAATGACGGAGAATTTTATTTAGACGATGTAATCATGGCGTTCGGAGCAGACCCAACTGAGAAATGTAAAGAAGATGAAGTTGAATTCAGTGATGTGTCATACAGCTCGTGGCAAGATCCTGATGTTTGGTTTTCGGATAAATTCAACGACGCTACTCCAGATGCTGAACGAATCCCATGTCATGGTGATACGGTTCTGTTTCCTAAAAACACACAAATAAATATTGAATTTCCAAGTGAAACTCAATATATTAGTAAGATGATTATTGGTGATACTGAAATATTGGATACAGATGATTTACGATCAAATCATTTCTTTGATTTCATACTCAATGACTACTGGAAGACTGGATTATCATTTGTAAATACAAAATGTTCATCTATAGCAGGTTGTCCTTGTCAAATTAATCCTCTTCAAATTAATTGTTATACAAAAGTTTGTCCAGAGCCTAAATGCCTATATCCCATACAACCAACAGGGCATTGTTGTAAGATTTGCGGTGGTTCCATCACATTTGAAACATCCCCTTCATTCAATATGGCAACATTCAAGAGAACTGTTGATGCAATTGTAAAAAGTTATGATAGTGATAAATTAGCATACCATGTTTCAAAACTTCCGCAAACTTGGGAGTCATTTATAGATGACAATATGGGAAAAGAAGCTAGAAATAGGTTTAATGATATAACTGGTAAAGTACATGTGATTATCGTTGAGAAGGGTGAATATACTGGTATAAGCACTGAAGTAATAAACGATTTGTATCATAGCATGTCGAAAATTGAATCAAAAGCATTGTTTATGAGTGGCAATCCTACTAATATGGTCGGTTTTGGCTGGAAGGTATTTGTATCAATGTTCTTTGTTGCTGTTGCTATTATAGGTACTATTTATTTGTACTACTATAGAGTTCCAGACCACTGGGCAAGAAATTTCTCTTTGAATATTCCTGGTAGACCAGTTATGTCAAGATTCCAAAGAAGAACAGACAGTGTGTTGTCTTTAGCAAGAAGAGATTCTGAGGTATCTCGTATAAGTACTGGAGGGTTCAGGAATCCTTTGTATGATTCTAAAAGAGGAAAAGTTGTTGTAACTGAACCAGTTGAGGAAGAGGAATAATAAAAAACAAAGGCTATAATAATAGTGTAATAATATAACAAGAAATAACAATTGAGTGATTTTGTAATGTAGAAAGGATTTTTGATTTTATAACAGTATTCATCAATTTAACAAATAGGTATACAATGTGTCAAATATCAAAATATGTTTTCTAACACATACTTGCTCATTGCAATATAAATACGATTTGTTACGAATGTTTGTACGAATCTTTATTAAAAACCTTAAATGTCAAATAAAATCCAACAGAAGTTAAGTTAAACTGATTTTTTATTTGAAATCATAGATATGAAAAAAATTAAGAATTATTGAGTAATGCCCGTACCGAGATCTTACAGTAAGTCTAAATTTTTGTATAAAGTATGTATATATAATGTTGCAAGCGTAGCCTATGCGTAGATAGATAGATATACCCTTTATTGTACCATTTTAACATACAAAGTATACATTTATTTTTCCGCCCAGAGCATTCAATACGGATGAAAAATTAATTTAAATAGTTAATCTAACTTCAGCTTTGATCCACTATTACAGTGTAGACACTGTAATAGTGGCTCAAGCAATAGCTCAATTTTGATTGAATGTAAATAAAATCTGTCATTTGGCACGATATAAATCACAGGTCTCCCGTTATAGATGATTTATCCGACCACATAGACGCCCTGGCGCGTGGTATGGGCGGTCCTAGTCTGATTTACGAGTGTATTGCACCAATGACATGTCGGCATTCTCACTAAAAATTGTCATTAAAATAAAAGTGTAATTTTCCAGTGTGAAATTTTCTTCATCATCATAAAAAAAAGATGTTCTTATCAGAGTATAATAAGGATGCGGATTGAGTTACTATTTGGTAAGATATGAATATTGGACGATTTCGCGGGACAATACTTCAACAGTTGGATTCTTGAAATTACAAACAGTAGGTATTACAAAATGCGAGAAAATGTAACCAACAACCACGAAAAATATGGGATAAATATTGTAGAGGCAGGAAACCCTACACTGTCGAAATTCAAAGGCTTTGTCCTTTCCTTTGAATGAGTTCAATCGATATTATAGGGTTTCTTTGCTGAAAGACGAACTGTCACCGAGACTCGTTAATCATCTGTTTTTGATGTGCCTGCGATTGTGGTGCGATCTCTTATCGGAACAATGATATTACGCGGCTTGTGTCTTAGGGAACCGAATACTAATTCGACGTTTGAAATTGTAATTGCAAATTCAATTCATTATTTTTAATTAGTGGCCTGTATTTTCATTAGTAGCCGGTTTTGTAATTGGAATTAAGTTATTTATAATACATATATATAATTAATTAATATTCGAGCGACGACTGTAGAAATGTGATTTTAAATTATGGGCCTTAGGTCGCCTGAAATAAACAAATTTTTATTTATTTATTTATAGGTCAAGAGTGTAAAATGAATAAAATAAATTATCATTATAACTCCAGCTATTCTCTATGATCCAGATGTTAAGGCGTTTGCCGGTAGAAACGAAAGTAGTGGGATCGATTTACACCGGAAGCATTCTTGGTTTAGTTGTTTCTAGTTTGGTACGAACATTGCAGGCTTGAATCACCTGGTGGCTTACCACCATCTCTTAAAACCATGCAAGAACGATTGAGTAAGGGGGATGTCGCCTTACATCATGTATTGCGCTGTCTCGCTTACTCACTGGAACTTGCATGGTTTTTAGAGATGATAGTAGGCCACCTGATTGTTTGATATTAAAGATGATTCCGTACTTCGAAAGGCACGTTAAGCCGTTATACTTTATTTAACTTTGGTCTTACTGCCATTTGTTGGTTAAAGGAACCTGTAATATAATATCTCTGACTTTCCTAACAATGCGTCTCACGACTACCATTGTTTTTATACGAATACTTATTTATATTGTTTTACCGTGATACGCCTCCAAAAATGTAAACGACAAGCATATTGACAAATGATAAGAATTGTATGAGAGATAAGCCCGTCTATGTATGTTGTATTGTATTACTTTCAATGTATTATATATTTTGTGACAATCTATTACGATTAGTTCTCACGGGTTCGTTCATTAATTAATATCGCAAGGTTTAGATACTAGGTTAATTGACCCTGTACACCTTGTTGTCAGAGTGGCTTTGAAGCTTACTTTTAGCTACTACTACTTGGCAGCAGGGACCAACGGCTTAACGTGCCTTCCAAAGTACTTGATTTCTGGGTCTTCAGGTAATAACACAATTCTAAGTACAAAAATGGCCACTAATAAAAATACTGGCCACTAATAAAAATACTGGCCTCTAATAAATAATACTGGTCACTAATAAAAATTCCAATTACGATTGCGTTTGAATATTCAATTATGAATTTCACCGTCGAATTTGGATTCTATTCACTACTACGGGCCACAGATACGGCTAAAGCATGATAGATATTTAAAAAAAACCGCTCGCGATTCGAAATTCTTAAGGCTTTAAAATGTCAACGATTGTTAAAAACAAAGTAAGCAGTAGAAACGTTTCCGAGCGAACATACGTCAAGTGTGCGGGGCCAGGCGTCTGCGAGAGCTGTAAATCTGGAAGCTGGCGATTTGCAGACCTTATCGTAGGGAGATACGGCAATGACTTCTTTAAAAATATGTGAAAATTTAAATAAAGTGTGAATTTTTCTCTGACTTTCTGCACGAAGACTATAGACTAACTTCATTCTACTTTCTTACGTAAATCGGTTGTTTTCAGTTGTACTACTTTGGTACTTCTATTTATGCTGTCGTATGATTTGAATTGGCGAAGATGCCAAAAAAGAGGGCCATGTTTTGACCTGTATAACGAGAAACGAGTAAAATGGTCAATCGAATCTGTATCTATGGCCTGGCTTAATGTTATGTATAATTTGAAGTGTTTTGCTATATATTTATACATAATTGTATGTGCTTTAAGTTCAACCCTTCCTTCCCCTTATGTCAGAATTTTCATATTAATACTTGACCATAAGGCTCGTTCTTCGAATTGGTAAACAAATGGACGTCGGTTTTTTCTTTTTGTGTAGGCGTCTCATAGTCTACGTTATAACCGCTTTTCATCAACAGGAATATAAGCCTATTTGCCTACTGAAGTTTAAAAAAATCTAAAACAAAACCTAAATAATGACGTCTTTGATAAACAATTTTTAATTTCATGGCAACCCTAGACCGGCTAAAACCGGCAGCACTTTTACAGCACGGCGGCGGCGCCGTAAAGTGATTAACTGCACTATGACATTTCACTTTTTGCCTCCTGCATTCAGCATGCATTGTGCGGCAATGGATGGGGGTTTCTGAATACACTCCGAAGTACTAACATTTGCATAGATATAATAAAAAATAGATACCGCAGATTTTGACTTTCTACGCGAATAATAATAATGGGCTGGGGTAACCACTTACCATCAGGTGGGCGGTATTCTAGTTTGCCTACTGTGTAAAAATGTAAGTTTGTTTTGTAGCCGGTAATCTTCATAACTACTATTAATATCGGTATCAAAAATTCTCTCTGCATATGATAACCTGAATCTTAGCGAAGATTACAGGCCATAAAATAAACACACCACGGGCTTGTAAAAAGAAAAAAAGAATCGAAAGCATCAGAAGAAAAAAACAATTTGATAAAATCTGAAATGATTAAAAAAGAGATTCTAAATTTAAAAATACATAGACTTTATTTCCAAGATTTCTATACCTTGTATAAAATTAAAAATAAAGAAATAGATTAATTAATGTACATACCATTACTCAACGCCAAGATTCCAATTCTTTTCATTTCAACTAAAAATTTATTTGTGTAGTACATCTGTGTTACTTAGTTTTAGCTGAGATGACCAGCCTTTGTTTTTTAGACAAAAGCTATGAATTTTTTTATAAAAAAATTTAAACCAAACAAAGTTTGCATAAAAATGAATTGCGTGAAGTTGGACGATAAATTTGGATGTTTTGTTATAAAAATGTTCTGAATTGTGGCCACTCGTTTGCTTTGTAAAAAATTTTGTTCTATTTGTTTGATTGTGACTTCGCTCTCGTGTAATGTTTGGAATCATTTCGTGTAGGTGACACGGTTAATTGACCATACACACCCTGGTGTCAGAGTTCTTCGGAACCGTCTCTCGGCCTCTAGAATGGTTCCTTTAACGACTATGTGCCTTTCAAAGTCTTATCAGACAGTCACGTGCTTCAATCCTGCAATGTCCTAACCAAACTAGAAACAACTAGACAAAGTTTGCTTTCCATGGGAATCGAACCCACGACCCCCGGGTCTACAGGATAACGCCTTAACCACTTGACCTCCCAAACATTTAGCTAAGTACAGAGGTACAAGAGATAAAAAGTTCCTTGGGTTGGGTTATTCCCGGTCGTACGCTTCCTGTGTACAAAATTTCAGCTGATATCAGGTATCTTCCTCCGAGAGAGTTGCATCTTCAGCTTATGCTTCAGAGCTCAGGGTACGCTTTTAATCATGGTCCTACTTTAGCCAGTCTTCAGTTAATAGTAATTAATAAGTAATATATTATGTGTATTTAATTTTAGATATTTTTAATTTGGAAAAAAGTTATTCATCACTTCATTATCATCATTAAGTCGCTTTCTCTGTCCCTTTGTTTGCTTAAATCTTTAAAACTACGCAACGGATTTTGATGCGGTTTTAAGAGATAGAATGATTCAAGAGGAAGGTATTTATGCCCATGCGATGCCGGGGCGGGTCGCTAGTGTTGAATAGTCCTATGTTGTAGTTGCTTAATAGTTAATCATAATCATTTATTTTTGTCATACACAGGTTACAAAAGGTTTTACAAATTCTGAACAGTTCTCTGTGTGCGCCAGCAGGCATACAAAATTAACATGTTGATTTATAACAATATTATTAGCTATTTCATTTTAGTCATTGAAAAGAGGTTACATGCAATTCTAATAAGTAATTTAATTATGGATAGAGAAGTAATTATAATTCTTGCTTTATTCCTGAATTGGAATATGTCTAGGTCTACGTTATAAAGTTGCAATACCTATATCTAAAAAGCAAAATTCATGTAATCCAAGGTCGATTTTGAATTGAATATTATTATTATTGGATACGAGAGGTCAAAAACTATGTCAGGATTAATAATCTATGTAGATGATAATAAATGTATGTCAAATTATACACTGGAATACAAATATATAAATTACTATTAATTAAAATAAAATTACTAAGTACCTATGCAAAATATTATATAAAATTATCATTTAAGTATTCATTTACATGATAATAAGCTTTGTCTACTAATAAATTATATAGCATTCGCTTAAAATGACAAAATTCTTTGCATTTTTAATTAAATCCGTACAACTGACTTTCAACTCATACATAGCAAAATATTGTCAGATACAAAGCCTTCCTTATTTTCCAACAGAAATCTAAAATTCCAGAACCGTTTTATCAGATAAAGCACAAACATAAAAGAAAACTAATTCCACAGCACACAACCGGAGCTGCAAATAAACTATTTTACAGAAGTCAACACCACAATACCGGCTTATCTTGGCCGAGATTGTCACCAAATACGTTTTCAATTTAGCTGGGTATCACCACAGTATATGTTGAAAAGAATAACATCTTCGAAAATGTAAACAGCTACATGATCCCCAACGCGCAGTGAAGACGAAAGATGTGGCCGGAAATTGCTTGACGGCGGCCGTGGTATGCCAGTTTTAGGTGAATAAAAATAATATCTACTTACTAGTTATTTTAATATAGATTCGCTGATTCTAAAAAAAGATTTTTTTTTGTAATAATCACATTAAATCGTTTGTTTGCATAAAATATGGTAAATGTACAATGCATAGCAAGATACAAAAGTAAGCGGCAAGCCTATTTTGCCATTTTAAACAGCATGAAAATTTTAAATTTTTACTAAGTAACTTTATTTTAAACTTGAATAAGGAACTTTATTCCTATCAGCAAAAAAAAATCTTCTCTGAGGAAATATATTGTACTCTTATTTTTAATGGTACTATCAACCGAGGCAAATATGGATGAAATTCATATACTCTGTAGGCATTTTATTTTTATATTGGTACAACTGACTTCATATATGGACTATAATAATAAACTTATCATGGAACTTCTGACGTAAAGCAAAATAAAAAAAAGATGTTTTTAAAATTTTCGCTCATTGCCTATCATCCATTTAAATCTTACCGACAACTGCCGGCAGTTGGCGGTAGCGGCGGCGGCGGCCAATGACTTTTGAGTAAATAAGATAGTATTTTAAACTACTGTTACTTATTTACTGTGGCATCAACATCCCCACCACACCACCCTGCAACTCAAAACTATCTTATACGGAGGGTCGTTTACTCCGTAAAATAAATAAATATATGGGCGAAATACAGACTGAATAGCCCTAATGTAAGTTTCCTTGTTTTAAAAGGTGCTTTCGGGTTAACATACAAACCATACATGTTATAACAAATTCAACAATGTGTACAAAGCCGGACTTATTGCTGATGCAATTTCTTCCAGCCAGCTTAGATAATTATGAATAAAGTGATTTAAATTTGGAACATCCAATAAGCACAATTGTAGTCGAAAATCCAACTAGCCAATAACAGTTACGCATAGAGCAACGCGGTATTTTATCAAACGTTGCAAAATTTATGTTATATGTAATATTCATTTGCATTCTATATTCAAAGTAGCTATCTTCTAAAATATTATTTCCCGGCATCATTTCTGCAAGAATACCCGTAAACACGACACTCTCGGTCAAACTGTGAAAAATGTAATGTATTCATAGACGATTTTATGCGATTTGCAAGTGTTCCCGTGTTCCCACTTTGCACTTTAAAATTGGAAATGTTCCAAACGGTAACGTGTATTCTTATTTTCCCACGTCTACGTCTTGATATACGGTTATGGATTTTTTGGAACCGTCAATAGATTTTGCGAAGTATATGGCAGCGAAAGCCTGTCTTTTACAGCTAAGTGTAGTTGCCAGCAACTTAGCCGTGTATTTTCTATTTTTTTTAAAAAGAAGACCAAATAGTCTAGATGACTTGTATTTTGTTTTTGTTTAAAATAATTATTTGTCTAGATTGAAACCATTTTTTCCATATTTTTCGGAGCTCTCTAAGGCAGCAAAATTTTATTTCAAAAGTTCACTTTTAGAATCCCATCAAAAACACCGTCGTCCATTTTTGCAGTTTTGTGACGTCATAATTGTGTAAGGTGCTACTTTTGAAACCTGATTCTCGCCAAGAACCACAGAGTCGCATGAAAATCATGCGATTCCACAGTTTTGTCGAATGAAATCATTAGAATTAATAAATGATTTTGAACGAATTACAGAAGTTAAAAATAGGTCTGAACGTCAGTTTACCAAAGAGTTGCGTCACGTCATGGCGGCTGATGGCCGGCCCGCGTTTTGACATTTCCGAATTTTAAGTAAATTTGAAATTGAAATTATAATGCCATCTTGCATTTTTCTTAGCGGAAATCGATATATTTAGCTTTCGTGGGTCAATTGTAAGAAATGAATATTTGTTGCATCAAAATTGATATGAGTCAAGTAGCCTATTATATTTTTTATATTATTATTTTGACAGTCAAGGATTCGGCCTGTGTAAGGTTCGTGCGCTAATCCTCCCGGCGCACTACTAGTAAAAAACACTGTCTTTCTCATCCTTCATATCTATTGGTTTAAAAGGTTGTATTCTGTTATTTTGCTTCAGTTAGGTTTTTGAACTGTCTTTTGCTTCATCGTTGTCAGATCACTATTATAATAAGTTTATCCACAGATGACAGATATTTACATTGTTGTAAAGTTATTAACTTCCATGATACTGATACTGATTGTCTAAATCAACTTTGTTTTTGTGACTCTCGACATGGGATAGCAGACTGCTTATGTACTGAAGTTGAGACGCTATTGAAAGAGTTTCCATTGAAACTTCCGCAAAATCTTAAGTAAATATTTTCATTTAATTTTTAATCTTTTATTTGAGAAGAAAAAGGAAAATTTGTTATCAACCATTCCATCTAACTTCTTAAGAACAAATAAATCCAGAATCTCCCATTTAAAATCGCTTAAAAGCACCGTTTACAATCGCAGCTAAGGGCGCTTACACACGCGGCAGATGTTCGAGTGTGCTCGAGTGAAGGGCTCTTGCACACGCCGCGACACCGCCCTGTTGTGCTGATTATTGCAATTGTGAGGATTTTAAACGCACTGGCTGCAGGGAAGGTGGGGTTCGACGAGAGTGAAGATATTTTCGAAATTTTATGGTTCTATTTTTAAAATTATTTTGCATAGATTAAAAAAGAACAGTTTGCCTCGTGGAGAGACCGCGCGCGATTCCAGATTCTTTGTTATTTTGTATAAATTCGTGCTATGTGCAGATTTAAAAATAGAGTCCTAAAGGTAGATACATAATAGAGTTTATAATTTGAAAGTTTTAAGTTCCAATGCAGTTAGATTTATTTATTGTTTATATATTTTTTCAATTATAGCTGACAGAGAGTAAGAATATTAGAAATACATCTCGTAATTGATTAATTAAACCATTATAAATAATCTACGAAAAAGTAAGCAATTTTTTTTCAAACTGTTTTACTTTCCACGACAATAGTGCAGTAAATAGTCCAAAACGGTAAAAAAGGTATAAACAATGAGGCACCGTTCATTATGCCAAACATTCTCCCCACCTAATTTATTTTTATTGTCTTGTTTAGTACCCCTAAACGTAGGTATCTGGCTAAATTTATTTAGACCGTCTCAACCTCTGCTGTCTTTACTATAAATAAGGGATACTTTTTGTTAGTTACTTAGCGAATGTAGAGCAAGGTGAATAGGGGATGAGATAAATGTGAACTGACTATACTTAGTAGTTATAAATAAATATTTTTTAACTTCTTGTACAGTTTGGAGCAGATAAATAAATAAATAAAATAAATAAATAAATATATAGGGACAAGTCACACAGATAAAGTTAGCCCCAATGTAAGTTCAAGACTTGTGTTATGGGATAATAATTCAACGATACTATATTTTATAACAAATACATATATAGATAAACATCCAAGACCCAAGCCAATCAGAAAAACATCATTTTTCATCATGTATCAGTAGCGGTCAGGCATGTTAACCATTATGCCACAGAGGTTGTCAAACCTAACCTCCCGGTCCCTATGATAAGTATGTACAGTACGGGTCACTTGTATTTTCCCTCAACTGTACATCATCACTCTCTGCCATCAATAGATTAAAGAAATGCCTGGGTAGAGACCGCGCGCTATTTCCCAATTCTATGCTGCCATCGAAGATTTAGATTTAATTATTCTGGTACCTATGTAATGTCTAACCGTTATTTGTATCGTTATCATCTGCCATCTCGTTTTTTTGTCAGATCATTGATGTTTAGCATGCTTTGTGTCTATCATTGTAAACTTAGCTGTGTTTTCCATAAAAATAAAAATAAAATAAAATGTATGGTCTTACAACCAAATATTTAATAAAATACAAATTGTACTACATAAAGTTATACCATAAGAATGTTAAAGTTGTAAACTGTTGTGTGCACCAATAAATAAATTAAGCGTTTTTCTGGTTTCGTCCAAAATTTGTATTGATTTGGAGCCAGATGTCAAACCACGATTAACAGCAATTACAACATACTACAGGCGCCGTTAGGCAAGTGCCTAATGTTCCATTGTGCCTTGTTTAGTTATGCGTTTTAACTTTCATCTTGCCTTTTGGGAGTTGACTAAATGAAGCTAATTCATGAGACTCTACGTTAAATATTTGTACTTTGTATGTCCTATTCCATAAAGTTATACGTTATACATATGTTTTGTGGTATAGATTAGGTATACCACAAAATATATAAGTATGTATCTTAGTTCAAGCGTTTTCCTAAAGTTCTTTAAGTAGTGGGATTCCCATGGGAAGAACACTTAGTTATTTGACGACATTGCGGGCTTGAATTACCTTATTGTCTAATTAAGATGAAATCCATACTTCCATACTTCCATACTAATATTATAAATGCGAAAGTCTGTCTGTCTGTCTGTCTGTCTGTCTGTCTGTCTGTCTGTCTGTCTGTATGTCTGTCTGTCTGTCTGTCTGTCTGTCTGTCACCTCTTCACGGCTAAACTGCTGGACCGATTGTGATGAAATTTGGTAGGGATGTAGTTAACGACCTGAGGTCAAACATAGGCTACTTTTGGGCGCGATATAACCGAGTCCCACGCGGGGTGAAGCCGCGGGGAACAGCTAGTAAAACATAAATATTTGTGAAATCCAGTCACCACAATTCACAATTGGGAAATCTTGCTTCGGAGCTTAAGTCTGCTATGACCAATCTTGCTTTTATCTTATCTAATATACAGCACGCTGACAGACGGACGGATATTATTATGTACTAGCGACCCGCCCCGGCTTCGCATGGGCATTAAAACCTTCCTCTTAAATCACTATTAAAAAAATCAGCATCAAAATCCGTTGCGTAGTTTAAAGATTTAGGCATACAAAGGGACATAGGAACAGAGAAAGCGACTTTGTGTTATACTATGTAGTGATAGTGAAGTAATAGTGATACTAATATTACTTAAGAGGAAAGATTTCTTTGTTTCTTTGCATCGAATAGACTTCGAAATTACTAGACCGATTTGCAAAATTCATTCACCATTGGAAAGCCACACTCTCCCTGAGTGGCTTGGCTATGTGTGTACCACGGACGAAGCCGGGGCGGACTACTAGTTACCTATATTTTTGTATGCGCAGTATCACGCACCATTAACGTATACCTAACATTTATGTAAGTCAATATATACTCTTTTTTTAATTAACCTATATTGGCCCCACTGCTGTTATACCCCTATCTGACAATAATTAACAAATTATAACTTGTAGAGGCTTAATATAGGGCTCTGTTTCAAAAAAATTGTATGGAGCCCCAAAAAACACAGGTTGGATTGTAGACGTGACACATTTTATTCCCAAAAGGTTCAAATAAAAGTACAAGGAAAAGACAAAGAAAACACCAAATCCTAATGAACCTCGGCTACACCTCCACCGCAATTTGTTTAATTGGTCTCACATTTCGCGACAACGACCCATTAGGTCAGGTTACCAACATTATCACCACCGTAACCCTTCGCAACCATGGTTATGAACCTGGTTATAGCTACATTTGTGTGTTAATTGCACAATCCACGTATATGTTGTAATTACGGCCTGTTAAAATAATAGCATGTTTTAGTTAACATTAGCGCCGGATTTGAGTGTCATTTTGGGGTTAGTTTTCGTGGTAATTGGGGTAATAAAAATAATTGACATTTAATTTACTTGTTTAGCTGATTGGTTCAAGGAGAGTTATGTATTTTGAGTAAAAGAATGTTCTATTTACGGCGCTCTTTGGAGCCTAAGAGGGGTGTTAAAAGTTTGACGTGTCTGTCTGTCTGTCTCTGTCATCATAGCGCCCGAACGGATGAAGCGATTTCAATTCAGTTTTTTTTGTCTTAAAAGTGACTTATGCGTGAGTGTTCTTAGACATGTTTGATGAAAATCGGTTGAATATCGAGCTGTGAAGGTATAAGTAGGGAAAATACCTAATACCTGCAAAAAAATATGATTGCGGGGGGGGGGGGGAGAGAAATCAATCGACCCTCACTACTAAACAAATTTTGTCATGGGTTTTTTTAAATTTTTATAGATTCAAAATGGCTATGGCAATAGCAAAATGACTGCACTATATTGAATTTGACCAATACTTAGCCGTCTCTATTGGTAATTTGCTTTACTGTGCAGATGTCATGGGCGAAATTTTCGCTGGTCTATATCATAGGTACCTATAAAATTGCAAACAGATAGTACAAAAACAGGTACTACCAATAAAACACTATAATAAAACTAAAAGCAATACAAAAATGTACTAATTCTTCTTTTTCGTGTCGATGAGCTAAATAATTTTGGAAGTTTAGTATGCTGCCACTTTGATCGCATCTGATGTCGCCCCAACAAGGTCGCCTTTGCTACTTGTCAAAATGGACATTCCAATCAAATCAAAAATCTCATAATAGTTTGAGAAAGAAAAAAAAAAACATTTGGAATAACGACCTCAAACTGCCAAGCCGATTATAGAATCAGGGGTATATTTATAACATTCTATCAATACATCTCATAAGGGAGTTTCCCGTCGAAATGACAACGAATTTGGGGAGAAAGTCTCATTAAAAATATTCGGTGCATTGATTGTAAGTATTGAATAACATGCATTAGTGTCTACAATCAATGGGTAGATTGATCATACTCATACCGAGTTAGGACTACCGTCATGTTGCAGGCACTGTGCGCTTTTAGTTTTTTTGATTTTAATAAAACGGCAGTTTTTTTGGTTTTAATAAAACGGCAGTCCTTTTGGCCGTCTCTAGCTTTGATACTATTGATCAGCATGGACGGAAGGAGATCCAGAGGACATAAATGGAAAGAGATCATAGAGAAGACAGGTCGGGCACATCACGACGCTCAGTAGCGACCAAACGACTGGAGGTGTCTTTATCCCAAACGGTGTAGACAGCCTAGGGCCATTAGACATTTAGCGTAATAGTAGTTGTAACAAATATCAATACCAGACGGATTGAAAAAAATATTTTTGCCATTTCTTAAGAACAGTCCTTTAGACTTTGATTGATTAAGGCAAGTGAGTTAATGAATGAAAAATATTGTTTTCGAGATACAAATTGAAACTCAGGGCATAGCTTATATTTTTAATATTCAGTGGACATATGTAAGACAATGACCTTATACCAGGTAGGTAAAAATAATATAAATTGGCCCGAAAATTTTCAAAAGCAATAAGATACGGAACTTAAAATTTGCGAACTTTTATGTAACTCTGACTTCTCGTCAGTAGTCTCGGAGTACGGAGGCCGTGTTGCTCGAACGTGACGGAGTTTTGGTCCTTACAAATATACATAATAATATAAATAATAATTTATAACTTTATATATTTTTGGTACTTATAAATATATAGCCAGAGTCGACTCGCTTAGAAGATGTATTTAAGGAATTTATCTCAAAAATTTCAATTATATTCTGATTAATTTTAATATTCAATAACCATAATGTACAATGGCAGCCTTTTCGCTACAGTAATTTCTTACAGGCAACCAACCATATGTATGTAATGGCATGGCACAGAAATTTTAAAAACAAAATAAACATAAACAAATAATATAACTTTCGCCACACTTATAATCTGCGAATTCCGATCACGACCAAATTCCAGGTTTCAACCTTACTTGTCTAATGTGATCCACAGAAATCCTGATTCTATAATGGACTACAACATACAATATTAGAGAAAGTCCCTTCCTTTTACGGTGTGTCGGCTTTCTCGGAGCATTCGCCCCATAATGGGACCAGTAAGAGGATCAAATTATCAATACTGCCATTGATTGGACCACGGATTAAAGTATAATACCACTAATGTGGGAAGCCACGTGAAGCGTCCTGTACAACCGCAGGATAACGCTCTCCAATTTGTCAGGGTTATATGTTGTTACGCGTGGAATAAGAGGTTTTTTACTATTGTGATTTCAATTAGTTTTTGTATTGGAATTCCTTGTTGCTTGTGTCGGGACTTGGGACTGTTATATGTTGATATTTGGTAGTTTAGTGTGGTGACTGATTTAAAATTAGAACACTCCCAAACTACATGGGAAAATGTGTAAAAAGCGTGACAGAGTAACTTTTCATCGTCCTTGGACTGTGGCGTGTAGTCTGAATATGCAACTGGGAAACACGTTCAGATGACGATGATGAATCATAAAGATAGAGAAAGCAATACTTCCATACTTATATTATAATTGCGAAAGTCTGTCTGTGGCGCTTCCACGGCTAAAACGCTGGGCCGATTATGATGAAATTCGGTATGGATATTGTTTACTACCAGGCGTCAAACACACTCGTGGGGACGATATATCCAAATACAACGCGGGCGGAGCCGCGGACAACAGCTAGTGGAAGAATAATTCCAAAAATATATGCCCTTAATTACTGCTGTCTCATATTGTCTGAATTTAACCCCAATGGCTTTTAGTATAAAAATTGATTTTTTGCCTCAGTAATTAAAAAAAGGACAAAGGTCATTTTTAGACCTGTCAAGAAGGTAGGGTCTCGTGCTAAAGTGACAGTTTCAGGTCACATATTGCCGCATATTGCTGATCCCTTGGGGACAAATTAAAAATAAAACAAATGTGAGACTGCTAAAAGATCGAACGAACAAACATACATTAATACATAAAGTCACGTCTTTATCCCATACGGGGTAGACAGAGCCTAGGACCATAAGACCTTAGACCACGTTTAGCATGATGACAGTTGAAACAGGAAACCAATAGTGATGGGTTGCTAGCCGCATCGCCTATGTCATGATTCCCCCATTAGCCGATTCCCTCAGTCGACTTTTACGGCTTGCACGTGAAGAGAAGATAGATAGATAGATAGATATACTCTTTATTGTACCATTATCATACAAATTATACATGTTGAATACAAATACAAACAATGTGTACAAAGGCGGACTTATCGCTGATGCAATTTCTTCCAGCCAACCTTAGGGTGGATAGGAACAACGTGGAAAAAAATGCGGTAGGCGGTACCAAAACAAATATGAAATAAATAATATAATAAACTATGAATGAAAAAAAAAAAACATACACGAATCATACACAAATACATATACATACATAAATGCATATACATACATGCATATACATACATACATATACATACATACATACATACACATAAGATTTATATAAAAAAATTTACCAGTATAATATAGAACCTAGTGAATGAAAATACTACTATCAATGACCAGCTTCCACTAATGAGAGATAATGATTTTTTACCTGATTTTTAAAGGATGATATTGTCTGAGCCTTACAAATTTCAACAGGCAGTGCATTCCACAAACGAACAGCCTGAACGGTAAAGGAATTGGAATAGAACTGGGTAACATGTGCAGGGGTAACGAGACGGAGGGAGACAGTACTACGCAACTCACGACTATTAACCTCACCGAAAAACCTGAAACGTTCTCTGAGGTAACCAGGAGAAAAAGGAATAAATAGGATTGTATATAAAAGCGAGAGAATATGTAAATTACGACGATATCTAATGGGGAGCCACTTGAGTTGAGAGCGAAAAGAGGAAACGTGATCATATTTACGTAAACCGAATATAAATCTGATACAGAAGTTTTGAAGACGCTCAAGTTTATTTAGTTGCTCCTCTGTGAGGTCTAAATAGCAGGAGTCAGCATAGTCCAGAATAGGATGAAGCAAAGATTGTGCAAGCGTGATTTTGGTCTTGATCGGCAAAAAATTCCTTATTCTTCTCATAGCGCCAGCCGCAGCAAATACTTTCTTACTGACCTCGGCCAGCTGTGGCGCCCATGACATATTACAGTCAAACATTAATCCCAAATTTTTAACCTTTTTACTATATATAATAGAGGTATTGTCGAAATCAAGAGAAGGGATAAATAGCCAATCGATTCTAGATACAAGACGAGAACTACCTAAAATAATAGCTTGTGTTTTAATGGGATTGACTATTAGTCCATAAGATTTACTCCATTCCGCAATTCGAGATAGGTCACTGTTAATATCGGATATGGCCACGGAAAGATTTTCTAATGACGAGTGACAGTAAATTTGTAGGTCGTCAGCATAAAGGTGATAGGAAGTGCGGATATGAAAAGTAATGGAGTTTATGAATAAAGCAAACAAGAGAGGAGATAGGACACCACCTTGAGGAACCCCACAGGACGTCGAGCACCACGAGGAGAGATTCTCCTCAATAAGTACCCGATGTTGCCGTCCATGCAGGTAAGAATGAAACCAATTAATGACTGATGGAGATATGTTCAGAGAGCAGAGGATTCCCAGGAGAAGCAGCTGATACATTCTATGTTTTTCTTTTTCTCCCAGACCAGCATGGGAGGAACAGATTTGTGGAAATGTTAAATAATAGAAGGTTCAAACCTTAATTAGTTAGATGTCGGCCACGGCTCCGCCCGCGTGTGACTCGGTTATATCCCGCCCAAAAGTAGCCTATGTTTGGTACCTGATCCTTAACTATGCCGTATAGCCTCGAAAGCGTAACAGACAGATTAACGAGTGGATATAGCCCAGTCTCTTGCACGCTTGAGTATTTGCTGGAAGCTAAAGACATAACAGTGAACGTGGCATGTTAGTACTTACAATTTAACTAGTACTGGTCAAAACCTATCCCACTATTATAAAGTCGAAAGTTAATGAAATTTGACTGGACCAAATTTTTATGAAATTTGTTATTGAGGTAACTGATAACATTTAGTTTTTATCCCGAAAAGTAAGCTTTTCCTGTAGGTTTGGTTAAAATACCATGCTTTATATAGTAGATGGCGCTGCTGTGTGAGTATTATTAACTGCGGATAACACCGCGGGGCGCAGCTTGATATAAGTATTATAGCATAGCTATTTCGTCTCGAAAAGAAGAATTACCTCATATTATTATTTACTGTACATTGTGCGATATGAAGTCAACAAATCGCAGGAAGATCGACGAAACGCACAGCGTGGCGATTTAAGGATCTCTTCTTTTAAGACATTTATCACAAAAACAAATCAATAAAGAACAAAGATAACAAACAAACATACATGAAATGTGACAAATATCTCAATAGGTGGCGGCTCAGTATTATACTAGACATGTAGGAATGTTTAGCACTGATTTTCAGCCGCCACCTTTTGAGAAGTCACGGACATATTGACCGATGATGATCGATATCACAAAGAACCGGAGCGAGTGTGCACGCGAGATGATGAATGTAAGGCCTCATCTCTCTCACTCAATCGCTTCTACACCACCGCGGGCGAGAAAACGATTAACTATCGGCTATTTTCTCGCTCAAGAAACGTACAAAAGATATACATTTCGTGTAAACAAAAGAGATGCATATACAAATAGTTGATCGCTCATTGTTCACACTGCCGGTGAGGATTCGCGTCACTAGTTTGGCACTGAGCGACAAGAGCTATGAAAGATATGACTCACTCAGTGATTCTAGCTCTACTCGCTACTCGTTCATCGTTGTCGATGGGACAACTGCCTAAGTACCAGTATAATGTAGAGTTATTTGTTTCTGTTTCCTAGTTATTTTGCATCTTGTTGAACATTACATTATGTTGGTATGACAAGGATCTGACACATTGCCTACACTGGTTTTTATGAGATCATATTATTTACGTTATACAATGTCGAGGTGTTTTGTGTGGAAATGTGTTGAGTATTTTGTTTTATTACTTTGACATGTCAATTATTATTTACATACTAACTGTTGCCTGCGGATCCACCCGCTATATTGCCTAAAAAGTAGCTTTTACTTTGCTTTATTAGTTTTACGTTTATATATTTATTGAGTTAAATAAAAATTTAATGTATTTTAATAACATAATTTCTATTAGGCAATTAATTTGACATTTGACATGTAAATAAATAAATAGAATCATATACAATACAATCATTAACTAGACATTCTTTCTATAATTTGTATGTACGAGTATAAATTTGATTTTTAGCAATTTTCACTTTATTAATTCCATTGATTATTAAACTATTTCTTTTGTATTATTAAAATTTTGTATGCCTGATGGCGCAACATAGAGTACCTACTATTTTTAATATATTATGTAACATCCTTAAACCTATGTTAGACGAAATAAATGAATTATGAGTTTATTTATTATATTTATTTACTCGCAAACCTACCAATATATACACAAAAAAAATCATAAAAAATAATTTCATATATTAAAAGATAATGGAGGGATCATGGGACACAATATACTCTTTGACGTACATAAAATCATTGACATAAGATTTCAAATGGTTTTTTCTCTGATATTGGGGTGTATATATTTTTGGCGGTTGCTTTGAAAATTCATTTGTTTGTAATTTGTGATTTGTATGCCGATCCTGGCTGAACATGTATATCTGTCTCTTTTGTTTAACATCGACACTGCATGTAATTTATGTGTATGTTACTATATGTTCCACAAATAAAGCATCTTGAATCTAACTCTAAAACAATTTGTAAACCTTGTCATCAAATACCAAATCAAAATTTATTGAAATATACATAAGAACATTAAATCCAGTAAGTAAAGTGCTACCATAACCTATAAAGATAACCCGTAAAACATCAATAACACTACTGAATCAATAACAATATTTGCAAATGCATTGAGCAACGCATGAAATTCGTTTAAAGACTTGTTTAAGTTAGTTTTGTGATTTGATGATCACATAAAATGATTTCCATGGCAGATAAACCTAGATTTCTCTGAATTTAAAGTAGATCTAGCTGTTCCCCGCCGTTTTACTCGCCTGTAGTGTGTTTGTTCTATAAACTTTTCCCAAGAATCAAGCTTTTATATCCGAAATTATCGAATCCGACCTGTAGTTTTTAAGTTATAGGCATTCAAACAAACAAACTTCAGCTTTACGAATAAGCGTATCATCGATCAGTTTCCTTACTCGTCATTTTCACTAATTCACCTATTATTGGAAAAATACGTGATTGTAAGTAGGTATGTATGTAAACTCAAGGGGGTATTTTTGAAGTCTATAACTCAGAATTAATGAGTCGAACAATTTGAACTGTGGACCACATAGAAGAATATACCAATTTACCTTTAAATTTCAAGATAGATCGTATGCATGCAGTTCTATGTGGCCACTGTACGTTCGTTTTCCTGCCTATTTTAAGACGACTTCTAATAATATAGCTAGGTGCTATAAAACATCAAAAAAAAAATGATTTTATAAAAAGTTTGAACGAAAATCCTAATCCTAACTAAATATTATAAATGCGAAAATTTGTTTGTTTGATACTTCTTCACGCCCTATATACTAGACCAATCGTCCTGGAATTTCGCACACACATAGCTAGAAGTATCGAGAAGGACAAAGGGTACCTTGCATCGTGGGAAAAAGCATCTTTCCCGAGGGAAATTCTTGCGGGCAAAAGCTAGTTATATATATCTTGTTCTCCATAAGTCACTCTTACATAAATATATATTGAAAGGTTATTGATTATGTTTCGGAGTTCCGGAGTTAATGGATGCTTTACGTAAATGTTGTCAACTCCCATAGGGATGCGATAATGTTGTAGACATAGCCTTTTACCTTAATATTAATGTTTTACAGGTTGTAAATATATTATCGGTGTACTTATATCATAAAATTTATGATTTTTGAAAGAACAGAAATAGAAAAATATTCAGCTGAACTAAGAACCAACTCTTTTTTGAAGTCGGTTGAAAACTATTGTTATATTAGTACAAAATTGTTGATATTATAAATGCGAAAGTGAGTTTGTATATTTAGTTGTCTGTTTGTTTGTTTACTCTTCACGCCATTTCTACTGAACCAATCTTTCTGAAATTTGAGAAGGACATAGGGTATCTTTCATCCCGGGAAAAAGCACCGTGCCCGAGGGAAATTCACGCGGGCGAAGCTGTGGGCGAAAGCTAGTACTTAGTCAAATTTGCAGACTTAATATTTAGAGCATTCTCTTCCAGGCAACACGTTTTTTTTAGAAAAATCTAGAATTATCTACCTTATAAATCATTTTTATGGGATCATCAATCTCTCTGTACCCTTAACTACTCACGACAATCTGTCAACAACTTAATTTTTCTAAGAATCTATCTAGCAAATTCAATGAAGACGGGAATTCCCGCTAACATTATTAAAGCCTCAATTTCCGAACGAATCATCGAACTTTTTCAAACTTAATCTATACCAGCAACATCTGTTACCGTTCGGAAATTCAATTTATAAACAAGTTACCATCTCGTTAAAATTCTTCTATGTAATAAGGCAAGTTGGCTCCTTTGGCAGGCATTTGTTGAATTTAGATCTTTCCCGGTTTAGAGGCATTCTTGTTGAACTTGCGATGGGATAATCGCGGCGAAATATTGCTTTTTAACTTGTTTAATGGGGTTTTTGAACGAATTTATCGTTTATTTTTTTATTTGAAACCTCTCGAAATCTATACAGGCCATAATCTGTGGTTAATCTGTAACAAATAGGACAAATAACATAACCTATTAATCACCTATACTCTCACGGGTCTACTGGAAGAGGTTTCTATTGAAATAAGTAGTACCTTTGTACTAATTGTGTTTTATATTGTATCCTATATTCGTATTTTTGCGTACATAAATAATTAAATAGGCTCAATAAAAATCATCATGGTCTGTTTAATAAAAGTCGAAAATGGGTTGGTAATATCACGCCCATAAGTACTTAGCCTATGTTTGACCCCTGGTCCATAAATATATCCATATCAAATTCCATCAAAATCGGGCAACGGTTTAGCCTTACAGACAGACTGACACTGACACCAGCATGTCAATCAATTGTACATCATTTGTATTGTCAATCAGGTCAATCGACCCTGTTACCGACAATTAAACAAAAGTTAAATTAATTTTTGACCCCCGACGCAAAAAGAGGGGTGTTATAAGTTTGACGTGGCTGTCTGTCTGTCGGTCTGCCTGATGAAGCGATTTTAATTTAGTTATTTTCGTATTAAAGGTGACATACGGGCGACTGTTTTTAGACATGTTTGATGAAAATCTGTTGAGCTGTTTAGAAGTTGTGGGGGTGAAAGTGGGGAAGAACAAGCAAATGTCTGCAAATATACTTGAGTGACACATTACAAAATAATATTTTTACAAAGCTGCAAATAAAATGTGGGGCGTAAATCAGTCAACCGTCACCACTAAAAAGAAAAAGTGGGTTTTTTTAAATTTTAAATTTCATGTTAGATATTAAAATTCTAATGTAAACTGGCGAACCATCGCGCAGAATAGAAAACTGTGGCGCTCTCTCGTCTCGGAGGCCAAGATCAACTTTGGGCCGCTGAGCCAGCGGAGTTGGTAAGTAAATTAACTTTCGTATTCGATAAATCATTGTACCTTCAAACGGTCATCAAGACACCCGAGTAACAGGATTGCCGAGTTGATAGCTGACAAATATAGTGTGATCGGATTACTAATATGGGCGAGAGAAACTACATTGAAATCAATTTTGACAGCCATATCATTTGATCAATGTATAATCAGTGTTAATGTCATAGATTAAAAAACAATTGCGATTTCCTATTTCTATGGTTAATGTTAATAGAGAGAGATGGAATTTTTATCAAACGACAACTACACATTGAACTCATAAATCTAACCATATATCTAGGTATACTGTTTTGGAAGCTAAAGTCACTCAGTTATCGTCATTGTATTTATTTTCTAAAATTTGTGCTTTTTTCGAGTATTTGTTCATAATAAAGGTGGATTATTATTTGCTTAGTGTTTGTGAACAAGCGTGAGTGTTGGGAATCAAATTCTCCCAAATCAAAATCTCCCAAGATAATGCTAAGTAAAACTTCCACCGCTCCACTAAGCCTTTGACTAACTTGAGTAGACATGACTACTGACTTGACACTGTGACTCGACTAAATGAAGACCATACAATTAAAACTTGATACTGTCAAAAATAAGCTATAAGTTTGATTGCCATATTGTGGACATCAAAAAAAAGCTATAAAAAGTGAAACCCTTGCAGATCGTTGCCCCGAGGTAACGTGCCCAAAAGACTGGCAGTTTTGCTACTTTGAATGGCAACGTTAATTTGCGAGGTATAGGCCAGCCCTTGTCACGTGTAACCTCATTCAGCTTGCGGGCGATATAGTCGTATATTTTGTGGGTTGCAGGTCCCCATGGGTCCAGCGAAGAGAGAGATGGATAAACTCTCTATTCCCTAGAATTCCCTAATCGCAGTTTAACGCCATGCTTATTTTTCTATTTAATCTATGTTTTATTCGAATATTAATCAAAATCCCGTAATACTACTGCATATCATAATAATAATATTAGTTATGTTTTTCCCTAATATATAGATATATGACATTAGAGAATTATCTTCGGGTAGTATTTAAACGCAAATCAATAAAAACAATTTTTGTACGCAAAAATAACCTAAATACATATCAAAATTACTGATTGCACAGCAAAATTTGTTTTGCTTCTGTCACCAAGTCTGATACTCGCTCGCTTCGCTCGCTCGCTCACTGTTAAGGTCACTGTATAACCATAACCTAACCTACCTTCTGTCACAAAGTCGTCTTTTGACCGTTAGTTGCTTCTGTCACCAAGTTTTTAATTTAATTTAAAGTAAAATAATTTATTTGATATACAGAAATTGATGGGTGATTATTTATTTGATGTGCAATTAATAATATCCCATTATCTTCTAAGAACTAAGTAACTTATTATACCAGTATGAATTTGAAAGTTTAAAAATTCCTTATGAAAATCATTCCGGAAATCTTGAGGCAAATTGATTAATAAATAAAATATAATATTATGAGCTAAAACCCATTGTTTCAAATTTTTGATTTATGGCTGGATATTGTACTCAAACCCCTAAACCGAATCATTCATTACTTTCATTAATTTCAGCCTCATTCACCTCAATGAAGCTGCTCTTGACGGTGCACCTAGAGGGGTTGATGTAACCGTACTTACAATAACTAATTAACTATAGAGCAAAGTGAAAGATCAGTTTGTTGGTTTGTATGCTTTAACAGCTAAACCACATGTCGTTATACATGAATTAAAAGATGTAAAGTAAAAGAAGTACTGAGTTATCAAATACTATTTTGGTTTTCTCTCTTCTAAAATCACAATTTATTGGCCTTACAAAAAAATATATAAGAAAGACACTTAAGTACCTTCAAGAAAGACTTGATTGTTAATATTTTATAGTTACTCAAAGATTTTTATAAATTAGTTTAATTTATAATATGACTATCTTTCGCCCGCTCGAATTTCCTTCGGGACCAGTGCTTTTTCCCGGGATAAAAGATATCCTATGTCCTTCTCGATCATTCTAAATATGTGTATGCAAAACTTCAGGAAGATTGGTTCAGTAGATAAGTTGTGATAGCGTCACAAACAAACAAACAAATAAATAATTGAACGTACTCACTTTCGTATTTATAAATAGTGGGGATAAGTAAGGATATTCATTCAACTAATCCCATAAAAATTCCGTATTCTTCCGGAATTCCGTCTCGATCCCGCTAACGACCGCAAGAAGTCTTAATCACTGCACTTCTTTCTTTAATGACATTTTGATAAATTGCCAGCCGAGGTAATGGGGTGGACCGAGATAAAGATTCGGGAACTACCCGGTAATGAACCGGGGATTAGAGGCATCATGCTGTATTAGAAGCCTTCATTTTGTTCGTTGTGTACTTGAATTTGTTAGTAATACATCGTCATATCATTTCTTCTGAGCTGTAAAAGGAATCGGGTCCGCTAAGACGCCATACCTTTCATCCCGGGAAAATCACTGTTCCTGAGGAAATTCACGCGTACGAATCAGCGAGTAAAAGCTAGTAAAAATCGAAGGCGCGGCGTTTTTTGATTTTATTATTAAACTAGCTGTTCCCCGCGGCTCCGCCCCGCGTGGGACTCGGTTATATCGCGCCCAAAAGTAGCCTATGTTTTACCTCAGGTAATTAACTACATCCCTACCAAGCCGTTAGCCGTGAAGAGGTGACAGACAGACAGACAGACAGACAGACAGACAGACTTTCGCATTTATAATATTAGTATGGATGCTAACAAAAGTAAATGGCAGTATTTTAAGTTGCAGGTTTTTCTACCAGTCAACTGTACTTAAAACACATTGTGATAGTTTATTTTAACAAAAGATTTAAAAAAAAAATTGCAACACTTAAAAAGACAGCGCGCGATTCGAACTTCTTCGATTTTAACATTACTTACTTTATATTATTAAATATTTGAAAATACTAAGCTAAGCTTGATATTACTTGAATTGAAATGATATATTTCAATTATCCTTTTATTTATTTATGGACACATTCCTTCCTATTTCCTTTTATTCATTTGAAATGATAGTATAAAAATGAAATTGTTTGTAGCAATGACCTAACTTAATTGCACAATACAACAAAAGTACAAAATATAAGATAAATGCAATGGCGGACTTATCCCATAAATAAATCCCGGCCAACTACGTATACCGACTGAACGCATTTTTCTCATCGTTTAAACCTTACTTGAACTTCCACAAATGTTTCAACACCAAAATTAACCAAATCGGTCCAAGCCATTCTCGAGTTTTAGCCAGATTAACGAACATCAATTGATTTTTATTATAGAGATTGTTTTGGATGCCGATGTCTGACGAAATGTGATAAATGTACCTATAAAAAATAACCCTTTTCCTTTATTCGCCGCAGTCGGTTAAATATGGGCTATTTTAACGTAAAATCTGAATAAAAAACTGTTCGTAATTCCGTTGCGTCACCGCGGCCCGTTTTCAGCAAAAGTTATTCGGGAATTTTGCCGGTGTCCAGGGTTGTGGCGGGAATATTTGTGGATTTATTTACATACGGGGCTTGTTGGGAAACAGAGGACAACCACAAGTGGGACATTCCATAGCTGACATGTTCGCTTCTCTTTCTCTCTCTTTTTGCATGCATCTACAGACAGACCAGCACCCGTATCCAAAGTGACAATTTCAAAACGCTAACGAATGTAGACAAGAACAAAATGTATGGGATTGACATAAGCTGCGGTAAATCACTCGGTCAATCTTATGTCAATCCCATACATTTTCTTTTTGTCGTACCTCGTTAAGGTGATACCTCGGTGAACACTGACGCCACCGTCATTTAAAAACCATTACTCACTGAAAACACAAGTTATCAAAAATCCCTCTGCTGTAATTAAACTTCTGGATCTGAAGTTAATTTTAAACATATTAAATTGTAATTCCCTATAGTTACAAATTGCATTATTGCTTAAAACGGCCACTTTTAGTAGTTTTGCAATTTGTAACTATATGGTCTGCGTTTATGCCATCTCGTAGAGGTACTGTATACAGCTACAACACACGCTATACAGGTGGCTGAATCATCAATATATGAACATTTATAAATAGACCATTGATTCGTTAATATAAAACTGTAGTAATTTCCGAAAACGGTAACTAGCAAAACGCAACCTCTCTTGTAACTATATGAAAGGCACCTATTGAAATTAATTTAAAATAAAAAGCCGCAAAAACAATAAACCCTCCCCAAAAACTTAATAAAGCGAGTTACGACGTCCTTAACAACTGAAGAAAGTTTGAAAAAAGAAAAAAAAAGTCCCAAGGGAGGTAAAATAAAGTTGTATCACGGACTGTCATTAGACCGCTATAGTTATACTCGTGGCGCAAAATTAAAAACCATAATTTATTTTTATTGCTGTTTTTTTCATGGAGAAAAACTGGAAAGGCCCACTTTGATCTGAATTTAATTGCGGAAAAGGGAGAGGCGGGTTTTTTAATTTAATTTAGCAAATCGCTTATTGTTTTATTCAACCCGCTCTTTTTAATAAGAAAAAAAGGGATAAACAAAGGTTTTGGAGGCGTCCGGTGCTGATAAATGCATTTAAGTTAAAGAGGAGCGGATATTATGTTTTTTCTTAAAATTATTTGCATTGTTATTCCCAGTTTTCAAAGATTTATGACTAGCTGTTGTCCGCAGCTCAGTTTGCTTGGGACTCTGTTATATCTCAAACTAACTCAAACTATATTAATTTGATCCAGCAGGATGCGACATTCATGACTGAGTTTTTATCAGAGAAGTGGATGAGTTTGCAGAAAGAAAGATCATAGACTTGTTACTGTAAAGTTAAAATTTAGTGTTAATAAATTGATATTGTAGTTCAAAGCTTCCCCATTTCCCTTCCAAGGATTTTGATTCCCTACGTGGTGGTAGGGGTTTTATAAATAAGAAAAATTAGTGAATTTTCCTATTGTGAAATCAGTGTACGCAAGCGTAAGGATTGTGTATAGGTAGAATTTGTTAGTTATCGTACTATCCGCCAGGAGCGCTGTACAAGTTCGTCATATAAAACCGCTGACGCTAGCGACTGCGTTCACGAATCTCTTGGTAGAGGCCCGGTGGTGTGTCCATGAAAAGAAACACCAAAGGTATTATGTAAAATGTCATTTTCATTCAAGGTATAAAAAAGTGTACCATTGAACAAAGTTGTAGGTACCTATTCTAAGACAAAAACATTGTTCTAACTTGTTCTTGCCTTTAGTTTTTAATTTAGTTCATAGTTTATTTAAGTTTGTTGTTTTAAGGTTTAATTGTTATTTTAAAAGTCTTTCTTGTACAGTTTATATACTACAGTTTCATTTGTTCTAAAAAAATTCATAATTAGTGACTCAGGCCGGCAGGCCATATGAGATTTGATATGATTCATTTAGCGATATATCTTTGAAAGGGGTGCGAAATGGGACTAGTGATGCGAAAGTTTTAGTCTCTTATGGACCATAAAAAGACTCGCCTTGTCATTTTTGGCTCTCCAAAGACAGTATTATTAGTAGTCTTTTTTTGGAGTCATAAAAAATTCTAGCTTTAAATATAAATGTATTTTCATATGAGATGTACAAAGTAAGCAGTGAATATAGTTATAGTATTATTAGTTTAGTACCTAAAAAACCTTCAAAAACTTTCTAGATGAAGTTATATGTTTCACACTAGCAAAACTCATGTGAGACTTGTAAATACTCTTGCGTGTCTTTTCACACACTCACTTCGCTTAGAAGTCTTTATTTTTTCTTTAAATATTATCATTATCAAATTCTAAACTACTTTGCTAGTTTGTGATATAGTAAGGACTCTCAGCAAAAAGTCTTTTTGTCACTAGCAAGACAAAAAAACTATTATATTTTTAGACTTGTGCTTTAGGTACGTCACTAGTATAAAGAAAAAGAGGTAAATATAATGTTTTAGCACATGCAACCTTTATGACCAGTGGCTGCTAACACCTACATAGCCCTTTCACTCTGAATCATAATTTGATTACTTACAGCAAAACAGAACATGAGGGGGATGTGTTGCGTTGATTGCGATAAGTGCGTATTTACATAGTAGATATCAAAATAAGTTCTAAGTAAGATTACTTTAATTATGAATTAGCATGCAATCCTATATAATAGACAATACATATACTACATACAATTATGAATTATCTGACAGACTTTGAAGAAAATGTGCACGCACTTTATTCTTAAAAGCCAAGCGAGTTTCAATAAGTATCGACTGTTTGTCTGTTCATTTTATTTCAGTCAACGATTCCAATATCGACGTGACTCGCGTAGTGGAGTCGGGATTTGGAGGGCTTTAAAAAACTTGTCATTGTTGACAAAATTAGAAGACAATAAAATATTTTTAATCGGCAATTTAAAATGCTGAGGAGTTCAATAGCCTAGTGATGCGCGTGTCAGAGGTCTTAGGCAGCTTGAAAAATCTGACCGTCTTTTTTTTTTGAATAGTTTTTACGGCCATGGAAACTAGTCCTTTAAGGTCTTTCTTGAATTTATTAATCTTCTTTAGTCCTACTTAAGTCAGTCAAGTCAGTAGTCTAGTCCAGTCAAGTAAGAAAGTCTAGTCAGAGTCAGAGGGCTAAGTTAAGCGGTGGAAAAATTTCACTTAACTATAACTTGGAGATTTTGGTGACAAAGATAAAAGTTACGTAACCGACACTGTACCACTTCCCTAAACTCACGCTTGTTCACGAACACTTTGCGAATAATAATCCACCAATATTATGCACAAATACTCGAAAAAACCTAAGTTTTGAAAATTAAATACAGCGCGGACATAGTATCAATTTTCTTTCCCTCCAAAAACTCATCTGACAGTCTTACTACAAACATATACCTAACTTTAAAACTAGGTTAAGACCATTATCTGCCCAAATCAAGTTGACATCTAGTAATATATAACTATCTCACCTGTCAATATTAACTAGATTTGGGTGGATAATAGTTAAAACAACAAAAACGTTATTTTTTCACTTCTGACGGCACTCCCGGCGTGCCATTATTTTCTTTTATATAATAATAAGTTTTGCCTACGACTTCGCCCGCGTAAACCTCCTCCGGAAACAGTGCTATTCCCCGGGATGAAAAGTACCCTATGTCCTTCTCCAGATTCTAAGCTCCCCACCAAATTTCAGCCAAATCAGTTCAGCCGTTCTTGAGTTATAAATAGTGTATCTATCACGACTTTCTTTTATATATAGATATATAAGATTATGGTCGGTGCCCCATAGAACATAAGCCATTCTCCTTTACATATTCTTTCCCGTCATAACTACACAACATACTTTCCACCGATCCCTCACGCAACATGAAAACTCCATAACCTCACGTGGTATAAAAACGGCGCGAATATAACAGTTCGTAAAGTTTATGATCTTTACGTATAAACATACAGACAGCTATAGTATACGTTTATGTAAAATTCATGTTGAAATGTTACCGGCCCGTTTTATGGGGAATGTTGATGTTTTGGGGTTTAATGGCTAAGAAATTATTATGTAGGACATTTTATTACAAGTAATGACGTTTCCAAAAAAAAATATAAAAGTTTACTTGTAAGAACTTAATTTTACTTTAGCTGTTGCCCGCAACGCCCTCTATGTCCTATTCGTTTTCCAAACATCTCAGTCTTGTTATGATGCCTTTCAATCTATAGCTTCTAAGAACTTATTTAAGTTATTATTTTCGTCAGAAATAAAAAAAAAAAAATTGAAACACGAACAAAACCATTTAAAATATTTGCGGATTACGTAAAATTGGTCTCGGAAGCGGCCTACTTCCCCATAAAAAAATATCTAAACACCAATATCCTGCACCGACAAGCCCCTCGAATAAAACACAGAACGTTAAGCGACAAACGAGTGAAATAAAAATGGCCGCTTTTCACCGAATAAGCGTTACCATAAAAAAGGTTTTCAGTGAGCAAGTGAATCATAATTTATGAATTCCGCTGTCCGGCGCGGGGATGTGGAGATTTACGCAGGGTCATTGTGTCGACTCCTGGACTAGGAAATGCATGGATAACGGTAAAAGACAGAAATGGCAAAATAGCTCTTAAATAACAAACAACACACCTGGAGTGCATGGTCAATTCTACACACAATAATGTTGATGATCTTCAGCTAATGCTTAATTTAATTAGGCTGCCTATCTAACGTGTAACATTTAGCTATGACAACCATAACAATTCCACGCACCGCGGTGCGAATCACCCAAGAGCCCTTTTTGAATGGGATCTTTCGCACCGCGGTGCGAATCGCCCAATAGCTCTTTTTGAATTGAACCAATTCAAAAAAGATACCTTGGGTCATTCGCACCGCTCCAACGACTGCGGTGCGAAAGAACCCATTCAAAAAGGACTCTTGGGCGATTCGCACCACGGTTCGAATCGCTTGTGGTACCCCGTTCCCTGCTGGACATACATATAAATCCTCCCCCGAGGATTTTCAAAATAATTGGTTGGAAGCGGCCTGCATCCAGCGCGTGCCTGCGACCAGGTCATCTGTTGTCGGTGGGTGACCACCACCAACCCAAAATAGCTCCTCTGATACAAATATAACAACAAAGGTATTATTTACACGAAATCCTTTCTAAACATTAGTAGTTCTACGATACACCATCGTTAATGAAACATAAGGGGTGCGCAGCATCCCTCGTATATCCCTTTATATCTGAGCTCGCGGGGCGAACAGATATAACTTACCCACTAATCGGCATGCTAGCTCAGCCCGAGGTTTCTCTCGCCCTTACCACCATACACTTAAGAAACATTATTGCGTATTCAAAAATTAAATTGTTGCCAAATTTTCAAACATTAAAATGGACGTTAATTTCTTTATTGCGAGTTGAAATGCATAGCAAACGGTACATGAAGACGTAAATATCAATAAAAAATGCATTTTTTGCAGATCGTGTATAATTAAATGGAATTTATGATTCGTGTATAAATACACACACAACGAGCGTATATACACATTCGAAAGTGTATAAAATAGAGTATCACAATCATTTGCAAGAATTATACCTTCTATTATTTTAGTATCCCATAATACAAGCCTCGAATTTATTAGGGCTAACTCTATCTGTGTGATTTATCTCTATACAATTTATTTATTTATATATTTTTTATGCCGCCAGCCTTCTTGGCACATTACCGTAAGTGGAGCCTTTAACGGGACTGTACAATTGAAGTTAATAATTTATTTATTTATTATTAAAGTTTTAAGGTTTTATTAATAACTTGTAATATAAAAAGACGACGAGTTATAAAAAAATATATTCAGAAGTTTATTTATTCTACTACCTACTACTGCTCTACCATAAGGTCTTGGAAACGTAGTCTGTAGTGACTGTTTTAGGATTTTGGTTTACAATGCTTATCCGTCACTTTACAAAATATTGTTACTTACTTGCAAAGTCGCAAGCGATAGCGTTTGCAAAATTTTGTCTTTAGTTAATTTAACCTTGACCATTTAATATTAGATATATCTATTATCTTTTTTCTCTTATCATAGTCACATGGTATTTTTGGTCTATTTTCACGGGAAAGGCCTCGAATAAAGAATAAATAATTCAGACAAAAATAGCAAATTTAAAGCCGAATCGAAGGGATTTCCCCTGAAAAAAGTTTTTATTGGAAGCTAAAAATTTTATTAATTCAATTCAATTCAATTCAATTTATTTATTTCAGACATTTTAGTTTTATAAAAATAGTCCATATTTGTTAGTAATTTGTCCTAACCTATGTTAGTAAAATATTGTTTTTTTTTTTAAATTACTTAATATCTACGCTCCTGGCGGACCACAGGGACGTGCACTTTGATCCAATTTATCATGTATGGTCCGTCCATGCGATCCGCTACCACTGTCAGGAGGCTGTTGCCGCTGGCCCGCGTCCGGCGCGCCATGGATGCCGCTCGTTTACGTATCGTGGCTTGAAAGCCGTCCACTCGCGCCTCAGCGAACATCCCTGACGCACTGCAGAAACGAGGCAGCCGCAGCAGCGCCCTGAATGCATTGTTATACTGAACGCGAAGACACGAATGAATTAATGTATTTTGGTTCTCATATCTGACTTAACTTACAAAAAAGATGTTTTTCTCCGCACCACTGGTTGGCTGACTGGTAGAAAAAGCTTATGGCTTTAAAAAAAATAATAAAAAAACAAAAAAATCTTTTTTTTCAGACCGTAGTCCATAGTAATAATACACAAACACACTAACATACTAATGTTAGTTCCTCACATAACTAAATTAGGATTTTAGTGCAGTTTAAGTTCGCCATTTAAATTTGTATGTAGGTAATGAAGTTATATTATATGAAGGTTATGAAGTTATATATTTAACAAAAGGAGTAGCAGATATCTTAAGGATGTGTATATTTGTAGAGTTCTGTATTGGTAAGTGTATAATATCTTAAGGATGTGTATATTTGTAGAGTTCTGTATTGGTAAGTGTATAATATCTTAAGGATGTATATATTTGTAGAGATCTGTACTGGTAAGTGTATAATATCTTAAGGATGTGTATATTTGTAGAGTTCTGTACTGGTAAGTGTATAATATCTTTTTCTTTAAACCGATATTTTACAACTAGTATGACAGGCTGTATATTTAAGCAAAATTTAAAAAACTATTTCCACCATGTTGCGGCCTGCGGGTATAATGAAAGCCACACATCACAGAACATATCAGCCACTTCCGAGCGGAAGGTTTCTTTGTGGCGCCATCCATCTCGGCGACAAGTGCCCGTGTGAGTTCACATATTGAGTATCTTAAGGTGATACCTCGGTGAACACTAGCGCCACCGTCATTTAAAAATCATTACTCACTGAAAACACAAGTTATTAAAAATCCGTGTTATTTAATTAAGGTTCTGGATCTGAAGTTAATTTTAAACATATTAAATTATAATTGGGTATGCTAAATTTTTTTAACACACTAAAATACGAAAACCATTTCGAGATATTTTGATTTCATACCATATTTTTGTATTTTCGACAAGAAAAGTACATTGATTGCGGTAAAATATTCAAAAATGCCGTGGAAGTTGTAACATTCATTCGACACCTAAATGACGTCATTACGCAAATAAAGCTGCGTCTACGCTTTAATTCGTATCCTAAGTGTGTGCGTGTCCACACTTCGGATTCCGACTAGGATTACGACCGTGAAAACGGACAAATTAAAAAAAAAAACCTATGATCTGTCAATGTCATGTCAAGTCAATCTTTCAATGTCATGGTTTTAAGAGACTATAGTAACCCCCCTGGTGGCCTACTACCATCTATCCAGTTGTCTATCCAGTGAGTAAGCGAGGTGTCGCCTTACATGATGTATTGCGCTGTCTCGCTTACTCACTGGATCTTGCATTGTTTTAAGAGACAGTAATAACCCAGGGGGTTACTACCGTAAGAGATGGTAGTAGGCCACCCCTTGGTGGCCTACTACCATCTCTTAACACCATGCAAGAACGATTGAGTAAGGGAGATGTCACCTTACATCATGTATTGCGCTGTATCGCTTACTCACTCGTCCTTGCATGGTTTTAAGAGATGGTATAGATTACTGACTTGACGTTTTTGACTTGATTAAAGTAGGACTGAAGAAGATTAAAATTTCAAAAAAGGCCTTAATTGACTTATTTCCAGGGCCGTAAAATTATTGTAAAAAAAAAGGTACGTTCGTTTTTATTGTGACCACACTGTGGCACTATACTATATAATGGTAACATCGTCTAGTTAAATGACGTCTTGAACTATAAAACTTTAAAAATTCATATAAAATCAATAATAATAATTAAAGCGAAAAAAATCAAATTAGTTTCCAAAATAGTCTAAATTTTCAGTTAAAAATATAAAAAAAAACATTTTTTTTAACTTAGCATACCCAATTCCCTATAGTTACAAATTGCATTATTGCTTTAAACGGCCACTTTTAGCAGTTTTGCAATTTGTAACTATATGAAACTATAATTGATTGACGATGAAATCCTTGAAAAATAAAAATATTTGAACTAACGTATTATATGTGACGATAATAATTATAATATCATTTGTAAGTTTTTAGAGTTGATTTGTTTGTGTCCGGGGGTTTAGACATTTATGTTTTTACGTTTATTGTAGCTTATATAACACTGTTATAGTAAGATAATGAACTTCATCCGTATTTTGTTGGTATCTAAACAGTTCGCACCCTTTGTTTAAAATGACTAGAAGAAGAAGCTAGGCAAATAAAAGGAATTATTTGCCGGTTGAACTATTTCCGGACGAACGAATTAAACGACAGAGCTCTACCTTAGACATCATCACGCATACTGCACTTAACTTGAAGCGGATCAGCACTTCAGAGAATAGACTACTTACATTTTTTCATTTTCCTACGTTTATTTTTCTTCATACAAACGTATATTGTAATAATTTTTATTTTTGTGAATATGGATCTTTGTTATTCGAAATAAATGAATTTAAAATTTTTAAATTTAAAATTTTTAAATTACTCTCTTTTTTCCTCTGGATACTGTTAAGAGTAATAATGGTTTAGTTTTAAAAATCTCGATATCTCGACTTGCCCCTATGTTTAGATTTTTTGAATAACTAATCAAAATATGACCTTCCATAATGTTGTCTGATTTAGACTTTGACCACACTGAAAATACAAGAGGAAGTGGGTTGTTTTAAAAAGTTTATGCGATGCTTTTACTATGTACACACACGCACTGGAGCCTAGCTAGAACGTACTCGTCACACAGCGAAATGGCCTGTCACTTCAACTCGCCTATTGTTGTACACATGGAACGCTTTTATTTTTATCACTATTATTTTTATCACTAGCAACCTGCCCTGGTTTTGACACTGTATGTTTTAATATAAAACTAGCTGTTGCCCGGGGCTCTGCTCCCGTTGGAATTCCAAGATGAAATATAGCCTATGTGTTGTTCCAGGGTCTAAGCAATCTTCATTCCAAATTTCAGCGAAATCAGTTCGGTCGTTCTTGAGTTATGAATAGTGTAACTAACACGACTTCCTTTTATATATATGTAGATGTACAGGCTCAACTAAAGAGGTACTTATAAATATGAAAAACTTTTGCTAGCGTCTTTGCCCGAGTGGTAATCGGTTATATCGCGACCAAAATTAGCCTATGTTTGATCCTAATTATACTAAATTTCATTAAAATCGGTCCAGCGGTTTAGCCGTAAAACTAAAAGCGTGCAGACAGAAAGAGAGACTTTCATATTAACACTTTAAACGGGATAACAATAACAGTTAATTGTTATCTACGACGAGAAGTGTTACTGCCAGTTCGAAAGTGTTATTAATATTAGTATTGATCTATCCCAGTAGAAAAACCTATCTAGATAAGATAGCATCACTTTACCACTGAATCGTGACATAACCTGTGCTTTGAAAGCAGCCTATAAATAATATAACCATAATGTAACCAGCACCGCCAATTAAGGAGTATTTGGGCTCGGAAGCGTAAGCTATAGAAGCAACTAGAAAAGACCCTAGACGACCTCCGTGGAAGTCCCGGGTTCGACCCCTGGTCAGGTCAAAATTATATTTTTTTGATTGGATGTTTATATATCTACTCGTATATATGTATAGGTTTGTTATAAAATATAGTATCGTTGAAGTAGTATCCCATAACACAAATCACGAACTTACTTTGGGGCTAACTCAATCTGTGTGATTTGTCCCTATATATTTATTTGTTTTGTATATTAGCCATCGCTCCTGATAAACCTAGCTCTTGCTTGTCTTGTAAAAGACAAAGAAAAACATTTTCTTTCTAAGTTTCTAGCAATTTTCCAGAAAGGTTCTAGAATGTTCGAGAATTTCTCGAAGGAAGTTAGGTTGATTAAAGTTGCTTTCCGCATTTGTATTCCGAACGGTTCATATTTTAACAGGTGCTGAGCCGGTGGATTCTATTGGAAATAAAAAACGGACGTGACGTCACACGTCTCGGAGTCGAATTTTCGGTAGAATTTCAAATTTATTTCTAGAATAGAATTTGTTGTTCCATAAATTAGATATATCACAGAGTTTTGATACTATAATCCGAAGAATTTGCCTGTTATAGAGAAAAGAAAAACTATTTTTTGTTCCCGGAAACTAGGAACTAAATATCCTGCCTTCATTTTTACCTAGTTACACAAGCTTATGCTTCAGAAGCTGGGGTACGCTTTAATCATGGTTCTCGGTATCGCGACACGTTCTATTACAATAGAGCGACTGTAGTTTGATCTCCGTAATCTTTTACATGCAGACTAGAACGATATGACCATGATCCGGGTGTGTTAGTAGCCAACACTGTTTGATTTTTCAGGCTGCCTAAAGGCATCAGGCACAGCTTAACGACTGCTGTTTTGGAAGATAAATAAATATATAGGGACAAATCACACATATTGAGTTAGCCCCAAAGTAAGTTCGAGACTTGTGTTATGGGATACTATATTTTATAACAAATACATATATAGATAAACATCTAACACCCAGGGGCCCGATTCTCACGCAATAGAATTTCACTTCACCGATTTTCTCCAATTTTTTTCGATGAGTTTAAGCCAATTTGCAATTTAAAAATCGGTGAAATGAACTTCTATTGCGCGAGAATCGGTCTCCAGGCCAATCAGAAAAAGATCATTTTTCATCTTGACCTGACCGGAGATTGAACCTCCGGTCAGGCTGTTAACTATTATGCCACGGAGGTCGTCAAGATGGAACTAAAGGCTCCGAAGCACGAAGGGACTTGAAATATAAATGCCTAAAGTGGTGACCAACCAGGACATACGTGCCATCGCTTGACAAGCACGATTGTAACGAACACGCATAATACTAAGCTATTAGATATTCTTAATTAAGCAAGTGTTTGCATAGTTCTAGGATTATTCTCAAGTTATCTAAGCACTGTACACATCACTAACAATGGTTTAACAGTTTAATTTAACCAATCTTCAGTAAGTAGACCTGAACTTGACTAATCTGTGTAACACGTTACAACTCGGCTAAGTACTTGCTAACTACAGTTCAGTTATATACTTGTCCTTAACTGGGATTTAAGTCCTATGCATGAGTACATGAGTAGCCATTAAATTATTTTTTTTAAATTTAAATTACTTTTCATCGAAATTTACATTTTACATTTTTTCGATGGAAAGCTACTGAGACATTAGTCTGAAATTAAATCAATCAATGTTTTATCAATGTTTATATGAACTATGTTCTTTGTTTTATCAAGGATTTATACTGTAAACATTTTCTAGCCATATATTACTTACTGTATTTTCAGTATGTATAGGATTTTCTTTATTAACACTTTCGCTGGCAGTAACACCTCTAAACGTATCTCGTTTACTGTTCGCGAAAGTGTTAAATGGTTTTTGGTAATTTCTCATAATATCTATATTTACATTAATTTGTAAATTTTTTAAGAATATAATCTATTAAGGTTCTCGAGATACATCCACTTACAGACAGCTGGAGAGAAGTTTAGTGAAAGCACAGATTAAATAATAGTACTAACAATAAAATGGTCCTGTTTGTACACTTTAAGTACGAAACCTTGAAAAGTTAACTACATTTTGGACTGCCAGTAGTAGAATTAATATTGACCGGTACTTGACACTTTATGTGTAGGACTGAATAACTTATTGTTGAACCGAGTTCGGTCGAAATTAAATTTTCAGGTGTAGACACCGTCCGTATTTCCTTAAACCGTCTGATGCCATAATAGTGTCTAAAGAAAAGTGCCAGGATTCCATTCTTGACCCAAACTGCCTTGAATATCTGAGGATCCTTTTGTTTGAACACACACGCGTTAGAAAAATGTATTTAAACGTTCACTTAAGGCGGTTTTTCAGCTGCAGAAATATTTATTCTGTGTCAGAATAAAGCTAAAATGTTTATTATTGTTAAAGTATTTACAAATATCTCTTTTTGTCTGTCTATATTATCTTTGATATCTACTTGTATTATTTTTCATGCATTTTCTGGTCTTTTCTATATTTTGTTTTCATAAAGTTTCATACCATGTTACGTTATTAACTACACTGCTTTCACCCCTCCTCACGATAGTCATACATCCATCAACCTACTGCTTTATAAAATGTTCCTTGGTACTACTCTCATAGATAAATGATTGTTTTGTAATACATTTTATAACCCGTGCGTACCTATATGAGTCGAGAGCAAAATTATTTTTCCCTCGTGTGAAGTACTTTGAATCCCTGACTGCGCTCAGATTTCTATTCTAAAATCCTTCACTTCGCTTTAGATTAAAAAAAGTATTTTGCTCCCTTGTTTTCTATTCTAATATTGTCTCATTTACACTAGTAAATCAAAGATTCAGTGCACGTTCCGAATATCACGCCGTATGTCAGCAATCCTTAGGGACCGCGCCTGAGGCAGGAATCCGTTTGTCACGGACCTTTGACGAAACGTATTTAGGACAAAAAACCCTTTCAATGGAATAAAGACGACGATCTTGTTTCGTATTTGCCGCACTTGGTAAATAAGGCTAGTGGGTCCTGATATCTTTGCCAATATACGTAAGAGTGAGTGTATGTCATGACAATTTCGTTTTAGATGTTGGCTTAGGTTTTGCGATATCGAAGGTCCTGATCGAATTGGTTGAAAGTGGGAGTAAATTTTAGCTTTGATGAAATAATGTTAAGGAAGATCGTTTAGAAGGACTTCGCTACTGAGTTTCTAAGTATAAAATTTTGATAGATTACTTAGTTCCAAAGTTTGTAAGTACGATTATCATATGCTTAAGGCTTTTTCCATTCTTAAAAAAAGTCCTTTATATTTTAGAGAAGCTACTTGCATAACTTTATATAAAATTGTAAAATCATATTTTTAAAGCATTCATCTGCCAAAATATTGCCTTCTGTCCCCTAGTCGTTTTTTAAATATATTATATATATTACGGTATCCATCGATCGACTGAAAGATTCTTAAACAAAAAAAAAATCGCACAAACAATATCCGAGTAAAAAACGTCGACGAAACGCAAATTCGATCAAAACTTACAAAATGTAAGAATTTACCCAACATTTGACATGACCAAATAGATTTTTCTAGAACTTAAATATTCTTGAGCAGTGTGAGGCGTCCCCGAGACAAGTCTAGTTCGTAACAACCACAGACTTATAAAGCTCCAGACGTTGTCTCTCATACAACACGAGTGAAGCCTGCAAACTATGGCCGTTTTGTTTGTCCTGTACGGCTTTCACTTACACAAATTAATTACACAAATTAATTAATATAGTGATGCTAGCGTCAATCGCCATCCAAACACAGACATAGGCGGCTATTTTCAGGCTTCACTGTCCATTTGACGACGATCTGGCATTGTGATGTGTAATTTTATAGATAATTATATAAGTTAATTTTAGATAATGTATGTTTATGTATGTGTATGCATCTTAATTACTTTCTGTAAGTACATGTTTATTTAAAGTAGTATTAATCCATACCTGTCTTATTCTTTGTAAATAATCCTAGTAACTTGGATTGTCTGTAAGATTGCCTTTACGATATGGTTGCCTTCACTTTCATTTATTCTAAGCACTATAAATATGTTTTGTTAAGGTGATGCCTCGAGGAACACTAGCTCCACCATTATTTAATGTGTAGTTCCATATAGTTTCAAATTGTAAAACTGTTAAAAGTGACCGTTTTAAGCAATATTGCAATTTATTACTATATGAAACTATAATTAAATATTTTTAAAATTAACTTCAGATCCAGAACCTTAATTACATAACAGGGTTTATCGATCACTTGTGTTTTCAGTAAATAATGAATTTTATTTTGATGGCGCTAGTGTTCACCAAGGTCTCGTCTTAATGTTGATCCGTCTGTATTTATTTTTAGTCTGTGCTAGTTCGTAACAACTATCAAGTTGGAGATGTATCGCTACCGGAATTTCTTTGAGGTTTAGAACATGTCGAAGTTGGCAAGTTGCAGTAAGTTACAGCACTTATTTTCAGTCTCGTACGTCGTTATTTTGAAGTGGAAATATATATGAGACCCGTTTATATATTTTTGTTAGGAATATGAAGTGCCTTGTAGTGGTTTATTTTATCGATGTCAGAACTTAAAATATAAATAACTGGAAATCTATAACTTATCTAAATTTCAAAGTAGGTGGTATCTTGTTTGTTTGTAATATTTTTATTGTATAAAAAAAACATATATAAACATAGGAAGTTGAACCTATATACAATGGCGGACTTATCCCATATAGGGATCTCTGTCTGTTGTATTTGGTTTTTAACATTGAAGATCTTGCTTTAAAGTTTGGTAATGAAATTATAACAAATTTTTATTTACCTTTAAAATCGATGTAAGTTAAATACTTGTCGTTGCTTATTAATACAATAATAAAGAAAAATTATTTTTATATTGTAATGAGTTTTCACACGGGAGTATTCTTAATGGAGATTATCATTAATAATATACTCTTATTTTCAGCTAATCCACTGCAGGATTTAGACTTTCAAAGCACATCAACTCTCCTCCAAGTTGAGACCCACTTTAACTTAGCAATATTACTGAAAAGGCTGAATTACCGCCTCATTTGTTCTATGTAGGACGTCATGGTAAATTTGTCTTTTTATCATTCGATCTATATTATTTAATTTTTCATCATCATCATAATTTCTGCGGCAGGCTGTCCACTACTGTGGGTCTAAAAACGCCACTTTGAGCAATTCACCGAATCGAATTCATATTAGGAATTCCTTAGCAATTCTTTAGCAATTCCTATTTCTTTCAATGTTTTGAAGAGGAATTGCAGTTTAGTTGGCCATTTTACAAAAAATAGAGGAATTGCTACAGAATTGCTAAGGAATTCGTAATATTAATCGAAAATGAATTGCTCAAAGTGGTGTTTTTAGACCCCCTGGACATATAAAATTATTTGATTTAATTCAATCCTATCCTAATTCTAACTATTTAATATTATAAATGCAAAAGTGATTTTGTTTACTGAATTAATTTTCCTGAAATTTCGCAAACACATAGTTAGAAGTACTTTCATCCCGAAAAGTACCCTAAAAGACACTATTCAGGAGAAAAGGTCACGCGTGTGAAGCCGAAAACCTAGTAAGATATTTTAGAAAGACGTTCAACGTCAACTAATTACATCTAAGTCTAGACGTATTACTCCAATAAGACTTATCAATAAAATACCAAAATGCAAGTTCCAATTGAAATTCCCGAGAGAAAACCCAGGAAGTCGAACGAAATAAGCACTAAAATCATTGAGCTAATGGCTAATGTCCTTTGCAATAGAAAGGATTTCGAGTTGAACAATTTAAAATGAATCGAAGTGCGCCCAGTAAGACCGTATGAATTAAACGTCTTAACTTGTTTCGAACAAAGAAGGCCGCGACTTATCTAGAAAATGTTCCAATTTAAAGGTGACTTGTTACTGCAGCGGGCGACTCTAACTTCGGTGTTCGGACTTCGAATAACTTCACTCTTACGAGTATTAGAGAGAGTATCTATGTGGACATTTATTGGTTTCTTTCAAACAGCTGAAACTTCTTGTTTAATCTTTTCTTGCCTTGGTTGTTCATCTTCTAAACTTAAATATTTTGGAAAAATCGGAACCATTTCATTTACATACATACTAGCGACCCGCCTCAGCTTCGTATAGGCATAAAAACCTTCCTCTTGAATAATTCTATCTATTAAAAAAAAACCGCATCAAAATCCGTTGCGTAGTTTTAAAGATTTAAGCATACAAAGGGACATAGGGACAGAGAAAGCGACTTTGTTTTATACTATGTAGTGCAAGTGATACAGTTCAAAAATATTTATTTTATATTCCGACAAATTTGTAAGATTAGGGCAATCAAAAATTTCAATTTTCATTATAGGTGATTAAATCAAAACCTTTGTCAATGCATGTATTTAATTTTAATGTTAAGTTATTCTCAATGAAAACTTTAATTACAATGTATGAGTCTCTCTCTTTCATCGCAGTGGTTTCATTATCAACAAATTATTTTGTACCCTGCGTTCAAGTTTCAGCTTTTTTTCTTTATTTACTACTAGCTGTTCCCCGCGGTTTCACTCGATATTAGTGTGTATGTACTATAGCCTATAACCTTCTCCGAGAATCAGGCTTTCATATACAAAAATAATTTTGCAAATCCGACCAGTAGTTTTCAAGTTATAAGCATTCAAACAAACTCTTCAGCTTTATTATATGAGTTAAGATTAATTATAGATTTTGAACTTTCGCCTATTGTTGAAGGAACTGCCTTGATTTCAATATAATGAGGAGAGATTGCCAGAGTTCTATCTGTTTATCGTTGGACCTATGTCTAAGCTACTGCTGGAAAGATGAATTTGTGAAGGAGTAACAGCCCCAATGCTAGACTGTTCTTAGCTTTAAGATCGGTATGTGCAACAAAAAGAGTATTAAAAAATTCTGTAAATTATTATAATTAGCGCTAATTGGCATGCTGTAAGAGCGCTTGAAATTTTAGCTTAAAAATTTGGAGCGCTATGAGCACTTGGCTGGAAAGCGCTGAGCAGAAAACAGTGAAGATAGTGTCTGCTCGTTTAGCGCCGACTAAGATTCTCATTGTGTCGCTAGTTATCGCATCCTTGTCTGTATCACATAAACAAACCGTTCTATATAACTTTCTTCGTAATCGCACAATCAACGTACGTATTAGTAAGTTCGTCTTCGACGTCTAATGAGTTTGTTAAGATTAATTAAGCCTGTGTTAATTACTCGTGTGCGCGCAGCCCTACGGAATCCAAATTGAGATTTGTGAACTAGGGCATGTTTCAAACTAACCAAATAAGGTTAACCTCTTTTGAATATATAGTACTTGAATCATACTATTTAGAATTTTACCGCAAGTAGCTCGCAGTTTTTAGTTCTAACTTATTTGAAGTTTTATGAATTAAATGGTGCATAACTTTAGTGGCATTTATTAAGTACCTTTCTTTAAATGGAATCAGCTAAAAATACCCAATGGCTAATTAATATTCACTTGTTATTTTCACTGATTGTTTAATGAAGACCAAAAACGAGATGCACCGATTGTGTTATGAAAAATATGATCGTAAAATTTATAACTGTTTTTTTTTTTTATTAAAAAAAAAGAAACAAAATCAAAAAATAACTTAAAGAACACTATGCGTCGAAATATTCCTCCGCATCACTGTCAACTGGAAATGTTCCCAGAAGGCTGGCAGCATTGCATTATTTTTAATATATATACATACATAGATAAAAATCCAAGACTCAGGTAAATCTGAAAAATATATATTTGAACCCGGATCCTTCGGTGTGACAGCCTGGCTTGGCTATCAAATGACTACACAAGTCGTCAATATATGAATAAATTAGCTTTTACTCGCGTGAAATTACCTAAGGAACAGCGCTTTTTCCCAGGATGAAAGGTATGCTATGTTCTTCTCAATACTTCTAACTATAGGTATGCGAAATTTCAGAAAGATTTGTTCAGTATATAGGGCGTGAAAGAGTAACAAACGAACAAACTCAATTTTCGTATTTATAAAATTAGTTGGGATGGGATGAACAATTCCAAACGGCTAAAGGTTTTTCATAAACGACAAGAACAACCACCACAGCCAACCTCCAGTAATCTACAACGCATTCTTTCACCCCAGAGTTTTTCCTTTTATTTTTCCAGAAAATTCTCCCGCATTTCTAATATTTTCGTCAATAAATTCCCCCGGCAGTGTCATCGCGTCCCTATTCGCTGCAATTTATGACGTCACGCGCTATTAGTGCGGCGAAGCGCACCCTGCACTCGCTTCGCTATATGTCAGTGAAGTTGTTATTGTCTGTTTATAATTATATCATGGGCGTATTGCCTGAGAATAAGAATTTGTTATTTTTCTTCTTAATAGAAGGCGCTACAGTATAGGTGTCGAACCATTGCAATTTAGTAATGGTCCCGCTTGCTTTCGGTGAAAAAGAGTCATCAGATGCCTTTAGATAAAAAGAGTCATCATTATCATCATTTAGCTGCAGACTGTCCACTGCTGGACATAGGCCTTAAGGATTTCCAAAATGACCGGTTGGAACCTGCCAAAAGCTGGCCAATGGGTGTCCGATGCTGCGCTTGCCGGTACGCGGTCGCCATTCGAGAACCTTTCTGATTCTGACCCATCAGCCATCGGTTCTGTGCGCTATGTACCCCGCCCACTGCTACTTCAAAGATATGAGTATTGACTACCAATCTAACTCTCCTGATTTCCTTTTAGGAAAATGGAGGGCCAGTAACTCCCATAATAACAATTGATGCTGTTAGAACCATGATTCAAGCGTACCCTGGGCTATAGAGAAAGCTGAGACTACTGTAACTGGGACACATGATCAGGATAGCTTCGTAGTTCCACTCAAACGCATACATACTCGTACACTTGGGGATCGAACCCTGTTTTAGAATCTTCATATTATGAGAATAGCTTGTTGACCACTAAGCCATGTAGTTTGAATTTTCATACAAAACTGCTGATTTATTTTGTATAAAGTCATTCTCAAAACATTAAGTGCATCCCCTATTTGCTGCAATTTATGACGTCACGCGCTATTAGTGCAATGAGTGCACTTTGTACTGCGAAAATCAGGGTGCAATGTATTCTTATGTATTTCTTAGTCATGTTTTCTTTTCTACTTCTTGTGAAAATGGCTATGGAACCTGCTATATCACTAGGTACAGTGGGCTGCAGACAAATCTGACCCCCTTTCAATAGCTATACTTGTGGCATGGGGGTCAGATTTTTCTGCAGCCCACTGTATATAGTATGCAACAAAGTCGCTTTCTCGGTCCCTACATCCCTTTGTATGCTTAATTCAATATTTAAAACTATGCAACGGATTTTGATGCAGTTTTTTAAATAGATAGAATGATTCAAGAGGAAGGTTCTTATGCCCATGCGAGGTATATACTATACAAATAATGAAAAGCTATTTGCCAGTGAAAATTACATCAAAATCAGGCTTAGCTATCACCTTATAACCTATTTTGACTTTTATAAAGGAAGTAAGTAGAAGGAATAAAAGTGGTATATTCTTTATCCGTAAACCTCTAACTGCCTGTGGTCTAGTGGTTAAGGCGCTTGCCTGGAGACCCAGTGATAGTGGGTTTGATTCCCACGGCAGGCATACTTTATTTAGTTATTACCTGAATGTCTGATATCGCGTGTGTTGGCCCCGGCTGCCTATTGTCTTAAAAGACCGAGACGCGGTTTTAAAGAACTCTTAAACCAGAGAGTGCATGGTCAATTGACCCTGTAACCCATACGGTATGATGACCAAGAAACCAGACAGCAGTATCGATATCGTCTATCGAAGTTAATTATGCATATAGAAAACAAATAGACTGACAGACAGACCCTCTCTCTGCTAAAGATTTCCACTCAGTCACTGTCGTTCGTGGTAACTTTTGGCGTACAGTCAAGCACAAAATTGGAAGCAAATAAAATAATGTGCCTTTTTTTTGGGCCACTTCGATACAAGCAATGCTTAGTGCAGGGACCATAGTCCAATTAATGCGACCTGTATAAACCCAAGTAAAACCTTAATGATGTCATGAATGGAATTGTACATTGTTTTGGCAAAATAAAGATTTTTTTTTTAAATTTAGGACTTTCATTGTCTTAGGAGAGTAGTTCTCTAGAAATTATGGAATTATTCCAATACCGACATATATTTTTGTAACAATTTACAACTGTTCTAAAGTATTTCTCTCTATTTCTCATTTTAGCGCTTTCTCAACAGCTGGTTGCTCTTAAGAGCCCAGGAGCTTTAATTTTTTTATGAAAGACTTAAGTCTTTCATAAAAAAATAATATTAATTAATATAATGTGGTTTCCGGCGGTAGAATATATAATCCCCTCTTTTTCAGCAGGTGTTGGTTAAGACGACTTAAGGAATAATATTTACTTTAGTGGCAGATTTAATATATAAAAAACATTCCCGATGGGAACGATGGCACCCACGTCAACCCAAGCGGTTGACGTGGGTCTTAAGAATAATGCTAAATCTCATAATTAGTAACTTGGAAACATAATTAAGCGAAATATATAATCGAATCAATGCGGTTTTGTATGAAACTAAAGAACATTATCAAAATATCAAATGAAATGGAAAAATCTCATTAAACTAACTCTAATACAAACTCGAATAATAAAATATTTGTAAAGTTTTAGTCGAGCGGTTGAGCCGCGTTTATAATCAAATGTCCATTCCGATTCAAAAAATGAATTAACAAAAATGTCTCTCAGTTTCGAGCGCGACAGTACTCAACCCCTGACTTTTCCTGCAGAAGCGTTTCCCTCAAAGGAATGCAGAGTGCTGTGTGGATATTAAACTCAAATTATGCGCCATGAGGGTCGGGGTCCTGTGTCAGTGCAACGAAGTCATGGAAACGGTGGATTTTTTTTATATCTTTTAGCAGCCTTTTTGTTGAAGACCCATTCGTGGTACCAACTAATATTGCTTTGAAAATTTCGAGATGAAAATATTTTTTGTCATTTAGCAGCAAGTAAAAGGAACAAAGGGGGAAGAAGTAGGTCCAGGTAGACCAAGGATACATGAAACGAATAAAGGAAAAAACAAACGTCGTGTCGTATCAAGAAATAAAGGAACTCGCAAATGATAGACAAAAATAGAAGGAGTACCGGCAAGAGCCTAGCTTTTAAATTTATGATGATGATTTTGCAGTGTTCGTAACGATCGTGCTTGTCAAGCGACCGCGAGCTCGAACTGTTTTGGATTGTTCGCCACCAGTGGCATTTACATAATGATTTATTTTTAGCCCCTCCCTGCCACGGCCGTTGGTTATGTTACCTAGATGAAAACCGTTAGGCTGTGTCAGATGCCTTTAATTTGAAAAATCTAACAGAATTGTAAACACCCGGATCGTGTTCCTATTGGTCTGGTTTCCATGTAAAATGATCACGGAAGTCGTACGGCAGTCACTCCATTGATATCTATTACCGTCAAAACTACTGCCATTATTATAACGTGCCCTGAGCTCCAAAACGTAGCTATAACTGGAAAACACGCTCGCATAAAAAAATATGTAAATTATTCCAGTTTGTCTCCTGGTCTACATATCTCAAGTGCAACGCCACAGTTACCCCTGTAGTCCAGTGATTGCAGCTAATGATCGCCACCCCTGCTGTCAGGGCCGTAATATTGAATACGAGGCGAAGTGACGTGTAATTGAACGAAACCATTCGCTACATTACCCTGTTTTAAACCTGATCTCTTGAAGATGTATTGAAAAATTGGTCTGTGAAAAGGTTTTATACCTTAAATTGGTTTGTATAAAATAAGGAAGGTTTTAGTATTTAGAAAATCAATTAACACGGTGGTTTGAAAATTAACAATGAATAAGGATCGTTAGGCGAATTAATATCTTCCACGTTTCGAGTTTTACTAATAAATTATTATTATGGTAGCTAAGGAAATATCCAAATCCGTGTGCGCATCAAAATAGTCTTTCTAGATTCAAAAAATCGTTATCATACTAATATTATAAATGCGAAAGGCTGTCTGTCTGTCTGTCTGTCTGTCTGTCTGTCACCTCTTCACGGCTAAACTACTGGACCGATTGTGATGAAATTTGGTAGGGATGTAGTTAACGACCTGAGGTCAAATATAGGCTACTTTTGGGTGCGATATAACCGAGTCCCACGCGGGGCGAAGCCGCGGGGAACAGCTAGTACGAAATAAATTTCAAGAAAATCCCGGTCCGTATTTTATGGTCATATAATTCTCTATCATTCCTTTAAAATCAAAGGCGCAGCACTCGGGTACTGCCGCGGTAAAGCTATTTCATAGCATTTTTTTAATTAAAATATACAATAAATACGAACGCTCGGCCGAGCTACTTGGTAGACGGAGTGGGGGATGTTAGGTTTTATTTTCGTTACGGAATTTCTTGATTTGGTCGACGCGCTCAAAGCCCGCAAAATAAGCTATGCATTTAGCTTAAAAAATTAATTTCAATTTTTGAAATATTTTAACTGTCGTGTAATTCAGAAAAAGAACTTCAGGTAGTAATAATTAAAAGCCTAGAAATAATGGCCATAACACAATCCAGAAAGGATTTCAGGGTTGATATACCCGCCTCTATCGAACCGCGGGACCCTAACTTATAAATAAGTTATGGCTTCCTAGGAGATTTACACTGGTGCTTTATATTAAATTCCGATAAGATTTACTGCCTCACCGAGTCCTTTTCATAGCACAGTACGACGCGTTAAAATCTTTAAATTTTATTCACACTGCGCTTTCATATCTTGTCGTGGTTTTATTTCATACTTTGGAGGTTTTGCGTGGCTCAGGGTATTATTAGAATTCAAGGGGCTTTAAAATGTATTCTAGTACTGAGTACATTGAAAGTGTTAAACAATAATTGCACAAAAATTAAAATATGTGTTTAACCAATTGTTTAGATTGAAAAAAAATCCCTTTATCGAGTTCCATTCTACACAACCAGTTTATCGGTTTAGTTGGTCGGAGTGGAAATACAGAGAAATCTATATCTAATATAATAAAGCTAAAGAGTTTTGTTTGTTTGTTTGTACGCTTATAACTTGAAAACTTAAGGTCGGATTTGCAAAATTATAAAAATATGAAAGCCTGATTTTTCGGGAAGGTTAAAGGTTATAGTACATACACACTTATGGCGAGTGAAACCGCGGGGACCAGCTAGTTAAATATATACAATCTGGTTAGTGTATTAAAATAACTTGAATTTGTTATTAAATACTTTTTACAAAATCGCAATAGTTATCTCTGAAGTCGAAACTTGCCAACCAATGCTGTATAATAACTAGATGGGCGCAGTCTGAGCGCAGTCGTGATGCCGCATCAAATTGCAGCTAGGTCGGTAGCCTACATTCCTGGAACACGGATGTTTTTAGACTGGAAGAAGTCATATAAATTGAGCTAGCCTGAGAGTGAATTCACTATCAAATGTCAATTGTGAAGCAGGACAGGTGTGCTATTTTTGAGATGTATGTCGAACGATAATCATTCGACTCACCCAAAACCGGTGAGTCGAATGATTATCGTTCGAGTCACCGGTTTTGGGTGAGTCATACATCTCAAAAATAGCACTCCAGATCGAAGTGGGGATCTTTATTATCGGAGTCAACTCACTTCGGATCGCTACGCCATTTTAGTTAGGTATGAATTCTTTATAAGTGATAAATAAGTATGTATCTTATACGTGAAAAGTATTATATTTATTTATAGCAATTGATCTGATGATCTACCGACTAGTTAACAAAAAGAAACAATCAGTACAAATCGATTAAAGAGAAAGAACAATTAAAAAAAAAGAATGTTCTGCTTTGTTCCGGAAGCATGTAAGCAAGAACACTAGTTGCCTTCCTAATTTAGATTGGTCTGATGATTTTCTCGAAAAATAAGTTACATAAACAGAACAACATATTTTTTTAAAGTGTCTTTTGCTGGAGGAGAATGGAGAGAATCAGTTGGAAAGATAAAATAACCAATGAAGAAGTTTTAAAACGTGTAGGAGAGAAAAAAGCTTTAATAAAGGAAATTGAAAACAAAAGAGGGAAAATGTGGGAACACTTAATACGACACGACGACTTTATGAAAACTTTACAGAAGGCAAGATAGAGGGAAGACGGGGAAGAGGTAGACCAAGAAGGAGTTTCAGAGAAGGAGAGTACCAGCTTTTAAATTTTAGTTAGATAAGTTATATATATTTCATGACTCTTCCAGGCAAAATTTAACTCATTTAACTAGAGCAACTTTTGTACAGCGCTCTCGGTACCTGACCCAGATTTTTTATTTTACTACAGAGAATGAAATTGCTCGTAGTAGGCTCTTGTGTTTTTCAGTACATTCAGGTTTCTCTTCATTTCACGGAACCCTTTAGAACATACCGAAGGTACGGCTGTATCTTCGTAGCGTTTCCGTCCTGTATTCATGCTGATTGTTACCATACCATTTCGTAAGTAAAATCGCATATGGCTCACCTGATGGAAAGTATTCCGGTTGCTTATAGACGCCTGTAATACCATGTGTACAACGTATCACGAGTCACGTGTGCGTTGCTGACCACGAATATTTTTTTCTCACAGTTATTGAAAACACAATGTTTGTTGCAAAGATCCCTTCAGACTTACAAAATACTAAACGCTCTTAGCCAATTTATAACAGAAACACACTACCCTCGTGTTTCGATCACGGTTTGGGCTCGTCAAGAAGGGTGTCAATGAAAAATTGGCATTAATAAAATTTAAAATTGCATTTAAAAAGTGGTTAATAGATAAAACGTTCTATTCAGTTTCGGAATATCTGAGTTCTGAAAATTAAATTAATAATATGTCATTGATTGAATAATCGATGCATAGACATTTCTAAAATTTTGCATGCTAAATATTTTTGGCTTAATAGGATATAAGCACTAACCCACAAATTTTTCAAGAACATTGTAAACCCTATTTACTGCAAATAAAAGTGATTTAATTTGATTTGAAAGGGTACATGATGAGAAACACCACTTTATCTATAACTAGCGACCCGCCCCGACTTCGCATGGGCATAAAAAACCTTCCTCTTGAATCACTATCCATTTTTAAAAAAAAACCGCATCTAAATCCGTTGCGTAGTTTTAAAGATTTAGGCATACATATGAGAAAGCTACTTTGTTTTATACTATGTAGTGGTAGTGATATGTTAATCTACTACGTAGGTAGATTTTTGTAATTATTTAATGAATAAGATTTTTTAAATTTATTAAACCTATATTGAAAAATTTGCAAATTCTTCATCTCTTTAGCCTTCCCCAAGAATTACCAGAACGATCTTCTGTGACCTTCTTCAGGTCATCTGACCATCTGGTCGGTGGGTGTCCGACGCTGCGCTTGCCGGTGCGTGGTCGCCATTCGAGAGATTTCGCCTCTATCGGCCATCGATTTTTCGCGCTATGCTCTTAAATATTTTATATTTATAATATGATATTTTTTTTATATTGAACAATTATAAAAAAATACAATATAGGCAGAAGGAATGTTAAAGGCATTATTCATACATACATATATCATCACGCCTGTCTCCTGTAGGGGTAGGCAGAGACTACAGATTTCCATTGGCTACGATCCTTACATACCTCTCTCGCTTCCTCCACACTATAAAGGCATTATCTAAATATTTAATTTATATTACTAAATAGATAATGACTCCCTATTATATATGGTACAGACACCGGAAGTCACATGTGTGGAGATGATATTGTATCCGAGAATTAGCTATTAAGCCATGCTTGCGGGCTTTCATTACATCCCCTTATTGTTCGGCCATCCATACGGGTTGATAGAGACATCAAACGGTCATATTAATGCTACATATATTTAGTTATATATCTATGCAACATCATAATCTTATTTAACACATGAAACATCATAGAATCATATTTAAAGGGCTACCGCATAAGCCAACAAGCGCCATCAATCATTTTATTTTTTTTTACTCTAAAATCAGATCAAATCAACAAAATCTATGGTGGCAGGTCGCTAGTAATTTTGGTATTACTTATCATTATTTTATTCTCAATACACAAGAAAATAAAAAGTGTCCACGTTTTTTGTTATGAGTTTTTTTTTTAAATTAACCAAAGATAAAATAATGAAAAGTAATACCAAAACTAGAAGTTATTTACTAGCAACCTGCCTTCTTAGTTTTTTTTAATTTGACTAGATTTTAGAGTAAAAAAAAATTGGTGGCGCTAGTTGGCTTATTATGATAGTGGGCCTTAAGAGGAATTAATGGTGTCGAGTTAGATGACACTGCAATGATAAAATTCCTTCTGAAGTGAACTCTCAGACCTCGGATTTTATTATTTTCAACGACAAGGTGTTATAAGCATGTCTGTCTGTTTGTGGCATAAATGTAGCTTTTAAACGAATGAATCGATTTTTTAACCACTCCCAGAATATAGGTATCAGATATAGCATGAGTAGTAGAATAAATTTCACATCCATGACAAAATGGCCATTATTTAAGCGACGCTCTAAATAGGGGGCGCAACTGAAACACCAATGAAATGGCTTTTAGCTATAATTTTTCTCAAGGTGATGTCGGGGATGAATTTGAAATAAATGAAGACCAAAGAAAAGATGGATGGACTGTGCATTTCGAAATTTTATACCACAAACGGAAAATGCCGACTCTACGTTAAATTACAAATACTCATACTACCACATTCGTGAAATATCAACTTCGCGAAACAACACCTTTGCACGGGAATACCAACTACCTTAAAAATACTTAGGATACCAAATACGTCTCCTAAGTGTTTTTTAAAGTAGTTGGTATTTCCCGATGCAACCTATGAGCAAGAAAAACTTTGGGATTTAAATTCATTGCCTATCCTGTATTTATTTGTCAATTAAAATTCGTTCTATAAAGACGAAGATATCTAGATATTAAATTAGGGAGATATCAAAGGCTTCCTGCAGCACTATTCTATGCAGTCTATGGACGCACTCAGGATATCCGTAGGGAGTCCAGTGTAGTGTGCACGATGCATCAAATTGGCAGTGGATATGATGACCGTCTGGAGATACCACATAAAGAAAGGTGGCTGCTGGACGAGATCAGACTTTGCGGTGGAAGAGTGAAGGATGAAATTTGAATGGCTGTTGATTTGTTTAGAGATCGCGGTTTAGGAAGTTGGTACGATAAAATATTGCGAGACATTTTGTTTTTAGGAAACCTACAGAATAAATAGGTATTAAGCCTTTAGAAAGACTGTAATTTTAGGTTATAGATAAAATTGCCATATAAATATGAATATTTAAAAGGAAACGAAATTATATAATCATAACTGTTATAAGCCTATGTTTTTGTTACTTGAGTGTTATTCTATAAGTTTGACGTGTTTTTCTGTAAGCCTTTTACTAGGTACTAAGTCGAAAGCAGCATCGGACATTCACCGACCAGATGGTCAGATGACCAGAAGAAGGTCGCAGGCAGGCGATAGATGCAGGCCGTCACCGGTCATTTCGGAAATCCTTGGGGGGATGATGAGTGTTTTACTAATGAAATAATTAATTGAAGGAGTTTTGATTGTGACGCTTGCACGACACTCCGTTATATCGCGATTAAAATTTGCCTCATTGTAATCATGTTAAAGTGTACACAATGTAAACAAAACAAAAGCAGAAAATATTTTACTTAATAAATCAAGACGATTTCGGAATTTCATATTGCTAATCTGGAATTAAATTCTGTTTGATTACAAAATGCTGATGAAAATACCTATACAGATGTAAATATAAACAAAAATAAAACCAAAGATGGAGGAGGCGTTTTCATCAATTAATTAAACAGGGAAAGGGTCGTCCTAAATAATATAAAGGTCGTTAGGGCGAGTGCAGTCGAAGCTTCATTATCTTCAGATGGCTAAGGCTTCAGTGTTAGCGGTGAATTTTAATTAGATATTTCTAGGGTTTAATGACATTTATTTCTCTTAAGAATATACATTCACCTACAGAAAACATATACTTCAAACGAATCCACTCCATAAATAAATGAGAAGTCTTAGTTCTCAGGAGCAATACGCTGATTATCCCTTTCAGCTATTTTAATATATCCATGCAAAGCTTTGGACGCAACTGAGACTACCCTTTTAATGAAGATGTTTCGTAATCAACAGTCCTGATGGAGTCGAAAAAGTAAATAAAAATAAATTTACTTTCTCTTGCTAAGAAATAGCATCATTATTAAAAAAAAAAAATACGTTAATAGACTCATTGCTGGCCTAAGACATCGATGTAATTAAAAAAAAAAAATATTGCCGGCCGATTATGGAGGTTTTTTAATGTACACGTTTTCATACATTAGGTTTTTTAGTTTCACTCTGGCCAGCCTACCAAAAAAAACCTATTTTAGCGGTCGTTAATGAAAATTGCTGGACACTTTAAAAGGCCTCGGCCTTAGCGAGCACTCGACCTTAGCTTGCAATATAACTCGGCCGTAAATGGCTTCATTTCTGGCCTCGACAGTAATGTACTATTATTTTTGAGAAATGTAGGTACTAAAATAGATAAAAGTAACAAAAAATAAAACAAACATTCTCAAAAATAGGCTCTGACTCAGCATATGCTGGAGGACATATTAAAACATCCAGCGCCGATTAGCAGAAAGAAAAGAAAGTTGGTATTATTTTAAAAGTATTTGTTTGTTTATTAATTTAAGACAATACATATACTTAAAAATAATAATAATAATAAAAATAAACAAATAAATTATTAACTTAAATTGTACAGTCCCGTTAAAGGCTCCACTTGCGGTAGTGTGCCAAGAAGGCAAAGTATTTTGATTTAGTCTGACGCAACGAATCTTCGTTTATCTTTCAGTCCTCCTCGAGTCCCAAACGCATACTAACCCATACTGACATTCGGGTCACCTATAAATTTTCTTTTTCACTGCTTTTTTCTTACACATAAATTCCTTTTCTTACATTTTTTATGCTTAATCTTATTTATACACTGCTATGTTTTCAGGTTAGGTCAGGCCGGACATTTTGCTAGCCGAGGTGAACTTACGTGTAGACCATTAGGCATAGAAAATATACACTACGCGTAGCAAGGTAGCGGTGGATTAGCTCTATAATATTATATGCGTATACTTTAGCGAACTTCTTTGTCGGGTTGTGAATCTTATCAATCTTACAAATTCCACCCTCGTTGGCAAAATGGTGGTATTTCCCAACAAAATTTTAATTTTACATATAATTTCAATTTCTGCATTAACTTTATCAATTACTGTTAATGTTTCTCGCAGTGTTCCAGTTAACTTATCGATTTTCTTGTTGCATACACCATATTAATTGTGCTTAGATGTGCTTAAATAGATTATCTTGTTAAATGTTATGTGTGAAAACTATAGTCTTAGACGTGGCAGTGGACAGGGTATATAGCAGGAGAACCGATGGCTGATGGCGTCTGACACCCACCGACCAGATGATCAGATAGCCTGAAGAAGGTAGCAGACAAATTTTTAGGTGCAGGTCGCTTCCAACCGGTCATGGAAATCTTGAACTTTGAATGACTTGTACAAGTTTACAGAAAAATCGGTAAGAGTGGCAAAGTTTTGAGTGTTCAAGGAGAGAATAAAAATAAAGCAAGCATTATCTTTTAGCGTCAAAAATGGGTGAAATTTAGAATACATGCAAAGCACTTTGTAGTTTATTTGTCTACTAGCGACCCGCTCCAGCTTCGCATGGGCATAAAAACCTGCCTCTTGAATCACTCTTATCTATTAAAAAAACCACATCAAAATCCGTTGCATAGAAGATTTAAGCATACATAGGGACATAGGGACAGAAAAAGCGACTTTGTTTTATACTATGTAGTGATATCAGGTGATTACTGCTGAAAATCGCGAATGTATATTGAAATACTATAATCAATATGGGACCCCACCCTTAATTCAAACGGATATTCCTCTTATTTTTAAGGCCGAGCAATTAGAACGGCACTTCAAAGTCGAATGCGAAATAAAATAAAAACGATATCGAGACAAAGAAATAATTATTCGACAGTAATGAGATACTGTTGACAAATGGAACAGAACAGCGGGTTTAGAGTATAAAATCAACAGAAGGCATATGTACGCACTTATTTTTACATGAAAAATACTGTCACATTCTATGCGCGGGGTGCGGAAACACACATAATAAATATTAAGGTGATACCTCGGTGAACACATTTTTCAGTTTTTATATTAAGTGGTCGTGTAAATAAAATATATTTATATAAAAAAATTAAAAAATGATGTTTTTATTACACGACATTTAGGTACTTACAAACTTTCTGATTCTATGGCAACCAGTGAATATACGCAAGACTTAATTTGGGAATATTTCAGCGGCGGTTTGAAATTTACTCATAAAATATAGAAAACCATCTCAGAGACTTATGAGTTTTGAGGTAAACATCAAACTTTGATACGCACGTCAAATCTTTGAACTTATGTGTAAAAGGTCATTAACTTTTCTAACAGGCAAAATTCCAAACCGCATACCATTGAGGGGAAACTGAAATAGAGGTGACATTGTTAGGTACCTAATGACCAGTAAAATGGTAAGTAATTTATAGAGAGTATGTAATTGTCATGAATGTTAGCTAAGGCTAGGTTAAAAAGCTAGTGTTCCACAGGTTCCATTAATTATTATTTTATATGTGTGTTAAAATAATTCTAATACACTGAAAACATAATTAAGTAAATACAAAAGCATAAAAAGTAAAAACAAACGTAGAATTATAATGACAGATTTATCTCAGCAAAAAATCTCACAGTCAACAAGCGAGTGACAGTTGATATGCTTACTATTTCATATTAGTGGAATAGGTGTTGAGTTAGTGTAGATCCCGCATTTCGCCGTTGGCCCGTATAATTGCTAAGGTATGTTGAACACAGTGTAACTAATTCGGTAAATTAACATAGTTGTAAAAATGAATGAATAAACACTTTATTGCATCAATTACATAAATACATCATTGGATTGATAAAAAAACTTCAATGTGCTTAAGCGTTTGGTCAATGTTTCTAGTTTTTATAAAACGCAGTTTTGCCTACCTTTGCATGCGGAACACTTTACTTAGTAAATTAATACATCGCCAACCTTACTGTGAAGCTTACGTGCGACGTCTCGATACAGCGAACAAATGTAAGGTTGGCGATGTAGCAATTTACGAAGTAAAGTACCTATCGTGTTTCGCATTTTAAGTCTACTCTATTTCATTTCCATCAATGCCATTCTCCCTTTCATAGAGCTCCAATTCCAACAGAGTTCCAATACCCTGTAATATTGTAATCGGTTTACAAACAGTACTTACGAGTTGAGGCGTCTTACCGATTGAGAATTTTAAGATTGCCCAAGTTCTTAAGAAGGTACACTCAACTTTTTACTTTGCGACGACAGTTTATGTTAATTTCGTATATTTAAGTCTTGATTTATTTTGACTGGCTGTTAATGTCAGGATATTTGCCATATTATGTACCTAACGAATTTTTTTTTAGAGAAAACGTGGCCTTATACTGTTAGTAATAAATAAGATCCATAGAAACACTTTTTATGGTATAGGTAGAGGAGACAATTATGCATAGGGAAGGCCTTCTATATGGTGAATTTAAGTTTTCATTATCATTAAAATTATCATAGGAGCTTTGAAAATTTTAGGTAGGTAGGTATCTGCTCAATTTTTTTTTTAAAGTTAATACCAATTGAAACTAGGACATACCTAGTCTTCCTCTTTTTTTTGGCGATGTCCAATTATTATTTTTTTTCTATGGACATAGTAATGTGCTAACAACGTAGACATTTAGCAAAAGCAGTAAATAAATGTGAAAAGAGCATGTCATGGCCCTATTCATATGTATCACCTGCTTAGCTCAACACATTATAAGAAGCGCTCGTGTGATAAATTGGTTACCGTGACGTCGTGACGTAGCAGCTGCCTGGCACGATGGTCTATAAAGATGTAAATGTATCCTTTTTATATAAATTTTAATGTTTTAAAAAGGGTTTTACACCATAAGTTTTGTAATCACTCGAGAAACTTAAATTTTAAACTTTCCGTGATAGTAAATTACCTTATGGGTCTTTTATCAAATTGAGCATTACGCTGATCTAAATATTTAAGTTGTTAGTTTGTTATTATAATAAAGACAATTTTACCGTGTTCAGTATCACTGACGTAATAATTCACTGTGTATTTATTAAAAAAAAATAAGAACACGTTACCTAACGTTAACGGTACTTAATTTTCTTTTTTAAGTTTACCACTATGTCAGTTACCAATGTTTTTCAACCACGTCTGTCTTACAATTAGAAACTCAGTTTGCGCTTTAGAGCCCACGGCACTGATTGAGTTAGCGTACCATTGAGGCCTTAATCATCTCTTAAAACCATGCAAGAACGAGTGAGTAAGTAAGACAGCGATTGCTCTGTCGGGAATAAGAGAAAATCGTTCTTGCATGGTTTTAAAAGACGGTGGCAAGTCACCTGGTCAGTACAATAAAGTAACTACTATCTCACCTCCGTAACCCTTTTTACACAGCAATACAACCAATTCTTAGTTCATTACGACAGCATCTGAAAAAGCCTTACCTAACCAAAGATTTTTTAAATCTCCAACAAACTATTATTGCTGAAATTCTTTGCAGAATATCTCGACAACAATGCAAGGCTTTCTTAAAACAAAAAGTGTCCTGTCGCGTGGCGTAGCGTGCTAGTGACGCGCTGTCACGCTCGGTACTCTTTTGTCCTGCCATAACACGCCGTGACACAGGGGGGTCGGTATTGGGAACTATTCCTGGTTTTAATATCTAAAGTGCAAAGGATCGATGCCTGCATATTGGTTTGGTATCAGAATTTTAAATTGTTTGTTCTCCACTTGTTTGTGTCTAAGCTTTTTACAAAAAAATTTGGTATTTTTTTTTTTATGTATAGGTAATGATGTTGTACTTTGAAATAAACACAATACTTTTAAATAACAAATCTTGGAAGTCTTACAGTCTTTTACTTGAAAAAAGATTTAACAAATAATGAGGCTTACGGTTAGAGTATACTAAAGGGTGGGCAAGACTTGGGACTTTTCGAATTTTTCGGAGTGATTTCGCTCGTCATATTGACACCCATTTTTTATTGTCCCATGTCGTAGACAACATTATTAGCATCAGTTTGGGTCATGTGAAGATTTTTCGTGCGACGCTTATTTTCCGATTGTTCCGTATTTTCGATTTCGGTAACCCAAAAAGGGGTGAGGGGATGGCGGCATTTTTCACAAATCCGACTTTATGGAGGATCATAGGTTAGGTTATGGTTATCTTGCGACCCCTAAAATAAGCGAGCGAGCGAAGCGAGCGAGCGTTCCATTCAAAGTGGAATTGCCCTCGATGGACAACGATGCGGAGAAAATTTTCAACGCTTGGGATCGCATCAGTATTAGATGTATTTAGGTATTATTTATTGTTTACAATTTTATGATTAGTTTGGATATTTGTTTATATTATATTACTACTTACTTAACTTTAAAAAAAAACAATATTAAAGGCAACAAAATAGACAAATATTTACGTAACTAAAAATCCTTAACTACTTAAACTAAAAAATAAAATACACATATTAAAAAAAAGCTTACAAAATCCTACTATTCTTTTAAATATTAATTATTACAATTTATCGTATAAAATAGGTTCCAATATTAGCAAATTAATCATAGATAACTAATTACGCAGTAAAATCACCATTAACAGATAATAAATAATCCATTGTACTTTTAAAATAAAAGTTCGAACGCCAAGCTCCCCCGCCATGAAGCTTTTCCACGAGTTCGGAACTTTTTCGCTGCAAGCAATCGTGACGAATGGGTTTCGTTTATCATGAGCTTATGAATTCATCCATTAATATTTTAATGGTTCGGAGTGAGTGCTTTCTTATGTATTAAACGGTGAAGGATCATTTTTCTACTCTCTTTTTTGAGAGTAGATTGTAGAGTCAATAGATATTGAAGGCCTTGGTAGTAGGGGTTGTATTAACTAATTCCTGAATTTAATCCATACTTCTATACTTATAGTATAAATGCGGAAGTCTCTCTGGAACTCCGTCTGTCTGTTTGTATGATATGCTTTTACGGCTAATCCATTGCACCGATTTTGATAAAGTTTAGCATGGATGTAGTTAAAGATCGGGGTTCAAACAATATATGATAAACTCACATAATACTATTGTTCTAAATTTATTATGAACGATTAAATCGCCTAACTGAACGAAAACTGAATGACGCCAGCCAAATTTTAAGGACGAAAATATTTGAAAACGAATACTATAAGGAACTACCTTATGTCATTTAATTTAATAATAGTTCAAAGAATTAAAATTAAATTGTGATACGAATTCTAAGTGCGTCTTGTCCCTTGGATAATAAAGACGAATTTATAGCTCTCAAAACGCTTCTAATGACAGCTATAATATTATTATTGAGGACATAAGACGGAATTTGTAATTAAATTTTGAATGATGACAATTTCTGAAACGTAATTTTGAAGGAATACAAGTTAAATGTCTTTAGTCTCTAGTCTATGATATTTCTCAGAATACCTACCTACCGCTTTCGTTCATGACGTGGCGAGTACAGGTATTTTTCCTTCTATGTGGCCATAGATTAAAAAAATGCCTTAAGCCGCGCGCGATTCCATATTCTATGTTTGTGGAAATCAAACTTCTTCTTAATAATTATTTTTGTTAGTGTCGAGTTTTCTTGTTTTCAATCGTCAATTTATTGATCTGATGACTACGTCTAGTCAGTCAAGTTAGTCTAAGAGACGCGGTGGAAAAATTTCACTTAGCATTGATCTTGGAGATTTTGGTGACTAAGATTAAAGTCACTTGGCACTGTACAACTTCCCAATACTCACGCTTGTTGATGAACATTTAGCGAATAATAATCCACCATTAGTACGCACAAATGCTTGAAAAAAAACACATTTTGGAAGAAAAATATAGCGCGGTTAACATGATATTTGACTTATCCGCCAAAAACAGTAATTACAAGTTCTACTGAAACGTAGAGTAGGCGCCACTTCTTCATAAAACTATTATATATATATACTTTAGTATTATTATCTTCATGCAGGCGTTGTAAATTGTGTTAATAAATTAATAAAATAATTTGTAACAATAACAAATTATTAAAAATTTTGTAATTGCTAAAAAAAACGTATAGTAGAAATAGAGATACAGTCGGGGACACCCCGATCACTACGATAAGTACGGAAGGGGGTCACTTTTATCTACCCCCCTTTGTAGCAAAGCTTAGATAGAGGTAGAAACAAACAACGCAGAATCCTGGCCGCAGACACCCGTTTAACAACTGAAAAATGAAAAACAATTCCAATTTGTTACGTCAACCGTTTGAATTTGGAAGAGGCGTCGAGCCGTGCGGCGCGTCGAGGCGTCCACATTGCACGACGCAAACGGAACGCAGCCGGAATGCAAGGGGGTTCGGTTGAATGACATTCGAAATTTGAATTTAAATGAGGCAGACGAATTCAGTCGATTAGAAAATATTTATTATTCAGTGTCTTGTTTCCTGTAGAATTAGAATCGGCTTTTCCTGTTGTGTCACTAGAAGGATCCTGGGTTTGATTCCTGATACCGTAATTAAGGAATTAGTAATTAGGAAGTTGGTTAATCTTGATCAATATCTGCTTCAGACTAAAACCTCTTGAAAAATAAGATCCTATTATGGGTAGTGTAATCGTTGAGCTTTTCTTTCTTTGAGTCTTTGTATGACGTGATATGTTTAGTGCGAAGTATACAGTGTAAGATTAATAAAACTGATTTTGGAACATACCTTTTTATTCTGTTATAAAGAAGACATCATTACTACAGCAACCAGGCGACCAATGCTGGACAGAGGACTTTCTCATAGATTTCTAGCGACAGACTTCTGGTTGATGTCCCACGCTGCATTATGCCAGTGAAATAAAGTAACTAAACCACAAAATACCTAATGCTATTGTTAATAGTATTCATTTGTCGTCAATTATTATTGATACTAATAAAATTAAAATGGAAGGGGGGTATATTTAATAAAAACGTCATAAGCAGGGAATTCGATTCGGCTATCAAACAGGCAGTAAATGTACTCGGTGTGACTGTAACTCGATATTAGTGCTAATGACGCGTTTCCTTTGTTCGCAGCGGCACGAATCGAAGATAATTTTGAAAGTGCAAACTACTGTACCTATTTATTTGATATTTATTTGTTTGTTTGTTTGTTATAACTTTATTGTACTAAAACACAAGTGAATACAAAAGCATAGATATTAAAACAAAAGTACAATTATTTATTTATTTCTTTATGTACACAAAAATACGAATATAGGGTACAGTATAAAATACAATGAGTACAAAGGTACTACTTATTTCAATAGAAATCTCTTTCAGTTAACCCGTGAGAATATGTGACATAATGCTGTTTAACCCAATAGCTCGTAGAATTTGGTCACAAAAGAAAAACTATTTTTATGTGATAATTTTAACCGTGAGCCACGTGAATATAACATAATTAATTATTATTTCAGCTATAAGACGTCTATTAAAAACGATGGACTAGCCCATGGCATCCATCGTCAATAAAGTTGCCCGACTATCAGTGTCCATCCGTCCATCCCGACCATATTGTATTTTTTAAGTGTAATGAAGTTTAAATACTTGATTTATAAACTTAAACAATTAAATCTAATCGGTGATCTGTGACTTTCCAACGGTAAAAGAATTCTGCAAAAAGTTTCAGTAGATTCGAAGCCTTTGAAGCAAACAACAAAATTTTTCCTCTTAATAATATTAATATAGATTTTTGTAAACGTAAATTTAAAGTGTTCTCCCAAATGTTAAGTGGTAAGATTGTTCTTACAACATTGATGTTTGTTCTTGGATTCTTAAAAACTAAAATATTACCAAAGTATATTGATATACTGAACCTAACAATGAAAATGCGCAAGGCACTTCGTCAATCCGATGCGTGTCGTAGACTGCTAGTGCTAATAAAACTTAATGAGGCGATCTGATTGTTACTCGTTACGCTCGGACATTGGTAACGTACCGGACTGTTAGATACATAACTGTTACAGTTCTCACGTGGAATGCAAGTCTATCTATGCCTTGCATTATCATTATTTTACTTTCAAATTCAAAATGTTTTTGTCAAATGGATAATAGACTTAAAAATTAAGGCTTTAAGAGACAATTTACGAGTAAAACACATTCTGATGTGATTCTTACACTTATTCTATGTTAACGTTTGTTTTGTGAAATCTGAAGTTAAGTTTTGTAAGTTTAATTTCGGAGAATGGATACTTACTAAGGAGTTGCTTAAGTAATCATAGCTCTTAGTGCGGTTGACAGCAGTAGAGTCATAATTTGCTTTAAATTTACTTGTTGGTAGTATCCTTGGCTGTATTCATTTCCTAACAAGCAGCTTGGAATCTAAATGAATCATTTTTAGCCTTTTTGACAGATAAGAGCTAATAGTGTCATTCTTAACACTGTATATACCCTACAAATAATATGTGAGTGTAGTACTAAGTGCATAAGGGTTACAGGATTTTTTTAGACTAATCCTGTATAACTGACGGAAGAAATCGTTGTGATATATTTTGTAAACAAAAACAGTAACACGATGACAATCAACAAGACAACTAGACACAAACATGGAGTGGTCCTTATCCGGCGGCGAGGTTCCAGAGAAATCTGCACACAACAACACATAAATAAGGACACAAATGTTCTTATGTCGTGGCGAGTTTGTTTTATAGCGATTTTGGATTTGAAATTCTGTAGTAAATAGTATTCATCGAAAAAAAAATTGAGTTAACAATATGGAGCTTGTCTGTTTGTTTTTGTGAATTAATTCATATACTCGTGGAAATTAAATTCTAATAACCCATTCCAGAATTTTACTTTAAATATATGCTTCAGCTATTAACTATAGGGTTTACGGGGTCGACTGATCTTGCAAACAACTCCATCATAACAAGATGAGACATGCGAAAAAAAAAATCGTAGTTTATTTGCCAAATTCTTCTTAGTGAGTCGACTCTGGCTATTTATATTTTTGAGTACCAAAACCATGAAAAAACGAGTGAGTAAGCGAGACAGCGCAATACATGATGTAAGGCGTCTCCCTTACTTAATTATTCTTGCACGGTTTTAAGAGATGGTGGTAAGCTACCAGAACTCCGCCACTGACAAGGTGTTGTTAGTGACTTCGTACCCCTGAGCGTGCAGGTGGCTGGGCACGCAGGGCAAGATAGAAGATATGCCATGGTCTGAGGAGAGACACCACACCTGCAGGTCTAAGGTCTCACGTTTATTTGACTAATAATACCATGCTAGAATGAAAGCTTAAAAATTTAATCAACCAAATCTTTTTATCACTAATTCTATTTAATATGACCACACTCAAGTCATTGAGTATAATCATCATGGGAACTTGTATACAAGTAGTACACTTAGATCGAAGTTCTACCAACCAATTGATTTGTACAATTAACATTTAATAGAAATTTCCTGTAAGTGAACTACTTTAGAGATCATGTTGTTTTAGGGGATTAAATAACGTATAATTAAGTAAAAGTGAATATTGTTAATCTCTTTTCTAAAAAAGCGGTTCTAAGTTAAACAACCTTTAAGTTATTCAAATTTTTTATTTTATTTTGCTAAAAGAAAAAGAAATCGTACCTTAATTTTACGTTATTTTTTTAATTTATCTTAATTCTTATTTTTCTTTGAAAGTTAATTTTTTATTAGAACTTTTATATATTTTATACTTTTTATGAAAAGGAAAACTGTACTTTTTATTATATTTTATATTTGTTACATTCTTCACCTAACTTAGAAATAAATATACAGGCTTTTTTATTTATTATTTTTTATCTCTTTTCCAATAAAAGTACGCATTGTAGCATTGTAGAGCTCTATAGCCTGGTTGGGCGCGCGTGTTCGCCAAGTACGCAGTCATGTTTGGATTGGTCGTTATTAGTTGCATTTCTATCTTGATCTCCGTGCTTCACATTATGTCATACATACCATTAAATAAAATTTTGTAAATTGTCGGTTTTTGGAGAAAACGCTGCAGTGGAGTTTGTGGCGCCGCTTCTTCTCCACTTTGGAAGTGGTGGTAAACTTAATATAAGTAATGATTGGCGTCAATAAATGATAAGAATACCAATTTTTTTATAGCCTCAATTGTCCCACTACTCCTCCCCCACTCTTCTCTTCCACGAGTCCCGGTCACTCGCCGCTTGTTGCCATCCAGCCTCGAATTTGTCCAGGTCATCCCGCCATCTCTTGCGTGGTCTGCCCCTCAGTCAACGGCCCTCTGGAACCCAGGATGTTGCAGGATGATCCTTTATCGAAAACAAAAAAAATATATATATTTTTTAAAATTATTGCGTATTTGTACATCGCAAATAAATCAAAACACAAAACTGTACGGACAACACAAGACGTTCATTTCAAAGTAGTGATGTTACATAATCGATCACATAACCGTAGCTTCCCTCTTCAATAATTGAAAGCTACCATTCTGCCATTCAATAGTGGCCTGCATTATTAATACCCCAGGTCGATATAACCACAGATAACTCAGTAAACAGCGGACGATATTACCCCGATTTTATTTCCAACTAAAACTTGATATTCTAAGGAAATATTGGTATATTGAATGCTTGATCGACGCTAGTCTTAACCGGATTTAAGAATGTAACGTAACGGACGTAATTTGGAACTTGATAAGTAATTATAGGTAACTAGCTTTCGCCCGCGGCTTCGCTCGCGTGAATTTCTCAGGGGAACAGTGCTCTTTCCTGGGATTAAAGGTATCCTTTGTCCTTCTCAATACTTCTATCTATGTGTATGCGAAATTTTACGAAGATTGTTGCAATAGATAGGCCGTGAAAGCGTAACAAACAAACTCACTTTCGCATTTATAATGTTAGTTAGGATTATATTTAAACCTATTTAATGATATCTATGTGCAATAAATGGTTTTATATTGTAATGTATGTTTAGCTTATAATATAGATTGAATGCCTCAGATAGACTAAATATTGTATATCTTATATCTGTGAATCACTATCACTATCACTACATACCTAAGTATAAAACAAAGTAGCTTTCTCTGTCCCTATGTCCCTTTTTATGCTTAAATCTATACAGACTTATACAGACTTATACGTCTAGTTCGGAGGTGGATCGCCGCCGGGGGCATGGTCAGTGTTCCTATATGTGTGTATACCATCTGTTTACCTGTTACTTGTGATACCTATATGTTTTATGAATAAATGAATTTGAATCTTTAAAACTAGGTACGCAACAAATTTTTATGCGGTTCTTTTTAATAGATAGAGTGATTCAAGAGGAAGGATTTTATGCCCAAAGGCGGGTCGCTAGTGTATGTATAAGAATTCGAAACTCCCATAGTTACCATATAATTTTACTTTATAAAAATCGTGCCATTGAGCGCTGTATACGCGCTTGGGTTCCATCAATAATGCATAGGGCTCAGCCGACGAGACGTTCTGGCATTATGCTCGCTTTTCATGCTGGAGAATGTTAAAAGCGCAGACACGTCTTTATTTCGTGTTGGCTGGATAGTGCCTCCATCTATGATTGATTGGCTGAAAGATCGACTGTTGGGCGATGATTCACCACCTTGCCAAAGAGAATAAAAAGACGCGAAGAGAATCTTCATCACATCAAAACGATAAGCTATTTTGCAAAATAATTCGTTTCCTTATGCTGGCGAGAGCGGTAGTCCGGAGCGGCAACTCGTGGCGTGCTTCTAACGTTTTAATACTTTTGTTCACTTAGCCCACCGCTACCGCGCCCCGCTCCCTCTCACCGCTTGCAGGTCGTCAACGGGGGGCTTAGCCAAAGTCACAATCGCAAAACGTTAAGACGATACCTTGGTGAACACTAGCGCCACCATCAACTAAAAATCATTATTCACTAAAAACACAATGATCAAAAATCCGTGTTATGTAATAAAGGTTCTGAATCTGAAGTTAATTTGAAACATACCTATTAAATTATTAAATTAAAGTTCCACTAGCTGTTGCCCGCGGCTCCGCCCGCGTGCGACTCGGTAATTTTGCGCCCGAAAGTAGGCTATGTTTGACTCCTAGTGCATAACTATATTCATACCAAATTTCATCATAAACGGTCCAGCAGTTTAGCCGTGAAGAGGTGAAAAAAAAAGAACCCTTCTAATTTGCTTCAAAATTTAGAACTATTCTGATATCTGTGTTGCAATTTAAGATACGAGAGGAAAGTGGTCTATTCCGCCTCTCACAATGTCTTTGAATATTCCTACGTTACTAATTCAGGAATTGGAGCTTACGAACCCGACGTAAATCCGTAATAACCCGGTATAGCTGCGGGGTGAATTATAGATGGCGCTGCAGTACACAGGACCGGGTGGAATATCCACTTGAATTGAATTGTGTTTGTTGTAAACTATGGCTGTTTTTTTAATTTCACGTAGGTATTTGTTCTTTATTGGTATCGCTGGAAGTATGAAGTATGTAGAGACCTGGAAGCCATCTAAAGAGCCGACTGGCACGAGGTATTTGCAGGAGTGGAGAACTCGTGTGACGAAATTCCTTCGGGAATAGTGCTTTTTCCCGAAATGAAAGGTACCCTATGTATCCTTTTCAATACTCCTAGCTATGTGTATGCAAATAAATTTCAGAAAGATTAGTTCAGTAGATAGGGCGTGAAGAGATAACAAACAAACAAATATACAAACTCACTTTCGCATTTATAATATTAGTTGGATTGGAAGTAGCGTACGCACAACAAATGTCATGCTGATTTTTTTTTGTTTAACATAAAAAAACACGAGTCTAGAGTAAATAAATAATAATTAACTCTCTTAAAGAAACTAGGTCTCAAAACAAACATTCAGTATTGGAAATCGCAGCATATAAAAACACGAATCGCTGAAGACTAGGAAATTTAAAATGGGTCGCGCTACAGTTTCAGTCCCCTGCGGCGGGCTACGTACGGAACGAGGAGGTTAGAAAAAAATGGAGATTGTAACTCACTGAAGTAAGTTTATACTTCAGTAGTTTGCGTCCCTGGTTTCTTCCGCTTCTGTTTTTTGGGATAAAAATAATAGTGTTTTATTTCTGGTATTCATACTATATAATCATCATAAGGCTTCTAAAGCACTTGGTTTCGTGCTACGTTGTTCTTCTACTTTTCGAGAAATCAAAACTTTAAAAATTCTATACTGTGCTTTTGTACGAAGTAATCTTGAATATGCTTCACAGGTTTGGAATCCTAGATATAGAATATATATAGACCGGTTGGAAAATGTACAAAAGAGATTCTTAAAACATTTGTCTTACCGTCAAAAAACCGATTATTTATCAATAGAATACTCTTCGCTTTGTAGACAGCACCATCTTGTGCCTCTGAGCAAGTGGCGCGACTTCGCTGACATTACCTACCTGTTGAAGTTGATCACAGGAGCGGTGGATTCCTCAGAACTCTTGTCCAAATTATCTTTTACAGTCCCCACTAGATCGCGTAGGTACTATTCCCCTATCAGTCTTTCGACGGTGTCAACCAACTACAGGCAGAACTCATTTTTGTGGAGAGCGGGTAGATATTTCAACTCTGTTTTTAGGTCATTGGACAAAGACATATTCAACACCAATCCTAACAGGGCTAAACGTTTATTGTATGGTAATTTCTTTGATAATATATAAATTATAAATTAATTGTAATTGTAACTTTTGCACGTCTAAACATTCAACTATAATGCATTATAAATACTTACATAACAAGCATCTATTTACTTTAATCAACAGGTTGATTGCTAGATTTAACTAGTGTAGTTTTGGCGTTCGCGTTATCTCAACACATAATTTGTATCTATATGTGAAGACCTATTATTGGCTTTTTGTTATAAAATCTGTTACCTATGTAAATTTATTTGCTGTTGGTCATCCAAATGTATAAAATAAAATAAAAAAAAAATTTGTGTGATTGAAACTTTCAAACCGATTATGTTCATTCATGTAACTAACCAGAGGACAAATTTTGAAATATATGTCACTAGCCGCCCACGCGCGGCTTCGCCCGCGTGAATTTCCTACGGGAACAGTGCTTTTACCCGGGATGAAAGGTATCCTATGTCCTTCTCAGTACTCCTAACTATGTGTATGCGAAGTTTCAAGCAGATTGGTTTAGAAGATAAAGCGTAAAGAGGTCATAAATTAACAAATATACACTCACTTTCGCATTTATAATATTAGTTGGAATGTCACAACCGGTAATTGGAATGATTATATTCGTTTTCGAATGATATTTACGTGACATAACCGGCGACTTGATAGATAATCATTCGATTCACCGGTTTTGCGTAAGACATACATTTCAAAAATAGCACTCAACACTCCTGAGCCAACTGTATACTGGTTTATATATTATTTAATTCTATGTATCTGGATTGGCCGGTATAGAGTATATACTTAGCTAAGCAAGTTCAGTATTTAGCGTAATTGGCGAGTCAGCACGGTCGCCCTTTGTGCACTGATAAGCAATTATTGGCATATCAGCTAATGCTTTAGCTTGGTTACTTAGGACTATTACACACTATAACAACATTTTAGGAACAATCATTTATTAATATCGCATTTAAATCTAAAATATAGTAGTGCAGTAATAACTTTATCAAATTTCTTTTATAAAAAAACTAGCGTCCCGCCCCGGCTTCGCATGGGCAAAAAAACCTTCCTCTTGAATCAGTATCTATTAAAAAAAAACCGCATCAAAATCCGATTTAAGCATACAAAGGGACATAGGGACAGAGAAAGCGACTTTGTTTTATACTATGTAGTGATAGTGATAATACTGTTTAGTTCAGATTGTTTGAAATTAGTAACTTAATTATCCGATCCCAATCTTTATCTTAATTTAATTTTGCACACACAATGTATGTTTTTTTAGTAACCTTGATTGTCCCACTGCTGGGAAAAGGTCTCTCTCATCTACTTCCAAACCTCTCGCTCTCTCTCAATGTATGTATTGTATATGTTTATTTTTTAAGAAAATATCGTATGTATGGATTTAAGAAATTAAAAATCTATGTGGTATTTAATAGTTTTACGATTAAGTAGGAAAATTCGTTATTTCGTCATCATTATCTTATCAGCTACAAGTAGTTCACTGCTGGACATAGGCCTCCCTCATATATTTCCAATCAGACCGATACAATGTGGTACTGGCAAGTGTGGCGTGGGACATCGACGACCATATTAAGGTCGCAGAAAGACGCTGGCAGCTTTATTTTATATTTAATAGTAAATCATCTACCAAGTGTCACATTATTGGTGTATAGGACCTTTAGCCTACCCATATTAATGTATATACATATTCACTATAGCAACGTAACGTATGACGTGGTGACATGCGTTATGCTTTGATATGTCAGGCATAACTGCTTGAGCTTATGCAATTATTTGATGGCTTTAAGGCATAGGGTTTCTCGGTGAACCTGTCCTATTCTATACTGTATTTCAGAATTTGATAAATAGTAGATATTTACAATTTGTTATGTTTTTTTTTAATGTTTATCGAATAAATAATTTTATTTGAAAAAAATAACTACAAGTATTTACATAATTAAAAAATCCTAAACGCTAAACTAAAAAAAAGCTTACAACAATTTTAATTCCGGCAATTCATTACCCAGAGGTAGGGTGCCCAGAAGGCTGACAGCATTTGTTATGTTAATTGTTATATTTATTTACCTATGCAATGTAACTTACAAATTACGATTTTAATGTTTAATTTTTACAAGATGTTCATTTCTCTTCATCACTTGAATAAGTATTTTGTATTTTGTTTTGCGTATAAAATAGTATTGCATTTGTATCGTTGAATGACGCTGAAACTACTGTACCAATTACTTCACTAATTTCCTAAAAGCTACTAACTAAATTTAGATGATATACATCCGAATTACTTATATTTTTGCTAAATTGTCAATAAATAGGGAATCACGGTGTGTTGTCCTAGCTGTTTCAGACGTGTTTTTTTTTATATATTGCGATAATACGATCTTTTTCGGTATTGATTAGTTGTGGCTTAATCTTAAGCTCTTTGAAAAACCAGACAACTAACTAATTCTCTCGTCTCTCTCATTTTAGTGGTTTTCTGGTCACATCCTCATCAAACAGACAAAGCTACTTTTGACCTATATTTTTTCTAAGATATTTTTTTATAGCTAAGCGCCTACCGCCTGTGATCGCTAACTCCATTTTTCCGTTTTCGTAGCTCTACGTTATCTCACGTTTCCATTCCGCCTATCTTCCTCAGATATCCGGCGTTTTCGTTTTGCATTAGTGGTTTATATTTATTTTTTATTTAGGATCCCGCGGCGAGGCTGTTTGTATGTTTAATGACTTGGCTTTCTGTATTATGGTTCTAGTCTATGGTATTGTGAAATGAAAATACTAATTCCAATGTCATACGCTTTTTCAGAACTCATCATTCCCTAGTTATATTTTCAGCTCACGCTTCAGAGCGCCGGGCACGCTTTAATCGTAGTACCGATACCAGTTTTATGAAACCATTTGGATTTCGTCACTGGATTTCGTCACCTTACAGAGAAACCAAACCAGATCATGATCCAAGTGGCCAACACTGTTAGATATTTCAAACTGTACTTAAGGCATCTGAGACAGCTTAACACATTCACTGCGGCATAAATTATAACAATACTAGCTGTTCCCCGTGGCTTCGCCCCGCGTGAGACTCGGTTATATCGCGCCCAAAAGTATTATGTTTGACCTCAGGTCGTTAACTACATCCCTACCAAATTTCATCACAATCGGTCCAGCAGTTTAGCCGTGAAGAGGTGACAGACAGACAGATGGACAGACAGACAGACTTTCGCATTTATAATATTAGTATGGGTTTAGATATTTAACTATTCAGGCGTTTTGTGTGGTGCCGCCATGAAGGGGTTAACGACTAAACGTACCATCTGATGCAGGGTAGAGCAAGGTACAAATGCCATTTGTGGTAACCAATCCAAGTCAAGATTCAAGATGCTTTATTTGTTGAACATATTATAGTCACATACACATAAATTACATGCAGTGTCGATGTTAAGCAAAAAGAGACAGATAAACATGTTCAGCCAGGATCGGCATACAAATCACAAATTACAAACAAATGAATTTTCGTTAAGTCAAAGCAACCGCCAAAAATATATACACCCCTTTATCAGAGAAAAAACCATTTGAAATCTTATGTCAATGATTGTATGTACGTCAAAGAGTGTATTGCATAGATTTAAAAAAAAATTGCGTCACTTAAGATAGATGTAACATATGACATTAAATGTATGGGAACCTAGCGCGCCGTTTGCGGGGGATAAGGGCTGAGGTAAGGGAGGGTAGGAGGGGGGGGTCCGTCATCAAATACACACATTATGGAATGAGTTCACAAACTTTTCTTATTGCAAAATCAAACAAAAAAGACTTTATGACACAGGATTAAGGCTTAGTATAAATGCACTGTATTTCCACTCCGACCAACTAAGCAGTCTGAGCCTGTTAGACCCAGGGGTCGTGGGAGCTTATTTAGTTGTTTCCAGTTTGGTTAGGACATTGCAGGCTTGAATCACCTGACTGTCTGATAATAAAGATGATTCTGTGCTTCGGAATGCACGTTAAGCCGTTGGTCCCAGCTGCCCTCTGGTAGTCGTTAAAGGAACCATGTCAGACGCCGGGAAAGCCTTCCGACGAACTCTGACACCAGGGTATGCATGGCCGATTGACCGTGTCACCTACACAAAAAGATGAATCTGAACAGGAAAAGTTTCCATGTATATTCTCGAGCAATAGAAAAAAGTTCACATTCGTAAAAAAGTTCGAAGTATACGTACGGTATTGCCGTTTGTAATGTTTGAGCGTAGGTTTTGTTCTGGTCTGGAGATAAAGATACCTTCTCGTTCTCAATACGACTGTTATTTACCAAGTACATACTATTTTTTTATTTAAAATTACTATTATATATAAATAAATATGACACATAGGTCAGACGTCAATCGCTTCATTGAACCATGATTAATAGCGTACCCTGGGCTCTGAAGCGTAAGCTGAAGACGCAACACGGGAAAACACGCTAGAGCGAAGATATAAAAATAAATATATAGTATATAATCATAATATAAAATAAGGCCGGGAAAGATGAGCGCACAGTTACTTTAGCCTATTTACGCTCGTGATACCACAGAATAGATAATAGTACTGATACATGGAGTATCACTAGCGTGATATTACTATTAATTACTATTATTTATTGTTATGTTTGAATACATGATCTAAATAAATAGATAGACAGGAAAACGAAGCCATTTCATTCTCGAATTTATATGTACCTACTTATAGATGAGTGTACTTACAATAAAATTCTCTTTTGAAATTCTGACTGGAAAATTGGTATAAATTTATGCCCGATATATGTCTTATCTATTAGTCACAGTTTACTTAATTTTCATAAACTAGAGCAACATTATAAAATTATTTTTACTCGCTCTTTCAAATAACAGCACTGAATATGATAAACTGAACTAATCTTAATGAGCTGATATCCATAGGTCATCTAGGCTATGGCCAAATGTTAAGTACCAAATCTGTTAATAGATTTGCAGTTATTTCAGAAAATTGCGTTGTTGCAGTCAGAGCAAGAATCTTGGAGCGCGGTAGTGGCGCTGCAGCATATACATAAGCTTCAAATTTAGAATGTAATTAATGTTTAGTATATAACCCAAGGGAAAACTAAAATATTTTGCAATTTCGGTCCAGTTTTCTAAATACACCAACTGCATAAATAACTTTGTAATCCCATATAAATATATAGGATAAAAAAGTTACATTCGCAGTGAACGAATCAGTGTACCTGCATACTTACTTATACTTCGCCCGCGTTATCAAGAGGCAATATGTATGTCGTAAAGTAGTTCTCTGTAATCTACAAAAAGAAATGAGATACCATCAAAAACAAAACTTATAAAAATTCCAAGTCTCGCTTAGTTGTTCTACCGTCAAAAGTTATGAGATCCATGTAATACCAAGCCGGTTAATTTATTCAGTCCCTTCTTAAGCGGACCTCTTGTCTTCGGTTATCACTGTCCTATATCCCTTTGTAAGCTTAAATCTTTAAAACTACGCAACGGATTTTAATTCGTTTTTTTAATAGATAGAGTGATTTAAGAGCAAGGTTATTATGCCCATGCAAAGCCGAGCGGGTCGCTAGTTGCATAATAAGCTAACCTAATAACATCTTATAGTGACTATATCCATATTAAAAATCTGTTATGTTTTAAATAACCAGGACGACTTGCCAATCGCACGAAACCATATAATTAATTATAATTAATAGATATGTATCATTAGTGAGATAATAATGTGTTTTCACGCGATGACCATATATATATATATTTTTCAGTGACAGAGACACGATGTTCAATGCTTATCGTCACTCTAAAAAGTAATAACTCATTCCATTCGTAAAATTATTACTTCTATTTGTTGCCATTCTGACATGACAGCAGGCAAAATTAGTGAAGTAACAGATTCGCGTAGCATCGATATATCGAGAATACGTTGAATTATTATTGTTTTTTCTTCATTGGTTTTTATTAATATTTGATTTCATTTCACTATTTAAATTTAATAATAATGTAAGGTTTATATCTATATGGGCTAGCATGGTCTGACTTGAAGAATTCTATTTATTAAACTATTAAATCACAAACAATGCATTGTCAGTTCCGGAGTACTAGTTTTGGCGGTGGTGGTAATTAGCCAGACTCGACACGATAAGTATATCATGAAACAATATGAAAAAATAACCAGAAGTCGAAGCAAACAGGAGCATTAGCAAAATAGCCTGAGATGGCTGGTTTCACTTGTGATTCCAGAATGCCGGTCAGGTTCAAGAGTCAGGTCTATAAAACCATCATTAGAACTGTCCGCCGCACTGGATGTGTTAGAAACTCCCACCACGTTCGGGACAGCCTTCATGTCCATGACATAGCAGATAGATAGCTTCTAAAGAGTAGCCTGCGTTGGTACGATCACGTCTCGTGGAAACAGGTGTCTTGACCATGCCACCTCCCCCGAGGCTTGGTATGGTAGAAGAGGCAAACCCTACGCGTGGCGGTTTGACGTCGTGGGGCATATTAGACATGCTTGATTTAACGTTTTCAAGTTGCTTGCATAATGTATTAGTGGCTTCTAAAGTCAATATACTGTAGAGCTAATATTTAATAGCTGCTGTAATGTTTTATTTGGCGTCCGTTTCCTTTTTTGATTATTAATTCATATCAAGTGGGTAAAAGCTCAATTCACCCTGCACACTCTTGCGTCACAGAGGTCATTGGACATTAGGTGTTTTCCCCACTAATACCCCTAGAGCTTTTTCACAGCTTAACTTATTTTCATTGAACATTTTATTTTGTACTGTGGACGTGATGCGTTTTCATTTCAGACCCCACTCGAGTATATATTTGCAGGCATGCGGTTATTCTTTTCCCTTTTCACCCCCACAAGTTACAAACGACTCAACCGATTTTCATCAAACATATATCTAAAAACACTCGCACATAAGTCACCGTTAATAAAAAAAAAACTAAACTGAAATCGCTTTATCCATTACTACAGACAAATACGTCAAACTTATAATACCCCTCTTTTTGGGTTAAAAATAGCGTGAATGCCACGTGAATATTATGATTTCTTAACCATCTCTCTGGGTTTGACGTTAAAACCCACGTCTAGTTTTACTTCAACAGATGTCACAGGGAGATAAGAAAACCAGGCATTTCGTTTTTTCTTTTCGATCCCGAAGATTGTCATATAATAAGTAAACATTTTTAGTAAGACGTTACAAACAAGAATAATTGGCATCTTCCGGAATTTAATGGTAACACTAGCAATTTCGGAAACTGGTTTCTTCATTCATTTCCCGTTGACATTTATAATTAAACCCGAATTTTACTCCAAACTTGCCTTCTAACTTCGTTTATCGATACTTGACGAAAGAAACGTAAGAGCAACAACACTATGCTTAGCACATGTTCTTGACTGACTAATATTTTTTTCATTCAAAATGGCGTTGAATTTGCTGTAGTATTTTACATAATATAAGGCTTTAACTTGTATAAAACGTAAAAAGAAGTATCAGGAGAACTCATATTTGGATTTATACAATTATTTTTACATATTGTGAAGGCATAAATCGGCATTAATACCCAAAATTGTTTTTTTTTGTTGTCCTTGTATATACTCCGCAATAGACATTAGTAGACTGTGAACCCAAGGATGGCATACACGTAAATATCGTGTATGAGTGGTAAGACAGTTTAGCTTGTCATGCTACTTCTATTAGAGCCGCGTTCCTAGTTCTATGGTGTATTGTGTCATTGTTATATTAGATTATTTAAATTTAATTTGTAATATGTTATGGCATACAAAATTGATCACGATTCATACGTGCATAACAAACTGCCAACCAACTACGACAGATTTGCACTAATATATTTATAGTCAGATACAAAATTCAAACCACAAATTGAACATATCGTTCGATTAGAATTATGAATAGGCCTGTATATCAGTGTTTGTCACGGACAATTCCAGATCGTATTCATCGCCTGAATTATTGAGAACTGACGTTAGTATCGCGATCCTGGTGATTAGCAAATGGATTTTCAATCTAACTATGCGATAATTTCGGGCATGAATAACTAGTGCGAAATGTTGTACAAAATAATCATGTTTAATCATCATCTAGTCCCTATATAAGGTGGACATAAATCAACAGCAAATATTTTAAGGGCAGGCTCAGACCCCTATTCTGAATAACTTTTACAAATAAACTTATATCGAAATACGAAAAATTTTTGATATCCCATTCTAATTGATAATCATCTGATCTCATTAAATATGCATGTGAAGAGTGAAAAAAAAATCGTTTTTTCGATATAAGTATTTTTGAAAAAGTTGTTCAGTAATAGTGGTCTAAATCTGCCCTTAAAATATTTGTAGTTGATTTGTGTCCACATTGTATAAATTATACAAAAAGAGATTTAGCTATATGTACACAATAATATAGGCCAGATCCTTGCCAGATCATATCATATAGGTTATAAGATCAATTCTTGATATGGCAAACCATTTCGTGAATCAGTCGTATTTTATCTGGCCGATTTTAAAGTTTCTATTCCATACTCGCCTTTGTAAGTAGTCGTCGTTTTAGAACTTAATGTTATGGTGGCCTATGTTGCTCCATTAAATATGGTTTATCAGATACTAATTGATTTCCAAACAATCAAACGTAAGTCATACATATACCCAAAGCCATAATAGTTTTGCCGATACAACCTCTCCTTGGCAGTCTTGAAATTGAAACGTTGCTTTGTTGAAATCCTCTCAGCTGTATCAATAACCAGCGACTTTTTAGGCCTTCCGAAGCTCTGATTCAATAAAGCGAGACAGCAGGCAATAGAGCAAGAAAACAATGTCTTAAAAAAATTAAAAGAAATTTAACATAGTGCTTTTAATATGAACACCAAAACCTTACGAAAAATGTATAGGCTGGTCTTAGGCTAGTGTTATATGACTGTTATAGCGGCTTGATAAATTTCTCTTTATACGACTGTTAACCGCTACACCATAGAGACAAGCAATGACAATACGGCTTTGTGAGCAATCACTCAGCTGCCTACCCTCCGATCATTGCTACCATATAATCTCCCGTCAGTTATACTTACGGAGGCACTAAGTGGATTATAGGGCATTACCTTCGGATCAATAGTTGCGACTTCGTCTTATTGTACCACTTCTTCTAGGCGAACGTTTAAAATTGATTTGTCATTGGTTATAATAATCTGGTTTCATAATTCAATTGGATTTTTCTCTAAAATGACCAATTCAAATATATAATAAATTCTATATATAGTTCTTTTACGCCACAATTATTCTTAATATTTGTTTTAAGTATAAAATCGTAGATCAAAACCATTGCTTTATTACTAAAATGTTAATAACCCATTCCACAATTTCCACAAGCAATTCAATTATTCTGATAAATGTAAATTCAATCAAACAATACTGCTTATGAAAAAAAGTAATGTCTTTCGTCCTTGATAATGTTATCCGCGTTGTTTGCGTGTGTTCTAGTGATATCAATAGAATGTGTGGAAATTCCAGACATGAAAGCGAATGATCGGGTTGTGGTCAAATTAGACCCAAATCAAGTAGTCGATGCATTCAGATCTGTTGTGTCTTCAGATTATTTAGTAAATTTGGCCCATGACCTGGCGTCAAAAGCTGCGGATCGGTTCTTAACAGTGATGAAGAACAAACAACGTTCGAAGAAAAGTCCTGCAAGGTTTTATTTTTTGATCTTTTTAATTTAGACCTTCCTTAACTGTGTGTTAGGATAATCCTAAACGGCTATAACAAATACTATACGATATCTTTTCGTGATTGAAGTAATAACAATCAAAGAGTCAATGGAATTTACTCCTTATCTCCCTGTTTCAAGACATGCAATCTGGTTGCAGTATCAAAATTTTCTTGTGGCGAACCGGATGGACTTTGTGCACTAAGTTGAATGTTTTGTGTTTTACAGTTCACATCCTAAATATTTCGCCAAGCTGAAGGCAGTGAAGGTTTCTCCTGCAAGCAACTCAGCAGCACCAATGAAAAGTAACGAATTAAAGGAAGTTGAGAGGTTGTATACACATGTTTTCTTCTTGACCTTTTACCATCTAGTTGGGGTCGGTTTTTCTTATCTGTCTCTTTCACTCAGCTCGGTCTGGAACTATAGCGAAGTCATGGTTCCATTATGTTATACTAACTGTTGCCCTAGCCCATGTGTTATTCTAAGGTCAAAGCAATCTCCATTCCAAATTTCAGTCGAACCGGTTCAGCTGTTTTCCTGTGAAAGGGTAACAAACATCCATACAAACTTTCGCGTTTATAATATTAGTAGGAAGTAAGATAAGTTGTAATGTATAAGGAGCTCGATAGTCTAGTGGTACACGTGCTTCTGTTACATAAACCAGCTCAGCGCCTCTCAGCTCTTGGTCGTGAATTGGATTGGTCGCCGCTGCACGTGGTATATATCGTGCTTGAGCAGCAACCAACTGCTTTATGTACTTTTAAAGGCACGAAAAGGCGTTGGTCATCAAGCTATTGTTAGATAGTATTCGTCAAGCTGAGTCAAGCTTAAGATCAGCTTGAAAATGCTGTTAACCATTGATCCAGCTCAAGAGATAGTCCAACAGGCTTCAACTTTTGTATTTTTCAGGAATCCATCAGAAAAAAACATGGCATCAGATTTGAACACAGGTATCATGGACGTGAAGCAAGCCATGACCCTGTTAAATGATCCTTCTCCAGATGGAGATAACTTGGATTTGGTCTATCCGAACCTGAGTGAGGATGAGGAGATGAAAGAGAAGAATAAAGAGACGCCGGTGGTACAGTTGATGAAGATAAATGGAAAGTATTTTAGGAGATTACTTGGATTTGTGTAAGAGCGTGTTATATTAGGTTGTTTGGAAATGAGTGAGTCTTATCTCCTTCTATTAATGTATTAAGTGACAATAGCCACGTATATGATTGTATTTTGAATAATATATTTTTTTTGTTAAAATTGTTATCATTGTGTTAGTTTTTTAGTTTTTTTTTGCACACGTCAAAAGGTATGTAGAGAGGTCAACTAAGAAACTTTCACCTAGACCTTTTAGACTAAGAAGTTATCACCTACATTTATGTAAATTTATACTTCTATAATAAAACTGAAGGGAAAGGTTTTAGTAAGTTAAAGTACCTTGATACAACACCAGGGAGTGAAACCGCGGGGAACATCTAGTAAATAAATATAAAAATACATATTTATATATACCACAGCCATATCGACTCGAAACGAAGAAGAAGAATTTAATAATAGATCTACTGGTAAAAAGCTCGTCTTAAGTTTTTGAATTTGGCCTAAGCATTTCAAATCCATAACACAAGTCTCGAACTTACTTTGGGGCTAACTCAATCTGTGTGATTTGTCCCTATATTATTTTATTTTATTTTCGAATGGTCATATTTTGATCGGTCGGAAAATATTAGGTTATTGAATTCAATATTCAGTATTAATTTCTCCCGTCCTTTTTTTTGAGATCATACAGTACATGTCAGTGCAAATAAAAATTACCGCAATAGAATTTTTACCGCTACCGCTATTTTTTTATTATTTATTTTAGTGAATGTTTGAAAAAATTGAAATTGAAATATAATAACTTTATTGAACATATATACAGTTATAACGTGTATTTTTTGTAGCTCTCAAAATTTTTAGAAGTACATAATAAAAGATAATTTTAGGTATATCTTGACCTGAGTTGACCCATTTTTTTTGCTAAAATGACTGCACTAGACTTAGAATCAGGATATCGCGCGCGGTTTTGACGCCAACATTTTTTTTTTAATTTTTTGCACTAGATATATCTTTTTCTTCTAGACCAGATTGTAACCTCAAATCCTGGACCAGTCAGACCGGTAACACAATAAAGGCAATTGCGCTGCCCATTCGCGTCACGTCCGAGCTCTGCCCGAATAGAAATTAGGGCATTCCAACGCTGGACTGGATGCCGGAATATAGACGTTTGGAGCACAAATTGGTTTTCTGTTAGGCTTGTATTCAATGGTTATGATTTTCTACTTACAACACAATATTATTTACATGCCATACTATTGGCGAAACATGCAGGTATCAAATTAACTATGTAGCATCCTATTGTCCCATGTTTCATGTAAATAATTTCATTCATTCAATTTATTGCTCCAAAATATTCAAATCTATACTAATATAATAAAGCTGAAGAGTTTGTTTGTTTGTTTGAACGCTTATAACTTGAAAACTACTGGTTGGATTTGTAAAATTATTTTTGTATATGAAAGCCTGATTCTTGGGGAAGGTTATAGGTTATAGTACATGCACACTAATGGGAACAGCTAGTACAAGTATATAGTTTTAAGGTTTTATTAATGAGTACTAGGTTTGTGAGTAAATAATCTTCTATTAATAAACGAAACACTTTTAAAATAAATATTTTGCAAGATCAGAAGTCAGTATTGCTAACCGGAATTTTGAAGTTTTTACTTAGGTTAGTCTAGAAAATAACATGAAATTGGCACATTTGTCAAAAAATACGCAGTTATATAAAGGCAACTTTTTTCATCGAATTGAACTATTTAAGTGTGCAAGCGAAAAAATATGTGGATCTAGGTGAAATGCTGTACAGCGGGCTCTAAAATATGTAAATTTACGGAAAAAGACGTAGAGTAGGCAACGCTGTAAGAACTGCAGTGGCCGCCGATCATAAGCTAGACTGCGCTTGCCGTTGTCTTTGCTTGACACTATCGCTGTTACCTACCTACAAATATGCACTAGATATGCTGGGATATCGAGCTCATATCAAAACCAATGATTGGTTAGGTACTGCAATAAAAATAAAACACGAAAAATTGATAACATTGTTTTGAGAGTTGATAATTTGAGGTAACTCTATTAAAAATTATTCATATTAAGAAAAAAATAAAATATTGTTTTGAGAGTTGATAATTTGAGGTAACTCTATTAAAATTTATTCATATTAAGAAAAAAATAAAATAAAAATAAAAACTTGGCAGCGGTGGGATTCGAACCCACGCCTCCGAAGAGACTGGTGCCTTAAACCAGCGCCTTAGACCGCTCGGCCACGCTACCGATGTGAGCATCGGCGAAATTGAGCATCTAGTTCCCTACATTACACACTGTCAATCTATTTTTACTGACGTGATTATTACACACTGCATGATATTTTTGTAAGACATCATGAATTTTATTAAGTAGGACAACGTTGAGGAGACGAAGAGAAGACGTTAGATCGAAGCGCTCCTAATTCCTGCGCTCCGATTTCAAGCGCTTCTAAAGCACTTTTCCCAAAACAAATTTATGCGGGCGAAGCCGCGGGCGAAAGTTAGTTAAATTAGTCTTGAAGAATAAATACAATTTAACGTCAATAAGGTATTCCGATTGTGATAATTGTAAAGTAAAAAATCCTGACGCCTTCGCTACTGAAATATAGTGCGTAAATCTCTACCTAAGTATAAGTTCTAGCAAAATCCTTCGTCAATGATACGATATTATATATCGTAACGAAGTATCAAATAGCTAATGATATATCGGATAAGTTTATCATAAACTACTAGATATTTCGTCTTTCATCAGTATGAATAATTTTGAATGAATGAATGAATTTTATTGCTGCTATAAACATGGTCTTAAAAAGTTATTAAATATAAAGTAAACATATGTATCACACGTTTAGTCAATAACTGACATGCAACAGACTATGTCAAAATTATTTAAATTAAAATTCTGTTAACAATTATTACCGGCTATTACTAATAATTTTACTATACATTAATGTCAATTTCATACATACTTACATATCATCACGCCTGTCTCCCGTAGGGGTAGGCAGAGACTAGAGATTTCCATTGACTACGATCCTTACATACCTCTCTCGCTTCCTCCAAACTCATCACTCTCTTCAATTTCAATATCTATTCATGTCAATTTACAATACCTACTCATGTCAATTTATGTTAATTTTACAGTCAATTATTATAGTTCTTAAATCTAAATATTCCTGTACATTATAAAAACATTTGTCAACAAGCCACTTATAGAGTTTCTCCTTAAATTTTTTTAATGGTAGTTGCCTTAATTCATCCGGTAGTTTGTTATATATTTTAAAATTTATTAACAGTAAAACTAGTTTAAATTCATAAATTCATTATAAGACAGAAGCACAAAATTTGTAGCAACGTAAAAGAAGCCACAAAGATTTGCACACAAATCCTATCTCATGTAAAAACTTTCTGGGCTAAATCAAACAAATAAGACGATAACCTAACCATTTTTAACCTGAAAAAATGGAAACAATCCTATGTTTATTTACCTTGACAGTGAAAGTCCTCAAGAAAAAGGAAAGCTCGCAAATAAGCTTTTTAACACAAACAGCACAAGTGTCGTCCCTCCTCGCTACAAGTCCTATTAAGAAACAGCTGTCCCAACAAGGGATTAAATTAAAAGAATAAAAGGCAAAACCCGTCAAGAGCGAGTTGGATGTCAGAGCGGGTATAAAATATTATTTACTAGCCCCGGGGCTCCGCACCCGTAGGAATTCCGGGATAAAATATCGCCTATGTGTTGTTCCAGGGTCTGAGCAATCTCCATTTAAAATTTCAGCCCAATCGGTTTTGCCGTTTCCTTAAGAAAGAGTAACAAACATCCATACAAACTTTCACGTATATATAATATTACTAGCTTTTGATTGTGGCGTCGCCCGCATGAATTTGAACTTTTGAAACTTTTTTCTGGGACGAAAGGTACCCTATGTCCTGCTCAATACTCCTAGCTATGTGTATGCGAAATTTCAGAAAGATATGTTCAGTAGATAGGGGGTGAAGAGGTACCAAACAAACAAATATACAAACTCACTTTCACATTTATAATATTAGTTGGGATGGGATATTGTAGGAAGTAAGATAGTAGTAGGATTTCCCAACATGGAATAGATGTGTGGTTTAAGGTGATACCTCGGTGAACACTAGCGCCACTGTCATTTAAAAATCATTACTCACTGAAAACACAAGTTATCAAAAATCCCTCTGCTATAATTATGGTTCTGGATCTGAAGTTAATTTTAATCATATTCAATTATTAAATTATAGTTCCATATAGTTACAAATTGCAAAACTGCTAAAAGTGGACGTTTTAAGCAATAATGCAATTTAATAATTTAATATGTTTAAAATTAACTTCAGATTCAGAACCTTAATTACAGCAGAGGGATTTTTGATAACTTATGTTTTCAGTGAGTAATGATTTTTAAATGTCGGTGGCGCTAGTGTTCACCGAGGTATCACCTTAATGAGAGCTGCTCAAGTATCATGCTGTCGCGCTAAACGTCAACGATATGACAGTGACAGCATGATACTTGAACAGCTCTCAAAACTGAGTAGCGTTTGTGTATTCGGGCATAAGTTACCTTCTAAGGAAGGAAATGTCAAGACATTGCAACTATCGGCTTTGGAATTAACCAAGATAACGCTAGGATGATGGTGATCAAGCTTGCTGGTTTGCTCTTGTATCTTATTTTCGGGATCGTCAAGACGCGGAACCCTAAAAAAAACGTTCGAATTAAACACACTGCGGACAAAGAGCTCCTTAGGGCGCTTGAGCACTGGCGATTGTTCGTAAAAAGTAGTTTTTATTTAATCTCTCTGAAGTCCTGAGTTGAATTCTTTACTCAATTTGAAATGAATAAGGAATTAATAGTTCGCATTTGTTTAATGTCAAGCTCTGTTTGTCTGTTTATAAAAAAATAGAGACAATTCTTCAATTTGAAAAGTTGATTAGAAATTACATAAATTATTTAGAATAATTATGTTTGTATATGCGATTTTATCTAATAAATATATTTATAGAAAGCACATAGACTTAGCATAATGAAAATTCCATTTTAAAAAAGTAAAAAATGTAACAATAATCTAACTTTAGACAAACTTAGATGAATAAGATGAATAATTTATTTGATTAATTACTCAATACCTTCAGATTGGCATACAGAGCACGGCAATTAAGAAAACCATAATTTAAAAAAATACCAACGTTTATTACGTTTTTCTTTCAACTAAAATGTATGTTATCTCATTCTTTCACGTTAAAATATCGAAAAGAGAGTAGTGCAAAACATATTTACATATTATGTTAATCTAATATCTTCAATTGTAGATTCGTTTATTGTAGTTTAGTTTTATAACTAAAAAGAAAAAAAAACCAGAGTAAAAAACACAAAAGCCATAGATATTTTACCTCTTCCTCCTTCACCGAATAGATAGCAGCGCAGCCTTTGCATTTTCTAGAAGTCGCAAGTCTACATCTGCCCTAAAGCTATATTTGTCACTGTATGTGTGACGAGACGAACCATGTCCCGTGACGAAGGCTCGCGCCATACCTTGCCACGCTTAATTTAGGCTTTCCGACAGGACAATAAGATACTTTATTTTATAGCTGTCACTTGATTTTTTCGTTCATTAATTTTGCACGCTTTAAAATGTTTGCTTTACAAGTTCTTGGACCGTCTTATGATAGTCTATTTATAAGGGAGTTGGCATCACTGAACAGACTTCGGGTAGGGGTCGGCAGATGTCAGGAGTTTCGGAAGAGGTGAGGGTTTTCTGATGACGACAGGTGTCGCTGCGGGAGTACCCAAACCATGGCACACTTGCTGTCGCGCCCCGCCTCTGCCGCATCCTGTTCAGTGGATGACTTGATGGAGGCAAATTGAAAGGCCATTGAGGTGCCCTCGCCCTGGGCTAATCATATCTAATAGGTATTATTATCCCGTTACTACTTTGTCAATTTAGAATATAAGGCAAGTGATGTGGAGAATAATAAAGATTATTATTATTATTTTTTTTTTTTTAATAATTTGTCATTGACTCAATAAGAAGAAGGTTGGCCGCGAATTGGCATAAATGAGACTCCGCTTGTCTTCAACATTCGTGCTAAAAAGTAGTCTCCCCAAAGCCTACCGAAATATATATTTTTTATCTCCACACTAGATTGACAATAATTTGGAAATGTGTCCTCTGCTAGATGGACAGATAAACATCCATAGGACGAGAGGCGGTGTAGATCATTTCTTAATCCAAATTTCGGGTTTAATTATATGATTTACCCCTAACAATAAAGAGGAGTGTTACAATTCTGACGTGTTTGGGCATTTGTCTGACACATCGTAGCGCGTTCCATGAGCTAGCGCAAGTGACCGCATTTGATGCTATTTGTTTGAATGTTGATATAATCGAAATGTTTCTTAGCTACATTTTTTCTTCTTTTCAGCAGTTTAGAGGTAAACTGTAGGATTTCACTGTAAGTTTTCTGTTAATATGAAGAAACGGAACATACTTATTATATTTTTAATTTATTCCTGTACACCACTTTTTATACCGAACGGCTGGCGAAATAGAGGCAGACCAAGGAGATAACGTGATCATCTCAACTGCTTTTAGAAGCGTGGAGGGAGATTACCCTGGAAGAGATGAGTCGAGAAAGAGGGCGGAGGCCTTTGCCCAACAGTGGGATACAATTTCTCTCATCTTAGCGCTTTCCCGGTTGCTTTCTCAGCCGTGCTCCTTAGTGTGCAACCAACAGTGGGATACAATGTATAGTTAAAGAATTGTGCAGCATATGAATGTTTTTTATAGTATCAAAGTATGGATTGAAACGTATAGGAGACCTTATAAAATCAAATTCAGTATAAATAAAATAAATGGCCTCACTCAAACAATCGCGCATTAAACTAAACAATTACGATAAAACTTTATTCCTAGACGAGTAAAACCACAGGCGTAACCTAATGCGTGAATAAAATGAGCTTGATAATGTCGTAAATACCAAGTACTATGTTGAGGCTTTGAATTAAGCGATTTTATTATTAGCCACAAACCTTTGACAAGGAAACAATAATCGTCAAAATTTAAACTATAGGAAACGTTTAGAGCTCGCGTTTCGTAGGTAAATTACTTTGACACTTGAGCCATTAGAGAATAAAAAAAAATACATTAACCAAGAGGTCTCATATCGTACCGCCCGCCGTAATTTAGGTATTCATATAAAAGCTGCTATGATTTTATATTTGCTTAACTTTACGTGGTTCTTAAATTTATATTCAGTATATTTAACGTAACTAAAAACTGTCTTAAATAATTTTTAATTAAATTTGTATAAGTTGGTCGTAACTCTTTAATTGTAAACTCTACTCAAAAGCAAATCAATGCTTTTCGCACACATAAAAATCATCGAGTCGCTAAACTGATTTATTTGACAAACTAAGTTGCGTCCTGTACCCCTAGTATGAGATTTAATAAACGCAGACGCTAGCGACTGCGTTAGCGATTTTGTATGACAAACCTGAAGAACGGCTCTGGCGAATAGTAAGGCAACTTAAAAATTCCATACAAAACCGTAACGCTTTCACTAGCGTCTGTGTTTATATAATCTCACACTAGGGGTACTGAAAGATCGTTTGTCGTGATTTCCAACATCGAATTCCCACTATAGCGCATCTGAAACGCCGTTTTCAAAGCCCATCCACAGTCACACAGCCCATTCACAATTGCTCTGACTGTCCGATTTCCGCATAACGACTTCATTCGACTAGTCGACATCATTCTGGTCCTGTCTCCAATCTGTAAATAACACGCCCACTTGGATGACATGAGCTAATACAGACTATAGACAAGGTTTTAAAAGTTTAACAAAGCTGTGATGATAATAATAAAAAATATTGATAATGATAATATAAATATATACTCTTTATTGCACCAAAATTATTACAAAATATATACAGCTTTGATTTACAAATGCGGCCTTATCGCTAGATCATTTTTTCCAGGCAACCGACTGGTGATCTTGATTTGTATAACAAACACTGTACAACTAGGTTATTATATCCTAACTTGTTCTTCAGTTCGTTCAATCTTTAGCTGACACTTCAGAGCCCAGGGTACGCTTGATTATAGTCTAGCAGGACTGGTTTATTACAATTTATTTATGTAAACTTATTATCACTTTAAAAAATACAATTAAGTATCAAATCAACTATCACCTGCACTTCGTAGCCCTTTTAACAGGGAATCCAGACCTAGGATCATGATTCGGGTTTACTGGCCAACACTGGTATATTTTTCAGGCTGCATTTAGCACAGCCTAACATATAGCAGTAACAGTTAGGATCAAAGGCTTACCGTACCTTCTGAAGCATGAAGAACTCAAGATAGAAATTCCATTAGTGGTTGCTCTCGCCGTTGTTTGACATGCACTATCCAGCTCTCATAAACACTAAGGACTAGCTTTGCCTTTTTTAATGTGGAATGAAGGAGCTTCACGATCTTACGCCCACCGCTGTAAACTGGTATTTGAATTTGGAGATTTGATTTACGCAGGACGATCGTAGATTAAAAAAAGAATTGCCTGGGCAAGATTTCCTGTTTCTATGATGCCCGTATGCAATGATGACTAGCCTTTCTTACCCTTATTTACTCATGTACCAGATGATACAGGGCGGGGTTGTATTAACATATTAATGCTGGATAGGCGTTAAAAATGGTTATGATATACATAATTTATGTATTCGAATATCAAAGAGGCTTTGGTTTCGATGCCCACTCACTTGGAGAACTGAGTCATATGTTACAATTACTTTGTGTTTATAAGAAGATAATAAAATAATAGTATGCAATACAATTGTACATTTAATATAAATAATACATTTACATAAAATAAATAACAATTAAATTGAAAATGTTGAACATCACAACAACTACATAGTATAAAACAAAGTCGCTTCCTCTGTCCCTATATCCCTTTGTGTGCTTAAATCTTTAAAACTAAGCAACGGATTTGGATCCGGTTTTTTTAATAGATAGAATGATTCAAGAGGAAGGTTTTGCCCATGCGAAGCCGGGGCGGGTCGCTAGTTTTACATAAATTATTTATACCTACTCCAAGAATTCAACTCCGTGTCACGGTTTTCCCCATAGAATTATAAAACCGCGGCCGCCTTTTTGAACCTATAGTTTTTCTAAAGGACTACAACATAAGGTTTTTCAAAACTGGCATCAAAAGATTTCTGGTTGACAACGCGCACGTGACACCTCTGGTATTGCATTCATATACTGTGGTAACCACTGCCCATCAGGTGGAAAAAGTACCTCTTTAAAATTAATACGTTATCCTAGTTAAATACCAGACCTATAATACTTATTACACTGGTCGATGTTATTCCAATCTATGCTGACACTATTAAACTTGCATAGGGCGAGTTCCACTAGTAATTTAAAGTTGCAAACTAAAAGAACGATAGATAGCTGTGATCGCATCGGTTGTCAAACACCCCGTTCAGATTGCAAACTAGTGCGTTTATTTGCATAGTTTTCATTCACATTGGGATAGTTCATTGAGTTTATATACTGGCTCAAAGATAGTGGCATAGAGTATCCGGTTTCTCTTCCGTTGATTAGCCTCTGAAGACAGGATATCCAAGGAAAGGTAAAAATCTATTTGGAGAAGCAGCACTAGAAAAACAATACGCTTAGGCTAACCTAAAGGTAAGAAGAAAACATGCTTCAGTTCAGTATAGAGATTTAGCTATCCTTTAAAAAAAAATTGCTACATCACAAAGAAATGTGACTTGTTATTTTTTTTTTTAAATCCATACTAATATTATAAATGCGAAAGTCTGTCTGTCTGTCTGTCTGTCTGTCTGTCTGTCTGTCACCTTTGTGATGAAATTTAGTAGGGATGTAGTTAACGACCTGAGGTCAAACATAGGATACTTTTTGGCGCGATATAACCGAGTACCACGCGGGCGGAGCCGCGGGCAACAGCTAGTAATATAATATATTCTGTACCGGGTACTAACCTACCCAAAGAGATTTTACGGAATTCATGGCAAAATTTACTACTTGATAGGTACTAATACAAATTGCAATACCCGACAAGGGTTCATGTTGTACTTATTTTAAGACAGTGACTTTGTTTGTAGTTAGAACTGTAATGTACAATATGAATTGCAATAAATGATTCGAAATTGAAATTGAGAATGTCCCCTTCGTTGACTAATAATCCAAATCCGGAGAAATGTACAAGTAAGCTACCTACTCGTTCATGTAACTCTCCCAATGTGAACTTAGTATGGTAACTAGAGTCGGCAGGGATGGTAATTAATGGAAATTAGTGGCAGTATGATTCCGAGTCTAATTGCCGGATGTAAGTTCTATTCGGTTTTCGTCTGCCATTTGAATGTCTGCATTGTGAAATTGCAGTTGTTTTAGTTAATAAACCCAAACTATTACAATGTGAAGATGAGTAAAACTACTTTATAAACATTGGATAAAGACTCGTTTTTAAGTGAGGACTCAGATTTTATAAAAGGTTTGATACTATGGGGGGCGAGTAGAATCTTGTCTGTGCACTATCAAGTGGGGTGAGTTAATGAGTTAGCGTATCACCGGTATAGCCATAGATTATTCAAACTTCCTGACTTAACATTAAAACTACCATTAAGCGATAGCCGGGACTACTGCATGTGTGGAGGAGCATAAGATAAGATGTTACTAAGGCGACCGATCCAAGTCATGGTCACTCTCTGAGTTGCTTAACGTAACGACGGCGATTTGAAAAGCTATCGAACTTCTCTTATCTTTGCACTGATCTTACCACCCTCATCAGAGCTTATTTCCTAGTTACTACTCAGCTTAGGTATTGTTTTAAGCCCAGGGTGCGCTTAATCATGGTCCTTGTTATGGCGGTACTGGTCATTACAATGGAGCAACTGCCATCTAACCTCCGCAACCCTTTTTCCGGGAAACTAGACCAAAAGTATCCAAAGAACATTATCCGGGTGTGTAAGTGTGGCCAACACTGTCAATTTTTCAAGCTGCTTAAAAGCATCGACATAGCCTAACGGACCAACGACCTAGCGTGCCTTCCGAAGCACGGAGGAGCTTAATATAGAAATGCCACGAATGGCGACCAATCCAAACATGGCCGCGCACACGCCGTCTCTTGACTCCTGCTATCATTACGAAGACGCGCACCCCGTTAGACTATTGATCTACTCCATTATAGAAAGTGGATAAGTATTATCATCATAAGCTTTCTACGACCCACTGCTGGGCATAAGTGGGTATATGCATATTGATTTTTTACATACCCTACATTTTGCAGTGAGGTTTGTTCACTTCGTTCATTCAATCAAGCGCCCCAGTGCTCACCGATTGGTAAATAAGTCGAGTTTACATTGATATATTAGCGTAAGGATGTGGTCAAAGAAGTGGCCTTACGATACTTTGCTACCTACCTTCTTTCGCTTCTTTCGCACTCATCACTCTCGTCCTACACACTCGTCAATTATATATATTCTTATAAACTCTTATACTCATATAAACTCTGATTTTCATAAGGTCTGCAATTTGGTCACAGAATGGTTTTGCCACATGTTAGTATAGCGAATGAGAATACGAGTCTGCTGTTTTTGTATAGTTTGATCTTCAAACTATAAATTCACAATAGGTATAAATTGACTCCACAATTAATCCAATCTATCTTAAATTGGATTTTCTTGACATACCGACTCAACACTTTTCGAATTCGCAGTTTATTTTACATTTGATGTGAGATCTCAGTACGTGCCGCCACATTAGACTCCATCACTTGTTTCTGCCTAAGGTTTCACACTCACTAGTATAGTATTTTTATGGAAATGTCTTATTGAGCAGTGAAATGCTTAATTAAAGCAAGTATATCAAAAACGATCAGGATTGTACCTAAACCATCGATGATATTCTTTTGACAGAAAATTCATGCGCAAAACGTTTCGATGGACCTATCCTTACAGTTGAAATCATTGCGCGTTTCACATATATTTTTTCAGCCATTGATCCGTTGTGATGCGGCTGAACAACGTGTCAACAGCACTCGAACTGATTCAACATTTTACATGCAAGTTATAAAAGATTTCATTTTAAGGATCTCATCATACATATTTGTTTTCAGATTCAGCTTGAATTAAAACATTGATATTGAAACATTTTTTTTTTAATGATTGTTGAGAATGAGAAAGGGATGTAGTTATAGTACTTAAAATTAAATGATAAGGTACTGGTAAAAAAATCAAATCATCATCAAATTAAAAAAAAAATCTGCAGAGTTATACTCCAAATGATCCTACGGCCTTAAAATAAAGTTATGACTAAACCAAAAATGTTTGATTTGATTATTCGGGTTTGAACCCGTGATATCCAAGATCACAAGTAAAACGACTAACCCCTAAAACTCAGAGAAAATTCTCAGTTGGTCACAAAAATGACTAAAAAAAGACATATCTAATGCAAAACCGAACGAATTAAAAAAAAAAGCAACGCCTCTCTCTGGTCACATAAAGCCTGTGAAAGCTTTATTACAAACACAAAGCTCTTGTGCTCACATGGCTAACCAAGTGTTGCTTTTAACGGAAATCTGAAGCTTTACAAATATTTTGGAAGAGAAGCAATTTTGTAATTTCTTTGTGTTAAAGCTAAATAAGTTTTAAAAGTTAAGTTTTTAATTTACCTAATATATATAAAAAGTAATAAATAATTTATTTTATTATTAACTAGCTGTTGCCCGGGGCTCCGCTCCAGTGGGGATTCCGGGATAAAATATAGCCTACGTGTTGTTCCAGGGTCTAAGCAATCTTAATTCCAAATTTCAGCCCAATCCGATCAGCTGGTCTTGAGTTATAAATTGTGTAACTAACACGACTTTATTTTATATATATATAGATTTAATTAAAGGTTAATTACCAATAATTATATCAAGGTGTGCATTGTCGATTGACCATGACACCTATATGAAATGATGTTGACTAATATTTTTTTTTCTATTGAGTAGGGATATCAAAATAAATTATTGCATAACACAATAAGGATGAAAATCTGAAACAAAGATTTTTTATATATTTTTTATTTTAACAAATATATAAAAGAATAATATTTTTAACCGCGTTTATGATTTGATTTTATAATACAAAAACTGATTTTAGTAAGAAAGAAACAAAGAATTTATTGAGACTTGATTAATTATCAATAATTAATTATTCTTCTTGAAGGTGTTTTTTTTTCCTGAAAATTAGCTTGTACGTTTGGTAGTGGTAAAAATCGACATGAAATAGGCAAATTCGGCCGGGAAAGAAGAATACAAAAACCACAGTAGCCTCATACTCACAAAAACCTCATCTGAAAAACATTTCCTTATTTATACCTCATCTTTATAAGCAGTCAAATGGGCAATAAAAAATCCGTTGTCTCTCAGCGCCGTGGGGGCCATTAAACCTGGTTTTATGTGAAAAATGATAAGTCTTCAAAAAGTCCATAAAAGTGTTCTCGTAAAAATGTTCTGTTTACATTTTTATGATCGTCTGATCAGTGTTCACTGGTGTTCACTGAGACAGTTTTTGTTCAAGTCGTGAAATATGACCATAGTAATACCCATTGTGGTATTCTTAAACTGTGTTATTACGTGTCTTACGAACTAAGGTACAGGTCTATTGCTGTGTTGGTTGTAAGAAATGGGTTCCTATGTAAGGCGCAACCCAAAGTAAGTCTTGGTCTCCAATAATAAGAATCACTTTGTTCTGTCCTGCGCCACGTAAATATTCGGCTCTGCCAACAGTTTATCTTCTGGGTGTCGATTCTGCTAATGTTAAATCACAATCGTGTCAAAACAGTGTTTCAATGGTAGTGCTTTTTTACACACTAGTTACAAGAAATGTATATTTTTTTTATATCACTTCTGATGATCACACCACACACTACATTCACATCACATCATACTGTCATAACTACTTGTAAATAGTGTGTAAAAAGCACTACTATTGAAACACTATTTTGATACGATTTTGTCTTAACGTTAGCAGAATCGACGCCCTGTTTTCATCCTACATCCTCAGTCTCTTAGTGGTCCCAGAATCTTTTTCGAGATTTTTCTTTTGGCCACCTGAAGTTTCGTATCGTCTTTTAGTGTCAGTGTCCACACATACCATCTATACCTACACAAGAATTGGTCATATGACAGAAGTTCTACTGTCATCATTTTTAAGCATACTTACTTATTTTCTTCTTTACTTTGCTAACAAAATAGAAAATTAAAGATCTCCAAAATTAAATTGTTCTATTAAGTGAATGATGTATAAAAATACTTATGTAGATTTTGGATTTCCCCGTTCAGATATACTTCTTGGTAGCAGTCTTGAGAGGTTTCTTTTTATCTTATCCTCTCCCACCCTTGTTTCTAAAAAAGCACGTTTCTTATTACGGAGGAACGGACATACACCTTAAGGCATTTGTAACCGCAAATCATGTGCTGTTATTATTCCTCGAACAGCCTTTTAAGAAGAAAAAAAGCATTGACGTTCTGGCTACTACTTCTTATAACATAGTGGAGTGTTGAACAGTATTGAGTAAATCATTTGATTTTTTATTCTCTAAATAATCAAAGCGTAAATCTTTCAAAATAAGTTGTCGCTTTATTTCAATCGATTATTTACTTTTTAGCTAATACACCATACATACCAAGCTAATACACAAGGTGCGATACGGTTTCTATGATAATTTTCAGTAAACTGCTTAATCAAAAAAAGATCATAATCAGAGGTGAATAGAAATTAATTTTAAAAATCTCTGATAGGATCTGATGTAATATTGTTTTTTTTTTCAATTTATTTATTGCATTGACATTGTACAATTTTACTTCAACAATATTAATTTTATTTAGCAGATATATGTTCCTCACTGGTCAAGTGAAATTTAATAGACATATTCATACCAGTTAGATTAAGGATTTCTTTAAGTGAGCTTATCAGAAATCCTTGTGCAACTTTTTTGCTACAATGTTTTATACTATTTGTAAAGGTTTCTTAAGCGGACAGTATTTCAATGATTTTCGAGGTTCTAATGTAAGTTAAGGATACTAGCAAAAAAATTGCGCGAGGATTTCTGAGAATCTCACTTACAGAAAGATTTTTTTTGGTCAGTGGCCCTGATGAGACCTAATGAACAGCCTTTAAAAAAAATGTTTAAGCTATAGTGGTTTCATCGACACGAGGCTGAGTTACTAATATAGGTACCTAGTTAACTAGAAGTCTGACATTATAGGTTCAGATTGCTGTTTACATACATACGCAACACGCGTGCCCCGCCAATGCGTCACAAACAGACAACAATGACCTCAAAATCAATAGCCGTTGAGGCGTTTGCACAGATTTCAGTCATTTGTCATTAGCTGTACGCACAATGGTGGTATAAGGGTGGCATTGAAGCCGTGGAATGCCAATATGTGCACTATTGTCAAACTCCCCTTGTTCGCACAAATACGGCATATAGGGTGATTCATTGATTGAGGGGGGACCTGAAACTATTTGGTATAGAGGAATTTCTTTGAAGAAATCGGGAAGGAGTGATAAGGTTTCAATGCATTCGTGAAAAACTTTAAATCTGCATGGGATTTCTTAGCTTTGAAGATCTCACTTGCTTCGTTGGCTCAGCGCTGGTATTGGAAACCTGGTTATCATCAAATACCAGCTCGTTTTTTTGCTTATACATTTTTACAGTGATGGATAGTATTACGGGTACGGTCGACTGGTATATATATCCAAAATATTGGGCTTAACCAGGTCCTTAAATCGACCGTTTTATCTATTTACCAGGCTGAAGACCGTTATTTTTGAGTGTGAATAATACCGGTATTCCTTTCTGGCTCAGCGTTCCGTTATGGACCTAGGTCTCTGAAACGAGAAAACAGCGTTCTATTGCGCGATGGCTCGAGTTAAAGATAAACTAATACTTTCATCTGAGTATGTTCTTTGTTATTGATTATAGCCAGGACTAACAAAAACCTTAGAGCTTAAGATAGATTTCTATTCCACTGGTCGACTAATGGCATTTGTTACAAAGAAGCCCATCATATTTACATACATACATATAATCACGTCTTTATCCCATATGGGGTAGACAGAGCTTAGGGCCGTAAGACCTTAGGCCACGTTTAGTATGATGGTAGTTGAATCAGGAAACCAATAGTGATGGGTCGCTAGCCGCATCGCCTATGTCATGATTCCCCCATTTGCCGATTCCCTCAGTCGACTTTTACGGCTTGCGGGAAGAGAAGCAGCTGGTACATTCTGTTTTTCTTTTTCTCCCAACCAGCATCGACACACACCACATTTATTAGATAATTTTATTTGATCGTTATTAATGTGGGTTTATAATCACAATGCATAAAATCAATAATAATTTAACAAAATAACAAATTATTAATAACTGTCATTGTGTTAAATTATTATTTAATTTAATGACGTCCAATTTTTATCAATTTGGGGAAACAAACGTGGCGATCATTACAAGTGAAATTAATGATGTTTTTATTTGATTACGTTTTTGTTGTGGCCAGTTCTAAATGAATGAACGAGACGTAGAAATGATGTTTTTATTAATTCTTTGATGTTATCAATCAGACGTATTTTTTACCAAATCTTATTTGAATAATGAACACTATTTTCTCGCCAGTATTTTGATATAAAATATCATTAGAATTATTTATAAAGCAATGTTTTTCAATTGAGTTGGATTGTTAGTTTTTTTATACCTATTGATTGTTTTTTTTTTTTACCAAATACAATCAAATACATTTTTACCAATTAAACACAAATTTTTACTCAATCATTTTCCTAACTCAACATGCTAATTATTAATTAATAAACGTGTCCGTTTGAAAACTTTTATATTATATAACTAGAACTACAGTTAAACTAGGTCTCAACATAGAAAGGATAAGTTTTAAAAAGAGTTAGAGCATTTAATTTGTATGTTCATGGTACAATAAAGTGTATAACTGTCTATCTATAGCCTGAAATGGGTCTTAAGCTACTTTTCATTTCACCTGAAGAAAAATACTTACAAAAGCCGTCCGAGCTATCAAACTAATGAAATGTCGATGCATTTTTGACAGACCACTCAGTCGTCGACGTAAACACGAGCAGACGGCCAGTGAAAAATTTCCATTTCGTTCCACGCTTTCCCATCCATTAGCTTAATAGACAGCTTGACCGGCCCAGTCTAGAACTTGATTGGCTTAATGGAACTATTTCGCATTGTTACAATATTCTATTTAACTTGCCTGTTTTTCTCCGAAAAGTAGCAACGCACGGGTTCTTGGAATAAAAAACAATGCAAATATATTCTTTGCTCAAACACAGAAACATGATGATATTACATTCACAAACTTTGCATATACATATGAAACAAAGGCGGATTTATTGCTGAGCAGTCTTTGTCAATCTTTGGGAAGTGAAAAAACAAAACAGTTTAGAATAAGTCGAGATAATAACACAGGTTCAGTACTTTTCCGTTTTTTTTTTCGGTAATATCTTGTATTTAGGTAGTAGGACTATAAAAATGGGGGAACAACTAGATTCTCACGGCTTAGCAAAGAGAGAAACGATGGAGACCTATACCAAGTTTTATTTGAGAAAAAATGGAAAGAATAAGAGAAAATTCAAGTTCAGAAAATTAACTTTATTACATGTTATTTGATACATGACCAATAACCAGATAAAAAAAGAGAAAATTAAAGGCAAAGTGAAGTTTGAGACATGACCAAAATAATCTTTAAATATAAAAACAAAAAAATGTTTTTTGAAAACAAAAGGGAAAAGTATTAAACCTAAAAGGAGACAAAAAGGCGTTTGTTTAACATTTGCCACATTATGCGCTCGGGGTGAGGTAACACACACAATAAGTATTAACACTAATGCATAATTCGATCACATCGCTATGCACACAATTCACAAAATTATCCAACACAAGCAAAGAATATTTGCACACTAGTTCAAGTAGTATGAATAAATAAGACCGCCGCTGCTTATACTACACTCCGGTTGGTTAAATGCTCTTAGGGAAAAAAAAACAAGATGTTCACTGCAATTGTCAATAAGGCCAAAACACCGGGAAAGCAGAAATAATGGGCAATATAATAATATTTACGCCATCAAGGCCATGTGTTTGTGTGTCATCTACTAATGGAAAAAGCTATTATGTTACGAGCAAGAACATTGTTATTTATTATGTCAATTATTGCTATATCACTAATATTAGCAATTATTCTATTCTATTAGCAACAAAAAATTATAAGGTATGAAATAAATGAATGAATGAATGAATAAACACTTTATTGCACCAATTACATAAATAAATTATTGGATTGTACAGGATCGACAATAAAATTAGTACAAAGGCGGACTTATCGCTAATGCAATTTCTTCCAGCAAATATTAGGGTATAGAAAAACAGAAAAAAATGGAGCGCGAGCGATGCAGAAAGCTAATTAAAGACCTTATTAACTACATTTATAAACAAACATAATAAACCTACTTAAATAAATGTAAAAAAATATACATACACAAATACAGTTGAGTAGACATATAATTACATAAATAAATAAGTAGATAATAATAATATTGACTGTGTTAGGGTAATTATTCTTAACATTGAAAATTATGCTTTGGTCTATCCAGACCCCTATGCCTATAGATAAAAGACTTCAAAACATCTCCATTACAAAATAAATACGATTTGCAGCTTATACGAGACGTCCGCGCCCACAGGATAAAGTTATCGATATTTTATGCACCCCCCCCCCCCACTTTTTACTTCACATATAACGTGTACGGAACTTCGAAACGGTTTCCGTTTTAATAATGTGAGTAAATATCGTATAGTTTCATGTTCTACCCACGTCTTAAGTTGGTGAAGACGTAAAATCTAATTCATTCTAATATTGACCATCAATATTTATTTTATTGAAATCTGACTGGAAAATCCAGTAGGATTTGGATAACGCGGAAACGTTTTTTTTTTTTATAGAATTGAGTATAGGCAAATATACTTATGATCTATTTAATGGTAAGCGGTTACCGTGACAGAAATGATTGCAGGCGGTCATAATTATAGATTATGGATGGGGGAAAAAATCATACTAGTTTTTTGAGGAATTGGAATCGGTTTCGTTTTTTTGGCACAAACAATCATCTGATAACGAGAGGCGTTCAGTATCAATTTATTTTTTGTTAGATATTTCTTGATTTTATTTTAATGTAGTTCTAATATATGTATTTTTAATAATATTATACGCAAAATAACAGAGTACTTCTACAAATTATTATATACGCTGCCCTTTGTAATAAATCCGTGGGTTAAGTATAAATATTTTACTCGTTACCAATTTGTACACTGAATTTAACACTTTATCTGACAGTAATGCCCCTTGACGTAGATAACAGTTAACTGTTATTGTTATTTCATTTCCAGTCCGTGAAAGTGTTAACGAACCCAAAGCTATTGGGACTATGAGACCAGAACCCATCACGAGTTGAAAATCTTGTCTTCCAAGATCCTAAGTTGAAATGAAATCTATACTCCACTGCAGCTTATTCGTAAGACGCTTATATGAAAATTTTAGACTGCCTCACTAGTTAAACATTTTGCGACACTGCGCTTTAATCAGAAGTGGGATTTGATTAGTTCCTCAAAAGGCTCCATCCATTAGCGGAGCTGTTATGCTAATGGCCAGTGTTGGACACAGAGTGCATTTACATTGCTAATTGTGTTTGGTTCTGATTAGGATGCTTTTTAGAACAATTAGATTTGGGGATATTGGGGTAAGTATGGTTTAATTTAATATAATTTAATGTAGTATTAATGTCAATTGTATGGATCTGTGTCATCTGAAATAAATGATATTTAATTTAATTTTTTAATTTATTCTAAGAGATAATATTTAAAAAAATGTCCTTTATTTATTAACTGTAAAAAAGTATAAAAATTAACCTAAACTTCGACTAATATTTACAGATTTTTTGTACAAAAGAATAAACGAAAAAAAAATGCTTCGTACTCTTACCCGTGAAGCATGGTAGCAAGAACAATGGCTGCGTTCCCCCTCTGAATAGCTATGCTAATCCTTTGGGCGAAGAAGCAACCAGCCCTCTTGTCACCAGCGGCGGAGATCAGTTGCGGAGAGATCTTTAAAACATAAAATTTGAAATTGAAGTTGATCAGTACATATACCTACATACATATCATCACGCCTGTAGGGATAGGCAAAGATTAGAGATTTCCATTGGCTACGACCTTTACATACCTCTCTCGCTTCCTCCACACTCATCACTCTCGTCATACATGCTCGCCGATTTCGGGTACTCCTAACAGTGTTGTATAATATCGTAGTTGGCTGTCGAGTAAGTGCCTCTATCTACCATGGGATATGGGAAATATAATAAGAAACTTTTTGTGCCAAATCCATAAGGCGTCCTAGTAGATATTAAGGTAACTAATTATTTTAGATACCAATCTTTCTTTAATTTAATGGTCAGAATATCTTATCTTATCTTAAATATGGGTCCTAAATTAAAGGAAGCACGTCGAACCTTTGGGTCCTTTTATACTTACCCCATACCTTACTCACCCACATTGGGATTTCTGAAGAAGGACTGCATGAGCTTCAGAACATCACCTGGTGCGAAGTACCTATAGTCCTCCAGGACAGGGTACGCTGCTCCAAAGAGGTCCACTCGCTTGCTGGCCAGTGAGTCACAGCAACACAAAATGTGGCTCATGGACTCCTCTGCTTTTGCACATGCCGTACATTCGGGGCTTCCGACAAGTTTCAGTTTAAAGGGGTGACTGCGGTTTTCAAAATGTCCGGTCAGAGCTCCTATTATTGTTCTTGTCTGTGTTCTGTTATACCTACAGACCTTTCTATGCCAGGTGCCATTGGCACCAATCGTCGCCTTCGAGTGTGCGAGTCCACTCAGTGTATGGTCGGGATAAGGTCGCCATTGTACTTTTTTTTTTTTTTTACTTACCTTAGGCCACGTTTAGCATAATGGTAGTTGAAACAGGAAATCAATAGTGATGGGTTGCTAGCCGCATCGCCTATGTCATGATTTCCCCATTCGGCGATTCCCTCAGACGACTTTTACGGCTTGCGCGGGAAGAGAAGCAGCTGGTACATTCTATGTTTTTCTTTTTTTCCCAGACCAGCATGGAAGAATAATATGATATTTCTTGCAAACATGCAGTCTGGTGCTTAAGCATTCCATTTCCGATTCTACCGTTCTACCTTTTTTGAGCACAAGTCAAAACCACTAAAAGTCGAAAATGGGAGTGACAAGTTTCGGAAAAACAAAAAATGAAGATCGTTTTGAGTAGTAAAATATTTAAATGATTTAAAGTTAATCAACACAAATAGAACATGCGAAAAAAGAAGTATAGTTTCTTCCATATCAGTAAGATAAGTATTGATGCAAAAGTAAGGTGATTTAAAGAGATATAAAAACAAATCAAAAGTCTACCTATCTTCAGATTCCAAGTTTAGATTTATTCCATGGAAGAATTTAAGAATAAATCCCACAGACTCAGGCCCTTGGGAAATCCGACGTCGAGCCAATACGACTCTCAAATGTGGATTACACATGCGATGTCATTATGGAAAGGAAATTAAGTATTATTCGAGACGTAGATATATACTTTTAAACTGTTAGTAGATAGGACCTATAAAACTTAATGTGTCAACGTTTCAAATTTTCAAATCTAAATTGACAAAATGGTTACTGGAACATTGCTTTTATTCAACAAAAGAATTTATTGACTATTGCAACAACCACAAATAATTATTTTTAAAAATGTCATGACATGATTCAGATTTATTTTTTTTCGTATTTGGTTAAATTTAGTTTTTTCAAGTCGTGGTGGCGGAGATACTGTATTGTCTCCAGACACTTAATATTTGCATGCCTGCATGCAGGCAAAATACATGTTCTATTCCATAATAATCAGACCTTAATTTCCTGTATTTACGTGCAAATAAATGATTTATGATTTATTTATTTTATGATTTCAGTAAAAACCACATAAATTAACATTTGATAACACGGGGCTTATGTTAACTTGATACTAATGAACTACTTAGGTTTTCTAATATTATTAATGCAACAGTGAGTTTGTTTGTTTGTTATCTCCCGCTTTATCTACTAAACCAATCTTCCTGAAATTTCGCATACACATAAAAAAAGTATTAGGACATGGAAACCTCTAATTCCAGGAAGGACTGTTCCCGAGAGAATTATTCGCGTGCGAAGGCGCGGGCAAAAGTTGGTAAAGTATACATAAAAAAGAATGGAAAGTCTTCTTCAAGGCAGGTCAGGTTATACAATAAGTAATAATTCCAAATATTTTCATGATATATATTATAAATATTGTATACACATGGCAAGATACGATGTAGATATGCAATTAGTGGCGATTCTCAGACTCCAAAGTCTCTTGTCGAGGATGCAAACGAGAAAATGCTGAGAATTCTCACGGGACTGGAGCCTCGGGCAGAAGCTAGTGGTATAGATAAACTTCATCCCAGATCCCAGGTATCAGGAGAACAGGATTTGGAAATGTCATTTCATATGCGCTCGGATTATTTCGGATCCTGCGGCGTTTCACAATCTCTGGAGATTCAATGGATTGTGACAGTAACTATATGGTATATCTACTATATGTTACGTATGAGGGGTTATCTATGCTAGTTAAGGACGTTTCATCTCGTTCAAAATTGTCTCGAATGAATAAGCTCATCGTTGCGTTTGATATACCTCTACATTTTGTGTGGATCATATATTCTTGTCCATGTTTTTCAAGCAATTTAAATGAAATAAATTAAATTCAACAAATAAATCAAAATGAAAAAGCTAAAAAGGCGAAACAATATTTTCGAAATGAATCGATAAATTCATGTAATTTTACTAAAGTATGTGTTGTTAGAAATTGGTGCAAAATCGCAAGGAACGTTAGATAGCGTCGGACCATTAAGATCCACTTTGAGTCTAGTTGCACCACCGTAATAAGTCGTACTTATTCGATTATACTAAGAAGCAGGTTAATTTCTAAAGATGCAGTGTTTAGCCATAATGTATGATATAATGTATGTATTGTGGTAAATTAGAGGATTTTCTAGAATATCTATATCACAGACTGAATGGATAGATTCTCTTATTATATTAAGGGAAAAGCTGCTCGATGGAGTATTTTGTAACTTCGTATCTCTTGATGTAGAAAAATGTAGACACCAAAATAGGCGTCGTGTTGGTAGTAATAAAATAAAAACAAAATTTTAAAACACTTCCTGTATTATGGCTCTGACACACTAAACATATCAAAATTAAAAAAGTATAAAAACACGAATAAATATAAAGAAGAGGCTGATTGAGCCATCGGTGCTCAATGAGACTAAATGAAGAGATACGAAGTTACAAAATACTCCTTAGACATATTTTTAGATGAAATATAAAATTAATAACGAATGACTACGAATTTCTTTATATAAAATTCTTTCACATCTAAAAGGACAAGATTTCAAAAGATATCTTTGAGGCATTATCATACTCATTCACAATTTCACTTCCAATACATAAAAAGGCAATACGAAATAATATGATATCATAAAAAGGGAATTTATTCCCATAATTCCATAAGCCTCTTACTTACGAGGCTCTAAAGACACAAACAAACATACAAGCAATCCGATCGACCGCTATAATCCCATATCGTTCGAAATTACATCTAAGTCTTGCAAATCTGTCGTAGCCAAGCGTGAAACAAGATTACATGGACGGGAATCGAATTTGGACCGTCGGTATATTAAATTTTCGATAACGCGTCTTCAAAGCGAGATTGCATCAGGGTGCATCTGGACCGTTTTATCTGTAGTCTGCGAGATTATCTGATGCATTGTTCTGTTCGTGACATCTTGAGATATTACAATGTAAAATGTACAGTAAAATGTTACTGAATTTTCTGGGTACGAAATTCCTGTACTTAGAAGACAACAGCATATACTTATAAAAGCCATTTTATCCTGCTACTGACTATTATCCCTCTCTTTGCTGTATCTATTTAAGAATAAATTCGCTATGTAACGCTTCTCTGGACAATGATTATTGACGAGTTCTGGACACCTCTTTTTGCCTAGATTAACTATAAAATTATTCAACTCTGTTAAAGAGAGAGCACCACAAGGAGGTGTCCTAGAGCCACTGACAACTAAATTGATTCTCTAATTGATTTACCTTGAAGTTGTAAAAGTAACTTAGAAACTATCGGTCATAATAATTTCAGTACCTTTAAGAAGTACCAGAATGCGGAACGAGCCCCAAATTCTGGAGATCATAAGGATTGGTATTTAACTGGAACATTTTGAGATAACGATCAGTGTAATACGTACTTAATACATATTGATATTTCATAAAATGAAAACGTAATCACGCAAAACAAAACTTTGAAACTGCCTTGACATTCTCAAATTCCTTGCAATGAAACTGCCACCAGCAGTAAATCAATTGGCAACTACCTCTACCTAAATTACAAAACAGTGAGAGTAAAGAAAGAAACGCTTTTCAAATTTTATTATCTTTACTTTGGAAAGTCTCTATACTACGTATTTACTGCTATGAAATGCATATACACAGCCAAACACAAGATAAACACAAATCGCCTGGCAATCCTTGAGGAAGTTGCAGCAGTACACAGCGCATAGAACCGATAAAAAAAACTTAAGTTTTGATAAGATTTTTCTATAATAGCCATAAGTAGTAGTATAAAACTATTACCACCACCACTAATCACCATTATTGGTGAACAATGCTTTATTAAATTATTAGGAAAAATAATTAATGTGACTGGCACAGGAACGGATATATCGTTTTTCAGGCAGTCGGGTAAAAATAATGGTTTATAACTAGGTAGTTTCAAAGGATATGTATAAAAAATATAAAACTGATGCTCCAAATGTTCAGAATAAAATAAATAAATATATAGGGACAAATCACACAGATTGAGTTAGCCCCAAAGTAAGTTCGAGACTTGTGTTATGGGATACTAACTCAACGATACTATATTTTATAACAAATACATATATAGATAAACATCCAAGACCCAGGTTAATCAGAAAAAGATCATTTTTCATCTTGACCTGACCGGGGATCGAACCCGGGACCTCCTGAGTAGCGGTCAGGTATGTTAACCATTACGCCACGGAGGTCGTCAAACCAGAAATTTATTCAATCCAGTTATTATACAAGAGCCGAGCTTTACTTCTATAGTCTTGGTGTTTATGTCCAAAATTTTCTCATGTGCTCGCGAATCCAGCCAACAATGCGTATATTGCCTCTCCCTCTAATTTATGTTGCGGGAACAAACTTTCACCTGGGCCACAGTGTAAATATTAGCAGAGGATCAATTCCAAACATTCGCTTATTCACATAGGGAAAAGATTCGGGATTGTGTTATTTTACCCTCTACGGTTGTAATCACTATTTCTGGTTTGTTAAATTACTTGTTAATAATATAACCGTCAGCTACTGGTTAGATTCGGAGGGTATGAAGGTATAAATTGTTTTTTCTCAATATGTGATATTCTTATTACTGAAATAAATAATAAGTAATTTCATGCTTCGTATTGCTTTTATAGTATATATACCTCTATACTATTTAAAGGTAAGTTTTTATATTTCAGAAAAATTTAAAAACTTACCTTTAAATAGTTATATATTTTATTAAAGTCACAGCCGAACCACCACTTACGATATCAATTTAGCTATAATAGTTTACCTACTGTACTTCTATACTCTGTGGCATTGTATCAAAGCATGCGTGGAGTTCCAATGCGTGCGAGGTTTCTCAAGATTAATGCTTTAATTTTGGTAATGGTGGCTTATTAGCGCCGACGCATTCCATTGCGGGGGCCCTTAGATTAGTTTCTAATGTGTATGTGCTATGGATTAGCTTTAGTGGTCTAATCCGAATCTCAGAAGTGTGTGTGCATGTGAAAAATAAATTACTGCATCTATATCTTATTACAAGTAATAACGCCCAAATACTCAAACGCTACTTAATTTTGAGAGCTGCTCAAGTAACATGATGTTGCGCTGATCGTCAGTGATATGACAGTGACAGCATGATACTTGAGCAGCTCTCAAAATTAAGTAGCGTGATACTTGAGCAGCTCTCAAAATTAAGTAGCGTTTGAGTATTCGGGCATAATACAATAAAAAACATAAGCAAGTGTACATTAAAGAAAGTACAGCCACATAGAAAAAAACTAGATAAGATGTAAGGGTAACTTTACTTACTTAGTTACTCTTTATTTGGTATACTATCCCACTGTACCTAACAAAAAAAAATCATTTTAGGAAGTGTTGTAAAAAATAATAAATTTGTTGAACATTGATATATTTTTTCATTGTGCGTTCATTATGTAAAAGAAACTTATAAGTGAATATGTCAAAGAAGATTTGATAAAAAAAATATATACAAAATGTTGACGTCTCCTGTTTGCGAACCTTTAAGTAGGTATTTGTATTACCGTAGTCAAATATTGTTAATAAAATTAGAAAACTAAATACTCAGAGATCATTTAACTTCAATAGTGCGAATAAATTTTATCATTTTTACAAATCACGGAAACCAAAGTAGAAATACCAAAATAACAAAAGCGTATTTATCCAGTAACATCTATCATCCCCAAACGAATAATTGATAAATCGCCACACTCCATTTTAAACCAGGAACAGATAATTAACTACCAACAATGGCGGATGAAATAACGCCTCCATTTCGTTTTGATAAAATTGTTTTTCGCTATGAATATTTCCTTTGTAAAAAGCGGCTGTACGGGCGAGTTTCCTGGGTACAAAAACAATGTCAATTTAAATGACATTATCGTTTTGTTTTGTTCGCGCTTGTCAAAATTTGGAGGGAAATGATTCTGTGAAGATAAACCAGTTGAAAGTTCAAGCAGCCGTTTTCAGGTCAAAATTGGGTCATCTGAGTTCGTTGTGGATCTAAAAATACGCACCAAATCGCAAGCCCTACCAAAATATCTTTGATTAAAGGACAATGTAAAAACCATATACAAATATTAACTTATTCACTAGCTATTCACTTATTAGCTAGTGAAGCAACACGGCCGAGCAACACGGCCGGCCTTTCCGTTCCGGTACGGAAGCGTCGTGATGCTCGAAGGTTCTTGCATAAGACAATTCCTTTTTTTCCTAAAGCTAATTGCTTGCCTGCCTCCTTTAGCAATAACTCCATCTTTAATATCATTATATCTAAAAAAATGATAGAAACAAGTAAATATGGTGTCTCTCCTTAGACCATGTTACATCTTCTATCTTGCCTTGCGTGCCCAGTCTGTACGTTCGGGGAGCTGTACGAAGTCACTGACAGCGCCTTGTCAATGGCGGAGTTCTGGTCCTAACAAAAATATACATTGGCTTGAGTCGACGCAGAAGAAGAATAAGAGCTTACAGCCTACGAAAGAGACGTGGTTCACGTAATGTTTGTGATACCTGTATGTCACTATCGCACTGCCAAGTTATGGCTTTGTGTGTTTCGCCACAGCACTCAACCTTTAAGCGGGAACGCAGCAAATAAAACGGTTTTTTAGTTTGTCATCATCATCATTTCACCACTGCTGGACGTAAGTCTCCCTCAAGGTTTTCCAAAATGACTGGTTGGAAGCGGCCTGCATCCAGCGCCTGCTTGCGACCTTCTTCAGGCCATCCGACCATGAGGTTGGTAAGGGCCGATTATTACTTTTTATTGTTAGTTTATGATCAAATTAATTACGGGATTATGAAATTAATGTAGAATTCTACCAAATAATTTATTATAATTTAGCTTGGTTTCCGTGTGGTTATAAGAGTTTGTGTTTAACCACGAACATTTAAATATTCAATTCATATAAATCAATAGAAAAATTCTTTTTAATATCCCGTATATTGTTAGGATTCATCCAACCCAGTTTATTATAGGGAATCGGGACGGTCGACTGGTTATGCCAAGAAACATAGAACCAAATCAGAATCTGGTAGAGCAGTTGCATATATATTTTTTCTATTTCGATACTGATTCTTTTGTGATTATTCCGCCATTTTAACTAATAAAATGTTATAATAAACAATTTCTTTCGTACGTAAACAGATCGATATCTAGAATTTATCCCTTAGGCTATCATAAATTCACCAAAAAAACAATAAAATATTGTTGTTTTTTCGTTATTTTCTGTCACACTAACTATATTCCGTTTATAAATGCTATAGATTTGGCAAACAGTGCAGTGCAGACTTGTACTCTTTAAACTTAGATTAATTATTTAAAATTGCAGTTGGGAATAATAGCTTGTGTAAATTTTTAAGTTGATGACTATGATAGCACGGACAAGAGATTACTCTTTATATTTTATTACTATTATTTTTATCAAAAGCGCCTTAAGCAACACAACATACAGGATCTAGATTCCAGAACATAGTAAAAGTTGCTGCCACCGGGGAGTGCCTTTATTTTGACACACTCCTTCAAAAAACCTGCTAAAAGTCAGCGACTGAATGCAGAACAATAAAAAATTACTCTTTAGGCTGGGCCTCATTGATCATAGCGGGCTGGCGCTATTATCCTTATCGTAATTACTTCCATGCTGGTCTAGGAGAAAAAGAAAAATATAGAATGTACCAGCTGCTTCTCTTTCCGAGCAAGCCGTAAAAGTCGTCTGAGGGAATCGCCGAATGACATAGGCGATGCGGCTAGCAACCCATCACAATTGATTTCCTGTTTCAACTACCATTATGCTAAACGTGGCCTAGGGTCTTATGGCTCTAGGCTCTGTCTACCCCGTATGGGATAAAGACGTGATTATATGTATGTATGTATGTAATTAAATCCTAATATAATATAATATTTGTCTATTTATTTCGCAGCTCCTTCAACTTCCCTATATCAAGTTCAAACAATTCATATCACATTCGTATTGTTTAGAATTCGTTCGTATAGATACGAGTGTTTTGTTTATAATTGCGGTGTATTTATTGTACCATGACTGTTTCAGGTACTCACTTTGGATTTGTATATACAAATTCAAATGAAAACATTTTTATTCGGTTGTAATCTAATTTTTGCATCGCACAATGGAAAGTTTTTTATAAAAAGTAGACAGAGCGGTTCTTTATTATTTATGTACCTGTATTAGCTGTTGCGCACTATGATTCCTTGCATTTTCAGCTTACGCTTTAGAGCCCAATGTTCGCTATTAATCATGGTCCTAATTTGGTGGTACTAGTTATTATAATGGAGCAACTGCCGTCTGAACTTCGTAACCCTATTTATACAGGGAAACCAGACCAAAAGAAACATGATCCAGGTGTGTTAGTGGCCAACACTGTAAGATTTTTTTAGGCTGCCTTAAGGCACATAGCCTGACGAATGCCAAAAGCTGAGAACAACGGCTTAAAGTGCTTTTAGAAGCACGGATGAGCTCAGGATAGATAGACACTAGTGGCGACCAATCCAAACATGACCGCGCAGTCGCCGTCGCTTGACGCGCGCTATCGTTACGAACACGTGTGCCCCGCTAGGATATCGAGCTCCTCAAATGCACTATGATCCCTATTGTATACATACTTATGTGAATTTTATATGAATACTACTCAAATTCGAATAGTTATCAATTATTACAGCTGTTATAATTTACTCAACCACTCGTTTATTTGACTTATTTCACATTAAAAATTCTGATAGATTGATTGTGTTCCTACTAAATTATTTAAGACATCGGCAATTATTTTGGCAACGTGTTCGTTCTACGGTAAAATAATGTTGACCAGTTCTGTGACACGACAAATACACACAGGGCTGACACATTAAATAAAAGTATTACAGAAAAGCAATAAAAATAAATGATTTATCTTATTTTAAGTTGTTCTCACATTAAAGTTTTTAAAGTAATGTTCCCGTGGGATTGAAACCCCCAGGCTCCGGCACAGGGCTCCGGGCTATCAAAGAAATACCTAAACAACTAATTAGAAATACATAATAATTCTTATAATAGGTAAGAAGCGATGCCTATTTTTCAACCTAAAAATAGGCAATTTCTTTTTTATATTTATGATATTTTTCTGATTGTCTTGGGTCTTGGATGTTTATCTTTATATGTGTTTATCATAAAATATCGTTGAGTTAGTATACCATAACACAAGTCTCGAACTTACCTGGGGCTAACTCAATCTGTGTGATTTTCTGTATATTCATTTAATCCTTTGGATGTCGAAAAAGGCAACTCAAAGACAGAAATAGAACCTGAGGGCCAAATAGAAAACTAAAAATGCACAACCCTATCTCAGTATTGGAAAACAGTTCGTCAGTGCAAATAAAACTGCACAGCGGCTGGTTAGTTAAAATTTCACGTGTTGTGCCCAAAAGCACTAACTATTTTTGGGAAATTCTGATACTTTTCGTTGCATTTTTGGGGTATGGCAGTGGCGAGCGCAGCGGAAAAATATTGAGATCGGAAGTCATGTGTCTAGTTGACTTTTTACTTAGAACAACAGAGGATAGGGATGTGACAGATGGATGGATGATGTGGAATTTCTTTCAAACGAATGTCAAAACATTAATTTAGGAAATGGTATTTAAAATGGTCCCAACTTATGTTTATATGTGTTAAAACAAATTTTGTTTTTAAAAGTTTATTTGTTTGTTATAAATTCAAAGAAAAGTGAATACAATAACATAAAAATAAAATAAAAATATAATGGCGGACTTATCCCAGAAATGGATCTCTTACTGGCAACTAGCATCATTTCTTATTAATCATTTTTCTTCATTTGTTTCTTATTAAGTAATTTTTCTTACGTAGTGCTTTAAGAGATTCTCTAATTTAACTTTAAATCTGTAGCTATAATAGTTCATAAGATACAACCCTTTGATAGAAACACAGATTTAGAGATCCGCTGTCTGATTGATGATTGATTTGCTCAATATTTTAAAATTTCATCTCTTCTTTACAGAGTTCCTAATATATATTGTTATTTTTCCTTATATTCATATTTCTTAATATTATTTCTAATATATATTTCTAATACACATTAATAACATATATTAACTCTTATTATGAAAAATACAAATAAGACTCGTTAAAAAATAAAGTTTCTTATTCCATATTGTTTACATTATACATTAATACTTATTACGTTTAATTTTACAAGATTTTATAAGTATACATCAAACTGGCTACTTTTCAAAAATTTACAAAGTCTGCTCAAGCGCTTTAATGCAAATAAATCCTTTTAAATTTAAACTTCCTAACTCTATTGGGCTTAATAAGCTTCCTAGGCTCTAAATTAAAGATGACAGATAGCTTTCAGGCCCTAACAAAGTGGCAGCTCCCAAAGGAAGCTTTGTTTGTCAAACTATTTCAGGCTTTGAAATGGAAGCTCCGCTATCATAGCTGCATTCAGTGCAAGAAAATTCAGTTCATATTAAGTTTTATTGCAAAGGCTGTAACAGACATGTCGACTTTCTGGGCATCCTTCATTCCTTCGTTCGTTATTTTATTTATTCATTTATTTAACACTATTCAAAAATTGTTACAAACTCAGATTAACTCTTTGATTATTTAAAGATTTAACTATATACTAGATCTTATTTAGATGATCACATTTTTACGGTAGTGAAATGTAGCCTCTGCTTGAGTTGAGTGGCATAAGCGAGAGCTACGTGTCATTGAGATACATAAATGCTACGCTGCGAAATAATACCAAAATCTCAAATTGTGGCCAATACTCATACATGACAAGTAGATTTATGATGTACACTGATAGAATAGTATAGTCATTTATCACACATTATCAACAAAGGACAAAGACAACAAACAGACATATGAAATGTGACAAAAATCTCAATAAGTAGCGGATCAGTATTACACTAGACATACAGAGATGTTTAGCACATATATTATGCTGTTTTATGTCTAGCACTGATTTTCAGCCGCCTTCTTTTGAGGAGTCACGAAAACATAGCAGGTTTAAGTATTATAATGTCATAGTAAAATAAATGAATAAAAAAAATTAATAAGTTTAACAGATACCACATCAAGCGCTGAATTCTGTTTGAAAGACAGCAGAAACAGACTGTCTGTTAAACTTTAAGCGGCTAAAAGAATTCTCGCATCGGTGGCATAAAATTCGAAGCGGCCTCGAGAGGGGCATAACTTGCGAAATGCTAGTACAGCGCACTCTCCCGAGATTCGGCTCGTATAACCGAGAGGCTGGTAGAGCCATGGGAGGTGGAGGAAAGGTGTCTGTTAAACGCCTTAATTTGCTATTCAACGTCATATTAAACAGCTATGAAAATAATTAATATGGAATATGCTTATTTTAGTTCCCACGAATTTAATTTGCACGAAACTTTGAAATTTACATTTTATTCACGCTGCGGGTAGATGTGTGATGTTTTATGCATTCGTTGTCTCTAATTTCTCAAATTTCCAAAATATTAATTGTTTTCCTGGAATAATGCTGGAAAACTGGTATTTTGAATTTGTACGTTTTGTGTGTAACTTGAACTTTAGTCGCTTGATCTCAGTTACAACACACATGTGATTTGTCCCTATATATTTATTTATTTATATTGATGTAGTATAAGAACAAACCCGACCCCAAAAGAACTAAGAAAATGGTGCCTCTCGGTATACCTACCGAGGTATATATTTATAGGTTACTAGCTGTTCCCCGCGGCTTCGCCCCGCGTGGGACTCGGTTATATCGCGCCCAAAAGTAGCCTATGTTTGACCTCAGGTCTTTTACTACATCCCTACCAAATTTCATAACAATCGGTCCAGCAGTTTAGCCGTGAAGAGGTGACAGACAGACAGACAGACAGAAAGACAGACAGACAGACAGACTTTCGCATTTATAATATTAGTATGGAAGTATGGAAGTATGGATAAAACGAAAAAAAATAAATAAATTGGACCAGTAAGTAATTCCAGTGATGTTCAAAGAAATAAAAAAAACCTTCAAATAAGTATATTAGTATACTATAGATTCAATCTTCAAACAAAATTCACATAACAATCGTACAAATATCAAATTAAGAACGATTTTGTGCAGTTCAGAATTTAAAAAGTTAATGCAACCAAAAAAGAAAGGTACAGTCTCCATTTAACAACACTTATAGCTGAAAGACTACTAAATTAGTTTCATTATCGCCGCCTCGCAGGTGCACAATGGCGGGTTTCGGCTGCATAACTGTGATAACACACGGGTAAAACTTTGTATTTAATATAACGTTGAGTGTAAAGATAAATAAAAAAAAATTGAGATTTAGCACTGGTGTTCATTTCCAGAATAAATACAAATGAGAAGTTAAAGCAAAAAATCGATGTTAAGCAACAAGAGGTCGAGGTACTTACTCAAAGGCAGATGTCGGGGAAAATGGCGGCATCATCTACCAGTCGAGCTATTTATGAGGTGTTCAGGACGCGGCTGCAGGCGGTGTCGCAGCGTCAGTCGTCAGGCACTGTTAGTCTTAACCTAAAATAATAAGATAATTAAAAAATAACAAAAAACCTCGATATTAACAAAAACTAAAAAAAAAGCGTCAAACTATAATTCTTCTTTTTACAATAGGAACAAATTAATCTTGCTTCCATATTTATCAATTATAATGTCTGGAATATATATTATCTACTAATAAGAATGTCGCAACTTACTAACCAAATGACTTTAATTTCTGTTTTTTTTTTTATTTCAAAGCAAGATAAAAAGACAATTTGCAATCAACCATGTATCACTGATAGAGAGCAGTTTACCTTGATAATAAATTTTAATTACATTTAGAATTTACTACATCTCGAAAATTTGTAGAACTTGAGACGTATCTCGAAAATTTGTAGAATTTGAGAGTGAAAGAGTTAGTGGAAGATAGAGACACCTAAAAGAGACTCCACCGACAAGAGCTCATAAATTTTAGATAGAGAGTAAGTGGTCGAAACTTTTGGAAAATAGGTTTGGGAAAGGAGAACCCATTACCCAACTATTAAGGTGAAAATAATAACATTAAATTTGGGACCTTCCAAATTTTTATTTCCCCGTGTACAGGGGTAACTAGTTTTTGCTAACGAATAGTATTAAGCGAACTCTTTGCAGTAGTTTTAACCAAGTTATCCGACTGTGGGGTTAGCCAGCAACATTTAATGTCTCGAAAACGAGAGTATTAAACTTGTGAAACTACATCCCTTTAAAAACAATTATAGCACAGATAAAAGAAAACAGTACCCCTACCACGAGACTTTATAAGCGCAGACGCTATAGCGACTTCATAGTTACCTTTTCCAGTGGCGATGTATAGGGGGCGTAGCCAAAGTCACAATTTCAAAACGTTGACGAATATCGACAAGAACAAAATGTACTCGTATAGGATTGACATGAGCTGCGGTAAATCACGTGGTCAATCTTATGGCAATCCCATACATTTCACTCTTTCGTTCGTTATTATTAGTTATTTGTGATACAAAATCGCTAGAGTCTGCGTTGTTGAAGTCTCTTGGTAGGGGTACAGTTAAGCATATGATTTTTGCTTTTTTTTATGTTTTTCAGATCAATGCCGCACATATAATGCTGATTTTTGCGATTATTTAAACGATTACCTTGGCAGTCAGACAAAGGCCCCCGAAAGATGGACTTTACCCTAGCCTTTTGTGTCACTAGCGCGCTGTCAACTTGAGGCTTAGGATGTTTCGTCACTGGTAGAGATGATGAGAAGTGCACCAATTGTATGAGTATTATAACTGTATTAATCGTTGAAATCGAAATACATTCGAGCAATTTGATACCTTTTTACGAAAATTTACGTATGGCAACGTATTTGTTTATACCTGATAAAATGTAATATTTAAAAAAATTGGTTGCCTGTAAAGTCGGTATACGGGCGAAAGTTTTACGTGACAACCATGCCCGAGTGGAAGGGACGCGTGCCTCTCACTCGCTCTCATTGTGAGTGCATAACGTGAGCGGAGCGTAACGCAGTTTCTTGAAGTGTCACCCGGCAAACCAATTTATAAGACGTTGTCACGTCAAAATGTATAATGCCTTTAACTAATTGTATATTATATTGTTTGTTTACAAATAAGCTATACTTTCAGGTAAAGCGAAGTTTCTCCATAAATTATGACAACTAATTAAATAGCCATTGAGTTTTCCCGTTGCATTTAATTCTGTTTGTACAAGCGACGTGACGCGTTGTGTTGTGGCGCAAATCATACGCGGGAGCGCGAGAGTAGAGAGTTACTACAAATACTATAAATAAAACGCCCAGCGGGCGGCCCACCGGTGACCGACAAACAAATGAAAAACTATTGTGTCTATGATTACGACTTTCAACTTGTTAAGGCCGCCAACACGCTAGTTCACTAATCTGGAAGACCCGGGCTTTGATTAAGGTCCCGCGAACGATCCTCAGTCAGAACAAACTAGTTCTGAAATAAAAGCAACTAGGAAAATAGCGTTTTAAAATTGACTTTTAAAACAAATAAAACTTTAAAATATATTTTAAGCTTACTTTGGGGTTAGCTCAATCTTGTGCTGATGTCATGAATAGCACCAACCATCAAGTGTCCCACGTGATTTAGCATTTGCAGTAGAAGCAGCTCTAGGATAATGACATCCGTTTTATGGATATAACACGCCTACACCACCAGGAGTTTTGCGAACGCGTTGCCAACCCTGGCTAGCTTTCTCATCTCTCTCTCTCTCTCTCTCTCTCTCTCTCTCTCTCTCAATCTTAGCGCCTTCAGTTGCGTTCTCGACTTATTGCTTCAGAGCCCAAAGTTCACTTTTCTGCTTTAACTCTTCTACTTCTTTCAGTTTGATTCTTAATTAACTATCGACTGCTCAATATTTTTTTTTTTTTTGATAAAATATACCGGCTTTAAAAACAAGCAAGACTAATTACACTTTGCTTACTAATCTTCTTGCTTGCACCACGCCCCAAGTGTCGTTTAATTTAATACGAGAGCGTTCAAGTGCGCGCTGATAAATTATTCCTCTCACCTACCCACCTGATAATATTGCTGGGTTTTGTGATATTAATTTAAAACGCGTGTAATTGTCACTTAATTAAGAGAAGGACGTATAGAGGACGCGCTAAGATCAACACGTTATTAAAATCCTTGGAGGATATTTAAATTCGGTGACGATTCGAGTACAGTCAGCCGCATTGGACAGTACATACCACCTGAGGTGTAAGTGTAATAGTAAAATAGTACACTTTTCATGTGCGCCACTGTATTTTATGTGGTGAACTTTAAGTTGTGAAGAGAAAGCATATTTTGAAATAAACTTGTGTTTCTCGAATCTTATCTCTCTCTCGCTCCTGGCGCCTTATAATTACTTAATTAATATAAAATTTAATATTATTTTATGTTGATTTTCCCTTTTAATAAAATTATTATATAAAGAGCATTTACATTATCAATATTGATAGGATAGTCAATGCGAAAATAGTTTCCTAATTTGTAATTTCATAGGAATTCAATTTAATAATGGTGTAATTTGATGAAAATTTATGCAACCACAGAACAGCCGGCATTTAGATAATGAACTGGCCAAAAATTTAATATCAGTTCAATTTAATATTTACTGCAACAGCTTATTTAGTGCGCCATTTACAAATAATTGCTTTAAAGAAATTTTATTTCATTTTACATCATAAAAAATTCTGAATCCATGTCAAAAAAAAAAACATTTCTTTTATCCTGGATTTAGCTCTTTATCTTTATTTTTTCTTTCTCTATTTCTCTTTTATTTTTGTTGATAATGAGCCATTCTTTTAAATTAAATAATTTATTATCATCATTTGACCGTGCTTCCCAATTACAGCCTTAGTTTATGTACGACTTGCTTTCGCCCGCGGTTTCGCCCGCATGTATTTCCCTCGGGAACAGTGCTTTTTCCCGGGATAAACGGTACTCTATGTCCTTTTCAATACTACTAGCTATGTGTATGCGAAATTTCAGGAAGATTGGGTTAGTATATAGAGCGTGAAAGCGTAACAAACAAATAATATCACTTTCGAATTTATAATATTAGTTAGGATTAGGATTAGGATAGGATAGGATGTGGGGTCGGTACAGTATGTTACGACGGCCAATATAAGTATAATGGTTACAAACGCAGCATCCTACCCCCGTAGGTCGACCGCCTATCTCGATTCTCTCCTCTCGTAATGGCTACTTGTATCGCTTTCGCCACATTTCGCTCCGTTTTACGCACAAAACGCTTAAAAAAGTTTTTTTTTTTGCCAATGTTAACAAAAAAATATTTTTTAAGCGTTTTGTGCGGTCGACCTACTGGTAAGCTGTCGATCTCCTCAAATTTCAGATACAATACATGATAGGACCAAAAATTATACATCCAGTCCTCATCCTTATAACAATCGTCATACATTCAACAAAATCATTTGAAATGCAACCCAAGCATTGCTCGGCATTATTGAAAGTATATTTGCAGAAAAAGTGGAAAAAAAACTAAATAAAATATTAAAATGTTGCAGAAAATCTATGAATTTCCATCGAGTGTTGCCAGTACGTGTTTTTTTCTGAACACCGAAGCTTTCGTCCACTGTAAACTAATTCCTGATATAACAGTGATTGGTCGGTTCCTGCCGTTCCTTTTTATTTGCTCCTACTTTTTGTGATTGATTGATTTGTGGTAATTTTTGTCCCTGTTAATATCACTTCTCTGTGTGTTTAAAAATGCATATCCATTTTTAATGCAAAAGTCTGTCTGCCTCTGTGTCTATCTCTCTCTGTCTGTGATGATTTCACGGCTAAACCGACTGATTTTAATGAAATTTGGTATAGATATGGTTAAGGACCAGTGTTTAAAAATTTTACTTTTACTTTACGTTTGGATGCGATACGACCGAGTCAAACGCGAAAGCCGTGGGCATAAACTAGTATTAAATATTGTTTGTTGTGCCTACATAACTGGTACAGTGGAAATATCCTCAGCCACAAAGCCGATAAGGTCTTTTTTCTATGCGGTTGAAATACTTCTTCAAAGTTATGTCACTGATATTTTATGTATGCTATAAAATTATTTTAATAATAAGTTTACAAGAAGGAGAAAAATTAATTCGAACTAATTTAACCGGTATGATTTGTTTATTGAGACATTATGTACCTATTTATAAGACCCACATACTTGGGCCTAATGGTAGGTACCAAAGGAAATACACTAGTTAGAGTTCTCAATAACGCTAAACTTTTACGACGCAATATAACTTTCATTCTGATATTTACTTCTCTATATATAAAGGCTAAAATCCCGTGAAAGGTTGTAATGACGACATAGACGTTTCCAAATGCCACAGTAGGATTGGTATTTATGATGCAGATGTTGTGTTTAAAATGATTTTATTTATTCGGACAACCTGTCGCGCTAATGATGAGATATGTACAACGTTATGGTTTTGTGGAATTATTATTTTACGAGCTTTGGCATTGAAAGGCATGAAGACAATGGGAGAAATCCTGAAATCGTCCCTAGTGTGGATAACGCTAGAAGATACGGAAGAGACATGGTCTGAATTGAAAATTGAAAATGCTAGGATTGATGATGATGATCTTTGACATAGAAACAAAGAATAATAATAGAAGTAAATAAATATTTATATTCACAACGTTCAAGTTATTAGCAATAGGAAAACCTTGCGGATTAGATTACTTGGGAATGCAATTCTAATTGATAGAAGGAACTGAAATAAAAGACGCGAATATAAGCTGAAAAAAAAAATTAAAAGAAAATTGACCTATTATTTTGTCTGATGGCATACCACCGTCTCTTAAAACCATGCAAGACCGATTGAGATCTCCCTTAGGAGATGGCGCCTTACATCACGTAGCACGCTATGCCGCTTACTGGATCTTGCATGGTTTTAAGAGACGGTAGTAACCCTCCTGATCTCTGGTAAGATAGGGATACAACGAAGAAAAAGAGAATGCTGGTGGAATCAGCCGGTAGTTTGACGGCAATATCTGAAAATCAGTGCTTCTGTATTAACGTGCAGTAAGATCAGTCAGTTATTTCATCCCATCACATCCCATCCTATCCCGTTGCATGCGTCATCGCCCACGTGTATATACATAGATTATGTTCTTCGATCTTTAACAATATACATGATAAATTTAATCAAAATCGGTCCAGCAATTAAGCCGTGAAATCGTAACCCAATTCCAACGCATTTGATTAAGCTTCTAACTATAAATAAGTAGAATCAGACAGATTGCAATAAGACTTAAAAGTTACCTATATGTGTAGTATATGTATTGGTTTTTGGAATATATTAAGTATTTATGTATATTTGTATGTATTATATGTGGTATTATATTTATGTAGTTATTTATTTTTAGATTTATATTTATATACTGTTTTTTGGTTCTCTCATTTGACTTACCCCAAAAAGATGTTCTTCTCTGCACCACTGGTTGGTTGACTGGTAGAAAAAGCCTATGGCTTTAAGTCCGCCATTTACATTTGTATGTAATGAAGTTAAATAAATAAAAAAAAAAAATAAACCATAATGTTACAACCAACAGTTTGAGGAGCCACTTTATCACCGTCATTTTCTTCACCAAGCAACAATTACCGCAGTGTACGCTATTAATATGCAAATAAGTGCAGGGTTGATGTAGCAGAAAATTGTCAGCTGTACTCCTTGTTACGCTTCCGAGTGTAATCAGTAGCTTGATTGGAAGCTGGTCTAGAAACTTGTATATTTACATTGTATTCTTTGCTATCAGATCTCTCTCACATTATTCTCTTTCATTTAGAGATCTCTTTCTCTCACTTAGAGATTTTTCGTTTGCATCTTCGGGTCCCAGATTCCTGTTTCTGCTTTTACTTATCTACTTTGCATGGTCTTTGGCATCCACGATTGTGAGATCATTAAAATTTGTATGTATAGCTTTGCTCTATCAATGTTAGTTGATGTTAATGTTGATAGGAATTGTTTTCTCGCAAAATAATAATTGAAGCCTGAAAATGACTAAATCAATTTCCTTTGCACGAATTGTGTTATTAATTAATAGTTTTTAAACAAAACAGTCGGTAGCTGAAGAGATGCTGTGCAGGCTGACCTACATAAGGTTGGGCGCTGTAAATTGGAGATGCATTGCATATAATAGAAAACTGTGACGCTCTCTCGTCTCGGAGGCCAAGATCCACTTCGGATCGCTGAGCTATTCTTACTTACAATACAGTTACACAATTCAGACTACAGTTGCTTTTTAAACAACACAGTCGGCCACCCCAGATATAGCTGGAGCAATGCTGTGCTGGCTGACCTGCGTGAGATGGGTGCTGTAAACTGGAGAGCTATGAGCAGAATATAAATCTGTGGCGCTCTCTCGTCTCGGAAACCAAGATCCACTTCGGGTCGGGTCACAGTTTAGACTACAGTCGCTTACTATATTTAAGACTATGATTCAAGCGTACATTAAACTCCGAAGTGTAAAGTAAGTATAAATTGGGAAACAAACTTGGATGAAAAGAAGTACATAAAACTTTGATAGGAATTCTTTTTAAAAACATAGTTTATGCAAGAAAAGTCATAAATAAAATATTACATGAAAGCTTAAGAAAATTGGTTTAATTACTGCGACCTCCTTCAACCCAGTTTATATGTCACTGTGTAAGCATTACTTTTTATTTTTCAGGTAAGCTTGCGTCGTAAACACACATTACTAGCAGGCAAGGTTAGCCGGTCTTACATCCGAGGCTGCCTTAAGCTCGCTCGTAAAGACAAATTAGCTCAGTCCTACTTTGAGATATACAGCCAAATAGAATGGCCAGCAAATGACGCATACATTTGCAAGACAAACATTGTGTAAATAGTAAAATTAATTCTGATTTGTGCTCAGTTTTCTCTGCAAGAATGCAGTAGATTTCAGGAGAACCGTAGAACGAGAGTATATAGTCGCTGAAGTGGCAGTGGGTGGGTGGCAGAACATAATTATAGCAAGCAGGAGAACTATTTGTGAGAAATATGACTCACCCAAAACCGGTGAGTACAATGAATATCGTTATAGTCACCAGTTTAGTCGCATGAAAATCATTCGAAAATTCACTCACCGTATTTGCGTATACCATTCATTTGAAAAATAGTACTTCAGAACTAAATGCTCTGAGGGCTTAGCCAAAGTTACAATCGCAAAACGCTAACGAGATACGACAAGAAAAAAATGTATGGGATTGACATAAGATTGACCACGTGATTTACTGCAGTTTATGTCGATCCCATACATTTTGTTCTTGTCGACACTCGTTAGTGTTTTGAAATTGTCACTTGGCTACGGGTGCTGAAAGGAGAGAGTTTTTGAAATCGCAAAAACTACGTACCGATATGCGCAGCATTGATACTGGATGACCACGTGCTGGCAAACGAAGCATGTGGGATACACCTTTTCAATGACCATGTTTACTTCGATGGGAACGAAAAAATATTCCAACTAATGTGTATGCGAAATTTCAAGAAGATTGGTTCAGTAGACAGGTCTTGAAAGCTTGACAAACAAACAAACAAATAAATGAACAAACAAATACATGAACAAACAACCTCATTTTAGCTTTTTTAATATTAGCTGGGAAGTTAGGATGGGATATAAAACCCGTTTTAAAATGAATAAGTTTATTGAGAGACAGAAATAAGCGAACCCAGGGCTCGGAAGCAAGCAGCTGAGGAAGCAACCGCGAACGCGCTAAAATGAGAGTGAGATTGAGAGACAGAAATGAATTATTATCAACAATAAACATCTACGTGACAAAAAAAAAAAACAACTATGTTGTACAACGCACAGCCTCACATAAGTAACACATTGTCTAATTTTGGTATCTGTATGTCACAGGTCCAAGACTTTCTCTAGATAAATAGCAACATCTGCATTCATTTACATCCCTTACAAGGGAATTTGAATCTTAACCCTTAGCAATACGGGCTTTCTGTATCATTACTACATGCCTATATTCGTGTTCAGGTACACGTGTTACGAGTACTCCAGTTTTAATACTAAATAAAAGTGGTTTTCAAACTCTTGAAAAAGGTACTCTTTTTGTATTTCTAATGAATACAGTTTCCGTTTTTTTTTTGTTGTGCGAATCCCTAAAAGTAGTCGTATTTCATGATTTGGCTTTGTGCCTCAGAATCGAATTGTGTTTTGAAACTATGTTTCAAAATAATTTTATAACCATCGATGTTCCGTGTGTCAATTCCTTTTAGTAAAGTTATCTATTTATGTATATTCAAGGCATCAAGACTCTGTCTTTATTATATTTTTTGCTCAAGCAAATATTAGAAACTTTGCTTGGAAGTGTATATATTAAAGCTACTTACCAAACCACTAAAATGACTGAACTGAAGTTAAAACAATGAGTTTGCAGGTGACAAAAAAACAATGCTCAAATGAAACATTTAAATTTACTGTGAATATTTCAATTTGAGGGAGCTGAACAACAAAGATATGAAAAGCGTCATCGCTTAATTACCTGGTGGTCGTTAAAGAAACCACGTCAGAGGATCAGTAGCCGACAAGCGGTTTCTGCTCCTGAACCATCCGACACCATGCATTTGGATATCAGGGTATGCAGGGTCATTTGACCTTAAAATCCATACGATATGAATTAATTTATTCATTTAATTCACAAACAACATTGCATTGTATTCGAATATTTTCTTAGTTAGTATTATTAAGTATTTTTATATTTAAATATCAACTTTAACCACCAGCAAATGTCCAAATTATAATTTATCCTTAGCATACCATTAACACAAACACCAAACATGCACTATGAGAGTCATATATAAAATTTAATTAAAATAATCATATATTCAAATTCAAATTTATTTATTTAGTACATAATATTATGAATGGATGAAGGGTTAGTGAGTAACGTGCCGTGGGGTACAGGAGTTATATTCAGCGGCTTAAAAAAAGGCGATAGAAACTTTGAAAACCACTTGCGCACTATATATTTCTTTGTTACGTGAGTTTTCGCCTTGGGCTTCCAAATAATTTACCTAGACTTAGTATGTTTGTATTTACACAAACTAAATGAAGAGCTTTTAAGCCTCTGTTGTTTCAGCGTTCCAAAACAGCTCGAGAGAAAATTATGAATACATATTGTTACAAATAACGTAGAATTCTGAAACGAGACTGAAATTGTACTGAAATTATTATATTTCGCAGCTCAAACTAAGGTACTATATCAAATTGTGCAATACCGTATAATTTCTCAAATCGAATCATTGATTTGCAACAAAATTAATATTCGAGGGACTCTTTCCTTAAATATTCGTCCTTTTTTTTGATCATATTTGGAAATGGTCTAACTGGAACCCTTACCTTGGAAAATTCTAGGTTATTAATGATGGTATGAAAATGATGCAGCAAAGTGGTATTTATTTTTTTATCTTAATTTAAACTTCAGACCGGAAAATGGCCGGTGGTTCGTCCCAGGTATCACTGGAGGGATGAAGTGTGCAGAAACCTGGATGGCGCAGAATAGGGGAGAGTGGAGAGCTCTTGTGTCATAGGCCTTGATCCACTTTGGGTCGTCGAGCCATCGCAGTAAGTATGTAATGTAAACTTCAATAAAATCACCCGAAGTTAAGGTTCGAGTACTCCAGTAAACGTGACATGGAGAGCTTCGCATGGAAAGTCTCGCCGAAGTGAGACCAAATGGTGCCACGTTCTTAACGGGGATGTCAAAGCACGACAATGAAATGCAGCTCCTCTTTCCGAATCTCGTTTTACTTATAAAAAAAGTGGCAAAAAATGCTGTGCCGCTATCGGCTTATTCAGCCATAAGCGAAGATGTGGCAAACCCAACTACTGACGGTATGAGCCTGGCTATAACACAGCTGCTGCAAGAATTGTCTGTAAAAGATGTGCTAGCCAATGATGATGGAGGAGAGCAAAAGATAAAAGTTGATAATAAATATTTTGCAATCCGTTAATTATAACTTTTCAGAAATATATATTTTTACATCAGAATGTATCCATGATAAACCGACATAAAAGCTACCGTACTTGTGCGTAACGAAGGTTCAATAAGGGTACACTTGTTCGCCTGGGTTTGACCCTCATGTGGGCCAGAATAAAATTTTCTTATCTCGCTTTGTAATCTATGGAGTTACGTACACGACTATAGATTAAAAAAAAAGAATTGCCTTTGAGACCGCGCACGATTCGAAACTCTTTGTACACAACCAAATTAAAAAGAAATACCATTACTGATTTTATTAAATGTTTTAACACTAACAGCGTTAGGATAAAAGTTATTATTTATTAATGTTACACTGTCTTAGATACTAATTGCATAAAGCATTTTAGGTTAGGTACTCCAATTTATACCCACCGTAGCGTAGTTAAGCTTGATGACTTGTTACAGCCATATCATCATCTATTTGTATTTTTCTGTCTGTGTCAGTTTTATAAAAATATGCAAATGAAAATTCGCAATTCTAAAATAAAGCTATTTAAACACGGCCTAATTCGGAGGCTCGATGCCACCGAAACTCATTTCCCTAAAATTGCTCCAATTTATTAGGAATCCCGAAATAATTCTATCTCGGTCACAGACAATTTATAGACGCTGGGCCTCGTGACCTGTTACTGAATATAGGTGTTCATAAAATCCATTTATAAGTTATGTAATTTTAGGTCAGGTCGAGACAATGTGACGAAAATTGGTCACATTGTACCAAAGTGCTAAATTCTTGCCTAGTATATTTTGTAAACAGATTTTTATAGACATGCAAATTACTTATGGATTTGTGTCTTAGTAACCCCCTTACTTTCCCGTAGACGGCAACTAAGGGATTGCCAGACATCTTAATTAGCTAGTGCTTATAATGAATCTGATGTTGGTCATAATGAAGAGAAAAAAAATACTAGTAATCAAGCCGAACTGGGGGGTTAGTACAGTCTCTTAAAACCATGCAAGATCCAGTGAGTAAGTGAGACAGCGCAATAAATAATGTAAGGCGACACCTTCTTACTCAATCGTTCTTGCATGATTTTAAGAGACAACAGTAACCCACCAGAGCTCCAAAGCTACACCGCTAGAGATGCGACTGGAAAAACGCTGAGATTATCATCATAAAGTTTATGTTTCAAGTTAATTTGATCCAGCACACTCTTGTAACAGAGTTCTTTGAAACCCTCTCTCGGTTTTTGATGTGGTTCCTGTTATTGGAAAAAATTGTCATATCTTAAATTTATCTGTACATCCTTTGACATGATTTTCACCCTTTATTTTAGTATACTACTAACAAGAAGACTTAACCAGTATAGTAACTAAAACATAACCTAGCTTGCTTGTAACTTAAATTGTGGCGTACGCCAGCTGTATGGAAACTGGTTTACACCTTTGATGTAGACCGTAACACTTACTTACACTTAGTGAAGTCATTTAACATGGAACTTACTCACTGAATCGTTACTGCATTTTGAATATTTGGTTTTAAGCAACATTTTATTTATATTGTTTGACTTATTTATTCAACTTATTTTTAGTAAGTATTTGCAAGTTTTTGCTAAATAATATATTAATTATTTACTTGTTTTTAACCGACTTCAAAAAAAAGAGAAGTTCTCAATTCGTCGGAATGTTTTATTTTTTGATTATTTTTTTGCTCATCCCTTGGGAATTTTAAGAAATCTATTTATTGCTACTGAGTATCAAATTAATTTGAAGTGGCAGTGCGCGGGGCACATAGCACGACGAAACGATAGCCAATGGGATGGCAGAAAGGTTCTCAAATGGCGACCACGCATCCACCGACCAGATGGTCAGATGACCTGAAGAAGGTCGCAGGCAGGCCGCTTGCAACCGGTCATTTTGAAAATCCTAAGGAGAGGCCTGATGATGATAAATGATAGGTGATGATGAGTTTCATACTGATCATCATTATTCATCATCATTTCAGGCCACGGTCCACATATAATGAAAGTGAAGAAAGTGGTTATATATCGTAGCCTATGAACGCTTGCGCAAGAGTATCAGAAGCACGTTGCCGAACCTGCTTAACTGTAAAATTGCAGGTTTTCATACGATTACGTTGCGAATGGTATTTTTCTTTCCATCATATGTTATAGACCCTTTTCACTTTTGAGCCACATACATACCTAAGCTTGCAAAATAATTTTATTACAATAGGCATATACCGCGGTAAATTACTAAAAAGACACAGATAATGACTTGTTTTTTTATCTTCTTTTCTTATAAAGGCTTTTTGCAGCTCATTTTTCACTCCACTGCTGGACGTAAGCTTCCTCTAGCTCTTCGCTATTGTGCTACTGTTCTCTAAGTACGGCCTCGAATTTTGTCAATGTCATCTCTTCAGCACTTATAAAGGCTATAAGTATTAACATTTTGCAATAAACTACAAAATTGTGTTAGAGGGACAATACCGACGAATCGTAAAATAGAAAATAAAGAATTTACGTGCAGCATCCACAATATTGTTGCCGGACGTTGTACCGTTTTACTTTTTAATCAAACCGAACGGCGGCCATTTTGTCCTGGGAGCGCTGGTAATGCTGGTGAAATTACAAATTAGACGAATTTAATTGGGGTTTGATAGCGCCGGGGAGATACCCCGTTTTTATTGTTTCGTTTCGACTGTACTTGAAATTTGGCTGAGATGGTAAAATAAAATTCACGTCCGATTTTATTTTTTGAACCTTTTCTTATATTCTGGAGTTCATATTCTTTGTTCTTGTCTAATTCCTACTATTATGTATTTATAATATGTTCTATTATTTCGATCACTATAACTATTACTACTTATCAAAATATTCTAGAGTATTCTCAACAGGGAATTCGCGTATACTTATAATATTACGTCAAATTTCTATGCGATTATGCCCATAGCCATTTTATTAACTTTTACTGGGTATGAGTTTTAAGTTATTTAAAAAAACACTTAGTAAGTATAGACACACTATAAGCATAAGCTACACGGCAGCAACTTTTCTCATTTTTCGCTTAAGCGACATTTCAGCGATGTAATCTGGCTACAAAATGGTCCGAATGGAAACATATAAGTCATGTAAAGACATGTCAGAGCTTTTAAGTAATCACTAGCTATCCTGCAAAGCTAAATAAGATAGCTTGTGAAATAAATATGACTTAGCTTATGCAAGATGTTAATTTTAAGTAGTTAAAGTACCAACAAGTTTACAATCTCAAAGAGAGTAGATTCCCGCTTATACAAGGTATTAAGAGTCTCGTTAAGCACTTGAAATTTTTGCATCTAATCAATCTCAAAGGTTTCTTATTAATTCCTCAGCTAAATCACTTCCACAACGGGAGCAAAAAGATTTAGCCCATCAAGCAACTTTGCAGTTTTTCAGCTCCTACCATAGAAATTACGCGTTACGTCAATGAAACCTTTTCAAATAACATTTAAGTAAAGTTTAAATTTTATGTTTATATTTTTGGTTTGGTACAGTGGGCTGAAGGGAAATCTGACCCCCATGCCACAAGTATCGCTATTGAAAATGGGGGCAAGTTTCTCTGCAGGCTGCAGCCCACTGTACCTATAAATATGGATTGATGGCCTAGAAGGATAGGAATAATAGTTTTACATGACGACACTAATAATTTTAGTTTCGGACTCTGCTTGAGGCACTCGACTCAGCACAACATATTACTCCATATAAACACTGCTTTGGACTTACAGTCGATAAAAAAGGATTCAAATCTAATAAACCAAACTAAAAAAGTAAAAATAAATTATAGTTTAAAAAACTAAAAAGCACGCTTTTAAAATTAATTGAACTAAAAATTAAAAAATAAAACTGTAGTAATCAATTGAAAAAATCATATTATTGTACAAAAAGGGTGGGGGGCTTAATTTTGCTTGTTGGAAATATTTTATCAATGTTCTATTATATCTGTAGTTATTATAACAAACACCCCACGGCTTTTGTCCAATAATATGAATTTTTCAATTGATTACTACGGTTTTTTTTTGTATTTTTAGTTCAATTAATTTTAAAAGCATTTTTTTTTTAGTTTTTAAACTATAATTTTTTATTTAGTTTTAATCTAATGAGTTCGTCATCGGAACGCAATGATTAGAACATTATCATCATTAACAAGAAAAAGTGATGAGAAAAATTCGAGTTTTCACAGTAATTTATCCTTAATCCCCCGTCTATGAGCGGTTGAGCAGGGAACTCATTAACGGTGAAATAAAAAAAGGTTTTATTACATATTTTTGTTGTAAAACCTTGCGGGTTGAGATTTTTTTTTAAAAACGTTTAACTCAATAACATTTGCGGTCTCCACACGTTATAGTTGAGATGAAAATAATAACTTACACAATGCTGTCATTCCATAGTTGAGTGTGTCCAAACTATGCTATGTGTAGTGCATAGATTTAAAAAAAAAATTGCGTCACTTAAAATAGATATAACATATGACACTAAATGTATGGGAACCAGCCGAGCCGTTTGCGGGGGGTAAGGGCTGAGGTAAAGGAGGGTAGGAGTCACCAAATACACACATTATGGAATGAGTTCACAAACTATTCTTATTGCAAAATCAAACAAAAATGACTATGATACAGGATTAAGGCTTAGTACAAATGCACTGTATTTCCACTTCGACCAACTAAGCAGTCTGAGCCTATTAGACTCAGGGGTCGTGAGAGCTTATTTAGTTGTTTCCAGTTTGGTTAGGACATTGCAGACCTGATTCACCTGACTGTCTGATAATAATGATGATTCTGTGCTTCGGAATGCACGTTAAGCCGTTGGTCCCGGCTGCCATCTGGTAGTCGTTAAAGGAACCATTTTAAAGGCCGGAAGAGGCTTCCGACGAACTCTGACACCAGGGTGTACATGGTCGATTGACCGTCTCACCTACACAAAAAGATGATGAGTCTGAGCAGGAAATAATTAAATTTCCATGTATATTCTCGAGCAATAGAAAAAGGTTCACATTCGTAAAAAAGTTCGAAGTGTACGTACGGTATTGCCGTTTGTAATGTTTGAGCGTAGGTTTTGTTCTGGTCTGGAGATAAAGATACCTTCTCGTTCTCAATACGACTGTTATTTACCAAGTACATACTATTTTTTATTTATAATTACTAATATATATAAATAAATAGGATACATAGGTCAGACGTCAATCGCTCCATTGAACCATGATTAATAGCGTACCCTGGGCTCTGAAACGAAAGCTGAAGACGCAACCGGGAAAAACACAAATATATAGTATATAATCATAATATAAAATAAGGCCGGGAAAGATGAGCGCACAGTTACTTTAGCCTATTTACGCTCGTGATACCACAGAATAGATAACAGTACTGATACCTGGAGTGTCACTAGCGTGATATTACTAGTAAGTACTATTATTTATTGTTAGGTTTGAATACATGATCTAATTAAATAGATAGGAAAACGAAGCCATTTCATCCTCGAATTTATATGTACCTACTTATAGATGAGTGTCCTTACAATAAAATTCTCTTTTGAAATTCTGACTGGAAAATTGGTATGCATTAATGCCCGATATATGTCTTCTCTATTAGTCACAGTTTACTTAAGTTCCATAAACTAGAGCAACATTATAAAATTAATTTTACTCGCTCTTTCAAATAACAGCACTGAATATGATAAACTGAAATAATCTTAATGATCTGGTATCCATAGGTCCTCTAGGCTATGACCAAATGTTAAGTACCAAATCTGTTAATAGATTTGCAGTTATATCAGAAAATTGCGTTGTTGCAGTCAGAGCAAGAATCTTGGAACGCGGTAGTAGCATATACATAAGCTTCAAATTTAGAATGTAATTAATGTTAAGTGTATAAACCAAAGGAAAACTAAAATATTTTGCAATTTCGGTCCAGTTTTCTAGATACACCAACTGCATAAATAACTTTGTAATCCCATATAAATATATAGGATAACAAAGTTACATACGCAGTGAACAAACCAGTGTACCTGCATACTTATACTTCGCCCGCGTTATCAAGAGGCAATATGTATGTCGTAAAGTAGTTCTCTGTAATCTACAAAAAGAAATGAGATACCATCAAAAACAAAACTTATAAAAATTCCAAGTCTCGCTTAGTTGTTCTACCGTCAAAAGTTGTGAGATCCATGTAATACCAAGCTGGTTAATTTATTCAGTCCCTTCTTAAGCGGACCTCTTGTCTTCGGTTATCACTACATAGTATAAAACAAATTCGCTTTCTCTGTCCCTATATCCCTTTGTATGCTTAAATCTTTAAAAGTACGCAACGGATTTTGATGCGGTTTTTTTTTATAGATAGAGTGATTTAAGAGCAAGATATTATGCCCATGCAAAGCCGGAGCGGGTGGCTTGTTTCGTAATAAGCTAACTTAAAAACATCTAATCTTCTAAATAACCAGGACGACTTGCAAATCGCACGAAACCATCTAATTCATTATAATTAATAGGTTTGTATCATTAGTGAGATAATAATGTGTTTTCACGCGATGGCCATATATATATTTTTCAGAGTGACAGAGACACGATGTTCAATGCTTATCGTCACTCTAAAAAGTAATAACTCATTCCATTTGTATAATTATTACGTCTATTTGTTGCCATTTTGACATGACAGCAGGCAAAATTAGTGAAGTAACAGATTCGCGTAGCATCGATATATCGAGAATACGTTGAATTATTATTGTTATTTTTTTATTGGTTTTTATTAATATTTGATTTTATTACACTTTTTAAATTTAATCATAATTTACTGTTAATATCTGTATGGGCTAGCATGGTCTGACATGAAGAATACTATTTATTAAACTATTAAGTCACAAACAATGCATCTGGCGGTGGTGGTCATTAGCCAGACTCGATACGATAAGTATATCATGAAACAATATGAAAAAATAACCAGAAGTCGAAGCAAACAGGATCATGAGCATAATGGCCTTGAGATGACTGGTTTCACTTGTGATTCCAGAATGCCGGTCAGGCTCAAGGGTCAGGTCTATATAACCATCATTAGAACTGTCCGCTGCGCTGGATGTGTGAAATATCGCGAAAAGACCGCGTTAGAAACTCCCACCACGTTCGGGACAGCCTTCATATCCATAACATAGCAGATAATAAGCTTCAAAAGAGTGGCCTGCGGTGGTACGATCACGTCTCGTGGAAACAGGTGTCTTGACCATGCCACCTCCCACGGGGCTTGGTATGGTGGAAGGGGCAAACCCAAGACGTGCCAGCTTGACGTCGTGGCGCATTATTAGTCATGCTTGATTTAACGTTTTCAAGTTGCTTGCATAATGTATTAGTACCTTCTAAAGTCAATCGACCTAATATACTGTAGAACTAATGTTATATTGCGTCCGTTTCCCTTTTTGATTATTAATTCATATCAAGTGGGTAAAAGCTCAATTCACCCTGCACACTCTTGCGTCACAGAGGTCATTGGACCCTCTAAGGCCTGGCATCATTGTTTTGATAAAAAAATTAATGAAATGTCAATTTTGTCTGTAGTTCGACTTATTTATCCCCCTCTCCCCCTCACCCATATATTTTCCAGGCATTAGGTATTTTCCCCACTAATATCCCTAGAGCTTTTTCACAGCTTAACCTATTTTCATTGAACATTTTATTTTGTACTGTGGACGTGATGCGTTTTAATTTCAGACCCCGCTCGAGTATATATTTGCAGGCATGCGGTAATTCTTTTCCCCTTTCACCCCCACAAGTTACAAACGGCTCAACCGATTTTCATCAAACATATATCTAAAAACACTCGCACATAAGTCACCGTTAGTACAAAAAAAAACTAAACTGAAACCGTTTTATCCATTACCACAGACAGACACGTCAAACTTATAATACCCCTCTTTTTGGGTTAAAAATAGCGTGAATGCCACTGTTATGATTTGTAGTCCATTGGACCTTGAAAATCCAGTTATCTGTTTTTTCTTAACCATCTCTCTGGGTTTGACGTTAAACCCCACGTCTAGTTTTACTTCATCAGATGTCACAGGGAAATAAGAAAACTAGACATTTCGTCTTTTCTTTTCGATCCCGAAGATTGTCATATAATATGTAAACATTTTTAGTAAGACGTTACAAACAAGAATAATTGGCATCTTCCGGAATTTTATGGTAACACTAGCAATTTCGGAAACTGGTTTCTTCATTCATTTCCCGTTGACATTTACCTACAAGAATTATGTTGATAATTAATCCCGAATTTTACTCCAAACTCGCCTCCTAACTTCGTTTATCGATACTTGACGAAAGAAACGTAAGAGCAACAACACTATGCTTAGCACATGCTTTTGACTGAATAATATTTTTTTCATTCAAAATGGCGTTGAATGTGCTGTAGTATTTTACATAATATAAGGCTTTAACTTGTATAAAACGTAAAAAAAAAAGTATCAGGAGAACTCATATTTGGATTTATACAATTATTTTTACATATTGTGAAGGCATATATTGGCATTAATACCCAAAATTGAGTTTTTTTGTTGTCCTTGTATATACTCCGCAATAGACATTAGCAGACTGTGAACCCCAGGATGGCATACACGTAAATATCGTGTATGAGTGGTAAGACAGTTTAGCTTGTCATGCTACTTCTATTAGAGCCGCGTTCCTAGTTCTATGGTGTAGTGTCATATTAATAAATTGACTGGATTAGAGATTAATAATTATATGGGTGATGTTTTTATCCAAAATTAACAGTTTTTTTAACCCTTTAAAGCGCAAGACTATATTTTTTTACTTTTTAATGTTTTATGGAAATAATATGTAAATATACTAAAAAAAGATTAGAAAAAAAATATTTAAAAAATATTTTTGGTTTTAGTTTTTTAGAAATTGAATGTATCAAATATAATACATTGCGCAATATTCTAAAAAGTAGCTGGTAAAATATGTGTATCTCTGTTGTCACATTGCTCATGGGGCATGGTTTGAATAAAAACAATATTAATGAAAAAAAAACTTGTATTTAATATAAAAAGAGAACAAAATAGCAAAAATGAAATAAGCATTAACATTTAAAACCTATTTATTTAGAGTGAAAGTTGAAAAAACAGTTTCTTTTAGGTACGAAACAGAGCCGTAAGTTACATTTTACGCAATGAACATTTGTTTGCCCTTCTTTACACAATCGGCACCTCCCTCGTTCTCGAAATACCGGAAGATGACCAACGTCATCAAAACGAATCGCATCATTTGGTCGAGGGGCAACAGATTCAAGAATTTTGTTTACTATGACACTATTTTGCTGTTCTGGACAACTATTTTTTACCCTGCCTTTTTGTAACAGTTCTGTAGTTATGGCCTTTCTGAACTTTTTCAATGACAGTCTTTTCCTCTCTTTCGTGTCTCGACGGTAAAGTAACCACGCATTGTTTACACAGATATCAATTAGCTGTGAGAAGATCGCCATATACCATCTTTTTGTTCGAAAGCTGGTTCGATAGAGAGCCACCAACATGTCCGAGAGATCCACACCGCCCATGAACGAGTTGTACTCTTTTACAATTGCGGGATAGTCGACATCGGCTTTCGATTTGGCCTCTTTAGACCAGCGTTTGATTTTTCCTATTGGGTAGGAATCAACAAATGAGCTTGCTAGAGTGACAGATTTATTGTCGAGCCATTTTACAACAACAACTTTCTTTTCATTGCAGACTATCTGTTTACTTGAGCCTCTACCTTTCTTTGTCAATTCTTTATCTGAAGGTAAAAACTTTTCACAACCCTTCAGGCGATTTGATCGAATTGTGCCAAGACTAAAGATGCCATACTCCTCGCGCAAATAGTGTATAAGCTCCAACGAGGAAAAGAAATTATCAAAATAGACAAAAGCAGGTTTTTTTTCTATAGTCTTGCAAAGGGCCAATACTACTTTAGCTCCAAGGCCAAGACTATTTTCATATTCTGAAAAAGAGCAAAACCGAAAGGTATCTTCACCACCATATGGAAGAAAGTCATACACCAGACCCGAAACCCCAGCCCGAACAAAAAGTTTAATACCCCATTTCTTTGGTTTCTTTGGCATGTACTGCCTCCTGTTGCCAGCCCTGGTTCCTTTATATGCAACCATCATTTCGTCTATACTATATTTCCCTTCTTCCTCTTGCTGCAAACAGTTTCTTCTTATCTTTTCTAATAATGGCCGTATTTTGAAGTAACGATCATCTGTTATTTCAGTGTTATTTACAAAATGTAAAAAACGCCTTATCTGTTCGTACTTCTTAAGAGACATGACATCTGCGATAAGTCCATATCTGAAATCGTTACTCCAGTAGTCCCTATATGATGGCATTTTTACAATGCCCATGAGTATTGTCACAGCTAAGAAGTCACGTATATCCGAGACAGTTATATTTATGCATCGAGTAGGATCACTTTGAACAGAGTACAAGTTTGTTTGATCAGTTATGTAAGATAATATGTCTTCGGAAAGAAATGTAAAGAAGTAATCTAGGGGCGATTTGGTCGTTGTTTCAGTGGCATGGTTCATAAAATTTGATTCTACAATAGTTGCTGAGTGTTTGAATTTACCTGATTTCCATTTAAAAACAATAGGTGGTCGTTGGTATTTTTTCACTCTCTTCGCTACAAGTCTAGGTTCTTGATTCACACTCCGCTTAGATCGTGTCTTCTGAATAACAGGTGTATTTGTTGGAGATAAAACAGATGATACAGAGTTCAAGATTGGCAATTGATCAAATTGTTTTTCAGGTGGAAATAATTCGTTGACCACTGGAGTAAGGGCGACGGTCTCCTTATCAATATGACTGAAAATATCATGTGGTTTGCACTGAGCTTTTTCTTCTTGGGCAATAAGGGAATATGAATTATCATGATCATTTTCTGAGGTTGAACTGTCAAGAATGTTCATTTTTACAAGCGAAGAGCAAATAGATGGTGGGTCAGAGCTGGAATCCGAATCATCCTCTTCAGAAAGGCGACGACGATGAGCTGCGGCGTCTTCAATGATGACCTCATCGTCTGACGCTGATGAGTCCGTAGATGAAGCATGTTCGGGGGGAATTAATGCTAATATTTTCTTGGTTCGCTCCCACTGAAGCCCCTGATAAAAGCAATACAAAAACATGCAATGCCACAATCACCCAAAGCAAAAAAATAAAAACAGGTACACAATTCAAAAGCTCGGCATATAAAAGAGCAACAAACATACAAACATATTTACATACATCCTCACAAACTTTCGCGTTTATAATATTAGTAGGATAACCACTTAAAGCATGGTTACAATTCTTATTTCATATCACACAGATAATAAAAAGCTTATTTTTGTATATGTTAGTGCATGAGGTTGTCCACGAAGTTAAAATTAGCTTCCAGAACCAAAGAAACACTTTTTTTAGTAGTTGTGCAATGTATCACCCGTAATACAAACAAAACTAAAACTAATTCACTGCTACTTGCTCAGTGTAACACGGGTAATACATACAAATGTTTACAAAAATAACATGCAAACGAAACATAACCAAGTCATATTTTTACACGTTTTGGATAGATGTAGTTACAAAGAAATAATTTACAGTGAAAGATTGATGAAATATTCGCTATAATAATTATTGTGGAATAAAACTTACCGAGCGTCCATGTGCTCCACGACGTGGCGGTGCCATTTTGTAATTGAGTGACAGACTATGCGTCGGAGTGGCTTCAAATTATTTTTCGCTAGATGGCACTAGATGTCTAATGTCATAATGAAGGAGGTTTATAAAGAAAATATATTAAGTTTGAGGAAATATTTTTTTGTTTAGAGTGTATCACCACAAACACATTGCGAAATAAAGGGTTAAGAACATTTGGAATTTGATGACAGCGCAATCCAGTTCTTATTAATGATACAACATATGGCGTTAAAATCAAGAATCACCAAATCACGTACATAGTAATGAAAGTCTGAATCGCGCTTGCAATGTTTCTGCCTTTCGGAACCATAACTATTGGTCAAGACCACCTAAGTTTTAATATATGTCAAGACAATGTCAGAGCCACTATTACCCAGGCATAAAATTACACCCGACCTGGTGGCAAGATCTTCTATATGTAGATACTCAAGCATATCCCATCATTTCTGTCTCTTCAACGTCTTAAATCAAAATCCAATTATAAAACAAATAAACCAGCCCAAGAATATACATTTCAATAAGGTAAATTTCAAGATTGAATGACATTTCAATCCTTAGTTCAAGTGCCAGGAAACTTATTCGCTTTGTTGACTGTGTCCATTCCTATAGGTACATATTTATATTTATTTACTGCGATGACTCAGCGACCCTAAGTAGATCTTGGCCTCCGACACCAGAGCTTTCTACTGTTCTTACACCTGTAGTACAGCTAGGGTGTGCATGGTCGATTAACCGTGTCACCTGCACGAAATGATGATAAGTACAGGAACTTTTAAGCTATTGCATAGCTTTTATCGCGGGCTTTGAGCGCGGCGACCGAATCAAGAAATTCCGTAACGAAAATAAAACCTAACACACTCCGCCTACCAGTAGCTCAGCCGAGCGTTTGCTAGATAAAAAATGCTATGCAATAGCTTTACCGCGGCAGTCACTGAGTGCAGCACGTTTTTTTTTTCTTCTCTGATATGTGTAGCTATAATAATCTACTCTACACAGCAGTGGAATGCAGGTCTAATTCGTAATATCTTCTTAAATAATGCTATTGTTGTTTTTATGGTGTTTCCTTCGGGATTCATTCGCTGAAAGACTCGGGATGTTTTATGTGGCATGTTTATTACAGGAATATGGATGAATTTGTAGCTAAAATGAAAAGAAAGAAAGTCGTAAAAGCCATTCATTGTGGGAATGGTTATATTATAGTCTTATGTTAGAACATATAAATATAGATATGGCATAATTTATAGCATATTTATTATTATCGAGTAGCTTGATAGCCTAGCGTGTTCGTTAAGATAGTGTGCGTCAAGCCATGGCGAGTGCGCGGCGATGTTTAGATTGGTCGCCATTAGCGGCATTTTCTATCTTGAGCTCGTCCGTGCTTCGGAAAGCATGTAAAGAGTCAATTGAAAGTCTCCATTAAAAGCATACATTATATTACAAGTAGTAAGGTCAATACTAAACCTACACACACAAGTACGAGCCGCAGGAATGTAAATGCCAAATGATTCAGAAAAATTCTGTGGGTATCCTAACCTATACTATGATTAAAGCCTATACTAATAATATAAATACCTATATATAAATTTATTAGTACTCGCGTTTTCGAAAATGGCCCTAAAGATTTTTTTTTAATTCTAAACATTTTATTAGGTACATAGTCAAAAAGATAATCTAGCTAGGTTGCCCAGGTACTGATATTTAAGAGGTGATCATTGGAAAGCGAATGGTTAAATTATTAACCATATATATAAATATACGTATATATATCATACTTGACGAAAACAGTAAAAATGTGGCATAAGGTAAAGAAGTAGATGTGCTATTTTGTGACCAGGTTTTACCTCAGACACTCGAGGAGCTCTCCACTCTTCTTATTACTCAAACATAAATATTTTATTTAAAACGTATAAAACATTCCAATTGTTAAAATAAAAACAGAATCAAATGGGATTCAGGCCTCACTTTGTTTCCTCTTTGAAATGTATAAGTTGAGAACCTTTGATTTCCTGGATAGTGGTTTTGTGGTTGGGCGGAGTTTTATTCTATTGAGATTACATTGCGCGGTTTGTTTGAACTGTAAATAAAGTGTTATATTTGCGCTCACCCTTTATAACGTATAATAGCATTTACAACGGGAATTTTTGAATTTAAACTTACTCAAACGTATTTGCACACAAAGGGTTTCGAAAGTTTCTTAAAATATTCCTTAGAAAGAATATGTGTACATATTTGTTATATTTACCCCTTCTATTTTTAAATTTTACTTACTCCGCTGGCTCAGCAATCCGAAGTGGATCTTGGCCTCCGAAACGAGAGAGCGCCACAGTTTTCTATTCTGCGCAATGGTTTGCCAGTTTACAGCGCACATCTCACGCAGGTTAGCCTTCACAGCATTGTTTTATTTATGTATGTTTTATTATTTGATCCAAGTGTCAAAATCACTTGAATTTTTTTGTGAAAGTTCCAAGTGTCTATAATGTTTCATGAGATACTTTAAAAGTCCGTTGATAAACTAAAGAACAACGGAGGCTGTATTAGGGGTCCCGTTTTCACAGATTGAATACGGAATCCAATCAAAACGAAGAATGTACATTGCTTGAGAGACCTCTTCTGTGCCTGGTAGAAAAAGCTTTCAGCTTTAAATCTGCTACATCATTGTAATAAAGTTTAAATTAAGAATACCCTTAAAATAATTTATCTTTTGATGAACCTATTAAATAAAGTCACGCTCTCAAGCTTCCAGAGTCGGTCCTTAGTTTGCCTGACCGAAAATTCAAAGCACATGTTAAGAATTTACTTTTTAAAATAGCCTATTATAGCGCTGATGATTTTCTCAATGGCAAGGATGTGTAACTCGGAGTCCTCCAAACTATAGCTAAAAATTGATCATATGTACAATCAGTACATTATTATTATTTTTATTATATCATGACATCTTTTATTATTTGATATTTTTATTAAACTTTTTCAATAATCTTCAATATTTAATAATTTAATAATAAACTTATTGTAATTATAAAAATATTCAAATGTAAACTCGTCTCATTTGACTCAAATTTTGTATATTGACATTTTTGAAGAAAATGCTGCAGTGGAGTTTGTGCCGCCGCTGCTTATCCACTTGCGCTTTGGAAGTGGTGGTAAACTTAAAATAAGTAACAATTGACGTCAATAAGTGATAAGAATATCCTATATTGAAAATAAATAATTTGAATTTGAAGAAAAAAATTGCTCTATTAACAACACACGATTATTTTAAACACTCGTAGCCGGTCAAAAGCTGCAAACTTACTAGTAACATAGATGGGTTAACAAAGATATGTTCTCTTATGTTTAAAAATTAATAAACGTTTGTCAAGCCCATTGTTTGATTGATCTGATTAACTAACTGACTGACTATTAGGGATAAAACAAATTTTAAGTAAATGGGTTTGACAAAACAAGACAAAAATTATTTACTGCATCAGTAAAAATATAAAATGAATCAGGAAAAATATAGAATGAGGAGTTGTTATAAACATAAATAATACAGATGGTTGTTGTTTTTTATAGACAGCGGGTTAAAATTTTGCCAAAATCATGTAAACTTGATAGGTATGCTAGATTAACTTTTTACATTTCAATGTTTCTTGAGGTTCACCTTTTTTCTGTGTCCTCCAATTTTTGCTCATGTATATCCAAGTCGATTTAGGCTTGAAATTCCGTACAACCCCCGGCATATTTCTATTTAAAATGTAGACGTGTTTACACAATTAAACATCTATGTCTAAAGCAGAAAGTTACAATATTCCGTTTCTAAACTTAACTCGTAATTCCTCTCGGTCGACCCTCCTTTAGGTCACGTACGGAACCCTAAATTTAAAGGAAAACAGTCCAATAACTCGACGCAAAGAGATTGGGAGCACATGGCCCAGTTCAGGCTCGCTTTGTAAGTTGTATTTGCTACTGTTCAAGGGTGAGGAGTATTATATTTGTTTTATCAATAATCTTAATAGTTCAGTAGCATATATGAATTATATAAGAGAATAATAGAAACATTAAATAGAAATACAACGCTGGTGTATACTTCCAAAATATCACTAAATAGTATAAAACAAAGTCGATTTCTCTGTGCCTATGTCCCTTTGTATGCTTAAATCTTTAAAACTACGCAACGGATTTTGATGCGGTTTTTGTTAATAGATAGAGTGATTCAAGAGGAAGGTTTTTGTGCCATGCGATGCCGGGGCACTACTTACAAATAAAATCAGGGTAGTGAGAAGTTCAAGAACATAGTCGGTGTTAAGCGACAAGAGTGGTACTCAACTGGCAGATATCGGAGAAGAGAGCCATCATCTACCAGTCGAGTTACAGGACTAGCTCAATCTGTGTGACTTGTCTTTGATTTGAATATATTTAATATCCAAGGCAGACTCATTCATTCATTCATTTCGTGTAGGTGTCATAGTCAATCGATCATGCACACCCTGGTGTCAGATTTCTTCGGAACCGCCTCTTGGCCTTTAACGACTACCAGATGGCAGCCGGGACCAACGGCTTGACGTGCCTTCCGAAGGACGGAATCACTTTTTTTGTCAGACAATCACGTGATTCAAGCCTGCAATGTCCTAACCAAACTGGAAACAACTAAACAAAGTATGCCTCCCGTGGCAATCGAACTTTCGACCCCCATCTACAGGCAAACGCCACTGGACCACGGAGGCAGTCTCAAAACAAGTTTTACATATCCTCCTTCTATCATCGCCTATCCACACCTTCCCTTTGAGCCCTCCACACCGGCAAATAGTATATTATAATTTACTACCATGACGGTTGAATTCGTTGAATTGCTAGACCAAGCATTAGCATTACAACACTATGTCATAGATACGAGTCAGTGAAACGGAAGGTTTAATGGTGTGAATGATAAATTAATAGTCTGTGCTATCTAGACATGGTGTCTTGGTGACAGGAATTCCTGAACGGTCTATGACATGATAAGTGGGAGTATAAAATATGTACACATGATTGTGCCTCATAGAAATTGTCGTGTAATCTCGCGTTCGCAACTTTGTCCGAGTGGAATTTATCAAAAATGTAATTGTTCGGTTCGCGGAGTTTACGAAAAATATCTTAAATCAAAGTAGCTTAAGTTACTCCTAATTAGATCAGCTATCTGCTAGTCAAAATTTGGCCACCCGTTTCTTGAATGGGTCTGTTTTTTCCCGCTATCGGCTTATTTTTATAAAAACAGACAGATAGAAAGACAGACTAAAAGAAAATGGTATATGTACCGTTTTTGAAAAGGCGGTTAATATAATATTACAAAAGATTACAATTCTTATTAATTTCTAATTCTTAAATATTTATAAATTCTTATTCTTATTAAAAAGACACTCCAATTTTATTTATTTGTGTATTTAGATAGATAATAGATAAATATTTTAATATTTGGCCAAATTAGAACGCCTCAACCTTCTGACAAATGGGCTGGAAGTATTCTCACTCAGGTCAGAAGTGAGAAAACTTTTAGTCCCATGGTAAGATTTCAGTACCCCTAGCATGAGATTCTACAAACACAGATGCTAGCGACTGCGTTAGGATTTTGTATGGAATTTTTTAGTCGCCAGGGGCGCTGTACTGGTTTGTCATATAAAATCGCTACGACTGCGCGAGCGTATGCGTTTATAAAATCTTATACTAGGGGTACACGAAATATTTATTCCTTCCCGTATAGTTGTGTCTATAGTTTTGTTTCTTAGTTGCGTTTTAGATGTAAGAAACGAAGTGGTCTATACCCAAATCGAGCAGAACAGTTTTAGTTTAAGCACTAGCTTGTAATTTATTCGCCACCAAACCACACGCTTAGTTTCCAAATGGAATGTTAATTTATTATTCGCTCCATTAAACATTCCAGAGCATGTCTCATATCTTATGAGTGTCATGTTGGAGCTGACTTGGCGATACTAATTATGGTCGTTAATTGTAGAGTGGACGTAGAAACAGTAATAGAAAATATATTCTTGTGACTTGTTATGGTAGGAATATGTGCAGCGGGGTACGAAGGAAAGTATACTTACTTTAACCCTAAACACTTCTCTTAGGTGATATAGTTTGTGACTCACTGTATATCATTGAGTGACAAAGATTATCCCGAGTATTTTTGCTTGTTCTATTAAATTCAAAATTCATTTACTCCAAGCAAATGTTCCATATGAAATATACAAAGAAATAATTGTTTATATACTAACAAATCGCACATATTTAGCTAGCCCCAAAGTAAGTTCAAGAATAGTGTTGTTCGATACTTTTGTTATGTGGGATACTAACTCAATGATGCTATATTTCAATATAAATAAATTAAATGTAATAATACAATTCATTTATAAATTGATTAAAAAATAATAACAATAATTAGAACTAACTTATATATAAAATATTCTAATGTAAAAATAAATAAAAAAATACTTTAAACTAATTTAAATAAAAAATAGAATCCAATTTGCTGCCATCCGGGTAAGGTACCCAAGAGGCTGGCGGCATTGCTACGCTGTATGGCTAATGTAATAATTAATAACAAAATTGTGGTAATAATAAACTTTATTAGTGTAAAAAGAAGTTTAAAAAAAGAACTTAAAAATGACTGCTTGTAATTTATCACTTTAATATTTTCTATTAATACTCAAAAAGTATCTTGAGTTTTAACGTTACTGTTCTCAGGTTATGCAAGTAACACTTCTCTTTTTCTTTGAGAGTCAAAAACGCGTAGCAACCACTGAAACGGGGTTACTAAAGTTTCCAAGGGTGAAGTTTTCAGAATGATTGATAGCTGTACGACTTGTTTTAACTGTTTTGCCAAGGAAAAGCTTGAATTAATTACAGGATAGATTTTGATTCAAAACTTGGGCAAGAAATCTTTGAAAAAATAATTAATTTTAGAAAATATTTAGATTTTTGGTATATATAACTAGCTATTCCCTGTAGTTTTGCTATATTTACTACAGTTTATAACCTTCAAAAATTAGGCTATCATATGCAGAAATTATTTTCTAAATCCAACTAGTGGTTCTTAAGGTATAAGTGTTTAATCACAGTATAGGGAGACTCTATTAGTACACGAAAAATTGGCGCATTTCTTTGTATGGCGGTTGTATATCTGTACTGGTATAGTATTCTGTTATCTGTGGTTCTATCCTTTTTTATTTCTATCATGTGGAGTACTTTTAAAATTTAGCTTTAAAGTAATTTCAGTTAAAAAGCTATCACTGCAATACTATGTAAATAAAATCCTCATTTCATAAGAGTAGCAAGTTTTCGAGATCGTTGGACGCACTCCCCAACTTTAGTCAGATTATTAACTAAAAGCAAAACAGTGTTCCACGCTGGGATCACTCCATGCATAAAATAAGTATTCGCCAAGAATATTTCGCATGAACTCAACGGAAAATCGAGACGTTAACCACAGTACAGAAATGTTCCTTACAAAAAAATTACACACTGGCAATTTTTTTAGTTACACATTAAGGATTTCTTGGTCTGTGGCGTATATTGTACAATTTTAATCTTCTCATACGTGTACATAGTGTTATACTTTGTTTGTGTAAGCTTAATGCGTTCTAGCGAAATAAAAGGCTTTTTCGTCGTGATTCCTGTGCTTGTCTGTTACGAGGACACTCGTGTGTATACATTTTGTTCTTATTTACAAAATGTGTATTAAAATCTCTCATTTTTGCTGAAGTTCATATAGGTAAGGATTTTTAAATGTATGTTATTATTTTAATTCTAACTCATTAAAATACTGGATGTAAACTGTTATTATGGATAAAGCTATATCCATAATGAGCACGTATACTTATGCAACACAAAAATATATAAAAATATAACAAAAAAAAAACTGGTGAAAATGTTTTACGAAAAGCTTGTAAAAATTACTAGTCAATGTGGATACTATCACATGCCACATACAGGGAAGACAGTAATTTACATATTGTAATACTTCGAACATTTTTGGCATTATAAGGCTATTAAGAAGATTTAAAAAAAAAACTGCCATTTAAACGACTTTTGGTCCATTTAGAAATGAAACGAAATTATTTATTAGCTCTGATTTTAACAATTTTGATTGCCATTTCAAATCACCAACTGATTAGGTACTTATTATATTTTTTGAAAACGCGCTCTTTTTCAGAAGTTAAAGTTACTCTAAGTTTTGATCCCTTTAAGTGTGAGCACATAAAAAATAGAAAAACAAAAGGGTATTTTCTACCTCCCTATATCATTCGAATTGTCGTACATGTGGGACAAACTACCGTGTTTTCGCATAATGGCGTCCCGAGCATAGACTTATAAAAACTCCAGACGTAATTTTACATACAACTCGCCGAATTATTGTATATAGCCTGCAAATGCAAACCACAAAGAAATAACATAGAATAACATACTCTATTTATCCTCCGTGATGCAAATTATAGCCGTCTCATTTGTCTTAAATGGCTTTCACTCACACAAATAAAGAAACTAGTGTCTCTGGCGCCAATCGTCTAGTGGCGTGATATAGTGCGATACACACGCATACTCACACAAATAAACCAACTAGTGACTCTGGCGCCAATCGTCACAATGCATCACCAATAGTGACGATTGGCGTCACTAGTCGAATTTTGTAAGTAAGACTATAAATGTAATTGGAAGACGATCCGTCTGTTGTTGATTTAGTCTGTGGTACAGAGTACACAAAATGGTGCTAGTTAGTTTCATGTTACTTTGTGAACTGGCATGGACAGTTTATAAAATGGCGTTGGTCATTTCTTACTATAAAGTATACATACAATTTCAAAGACAACACAAGTTATATTTTTAGCTTTTGGACAACTTTATTTACTTAAGACATGCAGGCTTGCATAAGGCGATTCTTCAGAAGGCAGATTCACCCGTTTTTCTTCTTTTCTAGTCTGGCTATATGGACTCTTTATTGACTTAGCCCAGTATTTGGCAACCTGCACCGCCCGGTCGTTTGCCTCACTCAAGTTCCTCATTGTGCAGGAGAGCGGCAGCTAGGGCAAGTCTGTCGTGAGCGGTTGGTCCCGGCTGACTTCTGGTATTCGTATAAAATAGACTACATCAAAGGCCCAGACGCGGTTTTGAAAAATCTGACACCAGGTTTTGCTACATTAATTGAACTTAACATTCATCATAATGTTTGATAGTTTATGTGACAACTTTCGACTAAATTTATAGACAGAATTAGGTATATACTGCGAGAATAAAACTTGGGAACACATGCTTATTTTTAGCGTGATTACAGTATCAGCTACAAGACATCTTCTGCTTTACAAATTTCACATCATCAGATTTCAAATCCGATCGATTTAAAGCGACGTTGAATAAAATGTTTTGCGACCTTTTGGGCCTTAGTGGTCGACGGACTTCCCTTCACCTTCCATGGCTCTACCAACCTCTCGGTTATACGAGCCGAATCTCGGGAGAGTGCGCTGTACTAGCATTTCGCATCTCTTTCCAGTCGCACCTGCTTGATCTCCCTACAAGTTCTCTATAGTGTCGCCTATCTATGCAATCATTGCATTTTAATAACTCTCCCCCATCTTTAGGGGGCTTACGTTCACACGTACGCCTCGCTTGCCTTCTCGCCCAGTTGTTGAGTTTGTCTCAGTTTCAGTTTTTATCTTCGTCTTCTTTGTCTTCTTGTAGCAGTATTCTTGATGTGCTACTTTTCAAGTTATGCCCCTCTCGAGGCCGCTTCGAATTTTATGCCACCGATGCGAGAATTCTTTTAGCCGCTTAAAGTTCGCCTCAGATCCTACGAGATTGCAATAGTAGACCGAGACCACCCCGAGCGGGACAACATTATCTAAATAGTTCCCTACGCGCCTCCTCATGGCAGTGGTCGACAGACTATCTGGATTTCCACGCTTCGGCTGCCGGTATGTAGTCACCATCAGTAATCTGCGCGCTATGCAACTGCCCTGCCGATTGCAACTTCAGCTACCAAATTCTGGGCTATGAAAGATATTTAATTTGGTGCCATAATGAGTATTTGTTTTGTATTGTATATATCATGAGAAGAACACAGGTTGTGTTCTTCTCATACTTCTACGGATCTCATCATCATCATCACTTGCTTCGGAAGGCACGTTAAGCCGCTGGTCCCGGCTGTCATCTGGTAGTCGATAAAGGAACCACATCAGAGGCCGAGAGGTGTTTCCGCAGAACTCTGACACCAGGGTATGCATGGTCGAATGAATAAATCATATTATTTTGAAACAGCTCGCATAGCCCTCTAATACGTTGAGAGACTAAGTTTTGAACATGAATAATTCCATTCAAAACTAATTTACGGAGAAACTAACATCAATAATATATTATATTCCCTAATGACACTAGTTAAGCACCAGGTGTAAGCCAGGAAATCGATGAGTTTCCAACTCGAAGTGGGCCGACATTTAATTAATTTTTAATTGATCCCGTAACTTCCAAACGAGGTGGAATAGATGTTTATGTTAAGAGTAGGTATACTATGTTATAATAATAAATTGATTGTTGAAAGTACTGCCTAGTAGTGTAGTAAGTGTTAAATATACTACTGTTTTGAGTTTTGCGCTCACAGACAGACAGACAGACACAGTACAGGTTACTTCATTTTATACTATGTTAGATTTTGTATACTTAGTAATTAAAAAAGTATTGCTATGATTTTCTGAATCAGATAGTTCGAAAATGTCCTGAATGAAAAGTGTTCCTTTTACTTCTTGTTTACAAAGTAATAGGGTACATGATTCTCGTTTAGAGTAATATAATCAGGCAATACTGGCAAAGACATATTTGGCGTTGAGCCAAGTGGAGCGCTGCGTATTTTTTATAACAACTCCGCAGTCTAGTGAGCCTCGTTATGCTACGGTTATAGGCGTAATTTTAATAAATACTAATGTTGTTTTCGAAGAAAATAATTCTCAAATAGTTTGATAATTATTACTACAACAGTACTCCTTCTATGAGATTTTATAAACGCAAACGCTAGCAACAGCGTTAAGGATTTTGTATGACAAACCTTTAGGGAAAGATTGGTTATACTGTGCCGATATAGTGGATAGTAAGGTAGTAACCATTTTGTCCACAAGCATTCCCTAACCCGATACCCCAGGGGATCCCCGCGAACTCATCTGTTCATCAAAATTCCCTTAAATAAATACGTGTAAAAAGATGCTATCACACTGGGCCCGATTTATATTAAAAATAACAAAGAAATTCTATACAAAATCCTAACGCTAATTGTTTGCCTATGTGTCCCCTCTTGGTCCTACTATAATTAGCATCTGGATAGCAGGGCTTGAAACCGGTATTTTAAAAACCCAAAAATAACGGTCTTTAACCTGGTAAATAAATATAGCAGCCGAGTTAAGGGTCTAAATACCTGGTTAAGACCGTTATTTTTAGGTAAATACAACGGATTTTGATGCGGTTTTTTAATAGATAGAGTGATTCAAGAGGAAGTTTTTTATGCCCATGCGAAGCCGGGGAGGGTAGCTAGTTATATATAAAAATATTTTCTACGTTAACGTATGCTCACATACAAATACCGTATACACACTCTTCCCTAGGGGCTGTCCGCTAAATTAACTTAGTTAGCACGTGGCAATCTAATTAAAAAGTTTGCGGATCGAAAAATAACCAGGGCTGAAATGCTGACGTGAAATAGCAATGAAATATAAATGTTTACATTGATGATGTTTCATGACGTACGTTTTAAAGACATTTTTATCTTGAGCTTCTGTTTGCTTCGGAAGGCACTTTAAGCCGTTGATCCTGGCTCATCTTATCATCGCTATTGCTAGATAGTAGTCGTAAGGTTATATCAGATGCTGCAAATGTATGGTTTCCCTGTAAGAAGGCTTAAGGAGTTTAAGCGGCAGTCGCTCTATTGTAAACCAGTACCACCAAATCAAGACAATGATAAAAAGCGTACTCTTGTCTCTGAAGCGTTAGCTGAAAATTCAACTGGGAAACACGCTCGGATGAAAAGAAGACGTTTAAACGGAACTCGGGTTTCAGAAAATGATGAGTTATGGTCAACTAAACGAATGAATAAATGAAAAATTATCTATTCAAATGACCATGACCCATTTGTTAGTAAAACTTACGCTATTTTAAAGAAAAATAACCGCCGCATTAAGACCTGAATGGAGAGCTATGGAAGAGGCATATGTCTAGCAGTGGACGCAAATATGCTGAAAAGAAGAAGAAGAATAGTAAAAAAAAATAAGTATTAATCAATTCATTTTAACTGAAATTGAAAGAAAAGAAGTTCCACTGTGAAAGAGAAATGACTGACATGTGTCAGAGGAGACATTTGTCTTACATAAGACAAATTAGGCTAGAAAATAAAACTATCCAATGTATGACTTACAAACAATGCACAACTTGTAACATAAAAAAATGTTATGAATTTATTTTTGATATATTGGGCACTGTTTTCAAAGAACAATATATTAATTTTCAAAATGACCCATTATTAGTTAGAAATACAAATTAGCTGCACCCAACTCAGGTATAGTTAAATATTTCAGAGGCTCAGGTCCTCTGAATTCCTGGCGTGTGGTATAATTCATAAGAGTTTAATTTTGTTAGGAAATAATTTTAAATTACTCTAGAAACTAAAAAAGTATTAAACTCTAGTCCCAAAATTGTTAGGTATACGAGTGTAATGAGTCTAATTAGCCAAGGACAAGGATAGGAACGTCTTGCAAAGTGGAGAACAAATAATAAGCATGCGAAATGAGGGTTAAGAAACAACCAGCTGAGAATGTGACTAAGAAATCACTTAGATAAGAGAGAGATAGGTATAAAAGTGCTCCAAACTAGTAAATTTAAAATTGGAAATGCATAATAAGACAAATTTTTCTTTTTTCGTCTTTAGAAGTAGCTTAAAATATACATACCTAAATAATGCAAGAATCAGTTTATACGAATTTCCTGGACATGATTTGCCAAAAATGTTTATTTTCTTTTTTATGTTTATTGGTTTATTCTCTAAGCGTCTAGTCTTATCTAAAATAAAATTCTAAATTCAACAATCAAATCGCTTTTGATTTACAAATTACACCAAATATTTAGCACAGAACTTTTCCAATAAATGTTACACGCGCCGACAGTTGTCGTTGTGGTTTTTCGCATTGTTGTCGCCAGTTAAACCGGTGATGTTAGGTGCCTATCCACCAATTGCTATCTGTGTAAGCGTTGCATAGCTTTGATCAAAAATGTAGGGAGAACTGCGCATTAGAATCAGCACTAAAAGACAGGAGACGGCGCGCGCACCATTTCTAAGTGAGCGGGGTGCGGTTACACACATAATAAGTATAAACCAAACTGTTGCATTATTTAATCACTCTACGTACACACTTGAGAATATTCAACACACGCAAAAAATACACACACAATTACAAGTAGATGACCGGCGCGGCGGTCTTATACTTTTGGCAGAAGGGGACGCCTGTCTTGCTCTAAGAGTAAAAGGTTTATCTTTAGTCCAAATGAGAGATAAGATGAGTATAGAGCCAAAAGTATTGCTAAATCCGTCTAGCAGTTAAGGAAAAAGCAACAGACATGCTAATGTAAGTATATAAAATTTCCTAGATTTTTAATTTGTCAGTCAAGCAATTAGAAGAATATTTAACAAATATTGAGCATCACAGCAGCACCTGTGTAGCAGGAAAACGATATTTCAGAACAATGATGTGCTAAGCTACACTATCAAGCTAATTACATGGAACTTCAGCTCAATCTTTAAACCTGCATGTTTTGTGCCGAAATTGGTTTTATGTGGCAAGTGCGGTTACATTCAAAAGTTTTAACCCTTTTGATTGGAAAGGTTACTTTAATTTCAAATTGCTTTAGAGGTTAACTTCGGTTTGAATGAGGGTTTCGTTCAGTGTGGGATACATTGTTTAAAAGATTAAGGTCCCTTTTCAACGTAATTGTTGGTAAGCTAACAGGGAAGAGGATGGAAGAGAAAGCGTACACAGGATGACCAAATGGAAAGTGACCAGTTTGTGGTCCTAGGTTCCGCTGGAGTAATGAAGTTCGAAAGGACCTGAAAGTCCTCCAAAAATCCGACTGGCAAGAGGAGGCGGTGAGCAGGGAACGGTGGAGACCTCTGGTATCGGAGGCCAAAATCCTCTTTGGATCACTGAGCCATCGCAGTAAGTATCCAAGTATGTTTTCATTCATGTAAAATAAAAAAATTAGGACGACCAAGTGGAAAACGACCAGTCGGTCGTCCTAAGTTCCCTTGGAGTGAGGAAGTTAAAAAAAAACCTGAAAGCCCTCCTAAAATCCGACTGGCAAGAGGAGGTGCTGAGCAGGAAACGGTGGAGAGCTCTGGTATCGGAGGCCAAAATCATCTTTTGATCACTGAGCCATCTCAGTAAGTAAGTATCTAAGTGAAATAAAGTTTCATTTTAAATCAATATGAAAATGTGTTTTCATTGTTGATTAAAATAAAACTAGCACTGTAAAGTAGTGAAACTAGCTTAGTCATTCGATATCTCGACACCATGTCAAAACTGTCTTCACTTCACACAAAAACTAATAAGTTTTCGGTCGGATATTCAAATTATGAGCGCACAGCGATTATAAAGACCTTTTATAATTGCTTATCACTTTTTAGTGATTTCATGGTAAAATTGAAATTGTTATCTTTGCAGTTAGCATAGTCACATTGGCAGCTGTCACGCTTAGGAATCAATAATTATACTTGACGCTATATGATACTCCGTGAACGTATAACAACCGAATTTTCTAAACTAAACCATCTTTATTATCTATTGAAATAATAAAATTAATATAGATATACTAGTTGTAAATAAACCCAACTAGTAAATACTTAATAGTTGGGTTTTGCAGTAAACAAATAAAATAATACAAGCTTACTTTTTTACAATAATGTACTTTTGCGTGAAACTAAAAACTTTTCATAGTATCACCATACCACCATGGATATGTATGTTAGAGAGTGACAAATTCTTCATTCGCGAGTCTCTTTTAACTTGCACCACACCTGGTATAGATTACAGAATACGATTTTTTCATCAGTCACACGACACCTGCAGCGAGTATTATATTTTTCCTCGTTAGCCGTCACTCGATACCGAATAATCGAATCATATCGATTACGGAAACCGTAGAAAGTTTCGAAAATTAATAAGCTCGTGCTGTGCACAGATGTCGCTTGTAACTTGTAACTTATTACGATAATTTTCTTACAAGTGTATGATATATTGGGTAAAAATGTTGTTTTGTGAATTATTGCCAGTAGGCTGGGAAGGGGGCCAGCCGTTTCGATATTTAAGCCACTAGTTAGCAGCCCGTGGCGCTGTATGCATGATTTTATGTTATTTTGCGTTAAAAATAATTTTGAGGAGCTCGATAGCCTAGCGCGGCGCGCGTGTTCGTAACGATAGCACGCGTCAAGCGACGGCGACGGCGAGTGCGCGGCCATGTTTGGATTGGTTGCCATTAGTGGCATTTTTATCTTGAGCTTCGTGCTTCTGAAGGCACGTCCAGCCGTTGGTCCCGGCTGTTATCAGTAGGTAAATGGAAGTCATTAGGCTATGTCAGATGCCTTTAAGCAGCCTGAAAAATCGGACAGTGTTAGCCATTAACACCGGGTCATGTTCCTGTGGGTCTGGATTCCATGTAAAAAGGGTTACGGAGGTCAGACGGCAGTCGCTCCATTGTGATAACCAGTTCCGCCAAAAGAGTTGTCTTTCGATATACGATATTTTTCGGTATGATACATATTAAAAATGCCCATTGTAAAAAATTTGTTTAATTTTAAGTTTTTATGGAACTTTTTTGCACCGCAAAGTTTTTCTATTTCTCCAGTTGGTTGACTGGAAAAAATGCTTTTGGCCAAAGAATTTCGAATCGCACGCGGTCTCGGGCAATTTAATTTTTTAATCTATGCTTTTGCAAAGAATTTCGAATGCAGCGCGGTTTCTGACATTTTTTTTAAATCTACGCTTTGGCATTAAGACTGCCAATTGTTTAAGTTTTTTTATGGAACAATAAAGTTTTAATAAATAAATATACGATAAAATTCTGTCATGTGAAAACATATGATGGAGATTTTCTTAAGGTTTAAGTTTTTCCCTTGTAACTTTTTTGCGCCGCACAGTTTTTCTGTTTCTCTCAATGGTTGACTGGAAAGAATGCTTTTGGCATTAAGTCTGCCAATGTAGAAGTATCTTTTACTAATGACACAATAAATTTTTAATAAATAAATAAATATACGATAAAATTCTGTCATGTGTCATATATGATGAAGATTTTATTATGGTTGAAATAATGACAGGGCACAACAGATTACGATTGCAATCATGACTTCGTATACATCAAAAGATACTTGAAGTAATGATAAAATGTTATGTCACAATTAATTCAGGTAACTTGCTATTATCAGAATCACAAAGCATTGGAAGTTTATTCCATACATACTCGTATATTGTATTGTATTGTAAGTATGTATACAATACAATACCGCGGTTTGTGGCCGTTTAACTATTCGTAGAACAATCAGGGAAGTGGTTAAGCACGCAGTAATTTATAAGGTGACCACTGCGACTTGGAGATGTGGCGACATTAGCACCAAATAATCTGCTGTACAAGCCATCAGATGGCGCTAAAAACGAGAATCTTAGAATTGCATACAATACAGGAAAATATTTGATGAAAGTTAACCGCGCTTGCAAAACTTAAACAAACCTTACGAAATTTGACACACGTGTTTTATGATTTGTTAAAAAAATTGTCGACAGTTGATTTTTTTATTAGGGGAAAATGAGGACAAAAGTATGTAGCGTTATTAATTTCAAATTTTTGTCATATTTGAAGTAAACATTCTATGCTAGATCCCCGAAGTTATTGAGAAAAAAGGGAGAAAGAGAAAGAAAATTCACCCTATCACGAACAAACATACCTATGTAATGGGCCTCTCTGTTCGCGATGTTATTTATTTTATTTATTAATTTAACTTCATTACATACAAATGTAAATGGCGGACTTAAAGCCATAGGCTTTTTCGACTAGTCAACCAACCAGGTAAACTGTTCACAAAACTACTAGTTTTATCCTAATAATAAAATAAGATATTGGTACTATAAGATTTAGCATTCTATGTTTTTCTTTTTCTCCTAGACCAACATGGAAGATATACATAGAATGTACCAGCTGCTTCTCTTTCCGCGCAAGCCGTAAAAGTCGTCTGAGGAAATCGCCGAATGGGGAAATCATGACATAGGCGATGCGGCTAGCAACCCATCACTATTGATTTCCTGTTTCAACTACCATTATGCTAAACGTGGCCTAAGGTCTTATGGCCCTAGGCTCTGTCTACCCCGCATGGGATAAAGACGTGATTATATGTAAGATTTAGCATTATTATAACCAGTAGTCAGCAGCATGACAACAAAAGTTCAACAAACGTGCCCGATGGCTTTTTCTTCAACTGCACCTATATACTCTACACAATTAAAAATAGTTAAATTCACAGTCTCAGTGGTTTGCCCTCCACTAGAATATCCATACAGGCTATCTGTGACGAATCCCGCATTTCTATTTAGCATCGTGCGTTGCCAATCGTACATTTGTTAACAAAACCTATTCAGGCAAATCCTAAAAGGATTTATTTAATGGCACGCGACTGCTATATCCGATGTCTTAGATCTTTGTCGTCAGAAATTTATTTATGACTGTGGAATAGTGAATATCTTGATGGTAAATGTTTCTGTGTTCATCTTTAAGTAATTCGCTGATTAAGTTATGATCAGTAAAACTTTGTAAGACTAGCTGTAGCCCGCGGCTCGCCCGCGTGGTACCCGAGTACATCGAGCATCAGATACTGTCTACTTTTGGGCGCGATATAACCGATTATATCGCGCACACGCGGGTGGAGCCGTAGGCAGCAGCTAGTATTTTATTGTTTTAACTCGCTATATCACTACATAGTATAAAACAAAGTCGCTTTTTCAGTCCCTATGTCCCTTTGTATGCTTAATTCTTCAAAACTATGCAACGGATTTTGATGCGGTTTTTTTTATTAGATAGAGTGATTCAAGAGAAAGGTTTTTATACCCATGCGAAGACGAGGCGGGTCGCAAGATAAGCTATATATATTCGTTTTTCTACGAGGCAGTGAGCATTTGATTAACATTTGGCCATTGTTCAACCATCGGACACCGGCGTCCGGACACAGTTCGCTTCCGAATACCGGATGTAACCGGAACAAACCCGACACTGTCGGACAGTTTGTGGATATTCTGAAATGCTATTCTTTATTATTTACTAGCGACCCACCCCGGCTTCGCATGGGCATATAAACCTTCCTCTTGAATCACTCTATCTATTAAAAAAAATGCATCAAAATCCGTTGCGTAGTTTAAAAGATTTAAACATACATAGGAAATCATATAATCACTAAATCATTCATCACTCTCTTCATACGTGTATGAAGAGAGTGATGAGTATGGAGGAGGCGAGAGAGGTATGTAAGGATCGTAGCCAATGGAAATCTCTAGTCTCTGCCTACCCCTACGGGAGACAGGCGTGATGATATGTATGTATATGTATGTAACATACATAGGGACAGAGAAATAGACTTTTTTTATACTATGTAGTGATAGTGTCGCGTTCATGCCATGATTGATGAATAAAATTGACACTTGTTGGGTGTTTCGAAGTCAATACGGTAACCGATTACCATCAGATCGACTGTAGCCCTATTTGTTTACTTTATATTATAAAAAATAATCCCAGAACTTACATTACTATTGATTATTCTGTAGAAAAGCTTGAAGTCTGCTATTCATTGATATGGAGACTAAAAGTCGAAATTGTATTCCTAAAAAAACAAAGTGATCCTTAATATACAAAACCATATGAATACAGCCATATTAACATGTTAACTGGGACACGCTTCGTCCATTACTACAACATTGGGCTAATGGACACTCGATGGGCGAAAAGGGAAAATGTTATTTATTGGCAACCAATTCGACCAAGTGATATTTATTGAATCGCCTATTCATTAATATTTTTATTTTATCGTATATTATCAGCATGTAAAAAGGCTGTCGGGAGATAGATTCATATAAAAGCGAATCTATCGACAAGAGTTCATCTTGTCGATAGATTCGCGCCTTTTCACATGCTGATAATATACGATATTATTTGCTCTTATATTTTTTAGATTAACAAGTTTTTAATTTTAAAAATTAAAAACTTCTTCTTCTTAGTCGTACATTCTTGGCAGAGTGGTCGTGATTATAGATTGGGTTTCTCCATGACCGCGGCTCTTACAATTCTTCTCCGCAAACAAGACTCTATGGAGCGTTTGGTGATCCAGGGTCGTGTTGAAGGTATATAAGCGTGAGGTGGCTAGATCTTGTCAAAGCTGTAACACAGTGCCAAGCAACACTAAGCTCCAAGAAAACCGCAGATAGAGATGTGTGGAGAAGAAATTAAAAACACATTTACTTTTTTATCAAATTATGTTAGTAGCTAACACTTTAATCAGATTTTTCAACTTGTCTGAACTGAAAGCATCTGATATAACTTAACATCTGTCATTTGGCGATGTGACAGCTTGAAAAATACAACAGTACCACTAACACATAGATTTAAAAAAAATTGCCTCCGCGGCGATTTGCAATTCTTTGACTAACACACACATAAAAAAAAGAAGCCTATACTTGTCCTGTCTACACTCGTTCAGCATTTTTCTGTTGTCAGTACATTTATAAAATAAAAAATAAAATCAACTACACCTCTATAGTTGATTTTTTAAAATGGACTAAGTATGAAAAAGGAATTCATTTTAATACTGGCAGGCATGGACGTGAATATTAATAAGGCTTTAGGTTAACCCTGCAAGAAGCGTCGATGATGATGAACAATATAATGTAAACAGGCCACATTAACCCGCCGGGCCTGTTCAGCCTTTTGTAGCAAATTCCGGAATCGCCAACAATGCTTGTCGCAGTCAAAGTGTTCCGGACTTTCAGCTTGTTCCCTATAGTTCCATTGCATTAAGCCCCACTTTACGAAAATGCGCTTGAAATAACAAAGGAATAAGTAGCAAGCTCTACATTACATTATTAGACCTACTGTAGATTGGTTAATCCAAAGAATACACATTTAACGGATAATAGAAGCCGCTGTAACTTCACAAGACAACGTAATTAATGTTTCTATTAGATTAGTTTACAGGTTTAGAAAATAATTTTTCATTTTGGTCATACTATTCCCTAAAAAAGATTTAGTTCTTTTTCTTGCCAATAGGTGGTGCTACAAGGATCTTAAAAAATTCAATTTAGTTACGATCCCGCTTTGGCGAATAAAAAGTGTGTATTATTTATACACAACCCGGGATGATAGATACCCTATGTCCTTCTACCCTGTTTCTCAATACTCCTAGCTTTGTGTATGTGAAATTTCAGGAAGATTGGTTCAGTAGTTTGGTGTGAAGAGGTAACAAACAAACAAATATACTAACTCACTTTCGCATTTATAATATTAGATGGAATGATATCGGATTTAGAATCACAGTCGTCAACATCATCATTTCGAGTAGGCGTTAATCACGGTCAATCGACCATGGTGTCAGAGTTTTTCACAGTGTTACAAAGTGATCGATAGATGGCGTTGATATGTCTCAGTATGGGGAAGACTATTAGTACACAAAAAATTGACGTTTCTTTGTATGGAGGTTGAATATCTATGCTAGCATAATATTCTGTAATCTGTGGTAATACTTTCAGCGGCCTCAAGATCCAATCATTAGTGCCAAGGAGAACACACTTACCTTCCGACAAAGCTTATCTATACTTGCGTACCTGTGTCAAGGCTTCCTGGAGAATGCCCAACTTTCGCCTTTCATGTGTACGAAAAGTTGAAAATGTTTGAACGACGACAATCATGCGTTTGTGCTAGGAACTAGAATTGTTCTAAAAGAAATGTTTTGTCCTTTTAAGTGAGAATGGTTATTTTAAGAACAAAGTGTAAATAATAGCATTATCTCAATATCCTGAGCTATAACAATCGTTACCATAACATAATCGAGCGCGACGAAATTTGTTAAATTATGACGTCATTACATAATGAAAAAAAAACATTAATATTATTTTTTATTTAAATGACCTTTTTTACTTTAAAAAAACACTATGTGATTTATATTACGCCAGCGGGTATAACAAAAAAAATCACCACCTTTTTTCTTTTTATCATCTGAACTTTCGAATTCTATAGAACTGAACGACACCAGAGTACCTGCAAATTTAACATTTTTTAGGCTTCCCTTCTACTAGTTTTTATCCTGGAATTTCCACAGAAGCCCCAGACAAAAGTTAGCATAGTTATATATCTGAATATATATATCCGTGTTACGACGTCTCACAATCCCACATCAACGGATGTACATACTCGTAACATAAGATTAGATTTATGTACTCTTGGATCGTGGCGTGCTCTCCTTATTTCTATTGATATACAGGGTGAAGAAGTTTGGATCTTGTATCTCCTTTTATTTAAAAATTTATCAGTTTTAACACCTAGCTACTGTTATTATGTTTGAATTATTATATAACTGAAAACAAATAGCAAGCAAACATCTTACTTATCAAGATATTAAAAACTCAACCATCAGTATGGTTTAGTTTTTAATATACCAATAATCAGTATTATTGGTGACTAAAAGTGCATCTTTGAGATTTTTTTTCTCCTCACTAAGAAGTGTTGTATATATGTAATGCGTTTAAATAGGCAGTAACAAATATTCTAGTGTTTTGGGAAATTAAATGTCAAATTTGATTTCGTACTACAGTCGGGTCCTTTCTCTTTCTTAAAAGAGCTTATTGTAATTATTTTACCATATTTAAAAAGAAATCAAAATATAGCCTATATAAGGCTAAAAGTCCTGAGTCACGACTCCTATCAGCGGATATATCGCCCGGTAGCTGCCGTAAATAAGATGCGCGCGCGCAACACTATCACGAGATTACAGTTGATACATGAATCATCCGTGTGAACGATATAGTCATACAGCAATCCTTAAGAATATATTGCTTTGATGCTTATCTTGGAATATCAAGAAATACTATAACCTATTCTACTATACCTATGATAATAAATGACACATACATGCTTTTTACTTTACGCTTTCACATGCGTTTAATGCTCTGCCCTATTACATAACAACATTGAACCACCACTTCAATTAGATAAGAAATCTCAAAAATCTTTTTTTGTAAGTAATGTGCATTATTACGATATAAATGCTACATAAAATAGACTAAGATTATAAAAATAAAACTTCCCAAACCATGGCACATCTTTATTATACGGCCCTTTTGGCGTTTGTATATTAAATGTTGTAGTTAATTCTCAGATCAGCCAAATAAACTATTTTTCTTTCTTTCTTTCTATCTGCTATCCTGCCCCGCGTGCCCAGCCTCTGCACGGGGACCTATACGAAGCCACTGACAACGCCTTGTTAGTGGCGGAGTTCTGGTCCTCACAAATATAAATAGCCAGAGTCGACTTGCTAAGAAGAAGAAAAATAAAACTATATTCTTTTGTTAAAAATAAAGTGGAAGTATTTTTAATTCAAACAGTTTGCACAGTTTACTGCTAAAGTTTGCAGCCAGAATTTCAATACGAAAACAGGAATGAGTGCTGAAATTAGATATTGATATTCATAGGAATTTTACAACTTCTTTTATAGTCTTCTTTAGTTTGAATCTCGGAATTTTCCGTCCAAGTGCCGCATAGAATAAATTTGTTACTGTGATTCCATTTCTTTAAGTGAAACTATCGCTAAACTCGACAGCTTACCAATATACCAATGCATAAAGATAAAAATGATCATTTCACATCATCCTTTCATGATCATGCATACCCCAGGTGTCAAGGTTCTTCGGAACCGCCTCGCGGCCTCTGACGTGGTTCCTTTAACGACTTATAGATGGCAGTCGGGACTAACGGCCTAATGTGTGTTCTTTACTACTAATCAATTTTTCTATACATTACATAGGTAAATATCTATAAATGTATTTTTACAAGAGAAGAAATATGTATTGGCAAAGGAATGCCTCGATGTGAAAAAAATAACAAATAAAAAAATAAATATATAGGTACAAATCACACAGATTGAGTTAGCCCCAAAGTAAGTTCGAGACTTGTGTTATGGGATACTAACTCAACGATACTATATTTTATAACAAATACATATATAGGTAAACATCCAAGACCCAGGTCAATCTGAAAAAGATCATTTTCACCTTGACTTGACCGGGGATCGAACCGGGACCTCCTGAGTAGCGGTCAGGCATGTTAACCATTACGCCACGGAGGTCGTCAAATAAACAATGTATGTTTCTTGTTTTGAAAAGTTAACACAAGTAAAGCAACTCAGGGCATTGCTATGACTTAGATTGGATACTGCTACCAATGGCTTCATCATGAAACCCTCTATGTAGCCGTGGGTTAAAGAGTAGATACCTGTTCCTCTCCTTATGATTTCTATTGAAAGTATATATTTACTAGCTGTTGCCCGCGGCCCGCGTGGGAACTTGGTTATAGCGCGCCCAAAAGTAGCGTTTGACCCCGTTTGGTTTTAAACTATATCCACACCAAATTTCATCAAAATCGGTCCAGAGGTTTAGCCGTAAAAGGATAACAGACAGACAGACTGGCATTTATAATATAAAATATGCACATGACAGCTGATTTAGACACTTCTTCTATCTAACGTTTTTCACAGACTTCATTAAAACTAAAAAAAATACAAACCTATATTTGTCTGTATTTTTCAATAGACATACAAACAAAATAAACAATATTTAGTGTCACATCAAACGCCAAACAAAAATACACATTGAATAAACATAACGGAATTGGATTTATTTATAAACGAGAACGTCGCCTTAACAAATAACTATTCATTCAAAATGCAGCTTTAAAACTACACATTAAATTGTATTATTGTAAAACAAAGACAATAATCACATACGATATTTTAATGATGATGTCCAATAGAAATAAGACGTTATATCTTTGTAATAAGGCTTGAAATTGATCATTAGTTAAATGAGGGTAGTATTGCATTAGTTTTTGGAAATAATATAGGGGAGTGCGCACGCGCCTGTCAGCTGTTTTTATGTTGACACCAACGATGACAGGGTGGCATGTAATAGAGGAATTCTGATCTTTCAAAGTATAAATAATTTTTTTGGAGTCTATGAAAATAGCTAATGAAATAAAAGCACAGTTCGGATTCGTGCACCAAGGGTTCCGCGTACAAGCAGCGTAGAATCCAATTTAATCAGATTAAAAAAAAATGATGTTTGTGATCCCCTTTAATTAAAACCCCAACTATCCCAATCCCAATTTCCCACCTATTCCAATTAATATTATAAATGCGAAAATGAATTTGTTTGTTACGCTTTCACGACCTATCTACTAAATCAATATTCTTGAAATTTTGCATACACATAGTAAGAAGTATTGAGAAGGACAAAAGATACCTTTAATTCTGGAAAAAAGCTCTGTTCCCAAGGGAAAAGCACGCGGGCGAAGCTGCGCAAAAACTGGTTTTATTTAATTTTTAATCTACAACTGAAAAAAAACATACTTAATTAATCTGTTCATAATAATAAGTCTATATTATTACCCTTCCTGAGACAGACGGATAGGTAAATTAATTGAGTCCCGTTTTTATACTTGTCTTTCCAGCAAACACTGGGCTGAGTAGCAACCATTTGAGGACGCAAAACAATCACTAAGATAAGAGAGAGAACAAACTTTTGACTTTATCTCATACGGTGTAATCCATTAAATAACAATATGCTCTTCAGACGAGAACTAGCGCCACCATCAACTAAAAATCATTATTCACTAAAAACACAAGTTATCAAAAAACCCTGTGGATCTGAAGTTAATTTTAAACATATCAAATTATTGAACTAGAGTTCCCTATAATTAAAAATTGCAACATTGCTTAAAACGGCCACTTTAAGCAGTTTTGCAATTTGTAACTATATGATAAATAATGATTTTTAAATGACGGTGGCGCTAGTGTTCACCGAGGTATCACCTTAAGCTGTGTTATCAGACCTCTAGTTAAACTTAAAAGCTCCACACGCAAGCTTTCCAAAAAAATTAACCTAAAACAACAATCCATTAAATTCATTTATCCATACATCCTAAATCCTTATATTATAAATGGGTACCTAAGTCTGTCTGCCTGTCTCTTATGCTTTCACGGCTAAACCGCTGGATCGATTTTGATGAAATATAGTAAGTAGGGATATAGTTAAGGTTGCCTAAAAAATTGTGCTATTCTTTTGGGCGCTATATAACCGAGTCCTATGTGGGTGGAGCCGCGGGCAACAGCTAGTATGAATATAATAAGCTCATAATCGCAACATTTGTGTACAGAAATTTCATACAATACAAACTGGCCATATGGTAAGCGTATTCAAATTATTTACAGATATTATACCTTATCGCTCTTATTGCTTCGCTTTACGGTTTATTTTAGAATAAAGTTAAGTTTTCATAGTAACAGATGTCCGAATCTACCCCAAAGGTTTGAAGGGCACTTCACAATTGATTATGGTTCGTATGGTAAGCGGATTTCTTTGATAGTTTTCTTTTTGTTGAACCCGCCAAAACTAAAATTGCGATATGATTGATTTTATAATGAGTATATGCCTCTCTTTCTAATCACAACCTTTTTAATACTTATCAAGTACTTATTAATGGCATTGCTTTTTAAAATGTGTGTAAAAGTTAGGATGGGCAGCGATGCGATGTTGGTTTTGTGTCATTCGTCGCTTGTACGCCGAACAATTAACAACTTAGTGCCTTGCCTGAGGATGCCTCGTAAGTGAAACACGTGTCGCAAGGAATATGTGTGCACACTTATGGTGACGCGCATGTCGGGGCTAACAGTAGTGGATGGGCGCCAGCCGGCAGTAGTTTGCATGAACTGGTGGAGGAAGCACGCAAAGTAATTTGTTTGCTTGTAATAACTTTACTGTATAAAACAAAAGTCAATACAAAAGCATAGAATTAAAACAAAAGTACAATGGCGGACTTCTCCCAGAATGGGATCTCTTACAGTCAACCAGCGAGTGAGAGAGAGGATGCTCATAATTTGGTAAGTATTTGTAACTTTGACTTCCGTAAAGTAACGTGAGAATCTATTAAATAAGTAAATAGGCTTCAGTATACTCGCGCCCATTTTATGGGCCGTATGCATGACTGTAAACGTCATCATCATCATCATCATTTCAGCCGCAGGCCGTCTACTGCTGGACGAAGCCTCCCCCAAGGATTACCAGAACGACCGGTTGAAAGCGGCCTGCATCCAGCGTCTGCCTTCGACCTTCTTTAGGTCATCTGACCATCTGGTCGGTGGACGTCCGAAGCTGCGCTTGCCGGTGCGTGGTCGCCATTCGAGAACATTTCTGCCCCATCGGCCATCGTTCGTCGCGCTATGTGCCCTGCCCACTGCCACTTCAAAGAGCTTGTCCGCTGACAAACGTAATCATATACAAAAAAAAAATCTAAATCTAAACTTTAAACATCCGTTGAGTACTAGTATAAAACAAAGTCGCTATATCTGTCCCTATGTCCCTTTGTATGCTTAAATCTTTAAAACTACGAAACGGATTTTGATGCGGTATTTTTAATAGATAGAGTGATTCAATAGGAAGGTTTATATGCCCATGCGAAGCTGAAGCGGCTCGCTAGATATAACTATTATAAAATAAACGCAGTAGCAACTCTGATGCGGTTTGCAACACCGCGGTTTAGCACCGGAACTCTGTGTGAGAGATTCATTGGCCGATAGTTAACTAATACTTACGCGTTGCTTGCCCAATATGTTTTGGTGGAATCCGCTCCGAATTACATTTAGTTAGAGTTTCCGGTTTAAAAATAGATACTCAATTATGAAAACATGTAAATGGGCATTAGATGTTAAGTAGTGATTTTGTTGATATTGAAGACTATGTTCTGTGAATAAAAAAAAAACGTGCGGCACTCGGGGTCTGCCGCGGTAAAGCAATTGCATAGCATTTTTTATCAACTTATGCAATAAGTACGATCGCTCGGCCGATCTATATGGTAGGCGGAGTGGGGGTGTATTATGTTTTATTTTCGTTACAGAATTTTTTTATTCGGTCGTCGCGCTCGAAGCCTTCGATAAAAGCTTAATAATAGCAATAGCTTAATAAATAAATAAAAAATTAAAAAGATTAATTATCAGCATAGTCGGATTTACCTTAGGTTATTATATTAAGGATTTACCCATTCGATGATAAATAAATTGTAATTAATAATTTCTTGTAGCCACTTTAAATTAACTAGAAAAAAAGAAATTCTGTTTCTTAGGGTTTAAAAACAAATAAGTAGTATCTAATTTAAAAAAAAAAAAAATATTTAAGCACAACTTCCCTCCACCTCCCATGGCTCTACCAACCTCTCGGTTATACGAGCCGAATCTCGGGAGAGTGCGCTGTACTAGCATTTCGCATCTCTTTCCAGTCGCACCTGCTTGATCTCCCTACAAGTTCTCTATAGTGTCGCCTATCTATGCAATCATTGCATTTTAATAACTCTCCCCCACTTACGGCTTACGTTCACAAGTACGCCTCGCTTGCCTTCTCGGCCAGAGGCCAGCTTCTGTCTTCTAGGTATTTGAGTTTGTCACAGTTTCAGTTTTTCTCTTCGTCTTCTTTGTCTACTTTTATTTAAGCACAGAAGAAATAACCTCTATAATTAATTCAAATCCTTATTCCCAAAGAATACTTCATACAAAGTTATATCATTCCGTATGTTTTGTCAGCCCGCAGCGCAGCGTTGCATAGGGGAAAATGCAATTAATATTATCGCAAAGCCGATTTGCTGCCCTGCTATCTGAGTACGATATAAGATAATTTCATGCTCGTATAGCCGGATGTTTAGTCGGTAATGGAGAAAATACGCGTATGAAGAAAAATGTATTACAAAGAAAAAAATATACTTATTAGCCAGCCAGTTCTTTTAGTTGAATCTCAATATTTTCAGAGATTATACTTTACGAATGAATGAATTTATTTATTTAAGAAACAATGACTCATTATGTTAGTAAAACTTATGTCTAATCTATCTATATATATAAAAATAAAACCCGTTTTCCGTTGTCACGACGTAGCATGAAAACGGCTTGACCGATTTGGCTGATTTTTTTTTGTAGCTTTCTAATACTCTGTACAAGGTTCTTACGGGAAAAAATATTATGAAAGGCGGTACGAAGTTCGCCGGGTCAGCTAGTGTTATTATAAAACAAACTATGTTTCAGCTATAATAATATAAGTGTTTGTAACAAACTATTTTATAATAAAAAAATATAAAACATGTTTTTGAAATAAAAACGTAGAAGTTGAAAAATTTACAAAACCTCCAAAAGGTCTAGGGCAGACAAAACTTTATATGTAAATCCAAGGACTGGAAATCGTTCTCATCAATTATTTCCATTGAATTAGTGAGATTTTTTCTCACTAGTTCTGCCGTTTCCTCATCAGTTATCCTTTCTCATCATCTATTTTTTACATACTTCAATAAAGCTAAAAAGAATGAACTAGAAAAAAATATAAATGTTTCATGCAGAACTGTGAGTGATATGTCGGATACTTTTACAGCTCACGGGACGGGAACGTGACGAGGTTGGGAATGTGCGATGAAATATGGATGAGCTAGCTTTGGACTAAGATCTGGATAACGTAGGATTTGCATCTTTTATGTAGAGAATTCGGTCGTGTGTCGAAAGAACGTAATCTCTTTTATTCAAGTTTTTCATTTTGTCTGTTAGCTTATTATTTTGAATATAAATCTTAAAACAAAATAAAAAGGGGGTTTTTAGAAACATATATTTTTTTATTTATCCTAGTTGGCACTTGTAACAATTATTAACAATTAATCGGATATAATATATCAAATCAATATCCGGTCTAAAATAAGAGATAAAAAGGGAAATTACAAGAAGCTATGGTAAACCCCCTAAGAACGTTAAGGCTGTTCCTTCAATCTCACTAGCGGCACTTCCAAAAAAAATCTCTTTCTGTAAGTGGGCTTATCAGAAATCCTCGCGCAACTTTTTTGCTAGTATCCTTAACTTACATTAGAACCTCGAAAATCATAAAAATCTATCCACTTTAGAAACCTATACAAAAAGTGTCGAAAATAGCCGATTTTAGTAATTTACGTTTCCGTTTTGTTTAAACTACAGCATATTTTATTACAATGAATTTGTAGTTTTTAATATAACTTGAAACGTTGAAGCAAAAAGTTGCGCAAGGATTTCTAATAAGCTTACTTACAGAAAGATATTTTTTTGGGAAGTGGGGCTAGTGAGACCGTAGAAATAGCCTTAATAGGCTATTGATTTCCTAATTCCCATACCCATCTTCGTAGTCCACATTCTTCGTTTATTAAATAATCATTTAAAAAATCCGAAAACACACGACCTTAGCAGCATAACATGAAACTGTACACAATCAATAAAATCAACAAAGCCAAAAACGAGGGGCCAAAACATTGAAGGCACTAAATTTCAAAAGTTTTCCTTTGCCGTATTTGCGTAATGCTCGAAAATGGGACTTTAATACTCAACGACTTGTTCGCCAAAACAATATACATTGACTGTTTTGTTACCAGTTTCAAGAATGTTCTGGAAGTTTGAGCGCGTTAGTTTGATTTTGATTTCGACTTTAAATTTTGTTATGGAATATTGTAGAATGATTATCGCCAACCTATAAGTGCACTATGTGCTTTTGTACATGAATCTAACCTCCGGTCCACAAGGTCTAGATTAATTTAATACAGATTAAAGAGAGAGACAAGACCATGAGTTTTTGCAAATCCAGTGGTTAATTTTAATTAACCTTCTCTAAACTGAATAAAACTAATCAAAGTCAATTATGAAAAATCGGTTTAATTATTTTTACTTAGACAAAGAATAACATACGTTTAACATTATCAAGAGAATAAATAATTAAAGATCACATAGGTACATACAAAATAATTAAAACAAACATACACGCTGTGTGATCCGTCATTTTTATGATGTCTCGAAGACTTTACGACATCGATAAACATACAGACTCGATATAAAGCGATCGATTATCTACACTGCGCTATTGTCCCGCAAAAACAATTGCACGGACTATAAGAATGCAATTAAAATTTAAATTTCGAATTCAATTTGTGGTGCCCTACTATTGGTTCTCGATATTTTGTGTAGTCTTTCAATATTAGCTACTAAATGGGACTAGGGGGTAGTCTTTTAGGGTTCCGTAGCCAAATGTCAAAAACGGAACCCTTATTGATTCGTCATATCCGTCTGTCCGTCTGTACATATTTCACTATATTCGTGCTATAAGATTGAAATTTGAAAGTTAAGTTTATTCAATGAACCGCTACAAAATTTTGTAGTATGATTGTAAAAAAAAAAATTAATTTGCTTAACATCGACACTGCATGTAATTTATGTGTATGTTACTAAAATATGTTCAATAAATAAAGCATCTTGAATCTTGAATAAAATTATTAAGGGTAGCACTTCATACGTGTAACTGAGGGATGATATTTTATTTATTTTTAAAAACATAACTATAAGCGTAGTGTAACAATACCACAAAAGGTACTGTTTACACGTACACGTTTGAGAAATCAAATGTGTTATATAGTTAGTGTCCTGTGTATGTATAAATAATAAATGTTATTATTTAATTTAATATCCTGTTGTTGTCTATCATACTTGCTAAAGGCAAGACAACTATATGTTTACTTTACAATTCTGTAATTAAAGTGTCGAACATAAATTACTATTTTTTGCTATCAGTGTCATTTGTTATCTAGGCTATCAACCTAAATTCAATTATTTTGCTAATTTTGCATCTTACTGGGCCAAATAAGTATATACCTACAGTTTTTAGCCGGCGACACTATAAGAAGGAAAATAACCAATTTTCACACTACAAATTTTCGCGGTTCTACACTCAAAATTCCATAATTACTGTCTGATATTGCATAATTTTTATTTTAAATATGAGTAAATTAGGTTGAATTGGTCATATAATTCCAAATAACGATTATCTTTCTTTTGGATGCATCTTAATAACAAAACAACAAAACTCTACATCCGTGGCTACCACTTTCAACAAACGTCAATCAAATGATAGAATGAATAGTAATTCAAAGTGATTCGTTGACAGCTTGACACGAGATCAAATTACAAAAGAGATGATGGTATCAAAATTATAGGAAATATTAGTTGGAATGGCTGAGATATAATTTCATCGAGATTTTGTCACACATAAATGTAATAAATAAATAATAATCAGCTCTCATTAAAAAAAAGAGTTATATTAAATGTATGAGTTATATTAATTATTTATACATTAATAAATTCTTTTTGACTCCGTTTTTGATCTACAATTGAAAAAAAAAACTTTTAAGAAATACAAAATTGGACATCAATGATTTTTTAAATAAACTTATTTAACCTTAACCTTGTATTTTATCAAATACTAGCATTTGCCCAACTTCCCTCGGGAACTTTTTCTCGAGACTAAAGGTACCCTATGTCCTACTTCTGGTTCTAAGCTACCTCCACACCATATTTCAGCCAAATCAGTTCAGCCGTTATTGAGTTATAAATAGTATAACTAACACGACTTTCTTGTGTGATGCACACTTAGTCGTTAATAAAATAAGTAAAGGAGTTAAAATTGACATTTATTTTACCTTTTACATGTCTTCTATGATATTTGAAAATTTGTATGACATAATATTAAATGTGTTATTTCAACTTATTTTTCGTGCAGATTTTCTGACATTACTTAAAGCTGCCTGTGAGATCTGTTCGAGTACCGATGGTAAACACATAATGTATATTCAGTTGATTATGCGTACAAATGTGTATTTTAATTTGCAGAATAATATCAGCATAATATTCAATACTAATGGTTTGAAGAGAACCCTGTATACTACATGACTCTTCTGTGCCCATAGTATGAGTTTTTCTTAACGCAGACTCTAGCGTCTGCGTTAAGAAAAACTCATACGGGGGTACTGCTATTACATTTCTTCATCTGATTAAAGTACAGAATACTGACAGTGTGTGCAAGAGACACATTGTATAATAAAAAAAAATTTAGCATAGAATTAGGAAATTGAACGCGGTTTGATGCCAGGCAATTTTTTTTAAATCTATGATTAAAATGAAAACATTATGGTTACTTAAATAAGAATACAGAAAGCCAATTCTTAGATCCTCTTTTATTATTTACAGTGGAACCACGCCATGTAGCAATGCCTGTCATGTGCCATGCCTAAGCCATGCTTTATTAATAATAATATAGAGAAATAGTAGGATTAGGGTTGCGATAAGTTTGCGAAACATGGTTTTAAGAACTGACCTTAAAGTCGTTTCAATATTAATTACAAAGAATTTCGAATCGCGCGCGCGGCACAATTTTTTTTTAAATCTATGTTTAATAATATAGCAGGATGAAGCGTTAGTTCCACATTTCTAAATTCTGTGGTGAGGTCTCACATCTAATACCTAACTAGGTAACACAATAATCTACAAACTTTGTTTGTTTGTTTGTTATATCTTTATTGCTTTAAAATACATATTAAAAGGAACATTATTAAAATAAGAAGACAACTAACTAAATAACTTTATAACAATTGTTGACACAAACAACCGAAACTTCTGTATATAACAATTGATTTACTCCGTAGGTGCTCGATCAAGTGCGCAGAGTAAACACATCCTAAGCCAGCGACTCATTGACTACATTAGCGTAAGGATATGTCCCCGACACAAAAGATTAGCGCCAGATTTTTGGCCCTAAATTTTTTCAATAATTTGACATGGCACAGTCGTCTACTAAGCGCGATAACGATTGGTTGTTTAGTTTTCAATTTTTTAGTCTAGAAATGTCTTAGTATGTGTGTGAAATATAAAAAGCTGCTAAAATATATGTTAAGTTAAAAAAAGTACTCTGTGTTATCAATTTTTTATTTACTTTTATATAGAACAGGCGGCTACCAGGGGTTCTACTTCTTTGAAATTTTCGTAAAATTTGTTCTTAACTTACATCTCATATTACTATGAAATAAACAAACTGCCTATTATATTAAATTCCAGCTACACAGCTTCTGTAGTTTTTGAGATATCCTGATTGATACTGCATCTTAGAGACCCGCCCCAGCTTCGCATGGGCTTTAAAAACCTTCCTCTTAAATCACTATCTATTAAAAAAAACGTATCAAAATCCGTTGCGTAGTTTTAAAAATTTAAGCATACATGAGGACATAGGGACCGAGAAAGCGACCTTGTTTTAAATACTATGTAGTGATACGCAAATGCTCCAGTGGGCCCATCTTTAGTTGTAATCATTGAAGCGACCAGTTTGATAAAGTTATGCATTATTAATGAGAGCCGACGTGTAATTACTGGGTACGGATTTATCGGGGAATAGGGGTTGGTACAGGATGGACACATTTAGACACAAACATTGAAATAATTTAAAAAAACCTCTCCAAAGCAGAAACGGCTGCAGCAGGGAAACCCTAATTTATATCACGCCCTTTGTCTTTTTACTTTTTAATAAATTTGATAATTTGGCGACACTTGCGTGTTATGCGTCTCAATAGATTTTATTGTGGCGCTAGTGTCACCACAATTATACTAAATTATCAACATCCAATAAATAACAATATTGTTTATGTGTATTTGTTCTATGATAAAAAACCAACGTATCTGTCAAAACGTTTTTATCTCGCAGAATTTGCCCTGAAAGTAATTTCAATAAGTACCTAGCTTGAGTGACTCATTTAAACCACGTGACTCTGCGATTTTTTATTCCATAAATGAATGAATGAATGAAAATTTATTTATTCAAGTGACCATGACTCATATGTTAGTAAGACTTACGCTATATTAGTAATAAAAATTTTAAAATTGAAATATAACGTAATATCTCAGTTCATTGCGGAGGCCATTCCTGCACCACATAAAGAAACACAAATGACTACATTTATCGAAGATTAACTTTCGCCCGCGGCTCGGCCCGCGTGAATTTCCCTCGGGAACAGCGCTATTTCCCGGGATGAACAGTACACCATGTCCTTTTCAATACTATGTGTATGCAAAATTTCAGGAAGATTGGTTCAATAGAAGCTTGAAGAGGAAACAACAAACAAGCAATCAAATAAACAAACAAATATACAAATTCAAGTTCACATTTTATAATATTAGTTGGGTTTGGGATTATTATCGAATGATAAAATTTAAATAATTCAATAATTAATTAAATTCTCATATTCCGCCAGTGTATATTTCGCTTTAGATTGAGATGTCGAATCGAAATTTTATTGTTTTGTTATTCATAAATACACAGCCTTTTATTTTGTTTTGAACCATGACTAAATGGCTTTTGAAAGGGTTTTCGATTGTAAAAAAACAAAATCTGTACTGAACGTGGCCGTCGGCTTAACTTGAAATATCTATATATATATATACTGAAGCATCTATTTAAATTAATAATTACTACAACCTATACGTCGATTTAGACAATAATAAATGATTAGATATTGGTTATGCTTCGGAGAAATCTCTAGAAGTTATATAATTAACTTCTAGAGTGAGAGAATTATAACAAAGTATTGATAGAATATAGAAAGTAGGTACGCTAAAAAGAAATAATACAAGACAAAACGACTAATAAGAGAAAAACCACAAAATAAGCTAATAAAAATAAAATTATGTTTGCTTTTAATAACTTCACTGTCATCACTTTCCGATATAAAAATTAAATTACTTGAAAGTCAAATATTAAATTTATTATGCTGTGCCGCCGTAAAGTTCGTTAAAAACTAATTAATATGCCAATGGGATATCTCTTTTATGAGGCTGGTAAAGGCATAGTATCCGTTATTGAAATATTACAGCTTTTGTTTTTTATAATAGTAATACTAGCGACCCGCCCCGGCTTCGCATGGGCATAAAAACCTTTCTCTTGAAACACTCTATCTATTTAAAAAAACCGCATCAAAATCCGTTGCGAAGTATTAAAGATTTAAGCATATAAAGGGACATAGGGACAGAGAAAGCGACTTTGTTTTATACTATGTAGTGATTATAACGTTACTAGCTGTAGCCCGTGACTTCGTGCGCGTGGTCTTCTTTCCCGTTTTCGTGGGAATTGCTCGGGAATCCCCCTTCTTTTATACAAAATTTGTTATGACTATAACTATTACAAAAAAAAGAATTATCCAATTTGGTGCATTCGTTCGAAATAAAACATGCCTTGAGTTCGTTCAAATGACGATAACTTTTTTTAATGAACCGATTTTGATGAAACAAACATTAGATGTTTTTCTGAGTTGAAATAAAACAATTGGTGAAAGTATTAAGCAAATCAGTTCAGTACTTTCACAGATAATACAAACAGACAGAAAAAAAAACTGCTTTTTATTAAGTATTCATTTCAAATGTCTATCTATTTCAGTCAAAATTACTAAATGTACAGACCAAATATTTTTACTATTTTATTATAATTATGTATGTAAATAGATAAAGGAACTATCAAATTGGGTGAGTATGTCAATTTTTGTTCAAGATTCTTCTCCATTATAGCCCCTTTCTGGATCATCAGATTGATGCTTTGTATTCTACAGTTTGGTCTCCTACTCCTTATTTTCCACTTCATCCGGTATTTCTTAATGTCTGAATGAGATTGAAATCAATTTGTCGAAAACACGGATGATATAAAGATTTCTCTGTGGTTGAAAGTGTCAAAATTATTGTAATTAATTCGAAATTGATATTTTTCATTTCGACTATAAATACAATCATGCCAGTAAGGCCATAGCCTGATCAATGTATAATGTTTAAGCTCTTACTAATAAAATAAATAATCCTTTACATAATAAATGGAAATACTAACCTAATACTCAGTTGTAAAAAATGAATTACACCAATTACTTTTATAAAAGTAGCTTAAAATCATAAAATCGAAACGGTTTAAAAGGAGCTTAACAGAGCTACACCATAGGAGGTTATATTTTAGAATTATTTAAATGAAACTGTGTAATCCTTGGTAGTGCAACTGAGCCTTCATTTTTTAAGTAAGTACATTGAATTCCAATTAGATATTAGAATAAATTTAATTCTAAAGTTTGATTCAGTGGCAAAACTCTAAGGGTGTGGGCAGGCCACCAGCTACATGGGTGAAAAACATGGAGAAAGAGATACACAAGGAAAAGCTAGACGTAAAGACAACCCGGAGTAGAAATCTCTGGCGCAAATGCACGAGGAGACCCGAACCCAGATGAACTGGGATAAGGGGTGGATATAGAAGAAACTAGAAGATTCAGTGGCAAATAAGAACCTGGTATAGCTAAATGGCAGTTTGTAAGCTATGCATACAAGCAGCTTGAAAAATATGGTATTAAGGTTGGTAACTAACACACTAGATAGAAAAAAAAGAATGGGTTTACTTTATACACATTTACGACAGTAAGTAGGACGTCTAGAGCATAGATTTAGAAGAAAAAAAAAATATGCTGCGCGCGATTTCCCATTTCTATGGCCTAGATCCACATGTGCGTTCGTAAGATAGTGTCAAGCGACAGTAGGTGGTGCGGCCTTGTTAGGATTAGTAGAACATACTACCAGTTGTTCTTTTTCTGTTCCCAATGCAGACACTTCTTCATCTAGTGAAAGATTCATTCTTTTAAGTGTCATCCATGGGATGATATTTATTTTTATATTTATTGCCATATAGCATTTTATTATATACCAATTAACAATTTGGCCTAACAGAAAAAATAATTAGGTGATGCAAGAATGATAAGGGCTGATCTATTAGCTACTATTATTATTATGCTGGAAACACGGTCATTCCTACTCATATCAAATTGTACCTCACATTAAAATCGCCAAAAACATATTCATTGCAAATAATTACATTTTAAATACAACTAAATATTAAAACAAATATGGTTATACCAACTTTACCCACTACATTAATGTGTAATATTCATAAAACTGTTGACATGGTCTTTTGCGATTTAAAAAGGATAATATACGCCTTATTTTAGTCCAAGAGGGCAAAGCATTTGGAATAGTGGAAAATATTTAAGAGGATAGCGTATTGTTCATAATAATAACAAGCACTTTCGCCTGTAGTTCTGTTTTGTTTTGCTCCTTGCTTGTGACATAAAACATTTTTCAAAATAGAACTAACGTGTTTATTTTGAAAAACCATTCAAGTGCATGTCGGGACACGCGCAAGTAGGGTTCCGTAGCTTCTGACCACGGCAGAAGGCTCATAACGTCTAAATACGGGTCCACATAGGACGATGGTAACTGAAAATAAAAGACGAATTTTGATGAAAAACAGCTTATACTGCTAAATATGAAGATTTGTTATCGGCATGTAATTAAATAAGTTGATGTATACATTTTTATATCGCTGTTAATCTTCTGAATAAAGATAAATAAATAAATAAAAATAAATACCTTCATCAAAATATCTATATCCATGCATATAACAAAATTGTAAAATTTTAACTGGTCATATAAAAATTGTAGGTAACTGGTATTTAAAAGGTCAGCATAAAGTCGTTGGTATAACAAATTGATACCGATTTACTGGCACCTGCCTCTTAGTATACATTAACTCACTTGGGTTAATGTTAGCCACCTACGTGCAATCAAGTATTTAAATACTTTATTTGAATAAAACTTAAAATACTATAGTCATTCAATTTGTTTCGGGTGAGAAGGATTTTTTGTATGCGTTTATGATTTCTTCTCTGCAAAAAAAATAGCAATAATTTTGTGCTTTTATTTCTTTTATTTAAGCGTTTTCCGGATCCGGTTGGATTAGTCCGAACCACGAAGTATATAAAAAGTGGAGGTGCCCTATTGCTATATTCCTAAGAAACTCAGTGTCGTTAAGTCCCCTTAGTCCCATTTCATAGCCAGCACAAAGAAGTGGGAGGGTGATCGATTTATTACACGCCATCTAGCGACGAGGTGGTTGAAACATGTGACATTTCTTTCATGAGCTTTTTTATGCTTCGAAACGCACTCTAGATGGCAGGCTTTCACTAACTAACAATAGAAATAGAAGTACTAGTTAACGCTTAAAGGATTGAAAAATCTGACAGTGATGGTCAGTAATAATGGTCATATTGCTTAGATTTCCCTGTAAAGAGTTACATTTTTTTTAATAGTTTTTACGGCCGTGGAAACTAGTCCTTTAAGGCCGAGTTACAGCTGTTCCTTATTTGTCTAGTTTCTCTGTTAAAATGGTTACGGAGGACAGACGGCAGTCACTCTATATTAATACCACCAGTACTGCTGATGAAGTGTAAAAAAGGTATTTAAATAGGTACCAACGTACAAATAATGTACACAGAATAAACGCTGCGAGGCGGTCCTCACATTTGCGTATCAAATTGGTTGTAAAGGGTTTTATGGTTTTAAACAGCAAATAAATTTCGGTAGGAACGAAATCTCGAAATCGCGATACATTTGTGTCGAATATTATGTTATAAAGATAAGATTTGGACATAAAGTACGTATTTAAAGTTGGAACAGTGTTATTTCTTTTTTTTTATTATTTTGTTATGCTAATGAATTGTCGTTTATGAAGTTGTTATGTTGTAGATAAAGACAAACGCAGATTCATATACTGTTTAATACAAGAAAGTATTTTTTAAAAGATTCTCCACTAAATATGCAAAAAAAATCTTTCCTCTCTTATATTTTTATTTTTAGGACAATATAAGGGAATAACATGTTTTATAAATGTCTTAAATACCTCATGAAAAGATAAATGTAAGACACTATAGAAATCATTGCTAAAAACATTAAAATTTGAGTGCTTTTCTTTTATCGTTCATGAGGTTTTGTATCACTTATAAGAAGACTGACAAACGGAGATTTTTAATAAGGTCCTTAAGGTATTCATATAACACTTAAAATTGCTCAATTGATCTTAATATTTAAAAAGAAAACATAATTCAAAACATCGTAATCGTAACGGCATTTTAGCATTTCGACTTTTATTAAATTTATGATACAATTAATGTCTTTATTTCCTTTAACCTGTTTTAATTACATGCTGTAATCGTTTATTGTTCGTTTAAAACATGTTTTGACCCCGGCTTCACCCGCGTGGGCCGGTTCATGTTACTGCAAAATGATAGGTTATTTTAGTTACGTGACGGGCGAAATTGAATATGCTAACGATTTTATGAAAATAATTAAAGGGATGAAGTTTATGGGGTGTAAATAAATGTTAGATATTTGATCTTTGTAGTTTGTGGCCTTTGTCTAGGCGCTTGTCTAATGATCATGGGTTCAAATTTCAGTTGGTGTCCGTTAAAGGATAAGACATTACCTTGGTGAACACTAGCGCCACCATCAGTTAAAAATCATTATTCACTGAAAACAAAAGATAAAAGAAAAGAAAACAAAAGATAAAAGAAAATAAAGATATCAAAAGTCTGTCTTATGTAATTAAAGTTCTGGATCTGAAAATAATTTTAAACATATTAAATTATAGTTACGAATTGCAAAACTGTTAAAAGTGGCCGTTTTAATAAGCAATATATTCCAATGTAAAAGTATTTGCCTAAACTTACAAATAGAAAAATAAAACTAAACACTAACAGAAAAAAAAAACTAAAATTCAAATAAACCTTGCCCGTGAGGCATGTTAGCAAGAATGCTGGCCGTATTTCCCCGCTGGATAGCAATACTTTATTCCAATTAGATTTCATTTTTATTTGATTAATTTTAATTGTGATATGAACCAATATGTATTCTAAAGTAAATAAATTTTATTTATTTATGAATATATACTGCAAAAATAAGTACATACAATCTCATTAGCTGACTCTCTTTAATCAATAAAATTTTCTGTTACTCACACACGATCACTAAACATAGCCAACGAATGAAGACGTAATTTTTAATCCACAATAAATTCGACATTTTACGACCATTCTGACATTTCCATTAGCAGGATACCGCTTTGGGCTATCAACTGTACTAAATCAATCATTATCATTAAGCCGAGAATCGAACCCGTGTCCTGTCACAAATCACGGCCAAATCTTCGAGTCTTCGACGTCATAATAAACCACGGATGAAAAAAATGTTTTAACGCGATGGTCACATTAAAGTCAATTCGGGTATGGTAGAGTCGGAATGGCGAACCATGAGTTCCGTATAAAACATTATATGCTGAGAAATAAATTTGAATTAAGAATTGCTTTTTTGTTAAGCAATTTTAATAGTTCGGCAACATTTAAAATATTGCCAAATCATTAAAATTGGTGTTGTGTTGGTGTATGTACTTTTTACATAACGTCTTTAAGTATGATTTTTTTGGAGTTGTTTCCAGTTTACAAGGGCACAAAAAATCCCTTAGTCCCATTTCATAGCTGGCTTTGAGACTCTGTTATTTTGTATGTATATTGTATCAATTCTTCATTTTGCTCCAAAATTTATTGTAACGGGAGTATTGTCTATATTATATACCTTGTAATTAATAATAACATCTGTTTACGAAAAAGAATTAAAACGTCGAAAAAGTTTTTTGGGAGCGGCCAACGACAGAGCAATCAACGTAGCCACATACTGGTCAAAAATAATATATAAGAGTCGGTAAGACGGAAAAGAATAGCAGAACAGTATATACTTAGTTCGATTGAGTTTTAGCTACGGAACTCTAAAATAATAAATAATATGAAAGTGAACATTTCTCACACTGAAGTGATAAAACGCAAAGCTAATAAATGATTGTAAAGCAATCAAATTGGTATCCAAAAACATCTTAATCTCTAAAGTAGGTTTGGGTCAATGTGTATTCTCTATGAGTCGTTGGAGAAACTTGACAATAAACGGGCAGTTTAAAAATTCTAACTGCACTCCCAAACATGACTTTCATGTTATCCCTCGGGATAATGAAAGAACAAGGAAATCAAAACTTCGTCAACTTATATTTGTGAGACACTTCAACTGTTTCGGGTAATTATCAATAAGGCAGAAATTAAGTAAAAGTAAGTAAAGTACTTACAGTAGAGTCAGCAGGGCGAGTGGAAATCTCGGCAGCCTAGCTGGATGTGCGTATAAGCAACGGCAAGCACGGCCTAATTCGGATTGTTTGCCGTTAGTGACATTTCGATTGAGCATTTTCGTGCTTTGGTCCAAGCTGTTGGTAATCCTGAGTCAGATTCCTTTAGGCAGACTAAAAAATCAGATGATTTTGGCCACAGCACACCCGATCTTTGTTTTTGTTAGTCTGGTTTTGTACTATCACTGGCGTTAGTCAGTCCATACTATAACCTGTACTGTCAAATTTACGACCATGATTAAAGTGTACCCTGGTTTTCGTAAGCAAAGGATGAAACAAAGAAAGAAAAAAAAAACATAACATACCGACAAATTGAGAATCTTCTCCTTTTTTTGAAGTCGGTTAAAAACTAAGAGAGGAAGAAAGAAAGAAACAGTATGCAGCAGTATGCGCAGATGAAACTAAAAAACACGATCGGATAATTAATCAACAATCGATTGACGTGGTGAGATCATATTCTTTCTTAGACGAAGAAACACTAACTCAATACTTTTTAACATTAACTCAAACAATCCAATTCCCTATAATATGTCACTAATTTCGAAAAACAAAGAACCGTGGGCCACATTTTTTTCCACGTATCCCACATTATCTATCCCAAACATGCCACGCCGTTGGTGGTCACGTTATCAGATCAAATCGATGTTATTTGATTAATTACAGCATCGCAGCATGTTTGATTACACCATGTGCGGTTGAAAATCTTTGTTTTATCTCAAGATGACGGTAGATAAGCTTTAAGACAAGACGTGGCTTTTTTGTAATGCATTATGTGTGGGTACGCTTGTTTGTATGGGTTTATGATAAGAATCTTGTTTGGCTATTGGGTGTGGGTAATGAAAGGCTAATAAGTGACAGAATATGTGAGGTGAGTAGTTTTAAAGATAGTTTGATAAGAATGTATTATAAATATTATTTTCAATTCAAGTTTGTAATGCAATAATTTAAATACCAAGTCTATTTAAAAAAATTTTAAGCGGTTTTTTCCTAAGATTACTCTGCTTTTTGCTTGCTTGGTAAATAAAGTAGTGAGCTGCGCTCGATCGTTACAAATACCCATGTTAGGCAAGTATTTTTCTTCAAGACAAGTCTTTTTTGGGGTAAAGGAATACCCGAGTGCAAAACGAAATTTGGGATTTTAGATTCCAAAACACTTTTAATTATAGGTATTTTGTATATATTTTGTAATCGCCTTTCAAAGCCATTTATTTTGATACACTATATCAGGTTTAGGAGGGAAAAAAAATGATGATGTGCTTTTAGTTTTTATAAAATTTTAAGATACCCAGTGACAGTCGTCCAATGGATGGAACATTAAGAACGATATACATACAAACATACAGCTAAATACACGAACTCTACTTTTTTGGCTTGGTCGTAATCGGATAAATAGATTGATAGATATACTCTTTATTGTACCATGCATTAACATAAAAACTATACATGTAATATATAATACAAACAATGTGTACAAAGGCGGACTTATCGCTAATGCAATTTCTTAAATAAGAAATAAGGAATTTAAATAGAAATAAGGAAGCAAGTCAACAATGCATGAATTTGTATGTCTGTTTCGTTCTGCATAAACATCACAACTAACCCTTCCCTTCAATATCAAAATGAAATATGCTGTATAAGAACATATCCCATTGAACCCAAGACCTACCACGTCAGTATCGCGTGTCCTAACTACATAACCCACGCGTTACAGAATCTGTAGCCCGTTATATCCTCTCATTATGGCGAAATGGCCACATTGGTGATTATAACCCAATATTAGAGCATTACAGAGGATTGATGGACACGCTACTTCATTTAACCCTAAAATTGTATAAAGAACCGGTAATAAAACGGTAAGGATCGCTTAGATAAAAATAACTAGAACTATGTATCAGTCAGTTTCTCTTCACTTACTTATACTTTCTTCTTCGTCCAAGCGTGTTTCCCAGTTGCACCTTCAGTTTATGCTTCAGAGCCCAGGGTACGCTAATAATGGTCTTGATTTGGCGGTACTGGTTATTACAATGCGACCGCTGTCAAAAGGCATCTGACAAAGCCAAACGACTGCTATTAACCGATAACAGCGGGGACCAACGGCTTAACGTGCTTTCCGAAACACGATGGAGCTCAAGATAGAAATGCCACTGATGGCGACCAATCTAAACATGGCCGCACACTCGCCGTAGCTTGACGCGCGCTATCGTTATGAACACACTCGTCGTGTTAAGTTGTCGAGCTCTTCAAACATTTACTTCACACTTACTTATACCGCTGAACCAAATTAATCTAATTAAATATGGAGATTCCCGTAGAAGGAAATATGCTTTTAAGCGTAATTATAACAGAGGTACCTCCCGTTGGGGCGAATAGGTACCATCATAGATTAAAAAAAAAAGCGCGCGCGATTTTTTTGGTACCATAGATACAAATTAATAAAATCCAATGTCTTGTCCGACCCTACCTACCTTTATATCCTACATTCCATTGCATTGGTGGGCTGGCATAAAATGCACGCAGGCTTTCAGTCAGGCATTTAATCGTCAAACGCAAAAAAAAAAAATTCTACCCATTTTAATGATCATTACTGACTGTCATCAACATTCAAAAGGTTTTGGACGCAATATGGCGACATTCCAATCAAGATTCGTGGGCTCATTAGACTCGAACCCATTCTTAAATTAAACAATCGTAAGTATACGCGTTCCCGCTTCGCCCACTCCTTTGTCCGAGCTATTTCTGATCGCGGCACAAGTCTTAGGAAATAGCGATTTCTTAATTATTTTATTAATTTTACAAGACTTCCTCCTTGGTCCAGTGGTAGCATTTGCCTAAGACCTTAAGATTTTGGGTTCCCACGTAAAGCATACTTTGTTTAGTTGTTCCCAGTTTGGTTAGGACATGGCAGGATTTGTCTGATAAGAATGATGATTCCGTGAGCTTTTGGTGACGTTAGTAAAACGCGGAACCAAATAAACTTGGACTAGCGTAAATAATCTACAAACTTTTATTGTTTGAATATCTTGCGCACAATATTCTTCTAGCAATCGATGTGTTTAATTACCCTGTGAGCAGCGACTCCTTAACATTAGTAAGTACAGAGAAAAGACAAATAATCACTTATGTTTAATGCTGTTCCCTTCTCGATGTTGGTCAATCATAGTATATAGAAGAAATAATTTCATTTAAGTTTCGGAGACTTTCATACTTTGATAAAATCTCATAGTAAGCCCAAAAGTCAATTCCGTTTAGTGTTTACTTTAAAAGAAGAATTGAATGTTCTATATTCAATTTCTTAAGGTGAAGGATTTTTTTTGTAATATTTGTTCTTAAATACTGGCTTAGACAGATTAAACATAATTTAAAATAGCTGCCGCTCACACTTTGGACAACAATATCGACGTGTAAGGTAAGTCACGACTGGCCACCGAGCCAAAAGCGACATTTGATAATATCGTTCCCTTTATCCGTTTGACCCAAGGGACCTTTGAACGCTGTTGGTCCGAGTTGTCTTTACATTGGATTGCCGCTAACTTACAGTTTCTAGTTGAGAAACTTTGTCTCCTGACGATGATGGATTTATTTTGTACTCTCTGAATTAATTTACGTTGAATTTGAGACATGACAACGCTTTGGTTCTTGAGATTGTATTTCGTAATGCTAAATTTCGTGTCGTTTTTTTTTTTATAAAATCTTTTTCTTGTAGGTGACACGATTATTCTACTATGCTGGTATCAGAGTTCTTAGGAACCTCCTCTTGGCCTCTGACGTGGTTCCTTTAACGACTACCAATTGGTAGTCGGTACCAATTAAAAATAGCAAGCTCTGGTATTCACAGCATGTTCTTAAGTGCTTTTTTGGTTACGTTGCATCTGTTATGTAAGATCTCAAGCTTAAAGCTAAACTTAAGTATTTGTAAGTCACACTGCTCAAACGGTATGCATTAGTAGATCGTCTAGATAGTTAGAATTTTAACTTATATTAATTATCATTAAATCAGCTAGATGAGTACAAATTTGTTATGAAGAGGTTTTCCATTCTCTCAACAGGTTCTAAATGCTTTCAACAGGTCAATAGAGATCTGTGTAGAAATAGAATTTTTGAGAATGATTGTTTATGTAATTTCTTCTGTTAAATTTATTTTATTTGTATCAATTCTTAACAATAAACTTATTTAATCTTTTTTAAGAGGTCTTTATAGAATTTAAAAATAATAGTAGACTGATTTGGCTGATGAAATTTTTAGTTGGATAACGAAAAAATCTCTACAATGTAGAGATATACCAACAGCTGTTTTGTATTTTCTTCGTAGCATCTGATGTGTTGTTAACAGCCAAGTGGCTTTTGAAATTAGCAGCTTAAGCATTCCAAATAAAGCTCCAAATCATACATCTTTTATTGTATCTGTGGCGACACTAGCGCCACAACAAAAACAAAACTACCAAAGTACAACAGATGGCGTTAAAAGCACGAAAATCGAATTTGCATACAAAACAGCAAAATTACTATGAAAGTCTAAATCGCGCTTTCAAAGTTTCTACGGATTGGAGAATAAATACAACCTCCGACAAGACATCGTCGGAGCCGCGGTTCCCCAGGCGCAACACCCGGCCTGGCGGGAAGATCTTCCCTTTGTGGCGGTCGAGCATAACACTATCGCTCCCGTCACTCTCTCCAAAGTGGTGACCCCGACGTGATTGAAACCAACCTTCTCCGAGTAGCCTACTTCATCATCATTCTTCAATTCCAACATCATAGCACAACCTCTCAAGCCTCATCAGCAGGTCAGCAGCAAGCAGTCTCACAGCAAGCCAACAACAACAACGGGGTATCTCCAAGTCCAACGCAGCCGACTCACCGAGCTTCCTGGTCCTGCCAACCACATCCTCACTCTCAATGACTTCAGCGACCGGCACAACCACCGCAGCCCACGTCTGGTACTCATCGGCGGCAACAAACAAACAAAAACTCCAGCGTGGCAGTTCTGCAGCACACACCTACCGGCGCCAACAACAAGTCGACATCGCTCACCACTGTCTCGACTCACCGCAGACTACGAGCACACAACGCAAACGCTAACTCCCGACTCACTGGGACTTCGAGCAAGCATCAACTACGTACCCGACTCACTGGGACGTCAAGCAACTGGCACTTGCAAGCTACATCATAAGCACAGACTGCACATGAAGATTATCAGACCTTCAGTCTTGGAAGGGAGTCCTGTGGCGACACTAGCGCCACAACAAAAACAAAACTACCAAAGTACAACAGATGGCGTTAAAAGCACGAAAATCGAATTTGCATACAAAACAGCAAAATTACTATGAAAGTCTAAATCGCGCTTTCAAAGTTTCTACGGATTGGAGAATAAATACAACCTCCGACAAGACATCGTCGGAGCCGCGGTTCCCCAGGCGCAACACCCGGCCTGGCGGGAAGATCTTCCCTTTGTGGCGGTCGAGCATAACACTATCGCTCCCGTCACTCTCTCCAAATATCCATGCTAAACTTATCATATGGACCACTGGACTTCAAAAGTAATTCTTTCACGCATTTTGCAAAGTCACGCAATAAAAATTGGGAAAAATTCTCCTTATAGTAATTTCACAATAACATTAATGTTATAACAACATATTGACAGCTTAAACACGTTATCATTCTTCCGAAGACTTACAAATGATACAGCAATTCCCTTGAAGGGTTAGCGAAATTAATTTATCGTGGTACAAAAAGCACCTTTTCAAAGGACCACTTGGGGTCTTGACTACGTGACCTTATAGTTGATGAATGTCACCCTTCAGCCCTTTGTCGCTATATAACTTGCGCCCTTTCAGATTGATTAGCTGACATTAGGGCTCCGTTCAGTTGTATGGTATCTTGAGGTGGGAAGATAGGGACGTCACGTTGAAAGTAATGATTAGTTTGAAGTTATGGGTTTTCTTTAGGGTATGGTTTTGTGGATACATTTTTTACTTCGTCATTACCAATACGGATAAAAAGCTTAAGCTTTATAAAGAAGAAGACTAAATTAACGTTTGAAGTTTGTGTTTTCTTTAGTGTGTTTTGTCGATACATTTTTTACTTCGTCATTATCATCATGGATAAAAAGACTCGACTTTATTGAGCATCGATGTATGTATAAGTCACCACATCTATTATCATTAAGTCGTTATCACTGAATCCTAAGACTTCATAGCCGAAGTTTGCTAAATGCGATGTCTTATTTTCTTCCTTCATGAGATAGATTCAAGATAGCTTTACAGTTTAGCGATATCTATTCATACCTAAATATAGGTATAGTATACCTATGTATAAAATGTATAAGCTATTCTTCAACCCTCAAACCTCAATAATTCGGTGACAAAAACTATATCCGGAACTATTTAGCTTCCGTTACACCACATTGTGGCCATTTACCCACAATATGGTTCATGTTAATGACCTGGCCATTGGTCATGGGAATGATTCTGATTATAATATGAAACTCACATTATTAAGAAATTAAGTAGCGGAAAATATTTTTCTACATTCTATTCAAATGAAAAGACGAAAGAATAAGATTTATTTGCGATTCTTATCTTTTATCACAAACTTAAAACAAGTTCTCACTATATTTCATATTTCTATAGAAATGTGTTACACGTACTATCACTTCATCCACTAAGGAGGTAAACAAAGCCTTATTTTTTTAATAGATTTATTGATGTATTTTTTTTATTCTCACCTGGGTCATGAATTACTAGCTTTCGCTCGCTGCTTCACCCGCGTGAATTTCGGGAACAGTGCTTTTTTATGGCATGAAAGGTATGTCCGTCTCAGTACTCCTAACTATGTGTATGCGAAGTTTCAAGCAGATTGGTTCAGTAGAGAAAGCGTGAAGAGGTAACAAACAAACAAATATACAAACTCACTTTCGCATTTGTAAAATATTAGTTGGATGAATACTTTGAAATAAAAAAAAGCCTTTTTTAGCAGTAGGCAGAGACTAAATATTTCTACTTACCTTTCATACTCTTCACTCATGACTCAGCACGGCATGTAGATATTCCTATTGCCTATTTCAGGTATTATTTCAAAAAGTCTGCGATTTTTTCATGTATACTATCTTAGTAAAATAACTAGCTGAATTTGAATTTTATATATTTATTTTAAAAGTATCTACCTACCTGATTCACAACCAATTCACAGTATTATTTTAACGAGCGGTTTTTTAACATTCTTCCACAAATTCTAACCAAATTATGCTGTTGCTCTCAAACTTTCTGACTCTTTATCTACATATAACCTAAATTCATATAAATCACTATCATATTCATATGTTTTCTTGTTAGAATAATATTGTTTATCATGCTGTGTGCACTCGCTTTTGGTTTTACAACCAGCCATTGTATACTGTAGTGGTGTTTTACTTTAAGAATGTTTAAGTTGTAATACTGTTGTGTGCAACAATAAATAAATAAAAATAAATAAAAATAAAATAAAAAAAAGGCTTTGTATGCAGTTTAGATGGCATCCGATAGGGCTGACAGTAGCAGCCGGTAATTTTTATTTTATGACCCACACCTGTCCATTAGGGCTCTACGATATGGCATTATAATATATTTAAATGTATATTCCAAAATGCCTGGAGCGTAGGGTGCCGATTACAGCGATCTCGTTGTTTATTTCGCTACAACTTTCTTTGCTGTACATTATTTGTTATTAGTGGCTATGCCCCTGTGGGACTCCGATAAATATACGTAGGTAAATCTGTCGCTGTCTTCAAAGTTTAAAAGTATTGGAAAGCATGCATGGTTAATATACTCTCATTAGAATTTCGTAACTTTTCCCATCATAATATTTTCCAACGTTTCATTCGCCAAGGTAGACATTTGCTTTGTACACGGATAGATTAGCTCAGAAATCTTTTAGTTTGAAAGCCTTAAATATTTCTATAGTACTGTCTTTTCACTAACCGCATTTTTTTTCAGCAAATTTAAATTTATCTTATAGTATCACTATCATTACAAAGTATAAAATAAAGTCGCTTTCTCTGTCCCTATATTGTATGCTTAAATTTTTGAAACTACGGAACGAATTATGATGCGGTCTTTTTTAATAGAGTCATTCAAAAGGAAGGTTTTTATGCCCATGCGAAGCCGGGGCGGGTCACTAGTCTATAATAAAATAAGCAGAAGCAAATCGTAGATATCCTATTTCAAAATAAATTACAAATTTCGGAATGAAAAATTCTTAAATCAAAATATATTGTCATATTTCCACGTCACCGCTTGCGGTGTGACCACGCCCGATTACCCAAACCCCTGACGTGTGAACATCAACTAGCCAAGCTCACACCTGCCTGCCCAGTGCCAGTGGCTATTTTACATGTCCATTGTTCGAAATATGAAATTTTCCTCGCCTGTCAGGTTGGTAGTCTTTTATGGTTTGGATATTCTTGAATAGTCTTGTATTTTTATGTTTTATTATGTTGTCTTACATACCAGTAACTACAGTTATAGAGGTATTTGAGAAATGAAAGAAAAGTCACTAAGAATTCTTTTCTTTTTTGTTAAAGGTTGGTTTAATTGTTTTGATTAATTTTGTTCTTAACTATTTTATGTTTAAGTACAGCATAGATAATAATCTATTTAGTACTATTGTACTATCTAACCTGGCTCAGGCTTTAGGGAATAGCCTCTATAGCTGTTTAAATAGGCTAAACATCTCAAGTTGCTATGGTTATCCATTACCTATTATGTTTTCTACTTCGGGACTCTACATGACTTCGTGTTTGTATCCTCCACAAACCATCCATTTAATTGCTAGTTTTATTCATTTATTTTATTGGCTGAATCATAACTAATATATTTCAATCTCTAATAAGAATATCGTTCTAGGATTCAAATTCAAAAACTTCAGTGTTATTAATAAGTCTAGAGATAAAACTAAATGAAACCAAGGTATTCACAGTTAAACATAATTTATTTCATATTATTTTAAGTATCACAGATTCATTTATTTTAATAGTTCATCACGTTAACAAAAATATATATAGTCTACGGCAGCATGTATATCATTTACAAATCAGGGATATTCCCGGTAATAGTAACCGCATTACAAGTATTTACATTCTATAAGTATATACAGTATACAGGCGAAGTGAAGAATAACCCACTAAAGTTCCATTCAAAATTCGCAGCAGTTTAATTTGTAACTTATTGCAGTGACAATTAGAGTCAAATTTTAATAACATGCGCAATAAGTGTATTAAAACACAGATCAATGTCTTAGAGAGGCAAATTTAGACTTTATTAAACCAACATAGGTATCTAAATAGTACCTAAGCTGCATCAACCTAGTTGATAGAACTAAAAGTATATATTTTTTATTTAAAATCGGAATAGAAACTGACTAAGGAATTTAAATAGAGAGAGAGAGAGAGAGAGAGCTCTAAATTTTAATTTCCAGTAAATGTTCTTAAAAAAAACATACTATTCGTATTAAAAAAAAAAAACAAGACTATATCCTGTATAGAATACAAAAAAATAAATTAAGTAATAATACAATTTTAAATTGAGAGTCAGATCGATAAAGTTCAAAAAGCTTAAAACTGCTACGAAGTTTCAAGTGAACTTTTGCAAGTTCTAAATATGAAATTATGAAGTACGTTGATGTTTTAAATGCAGGTTTTAAGTCTTAATAATTACAATAAAGTACAGTGGCCTACATATAAAAGTATACAACCTTAGGTTGAATTATCAAGCATGTTCGTATGCTTTTCTCTGTAGCCCACTGTACCTTTAGCGTAAGTACAGTGGTTTATTGTGACATGGGTAAATTAAAAAATGTGAACACTGGTGTTGCTATTTGTGAATCTAATAACTTTAATGCAGAAATGTGTGTATTTTCTATGTCTTAGCCAGTTGACTACAAAATTATGTGTGAAGTTGTTGACTTGAGTATAGTATAAGTTTAATATTGTGACAAAAGTAACATAATTATAAGATTTTGTTTTCAGTGTGTGATAGTTGATTTTGCTTACGTTGTCTACACCACACGGTATCGACGTTCATGTAACGTATAGATTTGAATCGTGTTTAAATAAAGAACGCCCTTAATGCAAAATATGATTTGATTTAAGCATTTTTTCAAGCCTGTTCCTAAAGTGAAACAACAAAATCCTGTAGCTGAATAAATTTTCCTTATTATTTTTAAACACTTGTCTCTACAATTTCGCCTGATTTGACCCACTTTTTAATACAAAAGTCACTTAAAGAACTTATCACATAATTCCACTGTAAACTTCTCTACTTTATTCGATTAAATAAGTTTATAATTGAGTTCTATTAAAGATTTTCTCTACTTCATTGTATCCAATTAAGGTACCGTCTCAATATAGTCACAATTGAAATGTCCCCCCTTCAATATACAAACTTCTAAAAGGCGTGCCTAATTTAGTTATAACAGTACTAAGCTCAGATAAATTGAATAAGTATGATATTTAAATTAAAATTGTTCGATGAAAAATTCCAAGTTTAAATTTTTCCTGAACTTAAAGATTTGTTTTAAAATAATTTGTAAAATTTTATTTTTATTTAAAAAAATGGAACGAGTCCGATTTTGTAATTCCATGCCTGTGATAACATCGCGAATTTGTAGTCGAAATTTTACTTTATATTTTACACTTGTTGGAGATATTTTTGACCTAAATTTACGGAGCTATTCAATATTCTAATATAATAGTCTTGAAATCATCCATCGCACGTTTTCTATTTAAATATTATACTAAGTAATGCTATAAAAACTATAAGGTATAACATTTTCAAATATTATTGCCAAATATCGAAGTGGCATCAGAGATTTGGCACACAGTTAATACATACAAAGCATCAAAATAACCAGGCAAAGAATACGAAACTAAGCGATAAATTTTTCCATAATATTGTGAACACTCAAACACTTATAAAAATCAACAAAATAATCAACTGACGCCGACTAACGGTCAGCATTGTTTCTTTAAAAGATATCATAGGCACTATTATTGCTACTATAATATAATTTATTTCCCATCGCTTATCTACAGCATAGATATACTATACAAAATATACTACGACAATTTCACAAACTCAGGCCGCAGTATAGGCCTAAGAATATACTTTCTCTAACATAACATTTAAACTACTCATTAGTTTACCAACAAATCGTCCATATATAATCCAAAGGTCTACGCTTTCACATACGTCTCGATAGAGTACAGTCACAACGAGAATCGTTAATTAAAATCAAGATCTGACCTCTCGATGATTCATAACCAAGATGGCCGCCCTTGTAGTAAGTCAGCGGCGTCGTGGCGGTCCATTTGACGCAGAGCGGCGGCTAGACCTGCCGTGGCGCCGGGTCCTCGATCCCTACACTCCCATAGTTCTAATATAGCCTCTGTGGGTGAACTTTTCGTAGCAAACCATGTCGTGTACCGATCTACACCGAGTCGAGACGCCAGAGCACGCCAGTCGTTACCGCGGGCGTTCGGAGGATCCAATATAGCGCATAGCTGCCGTTTTATTCGTGCACTTAATTTAAATGGGCCTTCGCCTGCACATTCGTTAACTCCCACTTCGCTCACGGTTACATTCCGTTTTCCGCTATCGCTTCCCTCCTCGCTTCGGCACATTCGAGCCTCCAAAAGATTCTCGGTTATATTGAAGCTGCGTTGAGATTCGGCGCGGGGTGAACGTCCTCTTGGCGACCTACTTCGCATATCCTCGAGGGATATTCGGAATGTCTGTTTGTAGGATGGATTGGTCCTCTGACACGCGGAGATGCTAAAGTCAATATTGTCGCAGTCGTGGGTCCTCTCAAGCACGAAACTACAATGGAGCGCGTTATAATTTGAGCTCCAAACATGATTGAATGGGATCTCTTGGTAGCCTATGCCCGGTTTCGCTTTCCAGCCAGGGCTGACATGTTCTAAATTCAAACACAAATTGGAGCCGCCATCTTGGAATAACAAAGTTTTGGCGCGCTCGAGTAGAACTCCACCTAGTTTTTTCTCTTGTTCTTGGCAGTAATAAGGGGCGCACGGTGTATCTTCGAAGATATAAAGCCTGATATTATATTCTGTCGATGTTTCGCTTATTGTCGAAGGGGCATAAATGGCTAATTGCAGGCCTTTGACCGCTTTTCCGTTGAAGCTCTCACCTACTAATACAAAGGTCGACAACATGTCGGTAACTAAATAAATCTTATCGTTGTCGAGTTGAGTGAATACCGGTGTATTGATTGTTTCTTGGCCGAGTCCGACAATCTTTCTCCATTGCGGCTGGGAGTTATCAGATTTCGCATTGTTGTGATCAATGGCGTACAAGGATAGATTCCAGAAGCCATGCTTGAGGCTTGCGCAGTGTGGTATCTGTAGTATGACGGATTTATTTAATTGGAGACGTGGAGGGCCGCATTTAACTACTGGGCTCAGTTGCGTGATACCTGCAGGGCAAAATTTATTCTTAATAAAGCATCTTAGAGCACAGAATAAAATATGTACAACGGTTTCGCCTAAAGCGGAACGACTTTTTTTACTCTCCGCATAATTATGGCTCTTTGATTTCATAGCGTAATTACGTATTATTTAAATAAAGTTTAAAACAGAGTGAGTTTATCGCGCTAATAACAGCTTGGCGATGCGAACTTTCTTATAACTTTAGTGGTGGTATTTTACTGATATTTAAAAAAGTTTCTTTCTATTTTAAACTTAAATAGGCAGTGTAATTACGGAGTACTGCGAAAAATCCTAAGTCACAAATTGGAAGTGTGCGAGTGACAGCGTGAAAACTTCACGAGCGTCAATTAGAAACGTATATGTTAGGCTATAAATATATGGGGCTTTTATGCGTGCCTAATTATTAAAAAAATGAAAAGAAATTGTTTAAGGGGTAGCAAACTAATGGAGCAGGAGACAACATTATGGATACTTTTCGGAAAACTATTTTTTATGACATTAACCTTTCTCTTATACCATCTCAGTTTAGAAACTTTCAGGGCAGATCACATTTATACGCTGAATATAACTCTATACCTGTACTTATATTCCCTTTAAGAACATAATGTTTAATTCTCGAAATGTTGAATTCTTGAAAAGTTTGAGAAACCAAACGGTTGAATCTCAAAAAGTTGGATTCTTAATCGGTTGAATCTCAAAAAGATGAATTCGCAATTCCCATACAGTTGAATCTCTTATAGGTTGGGAAAGTGGAAATACAAATTTATTAACTAAAGAACATTCCTTAGATCTTACCTTTACCAAGTCTCGGCCGATATCTGTCATCTTTCACCACAGCCACATACATTTGCTCCCGTCGGCCCCTACTCAGAGCTCCCTCGGGAACCGAGAGGGCTACTCCTGCAGCCGGCAGAGCCAATCTTGCTCCAACACCAGCTACTGATAAAGATTGCGAGGTTGGGGAATTGGAGACCAGCTCTGCCAGTTGAAGAGTGACGGATTCGTTTGCTGCATCGTACATTGACCCGGCTGAAAAGAGCGGCTGGGTGAGTATTGTCTGAATCTTACCAACTTATCCCATTAAAGTAGGATCAGCAACCAGCATAATTTTTTGGTGGAATGCGTCACCAGTTGGACAAAGATATAAGTGAACCTTTGTCTGTAAATATAAGTGAACTCCTCATAATTATATCACTCAACGGACGAGATGAGGGATCTATGCTAGGTCTGACATTGCACGACACCCTTTTCACCTCCTTCCTATTTAAATTTTTAAATTGAAATGGCCTTCCCTTAGATATTTATTATTAGTTAATTAATAGGCAAAAATATGGGAAATCAAGATAATAGAAATATCCGTTTAATTTAAAAAAATATATGAACAAAAGGAAATCCTTTCTCGGCCTCCGACGTGGTTCGTGCACATTAAATAATGTACACGAACCACGTCAGAGGCCGAGAGGTGGTTCCGAAGAACTTTGACACCAGTATGTGCATGGTCGATTGATCATGACACCTACATGAAATGAATAAATGAATGAATGTACACGAATAGTATAGAGGAAGTGTATGTTAGTTTGTTTGCAGGGGGATAATTTTGTAATTACTGAAGTGATCTCAAAAACCTTTTTTGAATACTGATCACTTTAAGTACATACATAACACAGTAAACAGCTAGTGGGAGGTAGACGTATATCACCTTATCACAATTTTGGCATAACAAATCAATAAATTCAACCACTTAAGCGTGTATTATAGGTAGCAATATACTGTCTAAAGAGCAATAATTTAGAAATTTGACGTAAACCGTGTTCAAATTAAATTTTCTGCTTCAAAGGAGCGTTGGGAATGTCACATATATTACAAATGCTTGGCTCAAATTGAATTTGAAATTAATGTGAAGATATATTTACATATGAAAAATAAAACATCCATTGAGGGCATAAATGTATTATGTAAAATTGGATTTTCTATGAAATTTGTTTCGAATTGTTACATAAATTGGGCGATAAATAATTTATTAACCTTTATTTTTGTATTTATTTCTTTTATAATAAGGACTTTTGAATTATTTTGTAGATAAGTAAAATCTGTAGGAGTAGGAAGCTCTAGAATAGTAGTAATTACTGTTGCATGGAAAAGATCGAATAAAATATTTAAAAGATTAACAACCGACCTGTAGTTCAAAAAATATTTCGCGTCTTTATAACTAAAGCGATATACAAAAATTAGTGTTGTTAAACCTAGAAGTGATCTTAAAATGTCGAGTGAAAAATGGGCTAGAATTCGTTTTTAGTTATAGATGACGACTTATCTACCGTCCCTACAGAGGAAGGAATTCTCGTATCGAGCAAAGTTGTTCCTCACTCTGTGATCGTCTTTTATTATATTTGCTCGGACTTCCCTTTATACCACAAGTCTAATTTATGGTAAAGGTGACTTCTAGTTTAAATTGTAATTCTTTTAAATGCAATCGATCAATTTATTTCACAAGTACAAGACCATTCACAAACTTATCGTACAAATAATCTTTGCCCTTCTAAAACTCGCCTTTCGAAGGGCCTATGACACGCCCAAGTGTCTATACTTAATAGTTTCTTAAATCACGTTTTCCAATCAGTCATTATGCAATGTGTAAACAATGGGACATAGACATTAATGAGGAAAAAGATAAGATCGCAATTATTACTCTCTGGAGGGCTACCTTTACTGGTGACACTTTCAAAATATGGCCATTATTATGACTTTCATATTGGCCTTATTTGAATAAGATAGTAAACCAACAGGGTTTAGTTTTAGCTGTGCGTCAATTATGCGAAGTGAGTTTAGAGATTTTGAGCAATTATTTTTTAAGATCATCCAATGAAAGGAGATTATAAATGTTCGTAGTCATTAGTTATTTTTTCTCGCATACTATGTATGCGAGAAAAAATAATGAATGGCACTGAAATAAGACTATGCTAGAATGAAATTTGTTTAAAATGTCTTTGATCAAAAAATCAAAAGATTTAAAATGAATGTCAGCGCCATAAAAAAAAAAACTTTTTTTTCTTCTAAGGGTTGACTCGTAGAGATTGCCTAAGCTGAGCTGCCTTTGTAAATTAACAAAGATGGAAATATATTTCATAGAAAAAATTAATATCTTTTCGGAACTATTTCTATCGCTTTTAATATTTCTATTAAAAGCGTGAGCAGGACTATTACAAGTATACATATGTGCTTGTTAATTTAATACATTTATTAATTACAATTCCTATGCCACTTTTTAAAAAAACGTGAAACGTTGGTATACATCACACTACAAAGCTGAGACACTGATTAACAAATTCGTGATTTACACATATCAAAAGGCATACGAGTTATCATTTATAATATCAATTTGCCATCAATTAAATTAATAAAAATTTGACATGCTTTCAAACTTTCAAAACAAATTTGGCAAAGTTATAATATTTTAGCGCCAGATCGAAGTAGGTCAAGCACTAACGACATTGTTATCTTGAACGATTTGAATATTCATTTGGATGCGAAGTGAGGACTGTAAATTTTTATCGCTAGTTGATACATTAAAATAAGTACTTACTTTATGAGAGATTTTTTGTTTTTATCTGTTCATGATCTATGTGAATTGGCTTCTACACCACTATCAAGTTAGATAATTGATCTAAAATTCTACAAGATCAAGTAACTTGTCAATAAATCAGAAATATTTATAAGTAAGTTTACTTTAATACATATTCTGCGATGGCTCAGCGATTCAAATGATCGTGGTCAAAACAATTATGAATATTAATTGATAAGAACTCTGACACCAGAGTGTGCATGGTCGGTTGACCGCCTACTCGAAATGATGATGATGATGTGATTTACCTAAATCATAAAGCTAAAACATATTACACCTAAAACATATCACTTACAAATATCAGCTCTTTGTTGACTGGCAGAAATAGCCCTAGGCTTTAAGGCCCCTTTCCTACATTTTTGTAATGAAGTTAAATAAATAAATATACAACAAGTACTTACAACTTGTGAAACAGCTAGACACCGAATGTTCTGATTCGCTATATGGCTTACTGTCGTAGTCGTCGCTTTGTCCTTTACTCGAAGCGCATGGAGTTATTTGGTGATCCACTGGAGATGCGTAACTGTCAGGGAAAATAATTGCTTTATTGATAACTTTACAGAATTATAATGGTCTTTGGTCTTATCATCATTTGTCTACCTTTTACCTCACTCTTTCCTTTAATTCTTAAATAAAGATAAAGATAGCTTTTATTTCTAGGTTACAAAAAATCTGTTTACAAATTATTATATATATACACTAAGCCTTCTTAACCCTAGATTGCCTCCTCCAAGTCTTTCCACTTTGATCTATCCGGTGGTTCTCTCTTTTCTTCTCATACAATCTTTTTGATTTTAGCTTACTTTTTCGACATCGATGTTAATTTAAACCTACTACTACATTCCTGGTCACCTCACACTACACAATTTTTGTCATCTGTCGCATAATTATGCAATATAATTAGATAATTATGGAACGATAGACATCTTATCACAAAAAAATACTAGAGGTTAAAGATATGCTTACCTATTTGTTAGATGTGGCACATCGTAATGATGTTCAGCTCTTGTATCAGGTTGAGGATGCTCGTATCTTGGAGGCCGGTGCTGCATCAGGTCAGGAGCCAGCGAAAGAGATTGCTTCTCGACCGTTGGATAAATTTCCGGTTGGAAATCTAGTAACAAACAAAAATGAATAAATGAATGATGCTACAGAGGCTATAAGTGTGGCTCAGTTTCCAGCTCCCAAGGATTTCAAAGAAATGTTGATGCGATAAAAAAGAAGTATGTTTACGTTTTAATTGATATTTTTGAAATCGCAGAACAAATCGAAATGAAGATCCTTATTACCGCAGGCCAAGACTCATTTTGGGTCGTTGCGGGTAAACTCACCAGTTCTAGTCATCGTGTACAATGAATGGTCTCTGGTCTTCCTCTGCAGCAGTTTGTAGACCACAGCAGCACCAGCAAGGAATACCACGACGGCCACGGCGATCCCGATGTAGAGAGGGACGTCGCTGTATGCTGCTACTGTTGAAAAAAATACTTCGGTTTGTTTGTTTGTAGAGTTTTTGTGTCTGAGGCCAAGATCCTCTTTGGGTAATAAAGTTATCTCAGTAGGCTATCCTATATATATAGCCATTGAGTACATTATTTTTACATTATCATCATTTCAGCCAAAGGCTGAAATGGCCAGCAGTTGCTGGACTTTTCTACGTAATTAACTTTTTATTCTGATATTTCATGGGGGAAGGCCAAAAGGAAGGCGTCTATTTGGCCATCCCTGATACCGTAGAATCTGTGTAATGTTCCCGTTATCTCAACACATAATTTGTATCTCATATCTATATGTGAAGAACTATTATTGGCTTGTTTTTTTGTTATAAAATTTGACATCTATGTAAATTAATTTATTTGCTGTTGGTCGTTCAAATGAATAAAATAAAAATAAGGATATACGATTCTCATATAATCGGTTAAGGAGGTACATAAAACCTTCACTGATGGTATATACACAGCAAGTTGAAAAATTCACGTTGTCAAAAATCTAAATCTTTATTTTAGACTATCATTTTATTGCTTTTCTGTCTGAAGATAATTAAAACCTATGCAAATAATTGACCAAAGTTAACTTGAAAATATTATCTTTGAAGAACAATCAGCAATAAAAGATCAATCAATATACGCCAAAATTGGGTTGTAAAATAACAATTTCCTTTGATGAAACTTAAACAAAAGAATAACATAATTAGGAGTTCCTTTGCCAGATTGTTTTTGGCGTTCGTTCAAAAACTTATTTAATTAAAAGATATCAATGTGCATCTGAGTGAAACGTTCTATTTTAAATTAAATGAACTAAAAGTATTTTTTTATTAGCATAATGGAGTAAAATGGACTATAGTAAATATAATATTTTTTTAAATTGCTTTGTTTGTAAACGTATAATTTGTGAAGATATATTTATTTACAATATCCATAATAGTCATAATTTAACATTTTTTTTTTTGGAATATGAGCTTCCTTTCTAATCTAATATATAAAATTTCCGTGTCACAATTTTAGTAATTTTACTTCCTCCAAGAGGCTTTACTGATTTTTTACCAAATTTTATTTGCATATTTAGCAGGTCTGAGAATCGGCTACTATCTATTGATAAGGGTTGTTCACTCTTAAATTACCCAGAAATAATTTATATGGCAACACAACGTTTCCGGGGTCAGCTAGTAATTAATAAAGTGATTTGTCTTTATATGCTTTCATATTTTTAATTCATTTTCTTTTTAGTTTAAAACTAGTGTTGTAATAAAATCCAAAGTGCCAGCACGTGTAATGCATTACCTAACAACTGTGTCCTGTAAGATATTGGATACACATGCTCAAAGTTAAGCACTTTGTCGAGCGAAGCATCGAAAGAGCTAGTAAAACTAAGGTAAGGACGGGAACTAAGTAAAAAATCTGCATTATTATTAGTTAAAAAAACATTAGTTCATCGATATTGATGACGGCGATAATGGTCAAAATAAATGGTTTATTGTTCCTGTCATGAACCTTAATATGACTCGCTAAATCAAATTTAATGTTAAATATTTGTCACATAGCTGGCAGTGTTACTCGTAAGTTAAATAGATCTTGCTGAATTTTGAAAAGAATACATAACAAAATAAACGATCTTCATCATAATCATTTCGAGTAGGCGTCATGGTCAATCGACCATGCATAACCGATAATAGTTACTATTTACCGAATAGTTTAACATTATAATAAATCTCTACTTAACCTTTACATGAAAATTAAGATCTTAAGCTATTCATAAATATATTCATTTATTTTCACCATCAATATTCAATCGGCTAATGAATAAAACACGAAGTAATGAATCGCACATTAATCAAACTGACACGACACAGTTTTCCAATGACATCACAATCTTAATAGCTGATAAAAATTTCATCCGAAATCAGATAAAAAGTTACTTAAAAGGCACGTCCAAAAATGTTTCGACTTGATGATGATCCTTAAAACTTTGGCATAAGATTCAATAAGATAATGTTTTTGGACGTGGCTGCTTTCAAACTTCACAATGAAGTCATTCAATAAGTTGATAACAATCTGGGACATAACACGGATAATTAAAATAAGATGCAAGTGACGTTTCGAATTATAAAGAAAGAAAGAAACCTGTGATATATACATACACATTTGGCAAAAATTAAATGTGTAATAACATCAACAGGTTCAATAATGTAGAAAACTATTAAGCTGTTTCTTTATTTTTGAGTGCAATAAGGTATAGTAGAAGCTACTATGATATATACTACACAAACGCCACGAATGGAAGATCTTCCAGTAAGACTAGCTGTAATTTTTGGGAACTGCATTTCAATTAAGGCTGTGTCTGAGACAGTTGCATATTTTGAAGACATGACAGACATATTTAAACTAGATAAGATAAACTATTATGAATCTATACCAGTTCATTCTAATTTATATTCTTTACTACTTTAATAGACCATAGACTATTAAATAAGATTCAAATTTGGTCGATCCAAAAACAACCATGATGTTGCAAGTGTTTTTGCTAATTTGGATTCAATCGCGATAGCGGTGACACACGCCCTGTATTTAGGGCGTATCTAATTGCTCGTATTCAATGCAAGTCGATGTAACATATGGCTTGATTTATGTTGTTAGTGTTATGAATATGTAACATTGTTCTAGATCTTTCCCACGTTTACTTTTATATGTTTATTTAAGAACCTTGGCCTATGCAAACAATGCCATGCGCTGTGGTTATCACCAATAAAAAATTTTTGAAGCAAAGAATTTATTGATTTGATTTTGCTCTTTTCAGAATATTTTGATCTACTGACTAACAATTATTAATTAGCTGGGGGCAGCATCTACAGAGCGGTCCATAGCCCTGGTGATCGCATAACTTTGGAAGCATATATGTTGTCACTATCCTCAGCAGTGAGGGACCGATGAAGAAGAAGAAGACTAACAATAAAGCTTATGGTTTAGAAGATCAATTAACAAGATTAGTGCTAATAGTATTCGAAATTGCTTGCAGATGAAAAAACTAGTATAATGGAAACAGTAAAACGTATGTGGTTTGTGGCAACAGTCATTCCAACCATTGCATTAAGTATATGCTAACTACAAACATGTGAAAGTAATACGAGATCTATTCTAACTGTAATTCCAACTAAACACGTGGACCGCTCAATGTTGCAACAAACCACATATAAATCCGATATAAACAAGTTCCATTTATTGCTAACCGATGTTTGGAATCCCATAAATCAGTAGAACATCCGCTACTTGATTCCATCCAGCCGCGTAATATAAGCATTAATAAATTTATGAACGTTGCCTTATCGGATTAATTTCAAAATTTGTACGCACTGTAAACATTTGTCAGTGCCAGTCGTATATTCCATGTCCGCTGCAGAGATTGCTGATACGAAAAGCAATCGAAATTTACAAACCCTTGTAGTTCTGCCCATATCGTGGTAGGAGGCCTCGCAAATTGAAACCCTCGAGTTTAACACAGCAGGAAAATCTAGACTTTATTTAAAGCTAAATAGAGAATGCAGTTGCTTGAATGCATTTGAGGAATATGTGAATGCATTTTGCGAACTCCTGCTGCGTTCACTCGACGAAATCACAACAAATCATTCACGGGGTCCTCCTTTCGTAATCATCGTTTTGTGTATTGATTATTTTACTATATGTTTATCATCCTAGCAAATTGATTGGAGAACAAATTAAAAGATGAACAGTAAAATTGTTAATGTCAGAGATATAGCTGCCATAAAAGGCCTTATCTTCAGAATAGTAGCTGTAAATATTAATGGTCTATAAACTTTGGAAAAGATGGTTTGAAACCACTTAATGTGAATTTAAGTAATATCTTACTTATATTCCTTTTAAGAACATTTAGTTAAATTTCTTCTAATAAACACAAGTTTGAGATACAATGAGTGGAGAAAATATATGAAAGTTCGTATATTTCTAAATAAAACTCCCCGCCGCCGTCGAAAGAATAAAATACTCGAAGTAAATTATGAAGGCAATAAATTGAAATTCTCAACAAATTGTGCAGCACCGTAAAATACAACGTCCATTCAAATTCTATCTCGAGGTACTATTAACACACTTCCTACGACCATTATTTACTCTTCCATAGCTTCACTTAATAAATGACATGTTCACATTCTATTTGGATGTTTAGACAACAAAAGACGGAAAGCTTCCATAAAATTTTCGCCGTTTCCCCTTTGTGTCCGGGCAATTAGGCTAATGAAGTACGAAGTACTACCACCTGGATGAATGGCCCCAACAAACGTTCTTTGCATTCATTCGCTCACCTTTCATATGAGTAATTTGCTGATGGCTCGAGCACAACCTTACTCGAATTAGCTGAAAGCACCGGCGTATAATGGACTTTAGCAGATAGCTACCAATAAATTCCCTTTTAATTTGCTGATGAAAAATTTGTGTCAGTTTAAACTCGAAATGTTTGGGCGTTTTATTTTAGGATCTTATTTCTGTTACTTTTCTGTGCTTTTGGTTCAGTTTTGGAAGTAAAAATAAGTCTGCTTTTGGGACAGGATTATATTTACTGGTTCACCATTTGAGTATTTTTATCATCCCAATTAATATTATGAATGTGAAATCGAGTATTGTTTATTTATTTGTTTAAGATTTAATATCGTCACGATCATCAAGAAGATCAAATGTGCCGTCAATTACTTCAGAAACTTCATGTACAATAGCCACATTTTTTTCTACAAGCAATATGTCTTAGATAAAATTATAAGGCGTAAAAATAATTCACAATGAATTGTTTAGCAAAGCAAAGAAACCACCAGGGGCTATTTATCAAACGTTCGATAAACAGAAAGGGAAATTGAATACGAGTCAACGGGGACCACAAAATGATTTATTGCCATTATAAACAAAATATAGACTGATCATTTTCCATTTGAAGATTGAATTGCTCCTAGGGGAAGGCATTACAGGAATGTTTCGGGATGATATTGAATTAATTTTAATCGTTTGGCTGGAAAGGAGAAATTCTTAGCTTACAGAAGATATTTTGCTCAATATTTTATTATTTTTAATCGGAAATGAATTTGAATTACATTTCAATTAGTTTTGTCGTGAATTTTTATTACTTTTCTTTATTTTAATGGCACTAACGGTGCTGATTGTACTGAATATCATATAGGATGTTGAAATTAGATAGACCTTCTAAACACACTCATTTCTTTAAGACATTAGAAATTAACAAAAAGAAGAAGTTTAAAAACTTAGTCGTAATAAAACTTTAATATCTTATGGTACTTAACAACGAAGATCAAATGAATAGTCGCCGTTCTGTCACTGTTAACCTCAAGATATGGATATTAAAGCCAACATGCAAGACTACCATAAAATTTTAGGCCCTTGTCTAAATTTAGACAATATGATATGAGCCAGATGGTCACGGAGCCCGATTTTAGTATCTCTCGAATCTTTTTAACGTGTCCAGAATAATTTGACCCGCGCTTTACCTAAATATTACTTTCAAGTGTACCATTTACCTTTGATTTGTGGGGGGGCGGGTAGATCTTTATACACTGGTGGGTTGAAGTAACAACCGATAGCCTGTTATATGCAGCATTTCATAGTTATGATCTCGGAAAAGGAAGTATATTTTTGGGTATGGCATCTGGCCATGTTTTCTGAGGAATTGTATCAATTAACAGGTCCCTGCATCATAATTTGTAATTCCCATGCGATATTGTAAAATATGTTCTTCTATTTGGGGTTTGGGTCTATCATAAAGATGAAATACGGTGTCAATTAATTTTGATGCGTTGCAGATGGAAATGTAGCACAAAAAGTGGAGAGTTTCGAACATGTTGGTTAGTCGTTGATTCTTGGAAGTACCGTTTTTTTATTTTTGTAGAATACTTTTTTTAAATTAAATTTGCTAGATTAACTGAAATGCTAAGAAATATTTATCCAACCTTTTTAAGGTTTTTAGGTAAATGGAAGGGAAGAAAATGCCGCCTTTGCTGACTTTTAATCTATTTTTTGCTAGTGTCACGAAAACCCAAAGCAATGGCTAATTTAAGTTTAAGGTTATTTCTACCACTTAACTAAGAGGTAGTGTAAAGAAAGAAATAATAAGAAGACAATATATCTGCTTCTTCTATGGAGAAGACTGTCTGACTGTCTTTAACAACTATGGGTTGATAAAGATAATTTTACTGTACTTATTATTGTGTTTCTTGATCTGGGCAATAAATCAAATCAAATTATTTTTTCTCAATATTGAATATTCTGACACTAGGGTGTTTTGGTCTATTGACAGTGATACCTACACGAAATGATGATGAATGAGGGATGTCTACGTTCATCTTGTGGCTGATATTATTATTATCTATACTAATATTATTGGGCTGAAGAGTTTGTTTGTTTGAACGCTTTGACCTTGAGAACTACTAGACGGATTTGAAAAATTCTTTCTGCATATGATAGCTTGATTTTTGGGGAAGGTTATAGGTACATACACACCAAGGGCGATTGAAACCGCTGGAAACAGCTAGTTATAAATAAATATCAACTCACCGCCATGTACTCCGCAGTAGTCTCCCACACATTCAGCATACTGCACATGTTGGCCAGAGCAGGGAGTGTCTCCAGTGCATGTACGACGTCTGCTTTGTCGGCAGTCAGCACCACAGACAGACCACTCGGTCCAGGTGCCCCAGCGGCCGGGCAGTGCTGTTGACAACAAAAATGGTTATTAAAAGGTTATTTAATAATAGGTATGTCATAGACTAGCGGCCCGGTAAGTACTTGCTTCGTTACGTATAAAGTGAAATAATAAAAAAGTGAAGAACCAGCCGACCAAACTTCACATAACACATTTACTAAATAGTCCGAACAAAGTACACATTCTCAAGACAAGACTCATATTAAAAACTTAACTGATTCTTGATTACCGTCTTTCTTAATATGTTTTTCCGTAAGAACCTTGTGCAGAGTATTAGAAAACTCCAAAAAAAAAAAATCAGCCAAATCGGTCAAGCCATTTTCATGCTATGTCGTGACAACGGAAAACGGGTTTCATTTTTATATATATATATATAAAAAAATCATCTAAACCAAAAAAAGAATAGAGATAATGTAGAGGGCAAAGAGGTTGAATAGAAAACATGTTTAATCGAATCAAAACACAAATCACCAACAGCTAACTAGGAGTTACAAGGTATCGCCCTATAAATTGAAATTTAAATACATCTGCCTGTAACTGCCCTTACATGCGACACGGGAATAAATCACATGCCTTTTTTGACAAAAGAAATAATAGAGGCGGTTCATACCGCGTTTGTGGGTGGTGTAATGGATGAGATTGGAGCGATAACTATTCTAGGAGTATATTTCTATATAAATATATGAAAAATACAGCGAGTGCGATTATTCTAACACCTAGTACTCTAAAAGTTTATCAATACTTTAAACTTTGTATGTATATTTTCTGAAAATTGTTAATTTGTTGTTTAAATACCATGTAATCAATGATGCATAAAACGCTTCCAAATTTTTTCAAAGAACTTTTTCCGCATTTTTTTAGTCATTCATATAGTCATATTTTGTGGCAATTCATATACAAAGAACTAGTAGTTGAGAAGTTGGATTCTTATATAGGTAAGCAAAGTCAAGTTTTATTATTCTAAAAGAAAAATTTTTTTCTTATTTTTTTAATGTACAGAAAGGTATTGAGGTGTACGGAACGGAATTGTTAAAAAAAATACGAAAATTTGTGTCCTTAAAATAATTAAAGTAACAATTACGTGTATTCCTGTAACTTGAACCCTATAATTATTCCCTTCCTCTGTGTGGGTGTAGCACACGCATATTAAACTTTAAAAGTGTGTAACATTTCTTATTAATTAATGCGCACACATAAATCAGTCGAGGTTCGTTAGTGTACGGGGCATAAAGGACTTTCACATATTTTTTTTGTCGTAAATTGTAATTGCCAGTGTCGCCTTTAATAGCGTAACTGAATTTTGGACGTGTGATGTGTAACAAAATGTAAAATTTCAGCCTTTTTTATATTTTACATACATTTAATTATCAAGGTGTATTATTTTTATACAATCACGAGTAATTTTTGCTTTTTAAATTATTATTAAGTTTTACAGCAATTGAATTCAAAGTCGGGAAACCTACCTTAATTTTTCTACATAACTCCAGTGTATTTAGTAGGAGAGAAGAATAATTAAATTACGCTGAGCTTGTTTGTATTATTTATATTTCGCCAAACAATACAAAAAAACGCCATTTTTTTATATGACCGATGGCCAGTACCATATAATGTATTTATGATTTTTTTACAAAATGCTTTGGCACTCACTACCTATGTATTAAAAAAAATCAGCTAAGTGTTTTACTCTATGGTAATCAAAGTTTAAATATTCTTGAAACTCATGAACATCAGTAGCAACACAAGTTGTGTAATTTTACTGTGTCTATGAAACACCTTGCTACTCTTTGATGTGTGCGTTTTAGTAAACTAAGGTGCAACTTCAATACTGTGTTCGCTAAGTATAACTTTAAGTCGTAAAATTAACTGAGCATGAACTAAATAATTAAAATAAAATCAATATAAATTAACTGTAGGTACTCTGAATGATAAAAAATAAGAAAACAGTAGTAGATGCTAATTATGACTAATAATTATTAATGTCTTTGATTAAGCAGCATTTAATTTCAATCAACATAGAACATTTTGATTTCTGTAAAATATTTAAACTGATAAATTATAATCATAAAAAAATAAAAAATAGTAGAGTTAAAAATTACCACCTACTGGGTGCTAGACGAAGTTAAAAAAACAAAGGAGCAAATAACGTGACAATAGAGTACCAAAAAAAAAAGATATAAACCCAAATTTAATATTTGTATTAATATAGAAAAAGATATTAATATTGTTTATTTATATAGGAAAAAATATTATAATATTATATTGTAGTATTTAGAAAAATATATTAATATATAATAAGCCTTTATTTTCTTGGAAAAACGATTGGAATATCTCAAGGACAATGAACTAATGTACAGTTTGTACACAGCTATGGAACAGCAGCTTATATTCTCATATAAAACGGTTACCCTTTGATGTGTGTGCTTTATGTGCGAACAAAATTAAACCGCTCGGTTTTAATAGTCTCGATAGTACTAACTGGAGACAGTATCTTGTTATAAGGAAACAAGTTTGTTGCTAAGTCTTAACTTTCCTAGATTTAGAGTTCATTTACAAAAAGATAAATATAATTTCAGTGCTCTCAGGTGCTATATTTGAATGTCGAGACTCACTTGGTAAGTCGAATGATTTGTCTTTTGATTTCGAATGATTTTCATTCGACAAAACGGGCGGATTAAACTAAATTAAAATAAATAAACAAAAATCATAGGTTTGAGAGAATAGAAGTCATAGTTTTAAAAAAGCACTTTCTGTGTATATTGTAACAGATGATTAAAAAAATATAATTACAAAATCGCACAATACAAATTCAATTTCCTTGTGAATTCCTTATCATTGGAATCGACCTACTCTCAAAGAATATACAAAATCGGCCATACAAATAATGTCAAACATTATAATGGGTTATAAATAGTCTAATAACTATAAATACTCGCAAAGTAACATTATTAGTTAAATATTTAGTTTAAGTAGAATCAGGATTTAAAGTAATACTTATCATACAACTAACTTAAAGCTATATGATGAGACATAATTAAATACTTAATCCACTTCTCATAGTTTTACAACTTCAATAAACTGCGTCATTTCAAGAGTTTTATAAGTACATTTTTTAATAAGACTTTATTCAAAGCACGTGGCTTCAACTATATTAATTTCTTTTATATGACCTTTATACAACCACAATAGAACAAATATAAGTTCTTTGCTCTACGTTTTATGCTTTGTTTTAACGCCTTTGAATTATTTGAATTGAGAAATAACCTCTCCGATTATTTGTTTTAGTATTTCAACAAGTACAGTCGCGAGAATCACCGTGAAACACTATTCGTTCTTAGGTCAATGTAATAAGACCTAAAATTGAACACAGTTGTATGCCTATTAATGGTCGTGGCTGTACAGAGGGAGCCGATGTGTGGTTTCTGCCTCAAGAACAGAGTTACTGCATATATGTACCTTGGATGTCGTAAAACATACAAAAATAGACATTTCAAGGAAGTATCCTTGACCCTGTTTCGATCGACTACGGCTTACCATAAACATATTCCGAAGAAGAGTCAATTTATTTATGGAAAAAAGTACCTTAGATAGGAAAGCAAAGAATTCAGTATCGCCTAATTTAAGATGAATCTAATGATATCTTATGTTTACTCCGTATAGCCGTCAGTTCAGTATCCCTAGTATGAGATTTTAGAGGTATAAACGCAGACGCTAGCGACTGCGTTAGCAATTACTGTATGACACCTGTACAGTGTCCCTGGCGGATAGTAGGCAACTAAGTAATTCCATACAAAATCCTAAAACTTTTTTATACATTTGCTATCCATATTGTAAATACTTACCAACTAGCAGCTGCTGGGTGTTATCCACGTATCCTTCTTCAGACGGAATGCAAGAGAAACAAATAATTTTGTGTTTAAAAGTTGGCTGAGTTTTACCAGTTTTATGACACTATAAAAATAAAAAGTGGACCACGTTTTGTATCAAATAAATAAGTGTTCGTATTAAATCAAATATATAAAATTCTTATCTAAAAAATCCGTAGTGTATTAATGCTGTAGGCAATATTAAATAGCTCTAATTAAATACCTAACTCAATGTCACAATTGTTAGTTACAAGTGGGATATTTTTAGACGTCATTTGAAATATTGTATATTAAATGGATTCCTTTCAAATAAAAATAAGGACGATTATATTATCTCTTCTACTATTATGACATCATTATCACAATTTTAGATGTCTATGATTTCGTGTGCAAAAGAATATATTCAAGTAAGTTATATCACAGATTATAGAATGCTATACTAGCAGTTATATCCACATGACAAGACCTATAGATACTAATCCCAAATATTGTACGTATTATCAAAGGCAGACAAAGTAATACTATAAAAGAATAACATCTTTATTCTCTTATCTTTGTCCGACACAAAATTCTGAAAAATTTCTTTAGCAAAAAATTAAAAAAATGAAATTACTTACCACTTTGACATGGCACACAGCTCGACGTCCTCTGCACTGAAGGTCCTTGGCACTGAGCACCTCCATTTAATGGATAGGGTTCGGTACAAGTTCTGGTCCGTCTCTGGCCTTCAGCAGCTCTGCCGTTGCAGCGGCATTGGGTCCAAGGGCTCCAGGAGCTCCAACCGCCATTGACTATAAAGAAAAATTGTTATTAATATCTTTATCATCTTCTGTCGAGTCCTACTTAGCTGCCCTATCTCCTGAACAGACGGGAATAGAACGGCGCGAATGACCGGGCGGTGGAGGTGGCCAAGTACTGGGCAAAGTCAATATAGACTCCATATAGCCATTTTTTTATTCTAAGGGTGCCTCTTCAACAAGTGAAGGTTTCTTTTCTGTAGCTCTTTGAAATAGCTCCGCTGCGCTTGCTATCCCTGTCCATTAGCCATAGTGACTCGAAAATAAGAAGAAGAATATATAAATGTTTTAGTGACTGCTTGGGTACCTAACTCTCACCTTATTATGTCGCTAAATAGCAGTAGTTATATTGTTTTCTGGTTTAAACGGACAAAAGAGGCAGTGAAATTGACTTCAGAATTCTAACGACATCTCTAAAGCTTAAATCCATCAAGTCGTTCAAGCTGCAAAACAAGCCAATCAATTATACATACATACTCTCGAAAAACATAACCCTCCATCTGGCGCAGTTAGGTAAGATAAAGAGATTGCGACTAGTTCTTAAAACTCTCTTAGTAATAAAAATAACAATATGAGTACTGAATTAAATTTCCTTGTATGCTTAATACGTAGAATAGCTTATCGTAAACACCTAGTATTACATGATAGCTTTTTCTATGAATCGTTTTGATTTAATTGAACGTGACAGCATACCAATGTACGTGACGAAATAATTACCTAATTTAACCTACCGCGTGAAAGAGTGTTGTTATTTTAAAACTACTTATATAAAAAAGACTGAATTGCAATCATGGGGGTTTTCCAGTTACATGCTCAACTAAAATTTAAGAGGCCAAATGTACGCTATTTTTAAACCAAAATCTATTTCATCTATTTTGCATAAGTGTATTATATATTATTATATACCTAGTTGTTTCCCGCATGCAAAATATTAATACCTAATTTACTAATTAAAGGCTTTACAAGTTAATTCTCGGTCCCAATAAGATCCATTACAAAAAATAAAACCTTGGTCTAACGATAAAATCTACAAGGAATGCATGTGTGTCGCACATTCGACCTACAGAAAAATTGGGACCATCTAAGTTGAAAAGAGACAAGTATACTCCCTATAGGACTTTGGGCTTGGACCCAGGAAGTGGTAGAATACACTTTTAAAGTCGCTTATTTAGCGGAAAGGATGTTTAGAGATGAAATAAGGAAAGGAAGATGATGAGCAATGTAACCTACCAACCATTTTCTTCTCTTTGAGTCATAATGGCTATATGGAATTTTACCTACCAACCATGTCAATATTACATGAAAAAGTTGGATAATCAAGAAAGCTAAACGTTTTGTAAACTCGTCCGTCTAGACCCATTTGTATAAATAACTGGACATCGGTCGATTTTCAAGAGCACATATCAAAACCTCATAATTTTCAGCATTCGTATGTGGTCGCTCTTGTTGTATTTCAAAAGTCTTTAATGGAAAGTACACCTACGCATATTTTGCTCTCAGTTTTAAAGTTCTAATTCATATGATTAGAATAAGACTCTTTAGTATTTATTGTTCATAAAATTATTGTACAGAAAAAAAATGTGTAAGTGTTTTAATGATTTTAAAAACAAAATTTGTATTTGTGTGTTCCCACTCGTATTTCCAATTTCATAATCTGGATCGAATCGAAAGTTCCCAAGCGTTCGAAAACTGAGCCTGCGTGCTTGTATATGGTATCTTTTGCTAGATCTCCTTGTTAGGAAGACACGCAAAGTCGCGTGCGATACCTAGTCTGTGTGGTGTACCTAATGGCCTACCCAGAATTTACTTTTCTATAATTAAACTCTTATTAGCACTCCGTGTATGGTGCGCTGGCAATTTTAAAGGCCGTAAAATCAGCTGAGTTAGTGCAATTAAACGTACAACACTATTTGTAGACTTGAAAGGCTGTTGATTGCATGAATCATAGGTGAAAAGAAAATATCTAGGTATGCAATCAAGTATTAAAAGACAGTTTTGTTCTATTCTTTGGTAGGTACTTAGATAAGGTGACTGGAAGAAATTCCTAGCAAGAGTTAGAGAGTACTTTTCAATAGTTCTGTGTACAACATAAATATTCTCGGTATTCTGATATAATAAATGTAGGAATCAGGAAGTTCGACGGCACTAAATATTAATTGAAACACTTAAATTTCACGAGCGAAACTTAACACTACGAGTACATAGTATAAAACAAAGTCGCTTTCTTTGTCCCTATATCCCTATGTATGCTTAAATCTTTAAAAACTATGTTGTTTTTAATAGATAGAGTGATTCAAGAGGAAGGTTTTTATGCCTATGCGAAGCTGGGGCGGGTCGCTAGTAAAATATAAAATGAAGTGTTGGCCACTAAAACTAAATAAAAAAACACTCGTTCTTAATTATTTAAATAAAAACTAATGATTTAAAAACTGTTTCACCATACATGATGATCCCATAGTAAATGATGCTTAATGACAGGTCATTATGCCACCAAGACATTCACGGTCAGGCCACATGTTATCCAAATTATCTGTAGTCCTTATGGTGCGGTTCCATTTGGGTCCAACATTTACCTACACCCGTGTTATTTTGGTCACTTTGAAAAAAGATAAGGTTGTATCACTCTTGAAATAACCACCAGTGTTTTATTTCTATTTGACACTTTTAATTTATCTTCTACTCTCGTATAGCTAATATGTTATAAGTTACAACACATAAATGTAATATAAGAGAGTGAGTACTTAATATAATATATTATGAATTATACTGACATCACGGCCTTCACTCCACCTCCCATGGCTCTACCAACCTCTCGGTTATACGAGCCGAATCTTGGTAGAGTGCGCTGTACTTGCATTTCGCATCTCTTTCCAGTCGCACCTGCTTGATCTCCCTACAAGTTCTCTATAGTGTCGCCTATCCATGCAATCATTGCATTTTAATAACTCTCCCCCATCCTTAGGGGGCTTACGTTCACAAGTACGCCTAGCCTGCCTTATCGGCCAGAGGCCATAACGGCCTATAAAAATAAGACTAAGTGGTTCAAAACTGAGGACACATGAGGAACAAAACAAGAACAACAAAATATTAATAGCAAACAATTTTGCCTCATACCACAAAAAATTCTGTGACACATAACTATAAGATTTTTTACGCATGGAGTTGAACTAATGTGGGGGACATTTCAAAAGCTGTGGAATTTATCTCTTAGTTCAAAGTTAACAGCTTTTTTAAGAAGACCAATAGTAGACGATTAGATATGCCCCACGGCGCACGCAGGAATGTAGAAAAAAGCTAATTATGTTAAATCTTTGATGCTTGTCATATGGGAATAATTAAGTTTACGTCAAGTTACACGGTTGATTATTGTAAATAAATATATATTTTGTTACATGAATAACTAATTTATTTTTACGAAAAACTTCGATTAAGTTTTTTGCCGTAAAAAACCGTAAAAAACTAAAGTAGCCCTGGGTTTCGAAGCAACCAGCTGAATACACAACTGGCAAGGCTATAAGATGAAGTCTTCTCCATCCTAACCTCTAGTCTCTTTTCTAGTTCCTAGTAAGAAAAAAGTATTAATATTCAGACAAGATGATAAAATTATTAGTACTGGTATCGATAATGTTACAAAAAAGATTAGATTTTTTCTATAGATTGATAGATTACAATTATTTATTTATAAATTACATTCAATAATTAATTAAGAAAAAATTTGGCCACAAAAATTAATTAATAAACACTAATTTACATTCAATAATTAATTCAGAAAAAAATGAGCCACAAAAATTAATTAATAAACACTAATTTCAAATTCATAATTTTTGTTATAAAATATACTTAATTATAAAAATCAAAAACTGGTCTCACGAGTAAAATATAAATGTAGCTAATGCATTAAAAAACAACGATTTGTCAAAATGTAACGCTCAGCATGTCGTCCATGTACTAACAACTTAATTTACCATAAACATCAAATTAAAATTCATTCAATGACAATAAAATATAAATTTTCGTAAATGCGAAATGGCTCCGCTACCGGACCACCCGTGACCATTTCGGTACTTTTCTCAATAAAAATTGATTGCCCCATTAGAACTGCGTATGTTATTAACCTATTAAAGCACTGTTAATATTAATAAAGTGCTGCCATCTGGTGATTATAGAACTGAACATTACTTCGATAAAATAGCTTTCACGGTTACCAATATACAACTAGTGGATAATGATTACATTGGGAAGTTGAATCGGCGAGACCACTCGACTTTTAACTAAGGAGTTGATAAAGAGCAATAGTTTTTTTACTATGTCTATGAACAGTTTGTGAATATATATAGACCTTTAGATTTGTAGCCTCTAGATGTTTTAAAGTATATCATTAAATTTATTATTTGGTTAGAGATACGGATAACAAAATAGAAAGGAACTTTGTGAAATTCTAAGCCGCGCACGTACGTAGTTTATGTGACAGTTGTCAAACGTCATTCAAGATTAACGGCTCAACTTGACTTTTGATGCACGGAAACATGTTTCTTATCCAGATTAGTAGGTAACTTAGTCCTGTTGCAATATCTAAAACTGGTAACAACACATTCCGTAGATTCAGAGCATCCATAACCAGGCAAATGCTTAAATTAAAAAAATTCTGGTCTTGTTTGCGTTCAATGAATGCAATGTTGTTACTTTTTTAAAATTAAGGAGTTAGGACTAGATGAGACTTGTAGTACGAGGCCGTGTGGAAGGCACAAGACCTCGTGGTCGATCCCTAATCCGTTGGATCGACCTTATTAAAACAACTACCGGATCAACTACCGTACAATGTGCTCGTAAAGCGGAAAACCGGTAGAGATAGAGAGACATCGCAAGACGTGCTGCCCGTGCCCTTAAAGTGAGCGGCGACGGCGAGCCGCAACTCTGTTCATCTACAGCCACGAACACTCTGCCAATAGTGCCCGACTAAAAGAAGAAGAACTTTTTTAAAATTAATTATAACTTTATAAAGAAATTTACGAAAATAAATTTATTATTTCTACAACTCTAACAATGTGAACTTGCCAAAGCTAGGAGTGGTTATAATTGACTTGCTCAAAATGAGGTAAACACGAACAAGACTTTCGTTACATTAATAACGGTACCTGATTTTATATAGATTGGCAAGATGCCTTGATAAGGCTAGAACAATAATAAGCTATTCAGACAACATTCTCTCAGCTTTCAAAGCTGATTTCGAAGAATTTACTGCAGAAATCTATTTAATATACTTTTTTATGTGTAGATTGGCAGGATTCATGATAATGGATGTTTTATTTGCATTTAAAACTGTAATCTATACTAATTTAATAAAGCTGAAGAATTTGTTTGTTTGTTTGAACGCTTATAACTTGAAAACTACTGGTCGGATTTGCAAAATTATTTTTGTGTATTAAAGCCTGATTCTTGGGAAAGGTATATAGTACATACACACTTAGGTAGAGTGAAACCGCGGGGATCAGCTAGTGATATTAATAACAATGAGAATCATTAAAATGAAAAAATTGGCATGTGTTTTCAAATAATGAAAGAGTTTGACATTGCTTTAAGACCTATATATAAGTCTATGCCTTTCTCAACATCCGCTCTATATCTTTATACAGAAATGAATTTCATTAAAACTGGTTCAGTAATTTCGGGAAGTAAATTTAACAAACAGACTCACTTTCACCTTTCTAATATGTATTATGGAGTTGTATAGAATTTTTATTATTAATTCTATCGTAGATCCCAAACGCCATAATGATGATGGCGGCAATAAAATTCCAAATCACACTATCACACGTATTTGGTAAAAATGTTTCTAAAGAATTCCACATATCTATAAAGTTAATTCTTCAAAACGACAAAGAAGTTTAGTAGATGGTAATAAAAATCATAATATTATCGTTAGAATAATAAAAATTGACCAAGAGCTTGATAAATTTATAGACAAGGTTCCGTGGCATAAAAAATAATTAATACATTTGTATCATAGTGCGAATCTGATATTTTTTGATGATAATTAAATAGCAATTTCCGTTTACGTATTAAGACATTAATTGCTTACAACTTATTACATGATTATGAATTTAGATGTTTGAACGATGCATGTTTGGGATACATTTTTGTTTACTTTTTTAAGTAATACCTAAGTCAGAGAAAGAAATGTCAAAGAGACCGCCCCGCACTTACTAGCTGTTGCCCGCCGCTCTGCCTGTGTGGGATTCAGTTGTATCGCCCTATGTTTGACCCCTGGTTCTTAACTATATCCTCATCAAATTTCTTCAAAATCGACCCAGTGGTTTAGCTGTGTAAGCATAACAGACAGAGATACTCGCATTTATAAAATAAGTATGGATATGAAGCTGACCTCTTGCTTGTAATACAAAAAATATATATATATATAAAAAATATATATAATAATGTAAACTTTTATGCAAAGATAACCTGTCTCTGATGTGGTTCATTTGACCCAGTTCGTTTACTACGGAACCCTAAAAAGCATCATGAAGACGACATACGCCCACTAGGGGCATTCACGACGTGATAACGACGATATATGGCCCAATTTGCAAGTAAGTGCTACAATTTCTGTGGAATAAACACAAAGGGCTCTAAGTTGGCAATAAATGTGATTGGTCAGTCGTGAACTATTGGAACTTGCATTTGATGACTTGGTTAATACGATTTCTTGGCTATTATTATTGTTATTAGATTTGTTTACCGTTGGGTTCCTTGGTTTGTTCGTGTTTTTTGAAATGGTTATACAATATTTACGTTAGTTAGTTAAATATATCCTACAGACTATTTTGTGTCGAAACTTTACAAATTTATAATGATTTTTGACTTTTGTTTTAGTATTTATTTGTTTAGTTATTGAATTTTCTAGATCTCATGTTTTTTTCATAGTTTTTATAGTTTCCTTTCTTTCATGCGTCCTTCTCTTACCTTCGTATTTCCGATTATTTTTTTCTTTTGTTTATTGAACAGTTTTATGCCATATCACCATCTTGTTCTTAGTCTCTCTCTTTTTCTACATACAACAGTTGGGACACTGGTAGTCAATATTTCAACCCATTTTCTCGGCACGTGTGTCTTATTAAAAAAGTAGTTAACTTCGATGACAATAAGAAGGTATTGAATGTCCCAAGTGTTAATTAGAAAACTAATAAGAATAACTAATTGGGAACAAATACACTAAAACGATATATGTACTTCTTTCCCTCCTTCTTCCCGTCATAGTCCTCGTACTCCACCATTAAAGTAACAAATGACACACTATTAATCTGAACTCACAGACGTGACTCACAAGATTCTGCCCATCAATTTGCACCTCAAAATTTCTTTGGTGCCGCAAATAAATCTTACGATGATCGTAATTAAGGCTTGCTACACATGGTATTCGTGATTTGGTAGGGTATGTTCGTGAATATCTACTTCGAATTTAGTTTTGAGTACATGAGGAATATTTTAGAAAATAAAAGTAAAAAGAATCTGTAAAAGCTATATAATCAAACCTTTTTTATTTGATAATACTTTATAGCAAAGATTTAAAAAAAATGCGTGGTGATATTTCGTAATTCGTAAATGACTTAATCTTTCATCACGACATTCTTACTTGAAATTAGTTTTATGATATTTTGATTTAGATTTTTTAAACAAATTAAGAGCTAAAACAAGAACAAAGAAATATATAAGCCACGAAGTTAACAGGCAGCAACTGTTACTAATATTTTAACAGAAATGAATTCCTGGTTTCTATTCTAGTCACATAAAAAAGCAAAACGAGTAAGGCCAAAGCTTCTTTGTCTAAGCTATAATAGAAATAAAACAACACTGCACCAGCACGTACAGAAAGCCTTAATCTAACCACCATCATAATTAAAGCAATAGATGATGCTGATGATACACAACGAGGTAGAATTTTCAAACGTGTAAAGTCAGAGGTGCCGATTGCTATCAGTTTGTCAGGTGCCATTGCTTGCGTGGGTGATGCGAACTCTAATGACTTATGCTACAAAGTTTCATAGATATGTTTCGAAATAGATGCAAGATGCTCATTGTTTGGAGCATTTTCGTTAATAATAAAAGTTTAGATTGGGTTATGATTTTTTTTTAAGTAGTCAATGACCAGCGATTTACCACTATCTCACCTGATGGTAAGTGCAGATGTGGTCTAAGATAGAGCTCGCTGGTTCATCAATAGCATATTCACTCTGGTCTTAAAGACCCGGAGATTGATTGAGATAATGTTGATAAATTTAAACTTAGTTAAAAAAGGTCTAAATGGGATACCCATGATAGATCAAATCCTCATTTTTTGTTTTCGAAAATTGACCAGTCAATGCTCCAAGAAGTATAAGGAGAGATAGAGAATAAGATTTTAAAACCTTCCCACATTTTCCTTTCTTTTTATAAGCATTCAAACATTTTATATGATACTTGAATCATCTGAAAAAGATGTGCTGTCCAATGATGAAGATTACGATTTTAGAGACGGGATGGGATTTGTAATACATTGGTAGGTCAACTAATACTTTTCATTAATATTGCAGAAAAGCTATCAAAAGGGTTACCATACCAAAACTATCATTCGTTTCAAACCACAGTTACTCGTATAAGAAACAGACAATTCGCAGTCATTTAGTGGCGTCTATTCATATAGATGGTCTATCTGCGCAAGCGCATTGTAATAATTGCAAGCATCGGCGTGCCCTTTGATCTTACTGAAGTAAAGATAGTTATTACATACAAGTGAGGGTGAAATGAGCGTTAAACAGCGCTCAGTTCTTGTCCGATAAATTGAACGTGAAATAATGAAACGCGTGAGAGCGCGGATCTTGTTAGGTCTTCTGTTATTAAATTGTCTAACGCTATTTATGCTGTAATCGTTTAGACACGGTTTGTAATGGGTGTAATGATTGGAAGGATTAGCTCCAATGCCTTGAATGAACATTTATCTGTAATTTATAAAGGGATGAGGATGATGTGATTTGTTGTAATGGCCGGATTAATTTTAGGTTACAATAGATTTCGTTGTGAATTATATGCCATTGGTATAAAATTATGAATAAATGATTACATATGTTAATCTTTCTTTAACTTTGTATAAATTTATTAGAGATAGATATCGCTACAAATTCGATGGCTTGTTAGTTAAAATTATTTTTTAATATATTTAATTTTAAAGACTGTAATTTATTTAGAAATGGTACGTATAAAATCGTTACTTCAGCATTTTCTTTTACTTCAGAGAGTTAAACAAACCTATTTTTATTAAAATGACGTTGTCGAAGTTTAGGATATAAAAACAAAGTATGAAGTTGTGCGAGTTTCTAATATAAAACTTACCATAAACAGTCAAGAGCGCCGGTTCAGAAACCCTCTTTCCCGCGATGTTCTCAGCGACGCAGCTGTAGTTCGCCATGTCCTGAAAAGAAAGATAAGTAAGATAAGATGTTAGTTCAGAATTTGAAACAAACTGAGCGTTGTGAAATATCTATCCGAGCCACTAGCACTTTGCTGGTTCAAGTATCTGAATATGCTGGATGGTTGCATAGGCTAGAATTGTTGGCAAATTTAACTGTCAAAATGATTCTAATAGCTAAAATATAACTAGTGATAAGAATCTAAAACATGACAAAAGCTTTTCAGGTGCTATAATTAGAATTAAAAGACTGGTTTTACATTGTCAGGCTAAGCGCTCAAATCTTATTGGTTTTATTGTTTTTTTTTTTTTTTTTTGCATGCCTAGATAATAAAAAAATTGTAATTAGGTTATTACAAGGCCATTATATTGAGACTTTCTTAATAAGTCCGAACTCTTGTTATTTTTTACTTTTATATCCTTTAACATACAAACATATTTGGATTGGATGATACAGAAAAAAATTTACACATTACGTTGGCAGCAAAGTAAAGATGTCATCAGTGCTCAGCCACTCGTGGATGTTTCGCCACAATACCTAGTAATTTCACAGTCTTTCCAAACCTTTAAATATAAAAGGATATACACAAACCAGTAGTCATATACCTACCAGAAAATGAGGACAGACAGACAAATGGACACAGTGAAAGGTTAGGTGAGATTACGCATCCACAAGACAGAGGAGCTGATGATTAATCCATGTCTACCTAATTAGACCCCGCCGGATGCAGGAGATGGGAGGTTATTTGCGAGTACATGGAGTATGGTGTACGGTGTGGGCGGTACTTGGACGACTGATATTGGTAATGTGGCTCCAATTATGGGATATTTCGGGAAGTTCGAAAGAGATACGGATGTCAAAAGGAATTTAATGGAAATTTTATACACACTTAAAATATTTCATGTTTGATTTGATAATTGTGAGTTTAGTCGATTAAAAGTTATAAAAATTCTGATGTTTTTTACAAACTTGTGTAAATTTTAACAAAAACATTGACCAATTAATATAATAAAAAAAAGTAAACTAGTCATATAGTAAATCATAAATTTTCTTCAAGAGCGTTAACTTTTTTATTCGTAAAATATTGTATTACTAGCGACCCGCCCAGGCTTCGCATAGGCATAAAAACCTTCCTCTTGAATCACTATATCAGTTAAAAAAACCGCATCAAAATCCGTTGTGTAGTTTTAAATATTTAAGCATACAAAGGGACATAGGGATAGAGAAAGAGACTTTGTTTTATACTATGTAGTGATAAGTGTTCCATAGAATTGAAAACTGTATTTACATTAACACTTTCCATTTTATTCTCGAAATCCTATTCTCTTAATCAAACTCAAGATAAATCATGACATTTATCAATTCACAATTAATATTCATTCAACAGAAGTTAAAATAAAAGGGTTTTGTTAAAGTAAATGTAAATTTAAACCCGACACTAACATCCAACTTAAAGCAGAAAATCCTTTGAGAAAACTCCGACATTATCAAAGGAGAGCGTAAAGTCCTGAAAACAACATTAATTGGTACAGACAAACAAAACACTTTCAGTGAAATATTGAATTAGAATCAACATCTTTAACCAGTTTTATCCTGAAATTGCAGGATAAATTTCTGCAAACAGAAATTCGAGTTCCAAATTTCATACCTGTTAAAACAACGACAATTGAAATTTGTAAATATTATATTCAAATGTTTGATCGGATTATACCTATATAATGAGTAGAAGTACATATATTGAATACGGTTTCTAATTACATTATTTTCATGGGCAAAACATTTATTTCTTGTCAATTATAAGAATGTGGAATTTGAAAATCGAGCACTAGAGCTAGTGTAGTATTATGATGAACCCTGACCGAATCGTCATCTAAGGGTACTTATTTAAAATTACTCTTATTTCAAACTACGAGTATGATTCAACAATACTGAAACTTCCATTGCACTACAACTGGGCACAGGATAACAGGAACGCACAAATAAATCCAGCTTTGTGCCGGAACGCGACAAAAAGACAGCCGCACGACAGGCGACTCATGTCGCAATTAATAAATGTCTGTCGCGGGCGACTAATTAGTCGCAGTCGCATCGAGATGAAATAAATAATTTCAGATCGCGATTGTGCGCGCTAACACTTGGCTTTAACGAAGCCTTGTCCAATTATATGAAAGTGTGAGACTACACAGTTTTATTAAGTTCGTTTTGTTGTGGCATTCAAAAGATATATGAGGTATTATCTAAGACATCAATTAGATTTGGTACGTACAAAGCACTCTGCCTCTTTGGTAACGGTGTTCGTCATGCAATTTTGATTAATTATCTTTCATTGCGTATTTCGGACATAACAAAATACCAGTTGAGTAGCTGTTTTGGCTGCGGCATTATTTATAATCATATCAGCATAGGAGAAAAGTTATAATTAGTAATTTAGTAGATTGATTTCCTCTTTCCGACTAATGAATGTATCACAAATACCTCATTAAATGTAAAAATTTACAATATAGTTAATAGTTTGAAAGTTAATATTTATGAATAAACATCTATTTATGTAATAGTTAAGTTATGATTATTTATTTTACCTTATTCGTCTATACCCATATTATGCACATAAACATATCATCATCAACAACACTTAAAGTTTTGACATCAACTTCTGTCTCATTTTAATTTGCTTCTTTATTAATTAGTTCCATTACATCATCCATCCTTCACTGATTATAATAAATAGAAAAGGAAACATTATATCCTCCTTCAGGAACACACAGAAACCTAACATGTGTCGTATTTCAAACAGTTGGCGTCGCCACATGTATTATGAGTCATTCTAAGAACTTGTGTCCATTATCATTTTAACTAGTCCACATTCGAAGGATCTTCAACTTTAGCTCAGACATAATAAAGATGAAAACTGTTAGCTTGAAAAGGTTTTTTGCAAGTTCTAATCAAGTCGGAACTATAATTTTTATTTTAATATTTTTAGATCATTAAGTTCACATGTAACAAGACTCTTTTTGTTTATATTTGCGGTCGCATAAACATTTATGATCTTAGTGATTCAGGATCACTGAAATACTTTATGGATCATTAAAATTTTATAATGTGCTTCTTAAAATCACATATTTGTTACTTTGACAATAAGTGCCCCATTTTATAGCAAGAGCGTTAGAGTTACTTTTAGGAATGGAGAATACTTTTGTGAAATTTCCAGTATATAAGTCGGTGTTTTGTTATTTACAGATTATTTTATTTAAATTTCTGTTAATGATCTGTGATTAATTTAAAGAAGGGACTTATTTACATTAGAAGCTCCAATTAATCTCATCTTCTATCGTTTTTCTGGACGTAATAAATACAAGGTTGGCTTTTTACGTTGTCTTTACTTCTTAAAAAATCAATTGATATATAGACAATAATCTTTTACTAGTGTTGCGTCAATATCATTTTATTTGGAGTAATTTATGAGTTAAAAGTACTTTATTTACTATTGTATAAAGTAAGGACATGACGTTTTAATGTAGCGACATACAATATAACTACATTATCTTAAAAACAACGCAAATGTCATCAAATGTGAAGAACTTCGTTAGAGAGTAAATGAATCATTGTTTTGAAGATATAACTGGAGTGATGAACTTTTGATAACTTTAACATCAATTCACATTTTTCTTATTTATAAAGTTTGTATTAGTGAGTTAGGCATACTATCAACGATAGTGTGATTCATAATGCAGAGATATTTATCTGCTTTATCAAGTATTTGGTTCGAACTTATAATATTACATAACCCGTTTATAACTTGTTATACTCGTATTAATTCAAATCTATATTTGTGATAGTTTTCGACGGTTTTAGCAACATAACCTTTATAGACTAAGATCCGGTATAAGAAATGCATATCCTCATCTATTTTTTTTAATTATGCAAGAAAAATAAACAAATAGATAATTTTGTAACTTGATCCATCGCAATTAGATTGCGGAAGCAACAGCGCTATCAGGCTTCACAGTAGCTTTGTTTGTATTTATTTCAGAAACTGTGTTTAAAAGCTACTTACTTATATAAGAAAAATAAGGATAGCCGACCGCAATTAAAAAAGGCATGAGATAGGATTTATGATAATGATGATGATGAAATAAGATACCGTAAATTGCTGAGAAACCACTTCAATCTTAGGTGGTAAAATTTTCTATTTGGCCTATATTGTCCTTAGAAAACTTACTTGTAATGTAGCTCTGGATATAAGAAGATTCCCTTCAGCAGATATAAGAACATTGTGGTCTTGTTGTAAAGGAGCACCATGCTTCAGCCAGGATATCCGCGGGGGAGGGGCTGCGGCAGGGGGAGAGCAGCGCAGAGATGCAGCTGACCCTACTTCCACTGAGTTGGGTGATGGCGAAGCGACGAACTGCTTCTTGAGGTCTATAAAACAAAATAAAATGTCAAGACATGCTGGTAAGAACTAAATCGGTTACCGTAGCCCATGAGAAGTCTATAACACCGAAGTATTGCAGGCGCGTTGCCGACTGAAGGAATCTTTTCACGCCCCTCTTGAAGACTTCCATTATGTTGTCACAATTTAGACGTCCATAGGCAACGCTAACCGAATTTCATCAGAATCGTAGGTCCATTTGCTTACTCAATAGTAGATGAAAAACGAAATATGAGTTAACAATACTCACTAACGCAATTATAGAAATATAACAAAAAAAATGATAAAGATAAAATACGCCCTCATATTTTTGTTGGTAATCATTGTATCTCGATGAAAATGTCAATATCAATCAATAAACACATTGTGGATAATTCATAACGTACTTAATTTTTAATATTGATGGTAGAAACATGCGGAAGAAAAATATAATCTGGGATAGGTAACAGAATAGAACAACCCATGGCTCTAAAAACTTTTCGGTAATACTAGCCGTATCTCAGGAGAGTGCGTGCGCTGTACCACGGATTATGCTATACTAGCAGTAGCAGTACGACGAATGCTATACTAGCAGTACTTGCTTGGCTTTTCGCATCTTCTTGATCTCCCTACATGTTCTCTAATGTGTCTTATCTGCTATCTAGCATTAATGACTTCCGATCATGAAAAACGGAGGGACTATTACATAATACAATAATGTTATTACTCAACAAATTGCACCGCGCCCGAAGCACATATAAACTTAGAAAAATTGAGGATTTTAAGATAAAACTGGCTCTAGTGGCGACCAATCCAAATCAACTTCCTGTCGCATGACAGGTTCTAAAAGAATACCTGCACTATACGTTGGGCGCCAGTATAACGTAGGTAGAATTTACTAATTACTTAAGGTATGTGTGAGGAGAGAAGATAAATCCAGGTTTCAGCGAATCGCACAATATTTATTATTTGTACTTTACAACAGGTTAGACTCTTAAGGATAACCGTTAATGAGAGATTATAGGGGTCGTGAGATCAAAGTAGGCACGAGATCCAGTCAGGCAGCCGCTATGAAATAGCCAGCCACTTAACTTGAGATGGTGAGATCGACGAAAGAGGTCTTCCAGTGGACGCGCGCAGCCTTATATATGGCCCTCGGGGTAATGCGGTGCGGGGCAGCGAGGAAGGACCGCCGTAGGAGAATGCGCGACGTCACAGATGTTTAATTATCAAAAGTACGTATTTATAATAAAATATAGAGTATCTTTCAGGTTTTTACTTTGGATCTAGCTCAATCTGTGTGATTTGTCCGTTTTTTTTTTAAGTTTAATATGTGTATCTCATTGCTGGGCAAAAGCCTCCTGTCGTATTACCTTCCATGTATTTCACGCTTTCTCGCAATTTTCCACCGAAATCGTTAATTCACCTGCCATCTCGTTTTAGGCCTTCCTGTCTTTCTGCAATATTTTGCACTATATTGTTGGGTCTTGGATGTTTAATTATCAAAAGTACGTATTTATAATAAAATATAGAGTATCTTTCAGGTTTTTACTTTGGATCTAGCTCAATCTGTGTGATTTGTCCGTTTTTTTTTTAAATTTAATATGTATATCCCATTGCTGGGCAAAAGCCTCCTGTCGTATTACCTTCCATGTATTTCACGCTTCCTCGCAATTTTCCACCGAAATCGTTAATTCGCCTGCCATCTCGTTTTAGGCCTTTCTGTCTTTCTGCAATATATTCTGTGCTTTCTGTATGTACTTACAAATATTTATTTTTTATTACTGAGTTAATCGTTTGTTCACGAAACAAATTTGTCCAAGGCTTACATTGTAACCACGAGGGTCCACACAAGGTATCAAATTGTTTGACGAAAAGCAATTATACTTCGTGAGGCGTATTGTCGCTAACAATTACATAATTGACGAGCTCGTAACGTTTTTTATTAAGATTGATGTGAGAAGAGTACCCTGATTGTGGCCTGAATAGGTTTGGGAGAACAATTCTTTAGAATTTAGTAGATTAGCACGTGGGAGGAACTTATCATTTTATCTCTATTAAGCAATTTTCTAAATAAAAATCTGTTAAGCGCGTCAGTATTATAGTAAGTAAACATTTAGAAAAAACTCACATTTTTGCTAACATAATTTGCAAGCTCATAGCAGAGGCGCAGTATATTATAATAAGTTTAAAGATTTTTCTTATTATTAACAATTATACTATTACGATTACATTGACGATGTTCTAATCCAACCTGTTCGCAAAGAATGAGCACCTTTAGCAATAAAATTGAATATTGCATTCATCAGCGGACGCATACGAGAGCAAACCAGCAAAACTCACATCAAAGTGTCATAGTTACCGTTGCCGAAATCGGTCTAGAAGGCATTATCATCATCATTGTATTGTAAGTTAATAAAAACCTTTTTCAAAACACTGTTGCTAGTAGGAGGTGATATATTTCGATACAAGAAATTTTGTGTTTCTTAGAAGTAAACTGTTGTAATCCTATCTAGTAAAAATGTCTGAACACCGAACCCACTCAGTTTACGTAATGAAATGGCACAGCTGTTTATGTAGCATTCGCTGAAATAAACTGATTGTGCCAGCTAAATATTGTTGTTTTAAAACATCAAAGGGAAACTTAGCTTAACGAGTTAGTTACATAGGCGACATAGTTATCCCGTGAAAGATCAAAAATTTATTGTGTGCAAATTTAGTAACTTGTAAATCCTACTGCCTACTAATATTATAAGCGCGAAAGTTTGAAAGGATGTTATAGTTACACTTTTACAGGAAAAGCTGGATTGATTTGGCTGAAATTGGCATGGAGATTGCTTCAATTAGACTATATTTTTTCCGGAATTACCACGTATGCTAGTTTATAAATAACTAATATTTGTGTTTAAATATTTACTTAAGATTACTAGCTCCTCTCGGGTTGTTTCTTAGAACTATTCATTATGACATATTTTAGCTTCAATACCTCCTGTTAAATATTAATCATTATAACTAAAATAAATTAAAATATTAAAACCATTAAACCTACATATTCATTTTAATGAATAAAAAACTAAATAAGTCTTTACATGTACTGTACATTTAAAAATAAAACTATAATTTTCTTCACGCTACAAATGGAAATACAGCTCAAAAGAAAAGAAAACTTACAAATGCGAGCTTAGAAAACTGTGGTGCAAAAGAAACCTTTTAAGTTGTAAGTTTTCCAAACGAATGCTTTGAACGGCTCCTTGTAATATTTTCTTTACTTTTACTATGCTAAGGTTGACGTCAGACAGACGTGTATTTAACTAGTATCTTGATTCATCACCATCTTTCTGTTTTCCTATTTCTATCTCAAATCCAGCTTCAAAGCGTATAAGTGTCCTGCTTTTAAAATTTGTGACTCAATCTAAATCGGCAATCGACTGATTGTCCCCGGATTCAGTTTACCAGTTTTAATTGAGTCACATTTAGATATCAAAGATTTGATATCGAAAAATGCATTCCAGATCCTCTTCATGATTCAGCATTACTTTCATCGTCTACTTGACGTAATTTTCTTGCACCACAGCCATCGCAGTCTGAGAGAGGACATAGAGAGACAGTGAGAGACATCTGTTGAACTAATAACAGATTATCCAAGGGAATATACGCTTTGACGACATCTGTGGCGTAATTAAAACGCTATTTTGCTCATGGAGGTACTGAGTTCGATCCCCAGTCAAGGCAAATTGGAACTAGGTCTTTTTCAATTTATCAGGTCTTGATTGTTTATCTTTATTGTAATTGTATCTTTATTTACAGAATATACTATCTTTTAAAAACTTACATTGGGACCAGATCAATCTGTGTGATTTGTACACATAAATATATAGGGTGGGGTATGACACATTTCTTTAGGTATTGTTGTAAAAGTCATCTGAGGGAATCGCCGAATGGGGAAATCATGACATGGCGATGCGGCTAGCAAGCTATCACTATTGACTTCCTGTTTTAACTACCATTATGCTAAACGTGGCCTAAGGTCTTATGGCTCTAGGCTCTGTCTACCCCGCATGGGATAAAGACGTGATTATATGTATGTATGTTGTATCGCAAAACGTTATTTTTCATTGTATAAATCAACTTCCTAGAGCACACGCTTCATTTATCTATGAGCACTATTCCGTAACACAGACTGCTTAGAATAAAAAGATCTGAGCTGAGTGGACTCATAAATCTTAGTGTGCAATGTGCATGGTCCATTACTTCAGTGCTGAGGGTATCTCGTCCCTTATTTATGTTTTCTTGGATACATTTTAAAATTCTAAAGTGTTTTGGAGTTAAATGAAGTGAAACTGTTGAATGCCAAATCATATAAAATAACCGCTTTTGGTGGCACGCATGTCAGTGTCAACTGCTTTTTAACCCATTTTATGCTTTTGGTTCCTTTTAGGTTTAGTAGTTGAAGTTTTAACTAATTATGTGTAGGATCGATGCGAAAGTATTTTCCTGATTGTGTCACTTTGTAAGAAATTCTCTTAATTCTAAAATCTTTCTATCACAGTCAACCTACATACATACATACATATAATCACGTCTTTATCCCATACGGGGTAGACAGAGCCTAGAGCCATAAGACCTTAGGCCACGTTTAGCATAATGGTAGTTGAAACAGGAAATCAATAGTGATGGGTTGCTAGCCGCATCGCCTATGTCATGATTTCCCCATTCGGCGATTCCCTCAGACGACTTCTACGGCTTGCGCGGGAAGAGAAGCAGCTGGTACATTCTATGTTTTTCTTATTCTCCCAGACCAGCATGGAAGATGTCAACCTAATTCTTAAAATCAAATTCAAAAATATAATTCTTTAATCAAATAAGGTAAAAGCGATTTTTTTGGTGAAAATTTAGCACACATATAGGGAAAATGAGAGAATGTTAGAATACATACATGATTATAGATAAAATATTAGTTAAATGCAGGGAAATGGTGACGATTATTTCATTATTAGACAAATTTTAGTAAGCTTTGAAACCCATTCCAGTATATAATAATATAAGAGTAAACGAATATGTAAAGAAAATCAATTTAAACAGCAAACCGATTCTTCTTATTAAAATAGTTCTCTATAATAAACTCGAGTTTTCACACGATTCTATTTATATGTTGACAGTCGACAAAGTTATCCTCGATCGCGTTAGTTTAGTAAAGTTTCTGTGTGAATTAGTTGACTATTATTTAGTTTGTTGATAGTCGTAAAATGTTCAATTTATTTAGGTGTTTGAATAGTTTAGTTGATTATATGTTAGAAATTATCCATTGTGAATATCGTTTGTTTGACGAAAGTATGAAAAGAGACGAGAAATAGTAGGACAGATAGACCTTATCATGGAGGCAAGGACTCACATTGAGTCATCGATTCATCTTAATACATATATACATTATTAGAACATTAATCATTAATCAATATATATATAAATCAATACCACATATCATTGTAATTTTATAATTCAAGAACGGGCTCACCTATCCTAACCAAATGTTTAGGCATTGTTTGGACTATTCGTATGGTTTATGTGAAGTTTGCACAAAATCGGTAGAGCGGTTCTTCATTAATCACATTTTTACGTAGCGAGGCACGTACCGGGCCACTAGTTTATTATGGAAAATTTTAAAGACAAAGGGCCTATGCGCTTTGTTCTTAAAATTTTCTTGTTAGTATTATTTTAAGATCGGTATTTTTTGCTTGCTATTTTAAAAGGTAAAATATTTACTATTGTAAGCCAAAGCTATCGTAAAATTTTATTTGAAATACTTTTTATCATACAAGAACTTTGAAAAATACTTTAATATTTTCAACAAAATGTACTCGAAATAAAATGTTTACAAGAAATCATATATTCAACATAAGGTGAAAGGGTCTTACAAGATAAATTTGCTAGGGAAATGATACGTGCAAGTAATTTATGGCCAAAACCCCGGATCTAGCCAGCACTTATCATTCACGCCCATCGCGTTTGAATTTCCCCTTAAAAGTAAATTTTAAGGATTTTTTGTAGCTTTTCTGTACTAGCTTTTGCCAGGGATGGCCGTCAGACTCGTTAATAAATATATTTTTAATACCCGACTACCGCGAAGCGGTGTTTGTATGTTCCATCGTAGCACCTAAACTACTGAACCGATTTTAATGAACGAGGTGTCAAAAGATTGGTAAAAATAGTGCGGGTAACATAGGGTATATAAATTTGATCTAAGTTATTAATTGGTCTGCGGACCATATTTTCTTAGGGCCAGTTAATACCTAACTCAATTTTAAGTGACGGAATTTAAACCTCCGATTTTATTTAATTAATGGGAAACTAAGGCAATTTTTGTAATGTGTCTGTGTATCGTAGTCTGTGTTATAAATTAAAAATATGTCAATCGACAGAGCGTGGATAAACTATTGATTGAAAATAGTCATTTTATGAAAATTTTACGCCGGTAGATACGTTAATCGTTGATTTCGGCTGTCAATGCTAGATGACATTCGTTAGGCCGTGAAGGGGAAAAATCCCCTTTTGGCCACTAACACACCTGGTCTGGTTTCCATGTTAAAAGTTATAAAAAACGATGATAATTTCTTTGTAATATCAAGTGCTATCATGACTAAATAATTTGACATTGACGACCTCAGTGGCGTAATGGTTAGCATGCCTGACCGCTACTCAGAAGGTCCCGGGTTCGATCCCCGGTCAGGTCAAGATGAAAAATGATCTTTTTCTGATTGACCTGGGTCTTGGATGTTTATCTATATATGTATTTGTTATAAATTATAGTATCGTTGAGTTAGTATCCCATAACACAAGTCTCGAACTTACTTTGGGGCTAACTCAATCTGTGTGATTTGTCCCTATATATTTATTTATTTATTTAAAAAAAAATAATTTAATTAAAACCTAAGCTCTAAAGCGTTAGCCGAGGATGATACTGGAAAACACGATCGAAATTAAAAAAAATGGGTAATCTATGTATTAATTTAGATGATAATCTTCCAATTAAACGATACAAATAATTCTTAGAGCTTGAGGCACTTATTTTAATATAAATTCTAAATTTATTTGGTTAATACCATTCCATTCATCATGATTTCGTAAAGGTGACACGATAAATCGACCATGCAAACCCTGGTGTCAGAGTTCTTTGGAACCGCCTCTCGGCTTCTGACATGGTTCCTTTGAAGACTACCACATGGTAGCCGGGATCAACGGCTTTACGTGTCTTCCGAAGTACGACATCTATTTTATTATCAGACAGTCAGATGTTTCAAGCCTACAATATCCTAACCAAACTGGAAATAACTAAGCAAAGTTTTCCATGGGAATCGAACCCACGACCCCCGGGTCTACAGGCAAACGCCTTAACCACTTGACCATAAAGGTAGTTACTATTCAAGTAACATATGCGGTATAAATTTTGCTACTATTCTCCATGTAGTGTCGGATATGGCACAGATTCGTTGTAACATTAAATTATTCGTGCCACCGCTTTTATGTTCTACATTTGCATATCTATCATGTGGTCAGCGAAATATGTTTTGTTTCTTTTATATAAGCTCTTTTTCGTTATGTTTTTGTATAGTTTTATCTTTATCATCGCCCATGGTCATTATAGGTATTTAGATTTTTTTCTTTCGGTTTTGTTTATTATGATGTTTTATGATTGGTTTATCAAACTTCCCTCATCGATCTTTTTAGAGGGGTACGAAATGGTCTGCATTTAGCGTCTCTCAATTATCTGGTTTGGATTGATGTAATATGATTGATGCTGTTTCATTGTGATTTTCAAGCTTCCGCAAATTATTTTTTTTGGCTTTTTCTGAACTTATCCCTTTTGTATTTTTATATATTATGTGTCAGTTACATTGTTTTATCGAGTTATGTTTTTTATGTAACTTAGTGTGTATGTTTAGATAAAGTATACAAGGTTAACACAAATCAACTGCAAATATTTTAAGGGCAGATACAGACTACTATAATGAACAACTTTTGCAAATAAACTTAAATCGAAATTTTATTTTTCACTTTCCATACTAAACTAGATCAGCTGGTTCTCAATTTGTATAGGTCAAAATTTTTTTTTCATATTTTGACATAAGTTTATTTTGGACAGTTGTTCAGTTTAGTGGTCTAAATCTGCCCTTAAAATATTTTATTTATTTATTTATTATTATATTTTATACTTATGAGTTGAATTAAATTCACCTTATATATACTTTGCCATCGAATTTTTTGTTCTTTTTTTCCATCCACTCTAGGTAAGGTAAGGACTAGAAGATTACATTAGCAATAAGTCCACATTTTTAACGTAGCCAAAACCTAGTTTTTAAAAATTATGTAAACATTTGTTTGGTGCAATAAAGAGTTTTTCTTTTAACTGAACATAATTTCATTATTTATTATACCCCATTATAATAATATAGTAAGAGGTGAACAGGAGAAGAATAAAAGAAGAAAAAAGAGATTTTCTATTCTATTCTAACATATTAATAAGGAAAAACAATAACACTTTACCTGAAAACGCAATCAAAACATCACAATGTAAAACTAAATAAATTGTTCAATGTTGAATGTTGTCACGTATCTTCTTGTAATGGTCGTATTGGTATTCATTCGAGTGTTAATTTCACAGTACTCATACATATTACATCAGGTCAAAATAAGTCGATTCAACAAGTGCATCTAAAGCTAGTGAACCATTAACAGGCCACCCAGCAATCTATACAAGTAATTATTTAATTGGGTCATTCCATCACTTGACAGATTCAATTGGATAAATAATTGTCATTGTGTTAACGATACTGCAAACAGCTGCTATGGGTTAAATTATGTGATAAGAATGTCCTAGCGGTTCGACTTTGTTGTTAGTAGATCTAAGATAAATTCATTCATTCATTCATAATAGTCTTTATCCCATAAGGGATAGAGAGCCTAGTGCAGACCTTAAGCCCCGTTCAGCATGATGGTAGTTAAAACAGGAAATCAATAGTGATGGGTTGTTAGTCGAATCGCCTATGCTATGATTCCCCCATTCTCCGACTCCCTCAGTTGACTTTCACGGCTTGCGCGGGAAGAGAAGTAGCTGGTATATTATGTTTTTCGTTTTCTCCCAGACCAGCTTGGAAGTATGTAAGCATCTAAGCCAGAACATAAGGAAAAAATTATATGTACTAACCAGCGCATATTACGCATAAAGATTTCGTGTAACTTTTAATCTAAGTCATCAAACATTATAGACTACATCTGCGCTTATCATCAGGTTAGATTGGATTGGAATGTTGATCGTATTCAATTAATTCTAGTCATTTTAAGAAATAATTTTAAGTACCTAGTTATTGATATTTACATTTATTCTGTTCATCCAAACAAACACATTAAAGTTTGTAATTGTTTTCAACCACCCTATATCTTTAACCTACGCACGTCTCTACTCTAAATCTTAAAAGACTTACACCAACTTATTCCGTATCATTAATAGCTACATAGGCACCACTTAAGCGTATATTTAGCGCGTTCACAATTAAAACTGTCAGGCATAAAATTTAGAGCGTACGTTTACATGTTCTCTCGCAATTAGAATCTTCGTATATATTTAGACGTTTATGAGTTTCGAGACGCTGACAATGAGATTCTGGATGGTAATGTGCTGTTGGTGCTATTGAGATTTTTGATTATTATTGTCTTTCTTAAGTAGTAAAGTGTGTATATTTAAAATATTAGTAATTGCTAAAAGTCAACTGCTGAACAATAAGAGACACGTATTTGAATTTTTAAACAAATTTGTAAATTTTTACTTCTAATAATAAAACGACCTCCTCTTTATGAGAACGAAAAAATTTTGCACTACATGTTATTAACCAACAATCACAAAAATTTTGGTTGTACACATAAAATATGGTCTTTATTTTCTAATAGTGTTTCAAAATGGAAAATTATTACTTAGCTAGAGGCGAACAATCGTGACTTATACGACACAACAGAATCGCAGCCACTTTCGATCGCGCAACATTTAATTGGTCATAATTTAAATATCGATGTTTAGTATCTACTATAAAATAATGTTGCTATTTCTAGTTGCCCTTTATTGTAAAGTTTAGACTATAAATTACTTTAATAACTAGGACACGACAAAATTAAACATATAAGAAAGAATTCCAGCAATCACTGATCCATCTGCATAACCCAACTTCCACAGAAAAAACGAATCAGAATTTGGAAATTAACCTTTCATTTGAAGAACTATCTATTTCATTAATTTTAAGTTTCCTTTTCCTCAAACAATATGTTATGCAAATTGCAACAATCAGAATAGAAGCAATTACGACCTCCAAGACACACGGTGCTATTAATATTGTTCATTCTATTACCAAGGCGATTAAATTCAATGGTCGCTGGAGGTAAATCTTCTGCATATTAAATAAACGTCGGCCGTTCTTTAGATTTATGGCGGGTTGTGTAACGTTTTGGATAAGGTTGTTCCTCCTGATCCATGTACAAAATTTGTAACAACATTTATGCCATAAAAGATTGTGTTGTTTATAGTATTAAAAAAAAAAAATTTCAGCTAAGGGTTCAATTTTATGTTCGTCATACATAGTGACTGGTTTAGGATTCCAGTAATATTATTCCCAATGAAACTACAAGTGGAGATATTTTTGTATTTGATTTTTTATGCAATTGGTCTCACTCGATATAGTCACATAGTTTTGTTTTTTGATATTGAAACACGCGTAACATCGGTAAAAGAAATCTAGTTACCTATTTACATTTCTTACGAAGTCTCGCACGGAAACGTAACAACACAAATCTCGGAAAATATTCCAAATCGTTTAAAAATTTTTAACACTTAATCGCCATGAAACATAACTGGCACGCAAGGAAACACGCGCGATCTGGGTTAGTCTATATTCGTCTACGGAAACTCTCAAATTATGACTTTCGATGAAATGTTGCCGCGGCGGACCGGATATGGCGTTTTCTAGTCAATTTTAATATTGCCCGTTATACAAATTTACTGATAGTTTTATTAGCAGTGATAGGTGCTCTTAATATTGATATTTTCATTTCTGTGTCATTTATTACAGGAAATAAAACTTAAAATTCATAGTCTACAATCCCTAGAGCAACTGGAAGAGATAACTATTATTGGAACTACTGCTATTTCTATGAGTATTGCCAAAATCAATATTCTTGATCAGTTTCAGATTCCCCTGAATAGGGATAAGAATTTGATTTTGGAAAACATGATACATGATAATATGATTAAAAATCTGCAGTAATACTCACATGCCAATTCAAGCACCGCAGGCTGACTTTTGATATTTCCTCTGCTACTCCAAGCAAAGCACGTACACGTAAATCTATCACCAAAATAATCCTCCAACTGATCCCTAGTCACATTATACTCTGCTTCAACAATTCTCACTCCACTTTGTGGGTCAACAAACTCAAACTGCGTACTGGCTTCCGACTTCATATCATTGCACTTAAAATACACTTGCAAAGCATTTGCAGCGCGACATCTTAACGTTGTCGGCTTATTCCTAACAACAAATCCGTTTTGAGGTTCTAATAAGAACATTGGTAGATCATCTGTAGAACTTTGTAAAAGGTGATCTCCTGAAAGAGATGGTAGTTCATCTGTTTCATCTCTGTTTTCATGATCGTCTTCCTTGTGAGGTTCGTGATCGTAATCTTCTTCTAAATAGTCTCTGTGGTGTGGCGGTGGACGGCTTTTCTCTGAATTGTAAGGATCCAGAGCTTCTACGCCAGCTGGATGAGCATATTCTGGTCGTAGAGGTATAGGTGGTGTTGGAAGAGCAGTTGTATGTTCGTCTGTAGCATTGGCTGTATCTGTAACAAAAATAATAACAAATTTAATGTTATGCATAGATCTAGTTTAAAAAATAACTATGGAAACTGTACGGATAGCGATTAAGTTATTTTTGGCAAGTTGCAAATTCAAAATAACCAATTGACCTTTCAACAAGTTCCTAATATTACGAACTAGTAAATAGTTCGACTAATATTTACATGCTATGGGCAATATTTGTTTGTTTGTTATAACTTTATTGTACTAAAACAAACTTGTGATTCATCAAATGATTATGATTTGTTCTAAGATTCCCAGAACTCAGACATCAGGGTGTGCATGGTCGACGGACCGTGTCACCTAAACTAAATGATGATAACTGTTGTTTCCCATATTTATAAAAAAATATTCTTTAAAAATAACTCCTGCCTGATCCCTGACGAATGAAAAATATTACAATTGATATTATATAATGATAAAAATTATTAATTGTATAGTCTTCAAGAAAATATACTCATTATACATAGGATTGAAATAGAAACTATTTTTAGAATACCGTGCTTTCTTGTTTAACACGAAACAAAAACCGCAAATGTACTAACCAAAGCGTAAAACTTTATTTGATGGACATTGCAAGTAATAAAATATTTATAGATCAGTAAATCACTCACATCAACTCAGCAGCTTAGTCATTCATTTAAAACGATATAAACTTTAATGGGCCTAATAGTTCTAATCTGAACATCAAGTTGTGAAGTGTGAAATACGTCACATCATTACAAATAAATAGCAACTGTCATAATAACACACCCTCTTCATGACATCGATTTCTCTCGAGCACCTGGTTTGACGTTTCACTCCTATTTACACGCGAAACGTAGATATTTGGATATACCGTTCACCCTACTTCACGAATCAATTCGTCTACAAGCGAAAATTTACCTTAGAGTGATGTAGCATAGTCTAAATTTAATTGTTTTCTAAAATTAAAGTTCCCTATAGAATTTCGCTTAGAAATTGCTATCAGTACACGTTTCACTTTCAACAGTGTTGACAGTAATAACTATACTGTTGGAAGATGTACGAAAATAACCGCAACACTCCCGAACCGTGGATAACTTAATTAGTTTCACTTCCGTTCAGCTTATTTCTATTTCCGTTATCGTGGGGTCGCTATTTCCTTTTGGGATCTATTTTTCCTTAATAGGATTTGTTTTGAGAGATTTTCTGCTGTCGCGGTGCTTAGCAACCGTTGTATTAATATCATTAAAATTCCAATTTACGTCGAGCATCCTCAGGTGTTACTGACCTATATTTCGCAATGAAGACACGGCCTATAAATGATTTCAATGGGGACTGAATAATAATTTTATTACTTTGACTTGGTATTTTGAAATTGTTATTTGTTTAGGAATTTTTTCTTCTTCATATAAAATACTGCCATGGGAATTGTTTGCTTGACTGAACCTCTTCAATCCAGAATGGTATTGTTGCAATTTTTTTATACAAGAACTTGTCTATAACAATAAAATATATTTTTTATTGTTAAAGTAAATAAGGGCTTTTACTTTCATAACTATTATTTTGGCAGTATTATACGATATGGAAATCGATAACTCTATTTCACATTCGATTATTCCATTAAAAAATGGTTTACTGGGTTCCATTAAACCATGGGAGAAAGAGCATGTTTATAGTCACAGGAAGCAAGGCACGACTTAATTACGAGTTGATCGATAATTCAAAATCTAACTTCATGTCACATACTCATTTATTCTGATGAAGTCAATTACACATTCTGTCATGCGTTCGAGGCGTAACAGGCATTTTATTAAAGCCTGCTTATCCCATGACTACCTTCTATAACTGTTGAATTGTGTAACTATTCTCTGTCAATATTAATTGCTTTTATACCGATTTGATTAATAACCGGTTTGCTACTTTCGTAATCTCCAGTCTTCGATCGTTTCACCCAAATTTTAATTAATCTCTCATTCCCTTGAGTTATCTTTGACTGTCGTACAGAGATGTTCTTTTGCATCTGTGAGTGTTTCAAATCAACTTTCGTAATGTAGGTCGTCCTTTATATCGAGTCGAGTTCACGCTTCTTTAAGTGTTATCTTGGCATGTGACGAAACTCTATTTAGATGTACTGTTATTACAAGAAGCATAACTAACATGAACGAATGCCTGTCACGAAGCGATTGGAAATTGTAAAAAGTCTATGCAATAGATTGAAGAAGTTGACAATGCCAATCAATGTCGCTATTTTTAAATATTATACGTCTTTGAACTTAGAGGTCACAAATCTGTGTCGACATCTGTTTTTCAGATCATTAAATTTTAAAGGCAAACTTAGCCTTTATAAAATAACAAATTGTATTTTCTTACTTTTAAAATACCACCGTCATCAAAACAGACACGCGCCAAGGAAATCACAAAATGAATGTAAATGGAGAAATGCCTTATCGCCACGACACGAAGTGAAATATGTTTAGTCTGATGAATGTTCGGATTCTTGAGTCGACTACTAACGAGATCTAAAAACAAACTGAGAGCTCATCGAATTGGCGTCATCCCGTCGTTAACAGTTTGGAGGAGACCGCCTCCTGTCATTTTGTCCGGCATTCGAATAATTAAGGCTGGGATCGATGCTATTCGAGATAGAGAAGGACTTTATTGATGAGCTATGCTTAATCAACGTCTGTAATGAATTCTCGCTGCTCAGATGCTTCAATCAAGAACGCTTCTCTGTATTCATTCAATTATTTTTAAGTAGTTTGACAATTTTATAATGTTTTCAGTGGTCTGGTTGAGTAATAGTATCAATTAAAAATTAAACTACCAGCTCACACATTTTATCTCTAAACATAACACATGCTCCCAATAACGTTTGAGTGGCTCTCGAACTACAAATAAAACTCACCAATCTTCTAATGCGGCGATATCGTACATTAAACTGTTCTGTTTTTTGAGAGCGAGATAAACTTTGAGGGGTTTATATAAATAAAACAGTGAAGAGCAGAATACATGATTTCAGATAAATCTGTTCAGAGATGTAATAAAACATTCAAGCATAGTGCCTTCGCATCCGTTCAGCCGAAGACGTTCAGTCTTGATGCAGTTTACTCGTAAATGCACTTAACGCTAAGGGAGACATAAAAAGATGCACTCGATCTAGTTAATGGAGACGTAGGCGGAGGGTTTCGCTTGAAACGTTACCCAAAGTAAATCAAAAGTTGGCCATATGTGAGGCGGTTTGCGACATGTGACATTAAGTACCCATTTTAGTGTCGTTTTCTAAAATGATGTTCGTATTAAATATAAAAGTATAAGAGTTTTCAGTTATAAAAAAATACCTATAGACACTATATAATTTTTGTGAACAAAAATATAGTTTTTGGTTTAAGTCTTGTAAAAAGTAATTCAAACTAGAAAACCACTGTTTCATTTCAAAAGCAAGGTCCAATGTGATGAGCAAAAACTTCGCATATTCAAGTCGTATTCTTACTTCATCAAAAAGTATTGTAACAGAAAAACTAGCCAGTCTGTTGGATTTATACAATACATTAGCAAGGTGCAATGCAAAGAGTCCAGATCTAAAATTAACACAGCGCTTTGAGACAAACCGACAAATTCTCACCCCTGTCGCGAGGATGTCACAAAACCACACCTACAAAAACTGCTTGAATAGCCACCTTTTACTAGAAAAGTAACACGATACATACAAAGAGTCGTCGAGTGTCAGTCAAGAGGTTCCCAAACAAGATAATCCCTTTGTTAGTCGAGTTATAATGGCGTCTCCCGGGAGTCCTTCGCTATTATTTTCTGTTTCATTCACTGACGCAGCTGCAAGGTGTGCTCGAGTGGCCGTTTCCTATTTCATCGCTAATGGAACTTCGATTTTTGCATTGACGAAATTATCGCTTGTTATATCTAGTTTTTGTTGACATTGTAATATCTACTAAGACTTGTTCAGAATTCAAACGCCTTAAAAACCCTTTAGGTATTTAAGAAAAAAATGCTTTGGTGTCGGTCTCTTTGAAATCTCTACAAACTACCGAGTAATAATCTGATATAGACTATTAGATACAGATTTTATTGAAACTCCTCGCGAAAACATTGAATAAACTTAAGCTATTAAATTAATGCTTATAATCTTAAGTAAATGGTCGAACAAAATTGATTTTGTTTAAACGTTTCTTATGTTACATGACTAGATATTGAGTAAAATTTTAATGGGATTGTCGTGTTCGGAAGTAGCACTCAGATCGTGACGGGCGCTATTTTTTGCTTCATCGACTCGCGTTCTTGTATCGCCCTTTTTATCACTTATTTTTTCTAAATTTGTACCTTCATCGAGGTTCCACGAGCGCCTCTTAAGTCAGCGACAGTTACCTTTTTTGCTTCGTACCTTCAGTTATCTGATTCAAGATTAGGTGCAAACTCTAGTGCCCCGTTTTTATCACCCTCTTAGATTTTTTCGAGCATGGATAATGTTGGAAGTTTTCTTTGTACAAAAATTCTCTCTGCAATAAATTTGTTCTTGGAAGCGAACGTAATTACCCGTAGCAGTTTTGGAGGGAAATTCATTTTATGCTCATCTTATTACCTAGGAGCACCACTTACAAGAAAAATACTTCGAACGTGTTTCTAGTTCGCGCTTTAAGGAATTTTGTATTTTGATTAAAATTCTTTAAAAAATTCTTCACACTTCACTTCATAACTGAAGTGAAGCAGTTGCTTACTTTTTGGAAATCTTAATTTCATTGTCTCACTCATTTTGTCGGAGACTACTATCCATGTTTTTTATGGTGCATTAGTGTTTTTACCAACTTATTTTATACAAACTGTTTCCCGAGGCTCTGTCTGCGTAAAAAATAGGTAGCTTATTTTTGACCCCTAAATAAAATTTCACCAAAATCAGTTGCTGTATAGCCGTGAAACAGACATACAGACTGCAGACTTTGGCATTTTTAATATTAGTATAATTTCATCTGAATTTAACTTAAAGTCTAAATCCACGTTCTTATTATCTTGTTTAAGCGGCTTTGAAAGTAATCTTATTCTAACTCCTACGCAATTTACACAAGAATACAAGTTATTTGTTTGTTTTTATAAAAGCTCATTAAAATCCATAGAAATATTACTCAAAATATGAACAATTTCAATCTTCTCATTTACTCAAGTCTAATAAAAGCGATAAAACAAAAAACTCAAGTGCTCTAAAAGGCTATTAAACTAAAGAGCTAATAAAACTCACCATGCTTGCCATCCGCGGCCACGACCACCAGGAAGAGGAGAAGTATCCCCCCCCTCGCCATCTTACACTCGTGCGCTCATCACCTAAAACAATAACGCTATTTAAATATGGAAGGTTTGTTTCTTTTGTGGTCATTGACTTGGCTCTACCAATGGAAAAGTAAAAATAAAAGTTCTAAATTCAAAATTTCGTTTGAGATCCATATAATTAATTTGGGGTTATGACTTACACACTTGCTTTTATTAGTGTTGTGTGTAATTAAATTTCATTAAAAGATGCTGTTGTCATTGTTTACAGTTTAGTTATGATCGTAAGACGTGCTTAAATATTACATGGTTTTATATTACGGTAATATGTTTTTTAATTTCATCTGAGGATTAGCTCTCATCATATCTTCAGATTAAATTTACTTGCATTTCTTGTATCGTTGTAAGTTTTTTCTTTGAATCGTATCATGTTCTGTTTTAAAATTAAATAAAATGAATTCAAATTATTTAAATACCAAAACGAAGGTTAACTCGTTTTCAGAAATATCTTTGAATCTATGTTTTAATATTTTTTTATTTCTTACTGACCAGGGGAGCTAAGATTTTGGATGCAACAGGAAAACACCTTGAAAGTTGGTCAATATTTGAACTGTATGGAGGGCAATGCGCATAGCTGGACAATGGTTCCTTGTAAGTAATTGGTTTTTTGTTTTAGAGTACACATTACATTTGGAGCAGTCTTGTCTTTTCAAATGGTATGTATTTTGTTTTTGTACCAGTCACTTCAACGTATTTGTAGGTACATTTTGTAGGTATAAATTTTCGATAATTTTAAAGATAATATATAATATTTATATCTCGTCATGAAAAGAAGATTTTGCGGCTTAAGTCAAACAAACAAACACCACAACAATGTTAATTCAATGAATACAGTTTTCATTATAAGAAAAAATCATGTTTTTTTGCCACAAAATTGTTGGCACAAAATCCTAAGCATGATGCGTGTTTTTATTTATTTATTTATTTCCTGAATTCTAATCATAATAACTATTAGGTACAAAGGATTTTTCATAGAAAAATAAAACAAAGACATATTTTCGAGTTACGACATAGATTAAAAAATAACAATTTCGCGCGCGATTTTCTAGCTATTTCTATGGGTTACGAGCAATTTTTTTCTATCAAAAAGCGTGTATTTATATCAGTTAACTATACACGTGTTGGAAAGTATATGTCATGGTTGACTATAAGATTACTAATGCTATAGATTTCCGGTAACCCATCCGTCAAACCTCCACATAAAACCCAACATTTTGTATACTTTCGTTTACCACTGTAGCGTATCTGATTGTACCCTTACAAGTATTTTGGGGAAAAATAAATGGCCCTTAGACTGGGCTTGTGGTGTGCAAGCTGTACTAAATATAATACCGTTAAATTGTCAAGTTAAACCGGACCGAATCATATTAGAAACTCACGGCTACATAACGTTTTTTGTTATTATTTTTTTTGGCTGTAGTGTAACAGTGTATACATTTTATTAACGAAGTTGTTGATAAGATTATAGGACCCTTCAATTTTGAAGGAAGGAAGGAAGAACTTGTGTTTTTAAATCTCCAAAAAATTAAAATCCGTCTATAGGCACTGAATACTTAATTTATTTATTTATTAGTTAGTTCTCCGTATGAGGTAAAGACGTGACTATATGTATGTATGTATTTATTTATTAAAACTTTATTGTTCCGGGATGAAAGGTATCCAATGACCTTCTCGGTACTTCTATCTGTGTGTATGCGAAATTCCAGAAAGATTGGTGTAGTAAATAGGGCGGATTTCATATTCAATGATGATGATATCACAAATAAATACAATATATCACATGCAGTAGCAGTTAACCTGACTGTTATCAGTGATAACGACTCAGATAGCACGTGTCAAACGGAGATTATGAAGATTAGCGTTAATGCGTTCAACATTAACATGATTCATTGTATTTTTGCTTGAACTTGGGTATATGTAATTTTTTAAATAGAAACTGAGAAAAAAAAAACAGGTTGATTACTATTATGATACGTAACTTTTTTTTAAGATCTCTTAAATATATGATCATTAATTTTTTCAATGTCTATTGGATAAGCAAAACATATATAGAAAAAAATATACACATTGAACGGAGATATGGAGATAAGAATGTTTGTAAACTCTTCTTCGTGTCAATGACCTAACTTTTTGATGTATTTTTAATTGTATAGATGAACAGGTCAATTCAAACAAGAGTTAAATAATAATAATTAAATTCATTATTTTAGTTTGTAGTTTTTTTTTACATATAGCTTATATGAAATTCAAATAAAAATAGATTTATTAGTTGAAAAAAAATTCAAACAAACCCTAGTATAATATCCTACTGGTATTATAAAGTGGAAAATTTTTATAGATGTTTGTAATTCTTTTACAGAAAAACGGCTGAACCGATTTGGCTAAATTTGGAAAATCAAGACCACAGTGCGATTATTATACAAGAAATAGTCACAATAATATATTAATTTTTTTTTTGTCAATTAAATTCTTCTATGAACAAAAACAGTTTCAAAGTATCGAATTTATCGACTGCTCGAACGATTGTGTATACAAGTAATCGAGCTAATGAAAAGTTAAACAAATCGAATCCGGCTTCAGATTCGGTTAGGAAATCAGAATTTGATTAACCATTTAATCATTTTATTGACCTGTATACTGAAATTAGAGCCTTTATACGGAAACTTTTAATTCTGTTTGTTTAGGATCTTGAGGAAAATATCTTTCGAGGTGTCGACTTTCGTAATTAAATTAAGAAGTTGTATTTTTGCTAAATTTTACTTTTAGAAGTGGCTTAATAGAATCTTCTTTTTAAAGATTCGACCTAATTAATTATTCAGTATTAGGTATTTAGTGGACTAATCACCTGCCAAATATTAACACGTTCGCGGACGTTTTTGAAAACACAATAAAAGTAAGCTAAAGCAGTCGTGTGTCCGCCAACGTGTTAAAAATGCTGTTGTGGAGAAATCAATTCATATCAGAAATAACAAAGGTCAAAGGAGATCGAGTACTCTATTTGTCACCTTTCTATCTAAGAGACGAGAAGAAGTGACTTATTCGTTAGCCAGATATCAAGCAGCAATGACCATAAATAAAATAATAAATTTCGTTTTAAATAAAGAATTTTATATGGACAAATCACACATATTAAATTAGCTCAAAAGTAAGTTTGAGACTTGTGTTTTGGGATACTAACTCAACGATAGATAAAAATCCACGACCCAGGCCAATCAGAAAAAATATCATTTTCCATTTTTACTTGATCGGGGATCGAACCCGAAACCTCCGGAGTAACGCAAGCACGTTAATCATTACGCCACAGAGGTCGTTTTATTATAATTCCGTTTAAAGCAAGGGGCATGTAGGAATTTAATTTTTCTTCTTGCTACGATACTTATTGATCTGTGATACCATTATTATGTATTTATGTGTGTTAAGTTCCCAGTATTTGAATTTAACCATTTTATAGGTAGGTAGTATAGAATTAAGATGCTCGTCTCGTTTTCAAGCAGCACGCAATTCTGTTTGTTTGTTTGTTTGTTTGTTTGTTTGTTTGTTTGTTTGTTTGTTTGTTTGTTTGTTTGTTTGTTTGTTTGTTTGTTTGTTTGTTTGTTTGTTTGTTTGTTTGTTTGTTTGTTTGTAATATCTTTATTCCTTTAAAATACATAGTAAAAGGAACATTATTAAAATAAGAAGATTCTGATTCTTTTAATAATATCTTATACCTCTTTGTGATTACGCAAGCTAAATTAGATATCTTGTTAAACTGGGATCACGTTTTTAAAACTGTTTCACACGACTGTGTAGCCTCGTTTGTATGACTAGCCACGCAAAGATATAAAATTCAATTAACTGCTGACCTCAAAGGGCTTGATATTTCTATGGGAAATCAATACCCAATGTACAGTCAGGGCCAAAATTGGTAATGATTTTTTTTTTTAATTTATCGGGGTTCAAAATTTATGCAGGAATCTTAAATAGTTTGCGACTTTTTTGTTTGAATGCACTTTTATAAACCAGTGAGTCCATACATTATCTATTTTATTTAAGCAAAAATTGATGTAATTAATAATGATTGGTTATAAACTATTTTTCTAAACTAATAATACAAACAAAAATATAAATAAGCGAGTCGTATGCCTGCTACATAGTATACAAAGTCGCTTTATCAGTCCCTATGTTTCTTTGTATGCTTAAATCTTTAAAACTACGGAACAGATTTTGATGCGGTTTTTTTAATAGTTAGAGTGATTCAAGGGGAAGCTTTTTATGCCCATGCTAAGTCAGGGCGGGTCGCTTGTATATAAAAAAATGTTTTTATTCGAAAAATGAGCCGGCTCTCTTATCACCTTATATTCTTTTGACGTAACATCGACTTTTTCAACTAAAATATCCGTTCCACTGTACTCTACAATTCTACGTGATACACAATCGAAGGCAACAAATTAAAAGGGAGGTCAACCATATCATGAATACTGGATATCTTTTGAATTTCTTATAATACAACTAATTACGATACCCATAATCTGCCATCTCATGACTTTTTATTTGAATGTACATGTTGAAATGTTACACGTCATGTCTTTAGGTGTAAAATGTTTGTTGGTTTTTTAAATAACCTTGATAATGATTAATTGTTTTCTCTTTGTATTCTTGCCGTTAGTATTTTTTTTCTAAAAAGATCAATTTTACTAATAAAATTGGTTAGAATGTTAAGTGAAATAAAACACAATATCATAATACTAATAGAAGAACTTGTGTTTCAAATTTTTTGCAGATAAAATATAACATACTAGCTGTTCCCCGCGGCTTCGCCCGCGTGGTACTCGGTTATATCGCGCCCAAAAGTAGCCTATGTTTGACCTCAGGTCGTTAACTACATCCCTACCAAATTTCATCCCAATCGGTCCATCCGTTTAGCCGTGAAGAGGTGACAGACAGACAGACAGACAGACAGACAGACAGACAGACAGACAGACAGACAGACTTTCGCATTTATAATATTAGTATGGAAGTATGGATATGGATTTATTGTAGTTTAATTAGTAATTTTAAATTTAATTTATGTAATTTGTGCAATAAAGAATAAAACTTGATACTAGCAAATAAAACCAACTAACTAAGAATTATGTTTAATTAGGATGTACCATGGTACTCTTAAGACTTACGTACTTATGGACTTACTTACTTAGAATACGTGACTTCTGACAACCTTGTTTTAGTAGCTTATTTTTTTGGCTGATAAATATTACCATCAACAACAAATAAATAGAACCGCTAAACGGTTTTCGACCGATATAAGCTCGTCGACTGTAAAAGGGTCGACTCCAAAACCAAATTAATTTTTTTCATAAATTTCAAGTTCAATAATAAATAGAGAGTACCTTTATTAATTCTGTGACAGGCGTCAGTAAAACACGGGCTTGAGCGAGAGACTAGTTTATTCTTTTAACCAAAGAGACAACAATGATAGTTGTCAGTAACACAGAATACCTCACAAATTCAACTACTGGTCTCGCTTTACTTATGAAGTAAATGATTCATAATATTAATTCCATCAAACCTATAGTTAAACTCACGATTTTCAACGGACACAGCACGTCAAAGCTTTTGAATTTACTTTTACAAATAATATTATTCGTGTTCGTGACTGTACTGTGTGTAAATACCTGTTAAATAAATTCTAGACTATCTTTAACGATATAATGATTTCCATAATAACGTGGTAAATGCTAATAACCAGTATGTACTAAACTGTTAAGTGAATTTTAAATTAATACTCATCTAAATAAATTTATTAATAGTTTGTTTATATTTATTCTGGTTGAATTTTGTTTGTACTTTGTTAGTAGGATATATTGTAGAGTAAATTTTATTTCGTCAATAATTTTCTAAAGCTTGTAATTATCAGATTCGGTGGTGATGATAAAAATATTTGTGAAAATAAAAAATATGTTAAAATAATAGAATTAAAGATTATCCATTGAAGAAACCTATAGCAATAAATATTTAATTATTTAAAACGCAATAATGCGTTTCAGGCAGTCAAAGTGTAAAGCACAGATAAAAAAGAAACTTTGCAATGTAAAAACGAACTCAATTGAATTAAATTTAAAATAAATGCAAATGTAAAATAAATATCTAAAATATTATCCACACTAAAGTCAAACACAAGATTATTTTAATATCGAACAGAATAAAATGAATGGAAATGTAAATTTTGTGCCAGAGGCACTCGTGTTAAAAGCTTAAATGTTTATACCATATGATTTCCAACGGTGAGCGTGTTAAAATGGTAGTTATTTTTTATGATAAAAGCATAAGAATCTTCTGAATACGGCCATGTTATTACGTATTCTTAAACTTGTGTAAGTACTTTCTTACAGTAGTAGTAAACCGCGAAAAAAAAATTAAAAAAAATTAAAAACGCGAATCCCAGAGATGTGAGATTTATGTGTAGGTTTTGTGCGATTTGGTGGCCAGTGTTAGAATATTAAAAAAATTTCAGTTCGACGTTTAATCTTAAAATTAAGGTGTAACTCATAGATTTAAAAAATGGTAGAGCGACTGGCATGTCGCAATTCTACGATGAACCTACATAATTTATTTTAAGTAAGTATCTATGAGTACGAAGTGTTTTGTTGAATCGAATCTAATTTCGATTAGTTAAGGAAATATTTAACTTTCTTCTTCCTCTTCATGAAAATACTTCTTGCCTATCTTCTCTTTAACTATTAAAAGAGTAATTTGGTAATCTTTAGCAGTATCTTTCTTTCTTTTTTTGACAACAGCTGTTTTTGACTAACAAACAGTTTTGAGTAAATTAATTCAGATCTTTGAACTCTTATTCTAGCTACTAGCATCTATAAAATATGTTACTATGTAGTTTTAATACGATAAATACGAATTTCGTGATGCATCTTAATACAAAAAAATCTAAACGAATACAAGATTTCAAATCATATTATAAAAAAAAACAAGTGACAGCTCAAAAAATTGACTTAATTATGTCGCCTTAAAGTTACCTATAAATATAAATTTTCCAGCGATTAATCTACTAACAACAATTCAAGAGCCATCAGCAAGTAGACCATCCAAGCACTTGTAAATGTATATAACACAGTCACGAAAAAATACCATTTGAACATCAAAACCATCTTGACTTACCTAATCTCAATAACTATCTTGCTACACGTGACGAAGCATTATAATGGGGGATGTCATTAGCCTATTTCTTCAGAGCGGCAACTTTTTATCAGATAACATCTTCTCCCATCATTGCTACCGTACTTTCTAAAGATTCTGATAAGGATGTATGTCAATTGTCATAAAAACTATTGTGTGTATATTTTCTTCTAGCTTTTTCTATGCTAACAAATTGCGATAACGTAAATTTCAATAATTCCCAATATTTAATATTAAATAAATTATATTGTGATTTTAAAATATTCAAATGTAAATTCGTCTGTTTTGACTCAAATTTTGTGAATTGACGTTTTTGAAGAAAATGCTGCAGTGGAGTTTGTGGCGCCGCTGCTTCTCCACTTGCGCTATGAAGTGGTGGTAAACTTAAAATTAGTAACAATTGACGTCAATAAGTGATAACAATATTCTATATTGAAAACTAGCGACCCACCCCGCCTTCGCATGGTCATAAAAAACTTCCTCTTGAATCACTCTATCCATTAAAAAAAAACCGCATCAAAATCCGTTGCGTTGTTTTAAAGATTTAAGCATACATAGGGACAGAGAAAGCGACTTTGTTTTATACTATGTAGTGATAAACAATTTGAGTCAGATAAATGATCAGTTTCTTCAGTTATAAGTTTCCATTTTTGTGCATTATTTTCGATGTGTTTGACATCATAATTTGATATGTTACTCAGTTTATTTTATTTTTAATGACTATTTATGTTATGTTTATTAATAATTGTAAGTTCTTCTGTAAGGGTACTTAATAAATTTAGCTTGAAAAAGTTTAATTAGATCCTATTATGCGTAAGTATCCATACTTCCATATCCATACTTCCATACTAATATTATAAATGCGAAAGTTTGTCTGTCTGTCTATCTGTCACCTCTTCACGGCTAAACTGCTGGACCGATTGTCATGAAATTTGGTAGGGATGTAGTTAACGACCTGAGGTCAAACATAGGCTACTTTTGAGCGCGATATAACCGAGTCCCACGCGGGGCGAAGCCGCGGGGAACAGCTAGTAAGTAATATTTACATTAAACAAATCAAACAAATAAAATCAAAATGTTGATTGATGTGCTTAAACGTCTGGTTTTTATTGAAATAGAGGTAAACTTTTAAAGAAATTATAAAAATTTAAGCAAAATTCATGGATCTAGTTACAAGTCGAAAGGTAAGTAACAAGCATGTAGGTACACTTGAATCAAATTTTAAGATCGTCTTATATTATTGGAAGAACACTATAAAGACGAAAATAAATTGGTTTATTGTACCTGACTGCCGCATTACGACAGATGTTGTCATAATAAAAATATCAAGTTACATTTTCACGCCGATGAAGTTGTTAGTGTTTTTTTTTCAATGAACTCTTGACCGAAATAAATACCTTGTAATAAATTTTTATAGTATCGAATATCTGCTGGTTGTAAATTTAAATGTGAAACATAAATTAGACGTAGCTAAGTTTTAAAAGAACTTGTGAGCACGAATCGTTGGTAATATTCGTGAGTGTTAGATATTTTGTCTGCTGACTGCTCCTCTATGTCTATAGTTGTCATAATCAAATCATCGACGTATATTTTCGAACCGAAGAAGTTGTTATTGCCGTCTTGGAATGTTGAACTCGTAAAGGAAATAGTTGTTGGGTAATATTTTTTTATAGTATCGCATGTGTTCTACTAGTAATTCCAAAGGGGGGTTATACTTGTATAAAACCTTGGTAAGTTTTGAAAGAATCTATATATATAAAAGAAAGTCGTGTTAGTTACTCCACTTATAACTCAAAAACGGCTTAACCGATTTAGCTGAAAATTGTCAGGGAGGTAGTTTAGAGCCAGGAGAAGGACATAGGGTACATTTCATCCCGCTTAACTGTTCCCGAGGAAAGTTCACGCGGGCGAAGCCGCGGGCAAAAAGCTAGTTAAAAATAACATTTCAAAATTCTCTATCGTTCCGACTACAACATGGGGGTTTAAGAAGGGCGTGAAAAGTTTCCTCCAGGGTCGGCACTGCACTCGCAATGCTTCTGGTGTTGCAGGCGTCTCATAGGCTGCGGTTACCGCTTCCCATGAGGTGGGCCGTGAGCCGTATGCCTGTTTGCCTACCCAACTAATATTATAAATGCGAGTGAGTATGAATATTTGTTTGTTTGTTACCTCTTCACGCCCTATCTACTGAACCAATCTTCCTGAAATTTCGCATACACATAGCTAGGAGTATTGAGATGAACATAGGGTACCTTTCATCCAGGGAAAAAGCACTGTTCCCGAGATAAAAATAAATGCGGGCGAAGCCGCGGACGAAAGCTAGTTTAAGATAAGTTAGTTATTTTGTAAGTATTTTTGGTTTACAGACTTAACTAGGAATTCTGATTTGTAGATATTGGGAACAAAACTCATTTATTCAAAATACTAAAAATATGTTGTCTTTTAATATATAGTGTTATTAGAAATGCTAAGGTCCAAAATCAGCATAACAGCCATAGTTAGGAAAAGTAAATTTTGATATTAATTTTCATGTTGATGATTTTGTTAAAAAACATAATTAATATATTTTATTTTAATTACCAGTCATTAAGAAATAATCACTTTAGTTTTATGAAGTTCACTGCCATTAATTTCCACTGGATTATCCCAAACGACATATTCAATAATATATACAAGTTGTCTTGCTAGAAAAGGGCTTAAAATATCTCATGTAAAACAAAAAAGTTTAAAAATGAAGCAATCAAATCCACCAAAAGAAATATGTCCAAAGTAAGATTCCTCGTTACAAAGTTACAAAAGCTTCAAATAAGCACATTAATCCAACTTACACCGAGAAAACGCAATCCAAAAACATAAACTTCACTGAAAATTTCTAACAAATCAAACTGTCACATCCATCAAAGTTAATGAATCACAACAAGCTATTAAAGGGGTATAGTCACATCGCACGAGTACGAAATTGAAAGTTTCACTTCATATATGTAATCGAACGAAAACTGTTTCCATAGACGCGACGAAGGTATACCGCTAGCGTCCGACACCCGCCAGCGTCGCGGTTCGACTGCCTGCACTAAGATCCAAACAGTGGGGAACAGGGAACGTAGGGGAAGGGACGCCGGGTGCAGGGGGAATCTCTCCAACCGAGGAGATAACTTTTGATCTTTTTGGTGCTATAGAAGATTTTAATGATGCAGTCACATCTGGAGATTGAACAGAAAAAGTGCGCGTCACAGTTCTAAGTGTTAATGCATGTCAAGCTTAGAAACGACGTGTAAGAAAAAGCGAGGCTAAGGTTGCGGGTGACATTTTTAAAAATAGAACGATAAAGTCGGATAAAGATAAACCATTCGGCTGATTGGTAATAAAACTTGCAGCAATATGACCAGGGAAGCGTTTTAAAAGATTCTTAGATTAGAATCTTGCGAGACGAGTTGAAATTGGAAGAAATATAAGCTTTCCACGACGGGGATATTGCGTTTTATATTCTTCCGTATTATTTTCACATCATCCGAGAGATCTCGGGACAGACAATATTGCGCAAGGCAGTTTTTGTCGTAGCCCCGCACATGTCAGGGGCTGCACAAAGGCTCGTAGACCGAAGCAGGTACAAAAGATCCCAACCCCGCTTCAAGTTACAACGGACTTCTCATAGATTAATGACGGGAACATTGTGGAGTTAAGAACCCAAAAATTTACAACTGCATTGTGTTTCGTGACTAACAAAAGCGCACAATAGATAGGATCGGCTTCTGTTATTACCTTATCGTTTATCGGAGCTCTGTGATTTCTCTCACTCTCAAGTAATACGAGAGCCATTATCAATGGAGGATTTCTTTTAACACAAACCCTAATCCATACAGATGTTTGGGAGGCGTACCGTTAACTAGCATACAAATAATTGTAGTTTTGGAGTAGGAAGTACAATAATAGTATTTTTTTATTATATTGCCTGCTCATGTTACTATTCAGATTACATCTTATCCCAAAATTTGTGTGGTAATGGAATCGATAATCTCTCATCAATAATATGAAGCAATTATCAATGAAGTATGAATTTAATTGTTAACATGGGAAGATAACTTTCTAGCCAACGCTGATTTTATCATAAATAATCATGTAATCACGTAAACTACAAACTAGTTTACGTAGTTACGTCTGTACGTTAAGTCTGTATATATTTCATGAAAGTGAAGCAAAATCATATTTCTATTTGTTATTTTTTTGACGTGACAACGTCTTAAATTAGGTTGCGGCTGGGAGTCATTAATGAAAAAGTGTAACGCTCGGTAACGTTACGATGCGCTCACAATGAGAGCGAGTGAGAGGCACGCGTCCCCTAAGAGCGAGAGAGACAGACTCAAAGTCGTTGTCACGTAAAACTTTCGCCCGTATACCGACTTTACAGGCAACCAATTTTTTGTATTAATATTTGTGAATACAATAATTTAAATGCTTACTTTAATTATTTACAAACTTTTCTTAGTCCCTTACTATTTATTGTTCTTAAAAATCATTGCATCCATATTATTATTTAGACAGTTTTAATTTCAGAGCTTTTAACCCTACAGTTCTTATCTTATCCTGTCTAGTCACTCCACACTTAAAAGAGAAACATTATAAACATAAAGTTCAAGCTGAACAAAAATTTATAAATACACTTGCGTCAGTGAACAACAAGTGTATCGACGGCAATGATTAACAACACGACGCAGCAAAAACAAGAGACAAAAAGGATGGCGGATAATAAAAACAGTGCACGATAAATCATCTTAAACACTGCGACGATGAAACAAGACCGTTTTAACACAAGCAAGGTAATGAGTAATGGTCTATTGTTACAGAAAGTTGTTGATAATTTAAAAAATGGGACTTCTGAAAAGTGTGAGATTTGTTTGAGGTTTTATGGTTAAAGTAGCTGAACTTTTTCATATCATTAAAAGTTCTCGACGAAGATACAAATGAGTATTTATTATCTGTGATCGTAATGAATTGAGTAATGACAAAGAAAACATACGTAACGATGCATTGTAATATGAAGCTGTTGATGATTTAAAAGATTGAAACTCATGACAATATTATAAGTACTTTTTGGTTTTATGTTGTAGGGTTTGCTGAACTTTCCAATTTAGTGAAATATGGCTACTATAATTGGCACATTATCGTTAGTTTAAGTTTAGTGTTTTTTAAAGTTCGTTAGTATGTTTGATTGAAGTTTAAAAATATCGGTTCTTAACTTGTAAAATGTAATATCGAAATTAAATACTATTCTATTAGTAACTGTTAAATATTTAATTTTGCTAAACACGAATCGAGAAGAGTCGAAAATATAAAGGTCGCTGTAAAAAAGCATGGGCAGAAAAAAAAATAATTAGTTTATTATTTTAACACGATACCAGCTGAGGCAGAATTCCGAAGTTCATAGCTACAGACGATTTGCAATGACCTTTGCAAAATTATAGAATTACAATTTTTTTTTTGCCACAATGCTGGGTCACAACTGTTAAAGAAAGAAAGGTTTATAAAGTACAATTATATCAAAAAGTTGCTCCAAACATTTTCACACACAAGTTTGTAATAAATGAGCAACGGAGAGTCCATTACTCATAGAAAGTCTGGGAGACGCCTCGGAGTTCGCATTTCTGTCGTCGCTCGACTCATCTATAAATATAAGATCTAAGAGTTAAAAAGGATGTTTCAGTATGTGTACTTCTCACTAATATAAAACAATACAGGTTTAATACTATGGTAATAACGGTTCTATTCGATCGGAATTTATTTTCTCCATCAAGAAATTAATTCCCTGAAATTGACCTCTATTTCCATTAAACAGATAAGCCGGTTCTTTCGTGTTAAGAATACCGGTTACCATCTTTGCTAAGAATACCATGACAGAGAGAAGTGCTGACGATAGGCGGCGACAAACACAGGGGCGTCGTTGAGTAATGATCAGGTCATTAGTCATTACCCTCGACTTACATCAGCAGAATTATTTGAATAAGAGGTTTTGTCAACTAGCAGATTTAAACTTATTGTAAGTCGCTACTTAATAGTTTTCTAGGATATTTTCCAAAGGATCGACTTTAATTAAGGTTTTATTACTTGTGTAGTGATAAAAATTATTTTTATTGACTACAAATTTTGTAATGTCCTGATGTCCTCATGTCGTGCGAATAATTTTTGGACCGCTAAGTTTTTTTTTAATAATATCATGTTTTGTTATTATATTTAGTGATAGATGCTATATGCATTTAAAACCCAAATTAAAATTGCACACTGAAAGTTTTGAGAGAGTTATTTCATAAAATTTTATTATAATCATTACTTATACGAATTTTCAACAACTTATCGTATTTACGAATTTTACTACCTATAAGCGCGCAACTGTATACCATATGCGTCCATATGCCCGATAGCAATCTCTTATGGCATCCAAAATTTATCGCTCCTTACCAGATTTTACTTTCCTCCTTTCTGATAAGCGAAATACGTCTTACAAATTGGCTCATTTTTTAAAACTCCTCACCATTCAGAACTCGGAATTATTTTGAGATAATTAAAAGACTTGATTGCTTCCCTTGTTTCTTGCCGCTTTCCCTATTTTGCTAATTAAGCCATACAAATCAACGGTGGGGTCTAACCACGGTCCTGATTGCTCGTGACCGCTAGCCGCGCCAAAGATTCTATTGTTATTCGAAAGCCGTGCGAGCTTTGTTCATCCATCCGTCGCGCAGTCGATGCACTTCATTCTTATCGGGAATTTCTTCACGTTCCTATGCACTGGCACTAGTTCCTTTATGGCCAATTTACGCCAGACTGTGATAGAAATGACAAAGACTCCGCTAGGCGGTTTGTTTTACGACTACTGTTTTATCGGTTCCATAGAAATGTTTTGGAGTATCTAAAGGGTCGTGACTTTAGATAGCATGCAATGCACCGAAACTAGTAGTTGCATCATCAGTAATTTACCATTTAGATAAGAATCCAGTTGTCAGAAGTAAGCAAAATGTATTGGGTTGAATACAAATTTATACCGATACCGTTGTGATTGTCAATAAATTTCCAACATTGTTTGCATGAAACAAGCTGTAGAGGCTGAAATTTACGAAAACAAGCAACCGCGTCTGACTGCTGTAATAACATTGCAAGTTTTGAAATTATTTCGCGTTCAGTGTTGACTTCGCTTGCGGCTAGTCCATCGCTCATAGCTCAAGTCAAACACTGAGAAAATTAATCCCAGTTTACTTCGTTAAACTAGCAAACTGTTTGTTTTTCAATCGTCTCGACTTGTTCACTTGAATTTAGAGATCGTATTTCGGATCAAGTGTCGATGCGTAGGGCGCCTTATATTCTACGTGACTTCCCAGTAATAATCGAGCCGATTCTAAAGATCCCATTAAGAATCGATTTTTTTTTATCTCCGCGCACTCACCTTCTATTGTCGAGGAGAAATCGTTTGTAACCGTTATGCTTTTCCGCATTTTCTTTTTGTAGCCTATAAAAAGTACTCCCTTCACTGCGAAATTAAAAATATATTGCTGCAACGTTATTGACAGCATTTTATAACGGTCATGGATCGATAATATTGTAAACGTTCTTTTAAATTTTTGCTTTGAAATACATCTGAATCTTTATTAAGAGTTAGGTGTTGCTAACGGTATTACTCGCATGGTTTTGATTTTGCTACTTACATAAATTTAATTTTTAATAAAATTAATGAATGTATTATTTTGTTCGAACTTTTTTTTGATTTAAAACGATCTCTTTAAATTTGAAAGCCAAATTTTTGACGATGTTTATATAATTTAAATATCTTTCTGTCAATAAAATACCCTTCAATGTTCTGCTGCTTCGAACGTTAAAATTCATTGAAAATAAAAAGGGTTTACTACTATAAGTAATTGTATCAGATAGCTGTCTGTCAATTAATGCTTTTAAGCAGTCCAAAAATCTGACAGTGTTAGCCACTACACCTACACGCTCTGATCATAATCCTATTTGTCTTATTTCACCGAAAAAAGGGTCACGAAGGTCAGACGGTAGCTGCTGTTGTAATAAATTAGTATCGCCATATCCAGAACTATGATTGAAGCATTGCCTGAGCTCTGAAACCTTGGATGAAAAAATGGCAATAACCTGTAGTATAAGTGCATACTCTAGACAGCTATATCAAGGCTTTAGTAACTAAAGGTATTAAAATAAAAGAAGGTGGCCAGCCTACACGAAGCGCTCCAATATAAAGTATAACATCACTAAACACCAGCAGTAATTCATTTTGCTTTCTCATTTTATCGAAGCGGTTCCAAGTCGATAAAACAGCTCTTGAATAACTTGCGGCCCGATACATTATCTCTTTACTTACAAACAAATAGAGACTGAATCCCGACTAAATAAGAGGTTTTCCTCCGGGATCGGGTAAGAAATAAAAGTGGCACGATACTCTGATACCGCGGTTTTATTGTACCTAATAAAATCTCCTGGGCTTCGATACAGTGGGCTTGAATTATAAACGCGTTGTACAAGGTATAGCTACAAAATAACGAGAAAACAGAACCATATTAAATATTGAGATACAATGTTGAACACATAAATTTTGTGTTACAAAAAGCCTATTCTTTTGGATTTAGTGATAATTCATTCGCAAAAAATCTATCCGAGGATGAATCGTCGCTTTTTTAATTTTTAGGAGTCAAATCATCCGCAATGAGTGTGTCTGAAATTCTGTAATAAAAGCACAAAGTTATACATACAAATATTATTTATACAAGGTACTTGTGTTCCAGCTGAAACCACTGTATCATTTAATTACTTCTATTACTTAGCAACTAAAATCGATACCTAACATCCTGCATGAGAGATCAAAGTAATAAGCCTCTTCCTTTTATTATCACTCTTCCTTTACCTTAATTAACATCTATTGATGTATTATCAACAGGAATCATTAACTGGAAAATTTATTGAAAAGGTATTCGAAACATTTTAAGCTACTGTTAATGAGCTATTTTGTTCTTGACCTCTTTCGGTAATGAACAAAGCGCAAAATATGAATTTAATGCTTTGATGACATTCGATTTGAGACAGAAAGAATTAAATACGATTAGAACAAAGATAAAATAACAGTAAACAGTAAATTCAAATTGAATAATGAAAAAGTATTCAAGCTAATAAACAATTTTGATTCTGATGTGTGTATTCTTTGTTCTCTTTTTAGTTTGTTGTATGGCGAAGCTACCGGCACCCCAGAATTGTAATTTGTCTTGCGGTTTACGTAATTTGCATGTTACATTAGATGCTTTACATCTTATTAATACGCCATTACGGTACACTTGACTCATTATGGACGAGAAACTAGGCATAGTTAGGGCTAAGAAATAGGTAAGGCAAGATATCTTATTTTTTTTAAAGAAATAGTTTTTTTTTGTGAAACTGTAATATCTTTGTAAATTTTGGACCTCTATGAATATCATAAAAATAAATACTAAACGAATGAAATACGAGTGACCTCTATATTGATACGTTCTCGAATGGCGACCTAGCGCCGGCAAGCGCAGCGACGGGATCCTTGGGGGAGGCCTACGTGCAGCAGTGGACGGCCTGCGGCTGAGATGATGGTTATGACGTATACGCAAACATATTAGATAAGTATAGGATAAAGTTTCAAGTTATCGCGCAAAATTGAACACATAGCACTCTCATTTCGGAAGCTAAGATCCACCTCGTAATATAAATACTACTACAGCTGTAAATATAACTTAAATAAAATGATTCCCAAAGCGAATTTTCAAAAATATAATAACATAGACCCAAGATCGGAAATGCAAGACAGAATATTGAATAAGCACCAGGAGCTAAGATTAAAAATAGTCGATCGAGTAAGAACAATAGCCAGGAATAATGTTGTGTGGAAGCCACGGGGCGTGGCTCGAGGATGCAAATTGCACGAACTAAGCCCTTGGCGATAGACAAATGGGTTCGTGAGGCGACCGCACCAGTAGCCCACGATCGTGCTGCCCGAGGCGAAGGGCCCGACAACTGTTTATAATTCTTACTGGACGAAATATGATGTTCTGTTAGGTGTCATCGTAAATAGTTGATATTGGATGATAAATTTCTACGCTTTGACTTGCAAGTCGGAAATGTTTTGAATTTGATTTTTACTCTAGTTTGTAATATAGAAAATGTAAAGTGAAAGATCTAAGTGTAAAGTAGAAGATCTAAAGTGCATATTGGCATCCGCTATGAGATTATGCGATTTATAATTTAAAAAAAAGATACTTTGTAGCATAACCTGGTCAAAGTTGTCGGAAGTAGTTGGATGAGGAAAGCACAAGACCGAGAGGAATGGCGTGCATTGCTAGATGCCTACACTCAGCAATGGGTGACGATGGCTGAAGAAGAAGAAGACTTTTAGCAGGGTTGAGTAGGATTATGAGATGGATTATGAAATTTATAGGAATTAGTGAAATTTCATAATCTTTTCTATAACTCCATTTAAGTTAATTATCCATGCTATATGGCCAAATGTATTTTGACATAAGAATTTACAACCGTTCATATAATGTAGTAGAAATAAACTCAATTTTGTTACTTATAATTTTGGTCCGATTTTTCCGAGTTGCGCTTTAATCTCGAATCGCTTTAAAAGACGAAAGCTTGTTTGGGCATTCAAAAAAGGTTGACGTCAGGAAGACGCCTTCTTTCTATTCTTTAACATATCTTATGAGCACATTCATTGTTCATTTTAAGATTGGGATAACCCAATCTTAAAATGAACCAAGCTAGATAACTAGCTCATTATACAAACATTTCATCCCGTGAAACTACTATTGCAATAATGGCTAGAAATCTGATAACAAGATAGTGAATGTATGGTTATAGCATTGCAAATTCCAGATCTCACGGTGCCTATTTATTCACTTAGTAAAATTAAATTACTTGTTTCTGATCAAAGATCAAGTCAACGCATAACATGGTCTATTACCGTAAAGACGAAGTCTGGTATGAAGCTCTGTCAAGGAGCTTAGAACCGATAGAATTATGAAATCGTAAACCGCAATTTCATAATTCTATATTAGATAAAACCTAACATTTTCCAGTTTAAGAAAAGAAAAATTCACTAGACATCTTAATACCAGATTATTTTACTAATTAGAATAAGTATAGTAAAATTTAAATAATAGAAAAATGATAAAACATTCGCCCTTATTGGTCTACGCGATTCGCTATCACCGTCCAAATTTCTGTAAGTCTACGAATGACGTTCAAATGTTTATAATAAAATAGCCTGTGTATTTTAGTAATGCCAAATAAAGAATTAATTAATTCATTCGCTAACTTTACAGTCAGATGCGCAGAGATGATGATCTCTACATTTGAGGATTTATACCAATAAATTCAACGCTTTATCGATATTATGGTTAGGTACTATTATCCATAATGTCGATAAAGAGTAGGATACATCAATATTCGTTTTGTAACATCCATTGACATAATAGCATAGTCAGTGGTACTAGATTTATACGCAGTTGCCCACATAATTAAGTTACCTAGTTGACGATATTTCCCCTCTCGCACGTAGTTTAATTAAAAAAAACAATTCAAACTCCATTCGCATCTAAGCTGTCTGTACGCAATCAAAGGTTAATTATATTTCTGTCCAGTGCTTCTATACGCTCGTAAAACCATCACTTGGTCTAAACCATCAAAGTATTACGGCACTTTTACTGTCATCTTGTAACAAACCTCAAAGAGTGGGACCATTTATTTGTAAAGATATGTTTGTAATAAGACATAATTTTAGAATTTTAATTCAACGTAATTTCAATTCGCAGAATTTACAGAGTAATGATGGATTTTAGTAATTGCCCGATTGTATTCATATAATGTACCATGTTATATGTAATTTTTTTTTTTATTTCAGCGTTGAAGTAAAGCCTCGTAGACACCTTACATTCCATATTTTTTTAAATACTAGTCAACAGGGAATGACCTACCAGGGAAAGGGTTTATACGTTACATCCTACCAAACATCTGTACCATCTATTGTATTGATTAATGTATTCTGCGAATTAACTAATTAATTCTGGTACGGCCCACCTGATGGTAAGCGGTTACCGCTACACTATTACTTGGCGTATTTTTAATTAATAAACACTTTCGTAAAGTGTTATTTACTCTGTGTATTTATTATATTAAAAAGTGAAATTTGAAAAAAATCTGATTTTCTTTTCGGATTATATTCGTGGCAAAAATTTATTGGTTAATCATGAACAAATAATCACTCTCTCTCTCTCTTAATTATTTTTTTCTCGATACAAATTTGAAAAATCTAAATTTTTTATCATATTTTCAATTTCATTTCCTTTTATTTTCTTTTGCAAATGATATTTTAACTTACGGTGTCAGATAATTTTTATATTTTTATATTTTTTTGTCTCTTATTCCATTAAAAAAAAGTGATCAAAGATATTCGATTGAAAATTATATTTTAATTTACGGAGTCTGATAATTTTATTATTTTTATCTCGACCCTTATCTTAATACAAAATTAAATGAGGTCGTTTCGTAAGATATTTTAATAGCTTTTATATCATGCCTTATTTGTTTAAGCCATAACAAACGGAACATTATTGCCAATCAATACAGATCTTATCGATATTTTTATTCATAAATGTTTTTTTAATATTTTCGGATTATATTCTTGACAAAAATTTATTGGTTAATCATGAATTGTTGAATCTCTCTCTCTCTCTTAATTATTTTTTTTTTCGATACAAAATAAAAAAACTCATAACTGCCAAATCGGCCACTTTTGGCGGTTATGAGTTTGTTTCTGAAACCAAAGGAAAAATAATGAAAAGTAATACCAAAAATACTAGAAGATATTTACTAGCGAACTGCCATCCTTGATATTTCTTCAATTTGACCTGATTTTAGAGTGAAAGAAATAAAGTGGCGCTAGTTGGCTTATGTTTCTGCCTTACTTATTTACATCATCATCAACATCATTAGCTGTTTACAACCCACTGCTGGACATAAGCCTCCCTCTGTCTACGCCATGCATCCCTACTGTGAGCCACCGCAATCCAGTTGTTGCTAGCAATCTTCCTAATATCATCGACCCATCTAGCCGCTGGACGTCCAGTACTTCGCTTTCCGTATCTACTTATTTACTATATTCCTTAAAATTACAATCAAATTGCCGATAAAATTTAAAAACATTTAAATCTCAAACTATAACTGCATAATTATACTAAAACCATCCATCCTTGTAAAATATTCAAATTTATCCATATAATTATTATATCCCTTAAATATAGCATCAAAAATATAATAAAACAAAAATATTTGCAATCTTTAAGCAACATACAAACTGTTAACTCCAATCTGACCGTCCCTTTGACCCGACATACAAATATACCAATTCCCTATACGCAACCTCCAATTCATACCACTGAACGTTTTTTTTTTATCCGATCACATTGAATTATATTGCTGGAGTTGGCACAACAAAAGAAGCAATGTTCAACTATATTTTTTTGGTACTTTTTAAGAATACTCACAAATTGAATATGTTTTGATTGATATAAATTCTATACATCGACGGTAATTAATATTTTATAAATTTGATAAATAATCTGAGTTTGATGTCGATACGTCATAGATTAAAATATACTAAGTGTATCTGACACAGTACTTTTTTATGAAAAAATAAAATTAAATGTGACTATAAAAATTAGATAAATGTGTATCCTTGCAAAACAGGTTATGTTAATAAAATCTTCATTATTTCAGCCACAAGCTATCTACTGCTAGAAAATGGCCAACGGAAATAGATTTCCATTCTGGCTGATCTTAAAAAATCCGCATTTTAAATCTTCAAAAATAAATTGTATTCCAAATTCAAATGACTACAAATGAAATAGTTTCATAAATTAAGTGTACCTACATTTCCTTCAATATTGTCGTCTCTACAACATACGACTTCTATATCAGCTCCATGAAAAATGTGTTCCCGTCAAATAAAACATCAGTCTTAATCCCGCGGGATGCTCTAAGGCTCGAATATTATGATTTATTAAAGCAGCTCGTCTTGCTATCAAGAAAATACAAAGAGCCGAGGTATTTTCGCTTTTCTAAGTAAAATAAGTAAAAATAGACATTCTTCTGTTGATTTTTCCGTCTACTGCGGCGTCTGCGGAAACGTGAATGGAGACTGGATAAATACTCGTTTAAACCGACAGTGTAAAACAAAGGTTCATTTCGTTGCGTTTTCTTTTCCGGATTATAATGAACTTTAAACAGAACTGGCTGCGTGGTCAAGTGGTTAAGGCGTTTGCTTGTAGACCCGGGAGTCGTGGGTTCGATTGTCGTGTAGATTAGTAGGATTGATTAGTCGTATCACCTGACTGTCTGATGATAAAGATGATTCCGTGCTTCGGAAGGCACGTTAATCCGTTTGTCCCGGCTGCCATTTGGTACTCCTTAAAGGTACCACGTCAGAGGCCGAGAGGCGGTTGCAAAAAACTCTAACACCAGGGTGTGCATGGTCGATTGATCATGCCACCTATACGAAATGATGATTATCATCATTTCATCAATATAGTTTATAGTTAAATAATTGTAACCGTTAGTTGCTTCTTGACTTGAGTGTGTAAGTTAAACGCTCTAATTATGGGTTGATAGTTGAAATTATTTTGAGTTTATTAAATCTATACTTATCCAAAAATTTGCGATGTGGTTTTTGGGCTTTAGCCAAAGCTTCTCTACCCCTAGAAGTCATAAAATGACTACAAAAGCAATTACAAATATCTACAAATAGTTATTTCTACCTCTTTTTGACTGGAGGTTATCAGCAAAGGCATTTTTAAGAAGAAAAAGACATTTTGATGCCAAGCGTCCGGCCATACACATAATGATTATATTATCATCATTTCAGCCGCAGGCTGTCTACTGTTAGACAAAAGCTCCAAGGATTTCCAGAACGACCGGTTGAAAGCGTACTGCATCCAGCGCCTGCCTGCAACCTTCTTCAGGTCATCTGACCATCTGGTCGGTGGGTGTCCAACGATGGGCTTGTGAAAAAATTAAAAACTTACGAAGGGGGATAGCAAACGTACTACGACTCGTATGCATATTTAGAAAAGTGGACATTTGGGCCACCGTCCAGTTTTGCGCGGCCCAGATGTCCCATAACCCATTTAAATAGAAGGGAAAGTAATTAAATTTGAAATTTGGTAAGTAACATACCTAACTCTATATTTATAACTGTTATGACAGGTTAATGATAGAAATGTAAGTTTCGTAACTATTCGTAACCAGTTTAATGCTGATGTATCACCGCTTATAAATATTAATGTCAGTTCATTTTGAATCGAAATAAATCAAAACATCTTAAATAGAATGTCGGATTAAATAGCATAAACTGGTCTTATACAAAGTACACTAAGGTAAGCTTTTAAATGATTTAATTTGCATTACATTTATTTTTGCGGGCCGTATGCTTAGGACCGCCAAAGTTCCTATACATAAATGCTTGAATCCATACTAATATTATAAATGCGAAAGTCTGTCTGTCACCTCTTCACGGCTAAACTGCTGGACCGATTGTGATGAAATTTGATGTGGATATAGTTATGCACTAGGAATCAAACATGCCTACTTTCGGGCGCGATATAACCGAGGCGCACGCGGGCGGAGCCGCGGGCAACAGCTAGTGAATAAATAAATAAATTTATTGCACCAATTTCATACCTAAATACATCATTGGGTTGTATAGGATCAGTAAAATAACATTACAAAGGCAGACTTATCGCAAATAGCGCCAGAATAAGGCCACATCTTCCTTCAAGCGACAAATACGAATCATGACACTAGAACAAAATATAAGCTACACGAACGCTCCGTGTCCTGACTGAGTGCCCTATTTCGAAGGTCTGTCCGTAGGGGCGGCCTGTCTCACGTACTGGCCCATTATGTTCACATTTTTCACTAAACACGAATATTTCAGTTGTTTCCCCGTGAATTATGGACACATTGGATGCTAAGATTGTTTTCTTTTTAGGATCAGGCACGCATGTGTGGGGATTTGTTATGTCATGATAAAAAGTTTACCTTGTTGTGTTAAGATTGAACTGTTTGGAGAGTGTGACGGGAGCGATAGGATTATGCTCGACCGCCTCAAAGGGAAGATCTTCCCGCCAGGCTAGAGTGTTATGCCTGGGGAACCGCGGCTCCAACAATGTCTTGTCGGAGGTTTGTATATATGCTTCAATCCGTAGAAACTTTGCAAGCGCGATTTAGACTTTCATAGTAATTTGCCATCTTGTATGCAATTCTGAGATTGTTGCTTTTAACGCCATCTGTGGTGCGTCTTTGTAGATATTGTTGTGGCGCTAGTGTCGCCACAAACTGTAATATATGGACTGTGGATTGTTGGTATATTTGATTTGAGTTGCAAAAATCAATCTTTATTTTGATAAAACTGTTCTATTAATTGTGAAATCGAACCATCATTTTGTTCATTCGGTTCGTTCACTTCGTACAAAACGGTTGTTATATCTCTCTCTCGTGTTCACTGTGGTAGGTGTCAGAGGTATTGGCGGGAAATAAGAATTTAAGTTCTTACAAATTTATTTAGTTTGATTAACGCCCTAACCATTTATTCAACATGGACAGGTAACATTATTTAAAATTCAAAGACTAAGTTTATTGTTATTTTTGCATTTGTTTAAATAGTTAATAGAAATGTGGATGATACTATTAATTGAATAACTTTTTATTATAATAATAATAATAATATTTGTTTATTCAGATAACTTTGATCCATATGTTAGTAACAATAATACTTAAAACTATGTTAGTCATTAAATTAAATTACAAAGAAACACAATCTATTTAACAGTGCCCATTAATATATTGCTCCAAAATGACAACGCAGAGCTGTCCATTTTGGAGCTCAAGACCCCCAGAATATCGTTGCCACTATCTCGTAGTCTGCTTAAGAGAGAAGCGACTCGTTTCCGTCTGATGGCATAGAAATCATCAGTGGCTGCTTCAGCAAACATTGTAGACGCGCTGCAGAACCGAGGTAGTCGCAACAACATTCTAAAGATATTGTTATATTGAACGCGCAGGACGCTGTATGCCTTCTGAGTATAGTTGATCCACAAGCTGCTGGTGTAAAAGGATTGGCAAAATGCCTTAAACAAGGTTACTTTTACATCAGTTGAACAACGAGCAAACCTGCGGGCCAGCATATTACCCCGTATAGCCAGCGCCCTGCGTTCTCGTTCAATATCCGCATTATCCTTCATATCGTCTGTTATGACGTGTCCTAAATATTTAAAAGTGGTTACTCTATTTAGGGGCAACCCGTTAAGAAGTATCGGCGGCGTTTCGACTACTTTCCCACCAAGGCCAAAGATCATATACTCACTTTTTTTGGTATTGTACATTAACCCATGACTTGAAGCATATTTCTCACATACAGATAGTAGGCTACGGAGCGCGCTGACCGAGGGACTCAGCAGCACCATATCGTCAGCATAACTTATATTATTGACAGCGACGCCATCAATGTAGCAGCCGGCATGCATGCTACTGAGTTCCTCGATTAGGCTGTCCATGTACAAATTAAACAGAGTAGGTGAGGAAATCCCCCCCTGCCGTACACCACATTCAAGCTTATACTCCTCAGAAAAATGGTCTGCCCATTTGACAACATTTATCTGATTAGCATACCAAAACTCAAAAATTCCTACAACCTCATCTGAAACATTCCGTCTGCGTAGTTTCTCCCACAGGATCTCATAACAAACTAAATCGAATGCTCGCGATAAATCAAGAAAGCAACCATAGACTGGCGTTTTTCTATTCAAATAGTATCTGACAGTCTCTTTCATACTATATATAGCGGTTTCAGTAGAAAGGCCTGGTTGGAATCCGAATTGCGCATGTTGCAATTTCAGATTTTTGCAAAGATGTAAGTTTAATAGACTATCAAAGACTTTTGCTACAATTGTAGCCAGAGATATTGGTCGGTAGTTGTTAATGTTGCCAATATCACCAGTCTTACACTTTACAATCGGCACAACGACAGTCCTCATGAGATCCTGTGGTAGATACTTATGTCCCAAGCATAAAGAAAAGAACATTGACAGCACTCTGTGTAGGTGACAGCCCGCGTACTGAAGATGCTCCACACTTAAGCTATCAAAACCTGGCGACTTTCCTCTGGTCATACGCTTGATCACATGCCTAATTTCAGATGATTTAATACGCATAGTAAGAGAATCCCCAAAAGTACCTTCTTTTAAAACCGGTGGGTCTAGAAGCGGACTTAGTTTAAAATGTGTTTTGAATAAACTGGCAATTTTTTGAGGATCTCTTTCCGAGTCAATGCACTCAGCGTGATTTTGCTTAATATTTAGCTTATCTGTACATTTCCAGAATTTATTAAAATTTTTATTTGCACGATATGTGGCCAATATATCCATTTTAATCTGCTCGGAGTTATCTTGACACCACTTCAGCTTAGACTTGAAGATTCTCCTAGTGAGGCGCATATCCTCATAAACATGACCAGAGGATGATTTGTTATGCATAACCCAGTTATGATAACTCGCCTTGGCTTTCGTATGCGCCTCCCTAACATGTTTATTCCAGCCTACTATTGGTCTCTTTCTTATATTTTTTAAAATATTTTACTCGTCATTATTATCATTTCAGCTAAAGGTAATCCACTGCTGGACTAAGGAACAGGATAGTCCTCCATAGGGTTTCCAGAATATCCGGTTGAAAGTGGCCTGTATTCAGCATTTGCCTGCGACCTTATTCAGGCCACATACTTACTGACCAAATTGTCAACCATCTGATTAATGTTTGACTCGCGTTCTGATCTATTTGTTTTGTGCCTCGTCCACTACCACTTCAAAGAGTAGTTAAAATAAAAATTAAGTTAAAAAAAACTATAACCCGACTACGTGGTGTCTAAAAAGGATGAAACAAGGAAATAATTGAGATATGAATCCAGAAATGCATAGGTAAAAAATGGTCATTGTAAAACCGTGGTTGCACCCATTAAAAATGGATGAAGAATAATTTGACACCTCATTCATTAAAATAGGTCCAGTAGCTTAGGCGCTACGATGGAACATACAAACATACTTACATAAATACATACGAGTAGACTGCAAAAATCATTACCCTTAATTTTGGCTTCGCCGTTGACTGGTAGAAATAAGATTTAAAGCTATCTTTCATTCACCATAGAGTCCATAGAATAACTTGTATGATTTATATCAACGCTCTTTTACAAGGGTCTCGGCATCAAAGACACCACGACATACGTTCAAAGCAGGCATTTCGTTTCGCATAGCCTCCGGCTACATATTATGCAGTAGTTTCGTGTCGTGTCCTGATTGTGTTGCGAAATACAAGGGTTTGGAGGTTTTACGTGATAGTTCCTTGTTATCTTTTTGTAAATTGCATTTTTATGTAAGTACAGTGGACCACTTAGAGAAATATACCAGCTGAGATGTAGGTATTACGGTAGGTTGTACGGTGGTATACTTTTATATTTGGCCCACTGTACCACGACATTTTTCTCAGTTGTTTGCCGGTGGATTTTCTCATGTAGTACTTAGGTTGTTTTATCAATTTGTAATACTTTACTACATAGTATAAAACAAAGTCGCTTTCTTTGTCCCTATGTCCATAAGTATGCTTAAATCTATAAAACTACGCAACGGATTTTGATGCGTTTTTTTTCAATAGTAAGAGTGATTCAAGAGGAAGGTTTTATGCGAAGCCGGGGCGGGTCGCTAGTTTATTATAAAAAGTAGTCTTATCTTAGAAACAAGATGTTTGGATAATTTACCTTTACCTGTTTCTACCATCAAGCAGTAGTTTTTGCATGTGTACTAGGTTTGAGTGGCGAAACATCCTAGGCCAGAACCTGGCAACGCGCTAGTGACACCCTAAATGTATTTAGAGCATAAATAGGCTAGCGTTTTATCTGTACATAAAAAACCTTCTAGGCTGTAAATCCAAAAGTTCCTGAGAAACGACTTAATTAACACCATTCTCATGACTTTGTGCCTGTATTTTATAGTCGTTAACCACAATTAGAATTTTAATTGAGAGAAATTTCGTTTCATTATTGTTTGGTTCACAATTAGTCCTTACGCTACGGTAAGTTGATAAAGGGAAAGATAAAATATGATCTTATCAAGTAAACTTTTTTAATTTTGACATAATGTGTCAAAAAATGTAAATTCTTCATTGTATTATTCAGCTTTGGAGTTCGGCTTCTCGAATACTTTCATATTTAATTACTTAAATGGTTTTTATCACAATTATTATGCATGGTTGCAATAAATTGAACTAATTAATAAATCAAATATTTTAAAAAAGGATTTGACAATTAGAGTTCTAGCGAATACTAGATACTAGACAAAACAACTATGTAAATATAAATACATCTAAACCAATACAGTATTGTTTTACACTTTTGCTGGCAGTAAACGATATAACAATAACAGTCAATTGTTATTTACTTCGAGAGGCGTTACTGCTAGCGAAAGTGTTATGAAAAAATATGATATCATGGAATTGAAGTTTTTGAATCATTGAACTAAAGAAAAACAAAATTTATCAATAAAATATCTATCAAAACTATAAAATAATTCACTTAAAATAACAAATGCATAACAGTCAGTGACGAAACCCCACGAAAATTATCTAAATGAAGATACAATAAACGATTTTTTTTTTGTAACAGAAAAAACCGTACCCGCTAAGTTTCCCAAAGATGATCCATAAAGAACAATCAATCAATGTCCCTAAAAATAAAAAGGTAGACTACACGACCCACGTAAACTCGAGATTGGAAAAAAAACTTGTATATTTTTTGTGGGACGACCCAGTCAGGATTGTTTTGGGGTCTATAACGGCACGGTTGCGATGCTTCTATTTTTAATTTCAAATATAACATGGTGTTTTTATAATGTTATAGGTTTTGATATTTTTGCATTATAAAGCTTGTTTCGAACTTTTATGACTTGCTTGAAGATGGGGTCTAAGTTGGATAGTTTCAAAATTAAGCATTTAGATATAAATAAATAATAAATAAATATAAATATATAGGGACAAAGCCCACAAATTGAGTTAGCCCCAAAGTAAGTTCGAGACTTGTGTTATGGGATACTAACTCAACGATACTTTATTTTATAACAAATACATATATAGATAAACATTCAAGACCCAGGTCAAGAAAAAGATCATTTTTCTGATCGATAAATATAAAAAATAAAAAAAAGATATATTTAGAAAAGTTAGCTAAAAGACGATAAAAAGTGTTTGTTTTAGGGGTACAACGTTGAATATAATGTTATACACGAAACAGGTATTTGGAATATGAACTTACCTCTGCATTCTGCATCGTCTTTTTCAATATTATGAAATGTATATAAATTTGTCTTTTAAAAGAAAAATACACAGACATTACATTAGAATACGAGGTATGTAGTACACTCTATATCCATATTTGAATAATATACTGAAAAAAAAACCAAACTTTCATCGATCTATAGCACAAAAAAGTGACCACATAACTGTTTGCAATATGTAACCAATCCTTTTGATTTTTTCTTATAAATCACTTTTGTTAAATCAAGTTAACTTTATTAGTATCTTGTCAAACTTTGGTTATTTCTTAAAGAACCGAAGTAGTTAGGTAAAATATTTTTTTTCAGTGTATTGTGTACTGTTGTGATCAATTAAGAACTTATGTTGAAATAGTCCCACGCCAATTGTAATAATAAGTGAACTATATAAATAAATACACAATTTGGCATGAAACCAGAATTATGGACGTGAACGCAAGAACTCGTCAGTATAATGATCCCAGTTTAAAAAGGCCCCTTTGGCAGTTTGGAGAATTTCGCAATTTGAAAGTATAATGTACAAAAATACGTTTAGTCTGTCTGGCTGTATTCAGACGGCATCCTCACACGAATTGTAAATTATGTATCTAATGAAACTCCTATATGGATGACTTTTTTGTCTCTTCAAATTCCAATGGAGAACAGGTATGCGTTCGAAAACGATAAAAATGGCCGACCGTTATAAATATTCATTCCAAGTGCAGGGGTTGGAAAGTGCTAGAAATATGGCGTTTGTCAAAGAGGAGGGTAATCATAATTTTTATTTGGTAGCGTAAAATGCGGCTCTGACGAATGCTCGCTGAATGGATGAGATTACTTCGTGATAAATAACGCAAGGAATTTCTCGAATATCATTCTTGAAAATTTATGAAATTCGTTACCATGTATTATGAGAGAATTTGCGGTGTTTTGTACGGATGGAATCTTCTTGATGAATTTTTTAGGTATTTCTTTGTTATAAAAATGAAAAAAATAATATAAAAAGGCGTTACTGTCAACAGAAACTTAAACTTTATAAATTTATATATAAATAAAATATATTAGGTAAAATGTATAAGTAAAATGATTTTGATTTCAAACTAGTTAATTTAATAAATAGTCTATTCTATAACTATATAAAATTAAAAGCTAAGATTTAGATCTGTTCATTATGTCAAACTAACAAAATAATATTGTGCAAATAGGTATATATGATCTTAATAAAGGACTCATAACATCAGAACGATAAAGTTAGTTAGAGCTTTAGCGTTAATCATGAAAGATATAATAATTTCGAAAATCATCCACTGTTAACATCCTCAAAAATACTGGTAGGTAATAGAAAAAAAATCGACGCAATATTTTATTTGGGCAATCTGTTATTAAACAGATTCCCGTTCTTCTAGTTTCGAAGCGTAATCTCATGTTTAACCTATCATTATCCAGTGTGTTAGTAGGTAACATTCACGTTCCAAAGGTTATAAATATCAAAAAATGTTCTATTTTAGATGTAAACAAAATACAAGTCAGGGATTCAATTTCAACACATCACCCTTTATTTTATACAGCACGTTTCAGAACTCTGACCCGGGATCGTCTTCCGTTGACTGATGCCTTCATATATCACCTCAAACAATTAGTGTAACGAGTATGTTGCAGGAAGCTGTTGCCATAACAGTGTCAGGTGGATCGTAAACAACACTTGTTTGATCAGTTGATAGTGTTCCCTCGAGAATTTTATCTATTACAGCGTTTGGGATATATATTTTATTCTTAATATCAGTATTCAAATTAAGGATAGGTAATTCATATTTGGTAAGTTATTGATCTTAGTAGTTTACAAAAGTCAAGCATTTTGAAATTTTGGGTTAGTTTACTACATTTTTTTTAAGATCGGCCGTCAGCTTGATGCAACCTTGTTTGGGAATGTTATTGTTAATTAAATCTGCCATCATTTGAAATGAAAATGTACAAGAAATGCACCCTTGTACTATTATTATGTTTTAGTCTTTATACATTTTCCTGTGTATAATTGTAAATGACTTAATATTACATTATTGCTTAGAGTACCCTTGCTTTCATACTATTCATAACAATATTATAAATTCGAAAATCTATTTGTCTGTTGTTATGCTTCCACGAATTAACCGCTGGACCGATTTTGATGATCAAACAAATGCTACTTTTGGACGCGATATAACCAAGTCCCACGCAGGTAGTTCGAAAAACAGCAGAACAAAGCAGTATCAGTTAGTATATAATAATTACAAAGACATAATGAACAACATCTAAAACTCAGTTTCTCAAGAAGTGGGAGCTTAAGAGGGCGCCTAACGCCGACAAAAAATCAGATTTCACCCGCACGTCTTGCATACCCTCCGCTCTAGTTCTAAAAACCAACACGGCGCGCTGCGATCGCTAGCGGCTGGCCGCGCCGTGGCTAGTCGTGAACTCGTGAGTTAGAGTATAGTATATGCGATAAAGTCAGAAAAATCAAATACTTATTTATTATGAATGAAATATTAATGTAGTTTTTTTTAGAGGAGTGTGTGTATGGTAGATAGATACAGTCAACCAAATATTAATTGGAAGTTGGTAAAGTGGCAGCATATTCACAAGTCATAGGAAAGTAGTAGTAAAGTGAATTGATAGAAAATTAGGAAGTAGAAATAGTGATTTTCAGCAGTTACAATTATGATTTTTTATTTAAATATTGAACATGCCCGCGACATCATACGCGTAAGCTTCGCTTGAAATCCCCGTTTTCTTTCGTTTGTCATGACATGACAATAACCAACACAAAAATAGTATTAATAAATTTGGAGCATTCGTTCAAAAGCGATATATATTTGCAGACAAACGCATGCCTTGAATTCAGTCAAATGACGATCACTTTTGACGTGACAACGTCTTAAATTAGGTTGCGGCTGGGAGTCACTTATGAAAAAGTGTAACGCTCGGTAACGTTACGATGCGCTCACAATGAGAGCGAGTGAGAGGCACGCGTCCCCTAAGAGCGAGAGAGACAGACTCAAAGTCGTTGTCACGTAAAACTTTCGCCCGTATACCGACTTTACAGGCAACCAATTTTTTTTTGTCCTCCATTCCATTTCGAGACAGGAAAATTTTGCTTTTGTCCGGATGTGTGTCTGTCTGTCTGTTTGTTTGTTCCGGGCTGGAGGTCGCATTTATGAACGGATCCTAATGAAACTTGGCACACGTCCAAGTTTCATTAGGATCCGTTCGTAAACAACGTCACTCGCAAATTGACGACTCGACTCATTTCAATAAGACTATGTGCTCTTGAGCGCAGCATGACGCTCGAGTCTTGTTTAGCGCTCGAGTCGTTGGTAGGGATTACCCTGGTAACAATGTATTTAAACATAATTAACTCAAGACATAAGACTCGAGTTCTTTTTTTAAACTCGTGTTCTTTATAAGAGATATGTATTATCTTGAGTATAAGTTGTAATGTTACAAATGGCTCAATATAAATTTTGATCTTTACCTATATTTTACTCTGTTTTAGATCTTTAGCGCTGAGGACACTGCTCCAGCAGCTAAGCTCCGCAGCTGGGCGCAGCATCTACAGAGCGGTCCAAAGCACTGGTGATCGCATAACTTGAAAGCACATATGTGGTCACGATCCTCAGCAGTGAGGGACCGATGAAGAAGAAGAATTTTTATTGCTATAAAAAATATTTTTCGCAAATATTACTTTATATAAATTTATTTCTGTAATTAAACGCTTTGTTTTACATTGGCAATATAGTTTTTTTTTTCTCACAGAGTGCTAGCGTACTTACATCATGACTAAAGTTTCGTATTAATATATAACTACACTAGCTGTTCCCCGCGGCTTCGCCCCGCGTGGGACTCGGTTATATCGCGCCCAAAAGCAGCCTATGTTTGACCTCAGGTCGTTAACTACATCCCTACCAATTTTCATCACAATCGGTCCAGCAGTTTAGCCGTGAAGAGGTGACAGACAGACAGACTTTCGCATTTATAATATTAGTATGGATAACCAGCTTCGGTGAACTTCCCTTGGGAATAGTGCTTTTTCCCGGGATGAAAGGTACCATATGTCCTTCTCCTTGTTCTAAGCTACCTCTCCACTAAATTTCAGCCACATCAGTTCAGCCCTTCTTGAGTTATAAATAGTGTAACTAACACGACTTTCTTTTATATATATGGATATAGATAATAAAACAGTAAAAATATTTTGTCTGTACATTTAGTATTTTTGTCATAAATGTATACTTGTATAGGGACACTTAAAAGGAATAATAAAACTTAAAAACAAAATGTTTGTTTTCAAACTTTTTATTTTTGTTTGTATATCTGTCTGTCTGTATGTATGTATCACGCTTATCTCCGAAAGTACTGAACTGATTTACTAAAAACTTTTACCAATTGCTTTGTTTTAACTCAGCAAAACATTCAAAGTGTGTTTCATCAAAATCGTTTCAGTACAAAACTAGTGGTTCTTAGAGGTGAGACGTACTAGGTAAAACGCGGACTGAGTCTTGCGAGTACGCGTCCAGAAAAAGACTAGATCCAAAGACTAGGTCCACGAGTATTTACGAGTACGCGACTCAATGGACTCATTGCGTATCCAAATGATTCCCGTAAATGCGCGTCTTGCGTATATGGACATTATGGACTAGTTTTACAAGTATTGAGTCTTCACACTTCGTATTTTTTTTTTATCCAATTTTTTTAATATCGACTAAAAATAAAAATGAACGGATCCTAATGAAACTTGGCACACGTCCAAGTTTCATTAGGATCCGTTCATTTTTATTTTTATACCTAGACATATAGTTATGAAAAAATGGGAAGGGAGGGAAGTCAAGGCAGGAGGGTCGCGAGGTCTACTGTTCACAGAACCACTAGAGGTGAGACGTATTTACTGGAACAGGTTTTTGGAATAGGTTTTGGCTTGGACGCGTAAGTACGCGTTCCCGCATGCGAGTCTTTTAGCGTATCGAGTATTTACGAGTACGGCGACCTCACCGGTCCGCGCAACTCAAAACTAGGATGCGAGCGTTCGGGACTATTCGGAAGACGCGTCGAGAAACTTCGGGATCGCCCGACTAGCCCGCTTCCGCACCGAGCCGCCGAGCGATCTATTTCGGCGAGTAATTGTTTGTTCAAATAACACTTTTAGTACAAACACAATAAGGTCATTTTTCTTTTGGTAACATATTTGTTTTGGTGTGATAATAATACTTGTTGTTTACTTACAATATGCAATTTTAAAAACAAACAGTTGTTAGTTGTTAGCTTTCGCCGAAAGTTCATTATGAAAGTGCGGATCTTATAGTGATTATAAATAGTTTTACTTACGTTTTGAGTTCATTAGGTTGATTATAAACGAATTGAAAAAAAAAGAATCACTTTGTATATAAAAAAAAAGTAAATAAAAATAATCAATGTATATAAAATCGATTGAAAACTTATAAATACGCAAGCTATTTCATAAATATATAAATTTTACTTAAATACACTTTTTGATTGAAATTTTAATAAAAACTGCTGACAGCCTTAAGCCCGTATAAAGTATGAAGGGCAGTTTTTAGTCGATATTAAAAAAATTGGATAAAAAAAAAATACGAAGTGTGAAGACTCAATACTTGTAAAACTAGTCCATAATGTCCATATACGCAAGACGCGCATTTACGGGAATCATTTGGATACGCAATGAGTCCATTGAGTCGCGTACTCGTAAATACTCGTGGACCTAGTCTTTGGATCTAGTCTTTTTCTGGACGCGTACTCGCAAGACTCAGTCCGCGTTTTACCTAGTACGTCTCACCTCTAAGAACCACTAGTTTTGTACTGAAACGATTTTGATGAAACACACTTTGAATGTTTTGCTGAGTTAAAACAAAGCAATTGGTAAAAGTTTTTAGTAAATCAGTTCAGTACTTTCGGAGATAAGCGTGATACATACATACAGACAGACAGATATACAAACAAAAATAAAAAGTTTGAAAACAAACATTTTGTTTTTAAGTTTTATTATTCCTTTTAAGTGTCCCTATACAAGTATACATTTATGACAAAAATACTAAATGTACAGACAAAATATTTTTACTGTTTTATTATCTATATCCATATATATAAAAGAAAGTCGTGTTAGTTACACTATTTATAACTCAAGAAGGGCTGAACTGATGTGGCTGAAATTTAGTGGAGAGGTAGCTTAGAACAAGGAGAAGGACATATGGTACCTTTCATCCCGGGAAAAAGCACTATTCCCAAGGGAAGTTCACCGAAGCTGGTTATCCATACTAATATTATAAATGCGAAAGTCTGTCTGTCTGTCACCTCTTCACGGCTAAACTGCTGGACCGATTGTGATGAAAATTGGTAGGGATGTAGTTAACGACCTGAGGTCAAACATAGGCTGCTTTTGGGCGCGATATAACCGAGTCCCACGCGGGGCGAAGCCGCGGGGAACAGCTAGTGTAGTTATATATTAATACGAAACTTTAGTCATGATGTAAGTACGCTAGCACTCTGTGAGAAAAAAAAAACTATATTGCCAATGTAAAACAAAGCGTTTAATTACAGAAATAAATTTATATAAAGTAATATTTGCGAAAAATATTTTTTATAGCAATAATAATTCTTCTTCTTCATCGGTCCCTCACTGCTGAGGATCGTGACCACATATGTGCTTTCAAGTTATGCGATCACCAGTGCTTTGGACCGCTCTGTAGATGCTGCGCCCAGCTGCGGAGCTTAGCTGCTGGAGCAGTGTCCTCAGCGCTAAAGATCTAAAACAGAGTAAAATATAGGTAAAGATCAAAATTTATATTGAGCCATTTGTAACATTACAACTTATACTCAAGATAATACATATCTCTTATAAAGAACACGAGTTTAAAAAAAGAACTCGAGTCTTATGTCTTGAGTTAATTATGTTTAAATACATTGTTACCAGGGTAATCCCTACCAACGACTCGAGCGCTAAACAAGACTCGAGCGTCATGCTGCGCTCAAGAGCACATAGTCTTATTGAAATGAGTCGAGTCGTCAATTTGCGAGCCGAGCGCAATATTTACGAGTAGGACTCGACTAGAGTTCTTTACATCTTTAGTTTTATTGTACAACATTCTATATTATCATTATCAAAAATAAAATAAAAAATACGTTTTTTGTAATGAAAATCACTAATTAAACAACCTGTATAAAAAATTACAGTTACTTTTAAAGACCTTTTATATATACTCGTATATTTTGTTGTCGTCTAACAATGGTTGTTTTACATATACTGTAAGAGCTGACATTTGTGACGTTTGCCCGTGCGCGCTTACTCTGTATAGGTACCTACGGAGCTCAGTTTGATCAAATGTAGGCTGTATTTATAAGAGATAAGGGTTAGTTATGACTTTTTTAAATATATAAGTACCTAATATCTATTTATTTTGCTACTAGCTGTTCCCCGCGGCTCCGCCCCTCGTGGGACTCGGTTATATCGCGTCCAAAAGTAGCCTATATTTGACCTCAGGTCGTTAACTACATCCCTACCAAATTTCATCACAATCGGTCCAGCAGTTTAGCCGTGCTCTTCACGGCTGACAGACAGACAGACAGACTTTCGCATTTATAATATTCGTATTTGTACAAGTAGGTTTTAGTTTGTAAATAAAGCGTGTACTTACTGTTGTACTAAATCTATTATTTTGTAGAAATAAAAACAACTTACCCAAACATTCCGTCATGTTTTTTAGTTCTTCTTTTTCTCAAAAACGTTATTTCTCTTTTTTTATCTTTTCGTCCCATTGTCAAAACTATTTATCTACACACTATTATTTACACGTCCACACACCACACTGTTTACAATTATGATAATACTAAAAACCACTATATACAATTATGTAACCTATAATAAACGTCATACGGTCTAATTTACAATATTTATTCACACTAGAAACAAAATCCGCTCCAAATAAATTACGCGTTCGATTGTCAGTACCGAGAAGGTACAGACCGTCCGGGAACAACCTTACGCGTCGAGCGCTGCCCGACAAGTAACCATTTGCCCGTGAACAATTGTTCCACCTACTACGCTTTGTTTAGAGTCGAAAATCGCATGATTCAGTTAACGACGAGTTGGCTTTGAGCTCCAGGTTATAATTTTAGTTGAGATTTTATTTAATTATTAAAAATATAGACATAAAATAAAAAAAGTAATCGATTACTCTACTAAAACATTAGTCTGGCTATGTTATTTGTAAAAAATAATTTGGGGTTGTCGCTGATAATTCAGAGCATTTGAGTTAATACTGTTTTTTTTTCCGTTCTGAAGTTTGTATTTTTTAAAAAAAAACCTGTTTATTTTTCAAAATTCTATTCGATTACTCGGCTTCTACAGGTTTTTTGCCTACCTACAGTATTTTTTAAATCTGAATTATAAGGCTTTTTCGCGCTAAACTATGGATTGAAAAATAGGTCTGTTTTTCAAATTTTCGCGTTGGGCGCACTCTTAATCCATTCATAAGATATAAAAGGCCTTATAAACCGCTAAATTCATAAACTGTTTTAATGCTTTAGAATAAATGCAGCGGTACAAACTATCAATAAACGTTCAGTAAAAGTACAGTAAGGTTTCTCAAATAAAAACAAAACAATGACGATATTCGTGAGATAGCGCAAAGGGCGTAAAAAGTTGTCGGCGCCCAGAGATCGGCTGATAACGAAATTATAAGTGCCCAGGGGACGGGTTAGATCATGCTGAGTTTGTATTTATGTTTATTTTGTTTTGTCTTAATAAACTTTGATGTCACGAACCAGAGGAAGACAATTTGATTGTACAGAGGTACTGACCTATTTCTACCACCAAACAGTAGTTAAATTATGAAATCTATATTGGAATTTTACCTGTAAGGCATACGCTTTAGTATTAGTAGTTAATGTAGCTTTTTATGCTTGTGATATCTTTAGTGGAACTAGCACGCTGCTAACTCGTTGCTTAAGATGTTTCCCCACAGTATCCAGTAATTTTTTGTCTCCCTCACTCTTCAAACCGAATTTAAGCGAGGCTGTGCAATTACTGTGTATTTGATAGCCTTTAACTTTCCCAGGGCCAAACTGGTAGAGCTTTTTGGTCACAAAACTTTAAAGCAGCTCTTAAATGAGCCTTACCTATTATACGGCTTATCTGATAAATGTAAAAAAAAATAATAAACTACAGGTTACTATTTCACTCATAACAAATACATACTCAGTCGCTTTACTGATTTTACTTATTTTCGGGATTGTACACTAAGAAGAAAAAGACCTGCCATCCAACAGTTGGATATTATAATAAATGCGAGTGAGTTAGTATATTTGTTTGTTACCTCTTCACGCCCTATCTGCTGAACCAATTCCTTAAATTTCGCATACACATAGCTAGGAGTATTGAGAAGGACATACATTCCTTTCATCCCGAGAAAAAGCACTGTTCCCGAGGCAAATTCATTTGGGCGAAAGATAGTTTAGTTCTAATTATAAATAAAAAAATAAATAAATTATTAAACTTATACCTATTCCAGCGGTGATACCAAGTTTGATAAATAGAGAGTGGGATGAAAAGCAATTTATCAATTGTCAAGATTGCGTTGACATGTGTTGCTGGTTGTTTTGATAAGTTAAATGCTCGCCACTTCTTGATAATGGTTGTGAAACTAGTAGCTAAAACGTTCTCTTTGTCATCGATACTTTTATACATGAAAATATAATAAAAAGCTCCGGATGGTATTTGGTTCAAAGGATATCCATCGCGATCCAAGAAGGAAACTCGTTACTTCGAAACCGCTTTTTGAACTCTGACGTGTTTCCATTAATTACCACCAAGGCAATCGCGATCAATGGTTTAACGTACCCTCCGAAGTATGTAATCATCTAAATTATCAGACAATCAGGTAAATCAAGCCTGCAAATTCCTAACCAAGCTGGAAACATCTAAATCAAATAATAGCTAAGCCAACTATCACCCAAAATTGCACACAAATGTTTTACGTCTTTGAGGCCAAGACCCTATTCAAGGCCGTAAGTTAATTATCGGTATAAGTAATAAGTTATAAACAACTATTTTTTCATTCGAAATAAAAATACTTAAAGAAGACTTTTCTTGCCATTTGTTATCCATATTATCTTGATTCCTTCCAATACATTGATATTATCGGCGAATAAACAAATTAAACAAATGTATCAGATTAAATTTCTATTGCAGATAAAAATACTTTCAAAGATCCGATAATTATTCCTTCAAACGTGTGGTACGTTTGAAGGAATAATTATCGGATTTCGTATGCAACATGCGTACTCACAGGGCGCTTATATCATGCTTATGGGCCATACTAACAGTTACAGAGTAAAAAGGCCATGATGATACATTATAAACTCATATATACCGTTTCCGTTGATGGTGATAGAATGATAAATCCCGGATATGACAGCGCCAAGTCTATTGTTTCAAAGACAATGCGAGGAGACAAAAAATAGAAGAAATATGAATAAATCTTAATCGCATTTAAAAACTAGTCTGAAGTGAATGTTTGAAGTGTACATGAGTTTATGATGTAATTTGATACAATTAAGGTACCAAAAGACTAGTACCCAGATTTTCAAATGATCTGAAAAAGGTTGCAGGCAAGCGCTGGATGAAGGCCTCTTCCAACCGTTTGGAAATCCGGGTATCTCCAGCAGTAAACAGCCTGTGGCTGAAAAATGAAGTAAACTCTAGGTTCGGAAGCAACCAGCTGAGGCCGCAACTGGGAAAACGCTAAGATGAGAAAAAGATTTTACATAGCAGTCAAGTTTTCATTAATAAAAGAGTAAGTGACTAGTTTCATGAGAAAAATAATAACAAGCTACTTATTGGTAATAGAGCATTGCCCACTATTTAACCTTTAGATGCATAGATTAAATAAAAATGCCAAAATTCCAAATTCTATGATTGGATGAAAGTTACTAAACTATAAAGGTATTCATACCAGAGCTAAATTTGGAAACGTCTTTAGTTAAAAATAAAATAAAACAATGAATTTAAAACGTCCAGTTTCAAGTTTGCAATAACACTGATCTTTATTTACACTTACTTAGCAACTCCAAATAAACTGACGCAAACACGGCCATAATAACATGTATTGTCAAAACATTGATTTTAATTTCCAATTTTACTGGAGTGTCCATTTAAAAATATTGAATTTGGTCGAATGACACTCTTGGGATAGGTATTTGGTTACAATGACAAAGTTACTGTACGCACGCGACGTAAAATTAAATTTGATATTTTGGGTATACATTTAGCAGCAAAATATGAATAAAAATAACGGACAAATGTTGCAGAATATGGTTGAAAGTAGTTTTGGTAATCAGGAAGCACTAAATCTGTGTACGTTGTACTATAATAGAAATCCATACAACACATCAAATTATGGAAAACGCGCAATTTATGCTGGAACAAAAATAAATAATATTTACAATAATATTCTTCATCATTTCGTGTAAGTGACACGATCCTTGATCATGCACACTCTGGTGTCAGAGTTACTCGAAACCGCCTTCCGGTTCCTGACGTGGTACCAGATGGCAGATGGGACAAACGGCATAACGTATGTACCTTCCAAAGCACGGAATCATCTTTATTAATAATCCAAGACTCAGGATCATCTGGAATGGATCCTTTTATAATTGTTCCTATTTGAAGATAGACAGCCCAAATCTACACAACAGAAGTCATCAGTACAATATATTCCAAATAAATTCATGTTTTGCTCGTGTTTTTAAATTGAATTTGCACAATGGACTCTCGCATTAACACCCCTCAGTTCGTGCCTTATCAAAGGAAGCGTCAGTTTTGACTTTATCATGTAAAAGCCATCGGCGAAATGCGTCCAATTAAGCCGGTTGCACCATAAAGGCCTAAATTCGATTTAACGGACTCTTCGATTTTACATACGTTTTTATTATTTTTGCTTGTCGGCACACTTTAGGTATTAATTAATTTTAATTGGGTGCTAAGCAGCATGTTACTTTTATGTATCAGTTTGATAACGTTCGTTAAGATCTACTTTACGTAAACTTCATTACCTACTTGTCTTAAATTATCGGTAATGTTCTTGTTCTGGATGCACTTTCACATAATTATGCTATTAAAATTACCAATGTCAATTATTTACTTTGTCCTCGTAAGTTTTAAATTATATAGCTTTTACAAAGTAATCACTATACACGTGGTTGCTTTTTAACATGTGTGTGAATCCATTAGATCCTTTTTAACTTTTTGAGTATGTGTGTTACTTTAAATGATATGATAAATTTCATACGAAGAACTAGCTTTTAGTTTAAATCATTTCGTTTCAATTTACTTAACATATAATGTCCTAGAAAGAAAAGGTGCTAAGCAGGAAATCCTCTTTTTGTCACTGAGCCGTCGCAATAAAGTAAGTAAGAATGTCCTAGATAAATTTTCATTCATTTTGGTTTAGATTTTTTTTTACCAAATGTTTGTAAACCGAGTCAATATTTCGGGACTACCGAACTTAATCCTGTCAAAATAGACATGCTTACTTAAAAAACAAAGCTGGAGGGGTGCTAAAAGTTGATGTTTGTTCGGGACGCAACTTTATTATCAGGGACGTCCGCTGACGGGACGGAATACAGGCGCCAGCCACATTAGACAATCCGATAGCAGAATCGAATCCAACATTAATGGAACATTAAATTGTTTACCGTCCCATAAATTATTTTCTAAAGGAACCGATGAATTCCCGATTCCATAGCACCAATGTTTTATTACTAATGGGTTTTTATGGACACTATAATTTCATTTTATTTATTAGAGGTTAGTCACAGATTTCTCAAAGGATAGACCGCTCGGTTGTTGAAAGGGCGTGAAAAAGCAATACAGTCTAAATAAGTTTCTACGCTTTTCTGGAAAGAAATTTTGAATCTTTGCAACTAGTTTAGAAATTAAGTCGAAATAGTAAGTCCCAATAATGACAATATATCAAAAGAAATAAGTAAAACATTCCCACTTGATTGGAGTATTATGATTAAGTATATGAATATACAAATGGTATAGCTGCGACTGCGACTATCATTGACCGGCTTCCCTTTAGTCGTGACCAGTCTTCCTTTTTCAAAGTCTACGCGGCGCATTCGATTTGTAATTCGAATTTTTTAAATGGTGGTAAATCACGACTTGATGTTCTTATGAGGATCTAAACTCCCGAGCATAATTTCCATTCACGTCGACAATAGTCAGGTAAATCGTAAAACGTATATTAATAGCGACAGGATGAATGCGTTAGACACTAAATACGTAGTAAAGTGATATAAAACGTTTTAGAATCACCCTCGCGACAACAATTTGGCCCACGCTTCGGCCAGTCCCGAACACAACAATACTTTTACATCGGGAATGATTTGAAGGACGCAGAGGAATAATGATATAGGTCCCTAAGGAGTAACACAATGCTCTGGGCATAATAATAGTTGTAGATTTGAGAGTGATTTGAATATGAATGGCACCCTCCCGCGAGCCTCTCGTAATAACAAATATGAAGTGTTGCTTTTGTATGTCACCCCAATGATTTTGACTTTGGTATAACGAATTGGGTTTAAATTGTTATACTTTTAGTAATTATAGATGTAGTGTGTAGGCGGGATGTTTGAGTATTATTGATCGTTGATATTGTGCAATATTAAAGGGTTACTTTGAACGCAAAAGTTATTTTAATTTCTTGGCTACTGGAGGGAATAAAAGAGCCATGGCATTATGCGAACACCAGCTCATAATGGGCACACTATAATACATCTTTAGATAGTGGGAATTTAAAAGGCCTAGAATTTTCACATTTGATATTGTTATTATTCATGTATTTTTTTTTTATTGTAACAACATTTATTGCAGTCACAATGAATCTACAAACAAAAAACAGTAGATTGTTCTTTAGAAGACCTTATACTGATTACTTCATCTCACTGTTCATGTCATAAAGATTGACGGCCGAATTGTTAAGGTTGAACCTTACTGTCAATACTACAGAACCTAACCCTGAATCGACAGAAAATGTAGCCTTCTTACCAGATCGAGCTTTATTTGTAGATAATGCGTCAAAAAATACCGTGCCGCTATCGGCTTCTTCAGTCATAAGCGAAGATGTGATATAGTATTGTTGAGTTAGTATCCCATAACACAAGTCTCGAATTTGGGGAATAGCTCAATCTGTGTGATTTATATTATTTATTCGTTTATTTATTAACATAAGTCTATGTTACCGTTTTGATCATTTTATCTATGTTTCTATTTCCGTCATCTACAAATCCTACTATTTCTAATTCACGACTAAAACCAGTAACACAGTATTTGGCTCACGTATGTATCGATTCCGAATCTATTGGTTTAATGCAACCGAACCAGGGTGTGCCTAGACTACAAAATGAAATGCCTAAAAGCTAGTAACATAAACAGAAGCGAATTCTAAACTCGTATCTAAAGGTGCGTTGCGATTAGGTGTATTCGTGTGCGTTATGTTTCTCAATCGCTCAGAATAATTTTTAATAAAATAATCACGAACTAAGAAACTTAGAAATAACTATAATTACAATCAAATATTTTTCTTTATCTATCCACTGATAATGACTTAATTACTAAAAGTTGAGGCAATTTCGTTACTTATTCAGGATTACGATCCTAACAAAATATCATTAAAGTTGCTGCATTGCTTAATATTTTAGAGACCAGTTTGTGTATATATGTTGTTTTATTAGGTCAATTACCTAATTAGAAAATCCTTTAAAAATAACGGTTTTCGAAAGACAAAATTATATTCAAAATTTGCTAACACAAATATTTGTCGCATTTAAAATATAGAACATAAATACGTTATCTGGTTTATACCCACCTTTATATTCTCCGAATATACCCTAGACGTGCCTAAGTTACGGAAAATGCCAAACTGTTCGATACCGCTGTTGTGGATATTAAATTCTTTGCAAAATACATGTTTATGAGCACTCCAATACAACTCAGTGCTTCTAAGAATTTCTACAGATAAGCGTGTAACTTTGTTAATGTTATTACTGTCAGAACTATGTTTTATATTAACCAATAGTCTAAAGTTTATACTTTGATGCAGTGCTTCTGATCCTGATAATGTATAGGCTGTTATAATATTTGTTTAATATTACTTACTACGATGGATCAGAGAAAGTGAACCTTGACCAAGGTTCACTTTAGAGAAGTGAAGAACGAGGAATCTCCCATTTTTCCACGTTATTTGCAATTTCTTCCAGCCAACCTTAGGGTGGATACCCTAAGGTTGGCTGGAAGAAATTGCATTGGCCATAAGTCCACCTTTGTACACATTGTTTGTATTTGTACCAACATGTATAATTTGTATGTTAATGGTACAATAAAGAGTATATCTATCTTCACGTCTCTCATTTTCGCCAATAGGCTTCAAATATTTAGGTTATCAGGCAACTAGTTTTTTTCATTTGAACTCTGACACCAAGGTATGCATGGTCGTTTGAAAGTCACATCTACACGATATCGACATGAAAAGAAGACTAATCGCTATGCGGGATGTCACGTTCGTAATCAAATATCACGCGTCACATCATACGAAACACGGACACGCGCGAATTCGGAAATGTGTAAGTATGACATGCCCGCTGTTATTGAAACATTTCGCAAAATGTAACATGTTATTTGTCGATACTTTTTTTAAATATTAAAATCAAACTGCGTTTTGCATTAAACTTTCATTGAAAGGCTCCAGATAGTTTTGACCAACAGATTAATTTATTTTAATAGATATTATTTTCAGACAATTATAAAAGTAATAAATATTAATGGGAAATAAAAATCGTTGAAGTTAAACGCGACAAAGTGATGGGTTTTCACATGGCACTCGTTATGTACAGTGGGTGTTATTTAATTGAATTATTTAAGGTATATAATTTAAGGATATAGTGTCATATTTTTATATATCCCACTGTACAATGTGTCACCTATTTTATCCCGACTGAAATAGATCACAAATTGACAACCACACTTGTTGATTAAAAAAAGTTAAAATGTCACGTCGTGGTGCCCAAATTGCGCTGTCACGTCTCGACACTAGATTTGATACAGCGTGACGGCTTATTTCGAGCGTGACAAGTAACAATGGTTATTTTTAGTCTCTTCTTATTGCAGTTTCTATTTTCATTTGTAAAACAAATAATTGTTACACAGTGAAATTTAACTACTAAAACCATTACAAGTTAAGAAGATGTACTAAATAAATTTACCTACTGAGAATTCTTTATATTTCTCTTATTTTAAACTTTCTTAGTTTTCTTCTAGACATCTTTACTTTATATATAGTTTTTTTGATTGGAATAGCTGGCTTCTTCAGTACTCCAGATTGCGCGAATTTCGACATCCTCATATATAAGATAATCCAATTTAATTTTACTCGAAACTTCCAACTTAATCTTTCTTTTCCTGTCAATGATGTGATCTTTTTATGCTATTTGCAACGAACGAGCAATGAAATAATAAATACTGACACTCTTATTTGCAGATGGGACTCAATAAACCATTAAAAGGGGATTATTGTGTGCCTTATTTGAGTTATAGCAATGAGTTTGTATGGAGTGTTGTTATAAAGAATAAAGCAATTATTTTGAACACCTGATGCCTTACCCAGAAAGAAATGTATAAATATCAAACTTTTTCAATAGGTACATTGACACAGATTAGAAACTAGACTCCTCCTCCAGTCGTTTGCTCACTACTGAGCGTCGTGATTTGCCCGATCTATCTTCTTTGCGATCTCTTTCCATTTATAGCGATCTTTTGCCCTGTGGATTGCGTTGAAGATCTGGATGTTGAGCTGCTGCTTAATTTGGACTAAACTTTCACAATTTTCATGATTTTCACGACTTACTATCATTATGGTGATTTAGTTTTTTTACTTTTACTGTCTTTGGTAATATTTAGTAACATTTTTATTTATATCAAATTATGACTAACTTTTTTTATTTTATTTTTTTTCTCCATAAATAATTAAGAATAAGTCTCCAAGCTATTTATGGATCTTTCAAAAACATTAGACAGCCATCAAATATCTTTCAACCGCAAATAAAAGTAGATGACGGACGTGCAAAGGCCAGAGCTCAAAAAATAAACAATTTAGCATCGGACAATGTTTAATGGCCACAGTCATACATACATACGTAGCTCAAACATACAGACAAACAAAACAAACATTTTAAAATGGGGGACCATCTAATTTGCATATGGAAAAACGGCGCACATGTGACAGGACTTTGTTATTTTTGGTGTTGACGATCAATAGATATGAAAGCTGATAGCTGACATGTAGATTTTGAATACTTAAAATATTTTGTCTTCAAAAAGTCGAGAATTTGATCAAACCCTTGCTAGAGTATTTGCAATACCATATGATTGTAAATTTCATAAAATTTCAAAGAGGTGTGCTCTATGAATCGTTATCAGAGTAAAATCTATAATACTTCCGAAATAATATTTAATATTATAAATGCAAAAGTCTATCTGTCTGTCTGTCACACTTTCACAGCTAAACTGCTAGATTGATTTTGATGAAATTTAGAATGGATATAATTAAGGACCAGGGGTCAAACATAGGCTACTTTAGGGCGCGATATAACTGAGTCCCCAAAGGTGAAGCCGCGGGTAGCAGCTATTTTATATATAAAATTAAGTAGATAAGCAGGCATAAAGATAGCACGTACACCTGATGGTAAGTGTATAGCGTAGCCTACAGATGCTAGTCAGAAGTAATTAATTATTTTTTTCACAGATATATTTTTATTGCCACTATAAGCCCAAAGAACACTATAGCATTTAAAGTAGATTAATGAATATTTGTCTCCCTCCGCTAGCTCAGTGACCTAAAATGGAGTTTGGCCTCCGCAACGGGATAGCACTAAAGTGTTCTATTTCAGTTTGCAGTGCCCATCTAAGGACGCAGAGCTAAAAAACCTTAAAAATATACGATATTGGACGATTGGATGAAATTAGTTCACCAATGTTTGTGAACTAGGTATTACTATATTAACACTTCACACAAGTATTAATTTATGATACTATCACTACATACACACAGTAACATAACATCAAACATTAATTCAGGCAGGTGGAGATTACACGATAAGATTGATTAATGATAATGCCTGAATACACTGGCGATTTTAGATACACGCCCGTGTAATAGTGGGAACAAAAACTAATCGACTTGGTAGATCGCCATAATTAATTTCGGTTTAAAAATAGTGCTGGCAATTTTAAATTTCGAACAAAAGTTTATAAAGCCTTGATGACCTTCGTATTCGAAATTTCATAAAACAGAATATTACTTTCGTGTATTTTTTTAGAACAAAGATTGCTTTTGTGTTATTCTTCCCGTGTACAAAATTTCAACTGCTTTGTGCAACTGTTCTTAAAATAAATGGTGTAACTAACATAACTTTGTTTTATATATGAGAAAGATGTGAGAAAAAGATAAATAAATATATATATTAAGATAAATATTGTTTCATAATAATAACAAACCCTTGTTATTGAGTACCAAAAGTATCAATTTTCGTACTTACTAATCTAGCAGCTTAATGATCTACCTTAAAGTCCAGTTTGTCCCTTTACCACAGAATAAATAATACATATATACTAAGTATCATAAAAAAGTAAAAATTAACAATAACGAAATATCTGATTGAGATTGAGAATATAAGTAACTAGCTATTGCCCGCGGCTCCGCCCGCGTGTAGGTCGCTTTTCGCGTAACCTGTGGAAACTACAACTATCCAGACCTATAGTTAAATCTATAGTAACCTATTCCCGTGCCAATTTTATAAAGCCATTACATTGCTACGATATCAAACTGAAAATATTAACATTCATACTATCACATCTTTGTCTCTAAAAGAGTAGACGCAGGCTATTACAATCATTTGGACCTAAAAGCCACTTCTAAAGTTATAGTGGGCGTGAAAATTGGAGAAAATCTCAATAAAATTGATTAGTTAGTTAAATTAAACCTAACGACACGACCGTATGTTCCGTCAAACAATAACTGAACTGACTTGACGATTTCATTATTTTTTAAACCAAGCCAAACCAAACCAACCAATCAATTCAAATAGCTTACAATACAACACGACCGATAAACAAACCAACCAATAGAACTAAATCAACAACCAAATTTTTTTTTAAATAATTTAAATTAATTGCCGTAAGGAAATTTTCAATCTGCTATACCATATGCGAAAAAATAATTAAAATAAAGTCAGCGCCATCTATTGATATTTTATGTAACTAAATTATACGCCTACACACATTCAATGTGTTATTTTATTAAAATTTAATAGAGACTGCAGTGTGTTTTTCTCTTTATTGATATCGATAAAACAAAGTAGAAATTCTAGCTTTATCTAAATTAAATACTTTTATGTAAGTCGCATTCAACTCTGTTTATAAGTTCTGAAGCAGTGCTAGAAGTAAACTTCAACTGACCATAACTTCTTTTTCCCTTAACCGATTTTGACGAAACAAAGTTTTGACAACGCTCCTAATTATATGTAATCCACCTGTGAAAACCGCGTTCAAATCTGTTGAGTAGTTTTGAAGTTATAACGTACCAGAGAGACAAAAATTCCAAAAATTGTTTTTTTTTGGTTTCTTTTACTCTTCTTTAATCGCTCCGTATCAGTTTTTTAGAAAAATATTTAATGTATAGACACTCGATTTTTACTGTCCTTTTATTTGTATAGATAGATAAGTACAAAATACTGATATATTAACGGACTTAACGCTAAGAGCGTTCTCTACCAGTCAACCATTTGATTAATCTTCTTCTTCAAAGTCGTCAATGACAAACTATTAGATTTGATTTGATTGGGGTTGCGATATCGTTTATCCGGAAATAAATTTGCAAATGAATTTATTCGTTCCTTTTCAAAATTAAAATAAAAGTAAGAAAATAATTCTAGAAAACAAATAAAAAAAAAAAAACAGAAAATTATTGTTTGTGGCAGGATTCGATCCAGCTACTTCCAGCTATTTCTTGAAACATTTCTTTACCAAAATATTAAAAGCAAAAATATAGAATTCTAAAAAACTAATACAGAACGAAAAAAAAGTAAGTAAAAAAAAAGTAATGTTTAGCAGGATTAGAACCCTCTACTCAAAAAAATAATCCTAACTTATGGAAAATAACACAAAGATTTACCTATTTTCAAACTACTATTCGAAATCCGGAATCCGGAAAAATACTTTTCAAACTTAAATTAAACGAATCAATGAGTAGCCCAAAACGCAGACATTAAACTATACATACAATATAATGCCGCAATTACCACTCCATACTCCAATCAATTCCAATTTAATTTTATTATTTTATATTAAGCAGGTACCAAATCGTCTAAACACACAATCAAACCTTTAGAAAAGCAAAAAAAAATATTTTATTTATTTTGAAATCTCAATTACTACACAATGACATGATGATTAAATGCGAACGACAAACCATATCGACTTTTAAAATGTATGGTGGCGTCATCTACTGACACATTACTGAACTCATAATATTAACAAATAAATAAAACCTTTGCACTCTATCTTCTATTATGTATTGTATCCTATTACAATATGTTGTGTACATACAATACAATTCAATACAAAATATTATACCAAAAGATATTTTCAATTTTAATTCCATGTATCTCACTTCAAAAATGACAAAGTTTCATACAAACTGGCAACCCCTATTTCACCCCTATAGGGATGTTATTTTGAAAATCAGATTGATGCATTATTATTTTTTACCAATTACAAATTCAAATTGAAAATTTCATGTGTCTCACTTCAATAATGACAAAGTTTCATACAAAATGGCAACCCCTATTTCACCCCTTTAGGGATGTAATTTTCAAAATCTGATTGGTGCATTATTATTTTTTACCAACTTCAAATGTATGTTAATTATTCCATGTATCTCACTTCAAAAATGCTGAAGTTTCATACAAACTGGCAACCCCTATTTCACCCCTTTAGGGATGTTATTTTCAAAATCAGATTGATGCGTTATTATTTTTTACCAATCACAAATTCAAATTAAAAATTTCATGTGTCTCACTTCAATAATGACAAAGTTTCATACAAAATGGCAACCCCTATTTCACCCCTTTAGGGATGTAATTTTCAAAATCTGATTGGTGCATTATTATTTTTTACCAACTCCAAATGTATGTTAATAACTTCATGTATCTCACTTCAAAAATGACGAAGTTTCATACAAACTGGCAACCCCTTTTTCACCCCTATAGGGATGTCATTTTCAAAATCAGATTGATGCATTATTATTTTTTACCAATTACAAATTCAAATTGAAAATTTCATGTGTCTCACTTCAATAATGACAAAGTTTCATACAAAATGGCAACCCCTATTTCACCCCTTTAGGGATGTAATTTTCAAAATCTGATTGGTGCATTATTATTTTTTACCAACTCCAAATGTATGTTAATAATTTCATGTATCTCACTTCAAAAATGACGAAGTTTCATACAAACTGGCAACCCCTTTTTCACCCCTTTAGGGATAAAATTCCCAAAAGTCCTTTCTTAGCGGACGTCTCTTAGTCACAATCTACCTTCCTGCCAAATTTTATCTTCATCGGCTCAGCAGTTTTGGAGATTTCGTGATGAGTGAGTGAGTGTTTTTCGCTTTTATATATATAGAAAGAAAAGATAGATAAAAGTGTGAATGCTAGAGTATAAAACAAAATGTGCCAATATCTCATAGATTAAAAAAAAAAATTGCGTCAATTCATAAAACAGGTTCCAATTATTCTAACACACGCACTGAAAAGTCACTTGAAATTAACAAAATTTCGCAGGCGTTTAATAGAGCGTGGTTCAACACGTGCGTGACACGCGCCAGCCCAAGACATGGCGAATTTTGACAAACTCCATTTTTTTGACAGCTCTGACGGCGTTCATGTCAATTATTTGCATTTCAATTTTCTTTAGCTGTTTGTTATCTGTTTTTGATGCAACATGTTAAATTAATGATTATTTTTGTATCATTTTAACTGCATGCTTTGCTTAACACGTCACTTCTATTTAATATACTCTCAGTGTATTTTTATATCGCAAATATTTGTTTTTGGATTTCACATAAAAAATGTACCTCTGCTACTTATCCTGTAAAGATGTAATTCCAATGAAAAAAAAGACAAAAAAAAGGCAGACCAGTTATAAGAATAATTATATCTTATTATATATCTTGAATACCTATTTCATAAACGAAAAATAAGACACCTCCCTTATTCATAATAAATACTCGCAACGCTTAGCTCGTTTTAACTAAAATGTGAGACAAACCAAATATAAAATTGACATAGAAAAAGTTTGTTGATTTTAAAGAAGCAAGAAAGCGGGCCTTGTAACCCATAGACACCTGGGTCTGGGTGTAACTACTTGAGGACGCGACAAGTAAAGCGCTTAGATGAGAGATAATTTAATAATATAACAAAAAAGTTTTTCAACCAAGACTGAAAGCCTTTTTGTTAAAAATAATAAGAATTATGGTAATTTTTTGACAAAATTGCAAATTTTAGGATACAGTCACCCTTTTCCCTTGAATATTAGTACTTATCTGATTCATTGATCAGTGGAGACAAACCCTAGTTAGATACTGTCATACACGTCACCAAAATTACTTGTTGATTCCAAGAACAGACAGCAATCGGAAAGGGGGGACAGATGCTACTTAGTGAGGTGTCACGTCTGTTATCAACTGTCACGCGTCATATCATGCCACGTCGGGGACACGAATACTAAATTACTCACCCACATCTTTTTAACAAGTGCTCTTTAGAAAGTAATATTCAAATGTTTTTTTAGAAACAGAATTTGTTATTTTGCTAAACCAAAAGTCTCAAGTTCGAGGTTCAGGTCAAGTCAAGATTGTGAATTATCGTTTTCTGATTTTTATGAATAATTTATCATTACTACATAGTATAAAGTCGCTTTCTCTGTCCGTATGTCCCTTTGTATGCTTATATAAATCTATCTTTAAAACTAAGCGACGGATTTTGATGCGGTTTGTTTTAATTGATAGAGTGATTCAAGAGGAAAGTTTTTATGCCAATGCGAAGCCGGGGCGGGTCGCTAGTTAATAATAAAATATATAGTTTAGTTAAGAAGGAAGTGAATCTGTTATTTCGTTGTACTCTCAGACTCAGTCTCTCCCTATTTCTCTTACTTCGCAAAAGTTGGCAATACAAAATTAATTTTAAAATCGTAAAACATCAATTCGAAATTTTCCATGAAATTTTCAGAAAGTTTGACAAAGCCCAATCAAAAATTTATCAATACTATTATCTTCTGAGGAGCGAACTCTTAATGAGTTCATTATAAAGTTGCTAAGAGTACCGAGGTATGGCGCGATTTATTGGCGGAGAGTTCACTCGAGTTTTAGATTAAATTTATTTATTAATTAATTTCATTGGTTCATTACATATTAACATAAAGGATTAGGAAAACGTCAACTTTCGCGGAAGGAAAGCGAGGACAGAGATTAATATTAACTATTTATAAAAAATCGGAACATGTTATCAGCCAGCTTAAGTCTTAATTCTTTTAATTTATTTATCTGCTAATTTTTAAGCAGCCGAAAATTTAGGCAACTCCCATGGCATGGCTCTACCAACCTTTCTATTATACGAGCCGAATCTCGGGAAATTGCGCTGTTGAAAACTTACTTGTTTCTTTTTAGTAATTCTTGATTTTCTTATAAGTTCTATACTGCGTTTTCTTATATGTTATCTAGCATTGATCATTCTGACATCAGGACAGGTATAATTATTGCATTAAAAAAAGAGAAAAACAGATACTGGATTAATTACCTTATCTCTTTCCTAAAGATTAAAAGACAATTCTTGTTCAACTATTGAATTAAATATTGATTAACTTTAATGTGGGTTTTCAAATCTTAAACCCACCTCCGATTTGATTTATTCTGTTAACCGCTGCCTATTTGGATTATATTGAAAAAGAAATTTAAGAAAGTGTTGGCCAATACCAATGAGAGAGAGAGAGAGATTGAATTACATAGCTATAAAACATACAACATGGAATATTTTATCTTAACTAATAACGACTTTATTCCGATCTTATGCCCGAACATATGCCATATTATAGACCTAATAGACAACGAACGTTTATGAAAAGAAAATATCACATCATAGTGGTTTGCCTAAATTTTCCCCTACTTTTTGTCTTTGCGCCAATTTCTTTTTGTAAAACTGGTTCTCACGGTCCATCGCCGCAAGGGTTCGGCCACTAATTGAAGCCTTTTCATTTGTCGAACTGTTTTATTACGTACTTTTACTGGGGTGTCGTTAAAAATTGGATCGAAGCGGGTGGTAATACGATATCGTGGGTTTAGGGTCGTTGGTAAGGGATTTGTTGGATCATTGAGAAATTGAGATGATTAATTAGCGTATCCGTTTATGTGAGAAATTCTTACTTACTCTATAAATAGGCTGATTTTTACAAGATTTTGTTTAAAAAAGTAGATTTTTCATTATTTTATTAAGTGATGTCCTGGATTTTATTTCTATCGATGTTCTTATTTTTTGATAAAGGTATGTAGAACTATATACTCAATGTGTTTTATTAGTATATTTAATGAGAACGCCTAACTAACCAGAGCCACCATATTTAAAAAAGTAGAAAATGTAACTAGGAACCGAAACTTAGATGAACAAGTTGAACACAGAGGAAGCATGGTAGATTATTAAGTAGAAATCACAATAATCTGAAAACGGAAATTACAATACGAGTATGTATAAAAATTGTATACTCGTCGTACAAATGTAAACTCGTCTGATTTGACTCAATTTTTGTGAATTGACGTTTTTGTAGAAAATGCTGCTGTGGAGTTTGTGGCGCCACTTCTTCTCCACTTGCGCTTTGGAAGTGGTGGTAAACTTAAAATAAGTAACAATTGACGTCAATAAGTGATAAGAATATCCTATATTGAAAATAAACAATTTGAATTTGAATTTGAAATTTACAATCTTTTACTTATTCGAAACAAATTGAAATATTTCCGTTCTTAAAACATAAACGTTTCTAAATTGCAAAAAAGGCTAAAGTCCTAACCGAAATCTCCGTTTAGCACAAATAACACAAATATTTCTAAGCGCTTAAGACACGGCATATTCGAAAACATTTTGGGTTCGCACTAGATCTATTAAATGAATCATAATACTAAAATTCTGAACACGCCCAGTCGCAAAATACTCATATTTTTTGCTCATAACTATTACAGAACTTAATACTTTCTATTTTGATGTATTAATCCATTGGCTCGCATAATCCAGACACATTTGAAAAACTATTGCTATGTGGCATATTCGTGCATGAACCAAATGGAAACATTGAAAGTATTTACTGCTAATTAAAAAAAGGTGGCAGGTTTAACTGTTTACTCAATAATCAAGTAGATTTATTTTTTGGATCTAGGAAAGTTCATAGTTTTTAAATTCCGTAGCTCAGAATATTCTAGCCTCTCTGCATAAAGTAAGCATAAATATCATGCCCTATGGGTTTGTCTATGATGACAAGATCAAGCGATTTTTGTTACTGGTATTAACGATATTTCTGTATATATAAGTTCTTTATATCAATAAGTTCTGTTAATTATTAAACCTGATAAGAATAAGGTAAAATAATTAAGATAAGAGAAGATTGATACTAGTAAATAAAATGTTATATTTTTTTGTAATCTGATTGATATTATTGATATAGGTAAAGTGGCTACCCCTTGGGAATCTTATGAAATGAAGCGACAATACGGTCGCAATGCTTCTGGTGTTGCAGGCATCTCATAGGCTACGGTAATCGCTTCCCATCAGGTGGGCCGTATGCTTGAATACTTGGTAATATAAAAAAAGGAATGGGAGTTTTAATAGGTAACATTTTCTATCTCCTGATTGACTTGAGAACTCCTGGTAATGGAAACTGGATTTTCCTACTAACGCTTTTATTTTATTTACTATTGGTTTAGCTCACTTATCGGAAAGTGACCGTAGTTTATTGACACCTGCTACCCTAAATAATTTATTATTATTATTACGTTAATTGACGAATTTCCGTCGTTCCAGTATTAAAAGTAAATATATAATATGTGAATATCAAAGGAGAAAAAAATACGCTTCTCCTGTCAACAGATGATGAGTCTAATCTCCTACGTTAACGCTAGGGGCTTGTCCGTATATTTCACGGGCGGTCTGCATTTAATAGCTCGGCGGTACCCCGATAATTTTATTATTGGCGGATTTTTTTCCTGGCCATGACGCGAGAGCCCGGTTTTATTGAAATAAAAATAATAGTTCCACGTTTAAAATCCCTCCCGCTGGGAATATGGCCTGTTGTTTTTTCTTTTTTTTTTTAATTTAAATGAGTGGGTGGATGCTAATTTATCTCGGGCCTAGCTGCGTGTGATTTCGCCATGCTGGTTTTAATCGTGTCTGTTTTTAATGATTTTTCCTTAAAAACAGACAATATAATAATTAATCATTTTGTTCTACAAATTCGGTCATTATGGCTCTAAGACCTCCATAACCCTATATTTAAAGTTGAAGTTTGAATGATTATTTGTTTAAAGGCTATTTAAGATAATCTTTAAAGTTACCTGTCGGATCTAAAAAAAATCGTTTTCCATCAAATATCCAAGTCATGGCAAGGCTTTGGACTACAATAGATGTCTCTATTAATATTACTAATCTACCTCTCTTAAGTATCAGGCAAATACCTTAACCCTGGACTAGAATACTCGAATATCGTAAGTTCAAATCCCACGGGACCCAAACTTTGAAGTTATCTCGAATTCAGTTGAGAGCAAGACTGGATAACCTAAATCTCTGATAAGAAAGATAATTCCGTTGATAGAAAGAACTAACCAAAACTTTTCTATAATAAAAAGCTATATAATAAATTTAACTAATTCAAGCCGAGATTAGAAGTTCTTCTTCGTCAGAGCGTGTTTCCCGGTTGCAAATTCAGGTTGCATTTCAGAGTCCAGAGTACGCTTTTGATCATGGTCCTGACCTGGCGGTACTAGTTATTACAATAGTTGTGACGCCCAGGAAGTAAGTAATATAAAACATATTTTAAAGTTGTTTTACGTCTTTTTATATCGTCTGTATAGCTCTTATTAATAACAATTATTATCCTACTAATAATATAATGCAAAAGTTTGTAAGGCTGTTTGTTACTCTTTCACGGGAAAACGGATGAACCGATTTGGCTGAAATTCGGAATAGAGATTGCTTACACCTTGGAACAACACATAAGCTATATTTTATCCCGGAATTCCCATGGGAGCGAAGCCCCGGGCAACAACTAGTTAACACTAATAGTTCTGTGCTCATAGATGCATATGTAATTGATCCTCATGAAATATTTGACGCAAACAATTAGTCGTGGGAAAGGGGTCCCTATTTTTAACGTCATCGTCGTTCCATTTTCAAAATTAACAAACATGACGTCATCAATCCCTTTGAAAGTTTAGGGTTGCGTACACTTTGACAAAGAGCACAAAGAGCCACAACATTTGGAAAGCCAATAAAAAATTATACAAGTGTAAATTACGCAAAAAACATTGTTTGAAATATAATTCACAAAAAAAAAAATTAAAAATAATTTAAAAGTACTACACACTTGTCAGCTTTATGACGTGATATAGCAACCGGGACCATCAGCACTTAAAAAAAATACAAATTTGTCCCACTATTCTCTATTATAATAAGAATAACATGGTTTGAAAGAAACAAATAAAAAAATGCGCTTATTAATTACTTATTTTTTTAAGTGTTTGAACTTCAGCGATTGACCACGATCCTACCTGTGCCCCTAGTATGAGTTTTTCTTAACGCAGACGCTAGCGACTGCGTAAGCGATTTAGTATGGCAAACCTGTACAGCGCCTCTGGCGGATAGTAAGGCTAAGAAATTCCATACAAAATACTAGGGGCACTGATGTTAAATGCAGATGTGGGTCATGATAGAGTAAGCTGGTTCATTAATAGCCTATTCTCTCTATAGTCTTAAAAAAGACCCAGGTCGCATGTGTGACTTAAGATTTTTTCTTAAGTCACACGTACCGTAGAATATGTGAAATAACTGTCTAAAGATTCACTAACATAAACATGTTTATATTGTACACACACACAATAAATCTGACACATTCACAAGTGCTTTCACACAAATAAAGAAAATTAGCGACGCCGCTTTGTCTTCACAAATACGAGCTAAATGAGAAACTATTTCACAAGCTTTCCATTTTAAAATCTTAACAGAGAAAACACTTGTGTTTACTTTGTTCTCATATACTAAACTAGCTGTTCCCCGCGGCTTCGCCCCGCGTGGGACACGGTTATATCGCGCCCAAAAGTAGCCTATGTTTGACCTCAGGTTGTTAACTACATCCCTACCAAAGTTCATCACAATCGGTCGAGCAGTTTAGCCGTGAAGAGGTGACAGACAGACAGACAGACAGACAGACAGGCAGACAGACAGACAGACTTTCGCATTTATAATATTAGTATGTGATATCGAACTTCTAAAACTGATACCCACAGACAAGTCACAAATTGTCTGTATCAGTTTTAGAATTTAGGTCCTTACTATGTTAAAATTGTTTAAGACTTGCTATGTAACATTTATCATGTTTTGCTGTGTGCACAATGTTGGAATGCAGACTAGTTCTAAAATTGTCAAATGATTATTTACTGTTTTTTTTTTTGTCTATAATCTGTTTGTGTGCCTAATAAATAAAATAAAATTATATTTTTATCTCAGCGATATATGGAACCCAAGTGTATTTTTTGACTTTGCTGAAACTTTGCACGAAAGCTGATGCAGCTGAGCAGATGGTCTAAACCACAGAACAGAGAAATTGTCAGAATAGAAATGTTTTGACGCGGATTTTGCTCCGGGATCAGTGTGGCTAGAGTATTCTCTCTCCTAACCTTCAATTCATACATGTAATCCACACCATACCTTATTAGAAATGTATTACGTAGTTAACAACAAATCCATTTAATATTATCGACCAATAAGAGTGGGAATAAATGACGCAATCGAATTCCCCGCCCATTTTTTCTGTTTGAAACGTTGGCTTGAATGTCAAACCAGTGACACGCTTCTCGTGTGCTATGCCATTTCTTGTTAATATTTTTAAATTATGTGGTCTAAGAGATGTAGCTCATTCTTTGCTATACGCTCAGTCCTTGAAAAAGTCCAGAATTCATGTTTTTTAATTTGTTTAATTAAAGAGAATTCCACTCTTTAGCCGAAAAACGTGACCATATTAGGTTATAACTGCAGTTTTTCCGCTCTAGGGACAAGAAAGGAGGTTTCTATGGTGATCTCCACGCGATTTTTTTGCGAATCTTCACATATCCAGTGCATCATCTTTATTTCCATGACATGTAGTCCTATATTAAATATAGGTAAGATATTTTAAGGTCTAGTGATGAGGGGTTCTAATAAGCTGTAAGAGTTTTATTCATTTTACTATAAAAGAAAATGAGGTTACAATTAGTAGGAAGTAATCAGTCAGTCCGTGGAGACGATAGATGAAACGAGACTGACGAAAGGCATATACAAAGCAGAGTTGGCTGGGAGAGGCGGTCAGGGTCGGCCTCGTAAAACATACTGCGACCAAATCGCAGACCTTTTGAAAATGGGAGACATTAGGAGTACCCAAAATCGGCGAGCGTGTATGAAGAGAGTGATGAGTGTGGAGGAGGCGAGAGAGGTATGTAAGGATCGTAGCCAATGGACATCTCTAGTCTCTGCCTACCCCTACGGGAGACAGGCGTGATGATATGTATGTATGTAGGAAGTAATAAAGAATGCCTTTGCTAAATAAAAATAAGGTAGCCGAATAAAATAGTTACAAGAAGCCACTGAAACATCCTTACAAACTACAATTCGATCAGATTCGTTCTTCAGCATTGCCTGAAAATGACGCTTAAGTTAGCCTTGTTAATCACGTACTTTAGCTGTAGGTTGCCCCAAGTTGTTAGAAGAAGATATGCCAAATTCGATTCTTTCGTTTGAAGATTTTGTCTTTTATCATTCAAGAAGTGTGTGAATTTCAACATTATATTTATGGAGATAATACCTTCGTCATTCTCCTTTAAAAAGTGTAAAGAGAAAACACCTGTTTATGTTTACAGGCTAATTATTCAAGTTGTCATTTTATTTCATTGCAAAGGGCCTCAACTAACATTTACACGGTTGCAAAGTATTTATCTTCGGGTCAACATGAGCAGTAAAGTATAAATTAAAGAGAACATAGAATTGACACACGTGCACGCTTAAATTTTACACCAATTACGTATCATCAGAAATTATATGGAACACTCACTACTGCTATAGTTCCAAAAGCTATATCTTCGTTATGTGAAAGTCAGTGCTGAACTGGGATATTTTAAACATTACATTTTTTTGGTTTAATTAATTCCCAATCCATAAAACTGTAACAATATTTACATATGATTTGCTCACATGTAATTTATGGGGCCACGAAACCTATTAGATTACAATATTTTGTAGAAATAAAGTGGCAAAAATAAAGCAGGAAAGAGAAAATGTGTAGGTAGGTATCGAACGATGTTAAAATCCTATTTGAGTTTCTATTGCCGTAAATAAGTATTCTATGTCATGAATATCTACAATGTATTATAAACAATACGTAATGAAATATTCAATTTGTAAAGGTAATCAACTTTATTTTAAATAAGTAGAATGTATACAAATAGTTTTACAACCATTGCCGTGACTGTGAAAAAAAAAACAGGAAAGTACTCAGAATAAAAGTCGAGAAAAATAATATCAAGTTTCCCCTTTGGGTCGTTTTTATTTTGTGACATGAGCAATACGAGTGGGCAAATAATTATTCGTATACAATTTGCATAGACTGAATCACGCGATGCGAACTCTACCGCGGAAGTACATTAATGTGTTCGGTCGTTTACATGCCTTGCTTATCAGGCATAAAGCAGCAATGTACGATTCACAAGTCAGGATGGTTGTGCGAGCCAAAATAATAGCGCAGCAAATATAGACAATGTATCTACATAGACAACAGGCAGATATGGCCACATTTTTTTTATTATAATTTAATTCAATTAGGTTTTACTGCTGAACTAAAAAGACGATCAATGAACTTATTCATAGAAACATGAAATTTCGCTTTTTGAATTGGCTCTTTTACAATTTCGTTATACCTTAATCCGCCAAATCACTATTAGATTTTTAAAACAGATTTTCGTAATAAATAGAAAGATCATATTTCAGTCATATATCACAACTACTTAAATATTTTTGATTTAGTTATTTTCGCTAAAACTGCATCAAAAAAAAAAAAAATTAAGTTGGTGTCACAAATTACCACCAAAAACCTAAAACACTAACAAACCCAAACGCAATATAACGTTACAATACTTACCTATTTTTCGTTCACACACAAAAAAGATGTTTACAAAACTTGGATGCAACACAAAAAATAAATATGTTGTACCATTCCTATAAAATAAAAAAAAAAATTGTATCGTGGAAAATAATTTGTCATCCATATCTATTAATGTCAATGACTACGCACGCTATGCCAACCAACTGCATTAGGTGGTATCAGACCCTTATCTGCAGCTCGACTGTACGCACCGCCAAGCATTCGCTAATCGCTACGCCGCTTTACTCGCTAGATGTACCGATAGGTAACGATAATAATATAAGGGTTTTATAGCATCCGGATCCTGAGGGAGTTCGGGATTAAGAGCAATTTGCCATGCACTGCCTAAATAAGATAGCTTCAGATGAAGGGGATAGAACTGGGTTAGATGATTGCTTTTGTTGGACAGATAAAGATGATTAGAAAATAACATCTGTTTTTTTAAATAGAAGGGATATAGACAGAATACTTAATAGTATACAGGTTACATAGGTATCTAAATATGATGATGTCAGGCTGAGTTAGAACACTGCAAGCAATATAGTAGGTACCCTACCCTTTATTGAACCCATTATCTTACAAAGCCATATTTACGACATTCTATATATTTTCAATATATTATTAGGATTCAGGTATATTCACAATAACCATTGACATTCCATTTTTTTGGTCCTAAAATGATCGTATTAGGGCCAACGTGACACAGTATTGAATCATCTCATTTTCTGATAGCACAGAATACTTAATAGTACTAACGTACTGATAGTAAAGACTTTTCCGTGATTCGAAAAGCACGTTAAGCCATTGATTCCGGCTACCATCTGGTAGTTGCCAAGTCAGACACCGAGAGGCGGTTCCAAAGAACTCTAACACCAGTGTGTGCAAGGCTTTGTGACCCTGTTACTCACACGAGATTATGATGATAGCATTTTTGATGATAAGTAGTGCAAAATATTCCATTTGGCCAATCAGAAAACATTTATATTACTGCTCTTACTACTCAAAATCATATTTTTTTTTAATAATTCCTAAGTCTAGAAAAAAATTGCTATGTTCGATATCAAAATATATAAGACTAAACATACAATTAGCCGTCAAATTATTTGCTCGCATTCAGTGCATAATAAAACAATGGTGTATTGAGTTGCAGTGTTTTTTTTATTTATTTTTAGCACACAAAACCATGCTTTTGTTATGGCGATTTCATTGTTATTACGTGGTACAAGTTAAGAGACGAAGCGACGATTTAAATGTACAATAATCGCTTTATTTTTCCGATGCATAGTAAAAATAAAAAATAATGTTAAAGGCAGAAAAACTGACCCCTACTCAAGTACAAAAAAAAATATTTTTATAATATAGATTTCATTTAAAAATTATCTTTTTTTGTGTCAAACCATCTAATAGTGCAGGAATGTATGTGAATTGATGTACAAAAGAAAGCCTCATCGCCAATGCAAAATCTTCCAAGCTACTTTAGGAATTCAGGTTAGGGCTATAATTTAAGGACAAAAACTAAATTCTAAAATTACAATTCTAAAACCCGAGTAAATAAAATAAATGCGAGCAGTATAATAATTAAGGCAAATGGATCGTGTTTGTAGGCAAAGAAAATATAAACTACGATTTAGCTACTTGATACACAGATATTTAAGAAGAGCCTGAACTATAAAAACTTTTTATATATTCCACCATATATATTTGTACCATATTTAAAGCAATAAAGTCATTCATTCGTTCATTCATTCATTCTTGTAGAGATTACTAATAAATCTAGTCTTGAGGTTGCTATATAGAAAAACTAAAATTTGGATACTGGCCACTAAAACACGCAAAAAAGAAAAAAGTTCGTGACTTGGACATCGCATCTGGATGCTTTGTTATAGCGATTTTCATTGTTAGCGATTCAATGAACGTAGTTTTTGAATCGATTCGTTTCGAAGAGTTCGGCGCTACGAATGATTTATTTTAACACTTCATACAACTTTTATTGACTATTTTTAAATCGAGTGTGTTGTCAAACATAATTTGATGGAGTTTAAATATAGTTGTATGATTTATTGCGGCTTTTTGAATCGATTTGTCTGGTATTTTGGGTTTTAGGTAACAAATTGTGCTGTTTGTGTAAAGTGTAATATTTTTTTACCTTAGTTTGATATGACTTTGTAGGATGCAAAACGGCTACGGCACAACAACCTCTAATGGTTCAGCAATTAGGACGTTTTCTGAAGACCCCGATGGTCGTAGATTCGATGAATAGTTTACTCGTGATTTGTTTAATTATGTACAGTTTGCTGTTGGTGATAACATACGCAATGCACTATACACAAATCACGTGAGTGGAGACAGGCAAAAATTAAAACACCACAAATATTACCTATATAATATACTATATTACCTACTTATTATAGTGTACGTATCGATTATCACTCGTCTAATCGATTTAAACCCTATTGTGCTGATCTGATCGTTCAGCCATTTAATTTCATTGTCCTGACCCACACGTACCATTTTAACCCCACATTTAACACTGTCAATACCCCTTATTTTCACCTCTGAGTGAGGGTTTGAGAATATTAAGTAAGAAGAATAGTTAAGAGTGAGTCGGATTAAAATGAAATGGTTCCTTATAATATATTTACAACTTTTTTAACGTATAAGTTTTGAAGAATAAGTATTATTAGGTATATTCAATTTATTTATTTAATTTTTTTTAAATTAGTATGTCAATATCAACAATCATTCCACATTTGAAATCATTTGTTTTTGTTACCGCTGCAATTTCATCCGTTAAAATAATACTAACTAAGTATCTTAAAAGTGAGACTTTGAATAAATGGAACACATTATTTTAGACTAAGATATACATATAAAGCTAATTTTTTAAACATTTAATATAACGTGCCTTATTTCAACTACATAAACTTATCAGCAACATGCTTCGTCGAAAGAATTAAACAGCAACATGCTTCGTAATTTTTTATTATTGATTATTAAAAGATATGACATTTTCTTTTTATTTAGGATGTATGTTTTTTGTATACTTTAATTGTATTTAAGTTTTTTCCATTCGTGTATAGTACAAACTCTACAGAAGGCTAAGTCTTATTACTATAATGACAATAAAATACCATTCAAAATAAATATAGAACAAATATCGAATTACAATGCTGCAGACGAAATAGATTCAGAAACGAATATAACAGAACACGACTTCAAAGGCCCAAACAAGATTTACCCTGTTCTCATTATGTAGGCACTTTTTGTTTTGGTCGCATTATACAGCATTCCCCGATTGATTTGGACCCCAGAATGCATAATACATGTGACCTTAGGAGCCTGGATGTGAAAGCTAAGGCGAAAGAAAGAAGAAGATATGGTAATCAGATTCAATATTAAATGTTCTATTGCTAATTGCCTCAGGTAATGATGGTATTTGTAATATGTTTTATAAAAATCTAAAAGATGTCCTTAGTAAACCCTTAGCACATCTTTGCAGTTTCACATCTGGTATCTTCCCAGATTGCTGCAAGAAGGCAAATATAATACCCATTTTTAAATCAGGCGATCCCTCCAAACCCTGCAATTATAGGCCAATATCTCTCCTTACAGCACTGTCAAAAATATTAGAAAAAATTGCAGCTAAAAGATTAACAAACTACTTAGAATCAAATAAACTACTTGCTTCAAATCAATTTGGCTTCAGATCAAAAACCACTACAGAAGATGCTGTACTAAACCTTACATCAAAAATATCAAAAGCCCTGGATGATAAAAATAAATGTATTGGTGTATTCTTAGATTTACAAAAGGCTTTTGATACAGTTTCAATTCCAATTTTATTATCTCGACTAGAAAATCTCGGAATCAGAGGTACTCCTCTCAAATGGTTCTCGAACTACCTCTACAACAGATGTCAGAGAGTGCAATTAGACAATCATATTAGCAGCTATGCTTCGTGCTCCTTTGGTGTACCGCAGGGCAGTGTCCTGGGCCCAGTGCTCTTCCTTGTGTACATCAACGATCTCTGTAAAATGCAGTTACACAATGGCGAGATGCTAATGTTCGCAGATGACACTGCAATCGTCTTTTATGGTTCGTCCTGGAACCAAACACGGTTAATAGCGGAATCTGGACTCTCAAAGGTGACATCCTGGCTCGAGAACAATCTACTCACACTCAATACATCTAAAACTAAATATATTTGCTTCTGTATAACAGCCGCAGGGCGACCAGATAACAACTTAACATTACCCATACATACCTACCCCTGTAATTGCAAAGCTGTAATTCCATTTTCCTGTCAATGTCCAACTCTTTGCCGAACTAGCACTATAAAGTACTTGGGTGTCATGATTGATGAACATTTGAACTGGAAGCCTCACATAGCTCTCTTATCCAAACGTGTCCGTGGGCTGATGTTTGCTTTTAAGAACCTTAGAATCGTGGCGAATTTTCCTCTGCTTATTACAATTTATAAAGCTTTATGCGAGTCTCTACTTTGTTATTGTATCTCCGCATGGGGAGGAGCAGCAGAGGTACATTTTATTCAAGTGGAAAGAGCGCAAAGAGCAGTATTGAAAGTACTAATGTTTCTCCCTATTCGTCATCTAACAGCACTTCTTCATTTCAAAACTAAAACATTAAGCGCACGGAAACTTTTTATATCCCAAATCTTGCGTAGGTTTCATCAAAACTCAGCACAGCATCCCCTCTTCGGTCGAAGATATCGTTTTAATGTCCCCTTATGTAAGACCCGCTTTGCACAAAGAACTTACAACTTTTTAGCCCCAAGAATTTACTCACTGATGCAAGAGAGAATTAACATTATTGATTTGACAAAAGCACAGTTTAAGCAACAGATCTTCAACTATCATTATATCTTACATTTTCAATTAATTTAAAGAATATTACAAGTAAGTTTATGTAGGTTTATGTATAGCTTATTAGTATGTATGCGTATATGTGTATAATTAAATAAATATATATATGTGTATGTATATTTATCACCTGTGCCTGTTCCTGTTACTCACAATATGTACGATTGTATATCTAGGAGGTGAGGCCTGGTGTCTTGTGTGACAGGCTGTTTCAGCCTATTTCAAGCACCAGTCTTCACAAAATATCTAGCTTAAGTCTTTCGTTATGTTTTTTGTTACTTGTATGTTTATTTTGTGAAGAAATAAATAAATTTTACTCTAACTCTTACTCTAAACTTAAGAAATGAAATTATTTATTTACATGAAACGTAGAACAATAAGATGTTACATTGTTAATTTGATACCTGCATGTTTCTCCAATAGTATGGCATGAAAATATCGTTTTTAGATTTTATGGCAATTTTAAGATCGTTTATGGATTAAGGACTTTATCAGGCAGAGTTAATTGGAAAAGAAGACACACAATTGATGTCAATAAGTGATAAGAATATCCTATATTGAAAATAAACAATTTGAATTTGAATTTGACACAAATATATAATAAGTGTTGTGTTCAAATTTGTGTGTCGATCAATCTTGCGCTCAAAGGCTTTTCTGTAAGTTTTTTCTATATTTTTCTCTGTAAGTGAATGTATATTCTTTAGAGAAATAAATGTCTTTAAACCTAATAAAAAAATATATAAATTAAAAAAAGTATGTACTAAGGACGTAATAAGAGAAATGATATAGATATCATAATAATGCTAAGTAAAGCTATCATTTCATTTTTATTAATGCCGTGTAACCCTTGATGAAAATGATCATACCCTTTTTATGTATCAGTCGGAATGATCATGCTTCATAAAACTAGTGTCAATTATATTTTCAAATTGTTTGCATGTATATTTTGTTTATATCAACGTAAAATACCTATGTTGTCCACGCGTAATATAACTTCAGAAAACAATCTTCAACTTAGTCATCACTAAATATATATACTGGATGTAGTACATATCTAATTTCTAAATATATCTTTCTCTTTAATTATATCAACAACATCAATATTTCAGCCATATAATATAATTTTTTCCTCCAAATCCAATATAGTTCCTTCAAACACCTATAAAGTATCAATTTACGATATCTCCTCCCTTCTGTTATCTAAGAGGCAATTGCATCGAGTATTCGAGTGGCCTGACGAGTTTTGACATTATTCCTCAGAATGATACCACTTTACATGAAAATCCCAGTTTCATATTCAATATTTATGCTGCGATTCTTTTATTACGTTTTGTTATAAGCGTATGGTAATGACTGTCTCGTGTAAGCCAGTACTTTAAATTACTTCGGTTTTAATGGTGCATTGATTTATCCAGAGATTAAGTTGTTTTTTTTAATCGAGCCTAACAAATACATTCTAGAGTTTAGTTTTAAGTGTAATGGTTTTTTTTTTCTAAGGTTATTTTTCAATATTTTGATAATTGGTTTAGGCATTTTCAGTTTGTCAAGAACAAAGTCGAATCACTTGATAAGAAAAATGATTTCGTGCTTCGAAAGACATGTGATGTTTTTTCTGGTTTCACGGAGATCGTGAAATAAATCACATAAATATCCGGTGGCAGTGATGTTAGAGATTAAAAAAACGACATCCAGACAAAAATTAGTAGATCATGTAAATGAAGTATCCATTACTTGAATTGTAACCAATATCAATTTTAACAAGTATTCAGAGCAACATATAACAGCATAACATTTTAGTTTGTTTGAATATATTATGAGAATAAAACACACTTATTTCCCAGAATGGTGCTGTTCTCATAATTTGAAATATGTTTATATATTCTTGTTAGTTTCTCAAAACAGTAGTGTTGTGAGAAATTATTAAAGAATCTCAGGGTCGCTTTCGTTATTTATCTTCTCCACTTCTCTCTCTTTTCAACATCCTTTGCTCTGAGAATACTTGCATTCATTTAATCACATTAATCTATTCAGCCATAGATTTTAAAAAAAATTCTTCGCTTCGCGCGCTCTTTTCTAAATTTTATCTCCCGTATTAAGAAACGTTTATTAAGCCTATTTTAGTTAAAATGTGTTTCGTCTCGTTCTTTCACATGAAGTGTCATGTAAGAGAGAAAGAGCCAAAACATATTTTAGTTAAATGGGCTTATCAAACGTTTCTCAAATACAGCGGTTAGTCTTCAGCCCAACTAGCGAACACTTTTTTGTCTTGAAGCTTATCTGACGAAGGTAAGATGTTTCTTATTATCTATGTACCTTGCGTTATGCGTTAGACGTACTTAGATATCTATTTCATTGAACTAAGCTTAATTTTGGTGTATCGAAAATATCAGATTTTCAATAATTCATGAGTTTTTATATGGAATCTTCAAATGTAATTTTTCTGGCTTTCATTTTGCGTGTGTTCTAGTGATTCGACTAGGTTAGTATTATTAGATTAGTATTTGGCATTACTGTTGGTGAAAATTCAACTCTAGATTACATATTTAGGTATGAGTGAGGGACTGGTATGCTTACAGGTAGGGTCCCAGTGATGGGAACGGGGTTGGAGCTCATATCTTTGCCATGATTAGTGTTGAAACCTTATACCCGAACGCCTACGTACGTCCTAGCTTATCTATTATTTCGCTATTTATTTTCTTTACTTAGATAGTCTTCCAGTAATTAATGATTATTTCCGCAACCAAATACAATGTCTGAAACAGTTGCAACACTGTTTGTAGATGGTGTTTCCACTAACTCGCTTCAATGGTAGTTTATATTTATAGCTCTTTATACATTAAGGACAACTGCCGCCTGGCCTTCAAGAAGACCAAACTCGGAGGCAGGATGACGACGTTCGTCCTTGCATGCTCCCCGGCCCTGCGCTCTACGCTGAAGGTGATGGGCAAACTAGCCATAGGCTGGGATGTGTGCCCAGTCGATGACTTCACAACGGCGATAAGGTGCCATAGGTGCCAACAATACGGCCACCCAGAGAAACGCTGCAAAGGCGATAAGGTGTGTGCTAAGTGCGAAATTGTAGGCCATGATAGCAAAGGGTGCAACGAAAAGAACACCGTGTGCGCTACTTGCAAGCGATTTGGCAGAGGCGAGCTGCACAGTCATGAGACTGGCTCTAGAGATTGCCCAGCCCGCATTCATGCGGAGAACAGGATGAAGGAGGACACTTCATCCTATTAATGGATTACGGCCCAAATATGAAACCTACAAAACTCAAGCTAGGCCAGGTGAACCTGGGCGGGGGTATGCTTGCCACGACCGAGATTCCACAGGTAGCCGAAGAACTGGATTTAGATGTAATACTAATTCAAGAGCATTACTCCCGACTTCGGGAAGAAGAAGCGAGTAGGTTCCTCCAGTGCGGCGGCACGGGTGCCAAGGCGTGTATCTACATTCGGCGCGCGGACATCCCTTGCGCCTTCCTCCGCCACCTGTCGGGGACACACTGTACTGTGTGTCACTTGCAGGTTGGCGGTGGGGGCGTGTACGTGGTGTCCGCGTATTTCCAGTACAGCGACGATGTGGATGTGCATCTTGAACATCTGGGTAAAGTTTTGGACGCCCTTAAAGGGAAAAATGTCATCATAGGTGTGGATTCTAACGCCCACTCACCAATGTGGTTCTCCAACGAGAGACAATACACAGGACGCGGGCCAGACGTCACGCACCGCAAGGAGTCTGTGGAGGCGTTTATCCTGGCGAGAGGTCTAGAAGTGGCCAATGTGGAGGGAGAACCGCACACATTTCAGACATCGAACGGAGCGTCAAATATAGATCTTACGCTTACTACCAGAGGTATTCCGGTGGCAGAATGGAAGGTGAGGGTGGGGTTGATTGAGAGTGATCACCGACTAATTACATTTGTCGTGGCAAGCGAGGTCGCTTCAAACGACGAGCCTCTAGAAGAGCCCATAAGACTACGGGATCGTGGTGTGTGCTGGGAGCGCTTCGAGCGTGTCATACATGGGCGTGTAGGAGACATAAAATGGAATTGCCCAGCGGGAGAGGTCTGCGAGCAATTTACTAATTTGATACTACGCGCAGCGAGAGAGACGTTAGGCGTGGTTAAATCGAGAAAGACAGGTAAGGGGTATGAATGGTGGACTCCGACGCTAAGCGGTCTGCGCGCGAAGAACAATAAATTACGGAAACGTTGGCAGTCCCTCCGTAGGGTGGGGGGGCATAGAGAGGAAACTGCACGAGACGAGTTCCATGCGCATAGGAGTAGGTATAGGGCGGCCATGGAGGAGGCGCAGCTTTTGCATTTCAGGAAGATCGCTGACTCCGGTGACTTGGACCCCTGGGGACAAGCGTACCGGGTCGCGAGCGGGCGGCACAGACCGCCCAGTAATGTTATTAATGGTACGGAATACGCACAAGGTTATGCTGAGGATGTGGACGGGGCCATGCACGGTCTCATGTGTGCGCTGAACCCGGATGACGACGTGTCTAAGGACTCCGCGTACCACAGACAGGTGCGTCGTGTGGCTTCGTTCATACCGTCAGGAGAAGATGCGCCTTCGCCATCGGATGAGGACATAGGGGACATAGTTAGAGAACTTCCCAGCACTGCTCCGGGGATCGATGGGATCAGCGCACGTATTATCCAGCATGTCTGGAAAGCCGCGTCCGTAGAGTTCTCGGAAATGTATAGGCGATGTGTCAAGGAGGGCTGCTTTCCGAACGTATGGAAGGACGGTAGGCTAATTGTCTTGCCCAAGGGCAACGGCAAGCGGCTTACCGACCCGAAAGCGTACCGCCCCATCGCGCTGTTGCCGATTCTAGGTAAGGTTTTAGAACGTATCTTGATAAAATGCGCTCCGCAGATGACCAGAGGTCTTTCAGAATGTCAGCATGGCTTCACGCGAGGTCGGTCGACGGTAACCGCGCTAAATTCCATCTTTGGCGCGGCTCGGGATAGCTCGTCTAAGTACGTTCAAGTGATCTTCTTAGATATCTCTGGTGCCTTTGACAACGCCTGGTGGCCGATGATCCTGCTGAAGGCAAAAAGGGGAGGGTGCCCACCAAACATCTATAAGATGCTGGTGGACTACTTCACTGGACGCCGTATCGGCATGTTTGTTGGAGGAAGGGCCTTGTGGAAGACAGCAACAATGGGTTGCCCGCAGGGATCGGTGCTGGGGCCCATGTTATGGAACCTGCTCATGGACGACTTGCTTCGGCTCCCGCTTCCGGCGGGGGTTAGGATTGTGGCGTATGCCGACGACGTGACCATCTTGATCGAAGCTCAATCCCGAGCGAGCATAGAGACCTCTGCCTCTGCTACTTTGAAGCTCGTTGGCCAATGGGGGGAGAGGAACCGACTGGAGTTCTCGTCGAGTAAGTCCGCCACTATGACAATCAAGGGGAAATTCCAGCGGCCACCTGTCATTAGGTTCGGTGGAGCTTCTATCAAGAACGTCACGTCGGCTACGGTCTTGGGAGTGGTGGTCGACTCGAGTCTCTCGTTCGCGCAGCATGCGTTGTCGATAGGGATGCGCGCGGCAAATTGCTTCGGCAAGATGTCACGGGTATCGGCAACCTCATGGGGTATTCGGTACAGGGCACTCCGGGTCCTGTACAAAGGCACTTACATCGCCACGGTAACGTATGCTGCGGCGAGCTGGTTCCATCGTGCGTCACTGCACGTTGTGCGGAGCGCGCTCCTGCGCACCCAGAGACCCGCCTTGATCCTTCTGACCAAGGCGTATCGTTCGACAAGTACTGCCGCTCTACCAGTATTGGCTGGTGTTCTGCCGGCCGACATCGAGGTGGGCCGTGCTGGTAGGTTAGGGGAAGCACGCGAATCCGCGGTTACCCGGGAGGAGCTACAGCGCGCGAAACGTAGCATTGCGGAGACCGCACTGGCCACATGGCAATCGCGTTGGGACGCGTCGACCGATGGTAGGGAAACATATCGATTTTTCCCGGATGTGGCGGGTCGGCTCAAGGCAACTTGGGTCGAACCGGACTATGAGACCTCTCAGATCTTGTCCGGACACGGCTGCTTCAGGGGTAGGCTCCATCGCATGAAGCTTTCGGACACCTCAGCCTGCTTCTGCGAGGAAGCGGTCACTGAGGACGTCCATCACGTACTTTGGGAATGCCCGATTTATGAGGAGGCGCGTAGGGAACTATTAAATAATGTTGTCCCGCTCGGGGTGGGCCCGGTCTACTATTGCGATCTCGTGGGATCTGAGGCGAACTTTAAGCGGCTAAAAGAATTCTCGCATCGGTGGCATAAAATTCGAAGCGGCCTCGAGAGGGGCATAACTTGAAAAGTAGGTGCACATTAAGAATACTGCCACAAGCAGACAAAGAAGACGAAGAGAAAAACTGAAACTGTGACAAACTCAAAGACCTAGAAGACAGAAGCTGGCCTCTGGCCGAGAAGGCAAGCGAGGCGTACTTGTGAACGTAAGCCCCCTAAGGATGGGGGAGAGTTATTAAAATGCAATGATTGCATAGATAGGCGACACTATAGAGAACTTGTAGGGAGATCAAGCAGGTGCGACTGGAAAGAGATGCGAAATGCTAGTACAGCGCACTCTCCCGAGATTCGGCTCGTATAACCGAGAGGTTGGTAGAGCCATGGGAGGTGGAGGGAAGCTCTTTATACATTGTATAGCCACAGACTTCTAGAGTTTTAGATTAAGAATTACCAGACAAATAAATAAGGATTTTTGGTTCTTGAATAATATTTATTTCTTAGAATATGGAGGATAGATTTATAATAACAGTCTGGGCAAAGTCTTTAAAAATGAATATACGTATATTCGTGTTATAAGGATATTTTTTTCTATTTCTTCTCGTAAACTTACTACAAGAATATTAATACATTTGTAAAAAGAACAAACTTTTCAATAAACAGAAGTTTCTTCTTGCAACTGCATTTTCAAAATAAATAATCTTATGAAACTAATACAAATTTGAAACTTATCAAATAAGATAGATATTTAATTATGAAATTTACTAACTAATAGAGCCATGATTTTCTCTGCGCCACCGTTGGTTGAATAATATATATAGTCCAATAATGAAGTCCAAATAATGGCGGACCACGGGTACCAATCAGAAAAATTCTTAGTTTAAATAGATGCTGATGATTCTTAATTTAAAAACCAAACAAAGATTGACAAGTCCAGACTTTAAAAGTCCATGTGTCGGAATTTTATTTGCTCGCACAAAGGTAAGGTTTTGAGGAGCCAAAGAATCAACATAGTTGCCCGATCCAGGGTGACTGATTCAAGATTTACGAGATTTTAAAGTCTAACTATCTTGATCGATCTTAAACTGCTTTTCAAACGTCAATTGAGAGTAGAAACTTTTTGAATTGACTTCGTGTTGGGATGTAACTGCAGCACTGGGACTAAAGTTTAAATTAAAAGCTTTTTTTTGGTAAGATTAGGTATTACAATAAGTAGTTTAAGTATCTTCTTTGCATAAGCATAATCAAGATTTCGTCTCAAGCCGTATATAGCTAAGGAGCTCGGGGTCCAATAAAATGCATTATTTGATTTTCTTGAAATCTTTTCAAATGTTTTCAAGCTAAAATCATTTAGGTATTTTTAAGGACTATATATAAGTAGAAATATGATGTCTTAAGTAAATTATGTAAGTAAAGTACATAATTTACTTAAGACATCATTTTCCTACTTACGTTAACTGATGATAGTAATTAAACTCTTGTTTTTCTTTAGTCTAACTTATTGTGTAGATAAAAGATTTTTTTTCTTCATTTAATTTTCTTATTCTGTAAATAATATCGATTGATCCGTGGTTATTGACATTTTAAATTCATCCAAATTACTTGCCTACTATTTTTGAAATAAAAAGGCTTGATATAAGCATAGATAAAATGCTGATGTATCCTATATCAGCCTAATGAGAACTCTTCCCATTATCGTAGATAAAGACCGTAAAAGGCCAGTAAGTGGGGCGTATAAAGGAATTCTTGGAGCGAATGAAACGGTTTCCGAACTGTTAATCTTTCGTATAATAGAAATAGGTATAGATTCTATTTGATTTGAGGGCTTAACATGTTTCTAATTTTGAATAAATATCGTTTTTATTAAGATTAATAACACAAAGTTGGTAGAGACGATCATTTTAGTTATTCTGTAATAAATAAATAATAATAAATAAATATATAGGGACAAATCACACATTGAGTAAGCCCCAAAGTAAGTTCGAGACTTGTGTTATGGGATACTAACTTAACGATAACGTTATACGTTAACGATAATTCTGTGGATAACGTTATGGGCAACGTTACTGTTAAAATTTCTTGTAAAATGTTTTAAGTATTTTTAGTAATGTTTTTGCTGTTTGTTATTCCTAATAAATAAATAATAAAATTAATTTTTTTTTTGCATTCGTCATAGATGATGAATTCCTTTTCTAAAGTACTTACTTTAGAAAAGGAAGTACTTACTAAATACTTGTAATTTCTTAAAGATATGGGTGGCGAAATTGTTTTGAAATTCCACCCTCCCCATCCATAAATACCTTCTACATGCAGCAAAATTTTAGCTTATTATCAAAGCTCAATATAAATTGTACATTCAATAGGTACATGTATGTAATAAAAGCGAAGGCAGCATAGCTACAGTCACTACAGTCAAACTATCATTGATTTTACGATTTGTATCTTAAGGCATGTACACATTTAACATTTTTAAGATACTTTACTTTGGATGATCTTCCATGCTGGCCTTGGAGAAAAAGAAAAACACAGAATGTACCAGCTGCTTCTCTTCCCGTGCAAGCCGTAAAAGTCGTCTGAGGGAATCGCCGAATGGGGAAATCATGACATAGGCGATGCGGCTAGCAACCCATCACTATTGATTTCCTGTTTCAACTACCATTATGCTAAAAGTGGCCTAAGGTCTTATGGCCCTAGGCTCTGTCTACCCCGCATGGGATAAAGACGTGATTATATGTATATGTATGTATGTACTTTGAATGAAATCCTATTCTTCAGTCATACTTTAGTCAAGTCAAGTCAAAAACGTCAAGTCAGTAGTCTAGTCGATTCAAGTAAGATTAGTGGAAAAATTTCACTTAGCAATAACTAGGAGATTTTGGTGAAAAAGATAAAAGTCACGTAATCGACACTGACGCCCAACACTCACGCTTGTTCACGAATATTAAGCAAATAATAATCCACCATTATTATCCACAAATCACTATCACTACATCGTACAAAACAAAATCGCTTTCTCTGTCCCTATATCCATTTGTATGCTTAAATCTTTAAAACTACGCAACGGATTTTGATGCGGTTTTTATTAATAGATAGAGTGATTCAAGAGGAAGGTTTTTATGATCATGCGAAGCCGGGGCGGTGCGCTTGTACTCCATACATTTTGGAAATTAAATACAGCGCAGACAAAATTACAGTTTATATTCCCTTCAAAAACTCAATTGACAATAAAAGCTTATGCCACAAGTCATATCATTATCATTTTCATTACATCTATATATATAAAAGAAAGTCGTGTTAGTTACTCCAATTATAACTCAAGAACGGCGGAACTGATTTAGCTGAAAATTGTCAGGGAGGTAGTTTAGAGCCAGGAGAAGGACATAGGATACTTTTTATCCCGGGAAAAAGATCCCGAGGGAAGTTCACGCGGGCGAAGCCGCGGGCAAAAGCTAGTATAGTATAAAACAAAGTTGCTCCCCGCTGTCTGTCCCTATGTATGCTTAGATCTTTGAAACTACACAAAGGATTTTGATGCGGTTTGTATTAATAGCTAGAGTGATTCAAGAGGAAGGTTTTTATAGCAGTGCGAAGCTGAGACTAGTTGCTAGCTATTAATAAAAACTTATGTTCTACTCAACTAACATCAATGTGTAGTGGTCCTTATCCACCTGTTACTATTTATGATTGGATTATATTGTATCTGGTTGCAAGTGTTTGCAACTACCAAGAATTTACAACTAAACCTAACTAGAATTATATATACTTACTTATATTGGTGGTAAGAGTAGGTATTGGTGATATACTGATAGGCTGAGTTTCGTTGGCGTAGTGAGATTGACCAATCCTTTGAACCAAATGGTTCAGGTTGATTATCAATATCGTAGTAAATTATATTTTGAACACCTCCAGGTAGTTTAGGTATTTTAAAGTAAAATCTTTCAGTTGGAAGGCCTGCAATCAAAGAAATATTTGGGGCAAATAACTCCTACCATATAGTACGTACCTATATACAATAAGGCCCACAACAATCCAGAAAATATATTTTTTTCATGAAATTTGTTTGAATTTTTATTTAATTTTAAAATTAATGTCCTTTTTAGTCCACGATAGTATTACGCGTGATGATAATAGTTAGTACTATCAAACAAAAGCTATTATCAAAGAATGATTTAGCAAACTGTGCCTACGTGGGTTCAATTTCCACGGGAAAATAACTTTGTTTAGTTGTTTTCTGTTTTTTTAGATTATTGCGATCTTGAATGATAAATGATTTCATGCTTTAGAAGGCACGTTAAGCCGTTGGTCCCGGCTGCTATCTGATAGTCGTCAGAGGCCGAGTGCCGGTTCGAAGAATTGTTACCAGGGTGTGTATGGTCCATTGACCCTGCACCTACACCGAAATGATGATGACAGCGCCTCTATCTTTAATTCGAAAATGCAACTCATCGCGTGCCTATACAGGTCCACATAACATGACATTACCCGTTTAAACTTTCGTGCAACCCAATCAACCAATTACTAACTCACAAAGAGGATTTAGCCCATTAGTTCGAAGGAAATTAACAATTGGTTCTCTAAATAACTTGTCAAGTTAATTCCGGCATGTCAGTTATCATTTGCCTTGCTCTTGAGAGGGTTTATTGACTTGTTTATTAATATTCTTGTCCTAAATATTAAGTAGAGATTATAGCGAAAGTTGATAGGCAAGCAAACAAAATGAGTGCTTAGTAATATTATATAGGGCGGAGAAGTTAGCCGCTTAAAAACTGCTGATATTTTATGTTATAGCAATTCCAATTTCTAAGTGTTGTCTGCTGGGGACTTAGCCAAAGTCACAATCGCAAAACGTTATCGAGGTACAACAAGAAAAAATGGGATTGACATAATATTGACCACGTGATTTAACTATTATGTCAATCCCTTACATCAAACAACCTTACAACCAAAATATCTAGGTCTATAGTACACAATTAAATTCAATTCATCAATAGATAAGAAGAAAAAAGTTTAAAATTACATAGATTAGAAAAGAAAAACTTTTTATTGTACCAAACAAATGTATACATAAATATTTTTTTATAAATTAAGTTAGTTACACAATGCTTTCTCCTACAGGTATTAAATCTAAAACTAATCTATCTTCATCTTTAGATAATATAATAAATATATAAGGACAAGTCACACAGATCAAGTTAGCCCCAAAGTAAGTTCAAGACTTGTGTTATGGGATACTAACTCATCGATACTATATTTTATAATAAATACATATATAGGTAAACATCCAAGACCCAGGCTAATCAGAAAAAGAACATTTTTCATCTTGACCTGACCGGGGATCGAACCCGGGACCTCCTGAGTAGCGGTCAGGCATGTTAACCATTACGCTACGGAGGTCGTCTATATATCTAAATAACAAAATTTAAATTATTAGACGGAGTTCCAGAATGGTTAATTTAGATATACCAAGACTGTTGTGACCAATCTATGATTTCACCATGAACTGGAATTATAAACATAACCGTATTGTTTGACTTCCAATCACGATCAAAAGGCAGGTGGCAGTTGGTTCCGGCGTATCTTTTATCCTTGTTTTAAAAATAAACATCTTGGCGAATCTTTTGGTCTATTTTGGGAGTCGAAAAACTTTTTCTGTTTTAAAATCGGAATTTCGAAATTTAACTGGCAACTTCGTGACATATATTTTTTATTGTGATAATGTTTCGTCTTTTTTATCAACTCGGTAACTAGTGTGTTAAGTGTTGACTAGTGTGGTCTGAATAGGATTGATCGCCGTAGCATCTCTACCTTAAGATTTTTAGATATTCAAAGCTAAAAACAGGACCCTATTACTAAGTCGTCATTAAACCATGATAACTAGACAGATGAAGTTTTTACAGATGATGTATTTCTGTTACCGATATAATAACTAATACAAAAACAAAACAAAATAAATATAAAAGTGGGGCTACAAAAGTGTTTTTTTGCTGTATTGTATAAAGATAATGGTACGGAAACCTTAGTGCCTACGCAAGTCCAACTCGCACTTGGCCAGTATTATTTAAAAATAAATTTAAAACCTTTAATTATCCCTCGTTTTAATGATGCCACGGAAAAGGTAGTAGTCTATTTCTAAATATAGATTTCTTTTTTAGTGTAGTTTTATCGTATGCTTGAGATAAAAATGAAATATTTACTATAGCGAATCTATCAAAATCACAGCTTTTATTTGTTCAATATCTTTCTCAGAACATATTGAGTGTAAATCAAACACATTATATCTACTGACCATAATAAATATTTGAGAACGATGTATCGTAAAGGTGAGATGTGATTTAAATAAACATTAGGTACCGACTCCATAGCTGATGCGCAAGATATATGCGCTATGATATAATAAGCATGAAAAATTTTGTAAGCGGGACTTTTACTTTATTATCAGCATCGGTAATATTCCTCTTGTATTTATTTTATTTCGATCTATGCATTCTACAAGTATCATACTAGGTACGAATTTAAAAGATTTATAAATAGGCTAGATATTTATATTAAATTTATTTCTAAAAGAAAAATGTACGTGTTTTATAAATGGAGTTAATATTGCTTTACATCGTACCTTATAATATAAAAAGATTTGTCTATAGCTACTAGAAACGATATACAGACCATAGGTTAATAAAGAAAAAGATGATACGAAAGCGTCGCGCTTTTCAAATTAATTAGTTTGTATGTTTTATCTTGTAAAAAATATATTATTTCTGTGTGCATGAATTTAGTAAATAAATAAATAATTTAGGATAATCAAAACAATCAAAAATGAAACAATAAAAAAAACTAGCAGTTTCACACAACGTAGCCGAGTGCACTTTTATTGCGACCATCCAATTCCATAAGTGTACAGTAATGGAAAAGTGCCTTAAATCTAAACACGATAAGATCAACTTCGATTGATCTTTCATCGTTTTTTTTTTTTGTATTCTGTACAAACGTGTACATTATTACTGTAATTTTAATCTCATCTTTCTTTTATTAATTCAAGTGACTTGACTTTAACTGTATGTAATATTCCAATGTATAAAATGATTTGATAATCAAGAATATTATCATGATTTCCAGCGGTACAGGACTATGCCTAGCGCAGAAGCTACTGCAAATCAATTCATCAATATGTTTTTTTATTTACTAGTGGTTCTGTGAACAGGTAGACCTCGCGAACCTCCTCCGTTAACTTCCTTTTCCCTTTTTTCATAACTATAGATAGGTATTTCCCATTCTGTTAAGGTTTTTTATATACTTCTCATCAAAAAATTGCAAAAAAGACAAGGAACACGTGTGCCAAGTTTCATTAGGATCCGTTTGTAAACAACGTCACAGAAAACTTTCCCCTTTTTTTCCCCCCATTTTCCCTCCAATCAAAAAAGCTCTCGACAAAAAATTGCAAATAAATCAAGGAATACGTGTGCCAAGTTTCATTAGGATCAGTTCAGAAATGCGACCTCTAGCCCGGAACAAACAGACAGACAGACCGACATCTAGACAAAAACAAAATTTGCCAGTCTCGAAATGAAGACTCTCGCTCGCTTCGCTCGCTCGGTCAACTAGCTGTTGCTAATGGTTCCATCCGCATAGTACTTAGTTATATAGTGCCAAAAAGTAGCCTATATAAGACCCCACGCATTTAACTAAATCCATATCAAATTTTATTAAAATTGATCTAGCGGTTTAGCCGTGGAAGCTAAACAGACAGGCAGATAAACTTTCGCATTTATAATATTAGTATGGATTTTATAAATAGTCATCATTTATCGAGAATATCGTGTTTGTATAATGTTCTTGATTGGTAGCGTAGTCTAAGATCAATAACGCTTTGAGAACATTTACGCTAAGCAGATCTTAATAATAATGTCAATCGTACTTTGTATGTAATTAGGTAAAAATTTGAAGGAAAAGTTAAGATAAGTATCATGTTTCAATACAGCATAAAGGTGAGCTTTTCTAGAGATTGATAAGGTTCTCAAAAGACAGAGGATGGCCTATCGCATTAAGTTCACCTATTGTATTTTTTTGTCATTATTTTTTTTATTTTTTCTTAAATAAATAAAAGAAAATTGATATGCAATCAGATAAACGATGAGATAATGATGACTGGTATCACATTCTGTCCAAAAACACCTGATATATCGTAAATACATAACTGGTTTTGTTTCTTTGTAACAAACTGTTCAAAGCAACGTGTTAGTATTGCCAGCTTTTATTATAAAGCGATCGAGTCGTGAATATTAAAGTATCGATAATCGTGTAGATAACGTTAAAACAACATTACTACTTGTCAAAATGTTTACGACTTCTGTCAATTTGCTACCACATGAATGAGCCATAACTGATTTGTTTTTATTAACTAGTTGATAGAATTCGACCGCGATTTTAGAAAATCTCAATAAAATTGTCTGTTTATTTCTGTGACTTGATTAAAAAGTATAGTAATCATCATTTCGTACACCATGCACACCCTAATGTCAGAGATCTTCGGAACTACCACTCGGCCTGTGTCATGGCTCTTTATCGACGACTAGATGGACCAACGCCAGGACCAACAGCTTAACGTGCCTTCCGAAGCAAGGAAAAATCTTTATTATCAAACAATCAGGTGATTCAAACCTGCAGTGTCCTAACCAAACTAGCAAAAAGTAAACCAAGTATGCTTCCCAATGGGAATCGGAGTCACAAACGGTTAGAGGTGAACGCTTTAACCACTGGACCATGGAGGCAGTTAAAGTCTTTGAAACATTAGCTGTGTCCCGCTGCCAAAACATGCGCGTGATCATGATCACCTTAGTCTATTTAATATTTTTTTAAACTTTATTGCACTTTTTAAAAAATACTCTTCACGTCTTACGGTGAAACACATTAATGTTATGTTTTGCAGCTTTTGAGCAGCACGCCCTCTGTGAAAGCCGTGTTGCTCAAAGTTTTGCAGCAGATATAGTTGAGTGATGACTTAAGCAGACGACTTTTGAAGAAAGGCTACCTCTGGTAAAACTTTACCCATTTCATGTTTCATGAATGAAACCAGGAAGAAAATAGGACTATATTATTCACGTATCGAAACCAGCTACAAAATTTAGCTATTCCTGTTTTAATACTCCATTTCAATTAATTATTGAAATTTTCATTTAGTACCAAACAAGCACTTTGCACATATGAGACTATAAAATGCATGTAAATCCATCTTAAGCCAGTCTCGAAGGCGTAAATGACTACCTTACTATACATCAACAAGGGCGGAGTTGAACTGAATTAGCATTTTTCAACAGTAAACTTAAACTTGCTACTTCATTACGTCTCAAGCGGTGCTTTATTAAAGCAGGGTTTCTATGCTAAAACGCATTGAAATTAACTGAAAACCAGAAGTGGGTCTTAATACAGAAGAGCTCATAATAATAACCTGGGGGACCATAGAGACGTGATAGAGCTATCATTTTCATCATCAGCTATCTACAATTCAATGCTCGGCATAAGCCTCCTTCTATCTACGCCATATAATATCAATTAATAAACGGTGTTAGTGTTTGGAACATTTTTATTTTCCTTTATAAATAACAATATAATAACTCTGTGTATACCGATTTTACTAAAGCCTTCGATAAAGTTGATCACAAAATACTACTAGATAAAATTGCATATAATGGTAATCGTGGAAATCTGTGGAGGTGGTTTAAATCGTATGTTATAAATAGAACACAAAAAGTTGTCATCAATGGGTATGAATCTGATACGGTTGCTGTGACATCTGGGGTGCCGCAGGGATCTATTCTAGGACCCTTATTATTTGTTTTGTACATTAATGACATTAAAAGTTGTTTTTTGCATAGTAAGTTCTTATGTTACGCTGATGATTTGAAAATTTATCGTAAGATAAGTGATCCCTCTGATCATCTGCTTCTTCAACAAGATTTAGATAGGTTTACTTATTACTGCCATGTTAACAAACTACATCTTAATTTAAATAAATGTATAAGCATTATATTCACAAAGAAAAAAAAAATACATCAATTCAGTTATATACTATGTGGTGTTGTAATTAAAAAGGTAAACAGTGTAAGAGATCTTGGAGTTATTTTAGACAGTAAACTGTCATTGGATTTTCATATTGAATCTATTTGTAATAGAGCTTATAAAATGTTTGGTTTTGTTGTACGCGCCAGCAATGGTTTTAAACGTCCATCGACATACGTACATCTATTTAGATCAATGATTAGGTCACAATTGGAATATGCTGTATGTATATGGAATCCATATTATGATAAATACTCGGATGCTATAGAAAAGGTACAAAAAAATTTTTTGCGCTGTCTTCATTACAAATGTTATCATAGTATATTATCTTATGATAACCTACTGAATAAGTATAACTTGCCTACTCTTAAATTTAGAAGACTATATTTACAAGAAATATTGCTTTATGTTTTATGCAACAATAAATATGATTCTATCGATATCACGAGTAAAATTTTGAGTATCAATGTACCTAATAGACCGCGGGTAAGAGCCTGTCGTCGACAACCACTATTTTCTACTGGAACTTCTCGGACCAACGCGGGTGAACGCGCCCCTCTGAGACGTCTCGTTAACATACACAACAAGTATTTTAACGACTTAGATATATTCGCAACACGAATTGGTGCCTATAAAAGGTTAACTCGCGACAAAGTTCGCGAAATTGATTCCACTTATTAAAGTTAGAATAACTAGTTTTCCTAAACAGTTAATTTACATTGTAAAGCTATATACTTATACATAGATAAATAAAATCACCTACTCTCAATGTATTCTTGTGTAAAAATGTGGTTAACGGTGTTGGTTTTACATATACCTACTTTAATATGTTATATTGTATATTTATTGTGTTGTAAAATTGTTTGTTGACCCCAATAAACTAAAAAAAATAAAAAAAAAAACAATAAATGAAATATAGTTATTTTTATGTAGGTTTTTTAAGTTATATGTTTTTAGTGTTTTATTTATGAATATGTATATCTTTACTAATACAGATAATAATGTTACAGATTTTTTACACAACAGGACTTCGTTTTACATTCTGCACACATTTTAGTGAGTAATATCTTGAGAAAATTCCTCTAATGGATAAGACACTTTATGTATCTGCATTGTTTGTGGTCTTAATCTCCCAAACACTAATGTAAAGTAACTCGTTGGTCCGACTGTTCGTTAACAGAGCTCTGCTTAGTAACTATTATTTAATCTGTGGTCCTGTGCTTTGTTGGCTGTCAGATTAACGCTCCCTAGGCGCCTAACTATGTAACAATTTGGTCGGATTTCTGGTTGGTAGGAGGAGAAATGTATTCCGTTTTGTTTCCTATTGTTTGTTAGGAATTGAATTGAATCTTATTACCCATAATTATGATATCATGTAACAACATTTATTATTATTTAAATTTTTTTAATTAAATCTTAATTCTATGTAAAAAAATAGGTAATATCAACATAATCATTACTTCTTTAAAGATGTTGGATTAGTTTCGTATCGAGTCGTATCATATCGGATCTAACCGAATGTGGGAACTTTCATTTTGATCTATTGCAGATATTTTCCTTACAATCCGGAAGTCGTGGGCTTTAATCCCATGGCGAGCATCAAAACTTTGTACAAGATATTTACTTGTAAATGACATTGCATGCACTGACATTAGGCCGCAGAAATTAAAAGAAAAATTGACAATTGAAAAAAGTTTACATTTAACCAGAAAATACAAAAAGCATTACCATTGCATGTTTGAATACTGAATTCAAATTAAGCACATTTGCCAAGTCCAAATTGTATTTTAAAGGACTAGCTTAATCTTAAGGTGGATCATCACGAGCCCGACCTTTAGTAGTTCCACCCACGCGGTCGTTTTGCAATTGCTAATTCCTTTGTTTAATTGTCCGCTTTCATACTGGTTTGTGAGAGCTAAGTGTTAAGGTGAAATTCTCCCATATTAATCAGAAATCCTACGTAAGGAGGAAACTACTTGAAAGGAATACTGGTTAATGATGACAATAAAGATGACAGTGTCTCTAATTTATTTAGAGATATCTTTTAAAGGGATTTCATTAATATCGCCTTCTTTTTAGGTAAACAAATATAATGAAAAGATATAAAGAAATTCACAGAATAGATAAATATCTATCAAAATTAAAACTTCCTATGAACATCAATTATCAACTTATATTTTGCACCATTTACTCACACTTCTTATTTTACGATAGAAGTATTAATAGATAACCCACATGCACGATAAAGTATATAGTCCGTGGTTAACCCATGTGAACCAAGATCACAAAAAATATGTACAAACATGCTAATGAGAATATTAATCAAGAAAAACTGTTCGTGGTAAACACAGGTACACGAAATAGGTGGACTACGACCTTTTCGTGCAACGACTAAACCTGAAGAAAACAAACTTCACAAAACACCAGCTAATTATGACTCCGCAATTTGTGAAGCAACAAAGAAATACTTAAGTTGAAATTGTAGTGGGACCATTATACTGCGAGTCGTCAACTGTCATGAAACTCCGGCACCCGGCAACTTTACGACGAAAACTTTGTAAGGATAAGTGGGTCGTTACTGATCGTACAATTATAACAGTACCCAATTTAAGTTGTTACAATTGCTTGGCTTTGTTGTTCGTCTTTATTTAAGTCATAACTCCACAGCTGGACTTCTATGATGCAGGGGAGCCTTAAAATCTGGTCACAACATTATAACAGTACCGAGTAAACAGTAGTCTAGCTTTGTTGTTTTTTTTCATAACTCCATAGCTGGACATATACATTTACTGTAGGTAGCAGAGTCTACGAATCTATGCCTTGGAGGGACAAATATACCATTTAACCCGTCAATTTTAATACCGTTTGAAATAATTTGTTTTTCAAAAATATTGACTATTGAAAAGGGATTCAGTAGTACCTTTTATCTTATGTACTTATATCAAATTTTAACGATATATAATTCGCTAGCTGTGACATTTTCTTCTTCTTTCTTAACCATAGCCTAAATTTCATAAGAAATTCCCTTTGATTCAATTTTGTTTCTGTCTCTTTATAATGAATTTATATAAATAGTGCAATGAAATGTTAATTAAAAACTTCATTTATAACCAAAGATTTGAGTCATACTATCTATGTTCATAACAAAACAACTAAGAGAATGAAAAATAGCTTGATTAATAAAAAAAGTGGAAACTTGTTTGTAACTCTCATAGCATTAATTACACCAAACAATTATAATTACACGTTGTACGTAGGAGCAATAACCGTAATAATAGTGATTTATTCTGTGTTGATAATTCAATTAATTGCGACAGAAAGGGAACGGGAATTAATCACGACATTGAAATGGCAGTTGAAGTTTACAATATGATATGTGTTCTCTTGTGTTAACTATCGATAGTTCATTATATTAACCTAATATTCAGATATTTATTAAAAAACTTTATTGTTTTACTAGTAAATAATACTTTTACGATTGGCGGACTTAGTGCTCAAAGCAATATTATGCATGTCATCATGACTGTCTTCTGCAGGGGTAGGCTAATACTAGATATTTATATTGGATACGATCCTTACAATATTATATAATAGAGATAAATAAGTCGAAACCAAATAGTATCTATTTTTTAAACATATAGATTTATTTCGTACTAAGTATAAAGTCATAGATTGGAATAAAAATAATAACTAATATTTAACCTAATACAATATGGTCCCTGCGGCATTGTACCGAAGATCCTGGAAGCTTCTTCATTGAATTGTTAAACTAATTCGTTGGCCGAGGAAAGTGCTTATATTAAAAAATATTTTCAAGTGTTAAATTAAAAGAAAGAATAGACAACGTCTCTCCTAAGTAAAGTATCGTAAAAGGGTACCAGAAAATAGGAGAGTTTTCAGTTTAAAGTACCTCAGTTCAACCTGTAACTTAGTTCCATTAGACTACATTGTCCTCTATAATAAGAAATTCGCTAAAATGGATCAATAGAAAAACAAAACTTAAACAATTTTGCTTACTAATTTTAGCACAATAAAAACACTGACATCAGAACAAGTATTCATTTAATAGAGGACAATAACACCTAATAATGAACAAGTGACTGAGAAAACATACAATTCATAATGAACATAGCAATTTTAGATAAAGAGAGAGTAACAGCATGTATGGCACTCAAAAAGATATGAAGGTCAAATGTTACGAAGATAAAAGATACTAGTATCTTTCTTTGCAAGGCTGTCATACGCGTGATAACTTTTTATATAACTGCATTTTATATAAAAACCTATAGGTATTGGTTGGTATAGTTCCCGGCATTAAGTTGGCAAGATACTGAAATGACCTGGAATGTGCAGTTGCCGATTTTCATACAAATTTTGAAGTGCGCGCCGCACGTCCCGTTTGTGGCCATACATATGGCTGGGTATTATATAGTACGTAAGATATTTAATAGAGAATAAAAAAATAATACAACTTATTTATTAATGTATATCAAATAGTTTTAATTTCCTTGTAACTACGAGTATGTAGGTACCACTGAGGTGATCAATTCTACTACTCTTTGTTAAATATTGAAGTCTATTGATTGAATTTCGACATTTTTATTGTTAGTATTTGATTGACAGATGACAGTGTCAGATGCAGATAACGTCTTTAGGCAGCCTAGAAATCTGATAGTGATGGCCACTAATACCCAGATCGTATTCCTGTAGGTTTAGTTTCCCTGTATAGGATAGGGTTACGGAATCAGACGGCAGTCGCTTCGTTGTTATAATCAGGGGCTTAGCCAAAGTTACAATTTCAAAAAACGTTGACGAATGTCGACAAGAACAAAATACGTAGAATTGACATAACATTGACCGCGTGATTAAGCGCAGCTTATGTCAATCCCATACATTTTGGTCTTGAAGACATTCGTTAACGTTTTGAAATTGTAACTGACTACGCTCCCAGTACCATCAAAACTAGGACTATGATTAAAAGCGTATTCTAGTCTTTGAAACGTAAGTTGAATGCATCTTTAACTTACGAGGAAAAGGGCTGGAATTTAGTAAAAGAGTTTTTTTTTCAATAAATGCAGCTAATATCGTAGCTTAACCGATCAGTTTTATTACCAATAAACTATTCAACATTTACTACACTGAAATTGTCTGTAGTTTTATACAACTTTAACATTTGCACCTTTAAGCGTAAACCTACAAATTTTCCAGCTTGTCCTACAAATTCATTACTACTATAAACGTCAGGAATGTTTCAACGGCTAAACTAAACATTTATTAGCTATTTACTTTCTAAGAATCGTCGTACTTCTAAAGTTATAAATTTCTGTTCGACCATACAGTAACCGGTATATCTTGATCTTCCTCGCTCGTCTCTAGTTTAGTAATGTTAGAAGCAGAGGCGTTTATTAAATGGTATTCGAGGTTCTTTTAAAATTGGTTATGATATTTGTAGTTTGGTTTGTGTAGTGCATAGTTATTGTACGCACGGCTATCGTGTAGGTCATTGTACTCATTGTTTTTTACTTCTGATATAATAGTGATCAGTGAAAAATAAATTAAATCATCCTTATCGTCGATAACATTTGCTGATATTTAAAATCATAATAGGATATTTTACTTTAAGTTTGAATTTTTGTCTTCATTAGCATGTTTTTGTTTGACATCCTAAGCTTATGTTTCAGAGCTCAGAAATTACTTTAGTCATGGTCCAAGATTTGGCAGAAGTTATTATCATAATAGAACGAATACCGTTTGACTTCAGACTAACATTCCGTCTGACCAATAGAAACATGATAAAAATGTAGCCAACACTGTCAGATTTTTAGACATCCTAACGACACCTGATGGCCTGACCAAACGACTGCCATTTATATATTATAGCTGTGACCAATGACTTACCTTCCGAAGCGCGGAAGACCACAAGATAGAAATGCTAGATAGAGTATATCGAGATACCCATCAGTATATCTATTTAAAGTGATTTTTATGTAAAATAAATATTTCTCCCAAACCCATTCAAAAGGGCATCGCATTTGCCCTATCGGCTATCGGGACCTATAGCGTTACATCACTTGCCCCACTTTTCCCAATAATTACTACAATTAGACTCGAAACGCTACAAATTATCACTTGCGCAGAGTTAGTATAGTTAGACCTAATATATTAAGTTTGTCGGAAGGATCCATCAAACGAAATGGGGTCAAAATGCTTATCAATTCGAACTACATTTAGATTCAAACTTAAATTAGTGATTAGTTAATATTTAGGTATATAATTAAATCTGCTACTTACTCTGCTATTCATGATCATCCGAGCGTATTTCCCAGTTACATTATTATCTTAACATGCGTTTCAAAGCATATTACTGCTATGAAAATGAATGCTATGAATATAAAAAAACGGCGAATTTACCCCTATAATTTTGCATTTTCATCTCAATTTTCTCGAGACAAATGGACAAGTAAGTGAAGTAAGAGACAGTTTTGGAAGAATGAAATAAAAGATCTTGCTATTATCGCCGCCTTTATTAAACGTGCTAGCAAACTCAACATAGCAACAAATAAATCTATAGATCTTGCCCGTTCAATACACTCGAATTCACCCGATACATGATAAGTCTGATATCACCCACACAATGTGGCATGCATGTTAATGTTGCCCCTTTGTTTTTCAACGAGCCACGTCTTTTGTTCGTCATTGGTCGTATTTTTTGTAAGCTTATGTTTTTTATAAGGCATATGGGCACTCACGATGCTATTGACATCTAGGGCTGCACGATTTTTAGACCACGATTTTGAATATTTATAGACGATGTGTTTTATCATGCCCAACTCATTATAAGGATCATTGTCACTAGTTCTTTAGAAATATTTGCCGAAGGGTAAAAGAGATTGATCCCGTTATCCTTCCAGCTACGGACCCCAAAATAAAGATTAGAATTTTTTTTTTCTTTACAAAAATGACCTTTAAACTTGTCACACGTATTGAGCACTATAAATATATAAAATAAAATTTGGTCTTATTTTTTTTATGCCACACATTCTTGGGATTTTCTTCTTCTTAGCCAATAATATTCCTGCCAGTCGATTCTAAAAACCGAGTGTGTAGAATGTCAATCAAGAAACTCACAGCAGATTCAGATTCGAAGTTTAGAATGAGATCTTACAGAATCACACTGCTAACAAAAACTCCGCCACTAACAAGGCATTGTCAATAGCTATGTACTTGTCGTAGTTTGTGAATGCTGACTGTTGTTGGCAGAATCCACCAGTAAGACGAATGGAATTATATCACTGACTGTCCTGACAATAACATACAAGAAAACCAACATGAGGAAAATGTTATATTGTATACAAGCTGTACAAGTAACAGAAGGTAGAAATAATAATCAGCTCATTCGAGTTCCTATTCAAAGCCTTTTTAATTATATATTAAACTTTATTAAATAATTATAAAAGACAAACTTAAAGCCTGAAATGTTTCTACCAGTCAAACATAGTGATGTAGAAAAAGGTAAAGGATAGTGCAAAATTTTGAATTGATAGGATACAATTCTAAAATGTTTTCTGGAAAAAAATCTCAGTATCTTAACACAATTTCAAAAACATGTAGTAGAGTTCCGTTCAACTATTAGTTGGTCAGGTATTATTAAACGCCACATAATAGTCACTGTAAGAACAATACACATTGATGACGGTCTGCGGTGGACTTGCTAATTTGAACGACCTATATGCGCGCTCTTGTAGAACTGAATGAAAATGAACTGACCAAGGTTGTTAGGCTATTGTAGGTTATAATTATATAAGCCTCAAGGTTTTTTTTAACATGTATATTGAACTTTTTTAGATAAGGACTTAGCCGAGCAAAACTCTTGCCTAATGAAGACTATAGAAACTTATGTTCTTCGGCTTAAGACGATACCTTGGTGAACACTAGCGCCACCGTCATTTAAAAATGATTATTCACTGAAAACAGAAGTTACCAAAAATCTGTGTTATGTAATAATGATTTTTAAATGATGGTGGCGCTAGTGCTCATCGAGGTATCATCTTAAGAACACCAGCCCCTCTTATCTGGTAGGTGTTGTAAGACACGACGAATAAAGCAGAGGTATCAAAAAAATCATTGAAAACTGTCCTTACTAAATAATTCGGATATATTTTCACGGCTCCAGTTCCTATTTCCTAATTGGTCTAACTTATCGCTATATTCGTCTCGAACGAATTCCACTGAGCTCAGATTTCTAACAATGAACAAAGGTCTAATGACTGCAGTCTGATTTTGAGTAATTGGCTTGAATTCACCATTGAGTTTCTAAGCTAAGTTGACTCGCACCATATCGCTGGGATTTCAAAAGGGTTTTAAGTCTTTACAGCATGCCGTAGACTGACATTAACACTTCTTGGAAATTCTGGTGAAATACACCACCTACATCAAAATAAAAGTACAATAGGCCACATAAAAAAGTATACCACCTAGTATGTGAAAGGTTAGGGGGAAGTGTACTTTTACACGAGCCCCACTATACAAAAACATATTAAAAGGGAAAATTTGTGTCATGAATGGATTGAACCACGTTGATGATAGACCATGTCAATAGACGGAACCTTTGCTAGGAGGAGGATGACGATAAGGGCTATATGTGAATCTGAGATCAGTGTTTGTAAGCACTTAGATGATGATGTAGTGAGAATGTTCCTGTATTAATAGCCACAAAAAGTCAAATTAGCGAAACAATAGCGCGAGTGACTGTGCGAATTCCTTTTAAACAGATTAGAGATACAAATTAATGAATTAACCTTTTTATGTGGTCGGTTAAAAAAGTACATATCTTTTGTAATAATCTTTTGATTAATGTTATAAGATATACCTACAAATAAAAATACGATATGAAATACGTATAGACGGTAAAAAACAAAAGAAACCATATAACGTTTCGGGTGTATTAGATACTTAGGAGTAAGTGTTTCATAAAGCACTTAAGCATCTTTTAAGAACTAACAAGTAACCCAAATATCCTACGAAAGGAAAAAATTCAAACAACTAAACAAAACTACAACCAAAATTATATAACGCGATGGAAAACCGCTGTAGTGGTATTCGTATTTAGCATAAGAGTTAACCATTTTATCCTAACACTTTAGAATAAATATACGAATTGTGGAATCGATCTCACACACACAAAAAACCTGTCAATTCCAATGGTACAAATAGACATTTATTATGAAACTAGACGAAAAAAACCATGACGAATCAAACGAAATACTTACATCAAAAAAGTTATCCTCAATTCACAAAAAATAACTCCACAATAAACCTGGCACAACACAACACGAAATGAAATGTTATGTAAACTTTACGCTACCTTACGCGAGCTTCGCGCCAAAGCTTCGATACGACTGGAGTGACTGAGCTTTTCTGACTCCCTCAAGTCCCGATGACAACTTTCTTTTAACTCATTTATTTATTAACTGAATGAATGTAGTTATATTTTATTTTATCAATAAACCACGTGATTTGACAAAATACCTTATAATAATTATGACTAAACTTTAGATGGTAAGATGACGTCGCAGGGTGGCGCTGGATGCAGGCTGCTTCCAACCGGTCATTTTGGTAATCCTTAAGGGAGGCCTACATGTCCAGCACTGGACAGCAATGCGGCTGAAATTATGATGATGAAACTTAAGAAAACAGGCGAAGCCGCGATCAGCAGCTAGTAATTATATATTTAAACTCTACTAAATTTTCTAAACAAAATATTACAAAGTTTCTGTTTTCGCAATATTTGGCTGGTAGAGAATGTATAAGTAATTTATTACAAAATAACTAAACAAATAAACTAGCAGTTTTCTGCGGCTTCACTCGGCCTTGTACTATAGCTTATTATAACTTTCCTCGTGAATATATGCAGAATTATTTTTAAAGAAGGTAGTTTAAGAAATACAAGCGTCCAAACAAACATAGTCTTCAAATTTCTTATAAACCACCAAATTAAATATCGCTGATATATATGACTATTTTAAATTTAAACCTGAAATTGTTTACCGAAAGAAGATACCCATTTAGACCAGAATAAATAGAGGCCAGTGCCCCTAGTATGAGTTTTTCTTAACGCAGACGCTAGCGACTGCGTTAGGATTTTGTATGGAATTTCTTAGTTGCCTTACTATCCGCCAGAAGCGCTGTACAGGTTTGCCATACTAAATCGCTAACGCAGTCGCTAGCATCTGCGTTAAGAAAAACTCATACTAGGGGCACTGCATGGAAACGTAAGATTTGAATAGACCTACATTTTCTCGAATTCAAAGTTGGTGCTAAGAAATAAAGCTGAGTTTTCACTGTATTCATTGACAAAACTGTCGAAGAAACGTAACTGTTAATTTAAAATTAACTTATGAGCAAAGTGATCCATTAAAAGAACTAAATATACATAATATACTATGAATTAACAAAATAATATTATTTTCCTTTTAAAATTACACATCACGTTGCCCAAACATCAAATATTTTTAAATAAATGTAGAGCTTTACAATAACTCCGGTAAATTATACCGTATGCACTTGTCAATTATATTTCTTCACGTGAATACTTACCTTTAACTGGCAGTTATTTAATGCTCCAACGCTTTCAAAAGAGTCGCGAACTGAATGCCAGTTATTTTACTCAAACTAGGGTCGTAGATAATTCACCTCTCTCTTTTACGCTCATTGAGATTTTAAAAAGAGCGACAAAGAGCCAATTAGGAAATGAAAAGGTAAATAAGAGTCAGCATTGGAGAGTAGTCAATAAGACATCTAGTACAGGAATGTTTATAGGTAAGTTTACTTTGGATAAGTTCAGATTGGGCTAGTTTTGCTTCAACTATATTGTTAAGTGCAAATAACTCGCGCTATTAGCCATTATAACCAAATCAAACAACTACTTAATGTTTTTTTTTATTTATGGTCTACCCGAGTAGTTACATATTATATGATACTAGCTATTCCCCGAGGCTTCGCCCCGCGTGGGACTTGGTTATATCGCGCCCAAAAGTAGCCTATGTTTGACCTCAGGTCTTTAACTACATCCCCACCAAATTTCATCACAATCGGTCCAGCAGTTTAGCCGTGAAGAGGTGACAGACAGACAGACAGACTTTCGCATTTATAATATTAGTATGGATACGTTAACTCTACAAGTTGTGTAAGTGTGTGCTTTTATACAACTAGTTTGGGCAAGTTAGTTAGCCTAAAGTTCACATGGTTCGAAAAAATAAACCAATAGACTTTAAATATGTTTTAAAAGGTCAGGACTTAAAAAAAGGTGGATAAAATTCGAGACTTAGGCGTTATACATGATTCTAAAATGATTTATGAAGATCATATTAATCATATAGTTCAAAAATCTTATAAAGCTTTAGGATTTTTAAAAAGAACTTGCTCTGAACTTAGAAGTATAAAAGTTTTCAAAATTCTATTCTGTGCCTTAGTGCGTAGCTCCCTTGAGTATTGTTCTCAGATCTGGAACCCGAGATATAATATATATGTCGACAGGCTAGAAGCTATTCAGAAAAAAATCTTGAAATTTGTGCAATTCAAAACAAAATCCTATGACTCAAGTTATAATGCAATGTGTAAAAGGCACCATTTTCTTCCTCTTGAAGTTAGAAGACAAATTGCTGATGTGTCTGTATTGGTCAAAATTGCTCAAAGTGAGTAGCTTATAATAACATCTTCAGGCATCTGATGGGGCTGAAGCCATGGTGCAGCGCGTCTGGAATGTTTGAGGAGCCGAATAGCAGGGCGTCGATTCTGCTAACGTTAAGACAAAATCGTATCAAAATAGTGTTTCAATAGTAGTGCTTTTTACACACTATTTACAAGAGTTATGACAGTATGATGTGATGTGAATTTAGTGTGTGGTGTGATCATCAGAAGTAATATATAAAAAATATACATTTCTTGTAACTAGTGTGTAAAAAAGCACTACCATTGAAACACTATTTTGACACTTTGTGATTTAACGTTAGCAGAATCGACACCCTGGCTTCATGACCAGAGTTGCCACGTGTGAAAACAACATTGTGAGGAACCTGACAGAAAGACTTCACACGACAAAAATGTATAAACATTGGCTGGCTATTGCCGCCGTGTGACAAGTAGAAATGCTATTTTATGATTTTATTTTTATATTTTAATTGGAATATTTTTTACATTATTTTTAACTAAAATGCATGTAATTTTTATTTTATATGGACTCTGTGTCTGAAAATAAAGAATTATTATTTTTCCAAAATTTCTTTTCTCAGCATGTTGCTGGTATTTATACTACAATCACGGGCTTACACCAAGTGAAAATAATAATAGATATTTATAGATGTTCAGCTATGGTTTCGTCGCCTTGCATGAATTTCCTCACTATTCTACACGTATTTAAAATTGCAGCTTTTTGCATATTGATATAAATGTTGGGTGGTAAATTAAGAAGTTTCAAGCTATGGTGTAGATGTTTAGGAATGACTCCGGTTGATGACATAACTATTGGCACAATGTATACTTTCTCCACTCTCCATTCCTTGTTATTTCATCCTTTAAGTCTGTATATTTATTTATTTTTTCGGTTATGGTTTTAGAAATGTTGTGAGTGTTAGGAACTGCTATATCTATTATGTAAGCTATTTTATTGAATTTATCCTGTAGTACTATATCGGGTCTAATATAGTGTATAGTTTTATCAGTTAATATTGCACGGTCATAATACAGCTTAAATTCATTATTTTCTACAACAGGTTGAGGTGTATATTTATAATAAGGTGTCGGTATGTCACAAATTAATTTATGTTTGATAGCAAGTTTTTGGTGTACAATGTTTGCGATCTGGTTGTGTCGATGAGTATAGTCAGTCTGAGTGAGGTTTGGACATGCACCTGTAATGTGTTGGATTGTCTCTGGGTGTGTGTTACATTTACGGCATCTGTCATCTGTAATGGAGGGATCTTTTATGATATGCTTACGGTAATTTTTGGTATTTATTATCTGATCTTGTATAGCTATTATAAAACCTTCAGTTTCAGGAAAGATATTGCTGTGTGTAAGCCATTTGTTTGATGACTCCAAGTCAATGGCGGATTGTTATTATTATTATTATTATTAGTTACCCCCCCTGTTTTGCTGGCGAAAATACAACTTAAAGTACCAAATAGATCGGTTCGAATTCCTTCGATTCTTGCTATTCCACAGAGCTTGACTAATTATAGGCAAAACTCGTTTTTTGTTAGATCAGCAAAGGAACTTAATAAATTAATTGTCTGCCCTGAACTGGATCTGTTTAATTCAACCCCCAGATGTTTCAAAAACAGTATTTATAGGTCGTGGTTTAATGGTTCTCACTCTGTCAATAATTAGACTTGGCTTTTTATTTGTTGTTATTTAGGTACTTATTTTCTTTTTTTTTTTTAGTTTATTTTTTGTTGTAATTTATTAAGTACAACATTTTGGTCTTTATTTTTATTACTTGTTGATTATATCTTAAATCAGATACCAAACAAACAAGCACTTTTGCTATCTATATGCGAAAACATGTAAATGGTCTTTAGTATTATAAATAGCTTTATATTTAGATATATTGACTGTATGTTTTCCGAATAAAATAAAATAAATGGTTGTACAATAGCAGTATAATAGAATTTAAATTGCATTTTAAGTAGTAACAATGGACTTAAGGCTAACTTTCACGTTTGACGACTCTATATAAGACTCCGTAGCTGAATAAAATAAAATAAATACGTGTGATAAAGTGGCTAAATACACAGCCACACTAAACACACAGATATAAATGGCCACAAAAGTACCCCAAAATTCATATAAGAATTCTCCTGCTCTAAATAGTTGCTAATTTATAATTAAATTTCCTAAATTAAACAAGTACGGCTATCACAAACTTAAAATCTCCAATAGATATTTTAATTTGGATTTATAATATAACGCGCGCTACGTACCAGTTTTAATCAATTAATGGTGTTAATCATTATTAATATATAAACAAACATAACACATAAATATGCCATTGCATATTTACAGCTAAAATATTTACGTGCCACTATAAAAACGTTTTATTTATTATATCAACGAGTATTCATTTATAAAGAAATAACATACAATTTAAAATTTTGTTCTTTTGAAAATGTGAACATTATTTCACATAGATGTTATTGTAATTCGGAGCTAGACCAATGTGAAACTTGTGTACAGTTTGCAGATGCAAATTGATTGGTTCTGTTTGATTTCTGAAACTCTAGAAATGCAATCGAGTCTTGCAATATTGGATGCATTTGATTGTTAGACGATAGTTTCGTGTACTGTATTGATTGTAGACATTTCCCGATGGAAAGTCACGGTTTTCGAATCGTTATAAATGCAAAAGTAACTATACAGCGGTTTCTTAGCGTAACACTGAGCCGTCACATATTTAGTCGAAAACAAATGAAATATATATTTTTAAGTGTTGTAATATGATTTCTTTCATGCTGGTCTGGGAGAAAAATAAAAAAAGAATGTACCAGCTACTATTTTCTTACTATTTCTGGGAGAAAAATAAAAAAAGAATGTACAAGCTGTAAAAGTCGACTGAGGAGATCGGCGAATGAGGGACTCATGACATAAGCGATGCGGCTAGCAACCCATCACTATTGATTTTCTGTTTCACCTGTCATCATGCTGAACGTGGTCTAACGTCTTATGGCCCTAGGCTCTGTCTACCCCATATGGGATAAAGACGTGACCGTATTTTTATATTTGTATTGTGATTTTATCCTAATAATTTTTGTTTCTTTCATGCAGTATATTTTGCGGTTTAATATTTAGTTTATGTATATACTAGCTATTTCCCACGACTGCGCCCGCGTGGTACTTGGTTATATCACGCCAAAAAGTAGCCTATGTTTGACCGGTCTCTAAATCTATAAATTTAATTATAATCGGGTCAGCTTAGCCATAAAAGCTAACAAACAGTCTTTCGCATTTATAATTTAGTTCCTATGGATTTTGTACTCGTACATGCGAAAATTATAAATGACTAGCGACCCGCCCCGGCTTTGCATGGGCATAAAAACCTTCCTCTTGAATAACTATCTATAAAAAAGAAACCGCATCAAAATCCGTTGCATAGTTTTAAAGATATAATATATATTAAGCATACAAAGGGACATAGAGACAGAGAAAGCGACTTTGTTTTATACTGTGTAGTGAAGACTTGCCCATAAAAACGTTTCCGTGAGCTAAAAAAGAGAAACTTTCGATGAACTTACACCACAAAAACTGAATGTACTAAGTAATCTATCTTATCGTATGACAAAAACATTATTGAAGGCAAGTACATTTTTTTGTAAGTAATCACGATACCTTTATTCGAAGTCGTGATTGTGTCTCTAGGTCTATTTATATTGTAACTAGCTTACGCGCGCGTCTTCGCCCGCGTTAACTTCCCTCGGAAACCGGGCTTTTTCCCGGGATAAAAGGTCCCCTATATCAGGTTCTAAGCTACCTTCGCACGAATTTATAGCCAAATCAATTCAGCCGTTCTTGTTATAAATTTAATAGTGTAATAGCGCGATTTTCTTTTATATATATATATATATATATAGATTTCACTCAGACCCAATATTTTTTTTTATGAATAAGAACAGTTTTTATTTTATTTTGGAAAATACTTTTTCCTCAGGAACAGAATGAAAGAGTGTGTGAGTGATTAAAAAGTGTACTTATGCAAATAAAAGTAGAAATTAAAGTTTAATTTTTATTAACTACTACAAGCCATTGGATTTGGTTACTTGGGACTCCGTTTTTAACCGAAATTAAATGTCGTCTAGAAGTGGCTTGAATTTATATATTTGTAGCAAATGAATGATTTAACTTTCAAAGCTTAGTATTTTTGCAATTTGAAAAAAAAATATCTAAATTTTAACATATTCTAAAGTTAATAAATGAATAATAACAAACAAAAACTATAATTTTTTTAGAGAAATTCTCAACGTACTAGAAGTTGGTTGATACATTTTTTTTAAACCAGTCAAAAAAACATTACTAAAGATTATTTTAAACACGAAACTGTTATAAAATTGACCAATATAAACCGTAAAACTGCGTGAAATTGTCCTGCATATTTCATATCGAGAGAATTACGCAGTGTTGGATAATTTAATTATTATACCGATATTATATCATATAATAAATGCTACACCGTGTCGGCTTGGGCGTGACAAAAATCGATCAATATCCACTGACGGTCCAATTACATTGTACAGGTATCGGTCGGAAAGTTAGCCGCAGGATTTTGTAAGGAGTTTATACATTTCCCTCTATCTATGATGACGCTGATGCTCTATGTAGAAACCGGTATTCTTAACCCCAAAAATAACGGCATAAATAAAATTTAAACAGCTGGCATTTCGTTTTGATTACTGTAAAACAGATGTTATTAATTAAACTCAGCTAAACAGATGTGTTTACCCTATAATAATTTTTAAATGGATGTATTTGGGAATTATTTACAACACACCGAACGGGTTTATTTGAGATCGTTTTGTTAATAGAAATATTTGTTGTTTTACAAAATTTTCGAAATTAGTACCAGTTGAATCGTATATTTGGACCAACTGCGAATTGGACCAATCGCGAATTAAACCAACCGCGAATTGGACCAACCGCAAATTGGAACAACTGAAAATTGGACAAACCGCGAGTTGGACATTTTTTTGAACTTTGGACCAATCGCGAATTGGACCAATCGCGCCTAAAGGGCTCCATTGTACCGCCAAATCCATGAACCCAGAGCTTTAAAGCATATGATGAAGATGCAAATAGGCAAGGCACTTGAAAGAAGGAGATGGAGCAATAATGATTATGTCTTCTTGTTCTTCGTCCGAGCGTGTTTCCCGGTTACAACATCAGCTTACCCTTCAGAGCCCAGAGTACGCTATCAATCATGGTCCTGATTTGGCGGAACTGGCAATAACAAGGGAGCGACTACCGTCTGACTTCCATAACCCTTTTTACAGGAAAACCAGACTCCTCAGAAATGTTGCGTAAAAAAAAAAAGAAAACCACACGTCAAATACTATTGTACCGTCTACTTAACTCACACATTTAATTGTAACGCATACAGATTTACGACGCATTCCCAATCGGTTATTTCGTATCTGTCTTGCAATGATTTGTTTTGTTCGGTTGGTATAATGCATAGCATAACTAGATCTTAGATTCTTGTAGATTGTCGCGCGTCATGTTGTTACCGATAGTTATTTGTCATGTTGGTTCTATTGTATGTCTGTTCATTGCTACAACTTATGTTACATATTAAATTTACATTACTTTGGCATTGATATTGTTATGTATCGGGATTATAAGTACCTACCTGTATTAGTATCGCTAGATACGAGTTATTATATCCTATACTATTAAACGAGCTAAGTCAATATGTATTTATTTGTACTCTCGTTTTAAAAAACGGTTTGAAATTTTAAACAAAAGTACTTACATAGTCAAAAACATAATCTAGCTAGGTTCTATGTCTGGGAAAATTCATTTTACCCATACTTTCCCACAAAAAGGTTTTTTGTATAAAACGAGCGAAGCTAGGTCGCCGAGGTACTATACATAAATGTAAATGTCCTTACGTGTGGTATCCCAAAACAGATTATTTTTCTAATTTCTATCAACTGCAGTGTTGCGTTTCCGTATTTATTTACCTAGTTTTTTTTTTTAAATATGTTAATAGCAAACTAAGCCTTGTGTATTATCTGTTGTGTATGACGAAACGCCTACATATCACTTGTAAATAAAAAAAAATGTTTGTAAAATACCAGCTGTGCCCCGCGGCTCCGCCCCGCGTGGGACTCGGTTATATCGTGCCTCAAAGTAGCCTATGTTTGACCTCAGGTCATTAACTATATCCCTACCAAATTTCATCACAATCGGTCCAGCCGTTTAGCCGTGAAGAGGTGACAGACAGACAGATAGACAGACAGACAGACAGACAGACAGACAGACAGACAGACAGACAGACAGACAGACAGACAGACAGACAGACAGACCGACAGACTTTCGCATTTATAATATTAGTATGGATATGGATAGTATGGATGTAAAGTTATTTAAATATTAACATAAATACTAAGATTACAAAAAGATGTGGTGCGAATGAGGATGTAGTGACGAATATCGAAAAAGGTATCTATGTTGAGATGGTTTGGACATGTAGAGAGGAAAGATGAAAGGAGACTGGCGAAAGGTTTAGCAAAGTATAGTTAGTTGGGAGAGTCGGTCTGGGTCGACCTCGAAAAATATACTGCGATCAAATCACAGATCTTTTAAAAGGTAACATTAGGAGTACCCGAAATCTGCGAGCGTGTATGACGAGTGATGAGTGTGGAGGAGGCGAGAGAGGTAGATAAGGATCGTAGCCAATGGAAATATCTAGTCTCTGCCTACCCCTGCGGGAGATAGGCCTGATGATATGTTTGTATGTATGTATGTATGTATAGTTATTTTTGTTACTGTTCATATAAATGATGAGGTTTTTGGCTAGAAGTCTGCGTTTACATATACAAATTTTAGCGATGCTATATTATAGTTGTTTAAAGGAATGCGCGAACCACATCTTCTGTGTCGGAAATGCACACCTGGATGCAAATAATTTGGCGAAATAAACACAAAACCTACACACTAAAATTGTAATTTACATTTATTATCACTATATATCAAAAATAATATTCCATCAATCAGGCAAAATGGTCAGGTGGAAAACAATTACATGCAAATACGAGTAAAATCGATATACCGCGATCGATTTATCATGTTAATCGAGGCCCATCGATCGTAACCGCATAAAGAGCGCATTTGACACCGATCAATCATTCTTATTCTTGGGATAAATCGATAAAATTGATGCGGTTAGCTTGTATCCAATATATTTGCTCCTTCATAATTTGATAAAGTAGCAAAATTTAAAAAATATCTCTATAATTTTTTTGGCCTGTATTAAAAAAAAAAAGCAGCTGATTTAGATTTCACGCTTTATTTTTTACGAATCTCTTAAATCTCTTCATGATCTCTTTATCTTTGTCTTAACGGACAAACGTACAGTAAACATTATATTTTTTTTAGGTCCTACATATATATTTTTTAATATATACAAATCAATTTATTCCTTCTAATAAGGTAGAATTTGTGAACCTAAAAACAAAATTCCAGAATACCAAGAGGAACAAAACATAAAAAATAACAAGAAAAAAGTTAACATGAATGACAATGCGACATTAATGGACTGCCCTTATTGTCAATGATAACCCAGACAAGCGCATAAAATAAACACGTTATGGGTATGACAGTTATAAATCCGCAAAGTTGGTGTTGCCAGTAGTGTAATAGTAATTACTCAGACTATTAATGTTTCCTTCTATAGATAAAGTTGTTGTTTATGCTGATGATAGTTTTGTTTATGATATATAAGTGTTGCTTATTTGCTTGGTGTTTTGCATTTTATACATGTACATTTTTAATTCTTTTAGTGACACGACCAAATAATAAGAAAATAGAAGAGAAAATAAAAACAAAGTGACGAAAAGGGAGATCAGAAACATTACAGACCAAATAAAAATGAAGGCTGAAATAGTATCATATAGAGAAGTAGACAGATGGTTAAAAACAGTTAGACATGGAAATTACTCCACCAAGAAGAACAATGTTCTTAAATTGTACGTAGATAGATAGTGGATCTTTTAATACATTGTCTCCGCCGCTAAACCTAAAATTAAAATAGATAAGACAATTAAGATAGTCTCAATTCATTCATTTCATACATAGATAGAAAAAAAAAATGCCTTGAGAACGCGCGCGATTTCAAATTCTTTGACTTCACAACATGCAGATTGTATATACTAGACAACTTCCACTATCAGCAACAACAATGGGCAAAGCGGAAATAATGTTGTTCCCAATCTTGCGTTCTTCAAAAGTGATGTCACTGAAAGTAAATGAAATATGATCTTGAAATGACAACGCAATTCAAAATAAATTTACTAAATGTAAATTTTAACAGAACATATTTAGGATAGTCAGTAAGTATATTTACTTCTTTGATAATTTGATGAAGCTAAACCGATAATTATTATTCATTAAACAAATATTCAATTAAAGTAATCATCTAAATATTTAGCTGTACAGTGGCAACACCGAAAGCCCGCATGGGGCGTGCGCATACATTTCATTGTCATCAACTATTAACGCAATTCGACAATTATACAAATGGTATTGCCCAATTAGAGGGGCCGAGTGTTTTAGATTTCTGTGGGAAAATGGGAGGAAAAAATAGCTATGGAACAAGTACAAAACTTGGATTCATTCGATACTTTTTCTCCTTTCGGTATCATCTTCATCGAAGGTCAGCAATCATCAATGCGACCTGCATCTTTGAGAGCCGCTCATATACAGATTCCGTTGTTGTACAAACAATTAACAGAAAGACAGAGTGAAAAGACATGGCACAATTTATTATAGTCTCACAACTCACAAAGTGTAGATAAATTGCTTCAATTGAATCAATAAATCAGTGTATCAAATTACTCTCTTATTACATTTGATTTCATCTTTACCTAATTTAGAGCCAAATATTATTATTTAGGTGGAGTTTCTCCAATAACAGACTTCTGTCGTGCCCTAGCTGCCTGGTTCTTGGGCAATAGAACCTGCACGAAGCGAACTACAGGGTGATGAAGATGGCTAAGTACTGGGCAAAGTCAATATGAAGTCACTATAGCCATTATGACTCGAAACGAAGAAGAAAATTCATTTCCAAAGTCTATTCTATATTTGAAATGTTTAGAATTTCGCAAGAAACGCTCTGGTTTTTTCTTCTAAATTGTACTCATATCCTGAAAGTAGAGAATAGCAGTGGATGTTGCATCTTACTGGGCCAATTTAGTCGATAGTAGGAGTGAATAAAAAAACAGGATAAGAGTATGTCTACTTCATAATGTTCTAAAAATAGTGTCTCTACAAAGCCGCAAAGAACAAAGAGCAATTTGATTTAACGAAGCTATTGTATTCTGATTTACGAAAAAATGACCACGATTTCTGGAATAAATAGAATAATCATAAACTAGTTGACGCCTAATAGGTGTTGGTGCGCACGCGCCGCGATCTTCAAAGGGCGGCGCTACGCCTCAGCGACAAAATGGTGGTCGCATAGAGTAACAAAAAATATAGACATTCTATTTTTGAAACTAGTTATTCATAGGTTTTTTTGATGTTATATTTATACAAGTTAGTGGTAGGAGAACAAGTAAAATCAGACCAGTTTTAATGTATAGAACTTTATATGACAATGCAGACTTCAAGACCGTTCTGCTCTATGAATGAACGTGGATCCTGATATTTGCATATCTACATACTAAGCATATAGAATGTCATAATTTATTGTAGTGTGTGTAAAGCATATCGTACATCAGTTCAGTGTACAATGTTCTATATAGAAATCCATATTATACAAAAAATATTGATGTTGCGTAGGCTTCGATTCCGACGCACTAAACACGCAACTTTACAGTTACTTAACTACCACTTTATAAGACACGTCCATAATAAACTAACTAGGATGCTAGCCAAACATAAAGAAACGTAAGTACTTACTCTATAGGTTTGTCTGTGTAAAATCATATAATTTTCTTTGCAAATTTATTTAATTGATTTGAATTTTAGAAAAAATTAAATTTATTATCAAAATTATTAAGTGATCAAGAGGAAACGAGGGAAATCTGGTACAAGAGAAAATCGATCTCCGTTGTAAAACATTAAAGTTTCTCGAGTATAAAAAAAATTATGTATATTTTATCAGCTCTTCTCGCCAAATCCTTGATAATGTTGAGGGTAAAACTGTATGTATTACGTGCAAAACGAAACCATTAGTTTATCAGTTTTACTACCTTTTATTCAGCTTTTATAGAACGTGTTGACAAATTATAAATCAAAGTCGTTATTTGCGTTTGCTTGAATATGAATTTTGGTGCAGTCTTCATCATAAATTATAATTATTCCGGAAATTTTAAAAACTTTTATAAATTACATCCTTGCAAAGCCAATGCGGGCCCGATAGTATATTTTCATATACATATACTCGTCTAACTAACAAAGAAATTTACAAATAATATATAGTACCTATACTATAACTAACTGTCGACCTCCATGGCGTAATGGTTAACAAGCCTGACCGCTACTCAGAGAGTCCCGGGTTCAATCCCCGGTCAGGTCAAGATGAAAAATGATATTTTTCTGATTGACCTGGGTCTTGGATGTTTATCTATATATGTATTTGTTATAAAATATAGTATCGTTGAGTTAGTATCCCATAACACAAGTCTCGAGCTTACTTTGGGGCTAGCTCAATCTGTGTGATTTGTCCCTATATATTTATATTTATTTATAAACCACTAGTGTTTTTCCGGAATACTTAAGTGATTTAATTGTTACCATTGCATCAGAGAGGCTATTTATGTTACATAAAGTGCCTATTTCATTTGACATCCAATAATCTTTGACGGTTGACCACCGTGCTAGTGACAAACATGACGGAAGCGCGGGCAGCTATTGAAATGTGGCTTTGTAGAAATACCCTTACATTTTGTTTATTTGATACCTGACACTTATAAATATTTTGTTATTTAAGATTTTCATGTTGTTCTGTCTAAAAACCATGTACTTTAACATGATAATATAAATTATTATTTTTTTGTTCGCTTTTACAAACTCTAATTTAATTTCACCTGTCCTGATGTAGGACTGTCAATTAAATCTTGTAAATTAAATTTGACCTTTTTCCGCTTGTCCTACAACTTAAATCTTTGAGTGTAGAACCTAATATATAAACACACTTGAACGAAACGACCACATATAGAAATCAGATTAGGACAATGCATTGAGTATCATAAGAATAGCTATATCATCCCAGGAAACTTAATGGTTGACTGCACGAAAACTGATGCACGCGTCAAGTGACTGTGAGTTCATGGCCATGCTTGGATTGGTAGCTGTTAGTGGCATTTTCTATCTTGAGCTCTTTCGTGCTTCGTAAGGCACGATAAGCCGTTGGACCCGGCGGTATTCGATAGATGGCAGTCGTTAGGCTATGTCAGATGCCTTCAGGCAGTCTGAAAAATCTGACTGTATTGCCTACTAATACACCCGGATCCTCTTTCTATTGGTCTAGTTTTCCTGGTGAAAGAATAAGGTCAGACGGCAGTCGCACCACTGTTTTTTTCTTCAAATAATAGCTTCGTTCAACAACTTTCTACAAAGCCTCCAACCATGTAATATTATAATATTAGGGCTAGCTATTACAAAAGCAGCTAATTCCCTAGCGACGGCGGGGACCCTAATAACATAGGTATGCAATAACCATAGACGGAACACATAGAATGAAATTTATTCCCTATTTGCACAGGACGGGTTGGGTAAATACAGGGATTATTATTAGATTATTATAAATAGATGCGGCAGGTGAAAGGAAGCGTTCAATGGTCGATGTCTGTTGTTCCGTCCGATCGTGCAAGTCAAGCAAATTGAGCGTGACCTGACTGGGATTGGTCACTACTAGTGGTATTTTATCTTGAGCTCCTGCGTGTTTTGGAAGACAGCTTTGAAGCAGCCATTCAGTCTCTTAAAGGAAAACGTGGCTATATAAATTATAGGTTAAAATATAGTATAGACATTAAATGATCAAAGAGTAAAACTTCTAAATAAAATCTTGAATGCAGTAGTGATGCGCTGAGATAAAAGAAAAACAATCAATATATAATTACCTAAATAAAAATTAATTCAAAATACGATAAAACACATCTATAATTTAACATCTATGTCTAAACGCCTTGTCCCAAACCAGTCCGAATCACATCTTAATATGTGTTTAATGTATTAATGAGTTAAGACTAGCTCCGTTAATTGTTAAACTTTATATAATAACACTTGGATCTGTGTTTATGTTGGTTTGTCAATATTAACATAGGATACTTGTTAAATTAAGGTTTTCGGTCACCTGAGTCTAGTGGTAAATATTGTTGCAGGTTTTGAATCAGACTTGAATTGAATTCTGGTGAAGTAACACAGGTTTCTACCAGATGGACAGATGACCTAGTCAAAACTAGTGTTGCCGCTCTGTTAGTCATATGTCGATATAGCGTTTCGATTGGCTATATCGATAGTTTTCAATGGTATCCGTATTATTGATAGGTAAGCGCAGCATCGGACACCCACCGACCAGATGGTCAGATGACCTGAAGAAGGTCGCAGGCAGGCGCTGGATGCAGGCCGCTTCCAACCGGTCATTTTGGAAATTCTTAGGGGAGGCCTACGTCCAGCAGTGAAATGATGATAATGATGATATTATTGATAAAGAACAATAATATCGATACTATCAATAGCCCTATCGATAGTATGGCCATTTTAGATTAAAACTATCGATAGTCAAACTATCGACAGTTCGGCAACACTAGCCAAAACTGCCATAAGCCGTTAAGACGATACCTTCACCGAGGTATCGTGGTAGGTATCTACACTAGCGCCACCGTCTTTTAAAAATCATTATTCACTGAAAACACAAGTTTTCAAATGACGGTGGCGCTAGTGTTCACCGAGGTATCACCTTAAATAAAATAGCATAAGACCGAGAGGAATGGCGTGCATTGCTTAGATGCCTACCATCAGCATTGGGTGACGATTGGTCAAAAAGGTCTCAATTTCTTTGACTCTCCAATTAATAACAGTCTCTACATACAAATCTCTCTCTCATTCATTTTATTCATTGTTTTAGCTGCAAGATGTACTTACGCGTACATCTCTGGAATCATGAGACGGATTTCGAAAATTATCTTTGCATTTCATAAAAAAAGGGATTGGAAATCTGGTCGAGATAACAATTCGGTTCCATTTAACTAGTATCTACAAAAAAATAAAGTTCTCAATCTGATATATAGTACAATATCGACTGTATTTCTATTTAACTACCAGGTTAAAGAGCGTTTTTTTTAAGTTGAAAAATAAGTAACTCATAAATATTACAACTATACTTAAAACATTTGTCGGTTAGAACAAATAGATAAAACCAACAACTTCTTAAGTAACGGACTTGTTATGTGAAAGTACTAACTTAAAACTCCTTATCGCACTTACAAAAACATTACTTACAAAACGGAAACAAGTTGAAACGCATCGAAAATCTATAACGATCTCATGTATTATGGTAATAGACGAACAACGGTAGGTCAGTTCTTGTTTTATTTAAATGACCTGACTAACCCATATCTTACCTAAGCCTTTCGTATATTTTAATTCCCCCGTAGTCCTCATACATATGTATGGGCCGAGTCACGGTATTGGAACACGATTTTATTCAAATGGGGGTATGAAATGATAGGGTTTTAAGTCTTGTGTAAATAATCATTATTTCTATTGCTTCCCATTTATAAGACGCTGTGGAAGACGTTATAAAGTAAACTATAAACTCTTTGTATAACGAACTGGGAATTTGAAAGCTAAAGTCAAGTATAATAAAACTATCTATACTAATATAATAAAGCTGAAGAGTTTGTTTGTTTGAACGCTTATAACTCAAAAACTACTGGTCGGATTTGCAAAATTCTTTTTGTATATGAAAGCTCGATTCTTGGGGAAGGTTATAGACTATAGTACATACATATTAATGCCGAGTGAAACCGCGGGGAACAGCTAGTGTAAAATAAAAGGTAAAACATTGTTATATGATTTTAACAAATAGATAATCAAGCATACGGTCCATCTTATAAAAAAAATTAATGATAGATCTTTTATGAGAGATGGCCATAGCCTGCTTGGATGCATACAGCAAAAATAACAATATTTTGAAACAATATCTAAAAAAAAAACCACAATTTTTTTTTTTTACTTATTTGAAGGTAAACGATCAATTCACATTAACAACAGCGAATAAATGATATATTAGTCATTCAATTATTAAATTAAGTGTAACAAGATGCATGTTTTTGAATGTTTGTTGCTATTTCTTATTTTAAAGAGTCCCATTATGATGCAGATGTTGCCCTAAAAACCAAAGAGAAATCATACATATTCCAAATTCAAAAACCAATTTTAAAAGTGCCATATATCACAAAATGGGATAGGTTAGACACAGACAATAATTTTCGGTATCCCACGCCCACCGCAACTAATTGGAACAGAAATGTCCTTTGTACTGGCAACTTTAGAACACACTTTTTTTTCAAAGCCGCCACTACAAAGACACCGCTTTGAAAAAAGAATACACTGACACTTTTTATATCAGCGCTAATTATCGATCCTTAGTTCGGTCCTGGGTGGTTTGATTTTTTCATATTCGGTGTTTTTGCTATATATTTTTTACTGGCAGGTAGAAAAGTTTGCTACTTATAGTTGATAAAATCAGTGCAAGAATCCACCTTAAAATTAAGATAGAAAAAATTAAGCTTCAGTGCTGAGTTATCCCTTGGTTTTCATAATCTTTTATCTTATTGCTTCTAACAAAAGATATTGAAGTGTTAGGATATTATTAGTTGGCCCTAAATTCATAAAAAAATTGCAACGCCGCGCCGCCGGTCGCGTTTGTAAAATCGTGTATCGTATCGTAGTGTAAAGACTGTTTTTATTTCATATTCCTCGTTTAAACGAAGAATATGCAATAAAATATGTTAATTTAATTATTTAATTTGTTGTATATTAGTTTTAATTTATTAGTCTATCGTTTTCATTCAAACCCAAGATGGAGACTAAGGTCTTCAGAGCCTAGGGATTAAATAAATGCGTTGTCTTACTATTTTCCTCTTGACTTGACTTGAGTGGAATGAAGTTATGTATCTAACCATAAAAATATACATTTTTAATGTTAATTTAAATGTAAATGTAGAAAAAAGTACAACTGATGCAAATTCCGATAATGCAATGCATAACTCCACATATTTTATACATTTATTCAGAATTCATAAAATATAAGGATGCATACGTTCCCTTCGATGAATATATGCAACTAAATGACATGCTAATGCATTCAGCGATAGATTGACTTTCATTTTTAGTATTGAAACAACTTGTTGTTCATAAAAATGATTTTTTTTAAAAGGCAACACTCACCTGTTGTTGCAAGCGTTCAATTTAGAACTTTTTTGTTCGTTTACTAAATGACATACTAGGAATTATCACAATCAATTCAGTATTTGATATTAAAATAAACGGCAAATCGAGCAATTAACGTAGCCACATATTGTGTAGTGATGCCACAGACAAATACACAAACACGTCAAAATTATAACATCCCTCGTTTAAGACGGGGGTAAAAAAGCTTTACCGTACAGGGTGGCTACTACCACCTCTTAAAACCATGCAAGATCCAGTGAGTAAGGGGGATATCGACTTACATCATGTATCGCGCTGTCTCGCTAATCCACTAGATTTTGCATGGTTTTAAGACCGACGGTAGTAACCCCCCAGTCCGGTGATTAACGAAGTGACCAAAGGAATCTTTAATTCTTTTGGTAATTTCCGTCGAGATTTAAACGTTAATTACTTCCAAGAAACAATATATATTATACTGTCAACAAAACTATAAACTACTCAAGTCATTGTAAAATAGCTTCTATTCCCGATACATAAAAACCCTTGGATGGTTGTTGAAACTGACCGAACGAGTCGAGAAGATTCGAAATTTCGAAATTGGTGAATTCGAAAAATGGAACAATCGATCACTGGCAACATTAAAGAAGTTAAGTACTTTTTAAAACAAAATCGTATTGCCCAAAATGGGCTTGTTAATTAAAAGTGTCAATCAAAAGTGAGTTTACACGAAATAAATTTCGGCGGGAAAAAACAAGTGTGGTTGTTTTCGGCATTTTATTAAAATACCAGGATTGATTGTCTTTAGGGTTCAGATTCATCAAATATGTTGATGGGTTAGCAATGAAATATGGTAAAATAAGCCAAGAAAAAAAATCTGTTAGTTTGTCGGTAGGTGTATTTAAAAACAGTCTTTAAGGTTTACACTTTTTTCGTTTAGTATTCAAAGCTTTTATCATTAAAAGCTTACAACATTGCTTATAATTAGTAAAACAGGCGATATGGCTTATTAACAATCTACATTATAAATATTAAGATATCAAATAATGACATTAAAAATTAAAATCATATCAATAGCTTTGAGCTTTCATCATCTATCAATGCCACTTAAAAAAGTGAAATGAAACCATTCTATAGTTATTTATTTATCGACGTCTACATATTCACATGAAATAAAAAACATAATAATAGTACAAGATCTTAAGTCTAAATTATTTATTTATTGAATTGATTCACAGACAGCTTAAATGTTTTCCGATGTCTACAGGTTCTGTCTACAAGACTATGATAATATTTATCTAGAAATATCTTACGAAGAAATTACCTTCTAATTTGACGAAATAGTTATCCAGTTTAAAATAGTCTTTATGTCGCTACTTCATAATATATTATTGTTTCATTCTACTGCTAATGCTCTGTGACCATATAAATAAGTCGTCAAATTAAAAGTGTTTACGTTTGGTCCATTGTTAACTGAAATGAGAGGAATTTTATGAGGTGCTAGTAATAGTTTATGTCCTGGTCGATTGGTAGAGAATGCTCTAAGGCATGAAGTCCGCCAATCATATAAGTAATTTGTAGTTATGGAATAATATTTTACTAGTTATAATTAAATGGGCGTAGTTTAAGCTATTGGATCAATATTAAGACGATAACTCGGTGAACACTAGGCCACCATCATTTAAAAATCATTATTCACTGAAAACACAAGTTATCAAAAATCCGTGTTATCTAATTAAGGTTCTGGATCTGAAGTTAATTTTAATCATTTTCAATTATTAAATTAGTTCCATATAGTTACAAAATGCAAAACTGCTAAAAGTGGCCGTTTTAAGCAATAATGAAATTTGTAACTATAGGAAACTATAATCATAATTACAGCAGAGGGATTTTTGATAACTTGTGTTTTCAGTGAGTAATGACTTTTGAATGACAGTGGCGCTAGTGTTCACCGAGGTTCCATCTTAAAAATTTGGTCTTTTTTATGTCGGTTATTGTCATGACAAACTGTGTATAACAGAAAACTACTTACAGTAAATTTTGTTCGTTTATAATGTCCTTTATTGTCTATAAGAGATATATTTTATACATAAGAAAAATCCTTACAATGGCAGACAAATCCCATATAGGGATCTATTCCAACCAGCGATTGATGATTTAAATAAAATTAAAGTATACCTAACTTAATATAAATTTGACTTTAAGTCGCTGATTATTTTAGTAATAAATCTCACCGACCATTTCTATAGTCATTGATTAGCTTTATATCACATAAACATAAAGTACATAAGTTACACTTATAAACTATAACTTTATGGCGCGATAAAACTCGATATCAGGATAAAACTCTGAAAGTATAAAAGTAAAGCTGCGTCAGATGTTTATTATATTGGTTTCTTCATTAACACTTTCGCTGACAGTAACGCCTCTCGACATAGATAACAATTAACTGTTATTGTTATCTCATTTACTGTCTGCAAAAGTTCTAAGGAATAATAATGAATTCAGAATTTCGTATTTTATGTTCCAACACAAAACAGTTTTTTATTACATTATCAAAAGACGTTTTCTCATAGCCCTATGAATACGCATGGCGCTGATTAGTGTGAAATCTGTTGATCAAGGAAATAATAACAAAAGTTCATTGAGTAAATGGCTGTTAATCCCTTAGGTATACCCGAAAAGATATCGATGTCTTTAGCCGCCTAGTAATGAAAAAATTGTGTTTGTCTCCAGTTTCAGCCGGGAGCAAAACCCTGCTAGAAATAATCTAGCTTTATTTCTATACCTACATTGTCCAAAGATCAGATAACACAACGGTGGGCTTAGTAAATTGACTTGGTAGGTAAGGGTTACTTTACAAATTTACTGGGTACTTAAACGTACATTGTCGGCATATAAAAATATACATTTTGTCGCTATGTTACGTCTTAATCCCGACTTGAGAGCTATAAAATTGTGTTTCTACAAATAAACACAAATTCAATGTATTCTGCACATATATTTTTACATACATACATACATATAATCACGTCTTTATCCGATACGGGGTAGACAGAGCCTAGAGCCATAAGACCTTAGGCCACGTTTAGCATAATGGTAGTTGAAACAGGTAATCAATAGTGATAGGTTGCAAGCCGCATCGCCTATGTCATGATTTCCCCATTCGGCGATTCCCTTAGACGACTTTTACGGCTTGCGCGGGAAGAAAAGCAGCTGGCACATTCTATGTTTTTCTTTTTCTCCCAGACCAGCATGGAAGAGACATTTTTTAGCTTTTGTTATTTAGCGTCAAAATGGCTATTACCAACTTCTCATCGATTTTGAGATTATGATTGTAGTAAGTCTTTTGAGAAATATCATCTATACTAATATTGCAAAGAGAAAAGATTTGTATTTTTGTATTTTTGTGTGTATGTTTATAATGAATAAACTCAAAAACTACTGTGCCGATTTCAAAAATTCTTTCACCATTCGAAAGCTTCATTCACCCTGAGTGACATAGGTTATGTATGTACCACGAGCGAAGCCGGGGTGGACTGCTAGTTTTTATAAAGCGAATCCATTAAAAATAAGGTACAATTAAAAACAAAGATTAACAATAAATAAGGGGGATAGAATCAACCGGTAAAATTACTAATAGATAATTCAATTTCTAAATTACTACTAAATTATTACTACAAGAGGAAGGTACTTTGATGAGCTCTGTGGCGTAGTCTGCTTTTCTAAAGGTCTTGGGTTCAATTCTAAGGCAAGTTTAAAAATTGCTTTTCTCAATTCTCCTAGGTCTTTGGTGTTTATCTATATAACTAGTGTTTGCTAGTAGTATCTTATAACACTCAAAAAAATACTTTGAGGCTAGCTCAATCTATGTAATTTGTATATCATAATTACAGCCGCAAGACAACTTGCGTCGCACCGTTCTTTATTACTGGAGTGCTATTTTTGAAATGTATGACTCAAACAATACCGGTGAATCGAATGATTATCATTCGAGTCACCGGTTATGTCGCATGAAATTTATTCGAAAACGAACTATAATCATTCAGTTGCGCGCGGGCGCGGGACGCAGGTAGACGCGCCGAGTTGTTATTTAATAACGAGACCCAACCGCTAGCGTCTTGCGTAGATACCTACGTGTGCGCGCCTTGTTTACGATGTAGATCGGTGTAAATATAAATAATGTCTAGCAACGAGAACTCGTATGCTTTACTACATGAAGTTGAGATGACTTGTGAAGGTGTTACATATAATACAGAGCGAGAGATGACAAGTAGTTTGAATAATATGGGACAGTCTAATAGCAATGAAAACATAAACGAAATATGTTCGGACAGACCAACCAAAAGAAATAGGGAAAGAAGCCAAGAGGAAACATGGACGACAGTAGCACGCAGGGCAAAAAAATTCGGGCGTTCAGATGAAACCGACTGTACGATAATACCAGAGGACAAAATTGAAATATGCCTAACCTGTATCGAAAAAATTCCCAAACAGTTTGGGTTAGCTAAAATGATGAAGACGGAAAATATAAAGGATGTTGTCAAAATTAAGTACATAAATGCGTATAAGGTGTTAATACATTTTAGTCAGGAAGAAAGCGCTGAGCAATTTCTCCAGTCTAAATCATTTAGCGAAAATGGATTTAAATGTCAAAAAACATTAGAAATAAACCAGTCCTATGGAGTTATTAAGGATATTGATTTGAATTTGAGCGATGAAGAAATCTTTAATGAACTTAGCAGCGAAGCAGTATTATTAGGTATAAAACGACTTAAACGCAAGAACACGAACGACGGCCACTGGGAAATGAGTGAATCTGTTAGGATATGTTTCAAAGGCTCACTCTTGCCAAAACATGTTTACATATTTGACACTAGAATAAAGGTACATCCATATATATTTCCAGTAACTCAGTGCTCCAGGTGTTGGAGATTTGGCCACTCGCTTAAAATGTGTCCTTCTGTTAAATTAATCTGCCCTAAATGTACCAAAAATCACGTAAACTGCGAAACAACAGAGTTTAAATGCAACAATTGCACCGGGAGACATATGGCTATGGCTAAAATTTGCCCAGTATTTCGGAAGGAGAGAAGAATCAGAGAAATAATGTCTGAGTTTAATTGTTCATACAAAAAAGCCCTATCTTTATATGTTCCCCCTTCGCTTCCGCCCGACGAAAATATGCATCTAAATTATGAGTTTACCTCTGGAGTAACCCCATGTAATGATTTAATATCGGATACTCAAAATACCCCATCAAGCATAATATTCCCAATTGATACAAAAGACCCCAGTTCAAGCAAGAGTACCGGTTACTCGAAAAGTAAAAGAAGAAAAGAAAGAAGGAACAAGAATAAGAGAAAGGAAGAAGATATTTTAGAATATATATCCGAATCGAGTGAAGACGAAAATAAATCGGAAGAAAAAGTAGATGGAAATAAATCGAAGAACAAGGAAAACACCTCTTGGATCTTCTTATATAAAAAAATCAAGCAGAAAATTATGGACAAAGATAACAATGCGTCATGGGAGGAGAAATTCAAATGTTGTGTCAACATTATCATCGAAGGATTATTATCAATGATTATGAAATTTATAGTAGATCAGCCTTGTTGTAATCTCATAAAACAATTATGGACTACAACAACCCAAGTACCCCAGTAAACATACTACAATGGAATGCCCAGAGCGTCGGTCCGAAGAAACTCGAATTCGAAATCCTTCTGAGTCAGGAAAAAATCCATATTGCGTCACTGAGCGAGACTTGGTTAGACACCAACAGCCGGTTCAATATTAAGGAATATAACGTGTTCCGCTCAGACCGCTGTGACGGATTTGGAGGAGTCGCCGTTCTCACTCACAAATCTATTAAAGCTCAACAGCTCAATGTTCAACTCAGTAACTCGCAAATTGAAATTGTCCACGTTAAAATATTGAATTGCGATCATATAGAAAACTTGGTCTCTATATATTGTCCACCATCTTCAAGAACTCAAATTTCGGATTGGAATGAAGTCCTAAGATTAGCCTGCAGGAAAACTTTAATATTGGGGGATTTTAACGGACACCATACTAACTGGTCTACTAGAATAGACGCACGGGGCGGACAAATATACGACTCAATAATGGAGAATGATTACTGTTCACTTAATGATGGAACTCATACAAGAGTCAAGTTAGTTAATAATGTGGTGCAAAAATCTTCTCCTGATTTATCTTTAGCTTCTATAGATATAGCGCTAAAGTTTGAATGGCAAGTTATAAATGAGAGTTTAGGCAGTGATCATTTAATAATCAAGATAAAAACTGATATATCTATAGTACCAGCTTATAAAAAGAAATTGAACTTTAAAAAAGCCAATTGGACAAAATACAGAGAGAACATAGAGGGACAGTTTATGAACTTTACCGTGTCACAAGATAATCAGATTGCCTATAACGATTTCACAAATATGATTCAAATAGCTGCAAATGAGTCAATTCCGTACATAAAAATCAATGAAAACCCGAACGACACGAAAAAATTCACACCAAAACCGTATTGGAATAAAGAAATATCTAGGATTATTGCGGAAAGACGTCGGTCGCTGGCAAATTTTAGAAGAAACCCAACTCCAGATAATTTAGCAATACTACAAGACAAAATAAGACAAGCTCAATCAATGATTCGAAATAATAAATCAAAGTCCTGGAAAAAGTGGTGTGATAGTATCGATAGTGTGACTTCTTCTAGTGAAATGTGGAGTAAAATGAAGTGGCTTAAAGGATATAGAACTGAAAGAAGATGTGTTTCTCCGGATGCAGCTGAAACATTACTGTGCGAACTAGCACCAGACTTTGTATCGCCCCCAATGCCAATTTTTTATTCAACAAACGCCCATTTAACATGCCCCATCTCTATACAGGAACTTAATAATAACATTAAGCAATCAGATACAGCTCCAGGATTAGACGAAATCTCATACTCAATGATTAAAAATTTACCACTTTCGGCGAAACACATCTTAGTGTCGTTATACAATAGATTTTTATATTCGGGCTTCGTCCCAGCACAATGGAAAGAGATAAAAATAGTTCCTATTCCTAAATCTAATGCTAGTAATAGTAGCTCACCTCCAGGTATGAGACCTATTGCTTTGATATCTTGTTCGTGCAAAATATTTCACATGATACTTACACGAAGATTGGAATGGTATTTTGAGAAAAATGAATACTTCTCTAATGAAACAGTTGGTTTTAGACGAACTCGATCATGCATGGACAATCTATCAAGGTTGGTCTCTAGAATACAAAGTGGTTTTAGCGAGGGATTGGTAACTGTAGGATGTTTTGTTGATATCAATGGTGCGTATAATAACGTTAATGTATCACGTCTTTTACTAGCGTTGGATAACATTGGGGTTGGTGCTACAATATGTAATTACCTATGGGAATTCTTGCGATCCCGTAGCTTATCCATTGAATTAAATAGTAAAATAATTACACGCACATCGGGTATCGGAATCGCACAAGGAGACCCCTTATCCCCACTGTTATTTAATGCTGCTACTCTCAATATTTGTAATGATCTGTCTGAGTTACTCTTTGTGTCCCAATACGCTGATGATTTCGTACTTTATGCTAGTAGTAGTGATGCCGCAGAGGCAGTATATGTCGTCCAAGATGCTTTGGATGAATTCAACGACATGATAGAAAGCATAGGATTAAGCGTTTCTCACAGGAAAACTAAAGTATGTTTTTTCTCGAGAGGCTTTAGGAGAAGTCTAACTACGGATGACACAACCCTCATGGTAAATAATTGCAGAATTGAACAAGTAGACAGTGTTAAATATCTAGGAATGTGGTTGGACAGAAGTCTTAAATGGGGTAAGCACATTAATGAAACCTATGAGAAAGCTTGCAAGTTTTTGAACGTATTAAAAATATTGTCTGGATCAAAATGGGGTATTCATCCTAGGCATCTGAGACGACTATACATTGCAATAGTAAGAAGTCGAATAGACTATGGCAGCTATTTATATGACACCAGTAGTAAAAGCCATCTATTTAAGCTGGACAAGGTACAGAATCAGGCGATGAGATTAATAGGCGGTTTCATCAAGACTTCACCATTGCATGTTATGGAAAGTGAACTTTGTCTTCCACCATTAAGCATTCGTAGACGGTACCTAGCCGCCAAGTTTTGGTTTAAATCAAAAGCGTTCAAGACAGGTATTACTATGTATGTTATTCATGAATTAGACCTGTCGTGCGAAAAGCGATATTGGATTAGAAAAAAGATACCTCTCCTTGTAGATATACACAGAACGTACAAAAATCATCAATTTCAGTCACTAGAGGTCTTATCCATATATAGTCTTAATTATTGGATTACGTTTTATGATGTATCTCAGAGTATAGTAGCTGTGGTGGATGGGATAGAACTTGCTAAAAAACAAATTAATGTCACAGAACTCAGAAATACCTGTAATGAATACTTGAACAAAAAATATCATTCATTTCATAAGTTATACACTGATGGGTCAAAGGATGAAAGTGGATGCGGGGCTGCCTTTTATGATCCCAGTTTGGGATTATCAGTCAAATTTAACATCACGGGAGACGTTTCTATAATGCACAGTGAGTTGATTGCAATATCCGAGGCATTACAATACGCAATTTCACTAGACAGCAACCTTATTGTAATTCTTTCGGATTCAAAAAGTGCATTATTACACTTGGCTCGGATACCTTCGACAGGTCGAGGGTTCCCGATAGCCTACAAAGTTCTTGACTCCATCGGTAAACTTAAATCCTTAGGTAAAGAAGTCTTAGTGCAATGGATCCCATCTCACATCGGGATTATGGGCAATGAGGAGGCCGATCTAGCAGCAAAACAGGCCATAAATGACGGCATCACATATGAATGTCTACCACTACACAGTGAGGTACTAAAGAAGGCCAGAGTAGACTGCAGACAAATGTGGCACGAATATTTCAATGAGCGTTCACGGGAGAAAGGAATTTGGTATAAGACCATTCAGTGTCAGCCTCCTCGTGGCCCATGGTTTGATGATCACAGCAAGAGTAGGTCACAAGTAGTATCATTGTTGAGGCTTCGATGTGGACACATTCCGTCAAATAAGTTTAAGTTCTTAATGGGTTTCTCGGAATCTCCTAACTGTCTAGAGTGTGGTACGATGGAGGATGTTCAACATGTGTTGATGGAATGTGTCCGCAATGAGTCCCAGCGTTGCGAAATGCGGCTTAACTTGTACTCTATTGGTATATGCAATAGTATTTTGGCTATTCCACTATCGGAAGATGCCAAAAACCTGGCTAAATTATGTAAGCATTTATAACTTTATATTTTAGTAAACCTTACGGGGGTGACATAGTCACTGCGTGACAAAACCCCTCTAAATTAATAAAGATTTAAAAAAAAAAAAAAAAAAAAAAAAAAACTATAATCATTCGACTCACCGATTTTCATGTCATACATTTCAAAAATAGTACTCCTGGTCTGTTGGATATAGGCCTCCTCTAAGAATTCCTAGAATTCCCCAGAAGCAGCACCCAGCATTTACCTGCGACCTTCTTTAGGTTATCCGACGCTGTGGTTGACGGTAAGATCTGTCCGTATATTATTTACTGTATGTCGTGGATCTCCTACTAAGTGAACATAATAAGGCCAAAAAATTAAGGAAACTTACTCTAAATAAAGATTGATGTTAAATCAATCGCGTCTTACCCACTAACGCGATGGCAGGGCAATCAATTTTAATCTGGGAACTTCGCACGTGTTTATAAGTCTGTCTCTTTCTTGTCCAAAGTCATAGGGCAGGACAGAGAGGGACAATGACATCAATAAGGCTTATACATTGATGAGAAAAAGTGTAGGAGATAGATATGCCCAAACTAATAAATAATGCATATGTACGTATTTCTGGATTTCTATCTCAATTATTTACTTGTTTCATCCTTTATAGACACCTTTTTAACGTAGTCATGTAATAGTTTTTTTACTTTATTTTTATACTTATACTAGCGACCCGCCCTGGCTTCGCACAAGTATAAAAATCTTTCTCTTGAATCACTCTAACTATTTAAAAAAAACCGATCAAAATCCGTTGCGTAGTTTTAAGGATTTAAGCATACAAAGGGATATAGGGATAGAGAAAGTGACTTTGTTGCTATGTAGTGATAAAAAATACCTACATTATAAATAAACATCCAAGACCCAGGCCAATCAGAAAAATATAATTTATCAACTTGATCTGGCCGGGGTTCGAACTAGGGACCTTCTGAGTAGGGGACAGGTAGATGTTAATTAGGTCAATGTAAAGTAAAGTTTGATCTTTGATTATATATTTTCGATTTGCCAGACATTTTATGCCTGGCCGCCTACTTGACCTCTTTATCAATATTATGCCGGAAACCAGACTTTTATAAGCTTCTTTAACCAATTTCGTAACCAACATTTCATAACTAGTTACGAAGGACTTTTCCATTTTTGTATTTTTTATACCATTTACCAGGCTCACAGTGTACCTCATGGAAAGTGGTAACCACAGAAAAAAGTCAGTTTTTAAAACTAGGAATGTAAAATAATTTTTATACATAAAATATTTTTTGTGACCACTCACACAAAAATATTTTATGTATAAAAATTATTTTTGTTATGTATTTCATTTATTTTTCAGTTATTCATTAGTATTTCATTATGTTGTTGGATATAATTCGTTGGAGGTGTGGCGGTTTATGTCATTGGCCAGCTACATACTAAAAGTCCTGCGAGGAGAGCTGGCGAATTCAGCGATTCTGGAAACATTTAACTTGGAAATTCCAAATACCAAATTGAGACAGGACCCTCGGGCAAGAGTGCTCACCAGTACCATCTTGGTGGACCAAGCAACGTGATGTAACAAGCACCGGTTTCTCGAGTAATAATAATTTGGAACGAAGTGTCTTGGGTTATGGATTTATTTTGTTGCACACTGGCGGAATAAAATGAATAAACACTTTGTTGCACCAATTACATAAATACATCATTGGATTGTACAGAAACGAAGATGAAAATTAGTACAAAGGCGGACTTATTGCTCATTCAATTTCTTCCAGCCAACCTTAGGGTAGAGAGAAAGAAAAAAACATTGGAGCGCGAGCGATGCAGAAAGCCAATTGTTGAATATTACTAATTAAAATCCTAATAACTACATCATATAGACAGACACACCAATAAACCTATTTAAATATATGTATGAAATATACATACATACCACCAGTACATAAATAGATACTAATTATAATAAAGAAAATATAATACTGATCATGAGACAGATTCTAGCTTTTTAAGCCTTAGAAAGGTAATGAGACTTTACCTGACTTTTGAAAAAAAATATTTCATCTTCTCTATTTCTTACATCCACTTCCCTGTATCAGTTTTTAAGTAACCATGTAGCCATTACGCGATGACGGCTACTTTCGGAATTAAAGTCTACTAAAGAAGATTGAGCGATGCCTTGAGACAATGAGCTGATGCTTATCATCATGATCGTCCAGATAAGAAGGGATTTAAGGGTTTCGGAAATTAATTAGGCTATGAGTTTGGTAACTGGGTTTACTTTCCAAAGATTTTTTTTAAATCGTTGAAAAAATAACATTTTACATTATCATTTCATTTTTAAACTAGATTTCATACGATGCTTCGCCCACTTGAATTTTCCTCGGGAACAGTGCTTTTTCCCGGGATGAAAGGTCCCTATGTCCTTCCTTCTCAATACTTCTAACTATGTGTATGCGAATAGCAAGATTATTTTAGTAGAAAGGGCTTGACAGCGTTACAAACAAACACTCACTTTTGCATTTTTATAATATTAGTTGGATTATAGTTGGAATGGAATTTTCACCATGTCAGCCACAAATCCCTCCTTACTTTGTTCTCCTTGCATCACCTGGAATTATTTATTTGTTATTATAAAGTACCACAGATTAACTTAAGTACCAATGGGTATTTTACTCATTATGTCTAATGATGACCTTAAAAACTTGAATCGCATGTAACGCGATATTCTTTCTGCCACATTTTCCTCGGCTACGTTAGTTAGCTGCTCCTTAATATAACAGTATTCCCACACTAAATCATTCATTTCTCTGATATTGACGCAGCCTAGAGCCCACAGACACTAAATCATAACATATCAATACAGGCTCATGTTAGTCATAGCGACTAATCGATATAATCCTCTATGATTTATTGCATACAATTTATTACTTGCAGTGGATTTTCATTTCACTTTGTAGTTTTATTTACGACGGGCTGTGATTTAGATTTGTGTGTGAATGTTTTATTTTTATAACTAGATAGGAAATCAAGCATACGGCCGTGTAAACTAAGCGGCCGTTTAAAGACTAAATCCCGACACTATACTGAACGAAACTTACAAACTAGCTCCGTGGGCCAGTGGTTAAGGCGTTTGCCTGTAGACCCGGGCCGGGTTGTACGTTCAATTCCCATGGGAAGCATACTTTGTTTAGTTGTTTCCAGTTTTGTTATAACATTGCAGGCGTGAATCAACTGATTGTCTGATAAAAGATTATTCTGTACTTCGGAAGGCACGTAAAGCCGTTGGTCCCGGCTGCCATCTGGTAGTCGCTAAAGGAACCACGTCAGAAGCCGAGAGGCGGTTCCGAAGAACTATGACACCAGGGTGTGCATGGCTGATGGACCATAACACCTACAAAAAAAAATAAAAATAATAATTGAGACCTCTGTTTTCCTGTGAGTCGTCTCTTACGACACCCATGATAAGAGAAAGAGTATGGTCTATTCTTAAGCTGGGAGACCACACGGCCAGTTTGTATTATAAAAAAATTAGTCTGGAAGTTACCATCACTTGATACCATAGATTTAAAAAAAAAATGCGTCACTTAAAGAGACCGCGCGCGATTCGAACTTCTTTGCTTGATACTGAATAATCCAAAATTCAACTTTTATTAAATTTAAAAAATGAAACTGAGTAAGACATTGTTACGAAATCATAGCATATTACAATACCCTATTTCCAAACCTGTACAAGACAAACAGTATTTTCATACATAATCTATAACCACTCCATACAAATTAAAGGCTTCAGGCAATGCCGGCTACTAGGCTATTTTAACGCCACGTTTACTCTCCTGACACAGAGTAAATATTACTAGAGAGACTCTTAATGTCTTATTCTAAAAAGTAGATGGAAGGAACGCTACACTTCGTTGTGAGATTGCACAGATTTTCTCTTGTAAAGATACATACATTCATAAACCAAGTTGATGTAGAGAAAGGTACAGCAAGGCATAGAGAAAAGTATACCTATTTATCATTACATTTATTTCTCTTTGTGGCTCATAGAACATGACTATCATGTATTTGTAATAGTATATAAGTGTACATACGTATTAGGGAATATGTATACATACGAGAAGGGAGTTTTAATTTTACAATAATACATTGATAATGCTATTATTGGTTCTTTGTTTTGTAAGGCATTGTGATACCAATTCCAAGTCCACCATCTAGCGGTACCGGTAGATTAATTTGAACAACTTTATACCATTCTTGTTTTAAAATTATTCTGCTCAAGAAAATATGACAGGAAGACCACAAAAAGTACTGATAAACAAGGTGTTTTAAGATTTGGCATTCATAAATAGAGAGCAAGAACGCAAAAATATTATGATAACAATAATGATTTTATGAATAATCGAACCAATAAAGCTAAGTCTCTCTTTTCAAATCTACTCTGCAATACTACCATGGGAATACGCAGATGGCTTGTAGACGTTTAGGTAAGGAAATCTAAGTACGGGTTTGGATACGACAAGGTACAATTTTAGTGTCGGGCCGAATGATTTGTGTGTTTGTGTGATTGGGTGATTTACAAGTTGAGTTGTTGCGAGGTTGCTGCGCTATGCCGATGATTATTAATTTATTATTATTTTTTATATTCAGGGTATAAATTTTTATGAATAAATTCGATACCATTGTACACTGAGTTATAGTATCAAATTCACAACAAGCTTCTTTAAGCAACACACCACAATAAATTTAACTCAATTTTTTTTTGCTATTTGATACAAAAGCTTATAAAAATAAGTATTTTATGTTTAAATAAGTCAAAATTGCTAAATTGTGCATAGTTGCCAAAGGTACGCAATAAAGGTAATTACAGTCTACTTACTTACCCTAGAGTGTGTTATATAATATAAAATACCCGCCTCGACCCGCCCCGCCTTCGCATGGGCATAAAAACCTTCCTTTTGAATCACTATCTATTAAAATCATCAAAATCCGTTGCGTAGTTTTAAAGATTTAAGCATACAAAGGGACATAGGGACGGAGAAAGCGACTTGTTTTATACTATTTAGTGATAACAAATTTAAATAATTAAGCTTTTGTGCGCAACTCCGTCTGTATGATACTCTGTTATTACCTATATCATCTCTAAAAGCAACCTTCCCTAGATTAATAAAATCTCCATACAAAATTTCATCATAATTTTTCAATTTTCATTTAAAACAAACGTACAGTGACTCGTTTACATTTATAATATTAGATATATCAAATAAAAAACTGCCACATCCAAATATTTTTAAATTGATAGGACAAAGCTACGGAGACTCCTATTAGCCTTTTCCCTTGCCGCTTAGGCTGTGTTTTTCTAGGGGTTGTCGCACCCTAAGCTATAAAAAATTCACGCTAGCTGAGTAGTCCAACGCCATTTCTTCCGTAGAATTTCTGAATTTTAAACATTTTTTTTTGCAAAAAAAGTTTTTGTAAACGAAACTTTCTATCAAGTTGAAAGACTTTTAGCCACTAAGCAAAGTTCGAAAGCTCAACTTGCTTTAGCTACATTGCTTTTCGATTAGAAAAGAGTTTTTATCCCTTGTAGTTTCACTTTGGCGATATTGATAGAGTTTTAGCTTATAGTCTTAGGTCTCCGGTTCAATACTAGACCATCATCTCTTCCTATGTCATGTAAAAGGCCACTCAGGAAAAATCGCAGTGGTATTTGGCTCGTAGAATACAAACAGAATAGAAAAACTGTTTTTTTTGTGACAATTGTATTCGGAAACCGAGGAATATTTTACTAATGCCCAAAACTCAAACGCTACTAAATTTTGAGAGATATTCAAGTATCATGCTGTCACTGTCATGTCGCTGACGTTCAGCGCGACAGCATGATACTTGAGCAGCTCTCAAAATTGAGTAGCGTTTGAGTATTCGGTCGTTAGTATTCTGTTATCTATGGTATTAGTAAACTTGTAAAGACAAGATCAAAAATTATAATGCGAAATAAGACATTGATAAAACACATTCTAAACCCATAATTTATTTTGTAGTCTATCTACTACACACATTTTTTTTATTAGTTGGTCATGTCGAAAAAGGTGACCAAACAGCTTTCCTTTTCTGGCATCAATCGTTTACAGAAATTTCTTCCTCTCATTGACCAAAACTAGTACTAGCAATTCCTCGTTTATCTTTTTTTCCTTCCTTCTAGATTGTACCATTCATATGCCTCCAAAACCTCATTTCGTTTCTAAATTATTTTGTAATAAAGTAATAAAAATTAAAAAAAGTGCTATAAACTCGATATAAAACAAATATAACAAACAAACTGACACGTCACTGCATTGGGCTCAACACAGAATGGGCGCTGCTAGTTCATTAATATTACAATTGGACGTGTTGTCTTTATGTTTGTAGGCGTTTAGTCGAATAAATAGGGTATTGTTTCTGCTGTGGTCTTAGTTTGGACCCCCATTGCCTTAGAAAAAGAATTAGTTTTTTTTTTGTGCTAATAGATGGCAATGTCAAATCAATCAATTATAATAAGAAAATATAATTAATAGTTACCCTGCATTTTTGGTGAAAATAAAGTATAAATCATTCTTTGTTTTTTTTTTTTTGTCAATGACAATTGATAAAATATGTTTGATTCATTGAAACATGATAGTTATTTGATGATTTTCCCGTGAGATGTGTGGTCAGAAATATGCTTAGCTAACAACATCTGATTTTGCATGTGTTTTGATATACTACGGTAACCGTACTACTTACGTAATAGGAAGAAAAAATATATTTATAAAAAAAAATATTTAACAATTAAATTTTACATTAAAATAAAAATAAAAAATACAATGACAGACTTATTCCAAGTTTAGCTTTCGAATAAATCACTGTTTCTACTAATAAAATTTAAAAGTATCCAGAGTGCCATAATTTATTGAAATGTGTTATACATAGCAAAATCAGTGATCTAATGATTGTCGTTCGTTTTCAAATGATTTTTATTATTTCATACGACATAACCGGCGACTCGAACGATAATTATTCGACTTACAGGTTTTAGGTAAGTCGTACATTGTTTATAAATATATCCCCTGTAAATTTAGATCACAGGCACGAATGTAATTAGTGCAAAGAGAACAAACCAGCCCACGAAGTTAACAGAATGCAGCAATCCCGCCTCTTGCCTGTACTTCGTTATACCTGAATGTATTGGCTGGCTGGAATTAGAGGTAGAGGTGAACTTGCCGAATGATGACGTCATCAGTGAATTTATTGGAGTAACCTTTTATTACTTTTTTCGAGTGGAGTTATATTAATAACTAGATTAAATAGGTCAAGCTTGATAGCCTGACGGAGCACACGTATTCGTAATGATAGCGCGTGTCAAGCAACGACGAGCGCGGCCTAGATTGGATTGGTCACCACTAGTATACCATTTTTAGCTTGAGTTTAACAGCTAGCTTTATAGGTAGCTGTTATTGCTAAATGGTCGGTGTAAGGCAGTGAGATGCCTTAAGGCAGCCTAAATAAATTTATCAATGTTAAGCTCAAAAACATGGATTATGTTCAATTTGGTTTTGTTTCCGTGCAAAAATGTATTACGGGACACAGACAACATTGAACATAAATTAAATAAATACCTATGGTTTAAAAAACTTTCTGATAAAAAGATATTGTCACGAGTTGAAAAGTTAATTAAGATTGAAATTTGTTATTCAAACATTATTCAATCAAAAAATAATATCTGAATGTAACCATGAAAGATGATTTTCAAAACACGAAAATTAGTTTTTTCTGTATAAAAGGTGCCGTGGTTTGCAATTACAGCATCACAGACCGTTGGTAGCACAAAATGGTTTCAAAGATCTCTATTGTCCTCCTTGGTAAGACTTTTTATTTAAACTTAATTTTAAATTTTTATTTTTTTTCCATAATTTTGAAAAAATACTGCATTTATTTAATGCTATTGTTCATCGGTTTAAACCCTATGACTCAGAATTAAATCCTTCAGAGATCTTATATCAGCCAGGTGGTCGTAAATAAATCATTCGTACCTCATGAAATAGGAAATCTAGGTTAACTCAGTAGGAAATCATGTGTTTCTGTAGGTCTGGTTTTCCTGTAAAAAGGGTTACGGAGGTCAGACGGGACTACCCCCACCTCCCGCGGCTCTACCAATCTCTCGGTTACACGAGCCGAATCTCAGGAGAGTGCGCTGTACTTGCATTTCGCATCTCTTTCCAGCCGCACCTGCTTGATCTCCCTACAAGTTCTCTATAGTGTCGCCTATCTATGCAATCCGAGAGGTTAGACGGCAGTTAAATTCAAATACAATTGTTTTGTGCAGTTGCTCCATTGTAATAACTAGTACCGCCACATCAGGACCATTATTAATTGCGTTCCCTGGGCTCTGAACGTAAGCTGAAGATGCAACCGGGAAACACGCTCGCGGCGGACGGGAAGTAGGAAATCTAGGTTTTGGTGATAGCTCAGAAGCCATACAGCTTAGTCATCATCATCATTTCGTGTACATGGTCATTTGACTGCACATCTTGGTGTCAGAGTTCTTCGGAACCACATTTTGGCCTCTATCGTGGTTCCTTTTACGACTACCAGATGTCAGCCGGGGCCAACGGCTTCACGTGCCTCAAAGCACGATATATCTATATAATGAGACAATCAGAGATTTAAGCCTGCAATGTCCTAACCAAACTGCTAACAACTAAATAAAGTATGCTTCCCGTGGGAATCGAACCTTGTGGGTTCGACCTCTGAGTCTTAAGACAAACGCCTTAACCACTGGACCTAGGAGCAGTAATTATTTGAGTAGAGATAAGTGTTGAAAAATCAAGCTATAATCTATGATTATGGTAGAGTAGTTTAAGCATGGTTCAGGCATGCCTATGACTCAGAAGCAAATATCTAACGGAATGTTATAGAGATCTCGTGTTTATGAACATATTTGATCCTTAATGCTGTAGTGTTCAGTGTAAGCCTAGGGTTCCTACGGGAACTGTATCCGGGAGATGAAGTAAAAGCTGGTATCCGAACAAGCGTTTATTCACGAATAAATCATGGCATAATTAGAACTACTCATCACCACTTATTATTAACCTACCTACATACATCACAAATGCCATTGGAAGTTTGTAAAACCTCACTTACTAGTTATCTCGGTGCATCAGATAATTAATTTATCTTTCTTTCTTTTTTAATTGATGTCTGCTCTATTTCATTGGGTACTTCCTGAAATGATAGGCATGAAATTTAAATAATTATTTTATAAATAATTATTTTATTTTATAAATAATTATTTTATTTAAATAAAATAAAGAGGATCTTGAATGGTCCTTGTTGGAAACACTGGATCTTTTTAGAAATTTATTATGTTACAGAAAACCGATCGAATGACAATCCAAAACAAAATACATGTGTCAAAAACATAAATTATTTTTAAAGTCCAAGGAGTCCGCAACAGTTTTTATTTCCTTGTTGCGCGCCATTTCTTCATTTCAATGACCATTTATCCAAAAATGGTTATAACCCAACAAGCTTATAATTATAATTAATTTTCTTTTTCAGGTCTCTTTTGCGCTGTAAGCTGCAACCCATTGGGAGCTGCTACAGTTTGCGAAACCGCCCCAAATGTCGGCTTAGGGTTGGGTGGGTTAGGTCTGGGAGTGCCTGGGCTTGGTGCCACCACAGTTTGTGAGACAGCCCCCAATGTTGGCCTAGGCCTTGGCTACGGACTTGGAGGACTCGGAGGACTTGGAGGCCTTGGAGGACTCGGAGGCCTTGGAGGACTTGGAGGCCTTGGAGCACTTGGTGGGCTTGGTGGTGCTACAACAGTCTGTGAGACAGCAGGCTTACCTTACGGACTTGGTGGACTATATGGTGGAGGGCTATATGGATTGGGAGGATTGGGAGGTTTAGGTGGATTGGGTGGTGGCCTTTATGGTCTAGGAGGCCTAGGTGCCCTGGGATTGGGAGGCCTGGGTGGATTAGGCTTAGGCGGCTTGGGACTTGGAGGAGCAACCACTGTATGTGAATCGGCACCCAATGTAGGTCTTGGTGTCGGTGGACTCGGTCTAGGTGGATGTGGTCTTGGATTAGGTGGACTTGGACTAGGTGGATTGGGACTAGGTGGCTTAGGACTAGGTGGTGCAACAACTGTATGCGAATCAGCACCTAATCTAGGTCTTGGTCTCGGCGGACTTGGTCTAGGATTGGGTGGACTTGGCTATGGGTTAGGTGGATTAGGCGGTTTGGGTGGTGCCACAACTGTTTGCGAATCTGCTCCTAATGTCTTGGGCTACGGTGGATTAGGCCTAGGCGGCTTAGGCTTAGGCGGGCTGGGGTACTGTGGCGGCCTGGGCCTAGGCGTACCTTTTTTATAGATTCATCTACGACCTCTTATTCTACCGACACTCAATGTGTTAACTCACCCTTTGCACGTATTCAATCTTTTAATTCGAATGACAGAGGGCAGCACATAAGCGTGTTGGCTTAATTTGAGGATAGACCTCCACCAAAATATTATATTATATAGCATGATAAAAAATACTTCAATTTGCATCGACTTTTGTAAATCGTTTTAATTTATTTACTTATGTATTTTAAAAAAAAAGTTGCGGACAACATAATTATTTGAAATAAATTTCTAAACCTTCAATTAAGTACCATAATATACTTACGTTACTTAAAAATATTTGCACATTATTTGTGAAATTCAAAATTGATTTCTTATTTATTTTTTCAATTACAAAAATCTTTGGTTATCGATGCAAGTTGGATAGAAAAAAAATTGTATTTCGAAATTGTACTTTTATATTTATGTCCAAAAAATGTCTTCGTATATATATGTATGTATCATTTTATATTTGGATTAAATAAACTGTATATATTTGAAAAAGTGTTCTCATATTCTTCATAAAAATCATCTAATACTACTCATATCTATAAAATTCTCGTGTCACAGTATTTGTAACAAATCTCCTCCAAAACTTGACCAATGCCCATGAAATTTTGTTTATATATCCAATCCAGTAGGTCTAAAACTAGGTCGTTGATTATTTTTTATACCTCCAACTAAAAAATATAGCAAAACAACGTTTACCGGGTCAGCTACTTTGATTATGTATTCTCATAATCTAAGGTCAGCTAGTATACTTTATTTAAAGACTGAATAATAAGTATTCCTACATACAGATATACCTATAATCACGTCTTTATTCCATACGGGGTAGATAGAGTCTAGGATCATAAGATTTTAAACCACAATTAGCATGATGGTAGTTGAAACAGGAAATCAATAGTGAAGTGTTCCTTCTGTTAACATTTTATTGAATATCGTAATTGGAATTAATTCATGCTCAAATCAGCAATGGCGCCAGATATCTGAATTTAATTATACCACGAAAGGCGACAAACAAATTGCTTAGGCGCAAACAGATAACAGTGATTTAAATGTACTAATTACTGAGATTACTGATAGTAATTACAGTCGAGCCTACAACGAGGAGGAGGAAATAGATCATTTTGTTTTGAAAACAAGAGTAAATACAGTCAGAGAAGATTTTAAAAAGTTTTATTATCATGGCTTCATTTTCCTTTAAATGAACTATTATATATTATGTGATAGGCGCCTCTCAGGACAAAGTCATCATTTATAGTTCATTTAACACTATCACAAGGATAACTGTAAGTAATTACACTCATTCACAAACAAGAAAAAAAAAACAAAACAAGAGTAAATTCAAAAGACTCTGGCTCAATTTTTAATTTTATAAATGAACGATAATCTTGAGCCTATTTAAGTTTTTTTAAGTGCAAATCTACTACTCAGCTGATGGCTATGTTAAATGAAATTTCACTACTATAATTATTATAGTTTGTCCCTTTATTACTTACACCTTTAGCTTTAATAGACTTAACAATCGTTCTTAATCTTTTATTATCGTTGACATCCTAATACAACGCACTGCTAGATAGGCGTATCTCAAATCCTCAAATCACTGTGTAAACGGTTCTTAAAAGCCAATCCAGCATTTGGCTGGAAGTATGTCCAAAATATGTCTTATTCCTTAATTCCTTTCCTTTATACTGTAATATTTGAAACATTTATAGGCAATAGACATTTATGGCAACTTTCTTTTCAATTCTTTTGTTAGTAAAACCCGCCACCAGTTTAAAGAAATAAGGTTCAAGAAAAATGAAACTTCCGTCATTCTCTTACTCTTCTCTACTAACGATATCCACCAAAAAACGGTGTAGTCTATTCTTAAGGCGAAGACTACAGAGCTAGTCAAAATGATGGATTAAGATTATTGTGTAAACGGTTTCTCTAAAACGGTTATCACAGATGATCAACAGCGATTGTGTTAAAGATTTAGCATTACCTTGTTTTATTTGCATAGATACTATCTATAAGGTATAGTATCTTAGATCTATAAAGATAGTATCTTACGAGTAGATTTTTAAAGCATATCGTGCATAAATTCTGTAGAAATCAGTATTTGATCTGCTGTTTTAAATTTACATTCAAAACGAAATTGTTTACCTAACTGATGAAGACATTTTGAAGTTTGGTATTATTTTCATTAAGACGATACCTTGGTGAACACTAGCGCCACCATCATTTAAAAATCATTATTCCCTGAAAACACAAGTTATCAAAAATCCGTCTTTTATAATTAAGGTTCTGTACCTGAAGTTAATTTTAAACATATTAAATTATTAAATTATAGTTCCCTATTGTTACAAATTGCAAAACTACTAAAAGTGGCCACTTTTAGCACTTTTGCAATTTAGAACTAAATGAAACTATAATTTAATGATATAATATGTTTAAAATAAACTTTAAATCCAGAACATTAATTACATAACACGGATTTTAATTACACAAGTTATCAGTGAATAAATCATTATTCACTGATAACTTGTGTTTTCAGTGAATAATGATTTGATGGTGGCGCTAGTGTTCACCGAGGTATCACCTTAACGGGCGGCTACATATTTTTTTTAAGGAATGCTTGTGTCAATGTTGCCAGGATTTAGACCTCTGTATTTCGTTAGTCAGGAACAGAGGAAGCGGTCTATTCTCACCTGGAGACCACACGGCCGTAAGACTACAGATGTAAAAGAGAGAAGACAAGGGCATGACTCATTTCTTCTAAAAAGTCATTGTCCTTACACAGCCTAAACTAATAATATACAAAATGGCAACACCAGTAGCGGTAAGTTACAGGCTTGCCAGTAAATTGATTAGACGTTTATCGGGCTCCGTACAATCGGCTGCAAGAATGCGGTCATGGGAGGCTCCCATTGGGTCTGTTATGATATTTCAACATTTTTTACACGAATGTCTGAAATCTAGACCAATAAATAAATAAATAAATAAATAAATAAATAAATAAATAAATAAATAAATAAATATATAGGGACAAATCACACAGATTGAGTTAGCCCGAAAGTAAGTTCGAGACTGATCAATGACTGATGAATACCCATTGCCAAAAAAAAAGTTTAAGTTCATTTTCTTGCCAATAGTTGGCGCTACAAGGATTGAAAAAAATGACATAATTAAGATCCCACGTGTTTATGGCGAAAAAAAGAGTGTGAATTATTAAATCATGTTTTTTTAATTATTGTTAACTTACCACAAACTGATTTAATGCTTTATTTAATAAGTTATCGGATTTAGAATTACTTTTTTCTAAAGTGATCGATAGATGGCGTTAATATGTCTCAGAATTGGCAAGGACTATTTGTACACTAAAAATCGGCGCGTGCTCTCGAATATCTGTTACTATAGTATGGTATTTTGTAATCTGTGACTCACGAATCTAATCTACATCTACCTATTTCTGGTAGTAAATAGTTTGTTTATGGTGTCAGTGTTAATAAATAACCACCATATTATGGGAGGCTACTAAATATTTTTCTAAGGCCAAAGGGATGCCGTCCGGTTGGCCCTCTCAGATATCGTTGGATTCATGATGTGAAGAAGGATACGGGAGTTGCTTAGCGACAATTGGCAAAAGGTGACTTAAAAATAAAATAAAAAAGTCATTTATTCTACTACAAAAGATATCAGAAACTCCACAATAGAATATATTCATTATTCTTATTAACTAGCTGACCCGGCGAACTTCGTACCGCCTTTCTTAATATTTTTTTCCATAAGAACCTTGTATAGAGTATTAGAAAACTACAAAAAAAAAAATCAGCCAAATCGGTCAAGCCATTTTCATACTATGTCGTGACAACGGAAAACGGGTTTCATTTTTATATATATAGATTTAATATATATTAATAAAAGGTCATCAAAATTAAAAATAATTAAAAAAAAAAATGATAATCTAGATAGTAGTCGCCTCATTGGCGTAGGCCTCTTAGTCACCGTGGAGAAGTTTGACCACAACTCCCCAAAGCATACAAATAAAATCCAAAATATATAAAAGGTGAGAACAGACAAAATTGAGATTGTTAGTACTAGAGGGAACAAATCAGCACTATTATTTAATGGCTCCGATAAAATTCTTTTAGTATTTACGCCGTTCCTAGAAATTATTGTCTTGTGAAACAATTTCTGTTTGATAAGGAGTTATTTTATGTGTTCTAGTATTCGAGTAGGACACTACTAGTGTTGAAGGTTTTGTATAATAAAGGGATCGTAAATTAGTAATTAATGTTCAAATTGATATTGTTGGTTTATTGGAGGTGAATACAGCGAACAGATTTATCATGAATTAAGGAAGTAATTCCAATTATTATGAAAATATTTATAACGTGTGGGAAGGTTTTTAGGTTAGTTATTTTCGAAGATATAATTTTTATTTATGAATTTATATAACGTTGCATTTAAAATATTTTTACAGTTGTTTGCATTAAGCATGTTGTATATATATTTTTTTAATTTTTAATGAAGAGTATAAAAAGGGGACCACAACGTTCTTATTATAAGGGTTAATTAAGTAGGGTGAAAAATTAAAAAAAGCCGCTCATTTTTATGTATTCACTGTGTAGTCCTTACTTATGTGTGTGTTATATTAATACAAATAATTTATTTATTTATCTAAACTATTTAGTATTCTGTCTAAAAGATAGATACCTAACATACTTATAACGATAATCATAGAGTTTGCAAATCGCGCGCAGCCTCAATGTTTATTTTAATGCTGAAAAAGCAACATCAAAAATAAACGTTTAAAGTTGATGCATTTGCAAATACAATCGATGTAAAAAGTTTCGAAGATCGTATCCAAGCCTGAGTGAAGATTAAGGATTACTTGGGTACTCAATGCTAAGTACTGTCGAGTATAAAAAGCTTTAGAAAGTAACTCTGTAAGTGGTTTTAAAGTAAAATTCTTACTTACATGTTTATCATCTTTAAGTATTTATTAACCGACTTCAAAAAAGGAAGAATCATCCGACTTATATTATCATACATAACCTACTATCTGGCGTTTGACTTAACCGATTTTAATGCGGTTTTTAGAAAGGTAATTGTAACAGTTATAAAAAGATCTTGGTATTTTAATTAAGAAGGAGGTTATCAGTTAATATATAATTATTTTAGCACTATTTAGAGACAGTTCTAATTAAAATATATATTTATATTTATTTAACATATATTAACAAATAGGTAGTATCCAAAGTTAGTTCTTAGAGTTATATATTTCAAAAATAAGATTAACATCAAAACTGGTTTTAGTAGTGTGGGTTACAGGGTCAATCGACCATGTATACCCTGGTTTCAGAGTTGAAACCACCTCTCAGCTTCTGACATACTTTGATGGATCATCTGGTGGTTTAAGCCTGCAATCTCAATCCAAACTGGAAACAACTAAATAATGTTTTCCATGGAAATTGAACCCACGACTTCTGAGTCATCAGGCAAACATCTTAACCACTGAGTCACAAAGGTAGTTAGATTTTGGCGCTAGTGCCTTTGTAAATAAATTAAATTACTCTTCAGATTTTTATATAAGTGTAGTGTAGAGCCTACACAACCCTAAAAACCAAAGTGAAATTTAATACAGTCTTGTAAGGTACAAAATGACATTATCAGCCCACCTTAATCTATAAAGATAAAATAAAGTCTAGACTAAACCCGACCTGGAAAACAAAAACGGAGTCGATAAAACCTATCTCAATACCTTAAAGAAGACATTTTGCTGTAACCACTTGTGACATAGTCATAGTGGGTGTTGTAAGTACTATGTAAGATACGGTTCAAGTAATAAGAGGATATAAAGTTAACAAAATAAGTTGTACCATTGTGTTTTATGTTGTATCCTATGTTTGTATTTATATGTACATAAATAAATTAATTAAATTAGGCGCTCCCTCCACCTCCCATGTCTCTACCAACCTCTAGGTTATACGAGCCGAATCTCGGGAGAGTGCGCTGTGCTTGCATTTCGCATCTCTTTCCAGTCGCACCTGCTTGATCTCCCTACAATTTCTCTATAGTGTCGCCTATCTATGCAATCGAGTAATCGAATAAATTAAGAGCTGTCAATTTATACGCTTGTTCGATGAACGATTAACATCTAGTTTTAGTATCTGAGTTTGCTTTATATAGTTTTGAATCACGTGTTACGAGTTTAAATTAATGATGGCGGCAGCGCGCAAAAATTTTTTTAAAAATAAATATGTAATCGTCAAACAAAACAAATCTTTATCAAACATATCGTTTTCATGTCTTAATTTTTTTAGCTTTTAGAAGGAAACTATAGAACCCACAACGTTATGGGGCCTCCAGTGACCGTTTGACCGATTAGGCAATAAGGGAAGCGAACCCCGAACTCCAAAGCCCTCTAACTCAGAATACAACCTTATGAATTAATCGTGCATATATTTAAAAAAAAAATGCCTCTAGAGACCGCGCGAGATTTTCAAATAAATTTTATGATTTTAAGTAATTGACATTTTACCTTTACTCTGGGGTGATGACATAGATATATTAATAGCATCATGTATTTAATTTTTTTTACTTTTAAAGTTTTCCCGAGTACGGTATACTTCCTCTCAAAAAATTAATTTGACATCTACTACTCAGGGCATAATTTTTTTTCTTTGTCGTTTTTCCCAAATATTAATTTCCCGTTTCACGAAATGGCGTGTCATCTTTTAACTTGCACCACACGACTCTGATCGTTTCATGTACCAGTAATCAGATTTTGTGCACAGATTGAGTCGCACCGATCTAGATCTCGACTGGTTAAGTATAATTTACAACCCGACTATATCTCGTGAGTATCAAGTAGAAGTCATGCCGGTTGCATACATGGTCTTTTATATTTAGCACCATTATGTCAAAGAATGATATTCAAATTCGTGGAAGTATTGAAAAGGTTATCTCTTTAACTGAAAGTGAGTAGATAGCCAAATAAAATATAGATAGATATTTATGTTTTAAGTTCATTATGTTAGCACTCTAGGACAAGACTCTTGTTTCCGTAATAATTTTGAGGATTATACCAAGGGATCTGTAGACGCCTTGGAATATGTATGACAAAATATTTTATATAGGTTTCATTGTTATTTTATACTAGCTGACGTATTCATTTAATTCATCTAATTAATTTAATTCATTTAAACATTATTGACATACTTATTTATTTTATTATCATTATTTTTATTTTTATTTCGATATTAATTAAATTGTAATGTATAGATTTTGGTACCTATTCAAAGACTTCGCAACACCCAGCCTGGATTTATGTACATTCTTACCAAATTATGTAATTTCACCTTCTTCATATTATGTTCATGTAAGCGAGAAATAAATAAATTAATTAATAAATATGTCTGGAATCTTTATAAAATGTAAGTTCCTAGATAAACCAGTATTAACATTCATTTTAGACAGAAAACAAAAATAAACATAGAAAATTTTGCAAAAAAACGATCTTGAGCGCGAATAAAAAAGAATTATGTAACGATAGAATGAAGTACGAACGATCAAAGACTTTACTTTTAGATAAAAACATGAATGTCTGTATGTATTTAAGAACACCAAAACATGAAGTTTGAAGTACTTCAATCAACATTCACACAACCATAACTAATAAGTATTTAAAACTAGCTGACCACACTGGTAGTTTAGGAGAAATTCCACAATAACGAGACAGACTGACACGTGTGGCGGGACAAAGAGCGACGTGTTAACAAACAAACAGTTTGACGTTAAACTTCACAACTTTAATTGGTTTGCTAAATTTGGACTGGTCTGTGAGAAGTGTTAGGACAAAATAGATCATTTTAAGATTTTGTAACTGGAAAGTGTAAATAGGATATATTTACTTGTCCGTCTGATTGTTGACTAACTGTATATCACTCATTGTATATAGCTAGTAGGTTTGAATAAAATTCAAATTCAAATTGTTTATTTTCAATATAGGATATTCTCATCACTTATTGACGTCAATTGTTACTTATTTTAAGTTTACCACCACTTCCAAAGCGCAAGTGGAGAAGAAGTGGCGCCACAAACTCCACAGCAGCATTTTCTTCAAAAACGTCAATTTACAAAATTTGAGTCAAATCAGACGAGTTTACATTTGAATATTTTTATATTTACAATTAGTTGATTATTAAATTATTAAATATTGATAATTATTGAAATAGTTTAATAAAAATGTCAAGTAATAAAAGATGTCATGATATAATAAAATAAAATAAAATAAAATAAAATAAAATGAAGTGAAATGAAATGAAATGAAATGAAATGGAATGAAATGGAATGAAATGGAATGAAATGGAATGAAATGGAATGAAATGGAATGAAATGGAATGAAATGGAATGAAATGGAATGAAATGGAATGAAATGGAATGAAATGGAATGAAATGGAATGAAATGGAATGAAATGGAATGAAATGGAATGAAATGGAATGAAATGGAATGAAATGGAATGAAATGGAATGAAATGGAATGAAATGGAATGAAATGGAATGAAATGGAATGAAATGGAATGAAATGGAATGAAATGGAATGAAATGGAATGAAATGGAATGAAATGGAATGAAATGGAATGAAATGGAATGAAATGGAATGAAATGGAATGAAATGGAATGAAATGGAATGAAATGGAATGAAATGGAATGAAATGGAATGAAATGGAATGAAATGGAATGAAATGGAATGAAATGGAATGAAATGGAATGAAATGGAATGAAATGGAATGAAATGGAATGAAATGGAATGAAATGGAATGAAATGGAATGAAATGGAATGAAATGGAATGAAATGGAATGAAATGGAATGAAATGGAATGAAATGGAATGAAATGGAATGAAATGGAATGAAATGGAATGAAATGGAATGAAATGGAATGAAATGGAATGAAATGGAATGAAATGGAATGAAATGGAATGAAATGGAATGAAATGGAATGAAATGGAATGAAATGGAATGAAATGGAATGAAATGGAATGAAATGGAATGAAATGGAATGAAATGGAATGAAATGGAATGAAATGGAATGAAATGGAATGAAATGGAATGAAATGGAATGAAATGGAATGAAATGAAATGAAATGAAATGAAATGAAATGAAATGAAATAAAATAAAATAAAATAAAATAAAATAAAATAAAAAATATCTATATCAACAATAATTATATTGCAGGACAATTTTTCTTTATAAGTTTCAAGTGAGTGAAGAGGTCAATCGACATTGCACATCCTAGTTACTATTAGATATTATCTCGGGTTTTGCCCTAATTTCTTTAACAGTCACCAGAAACCAGTCGGGACCAATAGTTCTAAAAAAGCATAGTTAAAAAAAAAGACCGCGGAGTTTTCCTATTTCTATGCAAAAAGGGATCGACTGTTTATCCGTCAATCAGGTTATTTAATCAAGCTAAGTACTTAGGTAGATGACAAAGTACGCTTTTCTTAAAAATAACCCTAAAATACCCTCTCAAGATCACAAAAAAGTAAGGCTATACGGAAAATGAAGCGGCCGCTACTTACAGTGTTTATTTCTTTTAGTCACGCAAAATATAATAGAATGCTTTAATTACATATTTATAAGACCTAAAGTCAAGCATTTCATAGCCTTATTCTCGAGAAAACCCGTAGTACGTAGTACTATTACTAATTCTGTGCCCGTAGTCAACTGTTCCAAGAATGGCGGGAAAACCTAGTCTGAAATTAGTCATGTTCAAAAATAAAAACATTTTAAAATAAGAACCAAGATGGCAGTCAAAAGAAAAGCAATTACCCGAGCCGCTGAATCGAAAACATCCGCTGGAGTTAAACTCAAAAACAATAAACAGAAATTTGGGCATTTACCAAAAATTCTGAGATAATTTTCTTGCTGATAAGGCATAAAGTTAAACAGTCTCAAAATTTTCTATAAATATTAACCCTTATAAATATTCTGACGGTGTTTCAATACGCTCTTAATCTTCAGAAGGATTGTTTGGTAAACATTTTGATTCGAAGTTAACTGGGAGGATCTTGGGGCACATGATTCAGTAGAAGAACAGAAAGAAAGCTTAAAGGTCGATTAAAAATTCCCTCAAAAACGGTTGGTTTAATCGTCTATTTTATCAAAACAACTGCAAAGTTTATCATTACATTTATTTGTAGTATATTCATTATAAAAGTATATTATAGATAAATTAAATCATAGTATCTGTTTTCAATGTCAAAATGAGTTTGTTTGGTTTTTATCTATCGAGAATGATGCATAGTTTTCTTCCACGTGTGTAATCCTCTTGCTTGATGTGATGAGTGTACTAGCTGTTCTCAATAGAGCAATATGAAATCTTATAAAACCGTGTTACTACAGGACCTCAGCGCATTTTGTAAACCTTTTCTCATTATTCCATTGTCTTTCTCTCAGAAATCGTAAACTTGATAAAAATAATTACTTTACAACTCAAAAATCATGGTTTACCATGTTGGTTGGAAAAATTATCCATTTTGATTTCTCCGGTTAAAAACTATAGTTTCTGTGTCTTATTAAGAATACCGTTCTCTATCTCTGCTGTCTCTACTCATGCCCTTTGGACTTACTCTTAGATCATTTACAATTCTAATTAATCCAGTGCAAGATGGGCATCTTGCCCTGTTTTGTTGTAACCAAATTGAACGCCTGCCTTATTGTTGCTGGCTTTGCATTCTGATTTTCGGTCCAGATTTGACGGAATACTAATTTTGATTTATTAAATTCGACGGACAATTTCGCTGTTTAGTATTCAAGCTGTGAAGAGGAAAACAAATTACGATTTTGTATTTATAATGGAAAAAATACAACGCTGCTAGGTGCTGCGTTAATCTCAAGAGATTTTGTTCTGGAATCATGAAATGCAAGAGAAATTAGGTTTTTCTTATATTACGAGCTGTTTTGTTCCGGCTTCGCATTGGTGATAAATTCGAACATGTTTTTTTTCTTTTACACAACCCTTCTCCAGAACGTATCAAATACAACAAAAAAGATACCTATTCAATTTCGTGCATAAGTTTAAAATTTATATTAGCCTATATCATATAATTGAATCGCACGGTCTTGACGCCAATAAAATTTCTTTTTTGATCTATGACTTATATAATTCTTTGCGATTTATTATCATTTATATAAAATAAATATAAAAATATATCCGCAACACAAGAGTGTTAAGAGCGCGTTGACAATTTGTAAAAAAAAAAATTTGTCCCGCCCTGTCTTAAGATGTCCATGTTGCTTTTTGATCAAGATTTTGAATGGTGCAGATTTCTTTCGGTACTTTTTTGACATACAGAGAAAGAGAGAGAACCAACTGTGGAAGAATTTATTTAAATGGTGCCATCGATCACGTGTTTAGCAACTTACGAAGAATATGTGCACGCTGCCTCCTCCGTAGGACTATTATAATATTCTGTGCCGCCAAATCCGGTAGAAGGGGCAAACCCAAAAAAATGCTGACATGACCTCACTGATTAGAATATTTACAAATAAATAGTCTAATAATCAAGAATGACGAATACCGTGCGAAATTGAGAAGAAATAAGGAAGTATAGCACGTAGTGCATCTTTGCGGGCCGATTTGAAGGCACATAAGCGGATCCGAAGCAACCAGCTGTTTATTTAACTGGAAAAGCTCTGATACAAGACAGAGAAAGAGATGGATTGTTCGATTCTGAAAACCGACTAACACACTTAAATATCAATAGTCATACAGCAATATACGTCACATCCGTTACACAAGAACACAATACGCGCACGTCTGCGGCAGTAATAGCGTCTGCGAAAGTTTGCACAATTCTCGAGACATTCAATATTTGTAAATAGTCGCGAGGCAGATTTTAGATAGAGCGTTCCGTGAATGTTGCATTATTATGGGTGCAAAAAGTTCTGACATTTTAGTGTAGCAAAACAGATCGTAAGTATGTGCTAGGATGCCAAAAAAGTAGAGAAGAAATAAGCAAGAAAGCGAATTCAAAACAACCAACAGATTTGACTGCGATAGCGCTAATATTAGAAATAGAGAAAGACGAAGAGTGGTTGATTCTAAAAACCAGATACCAAACTTTATTAAATATCAATTTACAAATACGTCACATTCGTTTATCTTAATAGCGTCTGCAAAAGTTTGCACAATTTTCGATACAATAAATATTGTAAATAGTCACGAGACAGATTTTAGTTAAAGCGTTGTGCCATGTTGCATTATTTTATGTGTTGCTACTTCGCACGACTGTTTTGTAGAAGAATTTAATTCAAAAACGTGGGATTGCAGCTAGTATTCTACGAACCCTTATGTTTAAGGTTGATAGAAGCACGAGTGGGAATAATATCAGTGGGGGCACGAGTCGAAAATCTATTTTACCATTGGACTCGGGAAGATGTATTTTACATCTTATGTAAGTTTTGATAACGCCTTAATCATCATACTTCAAGCATTGTAGGCTTCAAAGTTCTTATTTTATCACTGTACATAGTACACATTACACAAACGTCAATATACATGTTTGTATCAAAATAGAGATGAAGATGTAACCAAACACGGCTATGGGTTGTGTGCTTAGTGCAAATTAATCAACCGATGTTATCTTAGTAAACGTACAATAACAAATGGAACTCAGCTATAGCAACAGTCGTATTTTGAAAATATGCATCAGAAACCTTGATTTAAGGAAGAAAATTAAATAGACGAAAAGAGGGAGCTCTTTTCGTCTATTTAATTTTCTTCCTTTACTTGATAATGGTCAATAACTTAACTTAGTGCCTTGGAGCCTGAGGATGACTCGTGTAGAGATGAAACACGTGTCGCAGAGAATGTGTGCAAACTAATGGTAGCGCGCATGCTGGGACTAACATGCATAGTAAATTGTAAGGGGTTATCGTAAACTTGCCACATAGTTAATTCGTCACGTTTTTAAAACTCCATACATTCAAAGTTAATTCGTCACATGCATAAAAAAGTATTAGTTAACTCGTCACAGGTAGGTATGCGTTATAGTTAATTTGCCACAATTAGCAAAGTACCGACAGCAAGCAAAGTGATTTATTTATTTAGTGGTTTAAATCTACGCTAATATGAAAAATGCCGAAGAGTTTGTTTATTTGGTTTTATGACATGACGACAGGTTAGATTTACAAAAAAAAACCACTCTTGTAAAGATGAAGGTATGTACCATGGGCGGAACTGAAGCGGACAACAAGTTAAATACATTTATTTACTACAAATGTCTAAAGTATTCAACTACATACAGGGGTTTATTTATTTGAATTTAATGATGGCCAAATTATATAATTTAATTTTCTATATTACTCAATTTTATTTTTCTATTGTCATGTGATCTATGTATTGGAATGCAATGTATGAATTATTATTGAATAAATTAATGATCACTTGATCAATTCAAATAGGACATCATTTTTTTTTTTAGCTGCAAAATGTTGATAGTTATCTTGAGTTCATTCATACCCTAGGAGGCTGTTGGTGCTTTTTAAATAATCCTTTATATGAGGATGAAAAAAATTTACAATCAGACAGCTAGGTAGCACTCCTGCACATGCTTTTATCTCTCTCGCTCGCTGCAACTATCTCTTTCTAAATGTAACAACTAACCCTTTCGGTCAATGCATTCTTGTTATCAGTCCAGTGACTCACATGACCTTGCGAGAGGGTGGTGACGTGTTTTGCAAAATTACTGTGCAATTTTAAATGTTGTAATTTGTGCATCTTTGAAAAAATGGATAATCAGCCGGGAACAAGTACGGGAGGACATGGTGTAAGTATTTTTAAATTTAATTCTATACAAAAAAAAAATATGTGCTATTTGTTTATTATTTTATCTCTCAAATGCTCTTATATAAAAGGAGTTCGATTTTAATAACAGTTAACGGTTATATTTGTACGTAATATTTAAGTAAATCATTCAGATAGAACTGTGATTTTTGTAATAGATGTAGGTAAGGTTAATATCCCAAAACTGTGATGAAAGAAATAAATGTTGTTATTTAAATTTTTGTTTAATTTTCTTGCTGTCTGTACAAAAATAATCAGTGTGACGAATTTACTATACTAAATATTAGACTGTGACGAATTAACTATAAAAAAATAAAAGTGTGGCAAGTTTACGCATACTTTTTTTCGTGACGAATTAACTTTGTGGCAAGTTTACGATAACCCATTGTAAGTACTTGTAATAGGATTTCCATTTTGTATAACATTCCAAAATATCCTACAAATTTTATAAATGTGAAAGTTTGTAAAAAAGGTGCTCTTTAACAGAAAAACGGCTGAACTGGTTTGGATAAAATTTGGAATGAAGATTACTTAAATCCTGGAACAATACATAGAGTATATTTTATCCCAGGATTCCTACAGGATCGGAGATCCGGGCAACAGCTAGTGATATATAAAGATTCAATAAAGCAACAAACCACATTCATTCACATAATTTCTCATAACTAATTCCACGTCAAAGTTGACTTTACAATATTATACAATGCCACATCAGCACTTAGTTGTCCGCAAATATAGTTAGCGCCAGCCATTGTAAACACGTTAGCGACGAGACAATTTAGTAATGGAAGTTAGATCTCCGACTGTAGTATGGTATTACGCAGCACGATACACAAATAGTTGTATTGCAAACTTGTGGTTTCCGGCTTAAAAATACGCCACTTCATGTCATATCTCTATCGTTTCTTTATCTGTACATAATATAAAATAAAATCGCTTTCCGCTGTCTGTCCCTATGTATGCTTTAATCTTCGAAACTACGCAATGAATTTTGATGCGGTTTTTTTAATAGATAAGTGATTCATGAGTGAAGGTTTTCATGTAAATAAAACCTATAATATTGCACCCGTGCTAAGCCGGGGCGGGTCGCTAGTATCATTATATATTTAAATCCTGAACTCTAGTTGGTAAAGTTCCTTCCATTCATGCCTTTTATTAGTTCTTCTATTTCTTGATACAATACGTTTGCTTTCGCCTTTACCTAACATGTTTTATGTAACTATTCCTTAGTCTATCTTGACTATATATATTTCCTTTTACTTCTGTGAATTTTATAGGTAACTAAGAAACTCGCCAACTTTAGTATTGCTAGAGTGCTTTTTCTATCAAGAATGTAAAGCTTTATTAAATAAATAGGTATTTAGATACATATTCAGACAATTATAAACAAGATTATATTGAAATAATGTAACTTAGTTCAAGAGGCCACTAACACACCTGAATTACGATCTTGTTGGTCTGGTTTCCCTGTTAAATATATAAAGTATTTCAGACGAAAATTACAACTATTGGTTTGTTGTTAGCAAAATATACGCGAAAGAAATCACGCAAAAAATAATAATAAAGCAATCTTCTTTGTTAACTGCGAACTATTTCCAGCTGCTATTTAGAAAACTACCAATATAACAGCTACCTAATTACGGGAAACATTTCCTGGAATACCAGTTCAAAGACCTGGATATAGCGTGGTAGGGAAATAAACACTTATTTTGAGCGGATTGTCATTATGGATAAATGAGTAGTTATATGGGAAATGTACAACTGTTAAAACAGACTTTCATTCGGTTATTAACTTAACGTAACTTAGTCTCCATATCCAGTAGTTAAGGTGTTTGTCTTTAGACCCGGGGGTCACGGGTTAATTCCCATGGGAAACTTACTTTGTTTAGTGGTTTCTAGTTTGGTTTGGACATTGCAGGCGTGAATCACCTGATTGTCTGATAATAAAGATGATCCCGTGCTTCGGAAAGCACGTAAAGCCGTTGGTCCCGGCTGCCATCTGGTAGTCTTTAAAGGAAACCACGTCAGACGCCCAGAGGCGGTTCCGAAGAATTCTGACACCAGGGAGTACATGGTCGTTTGACCGTGTACGAAATGAGATGATTCGGTTATTAATTAAATACAGTATTTAGTAAACTAAACATCTTTTCTAGGAAGGGATGACACAACCTTTTATAAAAGTAACTCTGAATCTTACGAACATCATAAGTAACCAAGGTTTACATGGTTGTTTGACCGTGTCACCTTTACGAAATGATGATGGTTGTAATAATAAGACGGCACGTTTAAACAGACCCCGATCAACGAAGCTTTGATGCAACTGGGAAATCGTTAAATTAGAGGATTCCAGAAACTGGCATATCAATACTATCACTACATAGTATAAAACAAAGTCGCTCTCTCTGTCTCTATGTCCCTATGTATGCTTAAATCTTTACAAATGCGAAGCTGGGGCGGGTCGCTAGTCTACTTATATATTCTTTAATATTTTTCTTCCATACCTTAAGAAGCTTTAAAAGAAAAATGCTATTAGCTACTTTATTTTAAATTAAGCTATGTATTGATTAAAATCGTATATTCTAAAACAGAACCGGTATTACTGTCTGTTCGTGCCACAATATCGTCGGCAGCCGTCATGTAAAATTCAGAGCGGCTGGGACCGATACCCTTTCTTCTCTTTACATAGTTTATTTCTATTCTTGTCTCTGTTTTGTGACGTAGTTTATATTATGATGGTACGGAATTTTACATTTTTTTTATTTTATTTTATTTACATTTATTTACAAAATATACATACATATATTTCATCACGCCTGTCTCCCGTAGGGGTAGGCAGAGACTAGAGATTTCCATTGGCTACGATCCTTACATACCTCTTTCGCTTCCCCCAAACTCATCACTCTCATTACAAAATATAATAACATAAATTATTATTTTTCATTACATCAACTATATAGGTTCTATCATATATCATCATTATAGCCAAAAGATGTCCACTGCTGGATATAACATATAGGTTTTCCCAAAGATTTCCATAATGGCCGTTTGGAAGCGGCCTGCCAGCGCTTGCCTGTGACCTTCTTCAGGTCATCTGACGATTTGGTCAGTAATGATATTCTTTCAACAGCTTTTGTCAGTGGCTCAACTCTGTTATATCCTGGCCTTTCTTCTTTAACTTGTGGCGACACTAGCGCCACAACAACATCTACAAAGACGCACCACAGATGGCGTTAAAAGCAACAATCTCAGAATTGCATACAAGATGGCAAATTACTATGAAAGTCTAAAATCGCGCTTGCAAAGTTTCTACGGATTGGAGCATAAATACAACCTCCGACAAGACATTGCCGGAGCCGCGGTTCCCCAGGCATAACACCCTAGCCTGGCGGGAAGATCTTCCCTTTGCGGCGGTCGAGCATAATCCTATCGCTCCCGTCACACTCTCCAAACTGGTGACCCCGACGTGATTGGAAGCAGCCTTCTCCATCAACATTCTCCGATCCATCATCTCGCTACCTCTCAAGCCTCAGCAGCCAGCAGTCTCACAGCAAGCCAACAACAATGGGGTATCTCCAGGTCCAACGCAGCCGACTCACGAGCTTCCTGGTCCTGAAACCACCCTCACTTCAAGACTTCAGCGACCGGCCATCCACCGCAGCCCACGTCTGGTATTCATCGGCCGGCCAACCGCACCAGCGTGGCAGTTCTGCAGGACATCTACCGGCGCCAACAAGTCATCGCTCACTACAGTCTCGACTCACCGCAGACTAAGAGCAAGCAGCAACAACGTACCCGACTCACTGGGACGTCATGTCAAGCAACTGGCACTTGCAAGCTAACATCATAAGCACAGACTGCACATGAAGATTTATCAGACCTTCGGTCTTGGAAGGGAGTCCTGTGGCGACACTAGCGCCACAACAACATCTACAAAGACGCACCACAGATGGCGTTAAAAGCAACAATCTCAGAATTGCATACAAGATGGCAAATTACTATGAAAGTCTAAAATCGCGCTTGCAAAGTTTCTACGGATTGGAGCATAAATACAACCTCCGACAAGACATCGTCGGAGCCGCGGTTCCCCAGGCATAACACCCAGCCTGGCGGGAAGATCTTCCCTTTGTGCATATCCCTGTCGCTCCCGTCACATTCTCCAAAAACTATAGCCATACCCGATTTCATAAAAAAATATACAATTTAGTAGGCAAATAGGCATACGGCCCACCTGATGGTAAGCGGTCACCGCAGCCAATGAACGCCTGCAACACTAGGAGTGTCACGTACGCATTGCCGACCCTTGAGGAATATTTTCAAGCCCTTTTTAAAAGACCCCATGTTGTAGTCTCTAGGGAAAACCATGGAGTCTAGAGTTTAGCCGTGAATGCATGATAGACAGACAAACTTCGCAATATTAGTATGGTTGTTACATCAATGTTTTCAAAACAGACATACCTAAATACGTTGAATACCTACACTGATCTGTAAATATACATGAACTAGCTGTTGCCCGCGGCTCCGCCCGCGTGTAGGTCGCTTTTCGCGTAACCTGTGGAAACTATAACTATCCAGACCTATAGTTAATAGTATCCTATTCCCGTGCCAATTTTATAAAGCCATTACATTGCTACGATATCAAACGAAAACAAAGTAGACGCAGCCTATTACAGGGTCATTTGGACCTAAAAGCCACTCCTAAATATAGTGGGCGTGAAAAGTGGAGAAAATCTCAATAAAAAGTGATAAGTTAGTTAACTTAAACCTTACGACACGACCGTATGTTCCGTCAAACAACAACTGAACTGACTTGCCGATTTGATTATTTTTTAAACCAAAGCCAAACCAAACCAACCAATCAATTCAAATAGCTTACAATACAACACGACCGATAAACAAACCAAGCAATAGAACTAAGTCAACAACCAATTTTTTTTTTTTAAATAATTCAAATTAATTTCCGTAAGAATAATTTTCAATCTGCTATACCATATGCGAAAAAATAATTAAAATAAAGTCAGCGCCATCAATTGATATTTTATGTAACATATATATACGCCCACACACATTCTATGTGTTATTTTATTAAAATTTAATAGAGACTGCAGTGTGTTTTTCTCTTTATTGATATCGATAAAACAAAGTAGAAATTCTAGCTTTATTTAAATTAAATACGTTTATGTAAACCGCATTCAACTCTGTTTAAAAGTTTTGAAGCAGTGTTAGAAGTAAACTTCAACTGACCATAACTTCTTTTTACCTTAACCGATTATGACGAAACAAACAAACGTTTTGACAACGCTCCTAATTATATGTAATCCACCTGTGAAAACCGCGTTCAAATCTGTTGAGTAGTTTAGAAGTTATAACGTACCAGAGAGACAAAAATTCCAAAAATTGTTTTTTTTTTTTTGGTTTCTGTTACTCTTCTTTAATTGCTCCATATCAGTTTTATAGAAAAATATTTAATGTATAGACACTGGATTTTTACTGTCCTATAATTTGTATAGATAGATAAGTACAAAATACTGATATATTAACGGGCTTAACGCTAAGAGCGTTCTCTACCAGTCAACCATTTGATTAATCTTCTTCTTCAATGTCGTCAATGACAAACTATTAGATTTGATTTGATTGGGGTTGCGATATCGTTTATCCGGAAATAAATTTGCAAATGAATTTCAAAATTAAAATAAAAGTAAGAAAATAATTCTAGAAAACATAAAAAACGAAAACAGAAAATTATTGTTTGTGGCAGGATTCGATCCAGCCACTTCCAGCTATTTCTTGAAACATTTCTTTACTAAAATATTAAAAGCAAAAATATAGAATTCTAAAAAACTAATACAAAACGAAAAAAAAAGTAAGTAAAAAAAAGTCATGTTTAGCAGGATTAGAACCCTCTACCCAAAAAAATAATCCGCGACCTCTACCGATAGGCCAACATGCGTTGTTAGTAATTGGCGAAATTTCAAATGGAATTTCTCTACAGGTACGCGAATTCACCCCTTTTTTGGATGTAAGGGTTGAAATCGTGAACAACCCTTTCTTATGTGGGCAGTATATAGTATAATGAAGACACTAACCAAATTTCTCGTTTATGGCTTATACATAGTTTCGATTTTGTGATGATAAATAAATTAGTTAACCTCCCCCTTTTTACCCCTTTAGAGGTTGAATTTCAAAAAACGCTGAAACACGCCATCAGTTATTGTTGTTGAGAAGCATTCTTGCCAAGTTTCAAGTACATCAGTGAAGATTTTAATTTTTTTTCATACAAACTTTGCCCTCAATTTTAACCCTTGTAGGGGTCTAATTTTGAAAAATCCTTTCTTATCTGAGCACAACGTATTAACATAAAACTTCGGCCCAAATTTCAAGTTTATAGCTTTTATGGTTTACGCTGGGCGTTGATTTATCAATTGCCCTTGTTCTTTTATGTATATAGAAATTATATTAATCTACTAACTAATTAGATATGAATACAAATATACTTAAAGACCTACAATTTATTTGAAAAACCTTACAATATATTTAAGATATGCAACTAACTTATGGAAATTAACACAAAGATTTACCTATTTTCAAACTACTATTCGAATTATTCGAAATCCGGAATCCGGAAAAATACTTTTCAAAGTTAAATTAAACGAATCAATGAGTAGCCCAAAATGCAGATATTAAAATATACATACAATATAATGCCGCAATTACCACTTCATACTCCAATCAATTCCAATTTAATTTTATTATTTTATATTTAGCAGGTACCAAATCGTCTTAACACACAATCAAATCGTTAGAAAAGCAAAAAGTTTTTTTTTATTTATTTTGAATACTCAATTACTACACATGATGATTAAATGCGAACTACAAACCATATCGACTTTTAAAATGTATGGTGGCGCCATCTATTGACACATTACTGAACTCATAATATTAACAAATAAATAAAATCTTTGCACTCTGTCTTCTATTATGTATTGTATCCTATTACAATATGTTGTGTACATACAATACAATACAATACAATATATTATACCAAAAGACATTTTCAATTTTAATTCCATGTATCTCACTTCAAAAATGACAAAGTTTCATACAAACTGGCAACCCCTATAGGGATGTAATTTTCAAAATCAGATTGATGCATTATTATTTTTTACCAATATCAAATGTAAATTAATAATTTCATGTATCTCACTTCAAAAATGACGAAGTTTCATACAAACTGGCAACCCCTATTTCACCCCTATAGGGATGTTATTTTCAAAATCAGATTGATGCATTATTATTTTTTACCAATTACAAATTCAAATTAAAAATTTCATGTGTCTCCTCACTTCAAAGATGACGAAGTTTCATACAAACTGGCAACCCCTTTTTCACCCCTTTAGGGATAAAATTCCCAAAAGTCCTTTCTTAGCGGACGTCTCTTAGTCACAATCTACCTTCCTGCCAAATTTCATCTTCATCGGCTCAGCAGTTTTGGAGATTTCGTGATGAGTGAGTGAGTGTTTTTCGCTTTTATATATATAGATAATGCCGCAATTACCACTCCATACTCCAATCAATTCCAATTTAATTTTATTATTTTATATTAAGCAGGTACCAAATCGTCTAAACATACAATCAAATCGTTAGAAAAGCAAAAAAAAAAATTTTTATTTATTTTGGAATCTCAATTACTACACATGATGATTAAATGCAAACGACAAACCATATCGACTTTTAAAATGTATGGTGGCGCCATCTATTGACACATTACTGAACTCATAATATTAACAAATAAATAAAACCTTTGCACTCTGTTTTCTATTATGTATTGTATCCTATTACATGTACATACAATACAATTCAATACAATACAATACAAAATATTATACCAAAAGACATTTTCAATTTTAATTCCATGTATCTCACTTCAAAAATGACAAAGTTTCATACAAACTGGCAACCCCTATTTCACCCCTATAGGGATGTAATTTTCAAAATCAATTGATGCATTATTAGTTTTTACCAATTACAAATTCAAATTAAAAATTTCATGTGTCTCACTTCAAAAATGACAAAGTTTCATACAAACTGGCAACCCCTATTTCACACCTATAGGGATGTAATTTTCAAAATCAGATTGATGCATTATTATTTTTTATCAATTACAAATTCAAATTAAAAATTTCATGTGTCTCACTTCAATAATGACAAAGTTTCATACAAAATGGCAACCCCTATTTCACCCCTTTAGGGATGTAATTTTCAAAATCTGTTTAGTGCATTATTATTTTTTACCAACTTCAAATGTAAATTAATAATTTCATGTATCTCACTTCAAAAATGACGAAGTTTCATACAAACTGGCAACCCCTTTTTGACCCCTTTAGGGATAAAATTCCCAAAAGTCCTTTCTTAGCGGACGTCTCTTAGTCACAATCTACCTTCCTGCCAAATTTCATCTTCATCGGCTCAGCAGTTTTGGAGATTTCGTGATGAGTGAGTGAGTGTTTTTCGCTTTTATATATATAGATGTATGTATAATCAATCATATATTTGCATGCCGACCGCTCGGCCCGAGCCCAAATTGAATGGCCTATCGTTTTTAAGTAATTGGAAGCTGGGCAGATGGATATCGAAGGATGCAGAATGCAAAGGCTCTAATGTGATTACAGTTTAAAGAATTCCGATGCTTTTAAAATTTGTTGGTTAATAGTTTTAAGAGTAATGACAATTTTGGGCACGTTGCCTTTTATTTTTATTATTTTGTTTAAATTAGTTGTAGGTGTATTACACATATTTTTTTAAGATCTATTTATTTAATAAACACTTTCTCTTAAATTTATTTATTTAATAAACTCTTTACACATTAACAATTATACTAAAACTAACAATTTAATCGATTACACTACAATATTTCATATCACAAATTATATATTTACTACTACTATTTACAAATTTTATGTACAAAAGAATAAACAAAAAATGAAATAAAAAATAAATAAAAATAAAATATGTTAAAATTCTAATGCTTCGTCCTCTTGCCCGTGAAGCATAGTAGCAAGAACACTGGCTGCGTTCCCCCTCTGGATAGCTATGCTAATCCTTTGGGCGAAGAAGCAGCCAGCCCTCTTGTCACCAGCGGCGGCGATCAGTCGCGGAGAGATCTTTTTGAAAAGATCTCTTGCGCTAGGGCCCCAAGGTCCAAACGTCTCAACACCAAACGGCACAAATATGTAAACTTGGTTAAGAGAAGCATATTTGCGCCGCTTAGCGACTTCAGCGCTTTCAGCTGCTGACCCAGCTCTCACGGAAGATCCCTTGAGATGGGAAGGCGCCAATGTATCGACGCATGTAGCATCCCAGACTAGAGCCCTCCCGCGATCCCAAGGGATCAATGACATACCATCGGGCCTCTTGCCATCATCACGAACTACACCTCGGGGTTCCAAAGTGCATGGTACGTCAATGGTGGCAAGAGCCCTTTTGATAATATCATTCAGAGAGCCGTGTCGAGGTAGCCTACCAGCACTGAAGTGACAATGTAGACCATGATGCCCAAACTGATCGACGTCGTTGCCACACGGGCAAGGATGAGGCGAGCATACGGGAGTCCCAAGGCGGAGACCTACCGCTATACGGAAGGAATTGTTATCCAGCAATGTCCCGATGTTATACGAGGGGATGGCGTAAAGCCAATGGCTGGATTCCTTCGAGGCAACTGCTAAGAGCCTAGCGCGGTCAATTTCATTATCAGAATTTTGAGTCAAAAATCAGATTGTCCTCTGCACCAAAGGAGCATCCCAGAGTTTTTGTTGGTTTGTTTCCACTGGGATACTCTCTCCGGGACAGAGGGATAACCAAGCTTCCCTTGCCTCTGCTAATTGATCAATGTTAAGGTCTTCGTCATTGAGAATTTTATTGCAAAGTTTTGATACGCTATTAGCAGAGGAAAGGAAAGCAGGTAGGGCAACATAAAGAATTTTCCGTACGCCTAAGCCACCGTCTTTTATAGGTAGTGTAAGTTGGGTCCACGAATTATCGTTGAAGCGTAAATTTAGAATTTTTTCTAAGACGGTATGTAGGCGTGTATCAATATCATTAAGATAATCCGAAAATTTCCAGATTGGACTTGCACGAAGGAGGTAAGTAAATTTTGGGACAAATAGACAATATTTTAAAATGGTATATGCTATGTGAGAATTTAAAATTTCCAATCTGGAACTAGCAAAAACCAAATTTTCCATAACTTTTAGTCCGGTCAAATTAGACATTTGACCCACGACAAATTCAGGGGAAGCTGAAAATTCTTACAATTGTTTAAATCATAATTATAAATATTGTCTTAAAAGTCCCAATCGATCCCATGTAAGGAAAAAAATTTAGCGGGGTAAAAAGGTCCAAAAAATGGGTTTTTCGCGATTTTCTTGAAAACGGTAAGTTTTATCGCAAATTTATTTCAGACATAATTTGTAGATCAGGAAATTTCCTATAAAAAAGGTATTAATATTTTTTTTCTTAAAAGCCACCGCTTTTGAGATATAACAATGCAAAAAATTGCAAGCGTCATAAACGCACACGTTTCCACGCCACCTCTGAGGTAGTGTACTTAGCGCAAGTATATGGGCGCGCGCTTACAAGTTGCAATTTTTTGCATCGTTATATCTCAGAAGCGGTGGCTTTTAAGAAAAAAATTATTAATACCTTTTTTATAGGAAATTTGCTGATCTACAAATTATGTCTGAGGTAATTTTGCGATAAAACTCACCGTTTTCAAGAAAATCGCGAAAAACCCATTTATTGGACCTTTTTACCCCGCTAAAATTTTTTCCTTACATGGGATCGATTGGGACTTTTAAGACAATGTTTATAATTATGATTTAAACAATTGTAAGAATTTTCAGCTTCCCCTGAATTTGTCGTGGGTTTACTAATTTTTTGGTCTAATTTGACCGGACTATTTATTCAAAAGGGGCGGTATACTTTCGATAAGTAGAGGGGCACCAAGGAGGTGCAAAGATTCATTATATATCAACTTAATGTCCGGAGAGATTTTATGAAATTTGTCTATAATGATGTTCCTAGATGAGTCGGATATATGATCAGGTATATACAATTCGCATTTTTTAAAATTTAGTTCTAAACCGATTTTATTAAATTTATCTATGAGAGTCTGAAAGTCGGTGAAAACAGAATCTTTGCTGCCTCCAATGGTCCCATCATCTAAGTACCAAACGTTTAATTTTGAATTTAGAGATGAGATAATTGGATGAATACCTAAACTAAAAAGCGCTGGCCCTAAAGGATCGCCTTGTTGCACACCATTAGATGAAAAGATAATTTGGTCACGGTATATCAATTTTGAGGGAGAAGAATAACACTGGGAAATATATGGAAAAAGGTCAGGCAGATGATTTGAAACTTCTTGCAACAAGGCGTTCCTATCAATTGAGTTGAAGGCATTCTTCACATCAACTTTCAGCAGTACCTCGGCACGATTGTTGTTGAGGAAAGTGCGAACTGAGTGAACTGCTGCTTCACATCCACCCCTGCTACCAAAACCCAATTGTATTGGCTCAAATTTATTTTTTAAAGAGTAAGCTATGTGCTTGCAAGCAAGTTTGGATGTCAGGTGACGTAAGGTACAGCCAATGGCTATAGGCCTTACACCACCGTCTTTCTTCTTGAAAGCACATAGCCTAGCTCCATATAAAAATTCTGTAAAAGTATTATTTACTTTTCCTGAAAGTAAAAAGCTGCAAAATTTTGTTAACTCCCTTAGAAGTTGCCTTCCGGCGTCACCGGCGGAAACACTCACCAAATCTTTAAGATGTTGCGGAGTAAGTCCGTCAATGCCGCCAGAGGAACCATTAGGGAACGATAAAATGGCCGAAAGTGTGTCCTCATCTTTAATATTGATAAAATTTTGTGTCAGGGGTTGAGTTGGTAAAGGGGTGGTAGAGTTGAGCGAAGGATGCTTCTCTCGAAGGCAATCCAGTGTTTCTTGTGTAGGAGGAGCAAGAGTATCGTCTGAAAACAGAATACAATACAATACTAAAACTTAGACTAATATTTACAGATTATAAGACAAAAAAAAAAAATTCGAAACCTCGAGAAATAAATGACAATTTATGACCGACAAATACAGGCTTTTCGTCGGACACAATAGATAGCAAAAAATCACTGGAATTCATTTTTATATTTTTCCAACTCATCCTTAGGTAGGTCCATTTCATCATTTAGTAGGTATATATAATAAGTCATAAACAAATGTGGAAAGAAAGGAAACTGGAAGCTTAGCCAAAGTCAAACTAGAACAAAATGTATGGGGTTGACATACGATTGACCACGTGATTTAGCGCCGCTTATGTCAACCCATACATTTTGTTCTTGTCGAAACTTCGTCCGAGTTTGTTATTGTGACTTTATTTAAGCACCAAAACAAGAAAATCTTATTGCACTAATAGAAATAGGCAATGAGGGAATCACAAACATAGATAATACAATAAGCGGCCTTATCGCTAATGCCATCTTTTCTACAATATCTAAATATAAAGAGATTGTTGAAGCAGTCAGCTGAAGTAGGCGCTAAGATGAGAGAATTAGTGTTAAAAAACTTTGAAAGTTATATCTACTTCCAAGAAATACAATTGAGAGTAGAATCTAAATGCCTCTGCGCTGTCAACTGCCATATTTCATCCATATAAAATACTGTCGCGTCTTCTGTCACAAGTTCCATAGTTTTGGAAAGCAAGTTATTGATATACGCAAGCTAGTTAACAAACTATCGGAAAAGCTATAAATAAGGTTTCAGGACAAACATTACTTGAAACTTCCTTCGTGGCGAAACATTGAGTGTATATTTTTGGAAATTAAATGGTAAACTTGAATTTAGTATTTTTATTTAATAGGAAGGGAGGCCTTGCACTGCAGAAGGGTACAAAAATAGTTTTAAAAAACCCTTACTTGTTACCCCGTTTGTATACATTTGAGAGATAATTTAAAATTGGAAGCTTTACTATTTAATTTTGTGTTATATATCTGTGATAATTTGGGATTTCTTTTAAACAACCCATAAAAAATGTTTTACTTCATTCACCTAAGCATAGACAATGTTTACTTAATTCGTTGGAAATAATGAAACAAGGCCAAATTCCAATTCAAATCGTCTAAACGAATTACATCAAAATTCCCTTACATTAAAATCCGTTCAATTTTGACAACTTAAAATAGGTATTGCTGAAAAAAAAATTATAGACTACCCCTTGAATCAACTTTTCAAATTCTTTACTCTGAAGTTTTGTGTTAAAAATTTAGCAATTAACATGACAAAGCCTAATAGGTAGTTGTACATAAAACTAAACCTTTAAAAATTCATAGAAATTATTGACACACATTTTAACACATCTATTAATTTTACAATCATTGTGCAAAACATGTGAACTTTGCTATGTAATATAACACTTAAATTGAGAATTATGTTGGTTCGTTTTAATGAGAAAATACATTATGCTGACTTTAATACCAGTACGTGAGTTATGTGCGAATAGTATTCACTATGGTCTGAGGCCGTGGCTTTCTTGTGTTTATGTATTTGCTATGTCTTGCCTTTAACGGTTTCATTCAGAGAACAGAGAAATTATCCGAACAGAAATGTTTTGACGCGGATTTAGTTCCAGGATCAGTGTATTCACTCTTTTTATCTTCAATTAATACATGTAAACCACACCACACTTTATTAGAAATGTATTACGTAGTTTACAACAGAGCCACCTAATATTATCGACTAATAACAATGGCAATAAATGACGCAATCAAATTCCGAGCTCATTTTTTCTGTGTGAAACGTTGGCTTGCAAGCCAAACTAGTGACACGTTTTTCGTGCGCTATGCCACTTTTTGTTAATATTTCTAAATTCTGTGGTTTCATTAGACAACAGTCTGTCTTTTGTATGCAATGATTTCAACTAATAATGAACTCACCGGTACTTTTACATAAATTCTACTAATATTAAAAACGCGAAAGTTTGTAAGAATGTATGGATGTATCTTATTCTTTCACAGGAAAAGTGCTGAACTGATTTGGCTTAAATTTGGAATGGAGATTGCTTAGACCCTGGAACAACACATTGTCTATATTTTATATCGAAATTAAACGTGAGCAGTTCTCGTGAGAATTTCGGCATTCGCATTATTTATAAAAGTGTGTTATTTATTAAATTGTCTTATTTTCTCAAATTAATATACGGTTGCTTTAGATCAGTCATCACTTCGTAGGTTGTAAGAAATAAATTTTTGCTCACGTCTATTTAGGCAAAGCTTGAAGACCTCCCACCCTTGCTTAACCTGTTTTATTATAACCATCTTACCTTAATTTTTAATTTGCTTTTGCATTTGTAGAATTTGTTCATTTATAATTAATTTATAAGTTTACACTATACTTTGAAATAACATTTTCTATCACGTCTGAGAACAGCCATCTACTTATGAAAACCTTTATACGATGTAAGATTAAAAAGTTCAAAGAAGCCATTATGTTATGAATACCTCATATCTACTACAGCGATATTTTCAATAAATATTAATAAAACGCCCTCAGGATAGGCAGAAAAAATAGACCTTAAAACGGCAAGACATGGCACAATAGTAAAAAATAATAAAAAAAACAGCTTAATCCAAAATTTCCTAAAATTTAGTCTGCTGGATTTGTCAGAGATTCTAGAAGACATAGATTTTTGATACAAGAAGAAAAAAATCATCTTTTTAAGACCGCCAGTCTGCCTTATTCCGCTTTCGACGTACCCAAGTACTTGTTGGAAACTATTGCTTCGAAAAATGGTGCATTCGGTACATCATTTTTTTTATACTGCCTGTCCAATTTCTTCATCCGTGATGGAATCTGCTACCCGTCGAAAATAGGTAAGAATAAACTGATTTTACTAGGTAATTGTTGATTTTTCATTTAATTCCAGTCTCTTCTGAAGCCGAAAACTACACATTCTTACTCCATAATTTAATGTAAGCCAAAGCATGAGTTTAACTGTTCATGCTTTGACTTAACGCAATATCCAAATAGCCGGATAATTATATTATTAACACGTTGGTGGACGGTTTTGAAAACACAATGGAAGTTTAATTGTTATAACGTCTATAGACGTAGTGCGTCCACCAACGTGTTAAGACGTCAATGCTAACCTAGACAAAGAACTGCTGTATCAAGAGCAGGAGAGCCATGTAAGGGGTATATGTCCAACATTGGACACAAATATTTGTCTCCAATTTTGCATTTGTCAAGCCGAAGAAAATGGTGTATTATTAAGATTTTTTTAAATACATTTTTTGTGATTTGTTTTGTATCTAAATGTTTGTAGGTCTACTCTACAGTAAAAAAAAGGTTATAACAGAAGCGAAGAGTAATGAGTCAAGGGCGCAGATGTGCATGGGTAAAATAAAAGGCGTATGGTTTCAAATGTAGATTAATGAAACATGTTACAATTTTCATCTACTTAACGCTTTTAAACCGGAGCTAAGAGGATTTCAAACTTAACACAATTTAATATATAAACTATTGTCATTCAGTGCCTGGGTACCACCCAGTCGTCAAAGGGATATCGTAAAACAGATTATACTTAGTAATATATACAATAGATGGGTCTCATCATCATCAATGAACCTGGTATTGAGTTGTTCGAAAACGCCGATGTGATTCCTTGAACGACTACCCTGGCAGCCAGGACAAACTGCTTAACGTCCGAAGCATCGAATCATCTTTATTATCAGACAATCAGATGCTCCAAGGCTGCAATATTCTGACCGTAATGAAAACAACCAAACCGAATCGAACCAAAAACTTCGGGTTCTAATGCAAACAAGACCTCTTCTTTATTTTACAGCTTCTATGGTTAAAAAAAATTCTACAAAATCCGATAAAATATCGTAGAAAAATTAACAACTTAGTTTCTGAGAATGCCTCTTGTAGAAGTCAAACACGTGTCGCAAAAAATGTCTGTCTCCACAATAAGATATTGCAGGCATGTAAAGAAAGAAAGAAAGAAAAGCTGATTATTTGGTACCACAAAATCGGCACCACAAGTATATATATATATAATATGTTTTTATTTATTAGGAACTGAAGTCTATATCAAACAATGTGTTGCTCTGTAAAACAAACATTTTATTTTAGCTCATTCACATACTTATAAAATTAAACTAATTGATGAAATAAAATACAATTTACCTGTAATACAAAGAAACGACATTTAAAGATATTTAATTGAGCTACAATTCCTTTTTATATTATATTTTAATTATTTTCATTGTGAACCATTTATAAGTCCAATTGACATATATCGTCAAAAATTCTAGTATGGGAAAAGAGATCGGTATCGACCATTGTAGCTCTACATAGTTTGAATTAAATGCCGTTTCTTTACATATATATGTATATATCATCCGATCAGGTAATACAGTAAGTATTATCCGATCGGATGATAAGAAATATGCTTCCATATTTCGTAAGGTATGTTTTTATATTATTATTATAAGATTGCTTATTACTTTATACAATAACTCTTTCCAACTTTGACACCCGACCCGCCCAAAGATATATATCTAATCTTAACGGTTAAACTGCTTAATTATACGTTAAACTGTACCACGATAAATCAATGTAACTAAATATTAAAAGATGTATGTTACTCGCGGTCATTAAGCGAGCTTTTAAGCTCCGAACTTTCATTTTAATGAGCGATATCTTGTATAAGATTTTTTGGATTTTTAGGGTTCCGTACCTCCAAAGGCAAAAAAGGAAACCTTATAAGATCACTTTGTTGTCCGTCAGTATGTCTGTCTGTCAAACTTTTTTTTCTGAGCATTGCATGAACGTGTCAAGTATAAATGTTAAGTATTTTTTGGCTGTAAAATAATTGAAATTATATTTCAACGTGATCAAAAGGTAAAAACATAAATGTTGCATATGGGAATCCAAACCTATGAGGTACTTTTCATCGAACTAGAATTATGAACTTTGGTAAGAAAAAGGACATTATTAGCACGCATTTAGGAATAAAACTGATTGCACTAATTTTAAATTATAAAATGAATATAAAGATAATTCATTTTTACAAAAGTCTTAATGTTAAATAATCTGGCAAGTCTTTTAATCTTAAGTAGTGGAACGGAACCCTCAGGACGCGAGTCCTACTCGCGCTTGGCTGTTTTTTAAGGTATGGTTCCTATGCATATTATTAGTCCGCGGAGTAAGTAAAGTAAATAAATATTGTGAGTTAAAATCAAACAATGTTTTTACACAATTTAAATTTGAATAATTAAATTGTAACTAATGAATAAAACGCTGTCCTATTCAAACATCAGATTCCATTAACTAAACGCCGTATCGTACATTCGAATTTGAGTTAATATGGCAAGAACAGAAGTGAAGCTTGAGAATTTTAATAAATAACTATAACCTTTAAATACATAATTTGAGATTTTCTTTATTTTGCTTTTGCACTTAAACCGTTTATTTATAACTAGCTGTTCCCCGCGGCTTCGCCCCGCGTGGCGTGGGACTCGGTTATATCGCGCCCAAAAGTAGCCTATGTTTGACCCTCAGGTCGTTTCCTACATCACTACCAAATTTCATCACAATCGGTCCAGCAGTTTAGCCGTGAAGAGGTGATAGATAGACAGACAGACAGACAGACAGACAGACAGACAGACAGACTTTCGCATTTATAATATTAGTATGGATAAGAAATTGAAGTGACTTAGGTAAAAGTAATTTGCTACTATTGGAAGGAGATGAACTAAAACTTTTTCCACTGACCAACTCAACAGATCAGTAATTGTTTTTTTGAACGAATCAGCTATGCAAGTAAAAAATCTTATAATATCGTTTTTTTATATACTGCTGAGTTATTAAATAATTCATACATCAGAGGAAGAGAACATGGACTATTTTTGAAGAATTTGTACCACGCAGGTAGAGCGGCGGGCAAAAACTAGTAAATAAAGTAACTTCCTAGCCCATATTCATAGTAAACTTTCACAAACGGATACATTGATCAGAAAAAGCGAAACTGGATTAAACACGTAAAGATCCTTGTTTAATTTGATATACTTGTAGCGATCGCTTTATATTTTCGTCATTTTGTGATCCGAATGTGAGCAAACACGGGAGAGAAGTGTATAGCAAACAGCTATGCGTTTTACTTAATTGCATACTTAATGAGTGTCGCTATGTGCGTCTGTCTGCTCCTATACATATATTGTACTTGTTATATTTATATACATCCATACTTCCATCCATACTTTCATATCCATACTAATATTATAAATGCGAAAGTCTGTCTGTCTGTCTGTCTGTCACCTCTTCACGGCTAAACTGCTGGACTGATTGTGATGAAATTTGGTAGGGATGTAGTTAACGACCTAAGGTCAAACATAGGCTACTTTTGGGCGCGATAACACCGAGTCCCACGCGGGGCGAAGCCGCGGGGAACAGCTAGTTTTATATAAAGGAAGGATATAGGCTGGCTATTACTCGTATCAAGTAGAAGGAGCCGCGTGAGATATCGAATAAATTACATACAAGCAGTCTTTAAATCTTAATTTGTTTAAATATCTACTGAGCCGCATAAATCAATTATTTTTATCCCTTTCATGTCAAAAATAACCTCAAAAAGACAACAATACATCACGTGTCCTCAGATTTTCAATCTTCCACTTAAAATCAGATAAACACACTCTCCAATAAATTAATGTGGATAGGTCATTTGTTTTAATTAATTTAAGCAGCCCAATTTATTTGGGCCACTTGAATACCACGGCTTGAATGTTTGTCATGCTTGGACACGAATTATTTGATAATGTTATCTGCTAATCTCAACTGGATGCCACCGATAGCATCTGAGATACATCTGTCAGACGACAATTTATGGAATGGTGCATGGTATAAGCGGATGAAGATCGCGATTGCAAAGGCTAAACTGAAACTTATCGATAGAAAACTAGAAGCTAATGTGGTTCAATGAGGGGTTTTCTTCACTATAAAATGCGCTGTAAAAACCCGAAGATAAAGAATATTAAGTATTTTTTACATTAGCTAACATCGGCAAAATAAAACGCCACAGTGAGTTTGGCGTGACTTGTCTCTACTAAAGCACTTCTAGTTTAAGCTACTTTATGCTTTGGGAGTTAAGTAGTTGTTTTCAGCTAATATCGCTAGTTGGATAGGCCATTTGAAATGCTTCAAGACAGTCTAAAATATCTGACAGTGTTGGCCGCTAACATATCCGGATCATGATTTTTGTAGTATGAGTCCCCTGTATAAATAGCGTTATGGAAGGTAGATGGCACTTGTTCCAGTGTAATAGGTAATCGGTGCTGCTATATCTAGAATCATATTCAAAAACCTGAGAATCCAACTGGCAAACTACTTTGGGACGAAAAGGAAGGAAAAAACAAACCTAAAGCTTGGTTTTGATTTATTCGTTTTCAACTTAGTGCTTAAGGTTGCCCCGTTTAGAGGTGAAACCGAGTCGCAAGGAATGTGTGTGCAAACTAATAGTGTATACGAAGAGTGTATATGATGATGATGATGAATGGTGTGTAGTGGTGTATGGTAGCAGAAGTTTGCATGAACTGATGGTGGAGGCACGTAAAGTAATTTGGTAACTACTTAAAACTAAGGCAAAAACTGATATGTTGAAATAAATAAAAAAAGTGTCATCAAAATGGTTAATGCAATGCAACTGTCTAAGAAAAAGTTCTACAGGACCGTATTTCTTATCACTTAGACCAAACAACATCCATTCCTCAGAACTGAGATAGTTATGCCACTGATATGCTTCCTCTCAAGGTATTCAGAGTCATACTGGTGGTCGGTCTCCAGCCTCCATATTTTATGTTGCTCTTACGACTTCAGCATAATGGAAAATCGTGAATAGTTTGATGTTATAATTGATTCCATCAAATATTTTTATTCGGCCATTTGCATTTTTGGCGGTATGTGGTCTTTCTGGATGATGATTTATTTTGAAGAATTGAAGTAGAAGATATTAATATTGAAAAAAGATAATGGTAACTAAACTAGTGTGTTAGAAGTCACCTTATTGGTACCGGCTGTTTTCACTAGATGGCAGTCGTTTGTTTGTATACGAGCAAAACTAGAATGTTATTTTTACGTATTAATCGACCAACATTACAAATATAATGTCTACCTAGTATGTATGTGATATAATTATAGCTTAATTTCGCATCAGTGCAAATTATATGTCCTTTAATTAGCAATTATCTATCAAATATCGATGTTCGGATAATTATATTGATAATTAATTGGAAAATTGTTATCACGACTGCGTCTATAAAATCTCACGCTAGCTCTACACACGCTAGCAATATACATACATACATTTAATTACGTCTTAATTCCATGCGGAGTAAACAGAGCCCAGGGTAGTTAAAACAAGAAATCAATAATGATGGGTTGCTAGCCGCATCGCCTATGTCATGATTCCCCATAGATTTGATAAAACAAATTTTGCGTCGCGTTAGAGCCGCGCGCGATTCCTAGTTCTATGTGATTGCCCCACTCCCCAATTTTCTCGGTCGAATTTTAAACCTGCGCGGGAAGAGAAGCAGCTGATACGTACTGTTTTTCTTTTTCTCCCAGACCAGCGTGGAAAAGTACCTAACAATACTCTAGAACCCGGTAAGTAGGTTTTTGACATTGACATATTGTATAAACAATCTGTATAGTATACTATCCTCAAACTGTTTTAAATCATAATTAATCATATGCAATCGAAAGCAAGCCCACAAATCACATATGTTTTAGTTTCCCCGTACTAAATTGCGTTTAATTGGTGTTCCTGTGTGCATCTGTTGCTAATTAACAGCCATATTGCTTTTACCTTCAGTATTCGTTTGAACAAATGTCAGTTCTTTGGATGTCGTATGGGAGAAATTAAAATTACGTGAAATTTTTGATGGACTTCTGAAGCAACGCTTAAAATTGGTCGTATATTAAATACAGGGAATATTTAAATAGTCAAACTGACTTAAAAAAGACCAAGGTTGACTATTAGATAATCCCCCTAGCATTAAGTTCACTATGCTATTCATCTGCATTTTATACAATCAAGTTTAAATAAATAAACAAATTATTATTTATTTAAACTATATAAGTACATTCATGGTTTGTATTTACTAATACACATCTCTAACTCAAAAACTGATAACAGATTTTGATGATATCTACAACAGTAGTAACAGTTCCCTTAGATGAAATAATGTAGGTCAATTAACTTTTTTCACCGCGACACTTTGTGACAGTTTTCGTGCCCCCAGCGCGAGGAAAAGTTAAAATGTATTACTGGTTTTGGTCAAAAATACCCAACGCTCGCAGAATGGGCACAAAAATATTAAGCGGATATATCCGATGCGGTTAAAAAGTTAAAGAAGATTGCAATGCGTGCGTAGCTTTTGTTTAATGTATTCCTACTTGTATTTTTTGTGATATGCGCAGACAAACATATAAATCAACAATCAAACAAATTAATATACAAGCTGTTATCGAGCTCCTTATGTGTCAAAGTATAATACACCTAAATAACCATTTTTATACGTTTCAAAATAAAAGTTTTTCATCAAGAAGTCTTGGCACTTAGCCAACGCTGCAAGAGCTATTCAGCACTTGCTAAAGTATGACAAGTATTTTGTTTACACACTCGAAACCTAAGCTACCGCTTTTGGCAATGTGATTTTATTTGTCGCCACATGAAGCCTGAATATTGAATTAAACTAATGAAGTTTACTTAATTATATTTTATCAATAGAAGTCTGAGATTCCTAATTCGGATGCAATGCTGTTTATTTAAATCCCTGATGAAAGGAGAGTTCTGTGTCATTTTAATGCCTAAATGGGTTGTTTTTGTAGAGACAGTTGAATGAGATAATTCTTAGATTCTTAGCTATATGGATTAGATAACTATTGTTTTTTTAAATTGATGCTGATAACGAAAATATTCTCACTTAATGCTCACGCCCGATTTCATAATTTTCACCTATAATGATGATAAGACCATCAATTAACACTATGGCAGTGTCTCATTACTCCTTTTTTCCCAGCACTTATCTCTGTTTGTATAGTGACATGCTTTAAAATTTCTCAACGCTTCAAAACAATGCCACCATTGTAAGCAATTTAGGTTAGTGAAGTTCACTCAACTTGGGACGTTCCTGCGGGATAAACACTGCCTACTTTCACTACGATATCTTTTTTATCATTCATACCAATTTCATCATCACTTATTTCACTATCCATTACTGTTTTTGTTGTAACTTCAGTTTTATAAATCAAAACATCACTAGCAATGAAAATATTTTAATTTTAAATAGTCGCGTTCTTTCCATCGCTTGGTACAGGGGTAACCTGATACGGAACCTCATGTGGTTTACTCAGCAAACACAATATGAAGTGACTATTGACTATTCTTGTTCCCAAGCATTTTTTTTTTATTAACATTTTTCTATGGCGAGGAAGCGTCTCGGATTTCAAAAGGGCTCAAAACTTTGTTGGAGATTTCACCATTTTGCTTTAAATTGAAAATAAAGGGCAGGAATTGGATTACGTTTCAATAATGATAAGTATGATTGACGTTAAATCGATGATATCCGTTCTAATAACTCGAGTTGAGTTGATTTAACTTGATGAAGATGTAAACTTGAAAATTTTGTAATTTAAAGGCAAACTTTGTACTAAAAATAGAACAGAGGTTCGCGTAGTGTAGGTATATTTTCTTTGACAGAGGTGATATTAAAAAAAACTACTTAATGCATAGATTAAAATACAAATTTGCCTTTAGAGCCGCGCGCGATTCCAATTTCTATGACTTAATATCTCATCTCCTAAGCAGTTATCTATTTTTATATAGAGGTCTGTCATCAGCACCTGAGGGATTAATTTACATAAAAACAGCAATTTCCTACCAATTGATCAACTGATAAAGCTATCAGACGCAATCTACTCATGCCGGTTTCTTATCTACAAGATTAATCTATCTTAGATTTATCTAGATAAAGATCTATCTGGTAATTAGTATAAAATTACCTGATTTAGAAATAAAGCCTCTTAGGGCCATGTCATCTACCTCCGTGATCTATTAGTTAAGACATTTGCATGTAGACCCGGGGGTCGTGGGTTTGATTTCATGTGAAGCATACTTTGATTTAGCATAAGTCGTTTCCAGTTAGGTTAGGACATTGCACGAGTAAATCACCTGATTGTCTTATAATTAAAGATGATTTCGGGCTTCGGAAGGCACGTGAGGTTGGTCTCGGCTGCCATCTGGTAGTAGTTAAAGGAACCATGTCAAAGGCCGAGAGGCAGTTTCGAAATCTGACACCATGGTGGGCACGGTCGATTGACCGTGTCACCTACACGAATTGATGATATTATTGTCAGTTCATTTTATTTTTCTTATCATAGTTATGATAAAATTGCTTCTTCTGCGATGCTCCGCCTCAAAAAGCAAGTTTGTTTCGATTTTTTGTAGGGTTTATAGGTTTATCTTGTTTATACCTATCATAAGAAACAATGACTATGTATTAGTTAGAAATGTTAGGTACTGTATGAATTTTTTTAAATCATATTTCTTATCAAAACAAAAGCGCGACTTGAATTTGAAATAAATAGAATTTTAAAAGTTTTTAACTAATTTAGACTAATATAAAAGTTTCTTTAAAAATTCTTTAAAACTGATTAAAACAACAAAGTTCATAATTTAAAATTACTATATATGAGTAATTAATAGTTACCACGCCAACAAAATAAGGACTTATGAGGGAGAAATTTCCTGAGCTTCCCGTTTAATAATACTAATTTGAAGCTTCCAGCGTTGACAAAAGCTTTGATGTAGCATTTTCGTTTACATATTGCTATAATTACCATAGTTTGGACATTTTGTTTCCGAAATATACATTTATTACCGTAAATAATTGTGAAATACAATATGAAACACAGTCTTTAAAAAAACTTTTTTTATGTAAGAGTTGAAGTTAATTTAAATGGTATAATTTTGTAGTTGTAATATATCTTCTATCTTAACAACCTGATCAATTTTCTTCTCAAACCTATTAATTGAGTATATTAAAAAAAAAACGATTCGGCCTACTTGATGGTCTTAAGATCTAGCTATAGTTCTTTAACCAAAAAAAAAAAAAGTTTTGAAAAAGAAACAAAAAGGCAACCGTCTGGTTATTCCATTTTCGACAGGATGCAAACAAATGACTACATTCAGAAAAAAACAATAGAGAATCGATTTTATCGTTATTACTATTACAAATATCTGAGCTATGCCTGCCAGTATTATTTTTGTTCCTACCAAGGAGTATAATGTCGGTCTCTTTGTCTATCAATTCCCAAATAGTTTCACTTGTGAAAGCTATAAAGAAATATTGTCATTATTATATATAGCGTAGTAGTTAGCGTTAGATTCGGCTTTCTTCATTAAATATACAGTTGGATTTTGGTTACAATTTCAGTATTTTTTATTTCTACCCAATTCTAACCCTCTTGTTCAAAAATAACTTCGGAAACACGTGACCAGCACGTATTTGTTTATTCATACGAACACCGTGCATGTTTGGTTTAATTTCGACCGTGACCCGTATAAAAAGGGTTATTATTGATTTCGTTCTAAAGGGAAGCGATGGTACCTATTACCGCTTTGTTTTGCGTAATAACTTTAAGGGTTTAATTGCATACATATTGCATATTTTAATTTAATCTGTAACGCTTTCACGGCTTGCGTGGCTTTCGTAACAACATCACACATTTTTTGCTTTTAATCTACAAAACCGGCGAACTCCGTACCAGCTAAAAGTAATTTTATCACCGTTCAAACCTTATCTGAACTTCCACAAATATTTCAAGACTAAAATTGGCAAAATCGGCCCTCCATTCTCGAGTTTTAGCGAGACTAAGAACATCAATCGATTTTTGTTATATGGATTGGTAATGATATACCTAGTTGCTATTAAAAAAAACCTGACTTCGCCCACAAATCATGATTGCAACCACATTTAACATGTGCTTCCAATACATTAATAATTTCACGGGATATATTTCTCCAGTAATGATCAGACAACATGTGTCCCTAATTATCCCGTGAGATCTTTCTAAAGGGCTTTTTTAATTAGGAAGTAAAGCTGATGACTAATTAGAGGTACTGTTAAAATTCCAACGAGCGAGTTTTTAATTCCCACCATATATTTTGTTTAATTTTTAAACACCTGATTTTAAATTATTCTCACATTATGTCTTACGCTACAAGCACAGAATAGAGAAATTATCCGAATAGAAATGTTTTGACGCGGATTTAGTTCCAGGATCAGTGTGGCAGCGTATTCTCTCTTTTTATCTTCAATTAATACATGTAAACCTTTATAAATCACACCGCACCTTATTAGAAATGTATTATGTAGTTTACAACAAAGCCACCTACCAATAAATGACGCAAACAAATTCCCCGCTTATTTTTTTGTGTGAAACGTTGGCTTGCAAGCCAAACTAGTGAAACGCTTTTCATGCGCTATGCCACTTCTTGTTAATATTTCTAAATTATGTGGCTACAAGCCACGTTGGTCTGGGATCTCAGAAGCTACGTTTTATTACATTAAAAAGACTATTCAGCTGCATTATGAAATGCTGAGTCGATTCTTTTGGTAACTTGTCTGTATGTATTTTTTTCATTCTGCTTTTATACTCTTTCTGTTCCACTTCGCGCGGTTTTAGGCATTTTTGGTGGTAATACACCACCAAAAATTTGCATGCAATCCATTTTTATCGTATTAAATATCTTTTCGTAAAGTTTGCTCTATTTGCAAAAGAATACAGGTCAGAATATTGAAGTCAAGAGTGAGCAACAAAGTTATACTAAAATCCATTTCTGCATCAAATCAAATCTTTCTATTTTTAAGTTCAATCGAAATTTTAAGTTTTCTATTACTGAGAATATAGCAAGATTTGAAGAAATTCAGGTGACTAAATGTAGCGTTTTCCATGTTTGCGCTTTCTCTTTATCGACGCGGATGCGAAAAAATAAGATGGCATTCATACTAGTGTTGAAAGTTGTATTATTCTTGCGGCCAAATAATCCTTCGTCTAAGCGTGTTTTCACGTTACATCTCAAGCTTTCTCATCAAATCCCAGGGTACGCTTTTTAATAATAGTATTAGATATAGCGGATGGTAGGGTCGACATACGTGTAACGCGTATTCGATTTTTGGTTCGGTTTCTCTGTAAGAAATAGATTGTATTGTATTGTATTGTATTGTATTGAGGTCAGACAGTATGTGCTTCAGTAACAACTAGTACTACCAAATCTAGATACATGTTTAAAGCAAAATAACGGACGTAAACTGAGGATATTATAACAGCGCAACACGATCAGATGATAAAAATTCAGTTCAAAATCGTTCTTTTCTGGGAATCAATTCATCGACAATTAACATAAAATGGCGAGCAAAAAGGAAAATATTTATAAAACCCACAACAAACCAAAATCATTCATTCGTATCGCTATGAACGCGCCTTTGGTCAATTCATTCCGCAATTCAAAAAAGACCCGATATGAAGAGCTCTCGAAATTCGGCGCTGATTTAAAAATTGCATTGGAAAAACCGAGTGAAATGCATCAGTGCTTCTTTGTACTGAATTTGCAATGATATTGGATTGACTTTGTGCTGTTTATTTGATTGGCGGGATGAAAATAGGTAAAAAGTTTATTTGAAAATTGCGAATTTGTATAAACTTTATCCAATTTATGTAAGTATCAGCGGCCCGCTTCTTTGTAGGATCTATTTGTTGAATTAAATATGCGTACCACTCTGCTATGACGTATTCTATTGGAAAAGGAAGTATACCGACAGGTGTCTATCTCTTAAATGTATGATGATAATAAGTTTCAAAGATAACATTTTAATCTGTTTCAACGATCATCGTGCTAAACGTGACCGGTCTTATGGGCCTAGGCTCTGCCTACCCCGTATGGAATAAAGACGCGATTATATATAGTATCTTTGAATCAAAGATATGTATGTATGTAAATATCAGTTTTTGAATTGCGTGTTCTAAAATGAGAAATATTATTGGGTATTAAATTAAACTATTTTATACGGTTTTGTATCGCGTTTATTGCTTTGTTTTTTGTCTAACAATCGCGAAAACATAAGAAATCTTTATATTATTGGGTACTTCGGTGAAAAATTCTAGACTATGAGTTGGTATCGCGGTAGTACCTATCAAGCTATACTTAATGAGAGTAAATAGACCGAGGCTTAGATAATTATTTTTGAAAGATCGGACGTTTTTTTTATGACTGTCTCCTTGACGTCGATCTTAATTAGTAACCACTGGTGGTCTGTTTGTTTTTAAAATACCAAGCGAAAGTCTATTAAATATTTTAAGCCAAAAACAAATAAAAAAAAGTTCTAGATAAATCTGAAGTCAGAAAGGACACGTCACTACAAAAATACATCAGCGACCCTTAAAAATCCCCGCAAATTGAAAAGTCCCCCATACCTTTTAAAAAATTAATGTTTTTCCTCTCATTAATATTTTATTCTATGGAATCCTCCTATTTTGGTGTGTACGTTATTGTGTATTGATTGGTCGAAATGGAAATGTCAGTTGGGAGTCACTTCAGGTACAATTAACTTACTTCTTTTTGTGAACCTGTGTAAAATGTAGCAAAAATCTCATCGATCTGGTCACCTGAAAAAAGAGAAGAATATTACCCGACTCTGATTTAAATTTATATTTCAACTGCTAATAATAAAATAATGGAGATATAAGAAGATATAGAATGCACTCTCAATCGCCATAAACGTGCTAATTTTTGAACGGAATAACTAAACAAATGCGCAACAACAATTATAATCACCGAAGATACTTAGTTTTGAAAATTGGAAAAGAGCTGTCAAAATATAAGATCATACTCCAAAATTTTAATAGGATAACGCATCCTTTCAAAGGTAATGATAAAAATATCAGTAGGATTGGGAGATGTCGCCAATAAATCTTTTTGCCAATAAATGGCCGGTCGTACCCGGCGGCGAATCGAAAGGTGCTGCAATTAAATCCCACGAGATTAAATGGACTCCATCCATTTGTGGTCTTGGCCGGGTTGTGGTTGGGTCCAAGTTGTAAGCGACTACATTTTTAGACCATGAGAGGAAAGCCCGATAAGTAGTCGGACAATAAAAGGACCATCTTCATAAAAAGATCCTGTACAATCCAATGATTATTATTATTATTATTTAACCTTTATTGTACAAAATACAAAAAATAGGCGGATTTAATGCTAAAAGCATTATCTAACAGTCAACCTTTGGGTAAAGCAGACAATGATATATATAGATGGTAATGATTTATTTATGTAATTGGTGCAATATACCTAGTATTTATTCATCAATTCATTTATTCGTCAACAGGATACAACTGTGGTGACAGGCAGTCCGATACACAATAGATGGTAAAAAGTAGCGAGAACTTGTCAAAAAAGTTGTCCGATGGAGCCAAGATCCTCATCTATAACACATCAGAAAAAGAGTTATTTTAGTAGTAGGAGATATAATCATTTCTTTAAAAGGATCAGGTTCAAACTGGTCTGTTAGAAATCATAAATACTTAATATGGCTATATAAGGATGAGCACGTGGTGAGAAGCCTTCTCCAGACTTTGCGAGTCTATAGACGCTTAACAACTGTTGCGCAAGGAGTAACCATCTCTATCATCTGTCACGGAGATGAAGATGCTGCGTTGGATGTGTGGAGTGCCACGGAAAGACCACATAAAAAACTCCCAAATTCGGGGCAGCCTTCATGTTCGTGACATAGCTTTTTACGGAAACCGGCTAGTTAAGTTGGGAATAAGTGTCTAGTCATGCCGCCTCCACCAGGGCCGGGTAGAAGCGGCAAGCCTAAGAAATACTGGCTCGACGTCGCAGTAAACGATATGCGCACAAATGGTCTCACAACTAGGAATGCCGAAGACCGAACCAAAGTGGAGGAGAAAAAGCAGGAAAGCGGACCCTGGGCTCCGAAGCAATCAGATAAGGAAGCAACAGGGAAGGCGCTAAGATGAGAGAGAGAGAGAGAGAGATTACTCCTTGCGCAACGCCAAATAACACAAATATACCTGAACAATTATGAACAGCTAGCTTCTAGCTTTAACTAGCTTTATTATTATACTTACTGCTGAGGATCCTGACCGCATAATGTGTTTCCAATAATGCGATCATCAGCGGCACGGATGGACCCCGCTAACTCTTGTATCTTGCACCAACATCTGTGGCTTGTCCAATGGCTAAGTAATTAATGCTTTCATGTAACTTTCTTATGTTGCTAGCAAAGGACAGTAGAAAACTGCAGCGAGGTAAAGGATTTTGCGACAAAGATATATCTACCAACCTCTTTTTATAAAAAGAGGAAGATATAGACTTTTATAAAAGAGACGTGAAAATCCTGCACTAAAGTCTTATTCACAGATAAATAAAACCAGGTATTGGAAACCCATACATTTTTACACGACGACTTCATCATTACGGTCACGTGCAACTAATATTAGCTCAAAAAATAACGGCCAAAAAATAAAACCAGGTATCTAGGACCGTAAACTTGACGGCTATTTTCATTTACTACGTTAAAGATCAATATTTTTGGAGGTTGAAAATATCGGTTTCAATGGAATGAAATATCGATGGATGTTGTGAAAAGAGATTGATTAAGGGATAAATTGTTTTTTTTTTTTATCTTATGGACATTACACTATTTAAAGACTTCTCAAGGGATTTAATTTAGATAGGCCGTTATCATAATTATCCCAGATCGTAAGATTTTTTGCACAATAGTGTAATTTTCAAAATTATTTTTGTCATATTTATCTGTTAATGTTACCAATACCAAATCGCTCGCATTCTCAAAAAACAAGACAAGCTTTTAACTCTATACGCCATAAATTACAAGGTTCAACTTCACAAACACTACACCTAAGGAAAAATATGTGATGGCCTATAGTCATTTTTTGGCACGTTTGTATACAAGTACACATAGTAACGAAACAAACAACAAAGATAAGAAAGTTTTAAAAGGTATTAAATATTTATTATTTCTTAGAAATCCTTATTGACGATTAATTGACAACTGGAAGACGATTGCCTGAGATCGCGTTGCACTATAAATATCATCCCATCACCTTTTATTTCTCGCTTACATGTACATAATATGAAATAGGTGGAATTACATAATTTGGTAAGAATGTACATAAACACAGGCTGGGTGTCACGAAGTCTTTGAATTGGTTAATACTGTAATTAATACTGACCTCTTTTTGAAACGAAAATATTTTCTATCTAAATAAAATATCTATCTCTTGTAAGAAAGATCAGAATACAGTTAAACTATAAAATTAGCAGTCGTTATGCAAAACACCCAGTACGGGGAACATTTACTTCATTGCCCAGGGCTGAACAAATGGCCGCTGTGATTGATATCACTTGTCTACAGGCTTCGTCGCCCTGACACATGCTAATTTATGCTAAATATTTACCACTTAATCTACCTTCGAAACCTTCAAAACTCAACCTTAGCTCGTATAGAACAAGACTGCAAAAAACTGCAAAATAAATTGTTGAATTTATGTAACAGTCAACCTAATTAAATTCGAGCCAGTTAAGCCAAAATCGAATTTATGCGAATGATAATAAAGTTGTGTAGTAGTGTAAATAATAGCTTTGTAACTTGGTAATCTAAATACCTCTTCGGCCAGTGTTAATGTAACCGTACTATGCAAAGGACGATTCTTATTTTGTCTTTTTTTGTGCATGTCCATAGGTAATGACCGATACGATAGCGTCTAATTAATTAAAGTAAACATGGACATATTACAAAGACCGTAAGATAGATGCAAGATGGAACCTAAAGATATGTTTCCTAATCCAATATGGATTAGAAAACATATCTGGTTTATAAAATTAGATGACTCATCGTTGAAGATATAACGTCATAAAACTAGCAGGCCTACAGTTGAAAGAGAATCTCAACAAAACTGTTATGTACTAAAACGAGTACATTCAGTTTTTCGTCAGCCGTATTGCGCCGAGTAGCTGCAGTACCAATTCTGGGGCTGATTGTAAAAAACATATGTACTGCAAACATTTGTCTTAGTTTTAAAAAGCTAGCTTTTCCGGCGTTTGGTATCACGCCAAGCTTGAAATAGGATTTGGACTTTATTTATAGTTCTTAATAGCTAACTAGGTATTCTATGATATCTAGTGTATAGAGTAAGATAGCTAGTGCTATAGCCCGCTGCTCTCCTCTCATTGTCCACAGTGTTCACTCATTCAACTGGGACTGCTTGATATGTCCGAAAAATTAATGTCTGAATTAAATAATTACATAACATACCTAGTAAGAAAGTAAGTACGACTAGTATATAGGGCCACCTAGTATAAGTCTTGCACATAATTACGCAAAAATTTAAAGTAATCTTATTCTTCTTGTTTAAGTAGGTACTCTTATAAACATGTATCTACTTCAAGTAAGTTTATATACCTCTCACTACCGTCTATTTAATTTCATTATTTAGCACCATTTCTAAAGGTTGCCTAGAAGAAATTGCTTTTAGCGATAAGGCCGCCTTTTGCGTTTTATATTTTAGTTCTTTTTACCTTAACCTAACCTATCTGTACTCAATGTGCAATAAAAAGGTTTGTTTTGTATTGTTTTGTACTCCATGCCTTTATTGTCTGTTACCCGAAAATACCAAATATCATATACTATCCAAGTACTTCTAAGTATTCGTAGTACATCTCAGTACTCCGCGTCATTAGACCGCAGCGTGTTTGAGAATTGAGAACGGACTTACTCGGAGCGAGCCAGGCACTCTAGTCAAAGAGATAGTGATGTGCTTAAATTTATCGATAATATTACTTATGAAAATATTCCTCTTTCTTTTTTTCGTATCAAGTGTTTTTGCCAACAGAATTTATCACGCTGACTTCTAAATTCTCAAAACTTCCCTTTTTTTCATTTTGTGTCTCTTTGCTCAGTTTTCATTTTAAGCACAGATAAGTCTATTTCCTGGTAATAGAGTCTTAGTTTCTTCGTTCACTGACCTATTATGACCAAAAATAATTTAAGTCTTTCTTAAGTACCGCGTAAAAAAAAACAACCGTCAGCGAACATCGCGTCTCATCGAACCTTCTAAAAAAACACTGATGATTTAATTATTTTCCTTTCATGTACTAATCTTAGAGTCTCTTTTATTTCCCTCAGTCGCTCATCGTAATCAAAACTATTGAGCAGAAATATAAATATATACGATATATCGATAAAATTGTCTACTTGATCTCAGCTCAACACTAACTTGCTCGAGTGTTAGCAGGATGTGTGACATGGTGCTCTTGGGGTAATTGCCGCATTTCACACTGCGCTCGCTTCTTAGCCAGATTCTGGAGATTACGAGATGCATTATTAATATGATTTTTTTATTTGTAATACATAAGATGGTATAATAATATGTAAATAAGTATAATGTAATAGAATAAGTAATAGGAAATAAGAAATAAGTATAAAAAAAACTCATTCTGCAGTAATTAATTTATTAAAAACTCGACACAATAAAATTCAATCCGGTTACCTATTTTGCCCAACCTTATTAAAACATTTAAAAAAGCAATTTTTTTAAATACATTTATAACGTCTACCTTTTCTAACTTATTATTGAAAACGTTTATTGCTATTTAGGATGATACTATGCTAATTTCTTAAACTTACAAGGAAAAAACGTGGTGTCAAATTTTTCATTTGCGCCATTGAGACAGGGTAATTTGTTTTTATTTTTATTATTGTAGAATTATGCATTGCATTAGAAATATGCATTGCATAGTGATGCAAAAAAGGGGCAAACTGAACAAATGAAAGAAAATAAAATATTTTGCTATAAACTTGACATAATACCACTTTCTTAATAATCGAGTTGACTAAAATTAAAATAGATTGTTAGCGCCCGGTAACATCACGTGACAGGTATCGCCCCACTACAGGTAAACCCCTCTTGGCAGTAGTAGTGTCGGGGTGAGTATGAGTGTAACGCTCTCTCTTCTCCTTGGGTTCGCCGAGCGGTGCAGACGTGTATTGTGCTCTAGTGATTTAACATGGCCTTTATTAGTATTTGATATTGATATGATATTGCTGTTGATAATTTTAATATGTGTTCAAATGTAACTGTAGATTAGCATAGGTAGGCACGGACGAGGGATTGGTACGCTTCAGGCTGGATCCCAGTGATAGGAGCGGGGTTGGTGCTCCTATCTTTACCGTGATTAGTGCCAAAGCTTAGACACGAAATGGTAATTCGGTCTAATAGCTAATAAGATTATCTGAAGAATTTACCTCAGCACCATCAGTGATCTCTTTTAAAAACCTGGACAAATGGATACAAATAGAAAATTGACATCAGTACAACTATAGACTATAATCACTGCCTTAGCTGTTACTTTAGATGCCTTAGCTGGTAGCAGCTAGCTGTAAAGAAATGAATGAATGAATGAAAGTTTATTTATTCAAGTAACCATGACTATTAATAAAGACCAACTATAGACCAAGACTGACTATTAATAAGCTTCTTCTTCTTAGTCGGGCACTCTTGGTCGTGGCTGTAGATGATGAACAGAGTTGCGGCTCGCCGTCGCCGCTCACTGTCAGGGTTCAGCACGTTGTGCGATGTTACGAGCACATTGTACGGTAGTCGATCCGGTAGTTGTTTTATTAAATTAATAAATAGTTATCGAGAAAAGTAAATAGAGCAAATCTGACCAGAATAGGGCCGTGTCGTACCGTGAATTTCTCGCGCTGTCGAACCTCACAAATTAGAACTGCGACCGACAGTACCTGCTGCAAACGCGTCAATTACTTCCACAATTCAGTTGGGTTACCTTGACTTCAGTGCTCAATATAGCGGATTAATTAAATTTGTGATAATTATCTTTTTAATCGTAAGAATGCTGCACAAAAGGCTCTTTAATAGATTAATGCAATCAAATTAAATTTATTGATTATTGTAATGTAGTTAAGAAAAAAAAAAAATTTTTTTTTAGGTTTTAGTCACATGATCTTTTTTTTAAGCTGTTTATGTCCCACTGCTGGGCAAATGTCTCCCCACTAACCTTCCATGTATCCCTAACCATATCATTTTCTCGTCAGTTTTTATCGAAAGCCTGTAGTTCGTCTGACCATCTAGTTTAAGGCCGTCCTCGCTTTCTGTACCCATTAGGCCATTAGTAGGAAAGATATCTACGTGAAAAAAAAAGAGCAGTCTTTGACAGTTACAGTTCCATAAGTTAGATTAAATGAGGTGCTTAGCATTGTTGTTAATTCTTTAATTAGTGGCAAAAGTTTCAACACTTAAATATTTTTCACGCTTCGAAAAGAAAAATATAATTCAAGCGCATCACTAAGCTTGTCAAATTATTGCCACATTGTGATAATTCTTTCAACAAATTAACAAAAATAAGTGCGGTAATTTGGTGACACTGGCTGGTAAGAGATTTATTTACTTATTCAGTTATTTTTCTTTTTTCTTTATGTATTATTTGAAAAATTTTCATCACCAGTAATAATTTTTTTATCCTTTATTTTTATTGTCTCAGTTGAAATATGCTGAGATAGATACGTGGCAATGCTACCAGCCTTCTGGGCACGATACGAGATAATGACTATATTGATAAAATAATTTACTATTATCTAAACATCATTGAAACAATTTTTCACAAAACTGATTTTCTCAAACATTCACAATTTTATTAGGGTCATCAAATCTAATATAACATTATTATTCGTAGAATATAACAATATAATATGCAAAGCAAGAAATACAAAAATATTGTAATTCATAATACAAAATATTAATCTTCTTTTATTGCAGGTTCGCCTCTACATAATATTTCATGGGAAATGAGAATTCGGCTCACTGATCCCGAAAGAATATTAGAATTTTGTATTGAAAATCTCCAGGTCACGAGTATTGAAAAACAACGCTTTCCAACCTTCTATTTCATATTCCTTTTCGTTTCCTTCAGCTGGATACAATAAGAAATTATATTTTTTTGCTTTTGGTTAATGGAAAACTGAAGCGCTTTTTTTCCCTCTTGGTGGCAAATTGAAGCGCTTTTGTGGTAGTATATTTTTATAAATATAATTTTTATAAAACTACTGTCGATTTAGCAAAATAGCGTAAATTGAGTCCGTGGTTATAGGAATGTACCTATTATCTGAATAGTGCATCTAGAGGTAGTATAATCTATATTATTCAGTAACACGTATCTATTTTTACTACCAACAGGTAGAAAAATAAGTTCAAGTTACTGAATAATATATATATCATAACAATAAAGAGACAAAAAACTATTTTTTTTTATTTACTTAATTCTAAACGAGTCCTGTGCTCAACCTCAATTTTGATCTCTTAATTTTTGGTTGCGGAGAAAGGCTCGATTGATTTGTGTATTAAATAAATGTAACAAAATCTCAATTATTTTTCTGTCATCATTATCTGAACGTGTTTCCCAGTTGTTGGTACGCAATAGGGAACTGGTTATTAAAATGGAGTGAGTGCCGTCTCATCTCTGAATACTTTTTATAGTTTTATTATTTTTATTAGTGTTTTATGAATATGTAAAATGTTATTATTGCACTATTGATTTCCTGTTTAAACTGTCATCATGTTAAACGTCTTATTAAGGTACTATGGTCCTAGGCTCTGTCTACCCAGTAAGGGATAAAGACGTCACTATATGTATGTATGTATGTAAAATGTTAAATCCATATCTATATTAGCTTAAGTATATCAGTACTTACCAAATTACTGTGCATAGATTAAAAAAAAAATTGCGTTATGTTACTGTGCGTGCTTCCGTCTATATTAGTGGATAGGCGCCGGCCGGCAGTAGTTTGCATTTACTAACTGGTGGCGTAAGCACGCAAAGTAATTTAGTAAGTACTTGTAACTTTGACTTCCGCAAAGTAACTCCTGAATCAATTGAGTCTTAAAGTCGTAATATATCTTACGATCATACATATTTTTTATAACATACTTCGCTAAAAATACGAAATATTGGTAAACATAGAATAAGTACCCTCATTCCGTTTAAGTATTGTAATATTTCTACCCTCCGCGATCTAATTTCAATCAGACGCTTCCTTTTTCCTATATTAGCATGTTTACCTGCCAATAATAAACCTTAACATTTAGGCGTTAGATATATTTTCCTTTACAAGTAATAATCCGTGGAGCAGTAGGTACATGTCTAAAGTTGTATGAAACCGATGCAAAGCCGATTTGAAATATTGGATTAAGATAAAAAAAATATTTACACTCGATTGTGTAATGAAATATTTTGTTAAACAATATGGTTAGTAAATAACAGTGATTTGAATTTGTGAACACTGCCACACAAACTCTACTTTTTTTTTCTTTTTGTCGAATCAAAAAGGTCTAAAAGGCTCTAATTGTTGCTCTTTTTGTACGGAACCCTAACAAAAGACAGGGCCCAACTCGTGAGGCGGCAATCATTTAATTACCCGGAGTTAAGGAGTTAGCGGGATTTGCCCGACTTACAGTTTGTCACCAGCGACGGGACTTTATTAGCAACCCGTGAACTAATGTGGAAGAAAGGAAAAAAAGAGTTCTTTTAAATACGGAGAATAGAGAAAGATAGACTTTTGAAAAAAAAAATGTTCGAAATTAATTTTACGATTAAGCTCTTGAATCGATTTATATATCGCGATATTGGTGAACAAAAGGTCAAAGACTTATAAACAAGGACGAGACTCAAATATTAATTAATTAATTTAGATAGTCGCTTTTTCTGTCTCTTTATCCCTATGTATGCTTAAATCTTTAAAACTACGCAACGGATATTGATGCGTTTTTTTTTAAATAGATAGTTATTCAAGAGGAAGGTTTTTATGCCCATGCGAAGCCGGGGCGAGTCGCTAGTTATGTATAATATGCTACCTTCATCGTGCTCTATTCACCAAAAAATTTGGGCAAGTATTTTTGAAATTTTTGTTAACAGTATTTCTTTCTATGCCCCAGGCCCAGGCCTAAACATAGCAATTCCCCTTAATCCAATCTCACCACACAAACTTATGACACCGTAATTATAAAGTTTCATAAACAATAAATTCCATAAAGGCTTTATCCGGTGTTGTGATAATAGAAAAGTGTAATTAACGTTAAGATTTAATAAGAGGCGAAATTGCAACGATAAATAATGAAAAGCCGCGGCTCGTAATGACGAAACTTTCTGGGATCTGATTTATGTCTCATATAATTCTCATATAAATGTAAATAAATGACGGTAGATAAATGTTCGTACTTTCGCAATGCGAAGAATGAATATGAAAATATAGATGTTATTAAGTCACTTCATCACTACATAGTATCATGTGGTCCCATTGCCTAATAAAAAGATTTAGTTCCTTTTATTGCCAATAGTTGGCGCTACAAAAATTGAAAAAAATCGAATTTAGTTAAGATCCCGCTTGTTTTTGGCGAAAAAAGTGTGTGAATTATTAAAACATGATTTTTTCAAGTTTCATCATCCTGTCACAAACTGATTTAGTGCTTTATTTATTAAGTTATCGGAGTTAGAATCTCAGTTTCCCAAGTGATCAATAGATGGCGTTAGTAAGTCTCAGTATGGGGAGACTACATTGGTACACTAAAAATAGGCGCGCTTCTTTGTATGGCGGTTGAATATCTGTGCTAGTATAGCATTCTATAATCTGTGATAGTATAAAACAAAGTGGCTTTCTAAGTCCCTTTGTATCTTCAAAACTACGCAACGGATTTTGATGCGGTTTTTTAATAGATACAGTGATCTAAGAAGAGGAAGAAAGATCTAAGCATACATAGGGACAGACAGCGGAAAGCGATTTGTTTTATAACATGTAGTGTTAAGAATACAAAAACGGATACAAAAACACAAATTTTGTGTTTCTCCCTAATCCTTCCATGATTATTTTATCCTTTAGCCGTCAATCACACCACTAATTGAATGAGTGTCCGTTCGATCGGACCCTATCCCGAGGGAGGCCATAGTTTTTCCGCGTCCCTTCTTAGGGAGTATCCGAGCAACAAAGACTATTGACATTGATTTGGTTGAAGGTTCTAAGATAACAGGAAAAACTAGATAAAGGAAAGGTATATGTGTTATAGAATAGGCTACTTGGCTCATATTAATATTGATGCAACAAATGATTTCTTACAGTATTTGACCCACGAAACCGAAATATATTGATCTCCGTCAACAAAAACGCAAGATGGCATTATAATTTCAACAAAAAACAAGTACATTTTTGGCAAAGAGTCATTCATGCTGTGGGACTCCCACAGCATGAATGACTCTTACTAGTACTCCCACAGTGGGAGTACTAGTTATTCGATCCTGCATAGGTACTCTGATGTCACAGAGAGTTAAGAAAAAAATATTATGTACAATCGAGACAAGTAAATCTGACCCCCAGGACTCTATAGTAAGTTGGATAGTATAGGCACTTTTATTTGCCCCCGACTGTACAATGTGCTACGTTTCACTAGCTATTTTATGTAAAAAGTCAATGAATAGTATAGTCAACCAAATTGTCCATAGCGACCCAACCCTTTCAGCAGGAGTATTGACGTCTCTTTCGTCGTCAAAGAAACTAAGGGTAAAACCAGGATATCCGATACCGGTTAATTTATTTACTTACCGGCACCCGAGCAATTGACCCGGATATTTCCGGGCATTCTGCTCGGGGAATTCTCCATATCCGGATATGGAAAAAACTCGCTTCTTCAAGAAACTGCGAAATTTATTTTATGTTTTATTTATAAAACATAGTACGGAGATATTGATATTTTTTAAATGAATGTTGAAAGCGTATATATTTGTAACGTTTATGAGTGTGAAGCAATGGTACACCCCAATTACAATCCTTGTGATATTTACCGTCCAAATTAACCAAGCCAAATTTGTTATTTACATTCTTTCCATACATTTGTTTGTTACTTTAATGTTTCTGCAGGCTCCGTCGACACCGTTCATTAAATTAGACGTTATATAAACTATATATGATTTGTAGTCATCTATGGTAGCGATATGTGATCTCTTTGTTTGATAGTATTTATTTATATTAATGTATCATAGATAGCGTTTAGCGTGCATGATGTATTTTAATACTCGATACGGTATCTCGAATGCTATTTACCATATGGTCAGTGAACATGAGTTCAGCTTCAGTAGCAGTGGTGTGTTTTTTTTTTATTTCTACTTCTTGGATGAGATTTTAAAACGCAGACGATAGCGGCTTTGTTAAGATTTTGCTTTCTATCAATTAATAAAAACATAATCAGAAAAGTTTATTATGTAGAACAATAAAGGAAAAAGTAAGGCTCAAGGCTCGTGTCGTATCAGGATGTGAAAAGGCAAATTAGAAAGCACCTGGAAGAGACTTCCCCGACAAGAGCACAGCTCTTAAAATTTTAGATAGAAGATAAATTTATAAGAACAAAAATATCCTTAGAAAGCACAGGTAAACAATTATTACACCCACAGTCCCTGAAGCAACTTGTATCAATTTCATATCAGAGATAAGAAAGGATATGGACGCAAAAAGTTTCGTCCCTTAAGACTTGTGATTGAATTAGTTTGCGAAAGTTCCGACGATTGTTAGGGGATTATTTCGTTTTATTTGATGTGTTTGTTTTATGAGTGATTGTTTTAGAGTTCAGTATCAAATGGTAACGCGATATAACCCAGTGCCATGCAGGCGGAGCCGCGGGCAACAGTAGTTAATAAATCTATTCATAAAGGCGTGAAAATATCTTCAGGGTTGGCAGCGCGCCAGTGTTACTTCTGGTATTCATAGACGTCCGTTCATAGAGTTCCGGTAATTGCTTCCCATTTAGTGAGCCGTATGCTTGTTTGTTCACACTATTACACTTATACAAGTACTATTAAGGCGAAAATTTGTGAGTGTGTATGTTTGTTACTCTTTTACGGCTAAACCGATTTGGCTGAAATTTGGAATGGCGATTGCTTAGACCCTGGAACAACACATAGGCTATATTTTATCCTGAAATTCCCACAGGCGCGGAGCCCCGGGCAACAGCTAGTAGTATATAAAAAACAGTGATTAAATCAACAGAAAATGAGCAATTCAAGGTATGCTGCTCATATCTTCATAACAAGGGTAAACATTATTATTCCGAAACTTATTAACTTACTAAGGATGTTCTCCGAATTCTAAGTAATTCTACTCTAAGGGATGCGTGCTTATTATTTCGCTATCCACAAAAATAATTTGTGCTACATATCATTTGAAGTTGTGTTATGTTTTTATTTATATTACAGCTGTTGTCCGCTGCTCCGCCCCGCGTGGGACTCGGTTATATCGCGACCAAAAGTAGCCTATGTTTGACCTCAGGTCGTTAACTACATCCCTACCGAATTTCATAACAATCGGTCCAGCAGATTAGCCGTGAAGAGGTGACAGACAGACAGACAGACAGACAGACAGACTTTCGCATTTATAATATTAGTATGGATAGAAGACTTTATGAAAAACATTATGCAAGGTAAAAGAAAGACTGGAAAGAGGTAGACTAAGAAGGAGTTTTATAGAACAATAAAGGAAAAAGAGTGGAGTCGTGTCGTATCAGGAGGTGAAAAGACTGAAAAGGCTAGCGGAAGACCGAGCACACCGACAAGAGCACAGCTGTTAAATTTTAGATAGATAGATAGACGTATAGCTGTAGGATTTTCCATTATGGCTCCTAAATAGATATTTTTTTAAGTTATTTACCTAATTTAAAATACTGCCCATAAATCTTCATCTTGTGTAATATATTTGAAGATGACCAAAGGGCGTTGTACTCATGCAATACCTAATTTTTTTAATAGGACGACCTAAATGATCTAAGGCTATGAAATTTCCGCATAGCATTACAGAGTCAAGGCAACATGACGTGACTCTTAAATCGGCGAGTTCGCTGATTTTTAATTAAAACAATTCGAAATCGAAGATTATTCGACACACCGATTTTGAATAAGTCATAAATCTCAATAATAGCACTACTGGCGGATTTCAAATTACTTACTAACTAGCTATTTCCCGCTGGTTCACCAGTAGTATTATAAATGCGAAAGTGAGTTTGTATGTTTGTTTGTTTATTTATTTATTTATGTGTTTGTTACCTCTTCACGCCCTATCTACTGAAACAATCTTCCTGAAATTTCGCATACACATAGCTAGGAGTATTGAGAAGGACATAGGGTAACGTTTCGTCCCGGGAAAAGCACTGATCCCGAGAGAATCCCAGGAGGGCGAAAGCTAGTTAGGTTACATTTCTTAAGTTGTAAGCATTTAAACTCAATACGAAGGCGCCGGTCTCTTTTTCTCTATATGACATTTCGTGAAAGAACGAGAATGTTTAGAGTATATAGCAGGACAGAACACCCTTGATCACCTTTTACGATCGGCGAGTAAACAAGAACAGTAAAAGCAGATTCAAATGTAATCCACGTTCACTACTCGGTCGTTTAAGGAGTAATAAACAAAATTACGAGTAGTCAAATTATAAATTAAGACTGATTTTACTGTCTATGTTAATACTACGCCATTTCTTATTAGGGTCAAAACACACCACACATTTTTCATTCTATGTTTAGGTATTGTAGCTAAGCTTTGGGAACTGGAATTTTAGCGGTAAAATGTGATGTTTCTCTTTTCTTTCCTTTTTACTGCTGAACTGACGAATGCTTGTGGTGGTGGAATGCGAATGTACTTACAAGTGACTTGATACATCTTGGTGTGTATTGGTCTGTCTCCTTTCTTTAAGTTTAAAACTTGTATTAATTCAATTTCAAGTTTTTTAATAATAAAGCACTAAACTAAGTTTAAAAATAAACTTTTTACATATTACCTAGTAAGTAATCTTTAATTTTGTTTTTAATGTTACTAGGACATGTTACATTGGTAAAAGGGTGTTTCTTATTTAAAAAAATAGATAATTTGAATATATAATAGAAACATGTATGAATCTATATTCATGAATGAAAATTATCTATTCAAAATATTAAAATTCTAAATTAAACTATTTTATACGGTTTTCTATCGCGTTTATTGCTTACTTATTTATACCTAACGTTTCAAGAACTTTACACTTAACAATCGCGAAAACATAAGAAGTCATTATTAAAATTCTATTCAAATTATCGATTTTTAATTCACACTTTCCACACTTTTTCACATTTTCCACGTCCCTAACCCTATTTTGTAACACGATTCAGTGTGCATTGATCCTTATGACCCGCAAATTTGTATTGCTGGCCTGTCCCCGCGTGACTGGCATTAATGTCTTCATCTACTTCCACGGGACGCCATGCTCCTGTTTTTCGGGATTTCTTCAACAAATGGGATGGTATTTTTTCCGCCTTGAGCTTTCATTGTTTTACATTTGTCTAATTGAGCGATGAAGGTTTTTTTGGTCTGGAGCGAAATAAAAACGAAGTGACATGGGTCATGTTTAGCTTTATAATATCATTATATTTTTTTTTTATGTAGTTTCGATCTGTCTACATACCCTAAGTTTCGGCAAACGCAATAGCTAGCATAAGAATTACGTTTAGAAATCCTTTTACTCCTACGTAAATATTTTCTAAACCGCACTAATTACTTCTTAATATAGAATATGAAATCGTGCGCAGATTAAAGCATTTTTTTTGACGTGACAACGTCTTAAATTAGGTTGCGGCTGGGAGTCACTTATGAAAAAGTGTAACGCTCGGTAACGTTACGATGAGTCACCGAACGAGAGAGAGGCCCGCCGAATGCCTTGCGTCTCTCTCCCACTCAACTATGATCGGTCTGCCGCGCGCGGCAGATTATATTCATATCAATAAATATTCTACCGAGAAAAAGACGTTGTCACGTAAAATCTTCGCCCGTAAAACCGACTTTACAGGCAACCATTTTTTTTATCTATGCTTATTAACGTACCTAGTAGTAGTGTCTTAGGTATTTCCAAGTATAATGTCATTTTTTTGCATTAAATCAAGTGTTACAATCCTCTGTTATTTTTTATCGTACTTTGGATCCGAACTTACTGCTTTCAAATACTCTAAAATTTTAACTACTAAATAGGTACTTAGTGCGGTTTACGTGTATTGACGTGATACTATCGAGTAATTAACGATTTAACTTTAGCGCTTCCAGTCGACTGGCTACGAGCTTAAGCCAAAGAGTCTGCTTAAACTTTTCAAAGTAAAGCGATAAGTTATGAACGGGTTCAAGTCATGAACTGAAGCGGTTTTTCATGCAACCATCGTAACAACCCTTGCTGTTCTTATTTTGAAAGTGTTTTATTCGAGATCCTAGACATTGCAGCTAGTTATTATTCTTTGATTTGTTGGTGTATGTTTTTCCATGTTTGAAAGAAAAGCATGCAATGCCACCGCATTTTGTGCCAAGTCCAAAGATAGCTTGAATATTTGACACCATTATTGGCCACTAACAAATTTGTTAAAAAGTAAAGCCAAGCTGGCGTGAGTGAGTATGTCAACTTTTTTTTAATATGATACCCGCGTATATTCAACGACCTCCGTGGCGTAATGGTTAACATGCCTAACGCTACTCAGGAGGTCCCGGGTTCGAACCCCGGTCAGGTCAAGGTGAAAAAATGATAATTTTCTGATGGACCTGTGCCTTGGATGTTTATCTATACATGTATTTGTAATAAAATATAGTACCGTTGAGTTAGTATCCCATAACACAAGTCTCGAACTTACTTTGGAGCTAACTCAATTTGTGTGATTTGTCCCTATATATTTATTTTATTTTATATTTTATTTACTTATTTATATTTATTTAAAAAAGTATATTAAATTCTCTTAAAAACTGTTATATTACTGAGTTTCGAATGTAAATAAGATTATTTTATGAATGTAATTCTGTAGGACTTATACAGGAATAGGATATATAACTGTAAACTTTACCTATTACTATTATGTCTGATGCTTATGCAGAATGTCACCACCTACTATTAAAAAAAAGTGAAGAAACTTAGAAAACAAATAAGATGAGAGAAAACAAATCAACGCTATATTCTTATACCTTAAACCACCAACTTAAAAGACAATACAAAATTTAATTAAACTTTCGTCTGGATAGTTTATTGGTTCTATACCGAGGTTTTGTTTTATGAGACCAGTTTTCTGTCTCTGATATTACACCTAGACTATATTTTTTTATGTTCGTTCCTCATCTGTATTCAGAATGCGATGGAATGGGCTCCTCGCTCGCGTACTTTGGCAAAGACGTTTTACGTTGAATGGTCATGAATTACTTATATTTTGACCTTTTGTTATTTACGCTTACCAACTTAAATCCTTTGATTAAGCAAAGCTTAAAACATAGAATCGCGCACGCCAGGAATATGTCCTAAAATAATTTGAAAATCATAGATTAAATTAACTTAATCATAGATAAAATTACGATTATGTTAAATATATATGTTCGATTGAAAATTGATTTTTTAGGATGTTCTTTTCAAGTTCCATTGTTTATGTTGTGATTATGTAAAATAATTTCTTTTATTTTTATGCTACTTTTTTATGCAACTAACAAGAATTAATTAAATAGTATTTTTAAAATTTTACATCGTCATTATTTACTTAGGTACTTTTAGTTACAGGACGACTATTTTTAATCGTGTTATAATGCAGTAATACCACTAATAAAATCAACTTGCTGTACATAAGTTTGCTTAATAATTAATCATGTATTTATAGTCAATATTACTTGGTGGCATCTTTGTATTTTCTAGTTACTAATAGTTTGACGCCAATATGTCTGTATTATAAATTAAGAAAATAAGGAGATACACATTATCGTAATTTTTTGCGTTTTGGAATAACGTTATCATAAAATCGTTTTACTTTTAAAACGATATTTAATTATTAAAAATGATGATGAGGATAAAATTTTGACAATTATTTATCCTAATCATTCAAAAATTCTAAATATGGGTAGGCTGGAAGAGATTGGTTAAGAATGTTGATTTCTCGCTCTAGGACAATATTCTCTTTTCATTGTTTTTCCCTGTATATATTTTTCTGTGTATGGGCGTACAATACATAGAAAAGTAAACCACTTAAGTGAACATTTAAGGGTAAAGTATACATTTATATGAGGTCAACTGTACAAAACATGAATTTAGTAAATAAATAAATAAGTGACGTTACGAAAACAAATTCAGATCTGTAAGTAAAATATTGGTTCAAATATCATTAAACAAATCAGGTGACTTACAGGCAAGTTTTTCTACCGGGAAATAATTAAACAAAAATAAGTTTCCTTTTTTTATTTCCTTTTTTCCCTGATCTAGTCCACGAGGGAAATCCCATAATTATACTTCATACACGCCCAATCACAAACTGTCTGTTTTAATATTAACACCCCTAAGACGTTTAAATTTTATATCATTAAATTATTGGTCTAAGTTCAATAATGATAAGGTTGTGGTATTTCTAATTCAAGTTTGTTTTGTAAAATTGGGATTCCCACGCGCCCGTATTCTAAGTGTATTTTAGGTAATTATATCAGAGAATGTTTCCGCTAAATATACCATAAATTAACATTGTATCCGCTTGGTTCACGCACAAATATGCCACTTAATAATAGTTTTTGTAAACACCACACCTTATTAGAAATGTATTACATAGTTTACAACAAAGCCACCTAATATTATTGACCAATAACAGTGGCAATAAATGACGCATTCAAATTCCCCGCCCATTTTTCTATGTGAAACGCTGGCTTGCAAGCCAAACCAGTTACACGCTTTTCGTGCGCTATGCCACTTCCTGTTAATATTTCTAAATTCTGTGATAAGAATGGTAAAGGGGCCACTTATCTGCCAACGACTGTACTATACTGATTTACTATACATTCTTATTTCAAAATCATTAATGAAAACAAAGGCTTTAATTACAAGATCCGCCATTTTACCGTAGCAAAAGCCAACCCATTAGCGAGTGACCAAAGGTCGCCTTAAGCCCCATAGTTTTGTTCCGGACCATTTAATTAATTAAGGCCCATTACAAAAAGGTTATCCGGCGGAATCCGGATTAAACCGGTTTTTGCTGTCTTGTCAAAAGTGAAGCGGTGTGTGAGATATTAATCGATTTGGTGCGAACCGGATAATTAATGGTGAAAAGTGGATAATTAACATTAAATGGAAAAGGGAAGTTATAATTATACAGGGAGGCATTATAGCAGCCAAATATTCATAATGACTTTAATACATGAAATTTCCATTTAAATAAAATAAAAAATCCGAACATCAAAACCAGTCAGCGACCACGACGTTTTGATAAAGAGACATTTTGCGATAGGGACGTTTTGCGACCAAGGGGTATTTTGCGAAAGGGACATTTTGCGACGAAGCCCATTTAACGCTTTCGCACGCTCGACGTAGATAACAATTAACTGTTTATTGTTATCTCGTTTACTGTCCGCGAAAGTGTTAAATAGAATCCAAGAACTTAAGAATATAATCTCATACATTCCCTAAAAAATAAAACATACTAGCTTTTGTCTGCGGCTCCACCCGCATGGGACTCAGCAAATATATTGCTCGCAAAAGTAGCCTACATTTGACCCCTAGTCTTTATCTATATCCTTACTAAATTTCATGAAAATCGATTAAGTCGTTTAGTCGTGAAAGCATAACAGATAAACAGACAACTATAACTACTATAACCCTTGAATAAATCAAAGCTATTGCAACCTTATTGAGACAATAGTCATCCACATTAATAAACCTAATTCTACCAATATACTTGTAGTAAGTCCACCATTTTATTTTGTGCAAATAATTTTTTTTACAATAAAGACGATTCCGCTCTTTAGAAAGCACGAAGGTGTTATCATAATTTTTTGACACAAACTGGTCGAAGACCTTAGTTTTAAGGCACTGAGGTATATTGGACAAGATAACATTGCGGACTTCCCGAACGCTGCCCAGCCGAGTCGGATTCGACGAGAGACCTCATCCTTGAAGCTGGAACTGTCAGTCTGGATCAACTGACTCAAGTAGGACATATTGTTCCACAATTTCAAGTGAAACCTAACAGAAATCAGCGAAGTGTAACATGGACATAAAGCATTATCTAAGACCTTAATTTTAAAGCACAGGTATTTTGGACAAGAAGATATTGCTACTCTATAATTTCGCTTCAATACATCTTTTATTTGTCTCACTTCAGTCGTAGTAATATAACAACGCAATATCTTTTGAAAGCAAAACGGGACATTTTCAAAAGACACTGCCCACTTAGCTTTAGAGGCACCTAACAAGAAAGACAGCTATTTCCAAAGGTTTTGTGATATGAAAAAGCAATATTATTGTATTGCAATAAAGTTAGGAGTCTCCTTTGTTAGTATTCTAGGAACAGCGGTAATTGCTGCGCTATGGAATAGTGTCAATTATATTTTCCTACCTTGTAATAATAGCTGTTATCTACTTTTTTGTCTGACGTTCATTAAATTAAAATTTTCAATATTTATCTTTTCATATTTTACGGTTCTTGGTTAGGGAGACGATATGTATTACACCTTATCATTTTTGATAATAAGGCCAATCTTAATATCTCAATGAGGTTTTATATTACAATGTTTCTAGTACACCATAAAAGGACATGGTTTACTGTCCGATAAGAAGAAGATCCGTGCTTCGAAAGACACGTTAAGCCGTTAGTCCCATTTGCCATCGGTCGTTAGGAAACCAAAGTCAAAGGCCGAAAGGTGTATTATTCATAAATATCTTAACACCAGGGTATCCAGGTTTATTATTAAGACGATACCACTGCTAAACAAGGTGGTCTTTAACATCATTTATCTCGCAAAGTTCTTTTACTATGGGTTTCAAATCTTAGTATATGATTTTTGAGTATTTTATCTCCTTATGTATAAGATGGGAAACACGTTTTGATAAAATTTTCTCGATAGAAATATTTTTTGAAAAATAGTATTCGCTTACCGATATTTCTAAATTATAGATCGACGATTCAGTTTAAAAAAATGATTTTTAAACTAAAATATAGGTCGTTAGTGATTCATCATAAGAGGTATAATAAAATGTAATGAACTGGTCTGTTTTTTTATAAATTAATAAAAACAAATTTGGCGCTTACGCCCTATTTGTTTGAGCGCCTCGAGACTATACCTGTCTCATCGTTCACGGGCTTTACCGCCAAGCGCTATCCCTTGCGCGCTCTCCCGGCCAGTCTGCGTCTGCATTTGCCGAGCAAAAGACGCGCGCATTTTTTATTAAAAATCAAATCTCGCGAGTTTTTATGGCATTTTATAATATATATTCAAATTTATTGTTAAAATTTATATCCCAACCTAGTTTTTATTTTAGTGTTTTTCTTGACTGTAAATAGTATTTGTTATGTAAAATAGTGTAATATTAGCTATGGTTTTGTTACGTAACTGTGATTTTTTTTATATTCGTATTATCATAGGTAATTGAGCAAAAAAACTAAAAGAGTACCCGATTACAAGGAGAAAGCCTAGCTAATGAGAGTAAACAGATGGTAAGTACCTACCCATCTATCCTATCATAATTAGTCTTATTTAGTCTACCAAGTGCCTCCGTAAAATAAATTTTATTTGTTATGGAAAACTAGTACTGATCGATCATTCTATACATAGGTACCTATATATTTATTTAATATTTATATCAAATTGGATACCTAGGTATCTAAGTACTTTGGCTTTGAAACGAATTCGCCATTTTTATACAAACAATTTGATAGGTTGGTATAGGTAAGTGTGGAAGTAACAATTTACATATAAGATACCTAAATATAAAATGGCTAATATCAAAATACCTATTGTTTTCAGGACCAACAACAATTTGAGGTCTTTGTGTCCACGCTGCCGCCGCCGCTGCTGTTGCGACTGCCAGAACAGGGAGGTGTAACAAATATGGAGTCGGATTTACAAACTTTTGTTTTGAATGGACAAAATATTATACCGCCAGCATCACGAAATGTAAAACGGTTAGTACCTAATATGATTGTACTAGCTATTGCCCACGACATGTTATTATGTTTGATCTTCTGGTCTTTAATGAAATATGTTTAACGATCTTACATTAAAAATCTGAAGACATATTCGATTATATACGTATGGGATTGTTTCAGGTGGAACCAAATGCTGATGTTACTGGGCACCGTATTGTCGATATCAACAACTTTTTCAAGAAACAAAAAAGTCCTAATTTAATTATTTCAGTGTGGAATATTTTTTTTATATTTTAAATATTATGTCAAAGAAATGTTCTGGATTCTAAGCAGATTCAATGAATTTACAAAATGGATCATAATCAAACCTAAAGATTATTTTTGTTTTGGCAGTATCAAGTTTTATTGGAATGCTCTTTTTTTAGTGTATTTCTGGAACGACAAGATCAAGATATTTAAATAAGATAGTTAGAAAATGACAAGACATAATTTAAAATGTTTACAATGATTAATTTGCATGCCTTAATTAGGCTAATGTGTTTGTTCCAAATTTATTATAACAACCTTTGTAACCACATTTACGCAAATAAAATGATTTGATTTGATTAGTCATATCTAGTCAAGTGAATCGGTGAAAGGTTTCTTATAGCATTAAGTATCTCAGAAATTTTAGTAACAAGGATTAAAGTCACTTATTCGACACTGTACTACGAGAGGGGTAATGGTCAATTTTCGTCTTTTTTCATGAATAAAATCAAAACTTTTTATGTTACAATAATAACAAAAATATATTTGAAATCCTCTTAACAAGCACTTTCATATGATATATAACACGGTAAGGTTTGCAAAACTCCTCAGTTGTCCACCGAAAATAAACCTTTTTAAAAAAATATTTACTTTGCACATCTGTGTTTGGGTCACAGGATTACGCCATCCTACCGAATTTCATCTGTTTTGGTACAATAGGTTCGGAGGAAATTGACTGTGACAGACGGACGGTCGGACAGACAGACGCACGAGTGATCCTATAAGGGTTTCTTTTTTGAATTTTTGTACGGAACCTTTATAGGATCACTCGTGCGTTTGTCTGTCCGTCCGTCCGTCTGTCACAGCCAATTTTCTCCGAACGTACTGGACTAAAACAGATGGAATTTGGTAGGATGGCGTAATCCTGTGGCCCAAATACAGATGTGCAAAGTAAATAAATATTTTTTTAAATTACCATTTTCGGGTGACAAATTAAGAATAAAAAAAAGTTTTGCAACCCTTACCATGTTATATATCAAACTAGCGACCCGCCCCGACGTTGCATAGGCATAAAAACCTTCCTCTTAAATCACTCTATCCATTAAAAAAACCGCATCAAAATCCGTTGCGTAGTTTTAAAGATTTAAGCATACATAGGGATATAAGGAAAGAGAAAGCTACTTTCTTTTATACTATGTAGTGGTGATAAAAGGGCTCGTTATGAGGATCTCAAATATATTTTCGTTATTATTGTAACATAAATGATTTTGATTTAATTACGTATGTATATATGTATGTAAAAACTTTATTGTACAGAAAGAATATTTATGATACAACATAGAACACAAAAAAGGCGGACTTATCCCTAACAGGGATCTCTTCCAGTCACCTGTATAAAAAAGGAAAAAGAGTACATGGGCATTAAAGAGGGTACATCGCAAAGATACACATATGAAATTATAAACTAATTACAACACAAGAGTTACTTATCCTATACTATAAATCAACTCGAGTCCTAACGCTCGAAGTATTCCCTAACCCTAAAGAAGGAATGTAATAAGGACGACGTCTTATCCTCCAATTAATTTATTTATTAATGTAAGAAAACGAAAATTGATCATCCCGCCTCATTTACAAAACTACTGAGCCAAAAATTTTGAAAAAAATATAAAAAAATCATTTACAGGAAAACCTACAAGAATTCTATCAATTAACGATTAAGTGGTAAATCCATACTAATATTATAAATGCGAAAATCTGTCTGTCTGTCTGTCACCTTTTCACGGCTAAACTGCTGGACCGATTGTGATGAAATTTGGTATGGATATAGTTATGCACTAGGAGTCAAACATAACCTACTTTCGGGCGCGATATAGCTGAGGCGCACGTGGACTTTACTTTATTTTACTTACGGAAAATATTTCATTAAAACACCACTAGATAGCGATAGATACTTCCATGCTGGTCTGGGAGAAAAAGAAAAACATAGAATGTACCAGCTGCTTTTCTTCCCGCGCAAGCCGTAAAAGTCGTCTGAGGGATTCGCCGAATGGGGAAATCATGACATAGGCGATGCGGCTAGCAACCCATCACTATTGATTTCCCGTTTCAACTACCATTATGCTAAACGTGGCCTTAGGTCTTATGACCCTAGGCTCTGTCTACCCCGCATGGGATAAAGACGTGATTATATGTATGTAGATAGCGATAGTAGTAGTTAAAAGGACAAAGAGACAGTTGAAAGAAATAGTAGATTAAAAATTCACATTAACATACGACAATTGAATATAAAAACTGACATTGTCATTGTGCGGAACCCTCTGCTTTTTTGTTCTATTGTGATTTCACACTTTTTTTTAAGTTAAAATAAAGTTTAAAAAAATATTTTGTCTTTTAAATTACTAATATTTCCCATTACATATTCAAATATAAAAATATCTGATATTATAATACATAACGTAAGAAGAGAAAATAATGGCATGCAAACTCCATGCATTCTAACCTCCGGAACGAGATCACGTGGCAATTGTAAATGTTGCAGAATATTATAAATCGCTGTGCGTGGAATCGCGCGTAAACAGTCAGAGGGGCGGCGGGGGCGCCGGGGACTGACACCCCGCGCCTGGGGTCTAGCGCCGCCCATTTACTAGGTACATAACATTTGAGGTATCGCCTTAACATTATTACCAACATGATGTGAATGATTTAACTGTTACTTTGGAAAGTCATTATTTATTGTTTTTAAAAATTATTGTACTAAATTTTAGTCAGTATATATTTAGTATTCAACCAGTACTCCTAGTCCTAGCATGCCCGACAGCAAGAGTTGACACACACGATCCTCTATATGGCTATAGAATGCCAAAAAAAGTTCCTACTTATTTTTTATCTTTTAACCATCACTAATCAGAATTATGAAAGTGGTCTGTGGGAATTGTTACAATCCCCACAGACAACACATTTTTGCCGGAGCCAAAAAGATCTGAAATAATGTTCATGATTACGAGTACATACAAAATTATGGTACCTACGTACACTGAAATAATCCCGCAAACCTAAAAAAACAACCCTAGAATGAACATTTTAATCATAGGGAATCTTCCCGACAGGAGTGAAATATTAAAGTTAAACAAAACGTTTTTGTTTTGCACACCCTACATTGTCACACGGGACTTTTTGTTCGTACACAATGTGTAATTACTTGGCACTTTTTTTGCTGGCTGTACCTTTCATGGACGCCATTTTGTGACGGGAAATAAATTCGCGGGGAAATCTGTTTCATATGCGACGCCGTTTGTCAGGGGTGTCAGATGAATGTGTGGTAGAAAAACAAAATATTTTTTATTGGACGTTATAGGATTGACACCAAGCGACTGACAAGTAACCAGATACCTTATTTATTTGGCAAAATCATGGTCGATTTACATCTGGTACTGGTAATTTAATAAATAAATATATATGGACATGTCGCAGTACGATAGATAAAGCCGTGATATAGTTATATCCCTAGGGATATAATTATATTCCGTAAAATAGTTATACGTAAGAGAATAATTACTATCTTACTAGGAATATAATTATAATACGGTTGCAATCTAGTAATATGTTTATTTGACTAAACTAATCTAGTGAGATGATTATTTATTTATTTCTCGCTTACATGTACATAATATGAAGAAGGTGGAATTACATAATTTGGTAAGAATGTACATAAACCCAGGCTGGGTGTTGCGAAGTCTTTGAATTGGTACCAAAATCTATACATTACAATTTAATTAATATCGAAATAAAAATAAAAATAATGATAATAAAATAAGTAAGTATGTCAATAATGTTTAAATGAAATAAATAAATTAGATGAATTAAATGAATCTGCCACAGAATTAAAGAAAACGATTCTTATTTGATTAGATTTTATTTTTATATTAAACTTTTTCCGATGCTGCGCTTACCGGTGCGTATCGCCATTCAAGAACTTTTCTGCCTTATCGGCCATCGGTCCATCGCGCTATGTGCCCCGCCCACTGCCACTTCAAAGAGCTAATCCGCTGGGCTATGTCAGCAACCATTGTTCTCCTACGGATCCACTCATTTCTGATTCGGTCTCGTAGGGAAACACCGAGCATAGCCCTCCCCGTGGCTCTTTGGGCGACCTTGAGCTTTTTTATGAACCCCATAGTAAGTGACCACGTTTCGGACCCATATGTCATCACTGGTAACAGACACTGGTCGAAGACCTTAGTTTTAAGGCACTCTGAGGTATTTTGGACAAGAAAACATTGTGGAGCTTCCCGAATGCTGCCCATCCGAGTCTGATTCGACGATAGACCTCGTCCTTGAAGCTGGAGCTGTCAACCTAGGCTGGATCAACTGACCCAAGTAGATATATTAGTCCAGAACTTCAAGGGTGCAGCAGCTCCCAACAGAAACCGGTGACTGTATAACATGGTCATTAAACATTAAAAAAGAGTACTAATGCTTCTTACAGGCGCGTCGTTTAGTAATGTATTAGTATTTTACAGAAACATTTTAAATAACCTTGGCCACCAAATGGCAATAAATTTTGGCATATTTCTCTCAGCGACAACTCTTCATTTTGTACAGGATCATTCAAAGTAATGTTTGTAGCTGTATTGCATTTCTGGGTAACCAATCTTTCAGAATATCAACTGAAGTTCCAAATTTACTAAACTTAATCCAGTAATATAACCATATCACAAAACTAGAATCGTATTATAATTATGTTCCTAGTAAGATAGTCATGAATTGCCTTCGTATAACTATGTTACGGCATATAATCATATACCTAGGGTTATAACTATATTACAGCTTTATCTATCATACTGCGACAGATACATCACACAGATAGAGTTAAACCCAAAGTAAGTTCGAGACTTGTGTTATGGGATATTAACTCAAAGTTACTATATTATATAACAAACTACCTGTTGACCGGAGATCTGCTCCCGTGGGAATTCTGGGATAAGATGTGAGATAGAATTTGTGTTGTTCCGGGGTCTAAGCAATCTCCATTCCAAATTTCAGCCAAATCAGTTCAGCCGTTCTTGAGTTATAAATGTTGTAACTAACACGACTTTCTTTTATATATTAAAGAAAGACTATAGTTACACAATTTATAACTCAAGAACGGCTGAACTGATTTGGCTGAAAATTGGTGGGGAGGTAGCTTAGAACCAAGAAAAGGGTAAAGAGTACCTTTCATTCTGGGAAAAAAGTTCTCGAGACAAGTTTACACGGGCGAAGCCGTATAAAGATGGAAATCATCAAAGACACAGGCCAATAAGAAAAATAACATTTTTCTTCTTGACATGACCAGAGATCAAACCCTGATATTACAGGCATGTTAGCCATTACCTCATGGAGGTTGTCAAATTGAAATAGTAGATTGTTAGACGATCATTTCGAATATAAGGAAAGTAAAAAAAGAAATTTTTCTATAATTAATAATAGTAAAAACATGAGTAGTGCCTTCTTAAATAATATTGTGTTGGTAATTCAGTTTTAAATTTTAAATATAGAACATACCGCGCGCTTCATGGGGGCCTCTTAGTTCCGCTTAAGATCAGCGCACACCAAGAGCACTGCAGAGGGGTTAGCAACAACTTTTTTATCGAGTTTAGCTTTATCAAAAAAATTAAAATGAAAAATTAAATAAACCTCTTAACGTGATGTTTAGGACCGTCGCGTTTGTACATGTGCTTATTTTTCACTGTATGTCCATATTCATGAAGTTAATATTTTAGTTATCAGAAAATGTTTTGCTCTTAGTGTGTGCTGAGCCTAATAAATATTTTTTTAAATTAACACTGGCTGTTTATACTTCCACATTTTTTTTTCTGGTAGAAATTTTTTGTTGCCGATTTCCTTCCAAATTCATATATAGGAAAAATGATGTTTCTAATTTTGAAGTTTCTATCCCGCCCTAAGGAAGAAAGTGATTACTATGGGTTTTTCGGCCCGTGGGTGGGCATGAAGCGTTTTCCATCCTATACTCAGATCAGGAAAAAACTACTTTCCGAGTATGAGAAATCAAAATATTTTAAAGGTGCGTTGCGTTTAGATATACCTACCGTTATTCGTGTTCTAAGTAGCCGCTTGCCTATTATCGTACACAGAGCCTTTCAGCGCCGTCATTTCCTCCATGAAAGGCTTCTAAAGTTTCACAAAGTGTTCGCATGGATCCGATAGTCTGTCTCGTTATAATACAAAGACTTCAATAAGGAGGATAACTAGAAAGGGACGTCTTTTATACGACTTTGTTTGAAAGGAATGTTATAATGTTGTTAATAAAATGGTCATGACGACTGACTTGTGAAACGTTAGAAACATTTTGTTAATGCAAGAAAATTAACTTATCTAATCGCGTAGCATTTTTATGAGACCCTTTTTTAATAAAAGTAGCCCAATTTACTTAATATGTACAAGCTAATGCCCACGGCACGGCCTATGTGGTATTCGGGTAAATCATGCCAAAAAGTAGCCTATATTTGACAACTAGTCTTTTGCTGTATCAAAACAAAATTTTCTTCGAAAAGCCTTGAAAGCATAACAAACGACAGATTTTCGCATTATATTAGTATGAAAAGTTTGAATAGTATAAAAGTATGAATTGACAGAGAAAGCCTTTGAGCACTAGTGGAACAATGAAGTCCTAATTAGGTGAACAAAAGTTTATTTTGGATGAAATTATAGATTTAACGCATTTTAAGAAAACACTAAGGTTTGTACACAAATATTGCTGTTTTATATCACTATCACTACATAGCGTAAAACAAAGTCGCTTTCTCTGTCCTAATCCCTATGTATGCTTAAATATTTAAAACTACGCGCCGGATTTTGATGCGGTTTTTTTAATAGATAGAGTGATTCAAAAGGAAGGTTGTAGAATAATAGACAATGTAATAATTATCTGTACTTAGAATTACTCTATATACGGAAATAGTATGTCTATGGTACAAAAAATTGTCATGTCTACTTGCCGCTAATGTGTTGTACTGTGTGGAACTATAATACAACATTTCTTTGAATAAGCTAATTTTCATTAATATTCCAACAGGTTATGGGCCCAGACAGGCCATAAACTGGTTTGGATAAGTAGACATAAAAAATACTGTAGTGCAAGAAGAATCACAAAAAAATACCGGCGCGAAGTGGCGTGGCGTGCGTCCATTTTGAATTTTTTGAGGTTGCCGGGAAGGATAGTTGAAATTTACCAAGAAAGGTGGCCTACAGGAAGGATTAAATATGGAACACACACAGAACGGACAGATTGTTATGAAATTAGAGGGTTCCAGAAACTGGAATATATGGAAATTTCAGACGACCGTGTTGTTGCGTGGTCAAGGCTTGTTCAAAGTAGTGGAAGGAACAACACCCAAATTAGAAGATGAAGCGCATCGCACTCGCTGGGAAGCACAAGATGCAAAGGCTCAAACTATCATAGTTACCCGAATGTCTGAAGAAGTTATGTTGCACATTATCTCATGTAATACATCGGCTGAAATGTGGCAAAAGTTGCTGAGTGTGTATGAACAAAAGTCAGAGACGAGCATTCACATTGTTCAACAAAGATTTTTTCAATTTAAGTATGATGAAGGTTCAGATATGTCTGTGTTTTTGTCTAAAATACAGGAAATGCAAAATCATTTAAAACAATTGGGTGAAAACATATCTGATAAATTTATAATAACTAAGATCCTGATGTCGCTGCCTGAAGACTATAAACATTTCATCTCAGCATGGGAGTCTGCCCCGGATGATAAACAAACTTATGAAAATTTAGTCGCTCGACTATTAATAGAAGAAGAAAGAATCAAAGATAAGTTAGGCAGTAGTAAACAAACATCAACTGCATTCATTGCTAAAAATAAAAACAATAATAAAAAACCTATCAAATGTTTTAAATGTAACAAACTTGGACATTATCAAAATGAATGCAGATATAACAACAACAATAACTTGGAGAATTTAAACAAAAATAAAGGAAGTCGTGCGGAGATAAGATGTTATTACTGCAATAAACCTGGACACATAAAGAGTCAATGCCGATATAAAAAGGATAAAGAAAGTAATGCATTCTTGGTAAAAAGTACATATGATGATAATTTTAATAGAACAAAATGGTTGGTAGACTCTGGTGCAAGCGAACATATGTGCTGCAATCACAACTTGTTTTCTTCATATTCTGTTGTCAATAACAAGTCTGTAATTGTGGGAAATGGAACGCAGATTAGTGTCAAAGGCTGCGGGCAGGTGGCAGTGCATGTTTGGAATGGCAACAAATGGATTGAAACAATGATAGATAATGTTTTGCATGTTCCTGAGCTGAAAACAAATTTATTCTCCGTGAACTGTGCTACAAGAAGAGGTTATGTTATGGTAACAAGTGAAACAGAGTGCAAATTCTACAAAGAAAACAAAGTGATGGCTATTGCAGAGCGAAGTGGTGATATGTACTACTTGAATTTTAACATCTCAATGACATCCACTGCTCATGTTGCTAATGTAACATGTGACCTAAATAGTTGGCATGAAAAGTTGGCGCACCAAAACATAGTGTATGTCAAGGATATTTTGAAAAAGAATAAAATTGATGTGAAAAACTTGGATAAGGTTGACTCGGGTACTTGTGAAGGCTGTTTAAAAGGTAAAATACACCGGTTGCCTTACTCAACTAGTCAAAATGTAAGCTCTAAGACGTGTGAGATAATACATGCTGATACTTGTGGGCCGATGGAGAGGCCGTCCATCGGAGGCTCAAAATACTTCTTGGTACTTAAGGATGATTACTCAAAATATAGAAAAGTATTTTTTATTAAAGGAAAGTATGAGATATATATGTGTATACAAAAATTCATTAATGAAGCAGAAAATGAAACAGGAAATCAGATTAAAATATTCAGAAGTGATAATGGAACAGAATTTGTAAACAAAAATGTTAAAGATTTATTTGAGTCAAAGGGGATAGTGCACCAAACGTCAGTTATTTTTACACCTGAACAAAATGGCAGAGCTGAGAGAGAAAATCGAATTTTGACAGAAGCGGCCAGAACTATGTTGTATGCTAAAGACCTACCCATAGATTTATGGGCAGAAGCAATAAATTCAGCTGCTTTTGTAATTAATCGCACTGGTAAAAGCTCTATTGAAGGAAAAACTCCATATGAATTGTGGTCAAACAAAACCTATGACATTAATAACCTTAAAGTGTTTGGTACTCCTGTTTATGCACATATACCCAAAGAAAAAAGACACAAATGGAGTGCAAAAGGTGAAAAAGGCATTATGGTGGGATACGGAGAAACAACAAAAGGATATAGGATATATTTTCCTCATAGAAATAAAGTTGAGGTAAAAAGAGATATTGTTTTTGTAAAAAACACGACAAGTGGCTCGACTGAGATAAAGGGGTCATCTGAGGTGAACAATCAGATTGAAGAAGGCTTTGAGGATAAGCAGACTGCTGATGTGGACAACCAAGAGCAAAGTCAACAAACGGAAAGTGAACTTCAACTGCTGGAGTCTGAAGATAAACAGAGTGAGACATCTGTTGCATCTGAGGGCAGTGTTTATGTGCCAAGTGATAGTGATGAGTGCAGTGAAGATAATGAGGAACTATTAGTGAAAACTCGTGAAAAACGTGTAAGAAAACAGACAGTTTTTTACAATTGTAACAATGTATTGTTAGATAATAGTGAGCCTAAAACATACAGGGAAGCGATGAGTAGTCCTGATGCCAGTAATTGGAAAGAAGCAGTAGAACGGGAATTAAATACATTGAAAAATAACAAGACTTGGAATGTTTGTGAACCACCAGGTAATAATATTGATATAATTAGTAGTAAATGGGTATTCAAGGTTAAGAACAATAATGGCATAAGACAATATAAGGCTAGATTGGTGGCTCGAGGGTTTGAACAGAATGATATTATAAATTTTAGTGACATATATGCACCAGTAGCAAAATTAGCAACTTTTAGATTATTTTTGGCAGTAGCAACAAAATTAAATTTGGCTGTACATCAAATGGATGTTACAGGAGCATTTTTGTATGGGGAAATTGATGAGGATGTTTACATTAGTTTACCAGATGGTGCTTTTGAGAATAACAAAAATATTGTAAAATTAAATAAAGCTTTATATGGGCTTAAGAAGTCTCCAAAATATTGGAATGATAAGTTTAATTCTGTTTTGATCAGAGAAGGGTTCAAACGTTCTAAATGTGACTCGTGTCTATATTCAAAATGTGAAGGAAAAGAGCAATTGTATATTCTTATTTATGTAGACGATGTTTTGATTTTTGGATCTAATAAAGTACAAGTTTCTGATACCAAGACAATGTTAAAAAAGGAATTTGAAATGAAAGATTTGGGCTTAATTTCTAATTTTTTGGGAATAAGTGTAAAACAAGATTTAGAAAACCATGTCACAGAATTATGTCAAAAAAAATATTTAGAGAATGTCCTTATGAGATTCAATATGTATGACTGTAAACCAATGAACACTCCTATTGATCAAAATTTTAATACTAAAGTATTAGTAAATAAATGTAAAACTAATTCTGAAAATTTGTGTAGACAAATCATTGGTTGTCTGATGTATGCAGCATCAGGTACTAGACCTGATATCTGTTTTGCCGTTTCTATACTAAGTAGGTATCAAGATTGTGCTAGTGATATGTTATTAACAGCTTTAAAAAGAGTCATGCGATATATCAAAAATACATTAGATTACAAACTAATTTACAATTGTAATGATCAGAATTTAGTAGGTTTTTGTGATGCTGATTGGGGAGGTGATTTAAGGGATAGAAAGTCCACAACTGGTTATTGTTTTTTGTTTTCAAATTGTTTGATTTCTTGGTGTTCAAAGAAACAAAGTACTGTAAGCATTTCTTCTACCGAGGCCGAGTATGTAGCAATGAGTATGGCAGGATGTGAGGCAAGCTGGTTGATTAACCTGTTAATTGATTTTAATATTAAAAATGCTTCTCCAGCAAACTTATTTTGCGACAATCAATCTGCCATAGTGGTTGCTAGTACTCATAATGTTAAAAGATTAAAACACATAGATATAAAATACCATTTTATTAGGGAGCTTGTTAATAAAAATAAGTTACTTCTTAAATATGTAAAAACTGAAGATCAAATAGCCGATATGTTAACAAAGTCACTGAAGGCTAATATGTTGTTTAAGTTTGTTAAAATGTGTGGCATGAGTATGTAAATGGTGACTTATATATATATATATATACTCATGTAGTGTACTTTCTTTTGTGCTAAATTTAAATATCTAGATTGTTATAGAGTTAGTTACTTTGAAGCTGTTCTAAGGCATATCTTTAACATGTTGTTATTTATAATTATTTTGATTATTACATTGAGCGAGGGTGTAGAATAATAGACAATGTAATAATTATCTGTACTTAGAATTACTCTATATACGGAAATAGTATGTCTATGGTACAAAAAATTGTCATGTCTACTTGCCGCTAATGTGTTGTACTGTGTGGAACTATAATACAACATTTCTTTGAATAAGCTAATTTTCATTAATATTCCAACAAAGGTATTTATGCCCATGCGAAGCCGGAGCGGGTCGCTAGTCAATTTATATAAGTTTACAGAAATACGTACACACTATTAATTATAAAAAAAAGGTAGGTTGACCTAGAGGAAGAAAATAAAGAGGTTGACCTGCACCCGTAGCCAAATTCACAATTTTAAAACGTTGACGAATGTCGACAAGAACTAAATGTATGGGATCGACTTAAGCTGATAAGTCACGTGGTCAATCTTATGTCAATACCATACCCATACATTTTGTTCTTGTCGTACTTTGTTAAAGTTTTGAGATTATGACTTTGGCTAAGCCCCTCGGAACTAGACGGTTTTGCAAGTCGACAGCACTAATCGGGATAAGTAGAAAGAAGAAATAGGACATCTGAGGCTAATTAAATTAAAAACCTACTTACTTACCTACTCCGCTGGCTCAATGACCCGAAGTGGATCTTCAAAACGAGAAAGCGCTGGAATATTCTATTCTGCACGATGGCTCGCCAGTTTACATTGAAAAAAAAACCGGGTATGCATGGTCGATCGACCGTATCACGTATAAAAAATGATGATGATGATGATGATAGCAAAAGAATAAATATAAAAAGAGTAAAATGACTCAGTCGGAATAAACACAAACAAACGTGGCACTGACATTCTAAGCAATTCTAAAGAGAATACCAAACATCTGTTGCGGACGCGGAAAATTCGGAGAAAATTTATTCCAACCGAGAAAGAGTAAATTACAAGAAATATTGTCATCTCCAACTGTGGGGAAAAGTTGGAAGGAATAAAGAAACAAAATTTTCGGGGAAATACACAATCGTAAGTTTCTCTTGAAGATTTAAAGGTACTAGAAAAAGAAAAAGTATGTTAATACTTTTGTAATGCTATAATTGTTTTTTTCATACATACATATTATCACGCCTGTCTTCAGTCTTAGTTATAGGTTAGAGGTTTCCATTAGCTACGATCCTTAGAGACCACACTGCGATCAAAACGCACGTAGAAAAAGGGAGATAATTAGGACTTCCTGAAATTGGCGAGTGTGTGACGAGAGTGATGGATGTGGAGAAAGCGAGGGAAGTTTGTAAGGATTGTCTTTTTAATCCTTCATATCTATACCCCGTTAAATATTTCAAATTCAATTTAATTGTGCTGCGAAACGTAAGCTAAAGACGAAATTGGGTAACAGAAAATAAAATCATTTAGTAAAGACAGTATTCTTAGAATAATTCCTCTTAATATAATTTTTATGAAATTTCAAATGATTAATATATTCTAAATAGTAAAAATAATTTTTGAATTAAAAAATTTGGAATTTTTGATTCATCGCTCAAAAAATCTCATTAACCGTTTCTGATTGAAACACGCCTCCGATATAAAATTATAAACAGTACAGATATGCACGCTTTGTCAAATAATAGCATAATGAGTAGAAAGTAAAGGTTTCAAAGAAGCTAGGGTACTATAAGTCAAGGCAATCTAAAAGGCAAAGGCATCTATTAAGATGTAATTAATTTATTCACGTTTATGATATGGGTTATAAGGTTTAATGGCTCTGCACAAACTGTAGTATGATTTCTTTGAAACCGATGGTCGACCTCTGAAGTAGGTATTTTAATAGAAATGCTATTATATTATGTAGCGAGAAAACCATGGTAAACTTGCTAGATTTGTTCCTTTTTTTATATACGTTACAATAATAACAGACATTTGAAAAAATATTATAAATTGCATATTACTGTTCATATTTTGTTCTAGCTATTTAGATACAACTGCTGGGCAAAAGTCTTCCCTATTTATTTTCATAAATCTCCGTTATTTGTTGTTCCCTCCAGTATCTCAAAATTTTTCAGATTTTCTGTTTAGCTCTTTCTAGGTTTACTTGTTTCCTGTTTTATATAAATCGCTACAAACCTTATGGAAGTTGTGTGTTGGAGCCTAGGTATCCAGTTTAAGGGTATAAATAAAATTCTTGACTGGATACTTGATACATGGAGTTTAATCCTTTAACTTGAGTACAATACAAGGCTAGGTAAAAATATTATATTTTAGATGAGTTAGATAAATAGAATGAAAATAGAGGGTAAGCGCGGCACTCGCGGGGGAGGGATGAAATGGGGGGCCGTATGTTGAGCTCTGCAAACTGTATGGCGTGAACATTATTAAAATTCAAAATTTATTTTTCACAGAATATATCATAATACTACCTGTGGCACTACTGACGTATTTATAGTTGATATTCTTTGTATTTGGTTTTTTTTTTATTATAAATATATATAAATTTAAAATTCGATTAGCATACGTATTTCTGTTCTCGATATTTTGTGCACCTCATTCGTTTGCTGTGTACATTTACATAAAACACATTATTTCGAATCCGGACAATCCAATATCACTTAATCGAATCATTAATTAGTATGGCCCTTCATAACACGTTGCCAAATAGAGTCTGATTAACAATTTCATAAATACATATTGCCAGATTATTTGCTGATTGAATGAAAAAGAGCGATGTTTTCTTATGTTTGTTTGTATTACAGTTAATTAAATATTCGTTGATGTTTTAATTTTGAAATTTAAAGAACCTATAAAAATTTTATGATAACAGCCCAATGCTTTATTTGTGAGTGAAATATTTAATTTGGTTCCAGGAAATTGCTGCAAGAACCCAAGAAATGGCGTCGTCTGCTGGACTTAGGATTCCGATATAGTCAAATGTTATAATTAATTTACCATTGAACTATTGAATTTTTTTTAATTGAACACAGCCCAATAAATTGCTGATCCTATATAAATGACCCACATATAAGTATTACTTATGCGGGCTAATTGCTATAGAAAATGCCTCCTTAGAAGAACAAAATGAGGTGCTTAAGATAATTAAGCATATTTTCATGATCAACTATATCTGATACAAACCCTTCTCCGGTTGCAGTCTTTATGGAAAAGCTATCGAAATTTCCAAAAACCATTATTTCTAAGACTGGGGGCAATTTGGATAGAAAGGTTTAAAAAGACACCCATGTACTGGCAAGTGCAGCGTAAAATATTCACCCACAAATCAGAAGGTCAGGCCCAATAACAATGGGTCGTTGTTTCTTTTTCTTTTTTTTTCTTTTTATTTTATAACCATGTTGATGTTCCTCCTCCATGCCCTCTTCATTCTACCAATTTCATTGATAAATCTTTTACTGCTTAGAAAAATAATCAGCGGTTTTTTTACGTAAAGAAATTAGTATCGTAGTGCCCATAAATGAACATATAATTTGATGCGGCATTTTTGTTTTCAATCAAATTTTGATTAGACCAATTGGTTTGGTTTTTGTACTATTTTTGGAGATCTGTTAGGACATAATCTTAGTAGTAGTTAATTGGAACATAATAAAATGATTTTACCAATATCCGTTTAAAACATGGATGTCTTTGGCTTTCCCCAATTTTTCATTATATAAACCAGATAGTCACTACAAAGTTGCACTAGATTGGGTTAGTAGCGGACTGATTTGGCAATAAAAATGGTTTCAATAATCCAGTTCCGGACAAAGTCACTCAAAATCAACTCCTGAGACTAAAAGAATTTCGAAGGTACTCGTATTTAGTAAACTAACCACATCAAAAATTTCCCAATCCTTGACCAACCGTGCCGTATGTGTACCGCAGTGATGTTTGCCAAAAGTATTAAGCGTTAGCTAACTCAATTTTATGGGTGAAACGAGTTTCCGCCAAGAAAAATAGCGCCTTACTTGACAGAGCTCGAGATTGGCTTTTTACATTTACTTTAACGGAAAAAGAACGTTGTTAAATGAAATTTTCGTCTATTGTCAATATTGAGAATTTCCTGTTTCATTTTTCGGTGCGTACGAATAAGATCAATAATTTTGTTTTTTGTAAACATGTTTCGGATTAATGAACTTATTTTAAGATCAAAATCACAGGTTTAATAGACATAGGTACATTGAAAAAAATTATTGATTTTTTTCAATGTTATAATTAATACAAATGTATATTTAAAAACTAGGCTCATATCGGTGATATTCATTTTAATGGCAAAACATAGTGATCTTTTAATTAAGTTATATCTTTTTGCCAATTGCATGTTTATGTTTATAAAAATATATGTTATTTTAATTTTTTGGTTCGAAAGCATTAGAAAATTTCTTTATTTTTTGATAAGATAAGTATTACGTTTGCTTACTTCTAATCATATGTTTACATAATTTACAAATAATAAAAATAAAACAGATGTTAATAGCGTCATCGACATCTTTATTTTCGATAATAAAGAACCACTTTATAGTAGCGTCATAATGAGTAAATTCCTAAGTGAAGTAAGTGAAAATGAAAAAATCAAAAATCAATCAAATGCAATAGTAAAATGCATCATCAGAACCTATTATCAGAAAAAGATAATCGTAAATATTATAATCAATATATCCGTAATCGAAAAGACATCAATGAACATAAAATTACAAGAAAGGAAGTTATTAAAAAAGCCATTGCAGATAATTTTATGGCAATTATTAATATCTTGATGACTAACTACTCATTTCTTATTAATATATTCATGAAAACGTATACATTGAAATCGAAAAGCATCACAAATAGTTTGTAATGACAGCGCTAGTATCTAGACTTGTATAAAACGATTATTCTTAAATTTTCCCCGCACTGAGCTTATAATAATTGTAGACTTTATTCTATATGTCATTGATATGAAATTTCTGTACCATGTTATATTTAAAACGCAAAACGTAACCTTAATTTGCATTCAAAAAAACAAAATTTTATTTATCTTAAAAACATAATGCTCAAAGGAAAGTCAGCTTTATTATAAAGACGTTATTGCTTTTCTAATTTTAAGTAAGTGAATATTTATTCTGGTTTAGTCTTATGAATAGGCAATAACTATAGAGGCGCCAATGCACCAGTTAATAACTCTTGCATAGTCAGGTTATGTAGATGAATGCCAATTCTGTTACAAAATGTAGGCACATCTATAAGTAATTCTAGAAGATAAGTTAGTAAGTTAAATTAAGACTAAAATTCATGAGCTTATGATGCTATCAGTCTGGTTTCTTAAATATTGTCTTACCTAAGTTATCCACAGGAAAAATATTGTATTTTTAAAAAGTGCAAAATATTAAGCATAAACAAGTGAAGTAGACTTATATGATAACACAATCATCTAACGATAAAAGCAGACACTAACCAGCTTTACGTGCCTTTCGAAGCTAAAGATAGAAACACAACCAAAGGTGACTATAATGACAACCAATCCAACTTAGACCATGCTCACGCTATTACCTTAATTAACTGATCCTAAAAACGAACCCCTTATTATATAGAATTCTTTCCAGAAGTGAAATAGGAGGTTTCTTAATAAAATGTGTTCTGATTATTTATGCTCTTTAATCAGCGTTGTGGTTCTCACCACAACATTATGCTGAGAGGAGAGCACTTTGATATAAACACAAATATTTGTTATTTTGTTAAATGTTTTTAAATTGTTTTTTTCTATTGTGTTTTGTCAAACTTGCTGTTGCTCGGGGCTCAAATTTAAAATTCAAATTGTTTATTTTCAATATAGGATATTCTTATCACTTATTGACGTCAATTGCTAATTATACTTATTTATGAGGATTGCGGGAAGCCTATGTGTTGTTGCAGGGTCTAAGCAATTTCCATTCCAAATTTCAGCCAAATTGGTTCAACCGTTTTCCTGTTAAAGAGTAACAAACTTCCGTACATTTCTCGCGTGTATAATTTTAGTAGGATAAACATTTTCTTCTTAATTACATTTTTTTATCGTTGTAACGTAGCACCTCGTCAGCAGATCTGCAAAAAACAGCTATCTAAATATAAGGTAGATGTCCTTTCACCAAATTATGACATCAATTTCCCTCAGAAGTTCACAAGGAGACATAAATACCAACAGGACGAAGGGACGGCGCGCTACATTTACTGGCACAGGCCGTTGCCTCCAAATGGCGCAAGATACGACTCAATAGCTTTGTGGCTTTATTTACAAATTATTAAGACATCCTGTATTATTCAGTTGCTGGATGTCCACATTCTTTAGAAAAATAATGCCTAAAAAATAGTCACACGCAATTGTTATTCTTTACTTGAGATATTTATATATTTATTGAATAACTAGCGACCCGTCACAGCTTCGCATGGGCATAGCATACATAGCATTCATAGGAATATAAAGACAAAGAAAGTGACTTTTTTATACTATGTAGTGATAGTGAAGACACAGACAGCACTTACAGTTTCTCAATGCGTACTATGAGCTAGGGTAATTATTATTTAGACAGGTTTATGCGACATACATTATACATGAAAAACTAACGGTCTAAGTTTATCATAAAAAAATGTCTACGTCATGAGATTAACATATCGATTTATGTTATCACTAGCTTTTGCCCACAGCTTCGCCCGCCTAAAATTCCCTCGGGAACATTGTATTGGTAACTATCAAACAAATATCCAAACTCACCGATAACCGATATGACCGATGCATCTTGCTTTTTTACATTAGAGTAAGTCAATGTTTTAAACCATATAAAATCCATTCAGTTGTTTTGAAAGACAATGAGACTTGTGCCTCAGTTTAAATAACCTCTATTGTACAAAATGTGCAATTTTCTCCCCTGATTTGGTTTAAATTTTGGTCATTTGGTCACAAAGAAGAATTTGATGTTAAAATTTAAAGATGTTATTTTCTCTATATGCGAAAATTATATAAATAAATAGAACTCATAAAAAAATATCAATCGAAAATCAAAAAATAAGTAAGTAGGTATAGTAATCTATTCGTGGAAACAAATACACCAGTGGTTAGAAATTTCGCAGGTCATTACTGTTCCAGACCGAGCGTTGTACCGCTTCAATGAAGTGTGACTGCAGTCTGACTTAAGAATATTCTGGATTCCTGGTACGTCAGAAATAGTGTGAGTTGGAGGGTAAAATAGGTTATTTACTCATATGTTAACTATATATTTAGAAGAGAATAAGAAATTAAATAGGTACCCAATAAAATAAAATAAATATTTACTATTTATTTATTTAACTTTATTATACAATTGTAAACCGCGGACTTAACCCTGCATGAGGCTTTATTTACCACATACTAAATCATTGAGACTCTTATTTTTAAGCCCTGACGTGCTCCATATACTAAGGAGTTGAGTACTTATTACGCAGTCTTTTGCAGGATTAGTTTTTTTTTTCTTATTTATTTATTTACTATTAGCGACCCGCCCAGGCTTCGCATGGGCATAAAAACCTTCCTCTTGAATCACTCTATATCTATTAAAAATAACCGAATCAAAATCCCTTTCGTAGTTTTGAAGATTTAAGCATACAAAGGGACATAGGAACAGAGAAAGCGACTTTGTTTTATAGATACTATGTGTCGTCATTACAAAATCATACAATTAACATTAATTACAATCTCAATCAAATCATAGTCAAATCAAACAAAAACAACAATCAAATGAATTTAATCCAAATGGGCCAGTCCGTTTAAATGTTACAATTCCATAGACACACACATTATTATTATTATTTTTCATATACTAATGGGCAATCCTTAAAGCCTACCTTTATGGAAAGTGGTTACCGTAGTCTATATTCCGTACATTATACTTTACTTATGTCGTATCTTTTTTTTTGTCAGGGGCTAAAAATTATATATTAGCTCAAAGAAATTCTGACAAATTCAAAGATACCTGAAGTGTTACCACAAGTATATCAAATACATACACACTCTTCAGAATTTCTGCTTTATTGTACACTCGAGTATCCTTCATCCTCAAAGGATAAGAGCCAGTGGTATCGATTCCTTTTGACGGTGTTCCGGGTTTTATAAGACTAACGTTTGCATAAATAACTAAGCGGTAGAAATAATGTCTTTCTTTGATCATGATCTCAGTGTTTCTCCTTGTGTGTTCAATTTGAAGTCCAGAGTCCTTTTGTAATTATTGCTTTGTTCACATTTGTGGTTTTTAGCATCCTTATTTATTTATGTACACAAAAATACCAACATAGAATCGTATGCTATTAAACGAGAAATATTTGTATCCATACTTCCATATCCATACTAATAATATAAATGCGAAAGTCTGTCTGTCTGTCTGTCTGTCTGTCTGTCACCTCTTCACGGCTAAACTGCTGGACCGATTGTTATAAAATTTGGCAGGGATGTAGTTAACGACCTGAGGTCAAACATAGGCTACTTTTGGGCGCGATATAACCGAGTCCCACGCGGGGCGAAGCCGCGGGGAACAGCTAGTATATATATAAATTTATGTATATATATACATAAATTTATTCGTACTCGCTTTTTCTAAAACAAAAAAATAAATTTCTAACAAGTTGGTGTGGTTTACATGGGTTTACATGTATTCATTGAAGATAAGAAGAGAGAATACGCTGCTACACTAATCCTGGATCTAAATCCGCGTCAAAACATTTCTACTCGTATTCGGATATTTTCTTTGACCAAAAAACAATTTTATGTTTCACACTGATGTGACTATGAGGAAAACAATGTTCTGTGTAACACCAGTTCGACAAAATGGTATGACAGCGAGTCAGCACTCCATTTTACATTCAAAATAAATTAATATGGATGCAATAATTCGGAACTCTCCCCATTAATCAGCTTTTATAAAGATCAGAGCTGATAAGTAAGAGTCCGTCATAATGATAGAATTGCGAAAGAGCCGTACACGTCCACAGAACACAAAACCGATTAGCTACTAACCTCTTGAGTTTGCAGTAGCATCACAGATCTATATCGATGTGCATTACACTGTGACTGTGACATGAATAAAATCAATATACTTCAATCTGAGATTGATGAGCTAGCCAATAAGATGACTTGCTAATGCCACCCTAAATCACAAAATAACGAGTAAGTAGAAGCATATTTAAAAAAAAAAAATTGTTTCAATACTTGATGAGCCCGCGACGAGATTCTTTTAAAATAAATCTGACCTAAAAAAGGTCGCGGGCAAGCGTTGGGTGTAGGCCACTCCTACTGGTCATTCTGGAAATTCTTAAGGTCAGCCTATGTCTAGTAATGGGCAATGAGGCTAAAATGAGGTAAAGAGTAGGAAGGAGACATTTTCTAAAATATAATTAGTCTCTGTGCTGCTTTATGGTTCCATTAGTATATTTATTAGGTTTTTTCCATTTATTGTACAGTTATCGGTTTATTATATTAGATCGATTGATCTTGCAGCTCACACGATAAAAGAATTGTCACTCTATTGGAATTCTGTTTTAATGATATCTCGTAAAATGTCTACTGCACAGGACGACATAGGAACACATACCTACATTTCAAATACCTACTTGTATGCTTGAAAACCACGGCTCACTAAAACTAACTTGCGCCGTTTATCTTTTCGGTTTTTCCTAATGGTTGACCGAGATAATGCTCTAAGCATTAAGTCCGCCAATTGTTAATAGTACATTACTGTCGAGGTAAGAAATGAAGCAATTTACGGCCGAGTTATATTGCAAGGCCGAAGCGCAGCTAAGGCCTTTCCAAGTGATTTTAAAAGGATGAGGTGAAGCCGAGGCCATACATATTTAATAATTTAAACAATAAAATAATTTATGGTTAGAACCAACCTTACAAAAGTGTCCAGCAATTTCCATTACCGACCGCTTAAATATCTTTTTTTTATTGACCGGCTATAGTGAAACTACAAAACCTAATGTATGAAAACGTGTTCAATAAAAAACCTCCATTAGCGGCCGGCAATAAATTTTTGTTTTAAATTACTTTGTTGTCTTAGGCCAGCAGTGTGTCTATTGACGTATTGTTTTTTTTTAATAATATAGCTGTTTCCGAGCAAGAGGTTGGTACTTAATATGAATGTTAACTCTCCTTCGAATAAAAAAGAAATTGCGCCATATCTGTAGTCTTCTTAATTTATGTTTAAGTGGTATTTTTCGTGGTTCATCGGTTATTGCCATACTTCTCGTTACTTTACTGCTGTATCATACTCCTTATCCTGATTATATCATGACTTGTGGAGGTAAATAATGGGGTCGGTATAAATTGCAATGAAATGTCAGTTGTTTGTCCACAATGTAACGATTGATGATAAAAGTTCAAGGCGCTCTTTAGTTTTGTTGTGTTATATAAAATTTGTTATTGGTAAATAATAACTATTTCTTCTTCTTTACCTTCACTTTATCCCACTTTCTTATATGAGGTTGGCACAGTATGTTAGTTCCTTCCATTTAGATCTATTTCCAGCTATTTCTTGCGTCACACCCGTAATAATAATTATTTACTTTCTTACTTAAAATTGTATGAATTTGATATATATTTTCATCTTTATCTATAATAATCTAAGCTATATCTCTTCAAAGACACATTGCATGGTACATATAACATTTCAATTGCTCTTTTGTAAAAACTTTTAAAAGAGCAATTGAAATTTTATAAAGCTGAATAATATGGGCTGTGTCAAATGCCTTAAAGCAGCCTCAAAAATCTGATTCTTTTTTAATCTGTCTGTCTGATTTTGTTTTTTATTAAAATGACTTACAGTGGAACTCAAGGAGAGGACTTCAAATATTGGCGAACAATCTAACCGTACCTGATGCTAACTATCATTCGGAATAATATATATGGTTCTAAATGGTCTATACTAACACTGCTTTAAGGCTTTGCACCATCTACCAAAAACCCTGTATATTGGGAAAAATAAGATGGTATGAAAGATATGCCTGCCTGCTAGCTATTACTGTGTCGCTAGTTCATAAATAACATATTCGACCCATATTTTATATCAAGTTGATACATTTGTCCTAAATCCGATAACCCTCCAACACTGGGATTTTCTGCCCAAATAAGCAATATCCCAGTTTGTCCAAACACTTGTGAAGCAATAAACTGCACGTGTCGCTTCGTATCTCAATTTGATCGCCACTTATTGCCCTACAAACTATAATATTTTCGAACAATTTAACATCTTAATCCAACGACAAAAGATTCAATTTAGAACAACATATTTTTTCTGGTGAAAATTGTTTGGTAGATGAATTAATACTCGATAAAAGTGACATGTATCGAATAAGTTCGTTGAATATTTATTTTTTAGCTATAAATATTAATTTTGATGCATGAATGATTTCATATAAACTAAGTAATAATAATATATATTTTTAAATTAAGTTAAGAAATCGTATCATCGATGATAGTTTATCGACTGTATAGATAATTAAAACGAAAATGTAAAGAAGTCCATCCTAAGTTGAAATCATCATGGATATACTTAGACATATAACTAATATTCTAACTTCAAGGCAGTGCAGTCATAATATTACTTACCATTTTTTACCGAGTATGTAATAAAAAGCAATAAAGATTACAAGAAGTGGCATAGCGCACGAAAAACGTGTCACTAGTTTGGCTTGCAAGCCCACGTTTCAAACAGAAAAATGGAGGGGGGGGGGTTGATTTATGTGTGGTCGATAATATTAGGTGACTTTTTTTTGTAAACTACTTTTTTCATAAGGACATAACATTTCTAATAAGGTGTAGTATGGTTTACACGGGTTTACAGGTATTAATTGAAGATAAGAAGAGAGAATACGCTGCCACACTGATCCTGGAACTAAATCCGCGTCAAAACTTTTCCATTCGAATAATTTCTCTGTTCTGTGCTACCTACTAATGCAGCACAAATATTTTGTATAAGTCAATAAGGATTTCAAAAACGATATGATTCTTAAAGTCGCTATTAGAAAAATAAGAATTGTTTCATAATATAATAACAGTCAGTGTCCCATAGATTTTGAACATACAACTGGTACCAATGAAACTCCGATTTGCACCAAAATCCGACCGCAAACACGCAGATATTAAATTCCAAGTCTGCAGTGAGGATTCCGAGGATCAGTCCAAATATTAAAACGCCCGAAGATATTGCGTGGTACCAGGGATTAAGGCAATGTCAACACAGCCCGGATTAATGTACACTTTTGGACAAAATTAATCACGCATTATTAAGGACAAATCACACGGATTAAGCTAGCTTCTAGATCAGTTCACACGGCTCATGTGGTCGCTTATTTTTTTCTAGCAATTTGTCTAAAAATTATTAACTATATTTTTTATTAAGTTTTATTTAGTTTTTAAGTACATACTTTATATTAGAGAAGATATGGAGGTATTATGGAGTGAAGACTTTCTAACGTTTTCTTGCAAAACTAAACAGATTATATTATGTTATAACAATTTACGTACCTACTTATATTTTATCTTCACTTTCCCTATGTCCCTTTGTATGCTTAAATCTTTAAAACTACGCAACGGATTTTGATTCCTTTTTTTAATAGATAGTGATTCAAGAGGAAGGTTTTTATGGCCAAGCGAAGCCGGGGCGGGTCGCTAGTATCTTATAAAATACGTACTTATAACAACGAACTTGAATTATAATAATAATTGTCATCCTTATTATTTGGCTACTCATACTCATTTAGTATAGGTAAAAGTAATATTTTTATTATGAATTTGCTCTGCAGTGTACAGGACTTAGTTGAACTGCAAGGTCCATCTTAATTCAGGCATGCATAAGTTTTAGGTACCTAGATTTTAATCTTTCTTTCTCTGTCATTTGTCTCCCTTTCCCTCCCATCATCATTCATTACTATTATGACCAGCGAAATTCTCACCGTCAGCTCTCTTTGTAAAATGCTCATATTGGTAAAATTTGCAACCAATGAGCTCGATTGCTAAAGAAGATGTGCGTTTCCGTAGCAATCGTGCGTGTTGAGGGGCATTAAGCATGACTGGCTTGGATTGGTTGCCACTAGTGGCATTTCTATCCTGAACTCCTTAGTGTTTCAGACGGCACGTTAAACCGTTGATTCCAGTTGTTATCGCTAGATTGCAGTCGTAAAGTTATGTAAGGTGCCTTTAGGTAGGCTGAAAAATAGTAAAATAAAATAGTATATTACACTACTTACCTTTAATATCTTAGATACCGGAGGTAATGCTAATATCCAAAACGTCATGCGGTCACCAGTGACTGCTTGATATATGGACTTGGGCTAAAGATGCACCAGAAAGGGATGTAAGAGAAAATCTCAATGACTTAGTTGAGATAATTTAATATTACTAGACTAGACTATTAAGACTACACCCACCAAGACCCAAAATTTGGTATGTTTTTAAACAGAAACCGAGAATGAAATACAAACTTCAAGGATGACAAATTGGGACATATGATTGTTTGAACCTTTATCTATCTTTCCACCAATCAGTTACATGATTTGTTTAGTTTTGCTCCATACTTATTTAAAGAAACTTATTCTTTGTTTTTGATTTATCTTTCTAATGTATTATATATACTCTTTTGCGTTACAAAAAATATCAATATATAAATAGCATAAACTAAACAGACACCAGAGGATATTTGTCTATGTGGTTTATTTTTTCTGTTATAAGTGAAAACAGTTTTGAGACTTACGTCCTTTACTTCCGTGATAAAATGCGCACGACTGAAGCAAGCGTTAAACGACTTTATTGCGTCTAAATAAAATCTACGAAAGCGAGCGCGGCCGTGATCCCCTCACCCTCCTCATTCCCTTTCATTACTTTTTGACAGCTTAGTCTTAATAGTGTACATTTTCTTTACTATTGAGCCAATCAATGAATTGAAAAAGAAAAAAAAATACCTACACTACACAGATGAGCAAAAGAAAAAACAAACTGAAAGCTATAAATGTCGCAGTTTTATCGCAAACTTTTATTAGTTCGCTTTAAATGCTAATGACTTCGAGCGGAACACTAGTAGTAAGAAATAAAAATACTCAAACACTAACCTACTAATTAAAACTGTGTTTTTATGGCATGAAAAACTATCGGTCGTTATTTGTTTTAATTTAAAATTTTATAAGAGTTCAAGCAATTTACAGAGATTGCGAATCCAAACGTTATATTTTCTTCGTCAAAAATGTTTAGTTCTTTTGAGTCATGGTAAGCTATAATATGGCCTTTTTTAAACTTTCGCGTTTTTTTTAATTACGTCGGTACATGAGGTGCCACAAGACTTACCCCCGTATTAAGGAACGTTTGATAAGCCCATTTTAAGTAAAATATGTTTTGCCTCTTTTTCTCTTACCTGACACTTCATGTAAAAGAACGAGACACAACACATTTAAGCGAACATGGGCTTTACAAACGTTTTTTTAATACGGGGGTAAATGGAGATCCTTATTATTAGAGGACAAGACTCACTTCGGGTCGCTGCGATAGCCATCATAATAGTAAGTTAGTTATCAATGAACATGGTATTGTTGGGTTATACACATACACAATTGATCTTGGTCCATTTAGACGAATCCTTCTGTGCACATTTAGTTAAATAATTTTATTATTATAATTATTGCACATATTATTTTAAAAATAAGTGCATATGGTCGACTTAATGACTTTTAAGGCAATGTCTATTAGTCGAATAGGACCAAACAGAAAGTGTGATTGTCGGCGTAAAGGCAAAATATACAAATAAACATTATCAAATAAAACATTTAAACATGTCTCGGTAACAGATCACCATACTATTTAATTCACAGTAAAGTTTTAATTACTCCGCTCCCCATAGAGCCGATTACCATACAGATGGCATTTTGGACGTGATTGGAAATATCTCAATTGGTATTTTTGTACAACTACGTTACTAAGTGAATATCTCGCTTTCTCTCTCTCTATCTTTCTCATTTATGCGTTTTTAGGTAGCATCAAAAGGAGACAGAAATAAAATTACTTACGGTACTTACAATCACATTAGGTTGGTCATTAATTTAGACAAAATTTTAAATATATACTTTTTTTTTTTCATTTTTCTTGGATTTTGGTAAAGCCAAAATAAAAGAACTGAATTGAAAGAATATGTTCGAAAATACTTTAACTAATTATGTGTTTCTGACAAATACAAACAAGACTCATAATATTTGTATATAGATTATTTCAAAGTTATACTAAATTGCGTCCATTATTCACTGCGTTCAGAAATGCCCGCACGTCCTTCGACCAATGTTGTGTAATGGCAATCGATTCCTGTAGTCTGTGATTTGAATAAAAACATTTGGTTATTGTTTGTCGTGTACTTTTTTTTTTAAATGCATTTAACATATTGTAGACGATTTCCACTAGCCAATTTTTTTTAGAAAAATGAGAAAATCAACGCTAGATTTAAATAATATTTAAATTTAGATTATTTTATCATCCATCATTTCGTTTTAGTGACACGATCAATCGACCATGCACACCCAGTCACATAATGTCAGAGTTCTTCGGAACCACCTCCCAGCCTCTGATGTGGTTCCTTTAACATACATACATACATATAATCACGTCTTTATCCCATACGGGGTAGACAAAGCCTAGAGCCAAAAAATCTTAGGCCACGTTTAGCATAAGTAATGGTAGTTGAAACAGGAAATCAATAGTGATGGGTTGCTAGCCGCATCGCCTATGTCATGGCTTCCCCATTCGGCGATTCCCTCAGACGACTTTTACGGCTTGCGCGGGAAGAGAAGCAGCTGGTACATTCTATGTTTTTCTTTTTCTCCCAGACCAGCATGGAAGATTCTTTTAACGACTACTAGATGGCAGCCGGGACCTCTTTATTGTCAGGCAATCAGGTAATTCAAGCCTGCGATGTCCTAACTAAGAAACAACTCTGGATCACGAAGGAATACTTTACAGAAAGGCGCTTTCTGGGCTACATTTTAGTTCGAACGCTTCATGCTGCGAATCAGCGGGGTCTCTATATCTGCTATCAGTTAATGGCATTCAACTTTTTAACTTGTCATAAAGAGACGCCCCATCTTGTATACAGTCAGTCATGTATTATGTTATTCTTATTCAATAAACAGAAATTATATCTGAGTGTATTCGCTCTTCTTCATAAAAGAATATTCATTTTTCTAAAACAAAACATACAAAGTGTATTATTGTGACTGATATGTATGTAGTTGTATATGTTTATGTTCATTACACATGTCTTTGCTAGTCTTTGTTTGCACTTCTACTCATTTTTTTTCGTCATTCGCCCGTTGACTGTAAGAGATTTCTTCCCTTCCTGCTTCCTGGGATAAGTCCGCCATTGTCTTTTGATTTTAATAATATTGTATTGTATTTACTTTGTATTTTAAAGCAATAACGATGTTACACACAAATAAAAAAAAATATCTAGATTTTGCACAAAATATATTCACACTCTAAATTATGTTTTTTTAAATTCTATAATTCCTCTATTTTTTTGTAAAATTGCCAACTAAACTTTGCGATTCCTCTTAAAAAAAAATTAAAGAAATAGGAATTGCTAAAGAGTTGCTTAGGAATTCATAATATGAATTTGATTCTATGAATTGCTCAACGTGGCGTTTTTAGACCCCCTGTTCCTACAAAATGTACAGTGATCGACGATTTTCACCAAGTTTATCATATACGAGTATCGTAATATGCTTAGCATTTTTAAAGTTATTATCAAGTAATAAGAAAATATGGTGTATAACAATAGTTAGGTATGTACCCAAAAGTTCACAACATTTATTATGTCCACATAGAATTAATTCCGTAGCTTGGTCTAGAGCAAAGTTGGTCTCTCCAAGCTTCATAATTGATAGATTTAAAATCTTCACATTTCTGTAATTCATTCCTGAAACAAATATTAATTTTTAAAATTTGTATATACTTTTTTAAAGTTCATTAATACAATTTATACACCAAGTATTTATATTATAACTAGCTGTTCCCCGCGGCTTCGCCCCGCGTGGGACTCTGTTATATCGCGCCCAAAAGTAGCCTATGTTTGACCTCAGGGCGTCGATTCTGCTAACGTTTAGTCACAATCGTGTCAAAATAGTGTTTCAATTGTAGTGCTTTTTTACACACTAGTTACAAGAAATGTATATTTTTTTTATGTCACTTCTTATGGTCACACCCCACACTACATTCGCATCACATCATACTGTCATAATTCTTGTAAATAGTGAGTAAAAAGCAGTACAATTAAAACACTATTTTGAGACGATTTTGAGTTTACGTTAGCAGAATCGACGCCCAGGTCCGTTACTACATCCCTACCAAATTTCATCACAATCGGTCCAGCAGTTTAGCCGTGAAGAGGTAACAGACAGACAGACAGACAGACTTTCGCATTTATAATATTAGTATGGATATTAAAAGAGCATAAGGTATGAGAAACAAATATTTACAGTAAAGGACATCACTCGTTGGTAAGAAAAGACATACAAGGTTTAGAAATGAAATCATGAAATGGATCATGGTAACTTATAGCAACATACTTCACTGTAGCATTAAAATTCTTGTAATGATAATTGAAAGTGAAATAAATTAATTCTTCTTCTTAGTCGTACACTCTTGGCGTAATAAACATTTATTTATTAAGATAAACTAATAAATAAAACCTAAATATTACTAAACTTAAAAATAATAATAAAATTACATACAACTTATAAACGAATAAATAATAATAAATTTGATTCGTTGTTCTAATGTTGAGTATTACAAAGTTAAGAGGCAGAATTCGAAGAATCTAAATAAAAAGGTAATTGTTAGAAAATCAACTTACCCAGGACCTTGTCTTAAAAACGCAGCTGGTTGTATTTCTGTAACTGTGTCACCAACATCACAAAGCAAGCGAGCCACAGACGCTTTTCTTATTTCACTGAGTTGCACTAGAAAAGCGTGGACATAATTTACTATCTGTACGTACAGTATTATATTGGTTGATTGCATTTTTTTTCTAATTGATTAGATATTTTTATTTGGTTAATATGAAATTTCCTTGGCCATTGCAAAATAACCCAATTTCAACTTACTGACGAATAATCTAAGATTAGCGCAAACCAGTATGTTAAATATGTCATTAAAAAGAGTAAAAATATCTAATTCTAAATAATTTGCAACGATAGGTATATCAATTCTTCTTAATAAATAAAGAACTAAAGCATAGCGTAGGACTTTTCCTAACAGTTTTAATGTTGCAAGATCTTTCCAATATTTCTAAATCTAGCGATGGTATTTGTAGATCATAAAAGATGATGCTATATTCTTACCTGCAGTAAAAGCATTAGGTCTATTTGGCCTCTCGTACCAGTGCCTGTCCGATACCACCGTCCTTACTAGTTGTTCCACCACCAGACAGTAAAAGATAGACGGGACTCTTCCACCAGGTATTAATTTCTCCAGCCATACTCCGGCTATCAAGTCTATGTCTTCGACGTCTTCATAGAGATCTTTAAGGATTTCAACATTCTATTGGATAAACATATTGAAGGTATGTTTATTATACCAATTCAAATTACAATAAAATATAACTATAACTTTAAAAATAAAACTAGACTAAACTATACCAAATAGAAAATTTGTGCAAGGTCTGTTTTAGTAGGTCCAAATTTATTACGAAGACCCGTTTCATAGGTACTTATTATAAACCTGTATTATTCTTCTAACTAGTCTGAAGAGGCAAAAAATGATTACTTACCTCAGGATGTATAAATTCTAACAATTCCTCAAAACTTTTATAAGATTTTCCATTGCAATATTCCCTGTACTTGACGTAAGGTTGTAGACCAAAGAGTCTGTTTTTTGCCATATCGCTAGTAAGTATATCATTGGCTCGTTGAAATGGACCCAAACCAACTCCTGCTATCTAAAATTAACGCACCTATAATTTAGTGTGATATTCGTATATGATCTTGGCGCCTAAGTTCAGGCGCAAAGTCGCAGTAAACGATATGCGCGCAAATGGTCACACAACTAGGGATGCTGAAGACCGGGCGAAGTGGAGGAGAAAAAGCGGTCCCTGGGCTCCGAAACAATCAGCTAAGGAAGTAACCAGGAAAGCGCCAAGATAAGAGTGATATCTTGGCACCTATCTTTATCATATACATTTTGAATAGACTTTGTGGAGAATCCATGAAAGTTTATAAACTCTATTTCTTTAAATTCAATGCCTTGTGATGTGTGTATTTTCATTTCAAGACACTTTTATTCTTCTTTTAACTTTTCTACTTCTCGAGTCAAAATGAATTAAGGCTCTTTTGAATTTTTCGGATGATTGGTTACCTCTCGAAGACAATAAAATAAAATAATTTAGACTACTCACATCATAATCGACAGTATAATCGACCTTACCACTAGCTTGCCTGAAACTGCCTTGTGTGATATAATCTTAATTGTTATCGACACCTAGATATCCAGTTCTCAATGTCATGTTTACTATAGGTACCTGCTTCAAATAATGACCCTTGCTGTCATACATCCTGAAAAATGTATTATTTATGAATATTAAGTTTAGTAGAAAACAAATATAAAATTTAGTGGCTTACTGATTATTAATGTTGTAAATTTCATTGTCATATTTACAAATTTGTATCTTTAAGAGTACGCAACGGATTTTGATACGGTTTTTTTTTAATAGATGATTCAAGAGGAAGGTTTTTATGCCCATGCAAAGCCAGGGTGGTTTGCTAGTAATCTATTTAAAGTTTTCATCATACTTCAGTGCTCCTTCTTGCATAGTATGTAGGTGACGCCACATGAAAGGAAATTCCAAGGATACTTTAGGCAGTACATCCGGATTGTAGAGGTCTTTGAACCCTTGTGATGAGGATATAACACTATCTTGAAGCAAATTTTCTCGCCCTGGAATCATATTTGCAAAATGTACAAAGTTTCTTGGTTAAATGGAATTTTTGTTTAAATAATAAATGACTCTTAACAAATTTTATCTTATAATATTGATTTTGCATAAAAAAAAAACATTATTTTCACAATATTTTATCTAAGTTCAATAATTGTTCTCATTTACTTATTTGATTAAAAAAATAAAAACTAGTCTAAAAAAAGTTTTTTGGAACAAATCACACATATTACACAAAGTAAGTTGGAGACTTGTGTTATGGGATACTAACTCAACGATACTATATTTTATGACAAATACATATCTAAATAAAAACTAATAGGTACCCAGGCCAATCAGTAAAATATTATTATTCATCTTGACCTAACCGGGGAGCAAACTATGACTTGAGTTGCGGGCAGGCATGCATTACGTCACGGAGGTCGTTATTTATTATTATTGTACAGAAAGAACATTGATGATACAACATAGAACACAACAAAAGGCGGACTTATCCCTAACAGGGATCTCTTCCAGTCAACCTGTATAATAAAGGAAAAAGAGTACATGTTTACATGGTTTTATAAACATATACATACATATAATCACGTCTTTATCCCATACGGGGTAGACAGAGCGTAGGCTCTGTCTGTATGCTAAACGTGGCCTAAGGTCTTATGGCTCTAGAGCCTTAGGCCACGTTTAGCATAATGGTAGTTGAAACAGGAAATCAATAGTGATGGGTTGCTAGCCGCATCGCCTATGTCATGATTTTCCCATTCGGAGATTCCCTCAGACGACTTTTACGGCTTGCGCGGGAAGAGAAGCAGCTGGTACATTCCATGCTGGTCTGGGAGAAAAAGAAAAACATAAAGATATTGATATAATTAAATGTGTTTCCCTACTTACCCATTAATAATGGTAGCATTTCATAAAACAATATCTGCATCACAACAGCTGTATTGATATCCCTCGCTGTGTAGAATAGTTTATCGTCAGACCAACACGGATTCAAGTTGGCTAGTTCGCTTGCTATCTTATTGTGGTGACGCCAAACCCAAATAGTAAATAAATTGTTGCCCAGGATAGTATTAGCGCCTTGTTCAGCTAATGAAATGAGGAAATTCCAATTACTAATGCACATATTTGCGCATATATTTCTTGAAATTTTACTCTTGAAATCTACTTTAAGTTGATAAGCGCAATGTGTTAGAATCAAATTAAGGTTCATATTAACTGATTTAATACTTATTGACTCGTTATTTTTCTTATATATTTTTAATAGCTTTAATAATTTATCTGATAATGATGAGATGTTATCTCTAAAATAGGATTCTTGAGAATCATTGGATTTTTTGAAATAATTTAACCATGTATAACCTCATGTACGCTTCAATACTTTCACGGACGTTATACATAAGTTTACATCATCCAGTATTTACACAAGTGGCTTCACCTATTCAAGCTGCGTTTATGCAACTACCTATCATTAATATTGATCGATTATAGAATACATACGTGTATCATGGCATCGTATTTCTGCTGGTTTTTGATTAAGATAACACAAATGATTTGGACTTTTAGAAGACGGAGGCCAAACTCTTCCATTATCTATTTCGTATTTCAATAAACCTTTTTGAAACAAACGACCCTTTTGTTTTAAGGTTTCCATTTGGTGACCATAAACATGAGATAGATCAAACGAAGTTGTTGATGTTACAACCTGAAAAAAAAAAAGAGTTTGTTTTGTAATTTCAGTTGATATTCTATCTATATATAAAATCAGTTAATAAATAGTATATAATACAGCAAGAAATTCCTCAATAAAAATTAAGGAGCTGCGCTTTAGTTGATGGAGTCACTACCATGTAATTCTATCTTTCGCTATACTAAGCTTTTACCCTTGGAAGAAATTGCTTTAGCAATAAGTCTGCCTTTGTTCTTATTTTATTTTCGATACTGTACAATTTGACCTTTTATTATTTAATTGGTGCAATAAATGTTTAATTGAGTGTTTATTTTTTTTGTGTTCAAGTCTCGAACTAACTTTGGGTCTAACTACGGCCATTCTCAATTTTGGCATTCTTAGTCTAATTACCACAACCCTTTTAATTTCTTGAACTTTTCCATGAAATATGACTGTAGAGAGAATGAATATGAATCAATTGTGAATTTAATCGTATTGGCATTTATTTAGCTTATGTAGTATCCAAGTTATCGGTATCTAAAATATTTGATGGTTGTGACAATTAGAAATTATAATTTAACCTCGTCCCAGTAATGAGAAATTTGAATTTTTCCATATAAGTATATTGAATAATGACCGCTTATGTATTTTAAGAAGATATTTACATATTATATATTAATTTTGTTAAAAACCTATCATATAAAACGCAACAATTGAACATTATAATCAGTTTATTATTGTTTGAGTTTGCTTGAATCTAACGGAAATAACAGCTGTTTTGGTTTTTAATTGACGGTGGCGCTAGTGTTCACCGAGGTATCATCTTAAATAACAGCTGTTATATACTTATTTTTTAACAACAGCAGCGATGGCAATTAGAAAAGTTGTGGCAATTAGCGTCGTGGCTCTTAGAGAGAAACATAATTTTCCAAAAAAAAACCTACTTAATAAACATAATTCTCATAAATACACATCATAATCCATAGAGCCCAGAAATCTGCTTTATTTTCAATAAACAAGAATAAGTTAACAATAACTCATAAGTTTTTAATCAAGGCTACATGAATTAGAAAAATCGAAAACCAAAGTCATGGCAATTAGATACTAAGGTGTCTAATTGGCGATTACTCGACACAGCGCACAACCACACTCGACGAGTACCTCGACAACACTGACGGCTCGTGCCCTGTGCTATAGTGATGTGCCAGAGATTCTTATTTAGGGAGGTACGCCCTCGATTGCAATTGGTTTTGGCAATTATTGTCCAAGGTCGGACACGTCTTCATTTGATAATTTTGACAAAGAAAGTACTAGTAACTTGTTGTATTTTTGATATGTTGTTGAATATATATTCCTTAATATAAAAAAACATCTAAAATAACTAAAACTCTTTCTCTGAATTAGTATTAGACAAGTTTCCAAACTGGGAGAGCGCGTGGACGCGTCGTGGTAATTTAAGAACAGTGTTTTGAAAGAATAAATCTGTTATATATATAAAGTGCTACACATAGAAATAGTTGTTAGCTACTTTACAAAAAAAACAGCACATAATATTATTTTGTTTACATGAAAATTTTGCACTGGACGCTCTAAATTAAGCCTTCTGAGAATGGCCGACTAAATCTGTGTATTTGTCTATATATCCACTCATTCATTCACCTCTATGATGGACAAACTATATTCATCAAAAATCATTACCCTTTCAGGAACCGTATCATTTTTGGCACATCCTACAGACTGGAAAGATATTGGCCTTGTCATGTTGAGGCAGCGAATGTCAGAGAATCTAAACACGGGATCATCATCAGGAATTTTGTTGGGTGTGCATTCTTTATCAGTTTTACCCTTTTCAGTACAGCAGTATTGTTTCCATATTATATAGTTTACTGTAATAAGCAATATTAATATGAAATCATCATTATTAATAATAATACAATCATAGTTCGCAAAACTGATAGCCGTTGGAATAGAATATTAATTTACTAAATGATCTGACACCTTATGAAGGTTGCATCAATGGAGTGTTGAGGCTGAATGATGTTTTTTTTTTTCTAAATAAATTGATCGAAAACTGAACTTACCAGAATCATGAACAGACAAGACATCGCCTACAGCAAACACCAAGAAATGAGTGGTCAGCTGCGTGAACATCTGATCAGGTATTCGACCTTCGGAGAGTAGTCGTGTGCGCAAGAACCGGGCTAGAGGCATCTGTTGGCCAGATTTAGTTTTTTTTGGTGCAAAACCTGTGAAATAGTCAAATTTTTGTTAATTTTCAAACTTAAATTCAAAATTCACTGATAAACACAAAAATACATATCTTTTGTAAAATTATGTATCATCTTTTTTATGCATTACAAAAATTAAGAATCTTTGAACACAAAGAGAAAAATTAAAAAATAACTGAACATCATTCTTTGATCGTTGGATTTCGCAAATCTTTTTCATCATTTTAACGTTTTTCCGGTCAGCGGGTTCCAGAGTGCGCTTTTCTACTTTTTCTACTCCACTTCACTCTGTTTTCGGCATCCTTGATGTAAGTTCGCAAGTTGTAAGTTTGCGTTTGTAGGTTTGTCCCTTTTTGGGTTTTGCAAATACTCTCGTTTTTTGTTGACCCTGGTACAATAAGTTTGATAATATCTTTTTTTGTCTGTCTCTATGTAGCATCATAGATGATGGCTGATCTTGCCGGTTTTTTTTGTTTAAGTGCTGATACCAGATTGTGATATTGTACTTTTCTTTTATTTACCTAGTTGAAGTCGGTCGTGAACTTGAGATTTTTAATAAAACTTTAAATCTTTGTACCCTTATCGTATACAGCTGGTAGAAGCCGGATCTGTGGTGTGTTGGCAGCTCCTATACTGGGGTTCTCTAGATTATTACAAGAGCCATCAATACGCTTCCATTCTTGAGGGTTGCAGGGTTGAATATCATTGGTACACCAGCTGAAATATATTTAAAAAAAAATCAGTAATACTGGTACAATTTAAAAGAGAAAATACTTCGAAGAAATGCAATCTTTAACAGATTATTTAGTCACGAGCAAAGGGGTTCCAACCCAACCCAAAGATAATTTTGACTATGATACAGCCACTGCAAGAATTTTCTGTAAAAAATGTGCTGGCTGGTGATGATGATGATTTTTTTACTATTTTCTTAGAACTGAAAGAAAGAAAACGAGGTAAAACCTAGGGACCATCTTTAGCCGGACATATTTTAATTATTAGAGCACTGTACCGTTTATGAAATAATGCCAATCTTATTTAGGGTCTCATGATTGATTGTCAACCTACTGTTATAAGAATAATGCTAAGATTTATGTCTGTGCATACACCTTGCCACTACTATACTTCCATGCTGGTCTGGGAGAAAAAGAAAAACATAGAATGTACCAGCTACATCTCTTCCCACGCAAGCCGTAAAAGTCGACTGAGGGAATTGGCGAATAGGTAAATCATGACATAGACGATGCGGCTAGCAACCCATCACTATTGATTTCCTGTTTCAACTATCATCATGCTAAACGTGGTTTTAGGTCTTATGACCCTAGGCTCTGTCTACCCCGTATGGGATTAAGACGTGATTATATGTATGTATGTATGTATGCATACACCTTTTCCTTTGAATTGATATGGCTTGAGGTGTAACGAAGAAAAAAAAGATCTAATTATAATATAGGGATTACGCGGGTGGGACCGCGAGCTAGTATGAAAATGAAAACAGAATAGCTATAAAAAAAAAAAACTTACAAAGTAGCATTTATTTTGTTGTACTTCTTGAACTCTTCAATACTGATCTCCTTAGCTCTATACGAATCATAGAAAACTCCATAACATACACCGTTTATCATAAACAACACTTTTAGTATTAAAAAATAAAACATTCTTATAAAAATGTCTTTTTTTAAGGAGTTTTGTAGAAAAATTAGCTCTTAGTAAAGTGCGTCTTCACCAAATAACAAATAAATAATGTCAGTTTGTTCGTTTATATTTTTCAACATTTTAAAAGGAACAGGTAAAAAACTGGTTTGTATGCTACAGTTTCCTGCGAATAACCTCTAACATCTAATTAATTATCATTCATTACATTGTTGGACTATTTTAAGAACTTTATTTGTTAGATTACGATCATGATATACATATAACATAAAACATACTTGTTGTGTCTTCATACAAAATATAAACCAAATTACTTGTCGGTCTTTCTAAATAAAACAATGTGTAGTGGCAAAACAAAAATAACAATATATTTAAATAAAACAATTAGCAGTTACATTTTTCAAGGCGGGAAAAATTTGAAGTGTAAAAAAATACTTGAAATCGGAACTTTATTTTTAATTGGTCACTTTTAGTGGCCAGTGTTTTATAGTAAACATTCTTTTTATTTTATTGTTTAATACTTAACGAACTTAGATAATGATTTCACGCACCTATGGTGTTCAGAAAATATATTGAAATAATGTGATAAGATGAGGCATACTAGTTTGGGATGAGTAAAGAAATGGGATTATGAGACGTCATAGAATGAATAGTGAGTAAGTAACGACCCGTGCTTGCATTAAGCCTAAAAAATTGGTTTTATTCTTTTTATCCAATCAGTAGTATTAGTCAATAAACGATAAGAATATCCTATATTGAAAATAAACAATTAGAATTTGAGTAGTTTTAAAGATTTGAGAATTAATATAAGTGTAAGGGTGAAGTGGGTTTTCAAAGTGGCCCACTTTACTAGACTAATTTAATATTTAAAAATATGAGTTCACACTTCTCTACTTCCTCTAAACACATTATTCTATGATTATTAAAAATAAAATATCTGAATTATTCAGTTGCTCGTTAGCAGCATTTTTTCTTAATTAGTTATTATTAAAATTGCGCGTAATTATTTAACAATGTTTTAAAAAGTATGAATACCGCTCTTGATCAAATAGTTAACAAAAAAACACAAATAGGTGTTTATTTACTTATAAAATATTTTATCTTATATTTATTAAACTATTTTTACAATCAAGCATATGACCCGCATATAGAAATATGAATTAAATAGATTAACGGATGAACGAACAAATCTGATATTAAAAAGTTCAACGTAGAAACAAATCTATAAAAAAATAACAATGCCATTATTAAAAAAAATTAAATCCTAATTATCCTAATTGTTCTAAATATCCTAATTGTTCATGTTATTTTACCAGAGTTTAAAATAAAATCTCTTCCCTGAAAAAAAATTAAGGACTTAAAAACAGTAGTAGCATATTTATTTTTTTCATTCAAGAAGTCTTGGTGTACTCGTACCTTTTGTGGCTATCCGTTCTTTATAATATTTATTTGATTTTAATTAGAATATAACAGCTACCCGAACACAAAAACACAGCATAATCTCCTTTATCAAACAATTGAAGACTAAAAAAATTGGATTAATTATTTTGTAACAAGACGTTATGTGTTTCTGTCCTAACCACTCGTTTGTTTTAGATCGACTCCATGATATGCACCCACAAGTTTACGCCAATTAGGATACACTACACATGATCGATTAAACGTTTTATGGTACAAGTTATAAGTTGAAAGCGTTGGAACGAATCACCTTAATTGTCTTTTAAGCTATTTTTCTATATATATTTTTACAAGCAATTTTCAATTTTTACTTTTAATATCAGCTTATGTTAATTTGTGTCCGACAGCGGATTAATAACATTGGAGCGGTAGCAAAGAAAATATACATAACGTGGTAGAGAAGCAGGACATTTACGTAAATAGGTAAGATGCTTAAATAAGTTTTAAAGGGACTTTTTGCAATAAAAACTTAATTATGAAATTGCTTGTTATTATCATATTCATCTAAAAAAATATCTTACATACGATAAGATGGCTTTCGAGCCAGGGATCTGCTAACGTGATATTTAGGATTTGATGGAATATATACAATAACGGGACAGCAGTGTGCTTACAGCTTATTATGATAGATAAACGCTAGACTTTATCGTGGTGAATATTATTTATTTCACAAGCTTCAGGTGACAATATCAGTTACAAGAAATTGTTTGCTATCGTGATATCTCTTTTTTACGATTGCGCATTATTTGCAGGGACAGCTTTATATCAATCTTCTTTGAGATTGTTTTTGCTACTAAAATCTACCATCTATCAGAGTGAGGATCTAAGTTATTCTCTTAGTCGCAAGAAAGGGGATGGTCTATTAACAAGCCGGAGAACACACGGTATTTAATAAGTATCGTAACGTGTCGCTTTTTTTTGTTAGCCTACTCGTATGTAGTTTTTATGACTACATTTTATTTACACTTTACAATACAATAAAATATTCTGTATTGCACCAAATCGCAGATCTTCAAGAACTACTACTATTTGAACTGCTAAAACAGAAAAACTTTGTGACTCTACCTAGAGTAAGGCGGAGGTAAAAAAATATTGTTTTTAATTAGCAACTAAATAATGATCAATAAAAACGTTGGCAGCAGCTAGCAGTAACAATAACATCTACTAAGATTAGTTAGTAGCTAGTTAGTAAGTACATTAAGAAATATATTTTTCACATTGTAAAATTACAACAATATTAAGGATTCCTCGAAGAGCAACCATTTTGAGGTGCACTTAATGAGACGCACCTTAATTATTCCTCGGAGGGCCCTATTTTCTATTGTATTTTTAAAAATAATTCTGTATTATATAAAAACAATAAATTACACTATATCTTGTCTGTCAAACTGCGACGAGGCAGTTTGGGAGATTTATCGCTCTCTTTTATGACTAACACCACCAATGACGGTCAAATTGAAGGGCCTGAATTTAACGAGGTACACGTGTCCATAGCAATAGTTAGCGACTGTAATTAAGTGTTAACACGTCAGTCCCACGCGTGGGCATTGACGCGGGCCTGCGATGGACAGGGGTACAAAAGGTTATAGAGAGATGCCGCTGATTAAGTAGGTATGACAGTGTATAATTATTAAGTTTTAATTGAAATAATTTATGGATTTTAAATGGCCAGTAAATATAATCACGTGAATTATAAGAAAGAGACAAATTGTTGTCTAGATGTCTTTCTAACTCTCCAACTTTAAGCGTATTCCATCAACAATTCTATTTGAACAAAATACCAGGCAGTGAGTGGTCATATAAATATGCTGAATCTTTAACACATGGTAGCAGGGCAAACATCATTACCATTGTTCAGAGTCATGAACAGACTTCGAAATAAGTATGAAATAATAACCTTTTTTTTGAAATAAATTAAATTTGATTAAAATAACTATTTTTACATAGAAATCAGCCTAAACAGATAATAATTCGGGTCTGTTAGTGGCCAATACTCAATTATGGTTATGATTGATGCCATCAAAGGCGTGAAATAGTGGCCAGGCCATACATTTTTGGAGTGTGTGACGGGAGCGATAGTGTTATATGCTCGACCGCCACAAAGGGAAGATCTTCCCGCCAGGCTAGGTTGTTATGCCTGGGGAACCGCGGCTCCGACGATGTCTTGTCGGAGGTTGTATATATGCTCCAATCCGTAGAAACTTTGATAGCGCGATTTAGACTTTCATAGTAATTTTGCTGTTTTGTATGCAAGTTCGATTTTCGTGCTCTTAACGCCATCTGTTGTGCGTCTTTGGTAGTTTGTTTGCTGTGGCGTTAGTGTCGCCACAGGACTCCCTTCCAAGACCGAAGGTCTGATAGTCTTCATGTGCAGTCTGTGCTTAGATGTAGCTTGCAAGTGCCAGTTGCTTGACGTCCCAGTGAGTCGGGTACGTAGTTGATGCTTGCTCGAAGTCCCAGTGAGTCGAGAGTGAGCGTTTGCGTTGCGTGCTCGTAGTCTGCGGTGAGTCGAGACTGTAGAGAGCGATGGTGACTTGATGTTGGCGCCGGTAGAAATGCTGCAGAACTGCCACGCTGGAGTTTTGTTTGTTTGTTGCCGCCGATGAGTACCAGACGTGGGCTGCGGTGGTTGTGCCGGTCGCTGAAGTCATTGAGAGTGAGGGGTGTGGTTGCAGGACCAGGAAGCTCGGTGAGTCGGCTGCGTTGGACCTGAAGATACCCCGTTGTTGTTGGCTTGCTGTGAGACTGCTTGCTGCTGACCTGATGATGAGGCTTGAGAGGTTGAGTGATGATGTTGGATTGGAGAATGATGATGAAGAAGGCTGCTCGGAGAAGGTTGGTTTTCAATCACGTCGGAGAAGGTTGGTTTCAATCACGTCGGAGAAGGTTGGTTTCAATCACGTCGGGGTCACCACTTTGGAGTGTGTGACGGGAGCGATAGTGTTATATGCTCGACCGCCACAAAGGGAAGATCTTCCCGCCAGGCTAGGGTGTTATGCCTGGGGAACCGCGGCTCCGACGATGTCTTGTCGGAGGTTGTATATATGCTCCAATCCGTAGAAACTTTGATAGCGCGATTTAGACTTTCATAGTAATTTTGCTGTTTTGTATGCAAGTTCGATTTTCGTGCTCTTAACGCCATCTGTTGTGCGTCTTTGGTAGTTTGTTTGCTGTGGCGTTAGTGTCGCCACACATTGATGCAGGACGTCCAATCCCTATTTACATTTCACACACAACCCCTACATCTGTATTTACTGACGAAACGTGATAGGGTGTGGCTGGTTTTTTTGGGAAATAACAATTTATTATTAAAAAGATTGATTTTATAACCAACTGTAGGTACTGACTTGTTATAATGGATCTTTGAAAATATTGCTGAATTACTGATCCATTAAAAAAATGAAATTCGCACGGGCAAAGCTGCGGGAAAATGTTAGTAATTAATAAATCTATAGCTATAATCAAATTGTCAGTTTAAAATAGTACCTATTATTATTAATTTTAACACCAAAGAATAAAAATAAAATGTATTAGGCGACAATGGTAGGATATTTATGTATTTAGAATCTCCGGCCATCAGGACACTCGTCTAGTCCTTAAAAAGTCTCCTAAAACTACTAATGTGTGTGTATGAATTACATTTGCCTTGTGGTAAATGCTCAGTAATTGTATCTCACGCCAATAGATAGACGGTGCCCAGTAATTGGCCACTACCAATTAATTGACACTAAGCTGGCATTCAAAATGGATAATTGGAATACTAGAATTGTAACAATATTATTAGCATTGCATTTAAATGTTAGATGACATGGCGAAACCATAAAATAAAATAAAAATGCAGTTATTGAAAAATAACGTTTTAGGTACAACAAATTTAATACTATTTAGAAAAACTAGCTGTTAGCTGTGATTTAATAGTATGTATGTACGAGCTTTTTATCTGTCTCCAAAAAAAGCGTCATCGTAAGCTTAAAAGTTTTTTTTTTGTTGTACAAAAAACCTCACAAATACTTCTTATAATACTAATAAGAAAATGTTATCTATAAAATAAATACTGGAAATGATTTAAATTGATACCTATTAACATAATGAAGTATGCAGATACTATGCAGATAGTACTTAAAGAGTTAGGGTGAGATGACACGATAGACGAATATAGGGCATAGGGACGGAACCCTTCGTTACGGAACCCTAAAATAAATTACTTATTTGCATGTCTAACAAAGAGATTCACAGCTTCATTTACAATATACATGTAGAATTTTAACTAACCGACTTGTGAAAATAGAAGTATTAAAAAAGAAAATAGAAAACATGTTATAGATTCTCATTATTACTGTTTAATGTTACGTTGAAGAAGAATACATTTTTCATACAATAACTTGGGCAATGGGCAGTGAAACATAAGTTTAAGTGTACTATCGCTAGTGCGCGGTCAATTCCAGGCAAAAGTTATTTGTGATGTCATTTAATAAGTATGATAAATTGATGAAGTTAATCATTGTAATAGTTAAAATTAAACATGCAACATTGCCTTTTTCAAGCAATGTCAATCCCTCCAAATTTGTATATATTAAGGGGAGACGAAATAAAAATTCTACAAGAGATGTCAGTTCTATCCATTGGATGGCATCATTTTCAAGAGTGAACAAGTCTGCCGGGTTGCCTTAATGTTTAAAGGAAAACAAGGGCTGATTATGTGCTCCACATCAAAAGACAAACAAACAAAAAAGAACTTACATATAAACCAAATTAAGTGAAATAGATTAGAAAGTTGTAATTATACTCTGTCCTAAAATGACATACCTGAAAAGACATAAACATACTTAAGACCTATAGGTAAAATACACAACCCTTCACTGGCACAAATATTACTACTACATATAGGTAAAATAACCCTTCATAGGCTTCGCCACAATAAAAATATACACAACAAAAGGTGGACTTATCCCTTTTTTTAGTCTCTTCAACTGTAGATCGATATTACTGAACACGACAATGACTTCTAACTTTATAGGACGTATTGTAAAACCTAAAGCCTTCCACGTCAATGAACGGATGTGCTTTTAAAGTCAATAAGGGTCTGCAAAGAACCGTTCAACATTCCGCGAGGCGCGCGCTGACTCAATCGACTACCACTTTGCATGCAGTGTCTATGGGGTTGGGCAGACGGGCGTTCGGAACGCGGCGGATATTAAACGCTGAAGATTTTCACGGCTAATATTTACATTTGTGAACATGGATAGATTTATAAATATTGATTAATTATCTTTATCAAAGTTGGCTTATAGGTATTGTAGTTTTTAGAGCCGATATTTTAAAGAAGAAAAATATTAATTGAATAGAATTTTCTATCCTTTGCGTGTTCAAATGACGACATATAGTTTTATTTTCTATTTCAACAGATTACTTGACCTAATAACATATGAAAAAAGTAACTGAAACTAAGTGTCTTTTTTTACTAATGGTCAAGTTCGCAAACTTCTAGCGATCTTTTGCCATGCAAAACAGTTCATCAGCTTGGACAATTCATGTATTGTATACTCTCTTACGTTCCTCAGCCATGATCTGGCTGAAGTGTTTTTTACCCGCTCGCAATTTGTTTAAGTATATAAGTTTACAATGTCTTTTTTATACGACTGATAAATTTTATGTGTTGATTATTATTTGGTTCACAATGTCAACCTTTCATAAATGGGTTTTTAATTAGAATTTTAAGACGTTCGAACCGCCCGTTTATCCGAACATTTGATAATACAGAATAGTTTATCAGATTCGCACTAAGTCATGTGTATCGCTCGCTGCATTCCTTGTCTGGCAAATTTCCTATCAAATAAATTTACATGAACGTCCCATTACCTATGATATGGAGTAATAAAATTTACGATTCCATCGCGTTTAGTGCAGCAATAAAGATCCTTTTTTATATTCCCGTCAATCAACAGGTTGGTTTTATTCGCTTTTTGTTTAGAAATTGCATCGTTAGTAGAATTAACATCTCAATTTATTCAAAAAAGGTAATATGATATTCATTGATAGGTTATTTTAATACTTAAATTTTTTTTGTAAGTACTATTGTGTAGCATCAATGTCGAATCAAATTCTACATTGGCCTTTGGGTCAGTGTAATCCAAAATGAAAAGTAAAAACTGGATTATATGACCTCTGCTGTCTTTAATTTTTTCGGTCTTTTCATAAATCGCAATAGGTGGACTTAAAATTTTTAGAAAATATTTATTTCTATTGCTACAAACCACTAAATATTATTCAAAATCGATGAATTCAGTCTAGAAAGTTTATTTTCTTTGATCGTTTTTATATGAAGTTCTCATAAGAGGACTTAGTAAATACGACAAAACCAAATTACTCGTATTTAATCAAACTCGTTAAAACAAATAGTCAATTTTCCCATAATTCGAAACGTGGTAACGACCTTTTTCAAAAGTAGACCAAAATTGCGTGCTTTCCATTAATGATTTCCCATTCAATTTCACACACGAATAGACGGCTGATCCCTACCCGACCCTAAGAATAAATTAAGTCGTCCTACCCTCTTTTTACCCTCTTTGAGCTCGGCTCATTAAAATACTTTAAAGGTAACTCTGGTGGATAGGAATTCAGAAGTCCGTTGTAAAGAAACACAAATGATGTCTAATTTTTTATCTTATTTTATTTAATTAAATGTATTTTCTATGAAAACGTTTTTAAGAGGTTAGAAATATTACGCATTTTTTTAGTAGTTTACATCGGTAATTAAAAACGAATCATATATATATATATATATACGAGCTGTTCCCCGCGGCTTTGCCCCGCGTGGGACTCGGTTATACGCGGCTGCAGGGGTTATATCGCGCCCAAAAGTAGCCTATGTTTGACTTAAAGTCGTTAACTACATCCCTACCAAATTTCATCACAATCGGTCTAGCAGCTTAGCCGTGAAGAGGTGACAGACAGACAGACAGACAGACTTTCGCATTTATAATATTAGTAAGGAAAGTAAGGATATTGTATTTATATGTATTTAAAACGTACTGACATGAAGTACTTATTTCATACCTATGTAATATTTGCTGTAGATAAGTAATATTTATACAATCATTTGTATGCGCGCCTTCTTAATAAGCATAAATTTTTAAAAAATTGCCTGGTGTCGAACCGCGCGCGATTTTTTCGCGATCCTAATTCTATGTTAAAAAGATAATTTTATAAAATTTTGTTTCAGGTCGTACATATATATTTTTTAATATGTACAACTTAACTTATTCCTGCTATTTGATACAGGATTGGAAGAAAAATAGCTATGTGATGATGTATGACAAATTATATGATAATGAAAGGAATACCATATATTTTAATAAGCACTCTTCCCCTGCATCCTGCACCATGGACGACAATAAGAGAGCGAATGAGATTGTCTCTCTCTAATTACATCTTTTTTTATAATTGCACAAAAAGTGACTTAAGTACATCAATATAGATTTTTTTTCCTATTATTTTTTTTTGCACCAATAATCTGTTTCTCGTTAGAGTTGACTGTTACTGTAGAGAATGCTTTTAGCATTAAGTCCACAAATAATAATTGTACTACTTAACACAACAATAAACTCAAAAAAAGTTTTAATCTTCTAATATATAAACATCCCGTGTCACAATGTTAGTTACCTTACTCCTCTGAAACGGCTTTACTGATTTTTACCAAATTTTATATGCATATTCAGTAGGTCTGAGAATCGACTACTATCTATTTTGCATACCCTTAAGTAATGGGTTGTTCACCCTTGAATTACCTAGAAATAATTTATATGGCAAAACAACGTTTGCGGGGTCAGCTAAGTAAAAAGACTAAAAAGAAGACCTAAGTCTCTGACATCTTTAGGACAGCCACCACTACATGAAAACCCCTTTTATCGGTCTTTCTAACATTTTAAATATTATACTGCTTTTAAAGAAACACAATATTTCGCATCAAATATACCCACAAAAAGCTCTTGGAAGGCAATAACATGCAAATACGAGGATCTGCGACTCGCGGGCTTTTCTGCTCGAGCTTTTGTGTGCGATATTTTTCATATGCACTGTGATATAAGCTCATTGTGAAATGAGAGCTTGCAGAACTTTCTTCGATAGTCTGTATCACTACTTTGCTCTTTGCTTTGTTGGAAATACTCTATGATGAAATATATATTTATTATTTAGTATATTGGTTAGACTTATATAGGACTAGCTTTAGCCGGCGGCTTCGCCCGCGAGTTTTTGAATTTCCCACGGGAACAGTGGGACAGCATTTATAATATTAGTTAGGATAAAATCAAAGACTTCATGAAAAATGAAGATATTTTGCGTGGTGCGGCTCGATAGGACAGCGGAGCATGCGTGTTCGTAACGATAACGCGTGGCAAGTGATATCAAGCTCGGCCCAGGTTGGATTGGTCGCCACTGGTGGCATTTCTATCTTGAGTTTTGCCGTGCTTTGAAAGGCGTCAACTACCTACTTTTGCCGGAAACAGGCCGGTATATACCCACGATTGTTAGTCCCTGCATGCCCGTCACCAATAGGAGTTAGCGTACCACCGGTCAGCAAACGTAGAGTCAAACCATCTTGACTCGTTAAGAAAAGAGCAGACATTCTCAAATGAACACATTTTGGGTATAGTTTAAAATTTTCTTCTTTATTTAAAGTTGAAGATCTAAAAAGCCTTTGTCTAGAACAAAAATATCCTTATATTTCACTGCCAACGAGAAAACACATATTGTATTACTAAATAAGCGAGGGAGAATATGTTTATTCGCACATACGTTTAGTGCTAAAATGTTTACCATTACAAACGAAAGAATTTTTTTCAAAAAACGTCTCTAGACTTTTGAGATAGAGTTCATTATAAGTGCAAAAGATAAGCTGGTGACTTTATTTTTATTAGGTTTTCTACTGTAGGGTAGGTCGGGGAAGCGGTTGCTATGGCAACGGCACGAATACTTCCAATGCAATATAACAGCCGATTTATTTGTTTTATTCGATGATAGCGTTCAGAAATTTTATATTCAAACCAATCGTGAATGGTCGCATTGAAACTTTGCAAAAGCCAGTCATTTTTATTTTAAAAAACTAACAATATATTTTTTTACTAAAAAAAACAATAAAACTACTAACTGCATTTCAATACTACCCTACATTTTAATCATATAATTGGGACTAATCCAATGATTATCATATTTTGTAAATTGAAGGTTCGAAGTGCATGCAGCACGCTAATTCTAATTCTATGCAACAACATTTACATAAAACATCTCTTCGCTGCATTTTCACCCGCTATAGTACATACCGTACTATATATATAGCCTATAACCTTCTCCAAGAACCAGGCTATTTATACAGAAATATTTATTTTTAAATCGGAACTGACATTCTAAAGTTATACACGTTCAAACAAACAAACCCTATAGTTTTGTTATATTAATATACTAGTTTTTGCCCGCGGCTTCGACCGCGTGAATTTTCTTTGGGAACAGTGCTTTTATTCCGGGATGGAAGATTCTTGCTACACTTCTAACTATATGTATGCAAAATTTCAGAGAGATTGGTTCAGTAGATCTTTAGTTATAACTGAAGTAACTAACACGACTTTGTTTTACATATATAGATAGATAGTGGGTTATGTTTTTAGAGGAAAAATCCTATTTAAGATTTGAGTTGAAATTTGGTGATTTCCCATCACTATTGATTTCCTGTTTCAACTATCATTATGCTAAACGTGGTCTAAGGTCTTTTGGCCCAAGGCTTTGTCTACCCCGTATGGGATAATGACGTGATTGTATGTACTTAAGATTTTCCCTCGAAACATAACCCTTCTGACATTGTAGGGTAATAAAAATTAAGTTAAAAAACTATAACCCGACTTCGTGGTGTAAAAAGGATGAAACAAGGAAATAATTGAGATAGAAATCCAGAAATGCATAGGTACAAAAATCGTCATGGTAAAGCCGTGGTCGCACCCATTATTAACGACAATCGGTCTAAATCGTGGTAGAAATCAAACAAATCACACAAAGTATGGAACTTATCGTCAGACTTGTAGGTATTCGAACCTTCCCGATGCATCCCCTCATGAATGGTTCTAATTTGAGGAGTTTGCTAACTGAGTTTGAGACTGAATCGACCAAAACGAGGGCTTAATGGGCGCAAACACACTCTGAGGGGCAATGTTGGCTTAGAAGTTACCATAGGTACTGTAATATTTTATTTATAGTCCTTTTTTATATATAAAAAATAAGTTATAATTTTTACATATTATGTATTTTTTTCAGATTTTCTGTTAACTGGTAGATAATGCGCTTAGAATTAAGTCCGCCATTTGCTTAAGTATTATATACTTATGGAACAAACAAAGTTTTAATACATACTCGTAAATCGGATTAGATGTTGCAACCAATCTTAACTGTCATATTTTATTTATTTCTGTTTTTTTTAATTAATATAATCTCTCGTTCTAATCTTAACGCTTTTTTGGTTGCTTCCCCAGCTAACTGCTTCGGAGCCCAAGGTCCACTTTCCTGTTTTTTACTAATATAATATAACCAATAAAAAATAAATTTATGTCAGATTAAGCAGGACAGGTATGTCCCATACGGCCAGAAAGGTGCGCAAGATTGGCTACCTCTGGTTGCTGAATGACAGCCGAGGTAGAGTCAGACCAAGGTATGAATGGCGTGATGGCCTAATCAACTTCTTATATAAAGTAAAAAGTAGCCAAAGATACGAGTACGAAATGATCTTAAGGAAAAATAATATTACCATTTAGCTAAATAGAACTTGTACAGCACAGTCGATTTAGGATGTATTATATATAGTTGAATAATACTAAATAGGTACGTACGTTTACACGCTGATAAAAAAATAGGTCCCCAATTTAGGGCCCTATTACTAAACTTCCATTGATTGTATCCCCGTGTCTTTGTCAAAAGGCTATCTTGCAAAAGTAAATAAAAAAAAACAATAAAGTTAAAACAGCTGACTAGATATTTCTAGAACTTTCCTCGCGCGACAATTCTTAAAACAAACAAAAGGAATACACCTTCGTGTCAGCGTTTTGTGTTTCCTAGTCCAATAAATAGAACAGTTTCCCGACGGTACTCAGGTGGGTAATGATCTTTATGTGCTGTGTCAGCAGAGTCTTGTGACTTTTCATTCGGCAGACAAAAGGCGGTCGGATCATTCTGATTCAATGAAGTACGGTTGAGTCCATAAATTAAAAAAATTGCGTCTCTTAAAAGAGACAGCGCGATTCGAACTTCTTTGGTTAAATCAAAGAATTTGGAATCGCGCGCGGTCTCAAAGTCAAATTCTTTAATCTATGGGTTGAATTGATACATTTGGGATTTTATAGTGAGCAAATGGGATTTACTTTCTCTCATTTTACGTAATAAACTGGTTGCTGTTTGTGACTTTTTCCCCGTGAGCTTTTATTCGTGAGCAGGTCTGCTGGAAGAAATTACTATAGAAATAAGTAGCACCCTTGTACTAAAGTTTTTAATTTTAAGTTTCATTTGTATATATTTGAGTTATACATAAATTAAATAATTGTTTTTGCCTAAAAAACGAAACCGACTTCAATTCCTCAACTAAAAAGGATGAAATAATTAATACATTGTTGTTTAAATATGCTTCATATCAAACATTTTAATAAATCTGAAGTCGGTGCCGGTTCTTTTAATAAAACATGCTAATTAACGAGCCAGCAGCTAGTCAACGAATTCGTAAAATTGGCACCAACTTCAAATTTATTAAAATGTTTGATATGAAGCATATTTAAACAACAATGTATTATTTATTTCATCCTTTTTAGTTGAGGAATTGAAGTCAGTTTCGTTTTTTAGGCAAAAACCATTATTTTATACTTTTTAGTTTTGAATACGCAATGCCTTACAACTAAAAAGTTGTGAACACTTTGCATTTTGGAAAGTCGGGTAAACGTCATCAGCGTCGTCTCACCTTATTTACATGGAATATATCAAAAACTACCCAAATCGCAATAAAAATTGAAGAGTTCCCTTGATAAATCCATGATTCCATCATCAGATCCTGATCTGATGACTGTGGAATCATCTAGAAAGTATACCCTTTCTATCAAAAAAAGAATTTTACAAATCGATTCAGTGGCCTTTGAGTAATCGAGCAAGTTATATTGCAATCAAAAAGTTGTGAATACCTCGCATTTTTGAAAGTGGGTTAAATTTTCCAACATTGTCTCACTTATGTCTCACCTTACTAACATGGAATATATCAAAAAATACCCATGCTCAATACAAAACTTGAAGAGTTCCCTCGATTTCTTCATGATCCCATCATCAGATCCTGACCTGCTGAATATGGGACCAATTGGAAAGTATACCCTCTCGAACTAAAAAAAAATATTTCAATTCGGTCCACCCGTCTTCGAGTAATCCCATAACATACATAAAAAATAAAAAAATAAAACGTACCGACGAATTGAGAACCTCCTCCTTTTTTTTTGAAGTCGGTTAATAACCTTTTCAGGATTGAAATCCAATGGGCAGGTAGACGCGTTAATGTCACAGACAGGAAATTAAACTGCTACTGTATCAGCTCTATGGTCTATGGTTCCGGTCGCGTCCGCTCTGAATTTATGGTCGGGAAGGTACGCCGTGGATAGAAGCTATCGGAACGTGAATATTTTAGCTTTTCCCCTTTTAACTTTGTATATTTTGAAAAATCATTATATTGCTTTAAATTCCGTAAGGTACAGATATAAGAATACTATAACTAGTACAGAAGTTCAACTCCCATAAAAAGAAACGCTCTTATTTATAGGGTACTAAAGTCTAGTCTAGTAACCATGTACATACAATTATAACCTGATTGTCTGATAATACTTGTAAAGAGGATTCCGTGCTTCGGAAGGCACCTTAAGCCGTTGGTCCCGGTCCTGATGCTATCTGGTAAGTAGTCGTTAAAAGAATCACGTTAGAGGAAGATAGGCAATTTCGAAAAGCTCTGACATCAGGGTGTGCATAGTCGATTGACCGTGATACGTACAAAAAATGACGATGGTAATTATCATCAGTGATTTTAGCAAATGGAAAATACAATTAAAAATAAAAAAAAGTGTGTCAGAACCAACGGTATAAAGTAACGTCAGCCTCGATATAAACTAAAATGTAACCGAAAATACGCTGAGGAGTTACTGATAATAAATTTGAATGCTTATATCATTCGAAACATATGTGTTTTCCTAATCATGTCGTAACATATCATAACTGAATGATTCACTACGAGTCCAGCAAAGATTCACAAAACATAAATTACAGACTAAATATATAGCTTAGGCGTTTGAGAATGTCTAATTAAAATTAAGACTGCTTCAACCAAAATATTTTAAACCTTAAGTACAATTTAAATATGGCACGAAATCGCTTGTTGATTTTGTAAAGATACTTGTGTGGTCATATGTTTTCAGTTTTCCGAGGATTGTAACAGTCAGTCATTGCATTTGGCATGTCATGAAAGACAAATGGATAATTTGTATGATTTATTGACTTCTAACACAATACTATTTAATGATGAACTGGAAGAAGAAAAAAAACACAGGCACTTAGAATGTACCAACTGTTTCACTTTAATTTTTCAAAGAAATGTTATATATTAATTAGTTTATTTATTTTTTTAGAATAGAATATGTATTATATTATTGTAATAATTACATATATTAAATAAATATTTTCCATTTCAATAAATTACTTAAGTTAAGAGCAATAGAAACGGGAAATCACGCACGGTAGAGACCCCAGGCAGTTTTTTTTAATCTATGATTTTTAGGTATTTGCCAGAAGAATTCGTAAAAGGTCGTAGTTTCGATTCGAAGCATAGTTTTTTGTTTTCAGGTTGGTAAGGACATTGCAGATAATTTTTTGTCTGGATTTCTTCGTACGTCTAAAGACACAGTTCCCGTCTGTCAAGTAGTGGATATTAAAGGAGTCAAAATATTTGAACTAAAACAATTTTTTAAACTATGTATGAGAAAAAACGTGAGCTAACATTCAGTGTTTCCACATGAGACTTCAATTTGTTGGTAGTAATGCTATAGAATTTCTACAACACAAGAAATGCCGATAACTTAAACACAGTGGACGTGAGGCTTAAGGTTCTTAAATATGAAAACTACGTGTGGGGTACCCTTATTCTCCATGTATTGTGCATTATGATTGAAACACATAAATTGAAAATTCAAATTTATGATTCAAGTTATCGAACCATAAATAATAATATGACAATAGTTTCACAATATCTTGTATATTTCAAAATAAGGGGACATTGGAATTTTATGACCGTCTAAATAAGTTCCGAAGAAAACATTAGTTAAAATGCAATTATAGTCCGAAGTGAATTATCTCTTGGGCTTCTTTAAGAAGCCTCTGATAAAACAAGAACCACCTTTCCATATTTTGAACCACACCCAAGCAATTACATAAAATCAAATGGATACCATACAGAAATATATTTTTAAAACATAGACTAAAAATAAAAATAGACGTGAGCATCTTAGTCATTATTCTGATGTAGGTATATTATATCATGGGTTCCCATTTATTTATTGAAACTTTATTTTTTCATGAGTACAAAATATGCTGTTTCCCGCGGTTACACTCTTCCACTGTGTGTATTTATGCCTATAATCTTTCCCGATAACCAGGCTATCATTATGCAGAAAGAATTTTTCAAATGACAATTGGTGGACTTAATGCTAGAAGCATTCTCTACCAGTCAACCATTGGGAGAAACAGAAAAGCTGTGTAGAGTAAAAAAGTAACACGGGAAATATAATTGAAAATAAACAAATTACCATTAGCGAAGAAAATTATTTGTTCATTTTTGTGATAATATAATTCGCTACAAGAATATCAAAAAGAAGTAATAGTCTAATTAAGTAATCCAGCTTATTTTACGCATAAGTGTTAATTATTAAAACACTATATTTTTAAGTAGGTATCCTCATCCAACCACAAACTTATTATGATTACATATAGAAATAAGGATGCAATTAAATCCCCCTATTTATGGGATAAGGGTTTATAAAATAAATGCAATTGGGAAATGCCTCCAACACTCACTACACTCACTAGTTTCAAAGCCAATTGTAAAAAAAATTTGAAAACCTCTGACCACCAACATGACAGCTGCAACGATGTTTTAAAATGCCTTCTGAAGCATGGAATCATCTTTAAGGGATCAGATAATTCAAGCTTAATGTCATAAGGTCATCATATCTTAGTATCAGACTGGCACGGTGACCATCAATGCCATAGAAGTCGTCATATAATATAATGATATTAAATTCAAAACAATTCATAATATTTTTTTTTGTCAACAATAACTTCATATTTAAATTGTCTGGAGACTGCATTAGCGATAAAGCCACGTATTGTATTGTCTGTGTTTGTGATTTCCTCATTGTATATTTTTACTGGTGCAATAAAGAATTCTTGTCTTGTCTATTTTATAACTGGTCTGTGTCACAGATGAAGAAATGCTATATTTTTACGAGGCAATATACACAGGATGGGCGGAATGCAGCGAAATTATTTGGACGTTATCCAAAATGTATGAGTAAGTTATAGTATGAGTGTTCGGAGAAATGGAGTGTTGTGGACTTTTGACTTGTGACAACGTGCTGTAGTTGCTGACTCTATTTTTGTTTCAACTATTCTAGTCATCTTTTACACGCAGGTTTGCTTCTCTGAGAATGAATGAATGAAAGCATCATTTACAAAAATACGTATATAGATTGTACTGGATCTGAAATTAATAAGTGCAAAGACAGACTTATCGCTAATGCTATTTCTTTCAGCCAACGTTATGGTAGAGAGAAACAGAAAAAAATAGATGTGTGCGATGTAAACAGCAAATTTTTTTTTTTTCAGTGTACGTTGTATCATAAAATCTGGCATAATCCATACTTCCATACTTCCATATCCATACTAATATTATAAATGCGAAAGTCTGTCTGTCTGTCTGTCACCTCTTCACGGCTAAACTGCTGGACCGATTGTGATGTAATTTGGTATGGATATAGTTATGCACTAGGAGTCAAACATAGACAACTTTCGGGCGCGATATAACCGAGGCGCACGCGGGTGGAGCCGCGGGCAACAGCTAGTACAATATAAAAACAGGTCTTGTTAGCAATGACGTACACAGATTTTTCAAGAAGTTTCAAATTAAATCAGCCAAGATATAGTATTGGGTTTGTCAGCCAGGGTTCCATACCAGCAGTATCAGGGAATTACTTAGCTAAAATGGCATAATTATTTGTTAAAGCGCCAAAATGCAAAAACGGAAACTAAAATTAAGCACAAAGAATTACTATACAAGCAAAGCTACGAGAAATAGCTTTTATTTAAAGACGTTAGTGTAACGGTATCAAATAAACTAACAATCGAAAATTCCTTTCAACTGATAAAATCGGTACCTATTGCCTTAATAAATTATCTAAATTTAAATAGATTCAAGAAAGCGTTTCTAAAAATACATACTATAATCACTCAGTAGCAACACACATGTTTGCAAATAACAAATATTGCTACAAACTACTCACAAGTGGCAAAACAGTACAGCAACAATAAAAACAAAAAAAAAAAAAACAAATCATTTCAAAATAACATATGACAATAATCCTTATATTTTAAGAATTAAAGCTTAATTTCAATCAGCGAACAGACAAGTAGCGCAAACATCTTAATGTCACTGTCATTTGAAAATTATGCAAAGTAGCCAACTATAATTTCTTTTTCTATTACCATAATGCTTGGCAGAATGTTTGACGTAAGGCAAATATACGTGGGAAAGGCCAACAGGGCTTAGGACCGTCAAGGAGGTTAGAATGAAAACAGAGTTATCACCATAAAAAAATGCAGGTACATATACAACGCAAATATCGCTGTAAAAAAATATAAATTTATACACGGGGCAGAAAGGATAGGTATAATTTTCAGAGTTATGAAGTTTTAATCAAAAATTAGACACTGATATAGTGAATAAAAAAATAATATTTTATTCGTGAGCCAATTTTACATTGATAGTCTATTCTAATGTATTTTCTTCATTCAATAGAGAAAAGTTGGGTTTTTTGACTCTATTAAATAGTTAAATAATTCCTTTTTTATTTTGGTTATTCTTTACCTATAATAAACAAAAAATATATTAAAGTTATTGTTTATTTATGACTGAATTAAATGCACAATACAATACAATATATCTTTAAATGCTATGCCTTTATGATGATAATGATAATGATGATGGTGATGAAGTTATGACCTTATATATCCATACTAATATTATAAATGCGAAAGTCTGTCTGTCTGTCTGTCACCTCTTCACGGCTAAACGGATGGACCGATTGGGATGAAATTTGGTAGGGATGTAGTTAATGACCTGAGGTCAAACATAGGCTACTTTTGGGCGCGATATAACCGAGTCCCACGCGGGCGGAGCCGCGGGAAACAGCTAGTATATATATATATATATATATATATACTACAAAAATTCAATGTGGACAAAAGACGTAACATAAAATTTTCGTATTCAGAACCCATGTGAACTCCGTTGGCTTCTAAACTCCGTGATCTACTCATCATTATTTGACAGTCGAAAAATAAAACCTTCCGTACTGGTTTAATAAGGGTCACGATGACAGTCACCATTATTCATTATTTGTAAGAGCTTAGTACATGCGGGGCCGGTATATCGAGTATACGGTACGGTCTGTCTCAAATTTCAGGGATATCACATTTCCTTTTGACTATGAAAGGATTGCGCTTCGTCGTGTCAAATGTGATTTGAATAGTTATAGAAGGAAGTTCTTTCTTTTTTGTTTTTAAGGAATGTCTTTTATGGATTATAACGAAACACTAAAATATTCTGAATAACAGATTTCGCTCGATTCGAGTAAATCAAAATTTCATACTACGCTCGCAAAGTTTCTATGATTGGAGCTATAGATATAACCTCTGACAAGATATTGTCGGGGCCGTGGTTCCACAGGTACCCAGCCTGGCCGTAAGATCTTCCCTTGGTAGTGGTCGAGCATATCCCTATCGCTCCCGAGTCCTGCTTTACTCCAAAATAATTTGACTACAGGAGGACATTTACATAGTTGTTGCAAGCACAACAGTAGTTATCACTATATCATCCATGCCCTCATTTTATTGTCCGACGCTAAAACAATTATATTATAACTATTAAATCCAGAGACAAAATAAAATGAATAAAAGTCTCATCTCAAAAAACAAACAAACTAAAACACTTAGTTTACCGACAGTACTTCCGTTGCCGTTACGAGATCAATAGCAATGAAAAGTTGCCAGCAAGAAAAAATAACAGTCACAAATGCTTTTTTGCATTAAAAATTTATGTTATTTCCTTTGCAACCCCTTGTTTTTCCAAGGAAATTGCTATGATCCCCTCAGAAAGTACACTTGGACGCATTGCAAACTTTCTTTGTATAAATAACGTTTGGTAATAAAGCGATGCATTATTAAATTTGAGACGTTTGATGTTAGGCTAAACAAGATTTTGACGACAAATTCATTTTGTTTCTTCTCGTGTTTTAAGTGCAGTTTGATGTCATTATTACACATGTATGACGTTGTTTGTAGTCTGAAAATATACAAGAAAAAAAAAAAACTTTTCATCGTCATCTATTCAAGTAAGCGTCACGGTCAATCGACCTTGCACACCCTGGTGTCAAAGTTCTTCGGAATCGCCTCTCGGCCGTTCGTTAGTCTATGTCAGATGCCTATAGGCAGGTTGTAAAAATCTGACAGTGTTGGCCACTAACACACCCGGGTCATGTTCTTGTGGGTCTGGTTTCCCTGTAAAAAGAGGTTGCGAAGGTCAGACGGCAGTCGCTCCATTGCAATAACCAGTTCTGCCAAATCCGGGCCATGACGTATAGCGAACCCTGGGCAGTAAGCTGAAGATGTAACCGGGACACACGCTCGGACGAAGATGTTGTATCTTGTTGACCGAGCGAGCGAAGCGAGCGAGTCTCCATTACGAGACTGGAAAATTTTGCTTTTGTCCGGATGTCTGTTTGTCTGTCTGTCTGTCTGTTTGTTTGTTCCGGGCTAGAGGTCGCATTTCCTCCTATCGGATCCTAATGAAACTTGGCACACGTGTTCCTTGATTTATTTGCAATTTTTTGATTGGAGGGAAATAGGGGAAAAAAAGGGGGAAAGTTTTCTGTGACGTCATTTACGTACGGATCCTAATGAAACTTGGCACACGAGTACCTTTTTTATATTAAAAAAAATTACGGAATGGGAAATACATATCTATAGCTACCTATTATGAAAAAAAGGCAAGGGGGTTAACGAAGGAGGTTCGCGAGGTCTACTGTTCACAGAACCACTAGTAATACCATAGCACATTTTTTCTATTGTTCTTAGACCTGCACTCTCAGGGTAGGACGCAAAAGATTATTTTGTTTGTCTTCATTTCAGCGTTTTTCTTGAGCAGCTTTCTTTGTCTCTCTTGATGGAATAAACAACCCTTTTTTGACCAGTTAAATGCTGCTATAAAGTATTTCTGGCAAGATATTGATACTTTATATTTACTACCGTGTAAATCAAGAGGGTGTGATAATACAATGCTACTAAGAGGTAGCATAAGGTTAACTATAGAGGGTGCGAAGTTAGATAGAGCATTTCCAGCAACAGCAAAGTTTCATGTATTTTCACTGATACGAGTAAACATGCTATTTTATTGGTAAGTAATTTATGTCGGAAGGCTTTTTTCAGTGGACTTTTTACTACTAAAATTTTGAATATAGTAAAAAAAAATTTTTTTTTACTTCTGATAATGAAATAAAAACAATTGTTTTTGGTTTCATTTTCCAACCCTGAATGATAATATTCAGAACTCACCTTATTGTGGTATTTTTCTCTTATATTGCTATATATTTACGCTATTTAAGTATAGAAGATATTGGAAGTATTTATCTGTCATGTTAAAAAAATCTTTAACTAGGCGAAGGCATCAGTTTCGATACACATTTATACACTTGTATTTAATGATATAAAAAGTAATCCTTAGACACAAAAAAAAATACGTTCACACACTCCATAGTAAAACTTACACTAACCAATACTCTAAAATAAATGACAATCGTAAAACTAAAATCTTGGGGTATTCCTGATGATTTGAATGCATTTATACTTTCTCAAATGCACTGCTAATGGAACTAATGGCTCGTGTAGAGATAAATGCTCCAAAGTGTACACTTAAGGCCAATTCTTTTATTCATGTAAAACTAACTCTTGTTTATCAAGCAAGTTAACAATTTCTTTAAGTGTTTTTAAGGTATTGCTTCGCTTTTTAATTTGTAACTGCTTTTCATGGTTCCTTATTTAAAAATGACTGTTAAGTTTCACTCGTGTATCTGCAAGAAGAACTCAATGCGTCTACATGTAGGCATTTCATAGAATTATTTTATTAATTTCCGTACAAGATCCATTGATAATTTAAAAAAAGAAACCAAAACTGTCCATGTACTTAGTCCAAAACGAATAACGTACTTGTAGCTCAAGTTTAGCAGGAATACTTTAACCAATAGTTCATTTAGCATTAGTCCGCCTATTATATTCAACTTTTGATTAAAATAAATCTTGATTGTTGTTTAATATATTTCTCGTTTTTTATGTTTTTAAAAATTGTGTATTTGTAGGTATCCCCCTTAATACGAACTTTATACAAATAAAATAATATTTATTTGTTTTAAAGAGACCTAAGAAGCAATCTAACATCAAATAAAATTTTATATAAATAGTCGTAATATCAAAAACATTTTAATAAAAATAGTATACCATTCATTACATCGGATTGCGGCCGAGTTTCGATAATTTCAAATATTATCATACTTTATGAGTATATTAAATTTCATTAACTATGCTTGTTTAAATATGCTATTATCGAAAGAAATGTGTTAAATTTGTTATTCAATAAACTTTAAATAAATCTTTATTGTAAATTTAAATCGATTTTTAACTATAGGAGCAGTAAGATTATAAAAAAAATATGGGATGTGCCGTGAAAATAGCTTATCAATAGTTAGTAATAACTAGTAACTAACATAAACTAGTAACAGCACCTGGGCGACCGAGCTTCGCTCGTTTTACGCAGAAAATCTTTTTGCGTGAAAATATGGATAAAACTTGGGTAAAATGAATTCTCCCAAACATTGACTTCACCTCATCAATAAGTCGTAGAGGTATTTTTTTGTTTGCGAATACAACGGCTTGACTTTATTTTGATTCTATTTTTTACTTGTATTTTGATTTATTTGAATGTTATCGAGTTTTCTTAATTTAATGTATGGATCTCGTTATCTGAAATAAACAATTATTATATTATATTATTATTATTATGGTTTTATGTATTTTTTACACCCTTTTCAGGGTAATTGAATATTTTTACGGGCTTTTGGCCAAGCAAAAATATTGTATAGAAAAGAATATTTATACTACTACTCTATAGAAAGAAATTTGCGTACAACTCTACAAGTGTTAAGAATTGCTTCTTTTTGTAGAAAAATAATGTGAGGGGATGAATCTGTAGATTTTCCAAGCTATTGTGGAGAGTTTTGGGGATAACACCGGTGGATGAAATAATGATTGGGATTGTTTTGACTGTTTCTACCCGCCATTGAGTCTTTAATTATTATTATTTAAAAAAAATCATAAAAAGCTTAATAATCGTTAGACATTGTGATGTGTTGAGATTGAAATGTGTTAAGAATAGCTAAATATATGTGGGATAAAAATATTGTAGTAAGGTCTAAATATGAATGTAGCTTATTATTGTTAACAGAACGGAACGCAGCGGATGGAAGAGAGAGAAGTATGTGTGCGAGAGAGAAAAAAAACTAATGGCGTTTTACTAGATATATACGACGAACTTTTCTCTTGTTTTTAATTCTAGAAAAAAGGAAAATAAACAGTTTTTGTGCAGAACTCCGCATTTATTTTGTCTCACAATCCCACATAATTAAGGCACAAGTTCAAATGTAAATTAAGAGATCCATACTTAGATTCATTAAATTAAAACTAAATGTCGCGTCCCGTCTGTCTGTTCGTTGTTCCCGCAATAAGAACATTTCAGAGTTCGACCATTAGTCAAATTAAACGTAGCATACTGTACAAAGTACAGTCGATGTCAATAGTGTTAACTAAAAATATGGGGGTAGAGTTTGCGTAGATATCGCATGTATTTTGCTTCCTGTAATGGCCCAGTATCCTAAAGGAGATCTTGGCCCGTGACCCGAGGTATAACCGAACGTTATTTGTCCCTAATTGTTCGGATTGTTATTTCTAAAAGTGTAACATTTAAATTCTTACTTATTTATAAAATTTACAAAACTAGTTGTGCAACTTTGTTCGCGTGGAATTCAACAATAAAGTTTATTGTTCATTTCACAGAGTTCACGAAAAAAATCTAAATTATAGGTAGTGTAAGTTATTTCTTATTATATGTGCTATCTGCCAGTGAAAGTCTAGTCAAAATCAATCCAGCCATTCCAACGATAAGCCAGAACAAAAAAACAGACAAAAATTAAAATGTTCTTTTGGTATATGTACTGCATCCATATTTATTTAGTGAAAAGTCTGCCTTTGTGCGGATTGTTGTACATTTTGTCCTAAAGTCGTCCGCGTCCTGCGCCTCGTTGTCATTTCTGATATATATTTTTTGTAATGAAATAAAAAGTAAAAGATATTATATTAGAGTAAAGTAATAGCACATGTCAGGGATGCTTAAAAGAGTAGAGCCCCTGTTTTCTTCTCGGGTTTCCTGAACTTTGGCCCAGCGGTAATTTCTTCTTAAGCCTATGACCATACAGCCAGTTTAAGATAGTCCCAGTATTAGTCAAAACCACTTTTGTTCCCGACAGTACTAAGCAAACGGTGCCGTGTGTCATACGTATTCGTCAGCAGTCATTTTAATTGCCAACAGTCAGTCCTGTATCGGGTTTAAAGGAAGCTCACCAAATTGATATTTCCGAACGTTTCCGGAATGATATGTCCTGACGACATTTATAAATTTTATTTTGACAGACTCAATATTTCTATAGTATTAAATGCCTAATAATTTATTGCTTTTGCCAAAAAAACTAAACTGTCTCCAATTCCTCAACTAAAAAGGATGAAATAATTAACAAATTGTTGTTTATTATAGTTAATATATTTCATGTCACATTTTAATAAATCTGAAGTAAGTGCCGATTCTTTTAATAAAATATCCTCATTAACAAGCCAGCAGCTAGTCAACGAATTCGTAAAATTTGCACCAACTTCAAATTTATTAAAATGTTAAACTCCTCTTCCCGCGTAAGCCGTAAAAGTCGTCTGAGGGAATCGCCGAATGGGGAAATCATGACATAGGCGATGCGGCTAGCAACCCATCACTATTGATTTCCTGTTTCAACTACCATTATGCTAAACGTGGCCTAAGGTCTTATGGCCCTAGGCTCTGTCTACCCCGCATGGGATAAAGACGTGATTATATGTATGTATGTTAAACTCCTTTTTTTGACGTCTGTTAAAAATTAACGGTACTTGCCTGGCCTACATAGAGATTACTAGCTGTTGCCCGCGGCTCCGACCGCGTGCCACTCGGTTATATCACGCCCAAAAGTTAGCTTATGTTTGAGCCCTGGTCGCCAAACCATGGCGCACAAGTTGTGCTACTGATATTCGTGTATTTATAATAGGAAATAAATCATTTCCAAATGGATTTTAAAAAAGGGTTTTTGAAACTATAATAATTTTCCATGAAAACACGATGTCACCGTATAATCTGTTTTTGACTCAGTGACTCATCTTTTTATTCTATTTTTCAATAATGATACTTTAATGTTTTACGCTCTATTAATTTTGAAAAAAATAACCAGTCCAGCAAAATATTTTTTAAAGATATCCTCATTATGCTCTTTGAATTAAGTTTAAAATAGGATCTTTATTAAATCCTTAGATATTTATCTATCCACCTGTCTGTATTTTTCTCTTATCCTTTTCATACTAATAGTGTCTCTTTAAAAAACATTTTTTTTTATAGAATGAATTTTACTTATCTTCTGTAGAAATTATGTATGTATTTCATTTATAGTGACGAGATGTCACAAGCAAGTGCGACTCGCACAGGCATTATATATATATTTTTTTAATTTTATATATATTCCGTTGGTTTTAAGATTATTTTTAAAATTAAGCCAATTTTACTTAGCTGGCTCTAGACTCTATCCAACCAGCTAAAAACCTAAACGAGAAAAACTCTGTCACAGAGTATAAAATATTCAAATGCGTGATGTATAAATATTTTATGCAACATAACATCCTATGTTTTTACTCTTGAAAATAAAAATAATAAAATCTGAAATCCTGCAAACTTCGACCATTTGTCGGACTTAAGCCGTATTAACATGCAAATATTTGCCTTAAAACTTCAAAAGCCCTTACATTTTTCAGTTGAAAATGCTACAGAACCCTCAATGCGAGCCGTAGACATTCTTAATAGCCCTCAAGTCCTCTCACAGAAGCAAACAGTTTTACTCTATTGTCCACTTCACTGTACATTGTTACTCGAAAACTAAATTATAAAAATTACAATGCATACCGTTCTCGACCATATCGCTATCAAAATAGAGTTTCTTCAAATGTATTAATATTTTTGCGAACTGTCCGTGACGTTGTCATAGAAACGGGTATCGGGATTTTAAAAATATGATAAATTGATTTTGATCTTTATTGTACTGTAGTAAAGTGCAATTTTTCTTAGGTTAGTTGAGATTTTAGTGAGATATTTAAAATCAATTTATTTGTGTTTGGTATTTTTATTTTAAAAATGTGTTCGCGATATCTTAATGTGACAACGAAATTTTTTTAAATAAATAAATTTTATTTTACAAGAAAATCAGGTATTCATTTTGTTAACGCACCTACTAACGCCATCTGTAGAGCGACCATGAAACTAGGATGTAAGGATCGACGGCAATCGGCAGGGGCAACGAAGGGGAGTGCGCGGGTTGCGGGACGTGGACACATCGGCCATACCACTACTGCTCTGCTAGCTACCGACGACGACGCGGCCTTTTCTTTATATATTTTTATATTTTCTTCACCTTTGTTAAAATTCAAATACGTAATAAACAATATAAACTAAATCACAATAAATCTTCATTGAAGAGCTCCTTCCTGACCGCCTGCAAGATACAAGCACAAACATAATTCCTTCGAGCCGGATTCTCAGCGAAGACCAGCGCAGAAATAAACGGTCAGGTCAATCAATTCCTGTTCTATCCTAGTTCTTGTGTCCTATTTGTGCTAACATTGTGCCTTTTTTGCAAATTCTAGTGCTTTCGATCGTGCGTGTTCATCCACCCGCTTCGAAAAATATCAAAAAGCTTCGAGAAAAATCGTGAGTACTTTTTCTTGCTTCTCACTCCACAATGACCAAAAAGCGCCAATCAATTGTAGATATTCAGAGTTCTGATGATATTCTAATAGAGTTAAACAAAAAAAGAGGCGTCGTCAAAGGGAAACTTACATTGTTCACCAAATACCTAAATTCCCTAGACGCCACGCAGTTACCCGAGCTGTGTAAAATAGAATTGCAAGAACGTTTTAATAAGTCGCAACTATTATTTGATCAGTTTTCCAAATTACAAGACGAAATAGATTTAATTGTGTCCGATTGCCAGTTGGAAAAGGAACTTATCGAGAGAGAAACCTTTGAGAATCAGTTTTATGCGAATGTGGCTAAGTGTAAAATTATTTTAAATGATTCTTCAACTTCTGAATCTACGTCTGGCCAAAAGTCCGTAATCAAATTGCCAACTCTTTCTTTAGTTCCATTTGAGGGTAATTACGATCAATGGTTGGAATTTAAGGACACTTATTTGTCTGTTATTCACAATCGTAAAGATTTGGACAACATACAGAAATTTCACTATTTACGTTCTGTTTTAAAGGGTGAAGCGTTGCAAGTAATTAAATCATTAGAGTTCTCAGCGGAGAACTATGTTACGGCTTGGGAACTACTTGATAATAGGTTTAACAACAGTCGTTTATTACTTCATAACCATTGTAAGGCATTATTTACGGCTCCCGCTGTCTCTAAAGAGTCTGCATCTCAGATTAGGAAGTTAATCGATTCGATTCTTAGGAATATTCGCGCTCTTAAAACTTTAGGCGAGCCCACCGATGCTTGGGACACTTTAATTGTCTACATCATTGTCACAAAATTGGACCCGTCTACTGAACGAGAGTGGGAACTTCATAAAAGTACAATCACACAAAATAACGAAAAAATATTGTTAGCAGACTTGATTAAATTTCTTAAGAACAGAGCTGACGTTTTGGAGACAATTAAGGCATCCCAAATTAAGAGCGTTGATGTAAGCAGTAGAAAAGTGCCGTCAAGTCATCAAAAACACACACACAGTCACATTGCACAAAGGCCTTCTTCTAGCAAAAACACACAATCATCAAAGCATTTATCTGGTTCTGACTCCAAGTCAAAACGGTTTTCATGCATCAAATGTCATGCTAATCATCCTCTATACGCATGTGAGGAGTTTTTGAGTTTTTCGATTGGAGACAGAATAAAATATGTAACTGAAAAGGGACTTTGTAACAATTGCTTACGAGCAGGACACGATGTTAAGGACTGCTGGTACGGACCGTGCAAGCAATGTAACAGGAAGCACAATACATTGTTGCACCGCGATTCTGGATGTAATGATGGATTGCCTTCCACTTCAGCACACACAACACACACATTGCTACAGGGCGAAACTAGCTTAGGCTCCACACATGTGCACACACATTCGTCATCTTACAATGCTACTTCTATATACCAGGACGATAATAACAATTTTAATTCACACACATCATTACAGCAAGTGTTATTGTCGACCGCATTAGTAGAAGTAGCAGATATAAATAATAAATTTCACACAGTAAAGGCAATTTTGGACAATGGCAGCCAAAATTCATATGTTTCTGAATCACTTTGTAGGAAACTTGGTATTCCAAAGATACAGTCCTCTGTTCAAATCACAGGCATAGGTAATTGCGTAACACAATCCACACAATTGTGTAAAATTAATTTGAGGTCTAAAACTAATACATATAACACACGCATTAGTTGTTTAGTTTTGCCTTGCATTACGGCCAGTTTGCCGCCACTAGGTAACAATCACAACATTAAAATTCCTAGTCACTTGCAACTTGCCGATCCTAATTTTTACTCCCCAAGTCAAATTGATATGTTGATAGGCGCAGATACGTTTTGGGACCTTTTATCTGAAGGCTTAATTCGTTTGCCAAGTGGCCCGTACTTACAAAACACAAAACTAGGTTGGGTCATTTCAGGCTGTGTTTACCAAACAAACATACAAAACATGAACTGTAAGAAATCACACATTAGACAAGTTCAATGTAATATTTCATTAGATAATCAACTTAAACGTTTCTGGGAACTCGACGAAATTGCTATAAAGGATATGTATTCCCTTTCCAAGTCAGACAGTGCATGCGAAAAATTATTTATTGACACTACTATGCGTGACAATACGGGTCGATTCTCAGTGCGCATCCCATTGAGCGAAACAGCTGATGCATTAGGTGACTCACTAACGATAGCCAAGAATAGGTTTTTGTCGCTTGAACGCAAACTGCAGCGCGCCCCATCGGATTATAGAAAAATGTATTGCGATTTCATGAGTGAATACTTGAACATGGGTCACATGAGTCGTGTTGATAATTATGAAACACCTTGTTATTTTTTACCTCATCATGGTGTTTTTAGAGAGCATAGTACTAGTACGAAATTAAGGGTCGTTTACGACGGAAGTTGTAAATCCACATCCGGAAAATCCCTAAATGATATTCAACATACCGGCCCTGCGTTACAAAATGATATTTTTTCTATTTTATTAAGATTTCGCCAATTTAAATACGTAGCTTGTGCCGATGTAGCCCAAATGTTTAGACAAATTTTGATACAACCCGATCAACGAAATTTACAATTGATTCTTTGGAGAGAATCGCCATCAGATCCTCTAGTCGTATATCAACTCAACACCGTGACTTACGGCACGGCGTCTGCGCCATATCTAAGCATGCGATGCATCAAACAACTAGCATCGGAGTGCAACGATGACGTTGTCGCTCGTGTCATAAATGAAGATTTCTATGTCGACGATTTAATTACTGGGCACGATGATAAAAATATTCTTTTAGATATTACACACAAAGTTTTTGAAGTGTTAAAATTGGGTTGCTTTCCTCTTAGAAAATGGGTGTTTAATTTTCATAATTCGCAGTCACAAAATTTATTTAAAGATTTAGCATTAGGCGAAAATAACCACACAAGAACCTTGGGCTTAGGGTGGTTACACACTAGCGACGAATTATTTTTTACTACAAAATGTAAACAAAACATGACTCATGTCACTAAACGTATAATTCTGTCTACTATTTCCCAAATTTATGACCCACTAGGTTTATTATCACCAATTACAATTATTGTAAAAATACTTTTGCAAAAATTGTGGTTGGCCAAAGTAGGATGGGATGACCTAGTTCCTAATAATATTTTGGTTGAATGGCAATACTTTCTAGAAAAATTAATTTATTTACAAGATTTACGGTTTCCTCGTCACGTCAAATGTGATAACACGCAACAAACAGAACTTCACATTTTTTCGGATGCCTCACAAAATGCATACGGTGCATGCGCGTATGTACGCACCTTAACTGATAACACGGTAACGGTTCGCTTGTTGTGTGCGAAAGGCAAAGTAGCTTCACTAAAACCGGTTCTCAGTATCGCACGTTTAGAGCTATGCGGTGCACTGGTAGCAGCAAAATTATATCACAAAATAGTGAACTCATTGAGACTGACGTTCGATAAACTTCAGTTTTGGTCAGATTCAACCGTTGTCTTAGGATGGCTCCGTATGTCACCCCACCTGTTAAAAACGTTCGTACAGTCACGCGTTGTAGAAATTAATGAATTAACGGGAGATGCATCGTGGTCTCACGTTGCCGGTAAACAAAACCCAGCTGATTTGTTATCGCGCGGGGTCCAACTCGATACTTTGCTATCTTCAGACATATGGTTGAACGGACCGGCATTTCTACGTGAATCTGATATTGATTGCGGATGTGATAAAAATATTTATGATAATTTAGATGATTTGCCTGAACTTAAAGTAGTAAAAATCGCGACATTATGTCAATCTTTGGATTATTTTCCATTTGAACGTTTCTCTTCTTATAATCGTTTGATTCGTACGAATGCATACATTTTGCGTTTTATAAATAATTGTCGTACAAAAATAAAATCACATAGGAGCACGGGCCCTCTGTCCGTGGACGAGTTAAGCGATTCTACGAGGATTCTGATACACATATCACAACAGCAATCTTTTACAGAAATATACGAGACCTTGAAACATAATCGTACATTACAGCGTTTTCGTAATGTTTCAAGTTTAAATTTATTTATTGATAAGCACGATTTAATAAGAGTTGGTGGCCGACTTTCGAACTCGCAATTTTTTTCATACGAAAAGAAGCATCCTGTTTTGCTGTGCTCTAAGCATACATTCACAAAGCTTCTTTTTCAGCATCAACACCTGGTTCTACTCCATGCTGGCCCTCAAACCCTTTTAGCTACGATTAGGGAAAGATGGTGGCCTCTTAGAGGTCGTGACTTAGCTAGGTATACTGTTCGTAGCTGTGTTAAATGCGTTCGTATGAAAGCCAAATCTTTACAATTGCGAATGGGTGACATGCCTTCTGAGCGCATAGAACCTGGTCTGCCATTTTTAAAATGTGGCGTTGATTATGGAGGCCCTCTTTGGATATTAAATCGCAAAGGAAGAGGTGCTAAGTTAGAAAAATGTTACATTTGTCTATTCGTTTGTTTTACTACACGCGCAATACATCTAGAGTTGGTCACAAGTCTTACATCTGAAGCATACATACTGGCACTCAAAAGGTTTATCTCTAGACGTGGCAAACCTTCAGAAATATTTTCTGATAATGGCAGGACATTTGTAGGGGCTGCAAAAGAATTCTCAAATTTTTTAAATGAAAATAAAGATCAAATTATAAATTTTGCTTCTGATAATTTTATTAAATTTTCTTTTATTATTCCATATTCAGCGCATGTTGGTGGATTGTGGGAGGCAGGGATAAAGTCCTGTAAATCTCATTTACATAGAGTAGTAGGTAACGCTAACCTCACATATGAGGAATTAAGTACAGTGTTAGCACAAATTGAAGCTGTCCTTAACTCCCGACCTATGTATCCTCTATCCACAGATCCCAATGATTTACTTCCCCTTTGTCCTTCCCATTTTTTGATTGGCAGGCCGCTTACTGCACCCGCCAGTCCAGACATGACTGGTGAGAATACTCAAAGATTGTCTCGCTACCATCGAATCGAGCAGATGCGCCAGAATTTTTGGAAGAGATGGTCCAAGGAATATATATCGGAATTACAGAAAAGAACTAAATGGCAAACCAACAAGTCCCAGCTTATCCCGAACACTCTAGTACTTATCAAGGAAGACAACTTGCCTCCCCTCAAATGGCGTCTAGGACGTGTACTGGAAACGTATCCAGGCAAGGATGGCATCGCACGCATCGCAAGAATCAAAACTGAAAACGGCGAAATCCAGAGGACATTCCCACGCATATGTCCATTATTCCCGCCTGAAGAGGAGACAGCTGCTCACTAGTTTCACGATTCCTATCATACTTCGTTGGAATCGGGTGATTCCAAGGCCGGGGGCTTATGTTAACGCACCTACTAACGCCATCTGTAGAGCGACCATGAAACTAGGATGTAAGGATCGACGGCAATCGGCAGGGGCAACGAAGGGGAGTGCGCGGGTTGCGGGACGTGGACACATCGGCCATACCACTACTGCTCTGCTAGCTACCGACGACGACGCGGCCTTTTCTTTATATATTTTTATATTTTCTTCACCTTTGTTAAAATTCAAATACGTAATAAACAATATAAACTAAATCACAATAAATCTTCATTGAAGAGCTCCTTCCTGACCGCCTGCAAGATACAAGCACAAACACATTTATTTATTTAAAACTTAATTGAGTCAAGAGCTACAATAGGTAAACGGTGGTAGGAGAGTTAAAAGATAGATAGAAATAAAATAGACAAAAATACACTTTTTTAATGAAATAAGTACATATTATTCATCACCTTTTATGTCAGATACGGGAAATCCTCGTGGAGGTGGGCAGGGCACATAGCCACATAGCGCATAGGAATATTCTTACAAAAAGGTATATTGTCAATTTTTCGTTGTATTATGATACTTCATAATCATAATGATTCAGATAGTATAAATAAATATAGTTCCTTTAAAAAACATCAAATTAAAAAGTCGTTTAGCAATTTCAAATATAAGATCTCGTAGTTTAGAGATGGCTATCATAATTATCACCAAAAGTTATTTGTAATGTCAATTATTTTAAAAACTAGTTTAATATAAACAAAACGTATTTCCCATTCGTAGCGAAGGCAAACAAAGTTTAATATATCGCATGATGTTTATTTTGATTCTGAGTGCGCCATGTTATGAGAATAAATCGTATTGTGTGCGACCCGCTAGGGATGGTTGTAGTTGGGATGGTACACTTGCTTCAATTAAATTTTTTTAACTTCAACCTTACTCACTACATACTATGTTTAAATACCAAATTTGAAATCGGAAAAATAATAATCTGTTGATGACCTCTGTGGCGTAATGGTGCCTGACCGCTACTCAGGAGGTTTCGATCCCCGGTCAGGTCAAGATGAAAAATGATCTTTTTCTGATTGACCTGGGTCTTGGATGTTTATCTATATATGTATTTGTTATAAAATATAGTATCGTTGAGTTAGTATCCCATAACACAAGTCTCGAACTTACTTTGGGGCTAACTCAATCTGTGTGATTTGTCCCTATATATTTATTTATTTATTTATGTTCCGTTTTACATTTTTTTAGTGTTTAATGAGTGAAATTTTTTAAAATGCTTGTTTTTTTTCTGTCGGTAGGAATAAGGTTCCTTAATACCAAAAAAAAATATCAGATTTTTAGAATCAGCCAATAATTTAAATGAAATATTATACTTTAATGACAAATTAATGGCGTCGCTACAGCCTTTAGCAGTCTATTCACATGCTTCGTTCCAAAAAAAAAACACAAATATCACTGTCATGTTGGTTTATTCTCAATCAAAGTGCCATACATGCATAATACATATTATTATCCATATGTATACATATAATATTATCATCACGCCACGTTAAAGGAACCACATCAGATACCGAGAGACGGTTCCGAAGAACTCTGACACCAGGGTGTGCATGGTCGATTGACCGTGACGCCTACTCGAGATGATGATGATAATCATCACGCCTGTCTCCCGCAGGGGTAGGCAGGGACTAGAGACTTCCATTGGCTACGATACTTACATACTTCCCTCATCCCACACTTATCACTCTCGGTCGCACTCGCTCGCCGATCTCAGGTGCTCTAACCTATCTTCTTTTTCACCCTCACTGATCCTAAGACTTGGTCGTAGGGCTGAATGCAGGAATCAACAACAATTATTCCAATACCTTTCTTTGTATCATGCTCGGAGGAGGACCTGGTGACCTGCTATACAGGTGTCAGCTTCGGTTGATACCCAGTGTTGGCACCACAGTTCTCCACAACATAACTGCTTTGATTTTTTTATTATTGTCAAGGTGTTATTACCCCGTTACTACTGTCAATTTAGAATATAAGGTAAGTGATGTGGAGAATAATAAGGATTTTTTTTAAGAAGTTGACAATTTAGCCTCAATAATGTACTATATCCTTTACAATGAAATATCTGCACTTGATATTTTCACTCGGGTCTCCGTTATCTCGCACTGCGCAATAAATCCTTCTAGCACTATGTTTGTTTTGTTGCATTATGCTCCAAAATAGAGCAATAATTTAATTTGAAAAGAAAGCCTAAATAGGCAGCTGCTGTATTAATTTCTCATAAGATCTAAAGGGATTATTTTATGAAGAAAATTAACGAAATGATGATATTTGTGCTCTTTATTCGTCTTTTAAGATGTTAACTGGAACAGAGAAAATAATAAATATTAGTATGGGTATATCCACTCATCCCTAGATGAGTTTAAGATAAGAGGTAGATAAAAAAAAGAAGAATTTGGGTAAACTGACGCAAAATGATAGAGAATCCATTTGTACGGTACTTTTCAACTACGTTGTATAAAAAAAATCTTTCATGCTGGTCTGGGAGAAAAAAAAAACATAGATTGTACCAGCTGCTTCTCTTCCCGCGCAAGCCGTAAAAGTCGTCTGAGGGAATCGCCGAATGGGGAAATCATGACATAGGCGATGCGGCTAGCAACCCATCACTATTGATTTCCTATTTCAACTACCATTATGCTTAACGTGGCCTAAAGTCTTATGGCCCTAGGCTCTGTCTACCCCGCATGGGATAAAGACGAGATTATATGTATGTATTGTATAAAAACTCAGTACGCTGCCAACTCTTGGCTGAGGATGTTTCGTGACTGAATCCAGTATTTTCATTATTTTCTTTAAACCGGTACAAAACAATGTAAGCACTAATGTTAAGCTAGTGAAAGTGAGTGAGTGAGATACACAAGCATACGATAGTATAAAGGTCTACATGGCGCATTGGTTGACACCAAGGTGTACACTGTGCATGGTCGATTGAGTTATTCGGAACAATAACTTGGGCTCTGACATGGTTCTTTTAAAGACTCCAGATGACAGCCGTGACCTATAACTAAATGTGCCTTCCGAAACACAGAATCACCTTATTATCAGACAATAAGGTGATTCGAGATTGCAATGTCGCAACCAAACTGGAAACACCTAAACAAAGTATACCTCCCGTGGTGCACAACCCATGATCCCTGGTCTATAGGCAAATGCCTTTAGCACCGGACAACGGAGACAGTTGTTTTCATAAATACCCACAAATAGACACACTATCATTACATACTTCCAAAACATCTGACTTACCTGCAGCCTCCAGCCCAACCGAGACTTGACTAAGCCAATTTGAGGCTCACAAATTGCCATTCGCTAATTAACGTTTACTGTAGCACGTGTGTAGCCACGAAACTGGCGTGTAGACTGTTGAGTTAGAACATCTCGGTAGCTTATTAGTTAAATTATTGTTTTTTATTTATTTTTATAAACATTGGCATATACATAGACATAATCACGCCTGTCTCCCGCAAAGGTAGGCAGAGATTAAAGATTTTTATTGGTTTCGATCCTTACATACCTTCCTCGCTTGCTCCATACTCATCACTGTCGTCATACACGCTCGCAGATTTCGGGTACTCCTAATGTCTCCCTTTTTCACGAGGTCTGTCAATTACATATATAGGTAGTCTAGCTTTAATTATTTGTTCTTAGTTTATTATGCTTAGTTCATGAATAGCGCTTGCTCTTTTGCAGAATGAGTGAAGCTTGAATAAATTGTTGAATTTTTGACAATAATGAGGTACCGGTACTGCCGCTTCAGGAAGCACTTTAGCTATAGGTAACTACTTACATATTTAATTATTTAATATATACTACGTTATAAAATTTTGATATATTTGGCCCATTATGCAACAAAAAAGCTTGTGATGAAAAATTTATGCAATCATATTTTTAGATCGTTAAAACTAAAACAATAAAAATCTTAATATTTTCATATTAATATTGTCCACGACACAATCATAGAGGTCTTGTACTGAAAACCGATGAACAAATTTTCAGATATTTTAAGGTTGTTTAAGGTTCACATTCACTTAAAGGTCTGTTTAAGAAATGGTTTATTTCATGGCCTCCTTTAGCCCCAAGCGTGACAATTTGAGAGCGACCAGTTACCTAAGATACGATATAATTATTGCTATCTACGTTTGCTATGATTGTAACGAGTATTTAAACTTAGTTCGAAACTAGAATGTATTCTACACTATCTTTGTATTATTTTTATGTCAATTATTACGCCATAGCAATCATACAAGAGGTAGTTTATGGTTCGCAAGAACAAAAAAAAATAACAACTAAAGGTAACAAAGGTAAAAAATAAAAATAAATTTAAATGAAAATAATAAAAGAATAATGTTAACAAATTAGCTGATTCTGGCTTTAATAAACCTCACACCCTTTCTTTTAATAGATATTGCAAAATAACAATAAAGTAGGTAACTTAAAGAGGAATTTATTTACTCTTAACTTATTAAAAACTGCGAATGCAAACATGAAAAGACACCCAGCTTTTCTTAAAGAAAAAAAGTTTTTTAAATGAATCTTATTTTGAAATACAGAAAGTTAACAAAATAAATAAAAAAATCAGCAATCATCTTTCAAATAATCTGTTAATTTTAGTAATCATTAGTGAGGTATGATATTTGAAAACATAAGATTCGTCTGTGGATCCGGGTGTTATTTGATGATATCAAAAGCGAATCAAAAAGGAAAATTGAGCAAGATGGATCATATGAATGGATTTATTAATGTTATTTTATTTTTTGTGGTATCAATACAATTTTTTGGAACTGTAAGGTTAAAAAAAATAAGATGCGAGTTAAAAACGGAACGTTTGTGAGTAAACAAGGAATTACAAATGATCGTGGGAGCGGCGCGCTGCGTCAATTAACGGATTATCCCGTCGGCTCTTGTGTATCGGAAAATGTATAGTGAAATCACGTAGCCTGATTTGCAATTTCTATTTGCTGTTTGCATCTGTCTGACCCATGAAAAATTTCTAAATAATTATCAATTTTTTAAGAAAAAAGGGGGACAAAAATTAACCCTTTTATTATGAAATCAAAATGAATTATTCCCTCTGTTTCAATTACAGAGTTAATAAGTGATAATGAAAGGTGCTCTCCGTCAATTAAGGGATTACCCGTCGCCACTTGTGTATAGTGAAATTTTAAGGAAAACCACGTAGCTTTATTTACTGTACGTATTTGTCTGACCCATGAAAATTTACAGAATAATGATTTGTTGTCAAGATTTTTTATATATATATTTTTTTTTATCCGGTTACCAAGCTCAAAAATGTTATATCCAGTTTACAAAGAAATGAAAGGTGTTTTTTTCCGCCAACTAACGGACGCTTCTCTATCAAAAAGTATATACACGTAGCCTGATTTGCAAGTCCTAGTTGTTATTTGCATGTGTCTAATTATGATATAAAAATGTCACCTTTTTCTAAACCAGGGCCCCGATTCTCGTGCAATCGAAGACTTCACCGATTTCCTCCAATTTTTTTTTCAAAAGTTTATCACGGTTTTCGCTTTTTCAAAAAATCACAATTGAAATAGTTCAATCGAACGCATCGATCGATCGAAGATTTCCGATTGTGAGTTGGCTTAAAATCGAAAGTAATTGAAGATAATCGGTGAAGTGAACTTCGATTGCGTGAGAATTGGGCCCCACATCAGAGGCTGAGAGGTAGTTTAGGAATACTCTGCAGGATAGCAATGTGAAAATGTTCACAATTAATCAACATTTAATCAACACGATATAAATGAATGAATGAAATACTTTCTTTTCAAAGATTTTAAATTTCCCAAATGCTTATAGTCCCCAGTCAATGCTCCCCTCGCTTCATGCACACTTCAGCGGCTATATGAGCACAGTACGAGTGCTTTATGACAAGTACTGTTGCAGATGTCACCATTTCATGCTTAGTCTGATGCCTATTCAGAACACCAGCTATTCAGTTCTTTTACAAGTACATATTTAGAGGTCTTTAAATAGCTCTATAATCTTCGTGTAGGGTTGGAACAATGTTTTTTTTTAAATCGTTCATTTGTTTTATTTTGAGTCTCTAAGGTAACCGCTTAAAAATTGTCCTATATAAGAATTCAGCTATAAAAATTCCCCAATAAACAAAAAGACTGAAACGAATTTCTCATAATTTTCACAGGAACCCTTTCACAAATAAAAGCAATTTTTAAAATTGATATAGATAGATAAACTCTTTATTGCTCTCTCAAGGTAAATAGGCTGACTTATCTTATATTTCTTTTATGTCGTCATCACAGAAATTCTTCTATAAAATTATAATAAAGAGACAGTAACCAGTAGATGCTTTTACAAGGTAAACCGTAAAAGTCGAAAGGGAATAGACTAGAACTTTTCTATAGTCGATAAGCAGCGTTTAAATTTCTAGATTTTCTAGATCCAGAAATAAACCAACAACATGCAAGAAATTGTATCTGGATAAAGAAATGTTTGTATTTACTTCTTAGGATAAATCAACGAAAAATTTTCAAAAATAAACTTCAAGAAAATCTTTTCGAAAATTCTCCGCAAGCTATAGCGTATATTGACTGACGAGAATTCGAATACTTTGGAACCAGACCCCAAACAAGAGTGTCTAACGATAAACAATTTAAAATCGAATCTGTCACTTCACAGAAAGTCCAAAACTTTCACAACTATACGGACTCACCCATTATAAATAAAACTCAACCCTATGCCATTGGGATAAGAATCGCATCAGTTTTAAAAATAAATAAAATTATCGAAGCTTAACTTGTAGCCGATTTTTGACTCTATATAAATGTAAATAAGGTTGGATGGTGGTTGTATGCTGTTGGACCCCAAACGCATTGTTTGAGAAGACGTTTAGAAGAATGTCGCAGCGATTTCGGATATGTCTGTCGCGGGCGTGTCAGTCACGTGGATATGTGTGGCCACGAAATCAGCATTTGCAGCATTTCATACATTTATTTTATTAAATGCTTAAAATCGACCATGAGCGAATCATATTCGTAACTAAACTTGTCCGTTATTGATGATGAAAGATTTGAACATAAGAAAACCCTTTGTATAAAAATATAAGCAAACAGTTCCATGCTAAGCTTTAACCCACTCAGCTGCGTATAATATGCCTCTATAAAAGGCGCTTACCTTTAGCTTTAAGAAAACTCGCTAATAACACAGTAGTCGAGATCCGTCATCATGTCATCAACTGACTCGCTCGCTCTATACTATAATTATGAGCTAAGTAGTAGCTTACTTAATTGTATGTCGGTGTTAATTGTATGTCTCGTAGTCTTGTTCGCAAATCAACATCTTATGAACTAGATAGGCGTAGCATCAACTTTTTTTTAAATTATTTACCTGTTAATATTTTGCTCTTTATATGCAGTAGTATAAAACGAGCTATATGTCATGTCTGAAGAAACGACTGAGATGGCGCTTAGATGAGAGAGTTAGAGAGAGTGAGAGGCATCAAGTATTAAAAATAATCCCGGACCAAATACATAACTTAATACTATCGCTAACAGTAACGCCTCACGACGTAGTTAACTGTTATCAAAGTTGATATTATCAATTAATATTTATATTATAATAATCGATAGTATCCGATTTATTAAAATCAATAATGTGACTTTATTTTTAAGCTTTTACAAAAATATCCGTTATTTCTAAAACTTAACCTGAAAATCATCCTCATCTCATTTTTCATGGCCCCAACTACCCCCGTCCCCTACCACGGAGTGATTGCTTACAAGAGGAGGGTAGATTGAATAACGTTTTGTTTATTTTTCCTCTACTATATCGCAAACAGTCTCCAGTTTCGCAGATTATAAAATATAAGCTGGATTTGGGAGGACTGATTACGTTTTCGTGTAGTCACTAATTGGTTTAAATTACCAACTTAAATATGCTAGATCGTTGTGTTGCTATCAGTGCATTAAGTACAAGCTTTGATATTTACAACATAAATAAATAAACAAAAATTAAAACAATTTGGTTCGTAATAATGAATATCTAAATTTTCCAAAATCATGGTGCTCAAAGTAGACTATCAAAATAAAGTAATTAAAGCACTATTTTGTTACCCATACCTAACATCAAATCGTAAAATTTTCAAGGAGACAAAATTAATGAGCATCCGACAACTTTACTTATACAGTTCTTGCATTTGAATAAAGAAGATCATCAGTAAAACCATCCACACCAATATATCTTTTATTAAACGGTCACAAATTTCCAAGCGTAGTTTACGTCGTCCAAGTTTGCTTGTCTTGCCGAGGGCACGCACTAAACTTAAACAAAAAAAACATTACCTTTGAAGGAGCACTATTCTACAACAAATTACCTTCACGTATAAAAACTACAGACTCCTTACAATCTTTTAAATCCGAGTTACGTGATTATATTATTAAAAACTGCTCACTCTATGAGAATTAATTTTTCTTTTTTTTTGTTTATTTTATTTTGTGCTTGTTATCGGCATCTTAACTAGACTTAAGAAATGTTTACCCTATATAATTTATGTATGACCCTAGATAATTAAATACGGGGCTGCTATTTAGTTTTAAGTACTTTTGTAATTATTTATTTTTGTTTTCATGTAAGTGGATTTATTGTAATCTTTTATGAGAATAAATTCTTTAAACCTGACTAGGATAGGTGCTGAAAGTGGACTACCTCGATCTGACTTGCAGAGATCATTTCGACGTTTTAATATCACAAACGGAAAATGCCAACTCTACATTACATTCCAAATACTTATACGACCACATCCGTGAAACACCAAGCTTGCGAAACAATCTATGTTATGGAAATTAAATGTTGACTAGAATAATTTTTATCAGACCCTCATTTAAAAAATATATTTTCCTATAAACGTTATCTATGAAAATTTGGTTTTCATAACGTATACACTCTTTACAAAGAGACAGACAGACAGTAATAAAATAATAAATAAAATAAGAATCATTTATTACCAGACTACTTGGGTCCATAGAAATAAAAGACTTGTTTTTTTGTGTGTAAGGAACCCGAAAAACCACAATCAATATAATCCATACTTCCATACTAATATTATAAATACGAAAGTCTGTCTGTCTGTCTCTCTGTCACCTCTTCACGGCTAAACTGCTGGACCGATTGTGATGAAATTTGGTAGGGATGTAGTTAACGACCTGAGGTCAAACATAGGCTTTTGGGCGCGATATAACCGAGTCCCATGCAGGGCGAAGCCGCGGGGAACAGCTAGTAATTAATAAATAAAAAAAGAAGAAACTATAGGTACATTTGTAGCCGCATTTACAATTTCTAATCAATTGTGTTTTAATTTTATATGGCTGCCAACAGGGAATCGATCATGCATAACGTTATTCTGTTTGCCTGTGAAGTTGCACCTCAAAAACTCTGAACATGATAACTTTTTTACGCTACGGATAAACTGGAACGGAGTAAAATACGAAATCGCGATGCATAAAACTTCGATGAATTCCACTGCGATACCACTGGGCTTCGATGCACGCTATCGCGAAAATTCGTCACTGCGAAATCTTTTTTTATTTGGATGTAGTCACAGACAGATAATTCTATTGTGTGTATCGACTTGGGGCGTATCCCAGTAACATTTTTTTTCTTATCAAATTTTACTATAAGTTGATCTTTTTTACTACTTTAACCAACAGGTATGTAAAGAAAGTATTTGTTGTTAATCCATACTAATATTATAAATGCGAAAGTCTGTCTGTCTGTCTGTCTGTTACCTCTTTACGGCTAAACTGCTGGACCGATTGTGATGAAATTTGGTAGGAATGTAGTTAACGACCTAAGGTCAAACATAGGCTACTTTTGGGCGCGATATAACCGACTCCCACGCAGGGCGGAGCCGCGGAGAACAGCTAGTACTATAATATATTGGAGACCAATATAAATAAGCTACTCTCTCTATCGCATTATATTGTTCTGTCAGGAGTTAGTCCAATAGCTGGAAAAAAAAAAACAAAATAATAATATTCGCCAAGTCTACAGTAACAGCGACCGACCCATCGTAAATTGGTAAATTACCCGCACCCCGGTATTTACCTCCAACCCCTGCACTTTACTGTATTGATTGGCTATAGTTACAGTTGATGTAACGTTTCAAACGCTGAACTTTACCATTGCCTCATATTGGGGTTGGTACAAACTTTTGGTGTAACTTATAAATGAAGTTCAACTTTGGATTTTACTGCCTCCGTGGTCCAGTGGTTAAGGCGTTTGCCTGTAGACCCGGGGGATGTAGGTCCGATTCCCACGGGAAGCATACTTTGTTTAGTTGTTTCCAGTTTGGTTAGGACATTGCAGGCTTGAATCACCTGATTGTCTGATAATAAAGATGATTCCGTGCTTCGGAAGGCACGTTAAGCCGTTGGTCCCGGCTGCCATCTGGTAGTCGTTAAAGGAACCACTTCAGAGGCCGAGAGGCGGTTTTGAACAACTTTGACAACAGGGTGTGCATGGTCGATTGACCGTGACGCCTACTTGAAATGATAATGATAAACTTTTGATAATGATAAACTTTTGATAATGATAAACGTTTGTGCAAAGGCATCATCGTTATAATTATGGTGTGGTTCAAAAGGTCAATTGACCATGCACACCCTGGTTTTAGAGAATAAAAATAACCACTTGCTAAGATTCTTACAAACCTCCCACGCTTTTATTATGTACTTACCTGCGTGTAAAAATTATTATTTTTTTGTTTTTGGTTTCATCCATGCTGGTCTAGGAGAAAAAGTAAAACTTAGAATGTACCATTTGCTTCTCTTCCTGCGAAGGTTGTAAAAGTCAACTGAGGGAAATGGGGGAATCATAACATAGGCGATGCGGCTAGCTGTAACCACGCTGCAATCCATCATTATTAATTTTCCGTTTCAACTACCATCATGCTATTCATGCTATACCATTTGAATATTAAAGTTAAAGTTCTTATGGCACTAGGTTCTGTCTACTACGTTTGGTATAAAGACATGATTATATGTATGTATGTATGTATGTATGTATGTGTTTGATTTCGGTTAAAAGAAATATGAACATGAAACAGGAGTTGCTAAACCCTAACGGTATATACGAAAGTATAAAAATTTTCAACTCCAATTAAATCAAATGAGAATTCAATTACCCAGTACTCTATAACCATTTCCGAAAGCTGTTAAATATCTGATCACGAAATAACTGGTACAATTAATATTATTAGTGTTGGTTACATGCTAGTTAAAATGTATGACTCGAACTTTTTACGGTTTTTGTAATAGAAAATGTGTGAAAAGCGTAAATTTTACTAATATAGTAAGTGCCTCTCATTTATGAATTTCTATTGCAAGTCATGGACATCATGTTGTTTTCGAGAAGTCTTCTATAGAACTTAGTCTTAAGATTTTATATCGTTTTATCGTATGGATCAAACGATCTATTTACTTCCGCACTATCGCGACTCTAATAATAATTAGCAGACGTGATGTTTTCAAGATTTTTTTTTATAAATTGTTAACAAATTTTAAATGCAAATCAAACGAGTTACATTGTTGTAAGGACTAAGCCCTAATTTAGTTTATAAAGTTATTGTATTTTATAACATTAAATGTTATTCAGTCGTCGTGGGAATGAACGGTGTACACTTCTTCTCGTCTCTAATTTCCATGTCAGAGTTTTTCGAAATCACCTTTTAGGCTCTGACGTGGATTTTTAAACAACTACTCAAATAAAATGTACGACGAACTACGACAAATCTAACAGTTTCAAGTGCTCCTCATTATAGAAACATCTTTACAACATGTCGAGTCTCGAACTTACTTTGGAGCTAAATGAATCTGTGTGATTAGTCCGTATATATTTATTAATTTTTTTAAAGCAAATATAGTATTGATTGATTAATTAGAATATCAGGAATTTATTTTTCATACGAGTACATACAGCAGAGTAAACTTTTTAATACCGTGATAATTGTAGAACATTAAATACTTCTTATCAAAATATCAACACACAAGAAGTGCTTTGACTGAGTCATTCTACAGATCTTGGCTGAATTTATTGCACAATATTCAAGCACAAAATGTTCTGTTTCTATTTTCCTCCTTTCTAAAATAAAATACAAATCCCCAAACAAACCGATAAAGCAGAAGTCATAATTCATCCTCTCCCGTTCTGATGGAGACAAACCACCTCCATCTTTCCCTATTACCGTCACACTGATATTAATTCCGGTATTATCGCGGGCGCTTCAGCGCAGAATCTGGGACAAGTTTTACATCTACCCTCATTTTTTTGTTGGACATTTTAAAATTATATCGAGTGACATCAATTTGTTATGCTTTCAAACAAACATTGCCTTTAGGAATTCCGTATATTCTTGTATTATTCTAAGAAAATAATTTTGAGTTAATTTTATGTCATACGTGGAGGGAGGAGTCAGCGTAGTGTGACATCGTGCAGCATAGAGGCAACGCATCATAAATCGTCAAGTAGACGTCATATCATACTTACATACATTTAGTAGCGTCATTTGGCCATGGTTCTTTTCTTTTAAGGAAATCCATTCTTAATTACAGAACAAACGTTTCGCTCGCCCGTTGTTGTTCCCTACGAGACCTAATCAGAAATGAGAAGATCCGTAGGAGAACAATCGAATGGCGACCACGCACCGGTAAGCGCAGCATCGGACACCTACCGACCAGATGGTCAGATGACCTTTAGAAGGTCGCAGGCAGGCGCTGGATGCAGGCCGCTTCCAACCGGTCATTTTGGAAATCCTTTGGGAAGGCCTATGTCCAGAAGAGGACAGCCTGCGGCTGAAATGATGATGATGATAGTGCAAGAGAGATGTTAAGGGGCAGTGGGCGGGGCACATAGTCGGCCATGGCAGTTCATGTCCAAGGTTCGCCCTCTGATAGATAGATAGTAGTAAGGCCATCGGTTATTTCTCCTTCCATATATACCACTGCCACCTGGCGAAAACAACCGGGCCTACACTATCTACTTATACTAAGTTGTATAAAGCTTTAAAATGTTCTATTTGTATTTTAATACGAACATCAAAAATAAACAATGTAAAAAGTCGCCTGACGTTGAATGGGTATTGTGCGGGACACATAAACTTGGTCGTAAACGCTTTCATACAAATCATACAATGTATTTAACTGCCGAAATGGAAATGTGGTGCTTACTGATTTTGGAAATAAGAAGAATAAACATTACCTATTTTTGGCCTTCTATATGGGTGCAATTTTAAACTCTTCATTTTCATCTGAGTGTCTTTCCAGCTGCATCCTAACTCCTAAATCCTAGCATTGGAGCCCAAGGTGTCTTTAATCCAAGACCAAGTGACTTTAATCATGGTTTTAGATCAGATAAAGCGGCACTGGTTGGTATTCTATAGCGACTATCATCTGACCTTCGCAGCCCTTTATCGGGAAAGCCAAACCAATAGGAACATGGTCCGGTTTTGTTTGTGGTACTGACAATAATGTCAAAATTTTGGGTCTGCGCAAAGGCACTTCACACAAACTGATAAATTTCATCTAGCCATATCATCCAGAACCAGGCTTAGGCGGGAATTACAGAGCTCAAAATAGAAATCCCACTAATGACGACCAATCCTTATCAAGTCATACTCGGAGTCGCTTAACTCACATGATCCTTACAAATACGCATGCTTTCCTTTATTCTTTCCTTTAAAAAATCCTCTATTGATCTATTATATAAATCGTAAAAAGTGTAAATAATTTCCGTTCGATTTCCTCGAGTTATTAAACCATCAAATAAAATAATGAATGTGTTGTAATAAAAGTAGAAATTTTCTTACCGTCGTCTTTCAACTTATAAAGGAAGAAAAATAAAAAGTGTAAGAAAGTATTCTTAATAAACCTGTCACGCGAGAGGGAGAAAGTTAATTTCCTGTTTTGTCCAGTCTACGGGTTTAAAGAATGTTATCAGGGATTGCTAAGCTATATTTTAAACTAGCTGTTTCCCGCAGTTTTAATCGCCATTGGTAACTTCATTTTTTCCTTTACCTTATCCCATTTTTTTTTATGGGGTCGGCACAGTACCTATGTAAGTTCCTTTCATATGAATCTATTTCCTATATTTATTTAGATCAATCGCCAGTAGTATGTATGTAATATAACCTTTCTAAAGAATCAAGCTATTATTTTGCATTAGAATTATTCAAATCTGACCAGTTGTTCTAAAGTTATAAGAGTTAAAACAAACAAACCCTTCTACTTTACTATATGAGCATAGATATATATAAGTTTAGTTTGGCAGTAGGCTTTTAAAAGAGCTTTCAGGTCCTTCCCAACTTCATCGCTCCAGCGGTACTAAGGACGTCCTGTATACGTTTACTTGACTGCCCGATCCTCTCCCATCCTCTTTACGAGCCCGACCAATCGAAGTCTCGTCACCTTGGTTTCACCTATAACCTTGGTACTTGATGTCCTCCAAAAATCCAACTGGCAAGAGGAAGCGCTGAGCAGAGAACGGTGAAGAGCTCTGGTGTCGGAAGCCACCCTCTTTGGATCGCTGAGCTAAGTTTAGTTTGGTAGTGAAATCTCACCTATTTCAGCAACAAACAAAACAGCAGTGCAGTATAATATTGTTCTGATTGGAAGGTGGGAGAGGTATTACTGCATACTATAGAAAAAAAAATCAAGCAATTGATAGACACAAGGTGAAACGATCACAAACATTAGTAGGTTACGCTACGGTGGACTATGCCAATCTTTGATTTTCTGCCTGTATCTGTTAATTCACCAGTTCAAGTTTAAATAACTTTGTTTTTAAAAGTCAGTTTTCATACAATGTTGTACAACAATCAAACATTTGACGAGTCTCTAAACCCACATTCCAATCCACACACTTCTCTGTCTTATAAATGACTTCATGTATGATAACACATAACAATTTAATTCTCATTGACACGTCCATTATCAAGTTCTCGGCAACCAACAATAGCATCTATTCATACCATATGTCACGTCCATACAGGAACTGATTACACAGGATGAATGACTGTTTCTTGCGAATACTTTGTCAGTGTGAAGATGGAATGATAAATGACTGGTAATTATTCTGATCACGTGTTTATAGGTTATGTAATGATGAGTGTTGCTATGGTTGACATAATTTAATGTGAAGTTCTTAGATATTGATATAGACGGATAGACAAACATGTCTGTGGGTACACAATGGCTAGACACAGAGCCAACTATAATAATAGTTCTTGTTTTAACATTTTAAGTACAAAACCATAAAGTTAATAAAATTGGGAAAAGACTTACAATAAGTGTTAAAATCATTTTTGAACGAATCAGTAAAAGAGAAGGAGAGAGAAGGGAAGAAGATGATGAGATGAAAAATGATCACGACTAAATGGTAAAGTTAAATTAATTTTATCATTGTGCGTGACATACTTTTTGCACATATTGTTAATTGAAATGCTGCTGAAGCAAAAAATTGTGAAAGTGAAATCTCCAAAGTTTTAAATTGACGTCTCTGAAGAAAATGCTGCATTGGAGTTTGTGGCGCCTCTTCTTCTCCACTTGCGCTTTTGAAGTGGTGGTAAACTTATAACAAGTAATAATTGGTGTCAATAAGTGATAAGAATATTCTATATTGAGAAACAATTTGAATTTGAATTTTGAATTTGAATCATGACATACCTAAATGCACAACGGATATAAGTAGGTAATACATATGACGCTTTGACAACGCAGCGACCGAAAGTGAGTCTAGGTCCTTGAATTCCACATTAAGAAAATTCAATAAAATTGGTAGAGTAATTGGTAAAAAAAAATACTTATAATTCAAACTAAATAAGAAATATATAATATACTTGATGTGCAAACTGGGGGTTGATTTTGAGAATCAATAAAGCATTCTTCGTTAAAAGGTTGAAATATTTCACTAAAGGTTTATTTGGAGTCCTATTTTGGGAAATAATAAAAAAAAACATATTCATCTAAATCTTTCTGAATCCTAGAGCGGATATAAATAGCTTAACTTAAGTACAGGAAAACATACCTTATAGGGAAGAATTAGTGTTTTATTGTCGTCCAGAGTTCCGTCGCTCGTCGCCTTGTTTACAGGACGGGGGTTAAAAAGTTTGCCAAGTTAATGTGATTTAGGAGGAAACATGATTTCCTCAAGTTAAATGCTGAGATTCGTTGGATTTTCGAGTTCTTGAAGCAGGTAATTAAAGATCGATGTCAGACGAAAATTAAACTTATTTTTCAATGATTCGTTGTTCTTTGGTACATTGAAATTGATTGATAAATAAAATGTAGAATAATTATAATCTTCCGTTATTACATTGGTAAATGTTTTATTACTTTATAAGGCGGACACAAATCAGCTGCAAATATTTTAAGGGCAGATTCAGACTGCTATTCTATACAACTTTTTCAAATAAACTTAAATCAAAAGACGAAAAATTAGTTTTGACCTCCCATACAATTTAAGAATAATCTGATTTGGTTTAGTATAGAGTTTGAAAAAAAGAAATTTCGTATCTCGATGTACGTTTATTTGAAAAAGTTGTTCAGTGTAGTGGTCTAAATCTGCCCTTAAAATATTTTTAGTTGATAAGTGTTTACCTTACATTATTTACATTTTATAAAACATTTTGTACTTACCAAGCCATTCTAAAATTGGCAAATAGACGACATTGAGTACTTTAAAAATCAGGATTAAAGAATAAAGTTACTAAATTCGGTGTAGGTAAATCTCTAAATTCACTAATTGTATTTTCGAGTTATACCGGTCTGATCCATCAAACGGATTCATTGTCAATTATTATTATTACTTTATTCCGGTCAGACCCATAAATGGCATATGCTAAACAATAATCTGTAGTCTCTGTCTACCACTGCGGGAAACAGTAACGTTTGTCTGTCTATCTAAAAATAAAGAAAATTATAAAAAAAAATAAGAATTACATAGTTTATTTTTATGCACTTCAGTAGTCAAACATGCATACGGCCGAAAAAAATAAATAAGATAAGAGTGTGAACCGTTACGGTAGCTAATAGACGTCTGCAAATACATGCGCGGGGACTCCAAAAATCTCGTTTTGAACGCTATATTTCTAAAGATGGTTCCCCTTGATACAGACAGAACCAAACTCTAATTTACCATTTCAAACCACAATACACATCCCTTAATCATCCTATCCCTTGCATAATCTGTGCATCAATAGACTCTGATTGCAAAACCCCAAGTACTTCACTTTTGTATGAAAGATAGTAATTTCGCACTCCCAGTATTCCTTGCCCAGTCTTTGATGTTTTTAATTTCGATTTGAATAGCGAGATTTATACCTTATTACATATTGTAATAACTTAATCTAGTGCTTATAGTTAGTAATAATTTGTGTTAAAGCTAATAAATTTATGTTAAAATAAAAGTTCTGTATCTAAAGGGTACAAGTATTTTTAAGTGTTGACCTCCATGGCGTAATGGTTAACATGCCTGTCCGCTAGTCAGTAGGTCCCGGGTTCGATCCTCGGTCCGTATTATATTATAGTATCGTTGCGTTAGTATCCCATAACACAAGTCTCGAACTTACTTTGGGGCCAACTTAATCTTTGTGATTTGTTCCTATATATTTATTATTTTATATAATAAGGGCTTGAAATTTCAAAGATTAAAGATTTTAAATTATTCCCAGTTGGACACAGGTTTAAGTTGAGGCATCACACATTAATTAAATGGGTTCATCATCATTTTGTGTAGGTGACACGATTAATCGACCATGCCCGCCCTAGTGTCAGATTTCTTCGGAAGCGCATCTTCTCCTCTGATGTGGTCCCCGTGGAAGTAAGCTTCCCGTGGAATTCGAACCCACAACTACCGGGTCTACATAAAACCCTTAGTCCCATTTCGTAGCTAGATTTCTAAGCTGGCTTCGAAACGGGAATAAGTTAGTCCCATGTATAAAAAAAAGGTTCGACGTGCCTCCTTTAATTTATGAGATAAGTATTGACACATATGTGTGGCCTCTTACAACCTGCCTACCGTAAAAGAGAGTGTAATATTTTTTTAAGATTTGGCTAAGAATAACTATCTGCTCTTCCATAGGTAGTTAGGTAAAACGGATGTTGTAAAAATCAAAAGGAAAATTTAAAATAAGAAACAGAAAAACTATATCATTGCAATTTCCCATCCTCAAAGCATTGAATATCCTTCAGTGAGTATCATAAACACAGTTTACATCGCCATAAATGTCACTAAGACTGCGTTTTATTTGAAGTCAAAACATAAATTAACTTTAAAAGCCCTTTATGAAGATATTCAGTATTAATATTCTTGGCTATTTGACTTTTAGTGCTTAAAGTGCACATGGTTTCATTACGGAGTATTTTTTGATAGTTGATTCATGGAACAGCAAATATATTTTTGCAAACGTTAGTATCCATACTTCCATCTATCCATACTAATATTGTAAATGCGAAACTCTATCTATGCGTCTGTTTGTTATACTTTCTACGTGTATACCAGATCGATCATTAGAATAATAATGCGTTTGTCCTGGCGTCAATATGTTTAGATTTTTTCAGGCTACATAAAGGCATCTAAATAGACTAGAAGTCTTCCAGCATTACTCTGGATAAACAATAGGTATCAAATCAAGCGAAACGCAGGCCCTAATAAAGGTCAGAACCACAAAATAGACAAATTGTCCGAATAGAAATGTTCAGTGTGGTAGCGTATTCTCTCTTCTTATCTTTAATTAATACATGTAAACCACACCACACCTTATTAGAAATGAAGTACGTAGTTAACAACAAAGCCACCTAACATTGTGACAATTAATGACGCAATCGAATTCCCCGCCCATTTTTTTCTGTGAAACGTTGGCTTGCAAGCCAAACTAGTGACACGTTTTTCCTGCGCTATGCCACTTTAATATTTCTATAAATTGTGCGGTTGGCACCTTTGTAGAGGCAGAAATGCAAGCTTATAGACGAGGTATTGATTTTAAGAAGAATATTACAAGGTGGTTATCATACAAGTCACATGTTTAGCCATATAGATACACAATAGCGTATTAAGCCAAGTTCATCATACATTTACTATTTTACACGTTACTTATCAAAAAGAAATTCTAAAATAGTGACCACTCATCTCTGTTTATGTCCATGATAGTAGGCAATAAATTTGTCATAATTCATAACCTCACTCACACTGCCGCAGTTCATTGTCATTAGCAGTCAAACATTCAAGTCAATTTTGTTTGAAATGTCCATTAGATCGCCCGAACACACGACTGTAAACATTGGTACTCTGCTCTTGTTAGCACTAATATTTGTTTTGTATCATGGTTGTCCCTAACGGACTTTTATATAATTACTAGCTGTTGCCCGGTGCTCCGCTCCCGTAGGAATTCCGGAATAAAATATAGCCAATGTGTTGTTCCAGGGTTTAAGCAATCTCCATTTCAAATTTCAGCCAAATCCGTTCATCGGTTCTTGAGTTATAAATTGTGTAACAAACACGACTTTCTTTTGTATATATATATTTTGTATCGTTTTTTCATCTTAATGTGTTCAGTCGCATCATAGAATTATGAAACCGTGGTTTCTACCCAGGCAATTTTTTTTTGCACATGCTTCACACAAAACTACTGCATGGAAATTCATGAAAATCGATGGAGTTTAAATAAGTGTATTAGTAGAGGTATATAAGAAAGAAAAACACAGCATCAACGGCTCAGAAGGTTCATTTGATCTGCTCTATGTAGGTATATCTTATTTAATCTAAACACAATAGTTCCAAACTTTAGTAAAATAAAAACAACATAGTTTTTACAATTCAAAATTCAAAAATTAATTATGTGTCGCGCCCTATACGGCCAGTGCGTTTGACCCGACGCTTTCTGTACATGAAAATGACGTCTAATTAACTAGAGGTCATTAGTTGATATGACGTATTACCCGCTGTGTGTGACGCGTTGAATTCAAACTCGCGGCAATGATGAAGTGTTATTTCGTCCGGGCCACTGAGTATCGAATGCCGAATACGTAATGAGCATAATTCCTGTTTGTTTCAAAATTGAACGGATATCGATTTGGTGATAATTTAATAGTACTAATTTATTTACAATCGATTGTTCGCTAAATGATATTGGTTTATTGACTATGAAATAATACTGACGTTCTATTCATTGACTTTGTAAGTATGTGTTAATTATAAAGAAACACATGAAACGGAATGACTTAAAAAAGACGAAAATAAAACAAGAAAAAAGCTCTCTATGTTTTAATATAATGAGTCGTTCCATTTATGTGTTTCTTTTCTTTTTATGCCTTTTCTTCTTTCTTTTTCACGTACCGTCCTTAATTGTTGAGTCTTTCTTTTCATATTATTGCTAACCAGTTGTTGCCCGGGGCTTCGCTTCCGTGGGAATTCCGGGATAAAATGTAGCCTTTGTATTGTTCCAACTAAGCAATCTCCATTCCAAATTTTAGCCGTTTTCCCAGTGAAGTAGTAGGTATGGGGCTTTTAATCATTAATTAGTAGGCACCAAGCTTATAAAAAATTCTGTATATTTGTTTACCATAACCACCATATATATTTTTTTTAATTCTACCAATGACATATTTTGGAAGATATGAAACTTTAGCTCTACGAAGCAACAATCCACATAGTTCCGTATAAATGTCCGTACATACCGTCTCACATCGCATATGTTGGATGTCGATACCGTTTAATAGAGGCTACTATGGCATTAAAATGACACACTTTCTGAAACTGCCCTTTATTTTGTACTAGCTGTCCGAAGTATCTTTTAGCTACATGATATTTTTTGAAGAAATGACGTAATAGTTCTACGAAGAACTGAGATCGACATAGCTTCTTATAAATGTCCGTATATTCCGTCTCATATGACATATTGGATGTTGATACCGCCGTACAACGGAGTCTGGAGTTTCCACTACCAAAGATATTAAAATAACGCGCTTTCTCAAATAAAATTATGACAATGCAAGAAATTTTTTATAAGATAAAAAAATTAAGATAACTTAGATTACTTAGTTGTATTTTTAATTGTAGTTTTGTAGTATTTAATCTGTGTAATATGAAAATAATTAATTTTTGTACTGTTTTGTTTTTTCAAGGAAAAACCGAAAATGTGTTCGGTAGAAAGTTTTATTTTTAATTTAAAAAATCGTCAAGTGCACAGCTCTTTAATTTAATATAGATACAAACTTAGGGTAGATAGTGAGAAAAAAATAAATAAAAAAAGTGTTTTGGAAGGCACGTTAAGCCGTTGGTCCCGGCTGTTATCGATAGATGGCTGCTTTAGATAGCCTTTAGGCAGCCTGAAAGAAAAATCTAACAGTATTGGCCACTAACACACCCGGGTCATGTTTTTATGGATCTGGTTTCCCTGAGGGAATCGCTGAATGGGGAAATCATGACATAGGCGATGCGGCTAGCAACCCATCACTATTGATTTCCTGTTTCAACTACCATTATGCTAAACGTGGCCTAAGGTCATATGGCTCTAGGCTCTGTCTACCCCGTATGGGATAAAGACGTGATTATATGTATGTATGTATGGTTTCCCTGTAAAAAGTCCTCTTTCGTCCAAACTGCGTTACAAGGCAGACGTGCTACGCGCTTAAGCAAAAATTATTTAAAAGTATATACGCTAATTACGCTCATAAATTTTATTGCTATTAGTGTCATATTCCTATCCGCGAAGCAAGTACATTTCCATATTAAATTAAATACTCGAGCAAGTGCTGAGCGTACTAAAAGGTCACGGCACGGAGCAGCGACGCGCGCAAGAGACGGACAATATTTTCATCACGCTCTGACGATCTACCTGGACTGACCGTGCGCCGGAGGGGAGTGCTACGCCACGAATAGTGATCTACTACGACGACACTTCATTCATCGCAAATCACCGCAAGTATTTTGTACATAGCTATACACACCTGCATCGAGCTACGTGCTACGCGCTTTAAGTAAACAACCTCACTACGAGCTGTTGGAGTTGCGTGTGATTTTTGTTTGCTATACAGACCATGGATGGTGTACTGAATAAATCGGCATCGGACTCGAATTTATCTACATTAGATACGAATAATGACATCACTCCTCCTAGTAGTTTTGTCTCACAACGGTTTAAACGCAGAAGAGAGTATGATCACGACTCTGAATTAAAATTATTCAAAGAAGATCTGATGAAAGCGATGAAGTCTCTAATGTCTGAGCAAGATAAAGAAATTAAGAAAATTACTCCAGCGCTCATGGAGATAAAACAAACAAACTCTAATATCGAAAGCTCCATTAACTTTCTTACAGAACAAAATAGAGAATTAAAAAATAAAATCGAACAATTGGAAATTCAGACAAAGAAGGACAAAGAGTATATAGTTATTTTGGAGGACAAAATTGAGGACATGCAGTTATCAAATAGGAAAGGAAATTTAGAAATTAAAAACGTTCCGAAGATGGAAAAAGAGACAAAAGAAGACCTAATAGATATGGTGAAACATCTTTCAAAAACGATTGATTGTGAAATCGACAAAATGGATATATGTGATATTTACAGAGTAAAAAATAAGAAAGACAGCAAAGCTACCTCGCCCATCATTGTTGAAACTTCCTCTGTATTATTAAAGACTTCAGTATTGAAAGCATGCAAAGCTTTCAACATACGTCATAAAGAAAAACTCTGTGGTAAACATTTGGGAATCCGAAAAAACGAATACACGCCAGTATATGTCTCTGAGCAACTGACGGCCAGGGGAGCCCGGTTTTACTTCCTAGCTCGTGACCTTACTAAATCGAAGAAATACAAGTATTGCTGGACTTCATACGGGAAGGTGTACGTGAGGAAGGACGACAACTCGCCAATTGTTTCTATTAAAACGGAGTCTCAAGTACAGAGTCTCTTGCAGGAGTCTTGACTATATATTTGCAGGTACTTAATAATATTCTCTTGCACGCCTCCTAAAATAAACTTAAAGTATTGCTTAAATATATTTCTGTTCTATTTATTTCCTATATTTATCTTTACAGTAAAACTCAAAGTACTCTATGAACTCATGTATTTATTATATTATGTCATAACACTTTGTCACAATACTGCACCAAGCCCTTTTCAACATAAGTTTACTGAAATTAAAATGGATTTTTCTAATCTTTGCCTAATTAATACATATTTACACACACTTATGTCATGTTTTAAGCCTAACAACTTAGTAAGGATGTTAAAAATCAAGATTTATATCACCTGTATATGCCTACAATATGTCACAAATAAAATTCTTAAAGAAGCTAAAATTGTTCTTCCTAACATATACTATAAAAATAACTACATTTATGTTAGAATACTGAAATTAAAAAACGTAGAAAGTATAAGGACTTACATTGTAATATTATCTAAAAAAATAATATTTAAAATAGAAGTCGGATTATATACCACAAATATATTCTTATTATTGTACAAATATGGATAATACCTTAGTAACTATGCAAGAAATAGATAATTTAAATATAGCAAGATCGGTTGCTTGTGATTTAGCAGAATTATCAACATATTGTCAAATAAAAAAAACTGATTTAACTATCATTGCGCAAAATATTTGTAGTATCTATCATAATTTCGATGATTTTATTACCAACATTTCGACACTAACATTTACAACAGATATTATAATTCTTACTGAATGCCGCCTTGATCCAAATAAACAAATTCCACAGCTTGACAATTATATATCTCTTTCCACTACGGCCCAGCTAAACCAGAATGATGGAGTGGTGGTCTATGCAAAACGTACCCTAAAACCAAAAATTAAAGAAATTAAGCTTACACATGCATCATGCCTACAAATTGACATTCCCAACCATACAATTCTGGGTATTTATCGTTCTCCGTCAATCTCAAACCCAGAGAATTTCATAAATTCACTTAGCTGTCACTTAAATCAAATAAAGTCTTCTAACAATATCATTTTAGCTGGTGATATTAATATAAATATCCTACCCAAAGCAAATGAAAAATTACAGGAAATAAATAACAGGATGTCTTACCTAAATATGCTCTCAAGTTATGGTTTACTACCGGGACACAAATTGCCTACACGAAAAAATAGTTGTTTGGACCATTTCATTTTTAAAATAAATCACAATAAACATTCGGCTTTCATTGCTATCCTAAATACTACAATAACTGACCACGACACCACTTTATTATCTATTACTAAAACTAAAAATGAAATACCTTTGTCTAAAACTAAGACTAAAACTGATTTTGAAAAAGCGCGAAAACATCTTATTAGCAAAAACTTAACTGATTTATTACTTTGTACAGACCCCAATAGAATTACAAATAGTCTTATATCTATTATAAATGAATCGTTAAAGGAAAATTCTATAGTAGTAAAAATTCCAAAAAGTCAACGGACAGTCAAACCGTGGATGACCAGAGGTATATTAAATTGCATAAAAAATAGAAACAAATTGCAAAAACAATTGCGCAACGATCCCGATAATACTATTAATAAAATTACATTTACCAGATATAGAAATTTTCTGAATAATTTGATTAAAAAAACTAAAAGAAATTATGAACGTAGTATTATTAAAAGAACAATGAACAATAATAAATTACTATGGAAGAATATTAAAATATTGACATACAAAAACAAAAACAATAACTCTAACCTGGAATTAATTGACATAAAATCTACTCCACTCGAATCAGCAAATTACATAAACAACTACTTTACGAATATTGGTGAAAATCTGGCGAATAATATCAAATCTACAATAACAGAAAATGATACCAACCAATATCTACATAACCTGCCAACTCAATCACAATCTTTTGTCCTGTTAAATGCAGACGTCGATGAGGTTAACGCGATCATAAATAATTTAAAACTAGACAGTGCTCCTGGATGGGATAATAACTCCACTAGATACATAAAATATATAAAAAACGACATAATCCCTATTATAACTCATCTTGCGAATGTCTGTTTTGAAAAAGGTACTTTCCCAGCTCTACTCAAAATGTCTGTTGTCACTCCAGTTCATAAGGGTGGAAATGGAGAAGACGTCAACAACTATAGACCTATCTCTATTATTACTGTACTGGCAAAAATATTAGAAAAGCTTTTGAATATGAGACTTTTAAATTACTTGGAAAATAATAACATCTTATCAACTTCACAATTTGGATTTAGAAAGGGTTTATCGACTGAAGACGCTGTAACTTCCTTAACTTCAACTATTGTCAACAATTTAGATAATGGCACTAAATGTTCTACCTGTTTTGTAGACCTCAAAAAAGCCTTTGACACGGTCTCCATTTCTATCCTTGTGCGTAAATTGGAAAAAATTGGTATTAGAGGTAAACAGTTGGCGTTGTTTACTGACTATCTCACAGGACGTACGCAGAGACTTAAATTAGACGATATCCTTAGTGACAGTGAAGAAGTATCTTATGGCGTGCCCCAAGGTAGTGTGCTTGGTCCTACCCTCTTCCTCATCTACATCAACGATTTGTGCAACATGACTCTCAAAAATGCCAAAATTTTTACCTACGCGGATGACACTGCAATCGTTTTTGCTGGCTCAAATTGGGATGAAGTTAGGAAAAGTGCTGAGGAGGGAATGGCCCGGCTCGCAAAATGGCTTAAACTTAATCTACTTACCCTTAATACTGATAAGACTAACTACATTTGCTTCTCCATAAACTGCACAACTCAGCCTAACCACAACTTCGACATAAAAATTCACTCATGTGGCAACCTAACTAATTCTAAATGCAGCTGTCCTTCTATTACCAAAGTTAGTCGTACTAAATATTTGGGTATTATGCTAGATGAGAGACTATCTTGGTATCCTCAAATCGAGCAAGTGACTGAAAGAATTCGGAAATTCATATGGATGTTTAAAACCTTACGGCATATTTTACCAAAAACACTCCTAAGTGAAACTTACATTGCCTTGGTACAGTCAATTATTAGTTATTGCATTCGAGTCTGGGGTGGCGCTTTGAAAACCCGGTTTCTGGAGGTGGAGCGAGCACAAAGAACCTTACTAAAAGTCAATTATTTTAAAATGCGAACCTTTTCCACGACTGAATTGTACAGAATTTGTGATCTTTTAACTGTAAGGAAATTATACATTTATTATCTAGTATTAAACAAACACAAAAACTTACCTTACTTACCAATATTTGAAGGGCGTAGAAACAGGAGACGTGATGTTGCATGTGCTCCTGTTGTACTAACACAATTTGCAAGAGTACAACTTGATACACGAGCTACTCGTATTTATAATAGACTTAATAATATACTTCATATATATGATAAACCATATCATGAGTGCAAAAATATTCTAATTTCTTGGCTTAAATCTAAAACTTATGAAGAAATAGAAACTTTTATCAGTAATCCTCCCTCATAGTGTTAACTAAAACATATTATCAACTTACACTATTATATTATATATATATATATATATATATATATATATATATGTATATATGTGTGTATGTGAGTATGTGTATGTGTATATGTATGTATATGTAATGTGTATGTATGTATGTGTATGTATATGTAAATGTATGTGTATATTTATATATATGCTTATATTGTATTTATGTATATACGTAAATACTATAAATGATCAAATAAATTATCAATCTTTTTTAAGCGTATACTTGGTTGCACTCTTAGTAGCAACCGAGAAAGTAGGTTCCGCTGATAGACCTATTCTAATAGTTTTAATAATAATCTATTATTGTATAATCATAAATTTTGTATTAGTAAATTATGAAATTATTGTATCTTAAATTAAATTATGAATTATTATTAAGTTATATTGAATATAATGAATGAATTTGTATTAGGAATTGAATAATGTAATAGTAATTCATTGCATGGTTAATATAGTAAAATGAAATGGTAATGATTGGGATGTGATTTGTTTTGTATTTAGAATTGTTTGGAATGTAAGAGCGGAGTACTCCTGATACAAGCATATTTTTGCTTAAAAGGAGGCTCTAGTAACTAGCACTATTATTGTAATTTCTAGATACTGAATAAACAAAATTTTATTTTTTATTTATTATTTATAAAAAGGGTTACGGAGGTCAGACAGCAGTCGCTCTATTGTCGGACCATGATTAAAAGCATACCCTGGGCTCTAGGGCGTAAGTTGAGAAGATGCATTCAGGTAACATGCTTGGTCGAAGAAGTGAGAGAGAAAAAAAGAAAAAAATCATCTAAAATATATTTTCAGTCAAAGCGCCATTTTAGCCCACAATCCCATTGAAGCCTAGTAAGCGACTCGTCTGCGATTGAACATCTCCGGAACATTCTGCAGGTGGCACAGAATAGCAGAGATGACTTGTCCCTAATAGGTAATATTAGTCCTATTTCATTGGCCATTAAGGTTTCAAATGGCTTGTAGTTAATTAAAATTTCGAGCCAAGTATGGATGTTATAGCGCAATTAAATATTGAAGATTTAACGGAAGGATTTATTTTGCTTTATGTATATTTTATTTGGTATCGTAAATTTAATTTGATAAAAAGGTGTGTTAATTTGCTTTGATCCTTATTGTGAATGGGTAAGAGTCACTTTGATTCGCTGCGCTATTTTAGATATTTATTTAGCTTCAAGCAGATCTTTTGACCGATCGATAATATTAAAACTCCGATTTTTTTTTTTTGAAGTCGTTTAAAAATGATTGAAGGGTGCTTAGTTACTATCAAGAAAAAGTTTTGATGATTTGTATTCTAATGTGGATCATAGGTTTTTACATTCAGGACTTTTGAGAGGCTTATGCGGGTGGTATTGCTCCAATACGTGAGGCTATTTGGACCTGCAAAATAATGTTTTGATTGTTACTAGACATTGACAAAAATATTATTTACTGTTCAAAGGCAATTTTGTATTAATGTATGTATATTGTATACATGTAGTGTAATTTTGTATAACTTGTACAGGAACGGAGTTTTAAGATTTGTTTAGTAGATAAAGGGTAAAGAGTAGCAAACAATCAGACAAATATAATATTTGACACTTAGTACGCATTTATAATATTCTCTATTTTTATTAAATGACAATAAAACATTGTACTCATAAATCTGAACTAAACATATCTTACATATTTACAAAAATCTAAACCCTTGCAGATTGTTGCTCCAAGGTAACGTGCTCAGAAGACTAGCGGCATTTCCACGTTGTAATGCAATGCTTATTTTTTGTGCGAGGTATAATAAATAGTCGGAACAATTAATACACTAATACTCATTCAAAGCTAGAATTTAATTTAATATTTAGATTGGGATCTAGTCTAGAATCTAGACGGCTGTTTGCACGCCCGCATATTCATTAAGATAATTGTCTGTCAGCTTCCCGAATCTATAATCTGGACTGGGCTAAGACCATTGTATGGTGGAGACTAATTATACAGTCTAGAACCTGTGACGTCAGAACCACGTGAGTATTTAGTAGGACAGAGATTCGCACGCCCGAATGATTTCGCTTTTTTTTTTATTGATATTTTTTGTACTCACAATTTTTAACTGAAACCGTCGCTAGAAATGTTAAGTTTCATGCATCTGTTTTTTTGTTTTATTAGGAAATCTAACAGCGTTTAAAAGTCCAAATTACTAAAGTATATTTAAAAAAACCGGTCAAGTGCGAGTTAAACTCGCGTGAAGAGGGTTCCGTGCAATGCCAATGTCAGTTTTTAAATTCGATTGTGGTATTTCAACTAACTACTACTATTGCCATCTAGTGGTGTCTTAGTGAATTAAAACGGTTTATATTGAATTTACCACTTAATTGTCAATTGACAGAGTTCTTGTAGGTTTTTCTATAATCTACAGGCAATGACCTAAATTCCGTAATTTTTTCAAAAATTTTAGGCTCAATAGTTTCAGAGTTTAGGGGGGGGGGGGGATGGTCAATTTTCGTCTTCTTTCCTGAATAAAATGAAAACTATTTATATTACAATAATAGCAAAAATATATTTGAGATACAAGCTCTTTCATTTGATATGTCACACGATATGGTTAGCGAATCTTTTTTTTTTAATGTTGTGATTTACCCTTCAAAAGTGACCCCCAAATTCATAATTTATTTATTTACGTTACACATGCACCTTTGGGTCTTTAACTTACATATGTGTACCAAATTTCATCTCAATTGGTTCAGTGTCATCAGAGTAATCGGCTGTGACAGACGGACAGACACGCGAGTGATCCTATAAGGGCTCCGTTTTTTCCTTTTGAGGTACGGAACCCTAATATCTAACAACAAGTTTCCTTCCAAGTTTGGAGAGACGAGACGAGATCAATGGGTATATGCTCGACAATGCAGTCAAACAAACTGGCAAGCAAATAGATAAAAAACTGACTGAATCTGAAGCTATCTCTTTATCGCCAATAGCCAATATTTTTTTTGGAAAGTTAACGTAGTTAAAAACGTTAATGTAGGTACATATTTTAGGTACTTTTTGTTAAATAATAAAGCTATGCTAATATATAATGTAATTTGAAAATTGTTTTAATTTAAAAATTGAAAAATAAAATTTATATTATACTACTACAAATAAGGTTTTTGCTGTGGTAATTCAGTGCACTATAGACTTTTCTGCACCTGATTTTTGGTACAGGTTATAGACTAAATAGTACATACACACCAAGTGCAAATGAAACCACGGGGAATAGCTTGTGTATACAGAATTTAATTTCAAAATTAGTCCACTTACCCAATCATATGGCTACTTACCAGTACTCCGGCCGATGACCTTCCTGGAAACCACTAATCAATCAATTAATCTATTAACTGTGGCTAACCAACGAAGATTCATTCTTCGTTTGTCCCACTGAGTTTTGTCCCACTAATAAATTTCTTAGTTTGTCCCAAACATTATGCTTCCTTCGTCCCGATGTACAGTTTTTATTATTTTATTCCTAGTTGGTCCCACTTTGCATTCCTTGTTCGACCCGTTGTTTTTTATAAGTAATTTTCTTTCTAAATAATATAGGTTTTTGTTTGTTATTCGTTCAAAATACTTTTTTGTTAGCTGTACCTTTAAAGTACCTTCTTGTGAACTGGGACAAACCGGGAATATAAAAGTGACTGGGACAAACGAATCATTTTTTGAAATGTGGGACAAAATTTCAGGACGAACGAAGAATAAACCCCAACGAACATGTGGACATGTTCATATGGAGCTTTATTGTTTGGGAATAATAATTAAGAGTAATGAATTAATGTGTTGGGGTCATAGAGTTAGAATGGATTAAGTACTTTTGTAGCCCGCTGGTTGCCCTTAGTCCCATTTCGTAGCTAGATTTCGTAGCTGGCTTCGAAATGGGAAATAAAATTCCCATTTCGAAGACAGCTACGAAATCTAGCTACGAAATGAGACTAAGGGGCTGGTTGCAGGCCGCTAGCAACCGGTCATTCTAAAAATCCTTGGGGAGGCCTATGTCCAGCTGTGGGCATAGGTGTTCTGTGTTTTATGGCTGAAAGGATAATGGTGATTAGTTTTTGTAGAGTGCATAAGACTGGCAGCAGCAACCAGGAAAACTTGACGAAGACGATGTTATTTTAGACTAATTCTTGGTACAATAAAAATACAAATAAATAAGCATTTATTATTTATTATTATTATTAAATACTCTTTTTTACACCAATTTATAGATCTTACAGAATATGTATACAATACATTTATTAAATTCAGGTACCATAAGGATTTGTCTTTATTTAAAGTAGTAACTTATGTTTTAAAATGAGCAAATAAAAGCCCGAAAAAAACGCACGCAAAGTCGTGATACTTCGATTTTATTTGTGGTATTGTAGTGCACTAGCATAATATATAGCTTTTCTACAATCAAGGTACAAGAACCATTTATATATGACAATAAAAATCTCGCTCGGTCCAGACAAGTCTCTAACTGAATTTTGTTCTATTCTATGTGTACTAAACTTCTGCCCGCTGCACACTAATAAATTATGTTTATATGTACGCTCACTCTCTAGGAAAATTATATGAACTCTATACTAAGAATCGTGTTGCAAACGACTGTTTATGAAATACGTGTGGGGTCTTCGACGGGAGTTTCAAATGTTGTCAGTAACAAAATAGACTAAGGCATATTAATAACTCCTTAGCTGTTGTGATAAACTTACAGCGATAGCTCAGCGACCTAAAGAGGATATACCAGAGCTCTCCATCTCTATCATTTCTTGCTCGGCGCCAACTCTTGCCAGTCGGCTATTTGTAAGCGCTTTCAGGTTCTTTTTAACTTCATTACTCCATCGGAACCTAGGACGACAGACTTTCCACTTGGTTTTCCTGTGTACGTGTGTCTCCTTTATATGTTTCATATTACTATGTCTTAGTCTACCTAAGAGGAGACCACCTTTTTCTGTTATTTTTCCTCTCATGATATATCTCAAAAAATCATCGCAGATTAAAAAAATATATCTATCCGTTTGCCACCTTGTACTCGTTAAAAAACGGAGAAGCAGTTTTAAAAATTTTGACACTATAATGTGGCAGGGTTAATAGATCGTGTGACTAACATGATATGAATGGATTGGTAATGACTATAAGTAGTTTTGCTTCTTACTAAAGCTAGATCAATGACAAAGCGTCATAAAAATATTAAGTAAACAAAATGCGGTCACACCCAAAAATATCCATTGTTTCACTCTTCCCTATGATTCTGGGAACGAGTGAGGTCCGACGAAAACAATCGTTCATGAGTCAGACACAGCAGGAAATAACTGAATGAGTTTGGTCAGGGTTCGATTCGGGGTCTTCTAGATTTCTGTAAATTTGTATTTTAATTTGGTGTTCTGTCCCTATTTTCCAGTGATGGTAACAAAATGTGTCTAAGGATCAAACAGTTTCATTTTCTTGTCTTTTCTTACCTTTCAATCAAGCTGGTTGGTACCACCAACAAAAAAAATCCCAATGAGATTGGACGTCAGATAGGCGCTTTCAGAGTGGCTTTAGCTTTATTATATTATACAACTAGCTGACCCGGCAAACTCCGTACCGCCTGAACGCACTTATCTAATCTTTTAAACGTTTCCTAAACTTCTACAAATATTTTACGACCAAAATTAGCCAAATCGGTCCAGCCATTCTCTCTCGAGTTTTAGCCAGACTAACGAACAAATAACAATTGATTTTCATATAAATATAGATTAGTAACTAGCTTTTCCCCGCGATTTCATTCGCCCTTAAGCGTTAAAATATACAAACTCTCTCCTTTAAGCATCTTCTCTGTTACTCGTTGGTTGGCTGTAACAGATCCCTTTCTGGGATAAGTCCGCCATCGTACTTTTGCTTTATTTATATGCTTTTGTATTTACTTTTGTTTAGTACAATAAAGTTATTACAAACAAATTCTTTAGCTTTATTATATTAGTACTAGCTGTTCCCCGCGGCTTCGCCCCGCGTGGGACTCGGTTATATCGCGCCCAAAAGTAGGCTATGTTTGACCTCAGGTCGTTAACTACATCCCTACCAAATTTCATCACAATCGGTCCAGCAGTTTAGCCGTGAAGAGGTGACAGACAGACAGACAGACAGACTTTCGCATTTATAATATTAGTATGGATATAGAAAGATAGATATGCAATCATATGCATATGACCTTTTTGTCTTGTGTTTTATACCACTCTACTTGTAATACAATAGAAATTTATCAACATCTAATATATCAATTTAATCGTCCATTCAATGTAGTTCCAATTAGTAATCTCATGACAAATGTAAGTGTTCAAAGTAACTTTGAACCCGTGTTAAACTTGTACAGTTTGACTAATGACATGGTACAGAAATAACTCTTTGACTTGTTTGGTTGAGTCGCATTTTAAGCATCCGACACGACAAAGACACGATTTTAATTACTGATAACTTATTATTTATCTGACTGCTCTTTTTTTATACAAACATAAAAATTTGGATAAGGTCAAGTTGGATTCGAATACAGTTGTCGTTGTTGTTTGGGTGGCCTAAAGAATTTTGGCCAACTTCAGTATAAATTATCCCTTGTAATTTTTATTTCGTTATGAATTGTTTTACAGTAAAATAAATAATTATAGTTTTCGTGTTCGGCATAAAGAAAGTTTTTCATACCCATTTTCAGCTGAAATCTATCTTTAATTGAAATGTTTAGGTGTTACGAACTTAGAATTTTTTTTTATATGCTCTTCCCTCCATCCAGACTCTTAATACCATCAAGTAGTAAGTAGCTGAAGTAATACTAGAATATCTATCAAATATTTATACGATTAATCGCGCATTATAACTAAGATTCATTTATCTAACTCTAAAAGGGCTTGAGAAATTAGGCCCTCCATAACTTTATTGGGTGGTCGCTAAGTGTAGTTTTAATTGCTTTATTTTTATATCCCGACCCTCCCCGGGATGTCTGATTGTCGGTTCTTAATCAGGGAGTTGTAAATTAGAAGGAATTCTATGTTTGAAGGGTTAATTTTTGTGGAGATTTTCATTTTAAGACGGTCTTCTGGACGGTCATGGAAAAACAAATTAAAGTTTTTTTTTTCTGGGATACTGTAATAATAAATCTGGGCTAGAGCTGGTGACTATTTTGTACTAAAAAAAAAACATCGTTACAGTGTAATACATTTTATTTTTATTTCATATAAAATATCACAGATTAAAATACAATATTTACATTTTAGCTCTTCGACTGAATAATAAAAACAAATTGATTAGTAATACTTAAATAATACATGTTATGTAGCTTCAAAAGGAATTCCATTCCCAATTTTGTCATCTTAAAAAAACTGTCAAGAGGTACAAACAAAAATTATTTCTTAATATTATGCTCTTAGGCTCTTATTAGCCTAGAGGAAAATCTAGCTAAAATTTTAGATAGCGGAGCGGAACGGAGAGAAAAGCGGAGATTTTAAAGTTATAAATATTATGGACGTAATCAAGGTTTTCTTGGCTGTTTTACATAGAGAGGGTGAAAACCGAGTGAAAAACTGTCGTCTCATGTACTGCTGTAGAGTTAAAGTAAGTAAAGACCTCAAAAACCTAAAAAGTGCCAGCAAGAGATGTCTTGAAATAGGGGGGAGTCGAGAACTCTCGCAATGGGAGGCAAGGCGTTATTAAGCAAATGGAGTAACTATTTAAGTTGGCAAAAACTGAATGTATGGGAGATTGTGACTAACCAGACTGACCAGCAAATAGCTTTCTTTGCCGTACCGCTCTGTTTTGCTTTTAAACTATACAATATAAAGCTATATTGGAAGATGCCAGGAAAGTCGTGCTAGGTAGGGTTTCTATGATAGCAGCCTGTGTTACTGTCGAGTTCAATTTCAAATTATTAATTCTCATTATAGGACATTCTTATGACTTATTTACGTCAATAAATAAATAAATAAGTATATAGAGACAAACCACACAGATTGAGTTAGCCCCAAAGTAAGTTCGAGACTTGTGTTATGGGATACTAACTCGACGATTTTATAATTAATAACAAATACATATATAGATAAACATCCAAGACCCAGGTCAATCAGAAAAAGATCATTTTTCATCTTGACCTGACCGGGGATCGAACCCGGGACCTCCGAGTAGCGGTCAGGCATGTTAACCATTACGCCACTTACTTAAATTTGAAAACTGTAGCGCAGTGTAGTCGATGGCTCACCTCCTGTCGTGCCTAGTGATGTGCCTTTCCCATATTCCCGTTACCGGGGAATGTTTCTCGTTCCCGATTCCGGAAACATTCCCGGGCATGTTCCCAGTTGTAGGAAACATTCCCAAAGAAAACAAAAAAAAAAATGAATTGTTTTACTTTTGTATATCCGATCCTTATTCGTTCTTTTGTAAATATAATGTAAATAAAAAAATAAAACAACTTTCCATAACATTGCCATTTTGAGGGAACGTTCCCGGGAACGGATTGTAAGCGGGATTAATTTGATTGATAGCGAAAATCAGCTCTGCTCTACTCAACCCCAATTAAGAGTATCTATGGAATTCCTTTTGCGTTATTCAACTTTTTAACTTGGCAGTGTTTTCATTGCATTCAGTCTTAAAATGCATTGACTATCATTGAATTTATATTATACATATTTTAAAACATAACGCGTCCGCTAAGTTTTACGTAAGAAAGTTAAATAAAGTAATAATTTAACAAATGTCTTATAATAAATAACCTAAACAAAACACAATAAAGAACGTAATTATACCTAATATTCACAATTTACAAGTGTTTAAAAATTAGATTGGGCAGCCCTTAAAAATAGCATAATTAAATAAAAAATTCCTCCAGGGTCGGCAACACGTTCGCAATGCTCCTGGTTTTGGATGTATCTCATAAGCTACAGTTATCGTTTGCCATTAGGTGGACCGTATGCCTTTGCGTACTTAATAGTTTAAAAATAAAAGAATGATGGCGGAAAGTGGAAATTTTACCGCCATAAATAACATTTTCATCCCTTCTATTCGAAATGTTCAACTTTGCTGCCCCAAAAGGGGGACCAAAGTAAGTCCGATAGGTTTTTTTAGCGGGCAATAATGAGTTTCAAATTTGGAACAAAACAATACGGTCATGCCGAGTGCACATATTATGAAAAATAAAACACTGGCTGGTAAGAATAAACGCAATCATCGGATAAAATAAATTTCTCATAGAGCGAGATGAAAAGTAGAGTGTATCATTCGGGCGCAAACATATTTTTGGCTCGGGCGATGTACTTTGGATCCCTCTCTCCGTTCAGGATTCAAAAATCGCCCTCGCCGGAAAATTATTATTTTGCTCCCTTGTGATACAATCTACTATTATACAGTTGCGGCAAGTATGACGAAAATTGTCCTTGATTATTTCTGTAGAAGAAACATTGAAATTTTTAGATATAAATAGTGAAGAAGATCGTTTTGTTGAAATTGTTTGAGAAATTTAGGCACTACGGTAGAAAATTCATTTACTTACAAACATACTTCATTTTGCCTTCGATTTGTTGGTGAAAAAAATACAACAATTTAAAAACAGTATGTTAACGTATAAGTAAGTATGTTAAGTAATGTTAACAAAATGTTGAACAAATCAAGTCTTTAATATAAACAGTATCTAAATGCACTTAGAATCACTTTACTATTGTCAAACAAATTTTGTCCCTATAACTTGTATCCAAAGGTCCCGTAGGGAGAGTTACGGCTACGTCCACTTTGGACATAGGTGATGACGTCACAAGGTCCGCCATTTGCGACGTCGAGCACTCACTGGATCGCGAGGTCATCGTTCTGGCTGTAATGAGGGTATTTTTAGATTCATCGAACTTACTCAATGAATTAATGGGCCCTAATTGACTGCAGGCGGTCAAATTACGTAAAATCAGTATAGGAATGAATCATGTATTGTTTTTATTTAGTCTGTAGCATAAAGTTCAAAATGCTAGTCTAGTCATCTGAAGGTTTTGAGTTCAATCCCTAGTAAACGCAAATTGGAAAATGGCCGTTTGAAATTGTCCTGGGTTTTAGGGGTTTGCACAGTATTAGATATGTGCAATTTAATTTTGAGGTTCCTTTATGATGTTGGAAGACGCATTAAATCTATCAATCTATCTAAATCTCTTTTAAATATGACTTCAGTTAATTTTCACCAAAATAAACATTAGATATAGCTAGCTATCTAGTTGTCAGATAACCACCTATATAACAAAATATCATGTTAGGGCACAGTTAGATTTTGTATTTAAGACAAAATCTAACTGTGCCTTAACATGATATTTTGTAAACGTCGCTATCCACTGCGTCAGAATTTTGTATGGAAACCTATAATATGTTTGTCATATAAAATCGCTAAAAAATGATGAAAAAATGAATGAAATCTCATGGGTACTTGTTTTAATCCGGTTTCAAACCAATGTGTCTAGCTATTTACGCTGCATGCCTATAATCGTACTTACAATTAGTATAACAGCTGGATACCGAATCGGCAGATGGGCTGTAAGGCTTCATCTCGTAGTGATTGCTTCCAGCTGAGGACGGGTGGTGACTCCGGTTTCCGAATGGAGACGCGTAACTAGTGAGAAATTTTATGATTATTAACTAGCCAAAGTCTATTTTGATCCTCAGAAGCTACTGTTATGTCCTACTACTTATGTACTTTCCTTTCGAGATTGTTATTTTTTTTTAATAATATTTTTAATTATTGACAACTATTTGAAACCAAAACATTAAATTGTATTTTTATAACCCTATGCTATTAATTAAATAGAAATTGCATAGATTAAAAAAACTTGAACGTGGCTAGAGCGAACGCGACTTCGTAATTCTATGAGAAAATGAAACAAAAATAAATATTTGCTGTCCTAAAATACTACCTTGATGGACTCTATGAAAATAAAAATATTTTACGTAAAAAAATCCTATTATAAAATTAAGACATTTATGAAAGAAATTAAATCGAAAAGGTTAGCCTACTCACCTATCGCATTTTTAAATTGTACATTGAAATATTTACATTACCAAACAAAGGTTTTTACTATCTTGTTTGTGAATCAGGTATACAATAAGTTTAATACCTGTCTCTTAACTGAGGCATGTCGTAGTGGTTATCAGGTCCTTGCATCCAATATTCATTACAGGTTCGAGTCAAGTCTGGCCCTGCGTTGCTTTTTTCTCTGGTCGAGTATGACTTTGGTATACCTGAGCAGGAAATAATGTTGTGAAGAATTGCAATGTTTAAAATGTTATAACCTTGCCATTTTGTCAATACTTTGACTTTACAATGCAAACATCAATAAAATGTCACAAATTTTAATAAACCCGTATGACATGGTTCTGTAAACCACAACACATGATAAATTTGCATTAATGGTAGATATCTACATATAACAACGATTAGAAATGATGAGAGGAGAAAAATGTAGAAATACGAACCTGCTCTAGCAGCTACATAGCCTGGTCTTGCACTTCGATACTTGCACCAGACAAAGAGTATTGTAGCACCAGCTATCAGCATAGCGATGGTGATCCCAATGCCAACGTATAATGTTGTATTGTTTGTATATAGTCCTATGAACAAAAACATGTAAATGTGAAACTTGAGAAATATAAGAATCTCATGGCATATATATTTTATTATATACAAGATCATACCAAGTTTACCATAGAATGAAGACCCGACTTAGTTTCTTAATAAAGGCAGTTTACTCCTATTTATAATCATGGTATCATTTTCAGATAAAATATTAAATACAAGTAACTTTACCATTTCTTGATTCTGAGCATGATTTGTTTCTATTTCTGTCAAATCTATTTTAGAAGATACTTCAATCGTTTCAATGAGTTGAGTTATTCTATAAAATACACTTACTAATTCCAGGGGCACACATTCCATCAACACACGAAGCATGCTGTGCTGTAGATCCTGAGCAAGTGCCAGTACACGTTCGTCTTCTGACTCTTACGCATTCTTCGCTGCAAATGGACCATTCACCCCATGAAGACCACGTTCCTCCTGATCATAAAGGTCTCTATGTTTAAACCTTACAGTCATAATTAAAATTTGACTATGACATCACGAAAGTAAACATGTTTCTTTATTCTGGTGGAATATCTGCAGACAACTTAATCATAATACATTTTTCTTTAATATCGTTATCTTTTCGCTATTGGTTTAATATAACCACGAATACATGGTCATATTTTAAAGACTTTATGAATCAAAAGTTTTAATTTTGTGTACCACAGTTATTTCAATTTATTTTTTTCTCTATTATTTTTACAGATTCGTTAGTACTACAATCTATTTTATGCAAAACTCTAAAAAGAAACTAGGGCAAAACAAATCATTCATATTTATAATCTGATAAGAGATGCAAATTTTTCTTACCACTATGACATCTCAAGCAATCATCATCGGTCTGCTCAGCCGGGCCTCGACAAGGAGCCCCTCCGTTTGCCGGCGCGGGCTCTGTACACGAGCGAGTCCGGCGGCGACCACTAGTCTGCGAGCCGCAACGGCAAGCCAGCCATGGGGACCAATCCGACCAGCCACCATTTACTGCGACAAAACATTTACCACCATAATTATAAAATTAACAAACTAAATTATGTATGGTTCGACGTCGTGTCTTTTCAGCTTTTGGATAAAGCACACTTAATATTCTCTGTTGACGGTGAAATCAAAAAAGATGGATTTCCAAAAATCGTGGCATTATTTTATTATCCAAAATTTGTGACTTGCATAATACTTAATGGAAAGCAAACATTAAATCATGGCGTGTAAGTAGACCTCGGAAACTAAAGCCATACAGCTTGGGATCCAATTCCAATAACCCTTGATGAAACCGATAATACAGGATGATTAAACAAAGAAATAAACATATACGATGTTAAAGCCTGTAAAAATCAAATGTAATGTTCTCTCATTAATAAAACGTCATATCGTTATGATTCTCGGACAAACCACCTGGTGTTTTACGATATGAATGTACACAGAACGGTACACACTTTTTGTATCCTTTTCCTCTCATACCATTCATACCAATAACATTATCATTTTGTGTTCTTGCTATACGATTATTTGCTCAAGAAATTGAAATAATGTTTAATGATTTACAGTTGTTCAGGATTTAAAATTTGTGTAGTGATTTTTCTTTTTGTTCTAATAAAGTCTTTTAAAAATTATTATCGGTTACATTAATTTTTGTAAAAACACCGAAATATAAAATCGAAATAAGTTGCGCTGCTTGTGGTCATCAAAGGAATAGATATGCCTTTGATGACTTATAAAGGTCTCAATTTGCTTGTCTTTTTGCTAGATAAAAGTACATGAACTACTCAACAGCATTTCCATTGAACATCGACATCACCTACTCCAATGCTGCTTTATCTAGAACCATGATTACAGCATATCCTTGATTCTGAAGCGAGGATGTTATTGGAAAACACACATAGATCAAAAAGACGACAGTAAGCCCCAACAATTAGCTAATCACTCCCAACTATCTCAACACCGATCAATAGATCCGGTTGATCATAAAAACTGCAATCTTGCTAGCGATCTTTCCATTAACGGTTACTGAAGAATGCGCATTTATTGGACAAGAAAATTGCCACAATTGGATGCAACCGTTTCAAACGAGACATTCACTGTGTTTTTACGATAAAGGATTTTATTACCGGTAACTGATCTTGCTTGCTTTTTTAGTGTTGAAACGCATTTCGAATTAAAACAGCACTTACGGTAGTTACGGTAGTAAGAATTGAACGAAGGATGTTTAACTAACTTTTGTCCTGTCTGACGATGGACATAGGGATATAATTGTATGTCCAACATTTATACTAATATTATAGTTTATTTGCATCGAATATACTTCGAAACTACTGGACCGATTAGCAAAATTCAGTGTTGGAAAGCCACACTATCCCCGAGTAGCATAAGCTATTGCTAGTTATCAATATGATGAGTTGTACCGGATCGATTATAACTCTTTGGAGTCCGGTAGCTTCATCTTCTTGTCGAGTCTAAATAGCTATAGGTTCTGCACTAAATTGATTTTACTCAATACTTTTCCGGCAGCTAAAACGTGATATAACTTAAGTGTACAACATAAAGTAATTGAACTAAATATCACCCCTGTCATCAAAATGTATTTATTACTAAGACATTTATAATTGTTTATAAATCAGTACCGTCAAATCAAGTTCAAGCACACTGCACGCACATGGCTCTGAAGCGTAAGCTGAAGAAGCAACTAGGTCGAAGATTCGAAGAAGAAGAATAGGACATTAAAATTTATTAAATTCGGCATTTTTTATGGAATTATAGTGAATATGTCTTGGTATTTATCATAAGCTCTATGGCCACTACGTAGCATTGGATCGCTCTTAGTGTATCCCGAATTGCCACGCTGACAAGTACGTGTTGGCAATTCTTTCTACCACGTTGGCCTGAGCTGAACAATATAACAATGGGAAAACTATAGGATATGTGGGCTTGGAATTAGTATCACAATGTCATAAAACACAAAGCGTCAATACCTTTAAACAGCATGATGTTAAAATTCCATTTTGCCTTCTAAAGAAACTAACTGCAATAAATTCAGTTCTTCATTATTTCTCAAATAAAAAAAAACTATTTCTTTTTCTCGGATCAAAGTAGTTATTTAATTATCTAATGCCTCTTAAAGTCAATTACGTCATACCATAAACCGACAGGACAGCTACGTCGGATTCCCTGCGGCCAGCTATGTTCTCAGCCACACAAGTGTAGTTCGCCATGTCCTGTAACAATTTTAAGTCATTAGCTTACTTCAGAATGGGCGAGAGATTTGGCGAGTGGAGATGCGAGTGGTTGAATATATGTTATGACACTGTCAAAAATATATGAGAAATAGAATAAGCATTATTATCTATGCAAAAAATGTATTTTTCTTTACGATCAGATCGGCAGCATTGGACCGCGTAAGATGGACAAAAAAAGCCCATTGATAATTATTTAAAAAAAATGTGAAATTTTATTACTGTACAAGCAATGCACATAAAGATTAATAAAGGGATAACCTAAATATCATAATGCTGACAACGTGACAATATCATCCGCTCTTCACTTAAAATTATAATAAAGTACCAATAAAGAAACCGTACAAATAAAATTGACTTAATTCCTGTCATCGCTGTACTTATCCTCATCATCATATTTTCTATGATCTTAACAGAATTTTTGGTCATACGAGTGATCTCTGGATTTTATATTCTGTTGATATTACTTCGCTAATACAAAACATAAAGTTAACTATAATTTTAAAATTCTTGGATAATATAAAATTAATTAATTATCCAAGAACTCGCCATTCTATTGGATCAATGTGGTCGGTGTAGTTAGCAATGTTTTGCACAATTTAAAGTCGTTAAAGATAATTATGTAATGATCCTTTGAGGCGCCGCATTGATTCAGATTCAGATTCAGATTCAGATTTTATTGCTTGTCACAAATTTTAAAGGTGTTATACATGATATTATATTATATAGTAAAAGTGACGCCCTGCAAGGGCACTGCATAGACATGTAGGGCAATAGTTGCCGTTTTACTTAAATATAACAATAAATTGATTGGAAATTAATATTTTATAAAAGTTTCTCGGGAAGTTTTCGTACCAACATGGAGTTGATTGGTGTACAAGACCCGGTAAAAATTCAATAAATATATTAATTTTAAATCAATTTTACAAAATATATGGCTTGTCATAATTTTAAATATAAAAAATGAAATTTAGCATTTTTTCGTAAAAGTTTGGTAGAGTCGTACGCTATAAGTACTTTTCCAGGATTCATTAGCTACATTTTATGTTGTAAATATATTACATAACAATATTATAATAAAAAATGCAATCTAGCTCGCCCATTGTAAGAGATTTTAAATATGACAAATCACCGTGAAAATAGAGAGTGAAAAAAAAAAACTATCGATTTACTCCACTGTGATGACCAGTATGGCCATACCTTGAACCATGACAAAGGCGTACCCTGGGCTTCATGATGATGATAATGATGATTGAGCTAGCTATTGAATGCTAACTCAATCATACTGTCTACGCACTAATCGCGCCTGCGTAGTACGACCACCGCGTCGGCCGTCACTGACTTGCTTGCCATTGTCATCAAGATTGCACACGTTTTGCTTATAAGAGAATAATAAACCAGCTAGTATAATTTAAAGGATTTTATTTTAGATAAGGTCCAAATACATACCTTCATAATATTATACGTATACATTTACAAACAACAAAAACCCATCTCTTAACTTCCCTGATTGAGGGTTGAACATAGAACTTCCAAATTAGCAAACTAGCTTATCAATGGATACTATAAAACCTTCTTTCTAACTGCCTCCGTGGTCCAGTGGTTAAGACGTTTGCCTAAGGGAAGCATACTTTGTTTAGTTGTTTCCAGTTTGAATAATACATTGCAGGCTTGAATCACCTGATTGTCTGATAATAAAGATGATTCCGTGCTTCGGAAGGCGTTAAGCCGTTGGTCCCGGTTGTCATCTGGTAGTCGTTAACGTCAGAGGCCTAGAGGCGGTTCCGAAGAACTCTGACACCAGGGTGTGCTTGGCCGATTGACCGTGTTACTTGCACGAGATGATGATGATAAAACCAAGTACCTGTAAGTCAACTCTAGGTAGTACAAGAGCCTCGTCTGTAGCCTCCAAGTTGACTCCATTTCTGGTCCACCTGATTGTCGCCGGAGGGGCCGCTGGCGGAGGCTTGCACCTGAAGCTGGCTCCCCTGCCGGCTTCTACGGTTGTGGACTGTGGCTGATAGGCGAACTGCTTCTTGATGTCTGGTTGACAAAAAATAGTTCTTATATTTCTTCACTCAATTTGTGTACATAGTTAATTATATGTGGGTATTATGGTATTGTACCATAAAACATATGTAGTAAAGTTAAATAAAAATTTCAGTAGCATCTAGTAAGAGATCCTACAGGAATAATGTTATATTATAGGTTTTTGTTTCGAAAAGTTTGTAGTTTTAAAAATGACTAGATTTTAGCACCAAAAAGCAGTAGAGGTTAAAGATAAGAAAAGGAATCGTCTCACTAAATATTTTATGCCTTACAAATTAGGCTGAAATTATAACCTAAGAAAATAAAATAATAAAGATTTTAAAAATAGGCCTTACTAACAACCCAGAACTGCTTACTTTTTATACAATCACGTCGACAGTACTACATATTATTATAATACTTTGTATAAAATTGGAATAGACCCAATAATTATCATCATACACCATTCAAAAACACCATCATCCCTCCCATATATATATATATATATATATATATTATATTTATAATTTAGCTGTTTTATATATATATAAAACAGCTAAATTCCAACCCTCAATAACATACCGAATAAAGGCAGTAAGCATTTATCAAACAGCGAAAAGCTTGATTTAACCGGATGTACTTCCTGCCAGTAATAGCGCCCCTAGGGTATAGGGGATGGGGGATAGTTTAAATAACGATATTTTTAAATCTTAACCTAAAACCGAAGTGACGACGTTGAAAGTTTATTACGAATTGAAATAATGAAATTTAAAACGCGTAACGGTTGATTGGGCCGTAACTTTGTTAATAATATTTTTTGATATGCTGGTACGTTTTTTCGTTTTCGTACTAGCGACACGCCCCGGCTTCGCATGGGCATAAAAATCTTCCTCTTGAATTACTCTATCTATTAAAAAAAAACGGATCAAAATCCGTTGCGTAGTTTTAAAGATTTAAGCATACATAGGGATGTAGGAACAGAGAAAGCTACTTTTTTAATACTATGTAGTGATGTAGAGATACAAATAAATATAAAATAAATTATCTGCCACAGCCTGTGCTAAGAAAAAGATCTGGTCAACGCATTATCCAATTCACAGCATAATCTGACCACACAAAGGGCATATGACGAATCGCAGACAAGAATAGCATCTAGACTGAAGTTAAACATCCCTGCATTTTGCATTAGACACGTCATAACGGTGCAATGATAGAAATATGTACTGAATATGCAGGGCTTAAAATACCGATTGTGTAAGTAAAATGTGAGTCGGAATTCAAGAAGGAATTCTAAATCCTTAAATGCTTTAATAAAAAGCAACTATAAAATTTGTTTTATTTATCTTATTTTTCATGGAATCTTACATAATAAAATGTTTTTTGTATGAGGATTGGGAACTTCCCTCCACCTCACATGGCTCTACCAACCTCTCGGTTATACGAGCCGAATCTCGGGAGAGTGCGCTGTACTAGCATTTCGCATCTCTTTCCAGTCGCACCTGCTTGATCTCCCTACAAGTTCTCTATAGTGTCGCCTATCTATGCAATCAGAGGATTGGGAACTGTCTGAATTGGGAAAGCGACATTTTTAATACTACTAGCTTTTGCTGCCCGCGGCTGTGCCCGCGTGAAATTCCCTCGGGAACAGTGCTTATTCCCGGGATTTAAGGTCACAGTCCTTCTCCTGGTGCTAAAGGTACCTTCCCATCAATTTCCAGCCAAATCAGTTCAGCTGTTTTTGAGTTACAAATAGTGTAACTAACACAACTTTCTTTTATATACATATATAGATGTAATTATAATGAAATATAACGTTTACAAGATGCTCTTTCAATACGGCTAGGCACGTCATATTTTTACATGTTATATTCGAAAATATAACACATATACATGGTAAAACACTATGAAATGAAATAATAATTTGGTCTAAGTTTTTTTTTCTAAATAAACTGTTTCTAAATAAACAAAGTAACAAGTTCTTTTTCCTACAACAAACCTAACATTTAAATTCCTGTTATCTATTTCAATCGCATTACATTTTGCACCAACGATTAATAGAGGTTCATCGCCTCTGGTATGTTTTCAATTACAGCGAATATCTTGCAATGATATCAGAGCATTATCTGATCGTATCAGCGAGTGCACATCTGCAAACTATTGAGGGAAACTGGAATGCATTCAGTGCGAGGCTGGGTACATTATCTTTAACTGGTTAAATAAGTGATATAAATCTTATAGCAGCTATTAGCTTGTTATTTTTTTTAGTTATTTTTTCATAGTTCTATTCAATTGTCTAAATTAGTTGTATATACTTAGTGATACTTGGATACGTGTAGAAGTTGAATTACCAATTTTGTATAATGTATATATACACGTTAAGTAATTAAATGGGTGTGTGCCTAAACATTAATGATTGCAATGATCTTAATTTTATAAATTTTGCTGCCCATTGTGAGATACTACTTACGTAGTATACTTTTACTATCCAACTCTTCAACCGTGAAATTGGCTGTGACAGACGGACGGACGGACAAACAGACGCACGAGTGATCCTATAAGGGTTCCGTTTTTACATTTTTGTACGGAACTCTAAAAAGGGCAGATTAAACCTTGAATATTTTCAGTCATAATTCTAATCTCGCGTACCCTGGGCTCTGATGCGTAAGCTAAAGATGCAACCGGGAATCACGCTTTGACGAAGTAGACTAATCTCGTCGGAATGTCCTAAAGTGCCACACAATATCATGAATATGCTTACTTAGAACTCAAAAGACAGAAGCTTCAAATTCGATGAACAAACTGACATCAAAACTTATACTGTATGGGGTTGCGAGCTTAACTCAGCATGCTTGAGATGGTGACCAGATGTTTGAAAAAACTTAAGGACTTTTATTGACAAAGTATAATTATATTGAGGGATTCTCATTAAAACAAACAATAGTGATGTAGAACTAAAGTATAATTCCGGAAGACCAGGCGAAGTGGAGAAGAAAAATCAGGATAGCGGACCCTGGGCTTCGAAGCGATCAGCTGTGAAAACAACTGGGAAAGCGCCAAGATGAGAGAGTGATGTAGAACCACAAAAAAAAAATATCTATAAATATATCCTTTGTGTGTAGAAGGGTATGCTTTCTGACTATAAAAAGCTGTAATAAGTATTAAGTATGTATGTGACGTTAAAATAATGGCTTGATTAATTCAGTTTTTTTTTATACAAATTCACTTTCGCATTTATAATATTAGTTGAGATTTCTATTTTATTAATATAACAAACTTAAAAAATTAAACTTATAAACATTAAAACTATACTGAAAAAGAACTTAAAATGAATTGGAATCTAAAACTATTCAGATTCAAGACGATATTTTGAAATATCTTGGACCATTACTACTGTCAACCTGTGTTGTATGTGTTTGAAGAAAATTCAGCGTATTTCATTTACATACATATTTTCCTAGACTTTACTTTAATATCTCTAATTTATATCTGTAAGTGTATAAATTGGGTAAGTTAAAATAACCAATGACGTTATATAATAATGTCTCACATGAAAAAAGAAGAAAAAAATCAGCATTATAAATCGTTGAATAAGCTGACAAATTCCCAAAATTCCTAACATGTCCAACCAAACGCCTGGTTACCCTACATGGATGATCCCAGCGTGTCAAAGCGTATCGCCTCCCGTCTTGAGTCAAATTGTCACTCAGTGTGGGGTGCTATTTTAAACAGTTTAATTGTTTCCAATACGCACATCAGTCGTATTTTCGTTTCCAATTAAAGTTACGCCAGAAAATTTATAGTAATTACTTACAGCAAGACTCGAATTGGATAATAGTATCACTTTAAGATAATTATTTATATCTGATTCAATAAAATAAAACCAAGTCCATATGACGGGATGCAAAAGCTATGTATTCTAACATTCATTAATATGACTGTCGTCCAAATATCTTTGAGGAAGGTCGCCAGGTGGGAAGTAGAAATGAAAGAACAATTCTCAGAATTGTCGGTTAGCTTATACACATATATTAGGCTAAAATTGTTGCATAGAATCGATATAGACAGGTATTTCTGTTTTTTTTTTTATCTAAATTTCACGCATACATAGTCGCGAGCAAAAACTAAATAATGTCGCGTGTTTTTTAGCTGTTAAAACTATCACTACATAATATAATACAAAGTTGCTTTCTCTGTCCCTTTGTCCCTTTGTATGCTTAAATCTTTAAAACTACGCAACGGATTTTGATGCGGTTTTTTTATAGATAGAGTGATTCAAGAAGAAGGTTTTTATGCCCATGCGAAGCCGGAGCGCGTTGCTAGTAATATATTATTTCTTGTTTATTCCCCTTTACAACAATACCACACATATCTTCAGAACTAAGGGGTGCTATTTTAGACAATGGAGCCTGTTAATTGTACGCTCCATTTCGGTCGCGCACTTATTTAGCTGAACATCCTGTTTTCAGCATTCCTCACACATTGTACTCTAATGAGAATAGATGTGGTCCCAAAACAGACAATAAATATGTTTGCAAGATTTTGTGGTACCATTTCGTAGGCAGTTAGAATTTGCTTGAATAATTTAATATTTAATCAATTTATTTTTGAATCTATCTACGAGTATCTAAGATTTAAGAGCTGTGCTTGTCGGCGGAGTCTCTTCCAGATGTTTCTATCTTCCGTTTTTAACATCCCGATACTTACGACACGACTCCTACTTTTTCCTTTATTTGTTCAACAAAACTCCTTCTTGGTCTACCTCTTCCCCGTCTTCCTTCTATCTTGCCTACCATAAATGGTTTTTATAAAGTCGTCGTGCCTCCTTTGTTCTTAATTTACTTTATTAGGACTTTTTTATAGATGATTCTATAGATGATGTTATGAGATTCATGACTTTTTAATAGTTTCAACATTTGAAAGTGGTTGACATTGATTTTCAGATGTAACGACGCGACCAAGAACCTATACATGTATGCCGCAACGGTTAGGCATGTTTGTTTCTAATAATGATTTGTAACTTACTATACAACATGTTTACAAGTAATAAATGAATTTGAATTTGAAAATTTGACTCTTTTCCCTTTTACACCGTTTCAAAACTTTTTCATTGGTTATTTTACCTATCCAACTGATTCTCTCTATTCTTCTACAGCACCACATTTCAATCGCTTCCAATTACTTTCTTTTCTTCTTAGTTAGAGGCCATAGTTTTTGATCAGACTAATATTTGTAATAGGAAGTTTTTTACATGAAAACTAAACCAATTAGATTATTTTAAGACTTATTTCTCTTTCTCTTTGACCTTGTGTTTGAAATGGTTGTTCTACGCTGATAAGTCCAGCCTACTATATAATGTTGTTCACCTAAACTACTAAACTTATTAAGTACTTACTAAACTTCTCAAAAACGAAACCTAAAGATATTTGGATAAGGATGCAATAGAAAAAAAAAACATCTAAAAAGAAATGTAACATAATTCTTACATCATGTCTCAGTACCGCATAATAAAACCTAGCCTTTTCACTAATTAACATATAAACCGACCAATATAGAAGTCAATATTTTTTTAAATTATAATTTCATACGCATCGATGTCCGATCGGCCGTATAATAAAGTCGTAATAATTGACTACGGAACAACTTCATTAATAAAGCTCTTAAAGATACTTTGCCCTTCATTTTATTGGTAATTAAAAACAAGCAGACTTGTTAATTAATCCACGGCTTAAAGGCCGGTATACACTTTCATTATAAAAATGAAATGTTAAGAAAAGTCTAGATTAATACACCCATTAACTATTTAACAATATGGTCGATATTTAAAACCAAATTAGGCAATTAAAAACTGTTCTTTGAGTTTATTGAAAGAATAAGCTTGGTAGGTTAATAAAGGCTTTATTTCTCTAAGAATACCACGTAATCAGTATATACAAAAATCAATTGATGTTAGTTGGTCTCGCTTAAACTCGAAAATTGCTGGACCGATTTGATTAATTTTGGCATTAGTACGGAGTTCGCAGGGTCAACTAGTAAATATATAATAGATAATAACTGAGAAACATGCTCGAATACGACAAAAATCTAGAAAAAACTACCGTAAAACTTATAAAGTTATCAAATTCAAAGTGATCATAAAAATCTCATTTTAATTCAAGTTGTCTGGAAGAGAACCAAAAGAAGCTGGGCAAGGAAACAACTTGGAGACTGGAGGGAAGAGCGTAATAGAAGAAGAATGTGGAGAAGGGTAAGACCCATAAAAATTGTAGCACCCAGGAAGTAAGTAAGTGATGAAAATTATCATCACTACATCACGAACTCCTTAAAAAACAGGATCAACTCCATCGTTGTATATTGCAGATAGTTAATCACATTATAAACAACTAATATGGTACGATAAATAGGCCCCTTCTAAATTTTAAATAGTTACTTAAAAAAAATTAATACAACTTTCTAAACTAAACAACAAAAATAAACAACAGGCATATTCCTATTAAGCGTCATGATTGCTACCCTTTTTTTGCTTAAGGACAATACGCAGTAAACATTGTAATGAAAGGCGAACAGAACCCGATAAGGTATGAAGGCATGGCGCCAATCTATTTAATATTCATATTATTATACCATATAAAATGATCACCTTTACAAAATTATACGATTGGCATTGAATTACATCTATACTAATACTAGTTTTTACCCGCGGCTTCGCCCTGGTGAACTTCCCTCAGGAACAATGCGTATTTTCCGGGATGAAAGTTATCCTATGTCCTACTCCTGGTTCTAAGCTACCTCCCCACCAATTTTCAGCCAAATCAGTTCAGCCGTTCTTGAGTTATAAACTGTGTAACTAACACAACTTTCTTTCATATATAGATAGATAGAAGATATATAGATAGATAGAAGATATATAGATAGATGACTAAGCTGAAGAGTCAACATTTTTAATTTGTATTTTTTTTTTTAATTTTAAACACTCTTTTTTGCATTTGATAGCTCTGTTCTTGGCGATGCCTACACACACATTACATCATGCCTACCCCATTTTTTCCACGTTGTTCCTATCCACCCTAAGGTCAGCTTTGGGTTCTTAGGGTCAACCCTAAGGTTTGTATTTGTATCAACATGTGCCTATAATTTGTGTGTTAATGGTACAATAAAGAGTATATCTATCAATCTATCTATCACGAGCTTTAAAAAATAAATTTTCCGGATCACTCTAAAAATAAACAGACACAATATTGTCATTAACACAATGTGTAACCCCGAAGAAAAGTTTCAAGTTTCTTCGCCTATTATTTATTTCCAAATGTTATGAACGAAATGTTACCCAAATTGGGTCAAATCATTATTTATAACAACCCCACTATCCCCCTAACCTTGTCTAGTAGAGCAACAGAATAAGATAGAAAACGGTTCTCTTAATTAACGCACTGTATAATAATAAAATATATGTATAGCTGCAGTACTAGAATATTCACATTGGGCCAGTAGTTCAAGCCGAGTCGACTAGACCAAAAACTAATTTCATTGTCAATTAAATTTGAGTGTAGGTAATAGTTCACAATTCAAATTATAAAAATGAACTTTTCAATTAAACAACTGAAGGCTTACTAAGACGAAAAACAATGACAAGAAGAAAAAGAGAGAAAGTAAAGAAAAAAATAACAGTGATCTCGATTTGCGTTTGTTCAAAAGATGACATCAACGAACCTGGTATATTATTGAATCAGTAGCTCAGACAGAGCAAAATAAAAACTTATTACCACGTAAATTAAATAATAAGAACATCGAGTATTATCCAAAGATAAAAACATAAAGTTGTCAAAAGGAAAGAGAACTCTGTATAGTAAAAGAAGACAAGGATAGAAAATGATAAATAGTCGGCAAAAGTCTGACCTAATTTTTGTAAATTCAATTTTAATATTTATAGTCGTAAAATTTATATTCCCATCTATATGCCCTTGTTCCAGATTTTTGCTCCACCAATATGAACCAACTGACGCAGGGGCTCGTCCCCTAATGACAAAATTTACATATTCATCGCAGATCCCGTTTATGCTGAGGTATTTTGTATTTTCTGTGGTATAACTTTGTGGATAGAGGTGTGATTATATTTACCTTTTGATTTGAGTCATAGCGGTTTTGTGCTTGTTATTTATCTTATATATATAAAAGAAAGTCGTGTTAGTTACTCCACTTATAACTCAAGAACGGCTGAACCGATTTAGCTGAAAATTGTCAGGGAGGTAGTTTAGAGCCAGGAGAAGGACATAGGGTACCTCTCATCCCGGGAAAAAGCACTGTTCCCGAGGGAGGTTTACCGGGGCGAAGCCGCGGGCAAAAGCTAGTTATAGATATTTTTCACTTGTATTAATAAAAATACATATCTATATTTTCACTTAACAATTTGAAGTTATTATTTTTCGTATTTTGGTATCAGTTTATTTCCTAAAATGCAATACTTAAATTTAATATGTACAGAGACACAAATGATAACGCATCTGATGACTTGTTTGTTTGTTTAAAAGTATGGAGAAGTAAGACATTTTATAGAGAAGAAGCTGAATATACAATAGTGGACTCATCACATGGTACAGTACATACTTTTGAGTTACCAGAGGATATGCTTCGAATTTACCAGTAAACGTTATCAAAATAGCATTAAGGTTACTTTTCAACACTTGTATAATCCAAATTGGTAATGAGCAAATTTTTTTGATTGCTTTTGTGACTAAAAAAAACGAACCTGTAAGTATATAGAAACCAACAGTACTTGTTATATGTTCTTATTGTATTAATGTGTTCAAATTCAAATTCAAATTGTTTATTTTCAATATAAGATATTCTTATCACTTATTGACGTCAATTGTTACTTATTTTAAGTTTACCACCACTTCCAAAGCGCAAGTGGAGAAGAAGTGGCGCCACAAACTCCACAGCAGCATTTTCTTCAAAAACGTCAATTCACAAAATTTTAGTCAAATCAGACGAGTTTACATTTGAATATTTTTATAATTACCATAAGTTTATCAAATCAAAATCTTTATACTAAATGTTAAGAAAATACTTACAAGCATATTCAATGAACACAGCTTGGCTTCGAATCTTCCCTTTACTGTTCCATGCGTAGCACTCGCAACTATATTTCCCACCAAAATATGCTTCTAGCTCATTTCTAGTCACATTCAGTTCAGCTTCTACAACTCTAACTCCATTCTGTGGATCCACATGTTCAAATTGTTCAGTCTTATCTGTTCTTACATCATTACATTTAAAGAAAACTTGCAAAGCATTTGCAGCTCTGCATAACAATGATGCCGGTTTAGTTTTAATTACATAAGAATTCTTTGGTTCTAGTAGGAATATTGGTAGGCCGTCAATTGTTTCATCGTTCTCTGGTATTGGGATGTAATCATCTTCTTCTACTTCTGGTTTGAAGTCTGAGAGATAAGGGTCGAAGGTCAGGAGGCCATCTGGATGTATGTATTCTGGTCTTGTTTCTTTTTCTGTTGTGTGCTCTGCATCTGAAACAAAAATATTATTTAAAGGTTATTTATGTTTATAAGAATTTGCAGCTGGAATCAAATCAATAAATGACGACACACTTTTTGGATAAAGTAAAGTAAAGACTCTGATTGTTAGTACTATAACACAAGAAATGCATTTTATTGCCAGATACTTTAACAATATAAAAATTCTGCCAAAATAAAAAAAAGTCAATTTTCAAACGGTGACCAAATACATTTATCTTTCTTATTTCATAAAATAGAATAAAAAAGAAAACCGCTTACTTTAATTGCCATAAAAATACATACATACTAAAAAAATAACATTCCAATCACCTTTTTTACTAAATAAGCAGCAAATTTTTACGTCATTTAATGTTATTTATTATTAGTTAGTCGGCGCTCTACCCATTTCATTTAAACGCCTATAACCAGTCTCATTTAGCAAAAAAAAAATGCTACCAACCGCTACCTACCTGCTTGCCTTGATGTATCTTTTGGGAGTTATTTCTCCTTTTCGTATGTTTATTCTACCAAAATGTTCATTAATTCTGTTTATTATATCAACTCAATTTCAGTTTGTGACAATTCATTTAGATTTTAATAACTAATTTACCCTTTTTTTTACATTTACTAAATTATCTACACTGTCAGCTGTGCTGCAGAATATTTTAGACCAGATTTGGTTCAGCGAGTCATATTGAGACTCATAATAAGAATAATAGTTACAATATGTACTAGTAGAGATCAATTGTCATATTTTTTCAAATATAAAATTGGTTCTTTTTATATATTAACATACTAGTGTCCGTCCCTGCTTCCCACGGGTGCAATATTATATAGGTTTTACTTACAAAAAACCTTCGTCTTGAATCACTCTATCTATAAAAAAAGCCGCATCAAAATCTTTTGGGTACTTAGTTTCGAAGATTTAAGCATACATAGGGACAGACAGCGGAAAACGACTTTGTTTTATACTATGTAAAGATTAAAAACTAAAATCATCTATTCTCAAGGAAACTAAAGTGTCTAATTAAAAACACTACCCCGAACAACAGGGTACGACAGACTTCGCAAGGACTGAAACTGCGAAAGTTAATTGACAAACAGGGTTGTACTATTTAACTTAAGTTGTCGAACTTCTAATTGGTTCTAACAGAAATAGAGGACGCTTCAGAGTATTGATCGGTAGGTTTTTTTTCCTCTTGGATCTTTTTTTTTTACTGTAACAATCAAATATTTGTAGCAAGTGATCCAGCAAAAAAAGCATTTACTCGTATTTAATAATTAACAAATCACACAGATTGAGTTAGCCCCAAAGTAAGTCCGAGACTTGTGTTATGGGATATTAACTCAACGATACTATATTCTATAACAAATACATATATAGATAAACATCTAAGGCCCAGGTCAAACAGAAAAAGATCATTTTTCATCTTGACCTGACCGAGGTCGAACCCAGAACCTCCTGAGTAGCGGTAATTTAGTAATTTAGAGGGTATGTTAATTTAGTAAATTCTTAATTGCGCCAAAAGAAATGAAGACATGACCAAATATCAAGAAATAAGTTGACAAATCCTCCTATCTATCCTTCCATGCTGGTTTGGGAGAAAAAGAAAAACATAGAATGTACCAGCTGCTTCTCTTTTCGTGCAAGCCGTAAAAGTCGACTGAGGGAATCGGCTAATGGGGGAATTATGACATAGGCGATGCGGCTAGCAACCCATCACTATTGATTTCCTGTTTCAGCTGTCATCATGCTAAACGTGGTCTGGGGTCTTATGGTCCTAGGCTCTGTCTACCCCGTATTCCCATACGGGATAAAGAGGTGACTATATGTATGTATGTAAGTTGACAAAAGGCGGACATTTGAAAGATAGGTGCAGTAGAAGGATCAGTTTTATCTCATCAGACGGTCAATAACGCTTTTAAAAAAATAAAAAACGTCTTAGAGGGAAAGATGAAAGAACGTGATTCAGGCATAGTTACATAAAGTATATAAAAAAACACGCTCCGTGTCACTTCCATCACGCAGGATGAACTTACGAGCAAATGTTTAGCTTAGGCAACTATGGCTGGAACTTGCCAATACGCACTGGACGGGGCGGTTGAGGGCTAACTCTTGGTCAAACTTCGTATACCAAAAACCAATTTATCATATATAAAAAGAAGCCAAATGCTCAAAAGTGTGCGAAATTATACTCGTAATGATGAGCATGACATCCTACCTTAGACTAAAAATTGCGAAATAGTAAATAAAAAAAGAAAATAAATTTGTTTCGTCTCCACAAAAGAAACAACATTGTTAACAACTAAAACAGTTGCACTGCAACCACATTAAAGACAATAATAATACTATAATTGCCAAAAGAGCATAACCTTCCTTCTATCAGTCGGGTAAAAAGTAACAGGTGGAATATTTGGGAGAGCTGTACGATAATGATCATTCGTTTGATACGCCTCAATGGAAATTATCGGAATTGGTTCTAAATGTGTCGTTTAGAAACGGATGCCAAGGGACTTCTATTTATTAGATATGTTTCCTTCTGATAACATCTAATGTTAAAAAAATATTAACTTTTATTCAATAGAAAACTATTTTATTCATTTTATACTATAGCATTCTCTGCCAGCAACTGTCAGTCAATCTATATTAAAACTAGTTTAAAGAAGGAATTAATAATAGTTAAAAGGCAGTGAAGATGCCCAAGTACTGAGCTAAGTCAGTAGCCATGACGACCTCCGTGGCGTAATGGTTAACATGCCTGACCGCTACTCAGGAGGTCCTGGGTTCGATCCCCGGTCAGGTCAAGATGAAAAATGATATTTTTATGATTGACGTGGGTCTTGGATGTTTATCTATTATATGTATTTATTATAAATTATAGTATCGTTGAGTTAGTATCCCATAACACAAGTCTCGAACTTACTTTGGGGCTAACTCAATCTGTGTGATTTGTCCCTATATATTTATTTATTATTATTTATTAAAGAAAAAAGTAATTTCCTACACATTTTCTCTTTATTGACACTTTGTTTGTAAACTGTTCTTTCAATGTGATGCGCGGATTTCACTATAAAAGTATTCATAAAAATGGTTGAGACGATTTCGACGTTTAATACCAAGCTCCCGATCGGTTATAATATATAATGCCGAATTAAAAGTTACAAGCTTGAATCAATTTATATAAATTAGTATTTACCTTATGTAGATTATATGGAAAAATTACCCTGAGAGTAAAGTGTGGAAGAAGCGAGGGAGGTCTATACTTACGGATCGTAGTAAGAGGAAATGTATCAATCAATCAATCATTTTTTCGCATAAAATGTAAGTAAGTAAGTATATAAGAGGTGAGCAAAATTTTAATAAATGTCATTAATAAATTATACAAAAATTAATAATTAGCCAATAATTAAAATACAATTAAAATAAAATTAATAATTAATTGTATGTACGTTCTTAATAGGTAATATCGTTCTTAATAATCACTACATAGTATAAAACAAACTCGCTATCTTTGTCCCTATGTCTCTATGTATGCTTAAATCTTTTAAACTACGCAACGGATTTGATGTTTTTTTTTTTAATAGATAAAAGTGATTCAAGCGGAAGGTTTTTATGCCCACGCGAAGCTGGGGCGGGTCGCTAGTAAACTATATTTAACAAATGAAGCAACTTTAATTTTCACGAAGGGAGAAAAAATTAGATTTTGCGTCATAGGTAATCCTAAATTCCTAAGCCTAGATAAATCTAAGGTTATAAACGTTCAGGACTTTTTTATATAAAATACGGCATGCAATATCGTGAAAGCTTAAGTAATGTAGGTCTAGATATGAAAGTGATAAAGTGTCGGTAAATTACCGGTTAAGCTGTAAATAGTGGTGTTAGCCGTGTTTTGATAACAGAAAAGGCGGAAGTCGTGTTATGAAAGGCATTTTGTAAATATATTTCCAAACAACTTTGATTATTGGTAAATAAGATTTTTTAAACAAATCTATTGTAAATAACCAGTACCGCCAAATCAAGACCATGATTAATAGCGTACCCTGGCTCTGAAGCGTGAGCTGAAGATGCAACCGGGAAACACGCTCGGATGAAGAAGAATTTTTAAAATCTAACAGACGTACCTACAGATAAGGATGATAATATAAAGTTTGCGATTTGTTTTTTTCATGTAGATAGTTCAAAAAATGCTTTTTATAGTATAACTAGCGACCCGCCCCGGCTTCGCAAAGGCATAAAAACCTTCATCTTGAATCACTTTATCTATTTAAAAAACCGCATTAATATGCGTTGCGTAGTTTTAAAGATTTAAGCATACAAAGGTGTATAGGGACAGAAAAAGCGACTTTGTTTTATACTGTGTAGTAATATATTTTTATCTTAGTGACTTATCATTATAACCAGGTATGAAATTCTAATCTTTGGTATTACTTAGTTAGTAAAAATTATTTTAAAAATATGTTCAAAATCAGTGACGATGAAATTTAATATAAAAAAAAAAAAATTATGAATTATGAATTTATAGTTAGGTCCTCTTTGTCTACATCCATGCGAAGGAAGAAAAAAGAAAGGACTATGTATAGGCCGGATATCATATTTCTTTAGCATTTGTAGTTGCCTTACAAAAAAATATGCAAATGTTAGTATGAATTGTTTATAATAAAGGGCAGTATAATGTCACAAGCATAAACATGTTAAATAAATAAATAGTACATACTAAAATAATTTATTTATTTCGAGTAAAATGTTAAGCGTATAGTAAGTGCTAGAAAGATATTAGAAGAATAAATAAATCTAATTACCTCCATTTCTAACATATCCGACAGACATTATAAGCACCAACAAAATCCTAAAGGCATATTTGTTTAAAATCATAACTGTAAAATCACTGAAAAATATTCAAACTCAAAATAATTCATTCACATATCACTGTCCACTTTTGTTCAACACATATTTTCGGCATCCACAAAAAACAATATAAAACTTTCTAAAGTAACCGAATTTAAGTTTAAATTTAAATTCTTATTTCAAATCATAAGCAGAAAAAAAAATTGATTGGCTGAAATATTAAAAAGAGAATTAATTTTAGTTCAGAATTTAAATTCAAATAATAAACATAAATAATTTTTGATTGACTGAAAATGTTGAGATTTGAAAAAGGAACAGACTTTGTTTTTGATTTTCGAATTACGAAAGACACGTGTTACGAGTGAATAAACGACGTGACGCGTGCACGTTACACCGACGCTCATGTCTTACTGCTTCAATACAGGGTGCATCTATAATTACGTATCGTGTCATTTTAAAGGGAAGGCGTTAAATTTATAAAAATAAAATTTGGATTCGTACTAAACAATAATAAAAGAAATTGTTTTAGTTACTATTTTATACTTTAACCCTTATTTGTCATCCATAATTAAAAAATCTTCTTTCAGTTTATTACATAAAATATTAATCGTGTAATGTTAAAAACATTTAAAATATTTAACTACCTAATTATATTATTCGTTTTTATCGTGCAATAATTTTCTATATCATAAACATTACAATATACTTCTCAGTTCAGACATACTAGCGCCATCTATCGTACTATGACATTAAACAATTAAAAGCTTGCCAAGCTTTTATCAAAAAGCTCCCCTAAATTGAGAGAATGCTGGCGTGCTTTAAAAGCTCTACATACCCTTTTAGTTTTGGACTCTACCAACAGATGGATCGTAAAGCGCCCTCTTGTAAATTGTATTTGAATTAAAATGTAAAAGCACAAAATGAGAGAGAGCTTTTGTGACTGAACTTTTCGTTAGAAATATTTTCGAAAGGTTATAAATAGGGTTGATAGTGTGTAGATGGCGTTAATATAAAACAATGTTGAAAGTTATGAAGTCATGACTCTTTTAAAGATGAATAATATTTTATTTTAGGATAGGTTTTTAAAACAGCAGCATATATTTATGGATACCGGCGACGGCGGACTAAAACATTTTTTCAAATTTTATTGTATAACTAGCTACCTGTCCCGGCTTCGTATGGGCATAAAAACCTTCCTCTTGGATCACTCTATCTATTAAAAAAACCCCATCAAAATCCGTTGCGTAGTTTTAAAGATTTAAGCATACAATGGGTGACAGGGACAGAGAAAGCGATCTTGTTTTATACTATGTAGTGATTCAATTGGTAAGTATTAAAAAAGATTAATAAATAAATATAGTTACAAAAACTAATTAACACGCTTTTATGAGCAATCCACTAAAAAACGAAACATAAATTTAATTAAAAAGCGTCTCCCCACACGTTTTTGAGTTAAATTTATTTTTCGTTTACCGATACTGATAAAAAATGAAATGAATTTTTATACTTCGACTATTTCATGGCAATCTTTTTTTACAAGAATATACAATAATTATAATAAAATTATCATCATATCAGCCACAAAACGTCCACTGCTGGACATAGGCCTCCCTCATAGATTTCCAATGGGACCGATCTGAAACGGTGATAATAAAATTATCCAGTGTTAAAAATCATCATAAACAAGTAGACCTTTTCTAAAATTTGAATAATTATCAAATCATTTGTGGCATTTACACAAGGAACGTCTTCGAAATTTGAAATTCCAAATGATTGATTCCAAATTCAAATGTTCCGAGTAGTGTAGCCAACATTGAATATTGATTGCACAAAAGGCGTTCAGAGCTCAAGCGTATTCTCAATTCAAAATTATTCCAAAGCCACCGATTCCTTTTGAAGCATCAAAATATGTAAGTAGCCGAATTCTTCAGTTACATTTTTGTATTTGGAATATTTTCGGTCTCTTTCACACACATTGGAATATATTTTCGTTCTTTTTGCAATTTAAGGTGCGGAAATTCAAATTTGGCGGGTAGAGTCGCCTTTCCGTTGGTGATTTTCAAGTATAATGAGGCTCTAAAGGTTAGGTAATCAATAGAATATCAAAGTGTTTTTTCTTTTTTTTGTTTGTTATTTTGACAACAATCATTCTCTTAAAGAAAAGTGTTAGCGACGGCTCAAATTAAAAATGTATATCTACCTACCTGTGTCATTAGTTATTAGTTAGTCTTATGCCATACGTGGGCCACACCGCACGGCTCCATGCTATTTTGTACGCGTTACAAAGTGAATACAATTTGGTGGACTAATTTTGCCTTTTTTCTATTTTCGTCATCCTCGTCACCCTCTACAAAGTGGTCTTCGAAGCCGGATCATGTTCCATACACCGCGCGCGACGAAGCGACAGCAAGAAGAAACAGAAAAAATGGCATCCGCCATATTGCGTTCCGCTGCCGTTTGTAACAAAAGTGCAAATGTAGGCGGTAGCATAAAATCAGAACCCGTGGCGCAGAATGCCCACACGTTTGTTGAAAAACCCACAAAATCTTGCATATCTAAGGCTTCCGGGAGCAAGGGTTCACATAAATCATCGGCCTCTAAAGAAGCAAAAAAGAAGCAATTGGTTTTAGAAGCGGCAAAACAGAAAGCCCTTATTAAAATGGACCTTATAGATAAAACCCTAGAAGCGAACCTAGCAGCACTCAGCGACGAGGAAGACCCAGAGGAATACAGTTCACAAGTCGGAAGGGATGATGAACTTTCTCGAAGCCAAGTGGCGGACTGGGTAGATCAACACATCAACCACATCGAACCACCAGAAGAGCAGCGAGCCCCCGAGCATGGTATCCCCACGGGCAAGCTGCATCCAGCTGGGCCAGCGTCAACCCCCGTGCAGCCACGCCACGTAGCTGCCACCGCCGCCGCCGCCGCCGCGCAGCCGGCTCCCGTCGGCACTATCGAGACGCTCAACAGCACGGTTCAACTATTGGCTGGTGCACTCAAAGATCTTTCCACTGCCAGTGCTCACAATGTACCTAACGCAAGCTTACTCAGCCGCATCAGCACGCCCAAGGACCTACCTGAATTTGCTGGTGATCAGTTAGAGTGGCTTCAATTTAAGCAAGCGTACGAGGAGTCTTCAGAAATATGCAAATTTTCTGACAAAGAAAACCTGTGGAGGCTGCGTAAATGTTTACGAGGAGCCGCTAAGGATGCTGTCTCCGCTTTGTTCATCAGCGCCACGTCCCCAAATAAAGTGATGTCGACGTTGGAGCTACGTTTTGGAAATCCAGATAGCATCATTTCTCGTATCCTCCTGGACATAAAGAAACTTCAACCGTTGCAAATTGAATACCACAGAGACATAGTTACGTTCGCAGTAAAAATACAAAATTTTGTGGAAGCAGTGAAGGCAGTTGGACGCGAAGAATACTTGCAGGGCGTCAACATAGTTTCAATTATCTTAAGCAAGCTCCCTACTGTATTAATTTCGAAGTGGTCGGACTACAGCTACAACCTTATTAAAGAAGGACAAAAACCGAGATTACTCATCCTATCAGATTTCTTAAACGATGAAGCTGTAAAGATTTCGACAACTGCAAATACCCTGCTTACTACAATGCGACCGGATGTCCACAAAAATAAGTCTGGCGACCACTCGACTGCGAGATCTCACACAGTTTTAGTTCAAGCCGAAGATGGAGAAGCCAAGTGTCAATTCTGCAAGAAGGCTGTTCATAAATTAACAGATTGCAAGCAATTCAAAAAATCACTGCGAAAAACCAGATGGCAATATATAAAAAATAGTGGCTTGTGCTTTAAATGTTTGCTGTGTAAACATGAGAGAAACTCGTGCGCAGCCCCTGCGTGCGATAAGGACGGTTGCGGCCAGGCACATCACCGCTTACTGCATTACGTAACAAGGAACCCGACATCGCCCGCATCGAGTACAAATGCACCGGGTAATGTGATCGCTACGCCGACGAACGGACAATTAAAATGCGAGCCCGATGCTACGAGTGGTCAAGAAACATTAACGTTTATAAACTCAAGTGATCGAGTGTTGTTAAAGGTAGTTTCAGTGCGTGTACATGGACCCAACGGTATCTTTAATAGTACAGCCATGTTTGATGACGGTTCTTCAATAAGTTTAATGTCGAAATCACTGGCCGCGCGCGCAGGCCTTGGCGGCCGCCGCTGCACGCTGCGAGTGCGTGGTGCATTTGATAACGGCGAGATGGTATGTGACTCCACTATCGTAAACGTAAACATTGCAGGTATGGACAATAAGGTACACAATCTAAACATGCGTTGTGTAGATAATTTAAACTTACCATTGCAAACTTTATCCGTTTTAAATTGTGTTAATTATTCCCACTTAAATGATATTAATGATTACCTTTGTAAATCTGATGTAAAACCCGAACTATTAATTGGACAGGACAATCATCATTTATTGTTACCATCTCAAATAAAATTAGGTAATTTTAATGAGCCGTCCGCTATACTTACCCCCCTGGGCTGGTGTGTACATGGTAAAATGTGCGTGCCGCGAGGCGCCCGCCCGCCTGACGTCAAAGCTAACTTGTTTATCGATGCCAATGCTGACGACGTCTTAAGAGAAATTCACGAGGACGTCCGGCGTTCTTTGATAGTTGATACGTTAGGAGTGTCGTGTAAACCGCGTCCGAACGCTGATGAGGCCCGCGCCACCGCGCTGCTGGAGGCGTCCGCGGCGCTGGTGCAGGGTCGGTGGCACGTTCGTCTGCCGTGGAGGGACGAGGGCTGCCGCCTGCCGGACTCCTATCCCAGCGCGCGTACCAGGATGGAAGGAATCGAGAGGAAAATGAGTAAGAATGTTGGATTTGCTAATAGGTATCGGGAACGAGTTAAACACTTATTAGATAATGATTACGCAAAGGAGTTATCAGTATCGGAAACCACACCAAGGACGTGGTACTTGCCGCACTTCGGGGTAGACAACCCCTACAAGGAGAAGCTTCGCCTGGTATTTGATTCTGCTTGTAAAGTTAATGGTTATTCTCTTAATGACTATCTATTAACAGGGCCAGACCTGCTGTCGTCACTATTTGGTATATTACTGCGCTTTAGGGAAAACAAAATAGCAGTAACAGGCGATATCAGGGACATGTTTTTGAGGATCAAAATCCATGAAGAAGACCAGGATGCGCTCCGATTCTTATGGCGGAACAGTCCTACTGAGGATATGAAGACGTATGTAATGACGTCACTAATTTTTGGAGCTAATTGTTCTCCATTTATAGCCCAGTTTATAAAAAATAAGAATGCTCTGCGGTTATCTTCAGAGTATCCAGCGGCTGCTATCGACGCAATCTGTAAGTCTCATTATATGGATGATTACATCGACAGCATAGATGATGAGGAGGCGGCCGTGGATATGGTAAGGAACGTCAGTGCTATCCACAAAGCTGGTGGCTTTGAAATACGGAACTGGACCAGCAATAGCGTTGCAGTTCTTAATAGCCTGCCAAAAGAAGCCCTCGGCAGCGCTGCTGTAAAGTTCAAAGTCGGCCAGCAATACGAAAGTGAGAGAACTTTAGGTATGAAGTGGTATCCTGCAGACGATACTCTAGGTTTTGATATGTCCTTAAAGAGAATTCCAGAAGGAATTATTAAGGGTGATGAAAGGCCGACAAAACGCATTATGCTCAAGGTAATTATGTCGGTGTTTGACGTCTTAGGTTTTCTATCACCTTTCACCATTCAAGGACGGATCATGCTGCAGGACACATGGCGGCTAAATATTGGTTGGGATCAGAAAATTCCCGATAGCATTTTTAGTAAGTGGCGTAAGTGGATTGATCTTCTTAAGGTAATTAGTGATATACGCATTCCTAGGTGCTACAAATCTACCAAATCAGCGGGACCGAGAGACAATAAAAATAATTTGAAGCCGAAGCGGGCGCATGGAACCTCGGACCCGTGCGGCGACCTCTCGTCCGCTACGCCTGTGTCGTCTCCGATCCCCCCGAACCCCGCGCCAGCAGCGGCTGATCTAACCGCTACGCAGAGGTCTACGCTTGTCTACGATTCCGTAGCGCATGCTACGAACTCAGTGAGTGCTACGACGTCTTCACCGAGTTATAGCAACCTACAGTTGCATATGTTTTGTGATGCTAGTATGCAGGCAATGTGTACCACTTCATTTTGGCGTTGGGAAAATAATAACGTTGTTTACGTTAGCTTTATTGCTAGTAAGTGCAAAGTCATGCCCGTGAAAGCCCTGACAATGCCCAGAGCTGAACTTCAGGCATGTTTGTTAGCTGCGAGATTGGCTAGTGCTATTGAAAAGGAACATCGACTCACACCCGCGCGTAGGTATTTTTGGTGCGACTCCACTACTGCACTTCAGTGGATTCGCAACAACACGCGCACGTACAAGGCATTTGAGGCGAATCGCTTGGGTGAGATTGATGAATTGACCCGGGTAGAAGATTGGAGATATATTCCCACTAAATTAAATATTGCTGATTTAGCTACGCGAGATAATTTAGATGGGGCAATAAAAGAAGAATGGTTTACGGGACCACAGTTTTTATACTACGATGAGTCTATGTGGCCGTCGGACATTGCTTAGCCGAATTCCAGTGAGGAGATCAGATCATCAGAGAGCGTCGCAGTAGTGCAACAGGTGTCTACTGATTTGCCTGTGCCTGATCCGTTACGGTTCTCATCTTGGCTACTTTTGTTGCGGGCTACGGCTACAGTTCTTAAGTTTATAGGTAACTGTAAAAATCGTCGTAAGGAGTCTGTTGATTGCGACACCATGGAGACAGCAGAACGGCTTCTAATAAGACAGGCGCAGGGCGAGGCATTTGTTGATGAAATCTCTGCGATAAGGAATGGTAAGCCAGTAAATCGTACTAGCAGGCTGCATTCTTTGTCACCGTATTTGGATGAGCATGGAGTGCTGAAGGCTGGCGGCCGCATTGATGCAGCCACGGATGTGAGCCTGGATATGAAAAGGCCTGTCATATTGGATGGTCGACATCCTATTGCAAAGCTTATCGTGCGACATTACCATATAAAGGCAGCTCACGGAAACCAAGAGACCGTGGTAAATGAGCTAAGGCAGCGGTATTGGCTACTGAGACTTAGACCTACAGTTAAATCCGTCGTCTCCAGGTGCATGCTGTGCAGAATCCGCAAGAGTAAACCGCAGGTCCCTCGGATGGGTGATTTACCGAAGGCTCGTGTTGCGCATCATCAGCGTCCCTTCTCCTATTGCGGATTGGATCTGTTTGGACCTATGGAGGTTACCGTTGGAAGGCGAAGGGAAAAAAGGTATGGCGTGTTGTTTACCTGCTTGACAGTGCGTGCGATTCACTTAGAGGTGGTTCCTTCTTTGACGTCGGATTCTTTGATTATGGCACTGAGACGGATGGCAGCGAGGCGCGGCTGGCCATGCCGCCTTTATTCTGATAACGGCACCAATCTCAGAGGCGCCGACACGGAATTACGTAAATCCATACAACTACTGGACATTGAAAAATTGAAAGCTGAGGGCGTGAACAATTCTATGGAGTGGCGTTTCATTCCTGCTGCAAGCCCTCACTGGGCCGGAGCCTGGGAAAGGCTTATTCGGAGTGTCAAATCTTCATTGAAGGTCGTCTTGACTGAGCGGGCACCCCGAGACGAAGTTTTAAACACGCTGCTGGCTGAGGTCGAAAACATTGTAAATAGCCGTCCCCTGATGCACGTCTCAGTTGAACCCGGACAAATTGAGTCCCTTACGCCTAATCATTTTCTTCTAGGTACCTCGTCAAATCTGCCAGTCATAGGAGAATTTGATAACTCTGACTTGTATTTGCGTAAGCACTGGCGTACCGCTCAGAGACTGACCGATATGTATTGGCAGAGATGGGTGAAGGAAGTTTTGCCCGATCTTATTCCTAGAGCAAAATGGCGTGACGAACAGAAATCGCTGCAGGTGGGCAGCCTTGTCCTCGTGGTGGACCCGAACTCTCCACGAAACAGTTGGTCAAAAGGGCTAGTTACTCGTGTTTTCCCAGGTAAGGACGGTCGCACTAGGATGGTCGAAGTACGCACGGCAGCTGGGACGTTACGGCGGTCGGCGGCTCGCGTTGCACCTATACTTCTTAGTGATGAGTGCTGCGTCAGCACTAGGGAGGGGAGTGTTAGCGACGGCTCAAATTAAAAATGTATATCTACCTACCTGTGTCATTAGTTATTAGTTAGTCTTATGCCATACGTGGGCCACACCGCACGGCTCCATGCTATTTTGTACGCGTTACAAAGTGAATACAATTTGGTGGACTAATTTTGCCTTTTTTCTATTTTCGTCATCCTCGTCACCCTCTACAAAAAGCATTTACATAAAGGTAAATAAACAATAATTGTTACTGATAAAAATAAATACTTAGTACAATTACTAACAAGTAGTCGAATATTTTTGACTTTTAATATTATTTTTTACAATATATTCTGTACATCAGCCATATTTATTCATTGTTATTGGTTACCGTGTATTCACGTGTACTGTTATTCCCTCTTGAACCTGAGGGATTAATTTTAACTTTTTAACTCCAGGCGTTCCTGCGAAAAAGGTCAAAGGTCAGACAAACGGAGAAGGAAATGATCTTAAGTATTTATTCTTATAGGTTGAGAACCCTAAAAAGTAATAAATTAAGGAGAATAAACATTGTAAGTGATTATACACAATCCACGTGATCCACAATAGATTCCAGTCGCAAACTGACTAAATCCGTATTCGAACGGATGAGCCGATTTTCGCCACTTCACTACAGTTTGTACTGCTCTTGTTAAAGAGAACTTTTACACTGTACGACAAGATTTTTAAATTTAAATATATATATTATGTATATAATATAAAAACTATTCTATTTTCAAACCATTTTTGCAAAGAATTTGGACATCGCGCGCGGTCTATCTACCAAAGCAATTTTTTTTAATCTATGCTTTGTAAAAAAAAGTTATCGGTCATTTCAGACAAGCATTCGGCCAGAATCGTAAGTTGATTACTTATATCAAGCATTAGTATCAGCAAAGCATAATAAAAATCCCTTATCGTTTTACATTTTAATAATATAGTTTTAAATTTATTTATGGAAAATGTCTTTTTACAAATATTATTTATATATGAACTTATGACAAAAATAAAACTAAAATTAAATCTACTCTTAATTTAGGTAAAAAATAGAGCCCAAGTCACTGTCATCACACGGTATAGTTATAATATAGTACAGTTTTGGTAAAATAAAAATTTCGACTTTCGAAACGAAGTAAGAAATAACAACATTAGGTCCGGGAGTCATATGACAATAAATAAATGTTTTTAATATTGATGTGTAATTATAATTTTTTTTGTATAATATTTTAAGTGACACCAAAATAGTGTCTCTAATTGTAAAGCAAAATAACAATAATATTGCAAATAATGTATTGTTTTCTTTACTTTTCATTATCATAGTCTCTATTCAAAATATTATTGATTTAACAAGTTATTTTAAGCAAAAAGCGAAAATTCCAGTAAGAAACTAAACATGGGATTTCCAGGGATTTCACATCAATCCAGCCGTTTAAAAGATACCTGCGAAAAAACCCTTCCGAGCAGTCGGATAACAATAATAAAAATAGTTGAAATATCGTATAGTTTAAAAGTACCCACTGCAGCATTACATTGTCAACCCTATCACGTCCACAAGTATACGGGGGCTACGCGAGCAAGTCTTTTTCACCAATTGTTCGAATCTTGGACCAAATTCGATCAATCCAGAGTTGCCAAGTGATAACCCTATTACAGAATAGGGCCTTTGTTTTCGGGTGATTAGTGGGTTAAGCACTTAAGTGGCGTAATCTATCTACTTATGGGATTTTATGGAGTCGTAAATTATAATAAGCTCTATTGTTATGGAGATTAGTTTTTAACTCCACTGACTCAACGACCCAAGTGGATCTTGGTCTCCGAAACAAGAGTGCATAGTCACATCACCTGATTTTTACAATAACCGGTCGGGAGTGGCCTATATCCAGCGCCTGCCTGAGACCTTATTCAGATCATTTGAATATTGGTTGGTGGTCCATTTGACTATTGGTCCGAAGCTGTGCTTGCCGGTAAATAGTCGCTATTCGAAAATCTTTTTGCCCCATCGGTCATTGGTTCTTCTCGCTATGTGCCCGGATTGCCCCAATCAGGTCTTGTAGGAAAACATCATAGCCCTCTAAAAGAAAATACAAATAAATAAATAAACTAAATGTGAGAATCATCAAGAAGTGTTGAGCATTATAACTAGCGTCAGGGGGATACTAACTAAGTTTCTACTTAGTTGGTATCACCCTGTATTTTTGTAGTACTCAACTGAGTTGGGAATTTATTAAATACGGACTGTTGTGTGCCATAAGAAGTTTAACTCGCAATATACAAATTACAATTGAACTCTTTCTTGGTTGTACTTTTTTTATCAAAGAATTTGGAATCGCGCGCGGTGTCAGATAACTTTCTTTAATCTGTGTTTTTTATGCTTTTGAAATAGCATGTTCTATTTTTCAATTTGGGCTTGGATGTTTATTTATATATGTATTTGTTATAAAATATAGTATCGTTGAGTTAGTATCCCATAACACAAGTCTCGAACTTACTTTGGGGCTAACTCAATCTGTGTGATTTGTCCCTACATATTTATTTATTTATTTATTTCAATTCCTTTGTGTGCCGCTACGAACAAAATCAGAAATGAGGAGATCCGTAGAGGAAAATAAGGTTACAAGTAAGTTAGTAGCAGTTCTAAAAACTGATGGCCGATGTATCAAAAGGTTATAGAATGGATACCACGTATAGGCTTTTCGTAAATAAGTTTGTTTTTATTACTAAAAATCGTGCAAGATTTTATGATAAACAAACAGCGATATAGGTAAAAGCCGTGAGTAAAAGAGTAAGTAAAATGTAATTTTTTATATCCCTTATAAGGTAGTTATGTGTAGCCACAGATTGCTATATATATATATATATATATATATATATATATATATATATATATATATATATATATATATATAGCCTGATCAATAAGCCCGTACAAGTAAAATTAAAATAAAAGTAACTAATTGCGAGTTCTCCTAACAAAGGTAAACTATTACTTAAAAGGAAATCCAATCACGAATTTGATTGTGCATTTTGTTGGCACCAAATAAATATTATTTTTGAATTTGAAATTTCATATTAAAAACATAAACTTGTACATGGAATTGCTATGAATAATAAGATGGCTGTCTTATCGCTAGTGCAATCAATCACAAAAAATGCTTGCACTTTATAAGAATTTTTCCATGACATGTGCACCGCTTCCCACTGCAAAAATAATAAAATATTTTTTAACCCAAATTAAAACCTTTATCTGATTATTTTCGGCCGCAAATGAATAAAATAAAATAATTTGTTTTTGACGTAAGCTGATGCGTTTTCACGCCGCCGTGATTCTGTATTGAAGAATTACTTTTTTATTAAGTTGGTTAATTATTTTTGGGGGACAATATAGATTGGAGATTAAATGGCTCCATATGACTTTAATAGGATTTGAACAAGTGTCGTCGTATTGAGGATTCAAATGCTATGACCAGCTTTCGCCCGGGGTTTCGCTCACACGTTATGTTACTGTAGCCTACGCTACCGCTGTTTATATTAGAGGTATTTATAACAGCCATTTTTTGTTTTCTTTACATTTACAAAATATATATTTGAAGAGAAGCTAGCCATAAAACGTCACGCTGACCATGGCATGTTTTTGAGTTCTTCTTGCCTTAATTATAATGTTGAAACTATTAAACTGTACATAACTTTACCAAAGTTTACCAAAGTTATAGCTAGGGGATTTTAAATATAATAAATTTAAGTTTATCTCAAAAAATTCTCATTCAAAAACAAAAAACAACACCTGTCTCAAAACATCTAAAGCCCGTAACATACTTAAAGCGATAATCGCGCGATATCATAACACGGAGATTTTGTCCTAAGCTGTTAATTTCCCGTCCCGCGTCCGAGCGCGTCAAACACAATTTTACGGAAGGCTGGACACTGAGCCGATTGTGGGAGACGCGAGACAAGCCTGCAAGGGGTTCGTGATATAAGAAAAATGGTCATGGCAATGAGTAATGTATTCTATATTTGAATTTCCTAAGAAAATTTCTAAAAACGAGACTCGCTGATTGCTGGAAACGCGCAACAGTGAAAAAGGTGTTCCACTTTTAAAATTTTTGATTAAATCTAAGACGAGATTCGGCGATTGCGTTGATTTGAAACAAAAACAGGTTAGAGGTATAAGAAAATTGGACATGGCAATAAACAACGTGTTCCTATTTTAAATTAGAGGAAATATACAAAAACGAGAGCATAGCGGGTTGTAGAAGTCGTGAGACAAGCCTGAAGGGGGTTTCAGATACAAGAAAAATGGTGACGGCAGTTATTCATTTTCACGAGATGAAAAAAGATACCAGTTCCACTGTTTATCACATCTTTTAGTACACCACCAGTGGTCACGTATTGGTTAAAGGGTAGGCAGGCGAGCGCTAGCAGATTAAAGAGGCTTATAACTGCGATACTGAGCGTCTAACACGACGGCATTCCAGTGAGACCTAAGCCTTATTGATACTTCTTTAGAAATTGAAGTTTTTATTAAAATGTAAAATAACGGATTTTTGAACTTTTTGATACTACTTTAGAAATTGAAGTTTTTACTAAAATAATAAATATTATCGGCTTATTGAACTTTTTTGCAAAATTGTTTTATCGTAATAGCTATATTTTTGCCCACTTATGGGTATGGGTATTTCTTCGTGTATGGGTATATTATCTAAAGTATTTAATGAGAAGTTAGCCTCAAAACTTGCTAATTTAAAAAAGAATACCTAAGAAAATCTGGTATTTTTATATTAGTTTTTTTTTTTTGTTTACAATATTTAAATTGTATGAACCATATACATGCAAAATTAAAAAAGCTTAAGTTTAAAAAAAATATATATCCGACAGTCGTGTTTTCGATATGAATTTACATAAAATGAAAATAAAAGGAGTTAAATACTCGTATCCGAACTCAATTCAAAATAAGAACATTTCCCCACTAAATATCAATTACTTCCCGTATTCCCGGTACAGTCTGCGTCAAACCTCATGGGGAAACAATAAAAGCGTCGCTAAAACGTCTCTCCATTTGGAGCGAAAATCATATTCTGTTAAACTCGTTATGTCCACGCCTTGTCGCGCTGACCTGGCAAGCGTTAAGATATTATGGATACACCTTATATTTAAATAAATATTTTTTATATTTGGTACTTAGACTGTAGTTATTTTAAAATAGAATTTGGTTCAGTTAGGGATAAAGATAAATATATGATAAAAAAAAAGACATGCCGTTTGATCTGCTCAGAAATATGCCCACAGACATCGAACATTTTTCTCTGAAGAAAAGCCATACATATACTTCTTCTTTTCAAGTCGAAATGGCTATGTTATTAAATATGTTTCGCCCAGTACATGGTCGCGTTAACTGCTTTGTCGTTAGCCTCTTTCAAATCCTCAACCGTGCAGGACACTGGGCAACCTTCGACAAGACATCGTCTGTCGCGCGGTTCCCCAGGCATAACACCCAGCCTGGCGGGAAGATCTTCCCTTTGTGGCGGTCGAGTATAACACTATCGCTCCCGTCACTCTCTCCAAAGCTTCATTAACCCATTTATGACTTATGACACAAATGTGATAACGCTACGTATGGAGGTGAAATACTATAGTTTGGGTACCATATGGACATATTATCAAATTAATGTACTGAAGTTTATTTACTTTAGTAATAATGCTTTGTGTGAGTGAAAGAAACAGTTTAAGTGCAAACTGCAAAAGTAATAAGAAATAGGAATGTCCATACTAATCTATAAAAACTACATCGCTGTGAAAGCAATACTGTATCGAGTTTTTAGCGGCCGCAGGACTCGACTGTCACCCGCTAGCAGAAAATATTGAGTTCCAAAACCTTTTTGCTTGTGATTGTACCAGCCAATTGATTTTTTGATTGAACTGTACCTACGCTGCTTTTAAAATTGCTTTTCTAGTCGTATTTAAATAGCTTTTATTCTCCTTTTTTTGTTATTATTTGACAGATTAGCTAGTAAGAAATATAAACAATGTGGGTCTTAAGCTCACAAAGTACTCTATGCTGATTGTCGGAGTAACCCTCTAGAACTGAAACAACACAATCGCCAAAAGGTTATTATGAAAATAATGGAGTTTTTATTATTATTTTGTCTACTCTGATTAGAATAAAAATCACATAAGTAATTATGATCTATTCATTATCTTCATAATTGTCCTAATAATTGACATTTTTCTTTTGAAGTGGTTCTTAAAATAAAGTGGCTTTTAAAATATACTTATAATATTGTGAATTTAATGCCATAACTTCGAAGTACTGTTTAACAAAGAGATGAGCTGATGTATTAATTATTTTACCTAGTTACTAAATTTAATTTTACTTATTATTTTATATGTGTTAAGCAAAACAAACCAACCATCTATTATCTTTAAAAGAAAACGTATTTGAAGCGTGCTTCAACAAAATAATATCGAATGGAGCACATTTACCGCGTTAAGCTTCTTAAAGTCGGCCATTTTGCGGGGAGTTGTGACGACGACAAAATGGCGGCGGTCGCGTTCTGAGAGCCGTTCAATTTGAATATAGAACAGCATACGTCGCGCGCGCTCGATGACACTAACTCATCGGATTGTGTGAGATGGCGCGAGAATCGTAAAAATATATTCCCTTATTAGAATACAAAGGAAATGGAGAAGCGATATGTACAGAAATAATGTCAAATTCAAATTGTTTATTCTCAATATAGGATATTCTTGTCACTTATTGACGTCCATCATTACGAGTACTTATGACAATTCACCATTACTGCCAAAACGCAAGCCTGAAAAATCTGATAGTACTAGCCACTAACAAGCTTGGATTATGATCGTATTGGTCTTGACTCCCAGTAAATACGAAGGGCAGACGTCAGTAACTCCATTTTAATAACCGATGCCATCATATCTAGGTCGTTATTAAATCTAGATCTATTAAAAGCATATCATGACTTCTCAAGGGATATATAGATTGATAAATTATACAAATACATTTGCTATAATAAGGTATATGAATACTATATTTTTTTTTACATTTATTGTATACTTTTTTTATTTCGAAACGTGTCTTCTTCACCCCATCTCTATTCCTAAGAAGAGAGAATATGTCGGTCAAAGCATGGTAGCGCAAGATAACAGTAAATCTGGGCCGGACAAAATGGCTGCCGAGCAATTTTTTCATGTAAAAAGTATAATATTGCACAGTTTTTGACTGAATTTGACAGATCAGTATGTATGAAACCATACAAATTGTCTTCTACTAAAAAAACACCGTTGTGTTAGCCAGATGCAATTAAAACTGTTTAAGCTATATGGAGAAGCAAATATTTGATACAAAAATTAAAAAGTTAAATATATTTCAGTGTAATGTTGTAGTGATGTGTCACATTGGAATAATAACAAATGTATCACGTTACATCATTCTTAATAAAAAAATAATTCTGTCCTATTCCACCGACTTGTAATTCTACGATACTAATGAGATTTTTTTCTCAATAGTTCAATGGATTAACAGAATATAATAAAACTACTTAAAATTAAAACTAAACTATTTATAAAAAAAAATGATTTCGTGAAAATTTTTTTTACTTACTTTGATACTTAAATCTTTTCGATTTAACTACTAAGAGCTAATACTAAGAAAATTCACTTTAACTATATAGTTCCATGGAACTTATTGTTGATGAAAATAATTTGATTCGACAATATAGCATTTTTTAAACTATTTAGATTTATCGCAAATTCTGAAATTAATAAAAATAATCAAGTTTGTACAAAAAGCACTGACAAACCCACACTCTAGTGGTCATTCCCACAACGAAATCAAACAATACCAAACTGGTATTAATTTCAAACTGCAGCTCACTATTACAAGCCTCTTCAGCCTCAAGAGCCCTTCGCGGACTCCTTTATATAATGCCATTTATGATTTCGATAACCTCTCACACCCTCTTAACTTATTTATCGAATGCATTCAATTTTCAACTCTATCACAAATAGATATAGAGTTCAGTATTTATTAACGAAGGTTATTGTTAAAGGGCGATGCACACTTGACATTTTGTCGATCAAAATAAATGAATAAAGAATACGAATGTGGAAATGACGCTTCGTTGATTTTTTAAGATATATTCATTGTTTTAGATTTTTTTTCGTAATTTCGTCCTACATTTGTCGATTAATAGAGTGGTCGTCAAATTATTTTCCTATGAGAATATTTGTGTTTTCAAGATGTTTGAGAGTAGAAAATCTGTGGGAAATAAAATGACAGCTAATAGAGCAGCTAGCATTATTTTTATGCAAGATATTATTTATAAGACCATGTTGCATTCAGGTCAAGATTAGACTTAAAATAATTCTTCTAAAATGGGAGGGTAAATAGAAGATTAGGAATTGTGAAATATTGACTACAAAGAATCAGAAAGGCATTTTTTTTTATCTATAATTAACTACTATTCTATTAGAACAGTAGACATAACAAGACAATTAAGATGGACAAAAATGAATCAACAATTTTTTTAAGGCTATAGTCATCTAGGAAAAGTTATAAGGTATGGCGTTCACGCAGACTCTACTTCCAGGCTTCGAAGCATTAGTCGTATGCTTCGAAGCCTGGAAGTAGAGTCTGCTGAATGAACCTAAAAAATGCTCAAAAATGATAAGTCATCGTTCCTATTGGTCTGGTTTCTCTGTTAAAGACATAGAAATAGATAATCGCGCGAGGTCTGCAACTTTTTTTAATCTATGGTAAATGAGAATAAACGGCAGTTTTTTCACTGTGATTGTGACAGTTTTGCCAAATCTAGACCATGATCAACGCGTACCCTAAGAAACATGTTCAGATGATGCAGTTGGACGACTTTACTTCAGCGGCAACAGCCTCCTGACAGTGGTAGCGGATCGCATGGACGGACCATACATGATAAATTGGATCAAAGTGCACGTCCCTGTGGTCCGCCAGGAGCGTAGATATTAAGTAATTTAAAAAAATCAATATTTTACTAACATAGGATAGGACAAATTACTAACAAATATGGACTATTTTTATAAAACTAAAATGTCTGAAATAAATAAATTGAATTGAATTGAATAGCCCATAGAGCAATAAGCCAAGTATCATAATGATGACAAAAACCAAGCTACTTGTCTTAATTATCAGTTACAATCCATATATCAACACAAACATTTACCAACTCAATTTATATGACAAACACAAAACAATCCATTCTCAACCCTGTTGGGTTGAACCTGACAATGGCCGAGTAGTTATCTATTTAAACCTGGATTAGCACTCGATAAACCGTGATTAATAGCCGCTGCGACGGACTGTAGCGTCGGCAAATAAAATTCATATATTTCTTTCTAAACTTTACTTCTGTATCAATGTTCATAATAATGAGTTAGGTTAATGATATAGTTTGAATGAGTAACTGCCTCCGTGGTTCAGTGGTTAAGGCGTTTGCCTGTAGACCTGGGTCTTGGGTTCAATTCCCACGGGAAGCATACTTTGTTTATTTGTTTCCAGTTTTGTTAGGACATGTAAACATAATTATTCGTTAAATCTTTGAAGTACGAAATTTTGTATTCCTTATTTGTTTTTAACAATTGATAAACTTTGTCAAAAATAAGAAATATACTTACATATTTGAACTACGAAATTTTCATATTCATATCATAGCAAAATGATCATTGCATCAGACATGTAAACATATTTTTTTCGTTAAATCTTTGAACTTTGAATTTTTTGTATTCATAATTTATTTTGTACAATTTATAAGTTGACAAAAGTTAGAAATATCATTTGAATTTACTTACTGACGCTACGTAGCTGAGTCGCGTATTCCAAATTGATAATTGTAATAAACGTCATTTTTTTAAATTACATATTTAAACTACGAAATATTTGTATTCCTAATTTATTTTCTACAATTAATAAATCTTTTATTACATTTTTAAACTACGAAATGTTTGTATTCCTAATTTATTTTCTACAATTAATATTTTTTTCTTGCCCTTTCTACGTGGCTGAGTCGCGTATTTGGCGCGATGTGCGGAAGGTGGCGGCGTGCTCAGAACAGATAGTGTTGGACTGCAACAGTGCGGATTAACATGCGGACGATGATTTACTGCGGAGCCGGACATCCGAATTGTGCAGTGCTTTTATAAGAAACTAGTGACACGCCCAGCTTCGCAGGTGCTTATAAGCCTTCCTCTTTAACCACTCTATCTATTTAAAAAAACGGATTGAAATCTGTTGCGTAGTTTTAAAGATTTAAGCATACATCGGGACATAGGGACAGAGAAAGCGACTGTTTTATACTATGTAGTGAAGTATCATTAAGTACATTTTATTTAAGCACAACAATCATTGCAATAAACATGTAAAAAAATTATATACTTTTTTGAACAACAGAATTTTTGTTTTCATAATTTATTTTCTACAATTAATATTTTTTTCTTGCTATCGCTACGTGGCTGAGTCGCGTATTCGGCGCGATGCGCGGAAGGTGGCGGCGTGCTCAGAACAGATAGTGTTGGACCGCAACAGTGCGGATTAACATGCGGACGATGATTTACTGCGGAGCCGGACGTCCGAATTATACAGTGCTTTTTAACAGGACCAGTGGTTTAGATTTGAAAAATGTTTTTCATCGTTATTTTTGATATTAATTAAATATTATAAGCTATTATATAACAGTACCTGAAGACCGAGCTTCGCTCGTTTTATGCAGAAAATCTTTTTGCATGAAAATATAGGTGAAATGAATTTTCCCGGACATAATTTTTATTTTTATTAAAAAGCTAGATTATCTTTTTGACTATGAAATTTCAAAGACATCGTTAGAGCCGTTTTCGAAAACGCGAATACAAATAAATTTATATTCAAATATTGCTCGTTTAATAGTACAGAATTAGAAATAAGTATATTATACACATGCTGATTCTACATTTTCAGTCAAAAAATTATTGACAGTAAAAAATTACATAAGATGTTATTAGACAACAGCAAATGCCCATACAAATGAGTTACTTTGCAATAACAACACTTTATTCCTATGTTATCCTGTTAATTAACACTTTGAGCATTGTTCACCTATTGTGCTTTGTATTTTGTTCAAAATCGGTGTAAAAAATATATTTACTTTAGTGATACAATTAGGCGCCGCTTCTTCTCCACTTGCGCTTTGGAAATGGTGGTAAACTTAATTTAAATAATGATTGACGTCAATAAGTGATAAGAATGTATATAATCAAAAATAATAAACAATTTGAATTTTGAAAAAGGTAACATTACCAAGCCTCGGTTAAAAATAAATCAGTACAGTCGGCAAATAAAAGTGACTTCCTACCGTAATTACCATAGTGATAGGTTTTATCTATCAATGATACATAAAACAATATTCGTATGAACCTAACCGTAGCAAAAGGCATCAATCTATAGTCATGACTCATGATTCACTTACAACGCTCCAGTATTCATAGTGCTAATCCCAGATTGAATTAACACTGCGCAGCCGGCTTAAGATCATAACTCGCTCGCATATGTATGGCCTGATACAGGGTGTTCCTGAAATTGAAATCTATGAAAATGAAAGCTACTAAATAACAGTCCTTTTTAAACACATTTATTCAAGTAAAGAAATTTAATATTTACAGACAGAAGATGATAAACTGAAAATGTTTTGTGAGCAAATTAAGAAGGAACGGTGGCTGTGGAACGTAAACAAAGAAGATCTCCCATTTGGTTCAGGTATTAATCAATCGATGCCTTCGTCAGATATTTTGCAAAAACTGCCAACCAACATCTGCTAAAATGATGTCGCAAGATTACAATCGATCAACAGATAAAGCGATGCAAGTGGAATTGGATCAGTCGCACCCTCCGAAGAGGGGACCACATACCTAAACAGGCGATGGATTGGAGTCCTGAAGGAAAGCGAAGTTGAAAAAGAGAAAACCTAAACAAAGCTGGCGATGCGACGCACGGTGCTGACTGAGGCCAAGAAGGTTCACAAGATCTATAAAGCAAAATAAAATTTGAAGTCACTGTGGATACCTTCCATGTTGTAATCACTTAGAAAAATCATCGCATAAAATCATAAAGAAGCTGTAATATTTGGTAACATCCTGTAGCTCTAAAGACAGTGGTCGCATCCGGGTTTATGTAAACTCAAAGACGGTGGGAGCCCCATGTGTCGGCACACCTGGACTCTTCGTATAATCTATATTGTTTTTGAGATAAAATTAACTAAATTGCAAACTGTTGGCACTGCGGTTGGTTACCATGGGAATTTAGGAGATTCTTAGCTGACTTGATAATAAAATATATATATAATGAACATCCTTCGTAATAAGAACCAATCTTCTCTTTAAAATGCCCATTGTGTAAAAGTACACTAGTATTTGAATAATGAAATTCAAATTCAATGTTGTTCAAAAAAATTTGTTATTTTTCTTAGTTTCAACATGAACAAATATTACTTTAAATCTATTTTTTATAATAATAGTTTGTTTGTTTGAATGCCTTTAGCTCCGGAACTCTCACACGGATTTAAAAAAATATTTTGTTTAATTGCCATCAAAATCCATACTAATATTATAAATGCGAAAGTCTGTCTGTCTGTCTGTCTGTCACCTCTTCACGGCCAAACTGCTGGACCAATTGTGATGAAATTTGGTAGGGATGTAGTTAACAACCTGAGGTCAAACATAGGCTACTTTTGGGCGCGATATAACCGAGTCCCACGCGGGGCGAAGCCGCGGGGAACAGCTAGTATTAAATATATTCCTAATATTTCAATGTTAATAGCCCAGAAGAACCTATACATATCGAGCAGATGATACCACATCAAGGCTTGTTTTTGATAATGTAAAAAATTAAAGTATTTTTAAACACATTGCCAAATTAGATTTATAGCCACATAAAAATCAAAATTCACCCCACAAACCTAAGTCATAACCGATTGGAATAGCCATTCGTTTTACGCCAAATTCGTATGTTCAAAACCGAACAAATGTTGTATCGATATGAAATCGAATTTAATCGATTCTGGTTCCAGCGAGGAAACCAATCGAGTGTGTCTTAATGTTCTTATTATACAAACTTGTGTGCAACTGTTTGCAGTTTTGAAATTCGAATTTTAGTTTCTAAAGCTTTAATCGGTCCTTTGAACCGGTGAAAATTTTGCGGGTTAAATACCTAAGTACTAGACTAGAAGTAAGACTTTGTCTGATCGAACCAATTAAAGACACTAGATATGGTCATGGTCAGTGGTTACCGCAGTCTAACCCATCTACAAAACCAGAAGCATTATGTTTTCTTTTATTTTAAATAGATAATTCATTCATCGACGATTTTCTACTTGGTCCCAAGCTTGACTGGTAGAAAATACCATATGGCATTAATTTCACCATATTTAAATATTATATGCTTATAATTCATTGACATGATAGAAGAAGAAGCAAAAATTAGAATTGCTTTTTTTCATAAACTTTTTCTTTAGATGTAAAGATTTTGGTACTCTATTCTTAGTTTCATAGGTTTTTGTTTCTTTTTCTCAAATTTTACTTTATTTGTTAATCAATATTCCTCTTCGAGCTATAAAATTTCTAAGAGTAAAAGAAACAAAAAAGGATTTTCCCCTGGAATCGCACTCACATACTCTACCAAATATTACTTTGAGCTATAACTATAGTTTTCTATTTCAATTGTATTCCGCAGATATAGCAACACCGTCTGTCGTTTTTACAATCAAACCGTTAAACATAATCATTAACAAAACCTGTTTGTTCCAACCAAAACCCTTTCAAATAAATCACTTAGAACGTCTATCGCTTACCGCTAAACGAGATCTGATCTTACAAAACATAAATTTAAATTCAAAACTCTACCCTTTGCAACAACACCCTTGCGTATTTCAAAAATCATCAACCGTTCAGTTTCAATCTCAAAATGAACTTAATAACTATCTGCTTAAGGTATATTTTCAGATTTGTGGACTAGCGCTTGAAGCGGTGTTTTGTCGAAAAAGAATTTAATAGAATTTTTCGTATCTTACTAATGGAATGGGCTAATGAAATAAGGTATTTTCGTAATGCAACTCCCGCGCGATTTATTAAAATGCTCGTTTTTCAATATGCAGCAAAAGTGATTCGGATCTGTTTTATGAGCGTTTTTCTCGCATGGCTGTACATATGGAATATAGAATTACTAGCTTTTGCCCGCGGCTTCGCCCCCGTGAACTTCCCTCGGAAACAGTAGATTTCCCGGGAAAGGTCCCCTATGTCCTTCTCCTGGTTTTAAGCTCCCAAGCCTTACCAATTTTTAGCCAAATCCGATCTTCCGTTCTTGAGTTATAAATTGTGTAACTAACACGACTTTCGATTATATATACAGAAGATAGAAGAAGATTGGGATTCTTTTTTGGATCAAGTAAGAGTCGGTTTCATTTGTGATCTCACAATTATCTATCTTAATTAAGACCTTGAAAACGACTAAAAGTGGCCGTTTTAAGCAATATTGCAATAATAGAACTATATGAAACTAATATGATTAAAATTAACTTCAGATCCAGAACCTTAATTACATAACACGGATTTTAATAACTTGTGCTTTCAGTGAATAATGATTTTTGGTCATCATTCACGGTCAGATGACCTAAAGAAGGTCGCAGGCAGGCGCTGGGTGAAGGCCGCTCCCAACCGGTCATTTTGGAAATCCTTGGAGGAGGCCTATGTCCAGCAGTGGACAGCCTGCGGCTGAAATGATGATGACATAATCATTTGACCTTGTGGCGAAACGATACGAATTAATGTATCTTTACGCTACTACTAATGCATATAACTATTTCTTAAAAAGAAATCAGACAAGTAGAACTTTTTCAACGGGGGTTCAAAAATTGATGAGAGTTGTCTGTGCTCTTTTTTAAAATGCAAAACAAAAAAGTATCTCTTCTTGAAAACGTCCAGTTATTTTAACTGAACAAAACGCGCACTCAGTTAAAACAATTAAGTAACTTATAAAAATACCTCGAGCGAATTATCTTAATCTGCCTCCATATACCAACTGTCAAGAATAGGAAAAAGTGGTCAAGTGCGAGTCGGACTCTAATATTAAAATGATCCGTATGGGATAGGCCCAGTACCCCTAGTGCGAGTTTTTCTTAGAGAATTTTCGTAAAGGCAGACGCTGTCGACTGCGTTAAGAATTTTGTATGACAAACCTTTACAGCGCCCATGGCAGATAAAAAGGCAACTAAGAAATTCTCAATACAAAATCCCAACGCAGTCGCTAGCGTCTATCTATCTAAAATTTAAGAGCTGTGCTCTTGTCGGTGGAGTCTCTTCCAGGTCTTTCTATCTTCCGCTAACCTTTTCTCATCCTGATACGACACGAGTCCCACTTTTTCTTTTATTTGTTCTATAAAACTCCTTCTTGGTCTACCTCTTCCCCGTCTTCCCTCTATCTTGCTTTACATAATGTTTTTCATAAAGTCGTCTTGTCGTATTAAATGTCCCCACATTTTTCCTCTTCTGTTCAAAATTTTCTTTATAAAAGCTCTTTTTTCTCCTACACGTTACTGCTAGCGTCTGCATTTATAAAATCTCACACTAAGGGTCATCATCATCATAAATTTAAGAGCTATCCTCTTGTCGGTGGAGTTCCTTCCATTTTTTTCTATCTTTAGCAAGTTCCTTTATTTCTTGATACGACACGACGTTTGTTTTCTCTTTTATTTGTTTTATATAACTATGTCTTGGTCTACCTGGACTCCTTCTTCCTTCTATCTTTCCTTCAATGATGTTCTTCATCAAATCATCGTGTCGTATCAAGTGTTCCAACATGTTTCCTCGTCTGTTCTCAATTACTGTTAAAATGCTCCTCTTTTCTCCTACTCTATTTAATACCTCTTCGTTTCGTTTGTATGTGTTCATACTAGGGGTACTGTACAGATATTACTGAAGCGATGCAGTGCAGGCTGACCTGCATAGGTTGGGCGCTGTAAACTGGAGAGCCATCGCGTAGAATAGAACACTGTGGCATTCGCTCATTCCAAAGGCCAAGATCTACTTCGGATAACTGAGCCAATAAAGTTAGTATGAGAAATGGAAAACAGATTTTTATTGACTGGTGACTTTTTATAGTAATATTTTCTCATACAACTTCAAAATTACTTAAATATGAGACATGTCTGCGTCTCTATCGTCCGCTTGTTAAAGATGACAAAACAAATTTATTATGGCGCTCTTGGACACCGCCAAATATACTTACACCAAATAAAAACCTATTTATTTATTAAGATGTTGAACCAGAAAAACACTATGATTGAAAATAGAAGCGGACCCCTAAAAAAAAGAACAAAAATCCGCCCTTATCACAAATCTGGCGAACAAAAGGGGAGGATATTTAGCATAATGAGTGACATCTCTGAAACGTTTAGGGAGAGCGAAACGGCGGTAGTGCTTTCCTCTTGTATTAGAAAGAGACAGGTAGTGATTTAGAGAGAATTTCGCAATCTTGTTTCTGGACCATTTCCTTTAATTAGTGGTAAAGGCAGCAGGCAATTTGTTTGAAGCGATAACGGTTCAAATGTTGTCTTGTCTAAGGACAAAGGCTTATTAGTATAGTACGTATCTCTATTTGTGGTCCGCTAGAACATGATAATCATCATCATTTCGTGTAGGTGGCACGTTCAATTGACTATGCACACCCTTGAGAGAGATCTTCGAAACCGCCTCTCGGACGTGGTTCCTTTAACAAATACCAGATAGCAGCCGGGACCTTTTGAAGCACGATATCATCTATATATATATAGAACACGAATATTTTTATCACTTAATTTTTAAATAAGAAAATTCATTTTTATAAACTAAAACCATGTCTAATATTATTACACAAATTTATATTATTACAATGGTTTTTTATGTACTCAATGTCCAGCGATTGACCACGATCCCACCTGATGGTAAGTGCAGATGTGGTCTAAGATAGAACTCGCTGGTTCATTTTAGTTTGGAGGACATTGCAGGCTTGAATCATCTGATTGTTTGATAGAAACGATGTCCCCGTGCTTCGAAAGGCACAATGAGCCGCCGCCGGGACTAACGGCTCATCGTGCCTTTATGATAAAAATTATGATGATGATGATGAAATGATAAAAATATTCACGCCAATGTAAATTCGTCTGCTCCGACTCAAATTTTGTAAATTGACGTTCTGGACAAAATGCTGCAGTGGATTTTGCGGCGCCGCTTCTTCTCCACTTGCGCTTTGGAAGTGGTAGTAAACTTAATTTAAGTAATGATTGACGTCAATAAGTGATAAGAATGTCCTATATTGAAAATAAACAATTTGAATTTGAATGATGTTATCGTTGAAGAAACCACGTTAGAGGCCGAGGCGGTTTCGAAGAACTCTGATACCAAAATGTAGGTAAAGGTCCGGTAGGTCTTTTAACACACGATACAAACAAACGAATGTCTAGCGTCCCAAAAAAAAAAACAATCTAGTTAGGTAGAGTCGTTTGACTAGTATCCCAAAATGCTCGCATTTATCGAATTTACCTAAAAAAAGGACAACACTAGACATTTTAAGATAATTTGGTAAATTCCAGGCCAGTCTCCAAAACACACAAAAATTTAACAGAAATACTAAGTAAGTTCGAACTTTCCTGAATTCCCACGGGAACGGTCTTTTAGTCCCAGGATAACTGATAGTATAAATTATAGCTATGCGTCAAAACCATATAATAGTCATAATATACCACTGCCGACGTAACAGATTTCAACAGCGCATTGGACACGACCGGGCCAAGACTATGTAAATTATGTTGGCTGACAGTACAGTGTAGACTGGACAGTATGTTAAATATAGCAGCTATAAATTGTCCAATAGAGAAGAATTTTCTTAAATAATCATCAGATAAGTTGCATTGCACGCACGTTCGAAAGCCTAGTGGGAAATGCGGGTAAAATTAGTAGTAACATTTTTTTGTGTTTATATTTTCCGTGCTTCGGAAGAAAATCAAGTAGTTTTTCCCAGCTGTGGACTTCAGACAGCTTAATAATAATCCTATTTGTCTGGTTTCTCTGTAAAAATGGTTACAGAGGTCAACGGCAATTGATTTATTGTAATAACCAGTTCTGCCAAATTTTTGAACATGATGAAGCATTCCTTGGGTTTTGAAGCATAGACCATAGATGCAGCATGAAAACACGCGTGACTTTGGTAATATGTAGATAAAAATAAGCAGATGCAGATTTTTTACAAAACACCATGGGAATTCAATCTAAAATAAGCTTTATTGATAATGTTTGTTTGATTGAAGTTCAATCATATGTTTTTTTCAGAATCAACAGTAAAATCCCTTTTTAAATGAATTCATATGTCTGAGTTATGACTACTAAACCACACATAGCGTTCGCTTAAATCATTAAACAAAGACATTACTACTTGCAGGGTTGAAATCTTTCCGTCGAATTAACCCTTCAAACGCGAACAGGGGCGACACGGTAGTAACATTAAATTGAGACATTTAGCATTCAACGGTTAACAAGGGAAATGACACCATGCCTAATGTCTTAATGGTTTTGTGACTGATGTTAGATTAGCTTTGTCAGATGCGGTCGAAAATGATTGGAACAAAAATAAAATAAAATTTTGTTGTTCATAAAATGTATGTTTACTTGTGTAGTATCTTAGCTGTGCGTGTAACGTGGTAAACTTTTGGTGTTTAAAAAAAAACTTACGGCCTTTAAGAAAAGTGGTTATCGTAGTCTATCACATGCACTTTGTCGACCATGATTTTCATCTTTGATCCTACACAATGGTATCAGCCTTTTAAATAAAGAGCTTTTTTTTCATATTCATCACACATTTTAACTATGATTAAGTAAACAAGCGTTTACAATAATAAGGTATTAAAAAAATCCATAGATTTAAAAAAAATCCCCTCGCGTCAAAAACTGCGCGCGAATGCCAATTCTTTGAAAATATCCGAATCATTACTTCATATTCATGTGCACAGTTGGTCGAACATGACTCAAAGTCAAAGAAGAAAAAAATAGGTTACTTTCCCACCACACAACCGGAATTTCAAAATTTAAGTGCTTTTTTATTGAAATTTTTTTTCTAATGGAAAATTATCATATAAATCATATGATTACCATTCATAACCAGGGATTTGTGAATGGTAAATACCAAAATATGTTTAAATAGCCATTTTACGTTTTAAATTTGAACATAAATTGTGTGTTTAAGAACTCAATGGAACAATGCAGATATTATTAATAGGGCGAAACACAATCATATTAACTGAATTGTTTTTAAAATTCTCAAAATTATATATATATTTTTCTTAGCGTTGAAATCAGAGCCAAAAATTATTGCATAAATTATTCCACTAGTATCAATATGCTTAGTACAGCCATCCACCAAGCTGGCATCGCAGCTGCATTCAAGTTTAAATCTTAAATTCATTGTCATAAGAACTAAGTTCCAAAAACTTGTCTATGGTATGATGTTATCGTAGTAAAAGAATCTTGGCTAAAGCAAGGCTAGGCGAATCAACAAAAAATTGCTCATAAATCATACAAGGCAGACTGGGTACGTTGTATACGTAATGAGTCTTTTGAGGGTTTTTTATTGTATGGATTGGGATGCAAAGATCTGGTATTGCGATAGGATAAATTGTTATAAATTCATAGTATAATACGACAGGTTATTTTCGCTTTTAATGATATCCAGTGGAAGAGAGATAGAGAAGTGTTCTATTTTTACGCCGGATATTTTGTCTCTCTCTCTCATCTTAGCAATTTTCCATTTACATCCTTCGCATTGGAGCCCATCTTTCTAAGTATTAAACGTATATGTCTCCTTTAGTAAAAATATATTTTTGTATTATTAATAAATATGCTCCATTTTTAATTATAATTAGATATTGTTTGTTTCTATAGTCGTACAAATTATGTAGGAAAAAAACATCCTTTTTGTATTATTAAAAGGCCAAAGTTATTAATTACATTAATAAGACAACAATACAAAGAAAAAAGACAGGAATTAGGGATCCCTGGTACAATGGCGGTAGTTATTCATGCGAAGCTTCCTGTCCTGTCCAACCTGCGTACTACGACTGTATAACAGAATAGATAACAGATTAACAAGTCAATAAAATAGATCATATTTTATTCAGACTGATCAAATACATTGTAGGCGAATATGTATCGTGATCAGGGTAAATTGGGAAGCAATATCTTATCTAGCTCGCGATCTAATCGCGCCAGCAGAGTGGATAAATCTCTTATAAGTAGCGATGTTCTATAGCTACGTTAGTAAATAATAGATAGAAAATCTGAATTTATTCCCCTTCTATGTTTCAAAATGGGCTCGTCCATTACGAGCTATATGGTAACAAGGTTGGTAAATGACAATCGCTCAGCTCTGATTTGGCTCCATAAGGATAAAATTCACTGTCAAAATATGATGGGCAGGATAATATGCTCCTGTATTATTATTAGATTACAGAAGTTCAAACTATATAAAATTAATTCATGGCACAAAAAAATACAACAAATATCACAATAAGTAAGAAAAAATTATAGTTTATAGAGATACAGTGTTCAAGTTGACTTTACAATATTTTTATTCTTTTGAGTAAACAAAAAAGCATAAAGCTCTTTCGATGAAAAGCAGTAACCATGTACGGGCGCTCGCAACAACAGGTGGCTTATCACCATCTCTTAAAACCATGCAAGAACGATTGAGTAAGGGAGATGTCGCCTTACATCATGTATTGCGCTGTCCCGCTTACTCACTGGATCTTGCAATTGCTGCCGCCAACATTTGTTTTAAATAAACCCCAAACTTACGTAATAGTGCGTCTATGTGAATAAACAGTCAATGTCCCAACGACACTGCTCTCCACATTTTTCCATTTTCTGTGTTCACTAAGAACTTTTTCTGTTCATTTGTTTTCCACTTTTTTTGTTCAGAAACAGGATTTCTTGATCCCATATTTTACATTCATATTGTTCACTGTTCGCGTCTGAAAAGGTCTCGCTATTCAGATTTGTTTGTTTGAGAAAAGTTGGTATATTTTTTTTCTAGCGCTCTTTGTCGCGTTGTGTTAATCATATTCTTGATTTATTTTTTTATTTTATCTTTTTTATATTTTAATATGTTTTATTTCTTTACATTTAAGAAATCATCTGCTTTTATATTTGATAGAATATGTTAGAGAAATATTTTTTCAGTGTAGATTACCACGTCCAATAAATATTGTTAAATTTTTAAGTGGCATACTTCAAAGCACAAAATAATATTTCTCTCCAACTCGATACTAATGAAAACATCAGAACTATTGAACCGGCCCCAACAACCGCATATGTGTAAGTGGGCTTTCGTAATTAAAGTACCGAGGGCTGTAATGCAATTAAAAGGAATTTTTCGCGACATATGGCGGTGCGGAGAGGAGCGCGGTTTTTTAAGATCTCGATATGCTGACGCGGGGAGTAGGGTTGGTCAAAATGTTTGCACTGCATTTTTTTATTGTCAATAAAATTTTGTTTTAAATCTATACGTATATTATAAAAAGAAAATATTTGTTTGTTTGTTTGCATCGAATAGGCTTCGAAACTACTGGACCGATTTGAAAAATCCTTTCACTGCTGGAAAGCCACACTATCCTCAAGTTACAAAGGCTATGTACCACGGGCGAAGCTGGAGTGGACTGCTAGTACTGTATAAAAAGCTTTTTATTTGAAAATATCGCGTGATTATCATTACTTTTGAAATACAAAAATATAAAATCGATTCACTAGCTGATGCGTAAGAAAAACAGAAAGACCTACATAAATGATCTCTCATTATTTGAAATTGGCTTATGAATGTAGAAAAAAAACTTTTCATGATGTATCTAACAAAAATGTTGACATGTTCAAATATCAAATCACAAAACAATTTTCGTCAGATGTAATAAAATAAGTTTTTTTTTCAAATATATGTTTAACATCGCAATGTATAAAACAAAGTTTAAAAAAAGAATGATATGACGTCATTTTATAAATGTTATTTTGTGTATTTATAAAATATCTAGTAGCGTTTTTTTTTTACTTTTTCATTCTAGCCTGTTTCTTTGTCATAACTTGCGGTTCAGGACCCATTATATCTGTTTTTTTTTAATAGTTACGCGGGCTAAACATAAAATAATGATTTTATTTATCTTTATCTTATTAAAATGCACATATTTTTGTAACCTCAGTAGTGAATTGCCGACCCTACCTCATTAGCTGGGGGATGGTCCCTGGAGTGACGCTAAGCCCAAAAGTACATATGGCGTGTAAATTCCCATCGTATTGAAGCTTGACTGTTTAAAATGTTCGCTGGGCTCTGTGGTTTTGAGTGTATTGAAACCGACATATTTCACACACATTTATATCCCTATGAAAATTTGCTAAAAAAAAAAATTTTTTTTCGAGCAGAGTAAAGCGAGCGAAAGTCTCCATTTCAAGACTGACCCATTTTGCTGTGGTACCCCGTAGCCAAGTGAAAATTACAAAACTCTAACGAATGTCGACAAGAACAAAATGTATGTATTGTTCTTGTCGTACGTCTTTAACGTTTTACGATTGAGACTTTGGCTAAGCCCCCAGAAGCTGAAAGTAAAAATTCGAATAAAAACAAAACTACTTTCTACGTTACTCCTCATAATTCGTTAATACATCAAAGTAGAGTGCTCTGATTACGTACAGATAATAGAAGTACGTCTGTGTGCAGGGACAGTGACCATATAGTCATTGTGATCAGATGGCACGCCGCTAGCGCATATGCTCTCTAAAGCAGACTTGTATTTTGAGGGATCAAATGATTTTGATGCTGGTAGCTTATAAATAAAAAAAATACAATATTTTGGTAGAAAATATTGTGAAACACATTTTCTTAGTTATAATATCCAGATTTTCGTTTTTAACAAATATTGGTCTATTGCGTTTCTGGATACTTTTTGAGTTATTCATTGTTATAGCTCATATAGATCCCATTGGTTGTTATTTATGGGGACTTTATGCAATTATAATCAGGAGTAACCAATGATATTTCTGATCAACGGCATATTTTGAATAAATCAATAGTACTAATTGGTACTAATAAATTATAGTTCATTAAAAGAAAAGCAGGGGAATGGTGGAGAGCTCTGGTATTGAAGGCCGAGATCTTATTTGGGCACAGATTCCCAAATAGTTACTTGTTTGGGTCACTGAGCCATCGCAGTAAGTAAAATAAAAATAAAACGTGCGGCACTCGGGGACAGCCGCGATAAAGCATAGCATAGCATGCATAGCATTTTTTATTAACTTATGCTATAAGTACGAACGCTCGGCCGAGCTACATGGTAGGCGGAGTGGGGATTTTAGGTTTTATTTTCGTTACCGAATTTCTTGATTCGGTCGCCGCGCTCAAAGCCCAATAAACGTATGCGATAAAATAAAAAGTATCAATTGATGTCGGTTAAACTATTTCATCAGACAATACAATATGCATTATTGGTGGCATTGTGCAAATGTTGTTTATTTGCGCAAGCGCAGAGTGAATAAATATTACAAGTGGGTTACATGGTGAAAAGTCCCCAAATGATTAAAAGCAATACTACTTCGGTGACTATGTCGTTGCTATGGGCATTTGAGGCTCTGATGAGTCTATAGGCCATTAGAATAAAGTGGACTCGTAAATGGTATTCTTTACTAAAAATTGAAAGAACTACAACAAGCTGTTCCCCGAGGTTGCACTCGTCTTTAGTGTGTCTGTACTATGACCTATATCCATTCCCAAGAGTTAGGCTATCATCTAGCAGAAGATTTTTTAAATCCGACCCGTGGTTCTTAAGTTATTGGCGTTCAAACATAGAAACTCTTCAGATTTATTACGAGCATATTAGTATAGAATGTCACCATGAATTTTATTACCAGTCAACCAAATGATTTACGTAGAGAAAAATAAGGCGAAGTTAAAAATGTTCGAATTGCGATAACGATATTATATCCATAGATAACGATGTAAATTATGACCATATACTTACTAAATAAATATTTACGATTTTTAAGTTGACTCAAGACATCTGAAATAGCTGTGTAAGAAAGAGAGGCCAAACTAATAAGATAGAGCCAAAATTTATTTAGTTTTGTAATTTTATATTAATCGATAACAAGTGTTTATCGATCCACCGAATTCGTCCCTATACGATTCTCTTGAAAACGCATTTAACGCGTCCCATATGGTAATGGGGCACCAGCATGGGGGTTCATTGTCCAAGGCCGCTTTTACACCATATGGTCGAAAAATTCATAAACAAGTGTGCACCAAATCCCACTTTAATACGTGGCGATTATGCGATTGAATTGGCTTAGAAGCATCTGAATGTTATGAATTTGAACCTTATAGACTCTCGGAGAAAGTCAGTTATTAAACTAACATTGAACATTTAACTCAAGTAATTAAAACTTAAGCAAAAACGAGCCGTATCAACATATGAATAAAAACTAAATTTGAGTCAAACTACAGTGATGTCAGTACAAAAGTAGAAAATACTAGCGGCTGATTTAAACGCACCAAAACTACTATAAACGAACTTGTGAATCAATAGAATAATTCATACGATATCACACCCAATACCGTTAAAAATAAAGATGATAAATCCGTAGCAGCAGCCGTGAAAAAGACTCTGGCAATTAATAGGGTGACTGATGCACGAGAGCGCACTATTGAAAGTATAAAGGGGATGATTACAGGCCAAGCTGAATTGTATTACGGGCTATTGTTATAGATCGAAGACCATATGGTATGTTGGTATTAGTACTTTGTTTGGCATTAACGGATTGTGATAAACATATTTTAATAACGGTACAGGTGATGCATTAACATTATGCATTTAAATTGCGCTATTTGAGTGTAAAATTCGGTGTTAATTACGTTTTGTTAAGATGTGGATACTTAAAATTCTTGAGTTAGATTTTTTTGATAATTTAAGAAATATTTTACCAAAAATAAAGTATTTGACAATACAAAAATTTTAAAAGACAAAAGTTTTTATAACATTTAAATGTATCTAGGGGGTAATCATTGACTTATCAACTGAAGATAAAACGATGCCAAAGAAAAGAAATAAGGATATGAACAAAGATAATAAAACAAGTAAAAAAATGAATTTTAGGTATAATTTCCATTAAAAGTCCTTTAAAATTTCAAATTTTACTCAATACCCTAGATCAATAAGAGTGATTGAACAAGTTAGATAAACTGTCATGCTGTTTATAATGTATTGGACTTGAGACAGTATATACAAATAAAATAAATAGAACCAACACTATAAGAAAACAAGATACAAATAAACTAACAGACAATCGACAGAGGCTGACTGATGATGTAAAGTCGGAGGTCGCATCTGCAACTTTGATTGCGATGTACTCTGGAGGATTCGTCGACAGATTAGTTTGTCGCGCAGTCTTTGATTGGATACACTTGATCAATTTCTAATTTCTGTAGCTTGGGAAGAATTTTGTGGTAAAATTTTGCAATTTATGTTTTAAGTTTATTATCAATTTTCATGTTTTGAAAATTTTCGTAGCCTTTTAAAATTTGTATTAATTGTAACGTTATTTGTTAATGGATTTAATTTTAATAGCATGCAAATTGATTAAGTGCAAGAAAGTAAAACACCTAAAAATTATAACTAATAACGATATTAAATATAATATATTTTACCAATAAGATACGATGAAAAGTATATCCTGATTATTATTTTCAAAAAAAAAGGAGGAGGTTCTCAATTCGTCGGAATGTTTAATTTTTTTTCTCTTGCGTAAATCTCTTCTTCGAACAGTATGTAGAGGCAGGTGTAGATGTAAAATAATGATTACATGTTTAAGATCTTATTTCTTCACAGTATTCAAGACAATCGTCCTAAAAAAACAATAAATATAATTTAGTGAAACCTAGACTTACAGCACTTCTTGACTAGAAATTGAGATTTACACAATATCTTGTTTAGATATTAAACAGATCGATAAAACAACTGTTTTGTCATTCAAAGTATTCAATTCCATCACCCTGCATCACCCCTCACACGTGTGTATAATACTAGTCACGTGCTTGCAATTACTTATCGAAAACTTACTAAACGCTGCTGATAGATAAACAGTTAAGTTAGATTTATTGGGTTAATTATGTTCGCAATGAAAAAAAAAGTTTAATTTCGAGTTAGATTTATTGGACTCTAGAAATCGCATTGATACAAAGTTTAATTTCGAATTAAATAATGTACTCTGGGACACAAATCAAAGATAAAAAAATTTCACACCTTAAAAAATAAGCAATACACTCAAGAGTTTTAAGAGACATCAATTCATGATATGAAAATGCATACAAGCTAAGCAACTGTTACAGAAAAAATCAAGCTCAATGATGTTATAATAATAGTAAACAATATTAAGTCAAAAAACTCAGTCATTATTTTATTATACCAAAACAATCGCATTTTTAAAAATAATCAATGATATATCGAAAATGGCGTAAATATTTCTTTTTTATTTAAATTAAGAATGGATTAAAGGTAACCAAAAAGTTTTGTCCAGTGAAACCTTGACTACTTATAAAGAATACTGTCACAGGAATACTGTTGATATCATTAATCAGCAGAACCTGCCAATAGGTCTGTCGAGATGTCCTTACAGCTAATAAGATGTCTGTCTGTAAGATGGATGTTGACCAAGTGTTTAGTGTTCGCCTTTACTGGTTCTAGAGGACAATTTACCACGCAAAGCTATAAAATTAAATTTTGTAATACATTTTAAGAAATGTCTTTTTTTTTGGAATTATCAATAAAACATAGCAGTCTGAAATATATATTTTTATAAATGGGTTGACATTTTTGGTATTCTACAAAAAGATTGGTTTGTAAAAACAAAGAGAGGTGTTCAATTTCTAATGACATTGGAGTCTGCTCGGCTCTTGATTCTTATTGTTAAACATTTTTAATTCCTAAACGAAAAAAAAAAAAACTTATGTAAGTATAATCACTTCCATCAAACCACAAAGTCAAATCAACATCTTCAATGAATCTGTAATTAAGTCCAAAAATATTACTTCAAAATCTCATTAGCACGCCCCGAAAAATAAATGGAACAGATTTTCATTGAGCGCGAACAAATGGCGAAAAAAATGGCTAAAATCTGACAAATGGCTTTCCTTTAACGTCTGCGCCTATCTTATTATCATTACCGACTACCGAACAGAACTCTCATTTGGGTGGCCTTTTTACATCTCTATAAATATTAATACAAAGGAACTTAGATTCTATTTTCATTTTCAACAAAGCTTCCTTTTCTATGTCAATATTTATTCTGCTAGCTTCAGTCACGTACAAACGATCTTCAGCATTAATGATATTAACTTAAAGTTCATTCTCGTTTATGCTTTCAGGATGTAAGATATCAATTTGAGAAGAAGCGTCTGTGTTAATAGCATTATTCGCAATCTCATCCATACACTCGGGGGTTAGGCCGACTATTCTGAGAAGTATCATTTTTTATGCGACATATAAAACATATTTATAGCAATCATAATCGGCGGAGTTTTTCTACTGACGTGTTTGGGTGAGATAAATAAAAAAATAATGACAAATGAAACTTTTTACTTGAATAGGAAGTCTCATAACAAAGAAATATTTTTGATATGCTTTTAATTCACTACGTTTTTTTTTAATTCAACTTGTAATCAGTGCTTAAATTTAATACCATTTGAATAAAATACATTACCTAGCTATTTTTCATACCTAGCGAAACTCACATGTGGCTCCTTCATTTCCTTTCTTATGAACCAATATATTTCATAGGTACTAAATTTTATCTAAACGGATCAGTAATAAAGCCGTGAAAAATTTAAAGATCAAATATTATAAATCCTTTAAAGGCAATCTATTATCCTAAATAACTTCAGATCATCTATTAAAACTATAATATAAAATTTTACTTATATTTATATAATATTCTACTTATATCAACTAAGAAAAAAAAATCAAAAACCAATTACCCAAAAAGAAGAAATTGTTTTTTTCCAACGCTACATCCCAATAGCCAAGTAACCTGCGATTTCAATATCACTGCGATCGTCGCTGACCCTACCACGACTCAATGCGCTCTCAATTCGCGGCTGTTATTATTATCTTGACCCGGTGATTGAGCTCTCCTGCTCTTCATTGCAATAATCCCTTCTCATTGGTCATCAAAATACTTCCCCGCCTCTCGCTTGCCTGCTATTGGCCCCTCCTGACACGCCCACCCAACTTGAAAGGCTTCTGCTAAGGGTAGTTCAAAACCCCACTTATATATTTTTCACCCTTATGTTAAACTCGCATTCGTAAGGTTGCCGTCGGGTAGTACGCACGCGTCCCTGCGATTTCGCCGCGATATAAGTGTAAAAAGTTTTAGTTTGAGTGCCGTAAATTAAATGAGAAAACAATGACAATGGACGTTCAAAATAATTATCAAAGTTACAAAGAAGCTTCGCCAGACTCTAAAGATAGTAATTTAAGTATTGAAAGTGCAAGAACTACTCACGTTTCGAAGACAGAAATGCAGTCTAATGTTGTGACCCAAGGTAAAACATCCAAGCGGTCATTCGACGTGGCATTTTTAATGATGCCCGATGACAAAATTCGCCAGAAACCGCCAGAAAGACAACTGAGAGTTTCAAAACAATTATTTAACAATGAAGAATGGGAGCAAGCATCAAAAAGAACAGCAGATATTTATAAACACAATGAATATTCAAATGAGAATACTATGGACTCCAAAGACCAAGATGAAGACAGGATCCGAGTAAATAATAACATATCACCAGGTTTTGGCTCAGACATCAACATTGACGTCGGAACAGATGAGTACCCAAGTAAAACTATGTATTGCAGTGATTCCGAAAATTCTGACCGATCACGAAGTCGTCCAAATTCTAATGAAAGCGCAGCTAGACAGCCAAAGTTTTTACCCGAATATAAAAATAAAATATTCGATGACCCGACATTGATAAGCATGCAGACGAGGGCAAGGTACGAAAGTCGTTATTCCGAAAAACTGCCGGAAATGTCACCGAAGAGCGCTTTTACCAAAGTATCAAACTACAGCATTAGATCCCCAAATCCCTCCGTAAGTCCTGATAATCTTTTATATCAGAATTCGGTCAGTCCGCCACTATCTGCTGCAAGTCCACCATCTACGTCATTTAGCAAAACACCCGGATTCAACAATTTGCTGACGCCAGCCCATTTATTGGGCGGGAATAATTTCTTTAAAACACAAAGCGTCCCGTCATCATCTCCAAACTACCCTGAATCGCCGACAATGCAGCAACGTTCCAACTCTTCTTACAACAAAAATATAGACTACCCAGAAAAGCAAGGAGATCCAAAGTCAGCTCATGTAATGCCGAATAAGTTGAATTTTCTTCCGTTCCGACCAGAAATACCTTATCTTCAAGCAGGTGCTTCTTATCCGTTTGGTGTTCAAAATTTCCAAACACCTAACGCTGATTTTATAAAATTTCCAGTGCCGCCAAGGGAACCTGTCAATCCGCTAATAGCCAATCCAGCCGCGGCAATTCTGAGTACACTTTTACCACCAACTTTAGCAGCATTTTCATTGCCTGCACAAAATGTATGTGCTAAATGCAGTATTAGTTTCAGAATGACTTCTGATCTCGTATATCATATGCGAACACACCACAAGAGTGAGTCACAGACTGATCCACATAAAAGAAAAAGGGAAGAAAAACTAAAGTGCCCAGTATGTAATGAAAGTTTTAGAGAGAGACATCATTTGACCAGACATATGACAGCTCATCAGGACAAAGAGGGCGATATGGATGATGTGCCCTCCGCACAAAGTTTCAATAAGAAGAGCAAGCAGTATTATCCTAACGGCTCCCTCCTTCACAAGTGAATTGATCATGCAAATATATTCAATTAATGCAATGAATTTTGATGTAAGTGTTCTAAACTTGCCAAAGTTATATTTAGACTATCAATGTCGATAAATTATAGCAAATTCATGACTAATCTAAAGATTCAATCCTGTTTTGAATTTATGTTTAAATGGAATCGTTGTTGTTGTTTAACTAAGTAAGGATCTATGTGCAATATTAGATTTAAGTATTTATTTTGTAAATAACATATTATTCTAGTAGCTTCAAATAAATAATCTTTAATTACATTTCGGCTTGTATTTTATTCATTCTCCAAACTGTAACTTTGATGGCACCACTATTATCCACTATATTGCTTTATTTACTCATCGAGCTATATTGCTTGGATTTTTTTTTTAAATTAGAAAAGCTAATGATTACTTTGATTAGATGGCAATTAATGTGTTAAATAATAATAACTTAAGCAGCCCTTATTTCCATCGCTTTTGAATGGTTTACATTTTTTCTTTAGTATTAACCTTTTCATGATGATATCATATATAAAAAATATCAGTGTAGTTATTTTGGTATTTTTGGGGGTCATAGATTATTACTATGAATTTTTATTACAATAGAAGATTATATGAAGCAAAATATTACTATTAATGTTAGTAAGAGTGTTCTCTAAACGCTATCAAAAACAAAATTGTCATTTTCATTCATTCATACATCCTGGTTCCCTGTTCCCAACATTTACACTAACTCACCGAGACGAGACGAATCGTAAATAAGGGTGGGTGATAAAGTCGTCAAATTTAAAAGGTTTTCTCATAAACTCGTATGCGAAGCTTATGTGGTTGCTCCATCAAATAGTATTAAGGCCAAAGATGAGAAAAATATTGCTATAGGTTTCTTATATATGTTTAATCTATCTATTTAAAATTTAAAGAGCTGCACTCTTGTTGTTGGAGGCCCTTCCAAGTGCTTTTATCATTCGCGAGCCTTTTCACATTCCGATACGTTATGATTCCCACACGTCCCTTTCTATGTTCTCTTTATTCCACGCATAGAACAATTACATAGGTTCTAGGTAATTTTTGTTCGACATACGGAGAATAATTGAAAAGATACCTTATATCAAATAAAAATATACTTATTTGTAAATACAGGTAAAACCAAGTAAATGAAATGGTGATAGGAACATTTATACCTACATAATTCAAGTTGTCGATTTTGTATATTATTGTAAACTAGCTGACCCGGCGAACTTCGTACCGCCTTTCTTAATATTTTTTTGCGTAAGAACCTTGTACAGAGTATTTATTAGAAAACTACAAATAAAAATCAGCCAAATCGGTCAAGCCGTTTTCATACTATGTCGTGACAACGAAAAACGGGTTTCATTTTTATGAATATAGATATTCGTATATAAGAATTACACCTCTTTGCCGTAGAGGGGTAGACTAGACAGAGACAAAATATTTCTACTTGCTACGTAGCTTACAGACTACTACAGTAATAACTACTTAAACAGACTCCGGACCCAGGTTGGCCTAAGCAAGGACAACATGTACAGATGGGGGTACAGCTTAGAGGAGACCTGCAGATGTGGTGTCTCTCCCCAGACCATGGCACATCTTTTATCGTGCCCTGCGTGCCCAGCCACCTGCACGCTCGGGGACCTATACGAAGCCACTGACAACGCCTTGTCAGTGGCGGAGTTCTGGTCCTCACAAATATAAATTTGCCAGAGTCGACTCGCTAAGAAGAAGAAGTAATGAATGTTCAAGACCCTTGCGTCTTGAACATTCATTACTCTCGTCTTAGGTTTGCCAATTTCGGGTACTCCTAAAATCTCCCTTTTCCAAGAGTACGCAGTATGTTTTTGAAGGCCGAGCTTGACCGACTCTACCAGCAAGTTCTACATTGATATACCTCTACTTGAATTAATATATTGTTTCTTATATACTTGGGGGTTCAGAAATTTATCATACAATGCTAAACTAGTGTACTTTAGTTATTTTCATAGCTTAATGTCGTATGTACTATTGCTTTGGGGAAGGGCAAGTGACATAAAGACTATTTTTATTTTGCAAAAGCGGGCAATTCGTGCCATCTATGGTTTAAGACCAAGGGAGTCGCTTAGGGAGTTGTTTAAAGATATTAATGTTTTAACTCTCGCTTCTCAATATATATTTGAGGTTATTATGTATACCAGGAGAAATATTTCTTCTTTTAAAAAAATTTGCGATGTTACAGATAGACCCTTACGGAATAAAAATAAATTATATCTCCCATCATATCGGCTAAGTAGAGTTAATGACTCATTTTTGGGTAACTGTATACACTATTACAATAAGCTTCCAGAGTCGGTCCTTAGTTTGCCTGACCGAAAATTCAAAGCACATGTTAAGAATTTACTTTGTAAAAAAGCCTATTATAGCGCTCATGATTTTCTCAATGACAAGGATGTGTAACTTAGCTTGGTGCGGAGTCCTCCAAACTATAGCTAAAAATTGATCATATGTACATTCAGTACATTATTATTATTTTTTTTATTATTATATCATGACATCTTTTATTACTTGACATTTTTGTTAAACTATTTCAATAATCCTCAATATTTAATAATTTGATAATAAACTTATGGTAATTATAAAAATATTCAAATATAAACTCGTCTGATTTGACTCAAATTTTGTGAATTGACGTTTTTGAAGAAAATGCTGCTGTGGAGTTTGTGGCGCCACTTCTTCTCCACTTGCGCTTTGGAAGTGGTGGTTAACTTAAAATAAGTAACAATTGACGTCAATAAGTGATAAGAATATCCTATATTGAAAATAAACAATTTGAATTTGAATTTGACTTCAAATAAAATATTGAGACTGAAATATGGGTCTACAACATAATAAAAAGAATGAAAATCCCATTCATTTTTTAAAGTTGCACAAAAGAAGAACTGTAATTTAGTTACCACTATTTATTAATCTTCTATTATTAGAATTTTAAGTGGTAGCACAGAATTAGTAATAGTACTACGTAGTGATAATCTTGTTAGTAGAGTATGTTTCTAGTGCGTCTATCGAGCTCATGAAAGTCTAAAATTTGAATACCAATATAAAAATTTTATAATGTGCCTTCCAAGTATGAAATCATCTATTACAGACAATTATTTAATTCAAGCCTGCAATGTCTTAACCAAACTGGAAAGAACAGTCTGCTTGGTCTTTAGGTAAACGTCTTGATAACTGAACTACAAGTAATTAGGATTACTAAAGATCATACTATCAGACCAGTTAGTAACACAATATATGCGCCTGCAACTAATAAAATTAGATCAATTACCACATCAGTTTCTCACAGTACACCCCTAGCGTATCGAATGAGGCTGGCTGGACGATATAATTCGCATGGGTCGATCGAGCTGTGAGTCGTTGACTTGCACACCGTGGTGAATCGCTATGGGAACTATGGGGAGGTTGCTAAATAGAATATTGTTTTGTATCAAAATATGTTTCTTACTATTATACCATTTGGTTTTTCTTCTAAAGGGTAATGAAGCTTTAGCGTGCCTTTCTATTCTTATTGAAATGACGATCACCTAACAAATTAAAAGAAAGTGAAGCAAATATAGATGGTATTTTTTTTTAAATATCATTTATATCAATTTTGATACCTTATCTTTATAACTAAAAGAAATTGAAAACAAAATGTAGTCAATATTGATATTAATTATGTACACTTAACAAAATTGAAGTCTTTAAATATAAATGTAGGTACATTCTAATTGTTTCTAGGTCTTCTAGCTAGATTTACCTAATCGTTAGAATGACTATGTTTTTTTTAGCGTATGATCATAATGTATCACATAAATTTATAGAAATATATTGATTGATAGTATTGATCTTATTCTTTTTCCTCTCGTGCCATTTTATAACTGAAGGTTAGGTGTCAGCTCCTTAAATATAGTTTTATCCATGGCGAATATATGAACTATGGTTCCATTGTTCTAATTCCAGTCCACTGGCGAATGTTCCCCAGCCATGACATTTTAAGTTCTCCCACTGATCTTTTTAATGGTCACTAATTAAAAAAATTATATCATTAAAAGTCATATCTCCTAGTCAAACTTATGGAAATAACCAAATACTACTTTATATCTAGATGATTTGTTAATGCGGAGACATAAATAATATTCTATGAAGATGTAGATTATTATCAATGTCCTCATCAATAAATCAATGAGCAAAAGGTAAATATGTATATAAAAGTTACCTACGTAAGAACGGTTACATGACTCATCTTTAGACGACTGTACCATGTATTGTCGCAAGTTCCGACTGTACGAAGCTGTATTCAAATGTACCTCGTATTACAGATCGCATCCGTCTTGAAGAGCTTGTGTCTGCAAACATTGGTACTGTACACTATATAGGGTGTTATTTTATTTATAGTACTAAAATAATTTAATTTTAGAAAAAAAAAAAACAGATTTTATTTTACAACCCAATATTTTTTTTTCTTTCCTCTTTTTAGCCTTTTCTACCAAATGATTAAAATTTTATATAGATTTCCTTAATTTTCGCCATTTCTCTGTATCCTGGGCAGTAAGGGTCTAGACTAATATTTCATGCATTAGTTTTATACGGTGTAGTACTTTCCTAAGAAAATAACCAAGGTCTCGATATATTCGTAGCGGATTTTTCTAAAAACAGCAGTCTCAATTAAAAAAATAAATATTATCATTAATAAGAAAAGTAAAATAAACAAGCAGTTCCATGGATATTTCACGTTTTAGACGCAGCCGTTCAAAAAAAAATCTAAATCTTTTATGTCTTACGAGTATGTATCTAAAGAAGGGTAACTAATGAAGATTGGATGTCCCAATACAATGTTGGGATCTAATGCAATCTATGTCCAGCAGTGGACAGCCTGCTGCTGAAATGATTATAATGATGATGAATACAATCTTGACAACATTTCGATGATGGTATTATTTATATTTATAAACCTATAACCCCCGTATTAAGAAATGTTTGTTAAGCCCATTTTAACTAAAATATATTGTGTCTCTTTTTCTCTTACCTGACACTTCACGTGAAAAAAAGAGACGCAACACATTTTGGCTAACATGGGCTTAACAAACGTTTCATGATACGGGGGTAAGTCTTTAAGTTGCCTAAACGATAAACGTCAAACAAAACGTTTAATAAACACCCTGTATATACACAAAATGGGGGTGCCACTGTCCCCAATATGAATATTTTCTATTGAATTATTCTCGGTTCGGCGGGCACGCAAAAATATTGTTCTCTTCGCACTTATCTCGGAACACCCTGTGAAGTTTTAGCATTCACTCAGATTTACTCACTGTACGTATAAGGTATATTATTATAGTTGGGTTTAAGAAACAAACCATAGAGAATTTACTTTGAAAATCATAATGATGTTGGTTGGTGATTAAGTAATAGCTCAATCTCAATTTGACCTTAAGACTGATGTCAAGCATGACATCAACCTTAAGAATAATGCCAAATACTAAGTTATACCACGGTTATACATGATAAATGTGAAATAGAAACATATTAAAACAGCCCTATTTGAAAGTAATACAGTTTACTGCATAACTGGTGAAACGATATGAGAAAAGAGAATGCTTGATGTTTGTAATAATAGCTTTGATGGACTTTTATTATAATCTAAAAAATATTTTGCTGATTTTTTGATAGTCTTTGTAACCCGTCATAAGCATATACATTTAATCGGATTAATGAGCACCTTTAGCATCCATGAGACAAAAGGGAGTTATCTATTTTTAAGCTAGGAACAATGTACGTTACGTACTGATAATCATAAGTTACAGAAATTTTTCTACAAAACTGTTTATATTCATAAAAAAAACAATACTATTTATATTTTATCACCATCTGACAGTCACGCTTAATCAACGTAAAGCTCAATATTTTCCACCCAAATAGCTTTACAGAATGATAATAAATATGTATAACCGAACGCATTTACAAGATTACAATATTAGCGAACGCACGTCCTCCATCCGCTGAGGCGTCATTACAAATGATAAATAGTCGGCACACTTCGATAATCAAATTCAAATTTGGAATCTGTTCTACCCTCGCTGTTTCTTTTTTCTTTTGAACGGGGCGCTCGCTCATACAGCCAGCCTGTTTCCTATTGTGAGAAGATTGTGGCTTTATTAAGCGTGAAGAAATGGTCTCTTTAACCGATTGCGCACGGTAGACACGTGACCCGGAACCGATTATACTCCCGTGCCGATTTGTATGTATTTGTATGGAAATGGGAAGCTGGGGTGACAAGATAACCGAGCAGGCTTGTTGATAGGGATCATCGTGATTGAATTAAGTTAGCGTTCAGTGTTCTTAAGTGAAACTGAGCTTTTAATCATAAAAGTAACATGTTAATATATATTCTTCACATTTTTTTAGAACAAATACCTAACTGAAAAAAATAAAATATAATACTCATAATAAGTTATTTGCTTTACCAAAAATTGTAATGCTTGGCTTGCTTTCCTTGTCAAAAAACTCTGATATATCATAGGTTAGACGGCAGTGTGGATAGATTTTTTAGCGTTGATTAAAATAACAAGATGAATACGCGAAAATTCTCACTAAGAATAATGTTTTCCGTGGCTTTGTTTCGTACATAGGTAATCTAATATACCGACCACGACCACTTCGGTAAGAGTAGGAGTATACCGACTAAGAAGATGATGCCCATCCTTGGTCTCTCTTTCTCTCTCCTTGTTTTTATTTTCCTTGATTTATTTTCTTAATGTAATCTAATTTAAAATAACACAACAATCATAAGATAATATTATACGTTCTAAGTACGTCCCTGGGCGGCGGCCGTGACCAATGCTTTCCGTCTGCTTGTCAGTCGCTTTGTTTACTACCCTATGTCTTTGTAGGAAACGCAAATATTAATTTTGAACGCTTTTATTTTTAGTATAAAAATGCGCTTCTTAATATAGAGTAATATGTACCATACAACGTAGGATGTAAAGAATATAAATTTATAAAATTACTGCAAGTTGCTAGGACATGGCAACATGTTAACACACTTGATAAGACACGATGATTTGATGAAAAACATCATTGAAGGAAAGATACAAGGAAGGTGGGGTTCAGGTAGACCGAGGCATAGCTATATGAAGCAGATAAAGGAGAAAACAAACGTCGTGTCGTATCAAGAAATAAAGGAACTTGTAATGGTAGACAGAGATGGAAGGAACTCCACCGACAAGAGCCTAGCTCTTAAATTTATGGTGATGATGACAACTTCTCTCGCAACACTCAGTAATTTCACTGTCTCTCCCTCACACTTCAAAGGTACTACTTTCACATGTATATTGGAGACGCTCAATGTGAAAGAAATGTAAATGACTGCGATGGTCGAACCATCTGGTTCAGCGACTGAAAGTTAATCTTTACCTCTGACACCTAGAGCTTTCCACTGTTCCCATGCTCAGCACTATCTTTTGATAGCTTTTTATAGAGCTTCGAGACCCTTCGCAACTTCGAACTTACTGGTTTTTAGTGATACGCTGTATAAAAAAACCTTCGGATTAGGATCCTGTTACTGTTGATAAGTCCTCACATCATTACTTTAGTCGCAAGTAGCTCATTACTCGGCGTAAGATTCTTTCATTAGTTTCAATATGACTGCTAAAGTAGCTAGGATCCAGCGCAGTCCTGCTTTAATTAGATATTTAGACCATTATGTAATTTATTATATTATGTAGTTTGTATTATACTAGACTGTTTACTGGATCATTTAATCTGATTATTTATTTAGGCACATAAAACTAGTATACAAATTATGATAGTATATAGTTATAGTGTCATTGACCTACATGGCGTAATGTTTAACATGCCTGTCCGCTACTCAAGAGGTCCCGGCGGGTTCGAGCCCTTTTCAGGTCAAGATAAATGTTATTTTTCTGATTGATCTAGGTCTTGGATATTTATGTATTAGTGTAGTATCGTTGAGTACAACAAATACAATATGGTATACTTACTATAATACAAATCTCGAACTTACTTTGGGGTTAGCTCAATCTGTGTGATTTGTCTCTGAAAAAATATATCTATAGTTACTAAAATACAGAGTTTTCTATATATCAAGGACTTGGCAAAAGTTTTCCACGCGTCTCAGAATTGCTAATAATTTACAGAACTCCTTGGAACTTGTATGGAGGCACAATAATGTATTCAGTGAATATTGCGAGCACGCCGCTTATTATTTTCAACTTACTACACAATTTATTCCACTTGGGTGTTATTGAATTATTCCTTCAAGGTGCAAGAATATTTGCGACTTGTTTAGTAATCGCCTCTGTAGTTCAGTGTTTGCTATAGCAATAGGCTGTAACTTAAAAAGAGAGAGAATTTCAAAGAACTCTGACACCAGGGTATAAATGGTCGATTAAATGAATGACTTTAAAAATATTTTTTCTATAGTTGTTTATTGCAAGCAATTCCTAAATTTGTACTTTTATATTCAGGCATTTACTTTTGTTGGCTCAGAAAAGGTAAGGTTGGCATAGACAATGGGAGGCTTTTATCCAGCAGTGAGTCGTAGAAAGCTGATGATGACAACATTTTTGATTTTTTACATATAAGTATTTTTATTATTATATCATCATATTGGTTGATGGGGCAAGGTTCTAGAACGGCGATCACGCACCAGCAAGCGCAGCGTTGGACACCCATCGACCAGATAGTCAGATGGCCTGAAGAAGGTCCCGGCAAGGTACCCGCTAGATGCAAGCCAATTCTAACCGGTCATTCTGGAGATCCTTATGGGAGGCCTATGTCCAGCATTGGGCAGATTATGGAAGTCAAACGGCAGTCGCTTCATAATGACATGGTCCTAAAACGTAACCTAAATAAGTGTGGAAATCTCGTTCGAATACAGAGTAAACTTTTCAATTTTGAGAGCTCAAGTATCATGCTGTCGCGCTGAACGTTAGCGATATGACAGTGACAGTATGATACTTGAACAGCTCTCAAAATTGAGTAGCGTTTGAGTATTCGGGCATTAGTATCAAAAATAGAAATAAATGAAGCAAATATAGGGCTAAGAGGAGTCCACTACTAAAAGCGGAGCCTCGGCACACATCCATATTAATTTTAACCATATTTCACCGCATTTAATTCATATGCTAAATAGACGCGGCGCTCTGTCAACCGCTGTTATTTTGCTTGAAAATAATCCGGTCGCCCGTTCTATTGTTTACCAATAAGTTATTTGCAATGTTGAATTGTTTTCCGTTTAATACTTTGTTATTTTATTCATTAAAACTTATTTTTTACATATGATTATTGTACTTCATTCTAAAGCTACCTGCCAGATAAAGAGAAAACAAGAAATGTGTGCCGCGCACAATAGCATAGCGCATAATATGATTAAATATAAAATTAAAATAAAAAAATCTCGCCAGATCGCGCATCCCATATTTGATATATGTTTTATTTATGCCTTTAAAATGTTGCCATATACAAACATATTTCATTTTTAATAAGAAGTAGAATCATTTTAAGGGCTTATAAAGTTAAAAGTTTTTTTTTTGTAGGGCTACAACATGAGGTCTGACAACTTTTTGACATTGCCTGTCACTGGCAACATTTTACAAGAAAATTCTTTTGGTGGGATAATCTTTAACCAACTTCATTATTTAAAAGGATATCAATATTTTGAATTATTTGAGAGAGCTTAAGGAAATTGCTATCTAAATAAAATTAAATTCGTTAACAGAATCCCAGTATTCTCACAAACAATAGAGGAATTCAAATAAGATGTTATAAATCTGTCTTTACGTTTATTACAGCCGGCTAGGGTCCGCCATCTGCTAGTTCATGAAAACAGAAACAATTTTAATATTAAAACTGTTTAAATTAATTGGTACATTAATTTAATCTTATAGATTTGTGTGGCGTAATGTTTAAATGGGTCTCATAAAAAAGCTTTAAGTCGTCCAAACAATCAAAGAGAGGACTATGCTCGGTGTTTTCCTACGAGACCGAATCAGAAATAATGAGATCCATAGGAGGTCAAAAGTTGTTAAACGGATAATGACTTTGAATTGAGGAATTGAACCACTTCGAAGTGGTGGTAAACTTAATTTAAGTAATGATTGACGTCAATAAGTGATAAGAATGTCTTATATTGAAAATAAACAATTTGAATTTGAATTTGATTGGCAGTGGGCGGGGCACATACCTCAAAGAACTGATAGCCTATGGGGCAGAAAGGTTCTTGAATGGTGACCACGCATCAGTCTAACATCGGACCATTAACCAGATAGTCAAATGACCTGAAGCGTTGGTCGCGGGCAAGCGCAGGATGGTCTTTCTGGAATAGGGGAGGCCTATGTCCAGCAGTGGACAGCCTGTAGCTAAAATGATGATAATGTTGCCATCATACTTTCTTTTGTTAATTCAGTTAATACAAACTATAATCACGAAAATAGTTAAACAATAGATATCATAAATATAACTATTCCGACAGGATAATGAGAGCCCAGACATCCGGGGAGCCCTATCCTAAACTGGCGTCCTTCCGAAGGTTCCTTCCTCAATCATTGTTTGAAGATTCGAATTTTTCTTTTAATTGATCAACATATATTGACATGCAAATTTGAAACTTACCTTTATGATAATTAGGTAGGTCTTCTTCCCTACGGAAGTAGATGTAAAGGTAATTTGTTTTACTCCTAACACTAACGTTTTACTCCTATTCGAAAGGCGGAAACTATGTTGGATCGGCGCACCAAGGGTTCCATACTAGATGTTTTGATTCAAAATAAATAAAAGAAATTGGAAAAATAGCTTGCACGTTTTATGACCCTTTTTAATAGTTTTTAGTATTTTTAACCGACTTCAAAAAAAGGAGGAGGTTCTCAATTCGTCTGTATTTTTTTTATGTTTGTTACCACAGAACTTTCGCCTGGGTGAACCGATTTGGATGTTTTTTTTTATTTGTAAGCTGGTGCTTCCCGTTTGGTCCCATAGCAATTTGGTCCAGTTCTGACAATGGCATCCATGAAAAACCTGAATAAGTCTGAAATTTTCATTAAGTATGTGCAACAAGTGTATCAACAAATGGACAATTAATAGCTCAATATCACGCCAATCGATTATTTTGTTAGAAAGGGTATACTTTCTAGATGATTCCATAGTCATCAGATCAGGATATCTGATGATGGAATCATGGAGTTATCGAGGGAACTCTTCAAGTATCGCAATACGATATGGGTATTTTTTTATATATTCCATGTCAATAATGTGACACGACGCTGTTGACGTTTATCCGTCTTTCCAAAATAAACGTGTTTACAACTTTTTAGTTGTAAGGTATTGCCAATTTTACAAATTCGTCGACTAGCTGCTGGATCGTTAAATTGCATATTTTATTAAAAGAATCGGCACCGACTTCAGATTTATTTATGTGTTTAATATGAAGCATATTTAAACAACAATGTATTTATTATTTCATCCTTTTTAGTTGAGGAAGTCGGTTTCGTTTTTTTGGCAAAAATAATTATGTTGCCGTAACGACAACATAAATTACCTAATGACGTTTTAAAAATACAACCCGTATTTGGCTGACGGACAGGGTTTCAACATAAGCTTAGTCATAAGATTTAGTTTGGTGTTACGGAATCATAAAAACTGCTATGAATATGTTTTTGTGTCTACTGAAGCATTGAAAACATATTTTTGGAGCCTCAAAAAAAATTTTAAAAAATCGGGTGAGGCTAGTTCTTATATTTTTTTAAAACATTTTTTTATCATTGATATACATTCACAAACACTTCAGAATTTGGTAAACATTTTTGAATTATTTAACATGCAGTATAACACTCACCCTAAAAATTGTCTACCGTCCATTAAGATTCGATTTGCTCACATAAATTCGCCTTCATATTAGTGTGATGCATAGAGCGACGCCGTGGGCAAACGTTATAGCATTTCGTTAAGGGAAAGAAAAATCAATTTAAAGTACTAATTATATACTATGTTAGCCATGTATCAAATTTAAAAACAGAAAACAATAATTCAGTGAGATAACTGGTGAGTTCGCTGAAAATCCATACTAATATATTATAAATGCGAAAGTCTGTATGTCTGTTTGTCTGTCACACTGTCACCTCTTCACGGCTAAACTGCTGGACCGATTGTGATGAAATTTGGTAGGGATGTAGTTAACGACCTGAGGTCAAACATAGGCTACTTTTGGGCGCGATATAACCGAGACCCACGCGGGGCGAAGCCGCGAGGAACAGCTAGTAAAAATATATATAGATGATTATTGATTATGATGATTTAATGCTGATTTTCGCTGAGCAAAGGCCTCTCTTTTTATCTTCCACTTGTCTCTACATTTCACCATTTGTTGTCACATTAAATTTAATGCAAAAACTGCTTACATTTATTAAAAAAATATAGTACCTTATAATAGAGAAAGCGTGCTTCGAGAAGGGTTGTTAGAACTCGTCATTTTTTTTTAAATTATTGTCAATATTATTTTCCAAGACCTTGTATTAAGACAACGCTAAGAAGTTCAAGTGAGATTGAGATTACCATACAGACGAATTTTACAAAACGGTCAAATTAATAAATTTTAACTCCTCCCTTATTTATTTATTATTTATTTATTTCTTTATGTATACAAAAATACAAATATAGGATACAATATAAAACACAATAAGTACAAAGGTACTACTTATTTCAATAGAAATCTCTTCCAGTAGACCCGTGAGAGTAGAGGTAGACTGGCGTGTGCATAAAATTGTGACAGGAATGATTATTGGATAACATAATAATATGTTAATAAACATAAATACAAATATTTTAAATATATACTTAGATACATACATACATTATTATCTATATACTACATAATATATACATATATCTATGATGATTGCGAAAGGAAATGGACTTTCACTCCTCTTTTAAAAGAAGAAATAGTCTGTGATTCTCTAATTTCCGGTGGCAGGGCATTCCATAATCTGACAGCATGGACGGAGAAGGAGTAGGAATAAAAAGAAGTACTGTAAAGAGGAAATTTAAGGATAAAGCGTGTATGGGGTCTGGTTGGAATGAATGTAAGAAAGAAAACCCCCTCCCTTCTGTTTACTCCATAAGACTTCGCCTTAAATAAAAATATGATTAAGGACGTCAAATGGTCTATGAAACCGTCGATTTCTGATTTATTCCTCGCGAGAATGTGCTCTTCTTGATTGTTTCTTGACAAATATCTCCCAAACCTAATGTTTAATCTTTTGGGAATCACTTAGCTTATTATTGGGAGACCTCTTTAAAAGATTTGAAGAAGAAATATTGCTTTTCGCGCGTGAATTACGGTAGAGGGATTAACTGATAGTGAGTGCAATTTTAACGCGGAGTGTTTTATTTGCTTTTAAAAATTATTAGTAGACATGCATTGATAAAAATATTTTAACTACTACGGCCTTTTGAGAAATAACCAAAGTTTGACAAGAAACTAATGAAGCTAACTTGATTTAACAAAAGTGATTTGAAAAAAAAAGACATAAGGTTTGGTTACAAATAGGAAAGAGTTATGTGCTCACTTTTTTATGCTATAGATTGACGAAAGTTCCACGGTCCCATTTTTTTCTTTATAACGTAACTCCTTGTTCTTCTTCGCGGTTGAGTGAAAAGGTATATGAATATTCGACCGTCATCTCAATCTCTAAGTCTACGACCAATAAAACAAAACAACGTCTGCAATAGCAATAACTCGTACATTATCAGACAAAAACAGAATATTGTAGGTAAATTTATTCAAGCATCCGACCTGCGAGATACCAATAAAATATTGACAATATTTCGATAGACGCAGTCGTTATATCCTAGAAGAGTACTGTTACATAGTAGGAACCCATATTTTTAAAAATTGTTTTTGACTAAAAGTTGTGTACTTATCTAATCACTGAATTTCATAATTATTGGTTATAATGACTACAAATAAATGATTTTGTAAAATTATTGTACGTCTTAGGACAGGTCATAATGACACAAAATAATTACATTATGAAGGTCTTATAAACATATATTTCACAATAAAAAGATTTGATTTGATTTATTAATGTTATTATCCTTTATTTAACTTTTTCTTCTTGTTTACATTTTTAAATATTATATGTATGTATGTATGTAAAAACTTTATTGTACAGAAAGAACATTGATGATACAACATAGAACACAACAAAAGGCGGACTTATCCCTAACAGGGATCTCTTCCCGTCGACCTGTATAATAAAGGAAAAAGAGTACATGGGCATTAAAGAGGGTACATCGCAAAGATACACATATGAAATTATAAACTAATTACAAAAGTTACTTATCCTATACTATAAACCAACTCAAGTCCAAGTAATAAAAAAATAAAATAAAAAAAATAAAAAATCCAACGGCAGCGGAGGGAACAATATTATTATTACTGTCGAGACACATTATATATAATAGTAGGTACCTACTTACGGCCGAGAGGTGGTTTCGAAGAACTCTGACACCAGAATGTACATGGTCGATTGACCGTGTCACTTACACGAAATAATGATGATGACTAGTATTATAAATGCAAACTAAGAACTACTAAACTATATGAATGGGTTAGGTAAGTATGACGACTTACCGTTACAAAAAGTTTTTTTTTTTTTCGTTGACATATGTGTTCGAAAAAGCTTTACTAATAAATTAAGAATACTTTAACTTATCTGATACTAGCTGTTCCCCGCGGCTCCGCCCGCGTGGGACTCGGTTATATCGCGCCCAAAAGTAGCCTATGTTTGACCTCAGGTCATAACCTACATCCCTACCAAATTTCATCACAATCGGTCCAGTAGTTTAGGCGTGAAGAGGTGACAGACAGACAGACAGACAGACAGACAGACAGACTTTCGCATTTATAATATTAGTATGGATATGGAAGTATGGACTAGCTGTTCCCCGCGGCTCCGCCCGCGTGGGACTCGGTTATATCGCGCCCAAAAGTAGTCTATGTTTGACCTCAGGGCGTTAACTACATCCCTACCAAATTTTATCACAATCGGTCCAGCAGTTTAGCCGTGAAGAAGTGACAGACAGACTTTCGCATTTATAATATTAGTATGAAAGTATGGATATGGAAGTATGGAAGTATACGGAAGTATGGAAGTATATGGAAGTATGGAAGTATATGGAAGTATGGAAGTATATGGAAGTATGGAAGTATATGGAAGTATGGAAGTATATGGAAGTATGGAAGTATATGGAAGTATGGAAGTATATGGAAGTATATGGAAGTATGGAAGTATATGGAAGTATGGAAGTATATGGAAGTATGGAAGTATATGGAAGTATGGAAGTATATGGAAGTATGGAAGTATATGGAAGTATGGAAGTATATGGAAGTATGGAAGTATATGGAAGTATGGATTATAAATATGAAGAGTTTGTTTGTTTGAACGCTTATAATTTGGTCGGATTTGAAAAATTATTTCTTCATATGATAGCTTAATTCTTGGGGAAGGTTATAGGCTATAGTACATACACGCCAAGGGCGTGTGACACCGCGAGGAACAGCTAGTGGGATATAAAATTCGAAAATAATCATTTCGATTCCTAAACAATCAAAATAGACTCCTAATCCTGAACCAGTACCGCGGAACACTTAATGGTTGAAACGGTCAATAGAATAATTTGGGTACCAAATGTACGGCCTGACTAATAATGGTTGTGGTTTCGTTCAATTTAGTAGCTTCACTTCTCATAAATGAACGAGGTCACTATCAAATCAGATAAGAAGCAAAAAAAAATCAAGCACACATAAGGATACCGTAACCTATCTTCTATCACTTCACTATCATTACATAGTATAAAACAAAGTCGCTTTCTCTGTCCCGATGTCCCTTTGTATGCTTAAAACTTTAAAACTACGCAACAGATTTTGATGCGTTTTTTTTAATAGATAGAATGATAGATGTGGAAGGTTTTTAAGCCCATGCGATGCCGGGAAAGATCGCTAGTATATACAATTATATAAAAGAAAGTCGTGTTAGTTACACTATTTACTCAATAACCACTGAACTGATTTGGCTAAAAATTGATGGGGAGGTGGCTTAGCACCAGGAGAAGGACATAGGATATCTTTCATCCCGGGAAAAAGGACTGTTCCCAAGGTAAGTTCACAGGGGCGAAGCCGCGGGCAAAAGCTAATCCATACTAATATTATAAATGCGAAAGCCTGTATGTCTGTCTGTCTGTCTGTCACCTCTTCACAGCTAAACTGCTGGACCGATTGTGATGAAATTTGGTAGGGATGTTATTGTGAACATAAGCTACTTTTGGGCGCGATATAACCGAGTACCACGCGGGGCGAAGCCGCGGGAAACAGCTAGTTGAGAATAAAACAATGACTTTAATTAAGCGGGATTTATCCTAGACCACACCTATACTATAGAATATAAGAATGATAACAAAGACATTGAATAATTGCAATAGGAGTAATTGAAATCGGTGAGCATGTATGTCGAGAGTGATGAGTGTGGTGGAAGCGAGGGAGATATGTTAGGATCGTAGCCAATGGAAATCTCTTATCCCTGCCTACCCCTACGGAAAATAGGCGTGATGATATATATGAAGAACTGTTAGACAATTGATTTAGGTACTGAAAAAAAAATACATGAAAATAATTAGAAGTGGAATCAAACCATGAACCGTGCTACCTTAGTACTAACCCACCAGTATCAATTCATTGTACAGTGGCCTGCAGAGAAACCTAACCCTCTTTCAATAACAATACTTGTGGCATGGGGGTCAGATTTCTCTGCAGCCCACTGTACCACCAGCTAATACCCAAACGTGACACCCGAACCGCACAGGAACACCAATGTCCATTGTTTCACGAAATATTGCGGCCTCCATGAGCGGACAACATTTGGTTATAAGGTATTTTTAATTATTTGTTATACAGGTACTTACCAAATTACTTTCACAAGGAATGTGTGTGCAAACTAATGGTGGCAGGCATGCTGGGACTACAGTAGTGGGTAGGCGCCGGCCGGCAGTAGTTTGCATGATCTAACTGGTGGCGGAAGCACGCGAAGTAATTTGGTAAGTACTTGTAACTTTTATTTCCACGAAGTAACACCTGAATCTATTAGATATTTGTTATACGATTTGTCGTGTATTCTTTTCGTCATTCGCCAGTCAACTGTAATTTTTTTTTCATGGGAAAAAAAATTACTTAATAAAATTTACTAGAAAGTAGCTTTTTTAAAAACAAATTATTATGTAGTTCCGGCGCAAGCATTTAAAACAAACAAACAAATGTCTTTAATATTTCCGATTAGTTTGTGCAATATATGTCACATAACAATAGTTTTTCTATTGTGTCCGGATTTCAGCGAGCCGACATATGTATGTAATGAAAGTCGTGTCTAATTGCAAGCCGTGAAACAGGAAGACTCTACCGTATCTAATTAAATATATATTAATATTTTATATTTGTCTGTAGTTTTTTTTTTCAAGTTGTTACCTTCTAACGATCTTCTTTTTTTCCTACCTTTTAGCACTTAAATTAGATAAAAATTAGTAATTCATCCATTAGATTATTTCGAAAAAAATATAATACAGATTGGCTACCAAATGTTATGAACCTCTGAGTGTTTCCCTCGTTGTCATTAATTCAGGGGATCGAGTATTGTTTCCGGCGTCCTACCATGCACATCCTCTTAATTTGGATTTAAAACCGCCACCTTTTCCGATATACGTCATTGGAAAGGGACAGAATGATTGTCGTCCATAGATTTCAAGAATTTTAGAACCAAATAGAGTATAACTTAATGAAAATTTGCAAAAGATTCAAGGTTGTATCTCTCTTTATTTGGAATGTGTCTACCGAAGGTGAGTTCGTTCGTCATCATATCATGTAACTTATAATATGACCCTGCACGCCCAGGGTATTTCGAACTCCACTCTCAGCCTCTGACGTAGAAAGGTCTGAGTAATAAAATTAAACACTATTTGTGCACCAAACTACGGTTCTGACAAAACATTTTGAGTTTTAAACAAATATACACAAAAAAGTACATAATGCAATAATAATAAACTAATAAAGGTTACGTGGAACAATTTGCGCAGTTCTATTTACATACAATTTCGTGAATATACTGACCTGTAGGTCGACCGCCTATCTCGATTCTCTCCTCTCGTAATGGCTACTTGTATCGCTTTCGCCACATTTCGCTCCGTCTTACGCTAAAACGCTTAAATTTTTTTATTTTTGTTAACATTGACAGATTTTTTTTTTTAAGCCTTTTGTGCGTAAAACGGAGCGAAATTACACAAGTAGCCATTACGAGAGGAGAGAATCGAGATAGGCGGTCGACCTACTGAAGAGGGTCGAAGGCAAGTGGCCGATCCCAACCAATCATTCTGAAGATACTTGGGGAGGCCTTTGTCCTGGACTACTAGCGGCTAATATGATGGTGATGAAATATACCAAGCAGTTCATTCATATCATGGGTTACTTACTTACTGCTATCTTGGGCTCCGACACCAGACGAATTGAAAAAATAAAAAAAAAAATTAAATTAAAAATTAAAAATTATTTTATTGTCATAAACATTACAATTTTAGAACTAAGGTTGGGCCTTTCTTTTAAGTTATATAAACCTGTGTTAGAAAGACCCGCTCTTAAATAATTGAATGTGTGTTACTTGCAGACAATAATGTAATTACAAATTTTAATTTATGTGAAAAATAGATACAGACATGCTTACAAAAATATAATGGCACAATTTTAAATATTTTGGGGTTGAATTTGTAGAGTCAAAAGAGATTCAACTTCTTCGTATGTTTGAGACTTTAGCCAGTTATTTATAAGTATTTTACAATTACGACTAGTTAGGTGGTATATATTTAACTCTCTATTTAACCGGTTATATAAATGTGAAGATAAGTGTATATATTGTCTTTCGGCAAAAGCAGTTTTAACTACAATTACTGGGGCTACCATATGATTCCTACGCCTTAGCAAAAGTCGGGGGTCGAAAGTCAGCGATTTATGAACCTTAAGTACCGTGTTTAATATGAACAGTTTTCTGACGGTCAAAACGTCGCTCAGAGTGTACAGAGTCTCTGTTGGAAAACGATAGGGTTTGAAGTGAATAACCTTTAGCAGAGCTCTCTGTGCCCTTTCCAGGTCTAAGTATTTGGTTTTGTTGGCGCCACCCCAAACCGAAATGCAGTATCCGAGAACAGACTGGGCTAAAGATACGTAGATTTGTTTTAGTAGTGTATTGTTGGCAATATGTCTTAAGGTCTTGAAAGTCCATATTAGTTTTCTAACTCGGCCCATGAGCAATTCTAGGTGTGAGTGCCAAGATAAGCGTTGATCTAACATGACGCCGAGGTATTTTACAGATTTTTCCTTAGTGATAGCTGTACAATCACAGGGCGAGTTGAAATTATAATTACAGTTATGTATTTTTATTTCGAAATCTCTAGTTGGTTGAGTAGTGATATACTTAGTGAAGCACACATAATTTGTCTTACTTTTATTTAAAGTGAGTAAATTTGTGTTAAGCCAATTTGACACTTTGACGAGACCTTGTTCAACAGAATGCCGTACCTCTTCCCACGTATTTCCAACAAAGACCATTGCGGTATCATCTGCATAGGAATATATTTTACCATTTTGGACTTTCATGTCACAGAGGTCATTGATGTAAATGAGAAAAAGCGTCGGACCAAGGACTGTACCTTGTGGAATTCCAAAATCAATATTGGCCTCCTCACTAACGATATCATCGACCTTAACCATCTGTTTACGTTCACAAAGGTAGTCCTTGAACAAATCCAAAGCGACTCCTCTTATGCCTATGCTTTCGAGCCTCTTCACAAGAATTAGAATAGAGACGGTGTCAAAGGCTTTTTTCAGATCCAAGAAAACTGTGGTACATTTCTTGCCTTTGTCAACTTGTTCTACTATGAAGGTAGTCAAAGCAGTTACGGCGTCCTCTGTCGATATCTTGGATCTAAAACCAAATTGTGATTTCGATAGTAACAAAAAATTGTTTAGATACCTAATTAAACGCGCGTTCAACAATTTCTCTATTATTTTGGAAACAGCAGATAAAATCGATATTGGCCTGTAATTACTTACATCGTCTCTAGTCCCACCCTTGTGAATTGGTGTAATTACAGCTTTTTTAAGTTCCTTAGGAAATACACCTTGGCTAAAACACAAGTTAACCAGGTGGGTAATTATAGGAACTAATATGTGATTTGCCATTTTAAGAAACAAAGTTGGTATTTTGTCCACTCCCGGAGCACTGTCAGTTTTTAAGCCCATTAAGACAGAATAGACCTCTTCGGGATCAGTTTCAAAGAGCACAAACGATGAGACACATTTTTTGGTTGGGGTGGAATTTATATTTGGAGGTGCGTTATTTTGATTATAGTTAGGTAAGGAATTTTTAGTAATGATATCTTCAGCCAGAGACCTTCCAACATTTACAAAGTAGTCGTTGATAGCGTTAGCAGATTCTTTCGGACTAGATTTTAAATTTGACAGCTCTGAGTTGGTTGATTTAGATTTTTTTCGGTTTGTAATTTGATTTATAGTATTCCATATTTTCTTTGGATTATTTTTAGTTCTTTCTAATTGTTGCTTATGATAGTTGTATTTTAGTTTTTTGATCAAATTATTGCAGTAATTGCGATATCTTCGATATGTTATTTTAAGAATTTCATTATTTGGTTCCGATTTAACTTTTCGTTGTAAAGCGTTTCTATTTCGTATACATCTCAGAATTCCTAGGGTTATCCATGGTTTAATTACTCTATTTTTTCTGGTGATTGATGTAGAAGTAGTATTTTCGGATAGACACTTTTGGATAATATTTATTAGTTTTGTTGTAATTATATTAGGATCATTACAAAGTAAAAGGTCGTTTAAGTCATAGCCTTCTAGACAAGTAAGCGCCTGCTCGTAATTAGTTTTAGTTATAATATTAGTTGTTTTGTTTTTATTTTTATTTAGTATATTAAGTAACTTTAGAAAAACCATCCGGTGATCTGTAATTGTTGAATCCAAAACAGCAATATGAGGTTGTGATTTGTAATTTTCTAACTTTATGATAAGATGGTCCAAGCAGGATCCGTTTCTCGTTGGAAAAAAATGCCCTGGAATAAGTCCGTGCATTGCCAGCATATTTAAATAATGTAGCCTGTTAGACCTCTCTTGCGAGTTTTCATTGGGTTTACAAATAATGTTTATATTAATATCTCCTGTAATTATTATATTTTTGCATGACTTAATGATTTCTAAATGATTATTAAGAGATGTTATAAATTTATCGGCATTAGTATTAGAAGGTGAGCGATATATGGCGAGAATAGTGTAACTTTGTATAGTGATTTGCAGACAAGACGCATGCTCAAGTATTATTTCTTCAACATGTGTTTTATGGCAATTTTTAATGTAAGCCACAACCCCGTCGTTTTGATTTAATAAATTTTTTGTGCTATAAGAGAAATAATTTGGGATGGGCACAATAATCCTATTATGATTTAGTCTACATTCGGTTAGAAGTAAAAGATCGATGTGAAAATTAAAATTGGTAAGTGTAAGTTGGAGATCGTCAATATTACTATATACGCTGCGTATGTTTTGGGTGATTAAAGTTAAATCAGATGTCTGGGAATAAGTATTTTTTGTGAAATCTTCAAACTGACTTTCAATTGAATAAGCAACTTTAAAAGAATCTATTTCATGTATTGTTTTAAGTGAGCTATCCATATTTTATTGTGGGGTTTATTTTAGTGGTAGTTATATAATTGTTATATTTTTTAATTTTATGTTTAATATATAGATTAACTGTGTATTTTGTAAGAAAATGGGGTTTTATATTTATTTCATAACGTGTGTCTATATTTTTTATCTTTTTATGGTTGTATATTGGTTTATAATATATTGTATTATTATATGAAGTAGCTGTTATTTTTGTTTTATGCATAGTATACTTATTTGAAAGATTAATGTAGAATGTGCAACCGCTTAAACATTGCAGTATAGCAAACAATAAGATCAGCCGTTTGTAAATAAAAACATAAGAACCCAAAGCTAATCAGGATGTCTGTATGAGACTTTGCACCTGTGACTCCGATTTAATAGCTATGATTGGCGAGTTGTCGTCCCTCCTGACGTAGACCTTCCCGTAGGCTGTCCAGCAGTATTTATAATTGCTAGACTTTGCCAGATCACGTGCTAGGAAATAGAGTCGAGATCCACGGGCTGTCAGTTGTTCTGATACGTACACTGGTACTTCCTCGTTTTTTCGGAGTCCCAAATGTTTAGCTCGAAGTTTGTCCTTGTGACGGATATTATACGCCTTACATGCCTTGAGTACCGACGCTCTAAGGAGCGAAGAACAGGTCTCCACGATAATAGGAGAGTTAGTTTGGTTAACTTTCTTGTTTTTTACTCTATATATATCACTTATATCTTTTTTATTCATTTCACAGCCAATCGTTTTTGACAGGGATAGTGTCAAATTTATTAAGTCCTCTTTCGTCTCTTTCTCCTGTTTGGGAACGTTTTTTATTTCAAGATTTGTTTTCCTATTTGAAAGTTGTAAATCCTCTATTTTCTCCTCTAAAAGTACCATGTATTCTTTATCCTTCTTGGCTTGAATCTTTAATGATTCTATTGTATTTTTTAGTTCTCTATTTTGTTCCGTCAGAAAAGTAATTGAACTTTCGATATTACTATTTGTTTGTTTTATTTCCAAGAGAGTAGGGGAGATCTTTTTGAGTTCTTTTTCTTGTTCGGCTAGTAGTGATTTAACCATTTTTGTCATCGAAGTTATCATGTCTTCCTTAAAAGATGATAGTTCAGACTCATAATTATCGTCCCTTCTCCGTTTGGATCGTTGAAAAACAAAACTAGGCGAAGTAATGGAAGTATTTGTTTCCGCTGTAATTAAGTTAGTATCAGATGCTGATCGGTTCAATACATTTGAGGTTGACGCTGTGGCACTAGTATTAGATTCCATATTTACCCAGACAAAGAGTGTAATAACAGTTCTCGTAGCGGCAACGTCGGTCGTAGCACTCGTAGCTCGCAGCCGGCTCGCACAGGGGACGAAGCGGGTAGCGGGTGGCGGTGAAGTCGTAGCTTCGTAGCGCTGGAGCACGGTCAGCTACGACGTAGGTGGGGCACGGTGTTGGAGCGAGACGAAAATGTGATGTCCTTTTTTTGCGTCGCTGTGGCGTGCCGTGACCTTTAGCCGTCGCTGCTCGGTTAATTTTATTTAATTTTTAGTATCGGAAATGTACTAGTTACTATATTGGATTTTCGTACTAATATGGTTATGATAGAAATTAGATTAGCGTGTACACTTTTGAAGCACAATAGACAGAAACGCGTAGCACGTCTGCTTACAAAGGAATCTCGGACGAAACAGGAAAGCCCTCAAAAATGCCGACTGGCAAGAGGAGTCACATGCCCAAATACTCAAACGCTACACAATTTTGAGAGCTGCTCAAGTATCATGATATCGCGCTTAACGTCAACGATATGACAGTGACAGCGTGATACTTGAACAGCTCTCAAAATTAAGTAGCGTTTGAGTATTTCTTTGGTTACTCTATTTTGATTTAAGCTCCTGGGTATACGCGATTGTCATGGTAACCGCAGTCGTTTCCGGCGGCTCGCATCCGGCTCGCCCTGAAAAAGCTTTCGTACTGTATTGTTACCTTTATGTACAAGATTAATGTATGTATTTTTGCAGGTATTGGTTGAAAATATTGGTGGGTTGAAAAAAACATCAGATTTTTGTAAACAAAACCAAAAATGCTTGATAATATATTATGTTCAGGAACTTGCTTCCAGATATTAAGGGCTGCTCTGTGAAGTGAGTTTCCCAAGACACAAACACTAATCTCGAGGTCTAAAAACGCCACTTTGAGCAATTCATCGAATCGAGTTCATATATTATGGATTCCTTAGCAATTCTGTAGCAATTCCTCTATTTTTTGTAAAATGGCCAACTAAACGTTGCAATTCCTCTTCAAAAAAATTAAAAGAAATATGAATTGCTAAAGAATTCGTAATATGAATTCGAATGATGAATTGCTCAAAGTTGCGTTTTTAAACCCACTCATCTGCTCATAGTCAGGAGAACTGATTGCAGATTATCATGGAAGGAAAAAAAAGTGGGCGGGGCATGACCACCATAATAACGAATGAACGTCGGCCTAATATTTAAGAACTATTTATAAACCACTAGCTATTGCCCGAATATAGGCTTTTACCAAAAAGCCTAATATAGGCTTTTTGGTAAAAGCCTATATTTGACACCCTGTCTTTAACTATATCCATACCAAATTTCATTATATCAGTCCAGCAGTTGAGCCGTGAAAGCGTCACAGATAGACGGACAGACAGACTTTTGCATTTATAATATTACTAGCTGTTGCTCACGGCTCCGCCCGCGTGCGGCTCGGTTATATCGCGCCCGAAAGTAGGCTATGTTTGACTCCTAGTGCATAACTATATCCATACCAAATTTCATCACAATCGGTCCAGCAGTTTAGCCGTTAAGAGGACAGACAGACAGACAGACTTTCGCATTTATAATATTACTATGGATAGTATGGAAGTATTACAGGAATAAATTCTGTTAATTAAATGAAAACCTTCAGGATTAATCATATCAATTAATGGAGTGCAAAGCAATGAACATCATAGATTTGGAACTGGTATAAGTAATAAACGGTTTTGGAGCGTCATTACAAAAGTTGCCAGTTTTATCTGTGGTCTCTCGGCGCCTTGTGATTTGTGGCTGAACTAACTTATTCCAATGCTTTCATTTGTGGATGAGTTGCATGATGCTATGTTTTAAATAGAATTCTGAATATTTAGCCACAGAATCAATTATTTTTGTAATATTGTCTATACTATAATTTTAAAAAGAGGAAAGATTTAATTGTTTGTTCGCATCGAATATGCTTTGAACTTTGTTGGTCCCGGCTGCCATCTAGTAGTCGTTAAAGGAACCACGTCAGACGCCGAGATTTCGATGAACTCTGACACCAGGGTGTACATGGTTATTGACCGTGTCACTTACATGAAATGATGATAATTACTGCTTCTTTTGTGTTTTTTTTTACTTGCATAGTTGTATTAACATAAAAATAAATTACAAAAATGCTGCATTTGACTGTTATATTAGAGGTTATACCTGTAATGTATTTATCGATATTTTAGCTAAAGCGTGTAATAGTTTCAGTTCAATTTCTTTTTTACAAATTATGTAAAAAAAGAAGAAACTTGTGTCCTCACAATTAATGTAAAAAATAAGATGTCTTTTTATATTTTTAGATATTTTATTATTGTAATACTAATGTAGATGTTGGTTTTCCTATAAATAAATAGGCTATCGAAATCACGCATAAATCTTACCCAGTCCGTATCTTCGACAATAACTGGCTGAAAATAATTGTGCCTCATTTAACAAGAACTCTTTTCCAATGATTGAAGAGTGTCCTAAATATGCATGCGTATAATCAAATCAGTGGAATATTTAAATCTGGAATATTTAAATCGCAACTATTGTTTTCGGGGGCTATTATCTTATCGAGCGAAACGAATCACTGGGCATGCGAGTTACGGCCGCGAGCAAAGTTTCGTCGCGCAACGTTTCAAATTTCGAATCCTAAAAACTGCTGTTAAGGCGACGAGGCTAACAAAATTTTATTTTCTAAAACTAAATGTAATGGAAAAATAAAAAGAATTATGTTATTTTTTCTTTGATTCACAATTTTTTATAAAACTAAAAGGCGTTATTTTGTATAATTGTTTTATTTTAGTTTGTTTAATGTATGTTAATGTTGATTGGGAAATATTTAACTAATCCAAACAAAAAAAATAGCTAAATACTTCTATAACAAAGTGATAATCTAGGATCATGTAGTTGCATTAAAATCGTCGAAAAAATAAAATTTAATTAAAATGGATTATCGATTATAACCACATTTCAATTATAATAATAATCATATAATAAGCCAGGAATATTAAACTGAGTGACTGCCGTCTTCTTAAAACTAAAACTTTCACATAATTATTTAACAGCAGAATTTTTCTATTCTATTCTACTTTTAAAATACATTTTTTTATAATATAAAGTTATGTAAATCTTATAGGAATTGAGATTAATGTGTACTTGAGTCTATAAAAACGATTAATGGAATAAAATGATGGCAGTCGACGCGACCATTAAAAAAATCTGATATATAAAGTAGTCATCGCCTTAACCAATCTCACCTGCTAATGGCTTATGGAGCGTAGAAACGTCGCTAATATTTGTACGATTTCAATTCGAACGAGTGTGCCGATGCGTTAATGCAGATATCCTAATGTTTTTCGAACGGTGAAACAAATGGTACGGAATAGGTACTCGCGAATTTGAAATGTCTTTGTTGGCATGATGTGTGTCACCGATAACCTTTACGGATCATTTAAAATAAATGAAAATGTTTATTTTTTTTTATTTTTTTACTATTGCTAATAGCTACAAATGGGCGGGCAGACCCGATTGCCACATGATATAAGTGATGCTACTATCCACTGTTCTGTTGTTGCTAATTTATATTTGTATTTGATAATTTTTCTGAGTAGATATAGCGTTCTGTTAACCCACTTATATATATCATTGTCTTATTATATTTACGTTAAAAATATAAATAATTTTAATAAACTATATGCTTAACTCTGATCCTAAAAATATTTATATTTTGAATAAAGTTTTTATGTAGGTAACTTAAGAAATTAGTTACATATAGCTAAAGATGCAATAACTGAGAGGCTAGAATAAAAGCCGCACTCACGAGTCGTTTAATATTTAAAGCAAATCCTTAGTATAGATTTCCCTCTAGGATATTATATACTCTATGCTTAAGTAATTATTAAACGAGTGTGGCGCCTATGAAAGCTACAAAATTACAGTGCTACGATTTGTCTACGGCGCATTTGCTACGGCGTAGCTTCGTAGCAGACTTGTAGACCTCGGGCATTTTAATTTGGTATGAAGCTTAGTGATTGATTTTCCAATAATCTATAAATATAAATAAATATATATTTTTTGGAACAAATCACACATATTACACAAAGTACGTTCGAGACTTGTGTTATGTGATACTAACTCAACGATACTATATAACAAATTCATATATAGATAAACATCCAAGACTCAGGTCAATCAGAAAAGATCATTTTTCATCTTAACCTGACCGGGGATCGAACCCGTAAATAAGTATATAGTAAATAAGTCAGAAAAGATAAGTTATAAAAAGCCTTACTAAGTTTTAATGTTATTTTAGTAGCTAGTAGAGCGCACTATATTCTATATTTATATAATTTAGCATTGTGAATCTTTAGCGTTTGACTGACTGTATAACCTCTAGGTTGGTTTACATGCCAAGGTCTGTTTGCTTATTTTTCTGTTTTAATTTGCATTATATTCTTGAGCTAATATATTATCTGCTATCTTAATCAAATTAAACTTGTACTTTGTTCCCAACATTTGAAAAACATTTTTTTTACCGCTATTAATGTGTCCCACTGCTGGGCAAAGGCCTCCCACCTCCTTCTCCACTCATCCCTATCCATGAAAACCTTTGCGAATCTCTAATTTATTTATCTGCGCTATAGACAAACCTCTGTGGTTTAAACAGTGCCTTTTATATTTAACTTTTTTGTACTAATGATTATGTATTGTGAAATAAACAAATGAAATAAAACAAAACAGGTACAATTATCAAAACCAATTTTTTTTTCAAGTGACAAAATTCAATCAACCGAAACTTACTTCGTCCAGTTCCGAAGCAATCCAGGAAGCGCGTATAAAATAATATAAGACAAAAGGTAATTCTGACACCCCACAGCCTTTTAACGCGGTTTGAACTGCTTAATATTTATGAGTTTGCAACCGCATCAGCCGGCGGTTTGTTTAATAACGTTGTTTTTAAACGACTATTTGACGGGAACAAACCCTTTGGGCTATGACACGCCCCGTATGTAGGGCTGCCGATGGAAGGTTAAGCTGAAAATCGTGATTGGATACTAACTCAACCATAAAATATTATAACAAATAAACCATTTACACAAATATCCAAGACCTAGACCAATCAGAAAAATATCATTAAAACACTGAAGACAAATAAATAAAGAATTATTTTTCAATAAAAACTAAGACAATATAATATTTTGGTTATTACAATGCAGCACCTGCCGTAAAAATAATAATTTTCGATTATTTCAATTTCAGATTTTTATTTTTATTTTGTGGCAACCCTATTCCATCCCGCGCTAAACAGTAGCGTATCCGCGCAAACGACATTACGACGTCATCTTCCGCGTAACTACAGGGGTATAGTATACACTGTATACAATACTTTTCAAAAAAAATATGATATACATAGGTATGTCATGTAAATATCAGAAAAATTAATGTGATTAGAATGCCAAAGTTTTAGTAGATATATAAGTAACTAATATACTTTGTATGTAAGTTCTTTAATATAATTGATAGTTTCATTAATGTTACACGATTTTAAGGTTCTAAAAACCGACAACAATTATTGTCAATAACACAATCTAAATGAGATTTATGTTTTATTTTTCACAAAATACGTAATCTTGCTAAGTTGATTTTTTTACGCTGCTACTGTCTTATGTCAAATTACTTGCAAAAATTGATGAAACCTTATCAACATGAAATCAGCTGATAATCTTCAAACCGCTGAATAGATCTCCACAAAAGATAGTTAAGAACCATCTCTTTTAGTATTTAAATAAAAAAAACGCATCAATATCAACCCATTCGTTTAGGCATTTTGACACAGTGAGACTCAGAGACATAAAACTTATTATACACCTCTTATATTTGGGGGTAAAAAGCGCCACCAGATCGGCTTAACAGCCTTATCATTCTACCCCCTGTATCAAAATAACGCGTTAAACACCACAACAACAGTTGTCCAAGTTAAACTGGATCTGCTATTTGCATATTCCAATCTCGAGTCGCCGCAGGCTGTTTAGCTTGTGACAGACAGACGGAAAGGAAAACACATTTTTTATTTTAGAAATAGAACTTGGTTATACTTATTCATAAAAAAATAAAAACGTTTGCCTTTAAAGTAAATCAGTCCTTGTTTAACTTATTGATATTTATTTATTGTTAAAAAACGAGTAAATATACCTATTTTAGTGAACATAGGCTTAACAAACATTATCGATAAGGGTAAAATCAATAGCATAATGACTGTTATGGTCTTATTTATGCGACCCGATTAAATAAAAAAAAATGAAGTTTGTTTGATAGCTCTTAACATTAGAACCTCTAGAAAGATTTAAAAATGACAATGACAGAATCAATGATGAATTAATAGATATGAATAGCCCAGTGTAAGGCTACCTCAATGGCCTTCCGATTTGCCTCCATCAAGTCGTCCACTGAACAGGATGCGGCAGAGGCGGGGCGCGACAGCAAGTGTGCCATGGTTTGGGTACTTCCGCAGCGACACCTGTCGTTATCAGAAAACCCCCACCTTTTCCGCAGCTTCTGACTTCTGCCGACCCCTACCCGCTTTAGGTAAGGCTAATAAAGTTCCATTTAAGGCTATAAAGTTCCATTTTATGAAACCCTAAGGAAATACTAAGGTATACTAGGATAGTAAAATCCCATTCCCATCAAGACACCGCGTCAAATGTTATGTTTGGTCTGTCTTGTTATATGGCTGCGAGACATGGGTCCTTAGAAAAGATAGCTGTGACAGATTACATGCTTTCGAGATGTGGTTGTTGCGCAGAATGTTCAAGATACCTTGGACCAGTTTTACATCAAATGTCAAAGTGCTGGAACGAGCCAAATGTAAACGCGAACTTATGACCACAATTCGGAAGGTTGCTTTCTTTGGCGACATACAACGGGGACCCCAGTTTGAATTTCTAAGACTTATTCTTTAAGGCAAAATTCCTGGCAAAGATCTAATGGCCGTCCTCGATGAAAGTGGTTTGATGATATAAAAGATTGGGCCGGACTTCGATACAACTAACTGAAAAACGCGGGCCATAGCTCCAAACTTCAATTCGAAGATGGCACCCCATGATGATAACAAGGATAGTCCTACAAAACAAATCGTAAAAATCTTTAAGGTACTTGAAACATACGTATCGCGATTTAAACGTCTTTTCCGTATCACTGAATCACACTGAATCATATTTCGTTGGTAATGAAATTCGCTTGAATAACTCTTAATGTATTTACGCGCTGTACTTGAAAAACGCAACGATTTGTGTGTCAATAAATAATAATTAATCTATGGTGATAGTTTAGCTACGGGTTAGCCTGATTTAGAAGTTACAGCAAAAATAAAGTATTACAAAAGTGTATTTATATAATTACTTTACATAAGGAGGATTTTAAGGAGGTCTGCACCGCGATAACTGTGATATATATTTGCTTTATATAGCATGGATATTTTTAAAAATTTAGCTTATATTTTACCTGTAATAACGCGCACAAAAACCGATGACTGTAATTGCCTTCAAAATAAATATCTTAATAAATAATATTAAAACATTTTCACCCAGCTTGCAAATAGAAAACGCCCGACGTTTTTCTATATAGTGCGTACTCCAACCATTAGTGGATGACGCGCGAACCGCATCAATCATAGCCCAGCCAATTCATTACGGCCACTCGGCGCAGATTGGCACACACGGTTGCTTGTTTTAATGGGACAATCTGATTTACACGCGTTTTTCTATTATATACATGTGAGAACTGTTGAACTCGTTGAAGTAAAGTTATTTTTGTCTATAGACTGTTAATGACTTTTATTTTAAAATGGCGGCGCTGCAAAGATCTGAAAACAATAAGGATTTACTAATGTTAAAATCTATGTAAAATCTCTGTATTCTTATAAATCCTGTTTCACCTTCCATCTGCTAAACGTGGTCTAAAGTCTTATTACCCTAGGCTTTGTCTACCTAGTATGAGATAAAGACGTGGTATATAAAGACATATTTGTCTATGTCTTAATCTATGTTTATTGTTTTATAATTGTTATTTTAACCGGCGACTTTGATATTGTAATAGCACAATCTTTTAATTGTGAATCTATATCAATACGAACACAGTTATTATCATTTTTTTATTTACCATAAGACATTTTTACATAGGTATAGCAATGAAATTCGCTATATTTAAATTAATTACGGACAAAAAGACAAGTTCTCCGTAGAATTATCATAAATCTTCCTCAGAATCATACCAACTTCATATAGAAATCTTCTTAATATAAAAAAAAGCATTAAGCAACAGTTAGCGTACCACCGGCCAGTTTCTTTACTCGTCCTTTTTTACTAATTCACCAGTCAACTCATTAGACAGTTTCCTAATTCACCAATTAAGGAAATTGCCAGTTTCACTTAGTTGTTAATTTCTCTAATAAGTTAGTTTGTTGGTATCCAACTAAAGTTACAAAAATTCTTCACTGAGTTATTCTTTGCAATCCCACATATTGCCAAATATTGATCAGTCACCCAAATAACCAATATTTGTTGGTACATATTGCCAAATCTGCAGAGGCGACTCGTCGGCATATGTGACAGCTCTGGTGACGTCATAGCAATCACTTAATGGTAGTGCCACAGAATAGATAAATCTTTAGCTTATGCATCAGAGCCCAAGGTATGCTTTTAATCATTGTCCTTATTTGGCGGTACTGGTTATTAAAATGGAGCAACTGCCGTCTGACCTCCATAACCCTTTTTTACAAGGAAACCAGACCAATGAGGAACATGATCCGGATGTGTTAGTGGCCAACACTGTCAGATTTTTCAGACTGCAGGCATCTGACATAGCTTACAATTATTATCTAGCAATAACAGTCGGAACCAACGGTTTAACATACCTTCCGAAGTAGAAATAAATATTGCTTAGTACAGAAAGAAGGAAAAAGATGTAGTGTAAAGAGGATCCAAACCCGGACCCGGATCATGTTCCTATTGATCTGGTTTCCTTGTAAAAAGGGATTACGAAAGTCAGACTGCAGTCGCTCCATTGTAATAACTAGTACTACTAGATCTAAGACTTATGATTAAAAGCGTACCCTAGCTCTGAAGGGTAAGCTGAAAATGAAAACACGTTCGGACGAAGAAAGGAACGTCCTACATTGCAATTTTCGTACATCTACAACAATGTCACAAGCCATGACAGGTTAGCTGCGTTCCGTTGTCCAATTTAATTATATTAGTTGAGCTCTCCAACATTTTTTCACATTTCATTCGCTTCCATTGCCAATGAAAACAGTCGCTCTCAAAAATTCAGCAGCATTTTACATTTGCCAGATTCCTGGAATTTAATTTATTTATAAAGAAATCCAGAATCTTTGTCATGTTTTTAATAGGTTCCTAATTTAAATAGAAGTGCACCTCCAAAACCCGGTCAATCGCATTGTTCAGGTCCTTTATTATGTAAGAGACAGGGCAGCTAGGGCACGACGGAAGGTGAGAAATGAGCCATCGACTGCAGCGCGCCGCACTTACACAGACTGTCCGAGAAACCCTACCTCTCTTTACATCTTCCAACACCATCCCGAAGCCTAGTTAGTGATATCCGGATAAATAAAAAGGAAAGTATAGGATGATCAAAAGATTAAAATAGGTTATTGGAGGAAATATTGCAAGTGAATATTCAACACTCAACCTTCCATGGCTCTACCTACAGTTTGTCTATACGAGCCGAATCTCAGGAGAGTGTGCTTGTATTTGCTCTTTCCATTCGCACCTTCTTGATCTCCCTACAACTTTTCGAATGTGTCTTCTTATCTGCTATCTAGCATTAAGGATTATTCCCTATTATTAGGAGGCTCACAAATACAGAAATGCCTTGCTAGCCATCTGCTCAGCCGTCTTGATCATCGCCAACCTTCCCTTTTTATCCCTTGATTTTTCTGGCCTCCGTTTACCTATACCTTTGTGAATTGTAAGTTGTAAGTAAAAATACAGTCTTATTTAAATGTTTGGGGCACCGTTGACCCTATGTGCAGCATTTAATCAACAAAGTGGCGTATTGTAACGTTGTTAGCGGGGCCCGCGGCACAATATAGCAGTAAATTTCAATCAAAACTATCATAACGCCGGACGAACGAGGCGGGCTTATTCTGGGAGTAATACGAGATGAGATTAAACATACATCTTGGAAATAGAACCATAACATACTCATAAAATAACAGGTTAATTTAAATATGGAATATTTAAATTGTACTACCTTTACAAGGAATGATATTGTAGTATACAAGGAATGATAATCTGTCCCCTATCTTACAGTTTATACGAAAATAAGAAGAGAGTAATGACAAACATTGCTTTTACGTGAAACATTTAATGTTGCCATGATAATAATATTGCCAGCTATAAAAAACAAAATTGATTTTTGCTAATAGCAACAATACAGAATAGGGCCGCCGGCAAGCGACGACGGGTGCATGAAATATGTGGCCGGTGTCTAACAGAGACTACACGACACGACACTTTAAAATATTAACCCCCTGTATGTCACAAACATACGATCTACTAACATAGATGTTTATCCATATATGTATTTGTTATAAAATATAGTATCGTTGAGTTGGTATCCCATAACACAAGTTTCGAACTTACTTTGGGGCTAGCTCAATCTGAGTCATTTGTCCGTATATATTTATATATTTATTTATAGCTTTTGCTACTATAGTAATTCTTTTTATCATTTTCTCATTTGCTATACGTAATAATATAATTGTTATATATATATACTAGCTGACCCGACAGACTCCGTCCTGTCAAAAAGATTTGTAATGTGGCAGTTTTTGTGCCTACGTATTTTAAAAAATTCTCCTGAACAGAACCGTCACCCTGGTGATAGGGCGTTGTGAATAAAAAATCATTAAATAAAACATATATAATGATTTAAAAGTAAGTAGGTAATCGCTTTATTGTTAATCATGTGAATCATAATTATTATTATTATCATTGTAGTGCTTTGTGGTATACGATGTTTTTTGTTTGATTACCTGGCGCATAGATAAACAAATCTGATGGTTTTCCAACACGGGAACAGGCAACATACAATTGACCATGTGAGAAACATGGGTTTTCTAGATTAATACCACAAACACTTAATGATTGCCCCTGGGACTTGTTTATAGTCATAGCAAAAGCAAGCCGCACTGGAAACTGTAGTCGTTTAAACTCAAATGGCACATCAGTCGGAATCATTGGGATGCGCGGTATGAGAACATCTTCTCCTTTATACTTTCCTTTGAGTATAGTTGCTTCTATCACATTGTTTAGTAATTTTTTTATCGCTAACCGTGTACCGTTGCAAAGACGCGCTTGGTTGATATTTCGCAACATTATAACCACCGATCCAACCTTTAATTGAAAATTGTGAGGTGGCAATCCTGGCAAATCCAGCGAGTTTAAAAATTCCGGTGGATAGTTGACTACATCATCTTGATTAGTAGCCGAATCAACTGATTTATATATCCTCAATTCGCCTGTAATTTGTTCTTGAATTTTGAAATTTAATTCATTTACATCTATGTTTTTTGCAGCCAGTATAGCTCGTTCGCTCAACCAATCATGGTTTCTGTAATTTTAAGAAACATATGGAAACACCTTCTGAATAAGTTCATCTTTTGATCGAGTTAACTGACAAAAACTTTGAGGAAAGTTAATGCAGCCAGTCAACATGTCTATAGGAAATTTGCCATTACCAATGTCAATGAGTTGTTTAGAGAATATGTTTCCAGATTGGTCATTTTGCAACTCGACACGCATATTCTTGCTTAAATGAAGTACTTTGACATGTTTCCACAAATTGGAGGACTTTAGACATGCATTTAGTTCATCAGCTGGCGTTGATCGTGGAATCACTGGCAATGTTTGACGAAAATCTCCTGCTAATAAAATCATTGCACCACCAAATCGGTTATTATTGCTCTGTAGATCTTTTAAGGTTCTGTCTAAAGCCTCCAAAGATTTTTTATGTGCCATCGTGCATTCATCCCAAACAATCAATTTACATTGCTGCAAAACCTTTGCCATTGCAGAGTTCTTCGAAACGTTGCAGGTTGGAGTTTCATTGTTTTGCATATTTAATGGCAATTTTAGTGCTGAATGGGCTGTTCGACCACCTTCAAGCAAAGTTGCTGCGATTCCCGACTTAGCGAGTGTAAGTACAATTTTATTTTGTGAGCGAATTGTTGCAAATATTAATGAAATCAAAAAAGTTTTTCCTGTACCACCAGGTGCATCTAAGAAGTAAATCCCTCCAGCTGTAACGCGACATTAAACTCCTCCAACTATGTATTCTGTGCTCCAACGCACACACGCACATTGTTTTGATTAACACCTACATTGCTTAGACAACAGTGAGTGCTTGTAATTTAATATGAACTTTATACCATAGCAATAAAGCTCAAATTGACTACGTTTTAGTTACAAATCATTTGTATAGGAAAAAGAAAAGGGCTATTTTTAGGGTTTTTCCAGCAATAATTCTAATTTTTCTCACCGTAAAAACCATCCTTGAACTTCAACGAACATTTTAAAAAAAGATTTGGCCAAATTGGTCCAGGCGTTGTTAAGTTATGCGCTTACCAACACATTTTGCGATTCATTTTTATATTATAGATATATATATATATATATATATATATATGTTAGACGAAATAAATGAATTATAAAATTTTAAGTACTAACTTGGGAAGAAGTAGCACAGGACAGGGACGCATGGGAAGCTTTTGCCCAGTAGTGGAACACATACAGCTAGAAAAAAACTAGCATTAGAATTTAAGACATATTTACTTACACAGTAGTGACAAAGTCTCTTGCATTTAATTATCAAAAATAGAATTTTTGGGACAATAACCCTAAGGGCAGCCTAAAAAAGGAGTTGTTATACATATTCACAAAAACATAGGAAGTACTATACTCTTAAACAAAAAACCACACAGCCATCTTTCACACACAGACCGCATAAATCGAATACAAACAAAATAAATATGTGCGTTAGTTTTGTTCCATACATATCTGAAACAGTTTGTCGCCTCAACGCCACAGCAATAACTTTAAAAGTTTCCCTATAAAATGTTTGTAGGCGACAATACGAGAAATATGATTAGGATGTTATAGGAATGGAGGTGGTATTATTTTTTTTATATTTAATTGCTGGCTTGAACATCTTGATATAGAGAATAGTTGAGTCAAATCAGTCTATCTGGGAAGATAACAGATTTTGGTCGGTGACAGATGTCTGATGGGGTAAGAGGTCCTCAAGGCAAGCGTATCGTCAGACATCCACCGACCAGATGGTGAGATGACCTGAAAAACGTAGCATGCAGCTTTTATATATACATATATATTAAAGCTATACTTTGGGAAGGCATATGTCCAGCAGTGAACAGCTTGTGGCTTAAAATGACGATGATAATGAGGGCCGGTCATGTGTTATTCTGGTAACATAAAAAAGACAAAATATTGTTTAGCTCGTACTCCTTCTTTTATTCAGGAATTTCACCGACTAGGCCTCAGGTCTTTTTATGATAAAGTGCCTTTATTCTTTGAATGTGTGTTTAATAATACTCAATATCATATGGTTATCCAAAGTTTATATATTTCCTACATCGCTGTTATTTTGGCGACAATATGCGTACCAATCCGACGTGAAAGCCTCCCGTATGCTGCAAGATATGCGCATAAAAATACACTAACAACATAATGCAATTTTACTCGCAAAGTAATTGAGTGTAATGGATATAAAGTCCCTTTGTCTATGAGTTTATTTTAATATAGTTAAAGACGACCTCAGTGGCATAGTGGTCGTCATTTGAAGCCATTGGAGATCTCGGGACTTTAATTTTAATTCAAGGTCTTGGATTTGATCCCTGATTAGGTCAAGATGGAAAATGATCTATTTCAGATTGACCTGGGTCTTATTTGTTTATATGTATTTTTTATTATAGACAAACTGTTGCCCACGGCTCGGTTATATCGCGCCAAAAGTAACCTATGTTTGTTTACCCTGGTCATCCATACCAATTTTTTTCAAATCGCATCCAGCCTCTTGATAAGTTCTTCGGATCATAGTAATAATGCCAAGTTCTTATGGAAACTGAAGAGAAATCCCGCACGACAGTTTCTTTCATACAGCGCTGCAGTATATGATGTTCCTATCTACTTACTCTAAGGTTGGCTAGAAGAAATTGCATTAGCGATAAGTCCGCCTTTGTACACATTGTTTATATTTGTATCAACATGTATAATTTGTTTGTGGTATAATAAAGAGTATATCTATCTATCTATCTATATCCACTCGTTTACATACGGCGGGCGGGACCGCTAGCGGAAACGGGCGGCGCCAGGAAACAAATCGGCAGGTTTATATTGAGGAACTAGTTTTGAAAAGTTTCCTATTTTTTCCTGATTTATTAGGAAATAGCTAAATTATTTAAAAAATACGGAATTTGACACTTTGTGGATAGGTTAGCGTTTCTGGCAGGCTCTTTATAATTTTAATGTTTGAACACGCAATTCCATTTTGTAAAAGGAATACAGCCTCCGTGGTCCAGTGGTTAAGACGTTTGCCATTAGACCCGGGGCTCGTGGGTTATAATTCCACGGAAAGCATACTTTGTTTAGTTGTTTCCAATTTGGTTAGGACATTGCAGGCTTGAATCACCTGATTGTCTGATAATAAAGATGATTCCTTGCTTCCGTGCTTCGGAAGGCGCGTTAAGCCGTTAGTCCCGGCTGCCATATGGTAGTCGTTAAAGGAACCAGGCCGAGAGGTTCCGAAGAACACTGACACCAGGGTGTGCATGGTCGATTGACCGTGACACCTACTCAAAATGATGATGATGAAAGGAATACAGCACTGTCTAGTTTACGGCAATCGTTTTTAATCGTATTCGTTTATAGCACGCATAGTCTTCGAATAAAATCCCTTAGTCCCATTTCGTAGCTAGATTTCGTAGCTGGCTTCGAACAGACAGACATTCAGAATCTATAAGAGTCCCTAAAAAGCTTATTTGATAGTAATTTTAAGAGTTAACGTATAATCAAAATAATAACATGAAACAAAATAAATCTTCAAGCTTGGGTCAAATCTGAAATATGCTATTATAATATTGAAGGCACCCAAATGAGATGTCGGTAGTATAGCTTTTTGCCCCGACCCCGCCTACCTATTACCTCAGTGCTGCGGGCGACGTAGATATCGAAACTTGTCATACCTAGATATATTAAACCTGGAAGGGATATAGTATATTATGAACTGTTTTATGAGTACAATACCTATATAAATCCGATGGTTAATATTGCCTTTAGACCCGGGGGTCATGGGTTCAATTCCCATGGGAGGCATACTTTGTTTAGTTGTTTCCAGTTTGGTTGGAAAATTGATTCCGTGCTGCGGAAGGCACGTTAAGCCTTTAACGACTACCGCCACATGGCAGTCGAGACCAACCAGCTGCCATCTGGTGGTAGTCGTTAAAGAAACCACGTCAGAGGCCGAGAGGCGGTTCTGTAACACTCTGACAACAGCTTATGCATGGTCAGTTGACCGTGTTACCTACACAAAATGATGATCATCATCAAATAAACACCTGGATATGACTAGATAGCCGGTACGACTAAATCACAATTAGACCAAATCTCCCCACTTCGTTTCAAAATAAAAGAGACCAAGGTCTCTACCATAAGTTTTTGCAAACGCCATTGCCAGCGATTGTGCAAGCGATTTTGTAAGGGTCGTTAAGATTTCCATACAAAATCCTAATGCTACTAATGTAATCTAGCAATTGCGTTTGGTAGAACTGATGGTAGGGGTTTTTAAAAATGGGTTTTGGTTCATCATTACATTTCGTGTAGGCGACCATGCACACCCTGGTCTCAAAGTTCTCGCCTCTCGACCTCTGACTTAGGTCTCCAACTACCAGATTTTAACCATTAAAAATCTTAAAAATACCTTTTTGTAAATTTTTGAGGGTTAGCTTTTCGAAAAACATTTTTTTTTTGTATTATCCATTTTTCCACTTTTCTTAACAATTTTATCATTTTCTATTTCATCTGTCTTCAAACTAAGTTCATCTAGAAACCTAAGAATCGGTACAGTATGCGGTACGAGAGATAAAAATATGAGAGGTCCACGGTAAAATATGAAATATCCATATTGGCAGCGAGGCACCAGGGGCGGCCATATTGATGGTGCTCTACTTTCTTCATGAAGGGTCGACTAGATAAAAAATACTGGAAAATATAAACTAAAAATTTTTACACTAATAAAGATGACCCAAATGATAATACTATCTATATATATAAAAATGAAACCCGTTTTCCGTTGTCACGACATAGCATGAAAACGGCTTGACCGATTTGGATGATTTTTTTATATAGTTTTCTAATACTCTGTACAAGGTTCTTACGGGAAAAAAATAAGAAAGGCGGTACGAAGTTCGCGGGGTTAGCTAGTGCTGAATAAAATTTATTTATTTATTTATCGTATGGCTCTCCTGTTTACTGAGCTTACTTAATTATAATCTAAAACTATAAAACTCCTTTAAATAATCAATAGCTTCTTGAATATAATTAATATCATTACGCTCTTAAATTATTGTTGCCGGCCTAAATTGCAATTTAAGAGTAATGGTCTTGTCATTGGAGTTGTTTAAACATGTTAAATATAAATGGTGCCCTACTTTCTTCATGAGGGGTCTATATAAAAAATGTTGTTGAAAAAATACTTTATAATTTAACATTAAGGTGGTTACTTCACTAGCTCAGCGACTCAGTGCATCTTGATATCCGAAACAAGAGAGCGCCATAGTTTTTCTATTTATGGAGATGACTCTTAATTATTAGTAAATACTAGCGGCTCGGTACGTGCTTCGCTACGGATAAAGTGAAATACAGAAAAAATTAAAAACCGCTCGATCGATTTTGTGATAACTTCACATAAACCATCTACTAAATAGTCCGAACAAAGCATTAACATTTGGTTTGGATAGGTGAGCCCGTTTTTGAGTTATAAAATCACAACAAAAGTGGCGTTGATTTATATTGATGTAAACTAAAATTTAGTTTGTTTCATTTATACGAAGCCTACCTTTGAGAGAACCCTGTACTCAGATCCAATATTACCATAGGATATAACCTGAAATGCTGAGATAAAAAAGAAGAAATTAAAATATGAAGCGAAGCCCCAGGCAAATACTAGTCTAAAATAAACATTGAACACCTACTACCGCCATACTCACCGGACAATCCAATTTGTGTACAATCTTACCCTCTGTAGTACCTATATTGAGTTTATTCGTGTCAAGACAATGAACCGTAAAACTTATTTTGTAACGGTTAGTTTTGTATTTTCGAACTATTTCTTGTACTATTATTTCTTCTTCAGCCTAATAAAGAACATTGTTCTTGACGGTGGAGTTATTTCCATTCCAGTTTTTAGCCATTCGCTTTACAACTCTTAACGAATAACTTCAAGGCTTAGATCAAATAGCTTCAAGGCTGGATGATCTTATGATTTATTTATTTATTTTTATAACTTTATTGTACCATTGGTAAAAATACCTTTACAATAAGCGGACTTAATGCTCAATTAGCGACTGCCGTCTGACCTCCTTAAACCTTTTTATAGTAAAACTAGACCAACATGAATGTGATTCGGAACTGTAAGTGATCAACATTTTCAGATTTTACAAGAATCATCTGATATAACCTAACGAACGAATGGCGATCACGCACCGGTAAGCGCAGCATCGGACACCCACCAACCAGATGGCTCGTCACATATAATTTTCCAACCAGAATTCCTGTAATTTTCAATTACTCACAACTTTCACTACTTTCACTATTTTCACACTATGGAAACCAATCGTGGACAGAATCTTGAAGATCTCCAGAAAATCTTCTTCACCAGGATGCAGGAGTATGAAAATAGACTGCAAAAAGTTGCTGCTGTGGCTGCTCCGGGTGATACTGACATATCTACACTTTCTAGTGAGTACAGTGATTTCAAAAAATTTGTTTTACAATCTCTGTCAGATTTGAAATCACAGATAGATCTACTATGTCTCGGTCAGGATAGGCTGGAAACTGTCATGAGAAGAAAGGTGCTTTTATTCCATGGAGTCCCGGAGAAGCCAAATGAAAATATACATGACACCGTGCTTCAAGTTCTTTCCGGACATATGAAGTTGGCTGATATAACCAGTGCTAACCTAGATGTTTGCCACAGACTTGGTTACCCTCATGGAAAGACACGTCCTATATTGGTTAGGTTCCGTGAAATGGAATTTAGGCATATAGTGTGGGATAATAAAATATCTTTAAAGGGTACAGGCATTACTGTATCGGAATTCTTGACGCAAACCAGACATAGGGCATTCACTGCTGCCAGGCGACACTTCGGAATTAAGAACTGCTGGACAGTCGAGGGCAAAATAATAGTGCTGCTCTCGGACAAATCTCGACGCAAGTTGGAATCCTTGGCTGAGGTGCAGGCTTTAATTGCGGCGCACCCGGCTGCTGGAGAGACAGCCAGTACCGCTGGCGCTATCGCTGCTAAAGCGTCCACATCGAAGGCTGGCACCAGCAAGCAGGCGCAGACTACGGGTGGCGGCAGATCACGTCGACGTGTGTGATAATGCATGTTTGCATTATTTTATACGTTACTTTGTAGGTAGGCGTCAATTATTAACTTTTATTCCACCTTACACTGTTATATTTATTTACTTTTTTTCTTTCTGATGGTAACTGTAAATTATCAACTATTAAATTAAAACGTCAACATCTAACGTTCAATTCTATCAATGTCAGTGAATGTCAGTATCTTACTTTTGTTTGTTTAGTTTTTACATTTTGTTTTACGGCAATGGAAACGAGTTCTTTAAGGCAATCTTACATTACCATCACATTATAGTTTCTTTTGTTTTAGTTAAGTTACCTACGTTTCTTTTTCTTTAGATCAAGTGAGTAGCGAGCGCTGTGGTGAGTTTGGCAGTTATATAATATTATACTTGAATTTATTTTAATATTAGTATAGTTTATTTATTTATTCACTTTTATATAATATATTAATAGGTATTTATATGTTGCATGGATGATCTTGCAGATTTTAATAATAGTTTTTTTTCATGCTCGTCTTCTGATAGTTTTCATAGTGTGGATAGTGATCCGTCTCCTGGCCTGATACTTCATGATGAACTTGCTTCTATATTTTCTAGGTTTCCCTGCAACTTTAATATTGTGCATATTAATGCTCAAAGTATTTCTGGTCATTTTTCTGATATTATTACTTCCTTTAGTTGTGCTCATTTAGATGCTATACTCATTTCAGAGTCTTTCCTTAAACCTTCTCTTCATTCTTCGCTTTTTAATTTACCTGATTTCGTCCTAATACGCAACGACAGAATTGGCAAAACTTGTGGTGGCGTAGCTATTTATCTACGTAATTCTATAGCGTATAAGGTTCTACGCACTTCTCCTTCAATTTATTCGGCTTCTGCTGAATATATATTTTTAGAACTCAGTATGCGCCACTCTAAAATACTTCTTGCTGTTTTTTACCCTCCTAGTCTACATTTCAATTATTTTAGCTCTTTTGACATAATCTTAAATGAATTTTGTCCCTTATATGAACATGTTATTATTATGGGTGACTTGAATACTTGTCTCATAAAAAATGATTATCGTACTCATGCACTGCAAAATATTATTTCGTCGTATAATCTTAATATTTTACCTTTGACAGCTACACACCATGCTCCCAATTACATCCCTTCTCTTCTGGACCTAATTATTGTATCTAACCTTGGTAATGTCTCTTGTCACGGTCAACTTCCTGCTCCCTTTTTATACCATGATCTTCTTTATTTATCTTATACTATCCGTCCCCCTAAGCAGAAGTCACAATACTATTCACACCGTTGCTTCCGTGGTATCGATATTGTGGCCCTACAAAAGGACTCTATTGATATCGATTGGAGTCCAGTATTGGAGGAGGATGACTTAGATGTTAAAGTTAATGCATTCAATTTACTTGTCCTAAACTTATTTGATCGTCATGCTCCACTACGACGGTCTAAAGTTAAACATAAACCTGCACCTTGGCTTACACAGGAGATTAGGGATTTTATGGCTCGAAGGGACAAAGCTAATAGGCGGTATAAACGATGCTCATCTGAGCATAATTTGAAATATTATAAACTTCTTCGTAACCGCTGTAACCGTATGTGCCGTGATGCCAAAAGACGTTATTTTCATGAATCTCTTGTCAACCGTAGTCCAGCCGAGGTTTGGAAGTTTTTGAAGTCTGTTGGTGTAGGCAAATCCACAACTCCTTCCCGCACTGATATTGATATATGTGAGCTTAACAAACATTTCTCGCACCCCCCTGTTACTTTAGACCCTTCTACAAAAGCGGCCACTCTTTCTGAACTGTCTGATGTACCGGCTCCCTCTTATCCTGCCTTTGAATTTTCTTCTGTTTCACAGGATGACATTAAAAAAGCAATACAACGCATTTCCTCTGACGCAGTTGGAAATGACCTGGTGAGTTCTAAGATGATCTTATTAATCCTTCCTGTGCTGCTTCCTGTGCTTACAAACATTTTTAATTCTTCTCTTGCTACTGGTACTTTTCCTTCAGCTTGGAAGCAAGCAAATGTCATCCCTTTGCCCAAAGTTTCTAATCCCACTTCCTTTTCTCAATTTCGTCCTATATCTATTTTAGCCTATCTTTCTAAAGTACTTGAGCAAATTTCTCACAGTCAGTTTTCAAGTTTTCTTCTGAGAAATAACCTTATTAGCCCATTTCAGTCAGGTTTCAGACCTGGACATAGCACAGCTACGGCTTTAATAAATGTAACAGACGACATCCGCTGGGCAATGGAAAACAAACTTGTGACCCTACTTGTTCTACTTGATTTTACAAGTGCTTTTAACTCTGTAGATTTTGACATTCTTTTAGGGATTCTACAATCAATCAATGTTTCTTTTTCTGCAGTTTCGTGGTTTGGTTCTTACCTTCGAGGTCGTTCGCAACGGGTCCGCCTTGATGATTCGTTTTCTGATTGGTGTGACTTATGTGCTGGTGTACCTCAGGGTGGCGTCCTTTCTCCTTTACTCTTTTCTGTTTTTATAACTTCCGTTATTAATGTCATTACATCCAAATTCCATCTTTATGCGGATGATTTACAACTGTATCAACATTTTCATGAGAGTGAAGTTGAGACAGCTATAGCTGTGATGAATAATGATCTTCGCCGTGTATCAGAATGGGCAAGATGCTATGGTCTTCGAGTGAACCCTGCTAAGTCACAGGCTATGATTATTGGCAGTAGTTACATGTGTAACAGAATAGACGCAGAAACCTTGCCAAATATTTATTTTGAAGACTGTGCCATTGAATTCACTGACACTGCTAAAAATCTTGGTCTTATCTTTGATTCTAATCTCAACTGGTCGGCACATGTCAGTGAAATCAGTCGTAAAGTTCATTACTCCTTTCATACTCTCCGATGCCTTCAATATTTCTTACCCTTTGAGACCAAAATTTCACTTACTCAGAGCTTAATTTTGCCAATACTGGATTATGCCGATGCGTGCTATTTAGATGCCTCTGAGGAGCTCTTAAATAAGCTAGAGAGACTACAAAACCTGTGCATACGTTTTATTTTCGGTTTAAGAAAATATGATCACATCTCAAGTTACCGTGCGCAACTTAAATGGCTGCCAATTCGGTTGCGTAGAGACTCTCGTATTCTATGTCTTCTCTTTAACATACTTTTTAATCCCACCTTTCCATCTTATCTGCGTGAGCGGTTTTCTTTCTTACATTCATCCGATTCTCCAACCAGACCCCATAGACGCTTTATCCTTAAATTTCCTCTTTACAGTACTTCTTTTTATTCCTACTCCTTCTCCGTCCATGCTGTCAGATTATGGAATGCCCTGCCACCGGAAATTAGAGAATCACAGACTATTTCTTCTTTTAAAAGACGAGTGAAAGTCCATTTCCTTTCGCAATCATCATAGATATATGTATATATTATGTAGTATATAGATAATAATGTATGTATGTATCTAAGTATATATTTAAAATATTTGTATTTATGTTTATTAACATATTATTATGCTATCCAATAATCATTCCTGTCACAATTTTATGCACACGCCAGTCTACCTCTATTAATCACCTCTACTCTCACGGGTCTACTGGAAGAGATTTCTATTGAAATAAGTAGTACCTTTGTACTTATTGTGTTTTATACTGTATCCTATATTTGTATTTTTGTAATATAAAGAAATAAATAAATAAATAAATAAAAATGGTCAGATGACCTGAAGAAAGTCGCAGGCAGGCGCTGGATGCAGGCCGCTTCCAACCGGTCATTTTGGAAATCTTTAAGGGAGGCCTACGCCCAGCAGTGGACAGGCTGCGGCTGAAATGATGGACCTAACGATTGTTAGCTAGCGATAATAGCCTAGACCAACATTGTTAATCTAATAGAGCAATAACATGAGACAGAAAATAGGTAATATCAAACAAGTTTCTAAACTTGCGGTCATATAGAAAACTTTCCACATAGCGGCGAATTTATATAGTCAATAAATCTGAGGATACGACAGCGGAATCAGATTCGCCGTGTCGCCTCCTATCTGCTCAAGTTTGTCGATATACTGCCGAGATCTGCATAACGCGGTACCGGGGTGGATAGGTATATAACGTGCCATGGAGCTACGAAAATGATAATATTGATAGATATTTAAATATATCACATTTTAAACGCGCTCGCAATGCTCCTGATTTTACAGGCGTCTCATAGGCTACGTTTACCGCTTCCCATATGGCGTCACACTGCGCGCGATTTTATATTCTATGGTTCTTCTACTAGGCAACCAAACCTTTGTCTAAATTGTATTTATTTAAACTTATCCTTGAAACCTATATCGAGAGGCTCATATGGACTTCTTTTTTTATTCCGGATTATAAATTAATCATTCGACTTTTAAAAATAGTAACATAGAAAGGCGCATCACTACTTACATCTGTAAGAAGGTAAAGAGGCGTGAGTACAAATAGACAAAAATTCGAAAAATGGTGTTTTGTCTTTGATTGTCCTAACAAATACCCCTCATTTAAATACAAGTATGTTTTCTGATTGCAAGTGCAGCTAACGCTTCCGAGGACGGCTTAACGTGCCTTTCGAAGCACGGAGGAGCTCAGAAATGTCACTAATTGCGACCAAGCATGGCGGTGCACTCGCCGTCGCTTGAGGCGCGCTTACGTTACGAACAAGCGCGCCCCGCTTGGCTTCTCAACCATTCTTCAAGAACTATTTATGACGTACAGACATCGGCGTGTTATGTTCACAGAGAAATTACTCAGGTTATTTTATAAAATATATTCATGCTAAATTTAGAACAATTTATCATGTAAATCAATATCTGCCACATCCATTTTCGTTCTCACATCAGAAACATCTCCAAACATAAGAGAGCTAGTACAGAACCCTTTTCCTGTAGAACTGACGTTAGAACAACTGTTTGTGGGAGCTGACTTGCGGATATAATACATAGTGTATACGTATAGTATATAATATGACTAAGCAACTTTGTGTTAGCGAAAACAGTTCATTGTACGTAAGAGATAACAAGAATCCATACTAATATTATAAATGCGAAAGTCTGTCTGTCTTTCACTCTTTCACAGCTAAACCGCTGAACTTAGTTTGGTGAAATTTTGTATGGATATAGTTAAGTACCAAGGATCAAAAATAGGCTACAACAACAAAATAATACTTATATAATACAACAAGAAACGTAAACGTATATAATTTGTGGAATATTTTTTTTTATCTATACCAATATAATAATGTCATAATAATAAAACTAAAGAGTTTACTTGTTGGTTTAAAAGCTTATAAATTTAGAACTACAAGGTCGAATTTAATAAAAATTTCTGCATATGATAGCCTAAATCTTGAGGAAGGTTGTAGGCTACAGTACATACACATCATAAGCGATCAACCACAAGAAACGGCAAGTAAATAAAAAGAATGAAAAGACATGAGCGATCAACCACATAAAACCACAAGTAAATAAAAAAGTAAAAATAAGTTAACCTAAATGCTTTTATGAGCCTGATGCCTCAACCCTTCAGCCAAGACGGCATGCTCAAATAAAACTCCTTATCTCAACAAAAGAGTTATTTTACGCCCATTTTATCTACGCTCTGTATTCAGAAGGTGTTCTTAGTCATTACTCGAGACAATATAGATGTTTAAGTGGGCATTTAATATTTTATTAAGGCAAGATTCGCGAGAAACACGTTTGCAGGGTTGAATAATGTTGGTTGTTAAGTAGGGACGTGTAAAGCTAACATTTGAGGAGCTTGATAGCCTAGCGCTTTTTCGTAATGATAGTGCGCGTCAAGCGACGGCGACGGCGAGTGCGCGGTCATGTTTGGATTGGTCGCCATTAGTGGCATTTCTATCTTGAGCTCTTTCGTGCTTCGGAAGGCACGTTAAGCCGTTGGTCCCGGCTGTTTCGGTAGATGGCAGTCGTTAGGCTATGTCAGATACCTCTAGTACACACTCCCGGATCATGTTCCTGTGGGTCTGGTTTCCCTGTAAAAAGGGTTACGGAGGTCAGACGGCAGTCGCTCCATTTCAACAACTAGTTTCGACAAATCTGGACCATGATTGATAACGTACCCTGGGCTCTGAAGCGTATGCTGAAGACGACGGACGAAGAAGTGTAAAACTAACATTTGGGAATATTTGCTTATGCTACGAACCAGGTATGGTCAAGTCAAGATCATCGTCATTTCTTGTAGGTATTACGATCAATCGACCATGCACACCATAGTTTCAGAGTTCTTCAGAACCGCCTTACGGCCTCTGACGTAGGTCGTGACCAACGGCTTCACGTGCCTTCCGAAGCACGGAATCATCTTGTTATCGGACAGTCAGGTGATTCAAGCCTGCAATAAATAATAATGGAAAGCAAAAAAAAATGAATTTTTGTCTGTCTGTCAGTCTGTATGATCACGTTTATCTCCAAAAGTACTGAAGCGATTAACTTAAACCTTTCACCAATTGCTTTGTTTTAACTCGGCAAAACGTTCAAAGTTTCTTTTAATAAATCGGTTAATTAAAGAAAAAGTTATCGTAATTTTAATGAACTCAAGGCATAAGTTTGCCTGCAAATATTTAGCAATTTCGAACGAATGCACCAAACTGGATATTTATTTGTGTAGATTATTGTCATGAAAGAAAACGGGGATTTTAGAAATTTCCGTAGGAATTTCGGGAACTAATCCCGAAATAATTCGATAATAAAGATATTTTGTTTAATCAAAATGTCTTCGGCAACCCTATCCTCGCGGTTCCCTTATCAGATCACGTAGCAAACTCGCGCCATGCATACTCTAGAGTTCCAACCTTATCGTTTTATATAAATTAATTGCGCGGAACAGAGATTTGGTTGCGCTTCTTAGAAATAGCTTTAATTGAAATACTGTGTGTTTTTGAGATACATAAATAACTAGCTATTCCCCGCGGCTTCGCTCCGCGTGGGACTCGGTTATATCGCGCCCATAAGTAGCCTATGTTTGACCTCAGGTCGTTAACTACATCTCTACCAAATTTAATCACAATCGGTCCAGCAGTTTAGCCGTGAAGAGGTGACAGACAGACTGACAGACAGACAGGCAGACTTTCGCATTTATAATATTAGTATGGACTAGCTGTTCCCCGCGGCTTCGCTCCGCGTGGGACTCGGTTATATCGCGCCCATAAGTAGCCTATGTTTGAACTCAGGTCGTTAACTACATCCCTACCAAATTTCATCACAATCGGTCCAGCAGTTTAGCCGTGAAGAGGTGACAGACAGACAGATAGACAGACAGACAGACTTTCGCATTTATAATATTAGTATGGAAGTATGGATTGAGTGGGAATGGCCTGGACATATTTGACGCATGCCGCCAGATAGATAGGCCCGACTAGTAACATCATGGGTTCCAGAAGGCCGTAGACTGAGGGACAGACCACGCAAGAGATGGCGGGATGACCTGGACAAATTCGAGACTGGATGGCAACAAGTGGCGAGTGACCGGGACTCGTGGAAGACAAGAGTGGAGGAGGAGTAGTGGGACAATTGAGGCTGTATAAAAAAATGGTTACCGACCTCACTTTCTTTAAGCTGCGAATTTAGTCCCAACAAAAATAAATAATAATATTTACCAGCTATATACCGCTTTTTTTAAATAAATGTGTAGGTACAGCTTCTAAAAAAAATCTAAACATTACAAATTTTTAAAGCTGCTAACGGTACATCCTTTGTCATATTATGTAGGTACAGAATCTAAAAAAAAAAACTAAATATAACAAATGTTTAAAGCTACGTTACATCATTTTATAATATAGAGATATGGAGCACTAAAAAAAAAGTCGGTTGAAAGCCCATAAAGAAAATTTAGCTAGCTATCAGATTTCGTTTACAGCTAAACAGTTCCCCGGAGGACGGTATAAGTAGCCAATGATCGTATAGGGGTATCTGGGGCATGGGGCCCTATTTTTGTAATATGTGACTCACCGAATTGGGAAATCATGACATAGACGAGCGGCTAGCAACCCATCACTGTTGATTTCCTGTTTCAACTACCATTATGCTAAACGTAGCCTAAGGTCTTATGGCTCTAGGCTCTGTCTACCCCGTATGGGATAAAGACGTGATTATATGTATGTATGTGACTCACTCAAAATCAGTGACTCAAATTAATAACATAACACGCTTGTAAGTACTTGTTTCCTAGTTACATTTTCAGCTTACGTTTCAGACTCCAGGGCGTACGCTTTTAATCATGGTCCTGGATAAGTGTTACTGGATATTGCCACCTGAACTTCTTACCCTTTTTACATGGAATCCTGACCAATAGGAATATGATCTTGGTGTGTTAGTGCAATCTGACGCCTTACGACCGCCATTTAGCCATAACAGGTACCAACGGCTTAACAAGATTTCCGAAGCACAGAGGAGCTCAAGATTGAATGCCACTAATGGCGACCAATCCAAGCCAGGTTGCGCTCGCCGTAGATTAACACGCGCCAACGTTACGAACACGCACGTTCCGCTAGGCTAGTATATAATACTCTTCTTGTAATAATTTTACTTTTTTTTTTGTTAATAGTCTTATCTAATAACAAAACAAATACGTCTTTATAAAAGACAGGAGTAATACAAGCAGTTATTAAGATCTTTATGAACCTATATTCGACAAGAAATTTTTAATTTGTATTTTAAAGTTATTCGTTGACGAATGAAAATTATTCGTCTCACCGTTTTTGAGTGAGTCACCGATTTCAAAAATAGACCGCTAGTGTTGAGAACAGTTGAGTAGGTAACGACGGAAAATAAACGCAATGAACACAACCCCCCATGGGTTGTGGGTTCGTATTAATTGTCACTGTTTTACTTAACTGTTTTATTGAAGCATTTCTTATAACTAGGAAGATTGTTCAAATGTTTGCTGTCTTTCACGCGTCCCGGTCACTCGTCGCTGGTTGCCATCCAGTATCGAATTTGTCCAGGTCATCCCGCCATCTCTTGCGTGGTCTGCCCCTCGGGGAGCCCAGGATGAGGGAAATTTAAATACAGAGATCGGAAACTGTAATGGTAGCGCATTTTTTTTTACTTAGATGTTACTAACAGTTTTTAACAAATCGAAATTTTTATGGTTAAACAATCGCGAGGTCTATGTCCGTGGCGAACAACTAGTGTAAGTAATATTACTAATTACAATCATCGGCTCACAAACGCACTTTAAGTCCCCAAAAACATCTATCCCCTGACAGCTTTCTAGTGATGTGACACATTCATAGTGATGCATACTTAGCATTATAGTTCCGTTCTACCGGAAAGCACGACAATCAGGTGATGCGAGCTGCAATCTGCACGAAAAACGTGTCACTGGTTTGGCTTGCAAGCCAACGTTTCATTCAGAAAAAAATAGCGGGGAATTTGTTGGCGTCATCTATTGCCACTGTTATTTGTCGATAATATTAGAAGGTAAGAAGAGAGAATACGCTAGCCACACTGATCCTTTAACTAAATCCGCGTCAAAACATTTCTATTCGGATAATTTCTCTGTTCTGTGGTCCTAACTGAAGACAACTATACAAAGATTGCTTCCTGTGGGAGTCGAACCAATGACCTCAGGATCTTAAGATTCAGAGGTTGTGAGTCCAAAAATCAAAACCATAACTCTTCCTTTTGGCTTCGCCGAAGTCGGGTAAAATCGCATCCAATTTTTCTATTCCCTTTTGTATCAACCATTTCCTTAGGTAATTAAAACTGCTAAAAATGATTGCTGGTTAATTCTTCTATAAACAACTAGATGGCGCTGTACTTTTTTAAACTCAGTAGGGTTTGTCAAACACATTATGTGAATAATGTAGAGTCCTATCCCTATTATAACTATATTATAACCCTCCTTCTTTTAATACCATTTTCCCGGTAATTTTTTAAAATTTTTGGTTTTCACGGTAATAATCAAATGTGATCTATCCATACTAGTATTATAAATGCGAAAGTCTGTCTGTCTGTCTGTCTGTCTGTCATCTCTTCACGGCTAAACTGCTGGACCAATTGTGATGAAATTTGGTAGGGATGTAGTTAACGACCTGAGGTCAAACATAGGCTACTTTTGGGCGCAATATAACCGAGTACCACGCGGGGCGAAGCCGCGGGGAACAGCTAGTTATAAATATAATATAAATAGCTAGCTAGCTGCTCCCCGCTACTTTACCCACCCGTTTTGTTAATGCACTTTGACCTATGGCTATCTTAAGCAAAGAATTTGGAATCGCGCGCGGTTTCAGAGGATTTTTTTTTAAATCTGATCTTTAGCAAGCAGAAAGAATATTTGAAATCCGACCAGCGTTTCTATAATTTGTTTTTTCATTTTTTTTTAATGCGTTGTTAGCTTTCTGCCAGTGAAAGTCCCGTCAAATAAGTCCAAATCAAAATCAAGTCGGTCTAGGTATTTAAGGAGATTATGCTAAACAAACAGACATTTTAAAAATTGAAGTTTTTTTTCCTGTTAAAGTGTGGTAAATATAAATACTGTCACATGTTATGCAGTAAGTACTCTTATTTCAGTAATCAAAAAAGGAAGAGGTTCTTAATACGTCTGATTGTTTTTTTAAAGTATGTTACCAGATTGCTCAAAGAAAAAAGTTTAAAAATGAACAATTTACAAATTATTTCTTCCTATTTACTTGGGTAATCGGAGTCGAGTTTTTTTTTGGCATAAATACTTATACATTACTTTCAAAAACATTAGGTTGTCCATTTAAAACCCAGAGAACAAATAACCCAAAGTAGAGATACCTTGTCAAAGATTAGAAAAAAATAAAATTTCGTGAAAATCAAGTCCGCCAATTATGTAAGTATTATTTTTTACCTGTAGAATTAAAATAAGTTGAATAAAAAAAATGTTCATACATTTACTTTTATGCATAGTCTGTGTAATTTGTTACGCTTTCATGCTTTATCTACTGAACCAATCTTCTTGATATTTCGCATACACGTACTGAGAAGGAAATAGTATACCCTTCATCCCGGAAAAAAGCACTGTTCCCAAAAGAAATTCAAGCATGTGAAGCAGCGGAAAAAAGCTAGTTAAAATTACTACGTTTTATACAACAACTAGCTGTTCCCCGCGGCTCCGCCCGCGTGGGACTCGGTTATATCGCGCCCAAAAGTAGCCTATGTTTGACCTCAGGTCGTTAACTACATCCCTACCAATTTTCATCACAATCGGTCCATCCGTTTAGCCGTGAAGAGGTGACAGACAGAGAGACAGACAGACAGACAGACTTTCGCATTTATATGGTATGGATATGGACAAGAGAACGTTCTTGTATCGCAATCGCAAATCAATACAAAAACAAATATAAGGAATCCCCCTAGGCGCCCTCTTAACATTCTCATAAACATGTTTTTCTCGCAATAAAAATGATAAATCATCCGTTTTTTATTTGGTCAATCAGAGGATATAGTTTTTCCTGGCCGATTTCACAAAATATCTAATGCACAGAAAGATGAAATAGAATAACTCAATATTGCACCAAACAAACATTTACTTACATATTTTTTTAAATCTAGGTAAGGTACAAGATGTTGTCTATGATGAGTCTGTTATTTTGTTACACTTCTACGGCTAAACCTTTTAATCGATTTTGATGTTTGGTATGAATGGACAAGGCTACTTTTTGACGCGATAAAGTAAATTTTAAAGTTTTTATCGTAAACTTGTATTCGTTTCATCCGAAAAAATGGGCGCGTTTCTCTATATAGCGGTTAAATATCTGTTCTAGTATGTACTCTGTAATCTGTGATAGGTACCTAAATTCTGTCAACTTTTTTGACAACCTCCGTGGCGTAATGGTTAACATGCCTGACCGCTACTCAGGAGGTCCCGGGTTCGATCCCCGGTCAGGTCAAGATGAAAAATGATCTTTTTCTGATTGACCTGGGTCTTGGATGTTTATCTGTTTATATGTATTTGTTATAAAATATAGTATCGTTGAGCTAGCATCCCATAACACAAGTCTCGAACTTACTTTGGGGCTACTAACCTCGATCTGTGTGATTTGTCCTATGTATGTATGTATTTCTGTTAACTCTTTAATTTGTCTGATGTTATCTCCGGCTGCCAGTTTCGGAGAAATGGGCCGATAATGTGCGTTTTTGATTGATGATACCGATGTAATACTGCCAATATTTTTGTGAGATAATTGACGTTATGCTGTAAAAAGATGATTCCGAGTGCCTTTATCTATGGCTGTTTTGTCTATTTATTTTTTTTTATTTCAGAAACTTAGTTTAATAAAAGCCTTAAAAGTGCTGGCCCAACGACGCTGTTAGCGATATGCGTGTTAATGGTCTTACAACGGTTGGTGAAGAGCGGGTGAAGTTGGAGGAATAAAAGAAGGAAAGTGGAATCTGGGTTACGAACCAGACAGCAGAGGAAGCAACCGGGAAAGCGCTAAGATGAGAGAGAGAGAGAGAGAGAAACAAATACCGATATTTTAACCCGTACAAAGAAATGGCATCTACTTTTAGTGTTCCAATTTTAATTGTACTGTTCATTTCAATACCCCACTAATGCCATCTATCGACCCCACGCCATAGGAAACTGTCTTTCTAAAGACGATAACTTAAAAAAAAACACTTATCAGTTTGTGGTAGGATGACGTGACTTTAAAAAATCATATTTTAATAATTTATTCTCTTTTTCCGCAATAATAATCGTGATCATCACAAAATTGAAGTGATCAAGTCGATTAAATCGTAACTTTCCTTTTGGCTTCGTCATAGTTAGGTAAAAATATCCCAATATACATTTTCTACCATACACACTGAGCTTACGTTACGCCTTATTAACTATGCGACGAAAACAGCCCATGAATTACTACTGGGGCCTACAAACAGACCCTACATCATTTTGGTTGACATTGGAATATTTCGCTTGGGAAGTGTTTTTGTATTGGCTATGGGACTGTACCTATCTATTTTTCTGTGGTTATTGAGTTGCGTGAGAGCCTTCCTCAAGAATCAGGCTATCATATGCAAAAATGGGGAGAAAGGAGTATTATTAATTCATAAAAATCAATATAAAAATACTCTCATTTTAATTAAAATGTGATGCCTATTTCTCTTTTATGAATATTTAACACTGGCTGTTTCTATTCCGTGGTATGTATGTATGTACTATAAGCCTTCAACCTTTCAAAATTAGATAGAATTTTTCAAATCTGACTAGATGTTCTAAAGTTATAATCGTTCAAACAAACAAAGAGGTTAACTTGAGTTTTATTATATGAGTATAGAAGTATAGATAAACAAAGGAATTAAAATACAATTTAGATTAAATGAGTTTAACGAGTGATTTTTTATAATAGGTTAATCATTGTATTGGCAACTGAACTTAAAATTAAACACGAATACCAAATTGATAGTCGATTCTCAATAAAAAGCTCGTTTAAATACTTTTCGTATATTTCAAAGCGAAATATTTTAAAATAAAAGGCAACATAGGTATTGAAAAATCATGTTTTTTTATTTCATGAACTACTAATCTGAGGACTGTGAGGGTTCAGCACATGATAAATCTACCGCCTTTTGTTGGATACTAACGTAACGTAATAAGTGGGATAAATTTAAAAAAAAAAGTAAAAGTATGTGTTTTCTAAGTCAGTCAGTAGGTACCTAAATAAAAACCACTAAAAACCAATGTTCCGCCCCCAAAAACAAAAACAAAGCGAGTTAATAAAACGACACAATAAGTCAGAGCAAACGTTCACGATAAACTGGTAGAAATTAACTCAACTGCAAAACAAGATTAAAGTTATTTGTTTTTATTTTTTTATTGTTTACAACTTGACGCCATTTTGCGCTTCCCGACACCATCGTGTTTTGTCTTCGACCGTTTTGATAAAGGCGCGTAGAGATTGAGAACATTCGTATTAATTACGAATGGTTGAATGTTTCGATTGATGCTCTACATTTTGCAATAGATTAATACGTTCTTTTATATTGGTCCCTGCTGGGGTAGCCGATAATAAGGTGCTACGGGTTGTGTGCTAGAGAAATACCGTTTTTGAGCTAAATGAGATGATTAAGTGTTATTATCAGTGTAATGTATGCCCGGTACATATTTAAGAAATTTTATTTAATTTTTTGGTACAGTTTCTAAAAAAGCTCGTTAGCTGTCTAGTCTGACCATGAAAAATAAACGCGCGATCACAGAAGCCTAATTTACAGTGGTGACACCTTGAGGTCTAAGATGTTTTGCAATAGAATCCAGTAATTTCACTGCTTTTCTCACTCTTGTAAAGTGCCTCTACCTAGAAATATTTCAAAAGTAACCGGTACTGCCTTGGAATTTTTAACTGCCAACGTATTTGTATAATAAGAATGCATCCAGTCAGCACATGTCCTTATCGTTTCCCTCGATAATTTTGCGTGGCACAGTGGGTTTTTTACAGAGGGGTGTAGTGTGGTTCAACTAGCGGCATTATGGCAGCGCTGTCGCCAAGTTTTGATGATTATTGCTTTATTAACCAATATTGAGAGTCGGTAGTTGGGGTGGGTTGCGCAAATGTAAACTTTTTGGTTACTTAAATGGATTCGCTTTTTTTTGAGCAAAGATTGTATCTGCTTATAGCTTTAAAACAATTTGTAAACAAATGTAGGTAAGTATAATGACTTGTTGTAGACACGAAATGATAAAAAGTGGAGGTTAACTGTTTAAATATCCTTTTAGTCTATTGGCGGATGTTTTAAAGAAATAAACTGACGTTTCGATGATGTATAAAAAATCATAGTGGGATAACGAAGAAGAGGGTGTGACTAAAATGTAAATATTGTGAATCAATAAAAGACATAAATATTTATATAAATTTTATAACACTTTTTATGTCTTAAATTCATATTTGTGTTTAAATTTAACATAGTATGAAGAGAGGAGGTCACTCTTAGTCTACCCCTCTGTCTGTACATGTATTAGTTTATCATAAAAAAAAAATTAAAAGCTTATACATGTATAAAAAATAAAAACAGGAGTAAAATAGCAATTAAATTTTAACTCAAGAGTTAATCATAACCCATAGTTGTTTAACCGACCTCTCCAGGCAGTTAGCCTCGGCGTCGCCTCTTGATTGGGATTGTCGTAAACCAATCTACGTCGACACTATTAAAGAGATGGGACATATCGACATCGATAGAATATGCGAATAAATTAAAAATGATATTTACTGTTTTTAAATGGATTAATAGTAAAAATAACTATTTGCTTGTTTGTTCTACGTAACGCCTTCTTTGTCTTCCTCTACACCATATTCCCTCTATCTTGCTTTTCATGATAATTGTCATAAAGTCCTCATGCTGGCAAATGTACCAACATTTTTCATCTTCTGTTCTCAATTTCTATTAGTAAAATAAACATAGGCGATGCTGCTACCCATCACTAATTGATTTCCTTTTTCAACTACCATCATGCTAACCGTGGTCTAAGGTTTATGACCCTAGGTTCTGTCTACCCGTCTGGGATAAAGACGTGATTGTGACGTATGTTTGTAAAATAAAGAATTTTTTTTTCTCTGATGTTTTAAAACTTCTTTAGTTATTTTATCTTTCCAACTGATTTTGTCCATTCTCTACCGACACTATCCAAATATTGTAAGTTATATTTTTTTCCTTCTTAGTTGGAGTCCACATAAGTATAAGTAGTTATTATAACTATCAGAAATAATTCGCCATTTTATACGTCACAACTCATACGTTCACATAATGTAAACTCCGTCCAATGGTTTGCGAACTCTGAATATTTCAGGGATCGCAAACCTATGTGGTAAGTTTGACAACTTATTGGTGGTGTAAATGTGATGTTATTGCGATTCTTGTTTTTGTTTGAAACTGCTGGTTGTAAAACCAAATAACGTTGAAAATATGGGAATTTTAGTTTGCAAATCAGTAAGTAATGTCTTATTATTACCAGGATGTGCAGGACCATTTGACTTTGAGAAATAGATGATATGAATGAATAAGTACTTATACATTACGGTTTTCTTTTTCATTCATCATCATTTCTTGCAGAGTTTTTTGTAGTAAGGTTACTAAAACTGAAACTTAAATATTTCTATTACTTTCTCTTATTTCAGACACATATTTTAACTAAAGTATAAACTTTGTACAGTGAGGGGTTGTAGAGTTACGGTGTGTAGTGTAGAGTAAGAAGTTTCACTCTTTATGAAATCTGATAATCTTTTAACATACTGTTAAGTCTCGTCTTAGCAATAATTTACTGGATTTTTTTCTCATTTTCATTCAAAAATATCTAAACAAACTGTTAGCGCCATCTAACGAAACATTACGCAGTTTTAGCGCCCTCTGCGCCATCTCTTAAACATTACGAGCACTAAACACACGTAAAGTCAGCTACGCTTGACTTTTGTGCTAACTGCAATGGCTTGTAGAGTTGAAAAAGTTGAACTGTTTACCACTAGATGTCACATTATAATTATTTAAACATTCATTTTTAACATCTCTTGACCAAATCGGAAGTAAATAATTTAAAACAATTCGTATAACAAACTTCTTTTCTCTAAAAGTTTTAAACTTTTTTTTAAATCAATTAATCTAAGTACTTATATAAATAAAAACAATCTATAAAAAATAATATACGGACTAATTATGGAGGAAGCATTAAAGTCGCACTTGCAAAAAAATATATAAGCCTGTTTTTCAGTTATATTCTCAGAAAGAATGTGGCGATATTTGGTACAGCGCGATGACTTTATTATAACCATTATGGAAGGCAAGATAGAGAGGACGAAGACCAAGAAAGAGATGCATACAAAAAATAAAGAAAAAAGTGGGAGTCATGTCGTATCAGAATGTAAAAAGCTTCTGAAGGCGCTTTAAGTCGTTAGTCCCGGCTGCCATCTGGTAGTCGTTAAAGAAACCACGTCAGAGGCCGAGAGGCGATTCCGAAGAACTCTGTCACCAGGGTGTACATGATCGATTGACAGTGTCACTTACACGAAATAGTGCGGATGTAAAACGGGTCTATTAATCACATTTCTACTCACGAGTCTACAGGAAGAGAAATTGAAATAAGTATTGTTAAGTTTCTGTATAAATTTCTGGGGTACAAAACTGAATATTTTAAAAAATAAATAAATATGGCTAGCAGCAGAGAAGCACTTGGAAGAGACCACACACACACACCAACAATAACACAGCGCGCGATTGAGGGAGGGAAATGTCGCCTTACATGATGTAAGCCTTCTCGCTTACTCGCTTTTTTGAACCGTTGGTAGACACGATGGTAAACCCCCAGCCCACAGATATATTCGTGATATATTCATTCAAATTCATGCCTGCCATAAATAAAAATAAATATCTTAGATCCCACAAATCCAAATTGGGAGTTAACCGCGGTTTAATGACGCCTTTGAAATAATATTTACCTATTGTTCGATTAAAATCAATCAAGCGTGCTAGAGCCAGTGTATGATAGTGTTCCGTATAAATATGGAAATCACTAATCTTTGCCTACACCTGCGAGAGACAGACGTGATGATATGTATGTATTTATAAACTAAATCAAATAAAGAATACGAAAGTGATGCTAGTATAGACAAATGAAAAATATTATAGACAAATGAAAAATGAAAAATAATTTAATTTTAATTAAGTATGTAAGTTTATTTCTTAGCATTATAACAGAGGCTGAATGGCCAGGAACAACGAATTTGAAATCGCGCGCAAGCAATTTTTTTTTAATCTATGGTCAAGGATTATATGGAAATTGCGTCAGAAAGCGAACATTGATAAACTGATACAATATAAATATTAGTTTAATTGACGGATTACAATTTTTACAATATATAATGAACCCTGAAATGTCCGTAGATAGTAATATTGACATTATGAAATGCCTATTATGAAAAATTTGCTGTCTATTGTACCTACTTTCTATCGTAACATTTTTGCGCCACAAAAACGTTTTGATTTGGAGAGACTTGGGAGAAAGTCTCAATGCAATAGTTGACTAGTAGACCTCTTAGTATTAAGTCCGCCAATAGTAAAAGTATTCTAGTTTTTAGAAAATAGTTTGATTGAATTAATACAATCTGAATAAATGTTATCTTCATTCATTTATTCATTCAGAAAAACAAAAAAACCATTTGCTTACGGAACCCTAACTCGTAATGGGCCGTTATGGTGTCGAGTCTATAATTCTAATGCAACCTACTACTTCCGTATCCCCCGCTTTGATCGCACGGAATTAGAACCCGCGACCTATATTCCATGTTCTACCATTCTACTCACTCAACTTCCAATATTAAATTTCGTGAACACAGTATACTCCCCTACTTAAATGGTTTTAACGTAGCTTATACAAATACATACATATTATCACGTCTTTACCCCGTACGGGGTATACAGAGCCCATAATACCTTAGACCATGTTTAGCATGATGGTAGTTGAAACAGGAAGTCAATACTAATGGGTTGCTAGCGGCATCACCAGTGTCATGATTCCCCCATTTGCCGATTCCCTCAGTCGACTTTTATGGCTTGCGGGAAGAAAAGCAGCTGGTACATTCTTTGTTTTTCTTCCCAGACCAGCGTGGAAGGTCATGGCCCTAAGGTTTGTCTTCCCCGTACGGGCTAAAGACATGATTATATGTATGTATAATATGTATGCCAAAGTCGTGGTTTTGAGATGTTTCGTCACAGTATCCAGTAATTTCAAGGTTTCTTTCACTCTTTAAACCGGAACACAACAGTGTAAGCTACTGTTAAGTGCAGAAAAAGGTGAGTTAAGATAACCAAGCAGACGACCCCTGTGTACAAAATAAATCCATACTAATATTATAAATGCGAAAGTCTGCCTGTCTGTCTGTCACCTCTTCACGGCTAAACTGCTGGACTGATTGTGATTAAATTTGGTAGGGATGTAGTTAAAGACCTGAGGACAAACATAGGCTACTTTTAGGCGCGATGTAACCAAGTCCCACGCGGGGCGAAGCCGCGGGGAACAGCTAGTAATAAATATATGGGGACAAATCACACTGATTGAGTAAGCCCCAAAGTAAGTTCGAGACTTGTGTTATGGGATACTTACTCAACGATTCTATATTATACTAGCTGTCCCGGCGAACTCCGTACCACCTGAACCTGCACTTTACTCACAATTTAAACCTTCCCTGAACTTCCACAAATATTTCAAGACCATAATTAGCCAAATCGGTCCAGCCATTCTCATATTTTAGCGAGACTAACGAACAGCAATTGATTTTTATATATATAGATAACAAATACATACATAGATAAACATCCAAGTTCCAGATCAATCAGAAAAATATAATTTTTTATCTTGACCTGACCGGGGATCGAACCCGGGACCTCCGGAGTAGCGGTCAAGCATGTTAACCATTACGCCACGAAGGTCGTCACAAAGGTCTACTTTTGGCAAGACCACGAAGCAAATACAAGACAGTGCAGTTTTCCTTTTTAGGGTCCTATAAATTAAATGGCAAAAATGGAACCCTTATAATATCACTTTGCTGTCCGTCTATCTAATAAACTTTTTTCTGAAGAACCCAGTGGCTGTAATATATTCAAATTTGAAATGATTTTAATAAAAAGGAAAATTTATAAATATTGCGACTTCAGATAGGAATCAAAACCTATAGGGTACTTTCCGTTGAACTAGAATCACAAAATTTGGTAAGAAGCAATATCGTACAACACTTTTTTGAAATATAAATCTAAAAACTGTTAACTTGTTGCTAAATGTTAAGAAAATTAATAATTTAAGAAAATTATTTTTTAAAAACAAATTAAAGCAAAGCAAAACTTTTTAAAATAACCTGTTAAGTCTCTTAGTATTGTGTGGTGTTACGGAACCAGTCTGGGCGCGAGTCCGACTCGCACTTTGTCGAATTTAAGGGGTTTTAAGGAACCCTAAATATAAGAAATGAGTCACATAACAGGTGAGTAATCTAAAATCTAGACTCAGAAACTTAACCCTTTGCTTTGAAAGGTGTTTCACAGATGGCCCACTTGATCCAAAACTAATTTTGGGCGTATGACTGTATTCTGGGGTAAATGTAGGTCAGTTAGTCGTGTACACTATATCACTTGACTATGTACACCATGAATCTATACTTATATTCATTTTTTACACTAGTTTTTACCTGCAGCTTCGCGTGAATGGATTTGTTTTTTAATAATATTTATTTCTTAAAAATTGTAAGAATTTCCATTTTTAAAAGCATGAACATGCACAAGAAATTTAAAAAATAATATTTGCGAGCTATCAATCACATTCGATATTCAAATGTTCTAGATTGGGTAATTAAATCGATACTACCGTCCCTGCCGCAAATGAACCGGGGCGTACGGTGCGCGGGCGCAGGGCGGGACCACCGCCGCGCGCGCTGCGCAGAGTGTGCGGCTTTGGGACTTTATTTCTGTGCTGGGCAAATTTAATCTTGTTTATTGTGATCTTCATTATAAATGATAAAATAAAAATAAAGTGCTAAGTGAACTCTATAGTTCAAAGCAACATTTACCCGGCAAGGGCTATAAAGAAATACAGCTTACTTTGGGGGTTAAATAAGATTTTTTTATTAATTTGAATTATAAAATACTTAAACCTTTTCTGAATTACCGCCTTCCTTGATTGTTTCGCTGTTTTGTAAGAGCGTAAATTAATTATTGTTATTATATAACAAAATTAATTGTAATAAGCTATTCAAAAGACGTTTCTAAATTTGGTTGTATTTTATCTGGTTAAATGATCAAATTTAACCTCAGTTTAAGAATGACTTTGGAGTTACGTAAAAATCTAATTTAATACTTGTTAACTACACTGCTATACATAATGAATGAAGAGCGCAAAAACAACTCTTGACTCTATCTTATCAAAGTAGCCAGTTAGTCAGATTGAGATGTACCCAATCTTGAACTAGGTTATCTATTATGGTAATAGATTTAAAAAAAAATTGCGTCACTTCAAAGACCGCGCGCAAATTCGAATTTCTTTGATTATGGTAAACATGTAATATGAAATCCGCAATTAGTCAAATTTGCAAGTTGCAAACGTAGAGTCTAGAGTTCGGCCTGGGTCTTTTAGGTACTCGTATCTGGTAACTAAGGTACCTAATCAATCATACAACATACAACATATATATTGGAATCGGGCGCGGTTTTGATGCCAGACAATTTTTTTTAATCTATGTCATACAGGAAAAAAGGACCAGAAAAAAAAACATGGTACTAAACAGGTCAAGCACACCAACAAAGGCCCCGGGGCATTTTTTTGCACTTTATTTCCATCGTTGTGGCGTAGTGCCTCCAAAATTGAGTTGTACGGCTTTCGTATTTTTTTTACTCTTGGCTTGCATGGCGGTCCCCGTGATCAGTTGTATGTTTATTTATTAACTAACTGTTGCAGTTGGCTTTGCTTGATATACCAAATTAAATAGATATGTTTACGGAAAGATTTATTTTTGACGGTGAGAATTTTGTAAGTCCTATGCTAAGTCGGTCACGAAAAATATACTGTGACCAAATTCCAGAAGAAGGGAGACATTAGGTATACCCGTAATTGTCAAGCGATGAAATGCAATGAAATATCGGCCTTACATCCATTTCATATTTCTTTAGTAATAGTTATTTTAATAAGAAAATTTCTTACTGCACCTACAAGTCGATAGCCTTTCAGAGATGCGTATTCGTAACCATATTGCATGTCAAGCGACATCAAGCAAGGCCACCTTGGATTGGTCGCAACTAGTGGCCTTTTATTAAAGCTAGTGGTATTTTTATCATGAGCTCTTCCGTGCTTCAGAAGACACTTCAAGCAGTTTTGATGGCCGTTGTTATTGCTAGATGACTGTGGTTATGCTGCCCAAGCCTAAGAGCGTATCCTATTCCCTGAAGTGTAAGCTACTAGGAAACTCGCTCAGATGATGATGACTATAATAAAGTACTTGCAAAATCAAATTTCGAATGCGTTCGAAAATCATCACCTCACAAATTCAATTATCGAAAAGAAATCGGCCGTCAACGATCCGAATACATCACAGCGATCGAATGAAAACTTTAATAGCGCGATTCAGTCAAACGACATTTAAATCAGGAACAGTAATGAAAAATACCGAGAAAGATAAAAATTGACGCGTTATCGAATACATTTCACATCGACGCCGGTGGCAGCGGGTTCCAGAGAACACCCTCCCCCTCCCGTCCCCCCCTTCAGGGGTCCGGGGTCATAAATCATTTGAGTAGTTAATTATTTTGATTAAAACAGAGTTGTGGCGAAATTGGTATCGCCGCGATTTCTGGGCCAAATTCTTTGCTCCTGGTCGAAATACTTTCGCGGCATATTTTAGTTTTTTTTTTGTACTGTGTAGGAACAGGCTTACAGCCAACCTAAAAGAGGTTTGTTTATTAATTATGATTTAGAAACGTATTTGTTAAATTGTAAAAAAACTTTAAAAAAATGATAAGGCTGTATTTTTGGCTGTATGTTTCGGTAATTCATATAAAATAATCTTTGCCAAATTAAGTGCAAAAAAATGCAATAGCAATAAGTCTTCCTTTGTATTGGAATTTGTATCAACATGTGCATATTTGTTTGATAATAATATAATTAAAAATGTTGTCTATCAATCACAGACTGTATAATATTTACAAAAAAAAATTATTGTCCAATCTCCAAACATAAGCGCTGCAGTCAATGCGTGACTTCCGACAATCAGAAAAATGGCCAAAAATACCAAAAAAGTAAATCAAACGCGCCGAAGGTACAGGACGTGTCTTTTTCTCATCAGCAATAGCTTTTACACCTCACAATTGTATTCTTAGTAGTAAGTTATTGTTAGTAATCCCCTGTACTGTGTTTCCGACACGTTTCGGCTTCGATGAGAATATTAATGCATGGTCATCCTAATTAGAGAAATAAAAAGACGAACCCGATTTTAGTTGATTTGTGAGTTAATGATTTGAATAAATTAATTAATATTTTTATTATAACCATTTTGACGTTTTCATGATAATGATGAATCGATGTCTTTTTTTATTTTTATTTATTTCAATAAATATAAATATAAATAAATATATAGGGACAAATCACACAGATTGAGCTAGCCCCAAAGTAAGTTCGAGACTTGTGTTATGGTATACTAACTTAACGATACTATATTTTATAACAAATACCTGTATAGATAAACATCCAAGACCCAGGTCAATCAGAAAAAGATCATTTTTCATCTTGACCTGACCGGGGATCGAACCCGGGACCTCCTGAGTAGCGGTCAGGCATGTTAACCATTACGCCACGGAGGTCGCCAGTTCAATTATATAATAAAGGACAAAGAGAAGATGAAACAAGCATTTCCTAACGTATTATTTATTATTCAATTAATATTTAAATTATTGATTCATTAATTATTTCATAAGAGGCAATTTTGGGCGTTGAAAGTGACAAAGAATTATTATGCAGTATTATTTCAGTAGCAATAAAAATATATATTACAATATCCTAATTTGTAAAACAAATAATAAATTTAAAATCACTAAACAAAAAGAAACAATAAAATTTTAATTAAGTGTAACTGCGAATTCCTCTTAAACTGTGACGTAATATTTATTTTATTAAGGCGACATCTAAACAATTATACACGTAGCAAAATCGCCTTATAAGTGCTCCGACGTTGCAATAATAAATACAAGTTACATAGTGTGTCCCACAGACTTAATAGAACTACAGACGGATCGTCGCCAAATCAACAGTGAAGCTCGAAATGTGTGTGTATGGTGTTAAAATGTCGATTGAAGTCACGCGTTGATGTCACATAATTGGAATATTTACATTTATATAACATATACTAAATCACGTCTTTATCCCATAAATACTAAGACCACGTTTAGCATATTGGTAGTTGAAACAGGAAATCAATAGTGATGGGTTGCTAGCCGCATCGCCTATGTCATGATTTCCCCATTGGGCGATTCTCTCAGATGACTTTTACGGCTTGCGCGGAAAGAGAAGCAGCTGGTACATTCTATGTTTTTCTTTTTCTTCCAGACCAGCGTGGAAAATTACTACTAGATTTTAATTGAAATATTTGTGTGAGTGAAATATATTAAATCGGACAAATCACATAGATTGCTTGAAAGTAAGTTCTATATTTATGTTATACTTACACAATGGTACTATATTTTATATTTAATTATATATAGATAAATAAATATCAAGGTCAGTTTGAAAAAGATTTTCCATTTACTTGGCCGGAAATTAAACCCGGGACCTCCAGTGTGACAGTCTGGCATGATGATCAGGTCGTTAATAAGTAGAAAGATGTTTCTGAATAATTCTTTTGTGGTGCAATAATGAGTATTTACTGTGTTTGTATATTTTTTCATCTGATAAACGAAATGGACAAAGGTTTTGAACGCTCCACTCTTGTGATATATGAGAGTATGGTATTACGTCTGTAGTTCTTAAAGGTCTGTGTGTGTGTCCCAGTAGAGGCAGCGGCGCGGCGCGTCCCAAGACCATTCGATGCAAATTCTCACATCGGTCGGTTTGTATGGTGGCCCAATTTATAAAAGTTAGCGTTTTCATAATCTTTGTATTTCTATTTTACCGAAAGAGTTGGTTGAATTTACTTTGTAATCATTCCATTTAAATAAACAACCATTAAGTGATTCCGTTTTCTATTGGCTAGATATCTTAAAGAAAATACTTTACAGGTGAAAAGGCGGCTTCGAAAAACTCTTTACACCAACACTCAGATACGTTTAATGTAATTTGAGATTGTCATCAGTTCTTGTCCTGGATATTGTAATTCACTGTTGTCGTTCAGAGTATTCAATTAATTAAGTTATTAAAAATAATGTAGAATATTGAATTGAATCTCCGTTGGATGTATCCTACTCAATCACACTATTATGTGTCATATAAAATAGTATTCGATCCAAATTCCATTACATACATTTGACATGCTATATATGATAATATAGACATGATAACATAGATCATATTTTGGCATCAAACTTAATGATATAAAATTTGAATAAGTATCTTTTATTAACGCTTGATTTTTTTTTATAAAAAATATCTTTTTTTATTTATTCATTCATGACATGTGGGTTACTAGATCAATAAAACCTGCATATTTTACCGAACCACTACTAACTGACTAATACCAAAGTGGTATTAGTCAGTTATATAGTAGTGGTTCGGTTGTCAGATCAAATCAAAACTACAAAAAACGCTCACAGCTCCTACTTTAAACCATGATACATGGAATGTGAAGAATGCAATATTCGCTTCTACGGTGTAAGGGCCGACTTTAAATAGCGTGAGCCAATGAGGGATTATAGAGTCAACGATTGTTTTACTCTGCCGCGTTATACAAGGTTTATTGGTTTTACTGAAACTGTTTTTTTTTATTTACCTTTTATGTACAAAATACTATTATAAATAACAATAGTAAAACATAAATTATTACTATAGACTATTAATACTAATGTGTGAAGCTGAAGACTAAAATGTTTTCTTTATTTATAAGGCTCTTGGGGTGAATCATCAAGAAGTAAAATTCGAAAAAAGTTCCAAGCTTTTTTTTTTAATTTAACTTGCACGCTAAAATAAGTGATAAGTTCCACAACTGGAATGAGTACTTTACTTACACGATTCTCTACAAAAAGCGATGTTAAAATTGAACCAGTCACATGAACGACAAAAATTGTAATTTAAGTATGGTTTAAAATTAATCAATTGGTATGGAGACAAATTAGATCTTAAAGACTAAACTAAGCGTTGTCGCAGAAAGTAATTGCAAAGAAAAGGGGATCGCTAAATGACTTTATAATAAGAAAATCGTTAAGAACACAAAAAGTGAGAACGACCGGCGACGCAGGGGATTAATCTTACTGAACCTGCGTGTTCCCACGGCGGGCAAGGCTCGGGTACCGTTCGATTCGAACACACACGTTATCGAATACTTAAGCTAAATTTACATTAGAATACTGAATTGTACAGACAAAATAGAATATGTTACACACTAGCTAGTGCTCTTTTTCTAAATATCTCTATTATATCTGTATTAATATAAAAAACAAGTTGAGTATTAGTAAATATTCTATGCTCTCAAAGCTTAATTTATCTATGTACCGAAATATAAATATAAATTAATATTTACATAATTACAATGTTGCTAAGACCAATTTTGTTTTTTCAGAACATTAAGATCGCAGTTATTTATTCAAAACTGTTAACAAATCTTAAACGTTATAGTATCAATTCAAAATCGTCTTAAAAAGAATACCAAGTCTAGTGCTGAACAGTAGAATGAACGAATGTTATTTAATTGCTTAAAATGTAATACTTTTTATATTAGTTTAATAGAATTTTCACCTTTGGTAAATAATACTTACAAAATCTATACATAAAGAAACAAAAAATCATATAGTATGAGATCCTATTACTCTTCACCTATACGTATTTAAAAATACCGCGATTGCGCGCTTGAGCGACAGCGTACAATAGCGCTGGGTGGGCATTTCAACTTTTACCCGATTTCTAGATATGCCGTCACATTTTTTTTTCTTTCGTCACTACATATATTTTTTTCCTTTTTTATGTTTTTACTTAAGCACATAATATTGGAAAAGGCGGTTGTAAATTTATTATCTACTCTCCATGTATTTAAAAAATAAAGAAATCTGAATCTTCTCTAAGTTAAATCTTAGAAATACCACCGAAGTAACTATATACACTTAATTTCATAACAATAAAAGTTTTAGAAAGCAACTGAGCTAATCATCTTCAAACGACTGAACCGATCTTAACCAATTTCGAGTATAACTACAAACTATCCCAATCTAGTTAGGTCCAAATGCGATTTAGTCGAAAAGCTATCTAGTCATATCAAGATGTAGTCGTAAAGTTATTAACCCGTCAAGCTAAAGCAACCTCTCTTTTTAGTCGGGGATTAAGATTTATAAAGAACTAGCTGTTCCCCGCGGCATCGCCCCGCATGGGACTCGGTTATATCGCGCCCAAAAGTAGCCTATGTTTGACCTCAGGTCATTAAGTATATCCCTACCAAATTTTATCACAATCGGTCCAGCAGTTTAGCCGTGAAGAGGTGACAGACAGACAGACAGACAGACAGACTTTCGCATTTATAATATTAGTATGGATAAGGTGCATTGATATCATTTTCAATTCCCATAATCGATACAACCAGACGCAATATTCCCAGTGGATATAAAATGGACAGTTAACTTAAATATATCACAAATAATGGAGGCGGGATAAAGAACGACTAGAAATGGCTTCACTGAGTCCAAAAACTAAGAAAAAATCGATTGAATAAATAGCCTCTCTTCCGTTAGGTAATATTTACCAAAAAGTAGAAAAAAACATCATGTAAAATAAGCAATAATGCTATAATTTTCCAATTCAATTCAATTCATTTCCAAACTCCTAAAAGAAAGAATTTTATTTCATAAATTTAATTTATTTAAAAATGTTTTTTTTTTTTAAATTAAGTGATTAAGTATTTTTTTCCATCTCATATGTAATTCAATTAGATTATTCAACAACGGGGGACCAGGAAAGTGGATAATATATACAGGCATATACCCTGTATATAGTATGGGCGACCATGGACAGAGTTATTTAGAGAAAAAAAAATATTTAGATGCAATATTACGACAAATCGTTACTGACCCAAGTACATCAAGTTTTGGGTAGAGATAGACTAAAAAAAGGAAAAACAGGACGAAGGTACCTACTACTTCTACCCTTGTCAAGAATTCTTGCTTTTGCTGATGAAATTCCCTATTGGTTTTAAAGAGATACCTGAAAATTAGCCTTATTTAAATTAGCATAAGTAGTTTGTTTTGTATTGTGTACTATTGGTATATAGATAATTGTATGTGCTATATACCTTAAAATACATACATAGCTTAAGTATTTGTAACTTTAAAGTGTTGCCGATGTAGCAATTATTGATGAACTAAATAAATAAAAATAAAAACTCTACTTACCCTATGCCACATCCAGATTAGAATGATATTAGCCGTTTAAATCCGTGGTGAAATCTTTATGAGGGCGGTACGGCGAGCCGGCGCCGCGTTGCCTAGCAACGAAGGCGCCTATAAGGCTGCCGTGAAAAGCGCTAATTAAAGCTATAAGCGCTTATTCTGCCCACATGGTCATCCTAATTACCAATCGAATATAAGTACATCGATTAAGATATCACTATCACTACACAGTATAAAACAAAGTCGCTTTCTCTGTCCCTATTTGTATGCATAAATCTTTAACACTAGGCAACGGATTTTGATGCGGTTTTTAATAGATAGAGTGATTCAAGAGGAAGGTTTTTATGCCCATGCGAAGCCGGGGTGGGTCGCTAGTCGACTTATAAACACAATAATAAAAAGAAGCGAGAAGAGGGAAAAGATGACCAAGGAACTTACACAGACCAAATGAAAGAGAAGGCTGAAGACATGTCGTATAGATATTATTATTATTTGCGTATGGTGCAACGAAATTAGAGGGTGTACGGAAGGCAGTTAATCCATTCGGTCACCTTTTTTTTTGTTGGCCTTGTGGACCTTACAGATGCCATCCTCCACCCAAAACGATCAGATTTTTTAATACTACCCATGCAGGTCGACTCTAACCGGCCATTTTTGAAATCCTCGAGGGAGACCTATGTCCAGCACTGGATAGCCTGCAGCTGAAATGATGATGATGTTATTAATAAAGCTAAGAAAACGTATTTTTGATTCTACAGCGTAATTCATAATCGTTTGTTGAACAAATTACACTTTTTAATAAAGAAAATGCCTATTGTACACACAAATATGTGTTTATTGTCATGCTGCTACCACACCTGGCTATTCGCGTATTTGCCAAGATAATCGACGAATAGGCAAATAGCGCAACTACCAACACATGGAGGTAAACACTAAATATTCACACACATTTGGTACTTGACCTATTTGCCGAATAGGCAAATAACGCAAAAATTTTAGCAAATATATCATCCACATATGATCAAATAGACAAATACAAGCAAGTGTGGTAGCAGCATTACAATTGCTTTCCAGACCACACCTCATCAACCAAACACGCACTGCACCCCAGTCTGGCTGATATCTTTGCAATCTACCCTCGTCCACGAAGCGTATCGTCTGCGAAATTGCTGTTTTATATGTCTGTCTGTTGCCATTATATCTGTTATATCATGGACTGATTGCTTGACAAAGAAATTGCGGAATTAAAAAGCAATTGGGGCATTTTTTTTTGTTATTTAAAATATAATTATATCGGTGCCAGTGAGGTGCTCATCAATGTGTTGGGATTATTAGGGTTCCGTCTGAGTATAAAAACGGGTCCGAAGTCTATCCGTCTGACAGCGGGTTGTATACTACAGCGTGTTGGTGCCAATCAAATTCTTTTTCACGATTTTATTTTATTGCAAATGGATGAAAAGTACTATACCTATAATATGAGTCTCGATCGAAATATAAAAATATTGACCTCATTTAATTAAAATATCGTCTAATTTGTTTAATTAAAACTTGGGCGGTAATGGACTTGCATTTATAAAGTTGCTTTTAGTTTGGTTAGGCTACTAGAGGCTATTTTCTGTTAAGAAATATGATTTGTCCAACTATGAAGCTCTTGAGATATGTAAAATGTGAAAGGATACTTTTACTTACACACACTATATTACATAACAGTAAGCAAAAAATTATTGTACCTAAAAATCATATTTCAAAACCAACGAAGCTAGATTCGAGAAAATCTTCAATACCTTATAATTGCAATTGTAGCTTTTAATCCCATCCTATTACTATTACCGATTTGTTTGCCTAGAGTTCATGAGAATAGGTGTTACGGTGCGTGCCTCTCATTATGCCACTTCTGGTTTTTTATTTGCTACAGCGGCCTACAGACGGCCGCTTCCTGTCACCGACCTCGACCTTAGCAAATCGGCTGTTTTACCACCCGTGCAACTTATTAGAATAGAAAAGAATTCAACAGACATTTATTAAAACACTAGCTGTTCCCCGCGGCTTCGCCCCGCGTGGGACTCGGTTATATCGCGCCCAAAAGTAGCCTATGTTTGACCTCAGGTCGTTAACTACATCCCTACCAAATTTCATCACAATCGGTCCAGCAGTTTAGCCGTGAAGAGGTGACAGACAGACAGACAGACAGACAGACAGATAAGTAAGGATTCATCACACATACAAATCAACAAAGGACAAAATTAACAAACGTACGTGAAATGTGACAAATATCTCAATATGCGGCTCAGTATTACACTAGATATGCAAGCATGTCTAGCACTGATTTTCAGCCGTCACCTTTTGAGTAATCACGCAGACATCACAGACAGCAAACCCCTTCGTCCACTTTGATAACTAAATTTACCTAACCAATCACAAGAGTAGATTTTTCTTTCGCTGTTTGGTAACTAGTTGTGAAAGAAGAATTATTTTTTCCACTTTCGTACAACCGATGAGCGATGACAGCAAGACGACTTACAATATTATTATTACTACTGCCTATTTTCTAGGTATATCACTATTTTCGAAAAAATACCAGCTAAGTGCAAAGCACTTGCGCAAGTATGGTTTCGTACCATTCTCATCATATCTATACATAGCGGCAAAAAAATCACGTTTGTTGTATAAGAGCCCTACTGAAATACTTAATTTATTCTGTTTTTCGTATTTGTTGTTATATTGGCAACAGAAACACATAATCTGTAAACAACTGTCTAGCTTTCACGGTTTATCTGGTCATAGATGGACGGACGGACAGTGGAGTCTTAGTAATAGGGTCCCGTTTGTACCCTTTGGGTACGGAATCCTAAAAACGAATGATTATCACCAACGGTTTTATTTTAGTTTGGTGTTGTCCAAAGAATTTGCGCGGGCTATATTCTTTAATCTATGGTTTTTTCAAATGAAAATAACGAAAAAAAATGTTAACAATTCGACTCACTTTTTGAATGGGTCACTCAAAATTGAGTCAAAACTACACATTTTGAAAATAGCACCGCAGAACTTCTTCATTCTAGCGTATTTCCTAGTTGCAAAGGTGCTTGTTCAGTGCCCAGAGAGCGGGTAAATATTATTTGATAGGTCTCTACAGCGCAAGAGTCACTTCCAAAAGACGGATTTTAACGATAAGTTGATTATTGGTTTTAGCGCCATCTATTATGCACTAGTGTAAACAATTTCTCCGATACTTTCACGGGCCGGGATCAAGATTCCCGTTCCGGTGACTGCGTTCGCTCCTCCAGTAATTAGTGCGTCTAGGGGCGCCGGGGCTGCGCTGCGAACCGTGGCGGAGTCTCGGCCGGCGCCGCAGTGGTCAATTCAAGTAATATTGTTGGGATTGCTGGATTTTGTTTTAAAATTTATTTAACTAAATTGTGTTACATAATAAGCTAGCTCAATGCCAATCATGTTGTCAGTCTATATTAGTTGTCTATATACTTCTATGCCTATATAATAAATAGGAAAGATTGTTTGTTTCGAATAAGCTTCAAAACTAGGCATAAGTCCTGTTCCTTTTTTCCCGTCGCTTTACTTATAATTAAAAAAGTTTAGGTAAATTCTGAATTTTCAGGAGCTGAAGTATTTTAGCGTACTCTATTAGTGTTATAGATTGTAGAGTATTCCTACATGATATAGAGTACTACACTCTATTTTAGAGCACGGTTGGCAACTCTACTTACAACATAGATAATTATATAAAAAAAATCCTAAAAGTAACCTTTTTTCTCTCATTTTATCTTGAAAGTATCACCAGTATTCCGCCACGTCCATCTTTCAATAATTCAAAAACTATTTTAATTATAGAGGATCACTTATTTTTAACCGTCGAAGAAGCTACTATCAAGCCCATAAATTGTGACGTCATACATAAATCGATCCATAACCGAAGTGTGCAATGTCCAAAAGTGCAACCAGTGACATTTCTCTGGTTACTCAATGTCATCCTTGCCATTACGTAACGTTGAGGGCAAACAAATAAATAGCCAAGACCGAGTTGAGCTCATAATTAAGGGTTCCGTAATAAACGTGATTTTATCCTTTCATCATTAACTGTGTCTAAAATGTTTATCTACTAAAATTATAATTTACTAAAATTTTCCTATTATTGGAATATTATACATATTTTATACAGCTTTATACTTTTATAATTATATTATTTTCATTCATTACTTCTCCTGCTGAGATATATAAAGACAAATAACACAGATTGGTTAAGCCCCTAAATAAGTACGAAATTTGTGTTATGGTATACTAACTCAACGATACTATATTTCATAACTATCCGGCTTTGCACGGCTATAAAAACCTTCCTCTGGAATCACTCTAGCTATTAAAAAAATACGCGTCAAAATCCGTTACGTAGTTTTAAAGATTTAAGCATACATAGGGATATAGGGACAGAGAAAGCGACTTTGATTTATACTATGTAGTGATAGTGATATACTTCGTTAGTATGTCATTTCATTTAATGCTGTATTTCAATAATCTTGAATGTGCATTTGATAAGCAGCCTCTACGCGTCTGATTAGTATCCCCACGCATGTCTCCAAAAAGCTTAGTATGTAAAGTTACTATAACATTTAAAATTTTAATCACATTAAATTTAATTTAGTTATTTTTAACATTCCTAGTGTGTCTTCAAAAATCATTCGCTAATTCATTTAAATCTCAATCACATAATCAAATAATTTTAGCTAGTCAGCCGATGCGCACAGAACCCTAAACTTAATTATGATTAATTTATGCTGTATTTCTATATGATAATTAAATACATGGAGCTGACGAATCATCTTTAACTAAAGTTTATTTATAGTCTGGTATTTTATGGTTAAACTGTTCTTGAATTTTAAACTACAATAAATACGACTAAAACGTGCAAACGGTAAAAATGTAGTTAGTTTTCATTTAAACTTTAAAATTACTATACTAATCTACTGTTTACACATATTTAATGGATGAATAACACCTAATAAGTTTGGAAACATTTTTTTTTTTTCAATAAAATCTAGCTGTTGCCCGCGGCTCCGCCTTGTAGTTATATATAACTTTCAACAGTAGCCCATTTTTGACTGCTGGTTCTTAATAAATTAAAATTAAAAAAAAATACGTACTAAATTTTATCAAAATCGGCCAGCGGTTCAGCCGTGAAAATGTAAAAAACAGGCAGACAATCTTTTGCATTTATAATATTCTCAGATTTAAAAAAAAACGAACTTCTTTGATAATATTAGTATGGATCTTGTTCGAATTACATACACACTTATGATTGGATGGCTCAGCGACCCAAAGAGGATCTTGGCCTCCGACACCAGGGCTCTCCACCACTGCCTGCTTAGCGCATTCTCTTGCCAGTCGGCTTTATAGCACTTTTTTCACATATTCCATAATATACCTACCTAGTATTATAAGAGAATGAGCATTGCCATACAACGTGGCAATGCTACCAGCCTTTTGGGAACATTTCCAGATGGCAATGATTCGCGGGACATTTTTTATTTAAAGTTTATTTTTTTAGCTTACAATTTAGTTTAGTTTGTAGTTTAGTTAAGTTTGTTGTTTTAAGGGTTATTTTTAGTACATGGATGTTTATACAAATAAAAATACCTAGTTTAATAAATAAAATGTCGATTAAGCTGTAGTTTTAGATTTAGACACAACCGTAAAACGCTGTGAAGTTATAAACGCAATACCTATGGGAAGCTATTAAGAAAAAAAATAAAATTTCGTAGTATGTTAGCAGTGAATCACAAGGCTTTAATTAAAATTCTTATTTGTTGCATACCAAAGCTGCAACAATATATGGATTTAAAACAAATGGACCTAAATCTTTTGATCTTATTTTCGAGGTAGGTGGCATAACCTATTTCAACATTCCTTCGGCACCTAAATACCATTTCGAGGGTTTATTTTTAATACTAATTGACAGTTTTAGGGCCTTGGATAAAGAAAAAATCATGTAAAAGATAAGTTATTTTAAGATGGCGCTTTCATTCATAGTCTCTCTCGTCTTAGTAGTTGAATCGAAAACTTTGAAAAATAAAATTTTGCGTTCGCCTTCATCATTTAGTAATATTTTTATTCACGGTCAATTGACCATGCATACCCTGGTGTCAGAGTTCTTCGGAACCGCCGCTCGGCCTCTATCGTGATTTCTTAAACGACCACCAGGTGGCAGCCGGTTTAACCGTTTAACGTCCCTTCTGAATCACGGAAACATCTTAAACTTAACTTTAACCTTTTAAGAGACATAAACATTCAAAACGCGAAAACAAAATCGATGAGACGAGCAACTGTCGATAATCGAGATAACCCGAAAATATCGATAAATTCGTATGAAATACATCGACACCGCTCGTTTTCGTTTAGAAATAAATCACTTTTAAAGGTTAACTGGGTATACAATGTTGCAGATTCGTTTTTACCGACATTCAAAATATGGAGGAGGTTGCGATTCAACGAAATGAATTAATTCAGTTTCGGGTAAAATATGAATCGATAAAAGTCGTAATTATAATTGAAGATGTGTGCCAAACATTTGAAAGATATTTTACCTTATAACTACGAGAAATTAAATCAGTAATTAAGTAGCAACTAATATTAAACCTGATAATAAGTAGGTAAGTACAAGAGTGCTTAAAGCTATTTGCCTTAACATAAATAGTAAAGAGAAATATCTTATATGTTTATTTTAAAAAGCTTTCAAATAAATAAATTAATTAATATATTTTTTTATAATCATTTTAAATTTTAAAAATAAAAATAATGGAATAAAAATACTTGTACTAACCCTAGCCTTAAGTAATTTGTATTTACTAACCTACCTATGGAGTCTATATTCTGAAATAAATTATTACATAATTCTATTTATTTTATTATAAATATATTATATATTTAAAATGAAGTTCGGAGAAATACAAAAACTATATATTCCTTTACGCAATTTTTCATATTTTTTTTAGAAATTAATTACATTCAATAATGTTTTTAATACTCGTATTTCCCAAATAATAAAATATATCGCGTATTTCACGATGGGTTATGTTGCTGTAAAAATATTTGATGTCAATCGGACTGGATCGCCGAATCGAGTGATTAAAATCGTTTCAAAATACTGTGACCGCCCTTTATTTAAGATTTTTGCACATGTCAAGATATAACATATTACAGGTCACTCGACTACGCTCAACTATTTTGTTTTATTTATATAATAGGTACTTAGGTTCGCCATTTTTTTCAAATACCTACATCGTTAAAATTGAAGCAATGGGGGGCCCTGCAATATCAAACTTTTACAGCCTCTGTGATCTAGTGGGCTAGGCGTTTGCCTTAGGATCTGGAGGTTGTGAGTTTGAATACCATAGGCACAATATTTTATATTTTCGTTATATATTTATACATACTGTAACAACCTTTTTTTTTATCGATTAAAAACTAATTTTCGTTTATGAAAAATGACAGATGAAGAACGGAATGGCAGATGTCTCAGAGAGAAATAATTTCTACGAGGATAGAATTTTCATAATATCTAACTACTTAATTCACTAATAATTTTTCTTTACTTCGTTATATTTTATAAATTTCCCCAATAATATATTGGGTAAGTATTGCAAAGAGAATATATTTGTTTTTGTTAATTCCACAATGGCTCCTATTTTTAAAACTATTATCTTGTAAAGATTTTCAACTATAATTTTGTATATAGCTTTTTGTTTGCATTGTCTGTATTTTCCATTGTAAAACCATACCACTGATGTCTATTTGATGCTATCGAAGCTCTATTACCTCCGATCCTATATCGTCTGCAAGGGCTGGTTTGGCATTTTTATGGCGTTGTTGTGTTGTGATGTCTATGGACTAAACAAACATATTTACAGGGACCTCCGACTCCGGTACCGGAATATCAATTCTACCATCGAATTACCCTCAACTGACTACGTGTGGCGATTTGACCCGAAGCGTTGCCTTTTGGACCCAAATTGCAGAGGAGAGTGGGGTTTTGTATGGGAGACCTCCTTATATTACTTAGTTGCGATTATTTAGTTAATAACCCGCGACCCAAAATTCTTTTCTTTTAAAATAAATTATTTTGTACTTGTATGTTTTTTTTTAACTTAATAAATGGTAAAACTGTTAATTATATCGCCGTTCGTCGTTTGTTTTCTACACATAGCAGGTTAAATGACCAGAGGGCTTAGCCAAAGTCACAATCGCAAAACGTTAGCGAGGTACGATAAGAACGAAATGTATGGGATTGACATAAGATCGACCACGTGATTTATCGCAGCTTATATCAATCCCATACATTTTGTTCTTGTTGACATTCGTTAGCGTTTTGAAATTGTCATTTGGCTACGGGTGCAGATTGTCTAATAATTAACTAAGATATTTGTGTGTTTCGAAAGACGCGTAAATCCAAGGGGTTCGGTTGCCACCGGGTTGTCATCGAGTCGAGAGACGTTTTCTAAAAACTATGACACTGTGTCACACACAATATAAATGTATGTATAAACTAACCATTTTTTATTTCTAGAGGTAGAGAATCTTCATATTCTCCAACAAAACAGGCTTTGTTTTACTACAGATTGTTGTTATTTCGGAAAATCCATATTTAGCTGACTTCCAATTATGTACACTCTACCTGCCTTTTAGCTGCATAAATTATGAGTGAGCTTTCGATTTTATAAAATACAAGCTGACCAGAACTCCGTATCGCCCAAATGCACTTTTTTCACCGTTACCTTTCCTGAATTTCCACAAAATATTTCAAGACCAAAATTAGTCAAATCGGCCCAGCCATTCTCGAGTTTTAGCCAGACTAACAGCAATTGATTTATAGATATAGATAAATATAAATTTGTCGCCGGATGGACAAATCTCAGTATAGTATAGCTAGTAATGTAGCTCGTACCTTACGCCGGCATCCCCGAGGCAGTACTTAGCAGGCCACCCGCCGAATTTATGAAAATAACGTCTTATGGTATTATTCAGTCAGCCGTCGTCGGTACAGGTGTGCGGACATCGAAATGTGTGGAGTTGATGGATTTTATCGATGCGTTGATAAAACAACACTTAATTTTTGTTTATAAACCTTTATTTATTATTTAGTTTCCATTTAAAGATAAATAAGAAACTTTGGCAATAAGTATGATAAAACGACACTTAATTTTTATTATTAAACCTTATATTTTATTTTATTTTCATTTAAAGATAAAAGAGAAATGTTGGCACTAAAGCAAACAGAATCGATTGACAATTACCACATAACAAACAAGAAATATTAACGATCGCAAATATATAGAGTCTACCTAAGGATATTGCATGCTTGCTTTGCTTTTGAAGGCATAAAGCAATGGCTTTAGCAATTTAGTGCTAGTCAAAGAAACCTGATCATGTCAGAGAGTGAGAAGAGGTTTCGAAAAAGATATCAACAACTTGTGATCTACGATAGTATCCCACATCTTCAAACCAGATGGCCACTATGCAAGCACTGTTCTTTATGCGACAAATCCCAGCAGTGTAGTTCTTTGAAGTGGTAATGGGCAGGGCAGATACCGCGAGCAACCGATGGCTGATAAAGCAGAAAGGTTCTCGAATGGCGGCCACGCACCGGCAAGCGTCGGACACTCACCGACCAGATGGTCCGATGACCTGAAAAAGGTCGCAAGCAAGCACTGCATACAGGCCGCTTCGGTCGTTCTAGAAATTCTTCGGGTGATGATGATGATCATGATGATGATAAAGGACTGCTCTTTGGCTACAGAAATAGGTGAGAATGAAATACCCATGCAGAGATTTTTTAAGCAAAAGTATTCCACCATCAAACAATAATTATTAGTTATTTATTTATTAATCATTTTTCATACATAGTCAACATAGCGTTACCAATCTAGCTTGGCTATGAAACTAAGCAATTTAGTTATTATTTTACTTTTAAGAGTGAATGACATAAAAATTGCAATGAAAGTAATATCAAGGTGTAAACCGCTAAAAGAGCTCTATATTTATTTTGCTTCGAGTAGGTCATCGTAGCTACAGGTGCAGGACAAAGGAACAACAAATCTAAGAGACGACTTCAAATATTTACACATAATACAAATTAAGGTAGGTGGAGTAAGGCTGTAACGGAGTGGTACCCTAAATACGAAAAGCGAAGTACTGGACGTCCAGCGGCTAGATGGGTCGATGATATTAGGAAGGTTGCTGGCAACAACTGGATTGCGGTGGCTCACAGTAGGGATACATGGCGTAGACAGAGGGAGGCTTATGCCCAGCAGTGGGTTGTAAACAGCTGATGATGAATACAAATTTACTTATAAGGAACTTTATTTTGTACCAAAAATATCGGTGACGACTAAAGCTTTAATCATTAACCTTAGGCCACCAAAAATTTTACAAGTTTTTATTTTGTCATCGCAATAATAAATAAAGAAGAAATGATAATGATTTCTTATGTTTTCGCGATTGTTACACATTAAATTAAACTATTTTATACAATTTTCTATCGCGTTTATTGCTTACTTATTTATACCTAACGTTTCAAGCACTTTATAAACGCGATAGAAAACCGTATAAAATAGTTTAATTTAAAGAAGAAATGACCTTTTTTTAAAAAAAATGTCCCTTTTATATAATTACGGTACGTAGCTGTCACTATCTATTTTTATATCAACCTCTACGATTAGGCCAAATCATCAAATTATAATAAACTCATAAAAGTTACAAACTTACAACTTTTTTATATTTTTATTAGATGGCAAAATATTGTAAAACAGAAAATTATTGTAAAGAACTTTTAGAAAATAAGTTAAATCTATAATGTATTGTTGCAAAATAAATGACGCTTATTCTTAATTTTCTTATTATTTTTTACTTGTGAAACAATTAAGTTTAAAAAAAAAACAACTTATAAAACTAGGTCGTCAATGATCCTTACAAATAAGATTGTTTTATCCTTAAAAGCCGTTTTATTTGGATAAGCCAAGAGTCTCGTAAATATAAAAAAATATGTAATTCGCCTCTTCATATTTCGTAGTGCGTTTGTTTCGTTGGCCGTAATTAAGACCGCCGCGTCATCGGTAGAAGACACGCGACCGGCGCAGGCGCAGATGCAAACGTTTTTTAATATTTTAATGGCCGCACTAGCTATGCAATTCAATTATTAAGTTAATTGAAATGATACATTAATTAGGTACATAAATGTACTTCGTATATTAATAACTTTAGACTTTAAGAAAATGCTACAGTATAGTTTGTGGCGCCAGAAAATTATATTAGAAACAAATAATTTCATTTGACTAAAAGGTGAAAATGAATATCCATAACAAAGCCTCCGCTGTCCTCCCGTACATCCTTCAGCGGTGAAAGTTCTCCTTGTAAGCGGACTGCTTCGTAAATCATAATAGCTAGGCTTACTATACTTACTTACAATATTTTAACGAATTATGTTGTAAACACGGTCTTATTAAAAAAGAATGAATGAAAGCGACCCCCATAAAAAAAAACATGTTTTTCATACAAAAAAGCATTTCTTTATTGAAACTCAATAATCCTCAGCATATGCATCTCTATTCACGGGACAAATACGGAACGGAATAGTCAAACACGATGACATTCTCGTATATAACCTACATATAGTATAACAAAGGAATAGATTCCGTGATGCTCATATATGTAATAACTATATATTATATGTTACTACACGTGATCGCAGAGGTGAGAGCACTTGCTCTACTATGAAAACTCGAAAATGAAACGACGGTGCTGACATCTATCTACGACATAAACAACAACTGAAAAAGAAATGGCGCTATTGAGAATTGCAAATAAGGTTTAAACACTAAACTGCGCTTGAAAAAATGTTATTTAAAAAAACCATGCAAAAATAATTGAGTAAGGGAGATGAAACCTCACATCATGTATAACGCCATCTTGCTTCCACATTCGATTTTGTATCGTTTGTAGAGGCACAGATTACTGAATACTATACTAGTAGTCGAGTAAACCCCATAAAAGCAAGGCTATATGAAAACATAGGAGGAAGTAGTTTAATCCATAGATATAACTTAGCATATGCGGGTCCCTCGTCAAAAGCAGATATTAAAAACTTATGGTTGATGGTTAAAATTATAAACCAGCTAATTTTTTTGCCCATACAATTTACAACAACCCTTATAATTATGATTCTGCTCAACTGGTATTTACCCAAAAATAACAGTCTTAACTTATTTATTTCCTTCAAATGAACCGCTATTTTCAACAAAGTGCCAGGCTTTCAAAGACCTTAAAAATACAGGTTTTCAACACTAGACTAAAGGCAAAAACTACGCAGATTAAAATATCACTTAAAAAAAGAGAATAGAATCGCGAGTTAAAATCGAGTTACACTAGTAGCTCCAATTTCGGTAATGTGCGAGTTATATTTACTAGCAGGCGTGAGAAACGTAAACCAACGATGGATACTTTTGGCCGAATGTAGGTGTTCATACAAACTCAGTCTCCTTGGACAGTCCTTCGACTTTTGTGTGCCCTTGAGATATGAAGCTAAGTATATTTTCCTTTCGATTAGAAAAGTTAATTTAAAGCTAAGTCTGCCTACAGGCTTTCGATTTATTTTTCTTTTAACACGGCAACTATGTACCATTTAAGGCAAGCCTATACTTTGAGCAACACGGCCTCCGTTTCGTACCGGATAGGAGCAGTCATACGCTGCCTTCCCCTCTGGCATATACAAGCTATGAGTGTCCGTAATCTGGACACAAATTATTTGTTTGGTTATTTTTTTATATGTTAGTGTCGTAATTACAGTCAGGAGACAATATCAGTTTTGTATGTAGCTATACAGAACTATATTTGTGTGTGTATATTTTACTCTCGCCAAAATGCCAGACCTATTGGAATAGTAAAATATCGCTAAGACAACTCCCTTGGAAGACGTGTTGCTAAAACGGCTAATAATATAGTCATAGATAAAATAAAAATAGCCTTACCGCGCGCGATTCGAAACTCTTTGTATATAGTCCTAATGCTGCATAATTTTTTGCCAACTGCTCGAAAGAGGGTTATGTTTTTTAAATATATATTTGTACGTTTTTTTAGCCCTTATAGACATATGTGAGCGACAATAGGTATATTGAAAAGCTGTCAGGATTTTTATAAATAACATTTAGGAGAATAATACGAATAGCAAAAGGTAGCCCATTTTGCCCCGCCATCCACTTATTATCCCATCTACTGACAAGTTTCGCAAAACGTTGATGTCTTCATTAGGGTCCCGGAGATGACTCACTTTGATGCTTGAAACTTCGCATAAAATATGGCGATCGCGTAAACGATCAAAATTTGGTAAAACTGTAATCGGAACAAATGTTGCTCTACTTCATTGCGATCTTTCTTTTGACCAAATCATTTGAACATTTGGCTATTTATAGATAAGATGAAGGGAATATATTACTTCAGCACTTTTGATAGTTTCAGCCGCAGGCAGTCCATTGCTGAACATAAGCTTTCTCCAAGATTAAGTTCCTTATGTATGGCCCCCAAAAAGCCGACTGGCAAGAGGTGGTGCTGAGCAGGGAACGGTGGTGATCTCTGGTGTCGGTGACCAAGATCCTCTGGGTCGCTGAGCCATATGCATAGGATTCTAATTCAAAGAAGTACGTCAAACCTTCTGCTCCTTTTAAACTTCTTTATACCTATTCATATCAAAGTCACTTGTAAATAGTCTCTCGCTGATTTCTTTGTTTGATACAATTATTTGAAATGTACCATGAAGATGTATTCCAATTATATTGTAGAAACCTTTGTCTTAAGATTTTAATTATTAATTTTAATATTTAAAATGTCCAGTGGTTGACCGCAATCTTACCTGACGCTAAATTCTGATGTGGTCTAAGATGGAATTTGCTAGCAAATTAATTGCGAGCGGTGAATTGTTTTTTTTTATTCTCTCAATATAGGATATTCTTATCACCACAGAGAATTACACATCTTATCACCATATTTGCAAGTTTACCACCACTTCCAAAGCGCAAGTAGAGAAAAATCGGCGCCACTGCAGCATAATTTAGTCTATTCTTTAGAGTTTGGTTTAAGGTAGAGCAACTTTCAAGTCCTGAGCCCACCCTCGGCGCACCGTCCTCGTTAGTACAGTAATTGTTTAAATTGTCATAATTTCACCCGCATGCCTCACATAAATATTTATTTATCGTGCGATAACAATAATTATGGAACAGTCAATTTATAGTTTTAAATGACAGGAGGACTGGGTTATTTTTTGGTAGTTTAGTATTCGCATCACAAAGTGTGATTGTCATAACAGAATAAGTATAGATGTCAGATAAGAGGAGATAGTTTAAGACGTATATATATGTTTTGTTACAAGTATAATTATTTAGATGAAGTTTAGTGATGTGCTGTTCCCGGGAAATTTCAAGTGTCCGAATATGTCCGTAAACATTCCCGTTAACATTTTTAAACGGAAATGTCTTTGGAATCTTAATTTAGAAATTTACAGAAATATTGAGAAAATTTCCATGAATTAAAAAAAAAGAAAAAAAACCCTGTAAATTTTTGAACCTCCAACGACACATTGCTAGTTACGCTAACCGCTCACAGCACAAAAGAAATTGCCTCAAAATTCCCACGGGAGCCGAGTCTTTGCAAGAACAACAAAATAAAAGTCTACAATTCAACAACAATATCAATACAAAAATCCAACTAATAATCGTAAAACAATAAACTTACAGGTGACATTACATTGAAATTTCTTCGTCAAAAGTAAAAAAAAAAAAAGAGGTTCTCACGATGTTCACCGCCACGTGTTGTGAAACAAAAGATAAAGATGAAAGAGACCTTTGTTGCACAGATAAAGGTAAATGAAGCCATTTAGACAGGTAGGTTTGTGTGCAAAACCAGTGTTTTGTAAATGTTTAGTGGACGTGTGAAAATGTTTAAGATTTTAAAGGTAGCGTCAGAATTGTCATTGGAATTGGGTGGCAGTATACACATTTACACATACAATTTTTGTTTGTTTGTAATAAATTAATATCATTAAATAATAGATAATTAAAATTAAATAATAGGTAGAAGTGCAATATATAAAAAAATGTTCTTTATTTGCCAATCAATTTTCTATACACTTCATAGGTAATTATCGATAAAATTATTTTTTACTAAGAAAGAAATATGTATTGGCAAAGGACTCTGAACTATGTTCCTAAGTAAGTAACGCTGTTTTTCAGGCATTAAGATAATTGTTACAGCGAATTAATATCATGAAGAGATCTCTTCCAGCTCATTTGTGTGACTTGCTTTCTTTTAAAAGTTTCATCCACATCAGTGTGACGAAGATATAAAAAATACAGTAAACTTTTATTATTACAGAAAAAAAGTTATTCAGTAAATGAATGCCCCCCGTTTTCTCGACAACATATTATGAAGATAGTACTCAATCTCATACCTGACGCAGCAATTTGGCTTAAAAACCTGATTATATTTAATTAATTTATATCCATCATCCATACTAATATTATAAATGCGAAAGTCTGTCTGTCTGTCTGTCTATCTGTCTGTCTGTCTGTCTGTCTGTCACCTCTTCACGGCTAAACTGCTGGACCGATTTTGATGAAATTTGGTAGGGATGTAGTTAAAGACCTGAGGTCAAACATAGGCTACTTTTGGGCGCGATATAACCGAGTCCCACGCGGGGCGAAGCCGCGGGGAACAGCTAGTATGTTATAAATGGTGATGATTGTCAATTAATAACATTGATTTTCCCTTTCAGCTTATTGACTTAGATATCGCGTGCCACCCTGCAAACTCTAATGTAAGAAATTTAAAAAACCACTTCCTGCCTTGTGAATAGAATAGAAATTTATTAAGACATCATCACACAAGATACCAAACAAAAATTAATGAAATGTGACAAATATCTCTATACGTGGCGGCTCAGTATCACACTAGACATGCAAGGATGTCTAGCACTGATTTTAAGCCGCTAACTTTTGAGGATCATTTTGTTTTTTTAACAACCACCAGAAGTTTTTTATCGGACAATCAGGTGATCCAAAGTCTAGTTATGAGTATATCCGATTAGACAAGAAACCATTTCTCTTTCAGCCGTAATAATATAAAGAACTAATTTTCGAACTCCACACCGAACTATGAATGAGATGAATCATTTACTATATAACTACGGTATACTAACAAAACTGTCCACAACGCACGTGCGTATCTCAAAGGTAGAATCTTAAAAAAAAAAAAAACAATTCCGCCCTTAGACCCTTTGGTCGACAAACCTCCATTCAATCTTTATGAATGAGGACTACCTGAGTCGCTGTTTCCATTACGATGTTGTTTATACCATTTTTTTGGCCGGATGTGAGGCAAATAGCTGGACACCGTTAGGCCGGTCTCATTCATGTCCTGAGAAATTCGATGACATTTTTTTCGAAAGTACCCGGAAAGTTTGTTATGATTCAAGGATTTTTGAAGCTGCGGAAGTGAATGCTAGCTCGTGTGGTCTGCGCTTGTGTTACTTTGTGAGCTTCCGACACCAATTTTACATTATAAGATGGAAGCGAGTGGCAGCGACCTCGCACAAATTTTCTATTTGCTATAGTTTAGTCTAATTTTATTTTATAGTATAGTTTTGTCTAGTTTTATTTTTCTAGTTTAGTTATATCCTGTTGTTAAATGAATAAATAAAAGTAAACAAAAATGAAAGTAGTCTATCTTATCTTCTTGCCTTCGTTGTCCAGTGGTTAAATAATCTCAATCCTATCCAACATTATAAATGCGAAAGTAAGTTTGTATGTTTGTTACCTCTTCACGCTTTATCTACTGATCCAATCTGGTTGAAACTTCGCATACATATAGTTAGGAGTACTGAGAAGGACATAGTAGACATACCTTTCATCCCGGGAAAAAGCACTGTTCCCGAAATTCACGCGGGTTAAGCCGCGAGCGAAAGCTAGTAATAAATAAAATTCATTTATTTCAGAACATACTCGTCCATAAACAATCACAATTATTCAAATTAAAATGAAATAATAAATTTTAAGGTTAAGGTGATTGCCTATAGACTATATAAACTACTAGCTGTTCCCCGCGGCTTTGCCCCGCGTGGGTCTCGGTTATATCGCGCCCAAAAGTAGCCTATGTTTGACCTCAGGTCGTTAACTACATCCCTACCAAATTTCATCACAATCGGTTCAGCAGTTTAGTCTTGAAGAGATGACAGACAGACAGACAGACAGACAGACAGACTTTCGCATTTATAATATTAGTATGGATATATATACATCTATACTCATTTATTTCAGAACATACTCGTCCATAAACAATCACAATTATTCAAATTAAAATGAAATAATAAATTTTAAGGTTAAGGTGATTGCCTATAGACTATATAAACTACTAGCTGTTCCCCGCGGCTTTGCCCCGCGTGGGTCTCGGTTATATCGCGCCCAAAAGTAGCCTATGTTTGACCTCAGGTCGTTAACTACATCCCTACCAAATTTCATCACAATCGGTTCAGCAGTTTAGCCTTGAAGAGATGACAGACAGACAGACAGACAGACAGACTTTCGCATTTATAATATTAGTATGGATATATATACATCTATACTATACTAATATAATAAATCTGAAGAGTTTCTTTGTTTGAACGCTTATAACTTGAAAATTACTGGTCGGATTTGCAAAATTCATTATGTAACTATATGAAAGCTTGATTCCTGGGGTAGATTTACGTCATTAGTGTGTATAGTACATACACACTAATGGCGAGTGAAATCGCGGGAAACAGCTAGTATATTCATATTTTTCTGGCAAAGAAGACTCAATTCAGAACTGAATCAACAATTACAGGAAATGGCGTGAAACCGTAAGTTTGTAAACACTATTCATATCTATTTTCAAATAATCTATTATATATTCTATTTTCTTTTTCTAAATATGAAATTCTCTTTTATCTTTGTTTATCAATAAAGATTTGAATTTGAGTTACTATTTTGTCTTTTATTGTAACAAGTATTTATTTGAATGTCTAAAGAAATCTTGGAGTGATGAATAGATTTGTGTAAGTAAAAGTTATACTAACTAAAAGTTTATTTTTATAAACACAATATTATATAAACACTATTCAATTGAGATTGTAAAATCTAAAAAAATCATTGATCACTTCACATAAGATTTATTTGTTCTTAGCACTGAAAAATGTGTACTGCTTGGAAAACTAAACAATGACCACATAAAAACGAGGTACATACCTAGTTACAACTTACAACCAAATTAAACGCTACGAACCTACGAGAGGTCAAAGCTACGACTACGCGCTACGGACCCGTAGACGTCTACGACTTGAAAGTCATTAGATGAAAACTCGTTTTCACAAACCCGCCTAACTCCGAGATAGAAAGCACGCTACCACCAAAACTTCAAAAAAAGAGCCTAAGTTTGTTATCACTACTCTAAATACTCGGTTAATAAACCCCTAATCAGGTACTAATCCGCAATCGACATCTACCCACTAATTACAAGTAACAAGCGCAAATTAATCATCGAACGAGATAAATCAGAGACGCGCGTGCTCAAACGGAGTATCAAGACTATTTCGGTGTGGGCGGAGCGAGTGATTCAGTGGAAGTAGGGGCCTCGGCAGTCGCGCGCGGACCGCGGACGGGAACACATAGCGCGTGACGTGCGGGAGGAAACGCTGCGGCGATGGCGCGATGAAGACGAGCGGGCGCGCGGCGTTTTGCTGGCTCCTGCTTTGCTCAGCCGCTGCTGCCTCTGCTGCGCCGCGCCGCTTCTACTGCGAGCGAGCCGACGTCGCCTGGCGGGCCTACCGCGCGCCGGCTGCCTTCGAGGCGCGCGTCCAGTCCATCGCCAAAGACGCCGCCACAGTTAAAGTCAGGCGCGTGCTGCGCCGCCAGGGACACTGGCCTCACGAGGACGCAGTGATAAGGCTTAAACTACCAACCCAGGATCCGCTCGAGTGCTCCGGACGTTTTGAAGTGCCGTTGGTTAATCGGAGGAACTATATCGTGTTCGCTGAGAGAAGGGGACATTCGGCTGTCGCGCTTGGACCGCCGTTGCAGAGGACTGGGAAGTTGCTAAGGAGGATACGTGCGGTCTACAAGGAGGGTTACAGTGAGTGTCTAGTGATAAACGTGTAGGCGGCACGCCCGCCCGCGTTCCAGCGGCCACATGGAAACACGCTCGGGAAATTCGGTAACGACGTACCATTTGAAACTGAAACACCAGCATTTCCATGTGGTCTAATGCATGATTTAGATCTAGTCTATGAAACGATATAAAGAGAACAAGCATTCGAAGATACACAAATAGAATTTAAGTTCCTAATAAAGTCTAAAGCTAACAAATATGCAACAGCAGCAGGTGTATCGTAGAAACAAGTAGCCATTATGAGTCCATTTTAGGTTCACGAGTGAATAGTGGTCGGCTCTAACGTGGTTAGTAGCAAAACACTGCGCTCGCGCCAGTTATAAATGCGGATCTCATTTATGCACCCTTCATAAACGGCCAGGTTGATCAGGAAACTCAGAAGCTTTTAAGTCTTTAATCATTCCTTCTTCGTGAGATCGTTATCTTTAACCAAATATTTTATAATTAAACTGTCTCAATTTGGTTTGGATTATAATTAATATTTTAAGGGTAAGAAAATAAGTTAATACCTGCAGAAGTTTTTAAACGTATGTTAATTTCTACTCACTTTTTATTATTTCATAAGCATTTTAATGGAAATTGTTTTAAGTTAAAATCTACGAATTTTAGAAAGTTTTACTCATATATCTATATATATATATAATAGTTAAAATAACAATCAACAAAAGTAAAATGATACAAAAGCTCAAGAAATCTTTGGGCTACTGGATATTAGACCAATTTATTTTCTAAAATATTGATATAAATATTCCCAAAAAAACATTCAGAAAAAGTGAATAAATGAAATGATCAAACATTTAATACCACCGGATATAACCGAGCAAGTGTCAAAAAACAATGCGACAGTTTAAGATAACGTAAGACGTAACGCTACGTTTGACAGGCACCGACAAGTTTGAACTAGAGCGTGTCATGACGTCATCCCCATTGAAGCCGGCGAACCGGCTACTAGACAATCGACGTTGAAATTAAGAGACAAATCACAAAATTGCTATATTAAATAAGGTCAACCAGCTTTTTGCCTGAATGAAAAGAAAGAGGGTCAAATTTTTCTATTCCATTTAATTTTTTATTTTATTTCAATAATTGTTATCATCTAAAGATCTGACAAAATAAGACCCATCTTAATTTTGAATTTTACCATGTGAAAGGTAAGATTGATACTCTAGATCGGTCTAAAAATCGTTTAATTTTGATGCTATTTTGCTATTTAACACTAAATCGAACGTTTTATAGAAAAATTCAATCAAACCACATAATTCCATAAAAGTTTTAGCGCTGACGACCCATGCCTACAGTGATTAGTCTACGTTTGTATCTGGGTTCAGTTATATTTATTGCACGATTAACTTGGGTATCGGCCACTAGTCTTTGAAAGTGTGGCGCTTCGCCTCACTGTTTATACTACCCGCTTGGTTGTTAGCAAAATGTTTATCTTTCTGGATATCATCCGTCGTTTTTCTTTTGTTAATGTTCGCTTCGCTTTCATTATTTGATTGTAAATCTGTCTCGGTGATTTCGATGTACGACGCTCTCAAACTTTCCTCTTTATCTCTGCCATTTGCGGGATATATGTGGAATTGTGTTTTGATATTGCCAAAAAGTCGATTGTGTTTTTATTTTTCAAGATTGTTCTTCTTTTGGTGTCACTTAATAACTGAATTTTAGCTGTCAGATAAAATTTAGTTTATCTATGGCGAGTCTGAACAACTGTATAGTCAATGTCAGATCACTGGTGAACAAGATTATAAAATTAATTTATATAGTGATTTGATATTACTTAAATAGATCTGAAGTAATTATGAAATTGCAAACAGTACCTTCTATATTTGTTAAGAATACACCAGCATGAGCTAAAGTGATCTTTTAATTATTTAATAGCAACCTAAGCAGTATCGTTACGCCCTGGCAATCCTCCATTATTTTTGCTGCGCTCCGATGACTTTACTGTCCTATTAAAATATTAACATACGTTAGTATTATAAATTTTACGATCGGAGCTAAGATTGAATGATAAATTATTTACGATTCGCTGTATTAAATTAAATGAACTCTGAGTAACATACTAGAAATGAAATTTTGGAGAAAATCTTGTCTAATGATAAAGCTATTACTGTTACTGTTATTAGTGTTTAATATTGCATTTGGCAAAGTTAATGTACTCTAAAGATTTTGTGGAAAGCTGCCAGAAAATTCTGTAATAATATGAAAGAAAAAATCCGACAGAATTGACATAATTCTATAGCCCACTCACTTTTGTAACCGTCTCTCATATTCATCTGTCAATATGCGTGGCTTGCAGTGAATCAGGAAACTAAAAATACATATCATTGAAAGTATTCGAATAATCTAAAGTCCCAAAATCTATTCTGGTAAAAATTTACAACCTATTTATACATTTTCAACACTATTGTTTAGTGAATCAAAAGTAACAACGAAATTTAAAAATCAAATCCTAGATAACATTTGAGGATCAAAACTTACACCAAATCCCAGAGCTGTTAACTGACATAAATATACGTTTGAATGAAATGACAGATATCAGAGTAATAAAGCGAGTGATTGTATGGCGATCGATGCGATGGATCCTGTCACCGATGGTCGATCACAATGGCATGGGCCCGATGATGGCCTTGTAATTAACGCGTATATCCGCAGTTACCGCACCCATCCAATAGAGTAGGCAACTAATTGTTGCTATCTGTCAATACTAAGCCACTTAATGCCTTTGATACTAACGCAGCTGCAACACGCGTTACCTTTATTGAACTGGATACATTTAATTTAATTTTTTTGGTCGCCTTGTTAGTATCGCTTTTACAACTTACATCTTGCAAGGACTTTTGAAGTTTCTAAAAAATTCTCATTATTGGTCAGAATTAAATTTTCTTTCAGCATATTTTAAAGTAATTATTTGTTTATTTAAGCTTTATTGCAATAAAAAAAAATCAATAGGTGGACGGCATTTTCTGCCAGTCAAACCTTAGAACCAAACAGAAAATTCGGGTTGGTGCCAACGATAATGGTTATCCAGATTTTTTTTAAATATCTATTTTGTTCCATTGACAGATATGAAATATATTAATTTCATTAATAAGACCTTTTGTAAAAACGCTTCCAGAAATGGGATTTTTGAATTTTTGAAATTATTCTAGATCAAATTTCAACGTTTCACCTTTGCGTGATCAGTGTCATCAATTATACAAATAACAATTGTTTCCCATGCGTTGTTCATAACAATTAATCTTTGTACTAAGCAACTTAACAAAAACTTTTAATTTGCTGTAAGTTCTTAAATCTAAAATTAATTTATCAGTAATGAATGTGTGCAGTGATTCTAATCTAGCAGATACCTGGTTATTTCCATAAAAACCATATCATATTTTTACTTTATATCTATAAGGAGTCCTTCAAAAAGGTCGTGCCATTTTTTAAGACTAAGAATATGTTCATAGTCTCTGTATTAATACAATATTGTCGGTGAATTGGGTTTCATTTAGATATACACTTATTTCTTTTAAAATCTGTATAGCAATAAGAAGTTTGACTATGAAAATAACGTGTATATTTTAAAATAGACACTTTTTTGCATCCAGACGACAGTAAAGTGTCGAGACATGAAAATCGTCTGGTTGCTGACCAATATATCCGAATTGTGGAATTTTTCTGTCACATAATGTCGTCTAGGTATTTATGCGATTCCCAATTAGACGGCGGGACGTCTGTGATACTCGGATCGGCTGCGCTTGCGCAGTGACCGCTCTTGAGTGAACTTTGTTAGTATTTTCGTTATTATTAAACAGCTATTAAATTTTTAATATAGCTGTGTTGTCTAGCTTTATACCACCACCTCTTTTTTCATGTCGTAAGATGCGACTAAATGAATTACTATTTTCGAAATATAAGTAGCTTACAGTCAGGAGATTTCAGTTAAGAAGTGGTTTCCCGTAATTCCCACTGAAACAGACCTCAGGGTAGACACTAGTTCAAAAAACAAAAATACAATGGCGGACTTAAATATTTTCCACTAGACCAAGTTGAAGAATGTCCAATCTATAAAGATGTCTAGATCTTACGCAGCTACATAACTTGACCATTTAGATCAGGTATTGCCTACTAGGTCAGCACAAACGTGTCTAATGACATCAATTATCAGGAAAACCTCCAACAGAGTCTAGATTTTAAAACGCATCTTCGAGCATACATGTTGCAACACGTTTTGTGGTTTCATAATTGATCATTTTTTTATCATTTTGTTAACCTTGTTTGCTGTTTACCTTCCTGTCCTTGACCGATTTAAAGATATTATCAATTTAATCATCGTCATCATAAAATCTACTGCTGGGGAAAAACACGCCATCCCATTTCAATTTTAGTTAAGTCCATGATTAACATGTTCAGACGATTCCACCAACTTTCACGAATATCTACTTTCAAATATATTCATGTAATAATAATTAACGCCACATAGTGAGTTCTATCTATCTACCTCTTATCCGCTCTCCTTTACCTTAGGAAAAAATAATAATAAATAAAAAATTAAATTCCATAACCGAATAAAATAAAATTCTATTTGATATTGGACAATTTTAAATAAAAGATAAGAAAATGCTTTCAGCCGCCCATCCCCTTGAGGTCCTAACAGCAGTTGCTTAACAAATGACCGCGACATTCCCACAGTATATTTATGCCACAAACTAAGTAAACTACAGAACTAACACTTTATGAGTAAACTTAATTTAAAAAGATTCCGAAATGTATATTTTAAAAGAAGCTAGCGACTTCTTTCTGCAAATTTTTTCTAAGCTTAATAATATTATCACTATGAGTTTACCAGGGCTTCGTTAGGAGCTTATAACACAGAATTAGTATTGTTGTTAACAATTACTGCAAAATAACAAATAAAAAATCAACACAAACGCATTATTTCTCCGCTCTTTCGTTGGTCATTAAATATTGGAAGCTATTGTTTGACGTATATGATCAAATTAGATTGATTATTTACTTATGCTTTCATCATCACCATAAAGTTTGTTTTTTTTAAAATACTTTCTTGCACTTTGGTTGAAGGGATATGAAGAACCTTGGTTTTACTTAACACCGCACGTAATAAGGTCCAACATAATGCCATGACATCGTCACCCTTCTTACCTTGACATAAAGGTTTTTCTGAACGTCAAAAGCTGATTCTGCTTCTGTTCAGAGTTCAGCTTACGTTTCAGACACTTTTGATTATTGTCCTGATTTGGCAGTACTGGTTATTACAATATACATGCAGATTCCAAGTCGATAGGTTCCCCACACCTATCGACTTGGATTTTGCATACATCTTGCATCTCTAATTAGTAAAGCCGACCCCACGTAATAGGAACTGGCGAGGACAAAAAATATACTTTCTTGTCCAATGCAGTACAGAATAAGCACAAGTTTTCCTTCTATGTTCTCCTTTTTGTAAATTCGCATCTTGAGTGCGGTGGGGCTGACAACGGTAATCGGGCAGGCATTAACGCCCACCCACTGGCTCAACGGTAGAAATGATCGATTACTTTATTATATGCTATTGCAAACATAATTTGTGTTTTTTAAATAATATGGTTAAACATTTTCTGATAATTTTCCATCCACCCTAAGATTGCTATAGTGATAAGTCTGCCTTTGTGCCTCACTGTTTTCAAGTGAAGTTGTAATTGTATTTTTTTTGTGTTGCAAAAACGGTATTTGTAATATCAAAAATCATCTTTTTTATAATCTGTACTTCATCACTATTGTCACTGATTGTGTCACAGCAGTGTTATACATAATTCTTCCCTTAACATTTATTTAGTGACGTCCTTAACAGAAAAATGATATAGAGTAAACAGGTCAGGTCAGCGACGAAAGTGGTTTGATGATATAAAAGATTGGACCGGACTTCGATACAATCAAATAAAAATAGCGGCCCCAGTTCAGTTCGAAGATGGCACCCCATGATGATGATGAACTCCTTTAAATTAGGAGGAACGAATTTATATTTTCCTATTCAATAGTTAAAAAAAAAGATTCACGTTTGGCTTTTCTGTCAGTTTTTATAATAGGTATATTATTATATCCATTGTAAGTGGTGTGTTGTGCAGTGAAAAGAAACCAACAGCGCGAATATTATATTAATCTTATTAACATCATCGACCCTGGTGGTCATTTTTTCATCAGCTTCGTAATCATATTACTCTATTCCTTCATAAATATAATTAATGCAAATGATTACATTACGCAATTCGTTCGGGCAAAATTTTGGCAAAATTTACCGCAAATGTCGAGGGCAAGTATGGTGTGGCGTAAAGCATAAACTGTGATATACTTTCAACACCATACTCCCATATTTGCCCATTGTGGAACATTGGGGCTTTCCTTTTACACGTATGTATACTAACAAAAAATTATCAATAGCGGGCTTGATAGTATATAGTGTCCTCTCAATGGTGCAGATGAGACCATACCCATTCCGTGGTTTCGTTTGCACCATTGATGGTGCAGGTCAATGGTGCAACCATGACAAGGAAAGTAGGGTGAAGTAGTTGTAATTATATTAGTGGTGCAAACGAAACTAACTAGTCTCATCTGCACCATTGATGGTGCAGGTCAATGGTGCATTCGGTACGACGGGGCATTATTAACATTTTAAGCAGAATGAGATTAAGATTTCCTTGCTCCTGTGAATAATTACATGTAAAAAAAATTCTCGCTACCTTAATAAAAAGGATATAATATAAATTTGGAACTGACCAATCAGTACATTGAGAAAAATGAAATCATAGCAACCATTTGGGGACACACAATAAGGTCTCAATCCGGAAAATCTGAGAATTTATTTTTTTAAGTTATTGTTAAGTGTTAAAAGAACTTTGTAAGACCACGAAAGAAGCAGTGGGTTTATGTGCACATTGACATATTTTAATTGGTACATAATGTTTTAATTTGTACCGACATGTATAATTTGTATGTTAATGGTACAATAAAGAGTAAGTATGTCTACATAGACAAAACATACATATGTGTGAGTAAGAAAGCTGGTAAACCAAACTCGCTTCCCGCTTATGCCTTTCGCCGGTCCGAAATTAAAGCCGAATTCATATGACATTTAGAATTAATTGCGGGGCGCGACCAAACGAGTGAAAATGTCGAGTGTAAAGAAAGCGCCGACAACTATGGGGTAACGGGCACGATGGCAATTACCGATAGTGATGCGTTTTTGTTATTTATTTAACCTTTATCATGCAAAATACAATGTAACGCACAGATGGATTTAATGTTCCGAACGTCGTCTAACCGCGAATACTGGCAAGCGCATTGTCTACACCCAGTCGGTTTTCTTTTCTTTCATCAGGTCATTTGACGATTTGGTAAGCAGGTCGCTTGTAGACGCTGGTAGCAGGCCGCTTCACAAATCCTTGGGGCGGCCTATGTCCAGCAGTGGACAGCTTGTGGCTGAAATGATGATGATAATAATACCTTTGGGTCAAATATAAAAAGTATGTGGGTGCAATATTATATACCTACTAGATAGTAGAATAAAATATGCTTTTTAACATTATCTGAAGACCTCCGTGGCATAATAGTCGACAAGATAAGCCGCTTCTCTAGAAGTTTTAGGTTCAATCTCAGTCAGTCAGAGCGAGTTAGAAAATGACCAGTTTCAAATAATCCTTGATGTGGCGTGTTTCTGTAATATTTACATGTTAACCGATCATTTTAGGATGAATTACGTAGTGATGATAACTACTAGTTTGTGATGATAACTAATCATTTCCACTTGCGCTTTGGATGTGGTGGTAAACTTAATTTACGTCATATATGACGTCAATCACTACATAGTATAATACAAAGTCGCTATCTCGGTCCCTATATTCCTTTGTATGCTTAAATCTTTGAAACTACGCAACGGATTTTGATGCGGTTTTTTTAATAGATAGTGATTCAAGAGGAAGGTTTTTATTCCCATGCGAAGCTGGGGTGGGTCGTAAGTAATAAGAATATCCTTAATTTAGAATAAACAATTTCTGAGAGATGTGTGACAATCATTGGGATCATTTTTTTTTTATAAATCGAGGTTATTGTTTATTACGGGTCAAGGGTTTTTTTTGTCTATTCTGACGATTTATACTTTTTCCAACTGACCTATTAAGATTTCTCCTAAATTCGTCTCTAAACATCACTTCATCCAGGTCCTGGCTAGTAAAATAAACACGGCACGTACAAAACGACCGACAGATCGGATCGGTTTGGCGCCACACCTAATATGGCTCGATGGTTTTTCTAATGATTCGAAAATTAATATCGCAATTTATGCTCGGCTTAAGGTCGTATCGCAAGCAAAGAAAACTAAAATTATTACGTTTGTTTTTTTTTTAGTTTCGAAATTCATTATCCTTACGCCTATTTACGCAAGGATAAGTAGACAAACCCCCTAATTAATAAAAATCAACATACTTAAGTTTGCTAAGCCCGTTTTAGCTAAAATTTGTTTTGGTATTGGCTCTTTCTTTCACAGTAAATTTCAATAATAGAGAAAAAGATAAAATATATTTTGGCTTAACATACCATTGTTATTTTTTTATGAATAGGGAGATAAATTGTGTGGTAGTACTAGTACCCAACACTGTCAGAGATTTTTCAGGCTGCCTAAAGGCATCTGATATAGCCTAACGACAGCCGGGACAACAACTTAAGTGCCTTCGAAGCACGGAGGAGCTCAAGATAGAAAATGCCACTAATGGCCACCAATCCAAACATTGCACTATACGCCGCTTGACGCGCGCTATCGTTAACATAAACTAACGAACACGCGCGCCGCGCTAGGCTTTTGAGCTCGCCTGTGCTATGTATATCAACTAAATACGCTAATTCCATAGAAACCAAAACCAAAAATCTTTATCAAGTTGCCTTAAAGCGACGTCCTGACTATAATTATAACAACGGTTACGCAACGACGAAGTGGTTCGAACTGAAATATTATTTTAGTTCAGAGCCCGTACGGCCGCGATGCAACGGCGAACTGACTCTCGACCTTGTCGTTTACCTGTTAAAGTTTATTTTGCAATGTCCCATAAGGTGGGATTTATGTCTTTCCGTAGTCGTCTCGCCGTCATGTGTCGCATATCACTCAGCAAGGCGCTTCCTTTGGACAATCGAGAAAAAAGAACACGCTGTGTATTGGGAGAAGTTAAATACTGAAGGTGTGAGATATATTCCCTGTTTTTTTCTGTATTCTATTAAATTTTAAAGTACCTGGGCGACCGAGCTTCTCTCGTTTTATGCAGAAAATTTAAAAATTAAAAGGGTAAAATGACTTTTCACAGATATGGAACCTAGCTAGATTATCTTTTTGACTATGTAAGAACTTTCGAAACATCCTAAACCACAAGTTGGCAACGCGCTTGTGACATCTTCTAAGTGTTGCTAGCATCAATAGGCTATACGTATGTTTGACCACTAACAATTCATCTATCTAAAATTTGAGAGCTGTACTCTTGTCAGTGGAGTCTCTTTCAGGTTCAAGCTCTTTCATCTTTCGCTAGTCTTTTCACATTTTCCTACGACACGACTCCCACTTTTTCTTTTATTTGTTCTACAAAACTCCTTCTTGATTTACCTTTTCCTAGTCTTTCCTCTATCTTTCCTTCCATATAGTTTATCATAAAATCGTCGTACATTTTCCTTCTACTGTTCTCAATTTATTTTATTAAAGCTCTTTTTTCTCCTACGCGGATCAAAACTTTTTCATTGGTTATTTTATCTTTCCTACTGATTCTCTCCATTCTTCTCAAGCATCACATTTTAACCGCTTTCAGTTTTTTCTCCTTTTAACTTAATAGCATAAGAAAATATATCCTGCGATCTCTTACCACAGCAAAGAGCTACGCGGCCTCTGAAGTCTAAATTTCTCTGTACTTATAATCTCTGTCATAGATATAAGTTAATAGGTAAGTAGACAAGTTACGTGGTTGACCTGAGAAATATAAAATAACTTTGATTGCGTTTAAATCACCTCACCTAGAGTTTGATATATCGATAATATCTTAATCTATCTTAATCTTACAAATAAAACACAAAACCAATGACACGGGCAATGTCGCATGGTGGCGAATGCGTTTAGTTCACATTGGTAGAGCGGAATGATCCGGAACAGCAACCTCCATTGTTTGAATTAATTACATTGAATAAAATACTTTTTTTTATATTTGCTAAATGCCAAGTTAAGGCAAGTAAAAATGTGGTTATCTATAATAATTAATATTGTTGTGTTTGTTTGTTTGATTGTTTCTTTAAATGCTTATAACTTTAAAACTATTGATCGGATTTCAAACATTCCACCTGTTTATAGGCTGATTCTTGGAGAAGATTATAGGCAAATACATATACAACACGTGCGGGGAAAACCGAGGGGAACAGTTTGTGTATAAAAAAAGAGACAGGATATATTTTCATACGGCCACGGATGTCACCTGCCTGTTTTGGACCGGCCCTGCAGTCTGCTAATTAAATGAAACGAAAAACATGTGCACAAATAAATAACTTTTCTCACCTTAATCTAATAGAAAGGAACACAATATAATATAAAAAAAAAAAAAAAGGAGTAGCACTAAATTTTTCAAGGCTAAAGTAGAGATTCCGTAGCTTGCCGTTTCACTGGCATATTAAACTCGGCCTGTTTGAACTTTACTGTGCATAACGGGCCCGCGGCCGAGCTAAGTATGTGTGGCGCAGGCGCATGGCAAAAAGTAGCTGCTTCCATATTAGTTGATAACGATTATGACCCGGCCGAATGCGGAGCGACCGATGGGGGATTTGTCAAGAGTAATTACAATTTGTTGTGCTACTATTATCTGCTTTTATATACGTACTGTCTCTTTTTGAAGGACTCATGACAGATATATGGCTTACATGAATTTTTTTACACACATACCTACATACATATCATCACGCCTGTCTCCCGTAGGGGTAGGCAGAGACTAGAGATTTCCATTGGCTACGATCCTTACATACCTCTCGCTTCCTCCACACTCATCACTCTCGTCATACACGCTCGCCGATTTCGGGCACTCTTTTTACGGGTATTTTTTTATTTTAATCTTTTTTGGTGAAACACATCCAAAATTGATGACCAATTCACAAAAAAAGTGTAGTGAAGCTGGTCATAATAATATCAAAATCAAAATAAAGGAAGGTACCCCACCCCGTACAAGATAGTAGTTCTAAGATTCTTCTCAAGTTCCTCATTTTTAATGATTAATTAAAACCTAATACAGTAGTATAATTATCAATGTGCACATCGTTACATGAAAAGATTAGACTTGATATTCACACAGTCCAAAATCGATGTTTATTAGTTACATTGTAAACATAGTTAAATTAATAAATATGGCAATTATTGGACTGGTGTCACACGCTATGTGCCCCGCACGCTGCCACTTCAACGAACTAGTCCTATATAATATATAAATTAACTAATATATTAATTTAATTTAAAATATCGCCTAACAGTGATCTCATAGTAATTAAAAGACATAGTACAAAACTTGGAATAAGTATAGACTTGTCATAAGTTATGGGCATAAAAATGACATCTATTTTATCTCTGTGAGAACTAAGTTATTCATAACTTAGCAATTTCAAAAACACAATGTAAATTGTATTTATAATATGAACTACAACTGCTGCTACCATAAATTATTTTAGTCAATGAACTGAAACTGAATTATCAAAACAAAACAGTCTTTAACACTGTCACTTTATGGATAGTTATTCTGTCAAACATTAAAATTTTTAGGGCGGCACGAACCTCAAGCACTTCGTACCGAAAGGGAGTAGCCATACGCTGCGTTCCCCTTTGTCAAAGTATAAGCCCAATCGGTATATGTAATGTATTAAGTGTGTGTAGTACACAAATTATTTGCTGTTTTGTTTCATTTTTTAACACCCCAACGCAAAAAGAGGGGTGTTATAAGTTTGACGTCGGTCTGTCTGTCTTTGTCATCATAGCTCCCGAACGGATGAAGCGATTTCAATTTAGTTTTTTTCGTATTAAAGGTAACTTACGGGCGATATTCTTATTTATTCTTAGATATGTTTAATAAAAATCGGTTGAGCTGTTACAAATCTCTGGGGGTGTAAGTGGGGAATATACCTAATGTCTGCAAATAATATGTGGGGGGTAAATCAGTCGACCGTCAACACTAAAAAAAAATGTGTCGTGGGGTTTTTAAAATTTTAAATTTAATGTTATTAATATGTAAGTGTCATCTTTACAGTCAGATGACAGTTTAAGTTTTGTATGTAGATATGCAGAACTCTACTTGTGTGTAACTTCCCCCTGAAAAAACGCATGATCTAATAAAATAGTAAAATATAAAGCTACTCCCAAGAGGCCGTGTTGCTCGAAGTATATTAACAAAGACGGTTCAGGATGACGCTAGAAAGATTCCTTGCATATCCAAGCCATAGAGTGGTCTGGTCCATAAAGGGCTAGAAATTACTACTGGCTACTACCGATAGCATCGTAGTAGAGAAAGCTTATCATAATATGACTCTCCCAAAATTTTACATGCCCACGCCCGTTTTCAGTAGGAGTAAAAGCACGAACTTCTACTTGCTACTCGTACGATCCTTCCTTCATTCGCTTCATCACTAATTAGTCTCGTCATACACGCTCGCCGGATTTGGATACTCGTATCTCCCTTTTTCAAAATGATCTGCGATTTGGTCGCACTTTGTTTTTCGTGGCCTACCCTGATTGACTCTCCCCGTCCCCTTAGTCCCATTTCGTAGCCAGATTTGTCAACCCTGCTTTGTATGCTATTCAAAACTAAATTTCAAAAGTGTCAAATTGTATCCATGCTTTATACATTTTACACATATGAGCAGAAATCTATTACCTGATATTGTTTTACAAGTCATTACTTTGGATAGCATAGTTCGTTTTTGAGTATAATTAGTTCCCTTTAATGGATTACCCGATCAGTTAATTCAATGTTTGCAAATAGCAGTTCATTAGATGATTAGATGTTGTTTGCTTTGTTAACTTTATTTGCAAACCTTAATAACAACGATAATCTAATCTCGTTAATTGAAGAATTAATTTACTTTTAACTGTCTGATTGGTGGCTGGGAAAACGCTTATATCCTTGTTACCTTACTCCGGTTAGCTGAAAGAGATTATCTTTGTGGGATAAGTCCGCCGTGTCATTTATCTTCTATAATAGACTTTTGGTTACCCGCTTGGACAAATAAGAAAAAAAATATATAAAATATGTAGATAAGGTATAATTATGTATATTTATGTATTGTGTATGTATATGTTCACGTAATTTAGTATGATATCTATTAAAAATGCCCATCGTGGAAAATTTGTTTATTTTTGAGTATTTTCCCCTATAACTTTTTTGTGCCGCACAGTTTTTTCTGTTTCTCCCGATGGTTGACTGGTAGAGAATGTTTTTAGCATTAGTTCCGCCAATTGTAATAAGTATTTTGTACTTATGGAAAAATAAAGTTTTAACAAATAATTATTAAATTTGTGCAATGAAGTTATTACAAACAAGCAAATGCTTACATGATAGAAAGAGGTGAGCAATATCTCACCGTGGTTAGTCTCTACTCATTGCTACCCGCGTCACATAGTCTCCGGCCTAATATGTATCGACCTCGCAATGTTGTGTGGTATAAGTCTTAAGATAAATGTCTCTATGTTTCCGTGATCTAGGGCTTGATAAGCTTATATTTCCGTGTCATCTTCCTTGCATATTTACCAAGAACTTGGATATCGCGCGCTGTCGGTTTTTTTTTAATCTATTATATTTACAATACATTGTTTAGTACACAAAAGAGAGGATATATATAAGAAGACCTAGGCTTGAAGATTTAAGAGATTTTATCTAAAACATAATCAAACAAATCAAAACTGTCTATCATGTGCTCTTATCGCCTAAGAAAATTTTTGTTCTTTTTCTTGCCAAAAAGTGGTGTTGAAAATTCTATTTAGTTAAGAGCCTGCTTAGTTTTGGCGATTAAAAGAGTGTGAAAGTGATCGATAGATGGCGTTAATGTCTATAGGAAAAACTCCATTAGTACACTAAAATATACATTAACCCTTTGTATGGCGTTTAAATATCTGTCTGTTCTAATATATTATTCTGGATTCTGTGCTCATGTTAGAGAGAGCGTTAATTTTGTCGTTTTTTTTTTTATTTATGAGGAAAGTATTCTTCCGAATTCCTGCACCTTAATGTATACCATCATATAAAGCATATATCTTGAAAGCATTCAATAATATCAAGGAACATTATTTCAGATAGACAAATACTAAGCAGTATGTACCAGCTAGCATTAAGGCGCTGTATCCCCAACCCTTAAGTATTTAAGAGGAGTGAAGTGCGATTATAGTACGTACTCGTAATGAAATAAGGTTGAAAGTGGCGACACTGGGTTGGCCTGTCACTAGTCTCCGTTCAATGCCATTCGGGTGAAATTTTTCAGTTTTAATTTAATATTTCAATAATTATGACTAAATATTGTAATTTTTTTAGGTATCCCTCTGGATCATTATGTTATTCTTTTTATAGACGTAAAAAAATTGGTAGTTGTCGCTGAAGATATAAAGTAATTCGCGACGAAACCTTTTCTGGATATAGCTTTTTTGCTATTTTATTTAGCTAGGTTTTAATTATTTTTTTTTAAATATTTTGATGTAATCATTTATTTTGATCCTTGAACTATACTTCATATTTTTTTCATGCTTGTATTCCATGAAGAATATAGCTAACTGCGCGACGAAAAAATAGACGTTTTACGGTATTACCCTGATGCACAGCGCCTTAATAAAGAAGTAATCGCTGTATTTCGTCGTTTACACCACGCGTTAGCCGGTTCTTGTCTAGTTCCTAAACAGTATCACGATGACAGTTACAAATTAATCCTTTGTTTATAAATATAATGAGTGCAGTGATACTATAATCTTATTATAATTCTACATTTACAATGTTTATTTTTAATATCATTTCATTTTACCAGTACTTCAAAATTCTCTCTTAGTCCCATCCCACATACATTATATACCATCTTTAAAGATATCCACTTACTATGATCCTAATAGACCTCCCTCACTTCCTCCACAATAATTACTCTCGTCATACATGCTTACTAATTTCGGGAACTCCTAATATCTTCATTTTTCAAATCAATTCTCTTTATTTGCATGAATGTATGTACAAAATGATGGTGTAACAATATGAATGTGCGAATACATTTAACCTTAGTAAGGCCTCCAAATCTATCATGTCTATAAAGACAGAATACACAATTTAAAGCTTCGTCCACTTTGGTAACTAAATTTACCTAACCAGTTACAAGATGATTAAAACATAATGTCAAATTTAAAAAAATAATAAAGTCAACATGTCATTTCTTCATAATTTCCAAGTTGCAAGAGGTTTGCGATTTAGTCGCAGCATGTTTTCTGGGCCGACCCTGACCAACGCTCCCAGTCAATTCTGCTTTGCATATTTATTTATTTATTTATTTAAACTTTATTGTACAAAATACAGTTGTATAGCACAATAGGCGAACTTAATGCTAAAAGCATTATCTAACAGTCAACCTTTAGGTCAAGCAGAGATCGTTATGTGGGTTTAATATAATAGTAATATAAATTTACATAAACTTACATACATATACTTACATATATACCTAGATATATAAATACATAAATAACAATATACATATATATATGACAAAAATATTTACGAGATAAAGCAGCAACTCAAAATGTACCCGTAATTATTACCTAATTTTGCTCCTTAAACTGTGGCGTTCTGTGATAGTAAGAACCTGTAGGCAAGCCATTTCGTAGGTCTCCTTTACTCATTGAGTGCTTAGTACTCACATGCGCTACCGATAGTTTCCTATACAATCCTTGGGACACGTTCCTCTGTTACATTTTAATCAAGACTAAATACGCGAAGTTACAAATCATACGAAATCCATATTTAAACTAAATTCCTCATCTTTGGTTACAAAATCCATGTCTAAAGGAAACTTCGGATTACCCAGAAAGCCGGTACCATTGTTTAGTCTAACCTTTATGTCTAGACGCCAGGAAACGTTGTTAGGATATCTAGATCTCTGACGTTTCGAAGAACGATACTTAGTACACAGGATAAATCATTTTGCTATTCTCTTATATCAAAGGTGTTGAGATGTTTTGGTTTTACTGTAGCTTTTGCGTCTACCATTAGTATCTAAATTTTGTCCTAGTTGCAAACAAAGCTACTGTGGCATCTAAGTATGGGGTCTACTTAAACATAATCCTAAGGATTTCCCAGTTGTCCTCCATTGTGCTAGTGGAATCCACCACCGGTCGCACCATCATCACCATCATTTCGTGTAGGTGACGCGGTCAATCGACCATGCACAACCTGATGTCAAAGTTCTTCGAAACGGTCGCAGAAAATCAAAGAATTTGTCCTTCCTTTCTTAAAGAAGCCTTATTTATCACGGTAAGACAGGGATTTGTATATAGTTACAAATCCCTGTCTTACTGTAGTACAGTAGCCAAATACAACATCATGATCGTTCTCTCTTTCGCTCGTCTTAAGCGTATTCGTCACGTCCTCAGCTGGTGACTGAGTAAATGGTTCGCTTTCCAGCTTTTTCTCCTCAACTCCCTATTTTTGACTTCTTTGGTTGTGGGACCATTTGCTTGTAAGATATTACTGTTTTTGTGTGTATGTGATGCAGTATTGGTAAATAATGCTTTTATCCATCTATCTTGTAAAATATCCTTCTTTGCGACGACGTCAAACCAGCACGTTTTATACACCATACGGCAGATTATCACGTACCTGTATTAAATGCACAGAATAGATAATCTTCTACTTGTTAATGATTCATGGCCTATTTTGTCCATTTATTTATATGCAAACTAGAAAATAGTACTATGCAAAATCCAGGCTCGTTGACTCACTGTTATTAACACCTATACAAGATTGGTGCGTCTTGAAATGGAGCCAAGCCTTCAATGTATTAATACTGGTTCCTAGTAATAAGATTTATAGCCTTGATCTAGGGCATAAAATGGAATATTTACGCTAATTTCACAGTTTCATTATACATCTTTGATGTTGTCTTTTGTACACTAAGATTGTCCCTCTTTGATAGGCTTTTCCTCAGGAAAGCATGTGTGTTTGTAACAGTAGCGCGTGTTGAGACCTTGCACCCTGGTGTCAAAGTTTTCAAGACCACTTCTCGGTTTCTGATATATCTATAATTTTCCCCACCCTTTCAGATCCGGTTCCTCAAGTACAGCCAACCAACTCATCCGGAAACATGCTGCCTCATCCGTCTCTTTTTGACTCATAGGATGAACTGTTCTCGAAATTCAAGAAGCTAATGTTTTGTTTAGCCTCAACTCTTCTCATTATATTATATTCATCGTAATTATATTTCCGGGATACCTTGCTTTCCTTAAATGAGAGTAACGACACATCGAAACTAACCATGATAATCATTAACCAAATTCCTAAAATGTTTCATTATGTGTCCAATTTTTATCACGTTAAAGTCTAGACCTCTAAAAATATCGTTTGTGCTTCATATAACGTAAACATACGGGTCAATGTATTCAGTTTTTCTTGGAAAATAGCTGGGATGCGATCAAGGCAACGTTTGTTGTATCAAAAGCATTCTTTTGCGCTACAATAGATTAATCATAAACAATATTAAAACACACGGGCTATGAAAAATAAGAAATCAGTTGTGTAAATCCCCCATCGTCAGCGTGCCTCCCACCAACAGAGAAAACTACCTCCTGGCAGTGATCTTCCCTGGGCAACCTGGAAGTCACTTAACAGACTTTGAGCTGGTGTTGAAAGATGCCGGGAGAGCCGTGCTAGATGGTGTTTCTCTGACAGCAGCCTGTGTGACTGCGGCGCGGGGCAGTCGATGGCTCACCTCCTGTCGTGCCCTAGCTAGTCTTTTAGCTAGTTGTTTTTTTTTCCCTTATGTACACTTTGATTAAAGAATAAAATAATCAATTGAACGAATTGTGATTTGGCTATAGCTATTTCAGCCGTAAACGTTGCATCCTACTCGTATACTGGGCCAAATTCATGTAGTTTTTAGCCATTGTAACGATAAAATATTAAGAAGCCATTGTTATCAAAAGCATATGAGGAGCTCGATAGCCTAGTGAGGCCTCGTCACGATAGCGCGCGTCAAGCGACGGCGAGTTGTTTGGATTGGTCGTCTACGTTCCTACTTCCTTACCTATCTTTTATTGAAGTTTGTATTCAGATAACTATTAATAAGTATTGTTTTTTCGAAGGCGATAGCTGGCGCCAAAATTCCGCGTGGTAGCCAAACAAATAAACATAACCTCTTCTCTCTAATGCTAATCACACAATATACTCGATCCTATACATTTCTTTAGTCTCTGTAGCTCCAAAACAAATATGGTTAAGCATGAGCCGGATTTACGCATTAAAGGTTTTGTAATGGACTCTAAATTAATCAATTTTAGTTTGAAAACTTTAAGATTTTAACCCTCTTCAACTTCAATTAGTTTTTAGTATTCTTTGTTATGATTTTTGTTTTTCTATAGCAGATTTTATGCACATACGGACGGGCCGGGTTCGGTTTTCACACTTTGTGTAAAAATTTGTTTGATAATTAAGACATCAACGCGACAGTCTATCAAAATTAGATCTTCTATACTTTGGTACGGAAGTTCTAAGTCGTGACACTTTGAGTCCTAGGATCTTTCGCCATATTACCCAGTAACTTCACTGCCTCTTGTGCCCTTTAAAAACCAAAACACAACAACGGAAATACTGATACAGCAAACAAGCTATGCGTATGCGCACAATTCGCTGACCGGCAGACTTAAGCGCACGAGTAGTACAGTGAATCCTCGGCGCCTCGGCCTAAAGCTATTCTTAATACAATTAGAAAAGGCATGCCAAAACAATAAGTTGAAAAAATGTGAATCTACTAATTGATGGATGCATTATGATTTATTATGATTGGAACTCGTTGTGTTGATATTGATGTCAAGATGAAAACTATATTTAAAGTTCTTAATTTTCCGTTTCTACACTATCACGCTCGATTATGCTTTCAATCAATCGATTTGTAAAATAAACATGAACATTAAACATAATTTCCCTTGATCACACCATAAATTGAGTTTTGATTAAACACTTAGATTAGATTAATTTTAAGCTTTACTTGACCTTAAAGATTTCATACATTTATAAAGATCTTTTCGTTTGTTTTCTGAAACTGTTGTTTTAAATAAGAATACATATAAATAAATCAGAAAATATATTTTAATTAGATTAATTAAGGAAATAAATAAATAAATAATATCAGCTTGGATATGGCACTAACCACGGCAAGGATAGGAACACCAACCCTACTCCTACCAAGCCAGCCTGAAGCGTATGAGTAAAGAATCAAAATATTTTCACATTTCATTTAGCGGTCGAAATGAAAATAATGTATTGTTTAGGTTTTGCATTTTGTTATGATTGAAGACTTTCCATCAGAGATACCACTCTAATTTGTAAATATTTACCTTTATCATGACTGACGAAGTTCCTAACTGCAGAAATTTAATGACTAAAATTGAATAAAATAAAAAAAATCTGTAATGTGCGATCAGGAATTTTTAATAGGGTCTGGTAAGTCAATTTTATTAAGTATAAAAATAGTCGTAACTATCTATGATCATTTTAGCGTTTTCCTGATTCCCTACCACTACCCTTGAAAGCTTTGAGGCCCAGGGCCTCTTAGTATTAGTAGTTATTCGTTGAAATCTCAAAAGGAAATCTATAGCGGCTGAATGCGGCTGTTAGTCTCATCTTACAACTCCCACAAGAAGAGAGAATGTGATCTATTCTTTAGGCAAACACCACAAGAAACACACCTGACTATATGTATTGTAGGTGTCATAAATGTCGAAAAACTCATCAATGCCAATTGGAATGAGGATGAGTTTCTAAGACTTAGTGTTAGTAAATAATTAATTTAAGTAAACCACGAGAGAAACCTGGAATTTCTCATTGTTTTCATGTGTAAATCATGATGATTTAACTTGAATGTCTAAAGAATTTTTGTTTTAAGCCGTAAGTGATATATGAACTGGTATAAATGTCATAGTTTATATGTTTGTAACTAAATAACAAGTAAATTTAGCACACTTGGGCGTAAAGTTAAGTCTTATGGTTAACTATTTGATTGTAGTGTTCAGGTTTTTAGAATGAGGCAGTGAAATCACTGCTGTGTATAGATGCAAAAAGTATTTTGAAAGTTTAAAACATTGGTTAAACCGTTTTTTTGTTTAAAATGGGTTTAAACCAATTTCCGAGGTTTAATATAGGCGAATGGGGAAATCATGACATAGGCGATGCGGCTAGCAACCCATCACTATTGATTTCCTGTTTCAACTATCATCATGCTAAACGTGGTCTAAGGTCTTATGGCCCTAGGCTCTGTCTACCCCACTATAGGATATAGACGTGATTATATGTATATATGTATGTATGTAACATAGGTTTACAAAAATGCGAGTTAGTAATATGTAAGAAAAACTAACAAAAATATTTTTTTCAATTTATATCTTTTATTTTAACCTTCAGAATATATATATATTTTTTTTAAACTCCTTGTTGAACTTTATGAACTGTTCCAACAATATTTTGGCTTTGGTTAAAATAATATTATAGCACAAATAATTGTATTTGCCAAACTGGAATAAGTTCAAAATACGTAATAAGTGACTACATCAAAGGAAAACAATTTGGTTATCAAGAATCAGCCGGCCGTCTTGGCAAGAACCAAAGCGGTAGAGCCTTTTAACATAGACCCATTGATCACAATTTTACCACACTTGTCGACCATACATCACACAGTTAAGGTACGCTCTCTATATAGATCTGATAAATATGTAACTAGACTATCTGATTGCTCATTGATTTGTTAGTTATTGCTTTGTTTTACATGAAGAATTGTATTAAAACTCGAGGTTATTTGAATAAATAGACTTGAAATATTTTTTTCTATTTTTATATAAAAATCTCTTTATTGCACCAATTACATAAACTAATAAATAAAACCTAAATAGCTAATATATATCAATACAATATTTTTATATATACTTCAGAAGTTGCTTTTTGGTTTGCCTGAAGCCCATCCTAACTAAAAATTAAGATACTATTTTCTTCTATTATATTCTTAAGGGTACATACATATACTTTGTCAGATGTCTTTAGGCAGCCTAAAAATCTGACAGTGCTGGCCACTTACAAAATGGGATCATATTTCTATTGACCTGATTTCAAGCAATCCTGGGCTTTACCGTGGACCAACTTTAAGGTTAGGTTTTAGTTATCTTGTGACCCCCAATGTAAGCGAGCATTCGACTAAGGATTAAACTACTTACATATGAACTAAGGGTCAAACAATGCTTATTTTGGGTGCGATATTAGTGATACCCACGCGGCCGGAGCCGTGGGTAACAGTTAGTGCATTAATAAACAAACGTGAAACTTTTCCGTGTATATAGTTGTAAGAGTATCTCAACATCAGATCACACGAACTAAACATACTCTAGCTTCGTCACCGTGGTTGAAGTCAAGATGCAGTTCTCTGAACTATAAATACAGCGACGAAGCGTATCGGGTCGGCTGTAGGGTTGCTACGTCAAAACAAATAAATAATGTTTATTTCGGACTACATGGGTCCATAGTTCTATTTTGTAACAATGAAGTTAGCCTCTGTTTATAGCAACTCATTAGTTTAATATAAATATAAACAATAGACATTGATTTATATGGCGAATCAAAGGCAATAAAGGTGGCCAAGTATAGGACAAATTCGATATATGCTTATAGACACCATCTGGACTCGAAATGATACTTCATTATCTTATAGTCAACCGATAGGAAAAACAGAAAAGTTATATAGGCTTTAAACTATTTTAAGTATGTTAGACTAACATTAAAAAACACTTCTACATTAAAAATATAAATTTAGAATTACACATTGATTATTTGGTACAACTTAAAATATCATTTGTTTGGAACCATTAAGTACGGAATTTGAAATATTTACGGTAGATAATAAGATATAATGTGATGAAAAAAGAGCCCTGACACTAAGGTGTACCTACATGATCAATTGACCCTGTAACTTACACTATCTGACGATGATTATATAACTCATGTGAATCTTAGAAACGAATGCTAAAAATTTGAATGAAATCATAATTTGACAACCCTGAAGTCACTAATTCTAATAATACGTAGCTACTAGTGAGTAACTGGTCTATTGTTGCCTCGAGTGTCAAATGCTATACTAGGGAAATGGTTGCTTTGTCAATAAATTATAAACAATAGGGAAATCGATATAAAGTCCATTTTCTTCCCCCTATCTTAATTTATCCTTTTATAGAAGATATTTTGCTTTTTAAAAAACTTACAAAAGGTACCTATATACAAAAGCAAGATGACTGGGAGAGTCGGTCGTGGTCGGCCTCGAAAAACATATTGCGACCAAATCGTAAATCTCTTGAAAAATGGGGATTATGAAGACCCCACTACATAGTATAAAACAAGAGCGGAGCGGAGAGTGTTGGGTTATCTTATTATCCAGAGAGTATTAAATTAAAACAGCCCATCTTTTCACAGACTAGAATATAATATGTCTAATTGTCTTATTTTCAAATATAATCTTTCTATTTATGTAATCGTATATATTACGATAACATATCATAACATAATGTGGGGGTAATTTACTCCTTATAAACGGATTGAAAGTAGGTGAAGGACGTAAGTTACTTAGATAAAGGTTGGAGCAGGTTAAACCATTTACGAACAATAAATAACAGTTAAGTTGTCTATAATCACACGTGAGAATTGACCACGTTTCTAATAAATAAAGTCAGTTATAACCATTCACTGCCTCTGTGGTCCAGTGGTTAAGGCGATTGCCCGAAGAAGATTCAAATTTTGTTTCTCACAAAATTATATACAAACTCACTTAACGCTCTTTCTTTATTATATAATGTATTAATTAGTATAGATTTATTCTGCAAATCGTTATCATCAAAATTTCAGCCGCAGGATGTCCACTGCTGGGCGTCGATTCTGCTAACGTTAAGACAAAATCGTATCAAAATAGTGTTTCAATAGTAGTGCTTTTTACACACTATTTACAAGAGTTATGACAGTATGATGTGATGTGAATTTAGTGTGTGGTGTGATCATCAGAAGTGATATAAAAAAAATATACATTTCTTGTAACTAGTGTGTAAAAAAGCACTACCATTGAAACACTATTTTGACACGATTGTGATTTAACGTTAGCAGAATCGACACCCTGGACATAGGCCTCCCCCAAAGATTTTCATAATGACCGGTTGGAAGCGGCCTGCAGCCAGCGCCTGACTGCGACCGTTTTCAGGTCATCAGACCATCTGATCGGTGGGTGTTCGATGCTACGCTTGCCGGTGCGTGGTCGCCATTCGAGAAATATTCAGCCCCATCGGCAATCAGTTCGTCGCGCTATATGCCCAACCCACTGCCACTTCAGAGCTAATCTGATGGGCTATGTCAGCAATCTTTGTTCTCCTACTGATCTTCTTATTTCTGATTCGGTCTCATAGGGAAACACCAAGCATAGCCTCTCCATGGCTCTTTGGGCAAATTCTGCAAATAAACGATTCTTATTCTGATTCACAGATATAAATCATTGAACAGATGCGTTCTCATTCAAATTAGGCTTAATAACCTGTGAATAATCGCCAACAAACAATATAAACAGCCGTTTGGACGTATTAGAGTTAAAATTTCACGAAACTTGCAAAAAATGTCTAGCATGACGGACGAGACGGTTCCCACAAAAAAAAAACGGTATAAAATAACACCTGCTGTACAATTGTTACGGTATGGTCTAAAATATTAAATTAAATCGTTTTGAGCTCTAACCATAGAATATATCATTATAAATAAAAATGACTAAATTAAATAATAATATGTATGTATGTAAAAACTTTATTGTACAGAAAGAACATTGATGATACAACATAGAACACAACAAAAGGCGGACTTATCCCTAACAGGGATCTCTTCCAGTCAACCTGTATAATAAAGGAAAAAGAGTACATGGGCATTAAAGAGGGTACATCGCAAAGATACACATATGAAATTATAAACTAATTACAACATAAAATTTACTTAACCTATACTATAAATCAACTCAAGTATGAACGCAAGTATTGTAATACTTGCAGCGATTACACAACTTATAAATTTTTATTTTTAGTTATTTATAAGTGTGTAGGTTTATTTTATATTTAAGTAGATAATAGTATTATTATTTTGTTCCATTTCCGATAAATCAATTATACTCATTGCGTATTTAGTAAGGCTTTATATTGCAGAATATAATTATTTTTATCTCATCAAATTAAATAGTATAGTAATTATGCAAATACTGAGTTTCGACATAAATATATGATTGGATAGAAATAGTAAAACAAAGAATTCGGGTCTCATTAGCAATAGCAATTTAGTTTTAAGAAGTAATTCTGGAGTCAACTCACCCTTTATGTCACAAGTGTGGTCATTTCATCCTGGGATGAAATGTTAACCAACCGACCGAGGCCGCAGATATTGCGGTTCCAGGTTTTGAATCATTATTATTTCGTTTAGGTGACAAGTTTTATTTTTAATTTTAGGTTTTTAATCTTATCTTCTTCTTCTATCTTATTTTGTATATTAAAAAAAATTCTATTGTTGTTCATTAGTTACGGTAAAACTTGAGAATTTGTTAAAATATTTTAAGACCAAAGTCTTGAAATAAGTTTGGGGAAGGTTGAAACGGTAAGATATGTGCGTTCAGGCGGTATAGAGTTCGGGGGGTCAGCTAGTAAGGAATAATAATTATAGAAGAATACTCTCTTTTTTGGCTTAAGAATAGCTGAAGCCAAACGGCTCTGTGTGAATCTCTCTCTCTCTATGTCTCTCTTGTTCCCTTAGAACCGAGGGTCTGTTTTCCTTCTTTTATTTCTTTACTTTGCCCGGTTTACGGAGTCAATAAAAACTTAGGTAACAATTAATCCACGATGGAAAATTTTGCGGATGATTTGACTCCTAACAATTTTAAAAGGGTCAAGTTTCATCCTCAGATGAGACTTAATGGCTGGGGATATAACCCGCGCGAATTCCATCACTTGGGCCAAAGTCAGATGTCAAAAAAAGTGTTGCGCCACGCTCCGTTACTTCGACTATCGATTTCGTTCACACTGAACCGCGCTAATTGCGGCTCAAGATTTATAAAAATAAACGCTACTCTTAAGACAATAGATTTTTTTTTAATTCTCAGCTATTTTTACATTGATGTATAGTGTAGAGTCGACAAAATTAATGAATTATGGGATTGGCACGTATGCCGCATGAGCACCACTTATTTAAATTTTTGAAGTATTTATTTATTGAATATGGACATTGTCCGAGCTTTAATTTATAATTTTGTATTTAGTAATGTTAACTTTCTCTATAAAGTACGAAGAACCAAAAAAAAAATAGAGATAAAATAAATTTTATATTGTATTTGTAACGGCTACTAGAACAATTTTTCAACCAGTCTCGATAAAATTGAACCTAAGCCTAAAAGACTGACACAAATGGAAGATCTTTTCGCCTGGTCGTATACTATTCCTATGGAACCGATGTCTTATTGAAAATTATAGCCTTTCATACTAATTGCTGCCATATACTCAATTCAGAATTTATTTATTTATTACTTATTGATACTTATTTGTTCCACAAGTACAAAACACTTATACAACTGGCGGACTTATTGCTAAAAGCATTCTCTACCAGTCAACCATTCCAGCCAAGAGTTCTCGCTTGTTAAGCTACATCTGTAAGGCACGTCAGTAGACTACAACGGCTCAGGCGCAAAACGTCTTTTTCGCAAAATGTCCCCTAGTCGTAAAACGAAAGAGTAGCAAAATGTTCTTTAGCGAAATGTCTCATTCGCAAAATCTTTCTATTGCATAATGTCTTTTTCGCAGAATGTCCCTTTCGCAGAATGTCTCTTTCGTCAAATGCCGCGCCAGGGACTTAAGAATATACATACTACATCCATAGATGAGTACTCATAAGCACTTACGAGCTACTACACTCGCAAGAGGTGAGTAGTTTGTTTTGTTTGCCAACAAATATTATTAAAAAATGTCTACGCAGCCGTAATATTGTCTACGCGATGTTTGTCTCATCTGTGGCCGGATACTAGGTCCGCAACCCATTTGTAACGTATAAATAACTGGGAAAGTAGGTGAACTAGTTTTTATATAACGTTTTATGAAAGGAAAATAATTGGAATATTAAATTTAATTAACTAATTGAATTTGAGAATGTGATACCAAATGAAAAAATCTGGGCATTATATCGTTTTTAATAATAAACGGATACTTTAAATTATGTTTTTATTAGTTCGATGTGCTTAGTAAAGTCGTTAGAAAATTAATTACATTTTGGCCATCAAAAACCAATTTTTTGGCTTGTAAAAGATTTACATTATGCAAATTACACTATAAAATACATTGACGAAAAAAAATGTTAAAATTCACCATTAATAATAATTCTAATAAATTCATTAGATTATTAGTAAAAAAAATAACACATTCAACCAACTTGTTGCTCAAACATATTTCAAAAACTACAATATCCTATTTATAAGGTACCTAAGCTATTTGTTTACTTTTAAACTTGTAGTAATATTGAAAAACTATTTACAGAACCATTATCTAGCATCACGAAGGCTGTAATTAGTGTAACAGCTTCATGGTCGCAAGATTTCGCTGTAAAAAACTGTCACTACAACACAACAAATTAGTGGCACTACAGACTTATAAAAACTCCAGACGTATGGTCACATACAATATGAGAAAAGCCTGCAAATTATGGCCGTATTGTTTGACATTTGAGCAATTATAAAAACAATTGCACAATATGTCGAATTATAAATAACCTTAAGTTTTGGGCAAAAAGGGAGACGATAAAAACAATTTTACATTGTCTTACCGTTTATTAAACGTCTTAAATTATATTGTGTAATTACGGATGGTAAGAACTAAACTTTATATTTGAGCACTATGTATGTAAAATTTATTTTTGTAAAGCAAATAAGACACAATTCTATTTAATTATAATTTTACTAGCCTTTGGCTGTGTCTCCGCCCGCGTGGAAAGCTGTATAATATTCATACAGCTTGTACTCACACAAATAAACCAACTAGTGACGTTGCCGCCAAAGCCACTACGTATCACCGCTATACACACACATAGGCGACGATTTTCTAGCTTCACTGTGAATTCGACAACGACTCGTCTGTATTTCTTTTAAGTCTGAGTGACACATATGCGTGGAATATTCGGTGGCAAAAGTGTAACTTGATGCTTGCTAGGGATGTTCAGATGTCGATGATATATTTTTTTAATCCATTGCACAATTTTAACCTGTTTTGTATGAAATAACGTTTTGTATGTAATTTTGAATATATGCATACACTAATTAAATAAGAATCTCGATCTTAATATTGATGGTTGAAAATTTTCAAAGAATAATACAATATGGTTTAAAAAAAAAATTAATCAACTCTAGCTCCAAAGAGCAACGTTTAAACGAGCTTTCCGAAGCAATATCAGACAATCAGATGATTCAAGCCTGCAATGTCCACGTTAAGCCGTTGGTCCCGGCTGCCAACTAGTATTTGTTAAAGTAACCACGTCAGAGGCCGAAAGACGGTTTCGAAGATCTCTGACTCCAGGGTGTATGGCCGATTGGCCTACGCGAAATGATGATGAACAGTTTTCAGGCAATCGACTTAACCAGTGGACTACAGAAGCACAATTAGGTACCTTTAAAAAAGTTCACCAAGAAAAGTTACAAGATGAATAGCTAAAAATAGTTAATTATTACCGTGTGTTTATGTTTTTCGTACATTTTTTATGAAGGGCTATAATTAACGAATATTAATGGTTGTAAGTTTATTTATATACAAAACCACTAATGGAATATTAGGGATGATTCACTGTTTTTTGTTAAGTTACGCAATGTATACGTTATTATCATAAATGGAAAGGGAACTTCTTCGTCTATGAAGTTTTTTCGCCCAAATTACCGAACGGCATAGGACCAGCATGAATAGTAAAACCCAAGCGCTTCTAGGGCCGAAAAGTGGAGTAAACAGCTGGTTTAAAACACATGTAGTAATAATATTTAAATACATACATACATATAATCACGTCTTAATCCCATGCGGGGTAGACAGAGCCTAGGGCCATAAGACTTTAGGCCACGTTTAGCATAATGGTAGTTGAAACAGGAAATCAATAGTGATGGGTTGCTAGCCGCATCGCCTATGTCACATTCGCCGATTCCCTCAGTCGACTTTTGCGAAAGTCTGTCTGTCCATCGGTCTAACTGTTGTTACGCTTTCATGGCTAAATGATTTTATGTATGGATATGGCCGACGACCTCCGTGGCGTAACGGTTAACATGCCTGACCGCTACTCAAGAGGTCCCGAGTTCGATCCCCGGTCAGGTCAAGATGAAAAATTGTATTTTTCTTTTTGGCCTGGGTCTTGGATGTTTATCTATATAATATGTATTTGTTATAAGATATATCGTTGAGTTAGTATCCCATAACACAAGTCTCGAACTTACTTTGGCGCTAACTCAATCTGTGTGATTTGTCCCCTCAGATCACATCAATTTGTCCCTATATATATTTATTTTTTTATTTATAGATAGGGATATAGTTGAAGACCGGGGATCAAACATAGTCTACATAAGAGCGCCATATAATCAAGTACAACGCGAGCGGAGCCCCGTGCAACAGCTTATATAAATTAAATGCGTTTAGCAGCTACTTGCTATAAAAAAGTGCTAAACTTAGATTATATTATAAAAATGTGTTTATAAAACCATATTGACGAATTATTTTTATTATAGCAACATCTCTTTATAATCGTCAGTGAAAGACGTTTGATGGGCTGTTACAGTTTTATTATATAATCAATCACTTTGAAAATAAGATATGTTTACCAGGTGTTTATAGACATTAAAAGCCATTCTGATTTATTGCTAATCTGTGGTCAGGCCACTTTTTATAAGGCTACCAATTTAAGTTAGATATTTACGGCGATAGATATGCATTTCTTGAATTTTACTGCAAGATTAGTGCTTTGAATTCGTATTTATGATAAATTGACTCAATATAGTTTGAAGTGTTTAAATAATTCTTTATGCGTATAGTTTTCGTAGAATCATAAATTCGTGAGAAATTATGAATAAACACATGTTTAATCATTAACCTATAGATTTGCATTTAGACGGGCAACATACGTTTCTGCGGGCACAAATTGTTAATAAGCGTGATGGTGCTCCCACACAGCAGTTATATAACGTTATAAAACATTGTGTAACACGATATTTCAATTTCAGTTTATGTAACGATAATATTTTGTATAATATTTGTTAAATATGAACAAAACTATATATAATTACTATAGCCAAATCTTAAATTAAGTTTTTCTTTTTTTTGTAAATTAAAAAAGACCTTTAATGAGAACTGCTTTTTGTACATAATCAAATGAACCCATCATACCCTACCAGAAGCCGAGAGGCGGTTCCGAAGAACTCTGACATCAGGGTATGCATAGTCGATCGACCGTGTCACACGAAATTATAATGATGATTTCTCTTGATGAAAAATATTCGACGTTATATATAAATAACACCAAAAACCTATAAGAATAAAACGTTGGCATTGCCAAAACCCCCAAAAACGAATTAATTAACCTCGTAAATTAACGATAAGACGTATCAAAAACTAACAAATTAGAAGCGTCATTAAACATCTTTGGCGTTAGTTAGATCACATTAAACGCAAGTGGGGTAAAATGGGGTAAAATAAACAGTCTCCCCGGGTGTTAAAATTACGTGTTTCGTCTCGCCGAGGACGGTTTATGATAGGCATTAAACTAAGGTCAGTGAACTTTGGGAAAACTGACATGGGCAATGGAAGATGCCACGTAAGATGTATCATTAGTCTATTTTAGGCTTATTGTGACTTGTGTTCAGATAGATATTGGTTCTTAGTAGCGAAAGTTGTTTGCTAAATATAAATGTAGGTAGTTTAATATTTATAAACCGACTTCAATAAAAGGAGGAGGTTCTCAATTGTGAATGTTTTATGTTATTTTTTATGTATGTCACCAGATTACTGAATGACGCCTGGACCGATTCGAAATTTTTTTTTGTTCGTTAGTGTATATTTTCGATTGGTCCCATCTTCATCAGGTCAGGATCTGCTGATGGGATCATAGAGAAATCGAGGGGTTTTATTGCGATTTTTGATATATTCTTAAACCTTCTTCGTTGAAGATCCTAGTCTTATTCAAAATTGTTTGAAATTTGAATCACCTTTACTGGCATCGTTTTTAAGAAGGACAATTTAGAAAAAGGTTGCAAGAATTTCGAATTTAAAACAGCTTTTTTATTAAATCACAGTTCTAACATGGCCGACCTGATGGAATATGCCTAAGATTCTCTTATTTACTTACTCCGCTAGCTCAGTGACCCATATGTTAGAATCTGCTTAGTGTCAACACAAAGTGGACCTTTTCCCTATAACAATAGAGTCGACAATTTTCGATCCTCAGCTGTATTTTAAAGTCTACATTTTCAGCTATCATCACTCCATATTGCCTGAACATCCGATCTTCGATCATAAGTAGACATTTGCAATTACAAGCTAACTCGACACCGTACACAGCTCACCTCCGGATCTCCGCGGCGATAAGCAGTAGCAGTATAAACAAACCCGAAGAATGCATATCGGATGTCTGCCGTCTGTCTGTGCCACAGAGTATATAAGGTGGACACAAATCAACTGCAAATATTTTAAGGGCAGGTAGAGACCACTATACTGAACAACTTTTCCAAATAAACTTATATCGATACACGAAGTTTTATTTTTCACTCTTCATACTAAACTAGATCAGCTGGTTTTCAATATGTAAAAAAAATTTTTTCGTATTTCGACATAAGTTTATTTGGGAAAGTTGTTCAGTTTAGTGGTCTGAATCTGCCCTTAAAATATTTGCAGTTGATTTAAATTCACCTTATAGGATGTATCAGTTCGAAAGCGAAATTTGATTTACGAAAATGTTGCTTTGATAATTCATTAGGTAAACAGATGATTTGGAGAAGGTCTCAGACAAGGGCTAGATGCTGGCCGCTACCAAGCGCTCATTGTGGAAATCCTTTGAAGGCTTTTTCTATAAAGAAGGCTTATTATATACTAGCTGTTCCCCGCGGCTTCGCCCCGCGTGGGACTCGGTTATATCGCGCCCAAAAGTAGCCTATGTTTGACCTCAGGTCGTTAACTACATCCCTACCAAATTTCATCACAATCGGTCCAGCAGTTTAGCCGTGAAGAGGTGACAGACATACTGACAGACAGACATGATGTTTCTTTATTAATAGTTTTTCTACACGGTGCACTAGTTCCGAATACTATTTTCCATTTTCTTTAACTAAACTCTATTTAAAATATCAGAAGAAGTCCAGTGGTTAAGGCGTTAAGGGGTCGTGTGTTCGATTACCACGGGAAGCATACTTTGTTAATAAAGATGATTTCAATTTCAATATATTTATTGCATTCACATTGTACAATAACAGTTATAACTAGGTAGTATACACTGAAGTCACTGTCCTATTTAAGTAGGTAATATGTGCTTCGGAAAGCACGTTTAGGGTGTCACCAGCGCACTGCCAACGCATTCAAATTCAAATTGTTTATTTTCAATATAGGATATTCTTATCACTTATTGACGTCAATTGTTACTTATTTTAAATTAACCACCACTTACAAAGCGCAAGTGGAGAAAAAGTGGCGCCACAAACTCCACAGCAGCATTTTCTTCAAAAACGTCAATTCACAAAATTTGAGTCAAATCAGACGAGTTTACATTTGAATATTTTTATAATTACAATAAATTTATTATTAAATTATTAAATATTGAGGATTATCTTATGGATATTATATCTTGCTCAAGAACCAAGAAATTTTTATTTGGAATAATAAAAAAGTTCTAAATGACCACTCTAAATTATTATAGCTCTATGGCTGCATATGTCATTATGTACTTCAAATATCATTGCAGGTACCTACTTCCTGTCAATCTTAAAAGTTGGTTTGTATATTAAAATATATTTAATACTTAGACAAAGTACATATAGGAAACAATACCACCCGCGCGAGACTCGGTCGTATCGCACCTAAAAGTAGCCTTTGTTTGACCCCTGGTCCTTAACCATATCCATACCAAATTTCATCAAAAATCGGTCCAGCAATGTAGTCATGAAAGCGTAGGTAATAAACAGACAGAATTTCGCATTTACAATATTAGTATGCATAGCTCGTGCCTATATATTATCGAGAGTAAAATGAATGAAAGCAAATATTTTCGAACCATTAACACATACCAAACAAATTCCCGAGAAAAATGATGAAACGACCGTGTTCTTAGTTATTTTGAAGTGAAATTAAAAACTTTGGCAACGGCGCCTGTTTGGAACCTTGGCCTACCTGTACACTACTCACTATTGGCATTGATTCATAAATACAAAAAGAAACTGTATTATGGAAGTGTTATGTCATAATTTGCCGTATTTTCTTCATTTTCTTTTTCCTTCGGTGCTATCTTCATTAACGGCCGGCAATCATTAATGCGTGTACGGGCCATCACTTTATATACAATGCGCCGCGTCAGCCCAATTCGTATCTTTAATGTAATTTCATATTTTTACAATTAGTTCGTATTCGATCATCAAGCGCATCGTACGTTCTCACTATCATTCATTATCATTTTTATCAAGTTTTAAAGTTTTCGACAATATAATTTAGTTTGTTATCAAGACACTTCTATCATTTCCTCCACATCAAACTAATACCCCGTACAATGCGACCTGGATAATATCATTAAACCATTAATATTTGGCTTTGAATTGTACTGTAAAACCTTGATTCAACTGAATCGACTATAAACCAAAGGAAAACTTACCATCAGTTCCATAAATGAGCTTTATTTCTTTCTGGATTCAGTTGGATCAAGGTCGTACAGTCCAATACAAAGCCAAATATTAGTGTTTTTTTGGGTAGGTCAGTAATTTTTAAAAAGACATGTATATTTGAAAATCACAACAAACCGATATGACTGAAAAACTGCGTTATACTCAGGACCATGGTCCAGAGTAACAGAAGCTGAGACATTCCTTTGCCAATCAAAGGAATGTCTTTAATTCCTTTTTTTGTAAGAATACTTTTGTACTACTAAAATGCATAGAAAATTTGTTAGCAATAAAGAACATTTTTATTTTACTAGCTGTTCCCCGCGGCTCCGCCTCGCGCGGGACTCGGTTATATTGCGCACAAAAGTAGCCTATGTTTGACCTCGGGTCGTCAACTACATCCCTACCAAATTTCATCACAATCGGTCCAGCAGTTTAGCCGTGAATAGGTGACAGACAGACAGACAGACTTTCACATTTATAATATTAGTATGGATCCATATCCAATATCCATATATTCAGAATTATCCCATGCCTTTGCTCGACTAGTTAGAATATTGTTACTTTAGATTATGCTCAAGCATTGGTACAGTTATATATTCTGTGGCTCAACAACAATCACAACTGAATGCTATAACATTCGCTAATTCACTACCACAGACCGACACAGACCCAATTCAACGAACGCAACAAAATGACAAACAGTGTTTGTTGTTCGTGAGAACCGAGCTGTAAGTAGGGTGACCATTAGTTTAAACTACCTTTTCTAGGCTGAAATTATTTTGTATTTAGTGCGATATATAAGTTTTATGAGAATGGAGCCGTGAGCCAAAAGCTTGTAGTTAAACAGAATAAACTGAACGATTGACAAGATAAAACTATAAAGACATGATGATACCAAATTCCTTTATCTGATTTCGCCTCCTAAGTTCATGCAGACGTCTGCCTGCCACTACTGTTAATGCCATGCAAGTGTTTGCCATCTATTTAAGACACGTGTTTTACCTCTACACCAGACATTCGCAAACACTAAACGATACTGTTAAACGTTTGACATACACACAACAATTTTGCTTTTATTAAAAAAAAATCTTCTTCTTTTGGAGTCGAAATGGATGTGCTATATATAAATATATATTTTAACCCATCCGCTCAGGATGCGCACACATTGGCCTGGGTCTTGGATGTTTATCTATATATGTATTTGTTATAAAAATATAGTATCGTTGAGTTAGTATCCCATAACACAAGTCTCGAACTTACTTTGGGGCTAACTCAATCTGTGTGATTTGTCCCTATATATTTATTTATTTATTTATTTATTGTGTCTGTATTCCAGCGAGCCATCGGATTAAATATGTTTCAACCAGTACCTAGCCACGTCCACAGCTCTAATGTTAGCTTCCTCCAAATCCTCAGTCGTACAGGTGACTGGGCAATATGGGCATATCAGGAGATGAGCCATAGACTGGACAGCACCGCAATCGCAAAGGCTGTCAGTCGAAAAACCCCATTAATTAATCATTATAACTGGTACAACTACATACCTACAATAACCGTGTGTAAATAGCCATTAGTTCAGTTATTACATTGGTAACGTCCTACACAAAATATGCTCCATTAGAGCGCCCTGTGTGACAACCATATGACGTTGTTATGTGAACGAAATCATGGTGACCCTAACCCGAAGACAAAGGCAAAGTTAAAACCGCTTTGCTTCGGTTATAACCACTAATTAACTTACTGTGTTGATTTTTTTTAACTGCACTCTCTAATTATCATAATATATACATTTTAAATTTATCAGCATAGTTAGGCGCTGGGATCTAAGATCCCGCTGGGAGAAATGGGCATACACCTTCGAATATTTCGTGGTAATTTATCTTCATTATATATATGAACTAGCTTCTGTTTGTGTCTTCGTTCTATGAGAAACTCGGGATTAAAAGTAATCCAACTTATACCGTTAGTACAGGGGGCCATATATGAAAGTATAACTATAATTTTACCTTTACATCTAAGATGGTCTACTTTTCTACCAATGTGACTGTAGGAACCTTAGTATCCAGGTAGACCTTGGCTATAAAAATATATGTTTATATAAAACTTCCAAGATGGAGAGAGTTTTCAATCTAACTAGAGACAGAACCCATAACCACCAGAGACGGGATTGCGTATTGTCCATTACTGCACCGAAAAACCATGACTTTGTAAAACGTGCACAGTCTCACGCTCTAAAAGCTGAACGGACTCCATATCGTATGTTTAAGTCTAACAAAATCAACAAAATGACCAAACAAAATACAATTTAATTTCAGTTAATAAGTTTACACACAATTAACTTACGACGAACGGTAGATACAACAAGCGTACAATATTCGCAAGGCACGCGCCGCAGCTGCGCGCGCATCTGCCACATTCTCAATTTGAATTTTTTACTTTTTAATTTTTGAAACCTTGAGTAAACGCAAGGTGCGCCAGACTGACTGGCCAGTTTTAAGGGAGCTTTTAAGCCAGATGGTATACTCTCTTGCATCATAGCGGTTTTTTCATTGTATTGTAAACTGTCTTTAAGCCCAGAATGTTATAGTCTTTTGCCTCCATTATGTTCTTTATTTTCAAATAATGTAAGTTACATGTCAATTAATCTCGAAAGAATCCCGAACTCTCGAGCTTAGGGGGCATCAAAGAAACACTATGACTCTTTTACAGCTTGATATATCTCCATATAAGTGCTTCCTCGGTTTCATCCTCAGCTAGTTGCTTTGAAACCCAAGGTCTGCTTTCCTGCTTTTTCTCCTCCACTGACTTCACCATCATCATCATTTCGTATAGGTATCACGGTCAATCGACCATACACACCCTAGTGTCAGAATTCTTCTGCTTCTGATGTGGTTCCTTTAACGACTATCAGATGGCAGCCTGGACCAACGGCTTATCGTGCCGTCCCAAGCACGGAATCATCTTACTTCACCAGGTCTTCGGTATCCTTTGTTGCGAGACCATTAATTGCACCCTCTACTATCTCTATACACCAAACCAATGTATCTGTAAAGGAAAGTCGTGTTGGTTACACAATTTATAACTCAAGAAAGGCTGAACTGATTTGGCTGAAAATTGGTGGGGAGGTAGCTTAGAACCAGGAGAAGTAAATAGGGTAACTTTCATCCTAGGAAAAAGCACTGTTACCGCGGGGAAATAAACGCGGGCGAAGCCGCTGGCAAAAGCTAATGTGAAATAAATTCCGAATGGAAATTCTCGCTCTCCAGACGCCGTTATCAAATATCGCGCAAACATAAGCGCATGGAAAGTGCGCGCTGAAAGTAGTAAAATCCTGGTTGTGTGGCGGTGTTGGGCGAAGTCAATAAACTTGGCTGGGCGGCGGCGCTAGAAATAGTACGCGGACGAGACGGCGCGTCGTGTACCAACCGCAAAAACGGAGCCGTTTTTGTGGTTTGGCAACATTTGGTAATATCGGAATTTGTAATTGGAATTTGGTAATGCTGGCTATTAACACACTTATTAGAAAAAAGTAAATTATATTTTGTGTGCACGCTACGGTTTTTAATTAATTATTAGTTTTGCTAGTACTCTAGAAAGGATATCTACAAGAGGAAGAGACGAACGGCGCTTTATGTACCAACTGCATAAATGGAGGTATGTTTTGTAATTTGGCAATAATTCTTAAAATTATAATTTTAGTTAAAATTTTAAAATATTATAGATTTGTTAACGCTGACAGTACAATTTTTGATCTAGAATTAATGGTACGCGGACATCGCGTACTAACCGAAAAAACAAAGCCATTTTTGTTCTTTGGTAACTTTGTAATATGGAGACGTATAGAATATTAGAAAATTATACTGAACTCAATAGATCGTTTTCGATGCTGTCTGTACCCGTGAACTTCTCTGTTTTTCCCAGTACTTACCTTTGATTTGAGACTGAGACATCGTATAAGTTTACTTACATAAATAAAAAAATATTACATTTTGAGTGAGTTTCGTCAATATTACTTTAACTTTCAACGCAGGTTCACCTGGAAATCTATGGTAGGGTGAAATACTAAAGCACGTTATGTGTCTAAAATTTCAACGGCTCTCCATAAATATACTTCTTTATCTTCGTGTTAAATGACTTAATTTTAATCGACTGCCATCTAACCTTTTTTTTTACATGGAAACTAGGTGTTAGCGGTCTGTACTGTCAGATTTGAAGGTTGCATAAGAGCATCCTATACCTAAATAGCCTAAAAAGTATTTAAGATTCAGAGGTATATATTTTTAGATATTTTACACAATTCGCGAGACTTTTAGATACGCATACGATTTGTCACAGATTGCCCAGCACCTTTTGCCACATCACCCATTAATTACAAAGCATCTTGATCTCGTGGTACATACATAGCCTATGTCACTTGATAATAGTGTGGCTTTACAGCAGTGAAAGAATTTTTCAAATCGGTCCAGTAATTTTAAAGTTTACGATACAAACAAAAAAACAAACAATCTAATTTTTCCTCTTTATAATGTTAGTATAGATTAGCATAGATATGTACAGAATGTACTTTTAACACTTCTTAAGTCTAGCGGAAACCCTTAATCTCCAGACGAGATTTACCTCGCGTTTCGATTGAGCCGAAACGGTATTTTGCAACCAAAATACCTTGGGACAAAAAAAACGACACTTCTAAATATACTCCGTCTGAGTAGTCTGGACTCGGCGACTCGTGTGCTGCTGCTCCTACAAATAGAGTTTGTGAATGGAATTTATTGATATTACATCATTTTTAGTGTTCCTGGTCGGGGGTAAAAACCGGTAATCTTACTACCGAAAAATAACGGCTTTAACCACGTAAATGAAGGTATTTTTTTGGGACTTAAGTAGCTGCTAAATAGTTTACCCTATTATAAAATTGTTTATCACTATCACTACATAGTATAAAACAAAGTCGCTTTCTCTATCCCTATGTCCCTTTGTATGCTTAGATCTAATCAAAACTACGCAACGGATTTTGATGAGGTTTTTTTTAATAGATCGAGTGATTCAAGAGGAAGGTTTTTATGCCTATGCGAAGCCGGGGCGGGTCGCTAGTATAAAATAAATCTAAACTAAGATATTCAAAAAAAGTTAAACCCTTGCACAGAAGACTGGCAGCATAAGCACGTTAAGCCGTCGGTCCCGGCTGTAATTGCTATGGCAGTCGTTGGAGTGTATCGATGCTGATCAGCCTGAAAACTCGGACAGTGTTAGCCACTAACCCACCCGGATCATGTTCCTAGTGCTCTGATCTGGTTCGATAAATATGTTAAGCCGTTTGTCTTGGCTGTTATCGATGGCAACCTGCAAAATCTTAGTTTTTATTAACTTATTTAACTTAATATCATGTAAAGAGCGGACTTTCTTTTTGAAAGTTGATTAAAAACCTTTAGCTTTTGGCCTTTTAGACTGTAAATCGGCCATAAGACATTTGCCATTTTCTAATGTTTTTCCATATTTATCGAGATTTCCACCTGACTCACGCATTTCCTCGTAATCTATTCTCTGCACAGCTTCTCCTAATGTTTGATCAGCTGTATTCAGCAAGATTTACAGATTGTTTTCGAAAACTTCATTGTAAATCGTTGACTCGCCAACTCGAAAACCTCTTGGATTTTATTGCAAGTGTTTGTCACTCATTCTTGTAGAGGATTTTCCTGTACAGAGTGAGTCTTTTATTGCTTGAAATGGTTTTTGCAATAGTAATTTGTTTAGTTGGTAATTTCATTAACCCCTTTATTAAAACTGCAAATTTTTAAAACAATCAGAATACAAAATGTACTTACACTTATATTTAAAGACTTTAATTTTGGTAAGTGTACATATTAATTTTGACTAAATTTTATTTTCAACTAGCTTTTGCCCGCGACTTCATCCGCGTGGCGTGTTATATAAAAGAGAGATCTTTGTGTGTGTGGGATAAAGGTTAAAAAATGCTTAATTAGCTTTATCTGTAGTCTAAGTTTTTTTTCCCGCTAACTCCCGTTCCCGTGGCAATTTTGCAATATCCTGTTGCATTTCCGTCATACATGATTTCAATGTAACTTTAACTATCAAGACTGCACACGCGACGGAAGCTTAAAAAATAGAGTAACTTCTCCCGTTTTCCCAACATTTCCCTTTACTACTCTGCTCCTATTGATTGTAGCGTGATGAAAAGTATATTATAACCTGCCTAGGAGTATGAAGAATAATTGTACCAAGTTTCGTTAAAATCCGTCAAGTAGTTTTTGTTTCTATAAGGAACATACAGACAGACAGACAGACAGACAAAAATTTTACTGATTGCATTTTTGGCATCAGTATCGATCACTAATCACCCCCTGATAGTTATTTTGAAAATATATTTCATGTACAGAATTGACCTCTCTACAGATTTATTATAAGTATAGATTTGTTGTTAAATTGGCAAAAAAAAATCTGTTGTTTGAATTGGTTGAAGAACTTGGGCATGGAGATTTGATCCTCGTAGGATAGAAGCGTAAGCAATGATGATTTTGGGGATCAGCTATAGTGGGAATTTCAAAATAATATAGCTTATAATGTTAAAAAAAATGGCATTGGCATGGCACGTGTATCAAATTTCGTATAATCTTATTCATTAAGTAACAATCATAGACAAAATATTTACGAACATGTCAAGCGACTGTTACCTGACTGACTGAAGACTTGATGACAGTCCTGACTGACAAACTGTCAGTTGTGTGAAGAATCTTACAGTGTTGGCCTTTCTTTAAAGTTTAGTATACCCTTAGTACAATACGGCCTCCGTACCGGAAGGGAGTAGCCAAACGCTGCGTTCCCCTCTGTCAAAGTATAAGCCCAATCGGCATATATTAGTGTCTCTAATTTGTACAAAAATTGTTTGCTATTTTGTTTCAATTTTTACTGTGTATCATCATTACAGTCAGATGACAGTATAAGTTTTGTATGTAGGTATGCAGAACTACTTGTGTGTATTTTTCCCCGGCAAAAAACGACAGATTTATCGGAATAGTAAAATAGCGCTAAGGCTTTTTCTGATACAGAAGCCGTGTTGTTTGAAGACCCTAGGCATAACAGCGTAAAAGCTGTTTAAGTAACTGGCAAACACGCTCAGACGACGATCTCTAGTTCACCAAACACATAGATATAGGTCACTTTCACTACGTAGAATAAAATAATTCAAATAAGTCGCAAAATATATGTTTGTTTTCGCATACATTTCCCACGTGCGATTTCCTTCTCGGAAAAACTTTATTTTAGCATGATCTCAACATAAACACGGATTCGGATCTCGGTCGCCATTCACACATTTCCAAATTGTTGCATCAACAGTCATAATTTGTTCTACTAAACTAACTGATTAAACAAAGATTGCTGACATAGCCAAGCGGATTAGCTCTTTGAAGTGGCAGTGAGCTAGGGCAGAAAGGTTCTCGAATAGCGACCACGCACCGGCGAGCGTAGCATCGAAATCCCACCCAACAGTTTGTTTGTTTGTTTGTTATAACTTTATTGTACTAAAACACAAGTGAATAAAAAAGCATAGATAATAAAACAAAAGTACAATGGCGGACTTATCCCAAAAAGGGATCTCTTACAGTCAACCAGCGAGTGACAGAGAGAATGCTTATAATATAGTAACTAGTAGAAGCTAGAAGTACAATACAATACTTACACATACATGTATAAATAAATAAACCTAAATTAATATCAAACTATATAAATATATATACCATAAACAAATACATACATACAAACGTTCAATAAAGAAACAATTAACATACATATAAATATCTACTTAGCACACAATTTTAAATGTCTGGGTTCACCAGTCGCGAATTAGAAAGTTGGGTTTTAAAAGAATTTAGGGTTCGTGCAAGCCTGACTTCCACAGGAAGCGAATTCCAGAGCTTAGCTCCCATAACCGCAAACGACTTTGAATAAGCATGTGATGAATGAGGTGGTACATTCAGGGTTGGGTTATCGGCAGAGCGCAATTGACTGTCTATCTGGCGAAACGAAAATTTAGTAACAGTAATCAAATGACCTGAAGAAAATCGCAGGCAGGCGCTGGATGCAGGCCGCTTCCAAGTGGTCATTTTAGAAATCCATGGGGAAGCATATGTCCAGAAGTGGACAGCCTGCGGCTGAAATTATGATGATGATATTAACCCTATGTGCTTACCTATATAATTACAAGAAATAAACTTACAAAGTTGTCACATCCTTTTTCAACGTTCATCAACAGAAGTTTATTGTTGTGTTCCGGTTTCAAGGATAAATAAATAGGAAAATATAATGGATACTATATAGAGTAGCTGAATGAGTCTCAGGGTTCAGGTTTCCAGGGTTTTAATTATGGTTATGGTGGTACTTCTGCTATGTGATATCTATAAACCTTTTTACGAAGAAATCAGACCAACAAACTATGATACGGGTGTGTTTGTAGAAAATACCCTCTACCTTCCGTGGCTCATCAACCTTTCGGTTATACGAGTCGAATTTCGGGAGAGTGCGCTGTGCTAGCTTGGCTTCTTGACTCTTTTCAGTCGCACCTTCTTGACCTCCCTACAAGTTTTTTTAATGTGCCTTCTTATCTGCTTCTTAGTATTTGTAGAAAACACTGTCAGATAGATGTCACTTTCTGGTTTGGGGGAAAAGAAAAGAAAATGTATCAGATGCTTTTCATCCCGCTCATGGCGTAAAGGTCGATCGAGGGAATCGTAGAATGGGGCAATCACGACATAGGCGATACGGCTAGCAACCCATCACTATCGATTTCCTGTTTTAACTACCATCATGCAAAATGTTGTCTAAGGTGTTATTTATGACTCTCCTGCTCTATCTACCCCGCATGGGGTAAAGACGTGATTTTATGTATGTGTTATGTCAGGCTGCAAAAAAATACTGTGATTGATAGCTATAATAGGGAGTAACAGCTTAAGTTCTAATCCAAGTCAAGTAACACTCGCAATCGCTAGTTTTTTACGAGCATACTTAGCTACTCGATACAAAGTCAGTAACTTTTTGTAATGAGAAGAAGGGGTCAAGATATCAAGAAGTGTCAAGGCTTCCCGCCGAAAGTCCAGTATTCAGTATTGAGGTTACGCCACTCTGAATGGATTATAAATACTTGCCACAGTTTGTTCTTTACACTTTCCGCCGTGTCGCCATTTTTATTTTATTGTGTTTTCGTCGTAACGTGTTTATTACCAGGTTTTCTTCGACTGTTTGTTTTAAATTATAGGGACTTTCCACCGGGGCTTCGCTCTTGGAATAAAAATATCTCTCTTTAGCCTTTTTCTACTACAAGGGTATAAGACTCCTTCAAATTATGCCATTTTTGTCTGTCTTGGGCATTAACTACCTGAATACTTAAATAAATCCTTGAGTTAGTATCTCATAACACAAGTCTCGTTCCTATATATTTATTTAACTATAGTTTCCAACCAAAACTTTTTGGACGAGTGGAACGATGTACTGAGGTGGAGGTATGTGAAAATTCATTGCTCTCCATTTCCAACCATAGATTTACGAAGACGGGCGCAGATTATTTTTATCAATGTTTTCAACTGTGTTTACTTCTTCTTCATCGGCCCCTTAATGCTGAGAATCGTGACCACATTGTGTTTTTAGAGTGCGCAATCAGCAGTAAGTTCTACAGACTGTATTATATATGCTGCCTCCAGCAGCTCTCTTCACGCTGTATAAGTGTCTACCCATCACGCTGGAGGTTTTTCTCTGGCGCTTATTTTCTCTTTTCTGCCCAGTATTATGTGAGAGAATTTTCCAGAAGTATGAGTTTCATTATACTGTAAATTAATTTCATTCATTCGAAAATAACGTTTCGTATCTTCAAAATAAGGTTACCCTAATTTTCTGAATCTGCGAACTGAAATAATTCTGACAAGAGAATTTCTCTCACTCCGTTCGAAAACAATCTCTTAACTTAATTTCACCGTCTATATTCCCTACACTTTTTCGAGGCGGCTCGCTAAATCAAAGATATTGATCTCCCAGACAATGCCGGGTTAAAATTGAGATACTTATAATAAAAAATAGACTGTTAGTCGCTTAGTCCTCCGGCGCCACGGCCGGAGCTATATACCACTTTCGATTTCTAAGGGCTAGTGTATTAACTTTTTGTCATTTTTATCTCGTGGGTTAAAAAGTCAATTGAACCTGAACGCCCTGGTGTTATTCAAAACTGCCTCTCGACTTCAGAAATGATATAAATAGAAGAGAAAGGGAGAATGTAGTATTTGTGATTCTTAATCGAGATAAGAGGTAGAGTCATGCGCTTTTGCCTTAAAGAGCAACCCTTTGGAGCTCGACCTCTAAAAAGTCTACATTCCTCTATATTGTACTCTTATATTTAGTTCAAACCAGTTTTTTCTTCTTTTTTATCCAATTCTATTCCTAGTTTAACTTAGTTCGAGTCTACTAGTACATTTGCGCCAGAAGAATCTCCTCCGGGATATTTATTATGTCTATTTTCGCTTTGTGGTTCTCTCGTTTCATGTTTGTCACCTATATTTTGTTGTTCTACCTATATCCTTAGTTTTTCAGAGATATTGAGGATTTCAACCTTAAAAACCAAATTTAAATCTCTCGAATACAGAAACTCAGTGCCAACCCTGGAAACCCGAATCCGCATGCAAAACTGCAGCAAATCGAAGAACTTTCGTCTCCCACGTTTTTTCCACGCATTGTTTTTGCTCAATGCGGCGGCATTTTGGGAATTCAGCCATTTACATAAATACATTGCTTCTTTGTGAGCCGCTAAGGCGCCGCGGCCGAACGGGTTGCATTGCGTCTACGTGCTCATACGCGTACGATTTTTTGCTAATATTGCAGAAGATTTGTTTATTATAATTTGTATGGTAAATATACGCATATACGAGTAGTTCAACACATAAACCGCAAACCGAGTCCAATAGTCAAGTCTTTTTGTACAATTGCTATTTTAATTCAGCATACAAAGTGGAAAGCGGGTGATTACCATGCTCTTCTTCTTTATCCACTCCTTATCCCATTTCATCTGAAGTCGGGTCTCCTCGTGCATTTGCGCCAGAGTTTTCTGCTCGGGGTGTCTATATGTCGTGTACTTTTATCATGGTTTATAATACTACTAGCGACCCGCCCCGGCTTCGCATGGGCATAAAAACCTTCCTCTTGAATCACTCTATTTATTAAAAAATCGCATCGAAATCCGTTGCGTAGTTTTAAAGATTAAAGCATACAAAGGTACATAGGGGCAGAAAAAGCGACTTTGTTTTATACTATGTAGTGATAAAGGTACGCAACAACTTGTGTATACCTTGGTCTATCCATATCCATACTTCCATACTTACTTATACTTACTATACTTACTTACTTACTAATATTATAAATGCGAAAGTCTGTCTGTCTGTCTGTCTGTCTGTCTGTCACCTCTTCACGGCTAAACGGCTGGACCGATTGTGATGAAATTTGGTAGGGATGTAGTTAATGACCTGGGGTCAAACATAGACTACTATTGGGCGGAGCCGCGGGGAACAGCTAGTAACACTATAAAGGTACGCAACACCTTGTGTATGCTACTAGTGTACACGGAGCCAACTGATGCTCTGTCTATGACTTAATGAAAAATTAATAATGATTTAGAAATCATTATAATCATCATTTCGTGTAGGTGACACGGTCTATTGAACTTGAACATCTTGGTTCTTCGGAACCGCCTCTCGGCCTCTGATGTGATTCCTCGACTACCAAATGCCGGGACCAACGGCTTAAGGTGCTTTCAGAAGCATAGAATCATCTTTATTTTAAGACAGTCAGGTGATTTACGCCTGCAATGTGCTAGCTTCCCGTGGGAATCGAACCCTCTACCTTTGGGTCTATAGGCAAACGCCTTAACCACTTGACCACGAAAGCGGTTTATAAATAATGCCATATCACTCTTTAACCAAAAAGCAGTTATCTAAAATTATATAAGTATACCTTTACCTAAAAAACCTCGCGCTTTTTAATGGTATTTTACATTTTCGATTTTATATTTTTTGACGTAGAAGCCGGGAGTCGAACCCGCAGGTCATCAATCTTAACAACCGTGGCGCCGTCTTCCCACTGACCCTAACACCCCATTCGAATAAAAAAATATACTACCAAAAACGCCGCTACTATAAAGAATGGCGCGCAAAAAAACATAATATTCACAAATTTATTATGCAGTAAAATCGTACAATAATAAACTGTATACCTTTGAAAATAAAGGTTTAGTCGAACGCGTATATTTCGAATGGATTTGGTAATTAGATTCTGACAGTTTGAGATCGGCAAAGAGGCCGACTGTCAAAAGATGGCGCCGCGGTGTTGTAAATAAACCGCGAAGAATAACAATAAGCAGATTTGGGTTAGATTTTTGCGGATTATAGGTGCCTAATAAAGTCTGGCTTGAGCGAAGCAATAAACACTTAAAGGTAGAATAAATTGGCAATGTTTTTCTTTAACTTTTCAAATAATACAAAATTATTTAGTTGGTAGTTGTTAGTTTTTATTTTACTTTTTATTTACCTTATGGTTGTTTATGGTCTCTGAATAGAGTTCAGAATAGATCATGGCCTCTCTTACCATTAGTGTTTGTTGAATTAGCTTTAAATTGAAAAGATAACTATAACTACTATTTTTTTTATTAAAAACATTGGAAAATTGAGGAAAAATTAAAAAATAAGTACTTAAAAACATTTTCGCATACAAAATGTTCCAGTACTTAAAAACATTTTCGCATACAAAATGTTCCTGGGTTTCGTACCTATCAAAATGTATATCCGCATATTTTCGATTTAAATATTTTTTCAGTAGTAAGTCGTCAGTTATGAAAAGGATTGACTTATGCGTTAAGAAATTCATTTTGTGTCAACATTAAAAATTATAATATTATAACTTGATCGGCTGAAATTTGGTAAACTAAATGTATGACCGAGAACAGTACAAAAGCTACTTTTTATCCCAATCATTAGAAGGGAGCGCAGACCAGGGCAAAATTTTATTTATTTATTCAATTAATTTTAAATTATTTAGTATTTCAATCCAGCGAGGGAATGCTGCCAGCATTTTGTGCACGTTGCCTCAAACTGTAGATAGTTTTTAGGTTATTCTTTAGACTAAGTTTTCTTATTATTTTGTTTCAATTTATACGTGCAGATTACTACTAAAACAAATTAAAAATTTCATTTAAAATATTTTAGTATACTTTTATTTAACTATAATTTAAAAAATAAAAATATTTAAATGAATAGGGGGGAGGATCAACAAAATCCATCTCTATGAAATTAGAGCTAAATATCTGAGTTTCTTTTCATCAAGTCTTTTACAGTAAATTGCCTGAATTCATTGAATCACGCAACATAAGTTATGCTTTTGCACCTGACATGCATTGTACCTGACCATTGCCAATGCTTACTAAATTACAACAACTTCAAGGAACCCTCGTTTGGAATGCAAATGCGAATTTTTATGCTCCGAGCCAAATAAACAATTATGGCCCATCAAATTAGAGTAAAGAAATATGAAACACTCACTGCAACTTGAAATAAAATAATGAAAGCATACAAGTGTAACTCTTAATCCGTGAAGTGCAAGCTTAGACATTATTGTTTCAAAATTATTTGTATTTCGAAGCCGAAATTATTTATTTATGTAAACTTTATGGCATTTACAAAAAAATCAATAGGTGGACTTATTTCTCGCTTAGAGAATAGTGATTATGATTATTGCAATGAAGCTGGAGCCGAAACCCAGGAACGCAACCAAAATTATTGGTACCAAGTCGCATGGATAATCCAATTATGTGTTTGTTTAAAAAATATATATATTACTCTATAGTGATTCTTAATTTTGACATGGCATATCATTATTTATATAAAAATATCATAAATAATGGAAAAGAGTACGAGATAGAGAAGACCTTCGTTCCACATCATATGATCCATATTTCTATTTTCTCCTGTACAATTCATATTTTGTACTGCAGCCTTGGGGCTATGATCAATTTAAATATTTGCATGTGTGGTAGCGAATTTCGATATAACTCCTATAGATCCTAATTCAAAGCGTCTAGATCGATCGCGTGATGCAAAAGTACGTTAACCGATTTAGGAAATATTTTAAGGTTCGATGACTTTTGAACAGAGGTCAAACAGTTGCCACGCAGACTTTCACAGGATGAAAGCAATTTCTACTAAACATCGGTCTGGAAGTCAGGTGGTGATAATGTCAATCGTCAGGCAAGAATAGTCAATGATGGACACGAATACAATTTTGATGTTGACAGAAAATATGCCATTGACATGCTTGTATAAGACAAATCTCAGTAAAGATATGAACGCAATTTTTTAAATAATTAAAGTAAATTTTACACATCAGAAAATCTTACACCGCCAATTTTATGTTTCATAATAAATACATTATTAAACTAAAAATTTCCAAATAACTCACAACAATAATTTGCCTCGTGCGATTCTAAATTCTTTGAAATAACTAGTTGTCAATAATAAATGCAAATTTTGAGATTCCGCAACCGTTTTCCTATGACCAATTTGCTATTAGACTATTCGTCGACAGGACGATTCATTTTTTTCTGTTACACCAACAGTGTTTTACCTATTGATATTAAATATCGTATAAGAATTAATAAAGATATCATCTACAAAAGAAAGTCAAAGGAATGTCTTACAGCAATTGAACCAATAAACGAAATCGAAATATTTGAACGTCAGCGGCATACATAAGTAGGCAGCTTCAAAATCAAAAACGCCGAAGCATTTTTCGAGCAAACAACCAATTGTTCACAGGTGTCAGTACCTATCAAGGAAATATTTGAACATGCATTGATAAGGCGAAGTTTAGACAAAAATACTTAAAACTAACAGACATTTAACTATTTCTCAACATTTTCCTGATAAATTAGCAGCTGTTGGAGGTGTTTAGAAATAGTTTACTAACTTGCCTAATCAACATAACGTTTCAAAGCTAACTTTTATTTTAATATATTTGGCCTAAACATAAGCTTGTGTTATAAAAAGATCGTCAATCTTCTTAAAAGTATTGATATAGCTGAAACGGTAATCATCTAAGAGCAGTGAGGACCAACGGCTAAGTATGCGATGGCAACCAATCTAAGTCGAGATCACGATCACGTGCTTAACGTGCGATAAGTTAAGCAAAACTTGTGCTATCTAGTTATTAAGATCCTCGTTACACCAGTACTATCTAACAGTACCGATAAGTAGAGCAGGTATTATTTTTGGAGAAAATATAAACATCGACTTAGATTTCCAAAATTTTATAATCAATGTATCAACATAAATTTTATTTAATCAATTACATTTAAAAATAAAATAAAATAGATTACAATAAAAAAAATAACTAAGTAATATTTAACCTAATATAAAATTAATTTATCAATTAATCAACAAAAATTGTAATCTTATCAATCATAATTATATTGATGTACTACTAATAACAAAAATATTAGTGCCTTTTATTTTACTATGAAGCATCAGAAAATACGAGTATCATTTTAATAAAAAAATCGATTTCAATGTATATTTTCCAATACTGCTCTAGATTAGATCAACGATGAAAGAGATAATCTTATAGATGATACTGATGGTAGAAAGAGACAGGAGAAAGGAACACTTGCGACCGCAGCGGCTTGTGATGAAGGAGCGAGGAGAATACAAATGAGGACTGGTGACAATGGAATGGAATCCAGACTCGACCAAGTAGGTTAAAAGGTGACTCTTGCGGCAATTAGAGGCGAGGTGATGCAAATAGTCGCGATTCTATGAGTCGAAGCCTGTCTTCTAATTGAACTATGACTTAGTTTTAACGAAATGAAAACAAAATTAAATGTTCTATTTATTAGACGAGTACGAAAGCGAACTGTCAAACAAGTGATTATTTTTAAATTAGCGGTACAATAATCACAATATTTTTTCTATTAGAAACCTACAAAGTGCACTATTGTAAAATTTAAGAAGAAAGATTAATTAAATCTGAGAAGTTCCAGTCTAAATAAGAGTAGAAATAATAAATGAGATGGTAAAAGTTAATAAATAAGAGAGGGGCTTAAACAAAAAAATATATTCTGAAGGACATAATTGCTTCTTGAAACTAAAGCATTAATCAACATACGTAACAACTAAAGTTTAATATCTATGCAGACATTTCAAACATTCAATGAAGCGACTATACTTCAATGCAATTTACCGATTGTTAATATTAAAGAAAGTTCAATCTTTTACAAATAAAGTCATGAATGCATACCTATAAAACACTGGCGGTCATTTTAAACACAGTGGCACAAAACATTGAATTTCAATTCTAATCTCAAGATATTTGCTTCTAACAAAAGAAAACAGTACCGTGTTGTATGAAAATGAGAAGCCTAATATGGTGCATCTGTGGGTATTATTTGGCTAATGTCAAAATAAAAAAAATACCGCACAAGCTGCGTCGTCGGCACGTATCACGGCCTTAAATCGATAAGAATCGTCTTAATTACAGACCGATTAAAACCGATTATGGAGTGACCACAGACTTTGAAAAGGATGGACTAGACACAGTATAAAAAGATAGTGGAATTTATATGTACACATAACACATGTGTAAAGTCTAATATTTTGTAAGTATTTTTGAGTTATATATAAAGACAATAAATAATATGATATTTCTGGTTTTTCCCAACTATTGGTACGGTATAACTAAGGTAAATTTGTGATCCGGGATGCCTTTTTAAAGAACAAATTAAAAGATTTGTCTTTATTTTATGGAACGGCTAATTTATTACGTTATTTGTCTATGTGTGATTTTAAATTGAGTGTGATTTGAAACCACAACTTTGAAAAATATATAAGTTAAAGCTGAAGGTATTAACTTTATAATTTGAAGATTATAATCAGTTTAATTTCGTTTCTTTTTTACTTTTGAGAACCCAATTATTGGGGATTCAGCAATTTATAGCGCTGGAAACTTGATTCTTCATTTCATATTCCCTTTACTGTACAATGTTCCATAGGATTAAAATAAAACATTCCGACGAATTGAGAATCTCCTTCAAAAAAGTTTGAAGTAGGTTAATAAGAATTCGCATTTGCACTAGTCCCTTTTTTAGCTGCCAGTACAGCTTTTTTTTTGTTTTTGTGCCGCCTCTACTCCTCAATACGTCTACGTGCGTATCGGGCAAAAACGCTGTTTTCAGTCGCTTTAACCAAACTGTTTAATTGGAATTGAACCTTTTGTTGATTACTCCCGATAGAATTCTGATGAAAACCAACGTCGGCATTAAACCCACGGGGAATGCAATCGCTCCACTTGATGTGGGCTTCGAGTTTTGGGACTTATCTGATGAAGTGCTGGATTGTTTTTGCTTGAGATTACTTTTGGTTTCGTTTGTTGTTTACTGTATATATTGCTTTCTGGATGATTTTGCTCAAAAAAGATTCTTACACTATTTTGTTCTACTCGTTAAAACATAAACTCATCGTCTTTACATTACATCATTGGTTTTTTTTTTTAATATCTTGTTTGTTACTTGCAATTAACTTAAGTAACCAAAGATTTTCCGGTATTTTTTATTTAATTATTATGTACAATCTAGGCCCGTGTCAAATTGTAACACCTATAACTTTAATAGAAGTTAAAGACAGACACTAACGGTAGTTCAGTTCAGATGCTACACGTAGCAACGCGCGACCCAAATTGTAATGTGGGCCAAACGTTGTTTACGAGAGAACGTACCTTCCTAAAACAAACAAACATACTTACCCTGCCCATGAAATAGTATTATATGTATCTTTTGTAAGATTTTCTCAAGAAATGTAAAGATATTTCTTGCATGAAGTAGAGAAACAGCAAAAAAGCGAATCCTGGGCTCCAGCACCTGGAAATCGATAACTGAGAAAACAAAGGCAAGAAATATTCTAGCCACGCAAGCAAAGTCACGGACAGACAATATATTTATCATCATTATTTAGTTGTTTCTAGTTTGGTTAGAACATTGCAGGGTTGAATCACCTGATCGTCTGATAATAGGTAAAGATGATTCCGTGTTTCGGAAGGCACGTTAAGCCATTGGTTCCGGCTGCTATCTGGTAGCCGTTCAAGGAATCACGTCAGAGGTCGAGAGTTGGTTCCGGAGAAATCTGACAACAGGGTGTGCATGGTCGATTGACCGCGTCACTTACACGAAATGATGATGATATTCATCCCAATTCTCCATCCGAGCGTGTGTCCCAGTTGCATCTTCAGCTTACGGTTCAGAGTCTGGTCCGGAGTACACTTAATCGTGTTCCTAAGACTTGGCAGTATTAGTTTATTTTTTACAAACGAGCGACTGCCGTCTGACCTCGGTAATCTTTTACCTATAAATGGAGACCAAAAAGATTCAAAGCTCGAATGAAGAAATCGGCAATTTCAATTGCAATCAATTGATTCTATTTCCAAAAATCAACTTTACCAAAAGCTTACTAAGTCCTTATAGCATTCTAAAGGCTTAAGCCCACGTCCTTAAAGGTTTATCTACATCCAACTCAATTGTCTGGCAGTAACAAGTAAAGCGGTCCAAATACGGTGTCACGGATAATGCTTATGTGAAATAAGGGAAGACTGATACCGTGAGAATATATATTGCCAAGAGTGAAACGGACAGAACTGTTATAGTTCCGCAGCTGTAATTTAAACCTAGAAATATAAATTTTATTTCTGAGAAATATGTCTCAAGGTCAAAATCAAGGTCAGTCTACCTGTGATCACCTCTACCTTATAGATTCATATTGAATGAAAGTTGCACCTTTGTACTTATTGTGTTTTATATTGTATCCTATGTTTTTATTTTTGAGTAAACTGGTGATCCATCGTTCATCACTATTATAATAAGTCAATACAAAATTTAGTTTACAAAGATAACTGGGCTTTATAAATAGATATTTTAGATTTAAAACCCCTGTTACACTATTGTTATTCTTACAATAAATAAATTAAAAATGAACATTTTACAACAGAACCCTAAATTGGGACAATAAAATACTTTTACTGTCTTTAGACTTGTGTTGTGGATGTGACGTGCTTATCGGGCCATGTGGGGACGACAAAAGATTGTATTGATTTTTGCCGACTATTGCCCATTCGACAAGTAACAGTGCACTTTTTAAACCGAAAAATATCGGAATCAGTATGTCTGACTAAGCCGTTGGGTAGCTTATTTCTTGGCTGAAAAGATTTTATGCATACCATCGACACGAGAGAAGAAGAGATCAAAGATCTGTCCTATGATCAAATCAAATCATTTATTGCATACAAAGGAAACACGCCAAATTTTAGTGTATCAATATTATAATGGTCATACAAAATCACACTAACGCCATCTATTGATACCATGAGACACTAAGTCAATAAATTCAATAATTTTGATATGGCAATAGTTTCATAATTAAATCGTGTTTTCATATTTAACACTACTTTTGGCGAAAGGGGGATAATTTAATTGAACTTAATAATTCTATTCTTGTAGCGCTTATCTATTAGCAAGAAAGACACATTTTTAGTGTTCCGTAGTTTTTTTTAGGCTATGGGAGCCCATGTAATCGATAGATAGCTTTTAAGTCCGGTGTCCACTTCCACAAAGCTCTTTATTTTCATACGTAAAAGTATAGCTAAAATTGGAAATCATATCGTATTATTGGGTGAAGAACTAGCTGAAGATGGGGACTCCAACGACAAGAGCACTCAATTAAATTTTAGATAGATTACTTAGCTAAATAAACAAACATTAACATCATTATATTCGTAAGAATATAGCTAAATAAACAAAAAAGGCGCACCATGCTCACGCGCATGTGTCGTTACGTCTGCGCGCGGTGGAGTCATCATTTAAAAACAATTCCTCGGGGTTACCTTACGAGTATAACTGTTTATGGACTTGCGGAGCCAAACTGGGTGAGCGAAAAAACGAAGGACCGAGTGGAAAGGAAACTGGACGCGGTAAAAAACGAACACGACAACGTAGCGTAGTAGAATGCTCCCGCGCGTATGCGTACTACGAGGTTGAAATAATTAGTGTGCAGAAGAGATGCTGCGTGTTTGAACGTGTGAGCAAAACTAAGCGAGCTTAGTGCTGTTTGAACAGATTTCTTTAATTAGAATTTTTTTTTTAAGTAGTATCTTGTATGTATTATACGGTGAACATGTATCTATATCAACGCTAATATTTTAAATGCAAAAGTCTGTATGTCTGTCATGCTTTACCGGTCCATCGCTGGACGGATTTTGATGAAATTTGTATATATAAAACAAACAAAGTATATACCTGTATAAAGACAAATCACACGGATTGAGTTAGCCCCAAAGTAACCCAAAGTTCGAGACTTGTGTAATAGGATACTAACTCAACGATAAAACATACATGGAAATAGTTGTGAATAGTGTGTAAACACGTGAAAAAATATAAATTCAAGTTATCCTTCCGTACTTTCGTTATTTGTTTCTGCTACGAGTACTCGAGCCGTTTGCTCGACTTTTTGCAAGGAAACAATTGGGATGCAGCAGAGGCCGGCGCGTGGTTTTCAACGTTGGTTTTGGTTAATTATTTGCTTTGTTTAGATTAATTTAGAATGGCTCGTCATTTTATTGAATGTCTATTCTGAGGGTATTCATTTTAGATTTCTTTTTCAATAGCGAATTTTAAAAATTTATACTAGATTACAAAGAAAAAGAAAATTGGAACAGCGCAGTGTAGTATTTTTTAAATTAGAGCTCAACTCAATAGTACTTACTAACAGATTACTGTTCTAAAACAGCATTTTCCATATTTGGCACCTCCTTTAAGGTGATCGTGGTAAAATACCATATTATCGTTATGTTTTTACTTTGCCATCTTATATTTCTTTCGATTTTCGCGATTCCGAATTCTTTGTACTTTTTGTAAATAAGGGAAAAATACAAAGAATTGGAATCGCGCGCGGTCTCAAAGGCAAATTTTTCTTTTTTTAATCAATGAAAAAATATTAAGTTATCTTTATACTCATTATATAACCATAGATAATACTACACACAATCGCTAGCAACGCACTGGCCGGTAAGAGTTTGGCATCGTGAGTTGAAGAAAAAATATTGAGCATGAAAACGCGCGAGTTTTCTCGGAAAATCGTGAGTCATTCGGGGACACACATATATTGGTAGAATTACGTTTAAATATACTATACTGTTGTGAGTAATTGACAGTGCTGGCATTTGGCAAGTGTACTGTGTAGTAACTAATCGGGGCGGGCTTTATTTAATGCTCCATTGTAGTGAAATATGGTAGTTTTTTAGTCATTATTTTCTTACTATTCATATAATTCTTTGTGTGTATTTTTGAACGTATTATAGTACCGTAGTATTATTGATGTAAGTATAAAAAATAACATTTGTGATATGATCGATTTTATTACGAAACCACTTTGATTTTTATGATGTGTTCATACCTACATCGGACCACCTGTTTTTTATGTACGTATTTTAAATAAATGTATTTCATAAAGTTTAAAATAGTGATACTCAATTGAACTATTACAACAGGCAGATTTATTTTTTAAACCAATCCAGACGGATTAGTTTAAAAAATGAAGCTAACTAGGCAGACGCCTAGTCAACCCTCCTTGGGAATGTCATTATTGGTAAATTGCGCCACCAGTCAAATATCAGGAATTAATAATTACTGTTTGTACCCTTTTAGCTTTTTACGATATCCAAAAAAAAAAAAAAGAATAGGTAATTTTTAAAAGGTATACTACACAGCTACTTCTAGTTTTGTATGATTCCACGGTCTGAAATCAACACGACTTAAAAGATCCTTGTACTAATGTTCTCTTTTCTATATTTTTCTGCATATGTTTTTTTTGTGTTAGTTTGTTTGTGTATTGGTTTGTCTGTCGCTTGCCAAGCTTGCACACCTTATCTACTGAACCGATCTTCCTGAAATTTCACATAGATAGAAGTATCGAAAAGAACAAAAAAAAAACAACCTTTCATCCCAGGAACAATTACTGTTCACGCTGGCGAAGCCCATGTAAAAGTTAGAAATAAATAAATAAGCGAAAGAATACTTACTGCCAAAATGGATCTTGACCTCTACACACTACTTCATCCCTCCAGCGATACCTGGGACTATCCACCGGGTGTTTTCCCCTCCGTCTTCCTAAGTACGCTCTCTTTACTACCCTATCTTCTCTTCGTTGGCAAGGTCACGTGGAGAGGTCCACGTGAACGAACGAAGCCTTACCGCCTTGATTTCGCCTATAATATTCTTCCCTTATAGGAACAAAGGAGGTGGTAAAAAATAGGGCGACTTCTCTTTACGTCCTTTCAGCGTCCGATTACGGACTCCTAAAAAAGATAAAACCACAACATTTTTGTCTTTTTCAGAATTATTTTCTCCTTCATCCCAAGATTTATTGCACTTGGCATTCGATTAGATCCATTACAAATTAAGACATTATTTTAGTACAAAAATATATTATTTTTTTGGCAAAAGTAAACAAATTGAGAGCTTTTATATTACTAACTACAAGCCTGAGTAACACATATTGTTATAAACCTTCTTGAAAAAATAAAATCTTCGAATTACGTACTGTGGCAAAACATCTTATGCTCGAGCACACGAGCGTTTCAATAGTCTACGTTGACCGCGCGTCCATCTTCGCTGATCATCCATCCATACTAATATTATAAATGCGAAAGTCTGTCTGTCTGTCTGTCGCCTCTTCACGGCTAAACTGCTGGACCGATTATGATGAAATTTGGTAGGGGTGTAGTTAACGACCTGAGGTCAAACATAGGCTACTTTTGGGCGCGATATAACCGAGTCACACGCGGGGCGTAGCCGCGGGGAACAGCTAGTATTAGTATAAAAAGAACTAAGACTCGAAAGTCTCAGCAGTTATAAGTACGACAAGTGTCAAACGATTCAAATATCACGGTGATACTCGTAAAACCATCAACACCTATTAAATTTACTGATCCAAAGCCTGCTGATGTAATATGATGACACTCAATACATAACGTCTCACTCAGCATAACTCATTCGCAAGTCTGAATCAGGCTGACTAAATGACATAGACATAAAACTGGCTTCTTAGAAGAACAAATTTCAAATTTACAGGAAAAGAGAAAGTAATAAAATATACTCGTAGATATCGTACTCGTATAGAGTTATCTAGTTGCTTAAAAAATAAAAATATACTCATTAATTTCGTAGTTACGTAATTAAAAAAAATAATTGTACATTGTTTAAGAGAAATTTGTTCAATCGATCAATTGGTTAAATCATTTATTTACATGACACATTACACGATTCTAATTTTAAACGTGTCCAGATCTAGTACAGAGCCACAGAAAAGTTTAAGTAAGTATCCCTTACATATATACTTATAGTTACATACACTTTTCTATGTGGCTTTAACGGTAAGATGGTACTTATCTTTGTGACTGTACTTGGCTAACCTAAAATAGGATCGATCATTCAGTACCTCAGTAGTTCTCTTTTAACCCAATGACGATCTGTCAACAACAGATAAAACATTAAACACTTCATTTATCATTCTTTTGTTAGCCATTGTTTTATCTTTTCATCGAAATAATTAACAAAATAGGTACTCTAATCTTTGTGGAGGATGTCGATTGTCGAAATGGTTACAAAGAACAGAGTAATTTCCTTTTAGAGCATTTTCAAGAAGTATTAATATCACGCATGTCAATGTTGGTTTTAAAAATAAAGCCAAAAATAAAATGTCATATGTACCTCATGAAGGAGAAAATTAAAGACATTGCGTTTTCTCAAAGTGAACTCCGTGCTGCAATGGCACGAGCAGTAGTAGCTCGAACAGTATAAAATCAAACCTGGATGGTTTAGTAAAAAAAAAAACAAAGTTTTGGACGCCGGCCAAAGTGTGGCAATGCTAATGTGGAAGAAGGCTGGTCACATTGGCAGACAAACGGACACTTGGTCGAGCGGCTGCTGAAGTGGGAGCCATAGGACCAAGAATGTCTCAGAAAACCAGAAATGCGATGGAAAGATGACATTAAAATGTAGCACACAGAAACTGAATCCTTACTGCTCAGGACAGAGGAAAATGGCGTAGATTGAAGAAGACACATATTACTCATTAGAAAAATTCGAAAAAAAAGAAACATCTCTAATGTAAATAATTTCCAAGCAAACATTCCACAGTGCTGTTTCACTTTTTATGAAAATGTTATTGCAATTGTCCTTCTATTACTGTCTCGACTGTGACCGCCCACAATACAGAAAAGTACAGACCACCATAAGAGATCGAAAACCCATAAAAAACTTTTATATCTTTATTTTAAAGCAATCCGTAGTTACGACGCTTAATATTAAATTTATTATTAGTTGTATGTTATTATACAGTTTTTTTATTCGTCGATAATGTAATGAAAGTGAAGTACTCTGATGACTACCTGAAATAGAGCATTGCAACAAAACAAACAAGAATACATAAATATATAAATATAATCACGTCTCTATCCCATATGGGGTATACAAAGCCATAAGACCTTAGGCCACGTTTAGCATGATCGTAGGTGAACCAGGAAATCAAAAGTGATTTGTTGCTAGCTGCATCGCCTATGTCATGATACCTCCATTCGTCGATTCCCTCAGTCGGTATTTTACGCTTGCGCGGGAAAAGAAGCAGCTGGTTTTACTTTTTCTCCCAGACCAGCATGGAAATACAAAACAAGAAAGAGAGGTTAAGTAAGGCAAATGTTAATTTGCAGCTCGTATCTATACATTACTATATACCGTATCGATGGTATAGGAAGGGTTTAGGTTACCTACTTCAAGGGGACCGGCAAGTTACGTTTACAAATTTATATCCATACCGCCTCCGGTAAAGACTGGTAGAAGGGGCAAGTCCAAGTTGTTGGCTCGACATCGCCAAAGATGTCGAAGACGAATAATATAGGAAATGGCCCCTAAGGACGCAACCAGGCAAGCGCTTAGACAAAAGTGAGGTGTAAGCTAACTGTCATATTAAATATGGAAAAAACAGCCAATAATCCGTTATCAATGATACGTTGTTAATTAATAACTTACAAATTTTTGTACAAACCAAAGAAAACGCTACATTTTGTTGTCATGCCATACTTCCAATCTAACTACCTAGATATAGCTTCTGTGTTATCTAGTCCATCCGTCTAGCCATTTATTACACACTAGCGACCCGCCCCGGCTTCGCATTGGCATATAAACCTTTCTCTTGAATCACTCTATCTATTAAAAAAACCGCATCAAAATCCGTTGCGTACTTTTAAAGATTTAAGCATACATAGGGATATAGAGACAGAGAAAGCGACTTTGTTTTAAACTATGTAGTGAAAGGGCTTTGAATAAATTGACATACTTTACAAAAAACACAACCCTCTATCGAACATTCGAAAAATTAAACACTACAGCAAGGGTTTCTTACCAAAAAGTCAACGAAATCTCTCGACATCTATTGTGGTGCATTTTAAAAATACGATGCATTTATTTCCAAGCCGCAGTCGTTTCGTCTTAATTGCCACAAAGAGTATTTATAAAACTACCGTTCTCCTTATTTTTATTGGTAGAATAAACAAGCTACTATAAATACGCGTATTGTCTTTGATATTAAGTGGTTGATGTTTTGAGATAATATTATTGTAATGTTCAAGTTATCATAGAGATTAGAGATGCTTATTTATAAATTCATGTTTATCAAAAAAGATTTATTCAACAGTCGTGAGGCTATGTTGGATGCTTTTAGGCAGCCTCATAAGTCTAATAGTCTTGGCACAGCCATATCATAATCAATTTAGTCTGATTTCCCTGTAAAAAAGAGTTAGGAAGGTCAGGCAACAGTCGGCGTTCGTTGTGATTGTGACCTCTTTCTCTCTTTCTCTCTCATCAGCTCTTACTCGGTTACGTCCTCAGCTAATTACCTCGGAGCTTTAGGTACGAGTGCCTTATCTAGACCATGATTAAAAGTGTATCAGGCTATACCCTTCCCAGCCCAGGCTCTAAAGCGTAAGCTAACTGAGAAATACCCGCTGATGACGATAAAGGAAAATATAAAAACCATATTGTATGGAATATCCGATGTAGTGGAGTCTAGCACATCGGGTAATCAGACAGTTCGTCACCCTATTATAAATAGTGGCTCGACGGAAGCCGAATTGGGACGGCAGGTGAGACGTGGCACTCAGCCAACTTACTCACTGGCTTCGAAAAAATTGGCTGCGCTGGCAACCTTGCTGATTTTGACGGGAAATGCTGTACGTCCTTGGGACTTGCTGAACCATGATAGAGGAGTTCGATAGCCTCACAGAGATCATCTTACTAGCGATTTGAAGTTAGACTGTGTGGAGTGAAACTACAATAGAATTCATAACGACAGATAAAAATACTAAAATGGTTTTTATAAATAAATAAGGAAACCATAATAAAGAAGCTCGTATATTTCTTCAATATTTTATATGTACAAAAACAGCATGTTACAATTTTCCAAACATAAAGGAGGACCCAAATCTGTACCTGTAGGTCGACCGCCTATCTCGATTCTCTACTCTCGTAATGGCTACTTGTATCGCTTTCGCCACATTTCGCTCCGTCTAACGCACAAAATGCTTAAAAATTTTTTTTTGTTGACATTGACAAAAAAAATTGTTTTTAAAGCTTTTTGTGCGTAAAACGGAGCGAAATTTGGCGAAAGCGATACAAGTAGCCATTACGAGAGGAGAGAATCGAGACAGGCTATAAAACAACCAGCTTAAGGACACAACCGGAAAAACTCTTACATGAGGAAGAAAGAGACAGATCGTCCTGTTACAGCTATTTCACCCGCCCGTTGTGTGTATAGTCTTATACATTTCTTTTTAAAAGAATTTTTCAAATCTGACACAAAGTTCTCAAGTTATAAGCTTTTAAACTAGCTTCAGCTTTATAATAAATCTGATATGACGAGTTTTTCAGTAAAAACTATGTTGCTATCAATAGAGCTCTCGCTGACTCATACTTTTACTTTCAAAGACGACCTACGCATATCCAAATATCATGTTAATAGCTAACTTACCATTAAGTGTACTCATCTATCATCTCATCCCATACTGACGCCCCTCATTCATAAATTCCCTTAAAGGTCAATATCCTGTGACGTAGTGGGCTAGACGCGTTGGCGGAATTGGCAAGGGTATAACTTAATGAAGTTACGTCATTGGAACTAGGTTTTTGGTATACATCATTTAAAAAGCATCATTATTATCATAAATTTAAGAGCTAGGCTTCCATTCATGGCGTCATTAGCGTCTTGTGTTTCAAGATACGAGACGTTTCCTTTATCTGTTTATTGTAACTATACTTTGGTTTATCTAGAACCCTTTTCCTTCATTGATGTTTTTCATGAAATCATCGTATCAAATGTCCTAAAGGGTTTCCATTTTGTTCCCAATCACTTAAAATGCTTAACTTTTCTCCTACTCTATTTTATTCTAAGAAAAGAGAGCATTTAAACACGTCACACTAACCAGTGTGTGTTTAAGAGATTTTCCTGCCTTTTTTGGCTGAGCCTAACAATTAGTAGTGTGCATACGATTAAATTTTTCAAATCAGCTTACCAGTAGCAACCAGTCATCTCGTAGCGCTAGGAGTATTGTCTCGTTATTGTAAAGTACGTACCAAGAACATTAGTTACACTTTAAGCTGCATTTGATTAACTTTCCCTAATGCTGCTCGGTAATTCCTTCGAACCTTTCAGTCATGCACAGACATATACTTCCTTATACGTTTGTGTGTTTTTTTTTTTTGGATATTAACGAAAGTCAAAATACAAAAACAACCTATCTGGACAATATTTTCAACAATTGAACCCCGAAAATAGTGAGGCAATCTCGACATAAAAATTGGCATTCGATTCCTCCTGAATGAATGGTAGGCGTAGATACCCGGCGAAACTGAATGACGTGACGTCACAGACCACTGTCGAATTGTTAGGACTATTAAGGTCAAAGGTCATGTGCTGCCATCCATCACGTATAACGTGGACTGTTCAGGAATGTTCATTTCTGATTCTTATTTCAATGATCATTCAAACGATCCACAATCATCCGAAACTGTAATATTGTTTAATTTTTTCCTTATTCATCTAGCGTCATTTGGTAGATAGTTGGACCATCTACAGTAAAGCTAGATCGTTAGGCTGTGACTGAGCCTCAAAAATCACACTGTGCCACTAACATACCTGCATCACTTTCCTATTGGTCTGGTTTCCCTGTAAAAAAGGGTCACGGTGGTCAGACGGCAGTTGCTCCAAAAAACTAGAATTTCTTAATCTATAACCATTATTAAAACGCACCCGGCTTTGAAGCGTAAAGATACAATTTGAAACCATGCTCAGATTATGATGAATTATGACTTTACGTCGTATGTATGTGGTCGACACTCTAGAGCCTTGCAATCAATTTTTACGATCTACGATTATGAAGGCTGTCGGATAGATATTCGTAATACGCATATGAATCTGTTAGAATCGAATCGCTAAGAAGATTTCAGTATTACACAAGTGCCAGATACGTTTGATCCTGAAATTCCAGTGCAGCCAAACCTCAACCAAAAGCTAGTAATTAAAATAACAAAAAAACAAAAACCATAGAATGCGATAAATAATGATGTGGTCTAAAAGCGAAGCAACAACAATAAATCACGCATGTTTACTGGGTTTACCTGAATATTAACAACTGTAATGTACCTCTGAAACAGTGGATTTTATGTTTGTTTTTATGTACACGACATGCAGCCGAAGCCAAAATATCTACTTGTCTGGCGACCCAGCTCAGCTTTACACAAGTTTCAGAATATTACGCAATTTCTGTACCTACATAGGTGGACGAAGTCATAAAGGGTTCTTTTAAAAATCATATTAATGAAGCTTTGATATTAAATGGACATGATCTGTCCTAATCGACAGGGAAGGCTTTGAGACTATGAACCCAAATCTGCCGAAGCTAGAAAAACATTTAAGGTAGGGCTAACTCAAAAGATAACTGTGATGATGACACTACCGAGACCATATTGTATCTTTATATTGACTTTGCGTGTCCAGGGATCTGTATCAAGCTACTAAGTAGTTTTAGTGCTCATAAATAAAATTTGAAAGAGTCTACTCGCTCAAAAGAAGATAATAATATGTATGAAATGAGGATAGAGAGAGAGATTTGTAAAAACGACGTGAATAAGTCTTCAAAAATAAATATCACATATGACGAGACGTTTAAAAATGTTGCGTAACCTGAAAGTTGAACGACCCAAAATTATTTGTAAAATTGTATAATATCAAAAACATGATTTGTCGAAAACGGCCCTGATATAAACATTAAGTATGACACTTTAGATATAGTAGATGATTTACAACTAACACTCGTTACTGAAACGGAGCCAAATTTTTTTGTCGTCTGCGGGTATAATCATGATGACCAAAATGCCAGTGACAGTATTGCCACAACTCATAATTTTTGGTATGGTTTAAAAAGTATAAAATTCTAAATTCAAATATTTAACGAGCGGCCTGTTTACGTACCTACATAATAAGTTACTTACTATCTACGAATAATGTTTAAGTTAAATACGATGTTTTCTTTATAGTGTAGACCTATTTCTGTATTTCACTTGTGAATTTAATTTTTGATTCCTGATGTAAGATACGGTTTTTACCATTTATGCTGAAAATTTAAGAAAAATACTCCTATGGTGATGACACTTGTCGTTTAGATAATACGCTTTATTTTTGATCTTACAAATGTTACTCGTCAGACGAAATAATAAGGCCATTGGCCTAATGACAGCCGCTTATTTTTAGTCTGGGACTTTGAAGGAGACGCGTTTAGTGTGAGGTGGAATAGAAATCTTCAACATTGTGTCCTGTCTACTTTCAGGAAAATCTCTTATTATTTTACTGATATTGTTCTAGCAATACATAGCTTTCATTCGAAAAAGCGATATTAAACCATATAATGTAACTTAAAAAAAAACACAATTTGCTTTGAAAATCTAGCCGCACTTTTTTGTTTCTTCTCTATCGTTGGCTAAGGATACAACTGGAAAACATGCTTTGATAGGAGACTTTTTATACTTACCATTTAGTAGGCAAACAGACTGATGGCAAATGCCAAGCTGCCTGAAGGTTTATGAATTTAGTTTAACAACTGCCTCCTGTCTTCAACTGGATAAAAACTTTCAGAACAAGCATTTTAATTTTGAAAATTTCCTCCGTACCCAGGTAGTCCAGCAAAAGTGGAGCCAATGCAGTCTGTGCGGACGACGAAAGGAACCAGGGTGAAGCTGGAGTGTAACGCGAGTGCACGTCCACCGCCACGGATCACGTGGTACAAGGATGGAAAACCAGTCACAGAGATCGCGCTCAGGAGATTCCGGGTGCAAAATTTTAGGTGACCAACTTCATATTTTAGTGTCTATTTAGGTAATGTTACTGGATTCAGTCGACTACTACTATAATGCGCCTTGTGCCATGCTTTGTACGTTCATTAGTAGATTGACGGTTTCATAAATAGTCTTAGATAGTTTAACTATCATCATCATCATGGGGTGCCATCTTCGAACTGAAGTTTGGAGGTCAGCAAACGGAAACCCTCCCGGTTACGGGCCGCTATTTTCAGTTGATTGTATCGAAGTCCGGTCCAATCTTTTATATCATCAAACCACTTTCGTCGAGGGCTGCCAGTTGCTTTCTTTGGCCACATACATCGGGGACCCCAGTTTGGATTTCTAAGACTAATTCTAGAAGGCAAAATTCCTGGCAAAAGTTTAACTAAATCCAACAAAATACTTTAAGTAATGGAAATTGTGTGGAAACCTATCATTTTTTTTATTACGATTATGAGATGTACTTATTACTCCAAAAATCTGTGGAAAAGTAAGCTGCATTATGCTACAACGTAAGGAATTGATTCTGTGATGGAAAACAACAAGTGCAACTGGCACTATTGTCAATGATTTGACTTCGGGGATCAAAATCATGCAACAGACCTAAATACTCTGAAGTCACCCATCGTAGAGTGCAAATTATATAATGTAGTTAGTGTGTTATTGCGTAGCACCTCATGGAAAACATGTTACTGCAATTCAAAGCACTGAACTCATAAACACTTATCCTTCAAAATTTATCTCTCCATCAAACCCTAACCCACTTTAGCCATGTGACATTGTATCAACAAGTGAATCAACAATCAAACTGCATTCATATGGTGCTTACATTAACTCCGGCAGATTGCACTAATCTAAACTGCATGCTGCCATTGACCGACCTGGGCGTTTAAGCAATTCACCAGCTGACGCCGGCAATAATCGCCTTTGTTTTAACGGCGTTGACTCACTCAATGATTGTGTATTTGTAATTTGCTAGTAATTATTATGAAGTGATGCGGATAGTCATTTCTCGGGTCATTGAGCAGTTCAAGATGTCTTGCTCCTTGATAGTAGTTGGCTAAAGATATTTGAAGTTGTTGAAATTTTGCAGTTTTTGTATCAACGTGTTTTGGTTTACTGTTAGTAGAAAGAGAAGAGGGCTCCGTTCTCCCATCTGAAGCTTTGAGACAGATACGTTTGTCTGTAACTGTTGCACCATGATAGGCAAATTAATTGCCAGCTAACTTGGATTAGATTGTAGAGCAAAATCTGTCGTGTTTTGTGTCTGTTCAAATTTTGTACAGATATCTTGTATAAAATAATTCTTTATGGTCTAGACAATTCACGTCATAATCATTAGCAGCATTTTTATCGTCTACGCCAAAGAAGTTTTTCTATGCATCGCAATCCAGTTTTTGCCAGCAATTTTTCTCACTTCACCGTACTTTGCCGTTAGATGTTCATATCTTCGCTTTCTTCAAATTTGAAGTCACTAATTCTCCTAATATATCTATATCTGTCTATTTCCAGGAGGCGCTCGGTTTTAGTAATAAGGCACGTGAGACGTGAAGACTCTGCGACGTATGAATGCAGAGCACAAGGGGCGGTGGGTCCTCCCGCGATCGCAACCGCCAATGTCAGTGTGATGTCGCCTTTGTTAGTGACTGCTGCGCCGGACACCATCAGTAAGTCAACCTTATATATACCATAGGCACTTCGCACCAGGTGATGTTATGAAGCTCATGCAGTCTTCTTCAGAAATTCCAGTGTGGGTGAGTAAGGGATGGGATAAGTACAAAAGGACCCCTTTGTTCGACGTGCTTCCTACAATTTAGGACACATATTTAAGATAAAATAAGTCAACCTTTCTCTTACCTTTAAGATTTCCAACTCCATTTTGACAGAAAATTAAGTGGTTTCACGCAAATAAGATCTCTCTCGCTGATTCCCATTGATAAGCTCTTTAAAAAAACCCAATTTTCAGATTTTTATACGATTAATTTGATAGTCAAGCATACGCCCTGCGATAGACCTTAATGATGCAACAAAACGCTATAATTTGAATTGCTAAGTTTTGATTGGTTTACATAAACAGTAGTATTTACAGTTTTCCATTCAACAACGATAGAACATGAGACTTCACCGATTTCCTTGAAATATTGACGTTGACAATGGAAATGATCTGAATAATCAGCTATTTAATGAGGTTTAATAGCGGCGTATATATAACAACAGGTTTTGAGAGAAAAATCTCAACCGACTTTTTCTTGTAGAGTCAATTTAATTTTGTGTTGGTAGTATCAGCAAATCTGCAATGCCGACATGACTGTGCTCTAATATAGCTCAGGCCATAGGATAATCCAGTACTTAAAATGAAAAGGCTTTTTTAAAATATCACAAACTTAACCATGTTGTTATAACGCGTTCGATTTAGGCAATCGAATTTTCTAATTGATTGATAAATCCAAACGTGTTATGTCTGTTTACATTTTTCAAAACAGGCAAACAGACCTACGGCCAATCTGATGGAAACCGGATACCGTAGTTTATGAAATTGCTGCAACACCAGGGGTATCTTTTCATGCCCTTCTCGAAGCGATTCCCCAGGCGACTCTGGCGGGAAGATCTTTGCTTTGATCAAGCATAACGCCATCGTTTTTGCCTTTCCAAAGCACTAACTGTTTTATTTTTTAATTTCCAGCAACGTCAGGCGCTCCATGTCCAATGCCCGACCCGTCTTCCTATTGCCTCAATGGAGGGACATGCTTATTCTTCGAAGTAGTTCAAGAACAGGCCTGCAAGTAAGTTTTTATTTGATATTCTTGTATGTTAACTCTTATTATTTATTATTTTTAATTTAATATTTATTATTTTTATTATTAAAAATCATATCAACAGAATGATCCGAGCGTAATTCCTAGTTTTTCTTCCATGCTGGTCTGGGAGAAAAAGAAAAACATAAAATGTACCAGCTGCTTCTCTTCCCGCGCAAGCCGTAAAAGTCGTCTCAGGGAATCGCCGAATGGGGAAATCATGACATAGGCGATGCGGCTAGCCATCACTATTGATTTCCTGTTTCAACTACCATTATGCTAAACGTGGCCTAAGGTCTTATGGCCCTAGGCTCTGTCTACCCCGCATGGGATAAAGACGTGATTATATGTATGTATGTATGTAATTCCTAGTAGAATCTTCAATACACGCTCCTGATCCTGGGATGCTATTGTCATGTCATCCTAGGTTTGGCTATATTTGGCTGTTTATTTCAATGGAGCTACTGCCACCTGGCCTCCGTAATCTTTTTTTCAGGGAAATCAGATCAATTGGAACATGATCCAAGGGTGTATTAGTGGCCAACACTGTCAGATTTTTCAGGCTTCCTTAGGCAGTTGCCATGCCTAACGACTGCCATCTAGCATTAACAACGTTACGAACTCGGACATCTAGCTACTCAAATGCAACTTCTTATTCCTTAATGATGTCTAGTTAATTCAAAAATGTTTTTTTTTTTTTATTTTAAGATGTCCGGAGGGCTTCAACGGCCAACGCTGCGAGAACAAAGACGTTTCGAACCGAAGCAGTAGGTATCACTTCCCCTACTCATGCAAGTTGGGTTTGTCGACGTCCTACTATTGCTAGCCGATGCTATGCCAAGTACCCACCTGGTTATAATTTTAGACATGGACATACAGTATTCTTGGTACATAATTTTAAAGAACCTAAGAAAACAAATCGTAAACTTAAGAATAATAGTAATAAACTACAAATATTATCTACTGTTAATACTTCTCTAACAATGGACTCTATTTTCAAAAGAAAAAAGGCGAGAAGCTGCCCGGTCTACGACTACTTGGTCCGCTTTCTTGCTTTTATTTCTATATTTTGTACGATATTCTGCATCCTTGGATTTGAGACCATTGTCGTGGACATCAAGCCTTCTTGGATTCACTAGAACTCCTCTGTCTGGAATCAGTTCTTCAGTTCTCAAATTAGAATGTACTACTTATCTTCATTTGTCTCCTTTGTAGTCAAAATTTCACTAGAACTTGATAGGATCTCTATGATAATAATAAACGTGTATGTCCATGGCTAAATTACAGCCAATTACCGTATTCGGCTTTTTGTTTTACACAGCGTTTATTATTTATTCTATCTTTTTAAGTTCAGTTTTCCACGCTGCACTTGAGTAAATGACATACGAATGTGTAAAAAATTGCCGTAGTACTTATATACAGCGACTGTGCATTTCTTATTATAATAGTTAAGTGTAAATACATTCATCTTTATAATTCCATTCACAGTCAGCATCTAGGTCATTAAAATTGTGCTCTTTACGCATGTGATCATCAGGGGTATGTGAGAAAACAATATTCTTCTACTTGTTCGGAAATAGCTTCATTATTGAAAATGTCCTTAGCAAGGTCTCAAGCCTTATAATAATTATCGGCCGTATAGTGCTTTATTTCAGGTCTTGACAGAAGTATATTACCGTGTTACTCTACGTCTTATTAAAATGTGTCATTGTTCAGTTTGTAAATGTCTCTTTGCAAGTCTTTTCATTCTTCAAAGTCTTCTTCTTTTTGAGTCGAAATGGCTTTTTTATTGAAGATGTACGTTATCAGATGTTCCTTAGTTCTTTGGATTTCTTACTTAATGCCTGAGAGAAGAAGAAAATTACTAAGCAGAACAATTTTTTTAATGTCTAGTAAATCTCGGCCGATTGTAGGGCGCGTATTTCCTTGAAAGCTCTTTTATTCAAAATTTTATTGCATAGTAATAAAGTCTGTAATTTATCATGATCACGTCGGTTTAATTTGACGCATCTAAAAATATTGTTGCCGATGCGACTTCGGAAAGTACTACCGCCTACCGCATTTTTTTCCACGTTGTTCCTATCCACCCTAAGGTTGGCTGGAAGAAATTGCATCAGCGATAAGTCCGCCTTTGTACACATTGTTTGTATTTGTATTCAACATGTATAATTTGTATGATAATGGTACAATAAAGAGTATATCTATCTATCTATCTATCTACTGTCCATCTCCAAATAAAAACATGCGTATCGATCACGATTTTGGTAGCCAATGGTATAAGAATTTTGTTAGACATTTTACGTTATTAGTAGTTATTTACTTTTTGTTTTTATATACAAGGGTCAGCTCTTCAATTCCAAGAAACTCACGTTCCTCCCACCTAAGGAGATAACATGACGATTCTTGTGCTTAATTTTAAAACTTAATATGCTTATTTTTAGTTATATTTAATTTATCTAAAATACGAACAGCTGATCCAGTGAGATTTTAACTTTAAGCATTTTTATAACAGTTCCGTTTTAATTTATATTATGATTAATTTTAATTTTATAACAGAACTGACCTATAGTAACGAGAAAATTGTTTTGGCATTTGCCAAAATGTCCATTTAATATTAAGTATACTATCCTCGTGAGTAAGTTATATTATTTCTAATTAGTTAAAATTCCTAACATTTTGATACTACCGAAAGCCCAACCATTTCTTTTTCCTATAATTGAAGTTGTAAATATTTTACGCATATTTGTAATATTGCAATATATTCTATTGTTATATTAACTTTAAGGTTTGGTAACATGTAGGGAGTATGTTTTGTTTATGAGACTTGCGGTTATGTACATATCTATTAGGGTAAGGTGTTTTAATAATAAATAAGAAATCGAAAACACATTTCATTAATACTCTTTGCGCACAATTTCTTCTATGTTTTATTTTGTAACTATTTGAAATTTGATTTTATTTGTACTTTTTTATTTGTTTAAATCTAGAATCATTATAAATTAAATTTTCATTCAATGTTTTCAATTAAGTTACTATTAAATAATAATTAATTATTACCTTCAAAATTATAGCGCAAAGAGTGTTTCATTATGAGTAACAGAACTGTAAAAGTAAGCAATTTCAAAATAAAACGGTCCATTATATACTCCACCTAGTCAAATCACAGTTTTAATATAACTAGATAGGCCAATAAATTATATGTAATGTTGTGTGCGACAAATTGATGTATGGTTGTGGAAACATAACGAGGCTAGATAGAATATAAGCGTAATAAATCAAACTACATAATAAAAACAAAAAAACACAATTAAAAAAAAATGTCGTAAGAATATTATATCACCCTATAAATGAAAAACGTGCCTTGAACTCAGCCGACCTCAACGCCCGAAATTTGAAATAAAACATACTGTATACAGCAAATAAAACATACTGTATACAGCAAATAAAACATACTGTATACAGCATGTTTATAGTAGGTGAACTTCATAATTACACGGAAAAATAATGCAGTCATTAAAATGAACCCAATGAGGCGGGTCGGAATTTTATTTGACTTAATAAACGATTTTTTTTCTTTTTTTATAAATTTAGATACCTACTTGCTTTATTATGACTGGAAAATATTCAAGTAGGTAAGTATGTAGTATTATTTATCACGCTCATATTCTAGCAAGTTTGTACAGCGAATCAAAACTATAACAATCCTTATAAACTTCTGCTCTTTTCTGTACGGAATCCAATTATCACATGTTTTGTTATTTAATTTTTCATTTTGTATAGTTCTTTTATTTTTAAGTTCGAATCATTATTTATAATGTAATAATATCTAGAAAAGGACTATTTATTAAAATGGAATTAGAGGATTTAGGGCATTACTTAGGTAAGGTGACGTCATTTACCGTTATGGATAGAATCGCTTAATTCTTAGACTTCATTTTCTGATTTAAAATGTCATGACATATAGTTGATTTAGTCCTTATGACGTCATTATACCTTCACTGATTTTGTAGTCTCACAACAAATATTAAGCCGAAAAAGGTCGTTTTAAGTCAATATAATGGATATACCAAAATTACAATAAAAGAATGAGTGTTGGAATTAACAGAAAGGCGATAATTTGTTTTTGTTTCACTCACTCTCAATAAGATCCTTGAACGAAACATGAAATTGGAAGGACTTTCCATTATGAAAATGGTATGTATTATTCGAAATTTTTATCGTGCACTGTATAACAACCCGCACTCATTTATTGCATAAGAAATGTAACTATTATTTTTTTATTATTATTATTATCTAATTAATTAAACATAAACGTATTTTCAAGAAAATATTGTTATAATCACATAAAGAAATGTTTTTATATTATAACAAGAACAGACTATAAAATTTGCTTTTTATTCAAATGTAAATTTTATAATTTCAGTAGGTTACATTTTTTATGCACTTGTTAAAAAGTTACTAACGCTTTTTTGTATAGTGACTAATATCGATACAGCATGTTCTACTGGGAATATTTACGTAACTCTTACTATTTGTTGTGAGATAACAATGCATGCGTATAAGGGTACAAATACGTAAAAAAAAATAAAAAAAAATTAACTTTTTTTCTGTCTACAGGCAAAGGCGAACCACTGTGGTGATCGAAAAAAAACGACTCGTCTGAACTTAAATCGAACCCTGATTACGATTAAGAAAAATGAAGCATTCCTACGTATTATAATCTTTTTAGAGTCAAAACACACTGTAGAATAACAAGCGAGATTTATTTTGTGTTAGGCGGTTACGCGTCATCATCACATATACAAGACGATTATCGTCAATAGACTTGCGTCGTATTTTGTTGACCAGATGGGGAGCAAATGCTCTACCATAGTCGATCAATAATACCGCAAGCGTTAGTTCATTTACAGACAACACAAAAATGCTAGTAGTTTTGCGATTGTAAATTAGTATTTTTCCTCAAAGTTTTAAAGAAAATTCGCTAGGGCCAGCCCTACTGGGGCCGGGCGAAGGTAAATCTCACTATTCCACTTAAATTTGTATTGTAAATCTTCACGCTCAAACGGCTGGACCAATCTTTATGAATCAATGAACGAAATACGGCTTTAATATTTTTACTCTCCATACTAAACCAGATCAGGTGATTCTCAATTTGTATGGGAGGTCAAAATATTTTTTTTCCTATTTCGATATAAGTTTAATTGGAAAAATTGTTCAGTATAGTAGTCTGAATCTGCCCTTAAAATACATGCAGTTAATTTGTGTCCACCTTATATACATATAGGAAAGTCATATTATAGCAAATTTTCTTTTGAAATTTCTTTGAGGAAAAATTTTAATTACGCATGACCTTCACCGAATTTATCTACTTCATTATTATGCTATAAAAAGGATTTTTTTTTGCACCACGATGCCAATCTATTAAGCTTGATTGGACAATAAAATAAATACATACAAGGCAGGGAAATTATCATAATTTCTTACTTGTATATAGTATAGCTTTTGTATGATATTTTCGTGTTTATAAACAATATTTTAGAATATTGTGGTGCTTATATTGTGACTATGATAGTTAACGTTTGAAATAATGTGTAGGTAATGGAAGATGATCTTTTAACACTAGCGAAATATATTGAATACCTAAACTCAAATTATATTTTAACCGTGAAAAGAGAAAAAATAGATTAAGCCCGCAGACGGAATGGGAGGTTAAAGAGATATAATTATATGATACTATCTTTGAACATTAAACCGACCGGAGAAGCCACGCGCACTTATTTCTACGTAAGTCAATACACACAATAAGTATTAACACTAACGCATTATTCGAACACGTCGATACTTGACAGTTAACGAACACAAGCAAAAAAAAGTACACGCACACAAATAGTATATACTTTTATTACACACGCAGTATATGTATACTTTAGTAACTCATAACACAAGTCTCGAACTTACTTTGTGGTTAACCCAATCTGTGCGATTTGTCCCAAAATGCAATGCATATGGGGTGCTATGGCTCAACGACCCAAAGTGGATCCTGGCCTCTGACACAAGAGCTCTCCACTCCCCCATATTCTGCGCCACCCCTTGCCAGTCGGCTCTTTGGAGGGCTTCCAGGTCTCTACACACTTCATCCCTCCAGTGATACCTGTGACGAACCACCGGCCGTTTTCCGGTCGCTCTTCCCATGTACGCTCTGTTCACTGCCCGATCCTCTCCCATCTTCTTCACGTGATCCAGCCAACGGAGTCTTGCCGCCTTGATGTCGCCTATAAGCAGTGGCCACTCTGGTGGGTTCAATGCTCTAAGCAGCAGGCGGAATGAGAATTGAATACACCTCGTATGAACAGTAGGTATTATATATATATATATTCAAATGATTGAAACTTCGACTGGTGTTTAAAACAAATTGTATGTACGTAAAATACTCAATTTAAATAATATACACTGAACATTGCAAGGCGCGGTGTTGTTCAGCACGATATATATACATGTATAAATAAATTTATCTTATTTGCGTATATAATACTACCTACTTTTACTGTTGTATCGCAGGCCGACACACTCCTTTCTGCCGCCATGGCAACCGAGTTTCACAACTAATAAAAATGATTTTTTTTTTGAACCGCGATGCCAATCTATTAAGCTTGATTGGACAATAAAAAAAATACATACAAGGCAGGGAAATTATCATAATTTCTTACTTGTATATTGTATAGCTTTTGTATGATATTTTCGTGTGTATAAACAATATTTTAGAATATTGTGGTGCTTATATTGAAAGAGCAATTTATATTTTCTCTTGGCAACTAGTTGCGAGAGAAGAATATTTTTGGGTCATCAAATATCGCAATAACTATACGCATACAAAAATATTTAAAATGTTTTCTTAAAATATACCTTTTTCCAAAAATACGTGCTGGATTTACTTGTAAGATCTCGAATTTGTTTCTGCGTTGAAATGTTAAGTTGTATTAACAGTTTTGTACAGTATTATTTGCTGAATAGACATTATTTATTGTAGTCATTAATTGCTATTTTTGTAAATGCTTTGTTATACTTATAATAAACAATTTAAAAGCTGGAATGATAGCTTCATTTTTTTCCATAAAAATCTATTTTGATTATCTAACAATTAAACCCAATCTCAACAATTTCAACACAGGTTTTCAGTAGATATTCAAAGATGTTATTTAAAAGAAAACTGGAACTGTGACAAAGACAAAAATATCGTTATCTCTTTTACTCGTATCGGTTTCTATATGCTGTGATCTCGGTCTGTCACGGTATTCTTATTTGCTTGTCTCATCCATAGTGATATTACGTCCATGGTTTTTGCGAAGCTTAGAAGCAACAAGAATGTGAAAAGTATCTATGAAAGTACTATATGATACCTGTTTCTTATGGAAAATAACGAACTTTAAAACTTATTTACTAAGGAATTTAAAATGACTAAGGTGACAATTAATCCGCAAAAATCTCATCCGAGGATGAATTGTCCCCCCTTTTATTGATACACAGATGATCGATCATAGCAACCAAATTTTATTAAAAATTAAAAAATGTGAATCTAAAACGCAAGTACTCTTACACTATCCTAATTATATTTACAAATACTGTTAAAATTAAGGTGTACAGGGCATTCAAATAATATCACATAATGTACACAATGCACAAAAAAAAACTTGAGAGGTGTGAAGGGACACCCGGATGGAGCGAAGTTCCTTATGAGAGAGAGAGAGAAAGAGAGAAAGAGAGAGAGAGAAAGAGAGAAAGAGAGAGAGAGAAAGAGAGAGAGAGAGAGACAAACTGAGAAACACGCGCACGCCGCACGGCTTACAACTATAGCAAAAAGTGTCGTTACAACTTTTGGTCTTAATTATTTCCGTCTAGCCCCCCCTTTCGCAACGCCCGATAAGGAACTTCGTTCTAATATTAAATTATCAAAATTGATTTCTTAATGGTCGGCAACGCGCGCGTGACACCCTTGGTGTTGCAGGCGTTCGTAGGCGACGGTAAACACTTGCCATTAGGTGGGCCGTATTCCTGATTGCCTACTAAATGATATAGTATACATGCAATCCAATGCTTGTCCCGAGACGAATCAATGAAACAAGAAAAAAAAAACAAGACTTGGACTGGGTTTGTATGGTAGAAGCAAGACTGTACCCCTAGTATGAGATTTTATAAATGCAGACGCTAACACAGTCGTCAGGATTTTGTATGGAATTTCTTAGTTGCCTTACTATCTGCCAGGGGCGCTGTACAGGTTTGTCATAAAATATCGCTAACGCAGTCGCTAGCGTCTGCGTTTGTATAATCTCACTAGGTTGCTGAAGTGGAAAAAGCATATACAAACTTTTGATATGTGTGAAGGGGAACATAACAATTTTTCTTAAAATCCCGTTGGAGTGTTTATATGACCAAGATTAATCAAATTATCTAAAACTAGCAGTCCACCCCGGTTTCGCCCGTGGTACATACATAGCCTATGTCGGTTAGGGATAGTGATTTCCAGCAGTGAAAGAATTTTTCAAAGCCCTAGTAGTTTCAAAGCCTATTCAATGCAAACAAACAAACAATAAAATATTTCCTCTTTATACAAGGAATCAACTGCAAATATTTTAAGGGCAGATACAGACCACTATACTGAACAGCTTTTCCAAATAAACTTATATCGAAATATGAAATTTTATTTTTCACTCTCCATACTAAACTAGATCAGCCGATTCTCAATTTGTATGGAAGGTCAAAAAAAATCTTTCGTATTTCGACATAAGTTTATTTAGGAAAGTTGTTCAGTTTAGTGGTCTGAATCTGCCCTTAAAATATTTGCAGTTGATTTAAATTCACCTTATATTATTAGTATAGACTATCTTTAGGCACATTGGTTTGGTATAGAGGTTAAACTACGGAACTACCGATTGGTTACGTAAACAAGTGAAAGGCCAAAAGGCGGTTTTGAAAAACTGTCACACACAATAGAATAGTGTGCAGGGTCAATTTACCTGGCAACCCACTAAATATGTATGAATGCACCTTAATAAATGACACAAGTGTTCCTACGAAGAAGTCAATATGCACTTTGCACGAAATTACTTGGTGTGCTTACAATGTCATGGTACCCAAAGCAAGAAAATAATTTAACCCAAAGTAAATTTCAAGTAAGTAAATATGCTGTCAAAATTTTAAAAATACAATGGCATTCATACTAATTTTATGAATGCAAAACTCTGTATGTCTGTTACGCTTTCACGGCTAAACCACTGATCCCGATTTCGATGAAATTTGGTATAGTGAAGGACCAGGGGTCAAATATAGGCTACTTTTGGGCGCGATATAACCGAGTCCCACGCGGGCGGAGCCGCGGGCATAAGCAAGTAAATTATATGTTTACTGTAGAGACCATTTAAAAGGCAAAATAAGTCATGGCAACAAGTACATAGAGTTCACTTTAAATTGTTATTTATACAAATGACATATCAATATTGTTCAGTTTATTTACATTGACACACGATATAAATATTAAAATTAATTAATCCTAGTTTATGACAAAACAAATCCATTTTTGTTTGTATGCTTAAGCCATTATAAGGTACAGATGGCCACATAGAAAATCTTATTTTCCGAAAAATAAAAACAGATTTCCTTTCCTTTATACTCCAATGCCCAAATACTTAAACGCTACTCAATTTTGAGAGCTGTTCAAGTATCATGCTGTCACTGTCATATCGTTAACGTTCAGACGACAGCATGATACTTGAGTATTCGGATGTAAACAATGTAAACATCCTTTTCTTCAATTGTTTGCGAGTCTTATCCATCCGCCTTTATTTCCGCCCTATATCCGCCTATTATGGTTCATACAATACAGCTTATAGATGTCTGCCTAAAGAACCATAATAACTGGAGATTTAAAATCGACATTTTATAATACACAAAATAAATGGACCTATTCTCTACCACTCTTAATCTACTAACTTATAAGTGACCACAGTTTCCATTTTATGTACACTTGTAGAAAACGTTTTCAATTGTACATTTTGGGCGTTGGAAATAGTAACGGTTTCAGCCTCCGCCCACTTTTCCGGTATTTCACAGTCAGTTTTGGCATGAACGTATACATCGAACGTACACCGACAATCTAAGAACGGTAAGTATGAAATTGTTGCAGCAACTTGCAACATAACGTCTCTAATCTCTTGTTGGATTTTTTTTAGTTCTTTTGTACCTACTGTTTCATTTTTTTCTTTGGATAATACAGGATCTCCATCTTCGTACTGTACGTTGAAATCCCAGCATTCTAGAACTTCCTTGTTGGCGACATTTATTATGACCAGCGATAGTTTCCGGACCTTTTTGCTGACTATCCATTCTGAAAAATAAAAATTATTGTTTCTTTTAGAATGTAAATGTTCTGGGATCTATCTATTGTCTGTATCTACTCTTAGCAGTTAAATTTTATTATTTAAATTATTATTAAACCAACACCATAACAATTTCTATAATTATTAAAGTGTACAATAAAAAAGAAAATAATTCATTATATTATTAATCTTCATCCAAACTAATCCTAACTGATATTTTAATGCGATAGTGAGTTTGTTTGTTTGTTCCTTCCTGAAATTTTGCATACACATAGATAGAAGTATTGAGAGGGACATAGGACCTTTCATACCGGGAAAAAGCATGTTTGTTTCTGTAGGAAATTCACATGGGCAAAGCCGCTGGCGAAAGCTAGTTACATACAAATGTAAATGTCGTAGGCTTAGACTTATTAAATAATTTCTAGTGTCAAAAGTTTAAGTAGTATTTGACCAAATTATATAAAGGATTTCTTTTCTGCCCACAAGAACAGGGGGAGTTGTTTATTTTAATTTGGATACTACACATTGTATGTCAGTGGACAATCTAGGGTTAAGAAGGCTTAGTGTATATATTATATAATATTATGTAAACAGATTTTTTGTAGCCTAGAAATAAAGGCTATCTTTATCTTTACTACACATTACTTAAGCGGATATGAATATTGATGTTTATACCTTCACTTTGAGACAAGAGATTCATTAAAAACTTCTTGATTTCAGGGTCTTCTGAAAGCAGCAATGTTATGCCATACTGTTGTTCAGCCTTGAATGTCTCCGGTGGGTACAGACCTCTTTGGAATAACACTGAATTGATTGCATATTCTGGAATTAGAAAAACAAAACATTTTCATACATACATATGTGTGGTTACAGAATGGAATAAGCTTACTGAATGTTAATAATGCACCTTCAGTAAATACATTAAGAACTAGACTTGGCAAACGTATTCTCCAAACCAAAGCGCACACACATTGGCTTAAAGCTATTAGTTTTATCTATAGTTAAGCCCTTAATCCTGGCTTTTCTGATAGGCCTGGGTCTTGGATGTTTCGTTTATCTATATGTTTTTGTTATAAAATATACTTAGTATCTACCATTGAATAATCCCATAACACAAGTCTCGAATTTAAGTACTTTGGGTTTCACTCAATATGTGTGATTTGTTTGACCCTACTTTATATTTTATGAATTATGAATACATGGCCTCTCCCCCATTTTGAAACAGAGTAGATGGAAAGGTATTGTGATATGGTATTTCCTTAAGAATGAACTGCCTATCAGCATGAGCTACAACTACTAGATAGCAGCCACGGCATGATAAATTTAAGTTCAAGTTGTTCAAGACGTAATAAAATTGAAAGAAAACCAGTATACACTTACTAAGATATTCGCAAATAATCTGTGCAGATCCCCGAAGAGTAATAGTATTTGATGTTTGCTGCTGCGACATTTCACAATAAATAATATAAAAATTTAGTGATATGTAATTTGAAATCAAATTATTATAATAATAAAAACCAAAGAAAACACAAAGAAAATATATATTCAAATAAGACAGCCGTTATAGTAACGTTGAACTTTGATGTTAATTTTCAAACTTTATTGACATTGACATTTAAGTTTTGACGTACCTCTAAACTTTATTTTTATCTAGGCAAACGAACGAGTATGTGGTACGAGTACGATATCAATATATACACGATCAATATTATCACGCAATGGTTATCGTAATGCTAGGTTACCACGAGTTTAAGCCGAAACAAGTGAGTAAGAGGGATACTTATACATGATGTAAGGCATGAACGTAACAAACAATCTTTCGCATTTATGTTTTTACTAGCGACCCTCCCCGGCTTCGCATGGGCATAAAAACCTTCCTCTTGAATCACTATCTATTTAAAAAAACCGCATCAAAATCCGTTGCGTAGTTTTAAAGATTTAAGCATACAAAGGGATATAAGGACAGAGAAAGCGACTTTTTATTATTATTAAACGGTTTTATTTAGCTCACCCCGTTTGTTTTATTTATCAAATTTAGTAATTCAAATTTCACCCTCTTCCTGTAAACCGTTTATCTGAAATTTTGTATACACTTTGGATTTTGGTGACAATACAATTATGTTTATTCATTATCATTATAAATTCAAGATGGCCGCCGCTACAAAATGGCGGATAATTTATGTTTTATTAATCCCATCAATATGGGTATCAAATGAAAGGGCTCAACAAGCAGAATACAATATACTATAAAAAATTGAAATCCAAGATGGCGGCCGCTACAAAATGGCGGATAACGTAGGTTTTATCAATCCCATCAATATGGGTATCAAATGAAAGTGCTCAACCAGTAAAATACAATGTACTATATAAAATTAAAATCCAAGATGGCGGCCTCTACAAAATGGCGGATAACTTAGTTTTTAACAATCCCATCAACATGGGTATCAAATGAAAGGTCTCAACAAGTAGAATACAATTTAGTATGCAAAATTGAAATCTAAGATGGCCGCCGCTACCAAATGGCTGATAACAATTTTTTATCAATCCCACCAATAAAAAGAATGCGAAATAAAAACTAAAAACTAGAAAATAAAAATAGGTAAAAAAACTTTTTAAGTTAAACGGTTTTATGTTAAACATACATTGCAATGTTTAAGATAAATGTACTAAAAACCAAAAAATAAACCGTGCCCCACGGTTTTATTTTAGTCTAGTCTATGCATATGTTTATAATTCCCACGACTGTATCTATTTTATTATTTTTTGGTTTTTAGTACATTTATCTTAAACATTGCAATGTATTTTTAACATAAAACCGTTTAACTTAAAAAGTTTTTTTACCTATTTTTATTCTATGTAGTTTTACCCGACTGAGCCAGAAGAAGTTATGTTTTTCGTGGATATGTCTATAGAAAAAATGCAAACAGGGATGGAACCCGGGATTTTTAAACCCCAAAAATAACGGTTTATTTTAGGGTTCTAAATACTTGGTGGCGGCCTACGAATCGCTAAAAACCATTCAAGTTCCAGTGAGTAAGCGAGACAGCGCAATACATGATGTAAAGCGACATCTCCCTTACTCACTGTATTTTGCTTGGTTTTATGAGATGGTAGTAACCCCCCAGGTATATGAAAGGAAAAAAAAACTACTAAAATTCACTGACAGCGGCTGACAATGACAAAAGACATTTTGTCAAACGAAAATCGATTTTTAGGTACCGTCAGGCCGTCAGTGCATGTCAGTAATGTATGTCATATTAAAAACAACAAATTAATAATGATTTGCTTGCTGCTATACAGACTTTATTATTTTTGCTATTAAAAGAGATACAGAAAAAATCAAAGAAAAGTAACTATTTCGTGTTTATAAACTTCGAGGTCAAGAATGGGTCGGCGTCACCGTAAACGACGCCGAAACAAGAGAAGAATATTCCGCACTTGCGACGACGAGAAAGAAATTGTTCTATTAAATTCCTGGCTTTCAAAACAGGGCATGAAGCGCAACAGCAAGCTAGTCCTAGCCGTATTTGATGACACAGGCCGAGGAGTACTTACAAAAAAGAAGATATGTTCTGGTGAAGAGTTAATGAATTTGCCTCTTAACTTGACCATTAATGTTACCACAATTTTGATGGACACTCAGTTTAGTAATATATTTTTGGAGAACACGAGGTCATGTTTACAAGAGTACAAAAAAACAGTTTCGTTTCAATCTTTAATGGCATTTTATTTGACCTTTTTGAAAGTGCAAGGGTTAGAATCAAAGTGGTTTGTTTATTTAGAAAGTTTGCCTAGTGACTATACTGTACCATATTTTTTGCCAAATGATGTTCTGTGTAACATTCATGAAGATATTGTGTCTGTGATCTCAAAACAGAAGCATGTTGTCAATACATCTTATAATATTTTTGATGAAATTTTAAAAAGCAATACAAGTAATAATATTGTAATCAAGCAACTTAGAGATAGTTTTACTATGTCCATGTATGAGTGGGCCTATTTTACTGTAAATACTAGATGTGTTTTTATGGATTTAACCAAAGTCATAGATTTAAAAAATATTGAGCACTCTATTTTGAATATTATATGTGATAATACAAAAATATCTTTGTGTCCGTATTTAGATATGATAAACCACAGTCCTAATTCTAAGAATGAAACAAAGTTAATGATAAGTAATAAATTAGACCAAATAAATGTGGCACATTTGGATCACAGCTTATTTTCAGATGTCCGTTTTTCAATATACACAAAAAATTATTTTGATCCCTATACACAAGTGTTTATCTGTTATGGAGACAGTCATAATTTGAAATTAATTACCGAATATGGATTTTTCTTACCAAATAATGAATTGGATTGTATTTCATTCACATTCGAAGATATTGAAGAATTTCTTAAAGCGAGCGGGTCAAAATTGTCTCAGGATCAAATTGTATTTATACATAATCACGGGTTGAACAAGAACTTGTATATTGATTTTAAAGGTCTAAGCTACAATTTCTATGGCCTATTGATGGTTGTCAAGTATTATTATAACCAGACTATGGATGTTAGTAGGTTGTTATACTCCGCAGCTATTTGCTCTGATAACAAAGATTTGAACTGTATTGTGGCACCTCTGGTCAATAGTAAATTAAGTAGTATTAAAGATATGTTAAGTAGACTAGACAGTGTCGATAATAAGTGTGTCATTTTAGAAAATTGTGTAGCTCTTATGTGTCAATATGTTAAAATATTAGAGAAATTTAGTAAATGTTAGTTAAAACTCTTAACTGTGTATTTATTTTAGTAGCAATCCCCCATGGTACTTATCAGGTAATAAATAGAACAGCAAAACAAAGCTTGTTAGCTATATAACCATGTGGTTATATAGGAGAAGAAGGCGAACAATGATTGAGTGTGAAGAAGGAATGGTTTTTTTACACTGGCTGACACAAGCGGCAGTGGCACAATAAAACTTGGGTCATAGAAAGCTAGAGAAGAATAAAGTAAAACAATTACAAACCTAGATGTGAATACATTTGCACCAAACCAAATGACCGTAAAATATTACTAAATCGGAGTTTTAACATGTCCTTATTTCTGGCAATAATGGAACTGGAGTCATTGTCAATTTGTATAATAGCAACACTGATACTGTACTGTCATTTGTCAGTTTGTGAACATGGCGGCTGTTCTGCTGTCACCCAAAAATTTCGATAAAATATTGAGAAATCATGTAAAATTTACGCAAAAAATTTATAGTAACAAATCAGTAATTTTAAATAAACCACAATTCGTGTTATCGTGCAAACAATGCGCTGCTGCAAGTCAATTTAGGGTACATATTTGGTTATCCACCTCACTGAAGAAATTTTGGATGTTTTTAATTTTTTTATAGTTTTGCGAGTTTCATAATAGTTATGTGAATATATTTTGCTTTTAGTATTATACTTCTTCACCTCCCAGCAATGTGGGATCCCCGGATACGGCGAAAAATGTTTTGGCGGCAGTATTGGCTAACAAACCAAAAACTGGGAAGATACCACCAGTTGGTAAGTCATAGGGTAAATATATTATTATTTAGATATAGAACAAACCAATTACTAGTTTCAGTTCTTGTATTTTTAAACTGCGTTTCCTATATGTTACATAATGTTTGTTTTGACCTTGGAACACAGAAAATCCATACTAATCCATACTAATATTATAAATGCGAAAGTCTGTCTGTCTGTCTTTCTGTCTGTCTGTCTGTCTGTCTGTCACCTCTTCACGGCTAAACGGATGGACCGAATGTGATGAAAATGGGTAGGGATGTAGTTAACAACCTGAGGTCAAACATAGGCTACTTTTGGGCGCGATATAACCGAGTCCCACGCGGGCGGAGCCGCGGGGAACAGCTAGTTTACTAATAAGTTCCAACCTTCTTGAAATGAATTCATCAACTCTTGTCACTAGCAGAATAGAATCAATAAAATAAAAAACCCATATATTTACATCTTTCATAAGCTTTATTTCTACTTGATAAAGAGCAATACTTTTGCCTTAATTCATCCTTAATTTAGTTTTGCTTCTGACTGCCCTAAATGTTGCATCCCATCCCACTGGCCGAATTATTATAGTTTTTAGTCATTGATTTTAATAGACGATCCCTAATTTTAAGATTTGTGTATAACATCTATTAGATTAGATTTATAATATTAACTAGCGACCCGCCCTGGCTTTGCATGGGCATAAAAACCTTCCTCTTGAATCACTATCTATTAAAAAAACGCATCAAAATCTGTTGCGTAGTTTTAAAGATTTAAGCATATAAAGGGACATAGGGACAGATTAAGCGAATTTGTTTTATACTATGTAGTAATAGTGAATACATCCTCTTTATAAAGTTAATATGATAATATGAAACAATATTTCCCAAATTTGATTTTTACATTCTTAACATTTAATCAATATCTTTTCCCTCTAACAGTTAAATGGAAAAATAGCTAAAATTGGATTGGTTTAAATCGGTTCAACTATGACTACTAATTTCTTATCAGAAACCATTATCTTGTGTACGTGACCACTAAATATTATGTAGTTATCTTAAGTAGGTACTTAATGTAATGCAAGTATCATGTCAATAAACATTATCAGACTCACTAATAGCCTAAGTTATTAACTTTGTTGAATTTCATTGACTATCAAAATTTGTTGGTCCTGGCTGTCGTTATAAATGTATCACGCCAAAGACCGAGAGGCGGTTTTGGAAAACTCTGACACCATGGTTTACATAGTCAATTGACTGTGTCACCTACATCATATAATCATGATGGTGATTAGCTATTTATTAAAATGTTCTTTTTTTGAAGTATATCATTATCATCACTACATAGTATAAAACAAAGTCGCTTTCTCTGTCCCTATGCCCCTTTGTATGCTTAAATCTTTAAAACTATGCAACGGATTTTGATGCGTTTTTTTAAATAGCTACAGTGATTCCAGAGGAAGGCAGGGTCACTAGTTTTTTTTATAATTTGTGTTTTTGTCTTGCCTTTTGCTTTATTGTTAATCATTTGGTATAGAACCCTTGTTCCCGATATTCACACGGATGAAGCCGCGGGCGAAGGCTAGTATACTATAAATATTTGTAATATTTTTATGCACTTTTTAAATTCAGTACATTACTCTTTTGCATTGTGTATACATTTTTCTATTAAACACATCCATTATGCCATTTTAATTTGTGTTGCTTCTTTTGTAGTTTGCAGAGATTATGTTTGTCACTTATACTTGGTTGAAATGCAGTTCTGTTCCCGCACGCGTTCCTCTGTTTGTCCGCTTGTTTATCCTTACCTTCCTACCTCTTCATTTCAAACATCTTCATTTTAGACCTTAAAAACATTGCATTACAGTCTCTTAAACCAAATGTCAACTATATACAATGCTGAAAGCTGAAAGACAGTGAAGTGAATTCTATATTTGAAAACACTGTGAAATGAATTCCAAATTGTTAAAATTTTATAGATATAACTAGTTTCAATGTGGTTATAGATGATTCAGTGAACAGACAAATTTCAGCCTTTTCCCACAGTATATTAAGTTCATAATTGGCATGACACAACTTCTGAATTTATAGGCTAGTGATTATAACTAGAACTTTTCTATTTGTGTTGTAGCTTGCTCATGTTAACGTTTTCCCAGATGCATACTCAGCTGCTTTGGAGCCTAGACTTATATTTGTAAATATACATCAAATAAAATAAAATAAATTGTATAAATTGTGTATTTGTAGTAGCTACAGATTTTATTCTTACAAATTTACTTACTTATTGGACACAATGTTTTACTTATTATGCTCCAGCATCCAAGTGGTCCTTGCTGACAGCATATCATTACGGGTTCTAATTTTTTCTCCTGTACCTGACTGATTAAATAAAAAAAAAATAAAGAAAAAATAAAACATTCCATTTTTAAATCATAAAATCTTCACTATCCCAATGTCACCTTCCCAAATTATCCTGATGAAGTATCTCCCGTCCCTAGGTATCCAAAAACGGGACTGCTTTCACCCAGGTGCCTCTGTTTTGTCCCGTGAAGATATCAACTTGGCTGATGCGAAGCCGGTCACCGGAGTGGACATGGTCAGGGGTATGCTGGAGTATGTATGGCCTAAGGTGAGTTTGGATTGAATTATTGAAACAGATTTTTTAAAGTTGTTTATTCCAAGTCCCATAAGGACAGCTACGTCTTTGTATTAAGATGTTGTGCTATTAGGGCGTTTCAAATGTCCTTGCAATTCAAAAGGACCCTAGGGTACTTAACTCTTTATTTATTTGACTGAGGCTTTTTTTGGGATATCCAAATACTAGTTGTGCCCGCGACTTTGTCTGAATGGAATTTAATCAAAAAAGTTCAATTCACAGTTTATGAAAAAAATTCTAGAAACAAAGAAGCCTAAAGTACTCCTTACCTTAATACATTAGCTATTTTTATATTACAAACAGATACTCCAAATTTATTTAAGTATTTGTAAAGATAAAGCTTGTCTGTCTGTCTTTTGGCAACATTTGACAGAATATGTATTTCTTTTGTTTAAAAAATATATAATCTTAAAACTATTAAAAGTCCGCATAAAAAATACCTAATAGACATCTCTAAAATCAAATTTTGAATTTAAATATTTGTTTAACAATAGACAAACATCTAATACCAGTAGTTTATTATTGGTTGATCTTTATTTTGTGCTGGTTTTCATTAAATGCACAGACATACCAAATAATATATTATTACAAAATAACCTCCTTCTTTTCAGGATAATACAATGATAAAAAACCGGGTCATGCTCTCCTTGTCACTCCTGTTTGGTGCGAAGATAGTGAATGTGTCCGTCCCTTTCATATTCAAGTATGCGGTTGATGAAGTGAACGGAGCTGTGATGACATCTGGTGGTGAAGCGCTTCTAGGAATGGATACAGTACCACAGGCTTTAGGGACGACTGCTTTTAGCTTGCTACTGGGATGTGAGTTGGAATATTTGCTCATTTTTTTTTTAAATGATACCTGATATTGTAATGTAAGCGACAATAGGCTTAAAACAAAGTGACAATTTTTTCCAAAAATAAAATAATATAATAACCTAGTGTGTACAAAAACGTAAAAGTGGCCAGAAATTTCAGGTAGGCTGGTCAGAGTATTTTTTTATTAATTTGTTGGCCTAAGCTAATATATTATAGAATATTTTTTTTTTAAATTTCAGATGGCATTGCTCGTGCAACAGCAGCCGGTTTCAACGAATTAAGAAATGCTGTGTTCGCGAAAGTAGCACAACATTCTATAAGGAAGCTGGCTTGCAATGTGTTTATACATTTACACAATTTGGACCTCAGCTTCCATTTGGGAAGGCAGACTGGCGCGTTATCTAAGGTAAGGGATTTTATACACTATGTAGTGTATATAGGTGCTAAATTCGTCAAACTAAGAAACGCAGTCCTCGAATTATCATTTATACCTACACAATTTGGACCTCAGTTTCCATTTGGGAAGGCAGACTGGCGCGTTATCTAAGGTAATTCATTTTATACTTTATGTACCATTAAAAGGTGCTAAAATTGCTTTATAAAGATACTTTGCGAAAGTAGCACAGCATTCTATAAAAAAGTTGGCTTGCAATGTGTTTATTTATTTACACAATTTGGACCTCGGCTTCCATTTAAGAAGGCAGACTGGCGCTATCTAAGCTAAGGGATTTTAGACTATATGTAGTAATTAATAGGTGCTAAATTGGTCAAAAAAGCAATAGTCTACGAAATTAATGTATAATTATATATATTTTTTTTTAAATACAAAAATGGTAAACAGTTGATTAAAGATACTTATTTAGATGTATACCTCATTAATTGTGCTGATGTTGTTTCATATATCCTACACAATATTTTTTATAATACTTTTTACGGCCATGGAATCTAGTCCTTTAAGGCCTTTCTTGAATTTATTAATCTTCTTCAGTCCTACTTTAGTCGAGTCGAGTCAAAAAAGTCAAGTCAGTAGTCTAGTACAATCAAGTAAGTAAGTCTAGTCAGTCAGATGGCTAAGTTAAGCAGTGGAAAAAATTCACTTGCTATAACTTGGAGATTGTGGTGACAAAGATAAAAAGTCACGTAATCGACACTGTACCACTTCCCAACTCTCACGCTTGTTCACAAACACTTCGCGAATAATAATCCGCTAGTATTATGCACAAAAAAGTCTCTAGTCTCTGCCTACCCCTACGGCAGATAGGTGTGGTGATATGTATGTATTATCATCGATAAAATATTACTAAAGTATAGATGGTTATCCTCCATACATCAAAGTGTGCCTGAATTTTACTTTCTCCTTGATTAACTAGATGTCGCTACCAGTATCAATCTTACTATTTTTGCCAATTTTTCGTAAAAATTAGAACCATCAAAGCAAACCTCGTGTGACCACAAAGTAAATATGATAGTAGCTTCGCACAAATTCACTAGATGGCGCAATTCTTAGAATTAATTTTCTATGATTCGTTTTATGCATATCAATATATCTTGCAAATGCTAAGAAACAGAATATTTTAACAATCCATTGTAAGAATTATTAAATATTTTGTTTGGTATTTGATGTATTTCTAAGACATAAGTTAATTTGTTATGTTAGATTGCAAAATATAAATATACAAAAAAAAAAATATATTGGATGATGACCAAACTACATAAACCGGAGCGCATATCTGAAGTCAAGTTTGAGAGATTTATGTATGAGAGAGCGATGTGTTCACAGCTAGGTAGGTTGTAGCTTGTAGCGTTGTTGGTGTTCTTTCTTTCCGTGTTGCGTTCTCGTATTTTTAAACTCATTGATTTTATTAACGACCCCTGCATATTCCCCGGACTCCGATTACGCCTTAATGTTAATCCTAGCAAGCTATTTCTTGATTTTTCGTATGTTTACAAGTTGACTGCTTGATAATGAAATAATTTTCAAGGTCAATCGACCCTGTATGCCCCGGTATTAACTTTTTAAAATCCCCACGGCCCCTGTGACGGTTTTTTACTTAACGTTCGATTTCCTTTGGTATTAATTCATAAGTGTTGTTAACAAGCTTATTTGACCCTGCACTCTATGGTGTCAGAGTGGTCAATCGACCCTGTATGCTTTAGTAGGTATCATTGTTTCAAAATGAGGCATTGCACTTTATTTATAGTCCATGTGAGTACTTGGTCATTGACCCTGCACACCTAGGTGCTTGAGTTTTATAATCTGTCAAAGTTCAAATCGGCCTCAATAAAGAAATGGAAGTCGGTTTTTGTTCTTGGGTAAAAAGATTATCAAAACAGCCCCTTGACCTTCATCACTCGACCTGCTGCGGCCTCGTAAAAGTTACTCTGCCTTCGCCATCGCGGAGGGCTACACCTTCGGCCTTAGGCGCCAAGTTACTTATGGGACCATTAATGAAATTTATATGGGCTTTGGATTTCTTTAATATCTGCTCTGTTACTAAGGTACCCCTTTCATTTTGTCTATGACTAAAAGGGGTAACTTAGTAACACAGCAGGCCCCCTAAGTAACTTGGTGCCTAAGGCCGAAGGCGTAGCTAGCCCTTCGCAAGGGCGAAGGCGGAGTTATTTTTACGAGGCCGCAGGTCGAGTGATGCGAGCCCGTAGGGCGAGCTGCGAAAAAACCCCACCAAGAGTCTGTTTGGTTAACCTTTTTCCCAAAAAACAAAAACTAATATGCCCAGCTAATCTATACCCAAGTGTTTAGCCAAGCCGTACCCTTCCCACATAAAATATCCACAATCTTTTATCACCGACTTTATTCCGATTTATTAAAATGTTTGTATTGTTATGAAGCATATTTAAACAACAATGTATTAATTATTTCATCCTTTTTAGTTAAGTACCTAATTGAAGTCGGTTTCGTTTTTTTTTTGGCAAAAACAATCCATGTTTCGAACGGTATGGTCGGGTAGTGTAGGTATATTTTCTAGCTGTGGCTGTGGCTAAATGTATCGTGTACTTGTACCTACCTACAAAAAAAAAATAGTCGGTGCGTGTGCGTGGACGTTGTTATTGATGGTTTGCCTATCTATAGTTCAATTTCTTTGGTGGTGGTTATTTCTTTGGTGCGTGAGATAGTGGTGCCATCTATGGCTTCTGAAAATAAACTTACTCGTACGTATGGTATTCAAGCAAGGACTGCAGCGACACTTTTCAATTTTACGGAATTTTTATGGAAACCTATAACAAACACTTCTCAGTAGCGCCATCTAGATATAAGCCGAATTTGGCGAGGTACAGATTCAATGTACGTGAGTAGCCATCTATACTTTAGTAATATTTTATCGATGGTATTATGCACAAATCCATACTAATCCATACTAATATTATAAATGCGAAAGTCTGTCTGTCTGTCTGTCTGTCACCTCTTCTCGGCTAAACTGCTGGACCGATTGTGATGAAATTTGGTAGGGATGTAGTTAACGACCTGAGGTCAAACATAGGCTTCTTTTGGGCGCGATATAACCGAGTACCACGCGGGGCGAAGCCGCGGGGAACAGCTAGTATTATAAATGCGAAAGTCTGTCTGTCTGTCTGTCACCTCTTCACGGCTAAACTGCTGGACCGATTGTGATGAAATTTCGTAGGGATGTAGTTAACGACCTGAGGTCAAACATAGGCTACTTATGGGCGCGATATAACCGAGTACCGCGGGGAACAGCTAGTACTCGAATAAACCTAAGTTTTGGAAATTAAATACAGCGCGGACATAGCGACAGTTTACTTTCCCTCCAAAATTTAACACAACCTTCACAATATTCTTTAATCCACAGACAATAGACCGCGGGTCCCGGGCCATAAACTTCGTTCTATCGGCGATGGTGTTCAACATAGTACCGACGATATTTGAACTGACACTTGTATCAAGTATATTGGGGCTCAAAGGCGGTCTGGCGTTTGCAGGTTTGTATACAATGAATATTTTTTTTTTTTTTAAATAATAAACTAGCGCCCCGCCCCGGCTTATGGGCATAAAAACCTTTCTCTTGAATCACTCTATCTATTAAAAAAAACCGCTTCAAAATCCGTTGCGTGGTTTCAAAGATTTAAGCATACATAGGGATATAGGGATAGAGAAAGCGACTTTGTTTTATACTATGTAGTGATAGTGAAGTGATTTGTACGGGAATCAAAATATTTTTTTTTGATATAAGTTTATTAAGAAAAATTGTTCAGTACAGTGGTCTGAATATGCCCTTAACATTTTTATTCACCTTATATATTTATTTATTTAAAAAAAAACACTTTTTTGCAGCGTTTTTGCAACTACAATTAATATTTGACCTGAGGTTATTTGTATTCAAAAAGTTTTTAATTTCAGGTCTGGCGTTCAGTAGCGTGGGCGTATACGCGATGTTCACATTAGCTGTCACGCAATGGCGGACGAAGTTCCGGGTTTACATGAATCGCGCCGAAAACGAAGCGGGAAATAAAGCGGTCGATTCGCTCATCAATTATGAAACTGTCAAGGTATTACTTAGAAGATTTGTTTGTTTGTAATAACTGTAAGATATTTTTGTATACGTTGAAGATTGGAGTAGAAATATAAAATAACGTACAATTGGGTAGAAGTGAATTTTTTTAAAAGGCTTGAATTTTTTTCTGTCGGTAGGAATAAGGTTCCTTGATACCAGAAATAAATCTCAGATTTTTTGAATCAGCCAATTATTTTAAATAAAATGTTATATTTTAATGACGAATTACTGGCGTCGCTACGGCTTTTGCGGTCTATTCCTTTGCTTCGTTCGATAAAAAAAAAACAAATGTCAAAACACTAATGACAACCAAAGCCAACATGACAATGACATTCATGATAACCAAAACCAACATGACAATGACATTTGTTTTTTTTTTACCGAACGAATGTACAGACGAAATATTTTTACTGTTTTATTATATGTATAGATAAATCTTGTTACAGTATTTCAACAATGAAAAATACGAGCTAGAGAAATACGACGAAAGCCTGAAGAAATACGAACAGGCGTCGCTCAAAACGGCGTCCAGTCTAGCGTTGCTTAACTTCGGACAGCACGCTATATTCAGCGGCGGACTTAGCGTTATCATGATTATGGCTGCCAACGAGATTATTAAAGGTAAATCTATTTATTTATTTAGTAGTACGACCGAGCTTCGCTCGTTTTATGCAGAAATAATTTTGCGTGAAAATTTTCCCAGACATATGCATATGCATTTATCCCTACTAATATTATAAATGCGAAAGTCTGTCTGTCTGTCTGTCTGTCTGTCTGTCTGTCTGTCAACTCTTCACGGCTAAACTGCTGGACCGATTGTGATGAAATTTGGTAGGGATGAAGTTAACGACCTGAGGTCAAACATAGGCTTTTGGGCGCGATATAACCGAGTCCCACGCGGGGCGAAGCCGCGGGGAACAGTTAGTGATATTATAAACGCGAAAGTTTGCTAGAATGTATGGATGTTTGTTACGCACAGGAAAACGGCTGGAAGTAACTATTTAGTAATCTGTGGCTGAACCGATTTGACTGTTTGGAATGGAGATTGCTTAGACCCTGTAACAACACATTGTCTATGTTTTATCCCGGAATTCCCACGGAAGCGGAGCCCCGGGTAACAGCTAGTATATGTATATATCCATGAGTACCTATCTATGTAATAATATAATTGTTGTATGCACAACTTCTACCACCATCTACTTTATAATTGTATCCTTGTTATCTGCCTCCGGTTGGCTGGAAGAGATCTCTTCATGGGATAAGTCCGCCATTGCATTTATCTTGTAAATTATTTTTTTTTAATTTTGTTCAATAAAGTTGTACATTACTGTTGAGGCCAGAAATGAGGCGATTTACGGCCGAGTTATATTTCAAGGCCGAAGTGTAGCTTCATATCAAACATTTAAATAAAATTGATGTTGGTGCCAATTTTACGAATTCGTCGACTAGCTGCTGGATCGTTAATTAGCATATTTTATTAAAGTAATCGGCACCGACTACAGATTTATTAAAATGTTTGATACGGAGCATATTTAAACAACAATGTATTAATTATTTCATCCTTTTTAGTTGAAGAATTGAGGTCGGTTTCGTTTTTTTTGGCAATAAATAAATAAATGTATAGGGACAAATCACACAGATTGAGTTAGCCCCAAAGTAAGTTCGAGACTTGTGTTATGGGATACCAACTCAACGATACTATATTTTTATAACAAATACATATATAGACAAACATCCAAGACCCAGGCCAATCGGAAAAAGATCATTTTTCATCTTGACCTGACCGGGGATCGAACCCGGGACCTTCCGAGTAGCGGTCAGTCATGCTAACCATTACGCCACTGAGGTCGTCAACAACAATTGTAATCCCCATTTATTTGTTGTCAGGCAACATGTCAGTAGGCGACCTGGTGATGGTGAACGGCCTGCTGTTCCAGCTGTCCGTGCCGCTGGGGTTCCTGGGCTCGGTGTACCGGGAGGTGAGGCAGGCGCTGGTCGACATGCAGACCATGTTCACACTCATGACTGTGCAGTCGAGGATACGGGTGAGTTCGTTGTTATATCAACTAGCTTTCGCGGCTTCGCCCGCGTGAGATTCCCTCGGGAACAGTGCTTTTTCTCGGAAGAAGAAAAGGAAGAAGAGATTCCCTCGGGAACAGTGCTTTTTCTCGGAAGAAGAAAAGGAAGAAGAGATTCCCTCGGGAACAGTGCTTTTTCCCGGAAGAAGAAGGACATAGGGTACCTTTGAGGAACCCTCTCAATAGCCTCACCCAACCCATCAACCTTCTCAATACTCCTAGCTATGTGTATGCGAAATTTCAGGAAGATTGGTGCAGTATATAGGGCGTGGAGATGTAACAAACAAACAAATATACAAACTCACTTTCGCATTTATTATATTAGTTGGATTAATTTAAGTGGCTAGGAATATAAAATACTAACACCTTGTGATGGTAAACGGCTATTCTGCTGAGATTCCTCGGCTCGGTGTACCGAGAAGTGAGGCAGGCGCTGATCGACATGCAGACCATGTTCACTCTCATGACTGTACAGTCGAGGATACGAGTGAGTTCATTGTTATATCCATACTAATATTATAAATGCGAAAGTCTGTCTGTCTGCCACCTCTTCACGGCTAAACTGCTGGACCGATTGTGATGAAATTTGGTAGGGATGGAGTTAACGCCCTTAGGTTAAACATAGGCTACTTTTGGGCGCGATATAACCGAGTCCCACGCGGGGCGAAGCCGCGGGGAACAGCTAGTTAACTATATATTTACAGATCATCATATCATCACGCCTGTCTCCCGTAGGGGTAGGCAGAGACTAGAGATTTCCATTGGCTACGATCCTTACATACCTCTCTCGCCTCCTCCACACTCATCACTCTCGTCATACACGCTCGCCGATTTCGGGTACTCCTAATGTAACTATATATTTATGATGTAGGAATAAGTTCGTTATTTGAATGACGTTTTTATCAGGTTAGTTAGAATATTCTGACAAAAAGTAATTATTCAAACAGTGAAAATAATATTAACCTATATGAAATAAAGGATCTTGCTAAAGATTGAAAAAAATGGAAGGAACTCCTCATAGCTCTTAAATTTATGATGATGACAATAATTATAATAACTGCCTCCGTGGTCCAGTGGTTAAGGCGTTTCCCTGTAGACCCGGGGGTCGAGGGGTCGATTCTCACGGGAAGCATACTTTGTTTAGTTATTTCCAAACATTGCAGGCTTGAATCACCTGATTGTCTGATAATAAAGATGATTCCGTGCTTCGGAAGGCACGTTAAGCCGTTAGTCCCGGCTGCCATCTGGTAGTCATTAAAGGAACCACGTCAAAGGTCGAGAGGCGGTTCCGAAGAACTCTGACACCAGGTTGTGCATGGTCGATTAACCATGACATCTACACGAAATGAATGAATGACAATAATTATTTTTCTTCTCCACTTGCGCTTTGGAAGTGGGGGTAAACTTAAAATAAGTAACAATTGACGTCAATAAGTGATTTTTTTTTAAATAGTTTATACAGCCATGGAATCTAGTTCTTTCAGGCCTTTCTTGAATTTATTAATCTTCTTCAGTCATACTTAAGTCAGTCGAGTCAAAAATTCAAGTCAATATTCAAGTCCAGTCAAGTAAGTAGGTCTAGTCTGAGTCAGATGGCTAAGTGAAGCGGTGAAAAAATTTCACTTAGCTATATCATGGAGATTTTGGTGACAAAGATAAAAAGTCACGTAATCGACACTGTATCACTTCCAAACACTCACGCTTGTTCACGAACACTTTGCGAATAATAATCCACCAATATTATGCACAAACACTCGAAAAAACCTAAGTTTTGGAAATTAAATACAGCGCGGACATAGCGACAGTTTGCTTTCCCTCCAAAAACTCCGACATATTTCGTCAATAAGTGATAAGAATATCCTATATTGAAAATAAACAATTTGAATATATTTTTACAGGAAAAAGACAAAGCACCGCCCCTAGTGGTGGACGCCAAAACAGCCACGATCGAGTTCAAAGATGTGAGCTTTAAGTATATTAACGGAAAGCCGATTTTCAACAATCTAACATTGACTATACCCGCCGGGAAAAAGATTGGTATTGTTGGTGGATCTGGCAGTGGGTAAGTCATACATTTTTATTTCATTGAAATCCATATTAATATAAAAATGCGAGTCTGTCGAGTCTGTCTATCTTTCTGTCGGTTTGTTACGCGTTTATTGCTAAACAGCTTGATCGATTTTGGTGAAATTTGGTATGGATATAGTTAAGGGCCAGGGGTCAAACGCAGGCTTCTTCCCATGCGGGTGGAGCCGCAGGTACTAGCTAGTAATTGTATAATTTATTTAATAGATTCAGACGTTACTTTGCTGAAACAAAAGTATATTTTTACAAAATGACTGCATGCTTCCGCCACCTTCAGCTAATGAAAACTAGTGCAAGCCGGCGCCCTTTAAATTTTGTCCCTTTAGTTCAGGGTACACTATTAATCATGGTCCTGATTTGGCGCAACTGGTTATTACAATGGAGCGACTGCCGTCTGACATCCTTAACCCTTTTTACAGGGAAACCAGACCCACAGGGACATGACTCGCGTGTGTTAGTGGACAAAACTTGTCAGATTTTTCAGAAAGCCAAAATACACTATCGATAGATAGATAGATAGATATACTCTTTATTGTACCATTATCATACAAATTATACATGTTGAATACAAATACAAACAATGTGTACAAAGGCGGATTTATCGCTGATGCAATTTCTTCCAGCCAACCTTAGGGTGGATAGAAACAACGTGGAAAAAATGCGCTATCGTACAATAATAGGCTAGTTGACTTTTATTTTGGTTTTGTTTAAAATAATTATAATCTATTTGTTTAGATTGAAACCACTTTTTCCATATTTTTCCGAGCCCTCTAAGGCAGCAAAATTTTATTAAAAAGTTCACTTTTAGAATTCTATCAAAAACCATCATTAATGTATAAGTGCTATGTTTGAAACCTGATTCTCGCCAAAAACCACAGAGTCGCATGAAAATCATGCGATTCCACAGTATTGTCGAATGGAAATCATTCGAATTAATGACTTTGAACGAATGACAGAAGTCAAAAATAGATCTGAACGTCAGTTTACCAGAATAGTTGCGTCACGTCATGGCGGTTGATGGCCGGCCCGCGTTTTGACAGTTCCGAATTTTAAGTAAATTTGAAATTGAAATTATAACGCCATCTTGCATTTTTCTTAGTGGAAATCGATATATTTCCGTTTCGTGGGTCAAATACTGTAAGAAATGAACATTTGTTGATTCAAAATTAATATGAGTCAAGTAGCCTATTGTAGAGAGAGGAAGGAGATTGTAGCTAGTAAGCCCATGAATATACTTTGTTTTTCTTTTTATTTCAGCAAATCAACACTAGTTAGATTACTATTCAGGTTCTTTGAGCCCCAATCAGGGCAAATATTCATTAACGGTCAGAATATAAGGGATTTGGATTTGGCCAGTTTGAGGAAAGCTATAGCTATAGTTCCGCAGGTAAATATTATCCTTTATTTTTTTGGCGCTTATCAGCAGTGTTAAAATCTACTAAATCCGATGAAAATTGTTTTTTTAAACGGTTTTATTTAGCTCACCCCGTTTGTTTTATTTATTCTTGGGTCAAATTTAGTAATTCAAATTTCACCCTCTTCCTGTCAACCGATTAATCTGAAATGTTGTATACACTTTTGATTTTGGTGACAATACAATTATGTTTATTCATTATCATTATAAATTCAAGATGGCCGCCGCTACAAAATGGCGGATAATTTATGTTTTATTAATCCCATCAATATGGGTATCAAATGAAAGGGCTCAACAAGCAGAATACAATATACTATAAAAAATTGAAATCCAAGATGGCGGCCGCTACAAAATGGCGGATAACGTAGGTTTTATCAATCCCATCAATATGGGTATCAAATGAAAGTGCTCAACCAGTAGAATACAATGTACTATATAAAATTAAAATCCAAGATGGCGGCCTCTACAAAATGGCGGATAACTTAGGTTTTATCAATCCCATCAACATGGGTATCAAATGAAAGGTCTCAACAAGTAGAATACAATTAAGTATGCAAAATTGAAATCTAAGATGGCCGCCGCTACCAAATGGCTGATAACAATTTTTTATCAATCCCACCAATATGGGTATCAAATAAAAGGGCTTGACAAGAAGAATACAGTGCACTATACAACCTCAATATTTAAGATAGGCGCAGCCACTAAATGGCGTATAATAATAAAATTTAAAATTAGAAATTGAATCTGTAATTTAGGTATCTGATTAATCCAGCCTGAATCCATCACCAAAGTCAAGATTTTGTATCGTGTTGAGGACTGTGTGGCGTTAGGGTGGCTAAAAATGATACGTCGTTAGCGGTACATCCCAAGTTAAGGTGAAAGGTTAAAACGCGCCGAGAACTGTATGGCATTAGGGTGGATATAAATGAATTAAAGAGAATGCGAAATAAAAACTAAAAACTAGAAAATAAAAATAGGTAAAAAAACTTTTTAAGTTAAACGGTTTTATGTTAAACATATATTGCAATTAAGATAAATGTACTAAAAAAAAAATGGTTGCCTGTAAAGTCGGTTTTACGGGCGAAGATTTTACGTGACAACTCATAGTTGAGTGGGAGAGAGACGCAAGGCATTCGGCGGGCCTCTCTCTCGTTCGGTGACTCATCGTAACGTTACCGAGCGTTACACTTTTTCATAAGTGACTCCCAGCCGCAACCTAATTTAAGACGTTGTCACGTCAAAACCAAAAAATAATAAAATAGATACAGTCGTGGAAATTATAAACATATGCATAGACTAGACTAAAATAAAACCGTGGGGCACGTCAATTGTCTACAAATTATCGACTTAATGTGCGATAGAAGAATCGTTTAATTCGTCGTTAGGCAGTTGGCCCGCAGACGGTGAGGAAATTACTTACTATTTTCTTGCTCATGGAAATTCCAAAAGTTATACACTCCATGTAAATAAAAGAGATGTTTCAACTAGTTTATCGTTGGACATTCACACTGCTGGCTGGCGAGGAATCGTTTCACTGCTCGTAGTTAGTCTTTAATCGACAAAACATATGATAAAAGTACTACTCGCTCACCACTATGAAACCCTAAAACTCGCTTATAATCGAGCTTGCTAGCTTGTTTCCACATTCTAGCCCTACTTATCACACGTCCATCGTTGTCGGTTGAACAACTGCCTAATTATAGTGTAACATTACAAAACAAACATTTTAATCAACGATTGTAGACAATTGACGTGCCCCACGGTTTTATTTTAGTCTAGTCTATGCATATGTTTATAATTTCCACGACTGTATCTATTTTATTATTTTTTGGTTTTTAGTCCATTTATCTTAATTGCAATGTATGTTTAATATAAAACCGTTTAACTTAAAAAGTTTTTTTACCTATTTTTTTTTACATAAAACATCTCACAACAACATCTTATAGTGAACATATAAATATTGAAAATCTGTTATGTTTTAAACAAACAGTACTACTTTGCCATCGCATGAAAACACATTATTATCTTACATATTATAGATATTAACTATATTAAATACTGTTAAGTGCGATTGCCAAGACGTACTGTTTATCACTACATTATATAAAACAAAGTCGCTTTCTCTGTCCCTATGTCCCTTTGTATGCTTAAATCTTTAAAACTACGCACCGGATTTTGATGCGGTTTTTTTTAATAGATAGAGTGATTCAAGAGGAAGGTTTTTTTGCCCATGCGAAGCCGGGGAGGGTCGCCAGTTTAAAACATAACAGATTTTCAATATTGTAATTGTCACTATAAGATGTTCTTAGGTTAGCTTATTACGTAATAACCGAAGACAGGAAATACCTTAAGAAGGGACTGAATAAATTAACCGACTTGGTATTACATGGATCTCACAACTTTTGACGGTAGAACAACTAAGCGAGACTTTGATTTTTTACAAGTTTTGTTTTTGATGGCATTACTATCACTACATAGTATAAAACAAAGTCGCTTTCTCTTTCCCTATGTCCCTTTGTATGCTTAAATCTTTAAAACTACGCACCGGATTTTGATGCGGTTTTTTTTAATAGATAGTGATTCAAGAGAAAGGTTTTTATGCCCATGAGAAGCCGGGGCGGGTCGCTAGTGAATTATATAAGTACTAACTTTCAGGATTGCGTTTTGTTCCACGACACGATATACCACAATCTGCACTATGGCGATTTGTCCAAAAGCATGGAGGAGGTCTACAAGGCGAGCAAAATGGCGGAGTTGCACGATTCCGTCGAAACTTGGCCAAAGGTGGGTTTTAGAGAAACATCAAGCAAAATTTTAATTGAAACGATCGAGTCTCACGCCCGAATACTCAAACGCTACTCAAGAGCTGCTTAGGGGGTCTAAAAACGCCACTTTGAGCAAATCATCAAATCGATTCATATTACGAATTCCTTAGCAATTCTGTAGAAATTCCTCTATTTTTTGTAAAATAGCCAACTAAACTTTGCAATTCCTCTTCAAAAAAATGGAAAGAAATAGGAATTGCTAAAGAATTGCTAAGGAATTCGTGATATGAATTCGATTCGTTGAGGTTTTTTCGTAGACAAAACAGTGTTGAGAAGTGATACAGTGTCGGTTACGTGACTTTTTATCTTTGTCACCAAAATCTCCAAGTTATAGCTAAGTGAATTTTTTCCACCGCTTCACTTAGCCATCTGACTCTGACTGGACTAGACTACTGACATGACTTTTTGACTTGACTGACTAAAGTAGGACTGAAGAAGATTAATAAATTCAAGAAAGGCCTTAAAGGACTAGTTTCCATGGCCGTAACAAGTGTAAAAACTATTTAAAAGCAATCAATTTCGTTTATTTCAATTGTTCATTTATTTTAGGGCTACGAGACGCAAGTGGGCGAGCGTGGTCTGAAACTATCCGGTGGCGAAAAACAAAGAGTAGCAATCGCTCGGGCCATTCTCAAAGACTCGCCTATAATAGTGTTCGACGAGGCCACATCCAGTTTGGATTCACTCACAGAACATGTAAGTATTTTCACTGAGGATATATAGAGTGGAGTTGGCGTATTGCTCATTTCCTTATGTTGCTACCACACTTGGCTAATCGCGTATTTGCCAAAATATTCTACGAATAGGCAAATAGCGCATTTACCGCTCACCCATGGAGGCATACGATATATTCTTACACATTTTGGTATCTGCCAAATAGGCAAAAAACATGGAGGTTAATTGTCAAATAGGCAAATATTCGAATACAGATAGCCAAGTGTGGTAGCAGCATGAGAAACACAGTGTCTCCGAGTTGCGGGGAGTGGGAGGGTGATTTGGTACATACACGCCATCTAGCTACAAGTAGAGAAGTTACCATCTAGCGTGGAATAGAACGCAACTTCATCGAATAGATAGATGTTCTCTTTTCACCCATCATTATTTATTTTATAAAATGAAAAATAAATAAGTTGCGATTCAAAAGCACATACTAAAATACTAAACATAATAAAACAATCGAGTGATTGATAAATACGAAAGTCTGTCTGTGACTGCTCGGCTGCGGTTTCAATCTGCTGTAGCGATTTTGATGAAATTTGGCATGGATATAGGGGTGAAAGTTAGAATACTTTTGGGAGCGACATAACCGAGTCCCACGCGGGCGGAGCCGCGGGCATTAGCTTGTTATGACAAATTATCTTTGTTTTTCAGGCAATTCTCCAAGCGCTTAAAGCGGCTACAGTGGGCCGCACATCAATTTGTATAGCACACAGATTATCAACAGTCGCGGACGCCGACGAAATATTAGTCCTCGAACACGGAAATATATCCGAGAGAGGGAAACATTCGGATCTTATAAACAATCCACAATCGTTGTATTATAGACTCTGGGAGAAACAGAATAGGAACGCTGTTATGAAATGAAGATGTGACGTTTTGGTTCCGGGTCGTTCGTTCGTGCTGTGATTGGATACCGCGTTAGTATACTATTGCGGTTCGAATTGTCGTTTATATATTGGTTTTATTTTTCAAAACTTTGTTGATTGGGAGCGTTGCTTCGTTGGACAAGGTTATTTATTCAATTTTATTTTCAGTTTTTTTATTTTATGATGAAATAAGGAGATACTTTTTGCATTAATTGAGTGTATTAAAGGAGCGACATTGTCTTTTTAGAAAATTTGCAACCGCGATTTGTACTTAGTATTGTGTATTAGCGCCATCTGTTGTTTATTGTTAGAAGATTTATTATGTCGCATATAACAACGTATTAAAAATTTAAATATTTTGAAAAATAAAACCATACTACATTTCTAAGCGATTTTAACTCCTTGACAAGTCAGTATATTTTTTAGTTTATATATGATTTTATTATATATATATTGTTTAATTGTGGAAGTTATATATTCACTTTAAAAATGTGCGGCGTCCGAAACAGCTGGATCGTTTTTGGGCGCCGCAGTTAATTTAACAAAATCGATCGACTCCGAGTCTTATAGCCAAAAATAGTTGATAAGTCAGGCGATATTGAGATTTTCCAAAATGTGTATCAAAAATATTAATCGTAAATTAGATCACGGCGGCATCACGCAGTATTTTATTAATATTTATTGAACTAATCATTAAATATTAAAGAATTAGTTTAACAATTGTTACATTTTGCTGTTAGCCGTATGATTACGATCTAAAACGCATTTTTAATTGCCATTGTATAGTACTATAATAAATTGTAACATGTTTTATGTGCCTAAATAAATGAGATACAAGGCTACGCAAATCTTCGATTACCTGACGCTTTTCTCAAATATGTAGATAGAGTAAAAAGTAGTCTCAAGCAGCGCAAAATGCACAAAATGTCGGAGACTATCTGCAAACATCTATTTGTATTCAGGTACGTTAGGACAATTTTTCTGTTTTGTGATTCAGATAAGTCAGAATAAGGGGCTTAGTTCGACAAAAATTAAAAACTGTCTACCTCGTAAGAGATTTTATTCACAAACAAGTACAATTATAGTTATTAATAAATTAATTATAAAGTTTCAAATTGCAATATTGCTTAAAACGGCCACTTTTAACAGTTTTGTAATTTGTAACTATACGGAACTAATACTTTAATAATTTAATATGTTTAAAATTAACTTCAGATCCAGAACATTGATTACATAACACGGATTTTTGATAACTTGTGTTTTCAGTGAATAATGTTTTTTAAATTATGATGGCGCTAGTAAGCCCGGCTTATTTTTGGCGAAAGAAGGGTAATTTATTAAGGCACGAATTTTAATGTTATTGTCATCCTATAAACAGCTTTATACGGAGATCGAATTCGGAGGTACTTTATGCATTTTTCTTGTTTTTTTTTTGTTTACGAAACCCTAAAATTGAACAAAAAGGGGAGCAAACCAACAAACAAAATGTAATAAGGCTCTAACAGAAGGCGGCATAAAATGTTTTGCTTGTACATTGGATTGTAAATGAGTTCTAAATTGGTATTCAATATCGTTACAATGTAAATAATTGTTGACGCATGTACAGTTAAATAAGAATATTATTTGTTTAAAATGAGTTTTATTTTTGTTTTCGTCTCGTTTAGCTGAAATTAGTTTATTTTTGTGTCTTTAGAAACTTTTTTATAAACCACTAATTTTCGCCCGGGATTTAGCTCCAGTGTAATATTAATGGGATAAAAAGGAGCAATGTGTTATTCCCGTTCAATCCTTTTCCATTCACAAAATTTCAGAAGTAACTTGATTGAACTAGTACTAGCTTTTGCCCGCGGCTTCGCCCGTGTGACATTCCTTCGGGAATAGTGCTTTTTCCCGGGATGAAAGGTACCCTATGTCCTTCTCAAGACTTCTATGTGTATGCAAAATTTCAGGAAGATTGGTTCAGTAGATAAGGCGTAAAAGCGTAACAAACAAACAAACTCACTTTCGCATTTACAATATTAAGGATTCAGTAGGAAACCAGCACACGGCCTACATGATGGAAAGTGGTTACCGTAGCCATGGACACCTGCAAACTGCTCTATAAGGGTACATCTTCTAAAGGCTGGCGTAGAGATTCCAAAATAGTGGAAAGTAGTTTTCTACAGTTGTTACATCGAATTATTTTACTATTCGTAGCGCTGTTTAGTGGTAAAGTCACAGAAATTTTAAGTAGTAGAAAAACTATTTTTGAGAGTAAGAAAATGATAACGACCATCGACACGAAAGAAGCAGTTTTAGCAAAAATAAAATAATATGTTTTACTCATAGATAAAGGGATTAACACCAAATTAACACGTTTTTACTCGAGTTAAGTACTGTGGTTTCTAAAAAACAAAAATAGGTATTCTCCTTCTTTCCCGAGTAAAAAACTAAAAGTGGCCAGTATTAAAACTAAAGAAAACCTCTTCAAGTAATCGATTGACAAGTTATCGGTGTCCATAGCAACGGGCTAACACAACAAAGCGCTCACGATTTCTCAGTTTTTTATCAAAATATTATTCGCCCCTACGGGTGGTTTTATATTTTATAGAATGGAGTTTGTGCTATAAGGATGTCCGTGCTCAGTTTGATACCAGAAGACAGGAAAAAAGAACAAAGGTATTTATGAACAAGTTCGTGTACCCAAAAGAATTTGTAGGTACCTATACCCAATTTCAACATCCACTAGATCAAATTTGACCGAACATTCGTCGAACATTATTTTCTATTGTAAAAAATTAGCTGGTTCTTTAAAAATCCGCTGTATCTTTTTCTTCTTCTGATAAAAGCCATCCGTTTCTTTCAAACGTCTTCAGTAAAAATGTATAAAAATTAAACTAAAACTTCGACTACATAATATTTACAGATTTTATGTACAAAAGAATAAACGAAAAAATTAACAAAAAAAATATTTTAAAATTATAATGCTTCGTGCTCTTGCCCGTGAAGCATGGTAGCAAGAACACTGGCTGCGTTCCCCCTCTGGATAGCTATGCTAATCCTTTGGGCGAACTTTTTATCCTTTTCTAGTTAGACCTGACAACGAATACAACTGTGGAATACTTACTTATTTAAAAAAATGCAATAATACTCTCATTACACGGTGACAGTGGGCGGCGATGGTAGTGCTGGCGGTGCTGGTGTGCCCCGGCCAAGCCTACTTAGTGTAGCTGCTTATTTTAAAAATAATTATTCAATTTGTTGCATTCATTCGGAAATTATGGACTTGATAAAATAATGCGAATCATCTCTAATTATTAGGGTTCGTTACACAGTGTAAAAATACGAATGCGACTCGGGCATGACTCACTCGAACAATATATGATAAGAATTAATTGCCTCAACACTCAAGGGGTCACTGGTGGTCGCGTAACATACTGCGATATGGCTCAGTGACCCAAAGAGGATCTTGACCTTCGACACCAGAGCTTTCCACCGATCCCTTCTCTTGCCAGTTGACTTTTTGGAGGGCTTTCAGGTCCTTTTTCAACTTCATCACTCCAGCGGTACCTAGCACGACCGACTGGTCGCTTTCCACTTGGTCGTCCTGTGTACGCTTTCTTTAGGATGTGAGAGGAAAGCGAAATGTTTATCAGGCAGTCAAGAAAATAAGAAATAAAGCGCGTGGTTACTTATTCTATTAATTTATTATCTCCGGGAGTTGAGGGGGAAATCGACAATCGAGAAGAAATCGAAATAAGGAAGCATAGAATAGGGAATGCTCTTGCACAACAGTGAGACGGGAGCTTTAATTTTGGATATTTTTAACACAATTTAGTAGACCTTGCGAATTAGAAAAGAAGGCAAGAAATCAGACCCTGCACTAAGTGAGCTGAGGATGCAATCGGGTAAAACGCTAAGATAAGTGAAGACAAACAACTGGACAAAGGTTCGGGACAAAAATTGCTTAAGTAACTCCCAATGAGTTTTGGTGATTTCAATACTTAGGTACTTAATTGCGGATTCCGCATGCCTCTCGTGTTACGGCCTTACGACAATAATTTTCCACACATTTTCGATTGCCATTCGAAGCTGCTCGAAGTAGTTTAACCTTTCAACCCATTCGCAGTCAATGGGTTGATTAATTTATTTAGCCAGAATACAGACAAAGCAGCAATATAAGGCTAGAAGACAGCCACGAATTAGGCTAAGATGAGTGAAGGCAGACAGCTAGACCTAGATTCGAAGTCAAAGGCTAATAGGCTTAATTTAGACTAGGCGCGAAATTTTTCCACAATATAAGTATTGTGTTTTGCCATTTGTTGGTTAGTCGTACCCGACCCCCAGTCGTGTCCGCCTTGCTTTTACTAAAGTTGCTATCGTGCTACCTTGTGCTATAGATTCTTTAGTGGTGCGATATAAAGTTTTCGCAAAAGTATCTAATTGCATTTATTGCGTATCGACATTGTTTGGAGTTCTATAAAATGGGAAGTTCTAAATTCGTACCGGCCTGGAAGAGAGGGTATGTTTTATTTTTTGCGTCTTTTTATGTGTGATGTTTTGACGTGACAACGTCTTAAATTAGGTTGCGGCTGGGAGTCACTTATGAAAAAGTGTAACGCTCGGTAACGTTACGATGCGCTCACAATGAGAGCGAGTGAGAGGCACGCGTCCCCTAAGAGCGAGAGAGACAAACTCAAAGTCGTTGTCACGTAAAACTTTCGCCCGTATACCGACTTTACAGGCAACCAATTTTTTTTTTCCTTGTTTGTTCGGTACATAAATCATAGCACAGCACCTACTTTCTTTCTAAGGGGCTCTCTGTTATCTTTGCGTTAACTCGGTTCATACTCAGCCGGTTGCTTTGTAACCGGCTGAAAAACGGGTAGAGTTAGAGACGTAAATTACCACAATCATCTTCGCAGCGTTTTCTTAGTTGCATCCTAAACTGGTGGCTTACCATCATCTCTTAAAACCATGCAAGAACGATTGAGTAAGGGAGATGTCGCCTTACATCATGTATTGCGCTGTTTCGTTTACTGGATATTGCATGGTTTTAAGAGACGGTAGTAACCGCCCTGTATAGCTTTAGAGCTCAGCTCAGACCCGGCTTGACGCGATCTCTTATGTCTTCTCTTTATGATCTACTTCTTACATCCTCAGCTTACGCTTCAGAACCCCGGGGACGCTTTATTCATGGTCCTAGATATGGCGGCACTAATTTATTAATAACTAGTGACCCGCCCCGCATGGGCATAAAAGCTTCATCTTGAATCATTCTATCTATTAAAAAAACCGCATCAAAATCCGTTGCGTAGTTTTAAATATTTAAGCGTAAAAGGGTCATAGGGACAGAGAAAGTGACAGTTTTATACTATGTAGTGATTGTGTGACTGCCGCCTAACCTCTGTAGGTACCTAATAACTGTTTTAGAGAAAAACACATGTTTATGTCAGGTTTTACCGATACGACCTGTTATTTAGCGATAACATCTGGGACCAACCAACGGCTTAACGTTCCTTCCGAAGCACGGAATTATCTTTATTATCGGACAATCAGGTGATTAAAGCCTGCCATGTCCTAACCAAAATGGGAATCAACTTATTGAAGTATGCTTCCCGTGGGAATCTAACCAACGATATCTGGGTCTTCAGGCAAACGCCTTAACAACTGGACCACAGACGAGGCAGTGTGGTCAGACTATTCATAGCAATACGAAAGTTTAAGTCTTTGTTCTTTGGTTTGTTTGTTTGTTTGTTTGTTACGCTTTCATATTCTATCTACTGAGCCAATCTTCCTAAAATTAGTAACATTCGCTAGAATTATTGAGAAGGAAATAAGGTACGTTCTGTCCCGCGAAAAAGAACTAGGCATTCCCGTGGGATATTTACACGACCGAAGCCGCGGGCGAAAGCTGGTAAAATATACAATCAACAGCCGATTTGCCCTGGCTACACTGCATTGCGCTTCTACAAAGGTATTGATAGTCTTTGTATTTCTTTGAATAGTATTTTAACCTAGTATAAATCCAATCTAGGTCGATAGTAGGTAATAGATACCGCCATTTTGTTATGAGTTATGCATGGTAGCCTACTTAAATTATCATTGTCATGTCTGAATTGGTCGGGACGATATCGATTAGGTTTCTGCTTAATCCTTTTATCAGTGCGGGGTTTTTTTTTAATGTACAGTGGACCACAGATAAGAATTACACCTAAGTGCAAGTATATAGGTAAAGCGGTAACTTTTCCATGTGGCCCATATTCCTTATATACTATGTTACTCCAAATCAGGACCATGATTAATAATGGGCTCTGAAGCGTAAGCTGAAGATACAACCGGGAAACACGCTCAAACGAAGAAGTTCTTATATGCAAATTTTTGTGGCATAAATGCTGACCGAAAGAAAAGATCTCTCCAAGAAGGAGAAATTCTGGCCGAAAGGTGTTTTTTTTTATTCTTATACCGAAAGGTGTTGTGTATCGACGACTTTGCGGAACGCTACCTAGCATTTCGATGACGGGTTTGGGCGCGATATAACCTAGTCCCACGCGGGCGGAACCGCGGGCAAGATCTAGTATACTCTGTTTTCTATTTGCAGAAAAGAATCGCTTGAAAGCGTATACAGCAGCAACTCCCGGCTGAATCTCCTGAACAAGAGGAAGAGGCTGAACCCACTCAACGACGTCATGTCCAATCACTCCCTGAACGGCCGTCCTGACAGATATGTGACGCAAAGGGTGCTGTCCGCCAAGACTCATCGGGTAAAACAGCTGCAGAACCAATTGGCCGATGCTCATTATCATTTACAGGTCAGTAAATAAATAAATATTTACAAATACGTGACACAACGGTGACAAATACGTCATAAAACGGTGACAAAAACGTGACGCAACGGGTGCTGTCCGCCAAGACAAATCGAGTGAAACAATCGAGTGAATGCGATTTTCATCTACAGGTTAGTAAATTCTGAACATTGACAAATACTTCAACGTAACAGCTAAAAATACGAGACGCAACTACGCAGGGTCAGCATCGACATGAAACAACTGCAGAACTAATTGTCTGATACGCTGCAGGTTAGTTTATTTATGCATAATTGATAAATACGTGATGCAACGTATCGAGAAAAATTGCTGCTGAACCGATTGGCCGATGCGCATTACCATCTAAAGGTTAGTAAATATATGGATATCGACGAATACGTCACGCAACGGTGACAAAAACGTTATGAAACGGTAGTAAATACGTGACGCCAGAGGTGCTCTCAGCAAAGACACATCAATACAATACAATAAAAATACTCTATATCTTTATTGCACCGCAAAATAATCAAACATCAAACAAACATCGAGTGAAACAGCAGCAAAATCAATTGGCTGACGCCCATTAATTATCCTATATTAAAGGATATTGAAAAATACATGACACAACGGGTGCTTCTGCTAGAGATAAACACTTGTGTAACTACATAAAAATATCATCCATTTGGTCAATTTCTGTTCTGATAAAACATTAAATTGTCCAGCTTTGGAAAATTGAGCATTAATAACAATTCTGTAACTTTAACAAATGGTTCAATTACAAAGTTTTGACTGCGAAAATAACATTTGGTCTGCAAATAAAGCCAATGTATTCTCGACTCAAGCTAGCTTAATGTGAAATATAATAGATGTAAGTATGTCTTTAAAGGTTATTAAAGTTTACTTTAATTTGTCGAATATGTTTGAATATTTCGTGCTTACTTTGTTGCAATTACATGTTTTATACACACAGATACAGTTAGCCCAACAGGTAGTTTTGAAATTTGTGTTATGGGATTCTAACACAACGATACATTACAGAACGATTACATAACTAATACACGTTTAGATACTTGTCTTTCTGTTCCTTGGACCTTCCTAAATACGACTCCGTGGGTCAAAAAGCCTGCTCTGCAAAAAGGTCATCCTCTAACTAGTATTGCGTCTAGAAACGTAACCAATAATACTGCGAATTTAATACACGCGTATATTTAGCTAGACTGATCAAATCTCTTATCCCTTTTTATTAGGGTTAGCTTACCTAATCCAATAATATATTAAAGTAATTAAAGTTTACAAAGGGCTGTTTCAGAACCGATAAAATAACCATATGGATTGAGAAATGGAAAAAGTTTTCAGTTTGATAGTGATTTATATGAAAAATTCAAGACATTATGGTCACATGTGGGGACATTATTATCCTACAGACAAATAAGATCTTTTTAGTCATTGGGTTAAGAAAATACAACTTCCATTCTTGGCTTTATCTATTCTGTGCTGTGTGTGATCTTTAAATTTATTTGTTCGCTTAAGGGCTCCTTCTGAAGTCGCCCGTTGTCCGTAAGCCGTACGTCGCAGCGCTCACTCATTTTGTAGGTATTTAGACATCATATTTGGGAAAATAACACTACAACATCTACTTCAGCGATTTCCACTATATAAATACTTTTTCTAAAGGCTGGTATAAAAATCAGGTCAACAAGTGTATTATTTTAGGCATAGTATTAAAAATAAACTTCAAAAGGAGGCAACTTTGTTTTTTTTCTATAGAGCGATTGTGTTACTGTAAGCGAATTTCACTCTTAGATCCTTATCTAAACACATAATTTTTTCAGAATTTTACGACTGTTTAATACTGATTCCTATTGATTTTAAAAAAGGTATTTGAGAAAGAAGGGACACTTAAAAATATATGCTTCTAGCATTAAGTCCGCCTTTTGTGCGAATTTTTTTTTTTGCAATAAAATGAAAATTGCTGGCCGATTCAAGTAGTAGTTCCCAAGTATAGTTGGTGTCAAGCATCGTAATAATGATGCAAAATTTTATTTTATGTGTTAAATGTCACCAAATGTTTGGATAATGAAATACCTAACCCAGTAATTGTGTTTTCAGGAACTTAGTAACGAAAACCGTATTTTAAGAGCGTTGCAAAAAAAACAAGAAATAGCTCTTCAGAGGTAAGAATAACGTTGTCATTTGTGCTTATTAATCAAAGACTTCTAGAGCTTTTGAGGACCTCAACAGCCTAGCAAATGCATGTTCATAATGACAGTGGGTGGCAAGCTATGACAACGACCTTGGATTGGTCGCCACTAAAAATACCACATTTTTATCTTGAGTTGAAAAATCTGACAGTATTATCCACTAGAACTAAAAGAATGGTCTCAATAAATAATAAATATATAGGGACAAATCATACATCAATGTACTTACAAATTGTTTTTTTTTATTCTTTTAAATATAGGCCTAACAAAAGTAGGTACTTTCAGCAATAAAATAGGAAAAATTTTTGCTAATCTATTATAAGAAGTCTATGGTTGCTTTCTCGTAATTTTTATTTGTCACCTGAATCACGTATTTTCCCCAAGGATGTCTTCGATTGTTCCGTTATATTGAAGGCTTTTAAGGAAAATACGATTAAATTCGAACAGAAATAGAAGGCATTCGCGTAAACGGAATTAGATTTGAAAATATCGACAATTCTGTCACAAATCAAATCTTTTGTCGAAAGCGAATGACAAATGTAGACGAAATATTTGACTGTTGAAATAGGTTTTGATTATTTAGTTCGCAAAGTTCCTAGTGTCCTTCCGACCGTGTTTTCCAGTTAAAACTTTAGTTTTGAAGAGCCCAGGGTGCAGAGCAGAATAAATTTATTGTTGCCAAAACAAACACCACAACAAGTAGGTAGTCTTTTCATCATGGTCCTTAATATAGCATTGACAAATGGTCATCCGCCGCCTGGTAAACTAAATCCGATCCGGAAGTACCATGATCCAAGTGTATTAGTTGTTGTAAACTCACAATGTCTGCGTCTTTCAATAAGTACTTTAAAAATTAATACTAGGTGATCAATAAAAAAATATTTTCTTCAAATCAGATATGAAAATTCAAATGCGGAACTGCCTCAAGTCTTGAACTCCCATAGCGAAGAGATGCGAATCCAACAGACGAAATACAAGCAACTGAAGCAGCAGTACAAGGAGGTGGCACAGAAGTTGAAGGAGAGGGATATGCAGTTGCAGCAGTTGAAGGATGAGCATCAGCACTTACTGGAGCTGAGTAAAGACAGGTAAGTAGAAAATTGGATTTATCGTCAGATATCGGTATAAGAGATGATTTATATACTACAGGGGAGAAGCTCAATAGCTTTATCTTCATAGTCCCAAGGGGTCAGCCTACGCTTCAAACGCTTTGACCATGATCCTAAATTTGCGATACTAATCATTAAAATGGGGAGATGGATTCGAGACCTTGCGTTGTGAAGAAGAAACAGCTGGACTGCGGATCCTGGGCTCCATAGCAATCAGCTGAGGACACAATCATGAAATTGATGATTTACTCTTTAATGTAGTAAGCACGATCAAAATTAAATTTGTCTGCTCAAAAACTTCGATTTAGAACCTGTTACCTAAACATCTAGATTTTCAGGTGGAAACAGCACTAAAATAATGCACCATCGGACCGCTCTGTTAATAAATTGAAAAACAATCCGACGAATTGAGAACCTGCTCCTTTTTTTTAAGTCGGTAACATAATAAAGATGGAGAAACGGTTTTTACCACACTTAAAAATATTGAAAACATTTACAAGGGTACATAAATGTACGCGTAAATATTAGAATTTTCTGACATTTTCTTTTCTTTGAAATTTCTTGTAAAAATATGTCTTGAACGCCTACATTGTAGACGCTAGATTATATCCTCCGGTATAATCTAGGTAATTCCCATTGGGAAATTTTGCGAATATAACACCAGGGCTTAATATTGACTATTGTGTTCCTTTAGGTACCTGTCTAATAAATAATATTATTTGAAGCCAAGAAAAACGACATTTTTATCTACGCATGCATATGTATCACGTCAGTTATTGCAAGGGCTATCTATATTAGTCTTTGTTAATCTCACATAAATTTCCTTTTACATTGGCTCTCACAGATCTCTTTACACTAACGTTTTTGTAGGAATCTTCTGGAACGAGAAAAGCTCCAAGCCCAAGTCTCCGATTTAACCTTGAAGGTTAACTCCCAAAACGAGACGATAAGCATGCTGCAGCGACGCATAGCGCTCGAAGCTAAGAATTTCAGGCACCAGCTACAGAACGAGATAAACAAGCATAAGGATACGAGGCATGATTTGGATTTGGCGATCACAAACGCTGATAAACTGTCTACTATTATTGAGGTTTGTCATAATTTAATTACCATTACATCTTTTTAATTGACATCTTTAAACGTATAATTTTACTTACTACTCTGACAGGAGGTGGATTTTAACAAAACCAATAGTGTTTTCAAAGAGAGTTGATCTCTTACTGGTAGCTTTTTGGTTAACAGATCTAAAGTGAAGCGAAGTAATAAGGGAAATCATTGAGCTTGATGGACCTCGTCTTTTTAAGGAGATCGCTGAGTATGCAACTGGAAAAACACTACGATTAAAGAGGGAAAGTCATAAATATTCATTGGTTATAATAGTAATAGATTAAATGCTCTTAAAATAGTACTCTTTTTAAATGAATCTGTAATTTTATTGATGAGTATATCCTGACTAGTGGAATAACTTGGAGAAGTAGCGCAGATTGATAAAATAACACAAGATATCAATTACAGATGAAAGAAAAGATGTTAAGCACGGCTGCTAGTCGGTCTGTAAAATCGCCAGTGAAATCTTCCTCCATGACGACCATGCCACGACCAGCAAGTAGAACCAAACCTGGCCAAGATAACAATCGATCTGATGAACGTCATGTAAGTACAATTATCTTAGCACAAGAAGCATTTTGGCATGACATTTCTTCCAGTTACATCAACTAACACAGTGTGATGAACCGATGGGCGATGGGACAGAAAGGTTCTCAAGTACTTACCAAATTACTTTGCGTGCTTCCGCCACCAGTTAGTTCATGCAAACTACTGCCACCATTAGTTTGCATACACTTCCCTTGCCTTCCTTGAGAAAGGTTCACGAATGGCGACCACGCACCGGCAAATACAGCATCGGATACCCATCGATTAGTCAGTTGGCCTGATGAAGGTCGCAGGCAGGCGTTGGATGCAAGCCGCTTCACACCGGTCTTTTTGGAAATCCTTTGGGAGCTCTATGTCCAGCAGTGGACAGCCTGCGGCTGAAACTATGATAAATATTTTTAACGAAAATACGTTCCTACTTTTGAGAAATACTACTTTATTATACGTCATGTGGTAAATTATGTTAATCACTACATAGTATACAAATACAAAGTCGCTTTCTCTGTCCCTATATCCGTATGTATGCTTAAATCTTTAAAACTACGCAACGGATTTTGATGCGGTTTTTTTAATAGATAGAGTAATTCAAGAGAAAGGTTTTTATGCCCATGCGAAACCGGGGCGGGTCACTAGTTATTGTTATACTGAAGTGATTAAAATTTGATGTTTATTTTACAGAGTGAACAATCTTTCCTTGCGAAACTTTGTGAAAACTCGCGAAATATCAGTAGTTCTTTATCCCATGATGACACTTCTTCATCAACTGAACCGCGTTCAGCTTATGCCAGAAGTAGAACCAATTCTACAAGTAGATCCACACCAAATCATATGAGAAAAACTTCGAAGAGCTCGTCTGATGACAACATTATCGAGCTAGCTAAGACTGTTCAAGACGGAATGGCAGATTTGGCAATTTTCGATGAAGTTGACTTTAAAAATTCATCTCCCGATGAAGTTCAAAGAAAAATAGAAACAATGAAAGTGGAACTTCTAACTAAAATAAAGAATAATGAAGAGCCAATATCCAGAAAGTCGAGTGCATTGAGAAGAGGATCTATAGAAGAGTCTATTGAAGAAAAAGTAGAAGAAGAGGAAGTAGAAGAACGACCTAAATCACGAATGGCGAATAAACCAATTGATAAGTATTGCAAAGATATAATTCAAGACATTGAAAAAAGTAGCAAAGTCATAGATAAACATTTGAAGCAATTTAATAGCTCACAGTTTGAAAGCGATAAGTTAGTGCAACAATTACAAGCTGTTGATAAAATAAACGAGTTCGTAAACTTTAATGGTGAGATACCAACAGAAGCATTGACAGAGTTGAATAATAACTTCAAAATGCTGACAGATCAAGTATTTACTGATGCGCCGGTTCCTAGAAAGAGGTCTTTGTCGGGAAGAAGGAGTTCCAGGTCAGAATCTAGATCAAATTTACTTGGAGATTCGAATTTGACGAATCAGGATCTGTTAAATGACTTACTTGGAAAGAAATGATAATTTATCTTTTGCATACGAACAATGATATGATAATACAACGTGATCTGGCATTGACTCTAGGTCAAGATACTGTAACGACTGTAAAGCATTTTGCTGCGCCAGATGCTGATGTATTTAATTTGTGATGACAATATAAAAAATTTCGTAAAATGCGACGAATCTATGTCAAGTAAAATGGTCAACTTGAGAAGGTTTCTGTCAAACAATAATATAGTATTGAACACATATGAAATGAAATTGACCTGAAAATATATACGATTTTATGTTTCGCTTATTATGGTATTTACAAGCTAGAGAGTTGATAATATGAGGAGAATGCAAACAAGACCTTACTTTTACGATGTCATAATAAAGATGATGAACATGGTTAACATTATTGGAGTATTCCAGTTCAATCTCAATTGAAGTACAGTCGAGGGCAGATAACCTGACCCCCTTATCTGCCATAGACTGTACATGAGTAAACTAGGTGTACTCAAAAGGACCAAAACGTAAAATTTTGAATATTATAATGAGTGGTTTTGTGTGACAAGTGTTTTTTTTTTATCGCAGATGTATGTGTATGTTACAGGATTTTTATATTGTTATTAATATTATTGATTGGGTGAAGATAGTATTATATTTTTGAGAATTAACGTGCTTTTAATTTATATAAGTTAAGTTGTTTTCGTAAAGAAACACCACGTTAAGTTAATATGTATACCTTGGCAACTAAAACGGGGTAGTAGCACGAGACTTGTTAACCGTTGGTTTATTTTGGGTGATGTTGGGACCAGATCTCTGAGATATTAAAAATAATAAATATTAGATACAAAAAATATAAGTTTTAGTGGAAATCGCCGCGTTATAACTAGTCACAGTCAGTCTAGGCATATCGATGAGATCTATTTGGATATGGGTAAGGCTTCACTTCAAGGATGGAATAAAACCTTGGCCCACCAAGTTTTAAAGCAGTATTACAATTGAAGCAAATCATCACATCACACACTTCCTACCATACATATAGACTCTATTTATTTCGGATTTAATTATAGAACTATTCGATCTATTAGTGGGATAAGTGCGCTCCAACTTTTGATTAAATTTTAATTAATCTGTTAGTTGTTTTTGTTTGGAGTATGTAGGTAGTCTTATTGTTCGTGTTTTTAGTATTACTATTATTATGGTATTCTCCCAGACGTTCATCGTTCATATTCAAAATCTTATCACGTGTGATAGTATGTTTGAAGACATAGAAGATCGATAAAGCGAGATTTGGATCATAAAAAAAATAATGTGCGTGTGCTCTGAGGGCCACTCTCTCCGAATTCTTTGAAAATGTGCTCAGGATTTTGTGAATATTCCCAAACAATTGTGAAACTTGGAACCAGATTTTGTGAAAATCAAATAAGAGAGTTATGGGCTTTAAAGTCGGACCCTCAATCCACATATAGAGGATTGAGGGTCCACTTGTACCCAATTAACTATGGGCACTACACAAAAACTCTTTACGCCCAAATTTAAGCTAATACCAAAAAAAAATTTGTGGAAACAAAACATTAAAGCAAAACACTGTATTACTTTGTATATCTCCGTTCAAAATGGACCCTCAGATAGAAAGTTTATTACGCTGATAATAAGGAACCCCTTAACTTTTTGTTGCTGTTTGAAATCCTATATACTAGAAAATAATTTGTGAAATTTTGTGAAACAAAGAACACATCCCGATATCACTTTATTTGAAAAATATCAGCTTGTCAAAATTCGGACCCTCAGACCGCCACTTTTTTTGTTTTCGTTTTATTACGCTCAGCGTATGATGTATAAGCCAAACGCAAAATTATCCACCTATGTAAAATAAAATGTGCAACAACTTCAGTATTTTTGAAAATCAAAAACACCTTTTATTATATATGAAAATCAAGTTTTATTTTTAATATGTAGAAACTAACTAGGGTGACAACAATTTCAATAAAGCCCTGACATGAAGCCCAGTGCTGCCCCTAGTAGAAATATTTTTATTTCTTAGCTCTTAAAACACACACATCAATGTTTTTTTCGTTTTTATATTTGAAGGGAACCGTAAATAATGTCGTTACTTACTTACCCTCATTAATATTTACGTCTTAATTGTTGTCACCCTAGTTAGTTTCTACATATTAAAAGTAAATTAAAAATAAAACTTGATTTTCATATATAATAAAAGGTGTTTTTGATTTTCAATGATACTGAAGTCGTTGCACATTTTATTTTACATAGGTAGATAATTTTGTGTTTGGCTTATACATCATACGCTAAGCGTAATAAAACGAAAACAAAAAAGTGGCGGTCTGAGGGTCCGAATTTTGACAAGCTGATATTTTTCAAATAAAGTGATATCGGGATGTGTTCTTTGTTTCACAAAATTTCACAAATTATTTCCTATTATATAGGATTTCAAACAGCAACAAAAAGTTAAGGGGTTCCTTATTATCAGCGTAATAAACTTTCTATCTGAGGGTCCATTTTGAACGGAGATATACAAAGTAATACAGTGTTTTGCTTTAATGTTTTGTTTCCACAATTTTTGTTTGGTATTAGCTTAAATTTGGGCGTAAAGAGTTTTTGTGTAGTGCCCTTAGTTAATTGGGTACAAGTGGACCCTCAATCCTCTATATGTGGATTGAGGGTCCGACTTTAAAGCCCATAACTCTCTTATTTGATTTTCACAAAATCTGGTTCCAAGTTTCACAATTGTTTGGGAATATTCACAAAATCCTGAGCACATTTTCAAAAAATTCGGAGAGAGTGGCCCTCAGAGCACACGCACATAAAAAATAATGTTAAAATTGGAGGCTGTTAGTCCCAGCAGGCTTGCCACCAATATTTTGCACACACATCCCTTGTGATCACCTCATCACGAGCACTAAGGCTGGCTGTAATGGTTAACCAGATATGTTAATCGCTACTCAGGAGGTTCCAGGTTCGATCCCCGGTCAGGTTAAGATCAAAATGATCTTTTTCTGATTGGCCTGTGTCTTGGATGTTTATCTATATATGTATTTGTGAAAAAAATTGTATCGTTGAGTAAGTATCACATTATAAAACAAGTTTTGAACTTTGGGGCTAACTCAATCTATGATTTGTCCCTTTATTTTCTATCTTCTATACATATAATAAAACAGTAAAAATATTTTGTCTGTACATTTAGTAATTTTGAAATGGATAGAGGCACACTTGAAGAATAATAGAAAACAAAAAATATTTTTGGAATTTTTTGTCTTTTTGTCTGTATGTATGATCACGCTTATCTTCGAAAGTACTGAACCGATTTGCTTAAAACTTTCACCAATTGTTTTGATTTAACTCGGAAAAACATCTAAAGTTAATTTCATCAAAATCGGTTCATTAACAAAAAAGTTATCGTCATTTGAATGAACTCAAGGCATATTAAATTAAACTATTTTATACGGTTTTCTATCGCGTTTATTGCTTACTTATTTATACCTAACGTTTCAAGCACTTTACAGAGCTCATGGTCGCAGGCAGACTGAGTTGACATTCGTCTGTGTCATTTGTTTCTGATGTCACAAGAATACAAAACCATAGCTCATAAATCATTGAAAACTATTTCGATTCACACAGTATTGGCTGACAGTATCAAAAACACTTGCAGTCTTCTATAAATAAGTAAGCAATAAACGCGATAGAAAACCGTATAAAATAGTTTAATTTAATGTGTAACAATCGCGAAAACATAAGAAATCATTAACTCAAGGCATGTTTGATTTCGAACGAATGCACCAAATGTATATACATATGAATGCACGAAGCCCACGCGCACGAAGTCGCGTGCTACAGCTAGTGCATTAATAGTTAAACATTTTAACATATTTGTCATATGGTCTATGTATTTTTATGTGACACTTACCTAGTTAATTATTTCTGGTAATATTAATTTCTTAAGCAAAATTCCGAGAACAATAACGTGGGATTAGACTACAAATTTTATAATCAAATGTAGAATTAACAATATTACTGTATTTTACGTTTGTCTCAAAAAAGAAACAATTCTATTCTTTTTATCACTTCTTCTCGCTGATGAAAAAAAAAAGAAAAAAGAATAAACTTTATTGTCCTTATATTACAATGTTACTATGTTTTAAACTCATACAGGAAATAGTTGTATTCTTTCTATCAATATTTCCGGCAAATGAAAAATATGAATTTTTGATTGGATTCTTTTGAAATTGATCTGATTTTTAAATAAATAAATGTAAATTTATTTAACTTCAATTTAACTTCAATTTACTTCACCAACAAAAGTTAGGTTTTGATTTTATTTATTTGTAAAAAAAAATTTTTTTTTAACAGTCGCAATTAAGGTGGCTGCTTATTTTATTTATTAAAATATCTAGCATTTAAAAATACACGTATTTTTTTTAGAAAACTAATAAAGTTACCTCATAGTTTCATATTTATACCTAATATCTATATAATTGTTATCTCAGTTTCCTCGAGTTAAAAGTTAACCTTTGTTGTACCTTGTCTTTTATCTATACCCATCTTTAAATACTGCCTTCAGACAAAGGAATCTTCGAGTCGACGGTTGCTCCGGAAATAATGAGGCTTTCATGGAGCTTCTCATCTGTGAAGGCTTTATGTATAGTCGGAAAGTCAGAGGTTGTGTTGATAAACAGGTTCTTTACATAATAAAAAAGCTACTCAAATAATATTATTTTAAAGCTGTAATTTAAACGACACGTTTTTTTTTAATCTTTGATTCTAATGAATACACAATCTACGAGAATTTTTAAAATGATTTCGAAAAATCACTAAGATGAAAAAAAGCAGGTATGGAAAGCTGGTTAAAACCATAAACCCGCTATTTTTCTACGTATGCATTTAATAATATTAACATGGCAAAATGATGATGGAAATAAGTGTTTTAAGTAAATAAGGAGAATCGTATTATTAACAGTTTAGTCTTTCAAGTAATACCAATCTTGAAGCAAACTCTCAATCCAGATAGAAATCTATATTTTCCACCCGTATCTAGTTATATACTATCAGCAGATCAGTTTTAGTACTTTTAGCGATAGAAAAAGAATATTGGATCTATTTAGTGCCGTGACTAGTATTTAATATGCCCAGGGCTATTAGCGCCCTTTGATGTTCTGTTTAAAATCTTATTGTAAAAAGTATCAAATATATTTGTGTTTGGCTTATACATCATACGCTGAGCGTATTAAAACGAAAACAAAAAAAGTGGCGGTCTGAGGGTCCGAATTTTGACAAGCTGATATTTTTTCAATTAAAGTGATATCGGGATGTGTTCTTTGTTTCACAAAATTTCACAAATTATTTCCTATTATATAGGATTTCAAACAGCAACAAAAAGTTAAGGGGTTCATTATTATCAGCGTAATAAACTTTCTATCTGAGGGTCCATTTTGAACGGAGATATACAAAGTAATACAGTGTTTTGCTTTAATGTTTTGTTTCCACAATTTTTGTTTGGTATTAGCTTAAATTTGGGCGTAAAGAGTTTTTGTGTAGTGCCCATAGTTAATTGGGTACAAGTGGACCCTCAATCCTCTATATGTGGATTGAGGGTCCGACTTTAAAGCCCATAACTCTCTTATTTGATTTTCACAAAATCTGGTTCCAAGTTTCACAATTGTTTGGGAATATTCACAAAATCCTGAGCACATTTTCAAAGAATTCGGAGAGAGTGGCCCACAGAGCACACGCACATAAATATATCGTGTGGATTCAAAGCTTAGGAACATCGCACAGTATATCTTTCCGTAGTCTAATAATATGACTAAACGTAAAATGGCAATCTTCATTTTCTTGTGAATGAATAAATTATTTGTTCAATGAATTGCAATAGTGTTAATTCATTTATTCAATGAATTATCACTATTGCACCATATATGTATAGAATAACATCATTAAGTTGTACAAGATCGTAAATAAAATTTCTTGTGGTTTTGTTCTTTCCCACAGATGAGGTGCATTTCAATGGATGTAACAGGAATATGCAATGGTAAACAGAGAACTATATACTAACAACAGATACCTATTACATAAATTTCTGAAAGGTTGCCAAGAAGACATTGCTTACTACGATAAAAAATTTTACGCATGTATTTTTTTTCTGTATTTATGCTTAAAATAATTTATGTAAAATATTTTGTAGTTTGTATGTATATACTTCTATATCTATCATAAGGTACCTTTACAAAGATATCATGTAGTTATAAATAGCTTGTCATCTTATGGTATATTTGCTGCGCCCCTTATTTACGCCCTGTACTTGAGCACTGGCACCTCCCTAGTTACGGAACAGGCTCCATTTATCACTGGAAGAATCCAGGGATTGCGAAGATATCTTAATACGCCGCATAATAGGTAGGATTTGCTGATGTTGAAAGGCTTTTGTAAATGGTCGTATAATAACTTGAATAATTTTAATTATTTTAAATGTGGCTTCATTAGATTTGATTTCATAAATGACTTGTAAGATCTATGGCTCGAGGAATGGTTTATTCTTAGGCTGAAAACTACACGAGTACATGCTTTATATATACCTACACAAAACGACGACCTCTGTGGTCTAGTGGTCATCATACCAAGCTGCCACATTAGAGGTACCGATTTCGATCTCCGGTCAGGTCAAGATAGAAAATGATCTTTTTTAGATTGACCTGGGTCTTATAAGTTAAACCTATATTATTTGTATTTATTATAAAATATATTACTAAATTTATAATTGGAAATCCTTGGGAGGCCTATGTCCAGCAGTAGAAAGCCTGCGGCTGAAATGATGATGATAAATTTGTATCCCATAACACGGGTTAATCAATCAAGCTCAATTTACGGATCTGTACATATCTTTATATGTATATATAAAAGAAAGTCGTGTTAGTTACACTATTTATAACTCAAAAACGGCTGAACTGATTTTGCTGAAATTTGTTAGAACCAGGAGAAGGACATAGGGTACTTTTCATCCCGGCAAAAAGCACTGTTCCTGAGGGAAGTTCACGCGGGCGAAGCCACGAACAAAAGCTAGTTGTATATAAAATGTCGGTATTTTTAAACCCACACTATGAATATTCGCCCAAGACATGATCGCATATATAGAAAGCTCGCAGAAAGCTTGTGAATATTCTTCCTATTTGCTAGCCGGCTATTGTGTTGCATACAGCTTTTACGGTCGCTAAACTTTAATTAGGTGCCGATCTGAGCTTTTTTTATTCTTTTGAACTCTGTTTTTGCCAAATCTCGATGCCTTTTTAGGGATCTGAACGTCTAAAAAAAACCTTTATTTATAAGCTCACTTTGTTCTTTTTTTCGTCAAAATTTTTTTTTTCAGGAACTATTAGATGTTATTTTTTTTTTGTACAAATAATCAAAATAAATACTTAATAGCCTCATTATTGAGTGTCTCCACATGAGCATACATAGCTTTTGCGGTCCCTTATAGTGCAAAGCAATAGGTTGATTTGGAATGCATTATTTGGTTAAAACAAAAAATCTAACGATATAGTTCGTAGCTATAATTTATGGGGATCTGTTTAGCCGTTTGAAGGTAGTTATTAAATTTCCAACATGATTCTGGATTTCACACATTCTGGATTGATTGGATCTGTAGGTCGGCTGTCTATCTCGATTCTCTTCTCTTGTAATGGCTACTTGTATCGCTGAGCCACATTACGCTTCGCCTAACATACAAAACGCTTGCAAATATTTTTTTTTATTTACATTGTCGAATGTCGAATGTCAATTTTTTTTGTGTCAACGCATTCGACAATGTAAACAAAAAACATGTTTTTGAAAGCTTTTTGTGTGTTAGGCGGAGCGAAATGTGGCTCAGCCAAAGAAGTTCAAATCTCGCGCGGTCCAAAATGTTTTTTTTTAATCTATGTTCTCAGCGATACAAGTAGCCATTACGAGAGGAGAAAATCGAGATCGGCGGTCGACCTACTGAACACGAGATAGATATATAGAGATAGAAATTTGGTGTACGTATTTACTATTTATTTATTTCTTTATTCATTTATTTGTGAAACAAACAATTTGAACTTTTCTAGCTTGATCCGTCTTTTGTGTAAAATAGTTTTAAAATACATTATTGCTCATTAACATACCCTGATCATGTCAAAAATTAACTAGGTCAGACGGCCGTCGCTCCATTTTAATAATCAGTAACGCTAAATCCAGGTTCATGATTCGAAGCGTTCTCTATGCCTTGAAGCGTAAGCTGAAGATTGTAGAACACGGTTGGATGATGAAAAAATAAATTAAATGAAGAAAAAGAAGTTTAAATAAATAAATAAAACAATAATCAGAAAAACAACCGTGGTTTTCCGCTAAACGAGTGTACTCAGCTACACCGAAAAAGCATTCCAGTTTCACCACCCAGCTAATAACTTAATTGCTAGTTGTTTACCCAAAGTTTTCTAACTTGGTACTTAGTCTTAAGAAATTGAAACCACAAAGTAGCCAAGTTTGAAGTTGGACCACAACAGTGACTTAACTTTCGCAAACATTATTTAGTCAAGACGTTACATTGATTTCAATGTGTGCTATTGCTGGATAGAATTTGTGACTTTGACTCGAAGAAGTCGTCTCATGACCCAGGTAGGACTGACCTTAGCAGGGACATGTACAGTTTTAGTAATAAGAAAAAAAAAAAGAGCGAATCACGGGTTCCAAACAGCTGAAGTAACCGGGAAAACGCTAAGTTGAGAAATATTTAGAAAAGCAATCAGGATTAAAAGTACTTTTCGATGTTACAACAAAAATATATAGGAAGGTGATCGGGATTATCTTCCGAACGGAGTAAAAATTGTCGAGAATTTAATTTTAATTTTACGGTATACGATTTTGATAAGATAACAGATTAGTTGCTTATGTACCTATTTTTTTGCTACATTTACGTACATGCAGAGATGGAAATTGATCTTTAATCTGGTGATTGGAATTGGAGATTAATTTTGGGGAAGAAATACCAGGTTAAGGTCGATATTTTTTGGTAAATACCAGGCGACCGACAAAAAAAAGTCGATGTAAAAGTTTGTGGAAAAATGAGGTGTAAGGAGTTAGTTTACATTTTCAATGAAGTTATCGTATAAACTTGTATGCTTACGTAGGTACATACTAATATTGTAAATGCGTAAGTCTGTTACGATTTTACGGCTAAACCGCTGGACCGATTTTGATGAAATGTGGTTTAGATTTTTTTTAAATTTATTTATTTAAACATTATATTCACAATAAAAATTATCAGTTAACAGTGTAACAAAAACCATTATATAGTTATAGTTAAGGTCTTAATTACTTGTTAAACTTGTAGTGTTTTTTAGCAACAACACTATTACCAAGTAGGGCTGATGTCAGGCAGATGGCCGGTATCATATATAAAATACTGTACAATGTATAACATATTCTATTTTAAGCAAATAAAATCTGATTAAACTTTAATAAGTTGAAAAGTAGCAAATTTGATTAAAGCGTTTCTAAAATGTTACTTTCTGTGAATTGTTTACACGCGCATAACAGAATCCATTAAAATCAAACATTAATTGATATCAATTATTACTTTGTACTGCATACTTAATTTTGACAAAGCATAAGTACGTACTCGCGCGCAAAATCGACCCCTTAATGAAAGTGTTTACATATAAGACCAAATATTCAAGCAAATTCAACTGTATATAAAGTCATATAAGATTCAAGATGCTTTAATTATTGAAAATATTATAGTAACAGTACCCGGGCGACCAAGCTTCGCTCGTTTTATGCAGAAAATCTTTTTGCGTGAAAATATGGGTCAAATGAATGTTCCCAAACATGGAACCTAGCTAGATCATCTTTGTTTATAATTATTTAAAATTTCAAAGAAATCGTAAGAGCCGTTTTCGAAAACGCGAGTACAAATTAATGTATATATACTCGTATATATATGTAAGTACGAGTATATAATACAAAATTAATGTTGCTTGTTTAGTAGTATATGATACACTTAAATGAATACACATGCAGTGTCGATAAATAAATAGATATACCTACATGTTCGGCCAGGATACAAATTACATATAATGTGTACGGAACCAAGCAATTACTTAGTAAATATCAAAAATCATGCTTAGTATTAAAGTTCGGGCGTTGCCCTCACCAATTAGCTTAATAAAACTAGCAACTCTTTACTTACTGGAGAGAAGTCGAAAGAGTGAGTCAAATTCGCAACTATAATGGTTCTTTTTTTTGTTCCCATCTGTTCGCGTGGTATATTTTACATTGAACTATCTATGTATAATAATATAATAAAGCTGAAGAGTCTGCCGTTTGTAGTTTAAAGATTTTATTATATACAATTTTTTTAAAGAAATGCATAGAATGTACCAGGTGCTTCTTTTCCCGCGCAAGCCGCAAAAGTCGACTGAGGGAATCCGCATTTGGGGGAATCAAGATATAGGCGATACGGCTAGCAACACATCACTATTGATATCCTATTTCAACTACCATCATGCTAAACGTGGCCTAAGGTCTTATGGCCCTAGACTCTGTCCCAGTATGGGATAAAGACTTGATTATATGTATGTATGAAGAGTTTTTTTAACGTTTATAACTTTAGAACTACTGATCGGATTTGAAAAATTCTTACTGATTGATAGCCTACTTCTTGGAAAATTTTATAAATAGTTAGTTTATACATGGATTATACATGGCTCTTCTTTTTGGTCAGACAAAATATAAAAACACTAGCTGTTCTCCGTGTTTTCGCTCGTCCGTGTTGTTTGTATAGTCTATAACCTTTTCCGAGAATCAGGCTATTATATGCAGAAATAATTTTCAGATCCGAGTTGTTCTGAAGTTATCGTTCCAACAAATAAGTAAACAAACTAGCAAAACAAGCTTTATTATGTTATAGTAAAGAAAAAAATGGAAAATACAAACTCTCTCAGATACTTACGACTTTCCGCTTTGTTGCTTTGGGTACAGAACTCTAAAATGTAACTCCAAACCATTAGGGATGACGTATATCATGACTTGTTAAAATATACTCGGAAAATTTTGAGTTGAATTTCACCCCAACGATAATAAAGTTGAAAATTTTCATAATTAGGGCACTGCATCGGGGATTGGCAGGCGGAAGGGAAATTTCATGAAATATGCGAATAATATGTCAGTTTTCAGTATATCCATACTTGCATACTAATATTATAAATGCCAAAGCCTGTCTTTTACACTTTCACGGTTGAACCGCTAGACAATTTTTTTTAATGAAATTTGGTGTATAGTTAAAGACCATTTTTTGGCGCGATATAACCGAGTATCACCCGGGCGGAGTAGCGGGCAACAGTTAGTTTACAATAATTTAATAATATACTAGTAATTTTTCAAATCGATATACTAAGTTGTTTGAGATAATAAACAAAACAAGGTCAACTTCTCAGAAAAATCTCCAAAGTTTAATTAATAGTAGTTAAGTAGTTAAAATTATTTTTTTTGTAACTGAAAATAAATTCTTAAATTATAAATTAGCTCTTAATAAACATAAAAATATATTTGTTGAATTTCGTAGCAGTTTTGTTTTGGGTGACCTATTTAATTCTGTGTCCTATTTAATTTACAAATATGGTTTTGAATACAAAAACAAATAAACTTAGAAATCCGGTTAAGTCTCGTCCTTCCGCCAGTTTAATGTTATTATATTTCTCTCTTCGTCAACAACTGTCACAGTCACTGGCTTTTTGCTAGCAGTTAAATTAAACGGATACTTTTAAGAAGTAAGTTAAATTGACGGCAACACGACTGCAGTATAAAATAAAACTTTGGGTTTATCACAACATTAATTTAAAAAACATACTAGTTATACTTTTCAGATTTTTAGATTAGACATATTTTTATGTCCACTGGCTGAATTTACAGTAGTTGCGTTATTTGTAATATGTTATGTATTGTAGGCTTTATTTTTTATTTTTTTTTGTTAAATTTCACTAATGTTTTAAATAAGCAGAGCATGTCAATCGCATTAGGGTTAACCTGTAAATAAAATATATAGTAAATAAAAATAAATACTTACTTTACTGTAGTTTAGTCACTACATTGTAATAACCAGTTCCGCCAAATCAGGACCATGATTAATAGCGTACCCTGGGCTCTGAAGCGTAAGCTGAAGATGTAACCGGGAAACACGCTCGGACGAAAAAGACTTACTAACTTTACTGCGATTGATCAGCTACCCAAAAAGGATTTTGGCCTTTGACACCAGAGCTTATCATCACGACACCCTGCTCAGCATCCCTCTTGCCAGTCAGCTTTTCAGTCAGCAGTCAAGAAAGCATACACAGGACGACCAAGTGGAAAGTGACCAGTCGGTCGTCGACCCACCAAAAAAATTAAAAACATGGTTGACATATATTTTGTCAGTACACATTTTTGTTATTTGCTTTTCGAAATCCTTAATTTCGATCCCCTCTCGATAGGTTCAGAAGTTGTCAGGGTTGAAACCTAGGGTTGAAAATAGAAAAGTTTTACGCGGCATAAGCTTAACTAGTTTTTTGGGTTTAGTACGCAACTTCTAATACATATAGTGTTATGTGATCTGTGCTATTACTGAGCCTCCGCTGTCAGTCTGTCTCTCTTGACTTAGCGCTTCGTTGCTTCCTGAGCTGACTGCTTTGAAGTCCAGGGTCCGCTTTCCTGCTTTTTCTCGTCCAATTCGTTCTTCGTCATCCTTTAGTTGTGAGACGTCGAGCCAGCATTTTTTAGGCTTGCCCCTTCTACTCGCCCTGGAGGAGGCGGCGTGGCGACGACGTCCACGTGGCCGTACCTCTGCTGTCAGACTGTATTAATGAGTATTTACATACAAAATCGCTTTATTCAGTCTATGCGGCCCAAGGGGTGAGAATCTGCAAAAAAATACTTTATTTTCGGAACAAGAACCCTTAAGGGGTTTAATCATATTACTTGTCAACCGTATCACAGTACCTTATTGTCATTTCTTACTCAAATAAAAACATCCTGTAACGGAAAATAAAAATAATCAAATTGCCAATTTTAAAAGTTAATTAAAAGTACACTTTGATCTTGATCTCAAATCGAAATGTTATTAAATTGCTTATTATTACAAGCGTTTTATTTTAGAATAATAATTAAATAGAAAGCTTCTTGGATATTTTTCATAATATATTTTCTATTTTGGTCTAATTTGAATAAATCACCATTTCTGTTTTTTTTTTCTATTTTTACACTATTAATTACTGCTATTTGCCGCTAGTAGACTATAAATTTTTACTTGCTATCCTTACATAATCTTTGCTTCCTCTAAAATCTACTTATCACTCTCGTCATAAACGTTAGTCGGTTACGGAGGATATACGAGACAATTACGAATTATTTGAATAACAATGGATCCGTGTAGAATAGACAATATACATCGGATTAACTGTAGATAATGTTGGGCTGATCTAATTAATTCTACTCTACTTGATATAGTAATTATACATTGTTTGGTAATCAATATACTATTTTCGCCCAAGAAAACATCTTGCAACCACTCTATAATGTTGAAATTTATTCGTTTCTCAACCAAATAATACGTCTGATTACAAGGAAAGAAAAATTTAATAATTAATTTATTATTATAAACAAAATGTTTAATGTTCAACTACAGCTACGACCACTCTGCTGAGAGTGCCGTGGAGAGAGAGAGAGAAAAAATAGGATGGGTTGATGATATAAGCAAAAAATTTTTTTTTGTTTTAGAGTGCCACGCTTACAAATTCTTTATGTTGTTTAAAAAAATACATTGCGTGGAAACTTGTTCGTTTGAATCATTAACACTCTACTCCTCTTAATGGTTTTACTGACCCCAGATAATGTGGAAAATTCCAAAAAAACAGCAATTTTCGCCACAAACTTGAAGCATTTGAGGACTATGCGTCAGCGAGTTTGGAGCGGTCTTGAATTATACATGAATTTGCAACGCCCATGATTAATATTAAACTTCCAGCCCTGTGTGAATTTGATGATTAGTCTGTCCCTTGGAGGTTGGCATTGATTTTGGAATAAATTTAAGCTTATTCATTAATTTTTGAATAAAATTTTTATATAACGCCTAGAAATATCACTACATAGTATAAAACAAAGTCGCTGTCTCTATATCCCTGTGTATGATTAAATTTTTAAAACTACGCAACGGATTTTGTTGCGGCTTTTTTAATCGATAATTTCAAGAGGAAGGTTTTTATGCCTATGCAAAGCCGGGGCGGGTCGCTAATATTCTTCAGTACTACTTTAGTCAAGTCGATCAAGCCAGTAATCTAGTTTAGTGCATTATTTTGGAGATTTTTGTGACAAAGATTGAAGACACTTTACCACTTGCCAACGCTTGCCAATCCATCATTATTATGCGCAAATACTAAAAAAAAAACACAAATATTGAAAAATAAATGCAATAGATATACAATATATAGAGTAAGTGATGGGTGCCTTTGAGTCGGGTTCAATCAGGGGTGGAATTTTTGATTAATTAAGTAGGTACTTTTTGTTTTACAATTGAATAATGTTCATTATTTGTTCAATAAATGATGTGTTCTATAGATAGAATAGTGTTTTTGTGTACCTAATAGATAATTATTATTTTTTAATTTAATAATTATTTATTTATTGAAAGTTCAATTAATTGGTTCTGGTAATTTTGATAGCTGTCTTGTGTACCTTTAATTTTTATTTAATTTGCAAATTGGATTATTTATCTAAATTAGGTTTATTACAAAATATATAAAAAATATTTCAATTAAATAAGTGATCCTAAACTAAAATAAGCTTGTTCGTGTCATGTCATAAAACAGATTAAAAAATCGTTCGCTTAAAATAAATTTCGTCTGTAAATTTTATCGAGTATTAAACGATTCAAGAGTCACCATATCATGCTCAATTTTGATGGATGACGAGACAAAAAATGAACAATTCTTTACTGCTTTCATGCAGTTTTGAAAGTACTATGACCCCGCAAACCTTGGCGTCACAGTATTTTCAAAACTACATGTTAGTCTTTGAAATAGTTTCTTTTAAGACAGCCAATTATCAACATAATTGTAGAAAAAAAAAATGTGATAGTCTACGTTGCTACGGCGTAGCTGCTACGACATAGATGCTCGTAGCAAAGCTACGACAGTCCCAGATGTTAATTCGTCTGGTATCAACATTATGTCTATGTTACGTCTTATGTCTAAGAATAGACCACTCCCTCCTCCTTTGGGTATATTATAGGGCTTTGTATTTTGAGTTTCTCCGTGTTTCGGAAGGCACGTTGAGCCGTTGCGATGGTACCGGTTGTAATTGTTAGATAGTATACGTTAGGCTATGTAAGATTCCTCAAGGTAGTCTGAAAAATCTGAGTGTTGGCCACTAACACACCTGGATGATATTTCTATTGGTCTAGTTTCCATGTCAAAAAGTTATGTAGGTCAGACAACAGTCGCTCCATCGTTATAATCAGTACCGCTAAATCTAGGACTATGATTAAAAAATGTACCCTGGGTGCTCTGATGTGCATGGCCGGTTGACCTTTTTATCCGCAAAATACAAACAAATAAATGAATATCACTACAAGAAGCAATAGCAATATTCGCATTCAAAATGATAATCGTTGAAAATTTCCATATAAATAAGAAAAATTATTACTTTAAACTGTAATATTTCGGAACAGCCGTTTATAATAATTATGCATAAAATTTGAATAGAACGCCTCAGGTGAAAAACGAGAAACAAAGACTAGAAATTGGTTTTGTTTTGATCATAAATTTAAAAAAAGATTGCCTACTTCTATGGTTTTGATATGTCCTCGTGAAATCATCTTCATGTTCAGCCGTAGCTTTTGCTACGAGTATCTACGTCGTAGTAGCTACGCCGTAGCACTATCGTAGACACTAACTATAACAAGGTTTTATTAAACTTGCAATCAAGGTATATAATTATGTTTGTTGGGGTGAAATTTTGCGAGTAAAATTAAACCTACTTCCGTTTGTCTTACAGTTGAAATTTCACACATAGCTTCTGTTCCGATGGGAATGCATTATGATCTAATAGTGTACTTAGAATTGGCTATCGACGAGGAAACTCCTCTACAGTTATCACCACTATCATGCAATTTTTACAAGATTATTATGATAATCATGACCTGATGATGCACCGAGTAAGTATCATTATAACTACTCACCTAACCGAGTACGGTTAGAAGAGGTTACAGCAGCCTAGGTGTATATGACTCCTGAAATGTCTGGTGCAGAATTCCCTAGTATTTACTGTTAAACGGCGGAAAAATCTCATATTTGGGCCATATTCTTCGACATCAAAGATACAACCTCTTACAACTCATAATGATGGGTAAAGTTGTTGGAAAGAGGAAAGTTATATATTTATTTTATTTATTTAGTTGGAAGAAGAAAAAAATCTTGGTTGCGGAAAATCCGAGCGTGGACCGGGATAGCAAGCGCAGCGGAGCTATTTCGAAGAGCTAAAGAAAAGGAGGACTTTAAAAGACTAATCGCTAACCTTCATTAGTTGGAGAAGAAGAAGATGATGCATCCATTATGGGCTTCCAACGAGAGAACTCCTCAGCGGTTAACACCACAAACATGGATTTGTTTACATGTGGCTTCAGTTCTGAAAGCTATAAATCGTTATGGTAACCATGACCTGATGGTGCACCCAGGATAGGCTTCCAATGAGGTAACTCCTCAGCGGTTAACTGCACGGAAATTTAATTTTTGTCATGCATTTAATGCATCCATATTTTCCTGCTCTTTATAAAAACTAGCGCCAGAAATGATTTTTTTTAAATAAAAACTTATTTTTTTTCATGAAATGAGCTTAGAAATCTGGTGATAAGAAATCAATACAGAGACATTGGGGTAGTTTTGAAAAAAACTGTACAAGTTTCGAATTTTTTACTAGATCAATCGAACTTGAACCCTCACGATATAAATAAATAAGCTGTAGCCAATTTTATATCGAGTATTCATTAAAACCAACGAAATCACTAATTAAACTAGCCTTCAGACCAAACTTGGTTACCTCAGTATTACCATCGCAAAGCTTTAATAAGTTTCGCAAAAGTCCGGAAACGTATAAAAGGAAATCTTATTGACTTATGTAAACTGGGTTTCTTTTACAGCATCTCTCAACAACGTTTTTGGTAACTCGAATATTTTTTAAACTATTTAGTTATGCTTTTAAGTTATTCTTTTCGCTTTATCCATTATGAATGAATGAATGAATGAATTTATTTATTTTCAAGTAACTAGGACTCACATTTTGTTAGTAGTGCTTATAAACTATGTTAGTAAAAACTATAGAAATAATTTACAAAGGCCATTCCTGCACCATCCCCTTATTAAAGTTTAATTATGAAATTAAATTGTTTAAAGGTCTAATTTAATAAATGTCTTCATTAGTATTATTATTTTAAATAATTAATTAAATAAGGAACTATATATTTACAAATTGTGCAGTTCCGCTTAAGTGTCACTCGTCACGTGTGCCCAGAAGGCTGGCAGCATGAAATAATTAATAATGGTTTAAGTATGGTGGCTTTTAATATGGTGCCCTCGGAAGACCAGCGTTGTAATTCTCACAACACATTATCCTGAGAGGAGACCATTTTGATATAAACCCAAAAAATTCTCATTAAAAAAAAATTAAAAATGCTTTTTTGTGATAAATAAAAAAAAAATCTTACTTTCTTTATTTTAATTTTGCGACCAGATTGCAGATTTTTCAAGTAAAAATGTAATCAAAAATATTTGTATGTTAATTGTTGCCAAAACAATTATGATTCGAGTGCGAGTCATATTGTCTTGATAGTGGTCAAAAAGTTATCTCTGGCAGAGGGCCTGGCCTGACACAGACTCTCTCTCATCTTAACGCTTTTCCAGTTGCTTCCTCGGATGATAGCGTCGGAGCCCAGGGTGCGTTTATGAAATAAAATATGTGACTGTAAACTGTAAGGGTTCAAAAAAATGACGAAGCGCTTCGAGATAAAGTTGGGGTTCCATTGCACATCGCTTGGCTCTACTTGATGGCCTACTACCGTGTACCTTAGATATTTGGAGTACTCGAGTAAGCGTTGTATCAGTTACTGGCCAAACTCGATTTTAGGACAAACTAGTTTTTCTTAGGCCAAACCAGAATGTCCCAAATTTAGGGTTTAATTTTTATGGATTTTTCTTGAAGCGACTTATGGGAGGTCGGTAGGTTAGGTTATGGTTATCTTGTGACCCCAATATAAGCGAGTGAAGCGACCGAGCGGTCTTTGATATATCACAAACAGAAAAATCTTGTTGGATAACTAGTTTGTCCTAAAATCGAGTTTTGTCGGTAACATATCCATAAAAATTACCCTCCGGCCATTGGCTACTGAGATATACAACTATTTGCTAAATAGGAATATTATTCTCGCTATCAAACAGAAAATAAAAGATGAGTCATGTTCTTTATTTTTTTAATATTAAGCTTGTCTGTCTGTTTATCCGTCTAATCACAGCAACATAGCTAGTTACAAATACCGAAGGACCATAATTAACTTCATTAGCCATCTAGCTCAATGCTACCCAATTACTTAAGATACGATTATCCTGTTACTCTGAAAGTATACATAACAAAAGGCAACTTAATGGATAGCCTTAACACGAGTTTAACTTAGCACAAACTTTTCCATACGCAACAAAACTCATTAGATAAGACTTGAGTTTTCACATGTATTCAGAAAAGGTTTTCTTTTAGGTGTAAGTATAATAAAACAATTGGGGATATTTGCGTACAAATTTGCAGGCCTTTTATACATATACTAGCTGTTGCCCGCGGCTCCGCCCGCGTGTAGGTCGCTTTTCACGTAACCTGTGGAAACTACAACTATCCAGACCTATAGTTAAATCGATAGTATCCTATTCCCGTGCCAATTTTATAAAGCCATTACATTGCTACGATATCAAACTGAAAATATTAACATTCATACTATCACATCTTTGTCGCTAAAAGAGTAGACGCAGCCAGGGTCATTTGGACCTAAAAGCCACTCCTAAAGTTCTAGTGGGCGTGAAAAGTGGAGAAAATCTCAATAAAAAGTGATAAGTTAGTTAAATTAAACCTTACGACACGACCGTATGTTCCGTCAAACAACAACTGAACTGACTTGCCGATTTGATTATTTTTTAAACCAAAGCCAAACCAAAAAAAACCAATACAATACAACACGACCGATAAACAAACCAACCAATAGAACTAAATCAACAACCAATTTTTTTTTTAAATAATTAAAATAAAGTAAGCGCCATCTATTGATATTTTATGTAACTAAATTATACGCCCACACACATTCAATGTGTTATTTTTTTAAAATTTAATAGAGACTGCAGTGTGTTTTTCTCTTTATTGATATCGATAGTAGATAGAAGTAGAAATTCTAGCTTTATCTAAATTAAATACGTTTATGTAAACCGCATTCAACTATGTTTAAAAGTTTTGAAGCAGTGCTAGAAGTAAACTTCAACTGACCATAACTTCTTTTTCCCTTAACCGATTTTGACGAAACAAAGTTTTGACAACGCTCCTAATTATATGTGAAAACCGCGTTCAAATCTGTTGAGGAGTTTTGAAGTTATAACGTACCAGAGAGACAAAAATTCCTAAAATTGTTTTTTTTTTTTTGTTTCTGTTACTCTTCTTTAATCGCTCCGTATCAGTTTTTTAGAAAAATATTTAATGTATAGACACTCGATATTTACTGTCCTATTATTTGTATATTTAGATAAGTACAAAATACTGAAATATTAACGGGCTTAACGCTAAGAGCGTTCTCTACCAGTCAAGCATTTGATTAATCTTCTTCTTCAATGTCGTCAATGACAAACTATTAGATTAGATTTGATTGGGGTTGCGATATCGTTTATCCGGAAATAAATTTGCAAATGAATTTATCGGTTCCTTTTCAAAATTAAAATAAAAGTAAGAAAATAATTCTAAAAAACAAATAAAAAACGAAATCAGAAAATTATTGTTTGTGGCAGGGTTCAATCCAGCTACTTCCAGGTATTTCTTGAAACATTTCTTTACTAAAATATGGAATTCTAAAAAACTAATACAAAACGAAAAAAAGTAAGTAAAAAAAGTCATGTTTAGCAGGATTAGAACCCTCTACTCAAAAAAATAATCCGCGACCTCTACCGATAGGCCAATATGCGTTGCTAGTAATTGGCGAAATTTCAAATGGAATTTGTCTATAGCTAAGCAAATTCACCCCTTTTTTGGATGTAAGGGTTGGAATTGTGAACAACCCTTTCTTATGTGGGCAGTATATAGTACAATGAAGACACTAACCAAATTTCACGTTTATGGCTTTTATAGTTTCGGTTTTGTGATGTTAGTTATTATTAGTTAACCTCCCCCTTAATACCCCTTTAGAGGTTGAATTTCAAAAAACGCTGAAACACGCCATTAGTCATTTTTGTTGAGAAGCATTCTTGTCAAGTTTCAAGTACATCAGTAAAGATTCTAATTTTTTTTCACACAAACTGCCCTCAATTTTAACCTTTTTTGGGGGTCTTATCTTGAAAAATCCTCTTATCTGAGCACTACGTATTAACATAAAACTTCGGTCCAAATTTCAAGTTTATAGCTTTTATGGTTTAGGCTGGGCGTTGATTTATCAATTGCCCTTGTTCTTATATATAGAAGAAATTATATTAATCTATTAACTAATTAGAAATCAATACAAATATACTTAAAGACCTACAATTTATTTGAGAAACCTTACAATATATTTAAGATATGCAACTAACTTATGGAAAATAACACAAAGATTTACCTATTTTCAAACTACTATTCGAACTCCGGAATCCGGAGAAACACATTTCAAACGAATCAATGAGCAGCCCAAAACGCAGACATTAAACTATACATCCATACTTCCATACTTCCATACTAATATTATAAATGCGAAAGTCTGTCTGTCTGTCTGTCACCTCTTCACGGCTAAACTGCTGGACCGATTGTGATGAAATTTGGTAGGGATGTAGTTAACGACCTGAGGTCAAACATAGGCTACTTTTGGACGCGATATAACCGAGTCCCACGCGGGCGGAGCCGCGGGCAACAGCTAGTACAATATAATGCCGCAATTGCCACTCCATACTCCAATCAATTCCAATTTAATTTAATTTAATTTTATTATTTTATATTTAACAGGTACCAACAAATCGTTAGAAAAGCAAAAAAAAAATGTTTTTATTTATTTGAAATCTCAATTACTACACATGATGATTAAATGCGAACGACAAACCATATCGACTTTTAAAATGTATGTTGGCGCCATCTATTGACACATCACTGAACTCATAATATTAACAAATAAATAAAACCTTTGCACTCTGTCTTCTATAATTTAGTTGTGTACATACAACACAATTCAATACAATACAAAATATTATACCAAAAGACATTTTCAATTTTAATTCCATGTATCTCACTTCAATAATGACAAAGTTTCATACAAACTGGCAACCCCTATTTCACCCCTATAGGGATGTAATTTTCAAAAACAGATTGATGCATTATTATTTTTTACCAATCACAAATTCGAATTAAAAATTTCATGTGTCTCACTTCAATAATGACAAAGTTTCATACAAAATGGCAACCCCTATTTCACCCCTTTAGGGATGTAATTTTCAAAATCTGATTGGTGCATTATTATTTTTTACCAACTTCAAATGTAAATTAATAATTTCATGTATCTCACTTCAAAAATGACGAAGTTTCATACAAACTGGCAACCCCTTTTTCACCCCTTTAGGGATAAAATTCCCAAAAGTCCTTTCTTAGCGGACGTCTCTTAGTCACAATCTACCTTCCTGCCAAATTTCATCTTCATCGGCTCAGCAGTTTTGGAGATTTCGTGATGAGTAAGTGAGTGTTTTTCGCTTTTATATATATAGATATAATGATAGTAAGGTCAGTATATTCATTTCATTAAAATATGGTCTGCAAAAAGTTATGTCTGATTTTAGTAATTATTCTAATGCACTTTTTCTGAAGAATCAAAAGCCTGTTTGTGTCCGTGCTGTTGCCTCAGAGTTAGTACAGTACCTGTCTCCTCCCTAGTTTGTGCTCAGAGTATTACACCATAAGTCACAGCCACGAGAAGGCGTACGCGTAGTAAGCTGTTATAGCTCTTTGTTTGTTTGTTGGTTGCTTTTTTTTAACTCCCTAAAGCGCGTAAGTAAATGAAGATAATTTCTAAGGCTATTTTGTTTATCTGTGTTTTTCAATTTAAAGTAATTAAAAATTTTACCAAACGCTAACATCGTACAAGCGTGTTTCTGTAGGTTCCACACTCAACAAAAATATCTTGCAAACACATTATTCCATTACAAAAAAATCTTATTTGCACATTGGCCGCGCCGCCATTCCGACTCACTCGAGACTCATTGTATTAATTAATTCTTATAACAATTTATTTTTCAATAGAGCCCAACCCTAAGTTATTAGCTCTATCGACCCTCTTTCCAATAAACGTAACCTCAAAGGGGCAATTAATTTTAATTGACAAATATTTCAACGGTCTTCAACACAGATGTTTTCTTCTTTTTCCTATTTTTAAGCGTAATTTATTACAAACTAGCTATTTTTTGCGGGTTTACTCGGCTATTTATGTATGTTAGCCTATACTTAGAATCAGGCTATCTTACATAAAATAATTATTCAAATCCGACTAGTACCCCTAGTGAGAGATTCTATAAATGCAAACGCTAGCGACTGCGTTAGGATTTTGTATGGAATTTCTTAGTTGCCTTACTATACTCCCCAGGGGCGCTGTAGGTACATGTGTGTCATACAAAATCGCTGACGCAGTCGCTAGCGCCTACAAAGTACTACTATTAAGATGATTTTTTTTTTACAGACAAACTAGGGCAAAAGTAACATTTAGGTGTACTAGTGGCCAACACTGTCAGAATTTTCAGGAAGCCTAAAGATATAAATTTGACTATCAACTGTCATCTAGTGCTAACAGCCGAGACCTGACCCCCCTGCCACAAGTATCGCTATTGAAAGAGGGTCAGATTTCTCTGCAGGCCACTGTACCACTTCTTTGAAATTCCACTATATGGCGACCAATCAAAGCTAGGCTTTTGTTTGATGCGCACCATTAAGCTATTGAGCTCCTCACATAAATATCTTGTAAGGTGATTTGATCCGTGTGTGTGAGCGGCAGTTATTTATCTATTTATTTTTTGTTAGACCTTTTGAAAAAGGGAGACATAAGGAGTACCTGAAATCGGCGAGCGTGTATGACGAGAGTGATGAGTGTGGAGGAAGCGAGAGAGGTATGTAAGGATAGTAGCCAATGGAAATCTCTAGTCTCTGCCTAACCCTACGGGAGACAGGCGTGATGGTATGTAAGTATGTATTTTTTTTTTGTTAGCTATTTATGTCCCAATGCTGGCCTAATAAAATGCAAAAAAAAGGTATATTACAATCTAAATCTTTATAATCTAGGTATATAACCTTCTTGTGGTATCTTCTACAATTTCCTACAATAGTCACAATAATTATGACCCACATAACTAGAATCAGGAAGCGGTGACGTCCGGGAAATTATTTGAGAAGGGTTTAAGTACCTACACTTAGTGGACACTAGGCACGTCCCGAAGCGCCCGAGTCCGAATTATCCAGCTTATTATACTACTTCTACGTTAGTATTCTTATATATTCTGTGCTACATTTAATTTAACCCTCTAACCCTGATCAGTGATCAATCCTTCCAAAAACAAACTTTACGGTTTAACAGAGGTCTATACTAATAAAATAAAGTTAAAGAGTTCATTTGATTAAACGCTTTTACGAAACGAATGTAAAATTCGTTTTGTTTTGTAAGCTTATTTTCGGAAAAGGTTAAAGGCAGTACATACATACCAAGGGAGGAAATGTACAGTACAAGTATCTGAGTATATATAACAGTCGGGTTTGTCCGACCTCGACACCTTCGAAACCTCCGAGCAACTCGGCCGTAGGTACTCGTACGGAAGCTCAAAACTCAAGAACGGCTGAACAGGTCAGTTGAAATTTTGTTAAAGGGTAGGGGATGACCGAGAGTCACATACATACATACATACATATAGTCACGTCTTTATCCCATAAGGGTTAAACAGAGCCTAGGGCCATAAAACCCTAGACCACATTTAGCATGATGATGACTGGGAATAACTACGCTATTTTTATCCCAACATTTCAGGTTGAGCAAAGCCAAAAGCTAGTTAGGTATTAAATATATATTAAATGCGATATTAAAAAGAAACAAAATTAAATTTTGTACTCGCTTATTTTTGTCAAAAAAAAGTGTGTGAATTATTTACACACGATTTTTCAAAGTATCGTCACCTTATCATAAACTTGTTTACTGCTTTATTTAATACTAGCGACCCGCCCCGGCTTCGCATGGGCATAAAAACCTTCCTCTTGAATCACTTTATCTATTTAAAAAAATCCGCATCAAAAACCTTTGCGTAGTTTTAAAGATTAAAGCATACATAGGGATATAGGGACAGAGAAAGTGACTGTTTTATTCTATGTAGTAAAGCTATTTAGAATTACGGTGTCGAAAGCAATCGATAGATGGCGTTAAAATGTCTCAGTATGGGGAAGATTCTATTGGTACCCTAAAAATCGGCACGTTTCTTTGTATAGCGGTAGAATATCTATACTATAGCATAAATCTCTATAATCTGTGGTATTACCTATTTAGTATTATTTATTACCTGCATAAGAATGCAGGTATTAAAAATCGCCTAGATATTTCAATAAAGTTAATAAATATTTACATTTAATCGCAAACAAACTAAAGCAAAGCCGGGCTATCGAAACTGTTTCATCGCTCAGGCGTAATGGACATAAAACAAAATGCCCGCCCACTACGCAATAGCACGTCGTAAAGGGGTACTCACGTAGAGCTAAGGGAAACATAGACCCGTCTGTAGTTAACTTAAGAGAATTTCTAGAATTGACGAACTAGATTTGACCTTTGTACAAAGGTCGATCTTCTCACATTGTTACGACACCAAATCACGGAAGTGCGACACACGAAATCTATATAATATAAAAGAAAGTCGTGTTTTTTGTGGCGTTAAGCCACGTAATGGCAATCAAACTTATAGCTTATTTTTGCCAGTATCAAGTTTTATTTAAATGTTCTTCATTTAGTCGAGACACAGAGTCAAGTCAAGTCAGTAGTCATGTCTAGTCAGTAGTCATGTCTAGTCAGTAGTCATGTCTAGTCAAGTTAGTCAAGGGCTAAGTGGTGCGGTGGAAGTTTCACTTAGCATTTTGGGAGATTTTGTTGACAAGGAGTAAAGTCATTTATACGACATTGTACCACATCCCAACACTCACGCTTGTTCACGAACACTTAGCGAATAATATTCCACTTTTATTATGCACAAATACTCAAAAAAACACAAATATTAGAAAATAAATACAATGACGATAACTGAGTGACTTAGCTTGGCGTCAAAACTCGAAAGTCTTGTTAGTTACACTTATAATTCAAGGTTTACTAAACCAATCTCTAAAATTTTTCCTACACATAGATCGAAGTATTGTAAAGGACATAGAGTAAGCACACCATTCCCGAGGGAAGTTCACGCAAGCGAAGCCGCGGGCAAAAGCTAGTCGCAAATAAATAAAGACCGATACCTTGAGCTTGAAAGGTGTTGCTCTTTAGTAATTCGCGATTTCATTAACGCATTTCTGTAATTCAAACTTTGGTGTGTCGCGCCTATATGGTAATGTCACAAAGAGTCTGCTTGGGTACTTACTTCACCGTAACTCAATTCTGCCATCAAGTAGCAGTGCTTGCATTCTTGTGTTATGCTTTGAAGGGGCATTTCGTGTAGATCGTGTAGGTGTCACGGTCAATCGACCGAGCCCATCATGGCGTCAGAGTTCTTTGGAACCGCCTGTCGGCCTCTGATCTGGTTTATATAACGACTACCAGATGGCAGCCGGGGCGAACGGCATAACGTGCCTTTTGAATCACGGAATCATCTTTATTAACAGACAATGAAACAAGCCTGCAATGTCCTAAACAAACTGGAAACAATTAAACAAAGTATGCTTCCCATGAGGATCTAACCCACGACCCCGGGTCTACAGGCAAACGCCTTAACCACTGGACCACGGAGGCAGTTAGGTTTGAAAGGTGAGAGGGGGTAACATGTTAACCCAAGAGTGGGCAGCATGCCAGTTACTACAATTAATTCCATGAAAAAGTAAAGGAGAAAAGCAAGGCTTTTGTGAAATAGCTATTTACGCTCATACCTCGAGTACACTTATCCAATGTGATTGTTTCTAGCTCTATAATTTGTATTTATTTAGGGCCTTATTGCCCTGTCTGTGTGTTTGTCATGGTTCATCCTACGTAGAAAGTGTTCGCAAAACAATATCGTAGTTATGGACATTTTTCGTTGTTTACCCTCACTTTAAGGACTCCAGTCGGTAAATCTAACAAAGGATACTACAAAAATGCTGGCAAGTTACGAAACAGACATTAAAAAAAAACAAGGTTTTTTTTTTAAATTTTAAAATAGGAAAGGAAAATGCCTATGTCTTAGAAATCTAAAAAAAATATATATTTTTCTTGATGTGTTTATTTTATTTCAATTTCAATTTATTTATTGCATTCACATTGTACAATAACAGTTATAACTAGGTAGTATACACTGAAGTCACTTTCCTTTCTAAGTAGGTACAATATGAACCCTGTCGTGCGTAGCAAATTGGAAGTGGAACGGCAAGCGGGTAGTGGATAAATAATTAACAAGGTAACGAGTATATATTTCCAGTTTTTTAGATAATTATTTTTTATTAGTGGTATAATTTAAGTAATTTTATTGTATTATTATAATAATTAGTAAGAATTAATGTCCAAATAACATAATATGATTTAATTATTAAATGTTTCTGAATTAAAATAAATATTTTAAAATGTCCTAATAAAGAGAATGTCCCATTAATTTATACATGTCTGTATAGCTTATTACCTATATTACAAGCTTCAGAAGGCATGTAGAGCTGTTGTCTCGGCTGCTATCGTTAGATGATTAGTTTTTCTTTTAATCTATGATTTAAATTAATATTAGTGCTGCGCTCGCCAAAACGTTTCATTTCATACCAAACACGTGATGATTATTTGAGTAAAAATTTTTTCAACTTTAGAATCTGAAGTTTTTATTTGTTAAATAAAATTTTGAAATAAATTTATATACTTCTATAGCCTATATCATACAGGTCGATTACGAAATCAAATTACGAACTTTTTAACATATCATTCATCGAAATCGGTCCAGTAGTTTTGGAGCTACGGTGAACATACATACATATACTGCCAAAAACCTTCCTTTTCGCTTCGCCGTAGTCGAGTATTAATAAAAAAAGCTGAATACATCGAGAAATCAGCCAGCTTGTACTGAATGCATTGAGTAGTCCTTCGTAGAAAGTAGGTATTGTCAAATAAAATACGCATTAGTGAAGCAGACTGCAAAATACGGAATATATTAAACTAGTAGTTCCCCGCGGCTTCGCCTCGCGTGGGACTCGGTTATATCGCCCAAAAGTAGCCTATGTTTGACCTCAGGTCGTTAAGTACATCCCTACCAAATTTCATCACAATCGGCCCAGCAGTTTAGCCGTGAAGAGGTGACAGACAGACAGACAGACAGACTTTCGCATTTATAATATTAGTATGGATTACTAGCCACAGAACTTATTCTCATTATTTCTTTATTAAATTTATTTTGGTACTATTGTCATATATATATATATATGTCCCTATATATGTATAAACATTATCTGACAAAATGGAAAAATACGCGGCTATTTCCGGCTGTGACACTCGCATAATGACTAAATAGTCGACAAAAATTTTGTACACCGGTGTAACTGGAAATAACAGGCCATCTATTCCTAGCGATGTCCCAAAAAAACCTAGTGTGAAATAAATAAATTAAAAAAGTGTAGAAATATTTTACTGTCTTAAATTACGTACGTTTATTTACTTATCAATTAAAACTTTAGTGTTCCATAAGCACAAAATACTTATACCATTAGCGGACTTAATGCCAAAAGCATTCTCTACCAGTCAACCATTGGTAGAAACAGAAAAACTGTGCGGCGCAAAAAGTTACAGGGGAAAACACTATAGGTACAGAAGCAAAACAGACGAAAATGACATGATTGTACTTTTTATACTTACGCTTGGCGGTCGCGCTAGGGTCATCACCTTATGAACAAAAAATTATCGTAGTAGAGAGGAACTCCTATCTACTTGTTTGATTGATTATTGAGAATAAAACAAGAAGAATAGAAATATAACTCATAATTATAAAGACATTTAAATTTTTTCGTTATTAGTCTATTAGAAATTTGTCACAAAAATTATCTTGCGACTATTTTGGCTTTAGTAAAATGCACGATTATTATATTTTATAGGTGGTTTAAAGATTTTATTACAATTATAAAAGATTAGTTTTATATTCACAATATATAATCACAGATCCGTATCTCAAGCGGATGGCTCTCGCAATCGCACTGCTCCCAACCGGTCCGAGATGTCGTGTGCGTTACTTATGTAGTTACTTATGTAGTTTGACTTCTGTACCAATCAGTTTTGTGACGGGACTCTCGCTAGGACAGTTTTTTATTGATGATATAACAGTATTGCAGCCCCAACGCACGCTACATGTATTATTCTTATAATTTTAAAAAGCCCGTGTATTTTCTTCATGTCATTTTATGAACGACATACTAATTTACCCCGTCCTACCCATACTTTTTTTACTGTCGCAAGTATCTCAGCTTCAGATACTGTTTTATTCGTGTTCGCTAGGAGGTAACCGGTGTCATCATTGCAGTTTATCAGAATTAAAAACTTGTCAAGAGATTTCAATGCTATGCGCTTGGTCACCAGTGGAGTTCCTGCAAGGGAAATTAGGTTTTAATCTAGTTTGTTTATTTTTCAATCTTATTTTTGCCTCTTAATTTTCGAACTTGACCAACAGCTCGGGAGGACACAAAAGGATCGGGAGAAGTACTTATGCGCGTACTTCTTCCGATCCTTTATCAATCGAAGCGAAAAAAATTGGAGCAATCTCCTTACAGACCCTTTAGTATATTTCAATCTTTGAAAGATAATAGTACTAACGTGTCTTCTTCATCTGAGCTTTTTTCATAGTACCATCTTCAGCTTGCGCTTCAGAGCACATGGTACGCTTTTAATTTGGTCCTGGCTGGTGGTCGTTTAAGTTGGCTGAGAGTCGGTTTCAAAGAACTCTGACACCAGGGTAGGTCTTGTAACCAACACATCACAAACAAACGAATGAAGGCAGTTATTTTGTTATTTATCTCTCTATAACAACATTAATGTACGAGAGTAGAAACAAAGCATGACACACATCATCGATAGTTATCGATGATGTGTGTCATGCTTTGCCTCGGACCATGGACCACGGAGGCAGTTGCCAAGTGTCAAGCGGTTAAGGCGTTTGCCTGTAGACCAGGAGGTCGTGGGTTCGATTCCCATGGGAATAATACTTTGTTTAGTTGTTTCCAGTTTGGTTAGGACATTGTATGCTTGAATCACCTGACAGATGATTCCGTGCTTCGGAACGCACGTTAAGTCGTTGGTCTCGGCTGTCATCTGGTAGTCGTTAAAAGAACCATGTCAGAGGGCGAGAGGCGGTTCTCTGACACTAGGGTATACATTTTCGATTTCAGCGATCTCTGTTCTTTTTTTCATCGAGGTTAGCATCTAAAAGATCCACAAGGCCGACAAAGAAGTGACCGAAAGAATTGACGGCCTTCCACCCTCTAATTTCGCTGCATGCATACATACATATCATTACGCCCGTCTTCCATAGGGGTAGGCAGAGACCAGAGATTTCCAGTGGCTACGATCCTTACATACTCCATAGTCTCCACACTCATCACTCTCGTCATACACGCTCGCCGATTTCGGGTACTCCTAATGTCTCCCTTATTCAAGAGGTCTGCGATTTGATCGCAGTATGTTTTTCGAGGCCGACCTTGACCGACTCTCCCAGTTAACTGCATTGTATATACCTTTCGTCAGTCTCCTTCATTCACCCTCTCTACATGTCCAAAACAATTTCGCTGCACCATACGCTAATAATAAGAATAACGTACCGGACGTCGCGTCACGTATATTAGGTATATAAGTAAATGCACCAGTTAAACTTTTGTCAGGTAAAAACATTGATTCCCTTTTACTTGATCCCTGTATAAAGATAGCAATCATTGCATTCTCCCAAGCAAAATTGTCTTGACTATTTTTCCTCAAATTGGTAGAAATTATGTCTATTTTCTGAAAAAAAAAAATGTATAAATATTAAAAATTCAGAAATAAATGTTAAAATAATAACAGGTGGTGATTGAAACAGTTATTATTAAATTGGAGATTAAACACATTGCCTTATACGTACATAAAATAATGAGAAACAAATTTGTGTAAAACAAATTCTTACTAATAATACTCGTATGTTTTGTTCATTTCTTATTTATTGAACAAATATAAAATTATTTGCACGTTGAAATTAACCACCCATAATAATGATACTTAATTCTCTACACGTTTTAGAAAACTTTAAGTGTAATTGAACAAATAAATAATGCTGGATGCATTCCCTCACAAGATTGCAAATCTTAAGTTTTTCCAAGATACAAGCCAGCATTTTGTTCACGAGTTGTCTCTTTTACCTATATTAACAAGTCTTTAAAAATTTAAATGCATGGCCCCCACGGCCCTAGCGTCTCAACTCTAAACGGAACCAATATTATAACCTTTATCAAGGCTACTATATTCCGTCTAGAGCACTATGCTGATATAGTTGCACCACCCGCATCATAATATGATAATGAAAGATGGGACAGCGGATGAGGAGCTCGATAGCCTAGCGTGGCGCGCGTGACCGTAACGATAGTGCACGGCAAGCAAAGGCGAGTGTGCGGCCATGTTTGGATTGGTCACCACCATGCTTTGGAAGGCAAATTAAGCCAATACAGAACAGTAAGTAATATAAGAAAAATATTAGTATCATATATAACAAACCTCCTTAGTAGCTTTCCTTAGTGTCACTGTTACACACGTATCCAACACATCCATAATATCGTGCGTCCACATGAAATAACGCACCCCCCAGGGTTGGTCCAAAATTTCTTTTACATTTAAATTTGGCGATTCTAACAAAATTTTGCACGCCCCATTGTGAGCACTAATATCTGAAGTAAATAAGAACAAAAATATATAAATAATACGTTGTGCAGATTTCATGTTGATTTTGATGGCTGAAATCCTCGTATGTACGTATGTAAACGACTATTTCAGATTAGTTCTCGTAACTTCTGACGGTTTTATACTTCATTGCATTCTTTGCTTGTATTACGTACAGATGGTTGTGCAATCAGTTGATTGTTATGAATGTTGTCAATTTCCATCTTTTCTTGAAACAATGTGTAGCATGAAATTAGAGACGAGGTGTTGTGTACAAAGTTTATTCCCTCGGCGACTGAATAATATTAAAAAAAAAAAACAACTATTTATACTCTTATTTGTTCCAGCGTGTTTCCTGGTTGCTTCAGCTTTATTTACTGAAATAAAGCTGAAGATGCAACCAGGGTACGCTTTTTAATCGTGGTCCTTATTTAGCGCTATAAGATATTACAACGGAGCGACTGCCATCTGACTTCTGCAACCCTTTTTACAGAAAAACCAAAAAAGTAGGAATATGATCCGGGTGTTTTAGTGGCCAACACTGTCAGATTGTTCACTGCCTATTTTATTAAATCTGTGGGCACTAATGGCCAAGACCAAGACCAACAACTTAACGTGCTTTCGAAGTATGGAGGAGCTCAAGATATTATGTTGCCTAGTAGTACACCTGGTTTGTAATACCCAGTGCTGCCGAATCCAGTACTGCGGTGGTGAAAAGCGTAGGCTTGACTCTGAAGCGTAAGCTTAAAAATGCAACTTAATAACAAACCCCAATGAAAGAATAACACCAACAACTTTCTCACTATCGACGTGGGAGGAAATAGATCGAATTCTTAAATATGTTTTCCCAAACATGCATATTGACGTTATCAGGATGATGATTCAACAAGGATATTAACGCAATTTCACAGTAAATATCATGGAATAAAAAGGTTCTCTGATTATGTTTGTTGGCAGTTGACAAACCAATTCTGATGGGCCAAGACAGCTTGGATTATCAAAGCCAGATGTGACCATTAATGAAAAAACAGAAAAAAAAAAACAAAAGAATATAAAATCAATTAAATTGGAATTCGATGGAATTTACTTTGATAAATTTATTGATTAAGGTAACATTTTAAGGTCTACCTATCCAAATTTTTAATATCGTATATGAAAGTAGACGACTTTGAAAATTAAATTAAATGGTGTTAGATTTGAGGTGAAAACTGGGAATACGAGTATGTTTTAACACGTTCGCGGACATTTTTGAAAACACAATAGAAGTTTTATTGTTATAACTGCTATAGCAGTCGTGTGTTCGCCAACGTGTTAAGCAGCGTTCGTACACATAATATTAAAATATTATTATGATTGAAGATAAACAATATTTAAATACAATATATGTTTATTTCTAGAAAACTGATCAACATGTTAAAAATCTTGGTTCTTAGTAATTTGGTGCTATTATTGTTAGCTGAAGACAGCGATGTATCGCGAGTTGTAAACATTGAAAGCGGAAGAGTTCGCGGGTATAAAGACCCCGACTATGATATTTTTACCTTCTATGGTATTCCTTATGCGACTGCGCCGACAGGAACACACAAATTTAAGGTAAGGTTGTTTCTTGTTAAATGACCTAGCACATCCTAGTGTCAGAGTCCTTTAGAACCGCCTCTCGGTCCCTGATTTTCTTTTTAACGACCATTAGATGGCAAACGGGACCAACTGTACACGTAACTTGTTATCGAAAAATCAGGTCATTTAAGGCTGCAATATTTAAATGAATTTCTATACTTAATTTCTTACTTACAGGCACCACGTCCTGCCCCTAAATGGACTGAGATATTTGAAGCGGTCGACGAAAGCATAGTATGTCCTCAAAACCGAGAATTTGAAGGGTCTGGCTTTACCAATGAAAGTGTGCGGGACGACTGTCTTATTGCAAATATATATGTTCCAAATACTATCACCAAAGGCATACCAGTCTTAGTTGATATTCACGGAGGTAGCTTTCAGATTGGTTACGGGAACTTGTATACACTAAAACAGTTAGTTGATACAAAGAAAGTTATTGTTGTAAATTTTAATTATAGACTTGGTATCCACGGATTTTTATGTTTAGGAACAATAGATATCCCAGGTAATGCAGGTATGAAGGATATAGTAGCTCTGCTAAGATGGGTCAAAAGAAATATAGATGCTTTCGGTGGAAATCCGAATGAAGTCACAATATCCGAGTATAGTTCAGGAGAATCGGTAGTAGATCTATTGGTACTCTCTCCGTCGGTTAAGGGTTTATTTAACAAAGCAATACCTGAAAGTGGTCCAAACCTTGCTTTATTTGCAATACAACCAAATCCTCTTGAAATTGCCCAAAATTTTGCAAAAGCTTTAAATTTTAAACATATCAACGACATATATGCGTTAGAAAACTTTTACAAAACAAGTTCGTTTGCGTCGTTAACAAAAGCCGATTCTATATCAGAAACTGGTCCAAACTTGCAGTTCACACCTTGCATTGAGCGATATTTAGGAGAAGAAGCATTTTTATTAGAATCACCATTTGATATTTTAAACAAGGGTAAATATGATAAAGTTCCTATTTTATGTGGATTCACAAATATGGAAGAAACAATTAAACTGGAGCACTTTCACTACTGGAAGACTAAAATGAATGACAACTTCTCTGAATTTCTACCTATTGACTTACAATTTCGTGACGAAAACGAAAAAGAAACAGTAGCTCAAGCAGTAAAAGAATTTTATTTTGGGAAAGAATTTATAAATTATGATAACAGTTCAGTTCAAGCATTAAAAGATTATTTTACAGATGTATATTTTACATATGGGACAATCAGATCAGTGAAATTGCAAGTAGAAGCTGGTAACAATCAAATATATTTGTATAATTATACTTTTGTAAACGAGGATGAAAATAATGAACAATATCACCAGAACGTGAATTTGCAAGGTCAAGGAGCCTTATTATATGAATTGAAAGACACAGGTTTATTTTCTGGTACTGCAAATAAAACTGAGTCTGAAAAACTCAAAAGAGTAAGAAAAACTGTGAAGGAACTTTGGCTAAATTTTATTACTAAAGGGTAAATATAAATTTATTTCATTTAAGGTGATACCTCGTTGAACACTAGCGCCACCATCATTTAAAAATAATTATTTACTGAAAACACAAGTTATCAAAAATCCGTGTTATGTAATTAAGGTTGTGGATCTAAAGTTACTTTAAACATATTAAATTATAGTTCCATTGCCAAACTGCTAAAAGTGGCCGCTTTTAAGCAATATTGCAATTTGTAACTATAAGGAACTATTGTTTAATAATTTAATATGTTTAAACTAACTTCAGATCCAAAACCTTAATTACATAACACCGATTTTTGATAACTTGTGATTTCAGTGAATAATGATTTTTAAATGATGGTGGCACTAGTGTTCACCGATATCTTAAAACAGCTATATATTTGAAACGTGTCCGACATTGATGAGTGAAATGATGATCTATAGTTTGTATTTTGTCTAGCTATGTCAGTCACTCTTTATCTTCAGATGTGGTATCAAGATAGTTTGGAAAGAAATAGACTTCTTTTGGCATGATACAACACAGCAACCGAATTTCATGTTACTCTATCCAGTATTTTAAAGGTCTGCATGACAAATTAGAAGTCAACCGATTTAATAGTTTCTATGGAATGAGTACAATTATACACACAGCCTAAAACATTTGGAAAACAGTTATTTTGTTATTTACAAACAGCTTAAAAAGTAAAAAAATCAGTAGCTTAACAAAATTTATAAAACTGTTCTACTGCGCTTTTTACCACTTAATTTTTTGACAGAATATTCAAATTTTGTATGTTTTGCAGTGAACCCGTACCATTCGGATCGTGGTTACCAGAATGGCCCGCAGCTAACATTGAAGGCTACCCTCTCATGTCTATTGGGGAATATCTTGAGTTGCAAGGACAAAACAGGAAGCAATGGCGACGCATAAACTTTTGGCACAACATATATGATCGCTACTACGGCAATCCTACACCACCAATATTAATACCTCCACGATCGGAATTGTAGAATTAGATTAATTCTTTATTTATGATAATATAGTTTATTACAAAAACGTGCAGTGTTTATTCATCCAGGCGTGGTTTATTTTTAAATATATTTTTTTAAATAATCTTAGTCACAGAAGGATTTCCAAAATGATCGTTTGAAGCGGCCTGCATCCAGCTTGCTTGCGACCTTCTTCAGGTTATCAGCGACTATCTGTTCGGTTTCACAGAATACAAATCCTTTTGCATCTTCAGCTTATGCTTCAGAGTCTAAGGTATGCTATCATAGTCCTAAATTTGGTAGTATTGGTTAACACAATCGCCTGCTGCGTTCAGTTACTCTTTTATACATACATATAAAATCACGTCTTTATCCCATATGGGGTATACAGAGCCTAGGGCCATAAGACCTTAGGCCGCATGATGATAGTTGAAACAGGAAATCAATAGTGATGAGAGAGATATGTCATGATTCCCCGATTCGCTGATTCCCTCAGTTGACTTTTATGGCTTGCGCGGTAAGAGAAGTAGCTGGTACATACTGTGTTTTTCTTTTTCTCCTAGATGCTGGTCTTGGAGAAAAGGAAAGGAATACTAATCTCTTTTCATACGGAAAGCAAACCAAGAGAAAATTGACCAGCAAACGCTGCTAGATTTCAAGGCTGTATATTTATACAGCATATTAAAATCTAGCAGCGAATCTGACACTTCCGAAACACTGCCACGCTACCTAGCAATAAGCGAGAGAGAAGAGTCGTAGACTGATGCTAATGTGTATATCCTTGCAAACAAACATCAAACGTATATTGGTTCATGTATGAGCGGCTCTCATAAATCAAAGTAATTTAATAACCATAGACAAATTAAGTTTCCATATCTGTAGATACGGATTATTGATACTGAATGATTCATCATGTCGATCCGCGGAATTAAATTATGTGACGGGGATTATAGAGTGGCTCTTTGATAATATATCAATGGTAGATGCACGATCGTTGCTTAAAACCCACCACTATTTGAATGAATGAATGAAAAATTACTTATTCCAGAAACATAATCTCATTAATCTTTTATGTATTCTTAACTAATTGCAATAAATAATATTCTTTTGTTGTTCATATAAAATGTTAAGTCTCAACATTTTATCTCCGTCTTTTGCCTCCGTAAATATGACCACATATCGTCTTATCGTTCCGAGCTTAGATGGCTGCAAATTCGTCAACGTAGACAACTTAGGCTTCTGTGTACACTTTTTTCGATTATTACGAATCCTCAGTCACCTGAATACTTAAAATGTAAGTTCAAATTTCTTGCAGACTCTCACGACCGACAGCTTCGTTCTTCTAACTCTCATTTGCTGTTTATTCCTTTATTTCGCAGTAGTTTTATGGCAAATTCCTACACATTACAATCCATCCGACTCTGGAATGCTTTGCCTGCCGATATATTTAAAAAAAATTCTTCTAAATTTACCTTTAAAAAAAGAGTTTATGCTCACTTCTGCGTGTGAAAGTTCTTTGTGAAAGTTTTCGTAAAAGTATTTATGTAGGCTTATATAATGTATATTTATATACTCGTATGTATGTGCATAGATATTTATATATATATATATATATATATATATATATATATATATATATATATATTTTAATATATGTAGATATATAAGTAAGGGTATAAGTATGTATATTTATGTATTGTGTATGTATGTTTACGTAGTTTAGTATGATATGCATTAAAATACCCATCGTGGTAAATTTGTTTATTTTTAAGTACCTATTTTCCCTTGTAACTTTTTTGCGCCGCACAGTTTTTCTGTTTCTCCCAATGGTTGACTGGTAGAGAATGCTTTTAGCATTAAGTCCGCCAATTGTATAAGTATTTTGTACTTATGGAACAATAAAGTTTTAATAAATAAATAAATTTTCAATGAACAAAACCAAACTAAATTTTAAATAAATAACTTTAAGAACTAACTATCTATATGTATACTGATATTATAAAAAAGAAAGATTTGTATTTTTGTATTACTGTGAGTATGTTTGTAATGAATAAACTCAAAAACCACTCTACTAATTTCAAAAATTCTTTCACCATTGGATAGCTATATTCACCCTGAGTGACATAAGCTATGTTTGTACTACGGGCGAAAAAATATTTTGGCCCTTTCAATCTTATCGATATTTAACGTGAAAAAAAGAGATAAAACAAACGTTATTTAATTATGAATAAGGAGATTAGTGTTTAAGTTTGTATGAGTCGTGCATCTACTTTATATATGGTCGATGGAGTGGGTACTGTATTTATTAACCTGATGTTACCCGATAGGAAGAGGTGAACGTTTTTTCCGTCTAAAGGTCCTTAACCCTCGATATCTTCTTCGTCCGAGCGTGTTTCCCGGTTGCAACTTCAGCTTATGCTTCATAGCCCTGAGCACGCTGTTAAGGAGAGTATTTAAGGATAGTATTTCAATAACTATCAAGGTTCTAAAGTACCTTAAGGATACTAGCAAAAAGTTGCGCGAGAATTTCTAAAAATCTCACAGAAAGATAAATTATTTTTCTGTATTTTCGAGGTCGCTAGCGCTGGTAGCAGCCTTGATTTGGCGGTACTGGTTATAACAATCAAGTCACTGCCGTCTGACCTCCATAACCCTTTTATACAGGGAAACCAGACCAACAGTAACATGATCCGGGTGTGTTAGTGGCCAACACTGTCAGATTTTTCAGGCTGCCTAAAGGCATCTGACATAGCCTAACGACTGCCATTTACAGATATCAGTACCTTCCGAAGTAATATTATTATAATTTGATAAAGCTTCATTCAACCTTTCAATCGAACTCCAAATTTCATACATATATACATAATAATAATCTTTCGCCGTGACCGCAGTAAGACTTTGGAATCGGCTTCCAGAATCGATTAGGCAGGCCTCCAGTCGTGCTACTTTCAAAAAGCTTGTCTACAAGTTCCTACTCTCTAAATTATAGGAAGCGGAAAAGGAGGGGAAATTGAGAATTGCTGCTATTGTTTATTTTGCTTTTAATATTTTTTTTTTTACTATGGCTAATATATTTTATGATAGGTATATATGTATTAATATGTATGTATATATTAACTATTTATTATGTATGTTATGTAAGTTTATTATATTTGTTATTTAAGTAAATGTTATTTTTGCACCCACAAACTGTTCTCTGCTTGACCCAAAGGTTGACTGTTAGATAATGTTTTTAGCATTAAGTCCGCCTATTGTATTTTTACAATAAAGTTAAATAAAAAAATAAAAAATAAATAAATAATCACGCCTTTATCCCAAACGGGGTAGACAGAGCCTAGGATAATAAGACCTTAGACCACGTTTGCATGATGGTAGTCATTGTCTATGTCATAAATTTCAATTAAAATTTAGTAAGATATTACGATTTAAAATATATTAATTGAGTCAGATATTATTTTTCAAATTAATATTTAATGCAAAACAAGCTTTCCATTAAAAATAAAATAACTGATACTTAACAGAAATTAATGTATCTGCCGTTTCTGAGAATTTTAATGCCCGACTTTTAATAAAAATAATGTTTTGCAAACTTTTTTATTTATTATCATATTTTATTAATTGAACAAAATTAATTTAAAATGTTTAAGTAACTATTATAAAGTGATTATTAAAACATAAGACGTTTTACTAAGATACTAGCTGTAGCCCGCGACATTGTTAGGATTTACATACATACATACATACATATAGTCACGTCTTTATCCCATACGGGGTAGACAGAGCCTAGGGCCTTAAGACCTTAGACCACGTTTTTCAGGATTTACAGAACCACAATTACCTATTTTTCTAAAATTTCTAAAGTTGAACCTTACAACGATTAAGTCCAGACGTTTAAAATATTACGTACCCACAACAAACATACAAAAAAGCATAATTATTAGTTTCATAATAGCTATTGCTTGCGGCTTTGTCCGCGTAGTCAACGTGGTGTTCAAATTTGTGTAACACTAATTTATATATGCATAAAAAAGTATCCCTGAAGATTTCTGTCATGTAGAGAGGGACTATAAACCTACCGACATAACAAAATACAATCAAAATACAAAGGAGAGCTCTGACAACTATTTTGTATTTCTATTTAAGTATGTCGTTTTTAAGCCATTAGTTTAATATGTAGACATTCTGGATATTGGACACAAGCAAATGTGCTACATAGAGCTAGATAATGTTTGCCTGGCTGGATGGTAATGAATAATGTAACCAACGTTGAAAATCAGTACAGAATCTATCCTAGTCTGCCTAACTCTACCAGCATTTCAATTCTGTAAGATCTCACTCTAAATTTCGAATCTGAATCCGCTGTGAGTTGCTTGATTGGCATTCTAAAAACTTGGTTTTTAATTCGAATCTATACTAGCGCTGCCCTTGCGTGTGTGTCAGCAAGTTGGAACTAGATGGCCGTGAGATATTGTATGGGATGACATAAGATGTGGCATTCAGTAAGGAAATTCCCCCGTCACTTCAAAGTAATACACTCAGTAACATACTATTTACGATAGAACAAAACACATCTTTTTCTTGGCACGTGTCAAATGTCAGCCCTCAACAGCTTTGTGTATACAATACAAGACGACGTTATTTTGATCACAATTTCGTGTAGACAATCGACCATGCACAACCTGATGTCAAAGTTCTTCGAAACCGCCTCTCGGCCTCTGACGCCGTGGTTTCTATAACGATTAACAGATGGCAGCCGGAACCAACGTGCCTTCCGAAACACGGAATCATCTTAATATCGTACAATCAGGTGATTCACGTCAGCAATGTTCTAAATATACTTCCCATGGGAATCGAACCACTACCAGGTCTACAGGCAAACGCTTTAAGACGAGACCTTGGTGGACACTAGCGCCACCATCAACTAAAAATCGCATTATTCACTGAAAACACAAGTTATCAAAAATCCGTGTTATATAAGGTTCTGGATCTGAAGTTAATTTTAATAATATTAAGTTATAGTTCCATATAGTTACAAATTGGAAAACTGCTAAAAGAGGCCGTTTTAAGCAGTATTGCAATTTGTAACTACAGGGAACTATAATAAATGGTGTTCACCAAGGTATCACCTTAACAATCACTGGACGAGGCAGAAAGTTATTTCGATGTTTCGCTCGATACGATACAAAATAAACAATCGATTTTCACGACTAATCCCGCGTAATCGATCACGGGTTTATGGCGATGAACCGAGATTGTTCATAAACAAAACGAGCTCGGTTATAGCCATTGGGATAGATAAGGGCATAAACTTTTGTACTAAATCTAGCATCGAGATTAACTTCTTATGTGATTTCCAGTTTACGAATAGGTCACACCATTTCTTCTTAAATATTACCTAAAGATGGTTGCTGGCAAGCACTGGTTGCAGCAAGGATTTTATATTTTACAATAAACACATCTATATTTATATAAAAAAGTCGTGTTAGTTACACTATTTATAACTCAAGAACGGCTGAACTGATTTGGCTAAAAATTAGTGGGGAGGTAGCTTAGAACCAGGAGAAGGACATAGGGTACCTTTCATCTCGGGAAAAAGTTCCCTAGGTTGGTTCACGCGGGCGTAGCCGCGGGCAAAAGCGAGTAAAAAACAACATCCAAGGCCCAAGTTAGTTTAAAAATTTGATTTTCCAATTTGACCTGACCGGGGTCGAACCCGGGACCTCTATTGCGACAGCATAGCATACTAACTACTAGGGCACCAAGGTCATCAATTGATCGATAATGATGATGCAAATATTTCAATAAGGCCTGTGGTCATTAATTGACAAAGATTCACACGTTGAACATTCAACCCTTAGTTTTGCGTCAGAGGTCAAACAAGCCAATAAGCATGAAAGCCTGACGCGAAAAGGCAATCGGAAAGTGCACAACACCGAAATCAAAGATCGACTGGCCGCACATCAAAAGCAATTTTACCCACGAAAGGAGCTTAACCCGTAGGATTCGCGACTCATGCAAATATGATTAGAAAAAGGTCAGCCTTTATGAGTTATAGCTTTTTGTTGGAATATCGTAGATATGTAACACACATTCTATGTATAATTTATTATCGAAATAATTCACATGGGAGTTGGAAAACCATGGAAATTCCAAATATAAATAATTATAAGTCCTAAGTATGTTTGACAAATAAAATATAACTGAAAAAGCAATACTTTGCATCAATTAAAATGTTAACATGTAAATTTGTCATCACTATCACTACATAGTGTATGTATTTTATTTTATTTAGTTTATGTAGTTTAGGGTTTTTTTTAATTATGTAAATATTAGTCTTTATTTTATTTCCATTAAAATAGTAAAATTTAACTTAATATTATAATAAACTAGCTTTTGCCCGCGGCTTTGCCCGCGTGATCTTCTCTCGGGAACTTTTTCCCGTTATGAAGGTATATGTCCTTCTCCTGGTTCTAAGCTACCTCTCCACCAATTTTCAGCCAAATCAGTTCAGCCGTTCTCAAGTTATAAATAGTGGAACTAATACGACTTTCTTTTATGTATATATATATATATATATATATATAGATTTATGTACATATTTGCAGGAATTTCTCACAGTTAGTGAGGTACAAGTAACGTTCGGTTCAGTTTTCAGTCGTAATATGGCGGCGAAGCTCTCTCCACGCGATCGCGAGCTTTTCGTCAAACTTTTACGAGAGCTTGGTGTCTCACAGTGTCTCGGTTCTTTTAAAGTATAATAATTATAAATTAAAAAGTGTTTTAAAAATATGGTGTTAAGTAAGAATGTATTTAATTTGTAGCTGTGATTTTTTTTAAGTGATAAATACAATTTAGTGTTTTGTGAATAGGTTTAAGTGAAATGGAAAATTGAGGTAAGAATTCAACATTTAATTATAAAATTGGTAACATTATTTTTTGCATGCGAATGCTGGTATAAAAATTACCAAAATAATAGACTAGTATAAATTTTTATTCAATTATTTATATATATTATAATGTGAACAAGTATCACTAATTAGTCTAACCTTATAAATCTGTACGTTACATTAAAGTATTTATAAAGTCAAAATTGTAGCTGGCTGCTTATAATGATTTTTTCTTGCGATCACATGGGTACTTAATTCATTTTTTTTAATTGTTTTGCATCGGTTTAAATTTCGAACAGACGTAATTTGTTTTAAAATTTTGTTATAATATGGTTTATTACTTACTTAGGGGCTAACTCAATCTGTGTGATTTGTCCCCCCCTATATATTTATTTATTTATTTATTCATAAATTTATAAGTACCTAATTGATCCAGTAACTTAATCATAGTTATCATAAAGTGCATTATTACGAGATCATGTGATAAAAATTCAATTTTTATTAAGCATCAATCTAGTTTAAATTAATAACAGAATAGGAATAATATTTTGATTAGGACTATTTTAAATTAAAGTATACTGCCACAGCCAATTAAAAAAATATATGTAGGTAGCTGTAGTAGTACCTTTTCTACCTTGTATAAAAAATATTAGTTTCACAATTTACTTGCATAAAATTTTATTTTATCTGACATAAAGGAAACGTGTATGTAATCTAAACAAAGTCTATTTTAGCTAGAACAACGTCAAATCTTTAAAAAAAGTTAGTACATTGTAAATCTGTTAATGACAGCTAATCCTCTAAACTACACCAATAAAGTGCAATACAAACAAACCGGATTTTTTTGAAGACGGTTTTATGTCTTGCCCCATATTTTTTTTTGGACTGATTTTTTTTTTCAAATGTGACCCGTAACCTATGTTTTAAATACCTATATACTATCACTAAATTATCTAAAGGGGTGCAATATTAAAATGATCCATCTTACAACTTTCTAATTGAACGCTTATTTTAACTTTACACTGTTTTTATTTTAACTTTTCTTTGGAGTCATATAGGTTTAATGGTTTTGATCTTATCAATTCTCAAAGAACGGATTAGTTGTGTGGTTTTAGACTATAATAGATTACTTAGTGTACGTTGAGCTGCACATATTTGAATACGAATTAACAAATTTAACGCTGGTGTATTATGACGATAGCCTAATCTGAACAGTTTAATAGTTATTATATAAATCGTCAAAAATGGACGTACATATATGAGCAACAAATTTGCATCGAAAAATATGTAAACAGCCGTATGTAAATTTCATAAATTTATTTTGCATTTGTTATTAAGTGCTGATAGGAAATCAGCACTTAATATCTATTACAGAAAATCTTTGTAAAACGAAACTAACTAACATAAAAGGATCTTGTTTAGAATTAACATAACGTTCAATTGGAAATATGAAAATGAGCATTAAAAAATAAACAAATATTATTTACAAATTTAAAGTTAGGTCCAAGATAAAAAAGATACACTTCAGCTTTGCGGTTTGTTAGTTGAAACCATAAAATTGGGCCACGATGTAAATAGCCCTTTTCAAAACAATCTATCGGTGAAACACATAAATATTATTTATAGCAATGTAAATCCACCAGGCTCATTGAATACGTATCGTAATATTACAACATAAATTATTTTGTCACATAAAACTATTATACACAAAATATGTAGGAACTATCTGTGTAATATAATAATAGTTTTATGACCAATAAACGTATGCTATTAAATAAATATTATGGAGGTATATTTTTTGAGAGAAGAGAATTTTTATAGTGTAGATTTTCATAGGTGTTACTTTCCGTGAAGTTTTAATATTAGTCTTAACGAGTGTACAGCCTATATATAGCCTTTTCGTAGGAAGATAAGAATATTATCCGATATCTTTCTGCTTATCTTGCTTTCTGTATGTTTTGTTTTCATAACCAACATTTTTATTTTTTGGTTTTATCATTCAATGTGTTTTTTTTTATAATTCTACTTTATTCTCTAGCACCAAAAAAACATTTGATTATAAATAGAGGCTATGAAGCTCTTTTTAATGAATAAATATTTCGGTCTCATAGAAATCTTCCCACAAACAATTTTTTTTTCTTTGTTACTTAAATAAAATTGTCTAGTGATTGACCACAATCGCAACTGATAATATAGAGCTCGCTGGTTTATGTATGTATAGCCTTTTCACTCGGATCTTTAAAAGAGAGGTTATTTGTGTCCAAAAATATAAGAGACAGTAAAATACCTTCGACAACAATTCTTTATAAGGATTAATTTAAAAAATCTGAGTTACTACTATGACTTTTTGTATCAAAATTTACCAATTTGCTCACAAACTCCAGACACCATAGATTAAAGAATTTGCGACCGCGCGCGATTCCAAATTCTTTGCCAGACACAATAGAAAAACGAGTGACATATTCGTGCGCGAACCAATCGGAGACACACTTATTTATTACACAGTGCACTAAAATGACTGTAATAATTTTATCATCTATTTGTGAAATAGAAAACTGTCAGGAAAATCTATGTTGTCTGTATTGGTCTGTGGTAAACCTAAAGAGAGGAAAAATAAAACTGTAATTTAATTTATAAGAATAGAGTTCCAAAACTTTCGGGAAAATTTGTTCCCGTTAAAGTTTCAATGAAAATACTTTCAGATTTTTATTTTATTGGTATTTTTTCCCGACTGCCTGGAGGTTAGCGATATTTTACTATTCCAATAGATCTGGCGTTTATTTCGGTGGAATTATACACACAAGTATAGTTTTGCACACCTAAATACAAAATTTATACTGTCACATGACTGTAATGATGACACTGACGCATAAAAATGAAACAAAATAGCAAATAATTTGTGTACTCGTACAGATACACTAATACATTGCATATGCCGATTGGGCTTATAATTTGACACAGGGGAAGACAGCGTATGCCTACTCCCTTCAGGTACGGAGGCCGTGTTGCTCGTATTAAGGTGATACCTCGGTGAACACTAGCGCCACCGTCATTTAAAAATCATTACTCACTTAAAACACAAGTTATCAAAAATCCCTCTGCTGTAATTATGGTTCTGGATCTGAAGTTAATTTTAATCATATTCAATTATTAAATTATAGTTCCATATAGTTGCAAATTGCATTATTGCTTAAAATGGCCACTTTTAGCAGTTTCGCGATTTGTAACTATATGCAACTATAATTTAATAATTGAATATGATTAAAATTAACTTCAGATCCAGAACCATAATTACAGCAGAGGGATTTTTGATAACTTTTGTTTTCAGTGAGTAATGATTTTTAAATGACGGTGGCGCTAGTGTTCACCGAGGTATCACCTTAAGGAAACTAACTAAGATAGCGCAGCGACCCATAGTGAGCCTTACGCCCGAATACTCAAACGCTAGTCAATTTTAAAAGCTGCTCAGGTATCATGCTGTCGCGCTGAACGACAGCGATATGACAGTGACAGCATGATAATTGAACAGCTCACAAAATTGAGTAGCTTGTAGGTTGCCCAGGTAAAAGGATTACGAATTAAGATCAGACGGCAGTCATACTATTGTAATAACCAGTACCTCCAAGTCTGGGATCTTAGGAGTTTGTGGAGAGAGACCATAAAAAACGATTTGTTCCCTCGATATCAAGACTCATTACGCTTTATTATCAGAGAAGACGTGGCGGCGACTCGAAACGGGTTTCGACATCAAGGGAAACAATTTTTAAAAAAATAAAAAGATAAATTTGTAAAACAAAATTAAAACTTTTTTCCACCATGAGCTTTATCGGAAAACAATGATCCATTAAGTGAAAATCATAAATCATTTTTATGACATCATAAAATAGTATTAAATTTAACTTCTCTCTAATGACCTTTAGGTATTACTTTCTAAGGCAATAAATTAACACCTTTAATAAGGTAAGTAAGTATCAGTTTACTGGACCCTTTGATTATAATCAAAGACTGTTCCAAAGAAAGTACATAAATATTCATAAAATGAACCTAGATAAATTTAATTCAATATTTAATTAAATATTATTCAAAGTAGTAAGTATTTTGTTGCTTTGCAGTAAGTTGATATTTCACGCTGAATCTGGCTGGTCTGGGAGAAAAATAAAAACATAGAATGTACCAGCTGCTTCTCTTCCCGCGCAAGCAGTAAAAGTCGTCTGATTGAATCGCCGAATGGGGAAATCATGTCATAGGCGATGCGGCTAGCAACCCATCACTATTTATTTCCTGTTTCAACTACCATTATGCTAAGCGTGGCCTAAAGTCTTATGGCCTTAGGCTCTGTCTACCCCGCATGGGATAAAGACGTGATTATATGTATGTATGTATGATATTTTACTAAGCTTCGTAGCGAGAAGCTGAGTATATAACCGATAGGTCGCTAAGATGTTTAGTATAAATTTAATATTCTACCAGTTATGACGCTGCGATGACATTTACAGAATGGTCCCTCGTATCGCGACCACCCCGAATACCATATAATATGTATGTAAGTTTGTTTGTTTTTTACGCTTTCACGCCAAACAAGTGGCACGCTTTTCGTGCGCTATGCTACTTGTATATTTTTCTAAATCCTGTGTGTTCTACCTTTTGCACAATAGGTTTTGCTCAGTGGTCTTGTTTGACTTGATGTCAACAGCCACTTTCTATTATCGCACCTCTCACCACCGTCAGGAAGTTCACCCTCGACGTATAGTCTTCAAAAAGGGCGTGATAAGATTTCTTTAGGGTCGGTAGCGCCTTCGCAATACTCTTGGTGTTGCAGGCGTCTTATATGTTACTGTTACCGCTTACCATCAGGTGGGCCGTATGCCTGTTTGCCTACCTTAATATATACATAGATTTAAAAAAAAAGATTTACTAATTCTTTGATTTTACGCCTTCTTACTGATAATTTTCCATCCACCCTAAGGTTGACTGAAAGAGATCGCTTTAGCGATAAGACCGCCTTTGTGGCTCATTGTTTTAGCTGTTTTATATAATTTTATTTTACTAGCTGTTTCCCGCGGCTCCGCCCCGCGTGGGACTCGGTTATATCGCGCCCAAAAGTAAGCCTATGTTTGACCTCAGGTCGTTAACTACACCCCTACCAAATTTCATCACAATCGGTCTAGCAGTTTAGCCGTGAAGAGGTGACAGACAGACAGACAGACTTTCGCATTTATAATATTAGTATGGATATGGATTTTTGTGGTGCAATAAAGATTTGTATTGTATTGTATATATAAAAAGGAGAAACATAAAATTAGCGTAGCATAAATTCATAGCCTTCTTATCTTGTAATAGTAAATGAGTTGTAGTTAAGTCTTGAATATCTTTGCTTGAGAATAATATTTATTTTAAGTATCTGAAGACAACGTTATACCAATATGCTTAGTTACGCAATTCTAGTCGTAATAATGCAGTTTTGTATACTTATTCATATAGGTAAGGATAACATTAGAACTGGCATACTTCATATTTGTTTCGGTACCGCCTACTCCATTTTTTTCCACGTTGTTCCTATCCACCCTAAGGTTGGCTGGAAGAAATTGCATTAGCGACAAGTCCGCCTTTGTACACATTGTTTGTATTTGTATCAACATGTATAATTTGTATGATAATGGTACAATAAACAGTATATCTATCTATCTGGCATAATTGATTTGTAAAAAAGTTAATTCAATTCCATTTGATATAACGCGAAATACACTTATCTTCAAAATATATGTGCAACTTTTCGTAAATTAAAAAAAAAAATTAGATTAAATAAAACATATATTACAAAATAGCCCTTACTTCTCGTTGAGCAAATTTTACATATAAGCGGGTAGGTGAAAGTGATAGGTGTTGTATTTATATTATACAAAATCGAGTATATTTCATAATAATGGTGGATTATTATTCGTCAAGTGTTAGTGAACAAGCGTGAGTGCTGGGAAGTGGTACAATGCCGTATAAGTGAATTTAATCCTTGTCACTAAATCTAAGATAGCTAAGATAATGCTAAGTGAAATTCTTCCACCGCTTCACTTAGCCCTCTGACTAACTTGACTAGACATAACTACTGACTTGACTCTGTGACTCGATTAAATTAAAAAAAAACAGAAAACTTGATACTGGCAAGTATTAAATCAAAGGCCATAAATTTGATTGCCATATTGTGGATTAATTTCACAACGAAAAAAAAGAAACTATATAGCTTTACGTCACGCTGGCCTATGTGTGTTTGCGAGTTCGTCTTGCACCCAGATCAACTGAAAAACACAGATTTAATCAGTAAGTACTTGACCTGAGTCAGTCCGTGTTTTTTCGCGTATTGTAGTTTTAAAAACAGCATTATTCAAATAAGCTAGCTCAGAGCCAACTATGCACAGATTAAAATTCATAACATTATGCAACCACACGTCGTCAAACCTTAAAATTTACTTTTCACTGCCCAAAATTCATAAATGTATTATAGAGTAGAGTTACGTACATACCATAGATTATAGAAGTATAAAATCGGGCATGATCGGCATTTTTTTAAAACCTCCTCTAGCCTTACTCCTTTTTACAGGGAAACCCTTAGTGTTAGTGGCCAACATTGTCTAACTTTGCAGGCTGCTAGACAACCTGAAAAGTATGATAAAGTAAGATGGCAGTATTTTTTCTATGTCAGATGCAGAGGCATCTGACATAGAAAAAATACTGCCATCTAACGATAACAGTCGGGACTAATTAGCTTTACGTGCCTTCCGAACCACGGAAAAGTTCAAAATAGAAATTCTACTAATGGCGACCAATACAATTTAGCCCACGCTCTGTAATTATAGCTTTTTTTTTTAATATATAGGGACAAATCACACAGATTGAGTTTGCTCCAAAGTAAGTTCGAGACTTGTGTTATGGGATACTAACTCAACGATACTATATTTTATAACAAATACATATATAGATAAAAATCTCACGCGTATACTCAATCATTAAGATAGATGTCCGATAATGCCCATCTTTATTATAACACTATCAGGTGATTTCCTGCAATGTCCTAACCAAACTGGAAATAACTAACCAAAGTATGCTACCCGTGGCAATCGAACAAATGACCCCCGAGTCCACAGGCAAACGCCTTAACCACCGAACCATGGTTAAAGTAAGTACTTAAAGTAGGCCATATAAATTTATTCTTGAATTTGCCTATAACTTAGATGGTTTCTAATCCTATAGGATTGAATGTCGTATTGTTCAATTTTCTGAATTGAAATCCCTTGTGTGATGTCTTAAATAAGATTTAATACATAAAGGAAAATTGAACATTTTCAATTGAAAAGGACTTTGATATAATTGTTTTAACAGTTAATATTGTATACATAAGCATACATATAGCATTACATATAGCTATTACACATAGCATAGAATTAAAAATTCGCGTGGGCGCCAGGATTTGCTATTTTTTATATCAATATAATATTAAAATCAATGCCACTTTTCGTTGTAATTCTATAACTAAAGAACGGGCTCACCTATCCAAACCAAATGTTTAGGCTTTGTTCGGACTATTTAGTAGATGGTTTATGTGAAGTTTGCACAAAATCGGTCGAGCGGTTCTTCCTTTTTTTTCACATTTTTTGAATTTTACGCGGGTAAAACCGCGGGCAAAAGCTAGTCTATTATAGATAGTGATTGTCAAATTGTGTACTAGTTTTAACTGTATTCTGTGCTTAAAGTCTCACCCGCGCAAATGTAATTTTTAGATGAATGAATGAATGAATAAACACTTTATTGCAATAATTAGATGCCTTTTCTACATAGTCGATGGGCTCTAGACATATTCCACATATTGTTAAGTTAGTTATACCTACGAAATAGCTTTGAGCATAAGAAATTTTAATAATAACCATTGCTGCTATGAGAAGAGGAACCAGCTCCGAATTGAAGATGTGACCTGGAAAACCTGAGATGAGAGAATCCATAAAATATTTGTATTGCTTTTATTAGTGAAGGAAACTTGCGAAGAACAATAAGTTTTGTTTACATTAGTGCAATAAAGCAGCTTCAGAGTAGCGAAAAAGGAGAGCTCGATAACGATCGTGCAGGTTAAGCAACGGCAAGCGCTGCTCTTGGCATCTTGAACTCCTCAATGCCTAAAAAAAGCACGTTCAGTGATACCTCGGTGAACACTAGCGCCACCATCATTTAAAAATCATTATTCACTGAAAATACAAGATATCCGTGTTATGTAATTAAGGTTCTGGATCTGAACCTTACCTATTAAACTATTAAAATATAGTTCCCTATAGTTACAAATTGCAATATTGCTTAAAACGGCCTCTTTTAGCAGTTTTGCAGTTTGTAACTATAAGGAACTAAAAATTTAATAATTGAATATGTTTAAAATTAACTTCAGATCCAGAAACTTTTACAAAATAGGGATTTTTGATAACTTGTGTATTCAGTGAAGTGCCGGCTGTTATTGCTAGAAATCTATATTCAGCTACGAAATCTAGCTGGGACTAAGGGTCTTTAGATAGCAGATTTTAGTGTCATAAGGCAGTCTGAAAAATCTAACTATTGTCTGTATACGTGGATCATTTTCATATTGGTCTGATTTCCCTGTAAAAAGGATTATTGTAATAACCAGTGCCACTAAATCTTGTATCCTAGACTCATAAGCTGAAGATGCAACTGGAAAACACGCCCGGAAAAAGAAAAACATAAAAAAATCCTACTTCAGTTTGCAATAAACAAAATTAAAAAGCTAAAATCAAAACGAGTGGAGCTCAAATAAAATCTCATAATGTCTAATTTCGTACGTCATAAAGTCAACATAAATTATGTTCATTTCAACAACGCTCGTTGTATGGGAGATTTTATGTTTAGGAATACGATTGTATAAAATGTTAAGGGGATAGTCTCGATCAGGGAGCGTTGAGAAAAAATGTTTTTGTAATATCGCTATCTCACATACACGAATCTTGACCAAATTAAGGTTTTCAAAATTAAACCGATAAAGGTAAGTACAATAAGTATTTTGGCCAAAAAAATGAAACCGTCTTCAATTACTCAACTAAAAAGTACGAAATAATTAATACATTGTCGTTTTTATACGCTTCATATCAAACATTTTAATAAATCTGAAGTCGGTGCCTTTTTTAAATCCTTATTTTATTTATTTATTTATTTTATTTCCAAATTCATGTACACAGAAAAATATACAAAAGAAAAGAACATAGAATAAAGAACATTAGTACAAGGGTTCTGCTTATTTCTAAAGAAATCTCTTCCAGCAGACCCAAGAGAGGAAACGAGAAGAAAAGGGTAAAGGGCGTGTACTAGAATATTATAATATAATAAACATACATACATAAGTACATACATACTTAAATAAATATATATACCATATAAATACAAATATACTTACTTAGACTAAATATACATTATATCCTTTTTAGTTTAGTAGCAAAAACAACCATTTTTAACTTAAGTGTTGAATACACAATATGTTACAACAAAGTTGTAAACACGTTGCATTTTGGAAAGTCGGTTAAACGTCATCAGTATCGTCACACCTTATTGACATGGAATGTATCAAAAAATACCCAAATCGCAAAAAAACTTGAAGAATTCTCTCGATTACTCCATGATTCCATCATCAGATCCTGATCTGACGACTATGAGAACATTTAGAAAGTATGCCCTTTCTAATGTAAAAAAAAAACATCACACAAACAAACCTTCTCCTTTTCTTCGAAGTCGGTCAAAAAAGCAATTTCGAACGATTGGATAATACTTTTTTGTGTTGGTTACTTTACACATACGAGTACATACATTCAAAAACTCTTGTTGGTTTCTTTATTAGCCGGAGGAGCATACACAGTAAAAAAAAATGCTGTATGAACACATCATGCCATAATTTATCAATGGTTTTGTCGACTGCGCGATGATCATACAACCCATAAAATGCTAAAGGCGTCGTGAAACTGCGCATTTCTGTTGCAAATGTATTTTTTATTGCGCTTACCGTTTTATTAACTTTAACTTATATTTGTGAGTGCCTGTTTTATTGGTGGAGATGTCTTTAGGCTGCATCATGTCATTCCCTGTTTAGGGTTCCGTACATACGAGACAATTTTACTACGCCACCGTCCCACCGCTGTCTCGTGGTTCACTATCCATCTACATAAAAATTTTAACCATAAAACATGTTGGCAATGGTAATTCATACTAATAATAATTACTCATAATATTATTATCATAACATAAATTTAGCATAACTATTTTAATTATAAATACTTACTTGTCTAACCTAACCTAAAAACATTGTGTTAAAAATCAATCATGACATAGTAATATTATGCAAAAAAATATACCAAATCACTTATGCCAAAATATTTTATGAATGTATTTAACATTATGTCAACGAAAGGGATCCCTAACTAGAGACTTGAAATTTTCAAAGATTACATTATTGCCACTATAATAATTCATAAGAAATATGGAAAGATGAAGTGTCTTTTCTTAAACTGGATGCCACACTACTAAAATAATTGTGTAGAATTTATATGACGCACCTAAATTGAAGATGTATTTCTATTCTATGTATCTATATATATTTCTTACAAACATTATTCGTGGTGCGGAACTGTTTCATTCAGTTCTATGAAAGACATGTGTTTATGTTTAACTACATTTATAAGGTCCTATTTATATATGAAGTGGTCAAGTGTAAGTCGGTCAAGTGCTCCTACAAATAGCACAACTAACTGTTGCCCGCGGCTCCACCCTCATGGGACTCGGTTATATCGTGCCTAAAAGTGGCCAAGCCAGCGCAGTCCCTGCGATTTAAACACATCCAAACGATATAAAGAAAAAAAAAATATTCCGGGAGGCGGTCAGAAGTGAAAAACAAAACTTGAACCGTGTGTATTTTTGAAGTGTCGTCGGTTAACGGACCACGCACGCAAGTTCAATGTTTTTTTTTCCATCTCAAAAATGCTTAAAGCCATTAGATAAAAGAAAATTGCGTGTAGACCGCGTGCGATTTTCTAATTCTATGCTCAATGGTAAATATTTTGAATTAAATCATTACATTCGAATTTAATTGAAGCTTAAAGTTAACCTCACTCCCGCGTACCATTTGCAATACGAACCTGCTACTCTGTTACATAAAATATGTAGGATATTCAATCAAGGGAACCACAATAATAGAGTAGATAAAATATACAGTTCAAGCTCTCATTCCATAATCTGTATTCTGCATCTTACTTTGAGTAAAAAAAGTTAAATCTAATTCCTTTGTTGTAGATTTTTTTGGTTTGTAATTTTATTTTATTTTAGTAAGTAGGTATTTTTATCATTTTATTTCGTCACAAGCCATGGATTGGACAAACGTCTAACTAACTTCTTATTTCCTCTGCAGGAAAGGCAGTTATAAGATTTTGCATTATTTTTAAGACATGAAGCCTTAAATAATAGAAAAGGTAATGGGAGATATAAATTTAATGGGTTTAAATAAAAAAAATTATACTTCTATCATACTTTAAAAAAATGTCATCATTCATTTCGGCTACAAGTAGTCTATTATATACAAGTAGCTGGACAATCCGGACATAGATTTTCATAAAAAATACGTTAACAAGTCATGCGTTTTTTTAAAGTTTGAAATTGCGATGCATTTCCAAAACCAATATGTAATACTATGTATTTATGTATGTATGTATGTATGTTACTATAATATGTTCAACAAATAAAGTACCTTGAATCGTGAACATGAAGAAAAACTATTACATTTGTGGTTGACTAGCGAGCGAGTGGACTGTAGTTTTGGCTGGCTGACGATGTTTGGTTCGATGAGCCGGGCTGGCGGGATGTGGAACAGGCTGCCACTATATCACACGACGTATTCCGCTTGGCGTTTCTAGACCAGAGGTCGCACTTGCAGGGATTCCTCTTATTAAAACCACAATGTTCTTGATAGCACTTGTTTTTCCTTTTATTTTCGAGCTGATTCACAATTCAATGATATTGGCACACTTATAATAGCACTGGAACACTTATTAGCTCTGGAACACTTATTAGCTCTGGAACACTTATTAGCTCTGGAACACTTATTAGCTCTGGAACACACTTTCATTCGAAATTGGCCTTTATTATATGCAAATTCCCCGACACGCAATTCGTCAAATCATTGACGAGTACACTTCCGAAGGGTGGGGGAAGTTGCATACTTACAATGAACTCTTCATACAAAACTGTGTCCAATTATTGACATGTACACTTATGAGTGGTGGGGGAAATCTCATACATTCACTTCTATTGAGATTTACATTTGCCTTAGTTTTATGTACAATATTTACAGTTTTGCTTCGTGGCGACTATTCAACTTATACATTTTAGCCTAATTTTCCTATTCTATATACAAACTAATTATTTACACGACCTTCTGTTTTAGGTATTATTCGTAGCGACTATACTACACTTATGCTACGAGTCAATATGTATAAAAGGCACTTAATACAATATTGGCATCTATACCTAACTATGTAAATAATCAGCCTTATTACTATGGGAAATAAAACTACCATGATTTATTTGCCTACCTAGTACATAATCTACCTTAAATACATAAAATTTTATATATTACTAAAGTCCGTCGCTAACATTCTCCCCCGCAGTGCGAAGCTCTTCTCCCTGTGGTAGCGACGTGGCTGCTGGCACCAGGATGACGACTCGACGTGTAGATCTTCTTAGCACTCCTCCCGGTGTCCTTACGTCCAGGATGCGCACTCTGCCGTCTGGTCCTGGATACACCTTCAGGACTTCTCCACGAGGCCATGTGTTGCGGGGTGATGTCGCGTCGACTATAAGGACGATATCTCCGACTTGTGGGTCATCGGAGTGTCGTCCGCTGATCTTCCGCGGTTTCAGAGTTGGCAGAGACTCTTTTATCCACCTTTGCCAGAAGTGGTCAGTCAGCCGCTGCACCGTCCTCCAGTTCGCCTTGCCAATGAGATCTCGATCCTCGAACTCGCCTGGTGATGCTACCCCACAGGACCTTCCGAGTAGAAAATGGTTGGGTGTCAGGCCTTCTTCGTCATTCGCGTCCATACTTATGTGTGTGAGTGGACGTGAGTTCACTATGTGCTCCACTTCTACTAATAATGTTTGCAGGACTTCTTCAGGTGGAGTTCGTGTTTGCAGGATGACCATCAGTGCGCTTTTGACGGTGCGCACCATTCTTTCCCAAGCTCCTCCCATGCTTGGACTTCCAGCTGGAATGAATTTCCATCTGATGTTTTCTTTGGCGGCTGCCTCTTCTAGCTCCTTGTTGGCCCCTATGAAATTCGTCCCATTATCACTGAACATGACTTTGGGTGTTCCTCTTCTGGCTGCCATCCTCCTTAATGCCATGATCATAGAGCTGGTGCTGAGTGAGTTAGACAGTTCCAAATGCACCGCCCTAGTGGTCAAGCAGGTGAAGAGTACCCCCCAGCGCTTCTCTATTCTTCTTCCGATGGAGACTTGCATTGGCCCAAAGTTGTCAACAGCCGTGCAGGTGAAGGGATGCTGATGATGTTGCAGGCGTTCTACAGGATGGTCTCCTAAAGGCGGTATTTGAGGAGTGCCTTTATGGACCTTACACCACTGACACTTATGTAGAATCCCTCTTGTTGTGGTTCGCAGGCGCAGGATCCAATACCTTTGTCTGATTTCGTTGATCACTGTTTCTGTATTTCCATGGAAGAACTTGCGGTGATAATGGTCTATGATGAGGCGACATATTCTATTTTTCCCATCTAGAATAACTGGATTCTTCTCTTGATTCTCAATCTGAATCTTCTTTGCACGAGTTCTTAGCTTGAGGATCCCTTCTGAGTTGATGTACACGTCGACCTTACGAAGTCTGCTTGAATTTTCCAGGCACTTATTATTTTTCAAGCAGCCGATTTCTTTTGCGAAACTTTCCCTTTGACTCAACTTAATCAACTCTTCTTTGGCTCTTCTGAAGTGGACCTCTTCTATGGGCTCAAATATTCTCCCTTCTCTTGTTGGAAGAAGTTCAGTCTTCGCCTTCTTTTTCGCTGTACGCTTATGTGGTTTCCAGTCGCTATCTTCAGCAGTGTTGACGTGCTTTTTCTCTTGACGTCTTCTCTTCAATGTATCAATGAATTGACATACACGTGCTGTGCTGCGAAGTAGACGTGTCCAGCTGGAAAACCTCTCTGGATCTGGCGTGTGTAGTGGCACTTCGTATGTTAGTGCAACTGTCTGGACGTTCTTTTCATATGTCTTCAACTCTGGGTCCTTGTCGAGCTTCTTCTCTATATTCATGAGACGCTTGTACGCTTGATGATAGTTGTTTGGCAGCGTCTCTGCCTCGCTCTTCCTCAGCAGCCCCGTTTCAAATCTTCCATCTGGTAGTCTCTTTGTGGTTTGTTCCAAGACATCCAAGGCTCTCTTGTCGGCGTCGTTGCTTGGGCGGTTCGGCATCACTCCCATGGCGTCGATGTCGAAGTGACGTCGCACTAGAGCTTCGGTTTCATCTTCTACCAGACGGCTATGATTGACGAAGTTGACTGGTGTGTTGCTTCCGTCTTCACATCCATGAAGAACCCAGCCTAGACTCGTAAGTGAAGCAACTGGCTCTGACTTCTTGCCCTTCTTCAGTCTTCTCGTAACGATGAGTCCCCAATTATCTTGCCCAATCAGCAAACGTGGCTCTTCTTTCTTGAATACAAGCTGATTCTTCAAAGGCCGGAGATGCTCACATCTTTCAATGATTCCGTCTTCCACTTCTTGCTTCGCAAGTCTCAACTCGTCAATTGTTCTGACTGCGATTGTCCTCTTATCTTTGCGATGAGCTCCTTTGATTTTAATATTCAACTTCTGAGAATTCCCTTTCTTGAATGCATTTCCTCCAATTGTTTCAATTGTGATTGGTTCTGTAATTCCCTCTGCTCCAATCTTTTTAGCGATGGACGAATCTAAGAGTGTCACAGTCGATCCTTCATCCATTAATGCTAACACTCGCACTGTTCCTTTTGGGCCATATAAATCCACAGGAATCACTTTAAGATAAGCCCTTCCATCTGTAGAGGTGCATACTGAAGATATGATGTCAGTAGATTTCTCACACTTCAGAGTATTACAGCAGGGATTCTCTTGCTCTTTATTTGAAGTCGCAGCCGGCGGCACATCAGTGTGGAGACTTATGTGGTGCCATCTTGTACACTTCTTGCAAGGTGGAGCTCTGCATGTTCTTCTTGAATGGCGATAGCGAAGACACTTGAAACACAGCTTAGCTTTCTTGGCCATTTCCCACTTCTTGTCTATGTTTCCATCCTTAAATGTCTTGCATTCGTAGATCCAATGTTCACCTTGACACGCAGGACATTCCGCCTTCTTAGGTTGCTGTTGAGCTTCCGCTTCTTGCACATTATGAACACATTTCTTCGACACAGATTTCTTCGGCTCCCAGGACACTTCAAGGGGAGCAAAATCACTACACATATCAGCTTCCACTTTTTGCACAGTATGAACACTTTTCTTTGTCACAGTTTTCTTCGGCTCCCATGACACTTCAGGGGGAGCAAAATCACCACACATATCAGCTTCCACTTCCAAAAATTCACTGATGAGTTCCAATTCCGGTTTCTCTTCCTCTCGGCGGCTTCTATAATATATAAACCATCTGTATTTCATGTTTGATGGCATCCTTTCGATCAAACTCTTCATTGTTTCTGGCGAACTTAAATACTGGCTCTTCCCAAGCGCCTTTATTGTTGCTACTGAGTTCTTGACATGGCTGGCGAACGCGCAGATATCACTTGGAGATTCTTGTACCCTTTGTAGACTCTTCAATTTCTCCAACTCTGCTAATGCGATGGCCCCTGGTCTCCCAAAGCGAGCTTCTAAACCCTTCATCACTTCCTGTGGTGTCTCGGCGGTGAATAATAAACTCTTCACGGCATCCTTTGCTCTCCCTTGAAGTGCTCTTCTTAGCCGAGCCAAGTTCTGTGTATTCGTGAACGAGCGCTCGGTATCTTCAAAGGATCTTCTGAACGCCAACCATTCTTCACTGGCACCGTTGAAGTTAGGTAGCTCGATCATGTGCTTTGAGATACTATGTTCAGTAGATTTCTGAGACATCTTCGTTATGATCAGAGCCAATTCTTGTATGTCGCTCTTCTTTTCTTCTACTTGTGGAGGGTTCGGCGTCGGCGGCGCGGCACTCTTTTCCACAGGTGCAGCCTTGTCCAGCCATCGCTCCACTTGATCTCGATGGTCTTGCAAGTCTTCAAACTCGTCTTCGTCCGAATCCAACTGCAGCAGCTCCAGCTCGGCTTGTGCTATCTTCGATCTGGCCTCAGCTACTTCCAGTTCTCTTTTGGCGATTTGCATTCTTGCTTCCACTTCTGCCCTTTTTGATGAACGTATGGAGCGTACATCATGCGGCTTGTCGAATCTTGTCGCCTTCGGACGAGCACCCAGTCTTGACTCCATCGCAGATCGTTCTTCTTCAACCTTCCTTGATATTCTTCGCTCTTCCGCTTCGGTGATACGCGCTAATAATTCCGGATCCTTAGCTATCGAACGCGTTACACGAAGCGCGGGTGATTCAGCTCTAACGGCAGCGGTACCGGAGCGTGACGCGGCGTGCCCTCTTTCAGCGGGTGCGGGGGGCGGGGGGACGGCGCGAGCGGCAGTATCCCCTTCCGCAACACGGTCTCCTTGTGCGGCGCGAATAGGAGAAATCGAACGGTCGCGTTGTTCCGCGGCTGCAACGGTGCGATCAGGCAGCGCGGACGCGGTCGCGGTGCGCTCTCCTGCGGCGCGAGTAGGAGGCGCGGACACGGTAGGGTTCCCCACGGCGCGGTCGGGGGACCCAGGCAATGGCGGCGTGCGTCGCGTCATCGTCGACCGGCTGGAGATGTCCGTTTCGGTTTCTGCCGGTGTTTCCAGGCTCCAATCTGTAGTGGTGGTCTTCCCTGTTGCGGACGTCGATCTCGTAGTAGGCATCGCGTTTCCCCACGATCCGGCTCGAAGGACCACGAAAATGTGGTTGACTAGCGAGCGAGTGGACTGTAGTTTTTGGCTGGCTGACGATGTTTGGTTCGATGAGCCGGGCTGGCGGGATGTGGAACAGGCTGCCACTATATCACACGACGTATTCCGCTTGGCGTTTCTAGACCAGAGGTCGCACTTGCAGGGATTCCTCTTATTAAAACCACAATGTTCTTGATAGCACTTGTTTTTCCTTTTATTTTCGAGCTGATTCACAATTCAATGATATTGGCACACTTATAATAGCACTGGAACACTTATTAGCTCTGGAACACTTATTAGCTCTGGAACACTTATTAGCTCTGGAACACACTTTCATTCGAAATTGGCCTTTATTATATGCAAATTCCCCGACACGCAATTCGTCAAATCATTGACGAGTACACTTCCGAAGGGTGGGGGAAGTTGCATACTTACAATGAACTCTTCATACAAAACTGTGTCCAATTATTGACATGTACACTTATGAGTGGTGGGGGAAATCTCATACATTCACTTCTATTGAGATTTACATTTGCCTTAGTTTTATGTACAATATTTACAGTTTTGCTTCGTGGCGACTATTCAACTTATACATTTTAGCCTAATTTTCCTATTCTATATACAAACTAATTATTTACACGACCTTCTGTTTTAGGTATTATTCGTAGCGACTATACTACACTTATGCTACGAGTCAATATGTATAAAAGGCACTTAATACAATATTGGCATCTATACCTAACTATGTAAATAATCAGCCTTATTACTATGGGAAATAAAACTACCATGATTTATTTGCCTACCTAGTACATAATCTACCTTAAATACATAAAATTTTATATATTACTAAAGTCCGTCGCTAACAACATTTGTCTGTATTCCATGTGTACATTAATAACTTTTGACTTGGTTTCCATGGTTGGTCCATTAAAAATTATTTGTAATTAGTCCAATAAAGTTTAATAAACTATCTTATTCTTAAAAAGGAAAAATTAAAAACTAAACTTATTTAAAAAAAATTTGAAGTATTATGCTTTTATGGCTTGGACTCTTAAGAAAGTTCTCATCTGTGGTTGAGTTATTTGGTCTGTGCGAGCCGTATGTTTTCGGGAGCCCAAATTTTTGTTGACAAGTTATGTTAACGGTTCATTGGTTAGATAAGGTTTGTTATAAACACGAGTCGATAAATTGTGGGCTGAGGATATTAAGAATATAGTGTGGTGTGGGCGGTATCATTTAAGAAATAAAGGAGTAAACAATATATTAATTTTTAGTGTAGTGGGCAACACTGTTTACTTATTTATTTAATTGAAAGACCTATGGTCTATTGATTTAGACGTTTGCATGTTGACTTGGGGGCCGTGGGTTCTATTTCCACGGAAAGCATACTTCGTTTAGTTGTCAGCAGTTTGATTAACATATCGCAGGCTTGAATCCACTGATTGTCTGATAATGATAATAAAGATGATTCTGTGCTTAGGAAAAGTTGAGCCGTTCGTTTTCCCGTGTGGATTGAACCGACAACCCCCGGGTCAACTGGCAGACGCCTTAAGCACTGGGCCACGGAGGCAGTCACTTATTTCTTTTAAATATACCTGATTAACTAAACGACGAGTGGCTAAATTTAAGACTAAAAACCTAAAATATAATTAAAATATTTTAGAAATATCTAGAACAGAAATTACGCCGAATATTTCGTAAGATTAACTTAATGAATTTCACGTTTACTGTAAACAGAAAATTTGCGACTTTAGTCTAGAGTTCCTTTCGAAAGAAAAACGAGGTTGTCGATACGATTACATATAGGTTTTTTCTTACATATGTAAAAGTAATGATTAATTCCTTGCTGTTGACAATAAATAATTATAACTAAAAACTCAGTGGCTCAAATTTTTATTAATTAGTTTTATGTTAGTATATTTTATCTTCATACCTACATATAATCAAATCTATATCCCATGCGGGGTAGGCAGAACCTATAGGGTTATAATCCCTCAATGCAGAGGATTGTGACCACATATGTGTTTCAGAGGTGCGCGATCGACAGTACTACCGACCGCATTATATATGCTGCCTCCAGCAGGTCTCCTTACGCTGTCCACCCATCTCACTGAAGGCTTTCCTCTGGCGCGTTTTCCCTTTGTTCACATTAAGCATGGTGGTAATTGATACAGGAAATCAATATTTCATGTCTATATCATGATTTCCCCTTACGTCGATTCCTTCGGTCGGCTTTTACGACCTTTAAACTCACTGACCTTTTAATATAAAGCAATTAGAACTCTTTGTTTCTGAGGACAGGATGGTCGCCATGAGTCATCCATCACAGTCTGAATATATTTTTCTTACTTTCTGAATATATTTTAATTTACACTACTACTTATAAAGGTAGTAAACGGTCAAAGGTAATCAATCCAGCGCCCCATTGATCCGGCTTAAGTCTCGTAGGATATTTCAATGTAGGTATGCATCAGATAGGTATTCATTAAGCAGACGAGGGTTAATTGTTAACGGGATCACTTCTCAGCTATTGTCTGGAATTCCCAGAACATTTGCACAGAATAATAACTATGTTTTTTATTGACATCTATTTGCATCATTACGAATCGGTAACACAGCAGAATTTAAGTACATTTAGCGAGAATCACGATATTTGCCTAATATGATATTTGACGACATAGCCCAGGTAATTATCTCTTTGAAGTGGCACTGGGCAGGGCATATAGCGCGACGAACCGATGGCCGATGGGGTAGAAAGGTTCTCGGATCTCGAATGGCGACCACGCGCCGGCAAGCGCAGCGTCGGACATCCACCGACCAGATGGTCAGATGACCTAAAGAAGGTCGCAGGCAGACGCTGGATGTAGGCCGCTTCCAACCGGTCGTTTTGAAAATCCTTGGTGGAGGCTTTCGTCCAGCAGTGGACGGCCTGCGGCTGAAATGATGATGATGAGGTCTAAATTAGTAAGGACAGCCAAATCGCGCTTGTTAAGTTTCTACGGATTATTTTAAACTACAAATAGTGAAATTTAAATCGAATACGGTGTATTTGTAAACGTGAGGTTGGCAACACCAAGTTTTATTTTCAAATGCACCTGACCTGACAAAAGTCCTGACAACCTCTCCTCCCCAGTTTTCAGGAACAGGGGGAAACAAAAGTATCTTACTTTCCAATACCAGAAGTGAGACGTTTAATCCAAATATTTTCCAATATTTTATCCGGTTTTTTTTATGATCCATGTCTGTGATATTGTGATTAATGATAATCCAGACTCGAGCAGTCCCCTCTGTCTAAGGATAAAGCCAGTCAATATTATATTGCGCGTATAAAAATTACTTGAAGATATAGTATATCTGTTATAATATAAGTAAAAATTGGTAGGTATAGTGTAGGAACCACTTCGATTCAGGATCGTGGGTTCGATTCCCACGGGAAGAATACTTTGTTTAGTTGTTTTCAGTTTGGTTAGGACATTGGCTAGAATCACTTTCACAAGGCACGTTAAGTCGTTCGTCCCGGCTGCTAAATAATAGTCGTTAAAGCAACCACGTCAGAGGCCGAGAGGCGGTTTCGAAGAACTCTGACACCCGATTGTGTATAGTCGATTGACCGTGGCACCTACACTAAATAATGATGATGAGTGTATGAAACAATAAGTTTGTTTCGTCGAAGATAACGGGCTAAGTCATAAGGCTAAGCGCGGAGAATTTTATGATCAAAAGACATAACAATGAAGTATTATTGATCGACCTAAAGAGAAACAAACATAAATGCAATTAAACTTCAAACTGTACTTAACAGCTTGTACACATTGTTATTATTCCTCTATATTAATGAAGGACACAATTTGCATAACGTAAGGGATAACATATTGTCCTAAGTAAACCATTATAGTCATCACATTGAACTTTGTAATTTAATATCCGTATCTGTAAGTCTGTTTTAGATGTTACTCGTATATACATCTATCTTTATGCATCCGTGGTCTATGTCATTGAGGATCCAATCTATTTAGCAAAAATGCTAGTGCTATTGTACAATTGCACAACCTGATATATCTGACAGTACTACCAACACACGATTTTGCCTCGGGAATTACGCGCTTTAATTTATGAAAGAATGGCATTCGCGGCCGCTATGGAAGCATAGTTTACACCAAGTGTGAATGTCAGGAAAAACATCGAGTCGTCGGCACTCATAATAAATAATTAAAGGATACCATGATTGTAAGCACTCTCTACTTCGGCTTGGCAAGCGATGACCACCATCATCATAAATAGAACTAGGCTCTTGTCGGTGGAGTTCCTTCAAGCGATAGGAAGACTTAGGTGACAAGAAGTGATAATTCGTAATCTATACTTACTTATGTAAAAACATGAGTGTTTATTGAACGCTTAAGAACTTTACTAATGACTGGATTTGAAATATTCTTTCTTCATATGGTAGCATGATATTACACTAAGGGCAGTTGAAACTGCAGCAAAGTAAGTATTAAATGGTTTTTACAGTTTTATAACCAACCATATCTTCCCTATCTACAGATTTATATTATTCGTTGTTATGATGATAATAACTATATCACTACATAGTTTAAAACAAAGTCGCTTTCTCTGTCCCTATGTCGCTATGTATGCTTAAATCTACGCAACGGATTTTGATGCGGTTTTTTTAATAGTTAGAGTGATTCAAGAGGAAGGTTTTTATGCCCATGCGAAGCAGGGGTGGGTCGCTAGTAAATTTATATATATGAAAAATAAAGTTTGTGCTGACCTCGGGGCTCCAAAGTCTAGATGCTACAAAGAAAACGCTAACATGAAGATTATGAATATCGCAACCAGTGTTATCAACTACACCGTACTCAGTAAAAATTTACAACCTATAACGTAGGTGGAATTTACTAATTACTTAAGGTATGTGTGAGGAGAGAAGATAAATCCAGGTTTCAGCGAATCGCACAATATTTATTATTTGTACTTTACAAAAGGTTAGACTCTTAAAGATAACCGTTAATGAGAGATTATAGGGGTCGTGAGATCAAAGTAGGCACGAAATCCAGTCAGGCAGCCGCTATGAAATAGCCAGCCACTTAACTTGAGATGGTGAGATCAGCCGAAAGAGGTCTTCTAGTGGACGCGCGCAGCCTTATATATGGCCGTCGGGGGTGATGCGGTGCGGGGCAGCGAGGAAGGACCGCCGTAGGAGAATGCGCGACGTCACACACCCCCCCCGTTAGACCAGAATTTCCCCTTAGCCGGGAAATTCGACTGCTCGCCGTCAGTAGATGGTGCTGGAGCAGACAGCTGGCCGGCGCTGGCAGGCAGCTGGTAGACGGCTGGCCGGCGCTGGTGGGCAGCTGGTAGACGGCTGGCCGGAACCCTGAAATTGGAGAAGTTCCAGTATCGTTGAAGCAGAACTACAGAGACGATATCTACCGCAATCCGGAACGGGCTATCCTTATAAATTTTGTTATCAGGTTGCTCGAATAGGCAAAATTTATGCTTCCATTGCTTTTTGTCACTCAATGCCGAATACGAAAAATAAACTATTACAATTTGCGGCGTTATAATGAATTTTGTAATTAAATAATGAGCATTTTTAAGATTACACCATATTATTCTAGCCTACCGTAACTTTTGAGTGGTTTCACCGTAGACTAGATTTTGGACTTGGCAACACTGATCGCAACCCAGTTCACGTGTACTGCGCCTCAACGAAATTTTATATACACCTATGTTTACATGTTTGGTTTACGACGTAAAAACATGAGCTTTGAAACACGGCTTCAAAGATAAAGTTTATACTATAGATGTAAATATTTTAGCCAACCGTTGCTAATATTTGATATTAAACTTACCATATTCTAAATAAAGAATGTTTTATTTATATTACGTAAACATAATATGAATGGGAATGAAAAATGTGGTACCTTAAAATGCTTGTATCCAAACATATTGATTTGTTATACCTATAACGACTAAACTTGTGTTTTCAAAGTGACATGATAAATAAATAAATAACGATTTTAATAAAATTTTCCCGTAATAAACTTGTTTATATATATCCATTGGAAAATAAATTAATACTTTATATAATCGGTGTAGAAATAACGCAGTCAAAGACAAGCTTTGAAAATAAGATAAAGAGGAATACATAAACCAATATAATATTTATAATAGTCGCTAGTACAATATAAACAAACAATATGTTTTCGCCCCAATTTAGAGACCTCAATTAAATTTATGATCTTTTTGGAAGTGTTAAAAAACTTTTGTTAGTTTGATTCAACCAGAGCAGTTCATGAGTCAAAAACCTCAGCTGACTTTGTGGCCGAAAGGTCGTGAGTTCGAAACCAACGTTTGAACAATAAGAGGTAAACAATAAACAATTAGTATATAACTAAGCTTTTGTCGCTAAGACGTCTATTGTGAAGCTGTGGTCTTGGTACTGTTAAGGCTTCTTTGTAAAACCTTGATAATTAGTGTTCTAATCAGTAACATAATAATAACCATTGACCAACGACCATAATTAAAAGCGTACTTTTTCTGTACCGCCTACCCTTTTAATCCACGACGTTCCTATCCACCCTAAAATTGGCTGGAAGAAATTGCATTAACGATAAGTCCGCCTTTGTACACATCGTTTATATTTGTATCAACATGTATAATTTGTTTGTTTATGATACAATAAACAGTATATCTATCTATCTATCTATCTACTTTAGCTTTAAGCTTTGAAGTCGTAAGCTGAAAATGCAACTAAAAATACCCGCTTAGATGATGACAGAGGCTTTCAAATCCAGGACCATGATTTCTACCCTGGGCTTTGATAGTAAAGCTTAGGACGCATGAGAAAAGAGAGAGGTAATAATATCTGTTTAGATACATTTAAGGTCAGTCGAGGTCAGCAAGAAGCTGTAAAATTATTTAAACAGCTTTGTGTAAAGTACTTTGCATACATGTGTGTTTGTATGTCTAATTCACTTAACAACTTTAACGACATATTATTAAATGGAGAATGAACTCGTTAGACATTTGCAAAACAAAACACATGATCGTCTTACGTTGATCACCAGATTCGGGAATCAAGGAGATGTGACAAGTTAGTACTGGTACTGGCCAGTGGATGTAATTTTTTTTTGTTCTAAAGTGCTGTTCAGTCTATGACTCATATCTTAAACTGCCCCAATACCCAGACTTCGGCACGGTTGAGGATAAAGATAGCAGAGAAAGCGGTTATGTACTGGTCAAAATATATCAATACATATATTTAATAGAATAGCCGTTTTGACTTGAAAACAAGTAAAATAATAAGTTTTTTTAATGATAATAGGAAAATTATTATACTAATATATGGTCGTAGTAACTTTAAATTTTTTTTTTTTAACTTATTTCTTGTGACGTTCCAATTATACGTTAAAAAAATGTCAATCTTAATTTTCTCTTAAATCCTCATTTTTTTGTCAAATTTATGGAGTTATCTACACGTTTTCTTCGCATATTTTTTTGCATACAAAACATATCTCCTTATATTTTATTATCTACAAATTCTTTATAATTTATTCACCCTTTACGCAAGGACTGAATAACAAACATAACCTTACTCCTACGCAGTAATCGCATTCGGTAAACAACTTATTTGTGCCCTTGATTTACAGTTAAAACGTCTTCAATGTGTCAATCCAGCAAATTCAAGTATTCAACAGTTTAAGACTTTAACACTCGAAAGTGATAAAGTTTTAGATTTTTTTGAATTTCTTCTCATCCAATGGGTTAAAACAAGACCTACTAAGACTCCGCTGTCAACAAGCTGTATCTCATAAACCGTGATAGCTGTTGAAAGATTTGAAATTTTTACAGATGATGTTTTTCTGTTGCCGCTCTAATAACAAATACTAAAAACGGAATAAAATTAATATTTCAGGGGCTAAAACAAATAACAAACGTAATTTTTTTGCTATTTTGTATAGATAAAAATACGGAACTTTGAGTGCGCAAGTCCGACGTAATATTGGTTTAATTGACAACTACTAGAAACTCCATATACCAACTACTTAATACAAAGCTCTATTCTAAAAATACACTCATTATGGCTATATATAGGCTAATGTCAATCCCATATATTTTGTTCTTGTCGACATTCGTTAACGTTTTAAAATTATGACTTTGGCTAAGCCATCAGTAGGTGCCTTAATACCATCTCTAAAAACCACGCAAGAACGATTAAGTAAGGGAGATGTCGCCTTACATCACGTATACGCTCAATAGTTGTTGATTGTGTAATTCCGCCATGTCACCTGGAAAACGGCGAAGTCTGTATTAGTATAATACCAACCGTGACAATAGTTTAGAGTGCTATTTTTTAAGATGTATTAGGTCTCTCGGTCAAAACCTGAACCAGAGTAAAATGATTATCATTCGAATGATTTGCATTTGACATAATCGGTGACCCGAAGAAAATCATTCGACTCACCGATTTTACGTATATCATACATTACAAAAATGTCATTCCAGGTCGGGTGATCCACAATCCCTTCTTTTCTTATTTATTGACGTGGAGATTCGTTATTCCGTGGCTACAACGAAAACGGTTTGTCGTATCCAAAATTATTTGAATATATAATAAAAATTTAAGTCACCACGCGATTGCTAAAGCAGTTATAACAATAAAATTTCTATTGTGTTTTCAAAAACGTCCGCGAACGTGTTAAACAAATAAAATCTAAGCAACAAAAAAAGTCATAACACTATCTTAATCTAAATAACTATTTGTCAACAGCAAAGAACGGGAGCCAACATCAAAACCAACAATGAAAATCAAATAGTCGCCGAAGTAACAATGCCTCTCCACTTCAACGGGTCCCTCCCAAATGTGTCGTGGAACGACACGACGGTGCTGTCTTCCGTGGACTTCTTCCACAAACCCGATGTGGCTATCATCGCGTTGTATGTGGTGGTGCTTACTGCTTCTCTGTCAGCCAACACTTTGCTCATATTCATCGTCATCAAATTCCAGTATATGAGGAGGTGAGTCATTTTATTTCTTGTTTTGTCCGTGCTGGCGTCAAAAGTATTATTATTGTATTAAAGAATTAAAGAGCCATGGTCTATGCTCGGTGTCACCGTACGAGACCGAATCAGAAATGAGGAGATCCGTAGAAGAACAAAATTGGCTGACATAGCCCAGTGGATTAGCTCTTTGAAATGGTAGTGGGAGGGACACATAGTGTCACGAACCGATGGCCGATTGGACAGTAAGGTGATCATGTACCGACTAGCGCAGTATTGGACACCCACCGACCAGATGGTCAGATGACCTGAAGGTCACAGGCAGGCGCTGGATTCAGGCCGCTTTCAACTAGTCATTTTAGAAATCCTTGAGAAAATCATATGTCCAGCAGTGGACAGCCTGCTGCTGAAATGATGAAGCAAAAATTTCATCTGTTTTAGTCCAGTAGGTTCGGAGAAAATTGGCTGTGACAGACGGACGGACGGACAGACAGACGCACGAGTGATCCTATAAGGGTTCCGTTTTTACATTTTTGTACGGAACCCTAAAAAACGAGTAATTCTACTCAATCCCTGTCATTCGTTTGAAATGTATTATTTATTGTCTAGCTAGCTAGATCGAATGTTGTTGAATTTGCGGATCCCTTGTTGCAAAAAACAACGTTGCTTACAGTCGTAACAACTCACTATTTCTTGTTCAGTCGAAAAACAAATGACCTGATGTGATTTATCCCTGTAACTCGTATGAAGATTTATAACAGAAGAAAAGCTTTTACTGAATTATTAACAAGGGCGTCAAACTTACAACAATCCTGTTAAATAATTTCCAAGTAGAGCATTACAGAAAACCGAACGTTTTCGCACGACACCAAATGATTCCCGTAACAATGCGGAAGTCATACAAACTCCCGCCATTCAAAATACGTATGTGTATCCAATTTCACAGGAGTATCTCGGAGACATAACAAAAGACGACTGAAGTTTGCTATTTCAACATTAGAACTTCAAAATAATATAATTCGTAGCAAGACAATTTGTTGAATACATTTTGTTTACAGTAATTAGATTTAGTAGGGAATTAAATATAGGCGCGACGAACCGATAGCCGATGGGGCAGAAAGTTCAGCATCGGAAACATTAAAAAAAACATTATTAAAAAACCGCATCAATATCCGTTAAGTAGTTTTAAAGATTTAAGCATACAAAGGGACATAGAGACAGAAAAAGCGACTTTGTTTTATACTATGTAGTGATAGGGATTCAGATACCTAACCCTAATACTCTCAGCCTAAGAATTTGCCATTTCTTGTTTTCTTGTTCTGACTAATTGTTCTAACTCCTAAGAGTCCATCCATCAAGTAGCGACCATTTGCTGGTAACAATTACCTTATTTCTCTGACCGGCGAAACGGAATATTCTCATCCCGATTTAATTAACTCTACAGCGAAAATAGGCAACAGGAATAACTCGTTTCTTTAAGAATTTTTTTAACGATTTCTTTTTTACCGGTGTTATAGAAGGTTATCAAACTTACCAGTATCTAACTATTATAAATGCGAAAGTGAGTTTGTTTTGTGAAAGCAAAACTCTATCTACTAAACCATTCTTGCTGAAATTTTGCATACATATATAGTTAAAAATATTGAAAAGAGTATACTTTTTATCCCGGGAAAAGCACTGTACCCGAGGTAAATTCACGTGGGCAAAGATACGGGCGAAAGCTACTTATGTAATATTTTCAAATTGCATAGTTTAAAAAAAAATATTTTTTCGAATACTAACTTTGTTTGGTGTCTAAGCTGCTCGTTCGATAGTCTTATTGACGAATTTAACTCCGCTTGTACTTATCATAATAACGTGTGGTTTACACGTCCAATTGATCATGCACACCTTGGTGTCAGATTTCATCGCGCTTATACTGATTTATAACTTTAATCTTTGTAAAAAAATAGGGTAAGTAAGAAATAGCTAGACAAAATTGTAACTTCGTAAATTGGGAATCCGCATTCTAAGTGACAATTTGCGGAGTTTTTTGTCTTATTTTACAAACAAATAAGGGGTTTATTTGCAAGTTTGTTTTAGGATTACCAGCTCATCGGAAATGACGTTTTGATATATTGCGCATAATGACGTTTGTTGCCAGAATTGGGGTATATGTAGGCGTACCCTTTTCGGGGTATAAATAGGAGTTCTATACACAACAATAGAAGACCTGAACGTGGAGTACGACAGGACGATGGAGGTGGCAATGTACTGGTTAAATTCAGTTTAGGCTATTACCTATAGCCTTTTATAACTAACCCTATCATAGAATGTGCGGCTTATTTTTATGTTCAGACAGAGACAGACAAACAAGCGTTTTCATAAGGCTAAACGCAAAAGACGTACTTTTTACTCTGTGAAAATAGAACCTACCCATGCAATCACGACGCGCAAGAAGTCCGTTGCACATTCCACAGACTCTTTTATGCGTTTTGTCGTTTGCATCAGGCCTGAGGGTTCCGATTAGTATTTTTTTTATGTACAGAACCCTAGTCAATGTAGAGTGATGGGTTACTATCTATCTATAGTCTATAGGTATAAGAAATCGTGAAAAATTTACTTAAGTTATGGTAATATAGGTACTACATGACTAGAAATAGCACTCAAATTCCTACGTGAGCACTACGTCTATTAAAACACGAGATAAGAATAACTTACATGTTACTTTGTTATCACCAAAGTTTCACTGTTCTATGATATAATATTTTCCGAAGACTTTACCTATGAAAGAACAAAGAAGAAACATAAATCAAGTTTAGGAACTAGAATCGGAAAAGCGTGAGTCAAAAACTAAGGGTAGACTAAATAAAGCGTTTTATGCACAGGATTTAGAAATATTAACAATCAGTGGCATAGCGCACGAAAAGCGTGGTTTGGCTTGCAAGCCAACGTTTCATTTAGAAAAAATGGGCGGGGAATTTAATTGCGTCATTTATTGCCACTGTTATTAGGTGGCTTTGTTGTAAACTACGTAATACATTTCTAATATAGTGTGGTGTGGTTTACATGTATAAATTGAAGATGAGAAGAGAGAATACGCTAGTCACACTGATTCTGGAACTAAATCCGCGTCAAAACATTTCTATTCGGATAATTTCTCTGTTCTGTGGTTTTTGTGTGAAAAAAGCGCGATAAAAAGGGTTAATGTCAACAAAAAAGTTAAAATAGTTTTATTATTTTTCAGTTCAGTTAAATAACACCATTTATTCATTCATACTTAAAGATAAGACTGTAAAATCTTATCTTTATTCGTTCAAATGACAATATTAAATTCAAGGACTACACGAGATAAGGTTCCACTGGTTAAGAATATTCGATTCTTAAATGTAAAGGGCATTCACCATGTCTGAACTGTACTCATCACTACATAGTATAAAACAAAGTCGCTTTCTCTGTCCCTATGTCCCTTTGTATGCTTACATCTTTAAAACTATGCAATATATTTTGATGCGGATTCAAGAGGAAGGTTTTTATGCCCATGCGAAGCTGGGGCGGGTCGCTAGTTTTATATATAATACAAAATGGCGACCTATGCAGACGACACCAAAGCAATAGATAAATATGTATTATTTTTTTAAACAACAATGTTTAGCAATTGAATTTGACCTATGCCTGCCCGCTATTCAGGGTTCGAACCCCGCTCAGGTCAAGATGAAAAATGATATTTTTCTGATTGTGGGTCTTGGATTATGTATTTTTTTTTAAATATAGTATCGTTGAGTTAGTATCCCACAACAAAAGTCTCAAACTTACTTTAGGGCTAACTCAGTCTGTGTGATTTGTCGTTATATACTTATTTATATATTAAGCAATTGACCTCGATCCCAACTGATCGTAAATGCAGAAGTTGTCTAAGGTGGAGCTCGCTGCTGAAACATTAATAGCCTATTCAATCTAGCTTTGAAAAGACCCAATTTGTACGTTTGGAAATACGCCTGCTGGCAGGAAGTGCCACAGCAACGCCGTATGTATATAAATGAGGATTTAAAAAGTATGTTAGATTACAGATTAAACTCAGGGGGCTTAGCCAAGTCACAATCGCAAAACGTTAACGAGGTACGAAAACAAAGATTAAAAAAAAAATTGCCTCCGCGCGCGATTTGAAATTCTTTGTACGAAAAGAACAAAATGTATGGGATTGACATGCGATTGACCACGTGATTTAGCGCAGCTTATGTCAATCCCATACATTTTGTTCTTGTCGACATTCGTTAGCGTTTTGGAATTGTCACTTTGGCTACGGGTGCAGGAGCTTTATGCTTAGTTGGGATCGTTACGAACTTGTGAATTCGTGAAATAGTGTCGCCGAGTTATTGATAGTTTTGACTATCGAAAGTTTTAATCGAAAAAGGTCATACTAATGATAGTATCGATAGCAATTTTCGAGCAATACTTTTGATCAAGATATCGAAGTTTCAATAGATTATGATTTTGATGCTTCGCAATATTACGTAAACTATCGTCACTATCGATAAATAAATATATAGGACAAATCACACACATTGAGTTAGTGATAGTTTCACTATCGATAGTTTTCTACAATTGATAGTGACTATCAAATATTGCAAAGCAATATTATCGATACTGTATATAGTATTGTTATTTATCAATACTATCGATGCTATCAACACTATCGATAGTATTTTCTCAAACTATCGATAGTCAATCAAAACGCTATCGATAGTTCACTATCGAGCGGCAACACTAAAGTGAAACATAAATAGATACAGAACAATAACCCTCCTTCTTTAGCATCGTCGGATAAAATATAAAGTATCAAGCACAAAGGTTGTATAAGATTCACTACAAAGAGTCCTTGAGTCTCACTTCATGCTAAAATATGGAAATCCGTTTAAAACCTGGATGACTAGCTCTGATTTTATGGTGTACTAGCTGTTGCCCGTTGTTACGCCCGCGTGGGACTCGGTGATATTGCGCCCAAAAATATATTGGATTTCGGGTCCTTAAATATGTCCATACAAAATTTCATCAAAATCTGTCCAACCGTGAACGTAACGGACAGACTGACAGACAAACTTTCCCATTTATATTATTAGTATGGATTATGTACTGAGTGCAGATAAAAGTTATTTAAACCATACCTACCGATAGAACCTTACGGTAAAAGGGGTCAGGTTTCTCATTTCCGCTGTAGTTTGTCCTCTAAGGATTTCCAGAATTACCTGTTGGAAGCGGCCTGCATCCAACGCCTGCCTGCGCCCTTCTTCAGGTCATCTGACAATACGTTGTAGGTTAATAGACAACTTTATTAACCTACAAAATATCATCTAGAAAGTAAAAAAAAACAATAAAAAAATCAGTTCCATAGTAAAAATTTACAAGCGCAATAGCAGTAAAACTTCTGTTTTGATTTATGTTGCGGAAAGTATAGCGGAAAACGTGAGCTTGAGTGACTATATATACGAAAATTCACATGTATGTGTTTGTATGAGTGTGTGAGAGTGGACGATTGATTCACGGTAGAGATGTTGATGTTTGAACGGAATCGTAATTGAAATAGTTTTCAGTTTTCATAGTGACATTAGATATACGGTTATTAAGGGTCACACAGGTCAAACAGTGTAGTGAGTATTTTGTATGGAAAGATTTAAGGATTGATCTTAAGCCGGGTACCCATTAAGTTGTTGTGATTGTAACTTGCGTGATATAGTAACAAGGTTCTATTCTAGTGTATACGCGTGTTACAGTTAAGACGTCTGCGGCCTTAGACAAGTGTCAATGTCGAATGCTCAGAAGCTTTTTTTTAGTAGAGTTTTTTGGAGGGAAAGTAAACTGTCGATATGTCCGCGCTGTATTTAATTTCCAAAACTTAGGTTTTTTCGAGTATTTGTTCATAATATTGGCGGATTATTATTCGTAGTGTTCGTGAATAAGCGTGAGTGTTGGGAAGTGGTACAGTGTCGATAACGTGACTTTTTATTTACTTAGCCATCTAACTAGACTCACTTACTTGACTGGACTGGACGAGACTACTGACTTGACTTGACTAAAGTTGGACTGAAGAAGATTAATAAATTCAAGAAAGGCCATAAAGGACTAGTTTCCATGGCCGAAAAAGTATTAAAAAAAATTCTCAGAAGCGTTTCTTGTTTATGCTTTGCATAAAGTTCGGTCACACAATATAGAAAATACTCTCTGCGAATAATAGTCGCGGCGACGATTCGCTGCAAATCACACATAGCGAGTTCCAAACAAGCGTTTTCGACAGTCTATTGGTGCGCAAATTAAAAGATATCCCCCGTAGCCGTAGCCAAGTGACAATTTCAAAACACTAACGAATGTCGACACGAAAGAAATGTATGGGATTGACATAAGCTGCGGTAAATCACGTGGTCAGTCTTATGTCAATCCCATACATTTTGTTCTTGTCGTACCTCGTTAACGTTTTGCGATTGTGACTTTGGCTGAGCCCCCTGATAGTCTGTCGTGGCTATTGTCACAGCAGGCACGCGGCATGTGCACATTTGAAGCGATTAAAATTGTATATGTTCAAATCAAACCGCAAATTCAACTCGCTGCGATTGAATCTGTTCGCAGCGAATAGCCTGTTACGTAAAACGAATATTTACGATTAAAAAGCGTTAAAGTAAGAGAAATACTAATAATACAAAAAATAAAAACATTCATTCATCAAACCACTTGCTTAAAATCCATATTTAATTCTTAATTTTAAAACAATCTAACATTGTGGGCTGGAAAGTTAAAAAGTTTGTTATGAATTTTAATAAGCTTTGATGAGCTTTCAGCTTGCGGTCGGCTTTTAAACTGAGGCTGTTAAGGTTTGGCCGAACTTTAAATTGTATCTACAGACACTTATTGTACGGAGAATCACCTGACTGTCTGATAATAAAGATGATTCCGTGCTTCGGAAGGCACGTTAAGCCGTTGGGTCCGGCTGCAATTTCGTAGTCGTTAAAGGAACCACGTCAGCGGCCGAGAGCTGGTTTCAAATAACTCTAATACTACGATGTGCATGATCGATTGAGCATGTCACGTATACGAAAAGATGATGAACAAGGTATATCTAAAAAGTTTAGTTGGCAGATAAGCATACGGCCAGTGCGAAAGATAAAAAGTAAATTTCAGCCAAAAAGTTAAAATAGTTTTATTTCTTTAATATTCAGTTTAGTTTAATAAAACCATTTATTCTCTCATACTCAAAGATGAGAGTATAAAATCTTATCTTTACTCAAGCTTTACTCGTACAAATGACCGTATCACCTAGCAAGTTGTCAGTCATTAAATAATGGCAAATATTATACAGCCTCATGAATGAAAATAAATAGGACATCGATTTTCAGCGGATCATGGACTTCGAAGTTATAATTGCTTACTTTGCACTTGTAACCGGAAACATAAGAATAATTATAAAAGATCAAAGGGCGCAAAATTACTCGTTCGCACGGGACATGTAAGGGCTAGTTACGGCACAGCATACAAGGACATTCGTGTAAAAAGCTTTGCGGCTACGAAAATATTGAGTTAACCTGAATGTTTGCAGTCTAGATGGCAGAGCCACAAATTAAATTGAGACGGGCGGGACAGATGGGACACCGAAATGCAAATATAGAGATGAGTCTAGTATGTACACTTCAATTTCCATTTATTTATTGCATTTCAACTTGTACAATAGTTTACTGGTATACCTATACTAGAAGGTACTGTTCTTATTATAAGTACAAAATGAACCCTTTCGGTGTGAAAAATTAAGCAATGAAAAATTAGAAATTTTTTTCGTTTACCGTACATTATGATTTATATACATATTGCTCGCCAAGACCTTTTATTTTATAATTAATACATGGTTATTATCTCAAGTTAATTGTTTAGGTTAGAATCTGAGGTTTAAATACAGTGAGATAAAATTATGAATTATTCAAAAATTCATTCATTAAAATTTCGGTTCGTATCAGTTTAGTAATTTAGGAGCTACAGTTAACATACATACATAGTATTTTGGCAGTCTCTCTATTTGTAGGTAATAACCAGTTCCGCTAAATACCAAAATGCCAAAGTACCATGATTAATAGCGTACCCTGGGGGTAAACTGAAGATGTAACAGGGAAACACGCTCGGACGAAGGAAGGTGAACTGAACATACATACATAGACTGCCAAAATCACCTTATCGTGGATCATCTACCTCAATGTGGAAATTGGTCTGCCTTTTGTTAGATAGAACTATAAATTATTGACTGGAAACCATGGCTGGATCACAGAACCTGTGATATAACATCAACACGTTTGCGAAATGGTAGCAAAGAACAGATCAAAACTGAAATTATTAGCAAGAACTAAAGGTTTATGTCCTGCAGTAGACGAGTTGAAACTGCCTTCGTGGTTAAGTGATTAAGGTGTTTGCCTGTGGACCCGGGGGTCGTGGTTTCCCACGGGAAGATACTTTGTTTAGTTGTTTCTAATTTGGTTAAGACATTGCATGCTTGAATCACCTTACTGTCTGATAATAAAGATGATTTCGAGCTTAGCACGGCGCATTAAGCCGTTGGTCCTGGCTGCCATCTGGTAGTCGTTAAAGGAAAGACGTCAAAGGCCGAGAGGCGGTTCCGAAGATCTCTGACAACATGTTGTGCATGGTCAATTGACCGTTCCACCTAGAAGACATGATGATGATGATGACGAGTCGGGCTGGACTAGAAGGTGACACGTGAGCATCTTTCTGTAAATACTTTCAATTTGTAGTTTTGGCTCTAATTGGGGTTAGTTCGTTTAGTTAGACTGTATCTGACACCTTTGTAAATATTGGCTCAACGTTGAGCTTGATTTTGGTGTTACGTGTCGTGTTTAATTCTATTCAGTGTGTATATGACACGAAGTCAAGTGCAGAAAAAGCCTTTGGCTTTATTTCCGCCATTTAGATCACTATGGAATAAAGTTAAATAAATAGGTAAATAAGAAAAACGATTTCTTTTAATACCTACAATTTTTCACCTGAATGTTGTATGAGCCTTTAGCATACACCCGCGCGGTTTGACATGTGGAATTATTATTTCTTTTTTATTAAATGTTTCCTTTCCCTGTGGTTAAGTTATTACCGGGTGCTATTTCGTTATCACTACCACTACATTGTATGAAACAAAGTCGCTTTTTCTGTCCCTATATCCCTCCTATGGCTCCTATGTATGCTTAAATCTTTAAAACTACGCAGCGGATTTTGATGCGGTTTTATAATAGATAGAGTGATTCAAGAGGAAGGTTTTTATGCGCATGCGAAGCCTGGGCGGATCGCTAGTTATAAATAAATTTTACCTTTCATGTCCGCATGACCGAGTAGCGGCGACACAGAATCGCTTGTAATTACCGAGCAGTTACGATTCCAACCCATCCATCTGTCGCAGGCAACCTTAATTAAATTCAGTTTCGAAATGTTGGTGAAATGAATAAACAAATTCAGTGACTTTTTAGGGTTCTGTACCACAAAAGGCAAAAATGGAACCCGGGTAAGGTCACTTTTTGTCTGTCTGTCGTTAAACTTTTTGTTTTGAGGTATGCATTATTATCATGTTGAAGTTCTTAACATACTCAGGTCACGGACTCTTTTGGCTGTAAAATAAACAAAATTATACATCAACGCGGTCCAAAAATGTGTACTTAAATATTGCAACTTTTCGCAAATTTTGCGTTATGAGATGGGAATTAAAACCAATGGTGACTAGAATCATGAAGTTTGGTAAGAAGCAATATCATACAGCACCAATTTAGAAAACAATAAATATAACCTAAAAATTTGTAATAAAATTTTAAGCCAAAAATAAATAAAGAGAATTAAATTTTACAAACAAATTAAAAGTAAGCAAGTCTTAAAATAGAACCCTCAAGGCGCGAGTCTGAATCGCACTTAATTTATTTTTAAACAGGTAACAAGCGACTACTTTTTGTACTTTGAAGTCGTCTGAAAAAGATATGATTTTATAATATTTTAATGATTTACTCGTGTTTGCCTACGTTTTCACCCACGTAGTCACTACACGCTTTTCATGTTATGTCTATTTGAGTGAAATATGGTAGGTACAGAGATAAATAAGGATACATACTAGTTTTAGCCCATATAAAATTTCTATTTGTAATAATAATTTAATTAATAATAAATCATTGTAGTTTTATTAAAACATTTTTTTGTGTATTTACATTTTACTTCTTCTCGCTATATTTAAACATATACCTACTCTCAATCAATCGCTGCGTGACTGAAAGCGATCTCTATAATATGTCCGCCATTGTATAATATTATACTTCACACAAATCTAGCAGGATAATTTTTTTTTTTTTTGGATTTTCTGAATTCAATCCTATTGATTTAGAGTTACCCCATTTCAAACTATCGTATATATTACTGACCAACTTCGTCAATTAAACCAATGTGTAGGTAGAAAGAAAAAACTTTACAACAAAAGAAATAAATCGCATAATCCTAAAAAAATATTGCGTCGGCCAAAAACTTTTTAATGAATGAGCTCTCATATGAGTAACCTTAACTCGGAAAGCCTCAAGTGAAATATTTACACAGCGTCCTAAAGCAGTCTCATTTTTAGAGTTCCGTAGCTGCCTGTCGATTTTATAAATTTCAAACAACAACTCGCTTCTCACGTCGCTATCAGTCATTCTTCGCATAAGATTCAAAATGACAAGTCTAGTGTAAGACAACACAACAAGAAGTGAGCTTAGAAGTGATGGGGAAATTACCTTACAGAATGCCACATCTTACGTTATCTCATACAAAATCTAACGTCCAATCTAGTTCATCCCGCTGACACGCTCGCAAGGATAGCGCTAGTATAGATTCGAATTATCAACCGAGTTTTTAGAATGCCAATCAAGAAACTCACAGCGGCTTCAGATTCGAAGTTTAATATGAAAGCTTACAGAATCAAGGCCTCAAGGGTTAAAAAAGGATCCCATTATTAAGTATCCGATGTCCGTCCTTAAAATAGCCTGTGTGTTAAAAACTTTGAATAAACGTTGATTAAAATGTTTTGTTGTGGTACCCATTTTTAGAATGCCAAAATAATTAAAACACATTCTTCCTGCTCTTACTCCCGTTTCTATTCGGTCCATGTTCTCATAAAACTATTTATTTATATATGAATATAATATTTACTTAGATATTATTTCTTCTTATAAAATATAGTAGAAATAAAAAATCTGTTTCATTATAGTTCAGACTTAACGTGTCGTTTCTACCCAATTATTTTATTAGTTCATAATAGGTACGAGTATCATTCGTTTCCTAAAAACTCTATTTTAATAACCAGTATAGCCAAATTAGGAAAAGCGTACCCTGGTCAATATTCTAAGCTAAAGATGCAACCAGGAAACACGCTCGGATGAAGAAGAAGAATAGGTATCATTCATAAAAAAATTAAAAAAAAAATATAAGCTAAGATATTTCAAATGTTTTGCTTACAATTTACAAATTACTTCTGTGTAGCTCTGCCAAGAAAGTTTTGACAAAACCTTACCTTGCTTTCCGTTGAAAACTGGATGCATTTCAAAAGCGCAGCATTCTGTAAGTAGTTGTTATAGACTAACAAAGCAAAACGCTCAATCTGGTAGGCATCTTCCCTTGCTGGGTGGTGTTCGGAAATGAAAAGAGATTATAGTTAGGTGGGATTTTCGGTTTTTCTCTCGTAATACATAAACGTTAGGCGTCTAAAAAAGGAAAAAGAGTTATAAGAACGTATAGGTCCACATTCAGGGACTCCAGCCAGCTTCAGGTGTTAGCTTATACAGCTCATCCGGGGAACCCGCGTACGAGTGCAGGGTGCTTGTGTCATTGCGGTGCTGTTCTATCTCTGGCGCACCTCTTGATGTGTCAAATATAAAAAATATGTAATAGCATAGCCATTTCGAAAATAAGACCTAAACACAAATACTAACTGCCCACTTGTTTACCTAGATACATAGTGAAATCTCTGCGAAATAGTCGTATATGGACCGCAAAAAAAAAAATCATCCCTATCCATATATTAGAAAAGCAAAAGTCTATCTGTTACGCTTTCACGGCTAAACGGCTGGACCGATTTTGATGAAATTCGGTATGGACAAGTTTAGGATCAAGGGTCACACAAGCTACATTTAGGCGCGATATAACCGAGTCCCACGCAGTCAGAGCCACAGGAAATAGCTTCCATCATTATCATTCATTCGTAAAAGATTCTCCTTCTGCCGAGACTTTTAATTAACAAATCCATACTAATATTATAAATGCGAAAGTCTGTCTGTCTGTCTGTATGTCACCTCTTCACGGCTAAACGGCTGGACCGATTGTGATGAAATTTGGTAGGGATGTAGTTAATGACCTGAGGTCAAACATAGGCTACCTTTGGGCGCGATATAACCGAGTCCCACGCGGGGCGGAGCCGCGGGGAACAGCTAGTAATTATATATAGTTAAGTATAACAGGGTTTTGACAGAAGCACCACTTAACATCAACTTCTCTAATTTTGACGACCTTCGTGGCGTAATGGTTAACATGCTTGACCGCTACTCAGGAGGTCCCGGGTTCGATCCCCGGTCAGGTCAAGATGAAAAATGATCTTTTTCTGATGGACCTGGGTCTTGGATGTTTATCTATATATGTATTTGTTATAAAATATAGTATCGTTGGGTTAGTATCCCATAACACAAGTCTCGAACTTACCTTGGGGCTAACTCAATCTGTGTGATTTGTCCCCTATATATTTATTTATTTATCAACTTCTGCAAAGGGTTGTACGTATCTGATCAATATCCCCGAGATGAACTGAAAAGTTTAATCGTACTAATACGAATAATACAAGAGCTTGTAGAGTAACTAATATTATAGTAAGGGCCCAATGTTACAGCACAAAGTGATTAATTTTAAAAATAAAATAAATAAACTTTGCATTATGAGGTTTACGGTGATTAAATATAACTTAATTGCGATAGGCAAAAAAAGAGTTGTAAGAGTAACTAATACTAAAGAAAGGGTCTTATGTTCAGGTTAGTAAGTCACAGCGCAAAGGATTTCAAAAACAAATTAACTTTGCATTATGAGATTAATGGTTATTAAATAGAACATAGATTGCGATAGGCAATAATTTTTTTTATTGTTTAATCATAATTAAAAATAAATGTTATTAATCCACTTTTAAACAAAACTTTTGAATCATTCGCATATTCTTAGACTTAGTCATTCGTTGCAGATTCTCAGTATAATAAACCAAATTAGGTCAAATGTATATCTAGTCTGGATATATTTTATGAAAGAAGACTTCAATTGAATAAAAATAATTATTTTCTGATTATAATAACAAATTTACTCTTTTCACAGCCCATATTTACTTTATATGTGTTAAGAAGCAATTGGACCGAAGGTTTTTAAGTATATTACTGCATGAAAATTGCTCAGGTATTTATCAGTCACACTTATTAGTGATGAGCATGCTGGGACTAATAGAAGTAACTGATTTGCATGAAACAGAAATGGGCAAAGGGTAATCAGATAAATGATTAACGGTTGTGATTACGTTTTCTAATTTTCAATCATGATTGCTGATTACAAAATTAAAATAGTAAGCGCGTTCTATAGACAATGAGACTTCTTTGGGCGATTCATAAACTGTCTGCGGATTTGACCTGGATTATCATAAACATTGTTTAGTACTTGTTCTTCTCTACTTTGTACTTTAACAAAGTTAATGTGTTTGTGTACTTTCACTTTAATCTAGTTAGAATTACGGTTTCTTTATAAATATTTAAATTAAAACCAGCTCTTGTTAATAAGTATTTTAAAATTTCAATTTAATTTACTTTCTAAGTTGGCAACTTTTAATGAAATTTCTTAAAGTAAGTGGTAAAAGTGGATAAGTGGAATAAATAAGTAATAAATAAATATGTATATACAACCAAACTACACAGATAGAGTTAGCCCCAATGTAAGTTACAGACATAGTTATGAGATATTAATTAAATGATATCATATATTTTAAATAAATGTAAATCTAAGACAGATTAATCTAAAAAAAATCATTTCCATCTTGATCTAAACGGGAGGGATCGAACCCAGAACCACCAGTGTGACAGCCTGGCATGATAACCATTAAACCACAGAGGTCATCAAGAGGCAATAAATTTTTAAGTTTGTTCAATTTTCTCCTTATTCTTCGTCAGATCGTATTTCCCTAATGCATCTTCAGCTTACGCTTCAGAGCTCAGGGTACGCCATTAATCATGGTCCTGATTTGGCGGTACTGGTAATTACAATAGAGCGACTGCCGTTTGACCTCTGTAACCCTTTTATACAGGGAAACCAGACCAATAGGAACATGAACCGGCTGTGTTAGTGGCAAACACTGTCGGATTTTTCAGGCGGCCTAAGACATCCTAACGACTGCTTCGTTCTACCGATGACAACCAAAACCGTCGGCTCAACGTGTTTTCCGAAGCATGGCGGAGCTCAAGATAGAAATTCCACTAATGGCAACCAATCTAAAAATGGCCGCGCAATCACCATCACTTCGTTATTAACACGTGCCCTTCTAGGCTATCGGGGTTCTCTGGTTCAATTTTCTTCTTATATGTTTGAAACCTGTTTTATTTTTTACACTGGCGTTAGAAAAACACTCTAATATCAAATAATTTGAAGCATTTACTCCCAAGTCCTACTCCAGCCCTTGACCGTACTCTTCAAAGGTTTTTTTTGGCTGATTAGAGAACGCATGCTTCGTTGGTTTCTGATTGGCTCTTAAGCAAACACTCACGCGTTAACTCAAATAAATCGAAAATAGCATTCGCTTAGAAGGATCTGACAAATAGGGATTGGTACAGTCGACAACATTGATAAGAAAAAGAGAAAAAAAAATAGATAAGATTACTTTTAATTTTACCAAACTTTTTCATAAAACCATTTGAAACAAGTTATGTCTAATTAATGTATCAAAATCATTTAAGCTAAAAAAATGGTGATTTATTTTTTGACAACAAAACCAGATAGCTGCCGTCATATGAAGCACTAAAACATCTTTGTTATCAAATGAGTAGGTGATTATAATATTAATTCTTAAACAGAAATTCATATCGTACAAAATTAGTGAAAAAAAAAGAATTATTCTAAGCCTTTCCCGTTATAATTCCTCTTTTTCGCCTGCGAAAATATTTTGAATTGCAAATCAGTTGTTTTGACACGTTAATCTATTCCACTGTGTTTCTAGGGATAAAAGAAATAAAACGGTATTGGGATTGTTTTACCCTTATACAAGTGAATATGCCAAACAAAAAAGAATGAAGTAAAGTTTTCTACATTTAAAATACTTATAAGTAAACTATAGTAAGTAAAGTTAATAAAATATTTTAATTATCATGGTAATTAAATAAATTAACAAATAAAAAACAAAGCTGTTGCCCGCGGCTCCATCCGCGTGGAACTTGGTAATGTCGTGCCCAAAAGTATGTTTCAGCCCTGGTCCTAAACTATATTCATAACAAAATTCATCAAAATTGGTTATAATATTACTAGCGACCCGCCCCAGCTTCGCACGGCTATAAAATCCTTACTCTTGAATCACTTTAGCTATTAAAAAACCGCATCAAAATCCGTTGCGTTATGCGTAGTTTCAAAGATCTAATCTAAGCTTACTCGTACATATAGGGACAGACAGCGCTTTGTTTTATACTGAGAAGCAACTTTGTTTTATACTATGTTATGATAAATAAATATGGAAGTATGGATATGGATGTTCCTTTAATTTTGTTTTTATTATAATTGTTTTTGTTTTTCCATTTGGAATTCTCAGGCCGGGCCTGGTAATTTTATGGACTAATCACGGGTCTATTGACCAAGTGCTTACCCATTTATTATTTTATGAAGAAGTAGTTAGTAAGTTTTCAGGGTCCAACTGTAAGAATTTTCGAACTATCCGGTAGGTATTTAAAATGGAAGCTTTTTGTAAAGTCATGTACGTACATTTTGGTAAACCTAACTGATCTAATCTTCCGAAAATATCTGACGGTATAACGCCAGTGGTGGAAATGACAATAGGAATTATTATTATTTATATCTTAAGTTTCGATTTGGCATAGTTAAGTTTTAGTTTTTTCATGATCTTTCATATACTTAGTTTATTAAATCAATTTTCCGATGTTCCTAATATTGTAAAGTCATACTCATAACTCGTAAAATATACGGAATAAGCTTATAAAAGTCTTATAATCTACCTAATAAGAACTACTTTCTTAGAACAAAAAAGAATTCTTAATTATGGCGATGCGCACGAGATACCCATACCATAATGCTGCAAGTGGCAAATGCTACGGTAACCGCTTTTCATGAGGCCGTATTTTCGTTTGACTACTAAATAGTATGAAAATAAAGCATAAGTATAGTTGGCAAGTAAGTTGGCAAGAAACTGAAATGACCTTGCGCAGTAGCCGATTTTCATACAAATTTTAACGTGCGCAGCTCCCGTTTGTGGCCAACTTACGTGTCGGGTGTTATACCTGTTTTTACCTATAATCTATCACAAGAAAAATGAGACTTCTTACAGGTAGATATGATCTGCGCGGGAAAATTAACAGCTGTTAAATGTTTTAAGTCTTACTTTTCGATCTAGATAACAAAATATTTGTATTTATATCTATTATATACTGGCTCTATTGATAAATTTTCCTCTTACGTCTACTAGAAAAGATTTATTTTAAAATAAATAGCACCATTGTACAAATTTTATTGTAAACAACTGTTTTATTTGTTTGTATTTTATGTATACATTTTTAACTTTATTTTTTCTTTATCTTTACATAGTATAAAACAAAATCGCTTACCGCTGTCTGTCCTTATGTATGCTTAAATCTCCGAAACTACGCAATGGATTTTGATACGTTTTTTTTTTTTTTAATAGATAGAGTGATTCAAGAGGAAGAGATGTAATATATGTATTATATAGCATTACACCCATGCGAAGCCGGGGCGGGTCGCTAGTTCTAATTAATCAGACTAGAAAATTTCAGCGAGCAAGTACGCTTAATTGCTTATCGGTTTTTATGTAATTAACATGTCATTTTCAGACTTGAGGTATTATTTACAAATACAAAAATATATTTAGTCCTATTGATAGTTATTTTATTTATTTACTAGTGACCCGCCCCGTCTTCGCACGGTATAATTATAAAGTGGAAAGATTTATTTGTTTGTTTGCATCGAATTGTCTACGAAAGTATTGAAGCGATTTGAAAAAATATCACTGCTTGAAAGCTACACTATCTCTAAGTGAAGCCAGGCTAAATTGTTAATCAACAGAAAAAGTAATTTTAAATTCAAGACTATACGAAAGGGTAATTTTTTAATTTACCTCGACGAAGGTGTAAACTCACGACCTCTAGAATAGCAGACTAACGTGTTAACAATTAAACCACGAAGGCCGTCCAATCTTAAGTGAAAAATTACGTCCTTGAAAGTCAAATTAAAATTTTCTGGATCCACCATTTACGAGTATTTCTAAATTGGCCTAGTTTCAAACTTTCATTAACATAAAAGCTTTTAAGGCTTAGTGAGCCCACTGGACACATTTATGTTGTGTGTGTAAGTAAATCATTTACATAATCTATTCTTATATTATAAAGCTGAGGAGTTTGTTTGTTCTAACGCTTATAAGTTTAGATATATTGCGTCCCTAATTAGCAGACGTGATTTGGTCGATAAAATATTTATAAATTGTAAGCAAATCTCAATTGCAAATTCATCGTGTCACGTCTGGCTAATACGTGTTATGAACTGTCTCTTTTCTTTTTTTTTTCAAGACAATTTAATATTAAAAAAAAAAAAACTAAGTCTTAATTTTAAGTCTTAAGTTGCATAAGTCTATTGTTTTACTAACATTGTTGATCTTTGAAATCTGAAATAAATTCTTATTATTATATCCTTTATTTATCCTTTTTTTAAAGAACATTTAAAAATATAAAAAAGGGGCACCCATCGGCAGCGGAGTGAAGACCCATTATTATTATAATTAATTTACTTGTAGTACATAAAGTAATTTTATTTTGCTAATTTTATCCAGTCGTCGAGAGAATAAACGGTGCGTATACTTCACCACACTATCTGTATCAGTGGACAGTACCATTATTACCTCGTCTCTTATTTCCTGTCATAAGATCCATGGGTCGGATTTCAAAAATCTTTACAATGGCTATAGTACATACCCACCAAAAGCGAGTGAAACCGTGGGGAATAAATAGTTACTTATATAAAGGGGACACAAATCAACTGTAAATATTTTAAGAATAGAATGAACAACTTTTCCAAATAAACTTATCGAAACACAATTTTGTTTTCAATCTCCGTACTTAAGTAGATCAGACGATTCTTAATTCGTAAGGGAGTTCAAATTTTTTTTTTCTTGGTTGGATATATGTATGTATGTAAGGTATTATAAATATGTATGTTATTAATCGCCGACAGTCACATTGTCTGCTTGCTCCAATGGTTTACTTGTAGAGAATGTCATATGGCATCAAGTCCACCATTTGTAGGCTTTATTTTTAATTTATAAAATAACTTTGAAATAAATATGTATATTTGTAAAAGTTGTTCAGTATAATAATCTAAATTTGCCCTTTAAATGTTTGCAGTTGATTTGTGTCATCTTATACATAAAAACTGAAATTTTAACCTGAATAATTGATGAGAAAATTCTTCCAGAGGAAAGGTAAATGGCTAATGCGTGCATTAAGGGCTCCGCTTGTGTAGGGGTTTTATCTCCAAATTTCAAGTAAATTTATTTAAAAACATAGAAGAATAAAATCGCGCGCCAGGCATTTTTATTTTAAATATAATATGTTTAAAAATAAGTGCACTTACATAATTCCATAAGATGACATTTGAAATCTCATTTTGGATTGGCCGCTGTTTGAATCGCACATTTTAACTTTACTCTAACAATTTTTAACCGACTTAAAAAAGGAAACTTAGCAAAATCGTTATATATTGTTGAACTTACAAACTGTTATATAACATTCACCCACGGATTTGCCCACACGAGTTAGGTACTCTTTGACTTTAGAATTTTTTCAACCTACTTCCAAAAAAGGTGGTTCTTAATTGGCTAGTACAATTTCTTACAAAGATGTCTAATTGGAGATTTTTAGAGAAATAGGCTTATTAAACACTGCGGTAATCCAATTTTTTACTAAGCACGTATTTTTTGAGATAGTTGGAAAAAACCCAATGACCTTCATTTTTAAAACTTTACTACAAGGGTTTATTCTTCGTTCGTCCTGAAATTTTGTCCCACATTTCAAAAAATGATTTGTTTGTCCCAGTCACTTTTATATTCCCGGTTTGTCCCAGTTCACAAGAAGGTACTTTAAAGGTACAGCTAACAAAAAAGTATTTTAAACGAATAACAAACAAAAACCTATATTTTAGGAATGCAAAGTGGGACCAACTAGGAATAAAATAATAAAAATTGTACATCGGGACTAAGGAAGCATAATGTTTGGGACTAACTAAGAAATTTATTAGTGGGACAAAACTCAGTGGGACAAACGAAGAATGAATCACTACAAGGTTGCACAAATTGTACAAGCCGCTTACGTGTGAAATCGTCATAATCTGTCAATGTTATATTTTTATTCTAGTAAAAATAAATCTTATCTCTAAAATGGTTTATTTTATCGAAAAAACACGAAAATCACTATCATATTATTTTTGGACTAGCCAATTCAGCAGATTTTTTTTTATGTTTGTTAGCTCATATCTCCGTTATTTTTAGACCGATTTTGATGAATTGCTTAATGGTAACAAGCTCAGTTGACCCTCCACAATGTGGTGACAGAGTGGTCAGTTGACCTTGTTTACTTTGGTATCATTATTTCAAAAATGAGACACTGCCACCGTTTTTGTTTATTTCAGTCCATGTGAGCACTAGGTCAATTGACCCTGCACACCTAGTTGCTTGCGTTTTTCTAATCTGTCAAAGTTCAACTCGGCAAACAAATGGAAGTCAGTTCTTGTTTTTTGGAAATGAAAAAACATATAATTAATCATAGCCTTTTGTAGATTGCACCCTAGCTATATTACTTCAAATTGAAGTTCAATTAAAAATATTATTAGCCGCAAAAATCCCTACCCATCATCACTCGTGTAAAGCCGGGGCAGGCATATAGTTAAAATATATTTACAACACGATCAAATAAAACCATTACGCGACACTCAAAACGCCTAAAAAAACTGCCATTTCAATTTGTTACATGTCAATCACATTCTCGCGCGCAGTTCCAAATCACGGAGGATATAGAGATGTAATTTCTCTATGCTTCAAATATACGAGATATTACCATAGCCAAAGAAAATAAACACTCATAACATAGAAACTTCGAGCAATACGGCCTCCGTACCGGAAGGGAGTAGCCATACGCTGCAATCCCCTCCCCTCTGCGGTCAGGCAATTTTTTTTTAATCTTTGCTGTCCTTGCTGGGCAGCAAAGATTTAAAAAAAAATTGCTTGACCGCGCGCGATTTCCAAATTCTTTTCCGGACAGAGAGTAATTTGACTTTCCCGTAAAAACTCCCGGAAATTATTTTGTTGTAATTATTCTAAAATTGATAAAAATGTCACCTTGACATGCTTGATGTGAACACTTTTATAGATTTTTGAATAATGACGTAGTAAATCAATGATCACTTCAAAGGTTTTCTGATAAAATTATAATTCATTTTTTTAATGAGTACATTTAAATATACATGTCGGAGATTTCCAATAATGTAAGATTTATAAGTAAGTACATAACCGACTAGAGAGTCGGTTATGCCATTATAATTTGAAAAGTCTATGATTAGGCAGCTATTGCATTGCATCTAGAAATAAACTAATTAAAGGGTCACGATTTCAAAAGATTTTATAACTAGATTTATTTAAGATCAAAAACAAAACTAGGAAGGCATAACACATTTAATTTATTCACGAAATAAATAGTAACAGAACAAAAGTAAACCTTATAACCGAAAGTTCAACATGACTGATAATGTTTAACATTCTTACAAATAAAAACCAAGATAGAATTTGACTTACAATTGTTGTTTTCCCAAAATACCAGAACAGAATCCCGTGCCTCCGCTGTTTCGTTCAATTCCCAGCCATAATGGCCGCCACCAGCCCGTATCATTTCTACGGCCTAGAGATGGCGCCATTATCGCCGGAACTTACACTTACGAATAATTACAAGTTAGCTAATTTGCAGCATGAAGCAACATAATGGATCGTAATTAATTATTTTAATATTTAATGAGGCTTATTTACAAACATTGATACCTTTATAGGCATATCTACTATAAAATAACTCAGACGATAATAAATCAAACTACTTACGTTTTGTGGCATACACATAAATATTATTACAATTTAATTTATTTTCAATAGACAATTACTCTCATAAATTATGAAATAATAAACTAAATTTGTTTACTCAATTAATTTGATTATAAGAACTATCTATTTTAAATCAATTCATCTTCATCAACAATGAAATATTGACGCAGCCATATTTCTTAATAAAAACACAAACATATTTAATTAATTGCATTATAAAAATATTAAAAATATTGGCGCGGCGACATACATATATTCTGACTGAAACTGCAGGATAACAATGCAATTTTTTACAAAAATAAATAAACGATTTTTTTTATTTTTTGAAAAATTGGTAAACGGTAACCAATCTTTCTTAATTAAAACGTTTCAAAAATAAGACGTTATTAGTACGAAATAATAAAATCCATATAATATGATAAATTAACAATAAATTTATTATATATTTTAATATAAAATCAAAGTTGCCGAGTAGATTACCTATATAAATTTGTAAATTATACTTTGAAATAGCAGTCCAGATTAGTATCAATATTTGATCGTCAAATCAAAATTTGGAGTTAAACCAATTTTCTGTTCGCGGCTATGAACAAATATTTGTTCGGAGGGTTGATTGAATACACAAAATGTCATCGCAAATGATTTATAGAAAAATGATAACATTTTGCATAATTAGTGAAATCATTTAAAAAGATAGGTATATTAATTTTTATAATAAATTGTGGTTTATTTTAAATTGTTTAATTGTATCAGATTGTTTTTATTTAAATTTTTGTATTATCACGCTGTGTCAGTCCACTTACTAACTCTAGGATAGGATTACTAACAAATTATATGGTGAATACCGAAATAAATGACATATTTAATTTATGCTAACAAGATAAGGTTGCCATGTGATGTGTTTTGTTACGGTAGTCTTTATAGGCAGCTTCGGTCTTTCCCTCGGGAACAGTGCTTTTTCCCATTATGAAATGTTTACAATACTTCTAACTGTGTATGCAAAATTTCAGAGAGATTGGTTCAGTAGATCTTGAATTATAAATGTAGTAACTAATACAACTTTCTTTTTTTATGCATATAATTTGCATGCTAATCATTATTTATTTATTTAAAACTGTATAGAGACAAGAGCTACAAAGTAAACTTAATATTATAAGCGGTTTCTGTCAGTCAACCTTTAAAAATTATGAAAAGCTAGTGTGTAGGTGTTAAAATATGAAATAAAAGTTGAAAAATTCTAAGTCATCGATATAATATCGTGTGGATTCCATGCCGCTCCGATGTCAGAGTTTTGCGACGCCACCTCTCTGGCTCTGACGTGGTTCCATTAACACTCACCACGTTGCATGTCAGTAATATCAAAATTTAATTATTTATTTATTTCATGGTAACTTATTTACATTTTGATTTTAAACTTAATTGCACAATTTAAAAGGAAAGTGTGCAAATGGATGAGATAATACCATGTGGCATTCTTTACCAGACTATTTACATTACTACAATCGGTATTATTCGTGGCATTTTGCGTATAGGGCATTATTCCCTAGAGTGTTAAAGCAACAGGAGTGGCCACTGGCAGGCAACCCCTCTACCGAAAGTATATGACCGCCCCGCTCATACTGCCTGTACATGTTTGCGTGTATTATTTGCTTGTGTTGGATAATTTTGTCAAGTATGTACGCAGCGGCGTAATTTAATAATGCATTAGTGTTAATATTTACTATGTTTCTTACCTCTCACCACGCGCGCAGAATGTGGCAGACCTTTCACGTAGAAATAAGTGCACGTGAAATGAAATGAAATATTTTTTTTTGCCAGGCAAACACAGTAGGAATACATGTTAGGAAAAGAGTACCTATGCCTTAATTAAGTTGTACAAGCGTGTTGCGCCAACAATTTGCATGCAAATGTCAAAAGTTCACGCTTTATTCAATAATGTATATAATTATAGTCAATAATATTAAATAATAATAGTATGTCCGTATAGTTAAACAAATTAAAAATAAACGAAACAAATTACGTCAATAGAAGTACAAAAATAATATTGAATAGGTTTTACTTACGTGGCGTCTTCAGTTAGTTTATTGCTCTAAGCATTCTACGCTTTAACCTTTCAGTGAGTCTGAGCAGACCAATTAATGAGCCATTTAATTAAAATGTAAACGCTCCCTTATTCCTTGCTTTAATGATTCCTTAATGCCGTTAGCCTTATTGTTTTCACAATTAATAAACAAGCATTTGTTTTTGTTTAGATTTGTTGTCTGGAAAACGTAAGGAATTTGGGCAATTTTCTTTTGTGTAATTTATGATGTACCTACTATATTATGGTTAATAAAATTTAAAAATATTGTTTATTAATTTATTTTAACTTTATTGTATAAAATACAGTAAGTATTTCAGATATCGTAATGTGTGTAGATGTAGAGATAGTAATTTTTTGCTTACCCATTATGATGAATAGCCAATTAATACTGTAATATTCCGGATTCAGGTTTTAAACGATTTATTTTAGATTTTTGCTTATATAAAATGTAAAATGTAAATTGAAAATTTACAAACCGCTATTGACTAGATATTATTTTTCATAAAATCTTCAATGTCATGCTTCATTATAAACTATATTTAATGAACTGTTCAAATATTTCTAGTCATAAGCAAATCGCAATGTTCATCACATACTGTGGTTTTTCTTAGGAAAGTGTCTGTTATTAATCGGTATGGTTTGAATTAGCGGCGGTCAGGGTCGGCCTCGTAAAACATACTGCGACCAAATCGCAGGTCTTTTGAAAAAGGGAGACATTAGGAGTACCCGAAATCGGCGAGCGTGTATGAAGAGAGTGATGAGTGTGGAGGAGGCGAGAGAGGTATGTAAGGATCGTAGCCAATGGAAATCTCTAGTCTCTGCCTACCCCTACGGGAGACAGGCGTGATGATATGTATGTATGTTTGAATTAGTTGTGCACTATAGTCACTTGAGTGTAACTGGAGTATAAACATTAAACAGTCACGGATCTATATAGGCCCTCTGGGCGGCATTTTCAGGGGCGCCATAATCTTAATGTGATATGATTGAAAATAAAATAATAATAATAAATCTTTAATAATAATAAATCTTTATTTGCTAAAACAATATACAATTATATGTATGAATTACTCGTGTTGATGTAAATTTTAAAACCGTCATTTTAATTTAAGAGATTGATCGGTGATTAAACAGAAACTCGTGATACTAGCGCATGATAATGATGAACTTGAAACTAAACGCCAATTTCGCAAAGAAAGGCTTTAACCTATGTACCTAGATATTTACGGAGCTACGGATTGCATGCGGCTGAAATAAAATTGTTCATAATATTTTTGACTATTTTAAGTAATTTATCTCGAACGCTGGAGAAGGGGCGCTACTATCAACTCTGCCCAGGTTTAAAAAAACTCGTAGATCCGGGCCTGAGTATAAATTACGAATTAGCTCTAGCATACTACTAAAATACGGGCATACTAATGTCAGTTCAGATTACATACTTGTGAAGCGAGTAGGTACGTGTGAGAAGAATAAGGGTGTCTTTTAAGAAGACAAGTACTAACTGGCGTGAATTTACATGGTGACCGCACAGAGCAAGTGATTTTCATATTGAGCAAAATTATTCCTTGAAATATATAATAATAATTTCCAAAAGACCGAGTCGACTTGAAGACTGTGAATTACGCGTGTTGATGTAAATTTTAAAACCGTACTTTTAATTTAAGAGATTGATCGGTGATTAAAAAGAAACTCGTGATACTAGCGCATGATAATGATGAACTTGAAACTAAACGCCAATTTCGCAAAGAAAGACTTTAACCTATGTACACATACACCAACAATTCTGCCAGTCGTGCGATAGAGTATTTAAGACCAAATTTGGTCTAGTGAGCCATATAAGAGCTCATGATAGACAAAATACCTAACTTTTCCAGTGTCTTTGTCATCGAAATTGATGAGGAGGACTTATAATTAAATTAATTCCAAGAGAAACTGACTATCTGAAGGTTAGATAATCCACAACTAGGGCCGAGAGCATTTATTAAAACCAATACCAGTCAACAGGAAATACAGGGTAAATTAACCTTTTTAACTATTTCATTTATCCGCTTATTAATTTCAATAAAAATCTATTTATATAGTTACAAAGTTCAAAACGAACACAACGGGTTTTGTTCAAAACTTCGTAACATATTTACATTTGTTTCTTTTGACTGTGTTTTAAATTTCATTTTAAATATCGAATAGAAATATACGGAGATTTGATTTAAAAAAAACATAATGGAATGAAGACAGTTGAAAAAAGACAAAAAGGAAGGAGATTTATCCTGCTCGATTTTTTTTTCTAAAGCGAGTCTCCAATGTATTGTGAATTCAACACAGAATTTCTTCAAGTTTATGTCACTTTTATAACGGGCAGGGTGGAACCTAATTTGTATTTAATGTATTCTATATGCCCTTCAACTCAAGCGAATACCAATATCTGAGATCATTTATGAATTAATATTATCTAGACCTTCACCCCTGTGTTAAATTCATACATACATAAAGATTTGTATTTTGGTTGGTAATAAATAAACTCAAAAACTACTGGTCCGATATCAAATAACTCTCTCAGTACATTTTTATTCTTCCTTTTATCTTCGGGACGTTATCTCGAAACAAAATAAGCTATATTTTATGCACATACAGGAGAGTCATCATCATTTCGTGTAGGTGACACGGTCAATCGAACATGCATACCCTGGTGTCAGAGTTCTTCGGAACCGCCTCTAGGTGGGTGGTGGTGACGAGGTGACAGGCGAGTGAAACAGTGAAATGCCATCTAGGGAACAATATTTTTCATAAAAGTATTTATAAGAGATAAGACTAAGAACATTAATGTAGCCAATGAAAATCTCTAGTCTGTCTGTCACAGGCGTGATGATATGTATGCAAAGAATTTGGAATCGCGCGCAGTCAAATTTATTTCTAATCTATGTATGTACATTTATAAGATACTTCAACATATGTTCTCTTGAGAAAACCTAACCTTTTCCCAGTAAAGCATCATAAAGTTTTGCGACCGCTCCGACACGGCAAATAACTGTCTCTGAATGTTATATGGAAATTGAGAAAAAGTTTTATAAGTGAGAATTTCGTTTTAACTGCAAAGAAAAGCTTATTACAAAAATAGTACAAAAAATGTTTAAAAAATAAGGTTTTAGCTATCAATATTTGATTCTATTGATAGCCTTTAGGCACGGAGTTCTAAATACCATTTATATTCTCAAAGGAAAGGTTTTTCATAATGACATTATCGTGGTGACAAAGGTCAAGCAATCTGCGAGTCTTTTAACAAGACCCGATATAACCTATAGGGTTAAGAGTTCAATATTGATGTACTAAATAACAAATTCCAGAGACGCCGAACCGATAATCACAGCACTGGTTCGTTGATGCAGTCTTGTTTTGAGCAAGATGTTAAGAAAGTTAGGTGAAATTGGTCATTTAATCATTTCAAAAATGGCTACTGACACAATTTTTAAAATTGCTAGCTGTTGCCCGCAGCTACTCCCGCATGGAACTCGGTTTTATCACACTCAAAAGTAGCCTATATTTGATCCTTGGTCTTTAGCTAAATCAATACTAAACTACTTAATAAAAATAAATCCAGTGGATAAGCCGTGAAAACGTAACAGACAGACAGTCACTTTCGCATTTATAGTACACTTTGTCAATCCAGAGATATCAGGGACCTAGTTTTAATTTTTTAACAGTGATTACTGCATTATCTTATACTAGCGACCCGCCCTAGCTTCGCATGGGTATAAACACCTTCCTCTTGAATCACTCTATCTATTAAGAAAAACCGCATCAAAATCAGTTGTTAAAGATTTAAGCATACATAGGGACATAGGGACAGAGATAGCTACTTTGTAGTGATAGTGATGGCGTGCTATTTTTGAGATGTAAGACTCATTCAAAATCTTAATTAGGTTATGTTTAATGAAAATTATTCGAAATCAAAGCTTAATCAATTGACTCACCGATTTTGAGTGAGTCATACAACTCAAATCATCAATTTTAAGTCCGTGACTCCTCAGAAGGTGACTCTTGAAAATAAGTGCCAGACGCATGCATGTGTATAGCGTAATAATATACCACCTATTAAAGTATGATACCTAGCTGAGTGCTTTTCAATATTAATATTTAAATTTCAATAAAAAACTTTCACATTTTGATCGCGAAGTTCTTTCACAAACTTTTGCTTCAAAAGAAAATGTTCCAATCGAAATTTTAGATGGGGTAAGAATTGGATATGGATGAAAAGAAAATTGTGAAATTGATAGCCATCGTCTTATTTTTAACCACTGACACAAGAAGAAGGTTGTGGTATGTAACTTGTGAATCTTGGAAACATTATTTTAACAATGCCGCTTTTTTATGATAACTAAGACCTGATGGTGCAACCGGAATGAGCTTTTTTCAAGAGAACTCAACTGTAAATTGTACGGACATTAAATTTCTGTCACGCATTTGATTCATCAATTTCTCTGCTGTCTATAAAATCATGCGCCAAATATGAAATTTTTGTTACAAATAAACTTGTTAATATAATATTTTTTTGTAATCCGTATTTAATTTTGTGCAATATATGGCTGAAGATTGCATTGTATCTGTAAGTTTGTAGCATCCAATAAATTGGACCGATTTTAATGCGTTTTTACCCAATTATGGCTAAGTTAATACAGAAAGGATTATTAAATTAAATTTTAATTAAATTTCATCTATTTCAGATGACACAGATCCATAGAATTGACATAAACACTAAGTTAAAATTAAAATTAAATTAAACCATATTTTAAATTAAATTAATAAAAATTACGTGAATTAAAACTTTAAAATCGAGCAAAATGTAATTCAAAATGTAAAACAGAAAATGAAAGCAATCGTTCAGTACCTTCTCTTCGGCATGGGTACCGTGACATGTTTTGTGTTTCAATTCCACGCACTGACATTAAATAAAAACTAGTAAATAAATGATTTGAACAAGAAAAATAAACATTACGGCTTGAAAATCACATTAAAGCAACAATCTCAGTCAAGACTCAAGCAAGAGTTAAGAGTTTGTAATGAAACAGAGCACAATCCAATAACACGACAAGTAGACCCTCATTGAATAAGAATGTAATATGAACCGGCCATGAAACCTGAATCACGTCGGATTAGTCCAAGCCTTCGTTCGAAAAAACCAATAACAATAAGTTTTCTTACAGCGATAAACTTTTTTTTATAATAACGTTGGCAGCAACGAGCACTGCTTTTTTTCTCGAGGGATATGTTTTCTTTTTCTGTAGTTGGCAGCAAACGACCACCGTAAGATAGACGTGCCACTATACGAGTAGCACATAATAGAGGTATAATATAATACTAAGAAAGAGAAAAACAGAGAACGTTGGTGCGCGAGCGGTGCAGAAAGCTATTTAATAAATTTGCCTAAGTATGTCTTGCTAGTCCATACTGGTCTTCCATGCTGGTCTGGGAGAAAAAGAAAAACATAGAATGCACCAGCTGCTTCTCTTCCCGCGCAAGCCTTAAAAGTCGTCTAAGAGAATCGCCGAATAGGGAAATCATGGCGATGCGGCTAGCAACCCATCACTATTGATTTCCTGTTTCAACTACCATTATGCTAAACGTGGTCTAAGGTCTTATGGCTCTAGGCTCTGTCTACCCGTATGGGATAAAGACGTGATTATATGTATGTATGTCTTGCTAGTTGGTCGTCCCAGGGTCTGGAGTGATGAAGTTAGAAAAGTCAACTGGCAAGAGACGGCGCTGAGCAGGGAGCGGTGGAAAGCTCTGGTGTCACAGGCCAAGATCTTTTTTGGATCGCTGAGCCATCGCAGGAAGAACAAACGTACAGACTGTAGCCTATTTACACTCGTATATCAAAATAGAGCTACAAGCGCGCTGCCTCGTCACTTTTAAGATGTTTTGCTATAGTACCCAGTAATTTAACTGCCTCTATCACTTCAAACCAGAATACAATGCATGCACTGCTGTTTGGCGGTAAAAATAGTGGAGTGGATTTTTTCATTATATATTTTTTGGATTTTAGTTGGAAACCAACGGCCTTTCTACGTACATCTGATCAAATAGTCATAGTATGTTTTTTTTTTATATACAATTCCGTGGCAGCATTAAAACAAAACTGCTTGCGAAAGATAGACGTGTCACTTTATGATACCTGAAGAGTGCTACTAGCGCTCTACCTGGTGAAGATGTTTTGCCATAGTACCTGCCCTGTATATATTTTTTTTATTCACTATGTCTAACGTTTTACCACGATCCCACCTGATTTTAAATGTAGATGTGGTTTAAGATCACACTACCACATTAGAGCCATTTACTCTAGCTTCGTGCCTTCCTATTCTTCGGCTTACGCTTTAGAGCACAAAGTCATGGTCTGGCATGGTAAAATCTAGAACCTAAAGAACTTCCCTAAATTCAACATCTGATAACGTCAGTCGAAAAGTATGCTATAGACAGGTTAAAAAATTGATCCGTTCTTTGAAAAAACCTTAATATGTCTAAATCCCATCTCTCTAAAATACGGGACTATTTACATCAATCGGATAACTGGCAGGTTATACGGGTTAAATAAGATTTCCGCATTGAATAAGGAAAGCGGTCAGTAATGAGGTAGGTGTGAATTAAACCTTTTCAATGCGTTCATTCACAGGAATTTTAATGGGTTAAGTCTAGGGTTAAGCAATAGTTATATAATCTAGAAGTTACCTAATAAAGCACAATTCAAGTAAGAGCTTTCTAAACTGTGTTGACGACAGACAAGGATCGGTTATTGAAATCTATTAAAATATAGCTAAATCTTAAAAAAAGACCCGGGGGTCGTGGGTTCAAGTTCCACGGGAAGCGTACATTGAAGTTGTATCTGGTTTGTTTTGGCTGCCATTTGGAAGTCGTAAAAGGAAACACGTCAGAGACCGACAGGAGGTTCCGAAGAACTCAGATACCAGGGTGTACATGGTCGGTTAATCCTGAGAACCCACACAATATGATAATGAGCGTTGGATTTGAATGAAATTTGGCATGGGGATACCTTGAACCATAAGAAAGGACATAGTTACTTTGGGCTGCGAAAACTGACATCCACGCGTACGAAGCCGCGGGCGGAAACTAGTGTTATATAATAATGAGAGAAAGCCTTTTATGAGAACAGTAACATTCTAATGTAACATTCCCTAATTATAGACTACTCCCTAATCTGTATCCCTATGGCCTCAACAATAAGGAAAATGTAGAGGTAATCATATACAGTGAGCCACACAAAAGGTATACTACTTATCTAAAATGTAAGTGTAAGGTGGTATGCTTTACTCTGTAGCCCACTGTACTCGACAACTCAATGCCAGAATATTTTTTACTCATGTTTTGAAAAGTAACAGAGATTCCATCTCGACCCGACCTTTCACGTAATTCCCTCGTTAAAAGTATGAGAGTAATCATTAACGTTAGAATTAATAGACAAGGCTTAATGACTTAAGGTCTTAAGGCAGGGGTGACCAGATACCAAGATATTAATTAATGATATTGTTTCTTCGATTGAGGAGCTCAATATCCTAGCGAGGTGCATATCCAATTTGGATTATGGTGGTAACGACCCTCAATAGGGTAGGAGTGAAATTTTTTAAAACGCTTGAATTTTTTTCTGTCTGTAGGAATAAGGTTTCTTGATACCAGAAATAAATCTCAGATTTTTAGAATCAGCCAATTATTTTAAATAAAATATTATATTTTAATGACGAATTAATGGCGTCGCTACAGCTTTTGCGGTCTATTCCTTTGCTTCGTTCGGTAAAGAGAAACAAATGTCATTGTCATGTTGGTTTTGGTTATCATTAGTGTCATTCTTCTGGGTTTTGGTTGTCATAAATAACATTCATGACAACCAAAACCCATAGTACATCACAGATTAAAAAAAAATGCGTAGAGAGACCGCGCGCGATTAGAAATTCTTTGTAGTACATAGATCCTTTACGGATCAGAAGGTTTTGGAAGCTAATTGTCCTTGGGTGCACATCGATCACGCCGCACACGCGGGCGCGCGTATATGAATAGCAGGATGAATATATTTTAACGATCTCTGTGGGAATAAACATTTTAATTTCATTATTATACTAATTAGATTATTTCATATTTAATTTGATCACATATTTTTATTATGTTGTTATCTATCCACTATTTGAATCATAACGGTGTTTGCCCTGTATAATAAAAATACCTCTAGAATTCTTCACACTAATCCTTTTTTAAAATTTCGCTCTTATTCCCAGACTACGAAAGCCAGAACATTCCCATAAAATCCGGAACGCATGGCAACCTTTTTATATATATATAATAAGGAAAAGTCTTTATTGCGTCACGGATTTTCCACAACACTGCTCGTACGAGTCAGATTGAAAGATTAAGGACGTGAATATATTTTATTGTATGTCTTCATGTGAACGTTTAAAGAAACTAACCGTTCACACATTTTTTTTAATATAGTATAAATTTCTAGTAGGAAAAAATCCTAACATTGAAACTTGTGCCACTGCTATCAGCTAAGCTAGTCCATTATTACATACTAATATGTGTACATAGTCATACATGTCTGTACATTAGTAATTTTGATTGAAATGGATAGAAAGACATTTTAAAAAAATAATAGAATGTATTTTTTTTTTGTATGTCTGTATGCTATCACGCTTATCTCCGAAAGTATTGAACCGATTTGCTTAAAACTTTCACCACACTAGTCCATACTAATGCATTTATGCGAAAGTCTGTATCTATTACATTTTCACGGCTAAAACAGCTAGAGCATTTTTGATGAAATTTGGTATTGATATAATTAAAAACCATAATAGGCATAATACCAATCATAGGCTACTATTTGTTGCGATAAATAAGTACCTCGCGGGCGGAGCCGCGGGCAACAGCCAGTCTTACTTTAACTGACGTAAAAAATCGTCTACATATATACTATAAGATTTAATCTCACTGTAACCCTCTTATGTTACTGTTTATAGCAAAGAATTTGGAATCGCTCGCGGTTCCTGAAGAATTTTTTTTAACCTATCGTTTTATGATATTTTTTTGTACTCGTCGTAAAAATGTAATTCTAAATGCTCATAACTCAAAAATAGCTGGCCGAGGTAAACAAGAATGGCTTAGATAGTTGCTCTTGCTGTATAAACAAATAACTCAGTGAGTCTCGTGTGCTGACATTTTTAAAGTTCTCTCAGTCTTTGTTCCCAGTAATCTGTAAGTTGAGATGCTTGTGATAGGGTTGAGAAGCTAGTTAAGCAAAATTAAGCCTTAATACAACAGTTTAAGGGTTTCGCACACAAAGTGTTAAAGCATGATCCATTTTCTATTCCTCCTATTTGTCTCTCAGTTGCTATGACAATTTTGTCTTCAAGCTAGATTTGAAATTTTTACAGATGACTTTGTAATTTACGGTTTTATATATAAAAACAGTGATTTTGACTAGATACTAATAAAACATGGTATATTTACAAATTTAAGAAACAAAAGAATGGATGAAAAACTAAAATTCAAAAACTTGCATGCACTTGAAGAATGGTAGCAAGAACAATGGCTGTCTTCCTCCTTTGGATAGCCCTTTTGTTACCGGAGCGGCAAAGGTCAGTCGCGGAGAGAACTATTTGAAAAGATCTCTTGCGCAAGGGCCCGTAGGTCCAAACCAATCGGCACAAATATGTAATCTTGGTTAAGAGAAGCATATTTACGCCGCATGCTACTCATTTCGAATCTTGTTATTGATTAATACTTTTCTAAATTCCCGCGTAGCATCTTATCTTTGAAATTTGTTAAACACACATAGTTGTAGGTATCAAACACACTGCGAATAAATTATATCACATTTTTAAATTAGTACAGAATTCTATATCAGTGCGAAAACCTACACTTAAACAATAATCTTACAAACATTTCATGGTTAAAAACATTCACGTATCCTAGTATTTGTAATGGGATAAATACCCAACATTTTGGGAAAATCTAAATGTCATTAGGCCAACACTTCGCTTAGACGGTAGATTGTTCAGAGGCAAATAGGACCTATTAGTTACACACACAATAGGGAAAGTAATTTCCACAAACAACTTAAACAAAGTATGCCTCCAAAATAGTTTTACAAATTGTCCAAAAATACAAAGGAAGGAAACAAATCAAATAATTTCCCTTGGGATTTTTAATCTACATTTATGTAGGGATGGTCTAAATAATGCACTCGTATTTTCTAATAATAGCAACTTTATTTTATTTTAAATTTAATAATTATTACAGAGCACCGATTTATCATGGCGTCGTCAGTTTTGCGAGAGAGCGAGATAGCAAGCAATATCGTGCTTATTCGGTCTATCATCGATGCGTTCCGAAACCAGTTAACACAAAATAAAATTCCTACATTTATGTTGAAAGAAAAACGCACTAAACTATGTAGGCAATAACAACCCGCCATCTCCCATGGATATAGATTTAGCTTTATAACTACCTTTAAACCATTCGGTTATACGAGCCAAATATCAGGAGTGTGTGCTATACTTGCATGTGGCTTATACCATGGAGGCAGTTTGTAACAATGTGTAAGCATCATTTCTCATACTTCCATACATCATTTTTATATAATGTTCTTACATTAAAATTCAAATTTATTTCGAGCATCGAACATTCGGTTTTTTGTTTTCATTCAATAATTTCGCTGACATAACATCTCGTTATTATTATTATTTGTTAAATAACAGTAAATGAAATGCTCTATAAGTGCTTTTAATTCCTACTCCCACTTACCTACCCAATTCGTGTCTCGGAGTCTCTCCCGGTGGGCAAGTTGGGACTCCTGGGACGTTGGCCAATAGTGGGGCAAGTTTAGTTGAATAAACTTGTAACTACTTGTAAGCACTAAGCATGCATAAAATTAAATGAGATTTGTATATTATTGCTGATATACAATTGTATTTTTGATATATTTGTGTAAACCTTTTATGGCCTTAGTTTAGTACTATTTTTTTATAGATAACAATATGTATTGTTGGTTGGTCGCTGTTGGTTTTTTTTGAATGAGTAAATAAACAAAATATGGACAAAACATAAATAAATGGCTTATGAGAAAATTAATTTTGAAAGTTCCATACTTGTACAATCTAAAATGCGAAAGTCTATCTGTCTGTTTGTCTGTTAATGCCATTTCCCAACTTGCCCTAACTAGAAATTTTACCCAAAAAGATTAGCTAGTTTCAGAATATTAAAACTTTACACCACAGATTCGTCATAAAATAGCGACACCCAAACAAACACAACTAAACTACCAATAAACTTGGACAATATTCCCTCGAGTGGGTTGACAATCTTGTATTTGTCGCAAATTCCTGTGTAGGCGTTGCGTATACGTAGCCACTTGTTCGATCTTCCAATGTCAAGGGACCCGTTATCTAAAGGAAACTTGAAGATTAACTAGCAAGGGTATTTTTATAGCAGATACAGTAAGCTTGAGCATCTAAATCTGAGAAATAAAAATGATAACAATCATCCATACTTACTATACCCATATTTTCATTCTAATCTGTCTGTCTGCTTTCACTGCTATACCGCTGGACTGATTTTGATGAAATAGGTATGGATAAAGTCCAAAGACCGGGGCTCAAACATAGGCTACTTTTTGGTTAGTAACACGCGGGTGAAGCCGCAGGCAGCAGCTAGTTCACAATCAACTTGAAATCCAATAAATACACGGAATGCAATTTTATTTTACTCTTCAAAGCATCTAAACAAACTTGTATAGGTTTTCATATGAAAGGCGATATAATATTTCTTTGCAAGACATTAATACTCGTATTAAATTTGTTCGCTCCATGCTACTGAAACTAAAGTATCCACGTTTGCAGACGGCCTAAATATACACAAGTAGTTGTATTTTTCTCGGGTCTTCCTTTCGCTTGGGCAAATACACGATGGGACCTGAAGGAGGTCGTAAGTGACTGTACTAAGGCACATAATATATGTGCGTTTGTTCAAGTACGTTTTGAGCACAGCCAATATTTGTATTTCATAACAAAGATATAAATTGTAGTTGATAGAGTAGTAGCATATTTATTGGATACACCAAAATTGCCTCCGTGGTCCAGTGGCTACGGCGTTTGCCTGTAGATCCAGGGTTCGAGGGTTCGATTCCCATGGGAAGCATTTTTTGTTTAGTTGTTACCAGTTTTGTTAAGACATTGCAGGCTTGAATCACCTGATTGTCTGATAATAATTATGATTCTATGCTTCGGATGGCACGTTAAGCCGTTTGTCCCTTAAAACTAAATTTACTTAATGTAATGTAAAAATAAATGTAATTTTTCGTGTTACTCGTAAACTTTTCGTGCCCTTCTTGGGAATAAGTAAAGACCTCTGGGGAAATACATGGGAAAACGTCATTTATTTTCCTTGATGGGTTATTATGTAATGTGGTTTATTTTTATTTGAAAGCTACCTACTTAATATATATATATACTAGCTGTTCCCCGCGGCTCCACCCGCGTGGGACTCGGTTATATTGCGCCCAAAAGTAGCCTATGTTTGACCTCAGGTCGTTAACTACATCCCTACCAATTTTCATCACAATCGGTCCATCCGTTTAGCCGTGAAGAGGTGACAGACAGACAGACAGACAGACAGACAGACAGACTTTCGCATTTATAATATTAGTATGGAAGTATGGAAGTATGGATATTGGAGACAATCGTTTTATTTAGCAAGGGGTGGAAAATGCAACGTCAGAGCATAATGTCTAAAGCTCACAGAGCCGTTTTTACGATATACCTACCTACCTATAGTGAGAAATTTACATTTCGAGCTCTCAGTTAAGCTAACTTAGGTATAGTCTTGTACGAGTACTCTTGTAGTACAAGTGAGTTTCCGTGTTGTTATTATATTAACTGTTTAACTTTACAAGTTTTCTTTGTTTATGTGCCCTCTTCAACGTCTACGAACATTCCAACAATAACAACATTAAATGATGTATTAGTGTTTATGGATAAAACTTTACATAGTCAAACAAAATGTACGGTCACGTTTATAATTGCAGTCATAGTTCGCAAAACAAAAACAAAAGAAAACTATGTCTGTAATTATGAACTTGACCATACGTACACTACGCGCATATATATCAGTTCTTTATTTTAGTGCCACTTCATAAGTGAAGGTTAGCTGACATCTTAGATCTAGTTTTATCCATGGCGAGTCTGAACTACTGTTCCACTGTTCTAATACCAGTCCACTGGCGGATGTTCCTCAGCCATGACAGTTTGTGTTCTCTCACTCTGCGCTTTCCGGATAATTTCCCCATCATGCTATAACGTGGAAGTTATTCAAGATATATGAGATAAATAAAAGATGTCAAATATAAATATAACACTGGTATTTAATTCAAGAGTGATACAATTAAAGTTAGGGTCGTGGATAGTTCTAGCACAAAGTTGGGGACTGAAGAAAACAGTAAAGTACTCAACTGGCAGGTGTCAAGCAAAAGAAAACGATCAACTACCAGTCGAGCCATTTATAGGGCTTTCGGAACGCCGCAGCGAGTAGCGGCTGGTCTGGGCTGCAGGAGTAGGTAGTGGCAGCAGTGCCACAATGGTGAGATCCGCAATATCTTTTGCAGAAGATGATGTGGATGGTTTCCTAAGACGTGTTCTTAAGAATATTTCAGTTGAATGTACGTCATCATAAAGCGAAGAACTAAAGAAGTATTGACAAAACGTCTTCTTAAAAGTTATAATTTCGTGTAGGTGTCACGGTCAATCGATACATGATACAATATGTACACCCAGGTGTCAGAGTTCTTCAGAACCGCCTCTTGGCCTCCAACGTGGCTCCTTTAACGACTACGGAACTAACAGATGGCCACTGGGACCAACAGCTTAACGTGCCTTCCGTAGAATCATCTTTAATATCAGATGTGACGACAAGGCCAAGCGGAAGTAGGTCAAATTTATTAAAGATTTCATTAGAGACACAGTAAACTATATAAAAACTGTATTATTTTTTGTTGCAGTGTAACGAACATCTTCCTAGTCAACCTGTCAGTCGCTGATCTCCTAGTGACGCTGTTCTGCATGCCGGTTCAGATCGCCAAGTCTGTAACGCTCTTGTGGTACTTTGGGGAAGTCATGTGCAAAACGGTTAACTTCTTACAGGGTAAGTAGAATGTACAGGTTGCTACTACTAGCCAGTTTAGGTTCATTCATAAAATTTGGAAATCTCAGTCTCTACATAGACATTTTTTTTAAATCTACGGTTTACTGAAACCTTTACCGAAACCGAACCCTTGAATGTTTAGTTCTAGAGTACTGACTCTACTACTAAATACACTTTCACGAAAATGTCATAGGCATGGCTTGTCACTTCTTTCTCAAAATTCTTGGCAGTATTCATCATCTTATCGTGTTGATAACATGGTCAATCGACCATACACACCCTGGTATCAGAGTTCTTTGAAACCGCTTCTTAGCCTCTGACGTGGTTCCTTTAACGACTTCCAGTTGGCAATCGGGACCAACGGCTTAACTTTCCCTTCCGAAGCACGGAATCATCATTATTTTCAGACTCAATTAAGTCTGACTTAATTTAGGTAAATTAAGCCTGCAATGTCCTAACTAAAAACCTACTATAAAAAAAAGTCAAGATTTTATTTTACGAGTACAACAGTTTCAGCATGAATTCAAGTATACATACTATCTATACCAAATTTCAGCTTTATAGTTTGAGTAAGCCGCGGACAGACAGACGGATAGATAGACGGATAGACTTGGCGAAACTATAAGAGTTCCTTGTTTACTATGGATACCTTAAAAGCAGTATGTATTCTTAGAAGCTGCTGTACGACTCAAATTTAGCTTATTTATTATGTGACTATGACCAAAGACATGTTGAAATAGCTAGTTTTCTTAAATCAAGAATTTCTAATCAATTCTATTCAAGATGGCCCCTAGCCCACATCAGTCTAATGTAGCGTCAGTTGCATGCCAGCCAGAAATATTTGCGTGTTGCAACTTGTCGAGTAAGTCTTGTGCAAGTTGGCAAACAAGTACTGAAATAGACCGAGGGCGAAGTTAAGTGATTACTTGCTTTGAATATGTACGCCTTAGTAGAAACATACACATGTTATCTTATGTTATATAGAAGAACATCTATAGAAGATTAGACTGCGAGTTTAAAATGGTGTAACTTACAACAAATACAGAGGAGATTTATAAAGATGTACTTACATAGTTGTTGTGTTGTTGGGTGTGTTAGTAGCCAACTTTATTAGATTTTCAGGCTGTCTAAAGACATCTGTCATAACCTAATGACTGCCATATATCGATAACAAACGTGCCTTGTGGAAAAGCACTGTTCCCGCGGGAAATTCATGCGGACGAAGTCGCAGGCGAAAGCTAGTAATACATAAATCAGGCGTGAGATGCTTGCAATTGTGTTTGAAGTAAAGCAGAAATTAATTTATTTGCAGTACATTTGCAAGTCGTACAACTGGAATGAAGTTTAATCGACTTGGTATTGTGTTTTACCGCTGCGCTTTGCTCTGAACTTGAATCCAGAATAAATTAAGTTTGTATTTATTAAGTTATGTTTTATTGTTGTTAGGAAAATGTTTAGATAAGCTCTTAGGTTCTATGTGTGTTGGGTATATCTGTCATACTGTTTATATATAACATAACAGATTTTTATGGTCACTATAAGATGTTGTTAGGCTAGCTTATTACGTAATAACCGAAGACAGAACGTTCCTCAAGAAGGGACTGAATAAATTAACCGACTTGGTATTACATAGAGCTTACAACTTTTAATTGTAGAACAACTAAGCTAGACTTGGATATTTAAAAGTTTTGTTTTTGATGGCATATATTAATGTCTATCGGACCCATATAATAAGCTAAGAATTTAATATAACTCATTGTTGATAGAGATTTTTTTCTATTAGTCAGATATGAGTGAGTATAGATGCTAGTAAATTAGTTCTGTGTTCTTTCCCAAGTCTAGAGACTCCCACGCAAAGAGGTGGTTTATTCTTGGGGCGTAGAGCACACGGCTATGTATAAATATATCTATAAATATATTTATTTATTTAAACGTCAAATTGAATATTACAAAAAAAAAGACCGCGATTTTTTAAATTATTACGTTTGTTACCTTACGCTTTTCATGGCAATGCCTGTTTTTATACACGTATATCTATTTTATAATTCTCTCTCTTATCTTAGCGTAAAGCGCTAGCCTCACAACCTCAACTGATTCCTTTAAAGCCCAGCGTCCGCTTTCCTGCTTTTCATCATCCACTTCGCCCCGTCTTCGGCATCCATTATTGTGAGATTAGCATGCCACTTTGACCATGCTAATGCTTTAGGTCGCAGTCGATGTCCCCTTGTTGTAAATAATCAAAATATTATACCATAGCCGTTTATAGTCGCTGTTTTTTGTTGTGCTCTATGTACGTTCAATTAAAAAATAAATAAACTCTCTCTGTTGTCTATGCAAATGCTATGCACGTTTTATCATTTCGCTCCAGTAGTTTTTTAATTTCCTAAAATCCTATAGTTAGTTTTTGCCGTAATTTACTATAGGTTATGGGCCCAGTCTGGCCTTTTGCTCGCGTGTGCAGTGATAATTTTGTTTAAAAGTTATATACGGACTTTTGAAGATGTCTACAAACTATCTCGTAAACGTACCGAAGTTGAAGGGGCGTGAAAATTACAGCGAATGGTGTTTCGCCGCTGAGAATTTCCTCATTCTTGAAGGCATGAGACATTGCATCAAGCCAGAAGTAGAGAAAGGAGTAGGAGCAGCAGATGACGAAAAAACCAGAGCTAAGTTGGTCATGACGATTGATCCGTCATTGTATGTCCATGTAAAAGCTGTTAAATCTTCAAAGGAACTTTGGGATAGACTCAAGAATATGTTTGATGACAATGGTTTTTCGAGGAGAATAAGTTTATTGCGGAATCTGATATCAATACGCCTAGAAAACTGCAGTTCAATGACCTCATATGTTACCCAGATTATCGACACGGCACAGAAATTGAGTGGAACTGGATTTGAGATTAATGATCAGTGGACGGGTTCATTGTTATTGGCGGGATTGTCGGATCGATTTTCCCCTATGATTATGGCAATCGAACATTCCGGCATCGCTATAACATCGGATTCCATAAAAACAAAATTATTAGACATGGCGGACTCGGCGTCGGCGGAAACAGAGGATAAGGAAGCGAGCGGTGCATTTGCAGTTCGTAATCGTTCAAAGTTTACCGGAAAAAGGATCACTTCATCTATGACCAAAAAGAATGATAGTGGTGACAAAAGTGATGTGTCAAAGTCAAATGTCAAATCTCTGACAGTGAAATGTTATCGTTGTAAACAAGTAGGGCACTACAAAAACCAATGCCCGAATAATAACGATAATAAAGCATCGAAAAGTACAGAACGGATGCAGTCTAACGCATTTAGCGCAGTATTTCTAACTGGGGATTTTTCCAAAAACGATTGGTATATAGACTCAGGCGCAAGCGTGCATCTCACAACTAATGAAGGTTGGGTCAAGAATTCTTCTTATGATAAAGGACGAGAGATAGTCGTCGCGAACAATGAGAAGGTGACAGTGCTATGTTCTGGCGATGTTGAAATAATAACCACCACAGAAAACATTGAATATGAGATACTAGTTGAAGGTGTTTATTGTGTTCCTAAATTGACAACCAACCTGTTGTCAGTTAGTCAACTAATTAAAAAAGGAAACAGTGTGATCTTCAAGGATAATTTTTGCCTTATATATAATCGAGAAAAGCAGTTAGTTGGTCAAGCTGAATTAGTGAATGGGGTATACAGATTACATACTTTGAAAGAGCAACAGTTAGTAGCCACTGCCATAGCTTCAAGTGAAACTTGGCACCGACGTCTGGGGCACATTAACAGTATCAGTCTCAACAAAATGAAAAATGGAGCTGTTGAAGGAATATCATACCCAGTTGAAGCAAACAGTAGCTCATCATGTACAGTTTGTTGTGAAGGAAAGCAAGCTAGATTGCCTTTTCAGCAGAGTACATCAAAAACACATGATGTGCTTGAAATTATTCACTCGGATGTATGTGGCCCTATGGAGAACCAGTCGATTGGTGGATCAAGATACTATGTACTGTTTGTTGATGATTTTTCAAAGATGGCCTTCGTTTATTTTATGAAAGCGAAATGTGAAGTATTTGGGCGCTTTCAAGAGTTTAAATCTTTGGTGGAAAACCAGAAAGAAAGAAAAATTAAGGTCCTAAGGTCAGATAACGGGGGCGAGTACTGCAGTCAAGAATTTGAGGCATATCTGAAGAGTCAAGGAATCCTACATCAAAAAACTAATGCCTACACCCCACAACAGAATGGCTTATGTGAAAGGATGAATAGGTCAGTTGTAGAAAAGGCTAGATGCCTGATGTTTGATGCCGGCCTCGATAAACAATTCTGGGCTGAAGCGGTCAACACCTCAGTGTACCTGCGGAACAGATCAGTTGTAAGAGGGTTAGACAAGACACCATATGAAATGTGGACAGGACGCATACCTGATTTAAGCCATCTTCGAGTATTTGGCAGCGAGGTAATGGTTCTTGTGCCACAAGAAAAAAGAAGGAAATGGGACAAAAAGTCAGAAAAATGTATACTCATTGGATACCCAGAAAATATTAAGGGATATAGAATTTATAATCCTAAATCGAAAATTATATCAACAAGTAGAGATGTAAAAATAATTGAAAAGGAACAAAATTATAGCTGTCAACTTCAAGTCCAAGAACCACGTTTGATTTCAGTGGGGGCTGAAACAAAAGAAGATGATGATCCAGACCAGGAAATTGATATCCAGGATGTGTTGGAGAGCTCGGACATCACAGATATTGATGATGATCCTACATTTGTTCCTAGTGATTATGAGGATGCCGACAGCACTTTGGTCACTTACAATCAGGCCCGACCAACAAGGTTAAGGAAGAAACCAGAGAGATACGGGTTTACCAACTTATGTATAGATAGTGAAAACTTGAATACAATGGAACTATCTCTAAGAGAAGCATTAAGTGGTCCTGAAAAGGAGCATTGGTCGAAGGCGATTGATGAAGAATTAAAATGCTTTGAGGATAACGAAGCTTGGGAGCTCGTCGATACTCCAAAGAACGGAACAGTTGTAAAGTGCAAGTGGGTTTTAAAGAAAAAATGTGATAGTGCTCATAAAATTCGGTATCGTGCAAGATTAGTGGCAAAAGGTTACAGTCAAAAGTGCGGTGTTGATTATAGTGAGACATTTTCACCCGTTGTGAGGCACTCTACGTTAAGACTGTTATTTGCTCTTACTGCACAATTAGATTTAGATACAGCACATTTGGATGTCAAGACTGCATTCTTGAATGGAGAGCTGCAGGAAACCATATATATGGAATTACCAGAGGGATTTGATCATGCTGTTAAAGACAGCAATAAAGTTTTGAGATTAAAAAAAGCTATATATGGTCTCAAGCAGTCATCCAGGGCTTGGCATCAAAAAGTGGATAGTGTTTTGTTAGCTAATGGTTATGAAAAATCTAAAATAGAACCTTGTTTGTATACAAGGTTAGTTGGTAGTTGTAGGACTATTATAACTTTATATGTCGATGATTTCTTTGTATTCTCGAATGATAAAATTGAAATGAGACATTTAAAGGATATGTTAAGTAAGAATTTTAAAATAAAAGATTTGGGTCCAATACAGCAATGTCTAGGTATGTCTGTAAATATTGACAAGGATAATAATACAGTTACTTTAAGTCAGGTAAACTATGTTAATCAACTTTTGTCTAAATTTCAAATGGCTGATTGTAAAACAGTAGAAACTCCAATGGAGATTAGTTTAAAGATAGAAAAATGTCAAAATGTTGATGATCAACCATATCAACAGCTGATAGGTGGGTTGATGTACTTAGCTGTTCTCACTAGACCAGATATAGCTTATGCAGTTGGATTCCTTAGTCAGTACAATAATTGTCATGGTAATGCACATTGGTTATATGCTAAAAGAATATTGAAATATTTAAAGAAAACCAAAAATGTAGGTTTAAAATATAGTAAAACTGAAAATTTCAATATACAAGGTTTTGTAGATGCGGACTGGGCTAATGATTGTTACGATAGAAAATCATATACGGGTTTCTGTTTCATGCTAGCTGGATCTGTGATATCTTGGGGCTGTAAAAAACAGAAATGTGTAGCATTATCTAGTACCGAGGCTGAGTATACTGCATTAACAGAGGCCTGTAGGGAAGCAGTATATCTTAGAAATTTGCAATATGATATTACCAATGTAATGTATCCTATAGATTTATATAGTGACAACCAAAGTGCATTAAAGTTGTCTTCAAATCAAGTTTTCCACAACAGAACTAAGCATATCGATGTTAAATATCATTACTGTAGAGAGGTGATCTCGAGTAATGTAGTCCAGGTGCATTATTTGCCTACAGCTGAAATGCCTGCAGATATGTTCACAAAGAGTTTAAGTTCAACAAAGCATTACAAATTCATGTCTGAGTTAGGAATTGTAAATGTTCAAATGTTCATTTGTAATGCTAGTACCTTATCGAGAGTGCTATGCCCAGCAGTTGGGTATTGACAATAAAGTACATTTATATTTTATATACAAACATAGGTATAATACTTTGATAGTGGGGGTGTTGTAAATAATCAAAATATTATACCATAGCCGTTTATAGTCGCTGTTTTTTGTTGTGCTCTATGTACGTTCAATTAAAAAATAAATAAACTCTCTCTGTTGTCTATGCAAATGCTATGCACGTTTTATCATTTCGCTCCAGTAGTTTTTTAATTTCCTAAAATCCTATAGTTAGTTTTTGCCGTAATTTACTATACCCCTTACGCATCAAGCATTTCTTTATCGCATTATTTAGCCTAAATGGCTAGACGAATTTCAACATTATTATTTAATATCATTAGATTCATTTTAATTGTAACAGTGACACTATAGGTGATACACTCGGATCAAATATTAAAAAAGAAACTAAGTTTTCATGTGCGTATCTTCTAAAACACCCATTTGGGTCACAAATAAATATTTTGCGGCCGCTCTTATGGCTGCCATTTCCTAAATCTAGTTATGCGGCCACTACAATACAACATACCTAATATTCAGAAAATTTAATATCCCGCCCTTACATTGTAATATAGCATTTGTATACAACAAGTTAGAGTACGAAACCAAACAGGAGGCGGCACGCGCATCATTTTTTATAAAAAAAAGTCTGCCACATTCTGCGCGCGGGGTGAGGTAACATACACGATAAGTATTTAAACACTAATGTATTATTCGATAATGCCGCTACGTACTTGCTCAACAAAATTATCCAATACGAGCAGAAATACACGCACACAAATATAAGTAGTTTGTCCGGTCGTCTTATTTAATTGAATTCCATTTATTTATTTTAGACATTTATTTATTATAAAAAGCCCATATTTATACTTTTGGCAGAGGAGGTCGGCTGTCATGTAACGTAATGACAAATATGTCTAATTTAAGCTTGGTGCGAAGTCCTCCAAACTCTTGCTAAATTAATTGATCGTACAATCAGTACATTATTATTGTTTTTAAAATTTTATTTTTAATTTTATTTATTTTTTATAATATCATGACATCTTTTAACATTTGACATTTTATAAACATTTTAATAATCTTTAATATTCAACGAACTTATTTTAATGATAAAATTATTCACGCAAATGTAAATTCGTCTGTTTTGACTCAAATATTATAAATTGACGATCTGGAGAAAATGCGGCAGTGGAGTTTGTGGCGCCGCTTCTTCTCCACTTGCTTTGGAAGTGGTGGTAAACTTAATAATATAAGTAAAGATTGACGTCAATAAGTGATAAGAATGTCCTATATTCAGTCAGTGGCCACTCTAGTTGGTTTGATGCTCTAAATACAACAGTGAATGTTAGTCGCTTGGTACCATTTCAAATGGAATTAATAAGTACCATCACAATTTACTTAATGCCATAGGCCAAAGGAATGGAACCAATTATAACGATGACATTGCTTTGTGAAACTCCTGAATCATTTCAATTGCTTTTGTAATACTCGGACCTTAATAGGTTGGTTAACACTCCAACCGGATCTCGGATTTCACCCTTGAAATTAATATCTTGTTCGGGGCAAATCAATAAGTTGAATGCAAAATATATTTATATAGAATTGAAAAGAATATAATGGTTTAGTACTAGTCAAATATTTTTTTGCCTGAAACTAATGGTACAATAGTAATATTATAGCAACGAACGCGACCAGGAAAATGCTGCGATAAGGAAATATTTATAGCATTAAATACTCATGTGGTTTTGCAATTTGCGGACACTATCCTCAGCCGTAAGGGAACGAAGAAAAATTTAAAGAAGCATTAAATAGCAGAATTAATATTTCCGTTAGTTTTATAATTCTAGTCTAAAAGCTCATTGCGGGCTTGAACCACCTGATTGTTCGAAAAAAAAAGGTAATTCTGCGCTTGGAAAATCTACGATCTTTGAGGTCTTTAAAGAAACCACGTCAAAGGCAAGGCGAGACTTTGACATTACGGTTTCAGGGTTAATTAACGTTGTAAACGACATAATATTAATGATTTCAAAATTTTCCCCTACATAAATCATATGCATTCGCATTACTACGACGCAAAACGGAACGACAAAATATTTTGGTGAAGCAAATTGATTTGCGTTTTTTTTTTTATTTGTTAATTCTACTTTATGTCCCTAAAAATAAAGTCGCAAATAGAGGATGTGAAATGATCAATTTATAAATGACAGTGACAAATTGACGAAAAATCCATTTGCAAATATTGGTGGAGCCCTCGGGTGGTTAACACACAAAAACATGTGTTGGATCGCGTACAGTCTGCCGCAGGTGAACCTGACCATTTTACGATGATAGGTACTACGGTAAAGGGGTCACATTTATCTAACCCCGACTGTACCGCTTTTCTAGGTCACATGAGACATGCAAATAAAATCGGTCAATCGCGATTCCGATTTACGCAGCAAGGGTTACAAATAAACCTATTGGGAACTCCTTTAATACAGGTTATTTAAATGGTTAAACCTTTTTTGATTTCTTAAGAAATTTCTTGCATATTGAGTGTATTGAAATTTTTATATTTCTCGTATATTGCAGCAAATTTCTCCAGATAGGTAACATATCTGTATCGTGATATGAATGCTTTCATAGCATTACAGATATGTTGGCAATGTCTTTATTGCTCCAAATACAAAACAGAACACAATTACAATTATATTAGTTCCAAATACATATCAATTACAATTATATTAGTGTTTATTACAATGCTTCATTGATATTCATCCAATATTCAGGATCTCGATTCGGAGTTAGTGTCAAATTTGACAGAGTTTACAGGCCGCCTAAAGACATCTGACACAGCCTAACAACTGACATCTAGCGATATCAGTGTTGGCCATTAACAAAAGAATGAGGTTTTAATTTATTTTGTTTGTATATTTGTCCGATGATGGATTTTAGAAACAAAACAATTCCTAAGGCATTGAATGCCAAATCCATAGAATTTGCAAATCGCGCGCGGTCTCTTTGTTTTATGTATGGCCGAATTTTATAAATTTCATAAGTAGTAAACCCCAAGCTTCGAAGCTTGGGATGGAACCGGAAACGATTAGATAATAAATATCCAAATCAACCAAATTCCGACATCTGATCTTTGAGGCAATTACTTAACTATAACTGAGGTCCATTCACTTGAGTTCAGTTTCGTAGCCTACAAGCAAAAGCAAAAAATTACAATACTCGTAAAATAATAGCACATTTCTAGCTCGCAGTATATTTAAATGCACTTAGTTTGGTTTATTTGGTCAGGTGTTTGGTTAACTGCATACTTTACCACGAATGTTCGCTTTGTTTGCCTAACAATTCAGAGTACTCTCCCTTTACGATTTATTACATTGTTATTCCCGCCACGTATATTTTATCAAAATAACCTATACAAATACGTAGGTGGAATATTGTGTATTGTTGAGTACACTTAGAATACCTGGTATTTATATAGAGCGCGCGTTTATCGAGATATCGTTGCCTCAGTGCTTGTTTGTCATATCCATCCTTAGAGTATTAAGCCATCCGGAGTGGCTACCGACAGGTGACCTCTGCCAAATGTATATGACAGCCGCGCCAGTCATGTTGCTTGTACTTCTGTGTGTGTTTATTTTTGGTTTTTATTGGATAATTTTGTCAAGTAGTATGTGCGTAGCGATGTGTTTGAATAATGCGTTAGTTTTAATACTTACTGAAATAAGTGCGCGAATCATCTCCGGTTGGTTTAGTCCTCTAAGTATCTACCACTCGTCAAAACCCAGCTTTAATTGTATTTACACAAAAAACCATTCTACTAATAATCGGTGAAGTATGAGTACAAGAAGAGAGACAAAGTGTCACAAGAGAGTGTTTTTTAGGAATGGTAGATAGCACAAATAGGCATAAAGTGACGATAATCTCGAAACATGAGAAAGATTTGCTGACCGCCGTCGTCGCGTTGACGCTGTGTCAGTGACGTCAAGCGCATCGATAAACGATGTGTTTGACATTGACATCAGTCTTTAGTGTTGCACCGAACAAGAATGATTGACATTTCAACGTAAACTGTTAAAGCTAGATATATTTTTTTACAATTTTTAACAATATTATCCCAACTTCCCAATCAATATTATAAACGAAAAAGTGTTTTTTGTTATGCTTTCTCGCCATATCTTCGAAACCAATCTTCCTGAAATTTCGCATATATATAGTCAGTTATTGAGAAGAACATAGAATACCTTCGTCCCCGGAAAAAACACTGTTCCCGAGGAAAATTCACAAATTCAAAATTCAGGAAGCCGCGGGAAGAAAAACGCTAGTAAAATAATATATACGGTCGTTCACATAGATTGAGCTAGCCCCAAAGTCACACCAATAGACTACAGATGTCTTCAAAATGTTGACAAATTCATTAATAAGCGCGCGCTCTTATTCTAACTAGTATTGCTATACTAACTCATTATTGTAAAATTTAGACTGTTGTTCTATTATAACTAAGAGCCCTATAAAAGTTTCAAACTAACAAAGTTTTGAATTTTACTAACGAATCGAGAATAGGTTCATTTAAATACTTTATAAATATAACTAATATAGTTATTAACTATATCTCGGAATATCATTTATTTGATACTTATTAAGAAGACGTTAAGCGTTAATTCTTTGCACATAGCGAATACTGCATGTCTGTCACATAAAGCGAGTTCTTAACGAGTTTTCGACAATCTATTGTTGCGTAAATTCAAAGATTGTCTGTCGTGGCTATTCGCAGCGAGCACCTAGTCACACACAGCAAGTTACTGCGACGACGAGCTTAAAATTGAATATGTTCAGTTCAAACCGCAGCAAATTAAACTCGCTTCGGTTAAATCTATTCGCAGCGGAGCCTGTCACTTTAAGCGAATATTTGCGATTAGAAGGCATTCGCAGCGAGTATTCTAAATGTGTGACGAAAGCTTTTGAACGTAAGCGAAGAATGCATGAAAATCACGATTGACACTTGGCTACGGGTGCTGGGCTCTGAGGCAAATAGCTGGTTATTTATTAATTTATTCGTATGGCCATTCCCAAACAATTTTAACCAATCATATTTCAATATGTTATATGGGGAGGTTAATAATATAAAAAATCTACAAGAGGTGTGTTAGTTCAATCCATTTAATCGCATCATTTTCAAGGGTGAACAAGTCTGCCGGATCGCCCTCATATTAAGCGAGGGGACAAGTGCTGATTACGTGTTCTTATTCTGGAAAGCCACACAATATATTGGCGACGTTATCGGTAAAGCGCTTAGAAAATAGAGACATTTTCAGTCAGCTAAAGGAAGAAACATTAACTTTGCCAATATTATGTTCTATCCCACCAAAAACATAAATGTAAAAAACGAGAGCCAAGTTCAATACAAAAATTATGCTTGGCGGTGAGCTTCGCCGCAAAAAGAATGGCGATCTAAATGAGTGCCAAGTTCTATGCAAAATCGAAATATGTTTTTATAGGAACAAAATAACATTATGAACAAGTATTAAACTCTATTTCTTTGCTTTATTAGATACCTATAACAATTGCTGTTATTTAAAAATGTGAGATCTTCAAGTAGGTCAGATTTGACTTGGCCAGTTTTTAACACAATTAAAATGTTGAATAACTTTATAAAATGACTTGTGTAATGAAAACTGGCCAAGTCAAATCTGACCTACTTGAAGATCTCACATTTTTAAATAACAGCAATTGTTATAGGTATCTAATAAAGCAAAGAAATAGAGTTTAATACTTGTTCATAATGTTATTTTGTTCCTATAAAAACATATTTCGATTTTGCATAGAACTTGGCACTCATTTAGATCGCCATTCTTTTTGCGGCGAAGCTCACCGCCAAGCATAATTTTTGTATTGAACTTGGCTCTCGTTTTTTACATTTATGTTTTTGGTGGGATATCATTACTTTTTGTAAAGAAAACTAGGCAAGTATTCCTATTTAATGTTTTTTTTTGCGTGACAAATAAACCTAAAAGAGCTACAAACAAATGAGGTTTTGAAAGAAACGATTTACGTAATATTAAATAACTCACAAATGCCGTTAAAGTACAATACTAAAAAGGAATAATTTATATCTGGACTATTCCAGCTATAACTCAAATACTCGAACGACGCAGCATTAAACGCAATCTAATAGTTGGGTTTCCGCTAAACAACCGGGCATAACGAGGACGCTGGCGCGAATGAGCGCCGCTAAGAGCATACTTTGGTTTGTTCGCATTTTAAGTCGTATAGCGCTGTGAGCCGCGCACAAGTGCAAGGCGCGAGCGAGTTCAAGCAGCATTCTTAGACTAGTCAATACATACATATCGATATATGTATGTATTGACTTATTGGTACCGATGTACCAATAAGACTTCGCTATTGCCTTGACCTTGGTATACATACACATTGGAGTTTCTTTTAGGGTACAAAGAGTTCGAACTAACAAATTTATACCTTAAAATATTATTTCTTATTTTTAAAAGAAATCAGAGAAACGAACCTTGGGCACTGATTTTAGTTAATTTAGTGAGCCGTGGACTATAAGATAACTACTATGCAGGTATAAACCAACCGACCCGCTAAATTTTAAGTAAATCGCTACCGCTTATAATTTTGTACCATAAGTCAGAGCGTGACGCTGATTGGCTGGTGTGCTGCAGCGCGCCGCTGACGACACACCGTTTTTGGCCGGTTGTTTAGCGGGTAGGTATTACAAGTTTTTTGTATGAGGACACCACTTATTTTTTGACTTTTTTTTATTTTTTGATTTTTTCCTACGCTTACACACAATTTCCGAGCTGGATTCCAAATTTCATCCTTCTAGGTCATCTGGAAATAGGTTAGGTTTAGGTACTATAAGTCAGTCAGTCAGTGCTAAAATTTACAACTTTTTGACCTTCATATCTTTATAACCGTTTGAGCTAGCTTCATGAAATTTGGGCTTCTACATGTCCTGATGGATCTTATTAAACACACGTAGTTTTATGTGTTTACATTAAAGAGGTTTCGAGTTATAGAAGGGTCAAAAGTGGCACCAAGTGGTTCGTGTAATATTACACTCGGCGCTGGCTAGCCAGTTCCTTTGCTTGAACTTGGCTTGACACGCTGCCGCGTGTCTAGATCAGTTCCGTTCGTAGAATCATTTATCCATTTAACTTGGGACTATTTTTGCTTGCAATATGTCGATAAGGAGTATATCTGACGAGCACACACTTGAAACTAAAACATTATTTATAAACCTCAGGTATTAATATGTCAATCTCGTGGTATTTTAAAGGTTAGATGTAAAATATTCATTGTTTTGGAAGACTAGATAGTCTAATCAATAATTATGAGGTTAAATTAAAATGTTGGGTACTTAACACGACATTTTTTGTAGTTAACACGAAAACTCGAAAACTAAAGGACATTTTTCTTTCGTAGATTATTTGATTTTAACAACGTTTGCCTTAAGTTCCCATAAAAGCAAAGTCATGGACGCACGTATAGTTCTAAGATGTTTCAAATTAAAATTATTATTACTAATACAATAAAGAAAATATAACTATTTTTCGTACGGAGCCTAGAAATTAAACTTGGAGGCCGTTAGGCATAGAACAATCCAAACTTATCTTCTGAAAAATACGTACCTCTACACCTTTTGGACGACGGCCCATCTGAAGGTGGATGGCCAATGGCCATGTACCATAACAGTTCTAGAAACAATATATCAAAGGAAAAATAAATAACAATAGCTTTAGTCTCCCAAAATTTAAATGTCATCGACACCAAAAAGAAGAATAGCTTTAGTCCAAGTATATTTCCTTATGGAACACTGTATTCTACATTCAAAGTCATTACTCATGATACTTATATCTTATATTCACGCATTTTTTTCTATTTTTAAGTAGTGAGTGAACCATTTATTCCTTACTTACTGCGATGGCTCAGCGACCTAAAAGGGTCTCCGTCACCACAGCTCTCCACCGCTCCCTGCTCAGCGCCAAGGAGACGATCAGTCGGTCGTCCTAGGTACCGCTGGGGTGATGAAGTAAGAAAGGACCTGAAAGTCGTCCTAAAAGTCGACTGGCAAGAGTGAATCAAAAGTCGTCTTATTCCAAATTCAAAATATTTAAATAGTATTTTTTTTTCTTTACAGGAGTAGCAGTGGCATCCAGCGTATTCACAATAACAGCGATGTCAGTAGACCGGTATTTAGCCATCACGCAGTCTCTCCGGCAACCCTGGATGCCGTCACGTCGTGGTGCTTGCAGTCTACTAGCAGCCCTGTGGCTCTTGTCGCTAATGATCTTCGCACCTTTGTTGGGAGTAGCGGCAGTTGAGAGGGAAATGGTGCCAGTACTGGCTAGAACTAGGAATGGCTCGGTGAGTTTCCTAAATGAAATTTTTGAATTCGTGCTCAATGCTTGGTTGACTGGTAGAAAAAGCCTATGGCTTTCAATTCAATTCATTTATTGCAATTAAGTCCGCCATTTACATTTGCATATATAAAGTTAAATAAATAAATGAAAAATATTGCCTAAAGACCCGGAGGTCGCAGTTTTAAAATCTGCTTTAATTTTTATACAACTGAGTGGATCAAGTGTTTGTTATTTATAAATAAAAAACATTAGGACATCCACCGCAATCTAGACCCTCTAATAATAAAGATGATTAATGTATTCTGAACTAAGTAAACACGTTCTAAACAATTAAACTTGTATTGTATCTAATCTAGTTGATAGTGTTTGTAGTCTCGCCTTTTGTCTCTTATTATAATGAAATACAAAAGCCATCAATCAGATAACTCAAAACAATATTTCGACACAATGAACACAGTTTCTTATCAATTTAAAGTAATCAATTTCTATGAAACGAAAATCACGATCAGTTTTGATGAAGAAACAGAAACAGTGTCTGAGTAGGAACTAATAAAATTATAATTAAACTTTTTAATAAAGCATTTTCTTTGTTCGCCAACATTCTACCCGTAGACCAGTGATTATAGCCTTTAGTACTTAACTCATTAATCAAACTAACTAAGACGATCTCAACTATCCAGTTCGAATCGTCCTAGTTTAATTAATGAGTTAAGTAGTTAGATCAAGAGTTCATGGAAACCAAACTTGGTTAGGACAGTGTAGGCTTCATGTTCATGATTGTTTTAATCATAGATCATTTCGTTTGTTGAATGGATAGCGATCTATAATTATAAACCTCCCATAATGTCATAATTCCATGTCTTATATATACTATATCTATACATGTGTATGACTTAACTATATAGAGCTATTGACCACCAAACAAAAAGTCGTCAATAAAACCAAAAATATATATATATATATAGGAGAGAAATATTGCCAAAAACCTGTACGGATAAAGATATTTCTTTTTAACAAACCAAATCCAATCAAAGTTTGTTTGTTTGAACGCTTATAACTTTAAAACAACTAGCCTGATTTGAATAATTAGTTCTGCATATTTATGATAGATAGTATATTCATTTTATTCATGGGGAGGGTAATATTAGATGCTAATATATATACGAGCTGTTTCTTACGGCTCCGCTCGTGTGTGCCTTGGTTATGTCGCGCCTAATAGTAGCCTATATTCGACCTCCGGCCCTTAACTATATTCATACCAAGTTTCATTGAAATTGGTAAAGCGGTTTAGCCGTGAAAGCGCAACAAATAGACTGACCGACCGACCGTCTTTCGCATTTATAAATTAGAATGGGAAAAATATGGAATGGATATGGACAGACTACGACTAAGTAAAACCGCAGGGAACAGCAAGTGTAAAAAAAACTAATACGCGCAAAAAAATATAAAGGTTAGGATACAATTAAAAAATAGTGGTTGCGTTAAGCTGATTTTTTAAATCTATGCAAAAATATAATACGAGTTCGTTACCTGACGTATGTCTGCCTATCTAATGATATTTTATACCTACTTTTAAAAGTTGTAACAAGATAATTACATTAAATGAACCATCACTCTTAATCAATCAAAAATTGTAAATTATTAAACAATTTGCAAAACAAAGTGAAAGTGATTCGTAAACAAAGGATATTGTTAACGAATCACTTTCAGACAATAGCTAAATTAATTTACAAGAAATCTTTTGAGATGTCAAGCCGTAGCGATATGTTTTAAATTTAAGTTTTAATCGGTGTGAAATAGGATTGAATATGAAAATTGTTTTTCCGGCTCCCTTTCTGTCGGTGTCATAGGAATAAAATAAGAGGAATAAATACATACTAGTATTAGAGACGGCCGTCTGCTTGTGTCACAACTTCTACTGCCAAAAGCAGATTTTCATTGTTGTTCCTATCCACCCTAAGGTTGGCTGGAAGAAATTGCATTAGCGACAAGTCCGCCTTTGTACACATCGTTTGTATTTGTATCAACATATATCAATTGTATGTTAATGATACAATAAAGAGTATATCTATCTATATATCCAGAAGATAGATACTTCTGGTTTGAAGGTTGTTAAATCAAGGAGTGTTAATAGGCTTCATCATATCGGATGGGTTTCACGGTAAAATAACCATATATTTGTAACAGAGTTATTCATAACTATCTCTCGGACTATGTGGTTTCTTTTGGCAGCCGGCACCAACAACTAATGACGTAATAAGAGGCTAATACCAATAAGGGAAATAACTTTGTAAACAGACATATAACACCGTCTGCCTTTACTAATTAGGGTACGTAAATTTGAGTTATGTAGGTTGTGTTGTTTGTCAATGTCCTAATTAGTTTGTCACTAAATCCACTACCTATCTTAGCTTAAAAGATTTTGCTAACGACTTCTAGGACTGGCAGCTAAGATAAACAGCTTTTGAAATACGGAATATAAAAATTATACTCAATAATACAAAGTAAACACGCTTTCCTCCCCCTTCCTTGTATGTTTAGTACCATTTCTCAGGCTCTATATGGTCAAAAATGGTAATTCCAGGTATTCCTAGTCAGGGTAATGATATGATGTCCTCCTTGAAGTATCCGTAAACGGCGAACCATGTTTTATTTTAGCCGATTAGAATGGATGTGGCTAGCAAATCCAAATTTGGTCTTAAATGTACGCTTGCAGTGTACACAAGACACTTAACAAAGACACAAAACGTATCAATCATTTTGACGCTTAATGCCTCATATAAAATACTAGCGACCCGCCGCGGCTTCGAATGGGCATAAAAACCATCCCCTTGAATCACTCTGTCTATTAAAAAAAACCGCATCAAAATCCGTTGTGAGTGAGTTGTAAGTGAGAATATTCTATGTACTTATCAAGGTTCAGTATAATCAAGTATAAAATCTCTATGCATTTAGGTTTCAAGTGATTAAAAGCCCATTGTATAAATAGAATGCAATGCAATTTACTGCAGTCAACCTGCATCTGATTTATTGTCTAAAATGCGTAAACGAAGACTGTGAACGACAGTCTAGGGATTTTATTTTGAAATTAAATGCGCATGTGAAAATTATTTAATTGAAAGACGATAAAATTAAAATTATTGCTGAAAAAAAATATAATGAGGATTCAATCTTATTAGTTTATTTCTTTCAAATAAATTCTCACTGTCTGTTTAAATGTAAATAATGTTAATTTAGAACCATTTGCAATTTAAATTATATTGACAAATATACTATAACTTATTTGTTATAAATTAAACAGATTAACATAAAAAAGAACCTCAAATTTAGAACACATTTTAATTAAGTACCTGGGCGACCGAGCTTCGATGGTTTTATGCAGGAAATATTTTTTGCGTGAAAATATGGGTAAAATAAATTTTCCCAAACATGGAACCTAGCTAGATTATCTTTTTGCTAGTATGTAAAATCTTATGTTTAAAATTTCAAAGAAATCGTTGGAGTCGTTTTCGAAAACGCGAGTACAAATAAATTTATGTACAACTTTTTCTCGTTGAATTCACAACATTTCAATTTTTTATTGGTACCTCAAATTGTTAACTATTTTGAAGTTTATGTTTTAACAATACCGTAAAAAAAAATTCGACCATTTTTATCGCTTATTTATCGAAATATTCCCGAAAAACTTTGTGCAGTCCCAATGGCGGATTAACGTCGTGTATAACTTTGCGCATTTATACAGTATTATTAAAAAATTGAGGTGTCAAATGTCATTGTCAAATCAAATAAAGAGATAGTTTGTGGTTTGAGCATTCCTATCATCCTCCTCCTATCACCTTAGATCATGTACCTATAGATGTACAAATAGCATGGCGGCACATGAGACAGAAGATGGACTTTCCTATTTCGCCATCTCATTTTCGCAGAAAATGACAAATCATAACTACATCTATATTATTTCTAAATCTATGTTATCACCACTACCAACCGAAAACAAAAACAAACAAACGTCAAACGTCAATCGTGACAATGTCAATTTCATTATTTTTATTTTTATAACTCGTGTAGGCAAAGGTAATGGGTTTATTTATCCTCTGAAGCATTTTTTGAATTTACAAAATTTTAAAAATATTTTTCTATAACTTAGATCTAAAATATCACGAAAAGAAAAAATACGTGTTTCCTAGTTTTCAAAATACTATTTACTGAGCATAAGAAAAAAAATGGCAAAAAAAATTAAATGTTGTCAATAGTAGGTATAGGATATATTTTCACAAGTATGAAATTTCGAGATCGCCTTATAAATCCATTCGATTGACAAAAATCCGGTTAACTGAAGCTTGGGATAGAATCATGCCCAACAACAAAAACGATACTTGCAAAGCGTCAAGAAACGGAGTTTCTGGAGCATAGATTTAAAAAAAAATATTGTTTCGCTTCGCGATTCGAAATTATTTGTTCTGGAGTTTATTTACGAAATAAGCGTTTTCTGAATAAATTTTATAATAATGTTTATTTTCAATATAGGACATTCTTATCACTCTGTTGTACTTATATTCATTGATAATTTAATAATTAAGGTTTACAATAATATAATACATAATCCTTCTTGCGACAACAGTAATTTGGGCTCTATATTTTATTTAGTGTAATATATTTAAGTATTTAGTTTTTATATTAATTAGTTTTTCTTTTTTATTTAGAATAGAGTATGTATTATATTATTGTAAACCTTATAATAATTGAATTTTATCATTACTCTTTTTTGTGAATAGTTTAATTTTAGATTTCCAACCGTTTAAATAAAAGAGGAACAACGAGATCTGAGAGAATTGAGAAATTGGTATTTGGAAGCGATACTGCTGTCTCACGTTCACCTCATTCTCGCCTAAAATGTGCGACAGTGAGAACATGATGTTGATTTATCCTTTATCGTCCACAAATGAGAGGATTAATTATTTTGCTAGCTAGAGGCTACATTTTATCACGGAGATGAGTCAGTTCCCGAAGGATAGCACATCATCGAATAAATTAAGATGAAGCCGTGGGCGACATCATATTATAATTTGATAATATTCTCTCTCTCTTTATCATTTTAACATTCAACTTGCTTATGCCTTTGTCATTATTGGGAACTTAATAATATAATTGAAAATTAAGTTGTAAGTATTTTATTTAAGTATTAAGAAAAAAAAAACTTCGTTTTCAAGAGTTTCCGAAACTATACGATTTTATTTCTAACATTCTAAGATTTAGGTGCCATCGTTTTTTCGTAATAATTATAGAAGGATTCGGAAATTTGAATTCCTTAAGAGAAAATTCGTGGAAGCTCTTGACTGAAATTCCAGAGTAAAACTCTTGTAAAACCATAAATAAAACATTCTAAAACTGTTTAACTTTTTTTTTAATATTTATTATTTGATTTATATAGTATTAATTTGACCTAAATATAAAAGTTAGGTAATAAGACAATAATCTTCTGAGTTTTTTTTTTAATTACTGGCTGAGTATAAAATTGCAAAGATTTAAAAAATGACAAATTAATATTGACAATAGAGATTTCAGTATGAAAAAAGTTAAACAGTTTGTAGCGTTCATCTTTAAAAAAAAATGTTTTTATTTGTGTTCTACTGCTGGGACACAATTATCCCCTATTTTTACATCATGATGATGTTGATGTGTCGTTATTTTTGCATATAGTTAATAATATACATCTTCAATTTTCTACTTTGGATTGCCAAAATTACAGTCATTTTATAACTAGTATTTTTTCCTGATGGAAGTTAGTTGGTAGCCTAAACTAAAGGTAAAATAGTAATAATGCAATGAGGTAAAAGCTAACAATAAAGAGAGGTAGATTTACAAGCACAAATTTCAAAGCTCCAGTTTCACTATTAACTTTGTTCTGTAGTTCTTAGGGAAATTCAAGGAACTTGTATCAGTAATAACCAACTATACTGACTAGAATTGCATTAAACAAACGCAATAGGAATACAAGATGGAAACCGAGACTTTGCAAACACTGTTGTTTGTTGTTTTGATTTTGTACCGAGTTTCAATCTCAAATGTTTGTTTTTGAGTTCCTCCTTTCTCCCTCACCGATAAGGGTTGCAGTTAGAATAGAAAAACTCTTTTCGCACCAATAGTTAAAATAAGGTTAGGTAATACGGCGGACTTATCGCTAATGTAATCTTTTACAGTCAAACTTAGATTGAGGCCGAGAGGCGGTTCTGAAGAACTCTGACACCAGGTTGTGCATGGTCGATTGACCGTGACGCCTACTCGAAATGATGATGATGATGAACTTTTTAGACTGACTTTTCTAAAAAACGATCTACGTACGCTGGTATTGTGGAATCAACTCCATGCCACGGTTTACAACATAAGGTTTTTTAAAAAGGGCATGAAAAGATTTCTTAACGGTCGGCAATGCGTACGTGATACTCCTGGTGTTTCAGGCGTCCATAGGCTTCGGTAACCACTAACCATCAAGTGGGCCGTATGGGAGTTTGCCTAATAAATAGTAAAAAAGGATCTTTCTACAATTTAAGAGCTGTCACTGACAAGCAGTGGAGTCACTTGCAAGTGCATCAATTTTCCGCTAATCTTTTCACATCCTAATACAAGTAAATACGAAACGACTTCTAGATTTCCTTAATTTTGTTCTATGTAATTTTTTGGTATTCCTCTTTCGCCTCGTTTCCCTCTATCTTACCTTCCAGAATATAAATCTGCAATATACGAAATTTCGTAAGCCGATTATTTCATTTGTGGCGAGAGGCTGATGTTTTGAGATACAAGCTTCAGCTTAGTTTAGAAATCATTCTCAATATTAATTGTATAAAAAATAAAAAAAATAACTCTTTATTGTACCAAACAAATAGACATATATTTTTTAAACTAGGTTAGGTACAAAGGCGGACTTATCGCTAATGCAATCTTTTCCAGTCAACCTTAGATGGAAAAACAAAATATAAACAATTAAATGGCGATGGCCCAGTATACATACTTATTTTTATGTATTATTAGTATTTATAGGTATACTTATTCTTTTATTAGGACACTTGGGATAATTTGATGAAAATCATTATTGAAAGAAAGATGAAAAGAAAAAGAGTACACGTAGACCAAAGCATAGCTATATGTAACAGACAAAGGAGAAAACAAAAATCGTGACATATCAAGAGATAAAAGACTTTCAAATAATTGAAAAAAAGAGGGAATTTCACCGACAAGACCCAAGCTCTTAAATATATGATAATTCTTTCATTGTCTAGGTTTATTGTAAAGATTGTACAGGAAATAAATAAGTATTGATTTTTTTTTTAATTTTAGAGCACATTTTTTAAATTTATTTTTATACACAACTAGCGACCCGCCCCGGCTTCGCATGGGCATAAAAACCTTTCTCTTGAATCACTCTATCTATTAAAAAAAACCGCATCAAAATCCCTTGCGTAGTTTTAATGATTTAGACATACAAAGGGATATAGGGACAGAGAAAGCGACTTTGTTTTATACTATGTAGTGATAGTGAAGTGATTTAGTGATTAACACTGTCACGAACAGTAAACGAGATAACAATAACAGTTAATTGTCATCTACGTCGAGAGGCGTTACTGTCAGCGAATGTGTGTTGTTGTTACGTTTAAAAAGTCTTTTAGTCTCAAAGTTACTTAAGCAACAATATAGTTATGTACTCAAGCTCCACATGAGGCGTAGAATTCATTCGCAATTAGGTTCTGGCAGTATGCACGCCTACTTTAATTGATTCAAATTTGAACAGGACACCATAGACTGAGCTACGTGCGTTTGACTGACTTACCACAGAAATGTGGTTAGTTCCGCAGTTGCAAGTGAATTACTACTAGCTGTCAAGGATTTTCCGTCATTATTGAGAAATTTTCGTGTTCAAAGCTATATGTGCAGCTTGTTCCTCCTTAGTTATAGAGAAAGGTATTTCATTTATCATACACTTATGTAGTTAACACGTGATCCATATACTTACATATATAAATGAATTGATGTTCGTTAGTGGGGCTAAAACTCGAGAATGGCTGGACCGATTTGGATTACTTAGGTCATGAAATATTTGTGGAAGTTCAGGGAAGGTTTAAAAGGTGGGTAAAGTGCGTTCAGGCGGTACGAGGTTGGCCGGGTCAGCTAGAACTAATATAATAATGTAAAATGGATTATTATTTTAAATGCTTATTACTTTGGAAATAAAAGATATAACGTTATTGTTATACAGTAGAACGAGTTATATAAAAGATGATTATTAGAAATATGCACTAGTATTTAATTCGATAGTTATACAATGAAGTTAGGGTCGTGGAGTACAAGCACAAAGTTGGTGATGGAAGTAAGATCAGCAGTAATGTATTCAACAGGCAGATGTCAAGCGAAAGTGGAAGAACAACTACCAGTCGAGCCATTTATAGGGCCCTCGGGGACGCCGCGGTGAGGGGAGGTGGTCCGGCTGCAGGGGCTGGTAGTGTTATAAAGATAATTTACAAGATTCTTTTTGTAAATATTTTGTTAAGGTGACACGGTCAATCGACAATGAACACTCTGGTGTCAGAGCTCGGCGGGACCACCTTTAAGCTGTTGACGTGGTTACTTTAACGACTACCAGATGGCGGCCGGGACCAACGGCTTAACGTGCCTTCCGAAACACGAAATAAACTTTATTATCAGAAAATCATGTCTTTCAAGCCTGTAATGTGCTAACCAAACTATGCTCACGTGGGAATCGAACCTACGACCGGGTCTAGAGGTACACTGTACCACACAGAGGCAGTTAGCGTTTATTAATGATGAACGAACACTTCTACTTATAGTTTAATAACAAAACAAGGTCTTCAACATAAAAAAGTATTGAGAATAAATTTTATACAGTCTTAGTTAATTAATTAATGCTAGGCTGAAGAGTATCTTGACTACGTAATTAGGTTAAGAGCACGGATAGATAGGTAGGACGGGAATGACGCACTACAATGAAAATAAATCTGTATAACTTCTAAGGTTGAAGTAGTGTTGTTTTGAGTATTTAAGTGTTGTTTAAGCAACAATTTCTAATATGCAGTGAAAATGTTTTCAACCGATTTTCAAAAAAGGAGCACGTTCTCAATTCGGCTGTTTTTTTAATGTTAATAATCATGGCTCATCTTTCATATAAGATCAAAAGACAATAGCGTAGTTTAAACGGGACCTCTATTAAAATTTATTGGACCCAATAATGGAATATATAAGCAAGAACGAGTAAGTGACAAATTATTTTTATATTTTAGACCTTCGGGCTAGCTGAACTTCCAGCTTTTTGAAAATAACCGGCTCATTTCTTTACCAACTTTTACGATGCTGATTGACATGATATTTAGTTTTCAGTCACTTTTATGGTATTTCTAAGATGTAGCAACTTAAAAGTCATGTTGTAGCATTTAAAGATACACTTGACTCCTTAGCAAACTTACCTCTAAGTAACCTCATGAGAAGGTCCAATTTTATTAATTGGTGATGAATAACGCCATATTGAGAGTTAAAGATAGAAAGATATATTCTTTACTTTGATTATTTTATTGAATACTAGCTGTTCCCCGCGGCTTCGCCCCGCGTGGGACTCTGTTATATCGCGCCCAAAAGTAGCCTATGTTTGACCTCAGGTCGTTAACTACATCCCTACCAAATTTCATCACAATCGGTCCAGCAGTTTAGCCGTGAAGAGGTGACAGACAGACAGACAGACAGACAGACAGACAGACAGATAGACAGACAAACAGACTTTCGCATTTATAATATTAGTATGGATAGGGACAAATCACACAGATTGAGTTAGCCCCAAAGTAAGTTCGAGACTTGTGCTATGGGATACTAAATCAACGACAGTATATTTAATAACAAAATACATATATAGATAAACATCCAAGACCCAGGTCAATCAGAAAAAGATGATTTTTCATGTTGACCTGACCGGGGATCGAAACCGGGACCTCCTAAGTAGCGGTCAGGCATGTTAACCATTACGCCACGGAGGTCGTCTCTCAATTGTACTGATTAACGTAACAAATATAAATTTTATGTTATTCAAACAATGTGTACAAAGGCGAACATATCACTTAAGCAATTTCTTCCAGCCAACCTTACGATGAATAGGACCATATAGTGGAAAAATTAAGTAAGAGTTTTGGCTGCCCCGGCCAGATCCTAAAGGTTTTTTTTTTATCATTTATACTAATCATATACTTACCTTACTTAGTATTAGGCCAGACAGGATTAATGCTACTATAATACTGAAAATACGTGCTATGTAAATGAAAAAAAAAATATTGGATTCGCCACACTGCTCCATTTCGCGATGGCAGATTATTAAATTTATGTCAAAAAGATTTCACTGTTGCAAATTTAACTTCATTTCTGAAGCTGGAATTCAATGGAGAATAAAATTTTAGTCGAAAAAGTTTATTCAATATTTATTCGGTCCGTGAGAGATTTTAGAAATTAGTTCAATAGTTCCAGAGCTTTGCTCTTGTCAGTGTCAAATGCAACTTTATCGAGAAAGTTACATTTGGCAATTTATCAGGTGAATTGCTCCAAGAATCTAATAATCTTGATACCTAAATAGCTCCGCAGATAGATTCAAAAGTTAATTTCTATCTTTTAAACTCCTGCGAGTAAAATTTGAGTATTTTTTTTTTTGTATTAGTAGTAGAATGAGAGCAAAAGACGAAGAGGCGTCCGCCAAACATAAAAAAAAAATGTTCTTTATTGCCAATCAATTTTTCTAAACATGACATAGGTAAATGGAGTCAAACTGATAATAAAAGATGTCGGGCATATTCAAATTCAAAATTCAAAATAGTTTATTTGCTTTTTAAATAGGTTTAACAAAGATGGAATAATAATATTTTGGACAAGCCTATTTAGCCATTATTACAGCATTCAAATGTGAAGATTGACCACGACATCGACAGTATCCATTCATGTTACTAATTATATAACTGCCATATTATGCATGTCATTTGGTTTTACATTTATTATTTAACTAGCTGTTCCCCGCGGCTTCATCCCGCGTGGGGCTCTGTTATATCGCGCCCAAAAGTAGCCTATGTTTGACCTCAGGTCGTTAACTACATCCCTACCAAATTTCATCACAATCGGTCCAGCAGTTTAGCCGTGAAGAGGTGACAGACAGACAGACAGACAGACTTTCGCATTTATAGTATTAGTATGGATATGGATATGGAAGTATGGATATGGAAGTATGGATATGGAAGTATGGTATGGAAGTATGGATATGGAAGTATGGATATGGAAGTATGGATTGTGACATTTAATTTGTTTCATAAACAATAATTATCGTCGAATAAAACGTTAAGAAAAACATCTAGTTATAAAAAGTTCAGATATGTTATCTTTTTTCGGCCATTTTCCTTTGCTCTGTTTATTTATGACCAGCATGTAGTAGAAATACAATTAATAAAATAATTGAATGAATTAATAAAATTGTTTTTAGTATCGCTTTATCTTGGACTATGATTAAGGTGCGGCTTTGATGCATCAGCTGATAATGTAACTGTAAAACACGTTTGAGTAAAAAAAATATCTTTCTCACAAATTGCAGTGTGTTAGCTCTATCTTTACGTTAGGCTTGATAATAAAAGTTGGTTTTGACGGAAATTGGCACATTTTAAGATAGATTGAATTTTGAAAGTCAGTGCCCCTTGTATGAGTGTGAACACTAGCGCCACCGTCTTTTAAAAATCATTACTCACTGAAAACACAAGTTATCAAAAATCCCTCTGCTGTAATTATGGTTCTGGATATGAAGTTAATTTTAATCATATTCAATTATTAAATTATAGTTCCATAAAGTTACAAATTGCAAAACTGCTAAAAGTGGCCGTTTTAAGCAATAATGCAGATTGTAACTATAGGAAATTATAATTTAATAATTTAATATGTTTAAAATCAACTTCAGATCCAGAACCTTAATCACAGCAGAGGGATTTTTGATAACTTGTGTTTTCAGTGAGTAATGATTTTTAAATGACTAGTATCACCTTAAAGCAGACGCTAGCGACTGCGTTAGGATTTTGCATGGAATTTCTTAGTTGCCTTACTATCCGCCAGAGGCGCTGTACAGGTTTGCCATACTAAATCGCTAACGCATTTGCTAGCGTCTGCGTTAAGAAAAACTCATACTAGGGGCACAGGTTCTGCGAAACTTTCGTTAGAAAAGCTCAACTAATAAATTATAGCGTTGCGTTTTTACATTTAAAATGAATAAACATAACATACAATTATAATTTCTACTTGACCAAAAGGTTTGTTCTTTTTGTTAGGTCTTTAGTAATAGTTTAGTTTGTAGGTTAAATTTGTTGTTTTTATAGTATTTTTTTATATAATGTGTAGATTAATAAAGTATAACTACTTAATTTCACCAAAAGATTAACAAAATTCTTTTAGTATTAAGTCTGTATTATGAAATAAAAATATATTCTTGAGAATAATGTTTAATTAAATAATTAAAGGTAAATAACCATAAATTTTACATTTTTCTTCGATCCAGTTCTAACATGAAATTATTATATATTAAATATCAAAACCTGGGCGACGGAGCTTCGCTCGTTTTATGTAGAAAATCCTTATACGTGAAAATATAGGTAAAATGAATTTTCCCAGACATGGAACCTAGCTAGATTATCTTTTTGACTATGTAAGAACTTATATTTAAAATTTCAAAGAAATTGTTAAATAAATTTGTATATTGCTCGTTTATAGTATAGGAGTAGGATACGCTATTGTTATTTATTTATTTATTGATTTCTTTCTTTATGTACACAAAAATACAAATATAGGATACAGTATAAAACACAATAAGTACAAAGGTACTACTTATTTCAATAGAAATCTCTTCCAGTAGACCCGTGAGAGTAGAGGTGATTAATAGAGGTAGACTGGCGTGTGCATAAAATTGTGACAGGAATGATTATTGGATGGCATAATAATATGTTAATAAACATAAATACAAATATTTCAAATATATACTTAGATACATACATACATTATTATCTATATACTACATAATATATACATATATCTATGATGATTGCGAAAGGAAATGGACTTTCACTCGTCTTTTAAAACAAGAAATAGTCTGTGATTCTCTAATTTCCGGTGGCAGGGCATTCCATAATCTGACAGCATGGACGGAGAAGGAGTAGGAATAAAAAGAAGTACTGTAAAGAGGAAATTTAAGGATAAAGCGTCTATGGGGTCTGGTTGGAGAATCGGATGAATGTAAGAAAGAAAACCGCTCACGCAGATAAGATGGAAAGGTGGGATTAAAAAGTATGTTAAAGAGAAGACATAGAATACGAGAGTCTCTACGCAACCGAATTGGCAGCCATTTAAGTTGCGCACGGTAACTTGAGATGTGATCATATTTTCTTAAACCGAAAATAAAACGTATGCACAGGTTTTGTAGTCTCTCTAGCTTATTTAAGAGCTCCTCAGAGGTATCTAAATAGCACGCATCGCATAATTAAGCTCTGAGTAAGTGAAATTTTGGTCTCAAAGGGTAAGAAATATTGAAGGCATCGGAGAGTATGAAAGGAGTTATGAACTTTACGACTGATTTCACTGACATGTGCCGACCAGTTGAGATTAGAATCAAAGATAAGACCAAGATTTTTAGCAGTGTCAGTGAATTCAATGGCACAGTCTTCAAAATAAATATTTGGCAAGGTTTCTGCGTCTATTCTGTTACACATGTAACTACTGCCAATAATCATAGCCTGTGACTTAGCAGGGTTCACTCGAAGACCATAGCATCTTGCCCATTCTGATACACGGCGAAGATCATTATTCATCACAGCTATAGCTGTCTCAACTTCACTCTCATGAAAATGTTGATACAGTTGTAAATCATCCGCATAAAGATGGAATTTGGATGTAATGACATTAATAACGGAAGTTATAAAAACAGAAAAGAGTAAAGGAGAAAGGACTCCACCCTGAGGTACACCAGCACATAAGTTACACCAATCAGAAAACGAATCATCAAGGCGGACCCGTTGCGAACGACCTCGAAGGTAAGAACCAAACCACGAAACTGCAGAAAAAGAAACATTGATTGATTGTAGAATCCCTAAAAGAATGTCAAAATCTACAGAGTTAAAAGCACTTGTAAAATCAAGTAGAACAAGTAGGGTCACAAGTTTGTTTTCCATTGCCCAGCGGATGTCGTCTGTTACATTTATTAAAGCCGTAGCTGTGCTATGTCCAGGTCTGAAACCTGACTGAAATGGGCTAATAAGGTTATTTCTCAGAAGAAAACTTGAAAACTGACTGTGAGAAATTTGCTCAAGTACTTTAGAAAGATAGGCTAAAATAGATATAGGACGAAATTGAGAAAAGGAAGTGGGATTAGAAACTTTGGGCAAAGGGATGACATTTGCTTGTTTCCAAGCTGAAGGAAAAGTACCAGTAGCAAGAGAAGAATTAAAATAAATATTGTTGTTTATGAAATATAATGAAATTACTTACAGACATACAGTGCGGAGACTTAATAGTTTCGTCGGCTCTTTGGGAACGGAACCCCTAAATACGTAGTAAAATATGTTGCAAAAATTTCCGAATATCGGGATTTAATTTTGTGAGCGTTGTATCAAACCAACTGTTACCAAACGTCCAGTGATTGAATTTTTTCCTTAATTCCGATGTTTTCTTTCTTTTCAATTAAAGAATTACTCGTCTGGACGCTCAAAAAACAAATAATGTTGGAAATTACAGGAAAAGATTGCTTAGAAACAAGGCCGCCTATGCTCTTGTGATTATTTACGAATAGTTATTTTATCGTATTGTCATATTTCTGAAAGAGGATAATGTTCGTACTAGCTGCTACCCTTGACTTCGTTCGCATTAAATATATTTTTAACAGTTTAATGTTTAAAGTAAAGATTTTATTCAAACCCTAAAAAACATAATATAAATAATAAATATAAATATATAGGGACAAATCACACAGATTGAGTTAGCCCCAAATTCAAATTCAAATTGAAATTATAATTGTTTATTTTCAAAATAGGATATTGTTATCACTTATTGACGTCAATTGTTACTTATTTTAAGTTTACCACCACTTCCAAAGCGCAAGTGGAGAAGAAGTGGCGCCACAAACTCCACAGCAGCATTTTCTTCAAAAACGTCAATTCACAAAATTTGAGTCAAATTAGACGAGTTTAATTGAATTGAAATAAGTTTGAGATTTGTGTTATGGGATACTAATCCCTACTATCCATTCTATTATTGTAAATTTGAAAGTCTGTTTGTCTGTGAAGATTTTAACTACTACTACAGCTAGTTTTGGACGTGATATAACCTAGTTAACCTATTGAAGAGTCCTCTTCATGAAATAAGTCCGCCGTTTATATACATATAAACATTAATGGCTTAATAACTTTTTTTACTTACAGGTAGTATGGATGCAGAGGAGCGTAGAGTTCTGTACAGAAACATGGCCTGACTCCATCAAGAAGGAACTATTTGGAGCGTTCAGTTTCGTACTTGTATACGCCGTACCTGGTAAGTTTCTTGTTTTTATTTATTCTCTACATCTACAAGGAAGTGTTTTTTGTACAATTTTCAATTGTTTTTCAGTGACAAATATTTTTTTTAATAACCTTAGTCGTCGTTGCTAGGCAAAGGACTCCTTCTTATTCCAAACTCCCCTTTATTTTAACGCATCCAGCTTGCTCTGGAACTTTCTCAGTTCGTCACTCCAGCGCATCCGTGGTCTTCCCCTCTTTCGCCAACCACCCTATTACTTATCTTTTAAGAAAAACATTATTTTGCACGTAAATTATACTTATATAACTGGCGGACTTAATGCTTAAAGCAACCGCTACCATTAAAAGATAAGAAAAATAATAAAATCCCAACTAACATTTTAAATGCGAAAGTGAGTTCGTATATTTATTTGTTTGTTTCATCTTCACGCCCTATCTTCTGAACCAATCTTCCTAAAATTTCGCATACACATAGCTAGGAGTACTGAGAAGGACATACCTATCATATCGGGATAAAGCACTGTTCCCGAGGGAAATTCATGCGGGTAAAGCTGCGGGCGAAAGCTAGTAATCTATATAAGTATGAAGAAAATCACACAGATTGAGCAAGCCTTAAATGTGAGAGGCAGTTTCAAAGATATCATTGAAACCTACACTATATGATAATTATTATCACATGGGTATCGTATCGTTCATTAATGAAATGTATTATCTATGTATATCTACATAATATAGATGAAAGTCGTGTATAATTTAAGAACGGCTGAACTGATTTGGCTGAAAATTGGTGGGGAGGTAGCTTAGAACCAGGAGAAGGACATAGGGTACCTTTCATCCCGAGAAAAAGCACTGATCCCGAGACATGTTCACCGCGAAGCCGCGGGCAAAAGCTAGTCTTGTAATAATTACGGTGCAATAAAGTTATTACTATATTTTGATTTTGTTTAATTTCTCCCAAATATGGACATTGGGGATATACCGGCTTACGCGGGCTTGTGGCCAAACGAAAGAAGTTAACACTTAGCCAAGTGACAATTTCAAAACGCTAACGAATGTCGAAAAGAAAAAAATGTATGGGATTGACATAAGCTGCGGTAAATCTCGTGGTCAATCTTATGTCAATCCCGTACATTTTGTTCTTGTCGTACCTCGTTAATGTTTTAAGATGGGACTTTGACTAAGCCATATGCACCCGTAGCCAAGTGACAATTTCAATACGCTAACGAATGTCGACCAAAACCAAATAAATGGGATTGACATTAGCTGCGGTAAATCACGTGGTCAATCTTATGTCAATCCCATACAATTTATTCTTGTCGTACTACATTAACGTTTTGCGATTGTGACTTTGGCTAAGCCCCTGAATATTATTTCTATTGATAACACGAAGCGATGAAAATGCGTTTCTGTATTGATTCAAAAGCTTCAACCCACATATATGATTTTATATGATAAAATAAATATTGGTTATGTTTACTTTAGTTAGCTATGATTCAATTTTATCAGCAAACAGTGGTCTCTTTCATGCCCCGCTATCTATACATAGTACTCAATCGAAATATAGCAAAACTACGTTCATTAGATGATAACCACAACAATAGCCGAATTAATAGAAACCGTCAATTGTGAATGTATGTCTTGTGACAAATATACATAAACTTACAGATAAGGTATGCAGGGTCGATTGACATGAACATAGTTCGATCATAGATTAATATTCAAATCACTTGAATGCAATTTTCTGAAACTTTGTTTGAAAGCGTCTACGAGCCCTTAGATAAACCCCCCTTTCCTCCCCACTTATTCATAAAAATGAACCATCATTTGTTAATTCCTTTGTGTTTTGGCTCTTTCTTTCATTAACGTAAATTTTTATAAAAGAGAAAGGGCCAAAACATAATTCTAGTTAAAATAAGCTAACTTGATTTTTATGAATAAGGAGGATAGACTATACCCGATACCGAAGCAAAAGTCAATTAAAATACTACCAACACACGCCCAGGAGAATTAACTTTAATGATTCATTAAGAATCAAACATAAAACTAAATATACATTCATCAAATTCATCTTAATCTGATTACCTTCTTACCGTACGACTCCATTATATTTACCTGTATGTCATACATCCAATTTTGACATACGATCCCTTGATCCATGCTCCAATTAAGGAGCTCCTCTCGTCACTTAATTTAATTATATGTGTTGTACAGGGCTCTATTATTGAATTCCATCAATGGTTGTCAAATTTACATATGTACAAAGTTATCAATGTGGACGGAGCGGAATTTGTTTCCAAATATGCTGGTTGACTTGTATTCTGTTTTTGTTTAAAATAATTATTTTCTATTTGTATAGATGCAAATATTTTTTCCATTTTTTCTGAGCCCTTTGAAACAGCAAAACGTAATTTCAAAAGTTCACTTTTAAAATACTTTCGAAATTTTATTTGCAGAGTTTTGTGACGTAATTGTTGTGTAAGGTGCTATTTAAGAAACCTGATTCTCGCCAAAAACCACCGAGTCGCATGAAAATCAAGCGATACCACAGTCTTATCGAATGAAAATCAATCGAATTTGGAAGAATCACAGAAGTCAAAAATAATTCTGAACTGATCATTCACCACAACGCTTACGTGACATCATGGCGGATGATGGCCGGCCCGCGTTTTGAAAGTTCCGAATTTTAAAGTTTTGAAATTATGATGCCATCTTGCATTTTTCTTAACGGAGATCGATATATTTTGGTTTCGTGGGTCAAACACTATAAGAAATGAATATTTGTTGCATCAAAATTGATATGAGTTAAGTATCACTTAGTTCACAATGTTCGTAGTTATTTTTGCCAGCGGATTATATCTCGTGAAACGTAAAAAAGACTTTATTTTTTAGGTTTTGTATATTTTCTGTTTCGCTATAAAAAAGGGTTCTCGTACGGAACCTGTCCGCGAATTCTGCTTGTGCTGGAACAATTATATTCGGCACATTTCGAAAATTAAGTAGCACAAGTTTCAACATTAGTACATGCAGTTTTGGTATATTTAACTGGAGTAGAACAAGACATTATGGTTAAACTGTCAAATCAACTCGTGATGGACAAAAAAAATTTTTTGTTTTTTATTATTTGTTTCTTAATTTTGCACTAGCGTTGAGTATTATGTAAGATTATCCTGTTCTGTGAATACGTATATTATTATTTTTTTGGTTAAAATCGTCATCATCATCATGTTGTGTGGATTACTGGGTCAACCGAACACGCACACCTTGGTATCAGAGTTCGAAAATCGCCTTTCTTCCTTCCTTCCTCTAACTACTTCCAGATGCCCGGGGCCAAAGGCTTAACGTACCTCTCCAAGCACTGAATCATCTTTATTATCAGACAATCAAGTGTTTCAAGCCTATAATATCCTAACGAAAGTGGAAACAACTAAACAAAGTACCTATGCTTTCCGTAGGAAATGAACCCACGACCTTCGAGTGTACAGAAAAACGCTTTAACCACTAGACCACGTAAAACGTAAACGTGATTTTTATATAATGTGGAATTGTAGAATTGAACCTCAGAACCGTAACTGCATTAACTATTATAAGCTCAATTGCGCCTGTTTATACGCTAAATTGGTATTAGGCGTATAACGGGGTTATCGGTCCTAAGATGTATTACAAATAATAATAATTACATGTATAAGTAGTACACAAAATTTGTAGTTTTGATTGCGAAATGTAAATCATCACTATCACTACATAGTATAAAACAAAGTCGCTTTCTCTGTCCCTATATCCCTATGTATGCTTAAATCTTTAAAACTATGCAACGGATTTTGATGCGGGTTTTTAATAGATAGAGTGATTTAAGAGGAAGGTTTTTACGCCCATGCAAAGCTGGGGCGAGTTTTACAAATAAGTCAACAAAGACATCAATGAAGTTCGTTGTTATTAAGACCTTACAATCCCAACTAATATTATAAATGCGAAAGTGTTATTTGTTTATTTGTTTGTTACTCTTTCGCCTTATCTACTGAACCAATCTTATTATAGAAATTATTCAAAGTCTTTTAACTCCCAATAAAAAAGCACATTCTTTCATAATGGGAAAATAAAATGGAGTTGGTTTTATCCGAGCGTATTTCCCGATTACACCCGAAACTTAGCTTCATAGTTCATTCACATTAAGATACGGGGGTTGATTTCCCCGTGAATAGGGTAAGGGAGTCAGACGGCAGTCGCTTCATTGTAATAACCAGTATCGCCCGCCGAATCTAGGACCAATAAAAACATTTTTACTAGCTATTTGGATCCCATTGCTGAGCCTCCCTTTTTTGTTTCCATTCCTCTCGATTCTGTGACTTTACCCTCCAGTTACTATGAAAATCCGTCAAACCATCCGTCCATCTCTTTCTGGGTCTCCCTCTCTTTCTTCGTCCATCTGGATTCCATCACACTAATATTAATAAAGCAAAAATTTGTGAGTATGTGAGTGTAAATGTTTGTTAGTCTTTTTCAGAAAAAGGGCTAAACCGATTTTACTGAAATTTGGAATGGAGATACCTAAGCTATATTTTATCCTGGGCAACAGTTAGTAAACTATAACCTGGGCTTAATTGTAAGCTGAAAATGAACATGCTCGGATCTGAAACATGAGAATTAAACCAAACAAGGATAGGCTCCACTGAAGTTTTAAATAGGCTCAATACCAGCCTCTTTTGCCAAAGGTATAAATTTGGCTGCCTTTGGCACTGCATAACAGGTCGTAGCGATTATGTTAACTAAGTTGGCGCGTATTCAGCGTTAGTTGGCTATTGTTATTAAAGCGTTATCCCGTTTTCATCAAAAGCTGTAACTTCCTCCGTGGTCCAGTGGTTAAGGCGTTTACCTGTAGACTCAAGAATCACGGGTTTGATACCCACGAAAAGCATTCTTTGTTTGGTTGTTTCCAGTTCGGTTAGGACATTGAATGCGTAAATAATCAGATTATCTGATAATAAAGATGCTTCCCTGCTTCGGAATGCATTTTGTCGTTGGTCCCGGCTGCCATCTGGTAGTCGTTAAAGGACACGTCAGAGTCTGAGAGGCGGTTCTGAAGACACCTGACATCAGGGTGTGCATGGTCAATTGTCAGTGTTACTTACATAAAATTACTTACTGCGATGGCTCGACGACCCAAAGTGGATACTGGCCTCCGACACCAGAGCTCTCCACCCTCCCCTATTCTGCGCCACTCCTTGCCAGTCGGTTCTTTGAAAGGCTTCCAGGTCACTTATACGAAATTATGATTATCATATGCTTTACACGATAATAGTTTCCCCCTATGAGAAGTTATCTGATGTCAACCTTAGTAGTAACGTTAGCTAAGTACTTCTTAGGATTTTACTGTTCCGAATTCGCCTATAGTCGGACAGAGGCAGCCATTGTATTATAAGAAGAATGTTAAAGCTGTAAAATGTTGTGTGCACCAAGAAATAAATAAATAAAATAAAAGAAGTATGCTATAATAAAGGTAGGCTGAAGTAGGGAAAATATTTATAGAGGGCTCCACAGTTCGGAAGATAATAAGAGACATTATCTTTAAAGCCCTGCGTGCCCAGACACCTATCTCAGGGACTTGAATAAAGTCACTGATAGTGCTTTGTCAGTGGCGGAGTTTTGGTCCTATTAAATCTACGTACTATTAAACCCATTGATTAAAAAAGAAAAATTTGCCTCGCGTGCGCGCAATTCCATATTTTTTGATTAAAGCTAACTAAACTAACCCTAATTACTAAAACTTGGTAAGAAGAAGACAGAAAAGCTTTTATTCTCCTAGTCGTATCTTACGATCCATTTGAAGTGAGCCTTCACATGACCTCTTATCTTCAAGATCAAGAGGTCGATGGGTTTCAATGTATGTCCATACTGTGACCTTACACATATCACACGCTTTAGAAAATCAAAGTTGACATTTTAAACTTGGGTCAAAACAAGTTCTCGCTAAGGTCACCGAGCCCTTAGACGCGATTTGAATATTTATTACCTCGCAAGATAAGTCTAGATCTCGATAAATTGATTACCTTAGATAAACTGTTGAAGATGGGAACAGTCTAGATCATATCAAGTGACGAAATTTCATTGCAGACTCGCTTTCATACAACGTTATTCGATATTAATACTCTTTTGTATATTTCAGTGGATTCCCGATTGCATTTTAAGCTATTTATTTATTTAACTTTATTTCTTGTAAAAAGCCTTCGGACTTAAAGCCGAATGCTGTAGTTGAATTTATTTCTTTTCCTCGCTGCTAGTTTTCTTCAGTCTTATGGTATTGTGTCTATCTATCTAGTGCGGGCAATACCTTTTTCTTTTTCACTGATTTCTACTGTGTATTTTTAATAAATATTTTTTATGAAAAAATATTTTTAGTAATCTCTGTTTTCCTAAACACGTCACTATGTCTTGCAAATACAAAAAGCACCAGTAAAAGACGATATTATTATCTAGGTAGGAACTAATTGTATAAAAATTCAATAACAAGTGTAATTCAACATAATTAACAACAAATTCGCTAAGAAATGTCCTCCGACGATATAATACTTCACAAGTTTAAATTCAATCAGCATTGTTTACTTGTATATTGGAAACAGAAAGGGTTACGAACTCACTTCGAACTTCAAAGAACTCCATCTTCAAGAAATTATTTGATTTCTCACTGAATTCAATGAATGGAAGTATGTCTTAGATATTTTTAAGCCCTTTCAACATCATCATCATTTCAGACGAAGTCCACTGCTGGACATAGGCCTCCACCAAAGATTACCAGAACACAATCGTCATTAATACATAAAGTACCTGGGCCTGGTCGACCGAGCTTGGCTGTGTTATGCAGAATTTTTTTTGACTAAAAATATAGGTAAAATGAATTTTGCCAGACATGGAACCTAGCTAGATATATTTTTGACTATGTAAGCACTTATGTTCAAAATTTCAAAGAAATAGTTAGGGCCGTTTTCGAAAACGCGAATACAAATAAATTTATATCAATATATACAAATATTTTAATAATATTGGATACGCGTATGCATCAACATAATATTATGTAAGGAATTAAAATGCACAAAGTACCGAACTTACTTAGTCTCTTTGTGTTATACAGAATCAATGATAAAATTGTAGTAAGTAGGCCTAACAAAAAGCCTATCTGGTCTGGTTTCCCATTGTAAAGGTTATATATGGGCAACTTCATTGTAATAACGGGTGTCATTAAATCTAGGACAAGACAAGACACTTTGACTTTTAGCAATTTCCACTTTATTCATTTGATAATGATTACATCTACCTCTCTAATTTTGTATGGCTGATGGCGCAACATAGAGTACTGTTTTTAATTATTTTTATGTAATATCCTTAAACATATATTGGACGAAATAAATGAATCACAAGACAAGGCAAAAAAACTTTATTGCACCTACAATGAGAAAATTACAAAAATAGATTACAATACTCAATACTCAATACTTTATTGCACCTTAAATTACATGCAGATTATACAATATTACAGATATAATGTATTCTACACTCCTTCAAGGACCCTGTTGGGCACTGCAAAGTAGAGAGGAGGAACTAGCTATAATTTTACTTAATCCTAAAATAATACTTCTTTATGCAACTTTTTATTTATTTATTATTGTTATTATTTATTATAATTTATCTGCTTTTCCTTTATTTGCATATTTTTTATTTACCTATTGTTGTTGTTTTTTATTTATTATTCGGTTACAACTTAACCTAATGAGTTTTTATATATTTTTATCATTCAGGTACTCTGAAACAGTATAATAACATTTAGAGAGAAGAAGTTGCTTAGTTTGTTTAATAAAACTATTTTCGTTAGTGGCATTTTTTATGTATTCCGGAAGTTTATTATATATTTTGACTGACATAGCTAGAGGACTATCTGAGTGTAGTGTTAGTTTAGAATTAGGCAGTTGTAATTTATTTTTGTATCTTAAATCATATCTAGTATTTATTTCCATCCTTTTTTTGAAGAACTTTAGATTGTGGCGAGCGAATTTGCATGTTTCTAATATATAAATACACGGTAGGGGCAGAATATTTAATTGTTGGAAATGTGGCTTGCAGCTTTCTATTTGTTTTATATTTGTTATTATTCTTATTAACTTTTTTTGTAATCTAAACAAACTTTCTGAATCAGTACTATCTCCCCATAGTAGCACTCCGTAGCTCAGCCAAGCGTAGGCGTATGCATAGTATGCAGAGACGGCAGTTTTTAAGTCCGTAGTTTTCTTTATTTCTCTTAAAGCATACGCGAAACTTGACATTTTACGTTTTATAAAATCTATATGAGATTTCCAATTTAGATGGGTATCTATTTTTAATCCGAGCAACGTGAATTCATTTACTATTTCTAAATCTTCATTATTAAAATGTATTTTCAAATCTATTGGTTTTCTTTGGTAAGGACGAAAAGAGATTAATTTAGTTTTCCGCAAGTTGACTTCAAGGTTGTGGTTAGTCATCCATTCATTTATAAATTTTAAGGTAGTAATTGTTTTCCTGTGTAATGTATCCTCATCGCAGGATGATACAAGTACAGAAATATCATCCGCGAACAAGACGCAAAAATCACTCATTATTTCTGGAAGGTCATTGACATATAAAAGAAATAACAGGCATCCTAGGACACTGCCTTGTGGTATTGACGAATTGATGATTTTGCTCGATGATCTTACATTCTTAATTTCTTTTTTGTCAAAGTCGTAGTATTCCACTTCTACAAACTGTTTCCTATCTTTAAGATATGAGGAAAACCATTTATATGCCTGTCCCCGGATACCTACTTTATATAGTTTATTTAATAGAATTTTGTGTTGAACTCTGTCGTAAGCTTTAGTCATGTCCAACATAATGCCTAATGAGTGTTTTTTGTCATTTAGTTTATTAAGCGCCTCTTGTATGAATTTATACACTGTTAATATTGTTGACCGTTTTTTGCGGAAACCATTTTGACAATCGTGGAAAATCGCATATTTTTCACAGAAATTGTAAACTCTACTATACATTGCTTTTTCAAATATTTTTGCAGCTGTAGGTAGTAAGGAAATTGGTCGATAGTTGTTTGGATCTGTTTTTTCATTTTTCTTGTAAATAGGTTTTATTATAGCTATTTTTAACAGGCATGGAAATGTACTTTCTTTAAAAGATTGGTTAATTAATGTTGTAAAAGGCAGGGTTAATTCATCCGCACATTTATTAAATAAGGTTGGTGGCAGCTCATCTATACCTGAACTATTTTTGTTTTTTAGGTTTTTTAATATTTTGTGTACTTCTTTACTGTCAACTGGGCTAAGGAAGATTGAATTTTCTGTAAAGTTGGTTACGGGTAGTTTCGAGGTAGTTGCTTCATTAAATTGGGTGCAGTTTACACAACACAATAGTCGGCCTTATCGCTAATGTTTTTAGATAACCTAAATATAAAGTGATTGTTGAAAAAGCATAGTTCCCGGTCGTGCAAAAAATTATTGTGAACTTACATAGAACAGGTCGAATTGTAAATATATTATTAACAACGATTCAAGCTTACCCTGGGCTTTAAAATGGATTTACTTTACACACGGATGATAAGAGACCATATATAATATGCATATGATATGCAAAACAATATTTACTAAAACTTTATTGTTCTTTAATTACAAAATACTTATACAAAGCATTCTCTACCAGTCGACCATTGAGTGAAAGAGAAAATCTGTGCGGCGCATGAGAGGGGAAATGTACTGAAAAATGAAAAAAAAAAATCTACATTACATACTTTGTACAGAACCTTCATAATTTGGAATAGTTTGTTATCACTGAGTTACCAGGTTCGTTGGATACCACGTTGTAAAAATGTCACGTAATCCGGCCATAAAAATGAATCTGTGTAGACGTGAGAATAGGACCTTACCCATAGAACCTCTTTTGTCCCCAAATAATAATAAAATGTAAGCACTGAATCCAGATTTCAATAAGGTTTTCCCACTATCCCGCCCTGTAAATGACTATGATTTCATTTTCGTGAGTTCGATTCCCACGGGAAGCAATGTTTAGTTGTTAGCACATTGCAGGCGTGAATCACCTGATTGTCTGATAATAAGATGATTCCGTACTTCGGAGGGACGTTAAGCTTTTGGTCCTAGCTGCAACAGCGTTAGCGACTTGAAAATACAGATAAAATAATTTATCTTTGTAATGTAAGTGACTTTATCAGAAATCCTCGCGCAACTTTTTTGCTAGTATCCTTAAGGTAGGTACATTAGAACCTCAAAAGTCATTAAAATACTATCCGCTTTTGAAACCTTTACAAAAAGTGTCGAAAGTGGCCGTTTTTAATATTTTTTAGAAAGGAAACTCCAACGGATTAGTTACTTATATTATTTTCTATTTTTTTTCAGGGTGCATCGTAGTAATATCCTACTCATTGATGGGCCGAAGATTGTGCTCAGTGCTGCCACCGTTCGACCTAACAGAGGGCAGTGCAAATAGTCAACAGGTATATTAAGTTTTAAAACCATAGGAATATATTTTTTTATAATTTTCGTAGAATTAGGAAGCATATTTTTGGGAATCGCTGAATGGGGAAATCATGACATAGGCGATGCGGCTAGCAACCCATCACTATTTCCTGTTTCAACTACTATTATGCTAAACGTGGCCTAAGGTCTTAAGCCTAGGCTCTGTCTACCCCGCATGGGATAATGACGTGATTATATGTATGTATATTTTTGGGGACGATACGAGATATTTTTTGTGTGGGTAAAACCTCACAGTGGAAAATTCTAAAACGGCAGTAGCTGCATATCATACGAAATGCAGGGATTTAAATCCCCGAAGAAGATAAATGAATATCCTGCGCTTGACTTGATTTAGTGAGGTATCCATTAAGAGTCATGGTATACTGGCTCCTTGGTCCAGTGGCTAAGGCGTTTGCCTGTACACCCCGGGGTCATGCGAGAAGCATATTTTGTTTAGTTATTTCCTGTTTGGTTAGGACATTTCAGGCATGAATCACCTAATTATCTGATAATAGAGATAATTAAGTGCTTCGGAAAGCACGTTAAGCCGTTGGGGCCGGCTGGCACCTGGTAGTCGTTAAAGAAACTACGTCAGAGGTTGAAATGCGGTTCCGAAGAACTCTAACCCAGGGTGTGCATGGTCGATTGATCGTGCCACCTAAACGAAATGATAGAAAACCGGCATATCTTATTTATGGCTTATTTATTATAGATATACACATTGATATATACCAAAATAACTTACAATCCGCTCGGCTTAATACCACTTTGATGGAGGATCGATCGGCTTTCGATGCTTATCCTGTTTGGATTTCCTCAGCGACTTTCCAGTGCGTGGGATAACGACGTTTATTCAAGCAGATTAACGATATATTCTATAGCGAAGTTAAATGCTTTTGCAATACATTTTTGTAGGGATGTGGTTTCTGCTTTCGCTTGAATTCTCAGATGATTATTAGCCTATGTTTTAATCCATAATCTGTTTACCAAATTTTGCATTCACTTCCCGGTCATAATATTTTCGTGGTGTCGGAGTACTTCGGAACCGCCTCTTGGTCTCTGACGTAGTTCCTTTAACGGCTTAACGTGCCTTCCGAAGCACGAAATCATCTTTATTATCAGATAATCAGGTGATTCAAACCTGCAACGCCCTACCCAAACTGGAAACAACTGAGCAAAGTTATTCAAAAATAATAAATAATTTATTTTACTCTGTTTTATACTAACCTTGCCAAAAGTTTTACTAACATATATGAGTCATTGTTACTTTACTACCTACATAGTATTAAACAAAGTCGCTTTTTCTGTCCCTATCTCCCTTTGTATGCTTAAATCTTTAAAAAAACAACGCAACGGGTTTTGATTCGGTTTTTTCTAAATAGATAGAGTGATTCAAGAGGAACGTTTTTATGCCCAAGCGAAGCCGGGGCGGGTCGCTAGTTACTCATAAAAATAAAATCATTTATAGCTCCTGAGAAAATTGTGCCCGCTCGCATCCCTGACTCCGTTATGGTTCGTTGCTCTATCATGTCATGTTACACGGCCATGCTTCAGTATAGACCACGATATAATATATTATATTCAGGACTGTGCTCGGTTCTCGACATTTAATTCTGTACTAGCTTTCCTGACATCATATGTTGGATGTTACATTTAAATTAACTTTTCTTTGTATGCCTAATATTTTAAAAGATAGGGGAATAAAATATGAAAAATAGAGTGTATGTAGAGTAAATAAACGCACAAAAATGAAGTTAAAAATTTTCAATTTTTGAACTAAAAACATAAATAATAATTTAAAAAATATATTCTCATTAAAAAAAATCCATGACAAAATATATAAATCAAACCAGTAATGTTGTTTTCATGGCGTAACTAAACGAAATATGTGATTTATGTACATCTTACTTAAATAAAATCGATTCTTAAATTCCTCACGTTTAACTAGTTTTTACTAAATGAATGGACTTCTGGAGATAAAGTTATATTATTTGACATAACCAAACGTGTCAGGAAGAAAAATCTCGCCGAGACGCACTGGCCAGCGTGGCGGTTTATGGCCACATCTCTTCTGTCCAAAATGAGTAGACTTATGCCCGGCAGTGGGTAGTGTATAGCTGATAATGATTATAACAGATAGATAAAATAAAATGTTATATTTAGGTTGTCAGGAAGAGATTGCATTGGCGATAAAGCCGCATGTTGTATTGTCTATGTCTGTAATTTCCTCATTGCATATTTTTAGTGGTGCACTAAAGGATTTTTGTATTGTATTTGTATATTGATGTTGTCTCTTTCCAGCGCATACGCCTCGTCCGCGAGAGGAAGCGAGTGGCATGGATTCTGCTGCTTCTAGCTGTACTGTTTGCTCTGTGCTGGCTGCCGTACAACATTCTGCAGCTGCTGATAGACGTCAATGCTGTGAAAGCTGAGTCGGTGTCCCTCGTGTTGCCTTACACTTTGTTGTTAGGTTAGTACCAATAGTTTTTTTTTACAAGCTTTTATAATTTAACTACGACCCGCTCCAGCTTCGCATAGGCATAAAAAGCTTTCTCTTGAATCACACTGTCCATTAAAAAAACCGCATCAAAATCCGTTGCGTAGTTTTAAAGATTTAAGCATTCGTAGGGGCATAGGGACAGTGAAAGCGATTTCGTTTTATACTATGTAGTGATTAATTAGCTGACCCGGCAAACGTTGTTTTGGCATGTTTTACAACGATGACAACTATATACACCAACATAATTTTATAAAAATTGTTCAAGTCGTTCTATAGAAGTTTTGTCACTTGTCACAAACACTGAACACGATATGACATGTGGTTTTTAAATTGGTTATGTAGGTACGCAAATAGTTATATTGACGACCGGAAAAGTAGCCTATATTTAACATTAGAATATCAAAATCGGTTCAGTGGTTTAGCCTTCAAAGAGTACAGACAGACATACAAATAGGTAGACATTTATAATATTAGTATAGATGGATAGTTTGGATGGAAAGTATAGACACATGGCTTTAAAATTTTCAAAGGAGAATCCCTATTCACACAATTAAATACTCTTCGATTCTTAAGTTACATTTTCACGAATACAAAGAATAAATGTAGGAAATGTAATGTTACAAATTATTTTGTGTATTCCTCGATACCTTTTAATCGGATCGAGTAATCGGGTAAGAAGAATATTGAATTACATACATTATTTTGTTCATTTTTTTATAATCGGGGACAATTTATACAATGCTCGCTCTGTATGAGTGCATTATAATACAATAAAAACTATAATATATAAGCTCTTGGCTCAATAAAGTTTTAAATCAATAAATAAAATAAAACAGCTTAACATAAAACCGTGAGGCACAAAGACGGACTAACCAAAGAGGCGGACTTATAGCTAAAGCAGTCTCTGCCAGTCAACCTTAGAGTGGATGGAAAATACCGAACTACCTCTGGTATTAAATTTACACCTGTCTCTTTCAGGGCATGCAAACTCAGCCATCAACCCCATCGTGTACTGCTTGATGACCCGCAATTTCCGAAGGTCTCTCCGCAAGCTGATCTGCCAAGACCCGGGTAACATACACTCTAGTACTCATTTCCATGTAAGTTTTCTCAATAGGGCTGTCGTTTTGTTACAAATCCTACTCCCTAATCCCAACTAATATTATAAATGCGAAAGTGAGTTTCTATATTTGTTCGTTTGTTATTAGGTACATCTTCACGCCCTATCTTCTGAACCAATCTTCCTGAAATTTTGCATACACATAGATAGGATTATTGAGGACATATTATCCCGGTTAAAAACACTGTTCCTGAGGGAAAATCATACGGGCGAAGCAACGGGCGAAAGCTAGTAATATTATAAATGCGATAGTTTGTAAGCTGCATAGAACTAGGAATCACGCGCGGCTCTAACGACGCAATTTTTTTTTAAATCTATCGTAAGCTGACCCGATTTGGCTGAAATTTGGAATAGAGATTGCTTAGACCCTGAAACAACACATAGGATATATTTTATCCAAGAACTCCTACGAGAGCGAAGCCCCGGGCAACAAGTAGTTTTTAATAATTTAAACCATTGAAGATCCTTTGGCATTTACACTACATCCGAGAAACTTCCAGTGACATCCTCGCAGAAGTGTAACTTCAGAGCCAAGAGTAGGTACTCTTTAATCACAATAAATCGACTTCCGTCTGACTTCTACAACCTTTTTATTTTACAGATTCGGATGTGTTAGTGGCCAATACTGTCAGATTTTTCAGGCTACCTAAAGAATGTCAATATAAGTCAGCTTTGAAACGCCATACTTCCCATTTCGTGTTATTCTTCATGTCAATTTTGCTTGTGTTTGAAAAAGTTTATATCAAATCAGTTAACCAGAAGGTACAGGGAATCACAATGAGCTACAATTTATTAATAGCATTTTTATTAATAAGCTATAAGCTGCATAAGATTGATAGTTCCTTTTCCCCTCAATAGTAAGAGTAGGTATTTAACTATTTTATTTATTTAACTTCATTACAATGATTATCATTATCATTTCGTGTGTCATAGTTATTTCTAAACCGTTCCTCAGCCTCTGACGTGGTTCCTTTAACGACTACTATATGGCAGCGGCTACCAACGGCTTAGCATGGCTTCCGAATCACGGAATCATCTTTATTATTCTGATAATTTGATCAATCAGGTGATTCAAGCCTGCAATGTCCTAACCAAACCGGAAACTACTAAACAAAGTATGCTGCTCGTGGGAATCGAAACCACGATCCCCGGGTCTACAGGCAAACGTCCTAACCACTGGACCACAGAGGCAAGTAAAGGGCGGAATGACGCAGGCTTTTTCTACCAGTCAACCAAGACAAGTATAATGTGTACATTCCAGATGCAAGGATTACGTCAAAAATCCAACACGTCTAGTCTCCGAACCTGTACCACGGTCACCTTCAGAAGTAGCAACCACCTGAATCGGAACCAGAACCCAAGCATTCAGTACGGGAGGGTACAACGGGGCACATCTCTGAGGGATAGCAGTTGGAAGGAGAGGCAGACGAAGCCCCAATACTTGTAGAAGATATATTTTTGTAACTATTATATGGATATTATGTAGCTTAGGTGATATGACGCGAAGATTTTTATCTAAGACCCGAGTTTACTAACATATTTTTAAGCCGACTGTTTTTGCCCAAACGTTCGTTTATTTATTATTAAACTGACGTATAAGTTAAATGGTAGTTTTATCTTGGTAAACTCGGGTCTAAGAGTAACATAATTTAGACACTATTTTGTAATTTTCAAAGGTTGCTTAACCCTCTAAGACCCGAGAAATCAAAGGTTTTATTTTATCAAATTATGTTTTGTCTCGTTCTTTCACGTAAAATCCATACTAATATTATAAACGCGAAAGTCGGTCAATCTTTGGCTGTCTATTATGATATCATGGCTAAACCGCTATACCGATATTGATGAAATTTAGTATGCATATAGTTAAGGATATGATATAACCGAGAAAAACGCTGGCGGAGCCGCAACCAACAGCTAGAATTTGATAAGAGACGAAATTATTTCAAGTTAAAAAGCCTATTTTAACTTAAAAATATTTCGTCTCTTTTTAAATTCTAGCCAAAAAAACAACCAACTTTAGTTGTGTATTTTTTTATATAAGGTGGTTACAAAATTTACCTACTGTAGCATACTTAGGAGTCAATAAAGTTTTACATAAACAAAAAAAAAAAATCAGTCTATCTTGGAATATCATCCGGGTCTGGTCTTTGATCAGAGAAGTTGAATATTTTAAAACTACCTAATATTAACATAGCTATACATAAAATTTATATATTCTGTTTGATTGTGATTCTAGGTATATAAGTACAGAGATCAACCGAGTATAGAGACCGGGTACCACGTGAGCCCCATCTTAGTCCAAATATGCAAGAAAGAAAGAAAATAAATATGCTTTAAATTAGAGATGGTAGGCAATTGCTGGACATTTTGGGAACCTATCTCCCATATGTATTTGGCTATTTTTTATCTATAGACAGTACTTACATACGTTTGACTCATTTTATTGAAATAGTAATTAGTCGACTAAATAGATTAAGGCGTTACTTTGCGGACGTCAAAGTTACAAGTACTAACCAAAATGCGAGTTATCAGCTGAGAATAGTTAGCATGACCTAACTGGTAGCAGAAACACGACTACAATTTGGTTAGTAGTTATAATTATTTAACTGTATGAAACAATCAATATAATAATATTCTATGCTTTCTTCGCTATTAATTTATCTTAAAAAGTTGAATTATACAGGATGGTAGGGTACCTAAACACCGTTATCATTCAAATAGTGGATTGATAACAACATAATAAAAACATCTGACCAAAAAAAATTGGTTGCCTGTAAAGTCGGTATACGGGCGAAAGTTTTACGTGACAACCATGCCCGAGTGGAAGGGACGCGTGCCTCTCACTCGCTTTCATTGTGAGCGCATAACGTGAGCGGAGCGTAACGCAGTTTCTTGAAGTGGCACCCGGCAAACCAATTTATAAGACGTTGTCACGTCAAAAAGAAAAATCGAATGAGTTTGAAAATTAAGATGTTTTATTCCCACAAAGATTCGTAAAATGTAATTCACCTTCCTATAACACGTTGGCGGACATTTTTGAAAATACAATAGAATTTTTATTGTTATAACTGCTATAGTCCTGTGTCCACTGATATACGTGCGGCTGCGCATGCGGAAAGGTTTATGTGTTTATGTATCTATGCGTACTTTTTATTATTAGTATGGTGTTGGTGACTAAGTTTCGTGACCGTGGATTTTTTGAATAAATTTACAAAAAAAAAATGTTATTATTTTAAACTTATTTTAAAGTCTACTCATGATACTGAACCTCCAATATCAATCTTTACCCTTCCACCCTGTATAAATAAATATACGAGACTAAGTCATAATGATATTCTTAATAAAATGGGACTAGAGATATTTTGTTGTAAATCAAGTTTATTATTAAAAAGTATTTTTGATGTAAAAAATTGACTAGGGTTAAATATTTAATATAAGACAAAAATATTTTAATTGCTTTCATTATGTAAAAATGTACTAAAATCTACGTTACTATTTTCAACAATCCCTTTCTCAGCAGTTGAGTTTTATTATATTTCATCTATACTTATAATAAAGCTGAAGTTTGTTTGTTTGTTTGAACGCTTAAACTTAAAGCTTGAACTTAAACTTGTTTGAACTTTAGGTCGGATTTGAATATTTCTGCACATGATAGTCTATTTTTGGAGGTTATAATAGGCTGTACATACACACAAGCTAGAGTAGATTAATTTTGAATAACATAAACAATTAAAAAAAAGAAAACGGCCGGTAGGTCGTCCCCTTTGAGCAACACGGCCTCCGTACCTTAAGGGAGTAGCCATACGCTGCGTTCCCCTTTGTCAAAGTGTAAGCCCAATCGTCATATGTAATAAATTTATGTGTCTAATCTGTACTCAAATTATTTGCTGTTTTGTTTTTTTTTTGTGTAGGTGTCATAATTAGAGTCAGGTGACGGTATAAGTTTTGTATGTAGGTATGCAGAACTGTAATGTGATTTTCCTTCCGCAAAAAATGTCAGATTTATCGGAATTCTGAAATAGTTTCCCTTTCGGTACGGAATACTTATTGATCGAAGGTCGTCTCAGATATCCTTGAAAGGATGAAGCAGAAATTTGTAGTCCCTCCACAGAGCCGACTGGAAGGGCATGGCACAGACTAGGGAGTGAGGAACTCTTTTGTCAAATGGTAGGATCCAATTTGGGTCGTCGAGCCATCGCAGTAAGAAACTAACATTCAGTACATAAACGAATTCCTTTTCGCCATAATAAATAATGTTGCAAGTACAGGGAGATTACTAAGTCATTACTTAATATGAAAATTAAAATTATAACTAAAATAACGAAACCAATTTAAAATAACATTTAAAAGATTAATAAACCATAATGTGAAATTCGTGAATTATAGTTATAAGAACAGATATAAAGTATTAACTTAAATGTTTAAAAAAAATAACTAACTATCTATAACTGAAAAAAAAAATGGTAATTAATGCTAAAATATTAAATAATGTAATTTTTGTAAAATCAGTTCTAAGCCATCGTCTGATCTCTAAACGAATACAATAACTTTTCTTTTCAAAATTTATTAATTTACGTTAAATTTTGTTCATGAATATGCGAGTGACCTTCCATGCCGTTTAATTAAAAATGTATTAAAAAAAATTACTAACGAAATCAAGTTTTAAAACTTAAATTTTATGTTCATTAGAATCTATGAAGGTTTATATATTATAAACAACGGTCGATAACTAGTTTGTAACCTTTTTGAACTACTACTACATCATACTATAAGCTTCGCTCATTATACTTTAGTATATAATTTTTATTAAATAGTGTAAAATAGTCACTTTTCGCTGTCTGTCCCTTTATTTGTCCCTAACTGCATTTAAATCGCAAGCTTGTTTGCAGTCTTAGCTCTTATACTAGACTATAATTTTGTTGAAAATTTCATTTAGATAAGTGCAATCATTTAATTTATTTGTCAGCTTTAAATTAATGAAATGTTGTTTACCTATATTAGATCTGATATAAATATGAATCTTTGTTTAACAATAACGAATATATTGTTAATAATTGTAAGGAAGTACCTAGTCTTAACATAATTAACAATAATTAATTGCTTCAAATTCAAATTATAAATATAAAAAGCTTAATATATATTTTAGTTAAGTACATAATAATATAAAGAAAATGAATTATTTTCAATTGCAGTGATATAATGTAAATAAAAATGATTGTTTTTTAACAGATTTTTTTATTTAAAGCTTAATTTCCAAATTGATCCGTCAGTAGGTAATAACAAAAAATATTTGATCAATCAAATCAAGATATTTTATGATTAAATGTATATTTGACGGAAATATAATTATTTATTTGTCTTGTCGTCACACGTGTTACCTGTTTTTCAATAGTAAGATTGGGATATGATTAGAAAAAAAAATATTTAAAAAGAAATTGTCTCATTATATTATGGTGAAAAAGCTATACCTATACGTAGCGCCATCTACAAGAAAGATATTATGAAAGTTAAGAGTTAGTGTTGTGGCATGCTTCTTAATGTCCTCAAATGAGCAGAGAGGGCGTTAGTGGAAATATCTGGCTGGGATTGTTTGCACGTTGTTTGAGAATGAAAAATAAGAATAATTAAACAATTATTAGTTCCATACAAACCATTTATTGTATTTTCTTATAATATACTGCTATTAAACATAAGATGTGCTTCTACGTAAAAGATGCATTTTTTCTATAACTTGTGTTTTAGATGACGGCAAATACAAGATAGTTCGTCTACGAAATCTTAGCAAAAACTGTGCGTATGTTCAATCCACTCAACTTATAAAATAAGCGTCACCAATATCACAACGTATATAGTAAAGGCAAAAAAGATTTTTCATTTATGATATTATTACTTTATTTAAATAAAGTTACTTCACATAAGGCCTTACTTTTGAAATAAGTAACATGTGTCTCAAACTCATAATATATTCCGACAAAATGTCACGACAAATAAGATATAATATCGATAAAAATAAAATACTCAACTCGATAATAGTCAATATCGATCCTCCAAAACCCATTCCAAATACTCCTCCAAATGTAGCTGAAAATTAAAAATATAAGGTAAATCTAGCGCAAGTTCTATATTTATACGTAAATCAAAAATTATGCACTCATTCAAGGTTCAAAGGGTGAGAAGCAGTAAAATTACTAAGTACCTAATGGGAGTAATGGGGTGAAATTACGGAGCGACTGCCGTCTGACACCCGTAACCCTTTCTACAGGGAAACCAGATCAACAGGAACATGAACCAATAGGATCCGGGTGTGTTAGTGGCCTACGCTATCAGATTTTTCAGGATTCCTAAAGGCATCTGACAGCCTAACGACTGCGATCGTAACACTCTCTCCAACTCACTCTACCAACCTCTCGGTGATACGAGCCGAATCTCGGGAGAGTGCGCTGTCATTGAATTTCGCATCGCTTTCCAGTCGCACCTGCATGATCTCCCTACAAGTTCTCTATAGTGTCGCCTATCTATGCAATCATTGCATTTTAATAACTCTCCCCTATCTTTATGGGGCTTACGTTCACACGTACGCCTCGCTTGCCTTCTTCTCGGCTTGAGGTCAGCTTCTGTCTTCTATGTCTGCGATCGCAACAGGCTAGACCAACGTCTTAACGTGCCTTCTAAAGCATGAAGGAGTTCAAGATAGAAATGCCACTAATGGCGACCAACCCAGGCATGGCTGCGCACATGCCGTCGCTTGACCGTTTCGAATACTAACTAATTAAACTAATTAAACCCCGCTATCCCCGCGATATCGAGGTCCTCCAATACTCAGTAATTTCACTAATAGTAAGGCTAGAGAGTATTACCAATAATAAAATTAAGATCAATCAGAAGTTTCATTTTATAACAATTACACGAAGACTTCTGGTAGTAGACTCGTAGAGAAGACAACTGAGAAAAGTTCGCGTCGGATCTGAAAATATTTATTTATTCATATTATTAAAATCAAAAATTTATTTTATTCAGAAAAATTGTCATGATTTGTTGTTAGTAACAGTAAAAAAATCTTTTTCTTGGGTAAGATTTTTTTACTGAAAGAGATACTATAAGAGAAAAAGAAGAGAGTAATATATAACAAAACCCACCTCTTGATATGCCCCAATTGCCCAGTGTCCTCACTGTTGAGAATTTGGAGGAGGCAAACGACAGAGCGTGGACGTGACCAGTACTGGTTAAAAACATTAAAAAATAACAGAGCCATTTGACACGAAAAAAGAAGAATAAATTCTTACGGCAAATCCGGTTCATCAGTCGCTAGGAACGGTGAACTACTGGAACTCATTGAATACCGTTTGTCATTGCATTCAATATTGCATACAGGGTTACAGATGCGGTCCTTGTCGGATACCTGAACTGAAATCAGAACATCATCTCTTCATCATCATCATTGGGTTTTTATGGTACAAATCAGAATTGGCCGGGAAAGCCAGTGTCGGCATCGAAAAATATACTGCAAATAGCTGACCTTTTGAAAAAGGAGACGTAAGGAGTACCTGAAATTGAAGTGATGAGTGAGAAGTAAGGGAGGAATGTAAGGATCGTAACCAATGAAAATCTCTATAGAGAAAGAAAAAATTCGTTTTTAACGAATGGAAATCTCTACAGAGATTTCCATTCGTTAAAAAAAATCCATTCGTTAAGAAAATAAACATTTTTTTTTAACCCTACAGGAGACAGGCGTGATGACATTTAACACGTTGGCGGACACACGACTGCTATAGCAGTTATAACAATAAAACTTCTATTGTGTTTTCAAAAACGTCCGTGAACGTGTTAATTAGGTATCATTACCCAGCATTAAATATAGTCAAATAGAAAGGAGCGATGGAAACGAGCTAACACTGGTTCCCTTTAATTATTTAGGCTCTTCTTACAAAACCCACGGAAGAAAACAGCGTGTTTACCTCTTCAACAGATAGCGGACTCTACCAAAAATAGCATTTACAAAGAGGTCAATATCAGTCAGCCAGTACAAAGCCACTGTCTATTTATCTGTAAGCGCAAAACTTAAAAGAACATACATACATATAATCACGTTTTTATCCAATACTGGGTAGAAAGAGCCTAGGGCCATAAGACATTAGGCCACGCTTAGCATGATGGTAGTTGAAACAGGAAATTAATAGTGATGGGTTGCTAGCCGCATCGCCTATGTTTATAATTTCCCCATTCACTATTCCCCTAACTTAAAAGTAATAAATGGATTTTCATGTAGTTTTCACTAAGGTTTGATGTATATAATACATGTTAGGTTTTATATATAAATACTACTCTAAGGCCATACAAAGTTCAACGGATCGGCTTGTTTAAGTTTAAAATTACTTACTAATTACATTTTGCAAGCACTGCAAATCAGCTAGTTCACAAATTCTCATCCCTTTTTCTGTGAAAAATAAGAAAAAGATGATTATGGTTTAATTACAATTCAATATGGCTGTTCGTTGGTCCTGTAAAAACAAAATCAGTGAAGTGCAAGTTGAAATGGCATTGATAGGAATCCGCCCGCTACATTAACTTCCCAAATGAAAGGTTTTCCTGTAACTCCAGACCAGTCTGAATTTTTTATATTCTTTTTAACTTTTCATCAATTTCATCATCTTCATCTTTATCAACCATTATTAACTAATTAGGATCTAATTTTGTTAATACATACATACATACATACATATAATCACGTCTTTATCCCATGCGGGGTAGACAGAGCCTAGGGCCATAAGACCTTAGACCACGTTTAGCATAATGGTAGTTGAAACAGGAAATCAATAGTGATGGCTTGCTAGCCGCATCGCCTATGTCATGATTTCCCCATTCGGCGATTCCCTCAGACGACTTTTACGGCTTGCGCGGGAAGAGAAGCAGCTGGTACATTCAATGTTTTTCTTTTTTCTCCCAGACCAGCATGGAAGTGGAAGTGTTAATTAATATATTCGGAAAAAATCGCCGATTACACACGCGACACACGACTGATATATAAGAGATTTGTTATTTATATTCATAGACCCCTAAAAATTAAATTGATCTATTTATATCATCGAGTATTAATTTCAGTAATCGTGTAAGTATTTCTATTGATACAAATCAAGGATGGTCTATTTTCGTCTACGTTGATTGACCTAAATTACTTACTTTCATTTACCTAATCTGTCTCTCATCTCATTAATCGACTGTGTCTACTTAAATAGGGTCTAACTAATGATGTTTTCCAATTATTGAAATGAAAAAATCGGTAAACGAATACTGAAATTAAGTCTTAATTAAAAATCGTCCAAAACAAGACAAGAATTGAATTTCAAGATCAATCGACCTCTTATTAAGAGAGTGGTTTTGTCAGGAAAATTGTTTTTAGAAAAGTAGTCGAACTGGGAAGTGAGCATAATGAGCAGTATTCATTTTGTGAAAATACATATCTACATACAGTGTACATTATGGGAAAGTGTGTGAAATCAAAAGTTGTCGTTATCAGCCAAAACGCTACATCTTGGCATGAGAGTTTTAAGAAAGTAAAATGAAATTAAAATTGATCATTTTAACTTAAAGCAAAACTAAAGCACTATATATGAATTAAATAACAGGCAAATAAATTTTAGTTTCTTGGCACTATGCCGCAAGAATAAATATACAATTTTTAATAGTTTTTAATTTAATTTTATGTTTTAAGTTTTTAGTAATTTTTATTTACACAGTTTTAATTTATGTTAGTATTTCTTTGAATAAATAAACTTGGGAAGCTATAAAAAAAGTAAAAAAAAAAACAAGTAACATAATAAAATATTTAAATAAATCTAAATAGTAGGTACTTACCTTTAGGATATTTGTATGGTATACATCCACAGTGACTCATAAATGTGTACATTTTACACTCAGTGTTGCAAGTTTCGAAGCTGTATCGAGCTGTGTGCTCCAAAGACACTTCTTTTGGGTACCAACAGTTTCTGATAGAAGGGTCAACTCTCTCGAGGTTCGGTTCTGCTTGGTATATCAAAGGAACCACTTTCAAATCCATTGCATCTCCAGCAGTTATATATTCAAATATTACAGTAGTCTCCGGGTAGTCGTTTGGATCACTTATTAGGATCTGTAAAGAATGATCTTTTTAAAAAAAAAAAAAAAAAACATTCCGACGAATTGAGAAACTCCTCCTTTTTTTTGAAGTCGAACAAAAACGTACAAAATATACTTTAAATACGCTTAGATAATTACAATCTAACCTAATTATAGGCTAATAAGTAATTAAAAGTTAACTTCGTTTTTTAAAACGAGTTAATTATATATGTCCATCGGCACTTTTCTTACGTTCGTTTCTTATTATAAAATATGTAATTCATTAATAGCCGACAATTACATTTTCAGCTTAGTCCAATGGTTGACTGGTAGAGAATTCCATATGGCATTAAGTCCACCATTTGTACACTTTATTTTTTATTTTTACAATAAAGTGTTAAATAAATAAATAAGCTTGTACATACCTTCCCTCCACTAAAAGGCACCGTACTCCAACCAGGGTAATCATCTGGTTCCACGTTGAAGACCACGTGCAATCCTGATGTCCTGTAAATGTATCAATCATAAATTTGTAGGGAATAAACTAAAAGGAGGTTCTCAATTCGTCTGTGGCTAGTATCACCACTAAAGCAAAGTGGGCACTTAAATCCATACTTCCATACTAATATTATAAATGGCTAAACTGCTGGACCGATTGTGATGAAATTTGGTAGGGATGTAGTTAACGACCTGAGGTCAAACATAGGCTACTTTTGGGCGCGATATAACCGAGTCCCACGCTGGGCGAAGCCGCGGGGAACAGCTAGTGATTGATATTTTTGTGCACAGATCTGGGGGCTTAGCCAAAGTCACAATTTCGAAACGTTAACGAAGTTCGACAATGACAAAATGTATGGGATTGGTATAAGATTGACAACGTGATTTAGCGCGGCTTATGCCAATTCCATATATTTTGTTCTTGTCGACCGTCGAAGAACACGGATTTCGTACCATAAGGGACTTTTAGGCTATTTTACTATTTCGATAAATCTGGCATTTTTTGCGAGACTAAAATACACACAAGTACAGTTCTGCACACATACAAAACTTAAACTGTCACCTGACTGTAATGATGACACTTCATCAATAAATGTAAAAACACAGCAAATAATTTGTGTTCAGATTACACACACTAATATATTGCATATGCCGATTCGGCTTATACTTTGACAGAGGGGAAGGCAGCGTATGACTACTCCCTTCCGGTACGGAGGCCGTGTTGCTTTATGGACATTTGCTTTATGGACATTCGTTAACGTTTCGATATATTATGACTTTGGCTAAGAGTGCTTTTTCTGAGATGCGAAGGCCGTGTTGCTCAAACATATGGACATTTGTTAACGTTTTGAAATATTATGACTTTGACTAAGCCCTCTGAAGTGCTTTTTTTGAGATGCGATGTGACACCCTAAACCGGTCAATTGGATATCGTTCATCTTATAGATTGTTATGGTTCAAAAATAGTACTCCAGAGAGTGTGTTTAGTAAATTAGAATTATATTAACAGTCTGACATCTAACACGAGTCTCTTATCAAACGAAGCATGACCGGAACTTCGAGTAACTCCAACATGTCATTTTACCTCACGAAGCGACCTTGTTACAAAACTTTTGGGCTTGCAAACTTAGGTTATTATTTTAACTACACTGGCATACTATAAACTTCCTTCAGACGGCAATTTGACAGGCAATTCCCATGGCGCTAATGGAGTTTATTGGTCAATTTGTTAGGACAGACCTAGAGCCATTATTTTAGAGACGTGCTTTGCCAATAAAACGTTTTCCAATTCCTCTTTACTTTAAAAGAAAAAAACAATTTGAAAGAATTAACATTACATTAATGAGACAATTGAGTTTTTATTGATATGGACAATTTCAAAACATTTTATAGAATATTTAATCACATTCTTAAATTTGAATAGTTTTCGAAATAATTTTCATGCCTTAATCAACTCTAAATTAATTTGAAAAAGGATTGCAAATTCATTTTGTTTTTTATACTAGTATATTAAAGGCTGATTAAATTTAATGAAATATTTCAGAAACTTGAACATTGAATTCTAAAGACTAAAGAAATAATCGTACAATTATCATTACCTCCCAAACTCAGATGTGGCTATCATTTTTGAGGTTTGAGTATCATCGCCCTCAGGATCATAGTATTCGATGTTTTCGTCCAAAGAAAGTAAACCTCTGAAATGAAAATCAGTATTTTATTTAGCTAGAGAAAGTTTATTTTTCAATAACTAGCTGACTGGTATTGCTTGCATTAAAAGCCGCTTTTATATAAATGAAAAAATATATATGTATGAAATCTTTACATAGTATATTTTTTTTTAAAGGAAAGATTGATTCAAGAGGATGGTTTTTATGTACGTAAAACCTATAATATTGCACCTGTGAAAAGGCGGGGCGGGTCGCTAGTGACAATATAAGAGTAATTAATGAGTATGAAATATATATATATACATATATCTAGACTTGTGTGTTTGTTTTAGTTACTACAAGAAACAAAAAATAAGTTGGCAACGAAACTTCATCTTAGCATTTTCTTAGCTAAAACTGAATGGCTTCGGAGTCTAGAAGAGAAATAAGACACGCTAATTGGTATTGCGATATCGATTAATGTTTTTAATGAACAAAATCACACAGAGCTCTCCCCTTAGTAAGTTAAAGAATTGTATTATGACGCAACGGATTTTAATGCGGTTTTTTTAATAGATAGAGTGATTCAAGAGGAAGGTTTTTATGCCCATGCGAAGCCGGGGCGGGTCGCTAGTTAAAGATAAACATTCAAGACACAGGTCAATCTGCTTATTATAATTTTCCATCTTGACCTGACCGGGTATCGTACACAGGATCTCCTGCATGACAGCCTGGCAAGATGACCACGGACACAGGGATCATCTCTTTTACCTATTCATTTAGACGATATCCACGAGAACAATGGGAGTGGTCTATTCTTCAAGTACTTACAACAAAAAACTTATCTAAAAAAACGTTGACCAATATTACTCACTGTTTACTGTCTTCGTCGACTCCTACATAATTAAAACTGCAGCAATGTCCTTCATAAGTTTTAATCATGTTGAAAATGTTCTCACATTTCTGCCTTTTCCGGTTGAAGCTGCAGTAAATGAGGAGATTTTCGCATTTTTGGTGAACCTAGTAACAAATACCTTTCATTTACAAATAATATATTGCTCATTTTAAAACCAAAATACTGAATAAACCATTAAAAATAAATGATGATAATTGTGGTGATCGAGTTCCGATGACTTCGACGAAAAAATAAAAAAAAAGTCCTACGGTCATCGGCACCATGGTGTTAGTAGACTTCTTAAATATTTATTTTATTTATATAACTTTATTGTAAAAATACAATAGGCGGGCTTAATGCTAAAAGCATTATCTAACAGTCAACCTTTGGGTCAAGCAGAGAACAGTTTGTAAGTGCAAAAATAACATTTACTTAAATAACAAATATAATAAACTTACATAACATACATAATAAATAGTTAATATATTCATATATATATATATATACATACATATTAATACATATATACCTATCATAAAATATATTAGCCATAGTAAAAAAATAAAAAAGTATTAAAAGCAAAATAAACATTAGCAGCAATTCTCAATTTCCCCTCCCATTCCGCTTCCTATAATTTAGAGAGGAGGAACTTGTAGACAAGTTTTCGATATTGCTACTCCATTGGTTCCATAATTGGAAGAGGCAATTCAGAAAGAGTCCTTATACCATTTAAACTATCCATTGTAGGGCCAGTTAACACCTACCCCAGCAGAGCTGCGAGTTACGAATGTGTGGAGTGGACGTAGGTTATGAACTGAAAAGATCTCATAGCGGACAAGCTTTAGAAGAATTGTCTCAATGGTTACGACTTACGGAAACCGTCAAGTTACATTGGGATAAGTTCTGGGCCATGCCGCTTTCTCCATGGCCTGGTGGCTTACTACCATCTCTTAAAACCATGCAAGATCTTGTAAGACATCGCAATACATGATGTAAGGCGACGTCTCTCTTACTCAATCGGTCTTGCATGGTTTTAAGAGATGGTGGTAAGTCACCTGGTAAAAGGAGCAAACCCAAAAAGTGCTGGCTTGATGTCGCGGTGCGGGATATGCTTGCTAATGGCCTCATCGCCAAGGAGGGAGACCTTCTAAAATATAGAAAAAGTAGGAAAGCGGACCCTGGGCTTCGAAGGTGCTAGCTGAAAATGCATCCAAAAAAGCGCTAGATGTTAAAGCATAAAGCGGCAAACAAATTAACACATCTTCGAAATAACCCTACACAATATGCCGTACACGAAGAGGGGCGAATGTTCATTACTGAGCAGGAAAAGGGGGCTGTTATTAGATGATGATCCTATGTCCTCATTATTTATTCTGCTCAGTCTGTTATTCCGTCGTCTCGGGAAGCGATTATCTGCCCGATCGTAATTTATTTTACTTCCATAGTAGGTATTATGTATTATGATATGATAGACTTGTTTGGTGCTCCCAAATATTGAAGCCTGCCATGCGAGGCTAAAAGCCATAGATTAAAAAAATTGCCTAGAGCCGCGCGCGATTCCAAATTCTTTGCCAAAAGCTGATCGATGTACCGATCTTACTTTCAAGAAATTCCCATTTGGAGAAGCTGATGGTCGATGTGTTAGTTTAGGTGCACTCTAACTACATAATAATAGGTGCTAGGTTTAAATATCACATTTATTGACACTAGCTAAGTACTGATGCATAGCATATGCTCGCTGCTCCACACTGCAACAATGACCAGTGTTGCCATTTTTAATCCTTCCCTGCATTATTATGAACGTTGCGGAGTAAATTACACTTTGTATCTGGTATAGACTAACATATGTTAGCGCCCGGTAACATCACGTGACAGGTATCGCCCCACTACAGGTAAACCCCTCTTGGCAGTAGTAGTGTCGGGGTGAGTATGAGTGTAACGCTCTCTTTCTCCTTGGGTTCGCCGAGCGGTGCAGATGTGTATTGTGCTCTAGTGATTTAACATGGCCTTTCTTAGTATTTGATATTGATATGATATTGCTGCTGTTGATAATTTTAATATGTGTTCAAATGTAACTGTAGATTAACATAGGTAGGCACGGACGAGGGATTGGTACGCTTCAGGCTGGATCCCAGTGATAGGAGCGGGGTTGGTGCTCCTATCTTTACCGTGATTAGTGCCAAAGCTTAGACACGAATGGGTAATTCGGTCGGATAGCTAATATCAGAAGTTGGATGATGAAAGAATATTTCTTAATATTCTACCACGCCTAGTAAATTGTACATATTTTGTGATACTTAATTGTTAACATTCTGACACACACGCGTAAGTAAATTTAGCAAAACTCTTAGATTAAATGTAATCTAAAGTAGTGAAAAAGTTTTAGTGAGTGTTAAAGTGTAAATGTAATGTTGTGATATGATATACCACAGCTGTAAGTATTGGTGCAGAAGCGGTGAGTCTTTTCATGTTTTATGTGACTCCAATCCTAAAAAGTGTGAAAAAAATATCTGTGTGAAAATTATCTATTTTGTGGTTATTTTAAAAATGATATGAAAAAAGAATCTTTACGTTTGGGTATTTGTGATTGAATTCGATGTCAATACACTGAAAAGGTTAATAATATTTGGTTTATGTAATGATATGTGAATTATTTGTGTTTTTCATTGTCTTATCCGTGAGTTCTTAAACGAGTGATGACTTTGATAAATCTACTTTGGTATCTATTGTTTATTTACTTAAATGTGGTTAAATTATGTGATTGCTTTAGTTAAATTGTTACAATACGCGAAAGAATCACTAGTAGTGAAAATGAAGTGAGCTAACCTACGAAGGAACAGCAAGCTTAAGTAACTTTGTAGGTATTTGAATAAAATGATGTACAAAAAATGACGGTTTCTGATAAAATACCGTTTGTAAATGTTTGAAATAAAGTTGTTTACTTCATTCTCGATTTTAGCATAGGTGAGGGTTCCGATCAGTTAAAAGCCACAAATGACCGAAACGGAAAGTCACAAGGGGCTCGGAACACTGATAAACAACCCAAGATACTATGCATTATCGAGGTGGTTATACATTGAATGTCTGAAATAAAGTTGTTTACTGTCATTTTCGATTTTAGCATAGTTGAGGGTTCCGATCAGTTAAAAACCAGAAGTGACTGAAACGGAAAAGTCATAATGGTCTCGGAACACTGATAAACAACCCAAGATACTATGCATTATCGAGATGGCGAGGTCATTATAGAAAAAGCATAAATGGTGATTTGTATTCAATCAATGTATTATTGTTTCATGGTTCGAGCTCGACGGTCGGGGACGACCGGATTTTTCAGGACGGCCGAGTGTTAGCGCCCGGTAACATCACGTGACAGATATCTCCCCACTACAGGTAAACCCCTCTTGGCAGTAGTAGTGTCGGGCTGTAAGTATTGGTGCAGAAGCGGTAAGTCTCATGTTTTATGTGATTTGAATCCTAAAAAAAAAAAGGGTGAAAATAAAATATCTGTGAAAATTATTTACTTAGTGGGTATTTCAAAAATGATGTTGAAAAAAAAAAATGTTATCCGTTGGGTATTGGTTGTTGACTTTGATGTCAGTACACATTAAAAAGTTTAAAAGGTTAATAGATGTATTTGGTTTATTCAATTATAATGTGAATTATAAGGGTTTTGCATTGTATAATCTGTGAGTACTAAAGTTAGTAATAGCTTTGGTAAATATACTTTGGTGTTTAATGTTTATTTACTTGAATATGTGGTTTTATTATGTGTTTGCTTGAGTTCAAATATTAACGAAATAGTGACTAGTAATGAATATAAAGTGACTTACGAAGGAATAGCAAGCCATAGGTGAGGGTTCGATCAGTTAAAAACCAGAAGTGACTGAAACGGAAAAGTCATAATGGTCTCGGAACACTGATAAACAACCCAAGATACTATGCATTATCGAGATGGCGAGGAAATGGACGAATAGTAAGAAACCGGATGTTGTCATTCACACGCATAACGGTAATAAGCATTTTGTTATTATTACACTTCAGTTGGAAATAACTTGTTTTTATTAAATATCTATTTGTCGAAATGTATCTTGACTGTGTTTGATGCTTTGATTAAATATGTCTGGTGTATGTGTGTTCAGCAAAGTTCACAAGTTGTGATAGTTGGCTATGACCTACAACTAGGTACAGTTGTTTGTGGGAGTGCATGGTGATACACAGCATCAGCGGCCTTAGGTGCTGATGGCTGTTCCATGTTGTACAAGCAAGTTGGCCGACGATGGGATAACTTGCTTAACTCTTCGTGGCAGCTAACGCATCTTGGGAATATATTGCTAGCACCGTATTAAGAGATCATTTATGACAGGCTAATTGGTGGACCTGGTTATAAAGGTCACCGATATTAAAGTATTTATTTCCTGTGTTTGTTTTTAGCCATACACCAGACCACAACGGTCGGGGACGACCGGATTTTTCAGGACGGCCGAGTGTTAGCGCCCGGTAACATCACGTGACAGGTATCGCCCCACTACAGGTAAACCCCTCTTGGCAGTAGTAGTGTCGGGGTGAGTATGAGTGTAACGCTCTCTTTCTCCTTGGGTTCGCCGAGCGGTGCAGATGTGTATTGTGCTCTAGTGATTTAACATGGCCTTTCTTAGTATTTGATATTGATATGATATTGCTGCTGTTGATAATTTTAATATGTGTTCAAATGTAACTGTAGATTAACATAGGTAGGCACGGACGAGGGATTGGTACGCTTCAGGCTGGATCCCAGTGATAGGAGCGGGGTTGGTGCTCCTATCTTTACCGTGATTAGTGCCAAAGCTTAGACACGAATGGGTAATTCGGTCGGATAGCTAATACATATATATATATACATAGTTTAATATAGTCTTGGGTCTGCTGGAAGAAATTTCTTTAGAAAGTAGCAGCACCCTTGTACTAATATATCCTATATTCTATATTTTTTCTTGTATATTTTTCTGTGTAAATAAATAAGTATATAAATAAATGTACAGACTATGTATATATTTCTATATTTTCAATTTTTATCTAAAAATTAAAACTTCCTTTTCAAAAAATTACCTCTTCCATTAAGATGTCCATGTCATAATAGTGCATTTTTAATATATCAGTAATATGCTCGAAATGTGAAACATTAGCGCTGTACCCTCCTGCTACCCTCAAATTTGGCAGGGATTGTAGAAACATTGTGATTTCGTCATTACTAATATTGTGATTGGTTCTAAAACAAATGAATTAAAGGGAATGTTATCTGTTTTATAACCTATAACGTTATTGTTATAGTAGAACGAGATAAATAAAAGATGATATTAGAAATTAAGAAATATACACTAGTATTTATTTCGATAGTTATACAATGAAGTTAGGGTCGTGGATAGTACAAGCACAAAGTTGGTGACTGAAGTAAGAAAAGCAGTAATGTACTCAACTGGCAGATGTCAAGCGAAAGAGGAAAAACAACTACCAGTCGAGCCATTTATTTATTGTCAGCAGCGCCACAATCCGACTAATAAAGGAGACTTATATATTTGAGCGTATATAATGTGGTTCGCGGCATATAAGTCGGCAATATACTGAAATGACCTTGAATGCGCATTAGCCGGTTTTCATACAAATTTTAACGTGCGCAGCCTGTTTATGTCCAACTTATGTTCCGGGTATTATAACTCAATGACATTACGAATAAGACCACAGTCTTATAATTTAAGGATTATTCCCACTGAAACCAGTGAGAATGATCCTAATTTTTATGTTTTTGTAAAAGCCCTTACATACAAACAAATAAAATATAATATAAACTTACTGTCGCATTTATAATATTAGTTAAGATGGGATAGCCATAGAAAAAAAAAAGAAGCCCTTTTTAAGTAATTATTTGCCTTGGATAAAAAAAATAGATTTAAAGCCTCAAGCTTAGAGTACTCACAGAAGTGTTTTGACGTTTCTTGATTCCCTTTCGGAGACAAGATTGAAGTTGCAGATTGTTACACAAGGAAAGGGCACTTGACTCACTTTACATTTAGGGTCAATCTGAATAAAGTAAACAACAACAAGAATTATAAAACAGTCTTCAAAAGTTAAACCGTAATGGAATGTTTTAGAGAAAAACACAATTTTTAATTACTACTTACCATCAGGTGGTCTACGGTGACCGCTCATTATAAGGTGGGCCGTATGCCTATTTGCCTGCTTAATTGTATAAATATCCACTAAACCGATTTTGATGAAACTTGGACAATACATATTCGAAATAATAAGATTGTTTTGAACTTACATATTATTTAAAACCATAGATGAAAAATATTGTCTCCGGGCGCTATCCCAAACTCTTTATTTAAAATACTTGTAAACATGAAATTTATAGATAACTAGCGACCCGCCTCGGCTTCGCGTGTGCATAAAAACCATCCTCTTGAATCACACTATCTATTAAAAAAAACGCATCAAAATCCGTTGCGTAGTTTTAAAGATTTTAGCATAATTACAAAGGGACAGAGAAAGCGACTTTATTTTATACTATGTAGTGATTACACTTATGAAATTAAGTAAACGGTGCACCATAGAAAATTGGTGGAATTCTGACATTATTACATATTTATAGTGAAATTGCATTTTAATAGGAATCAATTACAAAGATGCAGATTTAGATCAGTAAATGCCTAAGGGAGACAACGGGTGACCCTCGCGCGGGCAGCTTTCTCGCACAAAGGATAGCCATCGCTATCCAGCGTGGGAATGCTGCTTGCGTGATGGGAACTCTGCCCAGAGGACCAAATTTAGATCACCTTTAGTTTATAAGTTTTTTTTTAAGTTTCTTTTTAAATTAAATAAGTGATTTTTATTGTTAGTTATTTACTTTAAGATGCAGGAGTTTGATCTCCTCAATTGAATTTTAGTTGGTTTAGTCTACAATTTTTTTTCACAATTTGATCACAAGATAAACACATACATAAAATCCATAAGGCCGACAAGGATGTGTCCAAATATATCGACGGCCTAAATTTCACGTCAATGACTTAAACAAATAAATAAATTTGTTATATTTACCTCAGTCACAATTTGATCGTCATAATACTTCAAGTTTACGAACAATACGAAACAGGCTATAAACAACATATTCGCTGCCATAAGAACTGACCATAATATGAAGGATTTCCCCTTCTTCTCCGTAAACTGCGCAGCGCCACTTATAGTCGAAATATTATTTAGAATCATCCGTAAATATGTTTTTGCAGATTTTCTTGATTTTTTTCTAGTCATAATGACGATCTAAAAATTTTAATAAAACCACAGCACCCGTAGCCAAAGTGACAATTTCGAAACGCTAACGAATGTCGACAAGAACAAAATGTATGGGATTGACCTATGCTGCGCTAAATCACGTGGTCAATCTTATGTCAATCCCATACATTTTGTTCTTGTCGTACCACGTTAATGTTTTGCGATTGTGACTTTACTTTGGCTAAGCTCCCAAAGCAGTTTTCTTAACCGTTCAGTATCCACCTTCTGTTTTCGAGTGTGACGCGGCTAAGGGAACTGAAAAATTATAATCAATCTAACTTTACTCAAAAACTATTATCATAGAAATTTAAGCAAATTATTAATTTTTAAAACTTAAATTTTACATTTTTTATTTAGTGTTTTCAGGTTTGTTATTATGGTAAAGGTTTAAATAACTAAAAGCTTTGTCTTTGAAAAAAAGAATTACTTACCAATTCCTTCAAAGTAATAACTTGAAATCATATAGCTTTCAGGTATAACAGACATCAATAAAAGTATAAATGAGTTAAGTTTTAATTAATTCAGTGTTATTTATCAAAATATCATAAATCAGTAATTTAAAAAAGATAAAAGCAAAGTTCATGTTTGTAATGTTTTCATGTTGTTCATGTTTGTGATGTGTTTATTTTATTTTGTTACTTTTTGAACTTTCTCGTTATATCTTACGAAAGCGTGCATGAACATTATCTGTATGTCAGCCATGATTAAATAATTTCTTAAAATTTGTCGCCCTATAACATATTTTAAGTCCTATATTATTTATTAGAAAAAGAGCAAAAACAGTCTTAAGTGAAATTTAGAATGAATTTTAATCAAATGCATATATTGAACGTTTATAATAATATCGTGTTCGAGAAGTTCAATAAGAAATTGAGCCGAACTTTAAACTTAATACTTACTTACCTACTCCATCTTAAAATAGACGACCACCGTGGGGTAATAGTTGAACCTTAAGGTTCTTGGTTCGATTCCTAATCGAGAAGGAAAATGGCCTTTTTCTAATTGTTCTGAGACTTGGATGTTTATATTATTATTTAAAAAAAAATATCATTGAGTCAATATCCCTTGAGTTACTTTAATCTTTACAACGTAAGCGAGATGTTGCAATACATGAATGTAAGGCTACTCTCTCTCACTGAATCACAAATTTTAAACTTTTTTTGGGGCTATAGCTTAATCTGTGTCACTTGTCTTTATTATCTAAGTCTAAAATCATTATCAATTGTACCTACTTTCCGGTACTGTATATATATTTTGTTGCCCTAATTGATCAATATTGACGCCATTTTATCACGTCTTTGATTAGAGACGTCATTGAGTCAACACAAATTCTAATACGAAATGACTATGAGATCATTATGAATGGAGTAGACATTTTATTGCTAACCTAAATGTGTTTCATACTCAGTAGTTGGACTGGCGGAGAAAAAAAAATATTATAAATTTAAAGTGCAATAAAGTTTATAACCGCGGGTAATAGTTCCCGTGGTAAGTACCTTTCAGGGAATATCACAGGGACCATAGAAAAAAAGGATAATTAAATTTAGAATATTAAAACTGAAATGAATATCATCCTATCTGATATTTCCGGTCGCATTCTTAGCAATTCGGTATTCACTACGTGTATTTATTATTTATTTAATTACAATGATGTAAAGGGCGGACTTAAAGCCGAAGGCTTTTTCTACCAGTCAACCAATAAATAGTGGTGCGGAAATAATAACTTGTGTACACAATGTCTTATTATCTAACTTTAATTCTAATAAACTTTGAATGCCGTAAATTAAATCAATGAAAATCTAATTGTACTCACCACGTTTGCACATTGTGAATGAGATTTCGAAATACCTATCAGATGCGTAACTCGTAATAGTGTTTGTTTTTATTTTGATGGATTGGACTTATTGTCTTTGACTTGGTCATCAAATCAGCATTCTACTGGTCCGATAATATATAATTTTCAAACATAAAAAAACAAGATATCCTCTCTTGTAATATAACTCAATATTCATCCGTGATTTGTTTGAACGGTTGATATTTTGTTTACCTCATTTTCAGAATAAACGGTGGATAATTTGGTTAAAATTTGCCTTTTTGCGATAATTGGTATAGTTAACCGACGTTGATTATAAAGGGTTTTGTGGTAAATGTTTAATTAATTTATTCCTATTCTATATAAATTTGTTTGTATTTTTTAAGACCTGATAGTAAAAACCTTATATTAATTAAGTTCATTCGTCAGTGTCATTGTGTTTTAAGTTTAAATATTAACCGGAATATGGTATGATACCTGTATTTTTTTCTTAATTCTTTAAATCCATGTAAAGCATTTTTGTAGTATGAAATACACCCGTGTGAAACTCCTTTGGGAACAGTGCATTTCCCGGGATAAAAGTTACCTTATGTTATGTCCTTCTCGCTTGGATGTCGGTTATCGCGACCGTAAGTAGCCTATGTCCATCCACATGGATTAAGGTGATACCTCGGTGAACACTAGCGCCACCGTCATTTAAAAATCATTACTCACTGAAAACACAAGTTATCAAAAATCCCTCTGCTGTAATTAAGGTTCTGGATCTGAAGTTAATTTTAAACATATTAAATTATAATTACCTATAGGTACAAATTGTATTATTGCTTAAAACGGCCACTTTTAGCAGTTTTGCAAATTGTAACTTTATGGAAATATAATTAAATAATTGAATATGATCAAAATTTACTTCAGATCCAGAACCATAATTACAGCAGAGGGATTTTTGATAACTTGTGTTTTCAGTGAGTAATGATTTTTAAATGACTGTGGCGCTAGTGTTCACCGAGGTATCACCTTAAGGCATTTCATTAAAATCTGTCGCTCCGTTTGGAAATGAGCCTGTAGAAGTCTGTAGTAAGTCTGTACCAACACAAGGACGTACAAACTCAAACATTGAAGGTAAATGTGACCTACACCGAACAAACCAAGTAGGGCAAAACTTTGGCAATATCCCATGTTGATTATATTTCGCAAGTACAGGGATCTGCAGAGAAATATGACCCGCTTTCAATAGTGATAATTGTGGCATGGGGGTCAGTGTTCTGTGCAGCTGACTGTACATTATTAGATAACTTTTTCTCAGCTCAAGCTCTTTTTAACCCCCAAAGTTATTTTACTATTAATGCTGAGTTGCCTTATTTTTTTTATTTAACGTTTATTGTACAAAATACAAAATGGAAAGCAAAATAGGCGCACTTAGTGCTAAAATCAATATCTAACAGTCAACCTTTGGGTAAATCAGAGAGCTTGAAAGTGGGTGTAAAATAGAAAGTGGTGTTAAAGGCATTTTATGTGCGTTATGTTATTTTATGTGCGTCTGATTGGTTCATATATAACTATCGTAGAAGGTTTAGCCTTGAAACTTCACTAGATACCCAATCTAGCAAGTCTTATGGCTTCTACTATGAGATTTTAAACGCTTTCGCTATCGACTGTGTAAGGATTTTCCATAATTCTTAGTTACTACACAACAGAGAAATCGTCCGAATAGAAATGTTTTGATGCGGATTTAGTTCTAGGATCAGTGTAACTAGCGTATTCACTCTTCTTACTTTCAATTCATACATGTAAACCATACCACACCTTATTAGAAATGTATGACGTAGTTTACAACAAAGCTACCTAATATTATCGACCAATAACAGTGGCAATAAATAAAGCAATCAAATTCCCCGCCCATTTTTTCTGTGTGAAACGTTGGCTTGCAAGCCAAATCAGTAACACGCTTTTCGTGCGCTATACCACTGATTGTTAATATTTCTAAATTCTGTGTTAGTTACCTTACTGTCTGCTAGGGGCGCTGTACATGTTGTCATTATAAAATCGCCAACGCAGTCTCCATTGTCTGCATATATATTTAACCTTATTGTAGATAAATTGAACATATGACAAGATTTAAAAAAAAACATTGAAATAGATTAGATTAGATAGAATTTGGAATTACTTTCGGAACCGGTAAATAAAATAAAAAATACGCATCACATAAAATCTTTATTTGACCTATAATTAAGTGTAATTCTAAAATTGCTTACACACTCAATGTTTATTTGATGAGATTATTTATTTCCCTGTTTAGTTGACATAATAGAAAAAGCTTACGACTTTAAATCCGCTATTTAGAAATGAAGTTAATAAAATAAATTGTTCAATTGTTAATGAAATTACGATTTTGTGTCTTTGATATCAAAAGGTGTAGGAGTCCATTGACCTTACTACCCACAGTATATAAATGAATTAACAATAAAATAACAGTCGCTATTCATTCAGTTATTAAACTTTACCTTTTCTATTATAATACATATGTGAGTTCGTTATACGATATCATCATCTTCAAAAGCTCTTTTGATCATTTGTAGTTTGTATATGGACGATAAAATCATTGTTGACCTTACTCATTTTTCTTCTTCACAATTTTAAGTAATTACAAAAGAGTTAAGTATACGTTTTAAGCAAATTGGTTCAATATTTTCGAAGATAAGCGCGATGTTACAGACAGACAAAAACTAAAAAAAAAAAATTTTTTCTATTATCCAATTTAAATTCTCTCTATCCATTTCAGTCAAAATTACTAAACAAATTACTAAACGTACAGACAAAATATTTTTACTATTTCATTATATGTATAGATAAAATAATTTTAGACAAAATTTAATCCAATAAAATTTGTTGGAAATAAAACAAAAAAACAATGTCGTATTACGGTGCAAAGGTGTCCAAAAAGACTATGTTTCTTTGCGCAAGGAATGAGCCGGAGAAAGAAACACCAAAAGTTAATAAGTAAATTTATATTTGCCATCAAAATCCTTCTTTGATGTCCAGATCTTTGACAATTCCTTCTGTTTTATTTTTTTCTTATAAATTTTTCTCGTAAAACCATTTCTTATTACGTTGTATAGTAGGTCAATTATAAACCATACTATTTCTATTATACTTATTATAGAACCTCCAAGGCAAAGGCCGAATATGCCGCCCAAATTAGCTGAAAAGTGAAAAAAAAAACATAATTTGATAAGTTTTTGTGTTTGATAATTTGTACTATTTATAAACATTTATTATAATTCCATCCTAATTTGAATAGGTGTACGATGCACAATAGAAATCTTTATATCCCAACAAATTCTGTAGTTCTATTCAACTTGCTCCAATTTCAACGCCATGGACATATTGTCATATCCCGGAGTTTGCCAAATTAATGTTATTTCTCTCCAATAAGGCAAAAGAAATGTGTTGTCTTATTTTCTTATATAATCCGATAAACGCATACAAAGAAACAAGTAATATTCACATAATCACACACACCGAGTTTCAAAAGAGCGTCTCCGACAGTCTGTTGGTGCGCAAATTCAAAGATTATCTTACATGGCTTCTTGAGAATAATTTTGAATGCATCTTGGTGTGTGAAAAACACATAGAGACTTAAATATCCCGACTGTCAAGGAAGAGATTAAAAACAGAATGCCCAAATACAAGACTCGTCTCTTGAATCATAAAAATGAGCTGGCTAAAAGTCTTCTAAGTCCAGCAGTAACATTCTCCAGATTGAAGAGGATCTCTCCTCTCGACTTGTGCAAATAAATGAAAAATTATAACACTTCAAAGTCGATTCCCGATATTATTGACGTAGCCAAGCCACTGGAATTGGACCACGAAAGGATTTTTTTTGAAAGAAGACTGCTTAATGTCCGACAGAAGACAAATTGCAGATAAACAAAAAAAAACCTTATATGGCTATTACGCAGCAAGCACCTTGACACACAGCAAATTGTCGATTGAATCTATTCGCAGTAAATGGCCTATCATTTAAAGCGAATACTCGTGATTTGAAGACATTCGCAGCTGGTATTCGCTATGTGCGACGTAAGCTTACAAGCGTTCGCGAAGGGTAAACGAGGTTCGTATCTGAGCGTTTGACACTTGGCTTAGCCTTCCAGTGTTGGATAAAACCAGATAAATGATTATCATCATCAAAGCAAGAGAGAAACAACAAGGAGTGGAAATAAATAATTACCTAGTACCTGGTCCCATGTGTAGAGTACTTCACGTCGATACTTCAAGCATGTATTATCGACAAAATGGACGCATACCATTGAGAAGCTATCGCGAAGATCTCTGTAAAAATAATCTTTATCAACAGGTTTCTTTTCTGAATGGCTTCGGGGACCAGCAATTTGATTTCTTATTTTAACCCCATAAAATATTAAAAAAACTTGGCATTGCAATTGCCTGACATTTATACAATTGGATGCTAAAAGCCTTACTAAAAGCATTATATACCAGTCAACCATTGGGAGAAACTATTTTACTTTCTAAATAAATATACATTGTTGATGAAATTGACTATTCTGTCGGATAGAGTTACCAAGTAAATATAGAACTCTGTTCTATTCCCTTCTTAGTCACAAGAAGAGAGATAGTGGTTCTTTTCTATGCCAGAAACTTCAGCTAAGACATTTCATTATCATTTTAAGGTTTTATATTACTTATATAAGTTAGGAAGGCTATTTACAAATTAAATGTTGAATTTTCCATTAACGCTGAACTTGAACTGAAAGAGATTGCCTTAGCGATAAGTCCGCCTTTGTTCTCGTTGAGCTATTTTACGAGATTATTTTATTAATATTCGGATATAATACCTCTGTCTGTTAAATCTTGACGTTTGAACTGTGTTATTTTTTAACGAGTGTGTTTAAAGCCAACACTAACGTCTGAATACTCAAACGTTACTCAATTTTGAGAGCTGCTCAAATATCATGCTGTCGCGCTGAACGTCAACGATATGACAGTGACAGCATGACACTTTAACAGTTCTCAAAATTGAGTAGCGTTTGAGTGTTCGGGCGTAAGATTAGCTACGCTTTAGATGTAGACGGGAAGAAGTGATAACTGACTTCTGTTAAACTTTAGACAGGGAAGACCATAGATCTTTAAAAAAAAAATGCCAGATTCCGCGCCTGCTTTCCTATTACTATGGGGAAGATAGAGGATCCCTTTTGGCCGCCATGGCAACTGAGTTTCACAACCAGTTGTAAAACTCTGATACCAGGGTTTTAACCATGTCACCTATACAAATAATGATGATTAATGATGATAAGAGATCTTACTCAAACCGTCTCTGTTGTCTGACGTATTTGACATCAGTGTCATACTGGATGTAGTCACAGCGTTGGTAACACTCACTCTCTGCTATCACGCCTTTCATATTGCCAAGTATTTTATCTGAAACATTTTACAAAAAAACATTAAACAATTAAATGATTTGTTCAAATTCAAATTATTTTTTTTCAATATAGGGTATTCTTATCACTTAAAAATTCAATTCAATTCTTATTTTTTATGGCTCCGTCGTTAAATCAAACGATGATTTTGCCAATGTCATGATTGATAAAAGCGTTTATTTAGAATTCTGTTTTAAAATATGTTGTTACTAACATAGGGATTTTGTATCATATTTAGTTCTGAAATAAATGTTTATTATTTATTGAAGTAAGTACTTTTTATTGCTCTAGCTGTCTCTCAACTCTTTTCGTTCCAATAATCTACTTTCAAGTAAGGGAAGGGCCTTACTGAGCATGCGGGACATAACACAAATAGGTCTAACCTCATTACACTAGCATTAAGTTCATAATTTATGGGTTTATGCTTGATTTATGTAAAAGCGAAAATCATTATTGCATATAACATTTATTCTGTGTGGTGCAAAACTTGTTAAATAAGATTTAAATAATTATTAATAGCATAAAGAGACCTTTGAATATATAATTAAAGATTGAGACTTCGCAAGTTCAACGTTCTTTAATTTAGTATGTAAACTTATTTTGTATTAGATACAACAGCAAAACAAGTTACAAGCAAGTTACTCTTAGTTGTGAAACTCTGTGTGAAGAGTTATAATAGTGTTTAGATAAAATTTGAAGCATGTTTTGATAAAATACTTTATGTAAATTATTTACTTACCTATATTTTCGTAAATACATATAAGACGCTCCCATGTACACCTTTTTTGTATGTCCACGTTTAAATCTTTAGCTGTAAGAAATAACATTAGACGATTGCATGTTTTTTTTTTTAATCTATTACCTTCTTTTAGCGATTAAGGTATCATTAGCTGGTTGCTTCGGATATAGAATTAAAATATCCTTTTCAATATACCTATCTCACTCTGTCCTGCACACTGATTGGATATTTTGTCAACCATTTTTGGTTTCATGCTTGTGCGCAGCTGCGCCTTAATTAATTTATTATAAACTAGCTGTAGGCCGCGGCTTTGCCTGCGTGGGAGTCGGTTATATCGTGCCCAAAAGAAGCCTAGGTTTTACCACTGGTCCTTAACTATATTCATACCAAATTTCATCAAAATTGGTTCAGTGGTTAAGCCGTGAAAGCGTAATAGACTGATATATTAACAGATGGACAAGACTTTCTCATCTATAATATTTTTATAGATTTAGCATATTAAAATTTATTTTTAACACTTATGAAGTTACGCGAGAAGTAGAAGCATCTTATTAAATTTGGACGCAAATCAAATATTTATTCGCTTGCAAAGAAAAAAAAAGTGAAAACAGCTGTAAATAACCTACAATGGACTTTCCTTTGGCGCACGAATGGCGATGAAGAAAGCCAGGATAGGTATTTTCTAATAAAGTTTAATTGTTTGAAATAGTCCCAGACTAAATCTTTGTCTAGATTTTTCTTTTGATTTTGTATGTTTGTTTGTTTGTTACCTCTTCACGTCCTATCTACTGAACCAATCTTCCTGAAATTTCGCATACACATAGCTTGGAGTATTGAGAAGGACATATGGTATTTTTCATCCAGGGAAAAAGCACTGTCTCCAAAAGAAATTTATGCGGGCGAAAGCTAGTTACATACATAAAAATAAACTACTATAAAAATACATTTAAAAAAATGGGTTCCAAAAACATTTTGCTGATATCAGCTACTTACCTTCAGTAAAAAAAGGTAAACAATGACATATCTCTACAACATGACGCATGATGACATTTGACAAGCAGCCGTGGTAGAAACCGGTGCCGTAGGTTGGGTCCTGATATAAAAAAATATATATATAATACAAAAAACTCTCATGCTACTTTAAATGCACATCGTCAACGCGCTAGTGACATCCCTGGTGTTCCAGACGTCCATAGGCTATGGTAACCGCTTCGGTGGGCCGTAGGTCTGTTTGCCTGCTTATTGGTATAAAAAATATACACATACTAGCTTTTTCCCATAGCTCCGCCTGCGTGGAACTTAAAAAGTGGCCTATATTTGATCCCTGGTCTATAGGTACATCCATACCAAATTTCATAAAAATTGGTCCAGCGGTTTAGTCGTGAAAATGTAGCAGACATACAGATAGACAAACACACAGGCAGACTTTCGCATTTATAAAATTAGTGTGGAATGGAATTTGCTATTTTTGAAATGTATGTCAAAGAAAAATCGATGAGTCGAATATTATCATTCGTTTTCGAATGAGTTTCATGCGACATAACCGGTGACTCGAACGATAATTATTCCTTTCACCGGTTTCGGGTGAGTCATATTATATCTCAAAAATAGCACTTCACGTATTGATCACATAAAAAATATGATGACGTTGAAAAGTCAACATGTAGGATTTTATCCCGTTGTTACCTTGTAGATTTTTGACCAACATTATATTATCCCACCCTACCAAGCTATTGTTTGTCTTATTCTTATATAAAAAAAAAAAAACTGCTGTTCATTAGTCTCGCTAAAACTCAAGAATGGCTGGGCCGATTTGGTAAATTTTCCTCTTGAAATATTATGTGAAAAAGTGCGTAGTAACTAATAAAAAAATGAAGGTTGGTCATTGTCTTACCGATCGCAAGATACATCCCCTGCTTTTGACAGCCAAGGCTTTGACATAATCTGAGGAATCAATAGTCCAGACTTCTACACCGACGTCGAAACGTGTGGCCGGGGCTATGGTCTCGGAGTTGTCCAGAAACGTGACAGTGTCTTGCTGATCAAAAACATAGAGCTAAAAATAATGATTATTATAATATTTTTGCCTCCACGTTCATTTCCTTCGGGAACAGTATTTTTCTCGGGATGAAAGGCATACTAAAGTCCTATCCTCAATAAATTTCAGGTTTAGTAGATAGGGCGTGAAAGTTTAAAAAACAAACAAACTCACTTTCGCATTTAACATTAGTTGGATGGATGTTTTCGCCAATAATGTTTATAATAATTTATTTATTTATGACTAGATGTTCCCCGCAGCTCCGCCCCGCATGGGACTCGGTTATATCGCGCTCAAAAGTAGCCTATGTTTGGCCTTAGGTCGTTAACTACATTCCTACCAAATTTTATCACAAACAGAAGAGTGACAGACAGACAGACTTTCGCATTTATAATATTAGTATGGAAGTATGGATATGGAAGTATGGATATGGAAGTATGGATATGGAAGTATGGATATGGAAGTATGGATATGGAAGTATGGATATGGAAGTATGGATATGGAAGTATGCATATGGAAGTATGGATATGGAAGTATGGATATGGATTTTGTTGATTATATGGATGCTTTATTGCCATCATCATCACTTCGTATAGGTGACACGGTCAATCGATCATGCACACAGTAGTGTCAGAGTTCTTCATAAGCGCCACTCGGACTCTGACTCGGTTCCTTTAATGACGTAGGTACAACAGTAATGGATGAAAGATTATTGAACAAAAATTTACCAAAACATGACCTTCTGTCTTATTGCCGTCGGGTTCATATGTCCTACTATCAATAATGATATCCAATGCTTCGGTGTTTTGCTTGCCCGATACGAAGTTAGTCTGTCCTTCTGCATTACTCCTGAAGATAAAATAAAGATCTTTATTTATTTAATTCATGTACACTCAAATACAAACTTATAAAAATTAAAGTTAGGAAGGGTGCTATTGTAGCAAGTAGTAGAAGTAGCTGATGCTGGTAGAAATTTCTACAGGGGTTTCTATAGAAATTTCTTCCAGTAGACCCGCGATAGGAGTTTAAAAACAAAAAGGCAGTTGCCATGTACTTTTATATAACTTTATCATCATCTTGACGACCTTTGTGGCGTAATGGTTAACTGTCTGTCTGTTAGTCAGGAGGTCACGGGTTCAATACACGCTCAGGTCAAAATGGAAAATAATCTTTTCTGATTCCGGTCTTGAATGTTTATCTATCGTTGAGTTAGTATCCCATAACACATGCGTCGAACTTACTTTGGGGCTAAATCAATATCTTGATTTGTCCATATATATTTATTTAGTTTTATCTTACCGTTTTCATACCAAGCCGTATAGCTTCAGAGCCCGTAGTCAGCTAACAGAAATAGATAAAATAACAATCCGTTGCGTCTGTGTGTCTGTTTATGTGTAAGTAATGATGAATGAATAGGCCAATTTTGATGCGTTCTACTTTAATATATTTGTCTTATCATCGGGACCTTTTGGGAGGTTTAATAATAATATCTTACGGCATCTGTTTTGGAAGACCTTTTCACAGCCTGCCATAAATAGTCAGTTTAATTTAAGTGTATGCCTGATTTTCTATAAAAGTAGCCTGTACAAACTATATCTCCAAAACATATTAATTATTTATCAGTTTCCTACCAAACCTGTTTAAATATATATCATCTATAAATACAATGGTTTTATATTTTCAAGTTTAGTAATTTCTCTTTGACAGTCTACCACATAATATTAACTTCTCCGAAGCCTATTAGTATTGGATAATACCCGTATAAGCTTCTTAAAAATCCAGGACAATGAAACCTGTAAGTAACTCTCAAAGAAGATAAAAATAAAATGATAAAAACCGGTCAAGTGCGTACAATAAAAAAATATTTTTCAAATAATTTTTCTACCGTTTTGCTGGCGTGATTAATATGTATGTTATGCCAGATTACAGCATTCCAGTACCAAGGGTCTCTGAGCTAGATAGGGGTCAGACGGACGGACAGACCGAAACTATAAGAGTTCCTTTCCTTGAGGACTACGAAACTCTAAAAATTCTACCTATCGTAGTTTGTCCATTAGAGAAACAGAGCGCCATGTATAGGTACTTACTGAAAATACGGCAAATCAAATTGGCAGCAATAAAGATTGTTGAGAAACACCTCTCGAAACATTAAGGAGCAATTATGGTCCCTCGACCGCCAAGAACAAGAGACCAACAACACTTCACATGGTTTTTTCAACTGAGAATAAAGAAAATGGAAAGTAAACCCAGTATACATTTAACCGATATAATCGGGTACCATGCGGGCGGAGCCGCGGGCAACAACTATTATATATATATTACTAAGTATAAAAATAACATGATAAATCTCAAATAATTTGTTTGACACTATGAACCATTTCTAAAGGTTGCCTGGAAGAAATTGCTTTTAGAGATAAGGCCGCCTTTTGCGTTTTATATTTAAGTTCTTGTTAACCTATTTTCTGTATTCTATGTGCAATAAAGGGTTTTGTATTGCATTGTATTGAACTCTCGTTGATAATTGTAGATTCCAATACAAGTCCACATCTTCTAGAGGTATTATCATCATCGTTTCAGCTAGGCTGTCCACTGCTGGACTTAGGCCCTCCCCAAAGATTTTCACAATGGCATTCCGTAAGGTGATTTCCCCGTCACTTCGAAGCTCACTTTATGCTTGTCATTTTGAACCTCATGCGAAGTGTAAGTGTTAGCGACGTGAGAAACGAGTTGTTGTTTAAAATTTACGTAACAGGTAAACATGTTAAGAACTAACACTGGCCAGAATGGTGTTTTAAGGCCAACTTGTCTTTGAAAATAATATACTAATTTAGCATGTACCTATGTGAAGAAAGACACCTTTGAATTAGACAATAGTCTAGTCTTGTCTTTAGTTGTTTATGATAAGTAGTTTAAGAATCATATAGTGTTCTGTGTTGAAACTTTCTATAGTTTTAATAAAATAAACATATTTATACCATTTGTAGAAGAGTATTAAATGGTAAGTGTAGATCATGAAGCAAGGCATGCATTTTTGCCAAGTATGGAGCTGGTTGGTACCCCGGATACCTGTAGTCAACGAAACTATCGTAGAACTCTTTGATCTGCGTCGAGTTGTAGCCACGCATTATTCTAAAAAAGAGGGGTAAAGGAGGTCAAATTTACCTGCGTCAGTATTTTAAAACTAAGAAAAAGTAAGGCCTCGGAGCCTAAATATCCACTGTTTCGCGAAGCGTTAATTTCTTTTGTATTTCAAATTCAAATTGTTTGTTTTCAATATAGGATATTCTTATCACTTATTGACATCAATTGTTACTTATTTTAAGTTTACCACCACATCCAAAGCGCAAGTGGAGATGAAGTGGCGCCACAAACTCCATTGCAGCATTTTCTTCAAAAACGTCAATTCACAAAATTTGAGTCAAATCAGACGAGTTTACATTTGAATATTTTTTTAATTACAATAAGTTTATTATTAAATTATAAATTTATGGCGTTGATACTAATAACTATTCTGTGCTTTAGGTAATAGTAATGGAATTCCCAAAGAAGGATGACTTCAGGCAGGCCAACGATTTCAAAATGCTAAGTATACTACTCTCTATAACATATCGCTATTGACATAACGAAGGAGAAGAAATATTTCACCAATAAATAATCGCACTTCCCAAGAGAAATGACGTGAATCAGTCGAGCGGTCATAAAATTCAGACAAAAAAACCTTAGAAATTAAGCAGACTTATAAAGTTTGAGTACAGAGAAAAAGAAGTATCATACTTACAATATATTTGTAATGTTATTCGTGTTTGGCCCATACACCACCTCAGGGTCACAGATGGTAACAGCCGGAAACGGTACCTCTATCATCGGGTAATGAATAGACTCTACCTGGAATTAATGAATTAATTAATTTTTTAACTACAATATATGATTGGATTCTACAGGATCTACAATAAAAATTATTACAAAAGCGGACTTATACATGACTACCTGAGAAATACGCTAGATGTATCAAGTCATGAAATACTTACCACAGTAAGAGTAGGGTTGACCACAAACTTATGAAAGATCATCACGCCCAGATAGCCACACAGCACAATACTACCCAATATAATACTGGCCCAAGCACAATGTACCAACCAGTTTGTGCTTTTATAAAAGTAGTAGAACCCATGGAGACTACAGTTTTTGCAATACTCTTTAAATATTGACGACGTTTTCCTCTGGGATGGCTCTCTGGAAGTTTATAATTAACTTTCACTAAAACTTTGTTATGTTTTTTATTAACCGACTGCAAGCAAGGGTTATGTTTTTTCGCTCGTATCTTGTATAAATCTATACATATAAAAGAAAGTTGTGTTAGTTCACTCAACTCAAAACAGCTGAACTGATTTAGCTGGGGTGGGGAGGTAGCTTAGAACCGAAGAGGGTAAAAGCACTGTTCCCGAGGGAAGTTTACCAAGGCGAAGCCGCGGGCAAAAGCTAGTAAATATATATATAGAAATAAATCACACAGACTGAGTTAGCCCCAAAGTTTAGGTCGGAACTTGTGTTATTGGGACAGTAACTCAACTACACTATATTATACAAATACATATATAGATAAACATTCAAGACCCTAGCCAATTAGTAAATATCAATTTAAATCTTGACCTGACCGGGGATCGAACCCAGAACGTCCTGAGTAGCGGGCAAGCAATCAACCATAACGCCACGTGTATAAATGTAATATTTTTTATTAACTAGAATTTTTAGAATAAAATTTTAAAAAACACAAAACACTTATTTTCTAAATATAGCACATTTTCTATTTTATTTGTCTGAAAACAAAACATTTTCAATACTCGAACCCTTTTGTTTGAATGTTGCCAACAATCACTTTGACTGTAGTTGAGAGAAAACAAGAGTAATTTATTTAATAAGTCATTTGAAACGAAAGTTTTAATACAATACAATTCACCACACCTGAATCTAATTTAACTAAAGGTCAATGACTAGCCAGAAATATACTTAGCAGATTAAGACCCGAAGTAACAAATAAGTTAATAAAAATTTAAATTTCTTTAAAATACTATTAGAGGTTTTTTTTCAAAAACTACTGAATCGATTATGATGATACTTACACAGTTCCCCCAGTTAGATCGGACTATAAATTTAGTTCAACTGAAAATATTTGTTGCACTACGATCAAAGGACACGATACATAGTTTTTGAGATATGTGCAGTAAAACATGCACTAATATTTACAAACATACAATGTTTTATATTTGTCAACATATTTAGTATTTGGAACAGACAAAACGGCAAATCTGACAATAAAACACACGAATAGATTTAGAACTCCCTTCTCCTGAAATCAGCCTAAACCGGGACCCTTTTACTAATCCATAGTTTCATACGAAAAACACGAAAGTATGTCTGTCTATCTGTCTGACGCTTTCACGTCAACATCGCAGGGCGACTGGTGACTTGTGTCACAGGTTTCCTTTGGAAACCTACTTCAGGCACCAGACCTTCACAGAGATGGGTTTTACAGAGAACATATCCTTAATTGTAAGGTCTTAATAATAATTAACTGTTATTGCTTTCTTTGTAAACTTATTTGTGAAGGTAAATAAAACAAATATATTTTAATTTACTTACCGATTTTTGTCTTTTAGAAAATTCTTGGCTTGTCTATTACGTTCTTCGAATAAAACAAATAAAACAACATTTAAGCCATTGCTTTAAGGCTATACAAATGTATCAGATAAACTTACCTTTTATTAGTTTTGTTAAAAGTATTCATTTTTGTTAAACTGTTAAACTAGGAGATACTACAATAAATCTGAAAGCTTTAAACAAAACTGAATCTACCTTCGTGCCTTTTGTATAAACCTTCAAAAGTAAAGTGAATAAATAATCTATAAACCATTAACAAAGATACTTAATTACAAACCAATTACAAAGGGCCTAATTGTATCTTCTATTGGGGACTCAATAATAATATTAATGGAAAAACTTTGCCGCGTGAAATTGACTGAAGTGATTAATTAAGCGTTTGAAATAATTAATTACGTCACTGCCTGAAACAGATTTCAATAAAATAAGTTTTGAATGAGAATTGTGTTCCTATTTCACGAAATGCTCTTACGTTATGTCATCATCTACATCTAAGATTTTGTCATCATTTAGTCTAGGTGACACGGTTCATCGAGCATGTACACCCTGGTGTCAGAGCTCTTCGGAACCGCGTCTCTGTAACTGCCTTCGTCCACTGTGTGCGTGCGTGTATCTTGTACAAAAAAAAAGTGGTGTGTGTAAAGGATTCGGGCACTGATTTAGGTTTTTATTAGATTTTTTTGCATCTTTTTATAACTATATCTTCGTTAAAATGAACGGAACATATTTTAGAATTGTTGACCCTCGCTTCGCACGAAGGTCTGTAAGAATCGTAGCAAGCAAATGCTCTACCCTTGTTCACGTGAGAAATAGAAGTAGACACTACGTAATTGACCTTTTGTTTTGATAGTAGATAAGCATATGGTTTATTTTTTAGTTAAGGAGAATATTGTACACATGTCCTAGCCACCGCTTGACAAAGCGTTGTAATTACAATGTCAAATGACGCTGTTTCATAGCTTATTAACATTTATTACAGTACAACAGATTGTACCTGCTTTAATTCTACATTGAAGTATTTTTTGCAACAAACATATGTAATGTACCCGCTGAGTTCAGTATCCTAAGTACAGTGGGCCACAGATAAATGTATACCACTTTATCCAAACGTCTAAGATGGTATATAATAACTATGTGGCCCACCCTACCTAAACGTCGCGGATTCGAACCTTAAAGTTTTGGTAAATGACAGTCACTGGTCATCACCATTTCGTGTAAGTGATACGTTCAATCGACCAGGCACACCCTGGTGTTCACAGTTCTTCAGAACCGCCCCTCGACCTCTGACGTGATTCCTTTAAGGACTACCAGATGGCAGCCGGGACCAACGCCATGGAATCGTCGGTCGCCACGGAAAGTGATTCACGCCTTGTCCTAACCAAATTCGAAACATATTTATTGGGAAAACTCACACTATAATATAGTTACAACAAGTAACAACTTATTCTGATAGAAATCGCCGAGCCCTTTAATGAATGTTGAAAACAGTATCTAAGACCCATCTTCCTTGTACCGAACCAAACTTTATACAAGTTTTAACAAACTAAGCCTCTTATCATTTTCCACCAAGAGTGAGTTTGTTTATAAAGGGTTCAATTTACATATATTTTTTTCAATCTTTGTCTTTAAATTGCAGACATAAAAATTTTCCATTTTTTAAGATGCAATCAGTATACAAAATAAACAATCTCAAAAAGGTTGAGGTCGCATAATAGGTCCTTCAAAAGTCCTTTACCCCTACAATCGATGAATTTAGAATACAAAACAAACAATTTTATATACAAATTGGATATCAAAACATTTAATAAGTCCAATTTATTTAGTCTTAGATACGTACTTATAAGTTGGTTTCCCCACGTTCTTCATCCAAGCGTGTTTTCCGGTCGCATCTTCAGTTTACGCTTCAGAGCACAGTGTACGCTTTTAATCATGATTCTGGTTTGGCGGTAGGTACTAGTTATTTACAATGAAGCGACTACCGTCTGACCCTCGTTTCCTCCACACTCATCACTCTCGTCATACACGCTCGCCGATCATCGCCTGACCATCGCTGGAAATGGAACATAATAATAATATTAGTATAAAAAAAAATATGTTGTATAGTCCCTACTATACAACATACATATATTTTTTATTTTTAGATATTTATAGGTAGGTTTATTTTATATTTATGTAGTTACTAATCTTAAGACGATACCTCGGTGAACACTCGCGCCACCGTCATTTAAAAATCATTATTCACTGAAAACACAAATTATCAAAAATCCTTCTGTAATTATGGTTCTGGATCTGAAATTAATTTTAATCATATTCAATTATTAAATTATAGTTCCGTATAGTTACAAATTGCAAAACTGCTTAAAGTGGCCGTTATAAGAAATATTGCAATTTGTAACTATAGGGAATTATAATTTAATATGTTTAAAATTAACTTCAGATCCAGAACTTTAATTACATAACGTGGATTTTAGATAACTTGTGTTTTCAGTGAATAATGATTTTTAAATGATGGTGGCGCTAGTATTCACAGACATATCGTCTTAAGATTAGTAACTACATAAATATAAAATAAACCTACCTATAAATATCTAAAAATAAAAAATATATGTTGTATAGTAGGGACTATACAACATATTTTTTTTTATTTTTCATGTCGTTACATCGAAGTAATGTGCCCAAAAGGCTGCCACATTGAATATCAATGCTGATCCTCTGCGATACATTCATTGAACCCACAGAATTTAGAAAAATTAACAAGAAGTGGCATAGCGCACGAAAATCGTGTCACTAGTTTGACTTGCAAGCCACAGACACACAGACAGAAAAAATGGGCGGGGAATTTGATTGCGTCATTTATTGCCACTGTTATTAGTCGTAATAATATATATAATATATAATAATAATAATTTAAGTTGCTTTGTTGTAAACTACGTAATACATTTCTAATAAGGTGTAGTGTGGTTTACATGTATTAATTTCATATAGTTCATATGTGTTAATGGAAGATAAGAAGAGAGAATACGCTGCCACACTGAAACTGGAACTAAAAATCAAAGAACAGAGAAATTTGGATAGTTTCTCTGTTCTGTGGTTCAACCTCCCGTTCGCTCAGGATGCGCACACATGTGTCACATAACAATTGTTTTTTTATTGTGTCTGGATTCCAGCGAGCCAACGGGTTGAACTACAAATCTTGTAAAAAGGAATGTAAATATTAATTATGTTATATTAACATATTATCATCACACTTAAACATCTTCGGGAATTCTCAGAGTTTGAAACAAAAAGTGTTTAAAAGAAACGCTAAAGTGGAATCTTATCCCACGTTATCTGTATTCATTGAAAAACATTTAGTTTTCTCGTGATAAGAGATTTCTATTAATTAACTAGAGAGTTATCTTTTTACTGATATCTGCCTGCTCCGCATTTCTAGTTTGTTTAACCCAATAAATCTATCTTCTCTACATAGTATAAAACAAAGTCGCTTTGTCTGTCTCTATATCCCTGTGTATGCTTAAATCTTTAAAACTACGCAAATGATTTTGATGCGTATTTTTTTAATAGATAGAGTGATTCAAGATGAGGGTTTTTTATGCCCATGCGAAGCCGGGGCGGGTCGCTAGTAATATGTATATTTTGTAGTACCTATTTTTAAACAAATGAACATGGGAAAAGCTTTTTGATATAAATCTATGATTACATATCTAACAGCATTTTGTTAGAATGATAAAAAAAAAGTTTTAAAAAATCTGCATAAATTTATGACCGTAAAAATGGTTGCCTGGTATTTAAAAAGGCCAAATATTTTTGACAGACAGAGTCTTAACTTAGTACAAAGTTAGTGTCATTTAAGTGCTCTACAGGTTGTCACTCGTTATTGTCGACTGAAATGTACTATTAATGAAATCATAAGTCTAAGTGAAACTACAATTTCACGACCTCCTCAAATAGGAAAGCTGTCACACTGGAGGTCCAGGGTTTGAACCTCTGTCAGGTCATGGAAAATTATCTTTTTCAAATTGACCTGGGTCTTGGATGTCGATTTATATATGTATTAAGTAAGAACTAGCTTTAGCTTGGTCATTTGCTCAATCGGCGTGGTTTGTCCATATAATCACAAGCTGTTGCCCGCGGCGCCAGCCGCGTGATACTTGGGTACCACCAAAAAGTAAACTATGTTTGAGCCTCGGCCTTTAACTATATTCATATCAAATTTCATCAAATTTTATCCAGCGGTTTTCAACAGACAGACAGAAAGATAGACAAGCAGGCAGATTTTCGCATTTTTATTATTAGTATGGATTAGTTTCCTCCATACGTGAATTTAGAGAATAACAGTCTTACTACAAAAGCAGATCTAACTTTAAAACTATGTTTAAACTATTATCCACCCAAATCAAATTAATATTGACAGGTGAGATAGTGTGATATTACTAGATGTCAACTTGATTTGGGCGGATAATGGTCTAAAACTAGTTTTAAAGTTAGACCTGCTTTTAGTAAGACGGCTCAGAGTTAACGCAGGCCATGTGTCATAACGCTGATAATATTATATGCCAAAGGGCGATATGAGTTTGAGCTAGATTATGTAATATCTCTGGTACGGTAACAACGAAATCCTTATCACAGAGTGTTACTCAAAGGTTTATAGACAATAAACTCGACCCTTCGTATAAAGCATTTGATGACGCCACGCAGGACAATAAGCGCGTTATTTTATTTCTTTTTTTATGACTACGATTAGGACAGAATCGATGAAACAAAATTAGCATTTCAGGTTACGCATTTTAGAATCAGCAATTTTTTAACTGCCTTCAAAAAAGAGGAGGTTTGATTTTATACACATATATATGTGTTTTTTACGCATTTTGTTGGTTAATTTTTACACTAAACCAGTAAAACAAAATTTTAATTTCAGCATAAAATTTTGGATTTTACATCACAATAACTTCTTTATTTTAATACCCTACTTATAGAATTGGGGCAACAAAAAAGGTGCCCATTTTAGCGTCAATAATAATAAATAAATAAAAAATAAATTCATAAATAAATACATAGTAGAGAAACTAGGTAAATAAAATTTTGTCGCGTATTTATTACAAAACAAGAATCACAGCCAAGAGTTCCGAAAAAATAAACTGATAACCAGTGACAGATTTAACATCAAAAGCATTAAAGAAATTGGCGTCGACAGATAGCCGATGATAATACCAAATTGAATGACATCTCCTAAGTAGAATAAAGGAAAAAAAAAATTGTATTAGCGGAAAACAGAAATATAATTTGACCTTTCCAAAATACAAATCTGTTCCATTTACTCGTAAGAAACTACTCGAAGCGTCTACGTGAAGGCTCTTTATTTTATTGGCACTCGTTAATTTTCTTTCGCTTTGATCAAATAGGCATCGACTTATTTAATTACTGCCATTCTTCACCAATTGAAGGGGAATCTTGTTTTATATGAATAATTTGAATTGAAATTCTTGTCGTTTATTTCTAAACTTATTTGATAACCATTGTGGTTTCTGGCTAACACACATACACTTTATTCCTGTGTTTGGCGTATAAGAACTCTTCTGACGATTATCTAAGATATATTGCCTCACCTCGTAAGCGGTCACTGGTGGCGTCATAACCTTACAGCATTTATTATCTAAAACACAAGGATATATTTTTTTATCCTAGCTCAGACACTGTTAATGTTATTGTAATTTCCTTAATTTTATATTAACTTTTTTATTATGCTTCCACAGAATTTAGAAATATTTCCCTCCGATAGCTGAGGGCTATACAATAGAATTATGTGGGCTATACCTACATATCAAATTACTTTACGCGCTATCGCCATCAGTTACTTTATACAAACTGTTGCCGGCCGGCACCCACCCACTTACTGTTAGTCCCACCACTAATAGTTTGCACACAAAATCTTGCAACACTCCCCTCTACATTAGGCAAGCACTAAAGGACTAGTGGGCATGCTGGGACTCCTAGTAGCAAGTGGGCGTCGGCCGGCAGTAGCTTATCTTATCTTCTTATGGGGTCCCAAATTATAGGAAGCACGTCGAACCTTTGGGTCCTTTTGTACTTACCCCATTCCTTACTCACCCATACCAGGATTTCCGAAAAAGGACTGCATGAGCTTCAGAACATCACCTGGTGCGAAGTGCCTATAGTCCTCCAGGTCAGGATACGCTGCTCCAAAGAGGTCCCCATTCGCTTGTTGGCCAGTGAGTCACAGCAGCACAGAATATGGCTCATGGACTCCTCTGCTGTTGCACATACCCTGCATTCGGGGCTTTCGACAAGTTTTAGTTTCAAAAGGTGGCTGCGGTTTTCAAAATGCCCGGTCATCGCTCCTATTATCATTCTTGTCTGTGCTCTGCTGAACTTGCAGATACTTTTGCACCACCATGTGCTATCGGCACCAATCGTCGCTTTCGAGTGTGCGAGTCCACTCATCGTGTTCCATTCTGCCTTGTGTCTCGTTTCGACATTTGCTTTAATTGCCGTAATTGCTGTTCCATATGCCAGCCCTATAAAGGGCTCAGGTCCTATTGGTGGATTACCAGACCCTTCCCTTGCCAATTCGTCAGCTTTCTCGTTTCCCCTAACCCCAACGTGACCCGGCACCCAGACCAGTCTCAGCTTGTTGTGTCTACCCAGTTTATTGAGGGAATTCACACAGTCCAAGACCAGTCCGGAACCGATTCTGTCGGAGCCGATGGCAGCGAGTGCCGACTGGCTATCAGTGAGAATGTAGATAGTTTGGTTTTTAAGGCCTTTATCTAAATTCAGTTTGGCACATACAGTTATCGCATACGTTTCTGATTGGAAAACAGTAGACAACTGTCCCATGCTCTGATACATTTGTCTGTCCTTGGAAAAGATGCCTGCTCCCGTTCCATGGTTAGTTTTTGACCCATCTGTGTACCAGATCAGGCAATCCATTTCTGCGGGTCGGAATTCTACCTTCCATTCTTCCCTTGTAGGGACATATATCTTATAATTCTTTCCGAAGTTATACGTGGGTAGTATTTTGTCGCTTCCCATGTTTAACATCCTGTCGAGTTCTTGCGTGGTCTCCATTTGCAAATGCTTTGTCCTTGGTGCGTTCCTGTTCCACAATTCAGCTGTAGACAGCCGATAGAGTGCTTTACAGGCTTCGCCTTCTATGTGTATATGTAACGGAGGCAGTCCTAGGATAATCTCCATGGATGCTGTTGGTGTAGTGGGAAATGCACCAGAGATCGCACAGCAGGCCATCCTCTGTAGTTTCCTGAGGGCATTTATACATGTCACCTGTTGGACTTTCGGCCACCATACTAGTGCTCCATAGGTCATAATAGGTCTCACCATTATTTCGTACAGCCATCGTACAATGAACGGTTTAAGACCCCAAGTTTTGCCATATGTGTTCCTACACATGCCAAATACTCTTGTTGCCTTTGTTATACTATTGTTAACATGTGTGTTCCAAGTGAGTTCTCTGTCCAGTGTAACACCTAGATACTTCACCGCAGCGCCTTTTCCGCCTGGTTCACTACATAGTGTAGAGCTGTCTCTGTCGATTTACCAGGCTGATAGGCGCATTGGATCCTGTGAAGCGGATGCCTCTTAAGTGGACCATCCCTTATGTATCTGTCCACCATTTTCTCCAGTACTTTCAGTAGAAAGGATTGCAGACTTATAGCCCTACTAGCTGTTCCCCGCGGCTTTGCCCCGCGTGGGACTCGGTTATATCGCGCCCAAAAGTAGCCTATGTTTGACCTCAGGTCTTTAACTACATCCCTACCAAATTACATCACAATCGGTAAAGCAGTTTAGCCGTGAAGAGGTGACAGACAGACAGACAGACAGACAGACAGACAGACAGACAGACAGACAGACAGACTTTCGCATTTATAATATTAGTATGGATATGGATATGATTTAGGCTCATCATACGTTGCTTTTCCTGGTTTTGGAATAAACGTCACATTGACCAACCTCCACGCTTTTGGAATATATCCAAATGCTATGCAAGCTTTTAGTAGTCTACATAAGTGCGGGCTAAGTATAGATATCCCTTGTTGCAAAAATATCGGATAGATGCCATCTGGTCCTGGGGCTTTATACGGCTGCAGAGTGCCCACCGCCCATTTCAGTTTCCTGTCATCTACCACATACTTTGCCACCTCCCAGTCTCTCTTAGAGGTTTTTATCTCCCAAGGTTCTAGGCTATTTAGATCCTGCTGATCAATTGTTGTCTCTATGCAACCTGGAAAGTGAGTTTTATACATCACTCTCAATGTTTCTTTGCCAGATTCTGTTTGCATACCTTGTTCGTCTTTAACGCTCGACAATGGGTTTGCCTTAGTGATAGCTATTGATTTAGCTAATCGCATTCCTTCAGGCAGGGTTTTTATAGAGTCACATTGATGTCTCCAAGCAGCCCTCTTTGCCTTTTTAACCATTTTGCCATATTCGGTTAGGGCCTTATGATAGTCCTTAAAATCCTTTTTGGCCTTAGCTTCATTGAAGAGCCTTCTTGTTTCCTGTCGCATTTTTTTGCTACCTCTGGCGTCCACCAAGGTTCTTTTTGGCTCCTAGGTTTACTCTCTGGGCAGCTGTCCATCCAGGCAGTTTTTATGCCATTGACGATTCGCTCAGCTTCCAGTTCAAGGTCAATTATAGAGTTGAGCCTTGATCGCGGAGCGCCTAATTCTATTTTTAGCATTTCTCTGTACGATACCCAGTCAGTATGCCTTGGGTTCCTTTTGCGAACATTTTGTGATTTTAACTCGTCACCTTTATACCTGAAGCATATGTAGTTATGGTCGGACAGTGTGGTTTCATCCGACACATGCCAGTCCTCAATTTTACTAGTTGCCTTCCTACAGGCCAAAGTAACGTCAATGACCTCTCTTCTCGCAGAGTTGAAGAAGGTGGGTTTGTTACCTTTATTTAGAATAAGAAGAGGTGAACTTACCAAGTAGTCAGCTAACTTCTCTCCTCGGTCATTGTTGTTAGTGCTGCCCCACATGATGTGGTGGGTGTAGCGTCACAACCTATGACAAGGCCCAGTTTTCTATCCTCGGCATGTTTCACAAGTGTCCATCTCCGGTGTAACTGGGTCCTTTTTCTCGTATGGCAGGTAGGCTGCAGCCATGACTACCGCCTGCCCTGCCCCTTGTTGGACCTTGAGTGCTGTCAGGTCCCTGTAACATAAGGAATTAAGGAGCATGGCGTCTATACCATCTCTGATAAAGACACATGTCCTCGCATCATTAGTAGTACAGTGAGTGAAAATTCGACTGTTAAGACTACCAAAGCCACTTACTTGGCCTTTGTACAGATAAGGTTCCTGTATAAGAGCTATATCATACTTATTCAGCCGTAGCTCCCTAGCAAGAATAGCTACGGCTGCCTTGCAGTGATGTAGGTTAATTTGTACACACCTTAATACCGCCATTGGAAGGCCTTAGTTTTTCCGGCGTACCGCCGACGGTCCACTGTCAGCGTCCAAGGACGCCTCCGTCTCCATCGCGCCGCAGGAGTCTCGGGGCGACGATGCCTCCGTCAGTGCGCCGAAGTCCATCGGCCAATCCGACGTGGCGGGTGACAGCACCAGCTGTTCGGCAGCATCCACCAGTGGCGAAAGGGACGCCGGTGGTCTATCCGGTGGCCTGGTGATTACCAGGCTTGGCCGCGGTGACGGTGCGCGCGGCCGCGTAAGCTTGCCCAGCCTCCGTCGTCGTAGGTCCAGCGGTCGCTGAGGGTTGGCTAGCTCCCTACTCGTGGACGCAACCGCCAGCCGGTCCTGAGCTCTCAACGGCGGCCTTTCGGCCGGCCGAGGGCTCCCAGTCCCGCCTACTGGCTGCTGCTCCCGCGGCAGCGGCTGTGGCAGCGCATCCCGCTCCTTTTCCCCCTGCCCACCATGACCCTGCCGCGTTGAGGTCCCGGCCCCGCAAGCAGCAAGTGCAGTCGACTCCTCAAGAACCTTGAAGAGATCGATGCAAAAACCGCTGCGCAGCCTGAACCCCACGGACTTGATATAGTTGGCAGAGCACTGGTCCATGAGCACGATGCGCCTCACATTCCCCCCCTCAGCAACTGTGTCCACTACCTTTCATTCGCCCGTTTTCAGGGTCGGATGGTATCGTTGTAGGATTTTGAGGAGCCTTGCAATGTCACGAATGACGTGGTTCCTCGTCTTCCAGGCCATCTTGACGGGTTTAGGTAGGTCTTTGGCATGTATTACCTTGACTTTCTTCCCGTCGATAGTCTCGCCTTAGACAGCATCGCGGAGCCATTCCGCGTCACTCTCTCTACTGCAAGAGAAGTGCATGGCACCCGCAACTATGCCCTTCATCTCGACCTCCGGTAGTTTGGTGGTCGCCTCTAACTTCTCGAAGAGTAGTGGCCCGAAGAGGTCCCACCCATCGCCTTCAAACTGAATCGTCGGGAAACCTTCCGGGACGACTGCCATCCTAACGGTTGCAGTGGCCTGGCCATATGTGGTGGAGCTATCCACTCTTGCCTTTTTGGCCCCAGCAGCCCCTTCGACGGTCTCATCGCTTACCTCACGATTCCTTTTAGGCGTCGATGCTTCAGGTCTATCGACTGCCCCTTCCTTTCTCATTTGCATACGCAACTTACGCTTCGCAGAACCACTCAGCCGCTTGCTCCGTTGCGTCTGCCATTCTGAAGAAGGTCCAGCCACGGCCACCGCGTCGTCACGAGGTACATTACCCTCTCCAGGTCCCTCCTGCCAGGTCCGTAATTGGCCCTGAGCAGGTGGCCCGGGATTAGGCGCAACCCTCTGTTCAGACGCGGGACGACCTAACAGCTGTCCCTTGACCTCCATACTTACCGCAGCAGATTGTTGGGACAGTTTTCCGCCCTCCGTACGCCCTGCTTTGGCTGTTGATGGTTGCGGGCAACTCAAAGCTACCTCGTTCCCATCCTGTCTCTCCTTCCTCCCTTCTTCACTAGCGCCGTGTTTTCCGTTTTTATTATGGGGTGCCATAACAATCGGTCAAACAATTACGTCTCTTCAACTCCCCACCCTCCACGGAGTCCTCAATTGGGGATGTCTGCTAGACACCAGGGCTATCGAAGGGATATAGTACTCCGCCAGAGCAACCTGCGAGACCAACCCAGGCGGTAACGGCCGCGCGAACAGCGCGGACACGCAAAACCGATACCGCCATCGACTGCAGGCTGCGATCCTTTGGAGCACTCACCGAACGTCGTCTGAGAGATGGACGTTGCAGCCGATTGATTCACTGCTGGCTAGGCAGGAACCGCCCGTGTGAGACGAATAGCCAGACCGAAGAGGTGTGTTGCCGCAGTCCCTTTGGACGCGGGTGGACTCAACCTAACAACCCCTCATCAATATCTTGTGATGGTGGGCCCGCGATACCGGTCCACAGAGTACTGCAGTGGGATAGTGGATAGGAGTTGGGAAGGATTAGATAGGAGAGGGATTTTGTGTAAGGTAGAGTAGAGGTCCGTCTAATAGTTTCGGTTACGTCTGTTTCTGAGGGAACCAGACCAATAACAGGCAGCAACCACGGGAAGGATAATCTAAAAGACTTGCCAGGATAGTCTTCGCGACCTGCGCTCGTACCATGACCATTCGCCAAATTGTACACCGGACAGGTGCACAAAATGAGATTCCATATGCTGGAAACCCTCAAGGGAAAATGTTACATCCAGCACACCAGAAAAAACGGCAGTAGCTTGTTTGACAGACTATGGTTTTCATAAAATAATTGCGGAAGCTCTCAAAAGGAACTTTAGTACACTATAATAAAACTACATTTCAAAGGTTTTTATTTTGTTTTACACCTTTATGAAATGAATTACATTTATGTCGCTTGAAAATGACAAAGTTTTTAAACATTGTAACGACACAATTTCTAACTAAGTACATAAGTAGTCTAGACGTCACGAATGAAAAGATTTCATTGAATATTAATGGTACAAAATAGCAAAAAGTTGGAAAAGTAAATACGTATTCTACACAACAAATAAAAATGATAAATAACATTAAAATGCTTTCGGGGACAAGGTATTATAAGTAACTCTTTTCGAAGTTAGGTAACGAAGGTGACATGGTTCTAGGTTCTAAATATTATGTTTAGTACCTAGTAAGCCTCGCTCGTCTTATGCAGAATTTTTTATTGCATGATGATAATAGGGTTAAAATGAATTTTCCCAGACATAAAACCTAGCTAGATTATCTTTTTAACTATGTAAGAACTTATGTTTAAAATTTCAAAGAAATCGTAAGAGCCATTTTCGAAAACGCGAGTACTAATAAATGTATATACATATTATACAAATATTTCTCGATTAATAGATAGTATATTCTTGAAAAGTGTGTGGCTGACTTGACAAATCACTGTGACCATTCTGTAATTTAATTGTCACGTTTTAAAGCTTATTGTATAACACAAATCCAATCTAAACAGTAACAAACCCTTATCAAACGACGTCTATCCTACACCTTTCGCTTCGAAAGTTATTCCACTGAATTCCAATTATTTTAAGCAAAATGTTTTGGTCGAAATACATTTCAATATTGCAATTTATATTCTTTGACAGAAAATGGCAATTGAAGAATTTTATTCCATTTAAGTTTTGTAATTAATTATTACCAAATTTCGACATTTTATATAATTTTCTTCAACAACTACGTTTTTATTGCTATTGTTATTGCTATTGTCTTCCATGCTGGTCTGGGAGAAAAAGAAAAACATAGAATGTACCAGCCGCTTCTCTTCCCGTGCAAGCCGTAAGTCGTCTGAGGGAATCGCCGAATGGGGAAATCATGACATAGGCGATGCGGCTAGCAACCCATCACTATTGATTTCCTGTTTCAACTACTATTATGCTAAACGTGGTCTAAGGTCTTATGGCTTTAGGCTCTGTCTACCCCGTATGGGATAAAGACGTGATTATATATATTTATATATGTAGTTTGATTAAACTTTGATGCCTTAGAACGAAGCCAATCTTATGTTTTGAAATTAAATTTGCCATGGTGTAAATTCATTATTTTTCTATTTAATATTCATTTCAAAGATAATTTGCTCTAGTGGGTTACAGATAAAAATAAATAACTAAATCTAGACATCATCATCATTTCGAGTAGGCGTCACGGTCAATCGACCATGCGCACTCTGGTTTCAGAGTTCCTCAAAACCACCTCTCGGCCTCTGACGTGGTTCCTTTAACGACTACTAGATGGTAGCCGGGACCAACGGTTTAACGTGCCTTCCGATATCAAGACAAAAATGCTTAAAAAATAAACTAAATTTGGTTTAAAGGTTATGCACGTTTGTTTCCAATAATAATTTGTTGTACAGTAGTACAACATGTTAACAAGTAATAAATGAATTTAAATTTCTTAATTGTTGCAAAATTGTAAATTAAATTACACCTATTTGTATACAATTTAGTTTTTTGTTTTCTTAAATTTTTGCATCAGATCGATATGTTATATTTTTTCTTATAGTCTTTCCTGGAAGCTATTGCAGTGCGATATGTCCCCCCTTTTTGTCCCCCATATTAATAAAAATAGGGCTAGAGTTTTTTTGTTTTTCGTTATAACTGTAAAACTACTGATCGGATTTGAAAAATTCTTCCTGCATATAATGATTGATGCCTGATTCTTGGAGAAAGTTGTAGAATATTAAACACATATGTGCATAACATATATACCATGGGTAAATAAAATTGCAGGGAATAGATAGTACAATATATTGGTGCAATAAAGAGCGAATTTTTAACATTACAATAATTAACAGTGCACTCTATTTAATAGCACAAACTTCCCAACAAGTTGTACAATCGCTCGTTTCCAAGACATTATAAAGATATTAAAATATACAGCTGTCATTAATGGAAGAAGTATAACGCCGAAGTTTTCAAGAACTTTTATTGATCATATTTTTCAAACCAATGTTCGTATAATAATTTATTATTACACTAATGAGCGCCTGGGGTTTTTCTTTAATGCGACCGCTAGCATTACGATTCTGCTCAACCGGTATTTCCCCAATAGTAACGGTCTTAACCAGGTATTTAGGACCCTAAAATCGACCGCTACACTTATTTTCCAGGTTATTTTTGGGTCTTTGATACCGGTTCCGAGCCCTGATGTAGGTATAATTATTATAGGGTATAACCACGTCGCGTTGACATGATGTATCTAGAATAATAATACAACGCCTTATACAGTGGGTCATATGGAAAAGTATACCAGATTAGCTGTGACTGTTAGGGTAAAGTGGTTACTTTTCTCTGTAGCCCACTGTACCATCGGTGAATAACCTAATAAGATAAAACAAGTCGTGACGAGTTCATTTCCGTCAAATATTTTTTTATAAAAATCATGACATCCCCAATATTGGATATTTGATAGAATAATATATAGATGTGACATTTCAATAATAAATTGAGTTTTTGATATTGCAATATTCAGAAATGTAAGTCCAGCCAAGAGCGAGTTGAATTTGTAGACCAAATACTCCATACCAGAAACATAAATGTTAAGATAAAACTTGTTTTATGTATTTAGATCACACGGAATTGGATTTCATTTCTTCTTCAAATATGATCGATATATATAAACCGGCTAAAGACTTAAATAATCTGTAAAAGTTTTAACCTTATGTAGCTTCTTATTATGCTTCACGAGATACAGCACCCTAAAACATAGATGGATAGACGAACGCACGTGGTCTAAGTCATAGGGTCTTGTTTTTACACTTTGGAACCCTAAAATGTCAAACTCCACATAGATACAATGAACACAAATGATGAACATTAACAATGAAACTAAAACTAATTATGTAGGTTTTTTCACTGTTTGGTAATAACATTTACAAATTCGAAGGTAGAGAAAGGAAGGCAATAAAATATATCATTCAAAAGACAATACTACGAACTATAAATCAATTTAGATATTTTGGTTCAAGGACATACATACTTACAATAATATATACAAAGAACAATAAGTAATGTACTTATGTTATTATTATTTCTATACTTTCTGCGAGGGATACCACTATTTTGAAATTGTGGGTTAACTGTGGGTTGCTATGGCGTTCATCATAAATCCAATCTTAATTGAAATTAAGGGTGAAATATATTTTTATGGAGGCTTATTTTGGCCATAAACCACATTTATGCGTGTGATCTCCGGATTAAAAAAAAAAAAAATATTTCGCAATTCTCTTGATTTAAACTTCTATATATACTAATACTAGCTTTCGCCCGCGGCTCCGCGCACGTGAATCCTTTTTCCCAAGATAATAGGTACCCTATGTCTTTCTCAATACTCCTAGCTATGTGTGTGCAAAATTTCAGGAAGATTGGATCAGTAGATAGGGCGTGAAGAGGTACCAAAAAAAGAATGAAACAAATAAACAAACAAACAAATAAATATGGGATATTTGGGATAATAAAGTAATAGCGAAAACTTTAAAAGTTTATGACAATGTGTGCTTTATATGAACGAAAACCTATTATTTTATTATTGAGCTGAGAACGAAACCTGGAGAACATTTAAATGAGGGAAAGGTTTCCTAATATTTTATAAAGTATAAATTAAATAAGCATAATATCTCAATACTTTCGACGTTTCAGTTCTAAAAAATCTTAAGAAATTCTGCAGCTACATACGCTCAGAGAAGTCTTCCTCACCACATAATTCTTGTAAGTATATGGTTGTATACAGATAACTATTTGGTAGTAGTAGATAATGTTTTTAAAATTAAATCCGCCAAATTTAGTTTTATTTACTTGTGGGATAATATAGTTGAAAAAAATATAAGCGAAGCAATGCATTGGTTTAAAAGCTGATCATAGTATTTTTTTTTTAAATCTGTATAACGAGTTTATGAGAAAAGCTTAGTAACATAGTATGCTATGTTGATGCATATTAATGGCTGATTGAAGTTCTGACTACACCTAGAAAAGCGGTGCATATTTAATCTACCAATTTAAACCAAACTGTGTTTAAGAGAAAATTTATTAAACTTATCAGTCGGTGCCTCTCTAGAGTTTTAAATATTCATTCAGTGACCTGGGCTGGAGAGTTCAAATAGTTAAATTAACATGTGTATTTGTCTTCTCTGTGAGATACGTAGTGCCTAATTCCACATCTTAAGCCTTCACAGGGCCTATTGTAAACCAAGAAGTCACCTTTAGAATTTATGGGCTTGTAGTAATTCTAAAATAGTCTTATTTGCTTGTTTGTAATACAAAATTTATTTATTCGTAATAATTTTTTCAGTTACAACGTAGGTATTTATCTATAACATATCATCAAAACAACAAAATTTTTTTTTTTTAATTTGTAATGTTGCCATATTGTACAAATTTACTACGAACGTTTGCATTTATAGGCTCATGGTCACCCTAGCGTCTTATTTTTAGACACTTTTTTTACAGATTAACAAGCTGTCACACAAACCAGTGAACCGGGTAAACGCCCTAAAAATCTAGATTCCGTATCCCGGTCAAATTTCCCTATTTTGTATGCATGAGTACACAAACGAGCGATGCTAAGGTCTCTACCTACATCACCTTTTTGGGTCAGTCTGTTTAAATTTCCAATGTTATATAAAGCTATACTAATATAAAAAATATGAAAGTCTGTCTGTAACACTTTCATGGCTAAACTGCTGGGCCAATTTCGATGAAATTTGGTATGGAATGACTCCCTTAGTCCCATTTCGTATCTATTTTTCATAGCTGGCTTCGAAAGACCGGGTGTAGACTGTAGAGTAAATGTTGTGTTGAAGCACTACATTCATGATATGAATTACGCACACAAACAAACAACACAAAATGAATAATACGTAATTTTTCTAAATTCAAAAACAATTTGTTCGTTTATTACATTAGTTTGAATAAATAAAATTTAATATAAATTAAAAAAAATGTTACTCAATTCCTAAATTTCAATGTTCATTTTCTTTGATCAACCTATGTATTGGTATATATTTTAATTATGTCAACAAATTGTACAATTATTATACAAAACAAACCAAATAATAAATCTAATAAGACATAATTCTTTTAAATAAAAACTCGTACATAGATACAGACGCCTGTGCTCAGCTTATATTTTACTTAAAACTTTTGGAGTAAAAATACTATATCAATGTTATTTTGATTCTTTATGTTTTTATTATATTTAAAAGTAGGTACGTAATTTTTAAATCAAATAAATATAACGTTTCTTTCAAAATCTATCATATTCAGTCTGCAACGATATTCAACCAAATTCTGGAAATTTAATCCAGCTCTCGAAGCACCTTTCTTTTTGTTTTTATTTACCTATCTTTTTTATTTGGAGTATACATGGGTGTAAAATATTTGTGAATTTTAACATCCAAAACTTTGAAATATCAAACTAACTTTTTATTTCATTCATAGTTTATTATATTATTTATTTCATATTTGTTTTGGTACCGCCTACCGCATTTTTTTCCACGTTGTTCCTATCCACCCTAAGGTTGGCTGGAAGAAATCGCATCAGCGATAAGTCCGCCTTTGTACACATTGTTTGTATTTGTATTCAACATGTATAATTTGTATGATAATGGTACAATAAAGAGTATATCTATCTATCTATCTAACATTTAGTTTTTTTGACAAGATTCTGAACCGTTTTAGTTTTTGCTATTATAAACTTTACACAAGGTGCAAAATATTTGTACAATATATTTAAACTTATATTTTACCTAGTAGATAGAGAGATACTTATATTTTTTATTTTTCTATTAACATAAAAATTATGCTTTCTAATACCAATTTAAAGAATTTACTAAGGCGAACTCTTTAGGGAATTTGAAGACAAAATAATCCCATCCCAATTAATATTTTAGATGCGAAAGTGAGTTTATATATTTGTTTGTTACCTCTTCACGCCCCATCTACTGAACCAATTTTTCTGAAATTTCGCATACACATAGCTAAGAGTATAGAGAAGGACAGATCCCGGAAAAAAGAATCCCGGGTGAAGCTGCGCGCGAAAGCTAGTATGAAAATAAAATAAGTTAAATTACTTTTCTTTTTTTCAATAGAGTATATTGATATCACATTAAAGACTTCATTTGTTACTCATTGTTAAGTCTTCTTCCAATCCCAAAGCGCAAGTAGTATACATGTGCTGCAGTGATGTAGTGATGATCAAGGGTTAGTGCAATTATCTAGATTAGATGACCAAGAGAAAAGAAAAAAAAAATCAAATAATGTGATCAAATTAGATTTTCGGACTCACAACAACATACAACATTGAAAGTAAAAGCTTTTTTGTGAGTGTGTCGTATTAGAAAATAAATATTTCGTATCTCTTTATGGGACTGTTGAAGATTAAAAGGTATTTTTCCAAGATTGAATACAAATAGTCTGAGCCGTGTATAGGTCCCGGACGTAAATTATTATTTTTTTGCTTTACTTATCTAATTGTGCGAAATTTGTATAAGGTAGAGGTATATTGCGTGCTTCTGCCACTAATAAGTCATACAAACTACACAACTGCCAAGTGCCGATGACCATCCACTTCTGTTTACTTCCAGAATACCCACCACCAATAGTTTACGAGTACAATCCTTTCAAGACTATTTTCACCTCAACACGTAGGATCTCCATTAAGCTGTTAATTAATATATTTCATAGAGTCATACGTTACTTTGCGGAAGTCAAAGTTGCAAGTAGTTACCAAATTACTTTGCGTGCTTCTGCCACCAGGTGGCTTACTACCATCTCTTAAATCCATGCAAGATCCAGAGTAAGCGAGACGATAGCAATACATGATGTAAGGCTGCTCCCTTACTCAATCGTTCTTGCATGGTTTTAAGAGACGGTAGTAACCCCCCCAGCTAGTTCATGCAAACTGCTGCCGGCCGGCGCCCACCCACTACTGTTCGTCCCAGCATTCCCGCCACCACTTTTCTGCACACACCTCCCCCGCGACACGTGTTCACCTCTACGCAAGGCATCCTCAGGCACCAAAGCACTAACCGCCGAATTGATAAGCCCATTTTAACTAAAATATGTTTTAGCTCTTTCTCTCTTACCTGACACTTCATGTGAAAGAACGAGACGAAACACATTTTAACTAAAATAGGCTTAGCATACGTTTCTCAATACGGGGGTAAGTTGTTAATTGTTTTACGCACAAGCGACAAGTGCCGCAAAAACATCATCGCACGATTATGGCAAATTGTATAGACTTTTGAAAGTGACGTGACTTCTGCCTTAGACCATACCACAAAAGTGGCCACTGAAAGGCGACCCCTCTATCAAAAGTATAATTATCTATTTAAACAGTATTGCACTTTAAAAAAAACAATAGGATGACTTAATCCTATAAGGTTTTATTTTTTTTTTCTTTATTGGGATAAGCAAATAATGAATTAGTAAGATTTAAAAAAAAAACTGCCTCTTTGGTGTATGTTTTTTTACCCCGCGCGCAGAATGTGTCAGACTTTTTCAGGTAGAAAAGTGCGCGTGGCGTCTCCGGTTGGTTTGATGCTGTTAGACTTTCGCAAAGCAACGCCTTACTCTATTAAATACATTGACTGTCAAATAAACGGTTGTTACAGTTTGCAAACAACGAAATTGAAACCACTCAAACAATTTTCCTCCTTGGAATCCACTCCATCTTATGTGGAATTGATAAATAATTTGTTTACGTTTCCGAAGATTTCCAAGATGATATTGCGATTTCTTACCAATTTTTATATAGATAAGGTTGTATTTTAAATGTAGATTTTTCTTTGAGATTGTGAAAGATTTTATTACTTTGTCACGTCGTTTTTGATTGTTGTATCGGCTGTATTTTTTTAGGGTTTAATATCCAAAGACGATTAAAGGAACTTGTAACAAACTTTGTATGTAAATATGAGCTCGAGCCGCCTACTTGTACCTAATAATAATAGTATAATATTATAATGATAACAACCAGCCTTTTTGGCACATTACCGCAAGTGGACCCTCTTACGGGACTGTACAATTTAAGTTAATATATATATTTTTTTAATTATTTTTTTACATATATAGTTTTAAGGTTTTATTAATGATAATTATTCTTACACAAAATAAAGTTATAAATGTGTGTATTATATTAGTTTCAGTTGTATAGTTATTTTTTTCAATTTCAATGTAAAATCAAAAACCGGTCAATTGCGAGTTGAATAGAATAGAATAGAAAAACTCTTTATTGCACCAAACAAATGTATACATAATTTTGTTAAAAACTAGTAAGGTACAAAGGCGGACTTATCGCTAATGCAATCTCTTCCAGTCAACCTTAGGGTGGATGGAGAACAAATCCAAGACAAATCAAAAGGCGAAGGCGCAGTATATATACGTAAATAAATATACACACAAAGATATAAATAAAATAAAGAGGTAAATATAAAATAATATTATATAATAATATAACTTACACATACTAAATAAAAACATAAATACATACATAATATATATATATATATATATATATATATATACATATAAATAAGAGCATACTTAAATATCTTAATAAATAACTGAGCAGATACAAAGCAAATTAGGACAAGGCAGAAAGGTAATGTGATTTGACTAGATTTTTGAACCTTTGAGTTGAACTCGCGTGGAGAGGGTCCCGTACAATGCCAATATTAGATTTTATATTCAACTACTATCGCTATCTTATATGGTGTTTTAGTGAACTATTTTCCGTAAGTGAACGTTTTATATTGAATTTACCAGTAAATTATTAAGTATTCTTATAGGTATTCCTCTAATCTACAGGCAATGAACTATATTTAGTATTTTTTTCAAAATTTTGGTCTCACTAGTTTTGAGGCTAGGTGGGGTTTCTCTGACAACAGCCTGTGTGACTGTGTCCAAACCTATATGACCCAAGAAGTAAGAGAATATAAATACGCAGATACTAAGCTTCTTCCAAAAAAAATATTAGAAATAAATAGAAATCAAATAATCTGCCAGTTGCTGTTTCCATTTGGCTTCAAGCTCATGAAACGTTCCGATACACGCATCAATCTTCCGAACAGAGTTCGATTCTCGAGATGGGACAGGAACCCATTGGAACCTTTCGCTTTGGACTGATTACAATCATTTATAATGGGTTTATTTGTATACGAGCTATGTACAGTGGACAACATATAAAAGTATACGAGATAAGGTGCCAGAGTAACTTATATAGTTACTGACTTTATGTACTTATATACCCACAGACCTCAGAAACTCTGTAGGTAGGTGTCTGACGCTGAGTCCGGTGCGTAATTGCTTTTGTGAAATTGCTTGTGAAATTGATTTTATACGCATAAAACACGTTGAAATTGATTGAGGAGCTCGATAGCCCAGCGCGGCGCGCGTGTGCGCGTCAAGCGACGGCGACGGCGAGTGCGCGGCCATGTTTGGATTGGTCATTAGTGGCATTTCTATCTTGAACTGTAGGTCTGGTTTCCTCCTCCCTAGTCTGGTTACGGAGGTCAGACGGCAGTCGCTCCATTGAAATAACCAGTTCCGCTGAATCAGAACCATGATAAACAGTGTACCCTGGGCTCTAAAGATGCAACCGGGAAACACGCTTGGTCGAAAAAACACGTTGAAATTGACATTTTATCAAAAACACCCAAATACATTTTCACCGTAAAACCGTCCAAAAGTTGAAAATAAAACGTGGCATCTTGTTTGCACGCTACATTAATAAAATACAGAAAATCCTTTTTAAAATTCAGGATAAAAGCACTCTTTTAAAATAGGGATCTCTGCCAAGCTAAAATATATTTCATGAATAGAAGCAAATTCAATATTTGTTCATTTAATTGCATTTTGTCGGGATGTTAGTTCACAAATTTGTTTTTGGTTTTAGTGTTCTGTTTGATAGCTTCAAGGATATCTATCTTCTGTATACCTGTATAAAAGAAAGTGGTGTTAGTTACTCAATTTATAACTTAAGTACGGCTTCATTGATTTGGCTGAAAATTGGTGGGGAGGTAGATTAAAATCAGGAGAAGTATATAGGATACATTTCATCAAGTACTGTTCCCGAAGAAAGAGTAAAATTAAAAAACTTAAAAACGCCCCGACAAGATACTATATGCCGACCTTTGAAATCTAAACCATACCCTAATATGTCATATTTAAAGTCATGGTTACCTTATTATGTTATTTCAATATTATTAACCGACTTCAAAAAAAAGGAGGAGGTTCTCAATTCGTCGGAATGTTTTTTTTTTTATTTTGAGTAATATGGTATCCAAATTCGAATCGATAGAACATATTATAGAAAGTCAGATCCCTTCATCAACTATTAAAGACCCACCTTACCATCTAAGCAAGAAGCTATCTTTAAAAAAAAAGAGGCTCTAAAGCGGGAGCTGTGGAAATGAAGATACAACCAGGAAACACGGACGAAGAAGATGTATCTCGATATCCACGATATATGGGTGCGTGTTCAGTATAGTCTTTTTAAGCTCGTGATACTATAATGGTAGCACGCTGCCAACTCCAAGACGAGGGTTTTTCGCCACCACAACCGGCAGTTTCACTAATGAAATTACTAATGTCATTTCACTGCCTTTTTACCCTAAAAACTGGAACACAACTATGCAAGTACTGATTATAATTATTATTTCGTGTTGGAGACACGAGCAATCGACCATGCCCAACCTAGTGTCAGAGTTCTCTGACACCGCCTCTCGGCCTTTGACGTCCAGGACTAACGGCTTATACGTGCCTATCGAAACACATAAATATCTTGATAGTCAAGTGAAATGTCATAACCAAACAACTAAACAATGTTTGCTTTCCATGAGAATCGAACCTTTGATGGTTTACAGGTAAACACCCTAATCACTGAACAGAAACAGTAATGCTTGACCTATATTTAAAGTGTAACCAGAAGAAGATAATAGATGGGGCTCTGGCAAAGATTGATCTTTTAGGTTTGAGAGGTAAGGTTTGCGTGAAAGTAAATGGGTCATGTCGGTGATAAGAATGACCGTGGTTAGCCATTTTGTCAGAATTGACCAATCCATTTCCTTGCAGAAAGGGCTACAAAAAGACTAACATACAATTTACCTTTATTTTATTTCGTCCTTGCAGAAAACAGAAACATTTTAGTATTACATATGTGCGCTAGATTTAAAAAAAAAAATACTTTTATGTGTAAACACTTAATTTCCTGATTATATAGATGATTTCGTGCTTTGAAAGGCAAAAGAAAGAGAAATTATAGAAATATAGTTTCGATAGTCGAACTGTTGGAATTTTTTTCCAAATCAATAGCAGATCAAAAACATTTTGAAAGGAGGATTTTACTTCAAATATGAGCTATAGGTAGGTACATAACGAATTGAAAACGATGGAATCCCAAATATTGTTTGTGTGATAGCCAGAAATAGAAAAAACGCTACCGATAGCAGCCTAGTAATTAAATTTATAATGAAATGATAAAAAAACTCGAAAAATGTTTTATTTTTACTCAAGAAAATGTCGTCATTAAATATGGTGCGTAGGTTTATCAAATAATGAAATTAAATAAAAATCAATACAGTTAAATAAATTTTTCATTGTTCGCATTTCAAAATAGATTTACGATGTGCCAAAGAGAAAATTTGTACCACCCTACTTTACCATTATACATAGATAAAAAAAAAATTGCCTCGCCGCGCGCGACTCTAGACTTAGCCGTATGTGCGGTAGGTTTACTTTGAATGTGGGTAATTTTACTTAATCGCGAATTGGATTCGCACATTAAGGGTTCTGTAACATGAGCTTTTATGTATGGTAAAATGTTTATTGTATGAGTACACTTTTATGTTTGGAACTACTTTATATATTGCTGTTTTATGTAATTTTATTACTATGTGGTGCAATTAAGAGTATTTCTATTGTATTGTATATATTTACTAAATATCTGTTAATAGCATTAAAAATACACAATCAGTATTTTTTTTAATACTGTAGCCTTTGTTGGTCACGTGTCATAGAATGTACTAGCTGCTTCTCTTTCCACGCAAGCCGTAAAAGTCGTCTGAGGGAATCACCTAATGGGGAAATCATGACATAGGCCATGCGGCTAGCAACCCATCACTATTGATTGCCTGTTTCAACTACCATTATGCTAAACGTGGCCTAAGGTCTTATGGCTCTAGGCTCTGTCTACCCCGTATGGGATAAAGACGTGATTAAATGTATGTGTCATACAAAAAGACAGACAGCGGATGAAAACTGAAGAAAAAAAAACAACTTAGTTACTTATAAACTCTGTAGATCTGAAGAAGATAGAGAGTACAGTCGGTTGCAGAGCAATCTGACCCCTATGTCACAAGTATCACTATTAAAAAGGAATCATAATTCTCTGCAGCTGACTGTACATAAAGAGGTCATGTTTATATTACTAAATAATTAGCAATGTACTTAAATCATATAATTACGACGCCATTTTCTATTATCTACAAGTATGTTATAAAGAGGTTGACAATGTATCATAGCGTTATAAAGCAATCACGTTCGACTTCTGTTTACGTAACCGATTCGTAACTAGATACCTTAGAAGTGCAACAAGTTTATTAGAAACAAGCGACCCGCCCCAGCTTTGCATGGGCATAAAAACGTTTCTCTTGAATCACTCTATCTATGAAAAAAACAGCATCAAAATCCGTTGCTTAGTTTTAAAGATATAAACATACATAAGGATATAGGGACAGAGAAAGCGACTTTGTTTTATACTATGTAGTAATAGTGATAGGTGATATATAGTGATAGCGATAAATTATTATGATAATACTTATAAACCGCAACATTATATTAATCAGAGCACAAAACACAATATGTTAGAAAATAAATTACCACTTTTTCTTTGAATGAAATTCATAACGTCTGCACAATTCAATATCAGATATCAAAAGATATAAAAAAATTTATACTCGACTCTTTATAACGAAGATCTGTTCACAAATTCATTTTAGTCGGGTGAAAACAGAAAATGAATTATTTATACAATCAAAAAGTTGTAAAGCTCGACTATGATTTACGGGAACTATGTCATTTCGCACGTTTACGGATCCTACTATCTCTTTCGCACAATCAGTGTGTCCCGCTCTATCCTACGGGATTTTTCCCCATTCAGTACGATTCGCAATGTTCTGTGGGAGAGCCGTTTGGCGGTGTGTTATCGTGCATTCGAAAGTTTGAAATTTTCACTTATGTTCTTGTATGTGTTGTTTTAAATTATCTGTGTGTTTGTATTAGAGTGAAAATGTGGTTTATGAATATATAATCATATATAAAGAAAGAAGATAGTGAAGTATAAAATAAAATTATAATATCATTAACGATAAACGATTTTGAACTTACAATTAATAATTAAAAAATAGTGTTGTAATAAATTTTAATAATCTTGTCCTAGTGTTAATTCAATATTTTGTTTGTAATGCTTAAAATGATTTTGAATTGTCTCTAAAAATATCTGCAATAAAATAATTATTAAAATAATAACATAAACTTGATACAAGTGAATATTAAAATAATGTTTAAATAATAAATAATCTTGAGAAACCATTGAGGATGAAAAGTTAAAACAATGTTTTCAAATAGTACTTTCAAAGATTTTTTAACCCTCGAGGGGTTGAAAATAAATGGATCACCGAACGGGATGTATTATTTTGGCGGTGAACTAGACATATTTTTTCAGCCAGAAAAAGTGTTAATAACTTTATATGTTCCTATTATATTGCTGTCATTTGTGGCCAATATTTTACTCATCATAGTGGCTGTAAAATGCAATTACACGAAAAGGTAAGTTTTGTCAATTTTTTGTTCAGTTTTTCACCCCATGCTTTTCCTAATTGAACACAATATAGGGGTCATCAAGAAGGTCATGAAAGGATTCCTTCAGTGACGGCAACGAATGAAGTCATGATACCTCTAGTAGAACACCGTCACATATGCTGTATGGTAACCACTTTCCATCAGATGAGACCTGTATATGCTTACTTTTTTTCATCAATTTTTTTTTTTACCATCATGCCATACTAAGCGTGAAGATACAAAGAGTAAAAATTTAGTTCAATTTGAAAAACCCGTAAATTTTTACACAAACGACCAAAAAAAGTGATATATTTTCAGAATTTTTTAAGGTTTGTATGTCTAAGAGTTTCTTTATTAGGATTTTGTTATGTAGTTCTAGATCAATTAAATCAATTAAAGGTAACTACATAAGTACAGAGTAATAGGCTGTATTTTATGGGCCAATTTGAACAGTGATATGTCGTGATGAAAGGTAAATTTATTTACTCTGCCTTACAAATTGAGTGTTAAGCCAAGGACAAGAAATGAAATGAAATTTCATGAGTGAATACTGTAAAAATTTACCCGCATTCCTGGTACGTACGTTTCAAATATGAGGCTCTTTCTAAGCTTAAGCCTGCCTCTTATGTCACCCATTGGAAGAGAACAAGACCTAGGAAATACCGCGCGGGCAATTTTTGTTTTTAATTTATGAAAGGGAAGGTGTGGTCTATTAAAAAGACGAAAACGACCTAGCTTAAAATAATTGTCGGTAAGTGTTAAAAAATGTGACGATCATAAGATTCGAAGTACTTAGAAGTCTCAATCAAACACGTTTCTCTCCACTTTGTCAGTTTTGACAAATTACGGGTCAAAAGAGCCAATTGTTTTTCTTCGTCGGCACGTCGAGACGCCCAAAAGACTTTGTCCTCAAATAATGAGGCCATTTTCGAGAAAGTTGATAAATAATTCATACGGACCAGTCTTTTGTTATTTTATATCGCGTGGAAAGTGATTGTTTGTTAAGCGTAGCCCAATAGTTTGCAACAAACACAATCTTGAGTAGTGGGACGACACATTTCAATTTCAAAGCTTTATTTCCTGATATTACCAGCGTATAATTGTGACTCCTCTAGATTTTTTCATAGTTCCCTATATAGCTATAACCTATCTCTAGCTAGTCTGGCCCATAAAGGTCCTACACCACGTGTCAGGTCGTACAACCGTCTCTTCCTTTGCCGGCCTATTTTTTCTCTTATCCTTGAAACGTGGAGTCCAGTTAGTCACTGACACAGACCACTTCTGTCTTTTGAACGACACATAACAGACGTCAAATAAACAATTTATGAGACCACGAGGATCAAAAGCCTTGACCGCTGTCTCTCATTACGTGGCTTGGCCATCTTTCGGCGACATATAGTATAACAGGTCAAATAAACCATTTTTGAGACCATCAAGCGGATGAAAAACCTAGACACCACTGTGAATACTCGATTGACCTTGCTACTCTAAAAGACTAATCTGATTAAGCTGTTATGTACTCATTAATAAACATAAAGTGTTTTACAAGCTTTTTTTAAGTTTCACTCATCTCGTTACAGCTGTTGCCCGCGGCTCCATCCGCGTGGTACTCGATTATATCTCGCCAAAAAGTAGCCTATATTTAATCACCGGTCTTTAACTATATCCATATTAAATTTCATCAAATCGGTCAAGCGGTTTAACTGTGAAAGCGTAACAGACAGACAGACAGATAAGACATACTTCCGCATTTATAATATTAGTATGGACAAACTGTTTTCAGCGGTCATCTGTGTATGCCTTTAATCTTCCTCAAAAATGTAGATTTTTTTAATCTCACAAATAATTCTAAATTTATATGATTTAAAAATAAAACAGCTTTTTCTGTTATGCTGACTGACTTAGTTAAGGACCATGGGTTCATGGCTTCTTTTGGGCGTGATATAATCGAGACAAATAAAACCTAGAATAGGCAGATAGGCGACTCTAATGCTAAAAGGATCAGAATCTAGAAGTTGACCTCAAAAAGAAACATAAAAATATATGAGGCGCAAAAGTTTACTAAAAAACTATACATATATACACGATAGTTGGACAGGACTTATGTATATACATACATACAAACCCATGGTAAATAAGATAACAATGTATATGTCTGCAACATTTATACATGTATCTGTTGTATAAAAAATAATAAATACTCAATACCTACCTCACTGATTTTTAAATTACATTATATTTTGTAAATTGAAGTTTTTGGAGAAAAAGCTGCAGTAGAGTTTGTGGCGCCGCTTCTTCTCCACTTGCGCTTTGGAAGTGGTGGTAAATTTAATAATAGCTAATGATTGACGTCAATAAGTGATAAGATTATACTATATTGAGAATATAATAACACTTTGGTAACATTTCCTGATGGCAATTATTTGTGGGACATTTTTATTTAAAGTATTTTATTTTTGTTATGTAGGGTTTTTGTTTATATTATTGTTTCAGCCAACTCTGCCACCAGAATGTTTAAATTTAACAGTGGAAGCGTGTATGAGGTAGAAAAGTTAGTCTGAACACTAAAAATAAACAAAAGAAAAGTACCTTACGCGCTTGGGCGTGACTTGCTTATTAATCCGAATTAATTAAACCCGTTTAAGCCCCTTCTCATGAGATTCCTACACATCCCCTATTAATTCGGTGTCGATCCGGCGATATAATATATAGGGTATAAGATGGGTCTCCACACAGGTTATTTCACTACCGAGTGTTCAATTGTCAATATACTTTAAACTTTTATCCACTAGGCAACCGGGCCTCACTCACGATATCAATGCGCAATTATTCCCGAAGATTGAACGCAAATCGTATTAAAATAGTCTATCCAGAGACTTCACAAGTAATAAACAAAAAAAGGAGAATGCATCTAACCGTGGCCGCGCGATAAAACCGCCTTCTGCCGACTGGAACTCTCATGGCGTCAGGCGCGTCCAAACCACCTAGTGTTGTACCAAAACCGAAACTTGTCGACTATCGAGTCGAGTAAATTCAACGTGAATATATTTGTCTGATGAATGTTTTATCCGAAACATCCCCCGCCCTGAAATGTATCCCGACATTTCACTAGTAAACCATACTAGTCGTTTGATGGAAGGCGGGCCAATGAAGTGAGTGCACGGGTCAAAATTGATCCGTCTACCAAAACCTCGGCAACTCGAGGGATTCCGTCCGTGCCTGGTATCAACTTTAAAATGCGGCCTCGCCGCCAGCACAGGGGGGCCAAATTAGGCTCCTTCATTAAAACAATGTCGCCCTCTACCGGAGGGTTAGTATGATCCGTCCATTTGACTCGCTGCTGCAACAAGTGGAGATATTCGGCAGACCAGCGCCTCCAGAAATCCTGACTCATCTGTTGCAGCATCTGCCAACGCGATAGCCGAGAAGTACCTTGATCCCGCCAAGGATACTCTGGGAGGGCAGTTACCGGCTGCCCGATTATGAAATGGCCCGGTGTCAACACGTCAATATCATTTGGGTCCTGAGACACTGGGCATAGTGGACGGGAGTTCAAAGCGGCTTCCACCTTACAGAATATGGTGGCCAACTCTTCAAACGTAAGAGTGGTCTCCCCCACTACTCGCCGTAAGTGTGTCTTGGCCGATTTGACCGCGGCCTCAAATATTCCGCCCCAGTGCGGACAGGCTGGTACCGAAAACCGCCATTCTATGCCCCGTTGGGCACAGCCCTGACCAATTTGGTCACTGTGTTGTTCCAGGAACTCAGTGACGTCACGCAGATAGTTTGCAGCACCCCGATAGTTCGTTCCGTTGTCCGACCGAATCAAGGACGGCACTCCACGCCTTGAAACGAATCTATCCAGGGCCGCGACGAAGGCCTCGGTGGTCAATCCCGACACCACCTCCAAGTGCACCGCCTTGGTCGCGAGGCACACAAACACACACAAGTATGCCTTGGTCAATTTCCTGTTCTTGACCGCGGCTGACCTTATCAGAAAGGGTCCCGCAAAATCCGTGCCGACCCCGACCCACGGCCTCGTGTATTGTACCCGATCAGCCGGCAGATCACCCATCTGCGGCTGCATGGTAGATGCCTTTGTCCGGTAGCATGCTACACATTTGAATATAACGCTCCTGACTGCTCTCCTCGCGGACAGGATCCAAAATTCCCTTTGTAGAATTGCTAACATCGCACCTAGTCCAGCGTGCGCGTTGCTAACATGACGGTGTGTTATTATGAGCTCGACAAGGGCCCCGCCCTTGGGAAGTAGTAAAGGATGGCGTCTCCCGTAGGACAGGTCCGACTTCCGGAGTCTGCCCCCCACGCGGATTAGACCATCTTGATCAATAAATGGGTTCAATCTGGCGACAGCACCCTTCAACTTAGCGCGTCCCGAGTGCAAGGTTTGAAGCTCAGACTTGAACCTGTCCTCCTGGACTAGGCGAACCAGATGACGCATAGCAATGCGCCGATCCTCAGCGGTCGCTACCGGCGCGAGCCTCTTCTGCTGGGGATGGCGACAATTGTGGATGAACCGCAACATCCAGCTGGTGACACCCAACAGCTTGTCCAAGCTGCTGTAACGGCGCAGCAGCCAGTCAAGATCCAGCGCGGGTTGCGCCGTCACTGCGTGTACCAACACGCCTGGCAAATCCTCAACCAGGCCTGGCTCAGGTGTACTCGGCCAGGTCGACTCTGGTTCCAGTAACCACTCTGGTACCCACCAGAGATGATGACGTATGAGTTCGGGGGCGGTGCAGCCGCGTGAGGCACAATCAGCCGGATTGAGCTCACCGGGCACATGTCTCCAGATTACTGTAACGTCCAGGTCCTGTATCTGGGCCACCCGATTTGCCAAAACACCTCCAGAGTGTGTGGCGCCGCCCGTATCCATGCCAATGCCACTTGGCTATCCGACCACGCGTAGGTATCCCTGATGTCTACCGTGGCCGCCAGTTCTTTGCTCACGTGGCCGAGGAGTCGAGCCAACAAGTGAGCCCCGCATAACTCCAGTTTCGGGATTGTGAGTCTGGCCTTGATGGGAGCCACCTTGCTTTTAGCCAGTAGCAATCTGACCTGTACTCGGCCCTCCGAGTCTGAGGTCTTTAAGTACACGACTGCTGCAAACCCGCGCTCTGATGCATCGCAGAAGCCATGTAAGCTCGCACGGTACCTACCCGGGGGCAAAATGCACCTCGGCAGGGCCACCTGATTGAGCTCTCCCATCGTTGTGACCAGACCCAACCAGTCATCAAGCGGGCGGCCATCCAGCGGCTCGTCCCACGAGACACCCAATGTCCACAGTCTCTGTAGCAGGCATTTGACAGCAAACAGGACCGGGCAAATCCAGCCATTGGGGTCATACATCCTAGCCAGAGTAGACAGACATGTCCGTTTAGTCCAAACCTTCAGGGGATCCAATCCAACTCGGAAGGTGAAGATGTCTGCCACAGGTTTGTACTGAATCCCGAGTACAGCAACCATTTCAGGGTTTTCCTGATCCTCAAAGAGGTGCGGATTCTGTTGGTGATCATCCGGGATCCCTTCCAACAGACGTGGGTCATTCGACACCCACTTCCGCAACTCGTATCCTCCAGTGGCGAGGAGGGCGATGAGCTCGTCCCGCAGCCGGATCGCCTCCTCGATTGTAGCCCCGCCCGTGCACACGTCATCAACATACACGTCACGTGACAGCACGGCGGCGGCACGTGGATACCGGCTTCTCTCCTGCTCAGCCAATTCCAGAAGGGAGCGTATGGCGATGAACGGACTCGACTTTAATCCGTACGTGTTCGTGTTGAGCTCGTAAACGGTTACCGGATCATCTGGGCTCTCACGCCATAAGATGAGTTGAAACCTCCTGTCCTCAGGGTGGATCAACGTCTGACGGAACATCATCCGGATGTCTGTCCCAAATACCACCTGGTGTCTCCTGAAATTTAAAATTATGTCTACAATATCGCGCTGTAGTTTAGGCCCGGCGTGAAGGCACTGATTTAGTGACACCCCAGTGGAGGACGGTGCCGAACCGTCGAACACTGTCCTCAGTTTACCTGACTGGGGCTTCAAGACCGCATGATGCGGCAAGAAGTAATGGTCGGTCGTGGTCCAGTCGACGTGAGCCGGAGACATGTGTCCAAGAGCCTCATACTCCCGCATGAACTCCACGTATTTATTCCGAAATACGGGTTCGCGCTGCATGCGCCTTTCCATAGACAATAGCCGCTTCTCCGCCAAGACTCTGGACTGGCCCAATACCGGTGGGCAATCTATGAACGGTAGGCGTGTCTGTATGCGTCCAGATGGCAGCCTAACCGTATGTGCCTGATAGAAGTTCTCGCACTCCACATGGTCAGGATCCAGCCGTGACACCATGGGAGGTTCCTCGACTTCCCAAAACTTGTGCATGTCGTGTGGGACGCCGACGTTCCTGGTTCGGCCCTCCCGCTGTCCAGTTCCCCGACAGCCTGGATGACCTCGTTGTAGGGCTCCATGATCTGATCAAGGTCAGCAACAGTCTGATCTCTCCTCTTGGCCCCATCAGATCCAGATTCTGGGTCATCTGCATCCATCAACACGTGAAGGGCACCTTCGGCCCGAGCGAGGCGTTCCCGAGCCTCGCTGGCGCGCTGCCTGAGCGCGATCTCCCTGTCACCACGTCCTATCAGCGACCTGACTGAGCTGAACCAATTCAGTTCAGACGAGATGAGGGTTGTTGGTTTCGCTGGTGCCATCTCGCTATGTCCAGCAGTGAGTCAAGTACCCAAATAACACAATAAGGAAACCAAAATAACAAAAAACAAAACAAATAAACAACGGCAGTGACAGAATCCAGCAAGTCACAAACCGGTACAATTATTTAAAATAAACCGAAAAAATAAATAAACAAAACAATATATTAATGCACGAACATTAAATATTACTTGACTCGGTTATCAACAAGTGAAACAAAATATCATGGTAAACCCGTATCGGACCGTACCGGATCCGTTCCGGTATCGATAAATCAGAATCAGAATTTGATGATGGTACAACCCTAGTGCATTCCGATGCACCGACCTACCTTCGCCAATTTTTTAATCTTTCACCCGCAAGATTATTTATCAAAGTAGATTCCTAGATTTTACTACGGAAACTACGCTCTGCTACCAAATGTTTCAGCCAACTCTGCCACCAGAATGTTTAAATTTAACAGTGGAAGCGTGTATGAGGTAGAAAAGTTAGTCTGAACACTAAAAATAAACAAAAGAAAAGTACCTTACGCGCTTGGGCGTGACTTGCTTATTAATCCGAATTAATTAAACCCGTTTAAGCCCCTTCTCATGAGATTCCTACACATCCCCTATTAATTCGGTGTCGATCCGGCGATATAATATATAGGGTATAAGATGGGTCTCCACACAGGTTATTTCACTACCGAGTGTTCAATTGTCAATATACTTTAAACTTTTATCCACTAGGCAACCGGGCCTCACTCACGATATCAATGCGCAATTATTCCCGAAGATTGAACGCAAATCGTATTAAAATAGTCTATCCAGAGACTTCACAAGTAATAAACAAAAAAAGGAGAATGCATCTAACCGTGGCCGCGCGATAAAACCGCCTTCTGCCGACTGGAACTCTCATGGCGTCAGGCGCGTCCAAACCACCTAGTGTTGTACCAAAACCGAAACTTGTCGACTATCGAGTCGAGTAAATTCAACGTGAATATATTTGTCTGATGAATGTTTTATCCGAAACAATTATAGTTTACTTTATATTTTAAATTGTTATTTTAATAGATAGATAGATAGATAGATATTCTCTTTATTGTACCATTATCATACAAATTATACATGTTGAATACAAATACAAACAATGTGTACAAAGGCGGACTTATCGCTGATGCAATTTCTTCCAGCCAACCTTAGGGTGGATAGGAACAACGTGGAAAAAAATGCGGTAGGCGGTACCAAAACAAGTATGAAATAAATAATATAATAAACTATGAATGAAAAAAAAAACAAAAAAACATACACGAATAATCATACACAAATACATATACATACATATTCATACATAAATGCATATACATACATACATATACATACATACATATATATACATTCATATACATAAATACATATACATAAATATTTATATAAAAATTTACCAGTATAATATAGAACCTAGTGAATGAAAATACTACTATCAGTGACCAGCTTCCACTAATGAGAGATAATGATTTTTTACCTGATTTTTAAAGGATGATTTTGTCTGAGCCTAACAAATTTCAACAGGCAGTGCATTCCACAAACGAACAGCCTGAACGGTAAAGGAATTGGAATAGAACTGGGTAACATGTGCAGGGGTAACGAGACGGAGGGAGACAGTACTACGCAACTCACGACTATTAACCTCACCGAAAAACCTGAAACGTTCTCTGAGGTAACCAGGAGAAAAAGGAATAAATAGGATTGTATATAAAAGCGAGAGAATATGTAAATTACGACGATATCTAATGGGGAGCCACTTGAGTTGAGAGCGAAAAGAGGAAACGTGATCATATTTACGTAAACCGAATATAAATCTGATACAGAAGTTTTTAAGACGCTCAAGTTTATTTAGTTGCTCCTCAGTGAGGTCTAAATAGCAGGAGTCAGCATAGTCCAGAATAGGATGAAGCAAAGATTGTGCAAGGGTGATTTTGGTCTTGATCGGCAAAAAATTCCTTATTCTTCTCATAGCGCCAGCCGCAGCAAATACTTTCTTACTGACCTCGGCCAGCTGTGGCGCCCATGACATATTACAGTCAAACATAAATCCCAATAATAATAATAGTGTATTTGTTATTTGTAAAAGTGCTAATTATTTAATTAAATTTAAAAATAAGATTTCATTCAACATTTATACACGATAGTATTTTATTTTTGTTATGTAGGGTTTTTGTTTATATTATTATAGTTTAGTTTATATTTTTAAATTGAATTAAATAAATAGCACTATTACAATAAGTATACCTTATTGAAATTTCTCACTCATTTCGCTGTACATTATAAAATAAAATAAAATCATAAAATATTCAAACGTTTCAATGAATTTTCTTTTTTTAATCCATCAGGCCAACTTTTACTCGTAATGAATACATTTCAGAAACCGGAGGTATTAAAGTCGTAACCTTTTTTGCGACGGAATTAAAGATAAATATTTGGATTTTGTTAACAGACAGAGAGTATTTAACATTTCATATAGATAGGCTTGTCTATCAAGCATAATGGATTATAAAACCAGGTATTCAATATTGATCCTTTTAGGGATTCTTTTCCCAAAATGAGGGATTTGAATCCTTATAGGACCACTTTCTGTCCGTTCTCAAGAACCCTTATATTTTGGATATACATCAATTTTAATATCTTAAAGCAGGTATACGAGTTTCTGCGCCTTACTTGGATTCTTTGTTATTAATGGCTTTTGTTTTGAAAACTGTTGATTTCGGCTGCTATCGATAGATGGCAGTCATTAGGTTGCGCCAGATGCAATTAGGCACAAAAATCTGACAGTATTAGTCAGTTTGTCCCGAGTTCTCTCAGTTTTCAGTAACACCTGTATATTAAAATTTTTCAAATTCCACTATATAGGCGCAAGTCTGTGAGATTGTCACTTCTTTACGCTAAAAGACAAGGCGGCCAATTTTTATGAAGTTTTTTATGGAATAGATTATTAGCTTCCTCCTTGGATTAACGTAAAGGGTACTTTTATTCCGAAAAGAACACGATTCCAGATTCAATAAGTCTTATTGTCGAGGGCGCTTAATAAAGTAGATGGCGCTGTCGTGTGTGATAAACCGTGGGTAATACCGCGGGGTGTGGCTAGTTTTGTACTAAAATTTGTTTTTGGTTTTCAAAGTTGGGATAACTTTGAAAACCAAAAACAAATTTTAATACCTCCGGTTTCTGAAATGTATTCATTACGAGTAAAAGTTTGCCTGATGGTTTAAAAAAAGAAAATTCATTGAAACGTTTGAATATTTTATGATTTTATTTTATTTTATAATGTACAGCGAAATGAGTGAGAAATTTTAATAAGGTATACTTATTGTAATAGTGCTATTTATTTAATTCAATTTAAAAATAACAATTTAAAATATAAACTAAACTATAATAATATAAACAAAAACCCTACATAACAAAAATAAAATACTATCGTGTATAAATGTGGAATGAAATCTTATTTTTAAATTTAATTAAATAATTAGCACTTTTACAAATAACAAATACACTATTATTATTATTGGGATTAATGTTTGACTGTAATATGTCATGGGCGCCACAGCTGGCCGAGGTCAGTAAGAAAGTATTTGCTGCGGCTGGCGCTATGAGAAGAATAAGGAATTTTTACCGATCAAGACCAAAATCACGCTTGCACAATCTTTGCTTCATCCTATTCTGGACTATGCTGACTCCTGCTATTTAGACCTCACTGAGGAGCAACTAAATAAACTTGAGCGTCTTCAAAACTTCTGTATCAGATTTATATTCGGTTTACGTAAATATGATCACGTTTCCTCTTTTCGCTCTCAACTCAAGTGGCTCCCCATTAGATATCGTCGTAATTTACATATTCTCTCGCTTTTATATACAATCCTATTTATTCCTTTTTCTCCTGGTTACCTCAGAGAACGTTTCAGGTTTTTCGGTGAGGTTAATAGTCTTGAGTTGCGTAGTACTGTCTCCCTCCGTCTCGTTACCCCTGCACATGTTACCCAGTTCTATTCCAATTCCTTTACCGTTCAGGCTGTTCGTTTGTGGAATGCACTGCCTGTTGATATTTGTTAGGCTCAGACAATATTATCCTTTAAAAATCAGGTAAAAAATCATTATCTCTCATTAGTGGAAGCTGGTCACTGATAGTAGTATTTTCATTCACTAGGTTCTATATTATACTGGTAAATTTTTATATAAATATTTATGTATATGTATGTATGTATATATATGTATGTATGTATATGTATGTATGTATGTATATGCATTTATGTATGGATATGTATGTATATGTATTTGTGTATGATTATTCGTGTATGTTTTTTTGTTTTTTTTTTTCATTCATAGTTTATTATATTATTTATTTCATACTTGTTTTGGTACCGCCTACCACATTTTTTTCCACGTTGTTCCTATCCACCCTAAGGTTGGCTGGAAGAAATTGCATCAGCGATAAGTCGGCCTTTGTACACATTGTTTGTATTTGTATTCAACATGTATAATTTGTATGATAATGGTACAATAAAGAGTATATCTATCTATCTATTAAAATAACAATTTAAAATATAAAGTAAACTATAATACAAACAAAAACCCTACATAACAAAAATAAAATACTTTAAATAAAAATGTCCCACAAATAATTGCCATCAGGAAATGTTACCAAAGTGTTATTATATTCTCAATATAGTATAATCTTATCACTTATTGACGTCAATCATTAGCTATTATTAAATTTACCACCACTTCCAAAGCGCAAGTGGAGAAGAAGCGGCGCCATGGGCGCCACAAACTCTACTGCAGCTTTTTCTCCAAAAACTTCAATTTACAAAATATAATGTAATTTAAAAAGCAGTGAGGTAGGTATTGAGTATTTATTATTTTTTATACAACAGATACATGTATAAATGTTGCAGACATATACATTGTTATCTTATTTACCATAGGTTTGTATGTATGTATATACATAAGTCCTGTCCAACTATCGTGTATATATGTATAGTTTTTTAGTAAACTTTTGCGCCTCATATATTTTTATGTTTCATTTAAGTACAAAAATTTGTTTTTGGTTTTCAAAGTTGGGATAACTTTGAAAACCAAAAACAAATTTTAGTTTCAATAATTATTTATGAAGATCAACTTCCACTTTGTACTTGCACTTACTGCTCTGTTTGCACAGGGCCTTGATTCTGTAAGCTTCCATTTTAAACTTCGAATCTGAATCCGCTGTGAGTTTCTTGATTGGCATTCTTAAAATTCGGTCGATAAATCGAATCTATACTAGCGCTACCCTTGCGAGCGCGTCATCACATACAAAATCTCACGTCAAATCTCAGTCAGTCCATTTTGTATGAGATGACGTAAGATGTGGAATTCTGTAAGGTAATTTCCCCGTCACTTTAAGCTCTTCTCACTTGTCATTTTGAACCTTATGCGAAGTGTAAGTGATGGCGACGTGAGGAGCGAGTTATTTGAAATTTATAGAATCGACAGGCCGATGTTCATACCTATTGTTGGGGAACATATGGCTCGTTTAAACAGTCGTTTGATGATAGACGAAATTACACCAAACGATTCTAAAACCACTTGTTTTAGATACGTTTGGTGTAAACATAAGTGATTTAGTATTGTTTTTACTATTTCTTTTTGAAAGAGAAATTAAAATTGCTTTAGTTTTTTTTTTCTTCATTCATTGATATTAAGTATATTTTTTTCTGTGCTAGTTATCATATTTTGCCAGTTCTTGAACTCTCTCTAAACTCTTACAAAAAACACATAATTTGCATTCACTCACATCCTATGCTCGAACCCTGGTTCTTAACTATATCCGTACCAAATTCATCAAAGGTTCAGTGGTTTAGCCGTGAAATTAATACAGACAGACAGATAGACTTTCACATCTATAATATTAGTACGGAATTACGGACTCGAAAATTTGAACACCGATTTGGCTTAAGACCGAGCTACGAGGAAAAGACGGACAAGGATGTAGATGGGATAAGGTCCTAGTGAAGAAGAAGTACGGAAGTATGGATTATGAATCTTAAGTCATAACCACGAGGTAATAAATTCTTAGGGTAATAATAAAATAGATTCACATAACACATCAACTCTTTCAGAAGCTTATTGCAAATAAAACTGGGCTTTATTCCATTTCGTCATAATGCATTTTATCGCTTCTGTTTGGTATTTACATACATACATACATATAATCACGTTTTTATCCCATGCGGGGTAGACAGAGCCTAGGGTCATAAGATCTTAGGCCACGTTTAGCATAATGGTAATTGAAATAGGAAATCAATAGTGATGGGTTGCTAGCCGCATCGCCTATGTCATGATTTCCCCAATCGGCGATTCCCTCAGACGACTTTTACGGCATGCGCGGGAAGAAAAGCAGCTGGTACATTCTATGTTTTTCTTTTTCCCCCAGACCACCATGGTAATAATGATAAAATATTATTCATACCATTTTGACGAATTCTGCGGCCTAGTGGATTCCAGGCTGTCACACTAGAAATCCCTAGTTCGATCTCCAGTCAGGTCAAGATAGAAAATGACATTCAGATTGAAATCTTGAATGTTGAACTTAATATCATTACACAAGTTTTGAATTTATTTTGGAGCTAGGTCAATCTGTGTGATTTTTCCTTATAATATTTATTTATATTACCTATTAGCCATGTAACTATTTATGTAAACGTGAAATGCGTAAGTTTTTTTTCCTTTTAGTAACTAACATCCTTTTTTTCACATGTTTATAAAAAAATATATTTTAAAGTTAATAAACAGTAGTTTAGCTTCTAAACTACTCGTAGTTTCTCGTCTAAATATAACTAGGTATCTCTTAAATTATTTATTTGTTTAAAATGTGCAAAAATTGTTACAAAACATCAGATTTGACACATTTTATTAAACCACATAGGATTGATAAGAAATGCAAGTGCATTTACATACAGTCATCATAAATATAATTGATTTATAAAAATATAGTTTGAAAAAACTAATAAACTCGCTTTAATGATAAATCGAACTAAAAAACGAAAAATAAATTTAATGTACGCCAAAATTGTAAATAAATGAAAAGGATTAGTATTTACGTGAAAAATGCGTTGGGTGCTCGATAAATGAAAAATATTTTAGTCTTCAAATGAAATCGGTGGTGGTAAAATATAAAAACTGTATGTATTATGAATTATTACCGAATATTTTCACAACATTCCCAAAAGAGCGGGAAATGCAACAATAATTATAGAAAAAAACTATTCAAGCACAGAAACAAAAACTAAACTTTTCTTTTTCATAACCAAGTCTTAGTGGCCAGTGTTTTAAATCAAACCCTTCTTGTAATAGTTCTGTTCAAGCACCCCACGCTTTTTTTAAATAAACATATCGAATTATTAGCTGTTGCCCGCAGCTCCGCCCACGTGCGCCTCGGTTAAATCGCGCCCAAAAGTAAGGTTTGTTTGACTCCTAGTGCATAACTATATCCATACCAAATTTCATCACAATCGGTCCAGCAGTTTAGCCGTGAAGAGGTGACAGACAGACAGACAGACAGACAGACTTTCGCATTTATAATATTAGTATGGATTGTACTATAATCGGTCTTTTATAATTCTACAGTTTCAATTAAATCTGACCAATCAAAGTGGTTAAAAATCAAGTTCAAAGAAGTCGGTTACAAACAAGAAAACAAGTAAACATACAGAAGCTAAAAAAGCGTGATAAAAATAAGTCTGTAAACATATTAAATTACAGATATTACGTAAAAGATACTGTAATTTACATTACTGAAGCGCATTGAGTTTCTTTGTATTATTTGTCCTGAAAAGGCTTCATATACATACAATTATTTCTGTAGCAAAATATTATTGTTGGTTTAACTTAAATAAGTATTGTTTAATAAGTATAATTACATTATAGAGCTTACGTGAAAGATAATTGTTAATATTCAGAACGAAATGGTTCTTTATTATTTATTCATACTAGCTGCAGCCCGCGACTTCGTGCGCGTGGTCTTCATTCTCGTTTTCGTGGGAGTTTCAGGAGTTGCTCCCGAACTTACCACGGGAATTACCCGGGAATCCCCCTTTTCTCTTATACAAAGTTTGTCAATCAACCAACGACAACCAACACAAAAAAAAAATATTCTATTTGGTGCATTCGTTCGAACGAAATCAAACGTGCCTTAAGTTCATTCAAATGACGATAACTTTTTTTAATGAACCGATTTTGTTGAAACAAAGTTTAGATGTTCTTCAGAATTAAAACGAAACAATTGTTGAAAGTTTTAAGCAAATAGGTTCAGTACTTTCAGAGATAAGCGTGATCATACATACAGACAGACAAAAAAATTCGAAAAAGTTTGTTTTGTTTTCTTTTATTAATTTAAAATGTTTATCCATTTCAGTCAAAATTACCAATTGTACAGACAAAACATTATTACTATTTTATTATATGTATATATAGAGATATGTATAGATTATGTGGATTACAAGGTCAACAAACACACCCTAGGGCCAGAGTTTTTCCAAATTGCCTCTCTATATCTGTCTTAATTTTTTTTAACAACCGCCAGATGGCAGCCGGGACCGACACGGAATCTAACTAGAATTTCTGATTAGATATTTATTCTCGTTAAGAATTTAACAATTCACTTAACATGAGGATTAAATAACTACGAGACAAATAAGATGATTCGAGACTACAATGTCTTCTTCTTCTTCGCCCTAGCTTGTTTCCCGGTTACATCTTCAGCTTACGCTTCAGAGCCCAGGGTACGCTGTTAATCATGGTCCTGATTTGGCAGTACTGGTTATTACGCTGAAGCGAATGCCGTCTGACCTCCGTAACCGTTTGACAATGAAAACACGATCCGGGTGTGTTAGGGGCCAACACTGTCAGATCTGGCTGCCTATACGCATCTGAAATAGCCTAAACTGTAGTCTGTCGATAACAGCCGGGACCAACAGCTTAACGTGTCTTCCGTAGAATAGAGGAGCTCAAGATAGAAATGCCACTAATGGCAACCAATCCAAACATAGCCGCGCACTTGCCGTCGCATGACGCAATGGCTCCAATGTATATTATTACAACTTGATTATTTTTACTTCCCGTGAAATTTGATGCCACGACCTCCTGATCGTTAGGTAAACGCGTAACCACCGGACCAATGGGGCGATCCTTTATGTTGAGCCAACTCAATTATAAGTTCGAAGTAAAACATCAACTGCGCAGTGCATGGTATTAAATTGCTTTGACGTCAGTTTGTTTAATGTTAACTGTTGATTTGATTTATTTGTATAAGATATATGTTTTATTAAATTAAAACTAAAATTTTAAAGATTGATGTCTTATGAATTTCTGAGTGCATCTGTCTTCGGCTAGCTTTGTTAAATCCTATAACGAGACTAAATGCTTTTTATGTTACAAACTTCATGCGATATTGCTCTTATGTACCAGTGCCGTCATACCTCGGACCATAATTAAAGCGTACCCTATACTCTGCAAATTAAGTATTCGATGTAAAAAAAGTAAGAAACTATTATAAAATGTATAAGAGCTGTGAATTACAAAATAATAAAAATAAATAAAACTGCACGTTCTGATAAAGTAGACATACTCGTACATTCTATCAAATTAATGCCTCGGTGGTCCAGTGGTTAAGGCGTTTGCCTGTTGACCCTGGGGTCGTGGATTCGGCTCATATATTTATTTTTTACAAGCTGTTTGCCGCGGCTCCGCTAGCGTGAGACTCGGTTAGGATATCGCACTCTAAAAGTAGCCTATGTATGACCCCCGGTCCTTAACTATATTCATACCAAATTACACCAAAATCTGGTCTGCGGATTAGCCGTGAGAGCGTAACAGACAGACAAACAAATAGACAAAGATTCAAATTCTAATTCAAATTTAAATTTTTTATTTCCAATATAGGATATTCTTATCACTTATTGACGTCAATTGTTACTTATTTTAAGTTTACCACCACTTTTAAAGCGCAAGTGGAGAAGAAGCGGCGCCACAAACTCCACTGCAGCATTTTCTTCAAAAACGTCAATTCAAAAAATTTGTGTCAAATCAGACGAGTTTACATTTGAATATTTTTAATGATATTTACGCATGTAGAGATACTTTCGCATTTATAATATAAGTATAGATATGAACATTTTATTTAAATGCATTAGGCTTAAGAGCACGGCTAGAGTTTTATTTTTAAAGAACATCGCCATTCCAAAACAGAATTAATTTGCGCCTGGCTCAAGGCGTTTCACGCGTTCAAAAATCACAGATTTTTTCCAGCCATTTAACTAACTTTGCTCCACGGCCGTGGAATAACAACAAGGTTATTTGCCTTAAATATTTGCACTTTCCCTGCATTCTAAGAGATGAAGGTTTTTCACCCGACAGACTACAAATAAACCACAAAAAAAATCAAGTCTAGACAGTAAATCAATAATATTGAAATAAAAACGATAATGGCTTTTGTTGGATAAATTTGTAGGCATTTGAAGTGCCAAATGATATTTGAGTGAGAACTATATGTTGAAAAATTGAATGATAAAATATTTTTTTATTATGGTATAGTTTAAGCTTATCTTAATGGGCTACAATCATCATTTATTTATTAAAAACTTTATTATAACACAATTAAATAATACTTATACAGTTACAGGACTTAATGCTGAAAGAATTATTTACCAGTCAAAAGGACAAATAGAAAAATTTTCCTAAACATTTTCCATGATTGACTGCCTTCTAACATCCGTAAACTTTTTTATAAAAAAAGCAGTCCTATTGAACGAGAATTCGGGCTAACACTATTAGATCTTTCAAACTGCCTAAAAGCAAATGCCATCTAGCAAAAGCACCCGTTTTAGCCGATCACTTCAATATAAAAATGCTACTAGTGGACGTTGGTCACGTTATCCACGATAGAGTCCGAGAGGTGGCTCCGAAGAATTCTGATACCTGGGTGTGCACGGTCGATTGATCGTGTCACCTGCACGAAATGATAATGAGTGGCGACCAATCCAGCTTGGCCACGCTTTACACGCAAGATCATTACGAAGACACATGCATTGTCAGAGGCTAATGCCTAATCAATATATCAGTGTTATTTCTGTATTCTTAATATAAGAATACAACATGCGTCTAACTACTTCCAAACTAAAACACTCACAAATAGTTCCTTGTCTATCTCTGGTTTTATTTACTGCCTATTTGTATACCGCAAAATGTTACGCAAAATAAGATAACTTCTACGAAGAAATTCAGAAAACTTGATAAATGGGTAGAGTTTAGCTATTTAGCGACACGATTTTGGCATTATAAAGAGAATTTTATGAATATAACTCTCAGAAGGTCATAAAGGCTGTAATTCTTGGTACAATATCACAAATCAATTATACCATGAATTTTTAAAATAAATATTTCAGAGAATGCCATGTGTAAGTACCTACATAGTTAATAAATCTTAATTAAATTTTTTGTACTTAATATTTAAGTTTTAGTTTATAATTTTATATTTTTTAATGTTAATTTTCTCAATTAGTAATTACTCTATTAGTTAATAATCTTGAGATGTCTGCCCAAAGTGGGTAAAAATTAATTTAAAATTCATGATATAAATGCAAACTAATATCCAAGATCAATCATGTTTGTAGTTTTAAATATATGGTCGGATATCGGAATGTTTAAAAAAAAAATACTAATGATTTCTTATGTTTTCGCGATTGTTACACATTAAACTAAACTATTTTATACGGTTTTCTATCGCGTTTATTGCTTACTTATTTATACCTAAAAAAGCTACTCAGTCTGCCTGCGACCATAAGCTCTGTAAAGTGCTTGAAACGTTAGGTATATATAGTAAGCAATAAACGCGATAGAAAACCGTATAAAATAGTTTAATTTAAATAATAATACTTTTAATTAGGTATCACTCATGTGGTAGGTAGAGACGTGGTAGAGAGTTCCACTTGCTACAATCCTTATAGAACTCTTGCTTCTTCCATACTCATCACTCTCGTGCTATATTCAGGCCATTTCAGGTAGCTACTAATAATATCACTCTTTTTCAATGTTAGCTTTGAGAAGTATGTTTTTGTAGGATGAAATAATCCGGTTTCTGAGTACGGTCGACTTAAATACTCCACTGACAAAATTTAGACAGACAACTGAGTAATTTTATTCCACTCTACGCACAATTTTAATTCAAATTTCTTCTAAGTAATCCTCTTTTTTCTAACTTAAGAGATAAGCTTTCTAGTATCAAGGTTTGCCAGGAGACAATTGAATTTTAATTTATGTTAAATCTCCTCAAATTCCCGACTGCTCGTGACCTTAATTTGTAAGAGGCACAAAGTTGATTACTTTGAAGATCGCATCTAGCTTTTTGAAGAAAATTTCGATGACTGGCTTGATATCAAATTGGCAATATTTAATTCTTAGTGAATTTTATATCTGCAGTATAGCCGAACGCTGCCAGGCTGTAATTCGTTCAATGTTATTCCAAAAAGCTACGTCGTATTGACGAAATCAATATTTACTTGAATAATACAGGTGAATTTATGTAAATTTATAATTCGTCAACATTAAAATTGTGAATTATTAGTAGTATAAACTATGAAATATTTACGATATTAGTTTAGTACCGCGGCGTCGCCCGCGTGGTACTCGTTGTATCGCATAAAAAAATACACAAAATTTGTTCAGCCTTATAAGTGTAACAGACAGAATTTTGCATTTATATTATTGGTATGAAATACTACGTTTTTTTAACAAGGAGCCTAAGTACATACTTAGGCTCCTAGTTAAAAAAATAGATGATGAGTCTATATTTGTTTTTTCTCACAGTTTTTAATTTTTAGGAAAGATTAGTATACTTATTTAGATAATCACGTTTTTGCGTAAAAAATATTGTCTTACATATTTCTCAAATATAAACTTATTTTATTACACAAATATAACTTAATAGTCCATAGAATACATACATTCAAAAACCTTTATTCCAAGTATAAAATTAACATTAAATTAAAATATAAAATTCAATGTGCCATGTTGTTTCTTTGTTATTTTAATTTATTATCCATCTTCAAATAAATGACCGACCAGGTGGCTGGTGTTTAAAATCAATCCTCTTTAGGAAATTTATTAATGGTAGAATCCATGAATAACATTTTTCATATTGAGACCCGGGGATCAAACCTGAGACCTCCTGAATAGCTGGCTGGCATGTTAAACATTACTTTCTTTTAATGGTACATAGTCCAACAACTGCCATCTAGCGTTAACACTACAGGACCCACGTACAGTCGGCTGCAGAGAAATATGACTCCCATGCCACAAGTATCACAATTGAAAGGGGGTCATATTTCTCTGCAGCTCAGTGTACCACTAACTGCAGAATATAATAACATGTCTGCACCGCTTGCCGGATTAAAAGTATACCTAACTATCACTAGTAAACTGTATTAGGTACTGGCAATAGTAATACCTCTTAAATGATGTAAGAGAGTAAGTGTAAGAAAAAGAAAGAACAAAAGGACCCAAAGGTTCAACGTGCTTCCTTTAATTTAGGACCCACATTTAAGATAAGAGTGTAAGAGATTATCTGGGAAATCGACATTAATTTAGAATTAATTAATATATAATAAATTCTGAATTAGTTGACCTTAAAATCTGAGACAACAGACAAAGAACTTGATATATTCAATTTTACATTATTGTAATAATTTAATTTGACACTATTACTGTATGTTACATGTCAGAAATAACTAATTATATACCAAAATATTATTTTCTTATTGTACCACATTTAAAGCAATTAAGCATAGATTTAAAAAAAATGCCAAGTGACCGCGCGCGATTTTATACTTCTATCCAATTAAGTCATCATTCATTCATTAATTTGAAATTATTGAAAGTAATTTCACAAAATAAAGAATTGAACGTAAAACTCGCAAATTATTACCCAAATTGATATAGAGTGATGCTATAAAACTGCCTTAATAAATGGTTTTGTTAATGTTCTCCCGTAGAAATGGCCGAATCATGTTCGTTTGTACTCGTCACTTAGTTCCTGCGGTCTAGGTTGAAATAATTCACAGCCATTAATTTTTGTATTTTTTCCTAAAAAAACAAAATAGTATTTGTTCGGCCTTGAAAGGTTAACAAAACCGTGATGTGTTTATTCATACATTCAAACTTTTTATCTGGTTCTTGACAATTATTATACATAATAAACAAATAGTTAAAACAATGATTTCATAGTAATTACAAAATATATGAAATTGTTAACACTAGTGGATAGGTAAGCCCAGCATGCAATGGAACACATTATTATCTTTATTATTACAATTTGGACTTATTTTTTATTTCAAAACGACATAAACTAATAAATAAAACCTAAATATTACATCTTAAGTAAAAATAAAACTAAATAAAAATAATAAAAAGAAGAAGAGATCACATATAATAATATTACATTTATTATTAATGTTGCTCGAAAAAAAAGCTTCATTAAAAAAAATATCGTCAATAGAATAGTCCTAGACCAACCATTAAAAATTTAATAAAGTAATAATAAAATGGCAAAATCAATCCTCGACAGTAATGTACAAGTGTCCACAACTCTTGCACCTAGAATGCCTACATCCATACTTCCATACTAATATTATAAATGCGAAAGTCTGTCTGTCTGTCACTCTTCACGGCTTAACTGCTGGACCGATTGTCATGAAATTTGGTAGGGATGTAGTTAACGACCTGAGGTCAAACATAGGCTACTTTTGGGCGCGATATAACTGACTTCCACGCGGGGCGAAGCCGCGGGGAACAGCTAGTTATAATATAAAAGCAGCTAGCCCGTGCCTCTGCAAACATACACACTATAGTTAATACACAAAATTAGACATTTTAGACAAACTTTAAACTGCGGCTTCGCTTGCGTAAATCCCCAGTAAACCGTAGACTATTCCAATATGAAATATAACTACATCTATGTCCTTTTTAATCATAAAAATACTAGCTTTTGCCCTAGGCTTCGCCGCGGTGAAATGAAAGGTATCTACGTCATTCTTCTGATTCTAAGCTACCTCCCCACCTATTTTCAGCCAAATCAGATCAGCCCTTCTTAAGTTATAATAATGTAACTAACACGACTTTCTTACATATATATACAAAGATGTTAATAAGAATTTTCAAGAAGATTTGTGCAATAGATAAAGCATGAAGGGATGACAAACAAACATATTATTATAAACTCACTTTTATATTATTAGATAGGAAAAAAAAAATTACAAGTCATCTGTGTACTTACATCTATCAAACGTTACATACCTACAGATTATTATACAAATATACATAAAAAATCAAATTAAAACATACTATCTTTTGAAAAAATCATAAAAAGGCGTACATGCGACTCGTAACAAATCATAAAAAAATCGTTTTATGTTATGTAATTTTGTACTACAAACAGATGATAGTGTTGTTACCAGATGTGATTCGATTGAAGTTTGAATAATTGCCCAACTGTATTTTAGAATAGTGTATTTATTTTGTACATTACATCATTTTAGTACACCATTTATGTAGGAGAACAAAGGTGGCTGACATAGCCCAGCGGATTAGCTCTTTGAAGTGGCAGTGGACGGGTTAAACAGCGCGACGAAGCGATTTTTTTTGACGGCAATTTTTTTAAATGGCGACCAAGCACCGGTAAACGCAGCATCGGATACCCACCGACCAGATGGTCAGATGACTTAGGCAGGCACTGGATGCGCAGGCCGCTTTCAACCGGTCATTTTGGAAATCCTTGTGGTAGGTCTAGGTCCAGCAGTGAGCTTATCCCTTAAGGGAGTTCGAGACCTATGTCTCAACGATACTATACTTTATAATAAAAACATCTAATATTATAAATGCGAAAGTGTGTTTGTTTGTTTGTTACGCTTTCACGTTCTATGTACTCAACCATAATCTTCCTGAAATTCCGCATACATATAGTTAGAAGTATTGAAAAGGACATAGGATACCTTTCAACCCGAAAACAAGCATTGTTCCCGAGCGGGCGAAGTCGCGGGCAAAAGCTAGTAAATATATATATCAACATCCAAGCCCCAGGTCAATTGGAAAAAGATCATTTTCCATGTTGAGCTGATCTTGGTTTTAAGGTATACGATGACTTCGTTAACTTACCATCCGTTGTTCAGCTGAATACTTGGCACCTACTTCAAATTTATATAAATGTTTGATAATGAACAAGAATATTTATTTTTATTTTTTTACTTCGATCTGAGTCAAGCCGGGAGTAAGCTCAGTGCAATCCAAATTATCTAGCGATTGAATAATTACAATCCAACAAAAAATGAATTATTTATATATTTAATAAACAGCCACTTATTTAGTTTATAGCCCACCACTAATTTATTAGACATTTTCTCCATTCTATTTTGCACTACCATAAAAATCCTCATTTTAATCCAATCATCTTTATAAATAAGCGAGAACCTTATTAATGATTTCTTTAATTATTGCTACTTAACTGTGCCAAGGGAAATCAGCGTTCCCCTTTTGTTTAAATTAATTATACTTTCACAAATGATTTACGAAGAAGAATATTTTTAGATGCTTCAAAATATTTTATTAATAATTTCTCTCTGTTTGTCTTTTTCATCGTTTTTTCCTTAATTATTTTCTACTGTAGCTATTTGAAGTCTTAACTGGGACCTTTTGAGCGTTTCTGTTTCTTAATTTTCCTTACAAAAGAGCGCTTAGTAAATAAAAGTTGAAAGAATCATATTACGATTATACATAATTGCACTGTGATGCATTAACAATAAATAAACAATGAAATGGAAAAGTAAAACGTGCTCTTGGGGCTTAGCCAAAGTCACGATCGCAAAACGTTAACGAGGTAGGTACGACAAGAACAAAATGTATGGGATTGACATAAGATTGACCACGTGATTTACCGCAGCTTATGTCAATCCCATACATTTTGTTATCGTTGACATTCGTTAGCGTTTTGAAATTGTCACTTGGCTAAGGGTGCTGACTGGTGATCTAACAGAACCTTGGAGTCTGTATGTTTAAGGGTATTTCTAAATATAATACTTTGTTATATTGAGTTGAGACATAAAAGTCTTAATTTTATTTTGAATAGAGTTTACTATAGCGACAAAAGATATGCATAATCTGTGAAAAATTCAAGTCGATTCAGGACATTCTGTAACTTTATAATAGGATCCCATTTTTTTTTTCTATAACGATTATTAACACATGATATCCATAAAAAATATGATTTTTTAAATATATTTAGCGCTTTTCACTTTGCTATATAATATTCTAAACCAGTCTACTTAGTACGAAAAGAGCATTGAAAAATACCCCATATATATCCCTGTCAACATTACCCCACACCATATCCTTTCAAAGAGTTCATCCATCACTCGAATCGCTCTGTTAATTATTTTCGCCAGCAGCAATTAATACCCAATCCTCTGCTTATCAGACCTTTCGAATTAGGTATCTGTTTACGGATGAGCAACGTGCACCAATTTTCATGTCAGTCTGTGAGAAATACGGCTGGAAATACTACACGCATTTGCAGTAACTTGCGTTATAATATTTTGTTCGTCTTATTTAAATCACGCAAATTGCCAGTTAAAGAAAAACATGGTAATAATAAAATTTCCTGATTTATTATGTGCAGTTAGTCACTTTTCTCTACTTACTCTTTATTGAAGCGATAATATTTTTAATCAAAATTACTTATTAACAACATTACTAGCATCATTATTTCAACCGCAGGCTGTCCACTGCTAGACATAGGCCTCCCTCAAGGATTTCTAGAACGACCGCTTGGAAGCGGCCTGCATCCAGAGCCCGCCTGCTACCTTCTTCAGATCATCTGACCATCTGGTCGGTGGGTGTTACTAGCATGTCGAAAGCTAATTTGAATTTGATCTTATTCTGCGAACACTAATTGGCTCATTCATAGCTAGTGAAAGTCTCAAGCAGATGGGGCTAATTTCAAAGGGACTTATTAATTTTATATTCGTCAAAGAGAATCCCTAATTGGAAGTTCATGACCTCACGCACGAGTCACGGGTACGCTATAGATATTTGTACTATGGTGATTGCTTCAGATATTAATATATACTTAGAGCTCGTGAGCAAATATGTTGACGTATCGAGTGGGGTGCAAATTGACCCTTCACAGCTTTTAATTATGTTTGAAGATCCTATAATATCTGTTGTATTCAATTAATAATCATCCGAGCACGTTCAACTCAGTTTACGGTTCAGAGCCCTGGGTGTGCTTTAATCGTGGTACTTATTTTGTCGGTATATGTACTGCAATGTAACAACTACCGTTCGACATGTTTAAACGTTGTGTAGGGAAATATTTTAGACCACTAGAAATATTTAGTGGCGACTAATCTTAATCGAGCCACGTTTCCTATAGCAAAGCACTTAGTCTATCTAGCTCCTCTGAACCTTCTCTTTCTCTTTCATTTCTCATCAATCTTGGAAAATAATAATCGTCATGAATAATTTAAGTATATACTTATAAAATTCCGAATCAGGTTACTATTCAAAAGGTGGTCAGTTAAGAAAGAATTATTTAAATGAGTAACGAAAATAAAATTCCTTTAAAAATAAAAGTACCAGTAATAATTTTATGTTTCTCTTTACGGTTGATTGGAAAAAAGAATGCTTTTAGCATGAAGTTCGCCAAATGAATAGGTATTATTTACTTGGAAAACAATAAAGTTTTAATGAATAAATAATATTGTCATGAAACAAACAACTAATGTCTATGTCAATTCATAATTTATTTGTCAACAAATGTTTGTGCCCTAACTCTTAGCACGCCTTGGGAAACTGTAAGTGCTTTGAGTTTCTTTTAATAAAGAAATAAATAATATGAAATAAATAAACTATTATTAAAATGCTAATGGAACTAAGTAGATTCACATTATTTATTGAAGAGCTATCCGTTTCTAGACAATTCTTCAAAGTCATTTTCCTCATAGCTTAGGGTCGTGACGACAATAATCTCTTCATTAATCAGACGCCTTAGGGCGTAGAGATGAAAAATTGTTTAGATTAAATCCTTGAATCACTATTTTAAAGAACCATGGATTGCAAAGTAAAGGCATTACGTGCCTTCCAAAACACCAATCTAAATTACGACCACGTCTGTCAATATTACATTGAAATACGACGGCTCTATCGTAACATCATATCATGTGGGTCAATTGACTATTAACACCGTGGTTCTTTATCAGAACCGCTTCAAGGCGCCTCTGACTTTATTCCTTTAACGGCTACAAGATGGTAGCCGGGACTAATGGCTAAACGTGCCTTCCAAAACACGGAATCTTTATTATTAGTGTAAAATCTGATGAATCAAGCCTCCAATGTCGTAACCAAATTGGCGACCTAACCACTGGATCACAGCGGCAGTCTTAAAATAAATCAACAAGTTAACATTAGATGTTGGAAGTTTCCGTAGGTTACTACTTGGTTTCGTAGAAACTAGGTTACTAACACAATTACCTACTCGTAGTTTGCACAACGAATCAAGGTATATTTGTATTATATAATAACTAGGTTTCCTGGTAATAATACGTTGGCGTTAAATACAAAATGTAGCGGATATACTACTATATGTGTTACATGTGTTTATATACGTGTTTGGAAGAATACTGACATGAGGGTGTACATGGTTTATTGATTTTTAACACACACACAAAATGATGACTATGAACAAAAATACCATAATATTTAATTAAGTACTTTTTAACAGTCAACTTTGTCATATATATAAAACAAAGTCGTGTTAGTTACACATTTTATAACTCAAGAACGGCTGCACTGATTTGGCTGAAAAATTATGGGGAGGTAGCTTAGAACCAGGAGACGGACATAGGGTTTCATCTTGGAAAAAAGCACTGTTCCCGAGGGAAGTTCATGTGGGCGAAGCCGCGGGCAAAAGCTAGTATATTATAATTACATATCTCGACGAAAACATTATTTCGCAAATCTAGTTAAAGTATTAACTACGTTCTTGTCGTTAAATTTTATACCAACTTCTCCTCCGTCAGCCTTTTCACATCCTGAAACGATAAAATTTAATTAGCTATAAATTATGTTCCCAAAAGTTTAATCGTTAAATTTTTAAAATGTTTCAAAGATAACTTGGTACAGAAGTTCATTAAAACAATTAATTATGAAACAAGGAAACGAACAACATTTTTTTGAAAAACAATTTAAAACTTCACTGATAATTTGGGAACGAAAAATGCAAATTTTTATTAATTTCATTTGCTTTATGTTTGAAATCTAAAAGTTTCACTATGAAGACAACGTACTAGCAAAAAAAGCATGGGACATCCATTCCTATGTTTTATCTAGGAGACTGTATGAAAGTAGTTTTAAATCGTTCAAGTTGATATTAATAATATAATAAATTATTTATGAGGAAAAGGAGCAAGGCATATCTACTTAACAATCTTATAGATATAGATTAGTTTCTTTTAGTATTTTTTTTTAAATTATGAAATTATTTATTTTCAACAAACTTAACTACTTAACTAAACTAAATTATAAACTAAAAACCCTAAAAAAATACTTATAGATAAAAAAATCATTACCATCGGGAAATGTTATATCAAATAATTTATTTCTGATTACAAAATATATTTTACGATAGTATAGGCCCAAAGAATAAATAACCTATAGTTAACCAGTCGTTTATTTTGACCAGCGTATTAGTCTGGCCATACAACGTGGCAATGCAGCCAGCCTCTTGGGCACTTTACCTGCTTGCGACGACAGCAATTTGAGCTCTATATTTAATTTAATAAGTATTTAGTTTTTATATTAATAAGTAAAATTTTTCAATATATTTAAGGCTATTATTTTAGAGAAAATTATAACCTCTTTATTTCAGCTTGTCTAGTTAAATACATATAATAAGTTTTTATTCATTAGGAACTGTAGTCTATATCAAACAATGTGTTGCTCTGTAAAACAAAGATTTTATTTTAGCTCATGCACATACTTATAAATAAATTAAACTTATAGATGAAATAAAATACAATTTATCTGTAAAACAAAGAAACGACATTTAAAGATATTTAATTGAGCTTCAATTCCTTTTATATTATATTTTAATTATTTTCATTGTAAACCATTTATAAGTTCAATTGACTTTATATCGTCAAAAATTCTAGTATGGGAAAAGAGATCGGTATCGACCATTGCTCTACATAATTTGAATCAAAGAAGTTTGAATTAAATGCTGTTTCTTTACATACATTTACACAGAATCTAACTTATTAACCTTAATAATATGAATTATTATATACACATGTAAAGAAACTATTAAAAATTGTGCGTAAAACGACCTTGCTGTGACGCATTGCACTATGTCACGATGTCGCGTAGCCTCCCGCGGTGTGGGTGTATAATGACACCCATCGGCCAGAAATTAATAACCTGCCAGTCCAGCTGTGGATATGAATGAATAAACCCTTTATTGCACCAATTACATAAATACAACATTGGTTTTTATAGGATGGAAAAGAAAAATTGGTACAAAGGCGGACTTATCGCTAATGCAATTTCTTCCACCCAACCTTAGGGTAGAGAGAAACAAAAACCTTGAAGCGTGAGCGATGCAGAAAGAATGCAGATGATAAGATCATTTTTCCTACTTCTAACAAAAGTGGTCTAATTTAAAAAATTAACAGAAAACGTGACATCTAAAAATAGATGGATTATACAAATAAACGTTCGGTTAAGAAATGAAGTCCCTAGCAAAGTGAATAACGCAATCAAATTAAATATTCATACATTAATAAAGCTGGAGAGAAATGTCATAAATTATCAACCACTGGCAACAAAGACGAAATTACAATACAATTAAGTAATAAAGTCTTAGAACGCATGAGGTAATTTGAACGGATTTTAAGTTCACAGCTTTGTTCAAAATTTTACCAAAAGTATTTATAACTAGCTTTTGCCCGTGGCTTTGCCCCGGTAAACTTCCAGGGATGAAAGGTACCCTATGTCCTTCTCCTGTTTGTAAGCTGACTCCCCACCAATTTTTAGCCAAATCAGTTCAGTTACTGTACTTGTTCTTGAGTCATAAATAGTATAACTAACACGACTTTATTTTATCATATACTAAACTAAAACTTAAACGAGCAATAAATTTATTTGTACTCACGTTTTCGAAAACGGCTTTAACGATTTCTTTGAAATTTTAAACATAAGTTCTGACATAGTCAAAAAGATAATCTAGCTAGGTTCCATGTCTGGGAAAATTCATTTTACCCATATTTTCATGCAAAAAGATTTTCTCCATAAAACGAGCGAAGCTTGAGTCAAATTTTTAACTTTTTAAGCTAAAACGACAAAAACTACACCTTAGACAAAATTATGTGTCTTGGCCATTTCACATTAACATCGATGAAAGGTGAAATATTATTTCATTACCGTTTTACTTGTATACACATTCTAACTGCCTCAGTGGTATAGTGATTAAGGATTCTGCCTGTATATCCGGAGGTCCTGGGTTCGATTTTGATGGGAAGCATACTTTGTTTAGTTGTTTCCAGTATGATAGGACATTGCATGTTTCAATCGCCAAACGTTAGGCCCGAAGGCACGTTAAGCCGTTGGTCCCGGCTGTCATCTGGTAGTGATTAAAGGAACCACGTCAGAGGTCAAGAGGCGGTTCCGAAGAACTCTGACACCAGGGTGTGCTTGGCCGAATGACCGTGTCACCTTCACGAAATGACAATGACTGTTAAACAATAATTTCATGACTTTTTTAACAGCTGTATTCTAAAGTAAACATCATCATTAAGTCACAAAGGAGCTTAAAAAAGCAATATAAAAATCGTAAAGTATAGAAAGCTGAAAAAAGTCGGAATCAGTGACATAAAAATACTGTAGCTATAAAAATGTGATTTGCGCATCTTTCCAAAGTTACTAAGATATTCCCATGAGAATGAACACACTCGGCGTCGCTTCAAAAAATATTCAAGTTACGCTCAACGGATACGCAGGAAAATTGATTTATAAGATAAGAAACATGTGAGATAGATACATTTGCCACACACGTGACCAAAGAATACAGATTTCATGTTCTTGCCTGAAATATTTATGAAATTCTTTAAAAAATTTGAGAAATTATTGACACCTCAATGTTGACAGGTATTTTGTACATGCATGTGTACTAATAATATTGTAAATGCGAAAGTCTGTCTGTCTGTTACGCTTTTAAGGCTAAACCGCTAGACCGATTTTGATTAAATTTTAATGGATATAGATAAGGACTAAAATCGAACATAGGCTACTTTAAAAAAACTATTGCGCCAGTAAAAATATACCATGAGGAAATTAAAAACATAGATAATACGATAGGTGGCCTTATCGCTAAGCAATCTCTTCCAGACAATTTAAATATAAAGAGTAGTAGTAAGTTAATATAAAGTAATTGTTGACAAAAAAATAGGTGGTGCAGAAAATTATTATTGTATTGTATACAACAGGACGAGTCTGATTGCAATTTATTAATGCAAAGTGATGGTTGTATTTTCATTCGTGCGAAAACGAGCTTTGAGATTTCTTTTATACGTTTGTGTTTTAAATGCGTTGCATTTTTAAAAGTCGGTTAAACGATTCAGTACAGACTTATTTTAATAACATATATAGATATGTATAAAACGATTTATAGACCATTTTAGAGATAAAATTTTAACGAAAATATTACAAAAAAAATGTATTTAATTTTTTATTGGACTTTATTTAACTATTGTTGGATGTTTATCTATATAAAAGTATTAAAAATTAATTATTATCATACTGTTGTTATTTTAAAGATTTCCCTTATAATTTTCAAGATTCCATCTTCAGACCCTGATTTGATGATTATGGAACTAATGGGAAAGTATACCTTTTTCAAGCAGTCCATCCGTCTTTGAGTAATCAAGCAAGATGCATAAAAACTAAAAATAAAATATTTCGAATTAAGATTCTCCTCCTTTTATTGAAGTCGGTCAAATAATGCGGAGATTCGTTTTCGAATAAAATCACGCAACTCACCGATTTTGATAAATAGAGCTCCTGAATATTATTTCTGCCCTTCCATTAAGTAACAATGGCGGCTAGGCTGCGTGTGACGATTTTAATACTAATTGCGCTGACATGAAATTATCGTAACAAAGGTTTTGTGTGTCTCAGTGGGTAGTATTTTTTTTTATTAGTGGTATAATAAAATTAGATCTTATATTTCGTAATTCGGCTTTGAAACAGGACAATAAAGCTATAGATTCGTTAAAACAGAGAGGTTATAACAAGAGTTCTAACATAGCCTATAAACATGACCATCATTTTGTGTAGGTGACACGATCAATATACTATGTACCCTGAATACCCTGATGTCAGAGTTCTTCGGAACAGCCGTTTTTCTTCGACTACTATGACAGCTAAAACCAACGGCTTAACGTGTCTTCCTAAACACGGAATTATCTTTTTTATCACTTAAAACTTTTAATCTCATCACATCTTACACGGTTTTAATTATCCCAATTTATTAAAGTTTATTAAACATGACGTTATGTACACGCCAAGAATTGTTAATATTAATTTAAATTCAAATTGATTCTAATTTCAAATTGGATTTGACTTCAGCCTTCAGCGCGGATTTGAACGCAGAAATGCTTATTTTGAATTCCTTGGCGATAAACACCAACAATTATAGGTTATATTTCACATTTATGGTATTTTACGTATTTATCTGCATGTTTATAGTAGAGAGTAGTCTATTCTTCATCCGGATACCACACTGTTACAAATAGATTTTCGTTATAATTTTATTCAAAATGTTGTTTGTTGTTTCAGCGTTACCAACATATTTCTCGTGAACCTATCCGCTGCCGATCTTCTCGTCACAGGCGTCTGTATGCCCACACAACTTAGCAAGGCTATCACTGTACTCTGGTTCTATGGGGAGACGGCTTGCAAAATCGTCAACTACATTCAAGGTATCACTATCACTACATAGTATAAAACAAAGTCGCTTTCTCTGTCCCTATGTCACTTTGTATGCTTAAATCTTTAAACTACGCAACGGATTTTGATGCGGTTTTTTTTAATAGATAGAGTGATTCAAGAGTAAGGCTTTTATGCCCATGCGAAACCGGAGCTGTCGCTAGTAATTTTATATAAATACCTATAGTAAATTTCATTCTCTTTCTTCTCTTTTGTATAAGACTATTAAGTAAGTAAACAGCGATCATGTGCTTCTTTTATTGGTACATAATTTTATTGACAACAAACGTTCTTAAAATAAAGTTAAATTGAAAGTAATTCCTTTGAAGATTTAATAAAAAACAATAATTGAAACATTTTGTCAAGTGCTAATAAAGGGACCTAATTGGGCAATTCTCTCGCAGATAATTACCAGCGCCAATCTTTCGAGCAATAATTTTTTACTTATTTACCTACTTCGCCGGCTCAGCTAACTGAAGTGGATTTAGACCTGCAAAACGAGAAAATGTCAGAATATCCTTTGCTGAGGTGTGGCTCGCCAGTTTACATGTCCCATCTCACACATGTTAGCCGACACCGCATCGCTGCAGCTATATCCATGGCAAGCCAACGAATTTAATAGTTATGTTTAATTCATTCATTAATTTCGAGTAGGTATTACGGCGAATCGACCATGCACACCCTGGTGTCAGAGTTCTTCGGAACCGTCTCTCGGCCTCTGACGTGGTTCATCTTTTTTATCAGACAATTAAGAGATTCAAGCCTGCAATAACCTAACCAAACTGGAACCAACTAAACAAAATATGCTTCCCGTGGGAATCGAACCCACGACCCCAGGGTCTACAGACAGACGCCTTAACCACTGGACCACGGAGGCAGTTGTGTGTTGTGTTAAGTTTAATAATATCCTTTCTTTTTTCTAATAGGTGTAGCAGTAGCAGCCAGCGTGTTCACACTGACAGCGATGTCAGTAGACCGATGGCTGTCAATCTCCCCCGAACCTCGTCTCCGACCGCCAGGCCGAAAGCAGGCGTTGTTGCTACTAGCACTGTTGTGGTTTGCGGCGTTGCTGATCTTCATTCCGCTGCTCATTGTGGCACTTGTGAGGAAAGAGACAGTGCCTATTATAGCTAAGGCTTATAGGAATGTGTCGGTGAGTTTTGATATTCCTTTTTTTACCATTTGGTAAAATAAATTAGGAGTGTTGCGAAAAGAAACTCCCGCATTTGAGGCAGCTTTTACGGTCGTTACAAAAAGAAACCAGCAATATATTTTGAACGTGTTTGGCCATGCCGAAAAAACTGACCAAGAGCGAGTCGGAATCGCGCCCTGGGGGTTCCGTACACCACACAGTATTTAACTTTCTCTTTTAGACTTATTTAAGATTTTTCCTTTCTACAATTTTTTGTAGAATTTATTTAATTCTTCTTCTTTGTCTACCTCTTATCCCAGTTCATCTGAGGTCGGATCTCCTCGTATATTGCGCCCTAGATCAGTTATTGTAGAATTTATTTATTTATTTTCTTAAAATTTAACGACTAATTTTCAGTTTCTAGATTTATTCTAAATAATAGCTGTATGGTATTGTTTCTTATTATTTCATGATTCCATTTCAATGCGAAATATCTCATAAAATTTCGCATCGGATTTGAAAAAGTCACGATAGTTTTACAATACAGTGCATCATTTATGGTCATATCTTTTGATCTCGTTGACCTCAAATTGTCAAAAGAAACCGTAAGCATGTGTGTATGTTTTGAATTTTAATTTGATACGTTCATGCGTTCCGCAAAAATAAGTTTGACAGACAGACAGACGGACAACAAAGTGATCTTATAACGTACTTCAAAAGTCAACGTTACCCTAAAAATCACTGTCCGGTACTCGTAGCCAAGTGACAATTTCAAAACGCTAACGAATGCCGTCAAGAACAAAATGTATGGAATTGACATAAGCTGTGGTAAATCACGTGGTCAATCTTATGTCAATCCCATACATTTTGTTCTTGTCGTACGTTGTTAACGTTTTGCGATTGTGACTTTGGCTAAGCCCCTTGATGTCACAGCGCTGAATTTACGTGGCAGCTACGTGGCAGCCATTTGCACTGAACAAAGACCGTTTTAGTTTTAATTAAGGCCTTTACAAAAAGTGTCAACAGTGGCCGTATTTAGTAATTTTTACAAAGGAAACAAAAGCGAATAATATTTCAATGACATCTGAGGTTCTAATGTAAGTTAAGGATACTAGCGAAAAAGTTGCGCGAGGATTTTTAATAAGCTCACTTACAGAAAGAGATTTTTTTTGGGGATTGGTGATAGTGAGACTGAAGAAGACCTTGGTGAACACTAGCGCCACCATAAACTAAAAATCATTATTCACTGAAAATACAAGTTATCAAAAATCCCTGTTATGTAATTAAGGTTCTAGATCTGAATTTAATTTTAATCATATTCAATTATTAAATTATAGTTCCATATAGTTACAAATTGCAAAACTGCTAAAAGTGGCCGTTTTAAGCAATTTTGCAATTTGTAACTATAGGGAACTATAATTTTATAATTTGTTATATTAAAAATTAACTTCAAGTAACTAAAAGTCTACCCATTTTTAATATAAATTAACTTCGTTAAGCCCATTTTTACTAAAAAGTATTGTGTCTTGTGAATTGGTAAGAAAAAAGAGACAAAATATAAAGACAAACGTTTGTTAATTACGGGGGTGTCATTATTTTTGTTCTCATTTTATCCCACTCATCAACTTCGTTTAAGTTTCTTGAATTAATTTAATGTTTCCTCATAACTTTGTGCAAAATTATATAGAAATCTCGACCGAAATAGAAACAAGGGTAAACTCCAACATTTCCAAGAACCTTATAACGGACTCATGCAAACATGGGATACACGGTAACAATTCAAAATAGATAGAACAATTTTCACAACATTGCCTTTGAAAATAAATAAATTTAATGAAACATGTTTTCGGGCTATTTATAAAAAGCGAAAAGTCACATTGAGGTAGATAACAATCATGAATGAAACTGAAAGTCAGATATCATTAGACAGTTTGCCTTCGTCAGCTCATAAAGGCTATTCTGCAATTTGCATGGGAGCAAAGCCCCAAGCTATAGATATTTATATAATCAGCTCGGACCGAATTTGCCCATTTGCTGGATGCAAATGGGCAAATTCGGTCCGAGCTTTTGGCATTGAACACGGTAAAGATAGGAGCACGCCGCTCCTATCACTGGGATCCAGCCTTAAGCGTACAGATCCCTCGTCCGTGCCTACCTTTGTTAATCTAAAACTATACTATGAATACATATTATTATTATCAACAGCAATATCAAATACTAAAAGGCTAATACAGTGATTGGTAGAATCTAATCAGTCGGATAGAGGAACAAGAAAGTAGATTTATAATTATCCTTTAGTCACTTTTTACTACTTACACAGGAAGTGAAGGAGTAGTCTATTCCTACAGATGCTACATGATACTGGCTTTGTCGAGTTAAAATACGTAGACACAAAAAAAAAATACATGATTCATTAAGGATCAGCCGCCGCGTCATGACGTCAACGCCTCTTTGCAATAAAATTGGGCTAAACAGACAGACGAATTCTGTCTATATTTGAATTTCCCGAATGAATAAATCTTAATCGCTCAGAAGAAAGGAAGTAAAGATTCCAAGATTTTACTTCGAAATTCCCAGTAATTTTAGCTGTAATAATTCCTCGAGGTCTGAAGTTGATTCACAGAATACGAGGAATTCTAACGCAAAAGTTAACAAACAACAACTTAAACTCAATTATAACAAGTTAATGAAGTTAAATTGCAGACAAAATATTGAACGAATTGCTGCACTTAACAATTTTAGATCTGTTCTGCATTTTAGTTTTCAAGTAAAATAAGATTAAACAATAGCATTATTAAATACAGTTGTCTGCTTTGAGAAATGAGTCTATTTATTTATACTCTACTCCTGGAATTTAAAATAACATCTTTCACATTAATTCAAATGTTTCGCAAAAATATGGTAACTGATTGTTACAATAATGAATAAATGAATTATGAATGAATCAGTATTGAATGAATGAATGATAAATGAACGAATTATATTTTTATTGCTTAAAATGTGGTACATACAAATTTGGAAATCTAAGATGTTCCAAAAGATTAGTTAATTTGCAATTAATAATACAAACTCCATCACATTTGCCTAATGAGGCAAATGTGTAATGTCATACAAAGGTATAATTAAAAAAATAAATTAATTGATTTATCAACAAGTTTAACTCAAAGTATTAATAAAATTTATTTTAAATGGTTACTTAAAGAGGTTGACATACTGTGCCGACCCCACGTAATAATGAAAACTGGAAAACAAAGAATTTCAAATCGCGTGCGGAAGCATTTTTTTTTAAATCTATGCTGGAAAACGACAAAAGAAGATAATTGTCATAAAAAATTGTAAGTTTAAAATTATGACAAGTATGATTAGTAGCACCTATAAAGAATCATTATATAATCACACTAGTATTTAATAAAGAAGCTGGCAGTTAATAAACTTAAAAATCTATAGATTAGGATGATACGACCTTTTCATGAAGAGGGAGGAAAGTAATAAATAATACGCAAAGACTTCTAATAGGAACAAAGTTATATAAATATGAAGGTTGAAGAAACTAGAAAAAAAGATGTATCAAGGTATGACTGTATCAAGGTTTTACACAAGAAATACCGAGTAGAACTAAGTGGAGAGAGCTTGCATACCATGCCGACCCCATTTATGAAAGTAAAATAATATACATAGCATAAACGGCTTAACCCTTTATTTTATTATGAATAAGGATATTATTAGTTTTTTTCGCGTCACCAATTCAATTGATAGTGAATGGGTAAATACCAACTTTTTTATTTAAAAAGGGCAAGAAAATGAGAATGGACATTTCATGTTTGAGTTATTTTCGTTCGTCCCTAGAAAATAAGCTTAAATAAAACCTTTTGAACAAATAAGAAAGATTTTTTTTCCTTATCACTGAATGGGAAAGATAACATGGAGTTACATAAACCCTCTTTTGTGTGTTACCTCCCGGAGTAAGATCGACATCAACTTCTGCAACCAAGCGTGTATTCCATTTTCATCTTCAGATTACGCTTCAGAGCTCATAGGGACGCTTAAATCTTGATCTCGGATATAGCGCCATTGCTCAACTTGTCATCTAGCGTTTTCCCGGTTACATTCCAAGCTGGATTAATCTTTACTTTCCTAATCATGATGTAATTCAGACACATTACGACAGGCCACCTGCCTGACGTCTTCCATCTGTACTTAAATTGGTGAAATCCGCCACCGGTTGATCAGAAGTATTCGTTAAGTATCTGTTATCATTAGTCGCTTCTTGTAATACCCATGGAAAAAGAGGGGTGGTCTATGATAAGTTTATGTTTCAAAATATGGTTATAAAAACATTCTTATTCATAAAAAATAACAACGTTTGTTAAGCCCATTGTAACTAAAATATGTTTTGGCCCTTCTCATTTATTGAAATATACCGCGAAAGAAAGAGCCAAAACATATACCCGTACCTATGTTTGATAATTTTTAAGAATAATTGGGATAAAATTTAATATCATCATAAAAAATAAACTTTGTTACAGATACAAACTAGAGATGTTCACTTCTGCACAGAAGAGTGGCCGAGTCCAGAAAGAAGAAAACAGTTCGGCACCTTCAGTTTTACCATAGTGTATGCTATACCTGGTAAGTCACATCATTATAAGAACCCTTAGAGCATTAAACGAAACGGAGTGGCCACCGTCAGGCGACCCCCTCTCCAAAATGTTATGACTCCCGGTAATACTGCTTGTATTTGTGTGCGTGTAATTTTTGCTTGTGTTGGGTAATTTTGTCAAGTGTGTGCGTAGCGATGTGATCGAATAATGCATTGTCGCTACATGCTATTTATTGTTAGGTTATATAATGCTCTTAGCAATAATCCGCTTATTGTTACGATATTTCGACGTTGAATGCCAGTGTACGTTCAAACCTAATTAAAAAAATGGTTTTTGTTACACTGTTAACTGAAAATTTTTATTGTAAATATAATGTTAATTAAATAAATAAATAAAAAAAAAAAATATTTATAGTTTTCGGGCAATTAAGTAAAATGAGACTGATAAACAACAATTTATAATTTCCCAGACAAAAAGCCTTTTCCGACAATTTTGCTGTTGAATTCAAACACAGATGTTACCTAGCACACAGAGGCGTATTGAGCGAGCCATACCTCGTATCACACTGAAATTCTAGGAAAATATCGAAACAAAAGACAAGTACGATGAGCTCTACTAAGCTTTTTCAATATGAAAATAGTATGCGTTTCAGGAGTTTAGGAGTGATTCTAGATAATTATTTCTGTACCGTATTTCAAATAAATAAACAAGGTAGACTGGACACAAATCAACTGCAATTTTTAAGGGCAGATTCAGACCACTATTACTGGACCACTTTTACAAAAATAAACTTATATCGAAATGTGTTTTTTTTTTTACTATACTCAATCAGATGATTCTCAATTCATATGGAAGCTCAAACATTTTTTTTCTTATTACAAGTTTATTTGGAAAAATTGTTTAGTATAAAAATCTGAACCCGCCCTAAAACTGTTTGCAGTTAATTTGTGTTCACTAATTTATTACTTAATTTCTTTTATTACCCTAAAGCTAGCTTGCTATAATATAAGCGTTTACTCTATTTAAGATAAGTAGTCAAAAGCTCGATAGCCCAGCGCGGCGCGCCTGTTTGTTACGATAGCGCACGTCTAAAGACGGCGAGATGTTTGGATTGGTCGCCATTAGCGGCATTTCTATATTGAGCTCGCCGTGATTCGGAAGGTACATTAAGCCGTTGGCCCCGGCTTTTATCAGTAGATTGCAGTCATCAGGCTATGTCAGATGCCTTTAGGCAGCTTGAAAAATCTAAAAGTGTTGACCACTAAAATACCTGGATCATGTTGGTCTGGTTTTTCTGTAAAAAAGGGTAACGGAGGTTGTTCCATTGTCATAACCAGTGCCGTTAAATCAGGACCATGATTTAATAGCTGAAGATGCAACCGGGAAACACTCGGGCGAAGAAAATGGGTAGGCAAAAACCTAGGTAATATAAATTCAACCAGCTACAGTAGCTTGTGTAAATTGGATCATTAGACAGTGTAGAAAGCAGTGCTCATATGTCAGTGTTTGTTCATTAAAAAACCGGACAAGCGAGAGTTGAACCCGCGTTGCGAGGATTTCGCATTTTTTATTATTTGCCCTTTTCTCTTAAAACTCCTTTTAAAAAATACTTAAATATAATGTTGTAGTCCTTTTTGATTACATACCATTCCTCCCAAAATTGAAATAGTTATACGTGTAGCAAATGTGAACTTTAATTGATAATAGTTGGGGAGAATATTAATGTACGGAACTCTAAAACCGATCAATCCGCTACTCATAGAGCTTATTAAGCTAACTATAGAATAGTAACCGAATACACATACACTAGAAAACCTTTGAGGAATACTAAGCTTTGTCATCTTATATCCACGTCTCATAAACTGAGAATTGATGGAACAAACACAGTCTCAAGGTCTAGGTGCGGCGTCTGTGCCGGTAACCATTAACCATGACACTTACATACGGCCAGACATAATATATTATGATGAAGAGCTTTATACCTTAGCAAAGCATGTGTTTGTTACGATCTTAGTTGTCAAGCGACGGCGAGTGCGGCTTTACTTAGATTGGCCGTCATTAGTACCGTTTTTATCTTAAGCTTGTGGAGGAGCTTGATAATCTGGTGGGGCATGCATGTTCGTAACAATCGTTCATGTCAAGCGACAGTGAGTGCAGCCTTACTTGGATTGGTCGCCACTGTTGCATTTATACTCCGTTCTTTGGAAGACACCAGCATCATCATCATTTCACAGCTGGACATAGGCCTCCCCAATTGGCTTCCAAAATGACCGGTCGGAAGCGGCCTGCATCCAGCGCCTGCCTGTGCCTTTTTCCAGTCATCTGACCATCTGGTCATTGGGTGTTTGATGCTGCGTTTACCGGTGCGTGGTCGCCATTCGAGAACCTTTCTGCCCTATCGGCCATCGGTTTGTCACGCTATGTGCCCCGCCCGCTGCCACTTCAAAGAGCTTATCCGCTGGGCTATGTCATAAACCCATTTTTCTTTTACGGATCTTCTTATTTCTGATTCGGCCAAGTAGTTTCTATATAATGTATTTTCGTTTTTCGTTATAGTATAAGTATGTGTGCAATGCAATACTATTAATGACCTAATCTGTTTCAAATATCCCTCCATAAATTACTTATTGACAAATGTTATAGTTTAAATGAATTCATGAATTTAAATTGAATATCAGATTTGTTATCAACCTCAATAATTGTAAAATATTGGTTGAATTGCAATATTTATGAATAAGCAATATCATAGTAAACCCTAGTGGCGGGACATAGAAAACTTATTTTGTACCATTACTCCAAATTGAAATGAGTCATTTGATTTTATAAATAAAAAAAAATAATTTAATAAAAAAAAAACTTGAAAATGGAATCAGAGCAGCTAATAAGTAGTTCTAGAGTTTTCATATTTCGAATACGAATTCGCAGGTACAAATTAGTAGAACAAATTTTCACGACTATCACCAGAGCGCGGTCCGTACCGTGTTACAAAACGATTATATTTGATTTATGGGGCGTACCTCTGGAACATGTCACCGAGATAATAAACTGTTATTTTTTCATGCTGCTACTAGTATCTCTATGTTGCCACATTTAATCCATATACTGTTGTCAAAAAATATAAGCTCTACGTATTCATTAAACTCCAAAATGTGTTCAGTGCGATAAGGCCGCCTTTTGTTTTACATTAAATTGTGTAGCCGGACATAAAATTGTATTGGTGCTATAAAGACTCAAACTAAAGTATGATCAGTCGTGTAAAAAGAATTTGTATGTTTTTATTATTACGGGATAAATCATGGACCCAGTGTCAGAAATCTTCTAAACTTTTTCGAATAATCGGAATGAGCAGCTAATATGATTATGGAAGGATAAAGAAAGAAAACTTTACAGCTTTATTAAAAGTTGAATGATTTGGCCACAAAAAAGTGACAAGTCATAGTTTGTTAGTCATTAATTTTAATTTGGATCCTAGCTTCAACCCTTTCAATGAACGACCACGTTCGATATAAAATGGTGCTACTATTAAATACGTCATTCCTAACGCGCAATGACTGTTTCTATTTTGCATGATCATTTAAGTATAATGGAAAAGGTGTGCATTGCTTGATGCGTATACTCAACATTTGGTGATGAAGGTCTGATAAAGAAGAAGATTAATTCATCAAATCATATCGTCTGGACACGCTGAATAGACCCTAAGTTTTTTGATACCGACTCTTGGCCTCTGACTTGGTTTCTTTAACGAATTTTAAAAGGCAGCCGAGGTTAACATTTCCTAAGAACTAAATCGTCGTTTTGATCAGACAATTAGGTAAGTCTGAAAAAAAAATCACAAATTATGTAACCTATAACTTTACTATCCCTAAAATTCAGGCTATCATGCAGAAGAATTTTTCAAATGTGTCCAGTAGTTTTAAAGTATAAGTAAGCAAAATTTATATATATATTCTAAAGTATATATATATAAATTTTGCCTAAAAATATGGGTAAAATGAATTTTCCCAGACATGGAACCTAGCTAGATTACCTTTTTTAACTATGTAAGAACTGAGGTTTAAATTTTAAATAAATCGATAAAGCGGTTTTTAAAAACGCGAGTACAAATAAAATTATAAATTGCTCGTTTAATAGTATAGGAAATAGATAAGTATAGATAATACATAAACTAACTAGCTGCAAGTAGTTCTGAAGTATGTAATTTTGTAGTTTAAAAGCTGCTTCAGAATTTGAACTTTCTATTTTCGATTTAACGTAATCTCCTTGTCTAACTAACACGATATCATTATAAGGCTTTCTAGGCAATTTCGCCGGGCTTGTAATTGAGGCGTAAATTGCCCTTCTATCAAACTCGCTTTAAGTTGATGGGTGGATCACCCACGAGGTTATTTATCACGTTGGTGTTACATGAAATGACAAGAAAATACTTAGAATAGACAGAATTTGGACGACAGTCTTAAATTGTTTTTGTAACAGAATAAGAAACGTTCAAATTACCTCTACGGAATAATAAACGTTCCGTCTTAAAACAAAACACATGAAAGGTAAAATATCAGGCAGAATATAATGAATCCTAAAGGCTGTCTGTATATTTATCTGTTACGCTTTCGCGGCTAAATCAATTTTGATGAAATTTATCATGAAGTTGAAGATCCGGTATTAAAAATCAAACCTCATGAGGTTATATTCTAAAAAATAAATTGAGTTCCTTGCAACTCCAATGGGGAGTAAAAGTTTGTATGAAAATATACATAAACACAATAAACGGCTAGTTTAAGATAAGATATTAAAAAATGTTTCCATGGAGACTACATGAATAAATGTACACATCAATGTAAAAAAGATTTCGAAGAAATCGATTTAGATTCATGATTGCCCGAATAGTATGTCTCAGTAGGTTTCAATCATAGACTGAAAATATATCTAAAAGTGTTTCTTATCGTACCGTATACGTACTGGTAGGTCGACCGCCTATCTCGATTCTCTACTCTCGTAATGGCTACTTGTATCGCTATCGCCACATTTCGCTCCGCCTTACAGACACAACGCTTTAAAAAAATATATTTTTGTTTACTTTGTCGAATGCGTTGTCACTAACAAATTTTTTTTTTTATAGCGTTTTGTGTGTTAGGCGAAGCGAAATGTGGCGATAGCGATACAAGTAGCCATTACGAGAGGAGAGAATCGAGATAGGCGGTCGAGCTACGGGAACCCCCTGTCTCTGCCATCCCTTTCTGACTTACTAAAGTAAATTGATAAATCATCACTTGGACCCTGTTTTGAGCCATAGCGTTTGCCGAACTGACATGACCCTTGTTCATCAACATATTATGTTGGTGAATGAAAATTATCATTCATATCATATCATTCACTAACAGTTTAAGCAACATACTAATAACATACCAAAATTGGTACAAAAACGTTTATGCGTAGGATCAACTCGCTCTTGACCAGTTTTATGTACAAAAAAAGATAATGATGGAAATTTACCACTCCAAAAATAACAAATTCACAAGGCTTTTCTTGTAAAAGAAGAACTCGTAATTGGATAGAGATTTCTATAAAAGAAAATCTTTGTACATCTTGTGTGTACCATTCATATGTTACTTTACAAAGAAATTGTTAAGTATTCGGCGATTAAATGGCTCGTTAACCCTTTAATCGGAAATTTTCGGTATCGTAGAGCATCGTCTCTTTCACACACTTCTTTAGTATGTTATTGTAATTTTTATACTATTATGAAGATAAATAGAAAACTTTTATTGTTACACCAAAGTGTTTATTTGTTGGTTTGAACTCTAAAACTTCGGATCGAATTAAAAAAAATACTTTGATAGCCTTGAATTCTTTTCTGTGAACGAGCCATATTATTGCAAGGTTTTTTACTATTAGAAGTAAAATTATAGAAATATTTATACCCAATTTAATTGGCTTTGAAACAGTGCCAATTTAGCTAAGCCATTTCAAACTACGCAATAGTAATTCAATCTGATTGTCGTAGATTTGTATGTTCCCAAACGGAACCAACGCTTCGGAGTGTTTAGTAAATAAAGGACTTCCAGAATAAACCTGTAGTGTTTGTCAGTGACAGTTTAAAATTTCCTGTTGTGTTTATTAACGGACTCCGTCAAACGAAAATTCTGTATTTTTTTTTCCAACGGGAGTGGATTTTTAAGTTTTATTATTAGTACTATATAAAAGAAAAAAAATATTACAAACATGGCTCGTACATACATATAATCACGTCTTTATCCCATGCGGGGTAGACAGAGCCTAAGGCCATAAGACCTTAGGCCAAGTTAAAAAATATAAAGAAAATCTGCATAATGGTAGTTGAAACAGGAAATCAATAGTGATGGGTTGCTAGCCGCATCGCCTATGTCATGATTTCCCCATTCGGCAATTCCCTCAGATGGCTCGTAACACGTTAAAAAAATTTTTTCACATATTTTCACGTAAAGTGATATGTTTGTCATATTCAAGTATGCTGGTCCTTTGTTAATTTGTATTTGGAAAAATATATATATATAAAAATGAAACCCGTTTTCCGTTGTCACGACATAGCATGAAAACGGCTTGACCGATTTGGCTGATTTTTTTTTTGTAGTTTTCTAATACTCTGTACAAGGTTGTTACGGAAAAAAATATAAAGAAAATCAAATTTACGCTTAGGCGGTACGAAGTTCGCCGGGTCAGCTAGTGTCTTAATAAATGTCTATTCTATCCTCACTAAAATTAATCTGTATTGACAAATGTGAAATTTATTTATTTAATTTTTTTAAAATGTTATGAATACCTTTATTTATTTATTATTCATTTTATTTATATGACATTAATACAAAACCATTCATAAACTTAAAGGATTGAGTTTAAAAAAACAAAACCTAAGTAATTTTGTCCCAATATTCCCATGGGAGACAAGCCCTGAACAAAAGTAGGAATAATAAATAAAATCCTTGACTCATTCTTTTTATTAAATTTCAGTAAATTCATAACCCAATAAAGAAATTGACGGTCTTCAATAAGTCAATAAATCATTTTGAAGAAAACCAGCCAAGTGCGGTTCAGTTCCGTACAATTATTTTGGATGTTTATCTATATCTTTATCTTTAGATAATATAAAACAAAGTCGTTTTCCGCTATCTGTCCATATGTATGCTTAAATCTTCGAAACTACGCAACGGATATCTATGCGTTTTTTTTAATAGATAGTGATTCAAGAGAAAAGTCTTTATGTAAGTAAAACCCATAATATTGTACCCATGCGAAGCCGGGGCGGGTCGCTAGTTTGTTATAAAATATAGTATCGTTGAGTTAGTATCCCATAACACAAGTCTCTACTTTGAGGCTAAGTCAATCTGTGATTTGTTCTTATATATTTAATTATATATTTTTTTTCATATGTATGAGAACTCCCTCAAATATTTTACTCTGATTTTTATTATAGCGGCTACAGCTGCTTGCTTACATAATAGAACTGTCTAAGTATCACGGTTACTGAGACTGGCTACAAATAAACAGACAGATGGACGGACAGCAGAGTCTTAGTGTAATATTATAGGATCTAGTATAAAACAAATGCGAACTGTTTGCTCGGTGGCGGATTCATCAATTTACACCTGACGCCGCAAACTGGTTAAAGAACAAAAGTAAATAAATGAATGAATGAATGAATGAATGGAAAAGCAGATGGACTGACAGCGGAATTAGTATTATATAATACCCAGGACCCCAGTAGTCGGGAGAAAACGACGGCAGTCGCTCCATTATAATAACCAGTTCCGCCAAATCAGGACCATGATTAATAGCGTACCCTGGGCTCTGAAGAGTAAGCTAAAGATGTAACTAGAAAATACACTCGGACAAAGAAGAGGTCCCGTAGTAAACGAATTCCCACTTTGGTGTTTCCCCGATGGCGGATTCGCCAATTTACGCAAACTGTTGAAGAACTTTGACATTAAGATTTGATCGATGCAGGATAAATAACATACGCAATGATGATAGGGTTCCATTTTATCCTTTGGGTGCGGAACCCTGAAAAGGTAAATTGAGTATGATTCAGCATTTCCGTATGAAAGTTACTGGGGGTTACTTGCTGAACATAGAATAAACTGGGTTAAGGGAATTGCAAAGTTTATGATTCGTAATACATTTCCTTTTGCCTTTCTGGCTTTTTTTCACCCGTGTGTTTATATTCTAATTACATCCATAGGTTACTCTCTATCACTCAGTGCAAGGGTATGCTTAATTATGGTCCTAAATACCTATATACCAGTTGAAAAGGACCGGTTTCTATTTCCCGTCGGACCCGTTCGTGAGGTCAGATGAGCGGTGGACTGTATACAAATAGGTGGATCCACAGGCAGCAATTCCGTAGAAAATCAGGATGGCAAAATAAAAACACTAGGCTTCTTGAATTATACAGGGCGAGAGAGAGAGAGAGGCCAGATTCAGAACCAGGCAGGGATTTTCCTCTTCCAGAGTTTTCTTCCTTCAGAGTTTCCTTCCTTCCTTTCTTCTTGAGTGCTCGCGATCGACTGTACCGGTTTCCTGCGGTTTCACGCCGCTTTTTATAGGCTGCCTGGCCGTTCCCTGCCCCGCGCTCCCCCGCGCACTTTGCAAGTTTATTTTCCATTTTTTACAAACAAAACATTACAATTACACAATAAAACTTATACTACTGGCTAGGTCTTAACTTAATCTAACTATTTACATTTAGTCCTTATCGCTAGGATCGCTAGATTCTTTGGAAAATGCCCTGGAAAATTCCCACTATAAATATGTGCATCCGCGTTCAATCCCCGCGCGCCCCTCCGAGGGGGGTCATTTAAATACTTGCGCACGAGATGCTAGACTTTTCATTTACTATCTAGCGTTCCTAGCGCTCACATAAGATTTATGACCTAAACGTATGACCTAGTAGACCTAATATAGGTCTATATGTGTTTGTAAGTGTACTTTAATCGTGTAATGTTATTATTTATTATGCAAATTACTTAACTAATTGTGAAGTGTACCTATCTTATCCTAATTAAAAGACAAAACGAAAAATACTTTATTATCAACATAGCTAACAAAACATAAGACTTAACTCTAAGCACTAAATAACATAGAAAAATAACACTGTTATCACTTATAGTCTTATCACTTATCACTGTGTCTTTGGTTATGCTCCTCGGCCGTCGTGAACATTTCTCCCGCCGTCGCTGGAAGCGAGACTCCTGGGATCACGACGATCTTCCTGGTAGGCCTCCGGAGTATGTTGCCGCCGCCCAGCTGGATGTCCACTATCCGCACCTCGCCGTCCGCGCCGGGATACACTTGCACTATCTTCCCTCTTGGCCACGTGTTTCTTGGTAGGTTGGGGTCGCAGAGCAGCGCGAAGTCTCCGACCTTCGGTGGACTGTCAGCGTTGTAGGGCTCCCGCCGGTGTTGAAGTATGGGCAGGTACTCGCGGACCCACCGGCGCCAGAAGACGTCTGCTAGTGCTTGCGCGCGCCTCCAGTGCTGCTTGGCTGTCAGGTCCCCCATCTCGAAGTGTCCTGGTGGTGGCACGTGGCAGTTTGGCCCGATGAGGATGTGGTTTGGTGTCAACGCCTCGGGGTCGTCCGGCGATACCGCGACGTGCGTGAGCGGTCTTGAGTTGACGGTGTTTTCAACTTCTGTGAGCAGCGTGGCCAGGGTTTCATCTGATGGACATCTCTCGTGCAGCGTCGTCTTGAGTGCTTCCTTAACCGCTCGCACCATCCTTTCCCAGGCGCCGCCCATGAACGGCGCCCCAGGGGTGATGTATCTCCAGGTGATGTGGCGGGCCGTAACCTCGTGCTGCAGACCCTCCAACGCTGCCTCCGCCAGCTCCTTCTCCGCTGCCTTGAAGCACGTCGCGTTGTCACTCCATATTTCCTTAGGGCAGCCTCTTCGTGCGATGAAGCGTCGTAGTGCCGATATGGCTGAGTCAGCACTTAGTGAGTGAGCGATTTCGATATGTATCGCCCGTGACGTCATACACGTGAAAAGCGCGCCGTATCTCTTCTCGCGATGTCTTGCTACGGTGACTTCGATGGGGCCGAAATAGTCGACGCCTGTGTATGTGAAGGGCCGCGCGTGGTGTGCTAGGCGCGCAGCTGGCAGGTCACCCGTGACCGGACACGTAGGCTTCGCTCTTGAGATCTTGCACTTCATACATGACTTGATGACGTCACGCACTGTAGGTCTTATTTTCACTATCCATGCTTGTTGACGCAGCTCGTTGACGACTAACTCGACGCCGCCGTGGTGTAATTTTTCATGCACGTGTTGTATGTAGAGGCGCGTGTATGAGTGACGCCCGTCTAGTATGGCCGGGTTGACTTGTTGCGCTTGTAAGCCGCTCGCCGCCGCTACTCTGCCTCGTAGCCGTAGTATGCCTTCTTGGTCGACGTAAGTGGTGAGTGTTGCTAGACGGTCACCACTCGTAGGCTTCTCTTTCTTCTCCACTCGCGTTATTTCACTGGAAAAACTATCTTGCTGACTTGCTTTGATCCATAACGCCTCAGCCTCGTTCAGTAGGTCGGCCGGTAACTCGACGTAGGTAACTTGCGGCGGGGGAGCGCGGGGGGTGTTTTGCTTCGGTGCGGCCTTCTTGTTTATTTTCGACCAGCTGGGACCGGCGTCTTTGTTTTTTCGTGTTCGTTTCCTCGTAGCGTATGACGAGTCGATGTGTTTTTCTTTCTTGAGTTTTTGCACAAACTGTAACACTCGGGCTGTAGAGCGTATGAGTCTTGTCCACTTGGAGAATCTCTCGATGCGTGGGAGGTGAGGATGTCTTCTTTCTCCATTTTCTTGCTCGACGTGGCACTTGTCGGGTTTTCTTTCTTCGTCAACTTCTTCAGGAAGTACTTGCTTCGTTTCTTGTGGCCATTGAGACTCGGGGAGTTTGAGGAATGATGGGCCCTCAAACCAACGGTGGTGGGAGTCGAAGTCGATGGGTGTAGCTCGCGTCGCGTCGTCAGCCACGTTGTCTTTGGTAGCCAGCGCCACTCGTTTTTCTTTGTTGTTTCTTCGATTTCGGCGAGTCGGTGTGCGACGAAAGTCTTGAAACTGCGCGGCTCCGCCCGTATCCACGCTAACGCCGTACGCGAGTCACTCCAATACACTTTTTTATCCACTTCATACTCATTTTCTTCCAGGACGGTTCTTGCTAGTCTGGCCCCCAGTAGCGCGGCCTGAAGTTCGAGGCGTGGGATGGAGATAGGCCGCGTCGGCGTCACGCGACTTTTTGCTGCCACTAATGTCACTTTCACTGCACCGTCGGAATGCACTTGCCGCCAATACACTGCGGCCGCGTATGCTTCTTCGCTGGCGTCGACGAATGTGTGAAGTTGACGCGACGTCACTGTCTCGTAGTCGTAGCAGCGAGGTATGCGTAGACTCTCGATGTTGCGCAGGTTCTCCATCCATCTTCTCCATCTTGGCTCGAGCTCTTCAGGTAGGGGGTCGTCCCAGTCGATCTTGTATTTCCACGTATATTGAAATATTCTCTTGGCCGGTGTGGTGACAGGAGTGATGAGGCCCAAGGGGTCGAAGAGGGCCATGATGATGCTGAGCGCTTCCCTCTTCGTTGGCATTCTATTTCCCTCCTTGATGTCCTCGGGTGTCTTCAGTTGATTTGCTCTGAAGCTGAAGTAGTCCTCACTCACGTTCCACTGCAATCCCAACGCTTTTTCGGTCTCCTTGCCGCCGATGGACACGGCGGTGTTTTCTTCTGTTTTGCTGAATGTTTCACGGACCTCTCTGTTGTTTGAGGCCCAGCCGTCGAGTGTGAAGCCTGCTTGTTTGTGCACGTAGTCGACTTGTCTTGCTATCTCGATTGCTTCTTCGGTGGACGCAAAACTTTGTAGATAATCGTCCATGTAGTGGTTTCTTATCACTGCCGCCGCCGCCCGAGGATACTCTTGTTGGAAGTCTTCTGCATTTTTATTTTTGATGTATAGCGCCGTAAACGGTGACGACGTCGCGCCGAAGATAACCGATGTCATGCGATACTCGTCCGGTTTTCCCTCCCGCCGGTCGCCTCTCCACAGGAATCTGAGTGCGTCGCGATCCTCTTCTTTGACTTTTATTTGCATAAACATTTCCTTCAAGTCAGCGGACACGGCGTATGGATGTTGGCGAAATCTCATAATAACTCCCGGCAGCGATTGAAGTAGGTCGGGCCCGGAGAGCAGCATGTCGTTAAGGCTAACACCGGCGAATCTTGCGGCGGCGTCGTGTACGAGGCGCGGTGGCTTGTGTGGCTTGGCCGCGTTGATTACTGGAAAATGCGGTAGGTACCACGTGCGATGTAGCGGGGGTGGGGATGCCGATGACACACGCTCCGCATATCCGGACTTCAGCAAGTTGTGTATTCTTTCTTGATATTTTGTTTTCAAATCTTCATTCTTGTCTAATTTCTTCTCTAATGAATGAAGTCGGCGTTCGGCTTGCGTGAAGTTGTTTGGGATAGCGAAGTTGGCGTCTTTCCACGGTAGAGCTGTCTCAAATCTTCCGTCTGGCAATCGTCGGCTTGATTCACGAAGAATAGCGATGGCCTTTTCATCCGGGTCTTCTCGCGGTTTTCTAGGCTCGATGCATAGCGACTCGAGCTTGAAGTGTTCCCTGATGAGTTCTTCCATGTCGTTGTTGTTCTTCGTGACTTGTTGTATGTTTCCACAGAAGGCGACGGTACCAGTAAGAGAGCTCTGGCACCCGTGAAGTACCCAACCCAGCTGAGTATATGACGCGACGGGTTGATTTTTCTTCCCAGCGCGTAGTTTACGTGTGACGATAAGGTCGATGTTGTCTTGACCCAGTAATATTTTCGGCGAAGCACGCTCGTACGTAATTTCTTCTATAATTTCTTGTAAGTGTGTGCAGTCTTCCATATCTTCTCTCTTGACTGACTCGGGCGCGAAGTCCAACCTGTTGACTGTGCGCGCGGCTTCTATGTTGTACTCTTCAGACGCATATTTTCCCCGTATCTTCAAACTGACTGACTTGCTATTTTCGTGTCGCATTTCGCTGCTGATTCCCTGTAGCCACATGCTCTTCTTAGGGCCGTCGGCGCCGATGACATCTGCTATGGAGGCGTCGACGAGCGTCACGGTGCTTCCTTCGTCGCATAGCGCGTAGGTTTCAATACTTGAGAGCGGCCCGCGTAGTACCACCGGAATAATTTTCAAATAAGCGCGGCGACTCGTTGTCTGGCACGCCGCGGCGGTGATCTCCCTTGTTGACGTCACGTTTTCTTGCGTCTCTTGCGGCGCCGGCTCGCGATTTTCATAGTGTAGCAGCTTGTGATGACGCATGGTACAGCCCTGTTTCCCACACGGTGCGGCTTTGCAGGCGAATCTTCTATGCTTGCTTTTCAGACAGCGAAAACATATTCTATTTTTCTTAGCGACTTCCCATCTGTCCTTGACCGTAGCCCCGATGAAATCTTCACACTCGGTAAGCTTGTGGTTCTTCTTACATAACGGACACTGGGTGCAGCCGGTGTCTTCTTTTTTCACGGAGAAGGTGCGTTCTTTCTTGAAGTTTCTTCTTTCTTGAAAACTTCTTTCTTCTTTTACTATTTCTGGGGGAGCGTAGGCGCCACACTTGTCGGCCTCCTCGTTCAGGAATGTAGCTATTTTCTTAATGTCCGGCGATTCTTCTTTCTTGTTAGTAGCGGCGTAGTCGTACCACTTGCTGCGTAGCGTAGGTGTTAATTTTTCGACGACGATGCGCGCCAATTCCGGATTGAACAAGTAGTTAGGCTTCTTTAGTGCTTCTATTGTTCCGACGCTGTTGCTGACGCTCCCGGCGAAAATGCATAAGTCGCGTGCATTTTCTGTTAACTTGTGAAGTGACTTGATTTTCTCTATTTCGGCTTGGATGAGTGCTTCTGGTCTTCCGAATCTTCGTTCCAGTGCTTCCAAGACGATCTTCGGGTCGGGTTGACTGAGAAGTAGACACCCGACGGCCTCTTTGGCGGTACCCCGCAGACTCTTCCTTATACGGGCGAGGTTTTCTGTTGACGTGAAGAAACTGCTTGAACTCTCGTAGGCGGCCCGGAAACCAAGCCACTCGTGACTGCTGCCGTTGAAAAAGGGAAGTTCTTGTATGTACTTCGGCGGTTCCCGGTTGCTCCGTGCAGCGTGGAGCAGTGAGGTGGCCAAGGCAGCAACATCCACGACCGGCTGGGGCGGCAGGGTCTTGACCATCTTCTCGTTGTCCTGTCTTGCCTCTTCCGTCTTGTCGTGTCTCTTCATATTTCCTCTATGTTGCTCCTCTTCCTCGGCGTCTTGAATTTTTCCCTCGGGCGGCGTTTGTGCAGTGTCTTTTTCCTTGAGCGGCGTCCTCTTAATCCATTCTTGAATCCGGACGGACCCTAGTTCGTCCGGATTCAAGAATGGATTAAGAGGAGGACTCGCTCGCCCGACTCTCGTGCCGGACGGTCGTGTGCTGAGTGCGCTCCGCGTAATTAAATTACATTTATTTTCTTTCGCGGTTTTTCCGTTGTTTTTCCATCTGTTTTCGCATTTTTCCATCTGTGTACTGTTATAGACACCGTTTTATAGTGATAGTGACACCATTTGTGGCCCAGAAGACCATTTAGTGCTGTTTTCTAGGTTAAGTGTGGACCGATCTACGGCGAACAAAACTAGGACTGTAGCAGCAGCTAAGTGACATTATTATTGACTTTTGCTCTTATTTTATTTATTTTTCCTGTGTTTTTCTTTGTTTTTCCTAGTTTTTAAGTTAGAATAGTCTTTTAATTATAACCTTTTTAATTATAACCTCTGCACCACGTGCGGGAACGCGTTGCGGAACCGCGTGGCCGGAGACAGCTGTCAGCGTGTCGCGTCCCTGTGACAGCGACAGTTGACGCAGCTTTCTTTTTTTTTGTTTTTCTACTTTTGCGGCACTGGAGACCGGCTATTTAGCCGCGATTTCGTGCAGCAACCACCACTAAACATTTATAACTTAACACTTAGCACAACACTTATACATTACCCACCACGGTGCGTATGTGTGCGTGTGTGTGTGGAATCCTGACAGTGTGAGTGCCAGTGAGCGTGAGAGCCAAAACTCAGTGACAGTGACACATATACATTGAAGGTGACGTTGACAGTTGTCATTTTTGACAGCTTGGTGCTTTCTTTGGGTGTTGGAAGGCAGGCCTGCGCCTACCTCTTTTTAATCTTTACAAGACTAGGTACACGAACACTTGCCTAATTTTTCATAACTTAGCTAGCATGTCGGAGAGCTCTGATGACGACGGGGGGCCGCCCCCAATTAGGACCCCGACAGACGACCCGTTTACACCGAGGGAGTCACTGCTGCGAACCCCCCCAAGTGGAGCGGCTATATTGATGAACCCGGCGTCAAAGGCGCTTGTGGCGACCATGGTGGTTGAGGCGGTGACAAAGGTCATCAACCGCATGTCCCCCGAGACCCAACCGGAAGAGACCCCTACTACGTCGGGCCCGAGGAGGGTCAGAGCGTCGGTGGCCAAGCGGACACTGACGTCACCCGAGGAGATCGGCCCGGCGAAACCGGCCAAGAGGCCAACGACTTCGGAGCCAAGCCAGCCAGGTCTTGCACTCTCGGACCAGGAGTCGTCAGAGGTGGAATTGGCGACGGATGGAGAAAAAGAGCTCTACACCATGACGGCCCGGCAACTTTTAAATAGAGCCCATAGGGAGGCAAAGGGTGTCTCCATGGTGGCCGGAGGGCCAACTAGCAAGTTGAACAAGGCAGACCAAGGTGCCATCAACTCACATATGACCAGCATACTGGAGATAGTCGGCCACCTTGCGCTCATCGCACAGGAAGGCAAAAGCGATATACGCCTCGCCCAAAAAGAAAAGAAAGCCATAAATGCGGCGAGAGAAGTCGAGCGCGAACGCGCGGCAAGAGCGGAGGCGGAAGTCGTGGCGGCCCGAGCCGAGGCGCAGGCTGCGGCCGAGAGGGCTAACGCCGCCACTGTTGCGGCTGCAGGACGACCGGCGGGGTCCTCATACGCTGAGAAGGCCAAGAAGGTTGTGGGGCCTATTATGGCAATATACCCCGCAATCAATAACAAGGACATAAAGAGTGCTGAGGACACTAAAAAGGTGCTAAAAGACGCCATAGCCCCCGCCCAACTACAGATACATGTGGATAAGCTCCGCAGGGTCGGGAACGCCGGGGTGATCATCCAGACCAAAACAAAAGAGGACATGGCGAAACTCAAGACGGCTCTTCCAGCGACACTTAAAGGCAACGAATTGCAAAGCCGGGCGCCACTGGTGGCGATCAGAAACGTGGACGGGAAGGACTGGACGACCTCCTTCCTGAGGTCCAAAGGATGAATTTTACAGACGACCCCAGATGGACGCTGGAGAAGTTAAAGGAGAGCTGCCGCCTGGCATTTAAGAAGAGCCGTCTAAACGGATCGAGGGCGACGTTCGTTCTGGCCTGTTCCCCGGCCCTGCGCGCCGCGCTACTCGCCAAAGGGCGAGTGTACATAGGATGGGACGTGTGCGAGGTTGGAGACTACACCACCGCAATCAGATGTAGAAAATGTCAGCACTACGGCCACCCGGAGAAAAAATGTAAAGGCGAACAGGTGTGTGCCCGGTGCGGAGTTGTGGGCCATGAGGAAAAGGTGTGCAAGGCAGAGCAGGTGGTTTGTGCTACCTGCAAAAGATTCGGCAGGAGCGAGATGAACAATCATGAGACCGGTGCACGTGAGTGCCCAGCCCGGGTACATGCCGAGAAGAGGATGGCAGAGACCACGGGCATCCTTAATGGATAAACAACATCCAGATGGTATGATGGAGCTCCGGGTGGGTCAAATAAACCTGGGCGGGGGTAGACTTGCCACGACCGAGGTTCCACAGGTAGCCGAAGAACTGGGTTTGGACGTCGTTCTAGCTCAGGAGCATTATCCCTTATCCCAGGGAGAAGTCGCGAGCAGATTTCTGCAGTGCGGCGGCCCGGGTGCCAAGGCGTGCGTCTATGTTCGGCGCGCGGACATCCCTTGCGTTCTCCTGCATCACCTGTCGGGGACTCACTGTACGGTGTGCCACCTGCAGGTTGGTGGGGGGGGGCGTATATGTGGTGTCCGCGTACTTCCAATACAGCGACGAAGTTGACGTGCATCTTGAGCACTTGGGGAAGGTCCTAGATGCCCTCAAAGGAAAAAGGGTAATCATAGGTGTGGATACCAATGCCCACTCACCGATGTGGTATTGCGGTGAAAAGCAATATACCGGACGCGGGTCAGACGTCACGCATCGTAGAGAGTCCGTGGAGGCGTTTATCCTGGCCAGAGGCCTAGAAGTGGCTAATGTGGAGGGTGAGCCGTTTACATTTCAAACGGCGAACGGCGCGTCAAACATCGACCTCACACTAACAACAAGGGGCATCCCGGTAACGGGATGGAGAGTGCAGGAAGGTGCAATAGAGAGCGACCATCGTCTCATCACATTTGTCGTGGCAAGCGGGGCCGCTTCAAGCGATGAGCCGCTAGAAGAGCCTATAAGACTTCGGGATCGTGGTGTATGCTGGGCGCGCTTCGAGCGTGTCATACATGGGCGCGTTGGCGATATTAAGTGGAATCGACCCGCAACAGAGGTCTGTACGCAATTTACCAATATGGTACTCCGTACGGCAAGGGAGACCCTGGGAATGGTGAAACCCAGAAAATCGGGAGGAGGCCACGAGTGGTGGACTCCGACGCTCAGCCGGCTGCGCGCGGAGAATAATAAGCTGCGGAAACGCTGGCAGTCCCTCCGTAGGGCGGGGGGGTACTTAGAGGAGGCTGCTCGGGATCGGTTCCATGAGCATAGGAGTAGGTATAGGGCGGCCATGGAGGAGGCGCAACTTTTGCACTTTAGAAAAATCGCTGACTCTGGTAACCTGGACCCTTGGGGACAGGCGTACAGGGTCGCGAGCGGACGGCACAGACCGCCCAGTAACGTAGTAAATGGCATGAAGTACGCCGAAGGTTATGCTGAGGATGTGGACGGGGCCATGCACGGTCTCATGTGTGCTCTGTGTCCGGACGACGATGTGTCTAGAGACACGGAGTATCACCGACGTGTGCGACTTGCGGCTTCATTCACACCATCAGGAGAAGATGCCCCTTCTCCATCAGATGAGGTCATTGGGGACATAGTCAGGAGTCTTCCTAACACTGCGCCGGGAATCGATGGGATAAGCGCTCGTATCATCCAGCACGTCTGGTCAGCCGCGTCGGTGGAGTTCTCAGAGGTGATTAGGCGATGCGTCCAGGAGGGGTGTTTTCCGGACGTGTGGAAGGACGGTAGGTTGATTGTCCTGCCGAAAGGCAATGGCAAGCGGCTTACCGACCCGAAGGCGTACCGCCCCGTCACGCTGCTGCCGATCTTTGGTAAAATCTTAGAACGTGTCTTAATTAGGTGCTCTCCTCAGATGACCAGGGGTCTCTCTGACTGCCAGCACGGCTTCACGCGGGGTCGGTCGACGGTGTCCGCGTTGAAGTCCATCTTCAGTGTGGCCAGGGAGAGCTCGTCGAAGTATGTTCAGGTAATTTTCTTGGATATCTCTGGTGCTTTCGACAATGCCTGGTGGTCGATGATCCTGCTGAAGGCAAAACGTGGAGGCTGCCCGCCTAACATCTATAGGATGTTGGTGGACTATTTCGCGGGACGTCGTATTGGTATGTTCGTCGGAGGAAGGGCACTGTGGAAAGCGGCAACGATGGGTTGCCCGCAGGGATCGGTGCTGGGGCCCACGCTGTGGAATCTGCTCATGGACGACTTGCTTCGGCTGCCGCTTCCAGCGGGGGTAAGGATCGTGGCGTATGCCGACGACGTGACTATTCTGATCGAGGCCCAATCCCGAGCGAGCATAGAGGCATCTGCTTCTAGCACTTTGGAGCTCGTTGGCCGATGGGGGGAGCGGAATCGACTGGAGTTCTCGCCAGCTAAGTCGGCTACTATGACCATCAAGGGGAAGTTCCAGCGGCCACCTGTCATCAGGTTCGGTGGGGCTTCTATCAAAAGCGTCACTTCGGCTACGGTTCTAGGAGTGGTGGTGGATTCAAGTCTATCGTTCGCGCAGCATGCGTTGTCGATAGGGGAATGAGCGGCAAATTGCTTCGGCAAGATGTCGAGAGTATCGGCAACATCTTGGGGGATACGGTACAGGGCACTTCTTGTCCTGTACAAAGGCACTTACATCGCCACGGTAACGTATGCTGCTGCAAGCTGGTTCCGACGTGCGTCACTGTACGTTGTGCGGAGTGCGCTCCTGCGCACCCAGAGACCCGCCTTGATCCTTCTGACCAAGGCGTACCGCTCGACGAGTTCTGCCGCGTTGCCGGTGATTGCTGGCGTTTTGCCGGCCGATCTCGAGGTTGGTCGTGCTGGGAGGCTAGGAGAAGTGCGCGAGTCCGCGGTTACCAAGGAGGAGCTTCGGCGTGCCAAACTCGGAATTACCGAGTCCGCGCTAGCCGAATGGCAGGCGCGTTGGGACGCATCGAATGATGGGAGGGAGACGTATCGATTCTTCCCGGACGTGGCGGGTCGGCTCAAGGCAACTCGGGTCGAACCGGACTATGAGACCACGCAGATCTTATCTGGACATGGCTGCTTCAGGGGGAGGCTTCATCGTATGAAGCTATCCGACACGGAGCTCTGCTTCTGCGAGGAAGGAGTTTTAGAAGATGTGCACCATGTGCTTTGGGAATGCTCCATCTATGGGGATGCGCGTAGGGAACTTCTGGACAATGTTGTACAGCTCGAAGTGGGTCCGGTTTACTATCGTGATCTCGTGGGATCTGAGGCGAACTTCAGGCGGCTTAAAGAATTCTCGCATAGATGGTACAGGATCCGAAGCGGCCTCGAGAGAGGCATAACCTGAGGGTAAACCAAGAAGGGTAAATGAAGAGGGAAAGAAGAATAATAAACCAAGAAGGGTAAAAGAAGAGAAGACCAGCGGCGACCTGGGCTGAGCAAAAGGCGAGCGAGGCGTAATTGTACACGTAAGCCCCCTAGAACGGGGGAGAGTTAACAAATCTGGAATTAATACTAGATAGTAGTATTAAAAAGGAGACACTATAGAGAATTTGTAGGGAGATCAAGCAGGTGCGACTGGAAAGAAAAGCGTAATGCTAGTACAGCGCACTCTCCCGAGATTCGGCTCGTATAACCGAGAGGTTGGTAGAGCCATGGGAGGTGGTGGGACCCTAGTTCGTCTTCATTTTCTTCATCTTCTTCAGTTTCTTCATCTTCTTCGATTTGTAGGCGCTTCAGACGTAGCTCCTTGAGTTTTGCTAATGCTTGAGCTTCCTTGAGCTGTGCCTGCGCCTCCCTCAGTTTGGACTCGGCTAACTCCTCTTCTGCCTTCGCTAGGAGCTTCTTACGGGATGCTGTAGATCTCGTGGACCGAGCCCCGCCGGCAGCCCGTGCTATACTGGACGTCGCTGAGCCTTCTCGACGTACGCTTCCTTCAGTGGCGACCGATGACTCTTCGACACGTGGGGGCGAGGTGCAGCGTGCGGCTGACGACGACAAAAATGCTTCTAATACGGGGGGCGGACGCGTGACGTTCTCTTCGGGCGCCTTTTTATGCCCCTGTTGAGTACGGTCGACCGGGGCTTGACGTGTGGTAGTGCCTGGTTCCGTTTCCGGCCTCTCATCACCCTGTTGGCTTCGTGTCACAACCATTTTGATATTCTTCTTTTCCTTCAAATTGTTTCGCTGGCGTAAATCCGGCTGCAGAAGGACCAAATGAACAGGACCGGTTTCTATTTCCCGTCGGACCCGTTCGTGAGGTCAGATGAGCGGTGGACTGTATACAAATAGGTGGATCCACAGGCAGCAATTCCGTAGAAAATCAGGATGGCAAAATAAAAACACTAGGCTTCTTGAATTATACAGGGCGAGAGAGAGAGAGAGGCCAGATTCAGAACCAGGCAGGGATTTTCCTCTTCCAGAGTTTTCTTCCTTCAGAGTTTCCTTCCTTCCTTTCTTCTTGAGTGCTCGCGATCGACTGTACCGGTTTCCTGCGGTTTCACGCCGCTTTTTATAGGCTGCCTGGCCGTTCCCTGCCCCGCGCTCCCCCGCGCACTTTGCAAGTTTATTTTCCATTTTTTACAAACAAAACATTACAATTACACAATAAAACTTATACTACTGGCTAGGTCTTAACTTAATCTAACTATTTACATTTAGTCCTTATCGCTAGGATCGCTAGATTCTTTGGAAAATGCCCTGGAAAATTCCCACTATAACTATGTGCATCCGCGTTCAATCCCCGCGCGCCCCTCCGGGGGGGGTCATTTAAATACTTGCGCACGAGATGCTAGACTTTTCATTTACTATCTAGCGTTCCTAGCGCTCACATAAGATTTATGACCTAAACGTATGACCTAGTAGACCTAATATAGGTCTATATGTATTTGTAAGTGTACTTTAATCGTGTAATGTTATTATTTATTATGCAAATTACTTAACTAATTGTGAAGTGTACCTATCTTATCCTAATTAAAAGACAAAACGAAAAATACTTTATTATCAACATAGCTAACAAAACATAAGACTTAACTCTAAGCACTAAATAACATAGAAAAATAACACTGTTATCACTTATAGTCTTATCACTTATCACTTATCACTGTGTCTTTGGTTATGCTCCTCGGCCGTCGTGAACACCAGTACTGGCTATAACAAAAGAGTGAGAGTCGTCTTCGATCTGTTTTCTTTGCCTGTTCGTGTTTCCTGGTTGCATCTTCAGCTTACGCTTCAGAGCCCAGGGCACCCCATTATGGCCTTGATTTGGCGGTACTGGTTATTACAATGGAACGACTGCCATTTGACCTTCGTTTTCCTTTATAGGGTAATCAGATCAATAAGTACATGATCTCAGTGTGTTAGTGGCCAACACTGTCAGATTTTTTAGGCCGCCTAAAGTCATCTGACATAGTCTAACTGCCATCTATCAAATTAGCTGAGACCAAGGGTTTAACTTGCCTTAATTCCAAGGCACGGAGGAGCTTAAGATAGAAATACCATTAATGGCGACCAATCCAATTATGGCGGAGCACTCGCAGTCGCTTGATGCGCGCTATCGTTACGAACACGCATTCCATAGTAACCGAGGTTGGTTTTGTCTAAAAAATTTTAAGCAAAAACTATTGAAAACAGGTAAATCAAAAAGAAAAATGTAAATAGCCAGCAAATAAACAGTGTATTTTTCAACAATTTGGGAATGCGAAAGTTCGTCGGAAGCTCAGTGTTGCACGAAACGGAAGCTTTCGTTTATTATTCACGCTTGTTACGTTAATATCTGGTTGTGCTTTATAAGTTCTCGATTTTTGGAACAAAAAGACATTTTACAAAGGAGATATTAATTAATGCTAGATAATTTATTTAAAAGATTTTTATTATATCCCTATTTCCATACTAATAAAACAAATGCGAAAGTCTGCCTGTCTATCTATCTGTTACACTTTCACGGCTTAACGTCTGGAAACATTTCGATGAAATGTACATTTTTTTATAAAATTTAGTATCGTTGAGTTAGTATCCCAACACAAGGCTCGAACTTACTTTGGGGCTAACTCAATCTCTGTGATTTGTCCCCCATATATTTAATACCTTTAAAATATGAATAGGTTTATTAAGGCATACCTATTTATTTCATTATTTGGCAAAAATTACTCGCGCTCCAACATAATTTTGTCTCTCAATACCCTAAGGTTATTAAGAAAAAAATATTTCAGCGATAAGTCCGCTTTTGAACTAATTTTATTTCCTATCCTGTACTGTAATTTATGTAAATGATGGTTAAAAGCGTTCATTCATTCATTAAGTAGATTATTATCTGATTTTTTTATTTCTGTACAACGAGTAGCAGGGATATTTATCATTTTTCACATAAGCGCTGTGTGACAGTCATTATCCTATTAAGCTCCATTATGTCATTTTAAAAATATTTGTGACTTCCAGTCACTGAGGTAGTGTCCTCCGTTTTTAGAAGTTTATTTTTTTATATTGTTTTGCAAGCAAACAGACACACAGTCCAACTGATGAGTGTAATTACCCAATTTAGTTGTTTTTACTACTTCCAATTACAAACTGTTTATACTTTCTCACGTTTAATAACTTTTTTTAAATCTATGTTTAAAAAACTTCCTTGGACTTGAAGCCCAAAAAGTCCAGCCTTTTAGAGATTAAAGAAAAGACCAAAAACAACATTTCATTTAAATATTTAGATTTAGAACGAGTAGCTCAAGAAATTTTATAAGCAAAAGGAGTCTTTTTTTGAAAAAAAATGTGACATCTTTTAAAATTTGTTTCAGGTTCCATAACAATACTGTCGTACGCGTTTATGGGCCGTACGCTGTGTTCCGTGAGACCACCTTTTGACATAGACGAGGGAAATGTCAGCATGCAGCAAGTAATTTTTATTGTTCACTTTTTTATTTTTTTCTAAGTATAAAGTGTTTATTTTCAACTTTCGCGGTTTTAGCCACCTGTGTTGTAGACATACTATCTCTTTCTCTAAAAAAGTAATCATAATTGTTAATATTATAGATGAAACGTCTCAATTAAAACCTCCACAAAGGTATCAAACGGCGACAATGAAGTCGGTTTAAAATTGATTTCATTTTCTAGAAAAAACAAGTTATTATAAAAATCTAGCAAAATTGAAGTTTTGACCTCGATTTTTTCAATTATAATAGGTATAAGCCGCAGTTTTCCATTTCGAACTAGAATATGATGAACTATTTCTCAATTTCTTTCCCGATATTGTTTATTTTGTTAAGCTAGGCAAGACTGGATGTTGCTAGTATCATCAACCACTTTTGAAATGGAACCTTAGTAATTCACTTAGCTCTCATTACATCCAAAAGTTATCTTATTAGAAGTGTTATTGAGTTTAATTACTTTGATATTTAAGACCATTTCACTAAAGCTATCCTTTATATCTCGGAATTTATTAATGAGTTTAATTACTTTGATATTTAGACCATTTTACTATAGCCATCCTTAATACCAGGGCATTTTTTAATGAGTTTATTTTAATATTGTTTAATTAGTTGTTTAGAATTTATAATTTGTAGCATATTCAGCATACTTACAATAATATATACAAAGAAAACAATATAAAAAAATAAGAATTAAATTAATTAATTAATAAGAATTTATTAATAAGTTTAATCACTTTGATATTTGGACCATTTTGCTACGCTGTCCCTAATATTACCGCACGAGTATGAACTTTCAACGAGCAAGTAATTACTATTGCACCGCACAGTATTCATAATTACAGAGTGTTTAACTAATTAAAACAGTGGTACACACTACACATGCCTTTGTAACGTTAACTCTTGGGCAACCCTTGTTCGTGACTTGGATTGGTCGCCGCTGGAGTGACATGTTACTCTTATCATGATAGTTGGTCCTAGCTGCTGTAGCTAGTTGGCAGACATTAAGCTGAGTCAGATACCTTCTATTAAAGAAACGGTTTTGTAAAGGCTCTGAAGCTAGCAGTTATTATGTTCCCAGTTTTGATATATTTCTGGTCAGAAAATTTAAAATAGAAATAAAGAAAAAAAACCTTTATTTGGCACAATAGAGTAATTACAAAAAAATAACAAAAACACTGGGAGTTTGATCGAAAATGGCTCAGCATTAGTCGTGGTATAAAAAGAAGAACCATAATGCTGGTCTTCCGCGAACACCTTATGACTTAAAAATTAAAAAAAAACATTATATTCAACCAATCTTCCTGAAATTTTGCATACATAGTTTTGAGAAGGAACATCATTGTTCCCAACGATATTCACGGGCGAAGCCGCTGTGAAAGCTAGCTAGATTATAACTAATCAAATACGGCTTGCAAATGCTCGACAGGGCTTTAGAAATTTTAGAGCTTGTTTGTCGTTTAAGAATTTGGCTTTGTAGTAACCCCTTTGAGCTCAGCAGTGATAGTTGGCAGTGAAATTTTCAATTATCTACCTATCCCGGTCCATGATATACATACTCTCTGATAGCCGGATGGAGTTGGCCTACCACTGGTCAATTTCCTTACTCGTCATTTTCACCAATTTACCAGATTACTTATTAGACAGTTTCTGAATTCGACAATTTAATTTTTTATCAGTTTCACTAAGGTTTTCTGATTCACAAGTTTCCTTGTTATTAAGTTAGTTTAGATGGTTAGTTTTGCTATTTCGAAATGTTTACTTCCTTTTTACAATAATATTAATGTTTAACCGACTTCAAATAAAAGAGGAGGTTCTCAATTCGTCAGAATGTTTTATTTATTTGTTTCACGAATTTTCAGTCAAGCTGTAACATTGAATTCATACTATTAAACGAACAATATTTGTTTATATATATACATATATAAATTATTATATATAGATATATAAAAAATCATATATAAATATAAATTGATTTGTACTCGCGATTTCGAAAACGGCTGTAAAGATTTCTTTGAAATTTTAATTTTAAACACAGTCAAAAAATAATTTAGCTAGATTCCATGTCTGGGAAAAATAATTAAACCCATATTTTGACGAAGAAAGATTTTCTGCATAAAATGTAATGTAATATTCATGTAACATGTAGCAGTCAAAACAAAGGGGTATTGAAAACAAACTATAAATATTTGTAAACAGTTAGAAACTGACTTGTATAAAATGACACAATCGTGTCTAACAGACAAAACAATTTGCCTCACAGCGGGTGTAAAAGATGTTTCTTGTTTTGTCCTTCGAACGAAATAGGATTTGTAGCGTTATATCGTAGAGGGTCTACGAAATCGTAGCACTTTCGTAGCAGCTTTTATACACAAGTACAAAATAAACTATGTAAAAGCGTTAAAGGATTTATAAGGTCCTAATGTTATTGTAATGACAAAGGAAATGTAAAAATAAGTATATAAATGTCAGAAATATTATTTTAAATTATTGTTTGGTAATTACTGTTCTATTATTTTATTCCAGTTAGAAAGCGTGTGATGTCCAGTTTAAAAAAAAGTATCGTAAGAAGGGACTTTAAGTCTTAACTTGATTACTTCCTTACCTTACTTGTAACGGTGGCAACAATAGGTTTCCCAGGCAGGGTTGACGTCGGCAAGGATGCCGGTCATAAAACACTTCACAATCTTATTTGTTTGTGACGCAAATATCCTAAAAAGAAAAAAATACGTGCCCAGAAGCCCAACAGGGGACACTGAGGGCGACCATTTGTGTAACCAAGGGTTAATATAAGATAAACACAAATCAACTGGTAAATAAAATATTTTATATTTTATTTATAAAATAAAAATATTTTAAGGAAGCATATTCAGACAACTAAACTCAACAACTTTTCCAAATAAACTTATACCGAAATACTTTTTTTTTTTACTTCCCCTTCCATAAAAATCAAGAATCATCTGATCGAGTTTAGTATGAAGAGTAAAAAAAATCCAATTTCGATATAAGTTTATTTAGAAAATAATTTGAAATAGTTGTCTGAATCTGCCCTTAAATTATTTGCAGTTGATTTGTGTCCAGCTTATAGAGAGTGACCATTGCCATAATAAAGAGAAGAACGTTAGATTAATTTTAATGTTGATGGTTTTGGATACCGAGAGAACATTTGTGATAGTTTTTTTCTCTTTCAGGGTCTAAGACTGATGAAAGAGAGGAAGCGAGTGGCGTGGATCCTACTCCTGTTAGCGGTGCTTTTCGCCCTCTGCTGGATGCCGTACAACATCATGCAGTTATTGCTGGATATCAACGCTGTTAATGCTAAAGACCTTAGTATTTATTTGCCTTATGCTTTATTTATAGGTGAGTAAATATTCAAACTTGGAATTCTAAAAAAAAGATAGGATTTGTTTTTTAATACTTTTTACGGCCATGGAATCTAGTCCTTTAAGGCCTTTCTTCAATTTAATAATCTTCTTCAGTCCTACTTTAGTCAAGTCAAGTCAAAAAGTCAAGTCAGTAGTCTAGTCAAGTGAGTCAGAGTCAGATGGCTAAGTGATGCGGTGGAAAAGTTTCACTTAGCTATAACTTGGAGATTTTGGTGACAAAGATAAAAGTCACGTACCACTTCCCAACACTCATGCTTGTTCACGAACACTGCAAATAATAATCCACCAATTTTAAGCACAAATACTCGAAGAAACCTAAGTTTTGGAAATTAAATACGACGCGGACATGCCAGATATAACGCAACAACCATAAATTAAAAAAAATGCCTGGCGTTATAGACTGTCCGCGATTTTGGATCTTTATGGCAACAACAAATACAAACTCCTTCAATACTGCAAGGCAAGATCGGAGGCAGAAGTAGGCCTGAACGAAGAAGAATGTGTGAATAAAACCTACGCTAATGATACAATCAAAGTACGCGATCTCAGTTCCGAGCGTCAGTTTAAGGCTAATTCGCTTTTTACATACATACATATAATCACATCTTTATACAGTCTAAGGTCGTAAGACCTAAGGCTATGAGATAATGTCATAAGACCTATGGCCACGTTTAGCATGATGATAGCTTAACCAGGGAATCAATAGTGATAGGTTTCTAGCCGCATCGCCTATGTCATGATTCCCACATTCGCCGATTCCCTTTGTCGATTTTTACAGCTTACGCGGGAAGAGAAACAGCTGGTAACTTCTATGTTTTTCTTTTTCTTCTAGACCAGCATGGAAGCTTTCTGGCCTTCATTTTCTTTGAACTACTACTAATAATGTGTTTATTTGACAAATTTAACAAAATTTATCATCTCTCATCGATTAAGAGCTTTGCGGCCTCAGCTTTGAGTCGTAAGTCGTTCAGCTAGAGGTACAGTTTCGTTTCATCATAGAAGTTTTCGTTCGGTCGGTGCCTAAATTCTATCGTTTCGTTGGAGTCAGAAGACTTCGTTTTGTCAAAGTCTGAAGTCTTTGTTACGTCGGAGTCTTAATTCTACGTTAAGTCGAAGTCGTTATCTTGGTCTATGCATTTAAATAGTGTAAAAATACTATTTTACTGAGTTTTTGGTCAATTTTTTTACTAAAACTAACACAGTATTTTACGGCATACGTTTTACTCCACGCCATACGAATTATGTCAACAATAGTTAAATTTACATTAATATGCATTTATGCATAGTTGTTCAGTGAACAAACTCAAATTTACATAGCTTGTTTGTAAAAGATTTTCAATGCAACGGCTAGATTTAATTTTTGGGCTTTTGTTTATTCATAACTAGCTGTTGCCCGGGGCTTCGCTCCCGTGGAAATTCCAAGATAAAATATAGCCTATGTGTTGTTCCAGGGTCTAAGCAATCTCCATTGCAAATTTCAGCCATACTGTTCAGCTGTTCTTGGGTTATAAATTTTGTAACTAACACGAATTTCTTTTATATTATAGATTTTAGGGTCCCAAATCGGTGTACGCCAAATCAGGATATATATGAAAAGTAAAGGAGTTGTTTTTTTTCTTTAGCTGGATACTCGTATTATAACAAAGTAAGGACATTTTCAGTGATACACGAAGCACTCTTGAAAAAAAGAAAAGGCGATTTTATTTTATGCCAAAAGATTCGAAAACCTGGAATCTTGAATCCAAAACTCATCCGTAGAGTGTAAACTGAAACTTGCATCTTCTGAATAGAAAATTAATTTATTCAAATAATAGATATTTTTATTTGAATAAATTAATTTTACAGTATACTGACTATCTGTATGATCCGTGCAATACGTTAAAAAAAGGTTGACTGGCAGAAAATGCTTATAGCATTAAGTTTATCTATTGTAGCTCTTGGCTCAATAAAGTTTTAAATAAATAAATACGTACCTAGATTGAAGGAGAAATGTGAAAACCTCGTAAAACCTCTTTAACAATCCCAATAAAAATGCTTTATGAAGCGGAAAGTAGTTTACAGTTCGGTATTGGCTCTCTTATTGAGATGGTAATGTTGATTCACTCATTTTATTGTTCTGAATAAAATCTATGTTATATATAATACTAGCGACCCGCCCCGGCGACTCTATCTATTAAAAAAACCGCATCAAAATCCGTTGCGTAGATAGGGACAGAGAAAGCGACTTTATTTTTATACTATGTAGTGATGTACTTATACATTCTATAATAATGTGAGAGTGAGGAGAGATGATTTTGCAGGAAGACAGGAAGGTCTTTAAAAAATCGTAGCCAATTGAAATCTCTAGTCTCTGTCTACCCCTGCAGGGAACAGGCGTATGATATAAATGTATGTACTACTTACTTCTATATTTTACGCTTGCTATTTAGGGAGTCCCCACACTTATTGACGCGGAATAAGCTTCAGCCAGTTAGAAAACCCATATATACATATATCAACGTATAGTCGCCTTGCATCAACGCGACTCGGACGATGCCACTCGATGCCGGCCGATGAAGAAACGACTTTATTACGTTGACTAAGCTTTTCTAATCGGCTGAATTTGATTCTGTGTCAATGAGTATAGAAATTCCTTCGTCATTTCGCTCCACGCAATCTGACCCTTGTTTTGGACGCTGGAATGTAACATGTCCAATTGTTATTTAGGAAATGTATATGTTACCTTCCAAACCTGGTTTTAGGACGAACTAGTATTTTTTACGCCAAACTTGATTGTCCTTTTTAAGAAAATATATCAACGTCAATTGTTTTGCTCACTTACTTACAGTAAGGTTGACAAGATAACCACAACCTAACCTACCAACTTCACATAGGTCGCTTCAAAAAAGAAGCCAAAAAATAAGTTTTGCCAATCCATACATGTGGAAAAACCTAGTTAATTCTAAAATCGATTTTTGCTGGAAAACGTGTGATGTCGTTCGCGGTTGAAAGCATATTGATTTATTTTTAGAATGTGTCGTGATCGCTCGAGGCGAAAAATAAAATAATAATGATATGGGTAATATGATATAGGTAAAACGCCTAAGGGGCGGTGCAAACATTTTTACCATAGAACTGTAAATATATTAGTAAGAAAAGGGGATAATGCTTGCCTCATTGATACTCGAACTAAATCCGCGTCTAAACATTTGTAGTATAATTAGCTCTATTCTGTGGTTTTTACTTTATTTTAATTTTTACTATATTAAATTTTTTTTTCATCAGGTCATGCAAATTCGGCAATCAACCCGATTGTATACTGCCTTATGACAAGAAACTTTCAGAGGTCAGCTCGCAAGCTGCTTTGCAGCAGAGGCGTTTGCCAGCAAAATAAATTTACAGTAAGATCCTACACTACTTTATGTACTTAGTTATATATAGATATAATTTGAAATATACCGTATTTATACAAAGAGTGCTTTGTTACTGAAAATTCAGGTTTCTAGTTTGATCCACACTGAAATTATAAAGGGGTCAAAAATAACCTGAATTATTTCTAGGATAAGATAGTACGGCCATGCTACATGTGTTTTGCATGGTGGGGCACTGTTGCGGCCACAGGTATCTAAAGTGACTGTTGCTTTACCATGAAAGGACATATCATGCAGCCTCCTAGACATTGTCTGGAAATACTCATAATTTAGAGCAATATTGAAGGAAAGTTTACCAGGGGAAAACCTCTAGCCACATGGATGGACGGCTTAAAAATAGGGTTTAGTCGAATAACGACCGATTTTTAAAATTACTACGTAGTATAAAATTGACCGATTCTTTAAATGTTCAGCATTTACAGAGCGGTCTATAGCACTTGGAAATAAATATATGGTCGTAATCTTCAGCAGTGAGGGACCGATATAAATGAAAAAGAAAAAGAGACTATAACTTTATTTACATTAGTACATATATATAAAACCAACACGCTTCTCTCCCAAGGGTAGGCAGAGTTTAAATCCTTTTACGCCAGAAAAACTGTTTAAGCATACAAAAACGGTATAGTTTCTAAATAAATTCAATCCTACTTTAGACTTAAAAAGGTAGTCATCCACAAATCCCCTAATCCATGATTAATTATTCTGTTTTTAGTGGCGTTGCACACAGAAACCAGACGGCTCGTCCAGCGATTACGATCTCTACCATGAGCCGCATAAAAGGTGTTATTTGCAGGTAAATAGAATTCAATTTGCCTCGTCTTGTCTTTTTGATTGAGATCTTCGATTTTCCTTGTCCTGTGAAGTATTTTTTGATATGAGTTTTATTTTAACAAATGTATATTTATTTCTTTCTTTAAGCTTTATCTTAGCGTTTTTTGTTAAGATAAAAATGTATGTAGAAAAATGCTTTACTTATCTTCAATCAGGTAATTTAAGACAAAGTTCTGAAGAAACAAACATCCTAACTTCGTAACTAATATTATAAATGCGAAAGTGAGTTTGTTTGTTACGCCTTATCTACTGCACCAATCTTCCTGAAATTTGGCATACACATAGATAGAAGTATTGATAAAGACATAGGATGCCTTACATCCCGGGAAAAAGTACTGTTCCCGTGGGAAATTTACGCGGATGAAGCCGCAGGCGAAAGCTAGTAAATAAATAAAACGTAATGCGGTTAAAAAATAAAACAGATATCATAAAAAGTAGAAACAATATTAAACTTTGGTATACAAGTAATTATTTTCATCGGATAAGCATTGCGACCTAAATATAAAATTATTTCCTAAACTGGGTTTGTTTCGCCAACTTTGTTTTTCTTTTAGGGAAACTTCAGTGTTGTCAACCCATTTCATTGGTTTCGTGGCCTTGAGCAATTCTTGAAAAGTACTATGTTTTATGTTGTATTTAATTTTGTTCTCCGTTATTGCCGCTTCTACGCCCCATTGGTTTTGTTTTCCTTATAAATAGGTAATTGGTTGTATATTGTGAAGACATACCTTTTTCCGTATAAAAATACTTATTTTTTATTATTGAATCGTTCTGGCAAATTGTTTTTATTTCTCATACTCGGAAAGTAGTGTTTTCCTAATCTGAGTATAAGGTGGAAAACGCTTCATGCCCTCCCACGGGCCGAAAAAACGCATAGTAATCACTTTCTTCCTTAAGGTGGGAAATAAATTTCAAAATTATAACATAATTTTGCCTGTGAATTTGAAATAAAAAATTTCAACAACAAAAAAGAATGTAGAAGTATAAACAGCCAGTGTTAATTTAAAAAAATATTTATTAGGGTCAGCACACACTAAGAGCAAAGCATTTTCTGATAACACTAAAATATTAACTTCATGAATATGGGTATACAGTGAAAAATAAACACATGTACAAACGCGACGGTCCTGAACATCCGTTAAGAGGTTTATTTAATTTTTCATTTTAATTTTTTTGATAAAACTAAACTCGCTAAAAAAGTCGATGGTAACCCCTCTGCAGTGCTCTTGGTGTGCGCTGATCTTAAGCGGAACTGAGAGGCCCTCATGAAGCGCGCAGTATGTTCTATATTTAAAACTGAATTACCTACAGAATATCATTTAAGAAGGCACTATGTACTCATGTTTTTACTATTATTAATTTAAGAAAATTTTCTTTTTTACTTTCCTTATATTCGAAATGAAAAGTAGAGTGTTTAACACGGATAAAAGGAATAATCCCTGTTCCTGTCTAAATGCCTCGCACGGGAATTATTCCTTTCCTCCCTTGTCTAACAATCTACTATTGTTTGTTTGTAATAACATTATTGTACCAAAAAAAAAGAAAGTAAATACAATAGCATATAATTAAAAACAGAAGTGCAACGGACTTATCCTAGAAAGGGATCTCTTACAGTCAACCAGCGAGTGAGAGAGGAGATCCTTTTGAGACAAAAAAATTGCCATTGAGATGATGTTAACAGATCCATGAGTATATGCAGGTATCGGGGCATGTAGGCAAGATTAAATATATGGTCTGAGATTTTTACTAAACTAATCTAATATTTTGCCCTAGTTTCCTGCATTAAAAAAACATCTACTCTTTCTCTTGATAACGGATAAGAACAAGGAACAAAACGAGGTGTCGCATTTATAACGCCCTTATACTGACATACAAGAGCTTTTCAAGGAATCAAATGTTAACTTTCTTGAGAATTCTGTTTCTGTTTTATACCGCCTTTTGTAGCATAATAAAAGCCATATTGGTACTTCCCATCTCATAAATCTACTTTTACATGTATACCATTTTTAACTTTTTCATAGTCATACTAACAGTTTCAGGGGTTTATATATTTACATATATATATTTTTTAATTATATAAAATATATATCTAGTGCTTGCTTAAGGGCATGCCACTAGTGTTGCCAAAATATAAAAGTTTGACTATCGATAAGTAGTTTTAATTGAAAAAGGCCATACTATTACTAATTACCTATCTACAACCGATAACGACTACCTAATTACCAAGTAAGTTTTTTCTGTTTGTCCCAATAGTTGACTATTAGAGAATGCTTTTAGCATTAAAAGTCTGCCAAATGTATAAGTATTTTATACTTATAGAATAATAATAAATTAATCAAATAAATACTATCGATAGTATTGTTCTTTATCAATAGTCTTGCTCGGAAACGGCTATCAATATTATCGATCGTATTGTTTTTTCTCAAACTATCGAAACACTATCGATAGTTGACTATCTAGCGACAACACACACTGCTGGAAACTACACGAATACTGGTTTTCCTGCCTTTAGTCATCAGATAAGCCACGATAGAACCCGTAAATTTACGCTACCACCAGTGACCGCTTGGGTGCAATATTGTAAGAATTCATTTCCTTTTTCCATTAACAGATGAACAATCTACGACACAACGGCCACACTCACGGCCTACCAATCCCACGAGGCATCGAGACCAGAGCTCAGACCACGCAGCTCAGTCACGTCACCAGGTCATCCAGAAGAACTGCACCAGCACACGCGTTATCAGCGGAAATGCTGCAGAGACACGGGCATATTGACTTCAAACGCTGATGTTACCTTACACCTAGATATGATTAAAGTTGCGTCTAAAAATCATTGCTGTTTTATACAGCTGTATATTTTTTCGTGGGTACGAATAAAAAGATATATAAGACTGCAATTGAAGATGAGAGGCTGACTTTAATCTTTCTAGAGATAACTGAATAAATAGCTGCTATATCGCCAGAGGAAGTAACTTGAGCATAAGCAGAGGTAGGTACGCCTTCTGAAGAGTCTTCAAAAAGTAATCCCATTGTTAAAAATTGGCAGTGGGGTAAGCCATGCGTTCACAAAGGACTACCATTCTTTGAAGAGATCAAAGACAGATGTGAAAAGCGGACATTTTATATAATTCAATGATAAATAAAGACTATTAAGTGATTTGTTTTCCGGCTTCGTAATAGGCCACTTCAATTTACAGCTATAAAATAATTTTATATGTCCTGTGATAATTATATGTAACACTGAATGTAGGATTACTAAACAGAAAAATACATAATAAATAAATACTTGCTTTGATGCAATTGGGATTGTCAACCGAACATGTATATGTAACAGTAGACTTTTGGTTTTATAAGCACTTGAATACTTATTTTTTTCTGTACTACTCTAGGCCATCAAAAGTTTATATGTTTTATATAGATCTATACTAATATAATATTATAAAGAGGAAAGATTTTATTATTTGTTTGTTTGATATTTTGAAAATTTGAAGGGGTGGACTGTTTTCAATAAAAAACCAGCCGGAAAAGTTTAGTACCATTATCAATATCATCAATGTTTTTGCCGTTTTGTATATATTAGTATAAGTATAACGGCATATATAATTGCAAAAAACAAAATCACGTTTGTTGTGAAGTATTTGTTGTTATAGCGGCAACAGGAATACATCATGTGTGAAAATTTTGACTACCTAGCTATCTTCATGAAGTTGATACGAATGCCAAAAAAAATGTTTTATTTAGTCACGGTTTCCGATTAATTTTAATAAGATTCACTAGTTACAGATTACTGACTTGAACGTAACCAAAAAATACAAAAACTGTGTCATATTACATTATATTAACATACTTTTTCTTATAAATGGGCATACTTACTAAGTCAAACACAGACTAGAATATAAATGACTATCTTGTATCTTGTGGCGGCACTGGACTGAACTAATTTATACAAGTACACTATTTTGTCACACGATTTCCTTATTCAGTGTGAGGATATTCATTTATTTAGTCTCCCATCATATCGGCTAAGTAGAGTTAATGACTCATTTTTGGGTAACTGTATACACTATTACAATAAGCTTCCAGAGTAGGTCCTTAGTTTGCCTGACCGAAAATTCAAAGCACATGTTAAGAATTTACTTTGTAAAAAAAGCCTATTATAGCGCTCATGATTTTCTCAATGACAAGGATGTGTAACTTAAGCTTGGTGCGGAGTCCTCCAAACTATAGCTAAAAATTGATCATATGTACATTCAGTACATTATTATTATTATTTTTTATTATTATATCATGACATCTTTTATTACTTGACATTTTTGTTAAACTATTTCAATAATCCTCAATATTTAATAATTTAATAATAAACTTATGGCATATTATATATACATTATAAAAATATTCAAATGTAAACTCATCTGATTTGACTCAAATTTTGTGAATTGACGTTTTTGAAGAAAATGCTGCTGTGGAGTTTGTGGCGCCACTTCTTCTCCACTTGCGCTTTGGAAGTGGTGGTAAACTTAAAATAAGTAACAATTGACGTCAATAAGTGATAAGAATATCCTATATTGAAAATAAAAAATAGTGAAAAATATTGAAAAATTATTGAAAATATAGTACATTATATCCTAATTGTGTGAAATTGAGGCGTATGTATGTTTGTAACCTGCGGGACACAGGCGTGATGTAATAATACCTATATATATGTTTGTAATGACCAAAACTATATTAGATGAGAAACATCTATTGGCGCGCCCTAATGAAAGAAAATATACACTACGTGAACCTTCATAGTAAAAATTTAAAAAAATCTATGAATTCAGCCTCTTTTTTTTGAAGTCGGTTAATAGTGGACTACTACCTGTCGTGATGACAAACGGCATGATAATAGATTAATTTGTAAGTGCGCATACTTTTTATTCCATTTTTGTATTTTTTTTTAGAAATAATAAATTCGAATAAAAATACATATTTCACATCTGCCGAACGTCTTTAATGGGTAAAATTTTTATCGACATGCTAATAATAAACAATAAAAAAATATTATGTAATATGAAATGTAAACTTCGGAATCACCACAAAAACCGTGGTACAGCTAGTATAAAAATAATACTTTGCGAGGGTCATTCAAGAATAATTTAATGAAAAACTTTCTGTGAGCAATAGGTATAAAGGGATTTTTTCCTCATGTATAAATACCAGGAACACATAACTAACACGGAGCCTATGTATATATTTTGTAAAGGGTAATATTGTAACGATTTGGACCAAGTTGTATACTTGCTTTTGTAATATAGTATAAAAACTTGTACATAGTATCCTAACGTGTTTTTTAATATTTCATGTGTAAATAATATTAAAATTTGATTCTCAAATTTAAATAAAGTGTACTGTGCAAATATTTTTTTTTTATTAATGGGAACCTCCTTTTATGTACTGATAAATTTCCTAAATTTAAGTTTCAGTTATTTAAGGTGAATTTAAATCAACTGCAATTTTTTTAAGGGCAGATTCAGAATACTAAACTGAACAACTTTCGTAAGAAACATGTCTTAATACGAAAAAATTTTTTTGACCTCCCATACAAATTGAGAATCAGCTGATCTAGTTTAATATGGAGAGTGAAAAATAAAATTTCGTATTTCGATATAAGTTTATTTGGAAAAGTTGTTCAGTATAATGGTCTGTATTTACCCTTAAAATATTTGCAGTTGATTTGTGTCCACCTTATTTATCGAGTGTTAATAAATCAAATAAATAAACATTGACATAGCCCCATCATCATCCAGCTACTTTTCCGGTTCCATCTTTGTGGGAATGCTGATGTTAGTAAATCTACCAAGTAAGTATCTACTAAAAGTAAAAGTCAGCGGAACTAGGATGTATACCTGTCGCAGTAAGATAGATAAAGCCGTGATATAGTCATATTCCTAGTGATATAATTATATACCGTAACATAGATATATGAAAGAGATTTATAACTATCTTACTAGGAATATAATTATTATACGGTTGCAATCTAGTAATATGTTTATCTGACTAAACTAATCTCGTCAGATGGTTATAAATCTGCCAGAGAACCAAAGAAAACAATACTAATTATATTGGTTTTTATTTTTATTACAAAATTAAGGTTGCAATTAGTCACAATACTGTTTCTGCTGGACAAAGACCCCCCCAAGGATTTCCAAAATGACCGGTTGGAAGCGGCCTGGATCCAGCGCCTGCCTGCGACCTTCGTTAGGTCATCTGACCATCTGGTCGGTGGGTGTCCGATGCTGCACTTATTGGTGTGTGGTCGCCATTCGAGAACCTTTCTGCCCCATCGGCCATCGGTTCGTTGCGCTATGTGCCCCGCCCACTGCCATTTCAAAAAGCTAATCCGCTAGGCTATGTCGGCAACCCTTGTTCTCCTACGGATCTCCTCATTTCTGATTCGGTCTCCTAGGGAACACCGAGCATAGCCCTCTCCATGGCTCTTTGGGCGACCTTGAGCTTAACTTATGAGGCCTATAGTAAGGGACCACAAACTCATGTCATCACTGGTAACAAACACTGGTGGAAGACTTAGTTTTAAGGCACTAAACGTTAATTTACTAAACTTAATCCAGTAATATAACCATATCACTAAACTAGAACCGTATTATAATTATGTTCCTAGTAAGATAGTCATGAATTGCTTTCGTATAACTATGTTACGGCATATAATCATATACCTAGGGTTATAACTATATTACGGCTTTATCTATCATATTGCGACATACCTATCAGTACCCTTGTATGAGATTTTATAAAAGCAGACGCTAGCGACTACGTTAGGATTTTGTATGGAATTTCTTAGTTGCCTTATTTGCCAGGGGCGCTGTACAGCCTTGTCATACAAGTAAACTAACGCAGTAGGGTTTATAAAATGTCATACTAGGGGTACAGGCTGGTCTAAAGCTGATGCAAGACGGATGGGTAGAAGTGATAGCTACAAGAGAATTATTAATAAATAAATAAATATAAATATTCAAACGTAAACTGGAAAACTAGGTTGAAATATCTAAATTATGCTTGACTTGTTTTATTACTAAATAAAAATGACTCAATCGAAGCCGGCTTAATCATTTAATTATTTTTTAATTATCTGTAAAACTCCATTAACTATTCTTATGAATAAAATAGGCAAATACAGGGGAATAATTCAAACCTTAAAATTATCAATAAAATAATAATTAAACTTTTTATCTTTTCTTACAACTTACAATATATGAATTAAGTACTCATCCTACTAGCGACATCTTCTAGTCACTTACTAAAACTTTTTGTAAAATAAAGGTTCTGAAATGGAACTCATGAAGGGGGAGAAAAGTGCTTTCGTTTTTCAAATTATCACATGCTAGGAAGTTTTAGTTCACTGAAGAATAGTTAGATGGCGTTGTAGAAAATTTTACGCTGATGTTCATACAGATTTCAAAAGTAATCACGGGAAGGTTTTAGTATATTAAATAAACGTAAGATGGCGTTGTTGAAATGGTTTTGTTGTTATTATATTTAATTTTTGTAGAAGAAACGAGCTTATGACAACTTTAGTCATAGTAAATTTTATGTCTGAAAAATTTTTCACATCGGACTCACAACATATAGTTAGATACATGGGGTCTATGGTCGGCAATGCACACGTGACCCTCTTGGTGCACTATAAATTGTTTATGAAAACAAATAAGAATGCAGGAAAACCTGTGAAGAAGAAAAAGCAGGGTAACGGACCCTATGTTTGAAACAACAAGGTGAAAATTCAACCAGGAAATAAGATCAGAGAGAGCTACTATATGACTGTGAATAATTATTAATTGAACTAGTTTCTAGTGCTATAATATCAGAGTAGCAGATGAAATCTCTGCGGGTGAACCTATAAAGCTTTGCATACATAAACTATTCTCCGTAAATTCGAGCCTTATCAGCGCAGTTGTTGCAGTACCAAACATGTAGACTTTCTAGATGTGACAATAATTGGGTTTTGATATTTCTGTTTTGAAACTGGAAAAAGGCACAAAGGCCACTATATTGCTTGTATTGCACATGGTAATCGCATCCATTTTCGCAAACAGCGATTAAGATCAACGCATCCAACTTGGGGCGATGCGCGCGCGCCTCATCTTCGTGAATAATATATTTAAACAAAGTTGTCTATTACTAAAATGTTAAACTGTCAGAAAGCTAAGAAGTCATAGGTATAAATCCCATGAAAAACATACTTTTTAGTTAGCTGTAGTAAGTTGTTTTCAGTCTGCCGCTAACTAACATTGCAGGCTTAAAATCACTAATAAGAAAATGACTATAGGTATGCTTAGAATGGCACCTAGTTCTTTGACTGATATTATTTTCACAAGTGATGTTGAGTATACTCCGAATTTGCTAAAAAACTTCATGATTTTCTATTGAGAAAAGTATAGTTTTCACCTTAATAAACGACTAGATAAAGTATTGAATATTAAACTTTATCTTTATGCGAGTATTATTACAAAAAAATCCATAAATTTAATCAAGGTTTACGTCTAAAAATCAAATTTGTTGGTCATTGCATAGTGACAAAAAAATTTGGCATTATGCTGTGCAGGGTCAATTGACCTAAATACGATACCAAACAATAACTACAGATGCAAAGGTTAATCTGGTACTTTAGGTCTCAGTCAGCAGCTACGGCTATGTAAGCCAGGCAACCAGTTTATTCTGATAACATCACAGGTGTAAGTACATCACAGCATCTCTATTTAAAAGGGTTTTATTTAAAAAAGAAAATAGGACAATAAGTAACCCTCTCATTCTCTCTTTCAATAAAGCGCTTTTAAGGTTTATTCTTAGCTTACTGCTTCTGCTTCTGCCCAGGGTCTACTTTCCTACATTTTATACTCCACTTAGCCCGATTTTCGGCATCTTTAGTTATGAGACCAGCACGTTTATCGTTTGCTGCTACTTCGAGCCAGTACTTTATCTGTCTTTTTCTTTATATACCAATTTTAGCTTTTAATAAAGTACTATTTTGATGAAATATATAAATATTATCACCATTTCCGCCAATAGACCGATAGGCATTTATATCCTTTGTTCATATTTAATTTGAGCAATTAAAACAGTCCGCATCTTGCGTTTTCGTGACCTTATTAAGGTTGTCGGATCATGACGTTCCATTCTAATTATTCATGCTAGAGAAAGACAAGAGTAAAAAACTGTATGACCTTGAAAATAAAAAGCTCATATTCTAAATTTATTTGTATATATAACTTTAGAAGGTACAGTCAGGCGCAAAAAACATGTACAAGGCAGTTACGCTCGCGACCTGCGACGTATTTGCGGGTTGAATTAAAATTTCACATCTTGAGTGGGTTTGGTCACGCATGCGTTCTTTAGTATGTTTGACTTTAACTCTATTTTAAGGACACTATCGTTGGCGAAGCCAGTGGAGTTACGAGTAAAATAAGATCTCTGTTATTATTAAACGCCTTTTACAACACCCACGATACGAAAATGGATAATCTGCTGGAAAACATGACGAATTGTCATGTTTTTATGTAGCATACACTAAGAGGTCAATAATTTTAACCCGATAGGATCATCGTTTCAAAATTATAATGTTAAATTTATTTAATTGAAATTGTAAATGATATTTTTGAAATGTATGACCGAGTCCACAGTGAATGCGCATTTTTAATAGTTCAGTAGGTACAGTCAGCAACAACAAAACACGTACAAGGCAGTCACGCTCGCCGCCAGCGACGTGTTTGCGGGTTGAATTAAAATTTCACATCTAGAGTGGGTCTGGTCACGTCACGCTGGCGTACAGCGTGTTGAACGGTTTTATTTTGATAACAGTTTCAAGGTTATTTTAAAGTTATTTTCTGTAAGGACATAAACTTAATGTAATAGTTATGATGAGATTGATGTAATGCATATCTGAGTTTGCATGATGTATGAGTGCAAGTACCAAGATATTTTTTATAGAGGTGGCTGCTACCACCATGTAAGCCAATCAGAAGGCAGTCGCAAATAAATGGAATTGGAATTTACACGTCTTTATGGTTTTTCACTTAACTCCAAATTCCTGCTTAGTAACTACTATTTTATAAGTAACTAGCAACCCGCCCCGGCCATAAAACTTTCCTCTTGGATCACGTTATCTATTTAAAAAACTGCATCAAAATCCGTTTTAAATTTTATAAGTTGACCTTTTGCGTTTTGACACAGTGGTCCATTAAACTTAACCCGATTTAAGCAACGCAACGCTTTTACAAGAGTTTTAATTTAATTAGAGAATAACAATATCTAACTGAGATAACGATTGCATTTCAAACGAGGATCTGAGATAAAGTAGCCAAAAGTAAAGTGTAAACGGTAACCTAGGTTAAAAAATATAAAGAATTGAAAAGGTGAAAAAGTTATCAGAATTAGATAGCGTAGCAAGGCCAACGCCATCACACACTGACGGCTTTTGAATAATTAAATCGGATTCTGTTCCCAAGAAAAATTGATAGCCATCCGGAGCCAATCCCAATATTGGGCGCGTGACCAGACTGCCCAAGGAGGGCCGCAAATGGTCTGATGGTAAAATGAGTAAATCGCAAAATGTATGATGTTGAAAATTTTAAAAACAAGCAAGTAATTTAACACATAAATTTTTCACTTATTAAAAAAAATTTAATTAATTGTATTATGAAATTTGAAAAACGTAATTTAAAAAACCAAAAAAGAAAAAAACAAATTAAATATGACGAACTGTTTTGGAGAAATTATAATTTAACTTTTAACAATTAATATGATTATGATTAAATAAAATTGTGATATGGTAAATTCTGATATGTATGTTACTAAAATAATTATTTTATAAATTACTTTTAGCCGCTACTAAGGGTATTTGGCTCTCATTATTGTTGTGTGTTTATTTTATATTATGAAACAAAAAATTAAACTAACTTAGCTAATAACCAACTACATTTATTTATTTCTAAGGCTGCACATTCATAGTAACAAATATATCACAGCAAGCAGAGCCGCGAGTAACAGCTATTATTTAATATCGAAAAGAAATATCACTTAACTGTATTACGCCAGACCATTTGCGCTTCTTGAAATTACTTAGCAAAGCTTTTGCAATAAAATATATAATAATAGGTACTTAAGTGTTCTTAGAAATATTTTGTTTTAAATTAATTCTTGTAAGTTATAAGTAACATAAACATTGTTTGAAAATGTATTATTTAATTAACATTTTTACAATTAAATTTAAATTCAGACTTAATTTGGTTGTGAGTTATTTTCCAAGTTGTTTGATCTCGTATCGAGATAGGATTATTTTATCAACATTTTAAGGTCATTTACTTATGTATTTATAATCATCATTATCATTTCATTATGGGCTACAGGCTCAAATTTCAATCATGTTGTATATAGGTAGTTTATATAATAGTACTATTTTATGTAAAAAGGTCACATGAAAAAGTACGATATTACAAATTATAAAATCCCATTCAGGAAAACCCCCACATAAAACTAGAACAAAACCAACGAGGCTTGAAAAATTCATTGCAACGTATTCAGACATGCGTTTTCAAAATGATGCTAAGAATTCGCTAGATCTGGACCCCAAAGCTAGCAGCTGAAGACCCAACCGCAAAACAGCTTAGATGAGTGAGAAAAAAGCAATGAAAATGGAGCCAAAATAACATTTCAGAAATGTAATATTCTTTTTTAATTTAAAATTAGCAAAAGCAAAAGTGGCTGCGACAAGCGCGCTGACCCGGTTCCGTGCGGCTGCTCGAGGGCACTTGTGACTCTCATTTTTTGTTTATATGGCAAGGAAACGGGTTGAAATGCGAAAAATAAGTTAAAATTTATTTGCATTTATTTTAACAGCATTTTGTAGTGTGAATTTGTTATCACTACATATAATAATTTATGTTATAATATCATTTATTATATTTAAGACAAACTTATTTGGTCTCCAAATTAGTTTCTGTATAACTTCTTCTTCTTCTTCATAGCATATTTGCGTCCACTGCTGGACATATGCCTCTGAAACTTTACCTCTTAAAGTTTTTTTGTATAACTACTGTTGTGCTATAATAGCCAATTAATGAGTATAAGAACTCAGATTAAAAGGTATGTAGCTTCTTTAAGGAGCTAAGTCCAAAGAACCTCCTCCACCTATCTAGTACTTTTTCGTCTTATATAAGTAAGTTTTTTTTTCTTTATTATTATTTTTTTATACTGTGGGGTTAACAAGCTACGGCCCACAAAAGGTGCGCGGTCAACGCCGACTAGTCGTGATACCTTGAGAAAGTTTAGTTACTTTCTCAAGGTATTACGACTGGGCTACCAACTAGTGGCCTTTAAATAATTTATAAATAAACAATTCCGAACTTAAATATTTCGAAACGAATGCTAAATAAGTTACATACAAGAGTCAACCACACAAATCCGAACAAACAGTCAGACGAATTTATACGCCCCGCTAGTAAAATACGAGTTCCATACTCCTGTACTCGTATGCTTGTTCAGTGAGATTTACGGTTAAACACACTGCAACAACTTACTGCAATTTGTACTAAATAACTGTAATATCCCAACTAATATTATAAATGAGAAAGTGAGTTTGTTTGTAACGCTTTCACGCCCTATCTACTATACTAATCTTCCTAAAATTTCACATACACATAGATAGAAGTTTTGAGAAGGATATATATATTCCCGTGGGAAATGCAATGCCGCGGGCGAAAGCTAGTTTTGAGGAAAATCTCAATGGGATAAAATTGAAAGCTTTGATCATTTGTAATTAAAGATTGAAAATAAGTCCGCTTGAACAAAAAAAAATTCAAAATCGGTCAAGAAATGACGGAAATATAAGGTAAAACAAAAGTAAAAAATCGGCCGAATTGAGAACCTCCTTCTTTTTAAGTCGGTTGAAAAACAATCCGCACCTCCGGGAGTTTTAAGATAGCTCGACCAAATTAAGAAGGTGAAAGGTCGCAAAGTTTTTATTGTTACTGCGTAGGAATTTACAAATTTATCCCTTAACATCTCGAGCAGATGTTTAAAATTTAACTTTTCATTACTTTGTCCATATTTTTGTTTACAAAAACATTTGATATTACGATGCCATAACTTTGAATATTTAATATCATTTGCTGGCGTAGTCTTGACATTTGAAATGTTTACAAATTTTATGCGACAATTAATACTAGTGACTATCCGGAGCTTTGCTTACGTGAGAATTTAATTAATTCCGTTCTTATTTGAAGATTCGTTGCTTATTACCTACATACCGGTTAGGGTTTATTTTATTCCTAAAATCCTAAAGTACTTGTATATACTTGTAAATTAAAATTAAAGAGTATTTTGTTTCTTTGAATGCCTATAACTTTAGAACTATTAGACTTATATGAAATTTTCTTTCTGCATAAGCAAGCCCGATCCTTGGGGAAAGTGCTTAAACACAATAGGCGAAGAAACCGCGGGGAACAGTTAGTGCTAATATGACACTAGTGGCAGCGAACGCGTCCAATACAAGTTATAATGATGATAATTAAGATAAAGCCATTAAATGGTTTAGTCCACTATCGTTACAACAGCACTTGAAAATTTAAAGCAAAAAAAATTAAAATGAATGTCATTAAAAATATCTTTTTAAATTGCAGTCTGTTATAAAGCCGAGAAAAGGTAATTCAGTAAGATCTAAATTCACAATACTCTTTACGTTTTAACGAAGTTTAATACACAATTGGAAATAATAACATAGCAAAGACGGCTGTTTAGGGTTCTTTATAAAAACCCCAAGTAGGGAAGGTCTAAACTATTTTTATTTATTTATTATCTTAGCAGTACAATTATTGTGTATGATAATACACAAAAATAATAATAATTATTGAAATGTTCAACTTTTAACTAAAAAGTAAGAAAAATCATATACTTTATTTTTGTTTTTACTGAATTAACCGTTTGTCAATTTAAATTAGCAATCAAAAGTTTAAAAACTTTTTAGCTAATTAATTTAAATTAATTTTCGCTCAGTTTAAAAATTATATAAACATTTGTTCAACATTTATTATACTATTCTTATACCTATTATGTCACAAAATATATCCACTTAAATTTAAATATTACACTTTAAATTACTATTATGACAAATTGATTAGAACTTAAATATAAATAGAGCTATGCTATAACAGAAAAACAGCAGAAGGCATATCGACAAAAAAACAGCATAAAAAAAGCTATGCCCTGCTGATTTCTTATGTCTGGCCGGCCTCCTGCCAAAAGTCATAGCTAGTCTTGTACGACTGTGTCGACCATGCGCGATATCATATTCTATGCTGAAAGTCAACTTTTCTATACTGAAAGTTAACTCTTCTTTGTTTTAAGAGTGAGAGAGGTAGTGAAATTACTGGTTACTGATTTAAAACATCCACGAGCTGCCCATCAAAATAGCAGATACGGTGATTATAATCCCGACTCGTGCTTAGCTGCTTTTTTCGTCTTACACCAACCAGTGAACAACGCTCCGCGAGATAACTTTTGCCCTGTTAAATAAAGACGACAGTTTTATTGAAAGTAGGGCCGTTTCCCTTCTGTAATTTCCTCGGGATACCCTTATCGTGTGGTACAATTTGCAAGCGTAACAATGTTATGGATATTTTTTATTTCTTTAGTAATTAAAAAACAGATACAAAATGTACATGACAAAGGGTTTTACATAAAATTTTAGTAACTTAATAACCCACTGCGTCATTTACAGGTTAATTCACAGTTTTTATAAAAAGTTGCTACTAGAGAGAAATTATAACAAGGTTCATAATAAAATAGTTCAAAATAAATATACTTTTGTGGAACACGAGTTAATTACATTTACTACTATCTAGTTTTTCGGCCAAAAGGCTCCGAAAAGTAACTTGGGACCCTATATTTCCACATCTTGATTCTAGCTCAAAATTACTGGGTACTGTGGCGCATCATCCTAGACTACTATTTGGCAGCGCACTAGTAACACTCAAAATGTCATAAGTCTAAACTGGCCACAGTGACAGCCCGCCTATCTTTGGTGGACTATATGCTTGACTGTCCTGCCCAGGCTACTAACAATGCAATCCGCCAAAAATAAAATTAAAATTAAATAAAATAAAGTTTTGGTACAACAGCCGAGCTCACATGATCAGTCTAATCTTAAGCTTGAAACTTCGACTTTTCCCTGCAACACTGTTATGCCCATCATTCGCTGGGCAAATACTTGACAATATATGATACATAGCAGTCCACCCAGCCTTCGCCCGTAGTTCAAACATGGTCTTTATCACAAGGTGAATGTATTTGAATGGTGAAAGAATTTTTGAAAGCGGCACAGTAGTTTTTGATTTTATTCATTAAAAATATACACACAAAAATACAAATCTTTCCACTATATAAGTATAGAAGTATAGATATTGTATCAGCGACCCGCTTCAGCTCGTCGCTCGCACCATCGCGCAAAGGAGATAGAGACATTTTTCGCTTTGCCACAAAGTTAAAAACTCGTTATTCGCGGGCGAAAAGTTGGGAAAGTCGCCATTGTAGCTGGCGGGAATTTATCTTGCGCATTATGATTGTACAACAACAACTGGGTAATTGAACGAGCTACTATTGTTCGAAAATTATTATTAGAGAGTTTAATTAACGAACAAACTACATGAGATGAGAGAATAATGTTTGGTTTTGTTAAAAAGTAATTTAAAACTAAGTAAAAAAATTAAGAGATTTTTTTTGTATGTACGAATACGTTGGCGGTCAAGCACATGATAAAGGTGTCACTAGTCCGCTGCCAAGTTATTTTCTGGACATCACAGTGTGCAGTCTATTGATTTAGATAACCACTTTATTTATATATTTATTAAAACCTTTATTGTACAATATACGTAAAGCACAATAGGCGGACTTAATACTAAAAGCATTATCTAACAGTCAACCTTTGGGTAAAAAAAACATTCGAAACCAGTTCAGTTTCTAATATTTTTAGTGGAGATGGTAAAACTTAAAAAAAATGCCTATTTAAATGTAAAATAGATATCGTTATAAGGATTTAGAGTGAATAGATTGTTATTTGTGATGCAACCCGAAAAATATTATAACGAGGAAAATGACCTAAAATTATTAAAAATAAAAATAAATGTATACTATGTCCCAACTAATATTATAAATGCGAAAGTGAGTTTGTATATTTGATTGTTTATTTGTTTGTTACCCTAAGCCCTATCTACTGAACCAATCTTTCTGAAATTTCGCATAGAGTATTGAGAAGGACATAGAGGACCTTTCATCACGGGATAAAGCACTGTTTTCGAGGGAAATCGTTGCGGGCGAAAGCTAGTTATTAAATATTCTAATATGAGATATTGTAACCTTGATTTATTTCTAAATGTGAAAAACATTTTCTTTTATATCATTTCAATCAGAGAATCATTATGCACAACAAATATAAAATTACTAGTTTACATTAGATCTAGTTATTTATAATGAGAAACACCTACATAATAATCTTCATAATAAAATTATAATAAATACTTACCTATAACGAGATTTTTTAAGATCATATGAACTCAATTCACATTGAAATAATTAGGTCACAAAATTTAGAAATATTAACAAGAAGTGGTATAGCGCACGAAAAACGTGTCACTAGTTTGGCTTGCAAGCCAACGTTTCACACAGAAAAAAAAGGGGGGGGGAGGGAATTTAAGTGCGTCATTTATGGGCATTATTATTGGTCGATAATATAAGGTGGTATTGTTGTAAACTACGTAATACATTTCTAATAAGGTGTGGTGTGGTTTTCATGTATTAATTTCATATAGTTCATATGTATTAATTGAAGATAAGAAGAGAGAATACGCTGCCACACTGATGTTGGAACTAAATACGCGTCAAAACATTTCTATTCGGATAATTTCTCTGTTCTGTGTTTTAGGATCATTCTCTCGCAGTGCGGGCCTCGCGTACGAAAAGCATATTCGTAATTATTAATCCGAGAAACTCTAAGAAAAAAGCAGTCATGGAGACGCACTTTATTCGCGCGAATAAAACAGCTAGAAACATATGCGGAGAACTGGCTTCCACATACATAAATATGTAATACGGTACCGACTACCTCGTACCATGACACGGAAAATATAATTCGAATCAAAAACGTTTCGTTTTTGTCTTTTTCTTTTGCAAGTGGAGCGATAAGGATAGAAGATAGTTTCGCGATGGTTTTCATATCATGGTATGGGATCCAGAGGCCGTTTTGCCCCCGATATATTTTATGGAGAGAGCGCTGCTCTCTTTTTGCAATAGACGCCAGAAGGTGCGGGCCAACCCTTCATATTTACGATTAAGTCGTGATCAGAAATATAAAACATGGGTGTATGTTTTTTGTCGATACATTACTGATACGCGATTGTATCAATGTCTACTGCTTGTATTTTTAACCACCCTATATCTTTACGTAACGGTCGGCTTTTATTTCAGAAAAAAAACCTTTATGTTTATTATATAGTATTAAGAAGACAGATATACCTGGAAATGGGTTATTCTAGCTTATAACGCCTAGTAGAGGTATCACAAGTGCGCTGCTGACCTTAAAAAATCTTTTCACGCTTTTCTTAAAGGAATGTTTTCTTCTAGTATGTTTCTTGTTGTAAGTAAAAAAATCTAACTAGTAATTTATTCTGTAAACAAAGCGAACGAGGGTATTTTTTAAAGAGGCTGTAATTCCCTAGGGCGCAAGTGTCATAATATACCTATTATAGTACTAACGTACCCAAACTTTGACAAAGGCGAAATAAAAGTAATTTTATTAGTCTCAGAGACTAAAAAAAAATTTTTGAGTTTCATGTCATATAAACTTTTATTATGGGGTAAGGTCCTCCGACATATACGAATTTTGTGCAGATTTTGTGAACAATTACAAAACTTTCTACGATGTCCAAAGCTTAAATGGAGAAGAAGCTGCGCCACAAACATCTCTGCAAACAAACTTCACAATGACGGTAAAAATCAATGCATAAAAATTCTATTGCATCAATAAAAATCCTAACAATAGAGCTAATTTTACGGCAACGTTTCAAACTCTTCGCTTGATTTTTTCTCCAAACATTCGCCAATTAAGTGGCAGTTACAAATTAAGAAGTGAACGAGCTAAGGGGTTGTGTAAACATTGTAACGAAGTGCCGGCAATTTTGACTGAATAGCAAATTTTGGATATGGCATTTTATTCTCATTTAAATTTTAACAAGCATCCAGGCATATGATGTCTAACTATATAACCAGTGCGATTTTTTATGCCAAATTTCAATGAAATTTTAGTACACCGAAGAGACGTATGGCATCCTAACCTACTTGTCAAATTAATAGTATGAAAAAAATATTGACATTTTTAAACCTCCTTCCATAGATGAAAAATAATGCCCTGTGTCAAACCGCGTGATTTAATTTCTTTGCCTACTTCAAAGTTAAAGATAATTCAAAAACTAAAAGGTATATTTATGATTTTTTTTATTTTCCAATTAAAATAAATTGAGTGTAGGTAATCAAATTACTAGAAGAATAATATATACCTAATACATAAGCAAGGTGTGAATATTATTCAACCCAATTAAGTGGGGTGCGACTGATTTATTTTAAAAATGAATTCGATCCAAAACTATAGTTTTTAAATATCTATTTATTTATCATCATCATCATCATCATCAGCTGTTCACAACCCACTGCTGGGCATAAGCCTCCCTCTATATTTTTTTATCTATGTACACAATAATACAAATATAGGATATACTACAAAACACAATGAGTACAAAATTACTACTTATTTCAATAAAAATATTTTCCAGTAGAGCCATGAGAGTATAGGTTTATTCACTTAATTATAAAAACTTATATTATATGAATTTTATAAATTATATTTGTAAATACTTTTTTCAAGTTCTTGTATTTTGTAGAGAATATTGCAAATACCGCATCCAAAATTATTTTACTTAGGAATTAAGCCAGAATATGGAGTCCCCCGATTCTCATTACGACAAGGGACAAAGTGCCATTCTATTGTATCACTATAAACTTGATTTTGATACGTGACTTTGCAATTGCATACTCTTTATCACTACATAGTATAAATCAAAGTAGCTTTCTCTGTCCCTATATCCCTATGTATGCTTAAATCTTTAAAACTACGCAACGGACTTTGATGCGGCTTTTTTTTGTAATAGATAGAGGGAATCAAGAGGAAGGTTTTTATGCCCATGCGAAGCCGGGGCGGGTCGCTAGTTTAAATATATTTTCACGTCAATGTATTAGGCAGATTTTAATCGGGCCTCTTGATAAATAATTCAGTCTTCAGTGATCACAAGCATTCTTGCTTAATAGACACAAGGCAGTCCTAACAATGTTTTGTAAACCACATTGTAGTAAAAGAAATTAACAAATTTTCATTTATTTTTTCATTTTAATTTTTCAGTGATAGAAATTTTGATTGTAATTTATCATCAGAAGGATTAAATAGAAGCTACAAAGTAGCAAGGATTGATTGGGATATTTTAAATAACTAGAGAGAAAAGGTAGGAGTTATAAAATAAAAAGAGGGACAACTTCATAGTAATACTATTAAAAATCAGCGCTATGCTATAACTTATATCATAAATAATTGTAAAACCTAACTAAAAATAAACTTAAATTAAAAATAAACTAAAATTAACGGCTGGTATTATATTATAAATGCGAAAATGAGTTTGTATATTTTTTTGTTTACGAAGTCGTGGGCTACAGCCTTACAAACAAAAATAACATCCTATATGTGTTTACGAGTTTGCGATGTAAATCGATCGGTAGGCCAAAGTCCAAGCCTCTAAGGGCACGAAAATACAAACTTTCATCAAAGTGATGAAATGTGTATAAAGAGGTCGTCACATGAACAGGGACTAGTCTCCAAGACTTCACTTTTAATGTTTATTTACTGTTTAAACACTGACAATCTTTTTTCAGCTTAAGATTTCCCCTGGACAGTCTGGAAGTCTTTAAATAGACTACGGGCTGGTGTTGAGAGATGCCAGAATGAATGAATAAACATTTTATTGCACCAATTACATAAATACATCATTGGATTGTACAGGAACGAAGATGAAAATTAGTACAAAGACGGAATTATCGCTAATGCAATTTCTCCCAGCCAACCTTAGAACAGCCAGAAGAACAGGGTATAGTGGGGATTTTCGACTAATAACCTTTGTGATTGCGGGGCCGTGCCTATTAATCATCGTATGATATGTCCTAACTGCCCTTACTCCCAGCTGAGGATCTGGAAGCGGCCAACGATAGAGAAATCAACGAGACACATACTCATCGAAAATAATATATAAAGAGTCAAGCCATTGCGACTCGACAAAAAGAAAAAGATCAATTAAGATTTACTTCATTTTTTTTTTTTTTTATAGATATTAGTTATGTTAATGTTCACAAATATACTCTTTTTTGACACAAATGTGTTCCGTAAGTAAACTAAGTTTTATCCCGCGTAAGCTGCTATTATTGAAAGAACTAAGTCATGAAAAAAAAATGGCCTAACAATATCTAAAAAGTAAAGGAATTTGATAGCCGAATGCGGACATAAGAATAACTTTGAAAGGCGCGAACAAATAGAGCCGTTAATGGGATGAGGTCGTGAGGATGATCAGCAAGGAGTACTCATTTTCATTAATGATTATAACTGAAAAAAACAGGTATAAAATAACTCCCTGACATGATTTACTCAAGTGAATACAACATCCCGCATGATAGTCACTTGAAAACCATTGCAGGCTGGCCTGGCATGGCTTTGATAAGGATATCAAAAGATTATTTCAGGTTCGGCTATGAGCTCGTTTGCAGGCGTTCCATAGACTACGGGTAACCGCTTTCTATATAAGCCGTAGGCGTAAAAACAACATGGGTCCATCAATATAATCAACACTCACAAAAAATTATATCTCACATTTATTTCTATAGTATTACGTTGATGATTTCGATATAAAGATAGTTCTGATAAATGTTGCAAGAAATTTTATACACCGTCATAAAAATAGGACCGCAACGTCTGAAACCGTAAAATAATACCTCGGAAAAGAAAATAAGTTACATACAGACGGAATTCCCTAAGCACGGAGCGAGCTACTCAAAAAACGTAGCACACGTCTGTGTCGGTGTATATTTTAGAGCAACACATAAAACTATTTCCTATCGTGTCTCAGTCTCAGGGCGACGTGAATTTTACTACGAGAGATTACAGGTATTAGGAGATATGGTAAGCACTAAACACAATCTTTGGAACTGTGGTCTATTTAAACTTTCAAACAACACTTAATATATAACATTTTTTTATAAATTACAATTAATATTTTTAATTTTTATAATAAATAACAATATACCTCTATTAATATTTCAAGTTATAATTTCAAAAGTTTGAAGCAATATTTTTTGCCAAAACAAGAGCTAGACTTTAAAATTAATCTATATATATATAAAAGAAAGTCGTGTTAGTTACTCCACTTATAACTCAAGAACGGCTGAACCGATTTAGCTGAAAATTGTCAGGGAGGTAGTTTAGAGCCAGGAGAAGGACATAGGATACTTTTTATCCCGGGAAAAAGATCCCGAGGGAAGTTCACGCGGGCGAAGCCGCGGGCAAAAGCTAGTAAAAAATAAAAATCATTGCAAATGAAAAAACATTCCGCATACCCTGTCAGTGTGTGTGCGTAGGACCGAAAGAAAGAAAGCCATATCTCACTAATCATTCACTGATCGTACGTGAATTGAAAAAACGCACATTAAACTAGCGATTGCACGCATTATGTCTTGTCATAGACATTAATTACTCCATGTTTGTACTTTTCATAGTATTTTTTTTTTACTTTACACATCTCCCCATTTCTCTTATCAAGACAAACACACGTGCGAACTAAAATATTAACATCCGGCCCGACCTGGAGAAGGACGGAGTATTGTTAACTGACATGGGTGTATGTAATGCATGTAAATTAGATTGCGTACTAATGATTATTTAATGAGAGCCAAGAATATGTCCCATCTCTTACTGTTCTTAGTATTAAATCTTGTAAACTTTTGGGTTGCCTACAAAGATTTGTCATTATTATATTATTAACTAGCGACCATATATTATGAACGAGCGAAAAAACCTTCCTCTTGAATCTCTCTATCTATTAAAAAAAAACCGCATCAAAATCCGTTGCGTAGTTTTAAAGATTTAAGCATACAAAGGGACATAGGGACAGAGAAAGCGAATTTGTTTTATACTATGTAGTGATTTTTAACATTTTTTCTGGCAGCTGAGTATTAAGCCTCTCTTTATGTAAAAAAGATACAGATAATGGGAGATAAATCACGATGTAGTGTGTAATAAATATGACACTTTTTTTTATAGTGTACTCATTAGAGCTAGTCGTAGTTACCTCCTACAGTACATTTGCGTAGCAAGAAACACGGGTTGTGTTTTGAGGTATGCGATTGTAATTTGTGTACAGAAGGAAAAATATGCACTACGCTAATTGTCACATCTTTTTTTATTATATAAAATCATCGGTAAATATTTATTATACTATACAAACATCATCATTAGTTATTGAAACTATAAAATCAACTAATTATTTAAAAGCACAGAGCACTCGCCAACAAGTTCTAGCCAATACACGATACATACGATTTTAAAACTTCCGTTATATTATTTTAAATTGAAAACATCTTTAGACGCGTTGACATTAACATTTTGTCATTAAAGAATGATGCCATTTATACAAAAAATAAATAAATTCGCAACACCGTAACCGACACGTTAACAATACACACATAATTGTTTAAGTTTTCACTTTTCTCGGTTTTTTGTATATTTCTCTAGACCTAGAGAGAAAAGATGATCTTTTTAATCTGAATAAAAGTCAAAACTGAAAACGGTTTCGAAAATTGTGAAACTTCCCTCAATTAGATCGTTATCTCCAGCATTAACTGAATAAAACTCTTCATCATTTCCCCAACTTCTAGTTTCCCTGATTTATGGCCGCCGGGACGCGGTGTCTATTAGGAAATTTGTGAAAAATGCTTCGAATTATTTTCAGAGACTTGTCGACTTTCAGCCGTTATAAGTTTAATGTCTTTGGCATCTTATTATGTCTGTAGAACATCTTGATACTCCAACTCAACTACCTCCGTGGTCCAGTGGTTAAGGCGTTTGCCTGTAGACCCGGGGGTCGAGGGTTCGATTCCGACGGGAAGCATAATTTGTTTAGTTGTTTCCAGTTTGGTGAGGACATTGCAGCCTTGAATCACCTGATTGTCTGATAATATAGATGATTCCGTGCTTCGGAAGTCACGTTAAACCGTTGGTCCCGGCTGCCATCTGGTAGTCGTTAAAGGAAGCACGTCAGTCAATTGACTGTGACGCCTACTCAAAATGATCTTGATACTTTTGTTTGCAGCAAATAAAAAAAAATTCTGTACTGATATATCTTCTTCTTCTTCATCCAGCATGTTTTCTGGTTGCATCTTCAGTTTACGTACGAGTTCGCTTTTTAATCATGGTCCTGATTTGGCGGTACTGGTTATAACAATAGCGACACTGCCGTCTCCGAAACTAGACCAATAGAAGCATGATTCGGGTGTGTTAGTGTCCAAAACTGTTAGATTTTTCAGGCAGCCTGAAGTCATCTGACCATCTGTCTATACAACTGGTACTTAACCTTATATATAGTAGCTTAACGTGCCTTCCGAAGTGCATGGAGAAGCTTAATATATAACTGCCACTAATGGCGACCAATCCAAGCATGGCCGCACGCTGTAGCTTCGTGTCTGTTTGTTTTGAAACTAAACAATAAAAGGTAGGGTCTCCGTTGCTCGAGTAAATGGTTAGGTCTTTTTAGAATACAAATCTTATATATGATTGAATAAAATTACCAGAACGGGCCTTTTGAATTTTCTTAAAGCATTAACTTTTTTTACACATTATATTTTAAACGACTTCATTGTAATAAATAAAAAATGGGCCTATGGACTTTAGTGCAATTTATATATTAATGGTCCCAAATAGCAGCCCATCTAGAATGGCTATTCCTATAGTCGAAACCTACAAAATATACGCGTAAGCATGCGTTTAATGTATGACTGAAAAACATTTCGGCCTCAAATCTCAAAATCCCGTGATTCAGCATCACAGATTGGCTTCTTTAATATGTGGCACGTCCACGCGCCAAAAATGCGAGCTAGTAATTGTATAAACCTGAATTTTGTTCAAATTATTTATTGAGTTTCATTTTCCATTACGTTTTGCTAGGCAATATAAACTATGATATGTTTTATTCGTCGCGTCGAACAATTAATAACTTAACTTAGTGCCTGAGGATGCGTCGTGTAGATGTGAAACACGTGTGTGTGCAAACTAATGGTGGCGGGCATGCTAGAACTAACAGTAGAATGGGCGGCCCGTAATAGTTTGCATGTCATGCAAAGTAATTTGGTATGTACTTGTAACTTTGACTTCCGCAAAGTAACGCCTGAATCTTTTTTTTTTTTTATAGGACCATGATTTGGTGTAACTGACAACGCTGTTAGAATATTTTAGGTAGCTGAGGTATCTGACACAGTCCAACGACTATCATCTTGAGAACAGCTTCCGAAGCACGTAGGATTTTAAAATATAAATGCCACTCATAGCAATTTTTTATGGTTTTTTAGATTTTTTTAACATTTAAATTAAATATTTAATAAATATAAACAAAATTTAACTACTATCTACACACTTAAAATCAAAATATAAATAAATATGTACAATAAAATAAGATAAGATTAGATTATTATTATATTAATATTATTAATATATTATTTTAAATATCTATCTTGTTTAGATTAATATTATACTTCAATATAAATTTAAAGAATGTATGACTGCGATCTCAATGTTTAGAAAAACCAACATTGGTTTATGCAACATTGAATAGAACTAAATGTTATCATATTTCGTAAAGTAAATGTAAATTAAATAAACATAAATAAATAAAAGCAACCAAATCGCAATTGTGCGCACAGTCACACATACACAGCGGCTTCGTAGTCTTTAAGCATGCAAGTGGCTAATAAAGCCAACTATGAGAAAATAAATTATTGATTAAAGTACGTTCAGAAGCAGAAGTTAAACATAAAACACAATAAAAATATCAGTCACACAAAACCCATAACAATGCACTTTACAAAGCTATTCAAAAAGTTGTAGAGCCGGGACGCTGCCTATAAATTTTCTATTGGGTGTACACAGAATGATTCTAAATAGCCAATAAATAGCTTACTGCGACACTTTTGTACTAAACAAACTGGTTATTGGCAGTAAGTGGGAAAACATACGGTGGTAAATTTCGTGCGGTCCCGATTTGTTTTTACTTGGAGAGTTATGACTTGGAGTTGAATATTTTACATATTACTTATATTTATTTACATTTTTATATTATGTATATTACTGTAAGTATATAGTGCATGCAGCATTCAAGATGATGAGATGCTAAATTATATTATGTTGGTCATGACCCTCAGCTATGAGGAACACTACTTGAAAGAAGAAGAAGTGTAGTGACTAGCTGTATGTAATAAAATTATTTTCAATATAGGATAGTATTTTATCGCTAATTGACGGCATTCATTATCTAATTATTTAAAATTTACCACCACTCTAAAGTGCAAGTGGAAAAGAAGCGGCAATTATCTCCAAAAACGTCACTTTACAAAATTAGAGTCAAAACTTATTATGAACATATTTACGTCTGTAATATTATTGTCAAAAACATTGGGAACAAGCTAAATGACAAAAATGATGAGAAAGTAAAGGTGGCCGATTCTAGGCGAGAAAAGGCAAAGGAAGAAGTAGAAGAATCTAGGTATATGTAGTTTATCTATGGAGGATATATTTGTCGTTTTTACTTACAATATTGACCCATATTTTTCATTGCCGGTAGTTAGTTGCAATTCCCGCCACGGGCCGCTCGTAAAGTCGTGCGGCAGGTGGCGCCACAGGGCGCGATATGTTTACACGCATTTTATATGCGCTTCAATAATTATTATGTAAACTATGGAGAGTCAATCAGTAAATGATCATTTTTCATATTGACCTGATAGGGAATCGTACCTGGGACCTCCTGAGTTGAGGGGCAGTCAAGTTAACCATTACCAAACCCATTACAACATTCAAGTCGTCAATTAAAATGAAACATTCATAAAATACAAAATCTTTGATTTTAAATGCCACAAAACAAATCCTGAAAGTAGTACAAGTATCCCATAATACAAGTGATGAAATTAAGTCACATGAGATTGATATATAATTTTATAAAACAGCATGTTTTTCTATTGCATTTATTTTATTTTTTTTATAATACAAGTCCTGAATATTTTTTGATACTTGTGTGACTTTTTCATGTACCTAAGTATATTTAAATATAAGCACAACTAATGATAGTCATACTATCTAATTATTTTAATCCCAAAACTTTACGGCTAAAATTTCCATCATGCAGATTACTCTACCTCCGCGAATGTGTATTAAAACATAATCCTCTACTTTCTGTCCGTATATTTAAAAATCCTAGCGTCTACGCCGGAGCAGGATTACCGTGAGACTGCATAAAATATTTCTTTCGTTTGTTCAACTTTTAAAAATATTTTGCTACTAGCATTCGATCCCGGCTTAGCCTGTGGTAGACGCATAGTCTATGTCACTCGGGCATAGTGTGGCTTTTCAACGGTGAAAAGGTCCCTATAAAAAATAAAATCTTCTATTTTAGCATAGATTAAAAATGGAATGCGGCTCCGCCCGCTTTGTAATCAGATATCGCCAGTGTCAGAATTTTTCGAAACCACCCCTAGGCCTATGACGTGATTTCTTTTTAAACCACCAGATGGCAACTTGAACCAACAACTCAACAAATTAAAAACTCGCGACTCAATACCGCCTGTACTAATGTGATACAAATTCTTAAATCATTACCTCAAAGAGCTTCCCAAATATCATAAAATCTCATTAAGCTATAATGCAGCAAGCCTCCAATAAGCTCGGCAGCTCGAAAGAGCTGCACCCCTTGCAATAAAGTGAATTATGCACACAACTGCAGCGATACGTTCTTGTTCCCAGTGGACGCATTGTGCAGTCGTCTATTTTCTGAATAAAAAGTAATATTTAGTAGATTAGTCTTTCCTAATATTATAAAAACCAGCCAAGCGCGAGTCGGACTCACGTAGCTATGAAGAAAACCGTACCATTATCTAAACAAAACGGTAAATAATCACGTTTGCTCAATATAGTACTAAAATATTTATTTAATTCTGTTTTTAACTTTGCTTGGCTTTTGTTATAGCAATAACAGAAATATATTATCTGTGACAATTTCAACTATCTAGCTGCTCTACTTTCACGGTTCATGAGACACAGCTTTGTGACAGTTTTCACCCTTTGGATACAGAATCTTAAAAAGCAAGCACGGATCTCTTAAAAATAAATTTGTTGTATATTTTTTTGCTTGATTGTACTTTATCTTCTATTTTGATAATCTAATATTTTAAGAATATATTTTGAGAATTTGATATTATGCGAATGAAATTATACTGAATCGATTTAATGAATTACTTCACACCACGAACGAGTGACGCGGGAAACAGCTCATAATTTTGAATTGTTAAGGAGTTTGCTAAATAAAATTTATTTTAGAACAGGGAAAACGTTGAGAATAATGGCTCTCTATACGAAAACCAAAAAATTTCGAATCGCGCGCTGTCTCTCTACCGCAATATGAAAACTATTATGGAAAGTCAGATTGAGGGAAGATGGAAAAATGTAAAAGAGGAAGACCAAGAAAGAGTTTGATAATACGGAATTCATAAACTTAAAAATACGGAATACTTTACGTGTGGTTTGTATGAAGTATTTTCTCAAAAATGTTTTATCTTTTGGTGCTAGTAGTATGCTAAACGTGGCCTAAGATCTTGTGACTCTAGGCTCTGTCTACCACGTATGGGATAAAGACGTGATTATATGTATGTACGTATGTATGAAAAAATATAGAAAAATTTAAGTACCTAAATTTTGATTGAGCACTTTATTTACGTGTAAAGTAAATAATGATAATTATAACGAAAAAGATAACAATGATGAAGATTTATTTAATTGTAAGTAAAAAAATAATAATGCTAATATACTCTGCAAGGAATATTAAGAAAATAGCTGTATTATTATAGAACTAAAAATAAATACCACCAATTATCAAGTCACTATTCCACAAAAGTGATCAGTAAAGATAATCGTATATTACTGCGCACGAGTGTTGAGATTTTGTTAACTTAGCTTTGAATATAGATTTTCAATTACCATGGATATACCTTCTACGGTAATCAAAGCCATAATGGATATTTCACAAAATATCGGTATATAATGGTATGTATGTAAAGTCGTTGACTTTTTTTTATTTATACTGACTACCAAACTTTTTAATTACCATCCCATACCATGATTTAGCTAAAATGTCTTGATGACATCTGGATTCCGTCCTTAATTAGGTTAAAATGTAATCTTGCCTATTTTACTTAACTAGTAATTTGAGGGTTAAACGCGTTTTAAAGTACCAAAAACAACTAATAGAACAGCCCATCTTAGATCATACATCCCATGAGTTTTCCTTAGCCGTATTTTCTTCAATTATCAGGTGCATACACGGCATAGCATAGCGAGTATATCTCACTCAAATATGGAGGAACGTCCTTATCTCGCGGTCACTTCGTTAGCGCTTACCTTCAGACGGGTGACCTCTGCTTCCAGACAGTTCTTAGGTTAATTTGTCAGAGTACAGGCTTAAACTTGAGAGATTGCTAAGCTTCTTCAGAGAACACTTCTAACATCTACGCCACTCGATCTAACTTGGAAATACAATGATATGTGTAGGTCGTTAGTGGAGTTTGCACTCAGCCAAATTATTTAATGTCTCCTTTTTCCTTAAAAAGGCTTAAGTATTGGAGGATATTCAGATTATCCAATACTTGTTTATATTCCTCGATAGTTTTTTTTTGTTTTCTTAATTTTCACATATTAAGAGTTATTCTATTGTGTCTAAATTCTGTAAGGGTTAAAAGGTTTTGTATTTTTTAACTTACTAAGACAACTTTCATAACATCGCCTGTTGGTAGAAAAAGCCCACAGATTTAAGTTCGCCATTTACTTATTTTTTAATAAAGTTTAATAAATTAGTAAATGGTTTCAGTTTCGGTCATCAAGTTATCTGGAAAAGTTTAAAATAAAATTTCGTGTTTTCTTTGTCATTTTTTTTATGATATTGATCTTTATAATAGAAAATCAACAATGCCTCGACCTGTTTTGTAAATATAACTGCTACCCTAATAAAATGGTATCAGATCATCACCATAAACCTACCTGACCGAATGCTATAACTTTTCAATAATAATGTAAAGAGTTTCTCACACTGCACGGTAACCGGAACGGATTGTACTGTTTTAATATTCAAATTAAACTACTTATTTATTCTAGTTTCCGTCGAGACGGCTGGTCCTTGGTGTTCGGAAGTCTAGGATTTTGTGGGTGAGATAGGTCGCCCCACCTAAGATATCGCGGTTATGGCGAAGGCTCCGGATGGTATTTGTTTGAAAGGATATCCATTGCGATCCAAAAAGGAAACTCGGCGAGCGTAATGGGTACCTTTGAACCGGATACGATCAGACACGGAATTTTTGACTGAAGTTCATTATGTTTTTGTTATGTTTAATTTCTTAAAAATTGTATTATGCTTATTGTGATATACATTTATTTTGACAATAAAAAATATTTCTTTATTTATTTAATGGTTTAGTATAAAATACATATAATTATATAAATAAATTGGGTTTACTATGTTTTTCAGGAAAAGTAAGTTATAGTAACGTCATATTTAAATAGAACAATGTTTTGACTGAATTCGATAAAAGGTTCATAATACACAAAAGGTCGTGCAAAATTCTTAGTCAAAATAGTATAATTTTCAAACACTAGATATTTTACTGAAAACAACTTTATTTAATAGCTATATAAATAGTTCAGTTTTGTATCTGTGTTCTGATCTGACACGATCCGGCTCAAAAACCGTATAGTGCGTAGTATTTCTTACACGCATTTTCTACACAGACACAAGTTTAGAAAAGAAGACGTGTATATCATTTTTATAGCTTTTATCGTAACACTTTATTTTATTTGTATCGACTCAAATTCTAAAGGTTATGGCGTAATATTCTGTTTATAGTTCCGTCTGGGGGCTGATAACGCGAAATGGGTGATAAGATATTGTAAAATTATCTGGGTCGCGTGATTTTCAGTTATTTTAGCCGTTATATTTGCATATCGTTACGTTAGTACCACGGTTATTACTAATAATATATTCTGTGATATCGTTATTGTTTGTTGTTTATTAATCGCACTCAATATTTATAAAGTTCGTAAGTACTTGAAGAACGTTACTTTTTTACTGTCACATAAGCTTCAAAAAAAGGTATTAAATATTTTTAGGTACCTTTTTTTTTCTCTATTTTTATCGATCTATCTGCAATCAGCCCCGGAGCTTTAATCAGATATGTTGATGCAGTTATAGAGTCTTTTGCACATCCAGTGATGTGTCATCTCTCATTCTTTACACAATCCTTAGATTGACGCCAGTCTTGTCCGTTTCAGTCGGACTTTAGGTACCTACCAAAATTTTTGTAACATACTGAAAATATGTTTGTTTGAACGTACTTTAATCCATGGATTTGATTTTTTTTCTTAAATAGACCAATTATCGACAGCATATAAACTTCATACTGGCTTAAGTCGATAGAGCTTATTTAAAATCGCTTCATAATCTAATAGCTCTCAAAATCTTTGGTTTATTCATAGATTACATAACTATCACTACATAGTATAAAACAGTCGCTTTCTCTGTCCCTATATCCCTATTTGTGCTTAAATCTTTAAAACTACGAAACGGATTTCGATGCGGTTTTTAATAATAATAGATAGAGTGATTCAAGAGGAAGGTTTTATACCCATGCGAAGCCGGGGCGGGTCGATAGTAACTATTTTAAAAAAACAACCTTGATTTACGTAGCCGGTTAAAAATCACTGTCAAATTCATCTCATTTTCGCGCACCCTAAAATAGTTGTGATAAGTGGGAACTGTAAAAGCGGGGTTGACCCTGTGGCGGGAACTCTGCTGATTTCCCAATGGAAATAAGGTAATGTGCATGGCTCGCTAAGCGGTTTGGGGAGGATCGGGGAGGTTCGGGAAGGTTAGGCACATTTTAAGAGCCTAGGATGACTTTGTCAATGAAATTTCTTGTAACAGGCTTTTGTCGTTGGTCTGGAAAGTTCTAGAATGCTTGCAATCGGTAGTCGGTCGGTATAACGTTTGAGTTATACGTGAGTAAAGACTTAAAGAGATAAATAAAAAAAAAACACAATCACGTGTAGTCTGACACGCTTGATGAAAGACGTTCCTTATGTCTGTGCGTACAGCGCACTACAGTACGTATGACGCACCATAGAGCGCTAGTGGGAGGCATTTAACGGGTCACAATTTCTGGGCTAGACCCGTCTACCGCTAGCAACCTTGAAAATACAAAAAAAAAATTATCGTTCCGTAAGTGAGATTATCAGAAATTTTCGCGCGACTTTTTTGCTAGTATCCTTAAGTTACATTAGACTCTCTAAAGTCATTCAAATACTGTCCGCTGTGGTTTCCTTGGTAAAAATTACTAAAACGGCCACTTTTGTCACTTTTTGGAAAGGTTTATAAAGCGTATAGTATTTTAATGACTTTCGAGGTTATAATACAGAACAGAAAGACATAGATACATACAGAAAGATAAATATTTATTTTCTGTATTTTCAAGGTCGCTCTGGTAGCAGCCTTTCAACATTCCCATAAATTACCAGATCTTAAAAAAAAAAACTAAAAAATATTACGCCACAAAATTTTATAATCAGCATTGCAATTTAATTTCATAAATTTCAAAGCTGAGAAAATAGGCAGCCAACGTCACATAGCAATGCTGGGTCTTGTGACTTGCCAAGTGAAAATAACTCTTAATTACCACATTTTAAGGGCACTAGCAAACGTTTTTTGCATTCGTTCTTGACGACGACGCGAGAGGGGCCGCTTGAGCTTGGAGTATGGTGCAAGTTAAAAGATTTTGACGTGACAACGTCTTATAATTCGATGGAGCCGACGCAATGCGGCGTTACCTCGCTCTGAGGCGTTCCATTTAAGGCTTGAAGTGCAAGCGAATTTCTTATGACATTGTCACGTTCAACTATCGTCAGTAAACCGACTTTACAGACAACCGATTTTTTTTTCTTCACCTATTACATACATATATAACAACACACCTTTATCTCGTAGGAGCCCTTTATTACCGTGCCTTGGGAGAGTCGCTCAAGGTCGGCCTCGAAAAACATACTGCGGCCTAATCGCAGACCTAGACATTACGAGTACCCGATATCAGCAAGCGTGTATGACGAGAGAGATGAGTGTGGAGGAGGCAAAGCAGGTCTGTGAGGATCGTAGCCAATGGAAATCTTTAGATAAGTCTCTGCCTACCTCTTCATATAAATATTTAAAAAATATTGATTGCTAGTCTACAAATGCTAATTTTTTGATGAAATTTTATAATAATTTTTACACAGAGTTAAAGTAAAAAAATATTAGTTACTATTTAAATAATATTTTTACTTTTAATGTTTCCGGTTAACACGATACGAAGAATACTGGCCGACACTTTAAGAAAAATAAAAACCAAAATCTTTATTATCGACCCTGTACAATCCAATGATGTATTTATGTAATTCGTGAAATGAAGTGTTTATTCATTAATATTATGGTTCATTTGCACTCAGTTGCGGAGTTAATAATATCCATTATTCTCAATATTTAAATTATGGAAACTTTGCAAACTGCACTTTACATACGACATAAAATCAGTCAGCTTATCACTTGCACCAAAACTGCGAATGGAAAGAGTAAGGTTTCTGTGAGACGCCGTGGCAGAAATTTTCAGCTCGCATTTACGTTAGTTTACCTTTCAAGTGTTGGGTAATTTTTCATTTTCTCCCTTTTATTTACCCGAATTTGTGCTTTGAGGTGCAGCGCTGGCGTGCAATAACATTTCAAGCTCAAAATGTTTCAGAGTTATTGCTACTTTTAGTTGTCAACTTCTGGGAAAACGTGATGAAATGTGAATTATGAAATTTCTATTTCGAAATTATTCACGTTCAGTCTATGTAACGTAACTTACTTAGCTAGTTCGTTTTAATTTTTGTAATTTTAATTTTCTAATGGAGTAATAATAATTTTTAGCTGTTATTTTGATACTTAAGTAAATACTTACTTGTGCAGTTATTTAATACTTAAGTTGTATTGTATAGCATTAGTCTAATAATGCTATGTAAATGTATCTTGAAAATAAAACTTTTTGTAAAATTTAATTTGAAAACTAAAGTATATGTTTTTTTTTATGCATAATTATAAATAATACATTATTATAAAACCTAAATATCTAACTAAATAAAAACTTAAAATTTGAAACTTATTTTTTTTTTCTTTTCATTTTCTTCTTCATCAGCATTTTTTTAGCCGGCTGATACGAAGCCCAGGGCCCACTTATGACTACCTATCTTCCCGTGTATGCCAAAAGTCGATTAAGGGATCAACTTAGCTTTTTAATTCCTAGATTTGTTCACAGTTATTTTATACAGGATTTAACGTGGAAACCAGGAAGATTTTTTTTAATTCTTTTATCCGACATCAACATATTAAATATCATTCAAAGAATTCATCAGAATTATATAAGTACTATTGAATATAAATTGAAGTTTACACACTAATCCCATAAATTATGAACTTAACTTCGTGAAATGACATATTTTCCCCTTTTTTATTTAAATTCTGGTCCTCATTCAAACGTACGAAAATGTTGAATTATTCAAAGAGAACGAGCTCCGCCGAATATTAATTGGTAGGCTTTTGCTTTGTTATAATTACCACCTAGTTAAAAAAAGAATTATTTACAAAATGCTAAAAAAAAATTCACTATGTATTAAATAACTTAGTTACTCACCCCTATCCGACTGATGGTGGATTCTATCAATAAGCCTTAAAGCATGTTATGATGAAGGGGGGAAAAATCATACAACGCAATTCAGCCGACCATAAGGTCCCAAGCTAGGGTGCATTTGGGAAATCACCAAATAACGATGATAATATAGTATTTTAGCAAATTAAAATACCACTTACTTATATAACCAAGATGATTTTAAACATTAAAAGTTTAAGGTTTTTGTAGGAATCACGGTAAAGAGGAGCTACAACTCCACTCCTACCATGGGTTCCAGCCTGAAGTGTACCAACCCCTCGCCCGTGCCTAAAGTTACACTATGAACACATATTATTATTAGCAACAGCAGTATGAAGAGGAAAGAAGGGTTAACCCGTAGTGGGAATACGCCTGCCATGTAATAACGTTAACCAGGCGCTATCACTAATTAAGATGGCGCATCCCCCCAAAGGTGAGTCTTGGCCTCCGATAATAAGGATCTCCATTTTGGTCTGTCCTACGCAATCTCTGATCCATCTTCACCTTGTTGATCTAGCAACATCTAAAACGGCCAACCGGATGACGGCATCCCGGCAGTCTATCTACATATCCTCTTTAAAATCAAAATACTGATCTGGTTTATTGTTTTTAAACACTCAAAAAAACTAAACATCGAAGCTACATCGTTATTTTACATTTTTTTTATCTATTTGCACGCAATTCTGCACAATGCGCCACATTCAAATATGGCAGCCCTCGCCACTTCAACACGTCCCGCAGTTTTTAAAAACGTAACTAGTTTTGTTTCGGCACACACGAGTGGCAATATTCTTGCAATTAAAACGGAATTGTAATTTTGCAAAGCAGGCACTGTGCCAGATAATGCTGACGTATTTTTAATGGTTCTGAACCTTAAAAAAGAGAAAAAAACGATTGTTCAACTATGATTGCAAAAGGGAATGGCTAAAATAGATCCATTGAAAAATAAAAACCCTTACCCATTAGAAGTGAAAAACAATATAAATATCCTAACAGTGAGAAAAAGTCTAATAAGTTCAGATGTTCCAGGCGATCGATTAATAACAACAGGCAAAGATCAAAAGATGATAACTTAGATGAATTGATGAAACTTATGAAATCTTGAGAGTGTCACTAGCCCACTGCCAATTACTGTACCCAATAATTTCAGTGCCCCTCTCACCCTTCACAGGAATACAACAATGCAAACATTCGGCGGCAGAATAAGGTGAGATTGAGGTACCCAAGCAGACCTTTGTACAAAGTTTCTTAACTTAATTCAGAAACATAAATGAGACCGAGTTTTAATACGTTTAATAAATGGAGGTAGTAAGTGGACGATCAGTCAACGTCGCGATAAAATGACGACGTGTCACTACCATACATTTATTATCATTTATTATTGTCTCTCGCTTCTCGAGCGTGCGTTTCTTAAGCTTTTGCGAGTAATTTATTGTTTTTAAAGCCCTTTATACGACTCGTGAGCTACACGTCAAAACGCTTATTTGAATGTGGGATCACAATTTTCAGATGCCGCGAAACACTGCGCGAGGTCTAAGAGGAATGCCTCTTAAATAAATTATGTGAGTATACAGCATTTACTTGTATGATAGGTGAAGGTGGCGCGTGTTTTGTAACTGACTTTTTATGTTATGAACATAGGTATATGTTTTTATGCCTAACACTCATACAAAAAAAGAAGAACGCTTAAGACGTAAAGAGCAATTGTTAAAAAAAACTTAAGTATAACTTATAATAAACAGCAAAACTAAAATGGGACTGGGCAGAACATGTTTGTCATATGCGGCCAGAAAAGTGGGTAACAATGACCACTTTTTGGATACCGGACGGCCGGCGAAATAGACGCAGACCCAGGAGGAGGTGGCGTGACGATCTCGACAACTTTTTGGACAAGTGGTTTCCATGGATAGGGATGAGTGGAGAAGGAGGGGGGAGGCCTTTGCCCAGCAGTGGGACACATTAAAAGGAGGCTTATAAAAAGGTATAACTTACGTTACTTATGCCACTAGCTTAGCGATCATAAATGGGTGTCTCTGAAGCGAGAGGGCGCAGTATTCTAAATATCGCGGTGGTTTACCGGTTGACATTTTGTAGCTCACGAAATTTAGCCTCTGTATTGTCCCAGGCCAGCGATATCTGGTGCGGCTGACTGACAACGTCTACTAGATATCTACCTGATGTTATAGCTTTAGGTTTTGCCAATATTTTACAACATCTACCCTTTTTTGAATAAGTTGGACTGAGCACATATCAAACAAAGAGGATTTTAATAGAGCAAGAGAAAAAAAAAGCATTTTAAATGTGATTGAGAACAGACGAGGAAACATGTTAGGACACTTGATACGACACGATGATTTGATGAAAAATATCATTGAAGGAATAATAAAAGGAAGGAGGGGTCCAGTTAGACCGAGGCATAGCTATATGAAGCAGATAAAGGAACTTCCTAATAATAGAAAGAGATGAAAGGAACTCCACCGACAAGAGCCTAGCTCTTGAATTTAAGATGATGATGCTCTTCTTTTACATCATGATAAATCGGAATTAGTAAAAAAAATAAACATCCGATGGTTCAATCTTAAATCTTTTCAAACTCCATACCTATTCACCAAAATCCATCAAATTTAAATATAATATGAATGAGCTTAACAGAGTTTTCTAAATAATCGCGTTAAGCGCTATGGCATCATAAATCTAAAAGGTATTACAAAATGGTGGTTCGGTACTTTATCTCGATGATATGACGTTGACGAATGGGCCACAGCGCGGACAGTATTTTGCTGGCGGACATTTTAAGAAGTTCAAGTTTATTATCTAAGTTGAAAACTGCTGATGTCGATGTCCTTGCCATGAGTTTAAACTTGGTCTGGATATCGTAATATCGAATATTTACTGTCGTTAATTTCTTTTTTTAAAGAGTGAATACAATAAACAAAGCTGGTGACGCACAGTGCCTAAATGAGACCAAGAAGGTTCAATAAAACGTCAAAAATAAATCGACGTAATGTCAATGTGGATGCTTTCTGCTCCAGATAAGGACATAGGACAATAAGTCAACGTTCTCTTTATTAGCAACTAGTAATTCAACTCGGCATCGTGGTACATAGCATAGGTCACTCAGGGTGAATGTAGCTCTCCAATGGTGAAAGAAGTTTTAAAATCGGCACAGTAGTTTTTGAGTATATTCATTACAAATCTTTCCTCTTTTTAATATTAGTATAGAAAGACTTAATGAGTTGAAAAAAATGTTAGAAAATGATAAGACACCGTGTCGCAAAGTGCAGTGCGTCACAGCAAGGCAATTTTTCACACATATTATTGTTCAAATTATAATATTCTTATAAATATGCTAGACTATAAGGTAGTTATTCTATGGGCCAATTTTATTTTAAAACATATTTTGCAGCCTGAAATAAACGATTTATTATTATTATAAGGTAATTTAAGTAACATATTTTCATAAATTAATAATATTTTCATTTATCGCGCAAGCCGTAAAAGTCGTCTGAGGGAATCGCCGAATGGGGAAATCATGACATAGGCGATGCGGCTAGCAACCCATCACTATTGATTTCCTGTTTCAACTACCATTATGCTAAACGTGGTCTAAAGTCTTTATGGCTCTAGGCTCTGTCTACCCCGTATGGGATAAAGACGTGATTATATGTATGTATGTATTTTCATAATTTCTTGATAGTTGAAACACTACAATGGGCTGAAAAAGGCTTACCTCATCGTGTTTATATCACGTATTATGTGAAACCTTTCAAATGTAAGAGAGCGATCCCTACCAAAGAAAATTTTCCATACCCTCTTATAATGCGAAAGAGGCGAATCTGCTGAACCAATTGCGCCCTCTTGAATTGATACGAGATCATTAGCATTGGAGACGGTGTGTCAGCGTTAAGGGATTCTTAAGAGCAGTGTCCAGTGAATAAAATTAAAATTCAAGTAATTTAAAATATACCGTCTGTGCATTTTGAAGCACCCGGTCTGAAATTTATTCGATAAAATTTCAGATCATTAAAAATGAAATTACATGCTTCTTGAAAAAGATAACTTTATGAAAATCATCTGCATCCCGTGGTTTTAGCCTTCCGTGGTTCATGTGTCCCATAGCTACCTTTCTCCAGAATTGAGACATCTATGAAAACACAATTTTTTAATCTGTTTAGTAATATTTATGATATTTGAAGTGATAGTATAAATGTTAGTTGGTATAAGTTTAACCTTTGATCCTATTTAGTCGCCTTTTAGTCGCCAAGTTGTTAAGTGTCCCGCAAATATTCTCTCTGTGAAGCATCAGTTTGAATTCGCAAATATTTGAAATATCATCAAAGCACTGTACAACAAATTTCATGACAATTGAGTTCGTGATAAGAAAATAGCTCTTTTATCTTTTGGATAGATTTTCATAAAAATAATTAAGAACTATTTTATTCAAGTCAGCTTTCTAACAAATAAGAACGCATCAAAATTAATTCATCTGTTGGCCACAAAGAGCCACAAAGTCATAGAGACGTCAAACCTCTCTTTTAGTTAAGGGCTTAAATGAATGCATTCTTAAAATTATGTCACACATACGTAGTACTGACACAATATCGATTACAATTCAGTTGAAGGTCATAACTACGACGAGACGGTCGTGTCAGTTGAAAATATCATTCACCATACACGTGCTAGTACAAAGATTACTTAGACAATGTTTATTTAATCCAATATATATTAACATAGTGAAATAATCAGTGTATCCTTCAAGATAAGACAAAACATTGATAAATTTTGATACTATGCGTAAATATTAGTGTGACATGATGAAGTATGGTAAAAAAATTGTTTTATTTACGCTATTTGCCATGAACTTGGTTGATCAACCGGCCCCCGAGGTCACGATTGCACAAGGGACTTTGACCGGTAAAATTAGTGGAGATGGGTCGTATTTTGAATACGTGGGGATACCGTACGCGACTACTAACTCTAGCAATCGATTTAAGGTTAGTAAATTTGTATTGTCTACTTTCTCTAATATTGTTTTGTCTGTATTTTCGTGTTTGTTGACGACTGGTATTAAACTTTTCAAGATGTGTATCGTTATTTAGCGATATCAGCTGTTTTGACTCATATTATACTGTCTGTAAGATATCTATAATTTAGATAAAACAACGCCGTCAAAGACGTTAAAGGCGAATAATGACATTGAAAAAACCGTAACTTACCTACAATGTTTTTTTTAATGTTAATTAAAATTTGTATCTTAGTCAAGAAGAAGTCAAATGTCAACTGTGACAATATTTTTCAATTGTTATATAGTAAGAAGATATTAATTAGCAATAGAATATGATCTTTGCATTTTTATTTCACAGGCACCGTTTCCTCCACCATCTTGGGAAGGAGTTTTTAAAGCTACAGAAGAAATATACTCTTGCCCACAAAACACACAATTTGGAGTCATGGGCACTGAAGATTGTCTAAGAGTCAATGTATATGTACCAGCATTTTCTCATAGACCTCTTCCAGTGATGGTGTTTATCCATGGAGGAGCATTCATTTATGGAAGCGGTGGAAAACTCATATATGCACCAGATTTTCTAGTCAAACATGACGTCATCCTTGTCACTTTCCACTATAGACTTGGAGCTCTAGGATTTATATGTTTAGGTATAGAAGAAGCCCCAGGTAATGCAGGATTGAAAGATCAAATTGCAGCGTTAAGATGGATAAAGAAAAACATAGCTGCTTTTGGAGGAGATCCAGAAAATATTACCTTATTTGGTGAAAGTGCCGGGGCTACATCAACAGCTATATTAGTTGCTAGTAATATTACAAATGGGTTATTTCATAGAGCTATTGTACAGAGTGGTTCCTCAATATCTAATTGGTCAGTAAATAGAAGATCAGTATGGATTGCAAGTCTCTTGACGAAGGAATTAGGATATGACACCGAAGATCCTCATGAAATTTACGAAATACTATCAAAGATGTCTTACAAGGAACTTATCAGCCTGAAACCAAGGAAACCATTAGGAATGTATTTCGACACACAGCTTCTACATTTGCCTTGTATTGAGAAAACGTTTCCTGATGTAGAATCAGTTTTCAATGATTTGCCATACAATTTAATTACTCATAATCCAAAGAATATTCCAATTATGATGGGCTCAAATAGCAATGAAGGTCTTTTTTTGGTAGCTATGGAAAGTGATGAAACTTTGAAAAAGAGAAACACACATTATTTGTTTGCTTCAGATTTGAAATTCGAAAATGAAGACAGAGCCGCTGTTGTTGCTAAAGAAGTTAAAGAATTCTATTTTGGCGATGAATTGATAAGTTCAAACAGTATTATGAATCTCTCCGCAGTGTACACGCATTTATATTTCGAGATTCCAATTGCATTAGAAAGTGAACTGTATGTATTCAACAGTAACGCTTCAATTTACAATTACTATTTTGATTATGAAGGAGGTAGAAATCTTTTGAAATCTCGAACCAAATTATCGGATAAGAAAGGCGCATGTCATGCAGATGAAATGTTTTATCTCTTCGATTCAAGGGTTTGGCCATTTAAAATAAGTAAAAAAGATCAGGAAATAATAGATTTCATGACGAAGCTCTGGACTAATTTTGCAAAATATGGGTGAGTATCTTAAATTTTATATGTTATCTAGTCTGCATTGCATTTGTACATACACAAAACTGTTGCCATTTATATGGCAACAGTTTTTTATATGTATAAAAAAACTTTAGCTACCTAATGCCAATAAGTTATCAGAGCTATTGCCATGGAAATAAGAAAATGCGGCTGCGAAGCCAGGCCACTGTACAGCGTACCCTGGCTCTAAAACATGGTGTAAATTTACAAGTAAAAAAAAAATATTTATTTTTTAAATGTATGAAACTAAAAAATAACACAAAAACAAACTCATTCTCAAAAATACCTACTAAGTTCTACTGTTTAATTGTTTCAGAGATCCAACTCCTGCATCACAAACAGAGCTACCAATTAAATGGAAAGCCAGTGACAAAAACGAGCTAAGATTTCTCTTCATACGAGACACACCTAAAATGGGATCTATTCCTAATCCTAAAGCCTTCAATCTGTGGAAAGATATCTACACAAAATATAGACGAACAAATATTACCGACTATTTATAATAAATAATTTATTTATATACTTCTTCTTATTTTACTGAGTGATGATAGTAGCGATACAAGTTGTACAAATATGGTTTTTGAAAGAAAAAAACTTTTTGTTACTAAATTGATGAATCATTTGCCTAGATTTGGAGCTCAATGCGCTTTTTGTACGTATGATCTAAGAAATCGTGGACGCTCTAGCAGACATTTTTTAAACCTATGGTTCTTCGTTAGTAACAGTAATGATTGCTTAGAGATAATCCATCAAAAAGTATGAAAACCACCAGACTAACAAAACAAGTTGTATTCACCTAAGATAAGCATTTTATCTAGGTTACAACCCAGACATGAATACTTAACAAATTCAACTTCCAATGATACTCAGACAACGAATCCTACCCAAACAATTTCAAAACACAGCTAATCCACCGAGACGATCCATTACAGTCGGGGCTAAAGATGTAGCTTGTCAAATTATAACAAAACTTATCAAATAAACTATCGCTTTATCTGATTGCTCTGGCCTTTATTAGGCTGTATCAAATTAGCGAATGATATCAGATTTAGTCAGAAGTAGCCACTCTCGTGATTAGGCATAATTTAGAAACCTTTATGTGTTTTTTATGATCATCATCATTTTGTGTAGGTGACACGGACACTCTACCATGCACACCCTGATGTCAGAGTTCTTCGGAATCGCTCCTTGGTCTCTAACGTGATGCCTTTAGCGACTACCAGATGGCAGCCGGGACCAACGGCTTAATGTGCCTTCCGAAGCACAGTGATTTTTATGATGACGACATGATAACATAAAATTAAATTGACATGTGGCATTCTTTGATTATTTGTGACATTTATAGTTGTTATACACATTTCTAATATTACCAGCCGTTCTCACAGAACTTGTCGTTGTGATAAAAGTATGCTTGCTTACACCTACTTTGTGTTTGAAAATAAACAAAAGTTATATTACTTAAATTGACACAAATAATTTGATGACCTCCGTGGCGAAATGGTTAACATGCCTGCTACCTACTAAAGAAGTCCCGGGTTCGATTCGAGATGAATATGGTCCTTGAATATTTATTTATATATGTATTAGTATAAAATATAGTATCGTTCAGTTATTATTCCATAACACAAGTCTCGAAGTTACTTAGGCTAACTCAATCTGTGTAATTATTTATTTATTTGAATAGTTAAATTAAATTGTAAGAAAAGTAATTTGTTTCTTGTATTTGTTAAATAAAATATTTGATTCATACAAAACAATCTATAAACTAATTTTATGACGCAGCCGGTCCCTATTTGTCATAAAATAGCAAACCTAGAAAACTTACAATATAATATGCAAAATCAATTTAGAATTTCCCCGGAGCGGTATTGTAGTATGAAAAATATTTTGTTTGAGAGTAGTAGTTTCTTCCAGAATATTCCTCCATTCCATCTTACACGAATACTGAAGTTAGAGTTTATATTTTTATAAAATATGATAAAGTACACCTAAGGGTATACAGTTGATTGGTGCAAGGTATAAGCGGTTATATTATTTTGCTGTTAGACCTAAGAAATAATTATTGTGCTGTGCACATAAAACTGGATTGACCTGGTTATGTCATTTATTAAAAGTGAATTCTTCTTTTAAAAACAAATATTTTTAGCAGACGAAGAAATAGTTAGGAGATAGAAATAAAAAGCCAGAGGAGCAAAAACCTGATAAAATCACGTGATTTTTAGATGAGAAAGAAGAGTCTGCGCTTTGGAAGGCACCCTAAGCCGTTGGTTCCGGCTGTTGGCTGAAATGATATGGTTTAAAGTTGTTTATTCTCAATATAGGATAATCTAATCACTTTATTAAGTTTTACACCAAAAATCAAAAAGAAATGGCGGTACAAAATCCACTGCAGCACCTTCTTTAAAAATATCAATGTACAAAATTTGAGTTAAAATGGACAAATCACATTAGCGTTGATATCCGATTATCGTGAAATAAAACAACGCCGAAGGCCAGTTTTTTAAAAACTCTAGGGTGATATCGCTTTACCTTATAAACCTACACCACATAAAAGAACACTTACAGTAAATCTAAAAAAAGCACAACTCTCTTCAGCTCATGACTTACGCCTTACACCAGAATCAGTATTTGGATTTTCCAAGCTCCCGACATTGTCTAAGGTTATGAATATTATAGTGCGGTTCGCGCCAGTTTTGGCACATCGTATTACTTCGCCACTAACTTTCCATTCAGTCCAACTTTGTACGATTGGCTTTTTGGACTAGCTGCTGTTATTATCAATACCTATATTTTTTTTCTATAGACACACCGTCGTTTTCCGCCTCTGCCGCATTCTGTTCTGTAAACGACTTGATGGAGGAAAATAGGAGGCCATTTAGGTGCAGGTGGCCTATTTTTGGACAAATTCTATTCACCCGTTGTGCGTATGTCATAGCCCAAAGTATATAAGTTTCCCTAGAAATCAAGTTATCATTATTGCAGAAATATTTTTTAAGTAGAGGTAGTAGGAAGGCTCTTTCTTTTTTAATGTCCTTAATATTTAGTGTTGCTCACAATCAATCCTTTCGGTCTAAGATAGAAATCGCTGTTTCATTAATATGTGGCTTTTAGTTTTCAATTTAAGAAAGGACAGGGGATTTTTGTGATGATAATGATTAAAAATATGATTGCAATATATTAATGTTGCTGACTAACGTCAAACTAATGATGAAGATTTTATGTAAGCAAGTACTCTTTTCAGCCATATACCCCATAAAAAATGTAGACATGAAAGTAAATTTAAAACTTAACTGTATAGACACCAGAAACCCGATCAAGTTCAATCTCTATCCAGTGCACGTGTCCGCAATAAGTTAACCGGTGCATAAAATATTTACCGCACTCCCGATGTATTTTGCGGGGCGGATATACGTGATATAGTATGCGTAAACTAGTTTGAAAAGCTAAATATATTAGCGAGGCATGCATGATTGTGAAGATCGTGTATGTCAAGTGACGTCAAGCGTAGCCTGACTTCGATTGGTCGCCACTAGTGACATTTCAATTATGAGCACCTCCGTGCTTCGGAAGAATCGGTGTACCCTGTGCTTTAAAGCATAAGCTGACGATACGATTAAAAAATATGCTGGGATGATGATAAAAAAAAGGGTGAATAGCATTTAGACTTCAAAGAAATAAAACTGAGGTTGCGACGACTGAAAGCATATCTTAAGAGAGACGAACATAACTTCTAAAAAATAATCAGCACAGCAATAAGTTCCAGACAGAAATACCAAAGCAACAGGTACACGATATTTCATAGGAAAACTATTTCTTGGACTATTTTCCTCATAAATTTTCAGTAAAACCGCTCGGCAATATAAATTCCAAGTTATCCTGCGTGAAAAATAATCTCGCTGTCTACCACTGCATTTTCTATTCATTGCGCTTTAGATAAAAGTCTAACATTTTTTTATTTTTATTGCAAATTCAAATATGTCAACAGGTTAAAGAAATTTCTGTTCTCTACATATGATTATAAAGTAACAATTTGCTTGTTTATAAGCTAGACGATTCAATTTTTGGATAGGAATCAAATGGAAAATATTAAAGTCGTGTTGGAGTTCAGGTTTCTTTGTTTGTTTTGAGATTTTAAAAATGTTTTATTATAACAACAATATCATAATCAATTCGAGAATTGTTTAAGTGGAACTAATGCTTTTTTTTATCCATACTAAAATTATAAATGTTTTCTATCTCTTATGCTTTCACAGTTAAACCGTTGGACTGCTTCTGATAAAATTTGGTATGAATAAAATAAAGGACCAGAGGTCAAACATAACTACTCCTGGGCGCGATATAACCGAGACCCACGCAAGCGGAGCATGTGCAACAGCAAGTATTGAATTTTTTTAAAATCAGAATACACCCAAAACTTATACAGGGTTATTGATATAATACGTAGGAGCCTTTTGGAGGTGGTTCTGCCCCCTAAATTAATTTTGTTTTATCCCTAGGCAGAAATAGGAACTATACCTAATTATAGTCAACCTTCGTAATCTCCATTCTTCAGACAAACACTTAAGATCCATGTCACTAACTTTAATATATTAAAACACATGGCTGAAATACATATATATGTTGTTAACGCTAACAACCGGGCCCCAAAGTAACAACAATTAGGACAGTCCTTTCGAAACAATAATTTAAATTTTCCACAATTGCCGAATGCCGACCCCAAATTTCTGTACTAATTTGGAAGCTTAGACAGTCATGGCCCTGATAATGAATACGGATGCGATGTATGGCTTCAAATATGTTGCTTTTAATACCACGTATTAACTTTATAAATAATAAAACAGTTCAAATAATTTATCTATACATTTTGTGTTTTGGACTGAAATGGATAGAGACACTTAAAAAAATATTTTTTTTTTTTACTTTTTGTCTCTGCCTATATCACACTATCTCGGAAAGAACTGAACCAATTTACAAAAATTTTCACTCATTGCTTTGTATCGATTTAACAGAAAAAATGTTATCGATCATTTAAATGAACTCAAGGCATGAGTTGGTCTGCAAATAGCTATTTCGAACGAACGCATCAAATCGTATGATTTATTTTTTTTTGTGTTAGTTATTGTCATGACAAACTGTTTAAAATAAAATGGGGATTTCCAAAATTGCACTCGAAGTCTATTTATTTTTACCCGACTACGACTACTACTAACGAGGGAGGTTTATAATATTATATTTGACGCACATTACGTCTCTTTTTAGAGTTTGGTACAATTTATAAGAGAAATGCATTTTTTGAAGTGAAAACTTCTTTAGGCTGATATTATTTTCGCTAGGCTATATTTGACCCCCAGCTTTAAATATATCCATACCAAATTTCATCAACATTCGTCCAGCGGAATAACCGCGAAAGCGTAACAGACAAACAGACGGAAAGACAGACTTTCGCATTTGAATATTAGCATGGATTTCAGACATTGTTGTACTTGTATACATACGGTGTCGCTTATAACTTGCGCCACTGTGTCATAGGTTAAAGCGTATTCTAGAAGATGACAATATAATTTACATAAGGTAGGATTTTCGGGCTCAACTCGTAAGATGCCTATTAACTAATGAATTTGAAAACACATTTCAAAATACAGCGATCAAATGTTCATTTTGTTAATTATGCAAATATATTGTTGTTTGTAAATATACCAAACAAAGGTAATTTAAATCTCTCTGTTGTAAAGGCATAAATTGGTTTTCTTTTCAAATGCGATTCTCTCATAATTATTTTAAGTAGCCAAAAGGCAAAAACCGAAACCCTATTACTAAACCAACTCCGCTGTCCGTTTTATCCGTCTGTCTGCGGTCTATGGATTTCCTAGATCGAAATAGCCAGAGTCTTGTTATTTTAACAGATATATTTCATTAAGTTATCAATTCAATACAAACTAAAAGAAATTAAGTTACAAAAATTAGGTTATTAAATAGCATTGTAAATTAAATAAGTAAAAATGATTAATGCTAAAATACATCAAAACCACATCTGGTTCAGCGACTGCAAAGACAAATCGACACATTTAGCAGGGAAGCAATCTGATCGAATTGAGTCGAGATCGTGAGTGACATAGAGCTAAAAGCAAGTAGACTCCGCAAATGCTTTATGGTGACACAGACGCACAACAGATGGCGTTAAAAAGCTAGAATATTGAAATTAGCCCTTAATCCCATACAAAACAGCAAACTACTATGAAAGTCTAAATCGCGCTTGCAAATTTTATTGTAGTTATATACAATCTTCGGCAAGATTCATCGTTCACGGTTGGAGTCGCAGTTCCCCAGATAACACCCGGCTGACGGGATGAACCTTCCTTTGTACCGGACGAGCATATTATACTTAAAGCGTTCTTGGCTCTTTCTTAATCTTTATGCTCAATTAATTAGTACACAGAGTCCTCATATAGTCCTATTGAGATAATCATTGAATTGTCATCCAAAAAGATAACATAGCTGGCTGCCATTAGTAATAGAGAAATTATCAACAGTCCTCCTGATTTACTAAAATTAGCGAAGAATTTTGGTTTTAAAATTAATAAATACGTGTTTATCTAATTAGTTTAAATTAATTGGAATGCTTTATTATTTCTAAGTTACAAAGGCTAGTATAAACATTATACACATTAGGAACGGGTGATAGAATAAAATATGAATTCTTGCTCTTACAATACGTCGTCTATTTCTAATTATGTCTATGAAGGAAGATGCCATTTCTCAGTTCCTTGATTGCGCGGATCCAGAACACCTGAGTAGGAAAAATATGGGTTCACTAATGAAATGCTTAGCAGGATTTACATCTGTCGTCTGTATGATTGATGTTGAATAAAATTTCACAATTCAGGCTGCGTGATGAGTTTTTCTTTACTTACAAGTGGTATGTTTATTTTCAATATTTTATTTCAGTTTGAAGTTTTATAAAATTCAAATATAGCATACCTTCGGAGATGGCAAAATCAATATAGTCATTTTGACTCAACAAGAAGAAAAAAATCAAAACAAATAAAATTCAAAAATTATCTATTATTCGACCATGTTCTTAGTTTATTACCAGGTATAATACGAAAACGTAGTTTGATACCAGGACACAAAATATATAATTTTATATGCAGGGAAAATATTAAGAAAATAATATTTTTTGGCTTTTAAAATAGTACCTATACAACATTAAAATTCAATGTGTTATAAATTTGGACCAGCTTAGCAACTCAGCAAAACACCATAGAACAAGGAACTTGTGTCTCGAGTGGTGGGAGGCATCGCAGGAGAAGCAATATTGTCATACCTACTACTAGTCATAGATATGGTTTGGTACTGGTTTTTAAAATAAAATTCCAACAAATTATTCCTATTTCAGCCAAACAGATTCCCATTCATAATATATTTTATAACACACGGAAGGAATAACATTCACCACATTTTTTCCGGCAATTCTGTAAAAGTGCATCCGCAGCGATGCAAATTCCGAGAGTTATCTTGCGTGCGAATAATCCGCATTGCCATTCATTGCGATAGATAAAACACATTTTTATTTTTCCTATGCAAAAATTCCGGATTTCAACACTCAAACGCTATAAACCGTCTCGCAAAAATCAACTTTAACTGAACGTTTTAAAATTGTGATTCCAATATACCAATATGAGAGTTTCAATGGGGATATCGAAAATATTTTACCGTTTTGTAATAGATTGAATTTTCGTTATAATATTATTTAGTGTTAGATATGGGTTTGATGGCTTACTTTATACCACGCATGCTTTAGAATGCTAGTAACATCACATATCTTATATATATATAAAAAGTCGTGTTATTTACACAATTTATAAGTCAACAACGGCTGACCTGATTTAGCTGAAAATTAGTGGGAGGTAGCTTAAAACTAAGAGAAGGACATAGGGTACCTACTTTTCATCCCGGGAAAAATGCACGCGGGCGAAGACGCGGGCATTAGCTAGTAAAAGATTTAAAAAAAAAATTGTTTTTGTTAATCAAAGAATGTGCAAAGAGACTGTCAATAGTTGATTTATTGTAAAAAGGTGTTGTTTTACCAATCCTTCCTACCTAATACTAAGCATAAAAAGTCTAAATGACGTCATAGGTCGGAGGCCAAGATCCACAGGTCGCTGCGTACTATATATTCTGTGAGTAGTGAAAAAAAAATGTAATAGTGAATTATAGAAGTTTTCACGCATTTAACCTACAATCTATATCTATATCCATACTTCCATATCCATACTAATATTATAAATGCGAAAGTCTGTCTGTCTGTCTGTCACCTCTTCACGGCTAAACTGCTGGACCGATTGTGATGAAATTTGGTAGGGATGTAGCTAACGACCTGAGGTCAAACATAGGCTACTTTTGGGCGCGATATAACCGAGTCCCACGCGGGCGGAGCCGCGGGGAACAGCTAGTACCTATATAAAACAAAGACGGGTTTGTTACAACACTTATAACTCGAGATCTGCTGAACCAATTTTCATGGTTATTGATTCGCTTTATTTGTCTCCGCTCCGAATAGCAGAATACATCTTAAAAACATTGAAAAAAGATGAAAAAAATAAAAATAAAAACTTTTTACCATACAAAATGTCCGTGGGCTGTAACTAGGGCGTAAGGTAGGTGTAGGGTAGGTGTAAGGTAGGGTAGGTGTAAGGTAGAGTAGGTGTACGGTAGGTGTGCGGCAGGTGTAGGGTAGATGAAGGGTAGGTGTGGGGTAGGTGTAGGATAGGTGTTGGGTAGGGTAGAGGTAGAAAAAGGGCAGGACAACGTCTGTCGGGTCAGCTAGTATTCAATAGAAGAAATCGAATATTCAAATCATTAATTCTCACATCATGATAGAAATGCGTGACTAATTCTCATGAAATTTAAGAAAGAAGTTAGATACTAATTAGATAACTGCACAATCGTATCTCTAAAACATTTCGCCGTCATTTATTTCCCTCATTCTGTATTCATAGCGAGTTTTGCAGCCAAAAATGTTTGTCGCTTACCATTCCAATTCGTTATACTTTTTCTTAATTATATATTATTAATACAAAAAAACGTCCCTTTACTGGGCAATCTGGAAGTAGTTATCAGACTTCAGGCAAGTTAGAAAACGTCAATAGTGCCGTGCGACCCTACCAGTTTCTCTGACAGCAGTCTATGCGATGCGGCGCGGTGCAGTCGATGGCTCACCTGTCGTGCCCTAGCCTGTCTCTTGCACAAATAGAACCCTGAACGAGACAAACGACCGGTAGGTCGACCACCTATCACGATTCTCTCCTCTCGTAATGGCTACTTGTATAGCTATCGCCACATTTCGCTCCGCCTAACACACAAAGCTTTAAACATTTTTTTTATTAGTGACAACGCATTCTACAATGTAAACAACCTCCGTGGCGTAATGGTTAACATGCCTGACCGCTACTCAGGAGGTCCCGGGTTCGATCCCCGGTCAGGTCAAGATGAAAAATGATATTTTTCTGATTGACCTGGTCTTGGATGTTTATCTATATATGTATTTGTTATAAAATATAGTATCGTTGAGTTAGTATCCCATAACACAAGTCTCGAACTTACTTTGGGGCTAGCTCAATCTGTGTGATTTGTCCTTATAGGTATATTTATTTATTTATTTATTTAAAAACAAAAAATAGATAGCCAAGTTACAAGCAGCCATTACGAGAGGAGAGAATCGAGATAGGCGGTCGACCTACATGTGGCCAAGTAATGGTTAAATATAAAGTCCATGTGGCAATCATGTCCTGAGAAGAATTTTTAAAAGATATAATCACCTTTAATCTCCTCTACTCTCACGGGTCTACTGGAAGAGATTTCTATTGAAATAAGTACCTTTGTACTTATTGTGTTTTATATTATATCATATATTCGTATTTTTGTTTACATCCATACTAATATTATAAATGCGAAAGTCTGTCTGTCTGTCTGTCTGTCACCTCTTCACGGCTAAACTGCTGGACCGTTTGTAATGAAATTTGGTAGAGATATAGTTAACGACCTGAGGTCAAACATAGGCTACTTTTGGGCGCTATATAACCTAGTCCCACGCGGGGCGGAGCCGCGGGGAACAGCTAGTAAAGAAATAAATAAATGATCCAAGAGGAAGGTTTTTAATAATTGATAGGAATATTTCATAGAGAATAAACAATTTGATTTGTAGAACCCATAATATAGCAGTTTTAGTCATCACTTAATATAGACGAATTCACATTTCTGTGTAAAATATTTAAAAATTTTAACATTAATTAGGAATATTTTAAGCTAGTATCCCTTAATAAATTTACATACAAGTTTTGAAATTGTCACGATGCTTGAGAAAACACAATTCTTATAGAAGTCGGTCAAGAAATATAGCGTTTAGTTGAGTCGTCTCAACAATGGACGATTGTGTACCACTTATTGCACGACAAAGACAATTTCTCTTGCACTCAAGTTTGACTTTAAAATCGTTTTGTAGTAAAGTGGTTAGACGCTCATCGCATAAAGAGACGTTCTAGATGACTGATCTGGTTATTTTTCAATTTATTTTATTTTTATGAGAGACTAACTATTGTCAGCTTCTGTGTCTGCTTGGGAATTTAGAAAATCCATGTCGATTTTATTTTTGTCATTGTCAAAATTGTTTCATTAATTTAGCTGTATAAGACTACATAAAGCTACCTTAGTAATACCAACACATAACATACTAATTTCCTCTATCTACTTGTGTTTCTTTCTCTTGTTAAAGCGCATTTAATCAATACTTCCTTCACAATTATTTTATGTTTTAATATTTTAAACTTTACTGCAGATATAAATTGTATATTATTATTACAATGCTTAAAACTTAATGCTAAAAGCATTATCTAACAGTTAACCTTAGGACCAAACAGAGATTGGAATTGTGGGTGTAAAATAAAATTTACTGAAATAACAAATATAACTTATAATTAACTAGCGACCCGTCCCGGCTTCGCATGGGCATTAAAACCTTCCTCTTGAATCACTCTATATTTAAAAAAAAACCGCATCAAAATCCGTTGCGTAGTTTAAAAGATTTAAGCATTCAAAGGGACATAGGGACAGATAAAGCGACTTTGTTTTATACTATGTAGTGAAGAAAAACATTAATATACTTAAGTGATGGGAAATATAGCCTATTCTTACACAACCATCTACCTTATAAACCTATCCTTTCATAATTATTCAAGGGGTTAAAATTGAGCTTGTAATTACGGTATGGCGGCCGCATTTCGTATAATTTTCATGTTCGTTGGGAACGTATTGTGAGCTGGCTGATTATATATAATGCCTTTAGTAGGCCGTTTGCCTGTTTTGACAGTTCGTATAGGTTTGTGTCCATTGCAATTCGTGTAGTTTTGTTGTTTTGCAATTGTTCATGGAATAAAAGTTGCTACGTCCAGTCTTCTATTTCAACAATATTATTATAAGGTTACTATTTTTTTTTCCTGATTGTCCTTTGTCGCCTAAGGGGTGTCAGTATGTGTCAGAAAAAGGAATAATTTTTCCAAAATAAAAAATTTCGATAGTTGTTAAAATTGGAAAAATAACCCTTTATCGAGTTCCATTCTACACAACCAGTTGGTTGGGAGTTGGCCGGTGTGGAAATACAGTAGGTTTAACCCTTAATTGGTCGTGTGGGGTGTTATAAACCCCAAAGCAGGTTTCAAGGATTATACAGGAAGATTGCAATTATACACACGATATCATAAACTTATATGAACTAAGAACTAACTTTTTTTTTGTAACTTTCTTGTAACCTATATTTTTACTTACCTATATATGTTTGTTACTTTAATTAATTGTGAATTAATCGATGCCAGCTGCCGTTGTGGGACTATAAAGAGAGCCGCCATTTGCATCTCATAAGACACCATGAATGTGGAATGAGGACCTTTAATTACGGAGTCTCGTAACCAGAATATAGTGGCATATTTTGATGACCTTTTTGATTTTATGTGTTTTTTTTTAAAGATAGCTTTACAAATTTATCCTATATTTATATAGCTATCACTAAAAATCCACATGAAAATCAAAATCTTCGTCTCCTTTTTTTATCCGAGCGTGTTTTTCCCGGTTGCATCGTCAGTTTAAGCTTCAGAGCCCAGGGTGCGCTTTTGATCATGGTCCTGATTTGGCGGTACTGGTTATTACTATATAAGATATAACACCCTTTGTTGTATATAAATCCATATTTCCATACTAATATAATGTTTAAATACGAAATTCTGTCTATCTGCCTGTTACACTTGCACGGCATTCACGGCTTAACCGCTGGACTGATTTTGATGAAATTTGGTATGAATAGGTAGATAAAGATCGGGGGTCAAACAAAGACTTCTTTTTAGTGCGATATAACCGAGTACTACGCGGGCGGAGCCGCGGTTAAAAGCTAGTTTGCTAACATAAAACATTGAAACACAATATTTCCTAACCACGTACATTTTATAGCTATCAATAAACCAGTCATTGTTTGCCGAATAATATCATCTTACACTGCAACATACTACGGGCTTACCTATTAAGTGCATTAAGCTTTTAACACATGTCTAATTCAACGGCAATTACCCTACAAGAGCCGCTACTTACAACTATTCTAATTCTAACTCTATTTTATGGTGTTAAAGTTCAATTTTGTTCGTATTAGTTATTTTCGTGTTACCTTTAGTAGGTTTTTCGTTGTGAATGCTAGAGTGGCGGGGCGTGAAGTTAGGTCGTCTCATCTATTATTGACAGAATTACCGGAGTTTTAGAGAGGATCTACCTACAGGCTCTGTTTTAACTTTTTTCTTCGAATTCGTTTACAGGTATCAAGGTGGTAGTTAGTAGATATTGCCTAATGAAGTTTGATAGGTCATTTGGGATCACTGAACAATTCCCAAATTTCTCATTGGATGTTATTTGGTTTGAGATGAAATTATAGCATAAATAATGAAAGTAGGCTTATTATTAAGGGTTATTATAGTAGAGTAGGAGTTTACGAAATCGGCGAGCGTGTATGACGAGAGTGATGAGTGTGGAGGAAGCAAGTGTAAGGATCGTAGCCAATGGAAATCTCTCAGAACAGGCGTGATGATTTTAGTAGATAGTTAGTATGAATGTAAAGAAAGACATTAATTACATCTGAAGCTTTCCATTCCACCCATAAATGTCGTATAAAAATTCTCCCAAAGCCGAACTCAACAAAATATATAATAAAAATTCATAAATACATTTTAATATGTTCATATTTACAGCAAAACTTCTAAGTAACATGAATTCCACTTTCAAGGTTGACTCACCAAAACGCAGAACATTTCAAAAGTGTCGTAAACTCGACCGTAAACTCTCAAATACCGGCCATGAATAATCCCTTACATATTTGATGTTTACAAAAACTGGGACTGAAATCGTCACGGTTTTGACAAGCGCCGTCTCAGGTGTCGCTGGGTGTTCCAATCACGAAATGGAAATTACAACATTCCCTCTCTGTGACGACTCTCTCATTGCCGCGTACATATTTGAAACTCATTACAAAGCAATCACAGAGCAGAAAACCTAACACAAAATTTTGTTTTACTGATATTTGCTTATGAAAACCTTTTGAGATTTGCTGCTCTGTGGCTTGTTCGAAGGAACTTCGATCATTTCGGCCGCGAAGTTGTTTAACAAATCAGGGGATGACGGAACAAATCCGACGATTTCCATTTTCGCTTTCCAATTGTTCGTCGGCTGTTTTTGCTGCTGATTGACGACCGCACAAGTTTGGATTGCTTGTCGTTCAAATTGTTACTGGTTTTATAACGCCTCTCTTTTTTGGTCTCGATATTTGTATGTTGATTGCTCTTTTGCGGGTAGTTTTATTTGAAGACAGCGTAAAGAAAATTATCGTTTATTTAGAGAGCTGGATTAGATATGCAGTCAATCTACAGTCGGGGTAGATAAAGTTGACCTCTCGGTCACTATGGTAAGTAGGTTAGGTTTTTTTTATCTGCCCCCGACTGAACACAGATAAGGAGAAAGAGTAACTAAAAAGTAACTTACTCCTTATCTGGTGTACATATCTATGTGGTCCACCGAACATACTTAAATAATATTTTTTCACAGGATTTTACAAGAGTGCTTCTTCTTTCCAAAGAAATTGCTTTCAGCAGACCAACTTTCTAACCAAACATTTAAATTTGAATTAAAACTGAATAGTTTCTGTCAATTATTTGGAGTTTATGAAAAGAAAGTTTTCAATTGGACCTGGAGAACAAACTACTGACGACATAGCCGCAAACATATTTAAATAAAATGTTTTTCTGACAATATTTCATACGGGGTAGACAGAGCCTAGGACCATAAGACCTTAGACCACGTTTAGCATGATGATAGTTCAATCTGGAAATCAATAGTGATGGGTTGCTAGCCGCATCGTCTGTCACGATTCCCTCATTCGCCGATTCCCTCAGTCGACTTTTACCGCTTGCGCGGGAAGAGAAGCAGCTGATACTTATGTTTTTTTTGTCTCCCAGACCAGCATGGAAGGATATGTTAATACGTACAGGTCGTAAAGATATACTTTCTTCTTTATTTATAGAAATCTGTAAATAAAAGCAAGTTACCCTTTTTGAATTCCTCATTCAACTACAGACCCATTGTTTAATGGATACTAGTACTTACGTCAGAAGCTGAGTATTGTGCCGGGCCTGTAAAGGCTGAAGTGATTGTTCGCAAAGACGCGACTGCCTGTGACAGCCATTGTAGGATGCGCAGCGTACGACACACGCCCGGACTTTTTGCCGGCAGATGACTACGCAATGCGAACCAAGGAGCTCTGCCGTATAGAGTTAATATTTTTTGTTTACTAATACTTTTTCAAGCAGACTGATAGTTTACAAATTTTAATAAGGTATCTTAACATAGCCAACTCCCTCCGTGGTCCAGTGGTTAAGGCGTTTGCCTGTAGACCCGGGGGTCGTGGGTTCGGATCCCACGGGAAACATACTTTGTTTAGTTGTTGTTGTAGGATGCGCAGCGTAGGCACACGCCCGGACTTTTTGCCAGCAGATGACTACGCAATGCGAACCAAGGAGCTCTGCCGTATAGAGTTAGCGTTTCTTTTGCAAGCAGACTGACAGTTTATATACAGGGTATCTTTACACAGTCTTACGGAGATGAGTAGGTATTTTACTAGATTTGTAAAGACTGCCTATACTTTCTTTTGCATTTAAAATTTATTACTGTAATGTATGTTTTGTCTTTTAATTATGAATAATATGAGGACGAATGTAAACTCCAACTTGGTTTGTTTATCTTGCACAATTTGTATTTGAATGCTAGATGGTTAATGTTATCTTACTTAATTTTTTTAGAGTGAGTTAAGATTTGAGTCTCAGAAAAACCATTTAAAGGACGTAGGTATGATATAAAACAAAGTATAAAAAAAATGTGCATAAACTAATTGAGCTTTCATTAAATTCTGTTGCCCTTATCTGGTTTTTAAAATCAGTATGTTTTTGAAAATTTTGCTCATCTAACTACCTAATTCGATTTAACGATGCGCGCACTCAATCAGTCATTAAATATGGTATTCAAAATTCGCCTAATTTATTAAGCTAACATGACTATGTGAACAAAGAACACGAATACCTAATACTCGTGAAGATAAGCCGTCCCCTTGCCGCTCAGTCGCCAGGAAAAAGAACGATATGCCTTTGTCGAGACTGCCTTTGTCTCAAACAAGATTATTATCAGCTATTTACCCATTTACCTGCCTTTTTAAAGATGTCAGTGTAACAGGGAGCTGAGATCTTATGAATGGACTCATTATTATACTGTTTTAAAAGTTAGGCATAGAGTTACTTGACGTTGTTTAGCCGTAGGCTACTTGAGCTTGGTTAACTTTTTTTTTTAATAAATAGTGACAACAGCTGCGTGTTATTAAGTTTAATTATACTACTTCTTATCTCTAAAATGCAGCTAAGAGCGAGAGTTGTATTGTTTTTGTCCATTTCAAAGTAATATGACGACTGTAATAGGCATAGCAAATTATAGAGATTGAGTTAGTCCCAAAGTAAGTTGGTTGTGCTATGGGATACTAACTCAACGATACTATATATTAAAAAAATACATACGTAGATAGAAGAAGATATACCGATAAACATACAAGACCAATTAGAAAAAATCATATTTTATCTTGACCTACCCGGGGATCAAACCTTCATGGGTAAAGAGCCGGCATGTCAACAAGCAATACAGTAACGTCTTTTTCATAAGAAAATAGTAACGGGTTTGTTGAGACCGCACTACTATCAAATTCGTCAAGCACTGCCACTGAAATAAAGTTATTCACAAATTATTCTGAATATTTCCACCTAGTTTTTGCACCTAAATTACTTATACGTGCCCAGGACGAGCGACAAACGTTACTTGCACAGTAACCTTATTAGCAAAGTTGCCGTGTACAGTAGGCCACATAGAAAAGTGTACCACGTTAGGTGTAAATGCAAGAGTAAGTGGTATACTTTTTTTTGTGGTCTACTGTACGTGGCGCGCCGAATCACTATTTAATTATGCGACGCCGCAGTCAAGTTGCGATCATCCGTGTTTTTGTTAATTCTTGTGTGAACTGTTTACATTAAGTCTTAGCAATTTAAAAACATATTTTGATCTTTTATTTCTCTTTCTTAGCAATTTCCTGCACCCGTAGCCAAGTGACAATTTCAAAACGCTAACGAATGTCGACAAGAACAAAATGTATGAGATCGACATAAGCTGTGGTAAATCACGTGGTTAATCTTATGTCAATCCCATACATTTTGTTCTTGTCGTACCTCGTTAACGTTTTGCGATTGTGACTGGCTAAGCCCGCTGGTCAATCACAATTTGGAACTGTTTTATGATTAACTAGCTTCCGCCCGCGGCTTCGCCTGCGTGGATGTCGATTACCGCGACTAAAAGAACGGAAGATAGTAAAATGCGGGAGTAATTCTTATTATATATTATTCTTATCATTTGTGTAAGTGGCCAATATAGGATCTTTCAAGCTACTATTGAACTTCTTTACGTAGCTTAAAGTACGAAGGAGCTTATCGAATACTCTTATGCCGCAAAAGTTGATAATCCAACATTGTGTTGCCAAACTTAACGTTTATTTTAGTTATTTTTATTTTACTTTGTGATATTTATGTCACTGTTACATAAAAATCCTAAGTTTGATAAAAAATAATAATAAAACCATTTAAAAAAGCAGTTTTCAAAATAAAATGCATAAAAAACATCAAACAGCGCAAAGATAATATTCAAGAGAACCCCAGGAAAACATGTAAAGATTTCGTATACAAAAAAAAAGCATTAGGAAAATTCAATAGCGGGCGAAGCAATAAAGCCTTGCCGATTATACCGCAAAGCAGTTGTTATAAAGAAGCCTGGAAACTCGTCCGAATTGTGGAGGTAGCTAACCCAGAGTCCAAGCTGTATGATTAATTATCACGTGTCGTATGAACTTTTAATAACCATTTCTGTACCATTTTAGTCGGGTTGGTTCAGAAGAGTTCACGTCAATATAACTTTGGCTTTTACCTATATAGTACTAGCGACCCGCCCTGGCTACGCAAAAGCATAAAAACTTTTCTCTTAAATCACTCTATCTATTAAAAAAACCGCATCAAAATCCGTTGCGTAGTTTTAAAGATTTAAGCATACAAACAGGGAAAGCGACTTTTTATACTATTTAGTGATAGTGAAGTGATATGAAACAATTTGTTTCTTTTACATTTTTCGACTATGTTTCTTGTTGTATAATTTTTTTTTTTGACTTGTGAGTCCTGTCTATATTATAGTAGACTATGTAATATTTTTACGAAAAAGTTGTTGATGGCTTTACAACAATATCATTCTATCCTTGTACTAAGAGAGCGTGCAGACTTCATAAAAAGCAAAAATACTATTACAAGTGCGTACGTCGGAGATACTTTATTTTGATTTTGAAACAAACTACTGAACTGATTTTGATAAAACTAGCACTATGAGTTTTCCCCATTTGAACCTACCCTACCGTCTGTCCATTTGATTGAGGTAATCTTCATTGGCATACTTTCTGTGACAATTTTCTGTTGTTGCAATCTGCCACCATTTGAAAAAATAAAAATAGAAAACATATGAAGATACCCTTTATGGCATCAACGGGAAGAGGTCTATTCATAAGACAAAAACACACGACTGTGTGAAATGACCTAGTCTCTCCTTTTAATTTCCTCTACATTCAAACGGCCTCACAAGAATTATTGCGTTATCATATAAATAAGGATTTAAAGCATCAAGAAAATTCCCCTAGGACCTCGGGAGCAGTATTATTTTACACGCTATTTGTTTTTTTATTCTTTTTATTGCGTTTGCTTGCTCCGAGATCTCAGCATTAATATTACAACTGCCACGTCGCAATGTATGTGTTTTTATGTTGTGGCCTCGAATTTGTCTTACAATCTCTCGTGAGTTTCATTGTTAATGTGTTTCATGTGCTTTCGTTTTGTGGTGTTTTTTTCTTGAAAGTCGTATAGGACGGATAAAGGAAAGACATAGTTTTTCTAAGCAGTGTTTTCAACCAGCAACATCTTAAAAAATAATGCCAACCAAAATCTCATAATTACGTACAGAGATCATATGTGACGGTACAGGATAGAGACGCATGGAAGAAAAGAGGGGAGGCTTTTGCCCACCAGTGGGACATATACAGCTAGGAATATATATATGTGCCGGTAACTGTCTCTGCGGTGTATGCCACCCTAAAAACTCTGAAAATTATGGGTTGAATCCATATGGAAACACGCTTTGCGAAGCTATTTTGTGGTCGGAAAATTGCAGGCTAGAATCACATGGGTTAACAAACATGAGTCTCTGTTAAGATAACATATCCTAATTTCAATGGGCGATTTAAGGATCTGTACAATCACCATACACAACAAAACCCATAATGCTAGGCTTCGGATTGAAATATTTTTGAAAGACTTCAGTAGAACAAAACCGGGTAATTGCTGAAATTTTGGACTTCTCTTCTAAGGGACTCCAATTAGTGAAGGTTACCGATTAGTCCGTTAAAGTCCTTCTTTTCTTTAGCTCTTCGGAATAGCTCCGCTGCGCTTGCTATCCCGGTCCACTCTCGGATGTTCCGCAACCAAGATTTTTTCCTTCTTTTAACTTTCCTCCTTTCAACTTTCCTCTTTTTTATTCTTGACTTCGTTCGTCAACTTCTCGCTTGTGTGTAATAAAATAATGTCATAAATAAAAAAGTAATGTAAACATCTAAAGGACCTAACGGCATCACGCCTCAACCATTTCGGGCCAAAGAAAGTTCAGTAATTAAACCCGAACGATACATTATTTAGGGTGAACAAACTTCATCCCTTTAAAAACATAATGTACAACGGATCCAAAAAGTTTTGCGCACAAGTGCCGTACCGTGTTATCACATCGTAAAATAAAAATAATGACCGCCTGCGTGGCGGACTGTATTTGCGTACTTTGTGTGTTTGTGTGCATCGTTCAACACGTTACCAGTTTTATATTATTTTTATTTTTCTTTTATGGTGTGTGTGTTTTTATTGCTGGCATTTGTACGTCCGTAAATCATATAATGTGGCACTTTGGTCGCGGAGAAGTGTGATGCAAAGTACTAATAAAATTTGTTAGTAGGTGTATTAGACAAGTTAACAGGTTGTTTTGAGAAAAGTCCAAGAATTTTCTTATATCTTTATTATCTTGATGAGAGTTTTAAGTTAGTTATAAGTAAGTATTAGTAGTTGTTTCAGCTATTCTGATTTATTGCTTTATAAAACCTTTTCTTTACCTAAATTTTCAATACTTTTTAAAATGTTATATTATTTAAAGATAGTCTCTCCTACTTTACTTTATTTAAAAAAATCTCGCTAGTCTTTTAATCAATTTGTGGCAGCACAAAGTCTACACATCTCACTTTTATACATCAGTGTTGGAACTGCTATTCCTAGAAAATTTTTATTATTTGTAAATACGAAACGTGGTCATCAGTACAATAAAATTTCTTGCACCCATCTTTAACAAATCTTATCATTTTACATGTAGATATTTTATTTTATCAATATCACTGTAAAGATTTCCTATCCTTAGAAATTTCTCTCGCTTCCTCCACAGTCATCACACTTCATGTCCATTATTAAAATTTCATACTATCTCCCTTTCTGAAAGTTTTTAATTCTGAAATAATGACTTCAATATCGTTCCAACAGAAAGCATGAAATAAAGCTGATCCACCACAATTTAGGTAATACCCCGTCAACCCTCACATGAAAAAGTGATTCGGTGTCGGCCACCAATTTATTCAGCTACTATGGCTTTATCAAAAGTTGGACATTAGCACCAGATGCGACCGACTCTTAAACTTTTTCGGCGACACAGGAATGAAATGGATCGCTCTGCCGTTTGTTACGGCTGTTTTTTTGACATTTCCGGGTCACTGAGTTGCATAATCTATGACCGGTAGAATTACACATCTAGAAATATTGAAGCTATAAAAAATGGATTTTCTCAAAGTACTAATTAATAGATACCTCTGGTAAACTGGATTTTGTGTCAAAAGGTAAACTTTTGGGTATTTATTTAATTTGTTGATATTATATACAGCCTATGTTCTTATTGTTTTAGATATTGCGTATATATGTAGAATGTAGATATTAGTATGAATACTTTATTTAAATTGTTGACCATAATAAAAATCTTGAAAATACATGAAAATAATGTAATTTTCTTTTATTTAATTTTAAACCTGAAGCAAGCTAATGTCGGCCAAATTTAAATTTTTAGATTTAGAATATTAATCTTTTTATTGCATATATATTTTTTTATATTACTTCCTTTTTTTTTTTTATATTGGTGCAGTATTTTCGTTCTATTTGATCTATCTAAATGGACAGAATGGCACATCGAATTCAAGACAATTGTGGACTGGACTTAGAACCCAGATCAAAGGTTTTCTCCCAACATTTTAGTTAATGTTCACTCGTTTTCAAATGTTTTCGTTTGTTCTCGTTTATATGTGTTGAGGAAAATAATTACTTTGACAAGCTAACAACAACAATAAGTAAGCAATAAACGCGATAGAAAACCGTATAAAATAGTTTAATTTAATGTACTTTGACAAGTTATAAATTTAGAGACATTAAAATATAGAACATAAGTATCTGAAATAACCATAAATTAGTTGAAAACTCATATTTTATCATCATTATTCAATCATATCAACATTATTCGTTACAACAATTTAATAATATAGGACGACCAATTCATTATTGAAGTTTTAATAATTTCACAGATTTCAAATTGAACAAAATTTATTTATTATTTACTAGCGACTCAACCCGACTTCGCAAGGGCATAAAAATATTCCTCTTGAATCACTATCTATTAAAAAAACCGCATTAAAATCCGTTGCGTAGTTGTAAAGATTTAAGCATACATAGGGATATAAGGACAGAGAAAGCGACTTTGTTTTATATAGTGATTTAAGCAAAATACCCACTAAAATCCTATGTGGTTAAGAAGAAGGTAGTTAGGCTAACAATTTCAATTTATTATAATGTGTTGATGTATCGTCAAGAAATGTATATTTTACTTAATTACTATAAAAACTTCTCAAAAATTTCAAATCAACGTGAAATTAGAATTACCATAGAATCTATGAATCATGATTTTATCAGGAAAATGTTAGTCATTCATCGTGCAACACAAGAATTGATAAACGAACGTCTCATCTCATTGATATGACTTAAAAAGATAAATTATAATCTTAAACTAGATAAAAAGATATATCTGAATGGTTTCATATAAAACAAATTGATATATATAAGCAAACGTGCAATTGTATCAAAATTTTAGATAAATATGGCTAACCTTTATTTTACACTTTTAATTTTTTCGGTGTTCTTTATAAGTGTAATAGTTACTAGAGACCTGCAAATAGGTAACCAGACGAATGCCCAATTGGCGTATGTGGAAATTGTAAAACTTCCCGGAATACCTCTCAGAACTAGGACCAAGAATGTTTTTTATAATGACGAAAATATCACACCTAAGGTTATTAAGGTAAGTAACAGCTTGAAAGAAGGTTGTGTTTTTAGAACATTTCACGTCTTCACGTCTGCACTTGGACTACCATGAAATGACTCTAAGTTTTTTCGGCCATATTCATTTATTTATTTGACATTTATTGAACAAAATACAAAATAAGAACAATAGGCGGACTCAACGATAAAAGACATATCATATCATGCGGTCTCCTAGGAATTGGCTGGAATAACTTATATTTTTGAGCAAAGTTGAAGAAAAGCGCGCCAGAGGAAAGCCTCCAACCAGATAAGTGGAGAGCGTGAAAAGAGCAGCTGAAGGCAGCATTTACAGAGCGGTCCATAGCACTGGTGATCACATAACTTGGAAACACATGTGATCACGATCCTCAGCAGTGAGGTACCGATGTAAAAGAAGAGAAAAGAACACCTGAAAAAGCGGTTACCGCAGCAAAGCATATCGCAGACGCCTGCAAAAGGACATCAAATTCAATCAATTGATTATATGTCATCAACATCATTTCAGCCGCAGGTCGTCCACTGCTGGACGTAGGCCTTCCCCAAGGATTTCCAGAACGACCGGTTAAAAGCGGCCTGCATCCAGCGTCTGCCTGCGACCTTCTTTAGGTCATCTGACCATCTGGTCGGTGTATGTCCGACGCTGCGCTTGCCGGTGCGTGGTCGCCATTCGAGAACCTTTCTGCCCCATCGGCCATCGTTTCGTCGCTTATGTGTGATTATATGTGAAAGATTTTTATGATTCCTGTTTTTTTTTCAGGCCATCTCAGCTATAGACGTGGGCAAATCTGAAGCCAAGGTGACAGTGACAGCCGGTGGTGTTGGGTCGACCTTCGTTAATATACGGCTTAAGAGCGAGAGGGGAGAAGGCCTCGACTACCAAGTGCAGATATTTGTGTAATTATTTGAATATTAAAGCAGGAAAATAATCTTTAAAATTTCTTGAGTTGCAAAATTCTATGTCTTTTTGGGAACAAAATATGATACTTATCAAAAATAAAAGGGTTCTTATTGCGTATTTTAAGTTATTTGATGTGATATACTTTAACCATTTAGCTCTACTCTTGATCGGTTCGTGAACACAATTGTCTCATTATTTAGTTTTTCTTTTGTATCTAAATTATATGAGTTTATTTATAGTATGACAGTGCATGTACTTTATATTCAAAACAAAATATCCAACTTCATTACCTTCAACTAAATCCTCACTGCCCAGGAGAGAGAGAAATGGCAGAGCCTGATGGAGGCTTATGCCAAAGGTAGAAAAAGGGTGAAAAAAGGGGAAAAGAATGCCAAGTTGTCAAACCTGCTTCTCCTATCGTCGGACGAAGAGTTATTTTATTTTCATATGCATTAATGCAAAAGCCCTTTTCTAATCATACACCAATACACAGTCATTCTACGAATCTGTTTCTAAAAGTTATACATTTTGTTTAACTTTCTATCCATTCTCATGAAAAGGGAAACGAGTGAGACAGCATGTTCAAACAGGCCCCAGGTATCAAATATATCCCGAAATCTAATTACAAGAAACGCTAAGACAATGTTGAACCTTATCACAATTGAAATTAAGACTCAATCAGTTGTAGTATTACCTACACTGTAAGAGTAGATGTTAAAAATTATATAGTAAGCAAGCCCATGGAACTGGCTGTTCCGGTATAGAGTCGAAACTATGCAAATGCAAGGTTCAGTAGTCGTGTAGCCGGCGCGGCACATATTGGTCAAGGGGCACTGACGCGTGCCGTACTCGGAGAGCTAATGGCACAAAATGTTGGGGATTTTAAAAATATATAAATTGTGTAGAAATAAATTTAATTGCCGTCCAAAAGTTTAAAAGAAACATAAAAATTATACATAGTGTAAATTTTAAAACTGTCCATGTGAAAATGTTTGACGAGGTTAATGGTTAATGGTTTTTCTTTTAACTTCTTACAAGCTGTATTATTATAAAACAAGTGAATTTGATAAAGATAAAAGGAGGGAGCAAGGGTGGCCAATTCAAATCAAAATCTTTTATTTGAAATAATTTCTCAATCATCTTCCTTTTATCTTTAATTTATAAAAATAAAAACAGTATTTAACATATATATATATATACAGTATATATATATAAGAATATTCTAAGCCATAAGCTCTTCGTCTACATTTGTGTTGACTATCGTCCCCCGTTGAATATGCAGTGCTATGGGCGTGCCCTAAACTCTTGTAAGCCTTTGTTTGGCTCGATATTGGATGCCCGGACTTTGATACTTTGAAAATATGCATGTTGTTTATATACTGAGTGCCGGTGCGTGGTTTAAGGTACGATATCAATTTTGGACCTTTATTGGTTCTTTGGGTCGGGTATTGGAAGATACTAATTTATGCGTGTTTGCTTTGAGATTGATAGATACTGAAATACCTGATTCTAAAATATTTTTAGGTACTTTGACGTAGTAGATAAATTTGGTTAATCTTGAAGTATTAAAAAAAACCGTTTGAGTGCTAAGCTGTATCTCTTCTATTTCTCTCATATATATAACTTAAATGTTACAATACCAAGGGGATAAGAAAAAAATTCAAAGTCTTAGCAAAGTCTTTACAAAACACTTCAAAGTATCATCCTGAACTACTCATTACATAGAATAAAGGGTTGCATTTTAAAATCGTCACCTGCTAACTAGAAAATGTATAATGAAAAGACCATTCAACAAGACCTCTCTATACACCAAAAATCACTTTACCCAGAGCTCTATTCCACTGGAAAATAAAAACAGCTAGTTTAAGGCCACTTAGCTTTGGACCTAATAAATTAACCCGTTACAACAACGCTGGCGTTGGGAAAACACACTACATGATGTTGATTTAGGGTTTAGATTTGTGTGGAGAGTAGGGTTGTAAGTATATCACTGGCGTGTTAACGAGTATTTGATTGCAACGATAATGTCGCCATTTCCGTCTACTGCGGAAGTATATTTGCTAACTGGAACTGTCAGAAGTTCCTTTTGGTACAAAAGATTTGGCCCTATTTTTAACCTTTATTTAATTATTTATTTATTAAAAATGCATTATTTCAAAAGTACAAAATACTTATACAATTGGCGGACTTAATTCTAAAAGCTTTCTATACCAGTCAACTATTGGGAGAGCAAAACAGAAAAACTGTGCGGCGCAAGAAAGCTGCAAAGAAATATAATTAAAAATAAATATATTTTCCACAATAGGCATTTTTCAATAGATATCATACTAAACAACGTAAGCATACGTACGCAATACAGCCATATCATTTAGCCGTCTAAAGAAACAGTTTCGAAATTGATTGCATATGTGGATTTTAATTTATTTGTATGAAACTTATTAATAATTTAGCAATCCTTACTACTTAAAGCCCCATAGACTTTTAATAGTCAGTCTGCTTCAATACGTAAAAGGCACAAGACATTTTTTTTTAACTATGGTAAAAGTTAATGATTAAAACCACCTTCAAAAAGAAAATTTTTTGGCCAACTACATTGCGTAACCTAACTACGTAAACAAAACTTTTCTTGCCAAGTCAAAATGATTAGACTGTTAAATTAGTTTTGACCAATATAAAGCTGTTGATTGCTCCGTTGTTGGCCGCTCCTAGATCCTCAATTAAAAGAATCTAATACTAACTAAAAAAACAAGTCTTTAAAGGAACCATGTCAGAGGTTGAGAGGCGGTTCCGAAGAACTCTGACACCAGAGTGCGCATGGTCGATTGACCGTGTTACCCACACAAAATGGTGATGAGATCTTCCACTGTAGAAGAGTCTGTGTAACGTATTACGAGGACATCGACTGAACAGCCTTGCAAGCACAAATGTTGTAGGTAAGTTCTCTCACAACTAAAGAATGTAAAACTTTCGAAACAATTCAATACAATTAATAAACAGGAATGAAATATTAGGCTTAGAAGGAACAAACTACAAGTGTACGTATAACTATCCTATTCATTTCCAGTGCTTTAGAAAGAGATGGCAATAGGGACTGAGTGAGATATAGTGCAGTAGAAGCAGTGGGCCCGCGGGGGTCGTTAATCGACTGAGGCTAATTTGTTGACTGGTGTCCAGAGCGTTTAATTATTTGTTCGTAAAAGTGACTGCTTTGGTTCAATGCAATTTAGCTTAGTTACACTGTCTTGTAGGACAAATTTTCCTTTTTTTAACCGACTTCAAAAAATGAGTTAGTTTCTCAATTCGATCGTATATATATTTATAGGTTTGTGTTTGTCATGTAGACTCTTCAGATCACTTACAGATCAATCAATAGGCAATAGTACAATCTGTAAGATTGAAATATAAGTAGATTTATCTCAAAAACTTTGTTCATCTTTTCGATAGTAAGTTGAAGATATTTACCAACTCATTCTCAAGGAGAATTATGTACAGTTGTCGGAGTTAGCGTACCACCAATCAGTTTCCTTACTCGTCTAATTCACCAGTTTACCAATTAGACAGTTTTGGAAGGTTGACAATTTCGCTAGTTGGTCATTTTCCTGATTCGTCAGTTTCCTCCGCTACTTTTGCTGGTGGGTTTTGTAAAAATATACGCTTATTTAAAAATGTCTTTATAACCTTTTAATACGTCAGCTCTGTGATAATACAAAAGAAGTTATATTGTTATAACTGCTATAGAAGTCATGTGCCGCTGACGTGTTAAGGAGAATTTTTTTATTGCACCATAAGCAAATTCATATACGTATTTACATTTTGAAATTTGTACAAAGATTAAAAAAAAATACACAAATTGTATTTTCATGTTAAGGTGATACCTCGGCGAACACTAGCGCCACCGTCATTTAAAAATTATTACTCACTGAAAACACAAGTTATCAAAAATCCCTCTACTATAATTAAGGTTCTAGATCTGAAGTTAATTTTAAACATATTAAATTATTAAATTATAACTCCCTATAGTTACAAATTGCATTATTGCTTAAATCGGCCACTTTTAGCAGTTTTGCAATTTGTAACTATATGGAACTATAATTTAATAATTGAATATAATTAAAATTAACTTCAGATCCAGAACCATAATTACAGCAGAGGAATTTTTGATAACTTGTGTTTTCAGTGAGTAATGATTTTTAAATGACGGTGGCGCTAGTGTTCACCGAGGTATCACCTTAACAACAAAAATCCACAGTTGGACAAAGAAAGTTTTCATAAAAAAAATATTCTAAATATTTTTTAAGAAAGCTTTCTGAACTCCAAGCTTATTAAAGCTAACTCACATTCGCATTAACAGGTTATGATTTAGGAATAAGCAATGTCAAATCTGAATCGAAAGATTTTCACAATATTTGAATTCAACATTTTATTTCAGACTCATTATATTTTAGACAACTACTGGCAGAAAACTTAACGAAATTACTGCTGTAAACTGACAGGCAGGAAATTCCTCTACGAGTCTACAAAACCTATGGCGGTATTTGGCTCCTTTTACTCAACTCTCTCGTTCAATCAACCAGTACCATCTCAGGTGACTCCAGCAGTCTGTCGCTGTATTTCTAAAGCAACACGGACAAAGCCGACGTCCTATAGCTCTTTGTAGTACACTAGAGGGCAGTAAATTCCGCACACGATAAATAAACTTCGACATAAATCACAGCACAGTGTACACTGTATTACCTAATCCCAGCTCGACAATAGTGTCGCGTGATGTGATCATAAACCTAATACAATACTACGGTAGTTCGCGCCTGTTCGGATGAAAATTTTAAAAAGGCCTGGGCGTCTAAAAACGCCACTTTGAGCAATTCATCGAATCGATTCATATTACGAATTCATTAGCAATTCTGTAGCAATTCCTCTATTTTTTGTAAAATGACCAACTAAACTTTGCAATTCCTCTTCAAAAAAATTGAAAGAAATAGGAATTGCTAAATAATTGCTAAGGAATTCGTAATATGAATTCTATTCGATGAATTGCTCAAAGTGGCGTTTTTAGACCCACTGTTTGTAACTATTCATAATAATATAATCTCTCTTTCATCTAAATAAAAGAGAGAGCGCTTTAGGTTTAGAGAAATTTATTCTCAACAACTTAAGACAATAGTTACTTACATGAGAACATATTTACAGACTATAAGTATATGTCGTAGCGCCTTGCCGGTTGCTTTCTCAGCTTACTGCTTCGGAGCACAGGGCTCGCTTTCAATTCATAATATAATACATAAGCACAGTGATTTCTTGGTTGCACTTTGAGAAGCATAAGAGCCCATCGTCTAATAAAAGCGACCTAATAATTGAATTCCAAAAGAACGAATTAGAAGAGACAGACGCAGAAAAGGTTGAACAAGTGATCTACAAGACGTATATATAGATAGATAGCAGAGTCAGAAAAACAGAGAGGGGCAGAGGGTCATTTTATTGTACAACTTAATTGGAAAATAGGCATACGGCCCACCTGACATAAAAGCTAAACAGATATCACACATAAATAAATGTACTTATTGGGTACTTTGAATCAAACAAGTAGGAATGTACCTAAGATTTAAAAAAAATTGGCTCCCGTCAAACCGCGCGCGATTTGAAATTCTCTGGAATGTACACAATATTGTATATCACTAGAAAATATGTCAGCAAGTGCGCTTTCCTTCATGATGCGTGGGAGATATATCAACCGTCTTAGGTCTAATTTGTAATATCTAATAAAATTCCTACAGTGTAGGTGAGATACTAGAAAAATATTTTGTGCAACATTGCTTTGATTGCTTATTCATTTATTTATTCAACTTAAAGAGCCTTGTACGAACAGAAAATGGGCACAAAATACCTGATCACGAAAAGTTGAAGTACAGACGATTCACGATTGATAATCTCTGATTATTTATTTAACTTCATTATATATAAATATAAATGGTGGCCTTAAAGCCATAGGCTTTTTTTTAGTCAACCAAACAGTGGTGCAGAGAAAAATATCTTTTTAGGGTAGGTCAGGTAAAAAATAAGTTTAAAAATTAAATAGTGGCTACCACACAATTTTTTTAAATGCAAAATGCACAAGCATTGATGAACTTCTGAAGTTGCCGCATAAATATGGAAGGAAAAGTAATATTCAGTCTCGCTCGCTTACGCCCGTATACTCAAACGCTACACAATTTTGAGAACTGCTCAGGTATCATGCTGTCCCGCTGAATGTCAACGATATGACAGAGACAGCATGATACTTGAACAGCTTTCAAAATTGAATAGTGTTTGAGTATTCGGGCATACAAGTTTAAGTTTTTTGCTCGTGTTTTTTTTTCTGAATATGAGCGCGAAGAATATCAAGCTTTATTTTCCATACTTTCACAATGACATATTCAAACAAAATACAAACAATATTGGCCCGAAACAAAACAAAGCAATCCAATTGAAGGGTGTCGGGTTTACGTATTCAATATTTCTGAAAAGACAATGGAAAATTTGACGCGCATTGTCTCGGCCGCGTCTGGGATTTCAATATAACATTTCGGGAATCCGTAATCGGCGAGTGTGTATGAAGATAGTGATGAGTGTGATAGCCAATGGAAATCTCTAGTCTCAGACTAAACCTGCGGGAGACAGGCGTGATGATAAGTATGTATGTAAATAAAAACACTTAATAATTATTAAAATCAACGGAACTCTCTCAAAGCGCGTTTAACTTGCACATAATAATTTAATAAGTATTAATTTATTCAAAGCTTTTCATTTTTTTTTTTTTAAAGTAGGTATATTTTTTTATTTTGTATCCATACTAATATTATAAATGCGAAAGTCTGTCTGTCTGTCTGTCACCTCTTCACGGCTAAACTGCTGGACCGATTGTGATGAAATTCGGTGGGGATGTAGTTAAAGACCTGAGGTCAAACATAGGCTACTTTTGGGCGCGATGTAACCGAAACCCACGCGGGGCGGAGCCGCGGGGAACAGCTAGTTTATTATATATATTGTATTTAGCTTTATAATCTTTAGGGACAGTTATTGGTACGTTTTGTTTTTTACAATTTCCACTAGTCAACTCCGTTACTACCAGCAGCGTGAACAAACTTTCTTCCATTTCTAATAAAACATTACCTAAATATATGTAATCTGAATACTCCGACACGAAATTTCAAAAGCAAGCGTTAAAAGAATCTGTTCCCACATTGCGGCAGAACCTGAAAATTTGCACGAGCAAATCCCAAAAAGAGCACTAGTCAAAAAATATTATTTCATAGCGAAGACAAAGGCCACGTTCGCTACACATCCTCGCTCCCCTCTCTACTCAATTGTCCTTACATTTTACATTTCTGCATCATATTCCGTCGTCTCGCAATGAAAAGTAAAAACATTGCAGATGACACAGCCGCCAAAGAAACCGCTACCTTAAAAATAAAAAGCATAGAAGTTAAATTCGAATGTGTTGATAATTTCGTAAATTCTGGTGCAGGAAAAGACGAGAGTGGCTGAATTGAGGTAGAAGCTAAAGTGCGGAATAAAAGTGACGAGTGGGACGGCAAAGAAATAAAGTAAAAGAGGTTTGCGGTTGCTTGGTGTTTAGCTATCGATGGCTCCGTCTGCGGCTTGACTAATTGGAGCATTTGCGTTCTATTTGATCAATATCTGTTTTGAAATAAAATTATTGAGAAGAGGAATTCGAAAATTGAATTTAAAGGGCTTCGTTCATTCAATAACTTCAAAATTGTCGCATGAATTTTGATGTGTATTAAGTACGGGATCTGGGTACTGTAAAGTTCTATTTCGAAGCCTGATAGTGTTATATCTCATGAACCAATTTATGTAGAGACGACATATAATATGATGACAGTGACTTGGGCGCTAATTTTTACAGTCGATGTATAACCTAAATTAAGAGTAGTTTTAAATTTATTTTAATTGTAAGTTATTGTAAGTTAATATTTAACTTTGAATATATAATGTTGTATATATATTTGTTTTTTTTTTTAGAATAGAATAGGTATTTTTAAAATAAAAATAATTTCTCGAATGTCAAATAAATATATAAGAATGTTGTATATTAAAATAATGTTGTTATTATTGAGACGTTATCTGCTGTCGCTATAGCAACATTAAGTAATAAAAAACAAAATGAACGTATTATCAAGGATGTATATAAAATCAAGTCTTATTAAATATGGAGTCTCAACCACCGATATTAAAACCTTTTCGTGAGATCCAACTCACGACTGGCTATCATCTATATCTAGTACTTACTTTAAATATATATTCTTGTGTTTTAAAGTACTAAATTTACAACTGTGTACACAGAGCTAGTTAATGTTCAACATTTTCTTTGTAAAAGCGGTGTAATTTTTGAACGGAATTTGTAGAGGAATCAGTTTGGGACCGCTGCCAAGTCGTGCACGCGCCTCTGGACGATACTTCAGACGAGTGAACAAGGTTATATCGTACAGAAAATTAAACTCGAATCACAGTTGTATATAGAGGTATCTTATTTCCTCTAAGCGTTTACCCAAGTTTGTTCAACACAATTACAACACAAACATACAGACAGTTGTTAACATTGTTGCGGCGGTGGTCAAGACTTCTGCGCGTTGGTTTGTGGACTTCATCCAGATTTAAAATGACCACATTAGGATGAAGAGATGTAATTTTTAATTTAAAATAATTATATTCTTATTTCTTGTATAAAGGTAAGCCTTTTCCAAATCACACGTGGAGAAGAAACTGCGTCGCATAATCAACTCAGCAGAATAGGTATTCTCCAAAAACGTCTAGTCACAAAATGTTTTCATAACAATACGTTGACAAAGCCTTGCCAGACTTCCATGTACGATGATACAGTTCCACTACTTTTCACAAAAAACATCATATTTTAAAATGCAAAAAAGAGCTATTCACCTACAACTGAAACTAGAACAGAACCACAAAATATTTCACTTATTCTATATAAAAAACTCCACATTCGGCCGGTGTGTCAAACCACTCAAGCCCGAACATTCGTCCCGCGTCACGTATCGTTTTTACTACCACCCCAGCTGCAGCCAATCGGGGAAAAAACATCATTTAATATTTCATCTTGCACCTCCTGAACCGATATATTTTAAATTCTAATTCAGTCTTTCGATCACTGACGAATAACTAAATAGACATGATGTAATCTTTCAACTCTTTCATTTTTTTTTGTCTAAAGACATGTGTTTTCGTTTTATATATTAAGTTGGCGTATTAGAGTCCCATAAAATTATGTTGTTACTAGTTGAGTATGGAGAAAGCGAGAGAGGACTGAAAGTATCATCATCATCATCATAAATTTAAGAGCTATGCTCTTGTCGGTGGAGTTCCTTCCATTTTTGTCTATCTTTAGCAAGTTCCTTTATTTCTTGATACGACACGACACGACGTTTCTTTTTGAAAGTATCATAGCAATTGGAAATATTAAGTGTCAGCCTGCTCTTGCAGGAGACAAGCATGATGTATGTTAATTACCAGATTTTGTCACAAATGTTGCGTATTGCGAAAACTAAAATATGAATAATCCTATGGCCACCTAATGTACTTTAGTTCTGATTTGTTGCTTACATTATATGGAACATTGAATTTTATCAAACTATCAATAAAGATATTAATCGCAATTTGATTATCAAAAATAAAGCCCAATTATGGAGAGAAGACATTAGACACTGAGTTAAAGCGTACTTCGGACAAAGAAAACATACACTACGTGCCTCAGGCTCAAAGCAATTAAGCTGTAGAAGGTGGCGTGTGGGTTTCCACTAAACCAACTCCTAACAAGATCGGCATTCAGTCGCACACGATGTGTAGTTAAGTATAGCAGTAGGAAGCAGGCGAAGCAGTAGTAGGTAGAAAGCGGAGAAGGTATAGAGAGGAACTGGATAGCAAAAGAGGATAGTATAAACAGATAGATATATTACAATTTTACAACACAGTTTACAATACAAGAATATCGACACCAGAGACGCGTGTCATGTGGTAGAGAACCGACGAATGAAGAACGCCGCGATCCGTCGATGTTTTTCATTGCGCGCGCAGCCGTTGCCAAACGATAGGTTGAGGTTTGTTATGCGTGGCGAGTGTCTCGCTACACCACTCCCCCAACCAGACCGTAACTACGGTCGATAGTAATTCGGAAACCTTACTCGTCTGCCGCTCCGGGTTGTTCTAACCTCTTGTTGTCCCTCTGTTTGAGATATTGTCGTCGTCGTCGGTGGCATCGTTGTAGGACTATGTATATCTTTTGTCAAATAAGCTGGCTTCAGTCTGTCAATAGTGACGTTGGATGGTTTACCTCGGACATCTATCTTGAAAAATTTCTCCTGCCTCTCGAGGACTTTGAAAGGTCCGGCATAGGGTGGTTCGAGTGATGCCCTTACGTGATCTTGCCGAAGAAAGACATGGGATGCGGTATGAAGATCGCGTGGAATGTAAAATGGAGAAGTACCATGCCATGAAGCAGGTTTTGGAGAAAGCTTAGCCATATTCGTTCGAAGTCGGGTTACATACTGGGTGATATCTGCTGTCGTGTAGTCATCTTTGGGAGATAGAAATTGACCAGGTAGCTGGAGTGGCTCACCATAGACGAGCTCAGCTGGACTGGCTTGTAGATCTTCTTTCCAGGTATTTCGGATCCCCAGTAGCACCAGTGGAAGCGATTCGGTCCACTGTGAAGAGTCATGGCACATTATGGCAGCCTTGAGCTGGCGATGGAGACGTTCTACCATGCCGTTAGCAGCTGGATGGTACGCTGTAGTTCGAAGGTGTCGCGCGCCGATCATGGTCGTGAGTGCATTGAAAAGGTGGCTCTCGAATTGACGACCACGGTCCGTAGTAACGCGAGCGGGACAGCCGAATCTAACTATCCAGCCAGACACGAGGGCAGCTGCGCAGGTCTCTGCTGTGATGTCCTGTAGCGGAATAGCCTCAGGCCATCGAGTAAATCTGTCGATGACAGTGAGGCAGTATCTGTAACCACAAGACAATGGTAAAGGTCCTACGAGGTCAATGTGAATATGAGAAAACCTCGCAGAAGGAGTAATGAAAGATGAGAGATGAGAATGAGTATGACGGGTGATTTTGTTTTTTTGGCAATTCAAACATTGCCTAGACCACTCTCTACAGTCCTTACGAATCCCTGGCCATACGAATCTTTGTGTAACCAGTCGTACTGTAGCTGTATTCCCTGGGTGATTCCAGTTATGCACCATATTGAAGACTTGCCTTCTTAAGTTTGGAGTGATGTATGGTCGAGGTGGCTGAATAGAAGTGTCGCAGAATATTGGTAAGTTAATGTGTGCTGTTCGTATCTTCCTTAGCTTCAGAGCGGTACCATTTTTAAGAAGGCCTTGCAGCTCAGGATCAACTTCCTGAGATCGTGCAAGTTCTTGGTAGTCGATGGCCACGGAGATCTCATCTAGGCGCGAGAGAGCATCAGCAACCACATTCTCGGGTCCAGGTATGTATCGAACGTCTGTTGTAAATTGAGCTATGTAGTCTAGATATCTGAACTGGCGAGGTGAACATTGGTCTCTATTCTTTGTGAAGGCAAAGGTGAGTGGTTTATGATCAGTTAGTATGGCAAATGTCCTCGCCTCGACCATGTGGCGGAAGTACTTAATGGCCTCGTAAACAGCTAACAGCTCCCGGTCGTATGGGCTATACTTTTTTTGAGATGGGCTCAGTTTATGCGAATAAAAGGCCAAAGGTTGCCACTCCTTTCCTTTTCGCTGTTGCAAGACTGCACCAATACCCAAATCTGATGCATCAGTCACGATGGCTAAATCTGCAGTTGGGTTTGGATGGGCAAGTAGTGTGGCATTTGACAATGAGGTCTTACAATCTTCAAACGCTTTAAGCATATCAGGTGTCATATTCACTGGATGTGAACCTTTAACTTTAGGGCCAGATAGTACTGCGTGCAGCGGTGCTTGAAGTTGAGCAGCGTTTCGTACGAAGCGACGGTAAAAATTCAGCATGCCCAAGAATCTTCGAAGCTCTTTAATAGTTTTGGGAACAGTGTACTCCTGAAGCGCTTGGACTTTAGTAGCAAGGGGTTTAGTACCGGCAGCTGAAACTGAGTATCCTAGAAAGGTTACCTCTTCTTTTCCAAGGAAACATTTTGATGTGTTCACCCATATGCCATATTGTTTGAGGCGCCCGAAGAGTATGCGAAGATGAGCTTTGTGTTGTTCCACGGAATTTGAGAAAATCAAGATATCGTCGATGTACCCATAGCAGAAATCAAGGCCCAGGAGCACTTCATCAAGGAACCTTTGAAAAGTTTGGGCAGCGTTTCTTAAGCCAAAAGTCATGAACGGAAATTCAAAGAGTCCGAACGGTGTAGTAATCGCTGTTTTGGGAATATCAGCAGGATTTACAGCTATTTGATGGTAGGCCTTAACTAAATCGATGGTGGAGAAGATGGAACATCCAGAAAGTTGATGTGAGAAGTCATGAATGTGTCGTATAGGGTAGCGATCAGGTATAGTGCGGGAATTCAGAGCTCGGTAGTCGCCACAAGGTCGCCATGAATTGTCCTTCTTTCTCACCATGTGCAAAGCCGAAGACCATGGACTCTCCGAACGGCGAGCAATGCCACTAGCGAGCATGTACTCAAACTCTTTCTTGGCAGTCTGAAGTCGAGCTGGATCTAGACGTCGTGGTTTACAAGATACTGGAGGTCCTGGCGTAGTTTTAATATAGTGTAGTGTGCTGTGATTCGGCGGTGAGTGCACACCAGCAGGCCTTGTAATCTCCGGGAACTCTCGAAGTATTTGATGAAATTCTGACTCACCATTAACAGATTTCACAGAGGCGATGTCGTCAGTGGTTCCTGTTCTTTCTGAAATGGCGGCGACATGTAAAGTTGTAGTACCGTCAACCAGACGTTGATTCCTGCAATCAACTAGTAAGTTGTAGTGGCTAAGCAGATCAACACCAATGATGGGTTTTGACACGTCGGCTATTGTGAAGCTCCAAGAAAATATGCGTCTGAGTCCTAAATTGAGATGAAGCTGTATAGGCCCGTAAGTATGGATGATACTGCCGTTTGCCGCTATTAGATCGTACTTGGAACGAGCGCAGGACGTCTTGACTGCTGCCCGTGGGAAAACGCACAAGTCTGAGCCAGTATCCACAAGGAATTGCATTTTCGTGGCGCGGTCGGTGACAAAAAGACGGCCTGTAGATGGAGGGCAGTCGTTGGCCGCTACTTCCGACCGCCCTGGGCGTTTCCCGACTCAAATGTGCAGGGCTGCCTACACTTCTTCGCCTGAGCTCCAAAAGTATAGTGGTAGAAACAGTGCGGGTGGTCTGGCGGTGGCTGTGTGTAGTTCGAGCGACTGCTTGAGCGGTTTCTCCGAAAACTAGGCTTGGAACGTGAGTGACTCCTGTTATTCCTGTCATTGGTAAGGGCTGCTACTTGCCTGGTTAGCTCATTGACCTGCCTTGTTAGCTCTTCCATAGGCGAAGATGGTGCGATGACAGAAGAAGTGCTAGCCATGGAGACCTGAGGTGTAGCAGGAGCAATTTCGTACACTTTATCAGCCAATTCTCCCAGTTTATCTAAAGAAAGATCCATCTGTGAAGCAATAACAGTCTGTATATTCTGTGGCAGTCGACTAGTCCATAAAGTGGCCAAAAAATCACTGGGTATTGAAGGACCCGCTAAACTCTCCAAGTGACGCAGGAATTGCGAGGGCTTTCGGTCGCCAAGCTCCTCGTGCATAAGTAATTGTTTCACGCGCTTTTCCTGTGAAGCGGACAGACGCCTTATAAGCTCGGTCTTCAATTTTAAATATTTGTCCTTTTCAGGAGGCCTAGTAATGATATCTTTCACTTCGATGGCGTATTGGTGATCAAGCTGTGCTACGAGATAATTGAATTTTGTATCATCAGTAGTAATTCGGGAAAGATCAAATTGACACTCTAATTGGGCAAACCATAAAGCCGGTTCTTCTGGCCAAAATGGTGGTACTTTTACACCAACTCTCAATACTTCATCAATTTTAATCACTTTTTCGGACTCGCACATTTTTAAAACAAAAGTCGCTCACCACTCGTGTAAGTAAGGCCACGGCCAACCTCTTTGTTGCTATTGGCAACGAAGTTTGTTTGACAGGAAAAAAAATTTATTCAAAATTATTTTTATTTTATGCTCACGATTTCCAGGTCACAAATCGGCGCAAAAGGTGCTTCTTGTTCGTAGTCGTCACCAGTGTAGAAGGTGGCGTGTGGGTTTCCACTAAACCAACTCCTAACAAGATCGGCATTCAGTCGCACACGATGTGTAGTTAAGTATAGCAGTAGGAAGCAGGCGAAGCAGTAGTAGGTAGAAAGCGGAGAAGGTATAGAGAGGAACTGGATAGCAAAAGAGGATAGTATAAACAGATAGATATATTACAATTTTACAACACAGTTTACAATACAAGAATATCGACACCAGAGACGCGTGTCATGTGGTAGAGAACCGACGAATGAAGAACGCCGCGATCCGTCGATGTTTTTCATTGCGCGCGCAGCCGTTGCCAAACGATAGGTTGAGGTTTGTTATGCGTGGCGAGTGTCTCGCTACAAAGCAAATTGATGAAAATAAAACGCTATGATGGGAATGAATGTTAGAAAGAGAATAACATGATAGAAAGAGAAATATTACTATTAATAAGGAAAATTTGTCGTCTATTTTTCAATATATCTACACTTCCAATAGATCGGGAATATAAAGTGGGATTGTAAGTCTCTCGTGATTTAGCGTTCGTACCGCGTGCGAAATTAATGTCCGGACTTGCTTTACTTTTGTGAGCTCATCGAACTTTCCAATAGTATTTATTTCAGGGCATAAAATTCATACATTTACCCTCTCTGTGTTGAAATGAGGTTACAAAATCAATACTTCTTTGATCTTCATTTAATAAAGTTAAATGTACCACATTTTACAGAAATTGGTAAGGTATGCAGAGAAGGCGTCTGGCGATGCTAATTTCTCTTTCCCTCTAATTTTAAGGTGTGCAAGGTCAATACACCTTGTAGCCCACACAATATAACTAAACGGTATCTCTTCGATGGTCCAGTGTACGCGCAATGCTACCAGCAGGCAGAAGTGGAGAGCCATAGCAAAAGCAGCTACCTACAGCTAAAGCAGTACAGAAGATCCCACGCCTACACTGTCTGCACAACCACGACCACTCTGACAAAAGTGACCGACTAAGAAAATTCTCTTCAAATCTCAGAAGAAGAAGCAAACCAAATGAATCAATGACTACTTTCTATAATTGCATAAAATTAAATCTATCATATTACATGTACAAAAAACGGAACTTTTCCAATTACGCCCTAAGATAGTTATTTCAAAGTCCAGGGATCGCTTTCCTGTATTTTATTTTTAAAAATAGAACATAGATAAATTCATAGAAGACCATATGCAGCATCCTACTTTATGACAAGTTCGTTTACACGACCAAGTTTATTACCCTAAAATCATAATAGAAACCATAAAATAGAAGGAAATCGCACGCGGTAAGACGCCACGCATTTTTTTAAATCTATGATAGAAACCTTATACTTATTGGATATATGTATACACAAACAAAATAAAATTTTCAACTAGATATGCATCTTATTTGGTATTCATATTAACTTCTCAAGTTATACCCGAGTTAGGGCGTTTAACAAGAATTGGGGAGCAACATGTTTCATAAGAGTTTTCATGTTGGGAACTTTTGCAGCATCGACTTTCAATTTAGTTATTATCTGGTATAGTTACAATATAATTGTTGAAACGTAAATAAATCATCATCAGTTCGTATGCGTATCAAGGTAGATCTACCATGTTATCTTTTGTTTTTGTTTTGCGAACTATGATTGTAATTATGAACGTGACCTTAAACCCTGTCAGAACTCTTCGGAACCGCCTCTCAGCCTCTGACGTGGTTCTTTAACGACTACGGACACGGAGTCATCTTTATCATCAGACAATCAGTTGATTTAATCACCTTACGATATCCTAACCATACTGGAAACAACTAAACAAAGTATAATTCCCGTGGAAATAGAACCCGTGACCCCTGGGTCTACGCCTTAACCACTGGACCACAGAGGCAGTTTTGAGCAAGGCAATAGTGGTGGATGTAGGCCGCTTCCGACCGGTCATTCAGGAAATGGTTGGAGGATTTATTAATAACAACAAAATCACTATCACTATTACTTCACTATCACTAAATAGTATAAAACAAAGTCGCTTTCTTTGTCCCTATATTCCTATGTATGCTTAAATCTTTAAAACTGCGCAACGGATTTTGATGCGATTTTTTTTAATAGATAGAGTGATTCAAGGGGAAAATTTTTATGCCCATGCGAAGCCGGAGCGGGAACTAGTAATTTTATAAAATAACATGCTAATAAAATTCTGACTTTGTTATTCTTACTTTACGAAAAACTCTGGCGTGCACATTTTATTTATCGGATGCAACTCCTTGGATGCAAGGGGTAGGATAAACAATCCAGGTTTACAGCGCTGCCGGGCTTGTTGAAAGTTCAATGGACAACACCTGGGGCTACAAGTTAAATATACTCATTTTTGCTCTCATTTTATTCTAAACTAGTATTTCCCCGCGGTTCCACTCGCCATTAGTGTGTATATACTATAGCCTATAACCTTCGTCAAGAATCAGGATTTCATATACAAAAAAGAATTTTGCAAATACGACCAGTAGTTTTCAAGTTATAAGCGTTCAAACAAACAAACTCTTCAGCTTTATTATATTAGTATAGACTAGCTGTGACCGCGTTTCCGCGTGGAATTTAACAAAAAACCTTTTTTTTTGCCGTTTATGAAAAAAGTTCTGAACCAAGTAGCCCAGGTTACTCCTATTACATCCACTATCTATCAGTGAAAGTCCCGTGGAAATGCTTGTCATCTGACCATTGACCATCTAGTCGGTGGGTGTCCGATACTGTGCTTGCCGGTACCAGAACACAATAGAAATCGGTGAGAATGAGGTACCTCTGGACCGCATAGAATAATATGTATAACACTTTCTTTTATTAATTTATGCTATTTATCATACCATGGTAGTTTTGATCTGTCATATCATATCAAAGTCTAAATACATATATAAATTTGGCCTACTGGAATAGAACCTATTTTGAGAGTAAACGAAATTTTTCTACAAAAAAGATTTAATAATGACGATTCACAACATGCTTCACCAAACTCGTGTCCAATATTGTCATGTAAAGCACCACTCTCATGATTTAATAAAAGTTAGATAATAAATATTCCAAAATCAAAGCTCCAGGTCACGTGCTCTGCTGCGGTGCAATTCACGCTTGACCGATATTGGGCCAGCTAATGTTTAGATACTGGCTGTATTGAACTAAATTTGATCACTGAATTTTGGAACTTCAATTTGGCCGTTCTAAATTCGTACTTCGTGTTAATAGAATTTTACTGGCAATGGCGAATCTTCCCGTTGATGTTGTAAAAAGGGGATCCTTCCGTTTGACCAAAAATCATTTGGCGAAATTACACCAATTTATCATATAACAAGTAATAATTTGACAAACGAGTCATTTTACAACAGACTCAATCGTAATGAAGTTTTTTTTATGAAGAACATTATGTTAAATTACATTTAATTTTGGACAAATACTTCATTTGGTGTAATGACAAAAAGTCAATTGACATTTTAATATTTAACACATTTTACAAGTGTAGTCTTTGCTAATGGATCATTTGCTAAGTGAAATTTTGTAAGATGATACTTTTGTCAAATGTCACGTTTGCCAAATGAACATTTGGTGAAACGTTATTTGTCGAATGATCATTTGTCAATCATTTATTGGTCAAACATTAGTAATCCTGTAAAATTGTTTAAAGACAGACGTCATTATTTCATAACCTTTGTTCAATTGGTAGTCATTATACATTCTCAACCGTACAATGTGCTCGTAATGGCGACAGCGAGCTGCTCTGTTCATCTACAGCCATGACGACTCTGCCAAGGGTGTCCGACTAAGAATAAACATTTTCAAACATATTTAATATAATAGTGGGTCGTAGATCGCCTGTTTGTCTATAAAGATTGAGCTCCTTTGTGCTTCGGAGGCAGGTTAAGCAATTAGTTCCGGTTTTCATCGCTAGATGGCAGTTGTTAAGCTGTGTCAAATGCTTTTAGCCTGAAAAATCGGATAGTGACCCACCTATACTCTCGGTATAATGTTAGGCTAGTGCAGGAATTACGGATGTCAAATGACAGTCGCTCTATTGTAATAAAATGTTGTGTCACCAAATCTAGGACTAATGTTTAAAAGCGTACCCTGAGGAGTACGATAAAGAGATGCAACTAAAATCATGCTTAGCCTGATGATGACCACATACGTAATTTTATAACCATCTAAGAATGAGATCATACGCACATTAGCAACTTATGAAAAATGGCGCTCTCGGGTTTAAGCCAAGGTCCACTTCGGTTCACTGATTAATCTAGTGGTTGTTAACCAAAAATGAATGTTTTCATAAGAAGTTGATTATGTAACAACATAGTTACATATAAAAATAGTTACATAACATTCTGTCAACAATAGCGGAGTTATTCAAACGAACAAAGTGCCGCCGAGCCGTTGTACAATATATTTGTTTACAGCATCCGATTGGGATTCGATTTTTGCATGAATTCAAATGCTGCAAATATGATCTATATTTTGTCACAATAATACTTATCTTTTTCGTTCATTTATATTTTCAGCCAGTATTAAAAATTATTTTTCGTTTTTTAGTTCGATCGATCATTAAGCGTGTTTTTTAGTTGTAACTGTTGTTAAAAACAGTACTTATATGTAGACTAAATCTAATTAGTATTTGATGTGAAAAAGACATAATTAAAACATAATTATTTACTCTATGGTTAAACTAATACACGACTTAACAACAACATCCAGATATTAGCTTTAAAGGTTGACTTTGAGATGCGTGTTTGTTGCAATATCACTTGGTAAGAGATGGTAGCGAGGCTAAAATTGGATTGGTCTCCATTAGTAGCAATTCTATCCGTGCTTCGAAGTATGTAAGCTGTTGGTCCCGGCTGCTGTCGCTATATGACTGTTAGGCTAATTGAGGTTCCTTAAGGCAGTCTGAGAGTTCTGACAGTGTTGGCCACTTTTCATTTCATAAACACTCAAAACACCAGGATCACATTTCTATTGTCTGGTTTAGTAAAAAGAGATAAAAGAGGTCAGACAGATAATCTGTATCCGGCTGGCTGCTTGATGCCATAGATTATAAACATACATCACACTAACTAGAACGAAGAAGCTACGTGACAACAATTATTTACTTACTACAATAGCTCGGCGACGCGAAGAAAATCATAGCCACCGAAACCACAGCAGTACTTTACCGTTCCCTGCTAAGCACATCTTGGTAATAGTTTTTTTTTGAGGATCACTAGCAGTACCTATAAAGTGAGTATAAACTGTCAAAATCGTGTCGTGACCATTAAAGGCGAGTCTTGTTGCATCGCCGCACGGCTGGTCCTCATTCCGTATTCACGCATCGGCCGAAGGTTTAACAGGAAATTTAAAACTGCAAGCTCCAACTATTCGCATTTGAATTTCTTACTTTGAGGAAATTTCCTTGCGGTATTGAATAACGGGAATAATGACGTTCTATAGGTTCTGCCACGTTTTTCAGGTTAAAGTTAATATTATTATCTTGGTGTTTTGTATTTAACCCCCGACTTAAAAACGACGGTATAATATATAATCACTACATAGTCTAAAACAAAGTCGCTTTCTCTGTTCCTATGTCTCTTTGTATGCTTAAATCTTTAAAACTACGCAACGGATTTTGATGTGGTTTTTTTTTATTAAATAGAGTGATTAAAGAGGAAGGTTTTTATACCCGTGCGAACCCGGGGCGGGTCGCTATTAATATATAAGTTAAAGTCTGTCTGTCTGTGCATCGTAGCTCCCGAAAGGATAAATCGACTTTGATTTCGTTTTATTTTTTCGTTTAAAAGGCGAGAGTATTTATAACTATGTTTGATGGAAATTTCTTCAAGATCCAAGACTTCCACCACATAATGAAGGATTTCATACTTTTTCACAAGTCCTAAATATGGGTATCAAATGAAACCACTTTAAACTCTTTATCCAAGCATTCAGGATCCGAGAAATGCTTTAATCATAATTACATTATATACGGTTATTACACCTTATTTACAGGAAATCAAGACTAATAATATGATCAAAATCAAGGTGTGTAATGCCGCTATTATAGACTTTTTATGCAGCCAAAGGGCATCTGACACAGATTTACAGGTTTTTCATCTTTGTACTTTTTCTTCAATATTATAGTTTAAGTTTTGATAATTATTTTTTAGAGGAGATTCTGTTGTTGGTATTATCCACAATCAGAGGGAAATATTGAATTATGACTCGAAAATAAGAAGAAGAGGGAAATACAAATAAACTGAGAAAGGAAGTGGTCTATTTTTAACTTACGAAACAGATCCCACTGTCTAAATGACTTATATATAATATTTGAAATTTCGCCTTTTTTGTACGTATCACGCTCAAATTAATGCAATTATCGCACAATTAATCTCTATACAATACAAACACGTTATGTCCTATTACATACTAACACAGATTACACTAACACTGTATTAATCTGAACTAGATCTATGAAATTCTAATTACAGTCATCCGACTCTGAAATAGAACCTTGTTACAATAACGGTAACCACGTGCCTAACCTGATCTCCGAGAGATTTGTACTAAAACATGATTGTAATTATACTGACAAGGTTCTTATTACAGCTAACGCAGTCTTTATAATTATAATTATCTCCCAATACTCTCGGTTGTATACCAAGTAACATATATATATATATATATATACCTACTTCTATAGACGTCGACCGCCAAGCTTAAGAAATATTTGAAATATTTCCTTACTAGATGTAAGCTTCACTTTCGTTCTTTATCAGCTTGACATTCAACACTTCCAGTCAGAAGGTTTAATAGAAATAACGATTTCCGCTGATTCCTTAATCGACTTTTACTATAATCAAGATAGTAAAATATTTAGTTAGGTTTAGGTTTTTTTCTTGCAAATAGGTTGCGCAACAGGGGTCGAAAAAATCTGTTTATTTAAGGTACCGCTTATATTTTATGGCGAAAATTGAGTATAAATTATTAAAACACGAATTTTCAAAGTATCGTCAACTTACCACAAATTTATTAAGTGCGTAAGTGTTAAAATTAATAAGTTATCGTATTTAGAACCACTGTGGACTCTATTACTACACTAAAAATCGACGCGTATCTTGAATGGCAGTTGAATATCTGTATTAGCATAGTATTCTGTAATCTATAATCTTACAAACTAAAAGACGACACGAGTAAGCTACTTGAAATCAACGATTTAATAGAACGAGTAGCAATATATCACAATCTAGTTTGAAATTAATTAAACTGAGAAGTGTATTAACGTAACTTCAGTATGTAATGTGTACCAAGACATTGCTAGATAGCAAACAAGCTCAGGTATCTTGATTTAAATGCTATTTAGTTGCGTCTCTTAATAATATGAGTTGAGTCTCTCTTTTATCTTAGCGCTTTCCCGGTTGCGTCCTCAGCTATTTGCTTCGGAGCTCAGGGTCCGATTTCAATGGTTTAGATTTAGCAGTTAGATTACAATAAAGGGAGTGCCGTTTTACTTCTGTAGCCATTTTTACAGGGAAATCACACCAATATAGGATCATGATAGGGTGTATGGCCTAGACTGTTGAAATTTTTAGGCTGCCTAAAGGCATCTAACTCAGCTTAACTACTGTCATCTAGCGAAATAAGCGGGGACCAACTGGCTTGTCTTTTGAATTTCGAAATTATCTATTTCAGACATTCGGGTGATTCGAGTCTGCAATCTGGGAACAAATAAAAGTATACTTTCCATGGGAATTGCACCCATGACCTCCGGATCTACAGGCAAACATCTTAACCACAGGACCACAAAGGCATTTATAGCTGCTGAATGATTGAAAAGAATCGTCACAACCATATATTTCGTTGAACTTAATTGAAAAATAAAAAGCATCACTCACGAACCATTCAAACGTCAGTAGTTGAACCCACAAATGGTACCCCTTCACACAACCGTAATTAATAACAAAAAGTAATTTATTTCTCAAAGCACAAAGTCTAGAATCCAATAATCAATCTATAATCTTACTTCCTTTATCTATCTTCGGATCTGATCAGGAGATTCATCTAAAATCGAATAATTTTCAAACTTAATATTTTAGATTAAAGTCGAATATTCTTTGAAGAGGTGTTGCGAAATAAGTCTTTTTGCACTTGCCAAGAAAGTTGCCAGTACTAAGTGCATCGAGATCGTTCTACGTGCATCCGCTTGCAATGTCAGTTGGAAATTCTCGTTACCGCAATAATCCACCTTCGGCGAAATAACATTTTGCTATATTTCTCCATTTTAGGATATTTTGACGGCAAGGGTTCGCCGACAAAAGAATTTGACGCGCACCGACGGTTATACGGAATGAATGCTAAGCAATTCTTGTAGATTTTTACAAAGAGCTTGTGTCAGCAATATTATGTTATAAAGTATAAGCAATATCGGACAGATTAAATTTTGTTTATTGGTTCTTTTATTGTAATTTGAAAATGATTATATAACTAAAGGTAAAGTTAGACCCCCAATTAATAACAAATATACGGCATTATTAAAATAATAATCTTAAAATTATAAACAATAATAAATACCTTCTTATAATATATATAATAATAAATATCTTCTAATAACTGATTTAATTCCAAGAGTCGAAATAGTCCACATTTCTATCCGTCGAATAAAGAAGGCTGGCAGCATTCTACATTCTACTTTATTTTAATGTTAAATAGACCAGTAAGTAATTAAGTACCTAGTCTTGATTGTACTGATCATTCTTAATATGATTTCGATTTTGTCACTTTAACGGTTATAATTAACTGTAATGTTACTGTTACATTTGACTTTAACTGTTACGATAACTGGTACTTTGGTGCAACCCACCCTTAGTGCATAAAAATATGCAATAACAAGAATAAACAGTCTTCAAATAAATCTTCGAAATATGACGATGATATATTGTGCTATTTATATTTTTATTTTATTAAATAAAGAAAAAATATATATCTAGAAAAAATATCCATGCTGCCTGCTATTTGAACAAAGCTGACACGTACACGATTATAAAACAAATGTCAGCTAACATAGTAAAACCAAAAATACTCAAATATTTAAAAAGTGTTTTGTTGTACGTACCACACGAGTAAATAACGAAACAGGAGAAAATTATATGAAAAAAGGCAACACATTTTAGTATTTACTTTTTGAATGTGACGAAAAAATTTATTACCAATATTTATTTTATTTTAGTGTCCTCAATAAAATTAAATATTTAATTTCCTGACTTTGATCTTTTCATTTTTGAATTTGATTGTACATAAAAATTAATAAATTTATAATTACTATTACAAACAAATAAAAATCTTAAATACATTTATTACACCGTAAAGTGGAGTTTACATCCATCCCAATGCGAAATATTAAAATACAAATAAATCTTGCCTATATAAGAAAAGGTGCAAATATTGAGTAGGCCATCAAGAAAGTGGTTACCGCAGACTAATAATCAATTAATATATTTTTTCCCATTGACACAATCTTAAAACACCTGACTACGGACTGACTGACGGATAATAGGATGATTCGGTGCTTCGAAAGCCGCGATAAGCCGTTGCTCCCGACTGCCATCGCGTAGCCTTTAACGCCACGTCAGAGGCCAAGAGGCGGTTCCGAAGAACTCTGAGACCAGGGTGTGAATGTTCGATTGACTTTTCGTCCTTCTGTTCTAATTCTACTCATGTGGTGTACGCAGTGGAACAATCTCCGTGGCAATAGCCGAGCCGAACTAGCGGACTGAATTAGCTTTATTTGTGCTGCCGACAGCCGCTCACGAGCACGAGTTATTTTGTGGAAACTACGCAACTATTTTAAAAACATTTTTTTTGTATATATTTTATTTATTTCAAATTCATGTACATAGAAAAATATACAAAAGAAAAGAACATAGAATAAAGAACATTAATTAGTACAAGGGTGCTGCTTATTTCTAAAGAAATCTCTTCCAGCAGCAAGAGAGGAAACGAGAAGAAAAGGATAACAGACGTGTACTAGAATATTATGATATAATAAACATACATACATAAGTACTTAGACTAGTAGTACTTAGACTAAATACACATTTATTATGCTAAAGAAAGATAATATGTTTTTGTTAAAATTGGTAAATAACGTAAAAAATTCTACTTATAATAACCTGCACAATCTATTTAACAATTGCGGTACCTCTATTACTCTTGTGGATTTTTAAGACATAAATAATTGCGAATTAAATTTTGAAATAATAACAAAGCGTAGTTGAATCTTAGGTCTCTATTTGTCTATCAATTATGAATTAATGGGCATTGTCTTAAATTTTTCTCTTATTTTTTTTATATTTTTTTCGGATAGCTTTCTATATTTTAAGATAATAATTTGAATATTTCTGATTTATATACCTTAGATTAATTTATATTAATTTTTAAAATTTTTCACGCGTGACGTCACTCGTGGTTGTATAATGCAGTAGATAGTCAAACGGAAATTAAAAAAAATATATACTTGTGTCAAATAAAATATGTCAATGTCACCTTTCTGAATTTGGTCATTGGAAAAATTACAAATAACCTCAAACAATAATTTGTGCCTGTGGTTTTATTTTCATTACCTATCTTTCATTTGGTTTAATTTTCATTAAGTACAACATGAGCAACTTTGAGAAAGCTGATTCACGCAACTTACCTAAAGTTGAAAATGTAATGATACTGGAGTATATTATTACGAGTAGCAAACATAATGTAGCCGAAATAAGAGGAGCGAAGATGCTAATGTAAGTACATATTTAGATTAATAAAATTACCTTCCCACTAAAATTACTACTATTGATAAAATACTTAACTTACAACAGACTTCTTTTGTGTTCTTTGTTAATTCTATATTTTGTGTTGTTCTAGGTCATCGCGCGATAGCTATCTTTCTACTGCTGTCGGCTATGTTCAAGTTATTGTTTGAGGTTATGTTTTTGTTTATGCAAAGAGCGGATAGACATTGACTTGACATAACAGTGACATTTTTCTTATCGCTCAATATTAAGGCAAAGGAGAAAAAATGAACACAGCGAATACAGCCAACAGTGACGTCATAGAAGGCAAATAAAAGTCAAAATTATTTATTTAAAAATAATATTATTTACTGCATCTTTTATTATTTTGATAACAGAAAATTAAACACTAAGCTTATTCCTCCAAATGGTTTTTCAATCAGAACTACTTTGAAAAAATGGACAATGCCCATTTCCAGAGAACCGGAGAACTCTGACGCCAGGGTGTGCATGGTCGTTAAACGTATCATCTACACGAAATAACGATGATCGTTTATATTTTACATAAAAAACCTTTTACATATAAATAACGTCATATAATATAAATCACGTCGGGGTCACCAGTTTGGAGAGTGTGACGGGAGCGATAGGGATATATGCTCGACCGCCACAAAGGGAAGATCTTCCCGCCAGGCTAGGGTGTTATGCCTGGGGAACCGCGGCTCCGTCGATGTCTTGTCCGAGGTTGTATTTATGCTTCAATCAGTAGAAACTTTACAAGCGCGATTTAGAATTTCATAGTAATTTGCCATCTTGTATGCAATTGATTTTAAAGATTGTTGCTTTTAAAGCCATCTGTGGTGCGTCTTTGTAGATATTGTTGTGGCGCTAGTGTCGCCACAAATATATCTGTCTTACCAACCTTCTGAGTTCTCTATCTTTAGACACTCCAATCCAGCTAATACATTTAATATTCGCCAGCAGAAAATTTTCATTCATATCTCCAGAGAACAATCATTCTTTATTCGCAGAGTAAACAGTAGAATACTTCGATTCTATAATAAAGTATTGGAGCGGGCTGCAGGTATTATATTTCATCGATATAGGAAACTAAATAACTTTCATTCAATAGATTTTCCAACTTTGTGCATTTACACTGGTAGAAAGTCCTTTATTCATGTAAATATTATCGTGTTATTTAACTTTTGTTTTTGGTGGCTCTATTATTTGTCGAAAAGGTAGCAAACTCTAAGCCTAGTCTGATGACATAGCTTCTAAATGATCATAACAAATGATTTTTGGGACCAAAATTGATTAATAAATGAAGTATGTATTTATCACTAATGATAGTGCGGTAAGCACTTGATATCTTATAGAAAAAAGAATAAGTATACTTATCATAAAATGCTGGTCTGGGAAAAAAAGAAAAACATAGAATGTACCAGCTGCTTCTCTTCCCGCGCAAGCCGTAAAAGTCGACTGAGGGAATTGGCGAATGGGGAAATCATGACATAGGCGATGCGGCTAGCAACCCATCACTTTTGATTTCCTGTTTCAACTATCATCATCCTAAACGTGGTCTTAGGTCTTAAGACCCTAGTCTCTGTCTACCTCGTATTGAATAAAAACATGATTATATGTATGTATGTATGTAAAAACAGGAAAATCTGAAATATCACATTTTAGAAGGTACCTGCTCTCCGAAGCCTTACGGTATGAGTCTTAACCGGAATATCGCTTATTTTATGATGACCCATGGTATTTTACAAACGTGTATTCAAAAAAAACTTGAGCCATAAACAAAAGAAAAAAATGCAAATCGCCATCCTATTTCATCGACAGTCGTGACGACACAAATCGCCAAGAATCAATCGGGTCAGTCAGACTCAGAGGCAGGTGAAATGGTTCAAATTGGGAATAATACGTGGGCCGTTTGTCTCTGGGACGTTCGCGATTTGTGGATAAATGGCCGGGCTAGATTAACTGATCGGGCGTGGAGTGTAGGGTTGATAAATTTGGATATCTTACCAGTGCTTAAGGTAGAGGTGAAATTGTGTGAATTGTGAATTAGACCTGATTTTTATTCGCGAGATATATAAAAAAGACAGCTGATACTTTTGGGCTTTATTCATAGTATTCATAATACTTTTTAAAAGCCCAATACAGTTTAATAAATAAATAAACTTATGTGTGACATCCCTATTTTTTATATTCTGGTCATCGCAAATACCAACAGCTTCATCATTTCACATGTTGTTTTTCTTGATCTCTTTTTTCATAGTGGACAAATTAATCTTCATTTAGTTCATCCATTTGTTATTTATTTAACTTTATTACAAAGACTTCAAGCGTCTTAAAATCTTTAGCTAAAGCTAAGCTTTATTTTGGTTAATTATTTATATTATTATAAGAAAGGTGAACTTATTCACATTAAACGTATGTAAGTAGGCGATGGATTTCTGCTTGACCCAAAGGTTGACTGTTAGCAATGCTTTAGCATTAAGTTGCCCTAATCAATTGTTCTATACAACTAACTTTCAATAAAGTTTTAATTAATAAATGGTTGCTAAAAATAATAAACTCCATACAATAATCCACTCTTAAAAACATTTTATAACCACATTCCCCAATCGTTGGTATTGGCTGTCTCCACACTTTTAAATTCAGATTCTTATCAAGAATATTACCAGGTTTAAAATAAAAACACACACAGCGAGCAGCGCTTATTTTTAGAGTGCCTGGTAATGCGGGGTGTTGGAATTTTCTAGAAAGATTTTTATAGTAGTATATGTGTTAAGATTTGAGATCTTTACTTTGCAGTAAAATAAGAGTATTTCCCTTAGTATGCATGTTTGAAATTAACTTATGGTTAACATTCATCATTATTTTTCAGATCATTCTAGATTCGTTTTTTACACATAATAATATGGAACATACGTGGACGCAGTAAGTAAACAACAGTAGATACAAGAGTGAAAAGGAATCATTTCAGTACGAGATATTTAGATAATACTCTATAGTCCGAGTAGACCCATCTTAAGAATGGAAGCAATAGCGCCCCCCCCCCCCCTTAGCCCCTTAATCAGGCGAGAAAAAGTTATAGTAATTACTTCCCTCCCTAGGGCGGAAGTTAGATTTGAAATTTCGTAGAGATTTATATTATCTATTGGTTGCTAGTACTAGGCATACTAGGCTAGCATTAAAAAAATAGATATAAACATGCCCAGATATGCCAATAAGCCGGGAGCACGCAGTAGTAGTGATCAAAATTCAGCACGTACCGCACCGTTTGCGTGCCGGTCCGTGGATGCAATGCGAAACATTCACCATTCACTATATTTCACGGTTTAATCGGCAACATGAAAGGACCACAAATTGACTGCAGTTTAGAATCAAGTTAGTAACAAGATTTATACAAAAAAGAATGAAAATATCCAACACTTTTTAACCGAGTTCAAAAAGAGTAAGTATAGTAAACTTAAGGAAAAATATCAAATTCAAATTATTGTTTGAAAAATAACACGAATTTTAGGTTATTTCTAATAATGGCGTTGTTTTTTTTAATGTATTTACAAAATCTTCACAAAAAACGTTAATTGAACACTTCGTAACAGTATAACCGACTTCAAAATAGACTCCCATTGTATCACCTTTTTAAACAATATCCATCTATTGCTGTGAGACACTTAAAATTCTGACACCGATATAAAGATCAAAGAATTCGTGTAGAAAATTGAATCTCTTCACTTATGAATTTAATATCTTATTACTTGCGAATAATGACTAGCGAGAGGCCAACGAGCAATTACGTCCAATAATTGGGTCAATTCCGACTGACCAGCGCTCAGATCGACCGTAAAGCGTAGGTCACACGACGAAACAGTACGATTTTTATATAAGTACCCATATAAGCAGCAATACTACTACTTCGCTGGCTCAGCGACCCGAAGTGGATATTGGCCTCCGAAACGAGAGAGCGCCACAGTTTTCTATTCTGCGCGATAGCTTGCCAGAAGCAGCAATAAAGCAAGAGTTTGTTTAAGACATTAAAATACCTTAGAAACCTATAACTCTACTACTAACCTAAAAAAAAAACAAATAATGGGCTGGCAAAACCGCGACTATTAGCTTGTATTTGAAAGGATTATCTAACTTGCGGTTATGAAACTGATACTGAAATTAAACTAAAGAACAAACTAATTAGCCATCATCTTGAGCTAACAGACAAAGAAGATATTTTTGTTGTTTATAGCTAGTGGCTAGTGGTTACTAATTCAGATTATTTTGAATATAAAATAAACATAACAAGACATTTTTATTTGTCTTTACAGGAAAAAAAGTTAAGCGAATCCCAATTAACGAGGCAGAAGGATAAGGAAAGTGCAATAGCGAGAGGAATAACGTTGCACTGCCTACAGATACTTACTAAATTACTTTGCGTGCTTCCGCTACCAGTAAGTAAATGCAAACTATTGCCGGCCGGCTCCCACCCACTACTGTTAGTCCCATACATACATACATACATATGATCACGTCTTTATCCCATGCGGGGTAGACAGAGCCTAGGGCCATAAGACCTTAGGCCACGTTTAGCATAATGGTAGTTGAAACAGGAAATCAATAGTAATGGGTTGCTAGCCGCATCGCCTATGTCATGATTTCCCCAGTCGGCGATTCCCTCAGACGACTTTTACGGCTTACGCGGGAAGAGAAGCAGCTGGTACATTCTATGTTTTTCTTTTTCTCCCAGACCAGCATGGAAGAAAGTTAGTCCCAGTATATTATATAGCAGTGGGTGGGTGCCGGCCGGCAGTTACAGTACTTGTTGGTAAGTACTTATGACTTCCGCAAAGTAACGCCTGAATCCAGCATTGTGTGACGAGAAGGATAAGCTGAAAACGCAACCAAGACATCACTAATGAGAGATAGAGGGAGAGAGTGACTGAAACACATTCTAGTTGCCTTTAGCAAGGTTCAAAAACACTAGCGTGTGACTGAGGCCTAAGTATAAGCCGATAAATTCGAAAACTAATCCAATTGACGCCAATCGAAGACTACATCAAATTTATTTCTCTTCGTAGCTTTTGTTAAGAATTTCTTTATTAGTATTTCTCAGTTTCTTTAACGTAACTTTTACAATAAATTTGTTTAGATTTTGAATTATGGATATAATCATTATTCAATAAGTTGTAGCTATAGTAAAAACTAGTTAACTATAATGCATTATTAAAAACTTTGATAAAGTAAGTGAACAAAAGTAATACTTTAATATAAATAATTAAAGGTAATTAACCCAGCATTGTATTAAGTACCTTGAAATTTCGACGGTATTTTGTGCTTTGTTTTATGTAAATTGTCTGTAAAGTTTGTGTAACTATTTTATTAGAAATTGTTTACATCTTACATATTTTATTGAATATTCAGAATAGTTATTGCGAGATAGAGATAGAAGACATAGGTATGTGACAGAAAGTGAAACGTCTCATAATTAAAAAAAAAATACAAGTTCTACCTATTTTCTTTTACATGTAATGAAATAAAATAAAATATATAAATAAAAAAATGTTCTTGATTTAGAGGTTCTTTTTATCTCCAAACTGACCCGGGCCTGCAAAATCTTAAAAGGAGCATTTCATAACTAAATTAATCTGTTTGACTTTCTTTCTTATGTATATTTTTTTGTTTATTTAGTAAGCCTAGGCACATCATTCTAAAACCAAATAAACTACTAATAATATAAAGGAAAAAGTTTTTTTATTTGTTAGTTCTTCACACTCAAAGGGCTGGGACAATTTATATGAAATTTTATACGGAGTTAGCTGATACCTTAGTTCAACACAAATAATAATTTATAACTCAATAAGTGCAAGATTACCATAGATTTGGTAAGAACTGGCACTTCATAAAGCTGCTGAGTATGATAGATTGCGGGTAACACTAAGGAGTAGTGCTAGTTTTTAATATTTTTGCATTTAGTGCCAACAAAAGTTCAAAAACGAGTCCCGCTCCGTCCCGCTCCATCCCGAACCGTCACGCCGGGACTCTACAAAGAACAATTCTAAAACACAATGGCGTCGCGCTGCGGAGCGTCGATTGCCAATAATATTGAATTTTAAAACAGAACTCAATTTTGTGTCGTTTCGCCTATACATACTAGTTTTTATTCAGCTTGCTTGAATATTTGAGTGAAAATATTTTTTTAATGATTGAAACACGTTTTTCGAAAACTCACTATTTTCGCTAGCGATTTCATCATCATCATCCTAGCACTTTCTTCATATGACAGTCTATTCCTTGGGGAAGATTAAAGGATTTAACAGATAAGGAGTAGCAAAACCGCGAGGAATAGCTATTATTCGATTTTATCGCGTTTAAAACATAAAAAACTATGTTTTTTTTTTTAATTTAATTTACTATTTTACTAGGAGAACAACAGCTGATTGATCTTGCCATCTAACACCAATATTCTCTATTCTTTACTATAAGCCATAAACTCAGGAAGAACCTCAGAAATAAACTAAAGACAATAAATGGTAACCCTAACGAACGGATGTACTACAAGGCAGGTACAAGGTACTGGCCATGTTAATAATGATCTCATATAATATTACATGTATGAATTTCAAACGTAAGCATACATACCTGAATAGTACAGTTTCAATTTAATTAATTAATTGAATTTACATTTTCATTTTTTGGATAGGAAATTGCAAGCGTGAATCATCTGATTGTCAGATAAAAAGATGATTCCGTGCTTCGGAAGGCATGTTAAACTGTAGGTCCCTGCTGCCACCTGGTAGTCGTTAAAGGAACCACTTCGGAGGCCTCAGCTTCGCCTCGTCCTTTTAAATGAAATTAGCAATGCCTCAGCTGCGCTTCGGCCTTGCAATATTACTCGGCCGTAAATTGCTTCATTTCCGGCCTCGACAGTTATGTACTATTATTATCAGACAATTAGGTGATTCAAGCCTGCAATATCCTGATTATAGTAAAAATAACTAAAGTGTTCTTTCCATGGGAATCGAACCTCTTACCCTCGGATCTACAGGCAAATGCCTTAACCACTAGACTACAGAAGCAGTTAGACTTAGAAAAACCATATTTAGTTTATTAACAAATTATTAACAATTTCATCACTTGATTCGTATCCAGTAAATTAGCAACGTACACGGAGTGTCCACCCGTTTAGCTAATGACTATTTAACGACCGCTGATTGGGACCTGCCAGGCTGTCTACACTGCATTCTAGGTAGATCTAGTTATTATTGATCTCAATTTTGATTAATTGTATTAATAAACAATGTAGCCAGAATGATAAAAATGTCATCATGTTAAGACGAAACCTCGGTAAACACTAGCGACGCCATCATTTAAAAATGATTATTCACTGAAAACAAAATCTATCAAAAATCTGTGTTATGTAATTAAGGTTCTGGATCTGAAGTTAATTTTAAACATGTTAAATTATCAAATTATAGTTCCATTAAGTTTCAAATTGCAAAACTGCTAAAAGTGGCCGTTTTAAGCAATATTGCAATTTGTAACTATAGGGGACTATAATTTAATATTTTAACATGTTTAAAATTAATTTCAGATCCCGAACCTTAATTTCATAACACGGATTCTTGATAACTTGTGTTTTCAGTGATTAATAGTTTTTATGTGACGGTGGCGGTAGTGTTCATCGAGGTATCACCTTGATTTAAGTCTGGTTTTTACTAAAAAAAATGCTGGGATAAATATAGGTACACGATCCAAAGTAGCAATATTTTCTAAGTCCCTATAGGTATTGGCATCAACAAACTATATAAAAGGCGTGATTCCACGGTCTGTCGAGAACAGCAGGCGTTTTCCAAAAATAATATAACTTGTCGAAAATGTCGACTCCGACGGCAATGAGTATAACATTTCATTTTTATTATTTCAGAATAGTGTCGAGTTTGAGATTTCAAAACAAAGTCGGGACTGTATTTTGTCAAAAAAGAAAATAAATTCTTCCACTGTTATTTTTTTTTTATTTGTTAAAAGTAAACCACTTCAGTTTGATACTTAAGTGTATATGGTTAATTGTGTGAGAGAGAGTTCGGAAGATTCCTTGGTTAAGTAAAACAGATAGATATTCTGTGGTTGCGATATAATGTAAGTACAAAAGGATACTTAGTGTAACTTGAAAAAAATTTTATGTCATTGTTATACTCGAGATTAATATAGACTTATCGACAAAACCAAGTAAATCAATAACCCCAGACGTTGTTTAACAATGTGACGTCAACTTCTCGATACCCTGTTAAACCCTCGGTTAACTGAACTTCGTTCTTAGCAACTGTGACGTGAATACATCTTCATAAATACATATATATATATATATTATCAAGCCTGTTTCGTTGAGGTTAAGTCAAAGATTTCCTCTGACATTTGTACGAATTATTAAAATTACTTAAAACCAAAATTTATTTGTCATTAATGAATAAGATAGATACCTAAGTAATATTTTGGACAGGCATATTTATTTATTGTTACAGCACGCAAATATATAAAAATTAATGACATCAACATTTGTCCCTATATATTTCAATTTAATATATAAAAAAATAAAAAAAAATATTTTATTTAAAATTTAGAATAACAATATACTTTAAAGTTTATAAACTTCATAACCATAATTTTAACATATAACATTACTAGCTGTTCCCCGCGGCTTCGCCCCGCGTGGGACTCGGTTATATCGCGTTCAAAAGTAGCCTATGTTTGACCTTAGGTCGTTAACTACATCCCTACCAAATTTTATCACAATCGGTCCAGCAGTTTAGCCGTGAAGAGGTGACAGACAGACAGACAGACAGATAGACAGACAGACTTTCGCATTTATAATATTAGTATGGATTCAAACAACTATATACCTATAACCATAAATTTGTTCATACTACAAATAAAATTTTATTTTTAACTTCGTCCTTATGTTCAACATATTTAGTGTCATTTTGGACGATCTGCAAAACCACGTAGGTAAATACAACAATTTCATCATCAACTAGTGTTTATATAATTGTATCTGAAGCCAAAGTTAAGTAGGTTCGAATCCCACCTACAATTTACGATAGTCTCTTCACTACATAGTATAAAACAAAGTCGCATTCTCTGTCCTTATGTCCCTTTGTATGCTTAAATCTTTAAAACTACGCAAATGCGGTTTTGATGCGGTTTTTTTAATAGATAGAGTGATTCAAGAGGAAGGTTTTTATTGCCATGCGAAGCCGGGGCGGATCGCTAGTATTACATATATAGAACAAAATTGGCAAACATATATTACACAACACTCCTCAATCAAGCTCATTACACATTAAATTTAAACAGTACAATCGTATATCTACATCGCTAGCCTTCCGCCCGCTGCACTGAACCAATACCGATCACGAATCACAAATTTCCATTCCAACCATTCCTATTCCAACCACATCCATTGCAGTTTCCGTTCAATGTATTTGAAAAACTTAGGAATTTAACGCGCAATGGATGATACATAAAATTTATTGTAGGGTAAATGGTCCTGTTATAGTACAAGCACCAGGTAATGCTAGTGATTCATAGTGCGGTGGACGTCGGTAGCTGGACTCATCAATATCGGAAAACGAGACCCGTTTGATATCGCCGTTATTACATGTACGTTTTAGAGTTGATCGTGATGAATTTGCTAGCGTATTGCAAGTTCGGCCTGGATATTAAAATGTCTTTATTAATGACAGTTCGGAACGAGAAATGAAAGTTACTTGGAAAATAAAGTTACCACTTTTATGGGTATCAGATACTAGGGATGCAATCGTATATAAAAGTGAAGACAGAATCGCAATCAAACAGTTAGTAAATATTATTAAATAATTATAATATCCGTTGGTCTCAGCTTCATATTTTGTCATAAGACCGTTGACAAATTAAATTTACTCGCTTTAAATTAAATGATCACCAAAAATTATCAAATTAACAATATTATCGATTATAAATATTTTTTGACTTAAAATTTAAGAATATGTATGATATGAAGCATATTTAAACAACAATGTATTAATTATTTCATCCTTTTTATTTGATGAATTGGAGTCAGTTTCGTTTTTTTTGGAAAAAACAATTATTTTTCATTTTTTTTAGTTTTGAATACTCAGTACATTACAACTAATTACATACATACATAGACTGCCAAAATCATTACCCTTCCTTTTGGCTTCCCCGTAGTCGGGTAAAAACACGTTGCATTTTGGAAAGTCGAGTAAACGTCATCAGCATCGTCTCACCTTATCGACGTGAAATATATCAATAAATACCCAAATATCAATAAAACCTGAAGAGTTCCATCGATTACTCCCTTATTCTATCATCTGATGCTGATCTGACGACTTTGGGACCATCTAAGAAATTATACCCTTTCTAACAAAAAAAAAAGTATTACAAATCGGTCCCAAAGTCTTCGAGTAATCGAGCAAGATTTTACAATTAAAAAGTTGTAAATACGTTACATTTTTGAAAGTGGGTTAAACGTTCCTGTGGCGTACCTTAATAAATAAAATATTCATACCCCAATACAAAACTTGAAGAGTTCCCTCGTTTTCTCCATGATCCCATCATCATATCCTGACCTGCTGAATATAGGACCGATTGGAAAGTATACCCTCTCAATAAAAAAAAAATATTTTTTGGTCCAGGCATCTTCGAGTAATCCGGGTTACCGGATATGTTAATATATCTATATATATATAAAAATGAAACCCGTTTTCCGTTGTCACGACATAGCATGAAAACGGCTTGACCGATTTCGCTGATTTTTTTTTTGTAGTTTTCTAATACTCTGTACAAGGTTCTTACGGAAAAAAATATTAAGAAAGGCGGTACGAAGTTCGCCGGGTCAGCTAGTAAAAAATAAAAACATTCCGACAAAATGAGAACCTCCTCTTTTTTATTGAAGTCGGTTAAAAATAAATTAAAATAAGCAGCCTGATAAACCTAATACCAGTAGCGGTCACTAACACACTCGAGAATAGAAGTGAATTTAAAATATTAGTTTTTAAATATTAATACTGGCATATCTAGTTGTCACATTATAATATATACTCTGTGACTGACACGGGCGTAATTAAGCGCCTTGATTAGTTTGCGCGAGATTAATCTAACGACTTAAGATGGTAAATCACTTGCTATGATTGAGTTAGACTAATTCTGTATATTAATATTAATTTGTGTTAAAGTAGAAAAGGATAGAATATATTTAGAGTACTTGAAATCGTCGAGCGTGTATGAAGAGAGTGATGAGTAAGACGAGAGGGGTCTGTAAATATCGTAATAAGTCGAAATATTAAGTCTCTGCCTACCCCTGTAAGAAACATGTGTGATAATATATATGTTTTGTTTGTATATAATTGAAATATTTAGAATAAACTCGTACTTAAACCCATATAATTCAGGACATTCCACACGGTTCTGGATTATTTTTTTACCCCCATTCTTGTTTTTTTTAAGTTACTACCAAAAAACGTAAGTAAGTATTAGAGCTTGTTCATCTTAGAGTTTTAATCAAAGTCCAATTTACACATAAGATATCTGCCAGTGAAAGTCCCGTCAAAACAGTCCGACCATTGTAAAGATTAGCCTCACCAAACAAATATACATTTCACTTTTGTTTATTAATATTATATTGGTAGAAGATATAATAAAGATATAGTTCAAATAGTAAACATAGCCAAAACGAGCTCAAAAGCTATTTTATTTCATATTCAGATCTAAACTAAAGTTGTGTGACTTTATACCAGTGCCATAGATTCGTAGCAAATTGCTACGACGCTAAGCATGCTACGAGTATCTTCTTAGCTCGGTGCTACGATTCTTTATCAAAGCTACTAGACATTCGTAGCACGATGTTACGATTCTTTGAGCTAATCGTAGCTCAACGATATTTATTTGAGGAAACTAGTATAATTATCTTTAATTATAATACTACTAACTACCTACTAATATCTATTATAAATATAAAACACTAAGTAATTGTAAGATTTTATCCTTTTTTTAATAGATTTTCTATTAATCCGTCTTGGTCAAAATTCATTACATAGTTAAATTTTACATTTTTAACGGATACGATTCACATTTTATTATCTTATGTATTGTAGAATATGACTCTTAATTGCTACTCTTTGGTGCAAATAAAAGAAAAGAATACATATTACATAACGATAAAATTAAAAAGATACATAATAGTATTCCGTAAAAGATCTAAAAAGTTGCCATTGAATAAACAAAACAGTTAGCCTTTTCATCACCAAAAAAAAGACATAAATACTAAATATTCTTATATAAAAGAAAATTTAATAAGCCCTTTTTTATTATTGTAAATTCTATAAATATTTGGATTAGTTATTAAGAGTTGATTTAGGAGTTTCTGCTGACAAATTAATCAAACAAATCTCCAAATTAGATTGTATTTCCTATTAGGTGCATAATATCTTATTCAGGTTTATTAGCGGTATGTGCTGGTACATTGTTTGACCATAGTAAATATTGGTAACAGTAGGTACATTTCAAACATTTCTTATATAAGGTGGACACAAATCAACTGCAAATATTTTAAGGGCAGATTCAGACCACTATTCTGAATAACTTTTCCAAATAAACTTAAATCGAACTACGAAAAAAAAATTTGATCGCCATACAAATTGAGAATCATCTTATCTAGTTTAGTATGAGTTAAAAAAAATCGTATTTCGATATGTTTATTTGAAAAAGTTGTTCAGTATATTGGTCTAAATCTGCCCTTTAAATATTAGTAGTTGATTTGTGTCAAGATTATATATTGTCATTTTTGTAAAAAAAAAAATATGTCAATTGGACGTGTGGTTAAAGGTGTAACTAGTGCGCTGCCAACTTCTAGTCTAGGATATTTTTCCACAGTACCCAGTAATTTATATGCCTCTAACCCTTCAAACTTCTGCTTTTTATCCATCAAACAATGATGAATAGACATATGGTTTAAACTTTAAACATTTGTTTAATAAAAAATATTCATTTAAAATTTTCGAAATTTTCGAATAAAATTTCCTAAATATTTTTCTGTATAATGTGTGTCTATTAGGTTTTTATATTACAATTTTATTCTGAATTTATTTCTTACTTTAATATAATAATAAATAAGACAGAATTTAATTTTTGGGCAATGAAAAAATACTTTTAAGTATAAAACCACATCATAGGCATAGAAGCTATGTAGAAAAATCTCAGACACCAGAATGCATAGGGTCAATAAGGTTAGTTCAGGATATGAATGTTTATTATAATCTCAAAAACAACGTGTTCTAAAAATAGCGGATGAAATAATTTTCTCGTTTCATTATGTTATGGTTGTGGTACAGAGCAACATTGTTGAAGATCGTAAAAGCCGAGTGCATTAGTCGCGACGTGCAAAATTAAAGTGGAGGGGCGTCACTGTAATTATGTCATAAAGAAGCCACGATATTCGATATACATTTTGGTATTTTGTTTACTTTGTTTAACTCTATATAATTGTCTTGGATAAATGTTTTTGGTAAATGTTATTACCAGAACAAGGATTCATTTGTGTAGTTTTTGGCCTATTTCTCTTGTAAATGGCAATTAAAGTTATAAATTGAAGTCTTGATTTACTTGTACCTCTGGCTATTTTTATTTAACAGTTTAAAGACTGTTATTTTTTTAGAAAAAAAACCAGTTAATGTTTATTAATATACCTATTAGCGGTTATTGCTAAGATTGAAAGGCCGTCGAAATTTCGGTAACTGAATTTCGTTTCTATTTGCCATATTTCCTTAGTAATACTCCTGATATAAATAGATTTATCATTAAACTTTGAGAAATACCAAGATCTGGCTAGGACAGGGTTTAATAATAACCATTGGGTATCACAAGTGAATATTTCAACGACCTGTCAATTTCGGCCCTTTATACAGCTGAATTGATTTTATTCGTCTGTTTTCCCTGTAAAATGAGTAATGGAAGTCACGCTTTAATAGTAAAAATCAAGAACTATGATTAAAGCGTACCCTGGACTCTGAAGCGTAGCGTAGTGTAGGCTATGGTAACCGCTGATCATTAGGTGAATATCGTTAAAACATCACGAACATTTTAAAGGCTTCAAAACTAAAATATCTTTTATATTGTTTTCTGTCCTGAATAAGTCCTAAATAGCTAACTTATTTATTATACTAGAAAGTTATATGTGAATTCAAACCATTTACATTATATTCATGCAGTGAAATACTAATAGAGGCAAGGCCTTAGAGTTCCAAACTAGAATCAACCGCCTAAAACCAGTTTTGAATTATATTTATCCAGTATGTGAAACAAAAGTGAGCCGGCAAGAAGTTTCAAATCCCAATGTAGTGGCAACCCTATTCCACTTAACAATTATAACCATAGATATTCAACCTTATGTTTCAAGTCTTAAAGTTGAATGTTATAATTGCACGAACTATTTTTTGTTTATACAAGGGATGTGTGAACTGGTTTGCGAATGTTATATGGAAATTTAATATTTATGAGCTTTTGTTTAAGGTTTATTTTCAGTTGGTTTGTAGTGAATTATTGGAATGCCTTTAGTCACAGTGTTGAGCTGAGTTTGGATTCCTCAAGCTTGCGGATTTCGCAGTGTTTTGCGGTAGTTCGTATTAGTAATGTACTCACTTAAGTGTTTTAGTTTCTAACATTATTGTGTGACTAGGATCCTAAATAATTATTTTTTTATTATGACTGTTTTTTTAAGATATAAAAAAGAACTATGCCTTTTACGTATATCACTACATAGTATAAAACAAAGTCGCTTTCTTTGTCCCTATGTCCCTTTGTGTGCCTTAATCTTTAAAGAAGGTTTTATGCCCATGCGAAGCCGGGGCGAGGCGCTAGTTATATTATACTTCATATTCAAGTTTGTGAAGTGAGATATTTTTCAAGAGGCCTTTACATTTTTTTCCACTATCATGTTTTACCAAATATAAAAGAGTAAAAAGTTAAAGGAAAGTTTTTCTTTATAGTGTCTCCATAGAGCTCACATTGAAGCATTTGATACACGTTCCGGATTACTAAGGAAATGTCCCTTTCAATATGCTTGTACGTAACATATTTAAGACCACTGAAGCCTGTTTATCAGTTACCTGACGACATGAATGGGTAATTTGAATTATATAACATAACAGATTAAGAGGAGTTTACACTGCTGCGTTATTAAAAAAACATGATGGTACTCACGGATTTTTTAATATGACTAGGATGGCAAAGAAGCAAGCATAAAAACAAAAAAAATTAAAACAAAAAAATATGTTTGTTTGTTATAACTTTATTGTGCTAAAACAAAAATGAATACAAAAGCAATATGGCCGCCTGAGAGTGCGCCTTTAAATTTTTTTGATAATATTCTCAGCTGAAGTCCTGGTGCAAACTCGATAAATTTCATAAATAAGGCTAAAAAAAATCATCACAATTGTGTTTTTTATTTGAAAAAAAATTCAAAAAACATATCTAACAGTCTGTCCTGCGACTTAAGCCAAGTGTAAATGTTGAACGCTCAGAAGCGATTCTAGTTTATTCTTCGCTAAAGGTTCGGTCACACATAGCGAATATTCGAATAAATGCCGCAGCGACAGTCCGCTGCCTGCCTGTCACACACAGCGAGTTCCAAACGAGCGTTTATGTCGATTGGAAGATAGTCGTGTCTGTCTATTCGCTGCGAACACCTTGTTAAACAAAGCAAATTGTCGGGACGTGCGCATTTGCAGCGAGTAAAATTGAACATGTTCAATTCAAACCGCGGCAAATTCAACTTACTGCGATTAAGTCTATTCGCAACGAAGAGCCTGACACTTAAAGCGAATATTCGCGATTAGAAGGCATTCGCAGCGAGTATTCTATATATATGACGGAAGCGTTAGCGAAGAATGTATGAGAATCGTTTCCTTAGCGTTTGCTACGGCTGCTGACATCGCACAGGTCTTTCGTCGTTTCGCACCACATGCTATTCGAACCGCGGTGCGAATTGCCCAAGAGCCGTTTTTGAATGGGTTCTTTCGCACCGCAGTTGTTGGAGCGGTGCGAAAGGCCCAATCCCAAAGACCCCATCGCACACCCGAGTCTTTTGCAGCTTATTTCGTCCACTGCAGGACGTAAGCCTCCTCCAATATACGCCACTATCCACGGTCTTGTGCGACTCTTTTCACATAGAGCCTCCAATCTTGGCGATAGTGTAAACAAACTCTAAGATTTGTATATAGCTAACGATGACTCGTTGAACCGATTCATGGAGATTTAGCCCTTTTCATCCGGTCAGTGAATGAGCCGCGTTCTATTTGTGCACTTTTTATCCGGTTTTCATAAGGCAACGTCTATTCATTATAAAGTATTCATTATAATGTTGTTAAGAGCCTACATACGGGCTGTTTGTTGAGGTTCCTTTTATGTTTATCCTGGAAATTCGGAGGTGATTTTGAATTTCAATTATTATATACATAAAATTGTTATTAGTTTGTATTTATAAATCTTGATACATTAACGTTTAAAAAACATTTTACAATTAAGATCTTTGGTTGGCGATTAGATTATTTTTTTAGCATTAAATCAGCCTATTTTGATTTACAAATGTTATAACATTAAAATTCAAATTTAAATAAAAAACATTTGTTCAACCCTAAATCTCAAAATGTTATGTCAATCAAGTGGTATTAAGGCCTACCCCTAATAGATAGAAAAAGACCTAGCGAAGTAGTTATAGTAACTTCATACGTCAAACTTTATTTATCAACTACCTGTTGCCCGGGGCTCCGCTCCCGTGGGAATTCCGGGATAAAATATAGCCTATGTATTATTCCAGGGTCTAAGCAATCTCCATTCTTAATTGTAGCCAAATCGGTTCAGCCGTTTCCTGTGAAAGAGTAAAAAATATTCATACAAACTTTTACGTTTATATATATTTATATAGAATATGTTTGCAGGCCTTAAACATATTAGCCTTAGGCAATTATATATAAAACAGTTTATCACAAATAAAATAAAATAGGAAAACAATAATTATTGTCTCATAATTTTAATTTTATCGTGATATCGATAATGCGAATTGCAGTTATTTAGCAGAATTCCAATTCCCTAAAACAATCATGGCCAAAACGCTGCCCGAATTTGTACATTAATATGGAATCAATCTAATTTGTCAATGAAAGTCAGGAGCAGACGTCGATTACTGGAAACGCTGGTAATATGCCGCTCTATGATTTATTAGTCGAATAGATTTGCGAAATCTCTTGGGAATGCTTCGAATTGACGGACAGAAATGTTTATTGTTTTAGTTTGTGCGGGTGTTATGTAATACTTACGCAAAGATGTAAATATAAAATTGTTTTGATACAAAATTTGTTTTGAAATGAATGAATACACACAGACGTAATTTAAATATAACCGGCCAAGTGCAAGTCGGACTCGAATGGTTTCGTACAGATTTCTATACAAAACGGCAAAAAAATTACGTTTGTTGTATGGAAGCCCTATGATTATTTATTGTATATTGTTTTTAGTATTTGTTGTTCATAAGATACAGCTTGGTGACAAACGGACGGACGGATGGATAGCGAAGTCTTATTACTAAGTAGTATTAAAGTAATAGTTTTTACCCTCTGGTTACGGAACGGTACATGAACTGAACTTGTGATCAATATGCTCACAAACTCAGTCAATTTATAATAATGTACACTGGGTATTAAACTCAGTACATTTGGAGTGTCAGACAAGCGTGGTAAATGTTGGGCTATGTATATTAATAGTATAAGATAATGATATGAAAAAACACTTGATGAAGCAATTTATAATTCTATCCAAAAAGAAAAATAGGTAGGTAACAATTTAGTCTTTTGTCATTTATGTTTCTTTAACATGATATTATGAAACAAAACTACGAGTATGTAAAACTATACAAAAAACTCAAGATCTAATTAAAGTTTTTGCAACTGTATACAGAAATTTTAAAAAATCTTAATGATAATATTTCAGTCGCCAGCAACATTTTAGCGTCAACCACATCTATATCGGAAGCAATTAACGTCAAATCAGTAATATTGAGCCGATACACTTGCCAATTCACGGATTTATTCATCTAAGGGACTACTTTCAAAAGCTACAGAGATTGGATCGGGGTCGGGAAATAAAGTATTCAACTTGGGTACAGTACAATCTTCATCTATTCTGCTACCTGAATTTGGGACACCCCAAGGTAGTTTTGTAGGTCCCCTATTATTTCACATGGCGAAGCCATCGAGAAATACTTATGTTATATCCGCAGATCTGATATTAAGAAAATATTAATAAACTTGGTGTGTCATGCTATAGGCCAAAAAAGTTGGTAGCGTGTGAATGATACCCTCTAAAAGTTACGGACAGTAAAGAGTATGGTGATGTCGCGACGTTTTTCATTGTCATTTTATATTTAACTAGCTACTACCTGCGGCTTCGTACGCATGGTCAAGGGAATTGCTTGGCCTTTTGGGATAAAATGTACACTATATGTTAATCCAGGTTATAAATTACCTATGTTTCAAATTTAAACCAAATCCGTTCAGCTGTTTTTGCGTGATTAAGTATGATGAGGATGTTTGGCATCCAAACTTTCAGATTTATAATATTGTATTTGGGATTAAAATTGTCAACTTATTCGTTTTCAAAGAATCATTGACAAATCCTTGAATTAATTAAGCCTTACTATGTTTCTACTTTAGAAATGCAAACAGCTTTGTCAGATAAAAAAGTTAATTCTAAAAGGCATTCAAGTCGCATCATCGAATATTTATTTCCTCGCTATTTCCTTATCCAGCCTCTTGACCTACGTAACTCAATAACGCAGCTTAATGTGCCTCATCAGAGAATGCAGCATCCACTGCAAGGGTTGAACGACCGGACGCATGCGCGGTACCCCTTCTTTTTCGGGCTAAATAGCCAACGAGCTGTCTTAGTGCGCATTCATTCTGTCTAACTGCGATCAAATTTCGATCTTACTATGTAACAAACTGGATCCTTTTGGATATGCGTCGGATATAGGCGGGTGGTTGGAGTAAATTTTCAGTGCCTACCCGGTGGTCGAGGGGCGCGCACGTCCGACCCCACAGTCGAAGTGACATTTTTTTCGCCGGTAAAAGTTTCGAACTTTCCGTCGGGTTTATCGCTGTGTTTAAGATATGTTGTATTGTTTTATGATAGATACTCTAAGGTAATTGTGATTGGGATTAGTGAGCGAGGACATTTTTGAAGATAACGTGAGTTTGGAAAAATGAAAAGGTAAGTTATTATTTATAATTTATAAATTAAAATAATATGATTTGATATAACCAAAAAAATAAACACAAAAATAAATATCCTTATTTAAGTGAATGTTAAACGAAAAGATATGTTTTATTCTCTTCATTAAATATTTAAAATTCTCGGAAGAGAGTCTGGACGGACAACGTTTACTTTGGTATTAAGAGAATAAGATTTTCTTCTAAAGAGGAACTTTAGTTGAAAGTAAATATTAGAGACTGTGATGTAACTTATTTAATTAGTGAACTCCGAGAACTGAGAAAATTATTAATTTTCAAGTTTGTCGAAAATGAAGCTTAATTAAGAATTAATTTTATAAAAGGAGTTAGCAATGTGGAATTTCTCTGCTTCTAATGTAATTAAAAAATATTTGGTCATTAAAACCAAGTGGTTTTAATGACCAAATATTTTTTAATATGTATTGTTTTGGTTGATAACATAAACAAAATAAAATACCAATATTTAAAAAAATAATAGCTTTTTTTTTGTACTTTAAATAAAATATTCCATGTGAATTGATAGATTTATTGTTATTTAAATGATTGCAGTTATAAATGATTGTAATTAAATTTCAAATTATAAAAATTAAACGTAATTTTTTATCCAGCATATAAAATAATAGTATATACTACTATTACGTAGAACATATATATTACATAGTTACTTCGAACATGGGAAAACCTAAGAAGTAGACATAATTTTTTTAAGAACGAAACGCAATGTTGTAACAAAAAGGGAATTAAAAGAAATTTAGAAAATCGCCATTTACGTTTATTATTCGCTCACTGTACTTTAAATATGAAACGGTAAACCCGTTTTATAAGGCTTTAAAAAACATGGAGAGAAATTATTTTGCGTAATATTTTTATTACGTAAAGTGGTTACCGCAGCTTACGGCGTCACCAGAAACAACACTTATATTGGGCAAAACAGGGGGCGTAGCCAAAGTCCCAGTCTCAATACGTTGACGAATGTGGACAAGCGCATAATGTATGGGATTGACATAAGCTGCGGTAAATCACGTGGTCAATCTTATGTCAATCCCATACATTTTGTTCTTGTCGTACTTCGCTAACGTAAGATTATGACTAAGCTCCCCGATCTGAAGTAAGTGGCAAGTTAGGTATAGTAGCCAAGTATTTTAATCGACGGAAAGCAATCATGCAAACGCGAAAACGGTTTCTCTAAGATCTAAAATTTTCTGTTTCTCCCAATGGTTGATTGGTTGAGAATTATTTTAGCATTAAGTCCGCCAATTGTATAAGTATTTTGTACTTATGGAACGATAAAGTTTTGATGAATAAAAATAATTAAAAAAAATTCATGAAATAAATAAATACACGGAAAAATAAATAAATAAAATTGGACTCTCTTCCAAGTCTATCTAGATGTATTCCGCTAACCATTTTACATCATAATAAAACACGATTTCAATTTTTATCTTTAATTTGTTCTTTGTAAGATTTCTGGAGGATAGATTTGCCTGGAACAAATTTTCATTCTAGATAACGGTGGTCACGACCCCCAGATATGATGAAAGAGACTTCAAATAACTCCTTCGAAAGGAGGATAAACCTCCTTTTCCCCATACTTCCTCTATCCTACCCTTTATAATCATTTCCATAAAAATAACCTTATTAAATGTTTCTCTTCTGTTATTTATTCCTATTAATAAATTGCTTTCTCACACACGTTCCAGAGGCTAAAATAACAATAATTTACACTTTACTAACAATTAATTTCACAATTTCTAAACCACGATCGCAAACCAAACAACAAACATCAGCGTACAATACAATATTGTATTTCTAAAACTGAATCGGCCATAATTTTCGCTAATGCACGAATACAGTAAATAGAGATACAACATTGTTAATGAATGCTAGTGCTTGCTTATAACAATGGTTTATGAGCAAATTCACTATTTTAATATGCATATATCTCATATTTGGTAGGTATCACTGCATAGTATAAAACAAAGTCGCTTTCTCTGTCCCTATGATCATTTTCGTGCTTAAATTTTTACAACTACGCAACGGATTTTGATGCGGTTTTTTTTAATAGATTCAAGAGGAAGGTTTTTATGCCCATACGAAGGTGGGTCACTAGTATCTTGATACATACTAATTGTAGCCTTAGCACTGGCTGCATCGACCATTTTTTTTAAATTTCTTGTGAATGGTAAACATTTCATACATATCAATGTATATTTTTGTAAAAATTTATAATTTAATATTCGGTATCATCTTCCTGCTTTAGAACTTCTTTTGTATAATAAAATTATTATAAATTTTAACTGAATTTACTACCATGTCTAATTGAGATACAACTTAAAATGAAAACTTTAGCATTGAAGATTTATTTTATTAATATTCGCTAGCTATTTTAATGGCAAAACATGATTGTTCCCTAAGTAACCATAACATGATAGTAATGTAAATTAATAACCATGTCTTTTTACACAAATAAAGTTCTTGTCTTTTTTGACGTTTATTTTCCTTAAGGGAAGAGAAGGAGTGGTCTATCCTTACGCTAGAAAAGGAACTTTTTAATGATATGCAGATGGTGTTTAGTCCTTAAAGGATGGCAAAACAGATCACGCTCTTTAATTTTCGAACATTGAACAGCAATAAAAATAGAACCTATATTATGAACATTGAAAACATTATAGAGAGTATGATGTAGTTTATTGAATAAAGTTGAAGTGTTGTCAACTTGGGAAACCTCGACTTTTCACTCGGGAATAACTTACATAAGGAAAAACCATTCTTTGAGGAAACTTACACTTGGGTTTTGTTTTGCTAAACGTAGTTTTTTAAATCAAATTTTCCCAAAGGTCGTCTTTCTAACGTAAATAAATCTGCAATACCAGAAATTTTGCAAGCGCGTTTACTAAATTGAAATAACCTTTTTGACGCTTTGAAATGCTTACAAATAATAAGTACTATATACTGTAGGGTTTGAAAAGCAATTTCAAAAATATATATTGTATTTTTAACGTATTTAGGTGTTTGAACGATAAAGTTCAATAGTTTATTTATGTCAGTCGTGTTATTATATTTTTTTTATTGTTATTTTTATAATTTTCTATCCACCTAAGGTTTACTGGAAGAAATATCATTAGCAAAAAGTAGTTTAGAAAAAAGTTTAGTTAATAACCTAGTTTTAAAATCATGTATACTTTAATTTGTTTGGTGAATAAGGTTATTCTATTCTATAAGGCAGATAAAAGGCCTCTTACAGAACTAGTTAATTGAAAGTCTTTCTCTCAGATACAGAATTGTGGTTCTTTGAACGGGTTTAAAATAAGAAAAGAAAAACTATGGAAAACACTTCAAAATGGATGTATGCAAACAAACAAAACTGCAAGATAATAAAATAATTCTTAAAGAATTAAAAAATATCATATGATCATTAATTGCTTCAATGGTTTAAATAAATACAGCAAAAGCGAGAACACTTGAATTAATTTAATACAAAATAGGTTTATAAACAATACATTACAACCTTAAATCCGACATACGATGTAAACCAAATATTTTCTCAGAGCCACTGATCCGTAAAAACCCGACCTCGCCATTTTCCGCCATTGAGGTAATATTATCATTATGTATATTCCATTTTACGGTAAATTAAGATGAAAGACAATCAATTTGAGGTAAAATTAGCAAAATTTTATTTTTAATTATTACGTAAAAATAATAGGTATGACAATCTTAGGTTCAAATTGTCGTTAGGAGGGTTTACTCGGTCAATTAAGTCTGTAACCTACACGATATGATAATTATGATTCGGTCGTAATAAAAAAGTAATAAATACTTGGTACAACAAATATCATTTATATTTGTAATTTTATTGATGTCAAGGAGTAAAATTCTTAGGCGAGCGAGCAAATAGCTATAAGGTTTACCCTGTATTTAATTCCTTTAAATACAGGGTACAAATAACAAAAAGACAGTTTCCGATTTATATATAGATTCTGTTTTTGTAAATTTCAAAATATTTTATCTACACAAACAATAATTCACAGTGAAAATTGTCTAAAAGATAATATCTATCTAAAATTTAAGAGTGTGCTCTTATCGGTGGAGTCTCTTCCAGGTGTCTCTATCTTTATTTATTTATTTATTTATTTCTCGCTTACATGTACATTATATGAAGAAGGTGGAATTACATAATTTGGTAAGAATGTACATAAACCCAGGCTGGGTGTTGCGAAGTCTTTGAATTGGTATCAAAATCTATACATTACAATTTAATTAATATCGAAAAAAATCTTCCGCTGGCCTTTTCAAAAAGATAATAATAATAACTAAAAAAATAAATGAGAACCCGCTCTTAGTTTCGGTGAAAAGATGCTGCATTGCTCATTGAATCCCAAATGGCGATCCATTGCACCAGAAACGAGTAAGATCTGAAGTCAGTATTTTTTTTCTGATAATTTGTCGTGTTCCTTAGACAAGGTCTTGGCATCCATGCCATTGTCGTAAACAACTACATAAGTTTTATGTTTATGTCTCTGCATTTGTTTATTGTTATAGCACAGTAATGCAAAATTCTATAAATACCTTAAGTAGTAGCTCAAGATGAAACAATACTATAGTTAATTAAATTTTCTTGCTAAACTCGAGTTGATCAAATTACCCGCTGCTCGCTACCACGCTTTTTATTTTTCTGTAAGATACCTATATTTTTCCCAATTATGAGTTCATAATAGTCTCTGGATTTTAAAGAAACATAAATAAATAGTGTTATTTCTACGATTTTTTATACATTTTTTGACATACTCCGCTTAGCATCGTAAATACAAAAAAAAATTGTATGGCAGAGATTGGTCGCTTAGATATCGGACTGATTTCAGATAGAAATGTAATCATTTATCATTATCATTTCGTGTAGGTGATACGGTCAATCGACATTGCAAACCCTGCTATCAGAGTGCCCCGGAACCCCCTTTCGGTCCCAGCCGGGACCAACGGCTTTACGTGCCTTCTGAAGTACGGAATCATCTTTTTTATCAGATAGTCAGGTGATTTGAGTCTGAAATGCCCTAACCAAACTGAAAACAACTAAAAAAATATGCTTTCTATGGAAATTGAACCCATAACCCTGGCTCTACAGTCAAACGCCTTAACCACTTGACACGACAATGTAATCATCACCTTTCTTATTTCTTTTACATCTTAATCTTTATATTATATACAAATATAAGTTTCTGATGCCGTTTTCTCTAAATTTAGATTTTCATTTTCATTTTTCCATCACTCCTGTGACTTGGCTACCGTTCCTTGGTTTTCTATCTAAACAAACTTAATGCCGAGTTATTATCTTTTTGTGTGTCTACGGTATAACAATGTTTTTGTTAATGTTCCTTCATGGGAATGTTTTGTGCCTCATACAAATACAAGTTATTATTTTCATACATACCTACATACATATATTCATGTCTTTATTTCACACAGGGTAGACAGAGCATAGGGCCAAAATGCCACGTTTAGAATGATGGCAGTTGAAACAGGAAATCAATAGTGATAGGTTGCTAGCCGCATCGTCGCAACCTATGTCATGATCAGCCGATTCGCCGATTCTCCAAGTCGATTTTTACGGGAAAAGCAGATGGTACATTCTATGTTTTTCTTTTTCTCTCAGATCAAAAGTTTAACCTTATGTGGATCTTGATTTTTATAAAGAGAGCGGAGTGTTCTATGTTAGGCTGTTTACCATATATCAACTATTAGCTCATGCAAGACAGCCTTGCATGCCGCGTCGCTGCAGTTATATGACAGTCTATAGTATTCTACTGGTCTATATTTTTATATCCCTACTAACTAAAGTGTGGTGTGATTAATTAACAACACTACTTTTATAACTGCACTTTTATTTACTAAAGTTATTACATGACCAACATTACAATAACAATATTACTACAAACATGCTCTTGGTACGTCCACCATGACAGAGAGAGAGTCGTTCCTGGCGGAAACGGATTTTAGGAACTAGTGAGTGACCAGTGTTGCTGTTTTAACAAATAACCTAAACTGAATATAGAACATACATGATATATTTCCTAGAAATTTTACTGTATCGTTCTCTTCCATTCCAAGGTGTCTAGAGCAGCATTGTCTTGATCGAAATACGCCCGTTGTCTCAACTAATATTATATATGCGAAAGTGATTTATTTCTTTATTTGTTTGTTTGTTACGCTTTCGTGCCCCATCTCCTGAACCTTGATATTTAGCAAACACATAGTTAGAAGTATTGAGAACGACATATGGTACCTTTTATCCCGGGAAAAAGCACTGTTGAGGGATGTGCACGCAGGTGAAGCCCCAAGCAAAAGCTGGTTTTTCTATATATTAAAAAAAAATCTTTGATAATAAAATCACAACGCTATATAGATACACTTATAATATGTTGTAGTACGATAAATACTACACTAGAAGTATCAGTCTCTCTTTTTTATTATATATTTTTTTAAATAAAGTAAATATTAATTTATCTATTGGAGGTAGAGCATTTATTTTATAAATCTACAGTGACTTATTTGATTGCCTTGAGTCTTACAAGAAAAGTTAATTAATATAGACTGTTTCACGACGGTAAAAACTGAATGCTTTTATTCAACTGAGTTCTTGAGAATTTTCTGGTTAAAGGAGAAATTGCGACATCTTTGAATAAAGTTGTAAAAAGATAAGTTTTTGAGTAATATTATTATGCTTATTTTCTTGAGTAATATTATTATATTTATTTAAGGTGATACCTCGGTGAACACTAGCGCCACTGTCATTTAAAAATCATTACTCATTATCATCATCATAATTCCCTATAGTTACAAATTGCATTATTGCTTAAAACGGCCACTTTTAGCAGTTTTGTAATTTGTAACTATATGGAACTATAATTTAATAATTGAATATGATTAAAATTAACTTCAGATCCAGAACCATAATTACAGCAGAGGGATTTTGATAACTTGTGTTTTCAGTGAGTAATGATTTTTAAATGACGGTGGCGCTAGTGTTCACCGAGGTATCACCTTAACACAATACATCCTACTCCATGAATGCCACCCATGACAAGTTATTTCAAGGCAAATGTCTAGCTGTTGCCCGCGGCTCCTCTGCCCGCGTGATTAGTTACATTTGACCTCCAATCTTCAACTACATTCATGCCAAATTTCATTGGTCTAGCAGTTAAGCCCTAAAAGCGTGACAGACCGGCAGATTTTGCATTTATAGTATTTGGATTCATTAGTTTCAGATAAGGATTTTTTTATAAAGATATATGTTAATATTATCTGATTACGAATACACTATACAAACCAGAATAAGCTGCATAGACGAAGTGAAAAGAGATCTGCGCCTTTTTATAAGCAGAAAGGACTGAAAGACGAGATGGAGAGAGAACAGCGCAATCTCGTGAAGACAGATCGAAGTAGTAAACCTTATTATAGAAGAACTAGACTCACTTTGTTTTGCTGCGCCATCTAAGTCAAAAAATACTTATTAAATTCCTAAAATCAACCTTTTATAACTAAACTTCCAAAACACTATATAATTGGCGTATCTTAAATTTGTCGACAAGAATTGTATCGAGTCCGCCCGGGCGTTTTCAATAAAATAAACTACGGCCCTTCGATAGCGGGGCAAGTTGGGTCGTCCCATGGGATGACTGGCTATTGTGTGCAATGCCCGGGAATTCTCCGTCACACTCTGATTTGCGAGTTAGTACCTTACACGATTGCTTTGCTTACGTGTCCTAGTTTGAAAAAGGAATGTCTTGAATATATTTCATTTTCTCTTTCCTTTTAAAAAGGGCTGAGAGTACATACATACATATAATTGTGATTATATGTATGGCTTTCTACCCCGTATGGGATAAAGATGTGTCTTTTTCCCATACGGGGTAGAAAGAGCCTAGGATCGTTTGACCTTGGGCCACGTTTAGCATGATGGTAGTTGAAATAGGAAATCAATAGTGATGGGTTGCTAGCGGCATCGCCTATGTGATGATTCCCTCAGTCAACTTTTACGGCTTGCGCGGGAAGTAAAGCAGCTGAACTGAAGTCTCCACCAGCATGGAAGAAAGAATGGCTGAGAGTACTACCAAAGAAACGTTAAGATAACAAAGTGGAATTGACAGACATTATATTGGAATTGAACATAATGACAGAAAATTATTGTTCAAAATTTATGCTAGAAACTAATATTCAGGTTTTTAAGATTCTTCTTAATAATCCCAGTTTTTGATAAAGTATAAGACTACATAAAAAGCATTAAATTAATATATAGCTTTTACAGTTTACATAAACGCCAATTTTGTGGTAAATTATTTATGTTACCAAATTGGCGTTCCTGAAATTTTACGTAAAACAATTTTCAAAATAATACAGACGATGAAAGTTAATCATGTTTTAATTTAATGTTACGAATAATAATATTGTAAATTGTTTGATAGCATAATCTGTTTAGTTATTCGAAACACGGCTTATGAATATGTAAATATATTTAATCAATTGGTACCCGTGTACCACAGGAGTAGGTAACGAAGAGAGGTTACTATCACCTTTCACGGCTGTACAAACCTTTAGGTAATACGGCCCGAATTTCAACAGCGCCGTACTTGCTTAGCTCTTTTCAATTGCACCTTTTTTTCCTTTACCTTATCCCACTTTCCTATGTGGGGTCAGAAAAGTACAATAGCGTTGTTATCCTATAAAGATTAATATTATTTAATAGATATATTTTGTTTAACTGTACACTGCTTATAATATTAAAAAAAAAAAAATATCAATACATACAAAGGACCACAAAACTGTCTGAATTTGAATTGGATTTAAAACCAAATTAATTAATTGTTGTTTATTTTAAATGTGAACTTTCAATAATTAATTTATTTATTTGCCTGAATTCAATTAAGGTTAAAAAAGGGTAGTATTTAAACGCAAATCAATAAAAACAATTTTTGTATGCAAAAATAACCTAAATACATATCAAAATTACTGATTGCACAGCAAAATTTGTTTTGCTTCTGTCACCAAGTCTGACACTCGCTCGCTTCGCTCGCTCGCTCACTGTTAAGGTCACTGTATAACCATAACCTAACCTACCTTCTGTCACAAAGTCGTCTTTTGACCGTTAGTTGCTTCTGTCTGTCACCAAGTTTTTAATTTAATTTAAAGTAAAATAATTTATTTGATGTACAGAAATTGATGGGTGATTATTTATTTTATGTGCAATTAATAATATCCCGTTAAAAAATACTATAAGTTGTACAAAAACGTATGTTTAAAGCTTTAGGAATGGGGTTCAAGTATTCCAAATAATTGTCTGTCATATCACAGCCATCGTCGAAATTTGAACAAGCCATAAAAGACTTAGCAAATATTATATTTGTTTGCAAACAATTCTCTTGCTCAATTAACCAGACGAATCATTATGAAAAAGTTACAAAAGGGAACCAACTTTGGCATCTACAATCATTTTGGTATGGTGTAAGCGACAAACGAGTGGCGGTTCTCAAATAATAAATAATAATAATAAATATATAGGGACAAATCACACAGATTGAGTTAGCCTCAAAGTAAGAGAGACTTGTGTTATGGGATACTAACTCAACGATACTAAATTTTATAACAAATACATATATAGATAAACATCCAAGACCTAGGACAAATCGCGACCATAAACCGCAATTACAGCGTCGGACACCCACTGACCAAATGGTCAGATGACCTAAAGAAGGTCGCAGGCAAGCGCTGAATGCAGGCCAACTAAGGCTTACAACTTGTCGAGAATTCTTACGAGTCTGAAATGATAATGTTGATAACAAAAGACTTTCAACTAAAACCATAAAACTATTAAAACTTTTTTCTAAATCTACGACTAAATACAATGATTTTAAAGTTATCCCTATGTTAAGAGTTGAGCAACGGTTCGGTCAGTCTCAGAGAATGTACTGCCTAAAATTTAGGCAGTGCATTCTCTGAGCAATATATTCTACATAATATCATAAATTCAGGATAGGATCTCATGTAGAACGTCACCTAAATACGGTACCTATAAAGCTAATGGATCGTAGTTTTGATGAAACCAAAGAAAATGTATTCTACCTAAAATAAAATTTAATGCATGCATGAACAAAAAGATTACGTAATATCATAGATTAAAAAAAAAATTGCGGAGACAGCGCGATTGATTCGAACTTCTTTGCGTTATATGGTAGGTCTATACCTATCATAATACGCAATTATATTAGGTACCTTGAAGGGATAAGAATATGCATAGCAGCTTTTTAAGATTATACTTAATGATGGATAAAAAGTTTATAGATTAGACCATACTTTCTAAGAATTACGAGTAAGAGAACTTCCTTACATTATGAGTTCGCAGTTTCGAATGCTAACGAGTTACGTTAATTTGGTGGCGTGATATTGTATAATTTACATAAAATTACAACAAACATAAGGTAAATGACTATAATAATATATGTTTTAATTATTATACACTTATTTAAAAAAAACTACAATAACTGCTTTTGGAAATCCTTGAAATTCATTGGATATAATAATATACAAAAATTTTACTATACGTATACAGATAGAAAATATCTCATTATTTAAATAAATGCCACTCAACCTACGTCCACTGCCAAACGAAGTAGTAAAGCAAGTGAATAAGAACAGCCGACATAACAAAATACTCACATAGTTCATGGTATAATAGCTTATACACATTATTTATTTAAAGTTAATTTTCGCCAAACGAAATATTGATTTGGTGGCAAAGATAGTAATGGCTCATAAGTCTACGAATGCTCATAGCGCGCTATCCAATACCAAAATGAGTATGGATAATTTGTTTATTCTCCATTAGTTGCTATGTAACACGTCTCACCCAACAGAAGATATTGTTTCAAAATAACATTGTGCCTCGCAGACTTAACATACAATTTTGTTATTTCATAGCCCGGAGTGTCGACTTATTAGCTTGATTAAACACGCACCAACATAACCAATTTTCAACTTCATATGAAGTATTATTATGTGAAGACGAGGTTTTGCTCAGATTGTTTCATTTTTGTGGGAAGAATCCGCTAAAGTTGCAAGTATTGTAGCAGGTTTTACAAACACATATAAATATAAACATAAAAAAACACACGTGATTTCTGCTGTGTAAGATTATCATTTTTTTTAAATGCTACTTTTAAACGTTTAACAATTTTAACCAAAAAAAAGGAGGAGGTTTTTAATTCGTTGGAATTGTTTTATTTTTTTATTTTTGGAATTAGAATTTTCCGTATGAAATTTTTTTCTTCTCGCGGATGTTGCGAAAAGCGACGCAGGGGTTAAAGCTAATAGCTTAAAAATAATATTAAAAATATTACATACAACACTTATAGGCACATAATTTTATTTCGCTATGTCGACACAAGTATTCACTAAATGATAACCGTAGAACAAGTGACCATTATTATTTGGTAATACTTATATCTAGAATTATAGAGTAACCATATTTTACCGCGATGTCCCAACGACTCAAACTGGATCTTGTCCTCCACGATAGTTCTCCACATACCTATTCCACAAGAATTCTTTAGTTAGAATAATATTAGTTAGACCAAAATTAAACCGTATTATTATCTGTATAAAACAGGTACTTAATTAACAAGAAACTACCGTTCTAAGATCAGCTTACACTCAGTCTCTGCGCATTCCGACTGAAAGTAATTGTAGCTGGGACGATGCAGTTTGCAGCTCATTTGCAAAGGAATTTGGATTTCAAGCGACTTTGGGTCGCGATGTTGGGTTCAATTTGTTCGTAATTGTCTTCAAATAACTGTGATATTTGATTTAGTATTTTTTAATATTTTTACCTTATAAAGTTTACCTTTAGGAGTTCCTTTTGTCATGACGTAGGTGTATCAATCTTTTCTTAATTATGAGTCCTAAAGAAAAGGAAGCATGTCGAACCTATGGGTCTTTTTGTACTTGCCCTTAGGTGTATCAAAGTAGATATCCTAGGGGAAAAGGGGGGGAGCACCTCTCAATATCATGCTTCTAAATTAGTTACTGATTTTATCTTTTTTACTTTGGGCTATAGCCCACATCCAAGTAGACACCTCCCAGCGGTACCCTTATTGAAAAAAAAAACACAATATAAAAATTCCTCCTCTTACCTCTTTGCTCAATATCCATTCATTATCCACATTTTCTAACTACAAAATAATTTATGATATCTCGTTAAATAAAGTCTTAAATGCTTAAGTTTTTAGCGTAAGGATAACTGGCGAGATAGTGGCTATGGCCATGGCTAGAGATACATGGAAGATTAGTGGGGAGGATTTGACCAGCAGTGGGACATAAACAGCTAATAATAAATGGAAAGACAGTCTTAAAATAAAATATTTACTAAGTTATTTTACATTAATACCTATTTGGATTAATATCAAGACAAGGCGATTTAATTAAATATATGTCCTTCGAAATTACACGTTACGCCGTACAGGCCATAATTCCCCATAAAAAGGGCCACAACTCTTATAACCAGGTTAGACTCGCACGTAGTAAGCATTACTTCCCACTGACATTTAAACTTTCATTCCGAGTGTCAGAGACAGGGCGGACTCCCCGAAAAGGCGCTAAATTAAAATATTACAGAAAAATACTGAGCTGTTAGGTAACTACATACAAAAATATTTAATATAGGTTATTGTCTGAAAATAAAGAATTATTTATTATAAAAAGAACTTAACAATATTATAATATACTAGCCGTTGCCCGCGTGGGACTTGGTTAATTGGTTATATCGCACCAAAAAGTAGCTTAAGTTTTCCCCTGGTTCTTAACTAATATAAGTACCAAATTTTATCAAAATCCGTTCAGCGATTTGGCTGTGAAAGCGTAACAGTCAGACAGATAGACAGACTTTCGCATTTATTATATTAGTATGGATTTTGGTCGCTCATATTTGGGTTAATACTAAACTGAATATTGTATTTGCATAATATAGTATTTATGGGTAGGTAATTTTATTTATTTAGTTCACACACAAGAAGAAAATTCAAAATTTATTTATGTAAATACTTTATACTTACTGTTAGTAATTTTTCATTCAAATTTTTAGTTGTATTTCTTATTTTTTAATTATAATGAGTAGACAAAAATCAATATCTTGCCGCATGGATCATAAAATCAATGTAAAGGACTAAATAGTAATTAATCACCCTTAGTCCCATTTCGTAGCTAGATTATTATGCAGGTAACAGAATTAAATATTATCAATTTAAGTTTTTTTTTTTGTTTTGTTGTACAAAAAACATTGTTTATAATTACGTATGATATGAAGTCAGCGGAAGATGTGCACACCCATAGAAGCTCCGAGCACTGTCACACGCGCGGTATTTTTTATGATTTGCGCAAAAATCGCGGGTGATGCGTTTTTACGTTTTTCTTCTTTTTCGGCGCTCGTGTTAAGTAGTGTCTCATCTATTTTCTTTCTAATTTGAACCAGGGGCGGCTCGAGTGAGACATAAAATGAAATATCGCCGGCCCTGCGCGCCGAGGCGTTTTTATTGCCGCTATGTGTAAAGCTTGTAAAAAAATTACTCCAAACTCGATTTTTTATTTGCGCCGCGAAGAGAATAAAGGTGACGATAATTTTTTTACGTTTTAACGCCTCTTCTTAAGTATTGTATGCGTAATGTGTTTATTGTATGGTGGTTAAGCTGTGGTTTCAATGGTGTGTATGTTAGTCTACATTACCTCCAAGTATATTACCTACGTATAATTGAATTATAATTATTTTAAAAAAAAATTGTTTTTTTTTAGCATAAAGTTTAATTTCGGTTAATTTATCATTATTATTTTTTAGATATTAATTTTAGTTTTTATTTGTATGTAACACCCTTTTCTTTTTTTTACATTTTCATTGTTTAATGAGTATAATTTGTAATTTACTACTACTATTTACAAATTTTATGTACAAAAGAATAAACAAAAAAATGAAATAAAAAAAATAAAAATAAAATATGTTAAAATTCGAATGCTTCGTCCTCTTGCCCGTGAAGCATAGTAGCAAGAACACTGGCTGCGTTCCCCCTCTGAATAGCTATGCTAATCCTTTGGGCGAAGAAGCAGCCAGCCCTCTTGTCACCAGCGGCGGCGATCAGTCGCGGAGAGATCTTTTTGAAAAGATCTCTTGCGCTAGGGCCCCAAGGTCCAAACGTCTCAACACCAAACGGCACAAATATGTAATCTTGGTTAAGAGAAGCATATTTGCGCCGCTTAGCGACTTCAGCGCTTTCAGCTGCTGACCCAGCTCTCACGGAAGATCCCTTGAGATGGGAAGGCGCCAGTGTATCGACGCATGTAGCATCCCAGACTAGAGCCTTCCCGCGATCCCAAGGGATCAATGACATACCATCGGGCCTCTTGCCATCATCACGAACTACACCTCGGGGTTCCAAAGTGCATGGTACGTCAATGGTGGCAAGAGCCCTTTTGATAATATCATTCAGAGAGCCGTGTCGAGGTAGCCTACCAGCACTGAAGTGACAATGTAGACCATGATGCCCAAACTGATCGACGTCGTTGCCACACGGGCAAGGATGAGGCGAGCATACGGGAGTCCCAAGGCGGAGACCTACCGCTATACGGAAGGAATTGTTATCCAGCAATGTCCCGATGTTATACGAGGGGATGTATGTAACTACATGTATTAATATTACTAGCTAAACTAAAAAAAAGATAGCAAAATTTAAAAAATTGCATGCCTTTTGCAAATTTAAACAACTTAGCCATTATGTTAGAAAAGTTCTTTCATTCTTATCTCAGACAGTGTTATCTCCTCCTAAGAAAAATAAATTGAGTAGCTGCAGATACAAATAGCTATATAAATCTCGAAAACGCAACTATGAGACTGAAAAAATGTCAGCGTGTAACACAGACATGTCTGCATTTAATAAAAGTTAAACGTTAATACGTGGCCACAATTTATGACATCCTTTTAGCTACAAATTGAAATACGACCTTTACAAGTGCTGCTCCGGTGGCTGCTGTTAACGACCAGGTAAATGTTTTGTCGGAGCAAAATTTTAATAGCAACGATATTTCGAATGAAAGGAGTTTTTTAACGAACAGTTTTGTGTTACTTTGCTACTATTTTGAAACTCTTGTGGCGCCCAGTGTCCATTCTTTGAAATCGCTCCCTAGCCCCTGATGAGTTTTCTCCAGATGACAGTCGGGACTGAGTTGAACTATCTGGATCTCAGCATATGGGTATAGAAAGAGAGGAAGGCCAAGAAAAAGATGGTCAGATGGCTTAAGGAAGAAGTTTGGAAAGAGATAGCACATGATAGGGATGCATAATAAAAGAGAGGGGGATTTTGCTCAGAAGTGGGACACATATAGCTAGGAAAAAAATAGTATGAAACTCGACGCCCTTGCTGTAAAGTGTGCAGAAAACTGGAGTCTCAAATCAACATCTAAAAATATTTTCGTTTGTATTTTTGAGCAGTCCACTGAAGCATGACAATGCTTTTACTCTGAATGAACGTGACTTTACCTGACATATGATTGTTGATTTTTCTGTTTAAAACTCTAGACTATTTGAGACAACATATTTATGTAAAGCTATTAATATCAATGAAAGAGGTCATATATACCCTCATTCTTAATGATTTTCTTTGCCCTTTTATAAGATTCGATAGGTTCAGCTTTATAAAGATACTAGGTGTTGCCCACGCCTTTTTAACCTTTGTTTTTAAGTATCTCCATCCAGTCTTTACGTCTCAAGCCTTTAAGTATCTCCATACCAAATTTCATCAAAACCAGCTCAGCGATTTAGCCGTCAAAGTATAACAAACAGACAGATATACAGATAGACTTACGCATTTATTAAATTAGTAGGGTAATTTTTTTTATTTTTAATAATATCATTAAATCTTGTAATTATTGGACTGTAAAGAAAAATTTGGAAATATTTATCAAAAACATACTAGATTTTAAGACGGAAACACATACATTCAAAAAAGTTAAATGCATACTTACAGTTCATACAGAAACTTGTACAGGTTTAATCGACCTTTATAAGCGACAGGTAAAAATCTAAACTAATATCTCTATAATAAAGTTAAAGTTTGTTTGTTTGTTTAAATGCTAATACAACATTAGAACTACTGTTTGTATTTCAAAAATTCTTTCTGCATATGCTAGCCTGGTTCTTGAAGGCGGGTAAAACCGCGGGAAACAGCTAGTATTACAATAAGGTTCCAAAAAGAAGCGATTCATCTCACCGCCGCCGGCGACCTTATGAATCACCCCAAATTGAATCTCAAAGGCATTTTATTACTCAATGATGGAATAATATATTCGATTAAAGAATTTGTCAATAAAATATTAGTTTTCTTTTCACTCACCGTTTATAGCTAAGGAATAGAAAAGTCTTTCCGTAAAAGGTTAAATAAATATAATTTTTAGAAAAATATACATACCATTTTATCGGACTGCCTTCGCGGCGGTCCGGTGGTTAAGGCGATTGCCTGCAGACCCAAGGTTCATGGGTTTGATTCCCACGGAAAGCATACTTTGCTTAGTTTCCAGTTTTATTTAGACATTGCTGACGTAAATCATCTGATTTACGTCTGCAATTTATGTGATAATAATTATATTGCCATAAAGCGTGCTTGAATAAAAAAGATTTTAATAAACATTCAAGAACATTTCTATAAACATTTAATCATAAATTTCAAATTAAATCAGGGCTACCTAAGGTGTATTTGCTTCCGAAAATTCTGGTCAGTGTATAATATTAAACAACTAGCTGTTGCCCGCGGCTCCGCCCGCGTGTAGGTCACTTTTCGCGAAACCTGTAGAAACTACAACTATCCAGACCTATAGTTAATTCTATTGTATCCTTTTCCCGTGCCAATTTTATAAAGCCATTACATTGCTACGATATCGTTAAATATTAGGGCCACTTCTTTCTCAAATACCGTTTTTAAAATCAATAGGAATCAGTATTAAACAGTCGTAAAATTCTGAAAAAAATATATGTTTTTAGTTGAGGATCTAGCAGAGTGAAATTCGCTTACAGTAACAGTAACAATATCAGACAAAATTCGCTCGATAGAAAAATCAAAGTTGCCTCCTTTGGAAGTTTATTTTTAATACTATGCCTAAAATAATGAACTTATTGTCCTGCTTTTATGTTATAGCGTTTAGATAAAGTATTTATATAGTGACAATCGCTGAAGTAGATTTTGTAGTGTTATTTTCCCAAATATGATGTCTAAATGCCTACAAAATGAGTGAGCGCCGAGACTACGCGGCTTACGGACAACGGACCTTCAGAAGAAGGAGCTCTTAACATTCATACTATCAATCTTTGTCTCTAAAAGAGTAGACGCAGCCTATTACAGAGTCATTAGGACCTAAAATCCACTCCCAAAGTTTTAGTGGGCGTGTAAAGTGGAGAAAATCTCAATAAATAGTGATAAGTCAGATAAATTCGTCCTTACGACACGACCGTATGTTCCGTGAAACACTGATTTGATTATTTTTTAAACCAAAGCCAACCCAAACCAACCAATCAATTCAAATAGCTTACAATACAACACAACAAACGACCGATAAACAAACCAACCAATAGTACTAAATCAACAATCAAATTTTTTTTAAATAAGGAAAAATTTCAATCTGCTATTAAAATAACGTCAGCGCCATCTATTGGTATTTTATGTAACTAAATCATACGCCCACAAACATTCAATGTGTTATTTTATTAAAATTTAATAGAGACTGCAGTGTGTTTTGTCTTTATTGATATAAGTAGAAATTCTAGCTTTATCTAAATTAAATACGTTTATGTAAATCGCATTCAACTGTTTAAAAGTTTTGAAGCAGTGCCTGTAGTAAACTTTAAATGGTCATAACTTCTATTTCCCTTAACCGATTTTGATGAAACAAAGATTTTACAACGCTCCTAATTATATGTAATTCACCTGTGAAAACAGCGTTCAAATCTGTTGAGTAGTTTTGAAATTATAACGCACCACAAAGACAGAAAGACAGACAGACAAAAATTGTTTTTTTGGTTTTTATTACTCTTCTTTAATTGCCCCGTAGAGGTTTTTTAGAAAAATATTTAATGTACAGACACTCGATTTTTACTGTCTTATTATATGTATAGATAGATAAGTACAAAATACTTTTATATTAACGGAGTTAACGCTAAGAGCTTTCTCTAAGTAAGAAAATAATTCTAGAAAACAAATAAAAAATGAAAACAGAAAATTATTGTTTATGGCAGGATTCGATCCAGCTACTTTCTAGAAACATTTCTTTACTAAAATATTTAAAAAATAGACTTCTAAAAAATTAATACAAAACAAAAAAAGGGTAAAAACAAAACAAGTAACGCATAGCAGGATTCGAACCCTCTACTTAAAGAAATGATCCGCGACCTCTACCGATAGGCCAACATGCTTTGCTCGTTACTGCCGAAATTTCAAATGGGTTTTGTCTATAGGTACGCAACTTGCAGTGTTTGAAGTAAATTTTCAATCGACCATAACTTCTTTTTCCCTTAACCGATTTTGACGAAACAAAGTTTTGACAACGCTCCTAGTTATATGTAATCCAACTGTAAAAACCGCGTTTAAATCCGTTGAGTATTTTCGAAGTTATAACGTACCAGACAGACATACATACATACATACATACATACAGACAGACAAAAATTCCAAAAACTGTCTTTTTGGTTTCTGTTACTCTTTTTTAATCGCACTCAATCAGTCTTTTTGAAAAATATTTAATGTACAGACACTCGCATTTTAGTGTCTTATTATATGTATTGATTCAAGTTTCATTATTGCTATATCACGAAGATCCGTAGCGATGAGGAGAAAGGTTTGAATGTCGACCTCGAACCTGCAAGCGCAGTGCCGGACACCCACCGACTATATGGTCAGATTACCTGAGGAATCACCACCATCAAGAAAAACCACTTTAAAACGGTTATTCTAAAATTCTTGGGGAGGCCCGTGTTTACAGTGGACAGTATGTAGCTAAAATTATGATCTAAATCCAAAAAAAAATCAATCTTTTAGTAGATATTATAAATAAATCTATTCAAAATTAATAAATTTTTACTTCGGATCATGTTTAGAAAATTGTACCCAAAATTTTCAAATTTACTCTTTTGTTAAATTCCGAAACTTTAATAATTAGTTGTGAAAAAATGAAGAAATCACCCTTAATTTCAACATAATAAATTTGGCAACCCTAATCGAAACCAAACGAGCGGACTACGATCCCTTTCAATTTTTTCCCAAATATGAATATTTTCAAGGGTTATAATGCGATTAAATTGAAAATCTTAAACCGACGGGTAATAAGGAGCGTGACTGCGAACATTTTTGCCTCATCCTGTTATATTAAATCTGTTTAGGTAACATCCCGCAAATGAGTGGAGGCTTGAAATGATTTGGGGTGTAAAATATAAAAGGAATTGAATTATTCCGTGGGATCGAAGTGCGTTTGACAAGCTATTTTTCTCGCAGGGAATAATTTCTTATTTATCTTTGAATCCATTGTGTTTTTACTGAATAGTTTTGAGATTACGCTGTTAAAAGGAAATCGTTTGATGATTTATGAATTTTTAATCGAAATTTCTTTGTTCTGTAACTTGAAAGAAAAGTAAGTGCTTATGGTATATTTTTTGGGTCTGATTTTGTTTTATTTTAGGGTATTATAGACATTTTTTTAAATATAATAACATGTATTATATCGCTATATATATTCTAAATAAAAAAATGTAATAACAAAATCCTTTTTAAGCCACCGCTTTCCAACTGTCTGTCTGATAGCAGGCTGTATCTTATAAACCGTCTTTACCTTCAAGCAACACGGTCTCCGTACAGGAAGGGAAAAGCCATACGCTGCGTTCCCCCTCTGTCAAAGTATAAGCCCAATCGGCTTATACTATGTATTAGTGTGTGTAATCTGTACACAAATTATATATTTCTATCACTATATATCAACTCTTAAAAGCAAATTATATTATATACATTAATGACTAATAATTATATATTAAACAATAATTTAAAAAACTAACATAAATATATCTAAAATAAAGATTATATATTTACAAATTGAACAGTCTCGCCAAAGTGTCACACCGCGGTAACGTACCTAGAAGGCTGGTAGCATTGCCGAGTTGTATGGCGATACTAAACCTCTGTGCCAGGTAGATAATAAAACATACTCTTAAAATAAAAACTTTAGTGATTACCCTGCAAGCATATCACAGGATAGTGCATTGACGTACGTTTGGCTGTTTTTTTTTTAAGTGTCAACCAGCGCAGACTTGTTCAATACCAATATTTGCCTCATTTTAATTACTTTCTTATAAATATACTAGCGACCCGCCCCGGCTTCGCATGGGCATAAAAACCTTCCTCTTGAATCACTCTATCTATTAAAAAAACCGCATCAAATTCCGTTGCGTAGTTTTAAAGATTTAAGCGTACTAGGGATAAAGGGACAGAGAAAGCGACTATGTTTTATACTTTGTAGTGATGTAGTGAAGACAAAGAGAAAAATAAAGAATGAGAAAAATCCTAAGCTAATTCATCTCTCATCTCTTTTTCACTCTCACTTTCAGGCTAGCAGAGAAAAATACCTATAAATATTTGCCTGTACCCCCAGACGCTAGCGACTGCGTTAGGATTTCGTATGGAATTTCTTACTTACCTTAATATTTCGCCAGGCGCGCTATACAGATTTGTCATACAAAATCGCTAACAAAATCTAGCGACTGCGTTTATGAAATTTCGAAATAGAAGTATTGGTTATAAAAAGTCTACTAAAGCATAAAAATAAAGTTAAATTTCTTAAAAATAAAGAATGATGAAAGCCCTTGGTCTATTATTCTTTTATCTCTTCTGCTTTATCTTTTACTTTCAAAGCACTTTCAAATAATATTATTTTTTCATAAATCAACATTGTTTTTATTTAAACAGACATTGCAACTCAAAACCTTAATCTTGAATGGCAAATGAATAAACATGGACATTCGTTCCATCGAGTAATTTAATTGAAACTAGCGCAGCAGTAAATTTTAAAGTAACTTTAAGTTAAACTATCTTGGAAGAAATATGACTGAGGAAACACTGGGATAAAGTTGGGCTGGCTAAAATAAGAACTATTAAGATTAAATTGAGTCTTAAATCAAAGGGGCTCAGGGATTGTTATATATTACAATGCTGGGGAATTCTGCCAGATATAGTTTGGAGGGTTATTATTTTTAGGGAAAATGTTATTTGGCACATCTTTCGACATCAGCGGTATTATTTCAGCGTTTACTTGGTTCCGTAAAAAGATTTATGTATATGGTTTATTATAATGTTCAAAGAGTTCCTTGTCTTACAAATTTTTCATGTGGTCCTAAACCTATGTCCATAGGTGGCCAGATAAGAAATGCAGATGTGGTAAACTGCTACTTTGCTAACGACATTCAAGAGCTATTTGAAGCTCACTTCTGAAAAAAAAAATACAGCAATTACTATTTATATGGAACCAGATCCAAATGGAAAAAGTAAAAGAAACAGTTAGAAAAAACACAATGATAGTACTTGCAAAATCAAATTCATTACCTGTCACAAAAATAAAAAATATAACGCAAAATATATACAAAATAATCACGTCTGATATATTATTCTCTTAAATTGAAATTCTAAAAAATAATACAATATATTTTCTAGATGATAACTGTGAGCCATTAGTAATTGAATAAGGATGGCTCATCGCGGCCACGATGAAATCAAATATCTCTCAGACATCTCTTAGCTTTTAGACGGTAAAATAAAAATTTGATACTACTTTTTAAGACGGTCTGAAATTCATAAATGCATTTTGGATATTCCATATTATCTTATATTGTTCCTGTATCAGGTTTCTTATTGTCTGAAATATAGTTAGTCTCTTCTCTTTTGGTGACAAAATTAAAAGTAATACTTATAAATTCGTGAAAAAGTGAAAATAAGCCTTTTAAATAATAGACAATCGACACTCGGCCTCCGGACCAATCTAGCACGTTGTGAAGTGAATGAGATTAATGGCCGGGACTCTGGAGGCTCCGCGCTCCGCTGCCTTCGATAGCGCTGTCTCTATTGATATGTAATTATGTCATAATCTATGGAAATCATAGATTACTATACTTATATACATATTTACAAAAAGTTAAAGCTCTGCAGATCGTTGCCCTGAGGTATCGTGCTCAAAAAAATGGCATGGCAGCATTGCCACGTTGAATAGCAATGCTTATTTTTTGTGCGAGGTATAGGCCAGCCTTCTGGTCACGTGTAACTTCATTAAGCTTGCGGGCGATACAGTCGTATATTTTGTGGGCTAGATTACTTAAGTAAAAATTGCTATAGACGGACCTTTATTGAATTTGCTTAATATGGCCATTTTACTGCATGGGCCATCAATTTCTCGGGGATTTACCATTTTTAGGATTCTGTACCCAAAGGGTAAAAATGGGACCCTATTACTAAAACTCCGTTGTCCTTCCGTCCGTCCACCTGACACCCATAAACGGTGATAGATAGACAGTTGAAATTTTCACAGTTGATATATTTCTGTTGCCGCTATAATAAAAAAAATACTAAAAATATAATAAAATAAATATTTCAGTGGAACTCTCATACAACAAACATAATTTTTTTGCCGTTTTGTGCAAATAATGGTACGGAACGCTTCATGCATGAGTCCGACTTGCACTTGGTCGGTTGAATTACATTATCTACACGATATTTACAGTGCAAAATGAAGACTAGATAGAAGGTGAAGCAATGTCATTGAGATTAACATCACGTGGTATTATACTACGAGTATATATCTCTCTTCCATAACAAATTTGTTAATGGCCAATGCTGATGACATATTTTTCAAGCTGTATAATGGCCATGTAACGATAACAAGGACCAATAGATTTACCCACGGTTACCTGCCTTTCTAAAAGCCAAGTCCAATAACATTCCTAGTATCGGCGACCAAGTCATATAGCTACGCCCTCGGTTACTTAACATGAAACAAACACACGCATATCATCGGGTCATCAAACTTTCAAATTAATAAGATAATCGCGTTACTTTGAAAGTATATTAACCAATTTATCAAAGCTTAAAACCAACTTAACTCCATTTATCTGGCAATCATACATTTAATCTCAAAATTAATACAAAAACGAAGCAACAGTCAAAGGGAATTAACTAAAAATGTTTAGGTACAATCATCGCCAATTACGACATCGAAGTAACAAACGGCAATGCTAGCAAAATGGCCGACTGTACTTAGTCTGCCAAAAGGCTTCCCAACAAAGATGAATTACCTACAGGCAATATTCGCTTACGGCACCCGCCATCATCTTTCAATTCGCAACTCTATTACATCCATCTAAGTCTCAATTTACTAAAATGTTGTCAATATTGGATTTGAAAATTTGTGAAAAATATTTGGCCAACATTTTATCGGTATTTACAAAGGAGAACTGTGTTTAACCAAGCGGCGTGACACAATATTTGGGGATAAATTTTCTTTTGTTGGTCGTGCTTATCTGTATTTAATGAATCCTGTATTGTATTGTTTATCCTGATTGTACTTTTTTAATTTTTGATTTGTAATATGTTTTTTTATATTTTGTTCATTTTATGTAGACTTTAGTAAAAAAAAGGTCATCGGCTTAAATACCTCACTCTTCATTCATATTTTTTAATAATCATTTATAATCATAGATACGCATAACATGCGTAGAACTTAATTTGTAATATCCTCGTGTTTTATTAAATAACTAGCTTTCGCTCGCGGCTCCGCCCGCGTGGGATTCCCTCGGGAACAGTGCTTTTTTCCCGGGACGAAAGGTACCCTATGTTCTTATCAATCTCCTAGTTATGTGTATGCGAAATTTCAGGAAGATTGGTTCACTTAATAGGACGTGAAGAGGTAACAAACATACAAACAAACAAACAAATAAATTTACAAAGTCACTTTCGCATTTATAATATTAGTTAGGATAATCATTTTCTTCTCTTTTTGTTTTTTCAATCCAGATAAAGAACTAACTGTAACATTGAGTTTTACCAGCTCAGCACACATTCAGGGGTATCACTCTAATAAACTAATTTCACATCAGCCCCTTTGGCTGTACTTCTAAATAGAATGAGTAAACAGCCCTAAAATCATATTAAGATACCACTCAATACTTCTCGATTCCTGTACTATATTGATTCTAACTTCATAACTTCAAATCGAACAATTGAAATCCATAAAAGAGTCACCGCAGCGGCGGCTGAATTTTTAGTCAATTTCTTGTCCGACACAATTGAATTTGATCGTCGGATAAATCAGATTTCTGGGCACGAGCGAGGGTGACTTCTGTCGAGGTGCCTCGGGCGTCAAACAAGTTATAAACGATAAGCGATTTCAATCATACAGACATTTTAAACACAATTATTTATTGCACTAGCTCCGATTTTGAAGTAAGCTACTGGCGACCCAGTAGCTCCGCCCTCGTGGGACTCGGTAATATCTTACCCAAAAGTAGCCTATGTTTGACCCCTATTCCTTATCTATATCCATACTAAGTTTTATAGAAATCGGTTCACCAGCTTAACCTTGAAAGTTTTATAGACAGATGTACATACAGACAGACTTTCGCATTTAAAATATTAGTTGGATTGCCAAAGAGTAATCTGGCCATGGCAACTGACTACAGGGCCAAATTTATATAGTTGATAACCATTAATAACACGATAGGAAAAGAAAAAGGGAAAAGAAAAGAAGATCAGACTTAGTTTTATCTCAGTTGCAACATAGGCTTTAGAATTAGAGGTCCGCTCATATGCTCTTTCTTATTTTTATATCATTCAGCCTTTGCTTGGCGACAACTTTGGGAAGGGTTTCTATTGTTGTCTTCTGTAGCTAAGGAATTTATTCCATTTTTTCCTAAAAGAGTACAAATTACTTTTTTCGAAGTCGCAGTGGATGGTATGCGAAAATGGGGCCAAAGGGAGAAGAAAAGGAAGAAAACCCAGCAACTAGCTGAGAACTTAACCAATAGAACAATAAGATTTATTAAAGAGGAAGGGAGTACAAATTACTGATATAAATATAAATAATAAAATGTATAATACATTCGCATGGGCATAAAATCCTTTCTTCTTCACTCTATCTTTTAAAAAAACCGCATCAAAATCCTTTGGGTAGTTTTAAAGATTTAAGCATACATAGGGATATAGGGACGGTGAAAGCGACAGTACTATGTAGTAAAATCTTATTCTTATATCTTTATAACTTGTGCCACTGACAGAAAACTCTTATACTGGCTGTTTTCACGACCTCATATCATCGTTTGTAGCAACTTAGTGCACTTTTGTAACTATTCTTTGACAAATTTGTATTGTTGTTGAGGCTCTGATGCATTTTTATACGTCGAGGAAACGAAATTTTTCTTAAAATACGAATTCATTTTTACGCAGATGCATGTTTAATTTTAATAATAATAACAATAAGAAACTATTACAGAAAATAATGCTAAATACATTGCACCTTGCAATAGAGATTAAAACTCAATGGCGAGTAAATACCGTAAAAACCATACCCATGGTCGTCTCTACAAGAGTCGTGCCACACACACTACACACAAATCTCCACCCTCTTGACCTGCATTCGTCTACTACATCTTAATTCAGAAAGCGGTAATTTTAAATACATGCAGAGTACTTAGGAAGTTTTATCAGCATTTTAAATAGTACTTACAGTCTCTTTGTGTTGGCTCTGGCCTCACAAATGCTTTAAATACCAAGTCAAAAAGGCTTGAGAAGAAGAAATATGAGATAATAATAATAATGTTTTTTTTATTACGCGTCTGCCCTCCAACCCTCGTTGCCCTTTTTACAAGGAATCCAGAATGATCCAGTTGTGTTAGTTGCCAACGGTTCAGCTTGCCTGATTTTAGCTTGCATTCAGATACCAATTTTATTTTTTTATAATCTATCGTTTCCTGTACACTATAAGTAAAAAAAATAACGTTTATGAACTGTAAAGCGAGATCTTTACTCTTCACTAACATAATGCGAAAGTGAGTTTTTGTTTTTCACGCCCATCTACTGTAATAATCTTCCTGAAATTTCCCATACACATAGAAGTATTGAGAAGGACATAAGATATCTTTCATCCCGGGAAAAAGCACCTTTACCGTGGAAAGCTAATTCTCTATAATTTGATCTTTACTGAGCCTTCATACAACACACATATAATGACGTCGGCGCTCACCTCAAATCGTCTGAGGGTGCTCAGCGCCCTATACTCAACTACAGCCATCATTATTAAGTGCCGATTGTTCACACCCCAACTATTAATAATAGTTAGGGAATAATCATTGGGATAACTGCGTGGGTTTAGATTAGGCTTTCATGGGAAAATGTCAAGTGTATTATGTGTTAAAGGTTACTTGCTTGAAGTTTGTGTCTTGTTGTTTGTACATTCCTATGATTTTTGTGATCATTTTTGTGATACCATATTATGACCTATTGCTTGGTTGTCTAAAAAATACGCACTTATTAACATTTATTTTTCTATTTTAATCTTTCACACACACATAATCACATCTTTATCCCATACGGGATAGACAGAGCCTAGGGTCATGTTTAGCATGATGGTAGTCGATACAGGAAATCAATAGTGATGGTTTGCTAGCCGCATCGCAAATCATGATTCCCTCATAAACCGATTCCCTCGATCTATACTATTGAGTCTGTTTATTTAATTAATAAGAAATAAAAGAAAAACACAAATGATTGATTTACCACACCAAATAAAACGAACCACGACCACATAATAAATTAACTGATTCCCACTGACAGCCTTAACTATGCTTTCTGATTAATTACAATCGCGATAAACATTGAACCCGATAAAATCTGATAACTTTGATTTATTGAAAGATCGGTGAATGGGGTGAACGAGTTATCGATAACTCTTTTCAGATATTGAAATGAATTGAACGAAGCCATTGAACGACGCCATTTTAAAAAAAAAAACGTTAGCGTAATTCCGATTCCAAACAATCTCACTAGATGTTTTACTAAGACTTTGAACTCAAATAAGAATGTTTTTAAATTTTAAAACTCGATTATAATATGTGTAAAAAAAACAGTTAATACAATGACTGACTAGACTGTCATCTATAACCCTATTTTCAGGGCAAGTACGAAAGGGTCCATAGGCATGAATATTTCTTATGAATTTTAACTTAATATGGTCATGCGTTCCTCAGAAAAAAAAATAGTTTGGCAGACAGACAGACAGACGGACAACAGAGTAATCCTGTAAGGAACCCTTTTTGCGTTTTGCGGTACGGTACCCTAAAAGCTGAGTAGTTTCACGCTTCAATAGTGCATCCGCAATGTTAATGTTGATGTCGAAAAATAATTTTCTTCTTTGTTGTTTCAGATACTACATGAGCCCGCACTTGGATGTAATTGATTGGTGATGAAGATGTTTGGGAGACGAGGGCCCTGCAAGAGTTTCGCCATCAGCGTTATACAGATCATCACCATTATATGTCAAGGTATGTGTGAAACTAGCGCACATAACACAAGCCAATACTTAGATGGTGCTTGAAAAAACAAGGGTATAGTAAAAATAATATGAAAAACTAAATCGCGCTTTTAGTTTTTACAAGTTAAGCTTTTAAAAGGCGGTTTCGAAGAACTCTGACACCAGTATTCATTATCGATTGACTTCGATTTTTGAGATTACCAAAGTTAATGCATAATTTAAACAATATCGGTTCAGTAGATAAAGCGTAAAAATGTAACAAACAAATATACAAACTTACTTTCGCATTTATAATATTAGTTGGGATGGGACTGCGATATAACCTCATACAAAGGGATTACGGCTACTCAAGTCAATTTAACCGGTTATTTAACTAACTTCTCAAATTAAACGGAACTTTGCAAATAAAAGCTCCTCAAAGGGCACGAGTCTTGATGAAGACAATATTTTGGAAGTTCATTTATTAAAATTAAGCTTGTATCGGTTATATTTAATATATTATAAATATATAATAAGTATACTTTTAATTAGTAGGTTAACTTTAATTCCGGGCAAAGGCACTGATCCTTAAGAAAGTCACGCGTGCGATGCCGCAGGCAAAAGATAGTATAATATGAATGCATTAAGAGGAAAATAATAAATATCACTAATCACTTATAGCGATATAAATGTATTTCTTTTATAAATATTTATAAATATAGTGACAATTATCACACAGATTGAGTTAGCTTCAAAGTAAGTTCGAGACTTGTGTTATGGGATACTAACTCAACGGTACTATATTTTATAACAAATACCATATAGATAAACATCCAAGACAATCTATCATTTCTCATCTTGACCTGACATGGGAACGTTACAAACCTCTGTGGTTTATTAAAATGTATCAAATCAGATGTTTTGTAATAATATTTGTAAAATGTTAAATAAATAAATAAAATATCGAACCCAGGACCTCCTGGAGTTGCGGGCATGTTAACTATTACGCCACAAAGTTAGGCAAACTTAATTTTTTGAAAAATTCTACAATAGCAATAACACTTAAATTCTTGAGCATCTAAAGTCTCTATGGAAATATCGTTACCGCCAAAACAAACATTTTCGTTGGGGGTTAATTTACCCCTCTGTTAAAACGTTTTGCGACGGAGCCCTTGCGTAAACAACGACACTCGAGTATAATGTTTTGTATAACCTTGTTTAATACTTCTACTACTACAAACAGTCAAATTTTTTATAAATAAATTTAGCTCATGTATTATGTTTTTGTAAGTATTTCAACGGAGATAATTTATTAATGAACCTGTTTTTTATACTTTTTTGAGAACGAAATATGAATATTGTGGTTTAAAATATTTGAATTGGAACTGTGAAAGCTTTTCTTGTCTTCTTTTTCCTTATTGCACAACATGCAATTAGGCTTAAATAGGCTTATGAGAAACATTTACATTAATTATCTATAAAATTTAACTAACATTGGTAAAATGAGCAATAACGATATTAGGAGTTCGCGTAAGTTGTTTCAGATGTCACTACTAAGATTCAAAAAGTAATAGTTTTATTTTCTTTGTTTGAAATGTGGAGGAATCCACAAACAAGTAAAATAATACCGAATTTATCATAATATACTCGGTTGTATCGCATCAAAAAGTAACCTATGCTTGACCCTCGGGTTTTTAACTATATCCATACCATATTTCTTAAAATTAGTAAGTACATCAGTTTAGCCGTGGAAGTGTGACAGACATATTTTCGCATTTATAATATAAATATGGCCCTTTCGCATTTACAAAGAGAGATGGGGTTTTCCAAGCTTCGAAGCCATTTGACTTCCCTAAGTAATTATTGGTAACTAGCTGTTCCCCGCGGCTTCGCCCCGCGTGGGACTCGGTTATATCGCGCCCAAAAGTAGCCTATGTTTGACCTCAGGTCGTTAACTACATCCCTACCAAATTTCATCACAATCGGTCCAGCAGTTTAGCCGTGAAGAGGTGACAGACAGACAGACAGACAGACAGATAGACAGACAGACTTTCGCATTTATAATATTAGTATGGAAGTATGGATGATAAGAAATGAATAGTAGCATTTTAGTTCCAGTTTTAAATAAGGCTCAGACAAAAGAAACTAATCATTTTTAAATTATTTACCAGATTTATCTCAATGTATGAATGAATTCATACAAAAAATCAACATTATACGACAACATTGGCTGTTCATTTCAATATTTTCCCGCATTTACAGCGCTCACATTACAATAAAAGATATCATTCTTTGTAGACAGATTAGGATCTGCCTCCGAATTCATTCTGAACGTAATCATTCCTCAAAGAAGTACGAGGAACAGGATATTATGTTTTGAAACTCAATCACAAAACATGTTGTCTGTTACCGGGGAATATTATCTTTTTCTCTTCAAATACAAATAAATAAACAAGGAAAATAATACTCCGTGTCTAATTAATTTTATTTTTATCGATTTAAATATTTATTGAATTCATGTACACAATACATTACATACTCGTATTTCACACAGACAAAGAAATAATTAAATAATTAAACTGCCTCCGTGGTCCAGTGGCTAAGGCGTTTGCCTGTAGACCCGGGGGTCGAGGGTTCAATTCCCACGGGAAGCATACTTTGTTTAGTTGTTTCCAGTTTGGTTAGGACATTGCAGGCTTGAATCACCTGATTGTCTGACAAAAAAGATGATTTAAATAACTAAATATGTTTATTTATTACAATTTAACACTATCATTACTAGGGTCCCCAATACAAAAGAGTAAATTAATTTTTATCTACATAACACAGGACTAATACAACAGCTCTTGTGAATTCAGTCAAAAAGCAACAAAACAAATCCACCATATCATCAAACTCATAATGAACACGTAAATCATAAAACGCTTAATGTAAAAAATAAAAAAAGCACCAAAAAAAATAAGTAAAATTATTTTTATATTAAAAATATTTTTAAAATTAAAAACAAAGTACCAATAAAACATAAAACTTCTACACCGAAAGGCCTCATAAGCGACAAAATGTTCAACCTTCAAATACGACAAGACCTCAAAAATTACACTCAAACAGGCACCCCTCAAAACTTAGCTAATAAACAATGTTTCGCCTGTCATTCCCCAGCCGAGCCGTTGATTAAAAATGTCACTCCGTATTGTATTTCCTTCAGAACTCTTGTTTACTTAATGCTCGAGTTAAGCGATTAACTTCAGGAAAGATCTGCGATTAAAATACTTGCGGTCGCCGTCGGACTTGTTTGCAATTTAATTTGAGCTTTAAAATGTGTTTTTAAAAGCTAATTTTTAGAGGCGTTTTTATTTTTTATTCAGATATAAAAACTGATGTGATCAAGTGGTTAAGACGTTTCGTGGATTCGATTCCCATAGGCCCTTAGTCCCATTTCGTAGCTAGATTTCGTAGCTGGCTATGAAATGGGACCATTTTATTCGCGTTTCGAAGCCAGCTTCGAAATGGGAATAAATTAGTCCCATTACGAAGCTGGCTTCAAAACGGGAGTAAAGCAATCCCATTTCATAGCTGGCTATGAAATATGACAAATTTAAAAATCTAACTTAACCTCCTTCCTAGAGTTGATGTAAGGCAGCATTGATAATTATTAATGCTGCCAATTATTCGGTACTACTGTACAACACAGTACAGCTACAATACCATTGTACTGCAGAAAAGACATATATAAATAGTGAAATAATCTAACTTCCCATTCAAAATTAAATGATCACAGTTGTTTGTTATAAATAGTTAGTAAATAATAGTAATAAACTGGCAAATTTCACCCCTTGATCACCAAGATAGGGCACAGAAGGAGAATCAACTTTATTTATCTGCCACTGACTGTACTATGATTTATGATGTACATAGGCGATGGCTACAAAATGGGATTATTCTCTTCCCATTTCGAAGCCAGCTTTAAAATGGGAATAAAATGGTCCCATTTCGTAGCTGGCTTCGAAATGGGAATAAAACGGTCCCATTACGAAGCCAGCTTCCAAATGGGATTTTATTTCCCATTTCGAAGCCAGCTACTAAATCTAGCTACGAAATGGGACTAAGGGCCCATGGGGAGCATATTTTGTTTAGTTGCTTCCAGTTTGGTCAATGGATGGAGGAGTTGTTACCTGATTGTCTGATAATATTCTTCCATGCTGGTTTGGGAGAAAAAGAAAAACATAGAATGTACCAGCTGCTTCTCTTCCTGTGCAAGCCGTAAAAGTCGTCTGAGGGAATCGCCGAATGGCGAATCACAATATGATGATGAGCGCTGACAGATCAGGACTGGTAGCCAACTTTCTTCTTGTACACGAACTAAGACTTAGAACGCTATTGTTCAACATTTAAAAATGCTAATGCTCAGATTTCATATTGTACCACCACGCTATATTGACAATTGTATAATGTTTGTTGACAGTTTTGACTGAGGATCCTCGCTTCGCGGAACCCATCCCTAACGTGACGGTCGCTCTTGGACGGGATGCCAGCCTACCGTGCGTGGTCGAACACTTGGGTACATACAAGGTATGTTATCTATACTAACAGAGATATATAAAAGGACCATTTAGTGTAAATGTATAATTTTCTATGTGGCTCAATGTACGTCCTTTGTCTGCGTGAGATGCTTTTAACAATCTGCAAATCACAGTGATAGAGATACTGCCTCCGAGGTTCAGTGGTTAAGGCGTTTGCCTAAAGACTTGGAATTACACGTTCGATTTCCATGGGAAGCATACTTTGTTTACTTAGTTGTTTCTAGTTTGGATAGAACAATGCAGGCGTGATTCTTCCTGATTGTCTGATAATAGATCTGATTCCGTGCTTCGAAAGGCATCTGGTAGACGCTAAAGGAACCACGTCAGAGGCCGAGAGGTGGTTCCGAAGAACTCTGACACCAGGTTATACATGGTAGATTGACCGTTATACCTACAAGTAATGATGATGATCGATGACTTTGTTCAGAACAAAATGTACTAAAACAAAAAATCGCACAGATATTTAAAAAAAGATCGAAGTGACAAGAATCGAAGAAAAAAAACTAAATAAGGTGTAATAGAAAAGTGGTATACTTTTATATACAGCTCACTGTACTTAAAGTCACAACAGAGATTGTTGCTTTACAAGTTGCAAGTTCGACTGTATATAGGTGGGTGCACCTGAATGGCAGTTGAAGCCTTTTGATTCAGATCAGAAATAGTTCCGTGCTGAGTAAGTTTTAGCTTTAGTATTACGAGTAGTGTTTACGGCATATGGTTGCTACCATAAACACAGATCTAATAATACTTTTTACTTAGAGAGGTATATGTAGCCGCTGATACTTTTATGAGCAAAACTAATAAATTCGTTTGAAAAGGAGCGCCATTTTCAGAGTTTTATTATTAAGAATTTGTCAATTAAGTCAAGTAAGCGATTACCTAATTTATAAAGTTTTTAATATAAGATTATTAAGCCCGTTGATGTTGCATTAAAAAGTATAATACTGTCAAAGTAAGACATGTGACTTACTAACTGTCAGTTAATAATCTAATCATAATAAAATGGATTTTAAAGAGAAGACATTAAGATTCATTTCAAAACTCATTAAATAAAAAGTAGTAATGCGTAAGGAGTGCAAATTATACTTTTAAGGTGCCATTATAAACCGGTTGCCAAATTTTTTTATAAACAAGGTTCGTAGCAATCTCGCTGCCTTTGCCCTTTAAATAAAACACAACAATGCTAGTACCGTTTGACTGCTGAAAAGGTGACAATAAAATTCTCAAATTGGCAGACGAATTTTAAAGCAGTGAGTTTTATAGGAAAGTATAGCACTTAAGGTATAAGGGTAGATATATACTTACCAACTGGATGTAGGCACCAGTCTGGTACCGGTATCACACCAAAATCAATAATACCGGTTCTCAAAAATACCGGTATTTCAAGCCTTGCCTCTTCCAACCGGGCATAGTTTAAATCCTAAGGGGAGGCCTATGTCCAGCAGTGAACAATTGCTGGAATTATGATGATGATATATACACAAAAATATACCTCTAGTAAAATTTTTGTTAAAGCACCAAAAAAACAGAAACAATACCAAATATAAAAAGGAAAACGGCAATCATCACAATAGCAGGATAAACTCAATCAAGCACAAAATGCACCGCACGAAGCTCGGTAACGATCGAGTGCAACCCTTTGACGATTGCCCCCTCTCGGGAAATCGCGCTGCGGAGCGTTTTTATCCACTTCCGAAGATTAATCGTGATCGAGAGTTTACAATCAGATTATTTCGCATCATGTTGAATTTAAATACGCCTTTTTATACCATTTAATTGGGCAAAACAGTAATCTAAATTTTATGAATGAATGGTAAGGTTTATATTTAATTTTTCTTTTCTGTTTGATGCTAATACTAGTACTTGATTTTTAGGTATGGCATCGTATTTAGTTATCTGAAGGCGGTTTAAAGCGCATTCTGCTTAGGAATGGAGTTTATCAAACTGCGATATGCATTTTATATTCACTTAAATATATTTTAGAAAATCACTTTCTTTCAATTAACTATTTCATTCTATTTGACTAAGCGCAGAAAGTATCTAAAATGTGTGTATATTTTCACTTTATAACAATGAAAAACCATTTTTTTTCAAAGGATACTGTTTTTGAATTGTTGTTATATTTGAGTCTTTTTTCATAAAAATAATTTAAAAAATATATAAAGCCATTAATAAAATTGGGTTTTCTTATAATGCGTGGTAAGATAAAAGTGCAAAATGGCGGTTAAAATGAAAAGTGGTAATGCGATTTACACTTTTAACTCACAAATTTTAAGGCACTTTAATTCAAATTCAAATTGTTTATTTTCAATATAGGATATTCTTATCACTTATTGACGTCAATTGTTACTTATTTTAAGTTTACCACCACTTCCAAAGCGCAAGTGGAGAAGAAGTGGCGCCACAAACTCCACAGCAGCATTTTCTTCAAAAACGTCAATTCACAAAATTTGAGTCAAATCTTTATGATATCCTATGGGGTACTAAGAAAACAAGTACACATACAGCAAACTATGTTTGCCGGCGTCGTTAACCCTGTACGGGAATCAATCGAGCCCTCTCGGGAAATCCTTGTGAGCCTCACAGCCTCCTCTCATTAATCTTCAGACTGCTCCAGTGCCCTCTGAATTTTGGATATGAAATATCGCGCATCTCGTTTCAGGCACTTTGTTTATTTCATTTTGATAAAATGGAGTGTCTATTACTCTTAGTCTCTACTTGTTTTGTTATCCATATATATTTATATATTTTAAAAGCAAAAGTCTGTCTGTTCATGTGACTAACCGCGATTTTGATGAAATTTGGTATGAATGTAGTTTAATAACATTGGCTTCTTTTGGGCGCGATAAAGCCAAGCCACCACCACGCGGGCGGAGCCGCGGGTATCAGGCTGTACTATTACGTTGAATATCGTTAGTACCTTAAATACAATAAATTTTAAGTCCAAAAGTGTTCATTTATTCGAGATTACTCTAGGGTTAGCTCTATATTTATTTTTATTTATTTATCTTAAAATTATTATGTAAAATTACGAGTAAGTAAATAGCTTCCAATCTTTTACTCTAATTTCATCTTTATTTCTTTTTAACACAACGTTTAAGTTTAAATAAAAATTCTATCATCTTAAATTGTATTCAATTTTAAACGTACGGGTTTAACTAAAAGAATAAAAAATACTTTCATGATAAAAGAAGTTCCAATCAGAGTTCAATTAAATACAAAATTCTGTCATTTGTGCCATTGTATCAAAATCTTATTGTGTTAGAATAGAAAAAAATTACGGTTTTATGTAGACAATAGTCAATTTTATATTTTCGCTTTCTGACTTACAGTTACCCTTTGGCTATGTAACGTAATAATTCAGCATGAACACGTCTGTCCGTTGCTTAATAGTCATATTATAAGGCCAACCTCTATTGACGATATAGAGTGTTACTTTTAGTTCTTTATATTTTTAGATACTTTTTAGATAGATACTATTTTTTATCCGATCACTTTTTAGTTGCATCTTCAGCTTATATTTTCTAAGTGTAGTTTTTTAATCATGGTCTTAGATATGGCAGTACTGGTTATTATAATGAAATGCTGTCTAACCTCCGTAACCCCTTCTCACAGGGAAATCAGACCAATAAGTATAAAGGGACAAGTCACACAGATCAAGTTAGCCCTAAAGTAATTTCGAGATTTCATTACGTTATATGACAAATCAACGATATTTTATGACAAATGCATATTTTGAATGCTGCACGTATCTTCGGAACCTTGCCTAAAGGGACTCCTTTTAATAATATATTTTAATTATAACTAAATAATTTTTTTTCGTTTTTTTTTTAGCATAAAATTTAATTTAGGTTAATTTTTAATTATTATTTTTTAGATATTAATATTTATTTGTATGTTACTACATGTACTAATATTGTTTGTACTAGTAAATAAAGAAGAATGCATATTGGGACTTATAGATAAACATTTAAGATCAATCAGAAAAAAATAATTTTTCATCTTGACCTGACCAGGGATAGAATACTTAATATTAATAAATAATAGAATCAAGAGGTACGAGTATGTTAGAGGCCAAAATTGGTAGATCATGCATTATTTTTAATCATTATTTTTAAACAACATTGTGTTAACTTTTTTATAATTTCAAATAATTCAAACTGTTTTTCTTAATATAGGTATCCGTTCCTTAATAAACCATCTAATTTAAAGCCGAAATCTTCAATAAACCTTCAGGCTAATGCGAGCTGATTCTAATTTAAACGAAATTACTTAAGAGTTATTATTCAAAAGTTACAAATTAGCCGAAATAACCCTTTCAATTACTCTAAAATTGTTAGGTACTCCTCTATTTACGACTCGACTCGAGATAATAGGAGTCGTAAAATAAAATAAATAATTTGGAGCTTCCTTTCATGAATAAGTTAATTGTTACACTGCAAGTATAGAGATGGAAAGTACAGAAGAGACACCCCTAAATTATTTTCAGATATACTTTGATTGGGTGTTTTAATGTTTGTTAAAATATTAGTTTGATTCAGTAATCTCTGCCTGTGTATTTTATAAGAATAGTAATCTTTGCAACAACTAATCTTTATTTATGGATACAATCAGTTCGTATGAGACAATAAACTTGCTGTTTTTTATTGTAATTTTTTTTTCTTTTCTCTTATTTTTAATCTGCCTTGCACTTCTAAAAATATTAAACCAAATTAATTAAGTATTTATAGAGAGACTAACAATCATCAATCACTTTTAATTTTTATATTAAAATATAATGATTATGTTTTCAACCAATGTAGTGGAAATTACCCAAGCAGTGCTGTATTAATTAACCTTATTGTTTTTAATTAACCTACTTGACATGAAATAACGAATTTATAAATATAGAAGGCAGACATAATGCGTAAAGAAATTTGAGTAACAGGAAAATTTTGGAGAAAAAGAAATCTATTAATTTGTTAGTAGAAATAAGCTGGAAAATATGTGCAAAGCAAATTACACAATAATATAAGTGCTTCATCTCTAATTCTTCTATTTTATATTACAAGACTCGGCAGTCGTTATTCCACCTCCTGCCCATTCTTACACCTCCCTTCCACTAAATTGCTGTAGGGGCGGAATATGACAGTTCTCTCGCAGATGGATGGTAGGGGAGGGTTCACGTAATTGTTGAAATAAAATGGTTCGCGAAACAATAGTGGCAATCTAATCATAAATGGTGCTGTTGGGAACATTGCTGCGTACACGTTACGTTTTGTTAACCGGTCTTGTTAAAAGAGGGTGTTATTATGAAGATATTTTTAGTCGAGAAGTATGTTGAGTTGTATCCGTTTCTATTTGCGTTCCTTTGTAACTAACGATATAACCGAATCTGATAAATGATATGATGTTAATTTGTCATTTTTTTATAGCCTTAGTTATCCCACTCCTGGGCAAAGGCCTCCCCTCTTGTCTTCTCTTCTCTTCCACTTTGTCACTATTGCGCAATTTTTATTGGTTAATGAAAATTGAAATAAAATCGAAATAATGAATTACGGACTTCAAAAGTGTTGCTACAGTTTCTTTTCTAGTCTTTAAAATAAAGGGTTTTAAAATAATACTCCACAAAAAAAGGTGATGTAATCTTTTTATAAATGAATCGAGTTGCGGTTTTTTGTGAATATTTGGCGAAGCATGTGGTGGATATTAGAATATATGTAGATCGAATACATTATGCGTATGGCATGAAATAAGACCCTGCTTCGAAGCAATAACCTAAAAACGCAATTGAATATATCACTCCAACGGGTCAAAGAAAAAGAATTTCAGTCTGATCAATTTTTATTTACATCGCCATAGTATGCCAAAAACTGGTCAAAGTGAAGTAAAAAAGGAGGAAAGCGGAGCTGGCTTGGAGGCAACAGGCTGTGGATACAAGTTGATTCAACGAAGAAATCACGCTTGACCGATTTATTATTAAATATATATATATACTAGCTGATGCCCGGGGCTCCGCTCTCGTCTGAATTCCGGGATAAAATATAGCCTATATGTTGTTCCAGGGTCTAAGCAATCTTAATTCCAAATTTCAGCCAAATCGGTTAAGCCGTTTTTCTGTAAAAGAGTAACAAACATACACACACACTCACAAACTTTCATCTTTATATTACTAGCTTTCGCGAATTTCAGAAATAGTGATTTTTTCCGGAATTAAAGGTATCCTATGTCCTTCTCAGTACTCTTAACTATGTGTATGCGAAGTTTCAAAAAGATTAGTTCAGTAGATAAAGCGTGAATAGGTAACAAACAAATATACAAACTCACTTTCGCATTTATAATATTAGTAGGGATAAGTAGGGATATTAGTGTTATTTAAAATTAATTTGGAATATTACATATTTTATCTACTTATTAAATTTTATTATGTGTAATATTTGCAACTGAAAATATTAAATTTATCATGTAACGACTCCCGCGGGCCAGTTAAATATTGATACAGAATTAGCAAATTTGAATGCAATACTAAGCTCGTAATTAGTTATTAGCAAAACGTTGCAGCTCCTGAATAAGTTAATTGGCAGATTGTAAATTTTGATTTTGAACTGAATGTTTGACTATGTATTATATTGTGTTGCACCAAAATAAATTTAAATAATAATACATTATTAGGGACAAATCACACAGATTGATTTAGCCTCAAAGGTCCAGACTTGTGTAATGTTATACTAACTCAACAATACCTACTATATTTATTTATAAATCAAATTAATATAAATGTCACAAAAGTTATACAATATTTTTGAGGAACTTACATAGATTTATGTTAGACAAAGCAGAGCTTTGATTTCATATGAAAAGTAATTTTTTTTTATTAGGATTAGGATAAATAATAAATAATTACTTTTCTCATAGAATCATGAAATCACGAATAGGCTGACATTTCCAAATTCTATGATATTTCTTATTAATTAACTTATAAAAAATAACTTGCCACTACATACTGCTACGACCTAATGACAAAGTCTTGTAACGTGGTATTGCCGCAGCTCGTAGCACTTGGGTTCGTAGCACTGTTACACTTCGTAGAGCTGCTACAGTCCGTAGCACCGCTACCAGCCGTAGCACAGTACACACACACACACAGTCAACACCGCTAAGAAAATGTGCCCTTAGTCTTTGTAAGTATATCTATGTTATATTTTTTCTCATCATTGCGTTTTCCCAGTGACAACACACTTTCTTATTTTCGAATACTAAAATTCTTTCTTATTTCCATAGATTACTTAACAAAATTTATTTCTTTTTGGCATTATTTAACTAGTGGTTTTGCGAACAAAAGATCTCGTGACTGCAAAATTTACCGAAAAGGAGACTCTCGCTCGCTTCTCTCGCTCGCTCAATGATTTACTAATATTATTATGACCATAGCATATTAAAAAACAATGTTGCTAACAATCTCTGACAGAAAATTTTAGGGATATTAAATGTCAGTGTTTATCTGTAACTTGCTATGTTTTTTACTAGCTTTCGCCCGCAGCTTCGCCCGCGTGAATTTCCCACGGGAAAAATGACTTTTCCCGGGATCTAAGGTATCCTATGTCCTTCTCAATTCTTCTGTCTATGTGTATGCGAAATTTTAGGAAGATTGGTGCAGAAGATTGGGCGTGAAAGCGTAACAAGCAAACAAACTCACTTACGCATTTATAATATTAGTTAGGATTATACTGAAAAAGGTGATGTGTCTTCTTGTGTCAAACTCGAATCAAAATTATAAAGTTTTAAAATTTAATGTCATACAAAAACATATTTTTCAATTTTTTATAGTAATAGACCATAGACTGCAGCAACCACTTACCATCAGGTAGACTTTAGACCTGTTTGTCTAGCGAATTGAATTTTAAAATCAATCAACTAACGCTTAACAGGATTCTCATGGTACAGTACCTACAAGGCAATACAGAACTAATTTCATTAAAATTTTACAAATATATGGTGAATTCTCGCATGAATTCCCCTCGAGAACATCACTTTTTCTCAGGATAAAAGGTACTTATATCCTTATCAATACATCAAAATGTTTGGAAAAATTCAGGAAGATTTTTTAAAATATAGATCGTGAAAGCGTAACAAAAAAAAACAAACATACTTTCGCATGTATAACATTGGTTAAGATATCTATAAGTCAATCTCAAAAAAATCTCACGAAATCTAATAAAAATTCAACAACACACGCCGCAAATAAAAATAACTCAGCTAGCCATAAAAATAACTCCCAAAAAGTTATAAGGCTCGTCTAAAGGGGCATCATTGAAAACCAATTCAACTGAGTCCAGTAAAATACCGGCCATGTCTAAGGGACTGTAATCAAATACACCTAACGTCGAATTTACCGCCCGTGTATTTTCGTTAAGTGAAATTGATTTGGAATCATATTTTCAATAAAACTGCTGACTTAAAGAACAAATTTTTGAAACAAATATGGTTATTGTGTTAATTTTCTTAATTTTTGTGTTATAGTACATTAAACTGTACTGTTGTTTAACGAAATAAAAATTAAATTATAAAAACATATTGGTTCATAGATTTAAATCAATTATTCCATCCATACTTCTATGCTTATATTATAAATGCGAGTCTGTCTATCAGTCTATTTCGCGTTTAGGGCTAAACCCCCTGACCAATTTTAATAAAATTTGGTATGGATATAGTTAAGGCTCAGAGGTCAAACAAAGGCAATTTTAAGGGTTATATAACGGACGTGAGACAAACCGCAGGCAACGAATTCCGAATTTTCCTAAAGAATGATTTTGTTAGCAAATTACGAAACTAATCGAAGAGAGACATTAATTTTTTATAGTCGTCTTTAACGAGCTGTACAGTTTTTATCATCACTACATAGTATAAAACCTAAATCGCTTCCCGCTGTCTGTCCCTATGTATGCTTAGATCTTTGGAACTACGCAACGGATTTTGATGCGGTTTTTATAATAGATAGAGTGATTCAAGAGGATGGTAAATATGTATAATACATGTATTATATAGCATTACACCCGTGCGAGGCCGGGGCAGGTCACTAGTAGTTACATATAGTTATTTAAAATTTAAAAAATATACTTATAAAAAAATAATTGTTAGAAGCGATATACCAGTCAACAAAATACTTATTAATAAATCATGGAAAATAATTTTCGCATAATTTTGTGATCACGAAATTGTCGAAAATCAAAATGCATTTTGGCTTTGAATCCGGCCAAAATGGCGGTGTAGTCAGATAACTGAAAATTGAATTTAGTGTCGCAGCGGCAGCGATGTTGTGTTGTAAATATTGTGGCTTATTATATTAGTGTACTGTACTTCAGTAACATACTGTGAATATGTTATTAGTTGCTAATTAATTAATTTTGAATTTTAACGACATATTTTTACCCGACTTCGCTAGAATGAGGGTTATGTTTTTCGAAATTATGTATGTATTGTTTCATGCTCTGCAACCTCAATGGTTTGGCTTATTTTAGTTTAAAAGGTGTCGTTAGATTCCTATTTACTGTGAGAGTGTGACTGAGTATATATAAAATAAATAGCGGATTATTACGCCAAATTAAAATGTAAAGCACTGAACAGCTTGATTGAGAGAAAAGTAGAAGAGACGAACAAGAAAGGCCGACCTCAAGTAGATAAGATAAGGTCATAGCAAAGAATAAGAAGAGAAAAAAAACAGCAATGTAGGAATAACATTGCTCGATGGGGTTCAAAATGACTGATTAAGGCAAATAATAAAGTAAAAAATGTTCTTTTCGAAATAAAGAGGCATATATGAAAGTGGGCACGAAAACGATAGACCAAGGTGACCAAGACTCCTTTTTTTTGAAAAACACGCGATGTGATTTTAGAAGTGATAATGTTGATAAGCTACCAACAACAAGACCTATAAAAATATAACATAGGTTTAAGAAAATTTATCGATATACGATTAACGAATCGATCAACACTCTCTATATTTTTATTCGTCCTCCTTACAAACGACACTTTATTATTGCCCGGAAGTTAAGATGAGTTATGACGTCACTTAATCATGAATTCGCAAGCTGTTAATAGTCAACCGTTATTGTCCAATTCGTAAATTTATGACGACAAGTTCATTAGACCGGCTGTGGAGTTTAGTTAGTTTGTAATTGTATTTTACATATATATTAGCGTTTGGTATCCAGCTTAAAAATCATATTACCTGCTTCTTTTCGAGCCAAAGTGGTTATTTTCAACCGCCTTTAAAAAAAGGACGTTCTTAATTCGGCTGAATATATATTTTGTATGTTTGTGGCAGTCAACGTGCTACAGTGCTTTCAACAATGCGTAAGAATTCAAAACTCCACGTGTCTTAAACAGTAACGCAAACTTAAATCCAACACAGCCGTAACGGCATCGCTAATAAACTCCATTCCTCATAAACTTTATCATGTAATCCCGCCTTTAATCATCTGGATGCTCGAACAAGCAGAGAGCTAAGTTCGCAAAGCCTCCGTAAGCTTGTTCCCCCTTTTTATTCCTCCACATACTTAGCGACAATTTCAAGTAAACCGCGCTTCGGTTGGTGTTACAACTTTATACGTGTCGGGATGTGCGAATTGTGAATTACGTTTTATTTTATACTTGGTTATTGCAAATAAAAGGAAAATTATGATTTGTAATTTTTTTATTAGTATCTTACAGATTACAGGTACCTTGCTTGTGTTAGAGTTTTTTTAAACAGTCTCTCGACTATTGTGATTTTTAACGCCCATTCGATGAAAGTTGCTACCATCGGCTTAACGCGACTTACGAAACACAAAATCACGTGATTCAAACCTACGATATCCTAATCAAACTAAAAACAAAAAAGTATATTTTTCCCGATTCAAGATCTTCAGGCAAAGAACTTAACCATTGTACTACACAGGCAGATATGATGTGTTGATTATAAATATTAAGTAGGCATAAAATAATATGTGTATCTTAGAAGTGTATACCTATATGATTATGATAAAGTGTATGAAAATTCTTATACAAAAATATATACGGTCGAACTGAGAAACCTCCGCCTATTTTTAAGGTCGATTGACAAAATTTCAGTTCTTGATCATATTCTTGAAAACCACAACTGCGCCGGTTGAAAAATATGCCGAAACGTTTCTCCACTAAGAATATCTCCATCCTGGTATCCCAACTTTTATAGTTTGATAAAACAGAAATTATGGCTCGAAAATACAATGAAGTTCTCCTATACTTCAGTACTCTCTACTCTAGTTCATTTTGACGAGAGTACATGCCTTTATATCTCCATTAATCCTGCGATAAAGATAATATCCCCAAGCTACATACACACCGCATACAGACAGTCCCTAAGCCCACATCACACGCACGGCCACTCGCCACAACTGTGCACGCTGTCTTTTTTTCAGTATTATTATTTATTGCAATCCCAAAACCTTCTTTTTGTGCCAAATGTAATATGAATCATATTATAATCCCCTCTTACTACTCAACCCTTTTAGGGACAGTTGAAAAAATAATGCTGAAATAACATTGATTTTAGTTATTCTAATATTTAGTGAAGAAAACTGTCTCGTTTCGTCTCAGTTCTTGTAGTTATTTTTTTTATCTATTTTTGTTTTAGAACTACGTAACTTAGGTTTTATTCTTTTTTTCAGTGTTTCATCCAGATAGTTTTCGAGAATTTTACCTTTCAAACTTGGATAAAGCATAAACACGTTTTTCTTAGGAAACTTTCTGTAATAATAATGTATTGTGCCTTGAACCATTAGATATTCTTTGTTTGAACTAGGAGTGTTTCTAGCAGTTAAAATATCAAAAGAATTTTAACGTAGAATAATATTACCATCCATTCGTAATTTTTGAAATTTATAATAAAATATTAGCGCCCACTCTTACACACCCTTCCAGAAGAATTGTTCCATATGATGGTGGAACTTGCATAAAAATCCATTCTAAAGTTCAGTATTAATACGCTTATATATACTTACACTAACTATTCCTCGCGGTTTCACTCGCCCGTGGTATGTATGTAGTTCATAATCTTCTACCAAAATAAGGCGTCATATCATATTAAAAAAAAAATTTTCAAATTCGACCAGTAGTTTTACTTTTCAGCTTTACTATAATAGTATAGTATAAAAGTATAAATAGTGATAGATCAAATTATAGATATATAGATATACTCTTTACTGTACCGTTAACATACAATACTACTATCCTGCTTCCCACTTATATTATAAACGCGAAAGTTTATAAGAATAAGGATGTTTGTTACTCTATCACAGAAAAACTGTTGATAAAATTTATCTTAAACTAGCTGTTTCCCGCGGCTTCGCCCCGCGTGGGACTCGGTTATATCGCGCCTATGTTTGACCTCAGGTCGTTAACTACATCCCTACCAAATTTCATCACAATCGGTCCAGCAGTTTAGCCGTGAAGAGTTGACAGACAGACAGACAGACAGACAGACAGACTTTCGCATTTATAATATTAGTATGGATTTGGAATGGAGATTGCTTAGACCCTAAATCAACATATAGGCCCACATAGAACTCCCACGGGAGTGGTGCCCCGGGCTACAGGCTAGTTGAATATATAATAATAAGTATTGAAATAAACATACTTAAATATTACAATGTATTTGATCATATCGATCGAAAATAAAAACCGAATCCACCCCACGTATCGCTTGAATAATCCAATACTATGGAAACAAACTCGGCGTCTTCCACAATCACACACAAGCACATAAAGGCAGATACAGTCGGCGTAAAGTTGAGAACGCTAATAAAATATGCAACATATTGACTGTAGCGCAGTGCGGCATTGCGATACGGTTCTATACTGCGACGGCGACGGGCGAATATAACGCCGCTGCGACATTGTCAAAGTAAACGAATGCGTGGCTTGGTGGTTTAGCCTCAGATTTGTTTGTAGTGCGGCTTAAGGGCTGACGACGGTTATCTGGTTTAGGGATTTTAAGCGTCTCTTGTAATAAATTGGAGGAAATCGCTTTTAACCAACGAACTCATAGTTTATTCGTTATAATATTACTTAGGTATGTTTAACTTGAATCTCTCATATTTTAACACCATAAGATAGTGATGATGAACTCAAGAGACACGGAAATTAGTTTTTGTAATGGTCGTATCGAAAGAGCTCCGAAGTAGCCACCGAAAGACGACCTTCTCTGCCAAATGCATGTAACTGCTTATACTTGTGTGCGTGTATTTTATGCGTGTGTAGGAATTTTTTTTAGTGTGTGCGTAGCGACGTGATTGAATAATGTGTTAGTGTTAATTTGAATAATGCGTTAGTGTTGTGTTAACATTTGTTGTACGTATTTTCCCCTTAGTCCCATTTCGTAGCCAATCTCACTCCGCGCACAAAATGTGGAAGACTTTTCACGAACTAATAAGTGCGCGTGTCGCCTCTGGTTGGTTTAATGCTCTAAGGGAAATAGGCTTGCTTTGGATTGGTCCCTAATAGTGTCACTTCTATCTTAAGTTTCCAGGATCATTGGAAGGCAGTTCAAGCTGTTGGTCTAGACAGTGCTAGATAACAGTCGTAAGGTTTTTATTTTAACCTTTATTGTACAAAATACAAAAAGTAAAGCACAATAGGCGGACTTAATGCTAAAAGCATTATTTAACAGTCAACCTTTGGGTAAAGCAGAGAGCTTGAATGTGGGTGTAAAATAGAAAGTGGTGTTAAAGGCATATAAAAGTATATAAATATATAAGTACAATATACACACATAAAAATATACATAAATATAAATGCATACTATACACATGAAATATACATTTACAAATACACAAATATTAAATACACGTGATACATAAATATTAAATATATAACATAAGTAGTTGTAGATATGAAGCAAAAGTAAATAAGAGTAAATAAGGTTATGTTAGATACATTAAGGCAGCAACATAGAAAGCGCTAAGATGAGATAGGAAAGATGCTTTTAGTATTAATTACTAACAACAAAGAATTTGGAAATCTACGATGAATAATTAATTAATTAATTATTTGGGGTCTCTCTACGATGCAAGTTTTTTTTATAAATCTATACTAACACACTGATCACGATCATGTTAGTCTTGATAAAATATATGTCAACAAGCGACCCGCATGGGCATAAAAACCTTTCTCTTGAACCTCTCCATCTATTTTTAAAAAATAAGCATCAAATCCGTTGCGTAGTTGTAAAGATTAACCATACAAAGCGACATAGGGACAGAGAAAGCGACTTTGTTTTATACTGTGTAGTGATGATGTAATGAAGTGATGTAGTGATAATTTATTACAACATGTGCGTTATTTTAAAGAAAAAACAAATGCTGTTGTCTTTATTTTATTCTTTCGTGACCTAAGTTGATATTCCTCTCTTATACAAAGCCAAACTTTTGCACGAAAATCACAAAGGCTTTGATACCAAAATAGTAGAGATTAAAATTCAATAGGAATTCATAATGAGACTAGCAATGCCATTTTGTCAGCTGAAATCTATATCCGTATAAATTTTTAATGATATATTTTGGAACATATTGCTATATTGTCCACCAACCGTACAGGAATTTAGATCAGCGACACCTTGAACATGCACACTCTGTGGTAGAATTCCAATTTCCGGACCGTGTTATAGTTAAATTTACACCGGCTCAAAACGAGGAATAACAGAAGAGACACTGCCTATCTTTGATAATGTAAGCAACCCTTTGTCTAACTCCTTATAATGAAGTACAAAATTCCACTCATACTCTGGCTCAAATCAAGGAAATAACAAAAGAAACACTGCCTGTGTTTATAATTCAAATTAAATTCATTTATTTCAGAAAAGTTATTAGATTATTTGCTCCTATCCTAATTAATGAAAAAATTATTTGAAATACGCTCTTGCTTCTTATTCCTTAGGTACACAATGATGTGTATAAGATTTAATAATAAAATAAAATTATGACTAATTAATACTCGTACGCTTGATTGCAGACTGATTGCGGCTTTAATTTTTAAGATCTCTATATGTTCGATGGTTGTTACTTCTGCACCAATTATATTTTATAGCACTAGTCCATCCGGCCAATAACCCCACGTAAATATCTCAGCGGGAAACAAACTTTCTATTTTATATATAAAGCTAAACTTTAATCGCACAAGTTCTGCGGATTTCTGAAAATACTGCTAGGTATCGAGTCCCGTTACTAGTTCCGTAAAGCTGGTTTAAACAAATATGGAATATTTAAGTTCAAATATCGATATCTTATAACATTTTATGTTGTTTAATTAACAGTGACCTCAAGTAGATCTTGGCGGACGTAAATACTGCGCGAGATGGTTGTGGTAAATTGGAGAGCCATCGCGAAGATCACTAGATTGACTTCTTTTCTTTGCGACTCTTACGCCGACGGAAAACTAACTCCCGAATACTCAAACGCTACTAATTTTGAGAGCTGCTCGTATCATGCTATCACTGTCATATCGTTGACGTTCATCGCGACGGCATGATACTTTAGCAGCTTTCAAAATTGAGTAGCGTTTGAGTATTCGGGAGTTAGTTTTCCTTTTCTTCTCATTTCCTCTCTTTTGTCTGCTGGTAGAGATTTCTTTAGAAATAAGCAGCACTCTTGTACTATGTTCTATATTCTATTATTTTTCTGTGTAAATTAATTTGAAATAATTAAATGAAGTTTCAATAAATAAAATAGTTTTTTCTTTCGCCAATAGGTGGCGTGGATCCACATCGACCGCCAGATGATCCTGACTATCCACCGTCACGTCATCACGCGACTGGCAAGGTTCAGCGTGTCGCACGACAACGCCATGACCTGGCTGCTTCACGTCAGTCAGGTCCAGCAGGAAGACAGGGGATATTACATGTGTCAAGTCAACACCAATCCTATGATCAGCCAAGTTGGATATCTACAAGTTGTTGGTGAGTTAATTTGATTCTTCATCTGCTTTTTCTAAGATCTGTTTTTGTACGCGTGAAGTTCCATTTCCATTTACTAATAATTCCGCTTGATCAGCGACCCAAAGTGGATCTTGGCTTCCGAAACAAGATAGCGCCAAAGTGTTCTCTTTTGCGCGATGCAGTTTACCAGCTCCTATCTCACGCAGGCCAGCACCGTATCGCTCCAGTATATTATCTGAGACCTGACTATCTTCCTGACACCAAAGTATCATATACTGTAGTTTCAACACATCGCTCCAGCGATATTTGAGGTAGTGGATCTGGCTATCTTCCTGATATCAAACTTTCATACTGTAGTTTCAATATATACAAATGTATACAGTACTAGCTGTTCCCCGCGGCTTCGCCCCGCGTGAGACTTGGTTATATCGCGCTCAAAAGTAGCCTATGTTTGACCTTAGGTCTTTAACTACATCCCTACCAAATTTCATCACAATTGGTCCAGCAGTTTAGCCGTGAAGAGGTGACAGACAGACAGACAGACAGACAGACAGACAGACAGACAGACACTTTCGCATTTATAATATTAGTATGGAAGTATGGATGGATGTTTAGTGTATGACACTTATAATACTACAAATCTCAAGTTATATGTGTGAGGTAGAGTTGGCTTCAATAAACTACACTTAAGATTAGTTTCTTTGTTCACGCTATTCGCTGACCTTGCGCGTGGGATATTTCTATTGGCCATGTGTGGCAATTCTTAACTGTAAAATCATAGACGATTAGTTTTTAGAAATTTAAATGTTATGTATACGTTTACATTAATATATGTATATCATTGTAACCAACAGCCTCTCTTTATAAAACATCAACTATCTCTCAATGGAGTTGGAAGTCAATGTTGAATCTTGCTTTATAAAAAGGATTAAATTCTCTGAAAATTCAGTATCAGTACATTAACATTATTTTTCATCGGACGGCATAATTGATCCGTCCAAAATATTTCCCCTCGTCATTTTTTATTTATACTTCGTGTAACAAAACCAATTTCGAGCGACTGATAGGATAATGACCCCGAGTTAAAAAGTATAATAGGTACTAACAAAAATAATAAAAAATTGATAAGGCAGCGTACTGGGCTCATTTTATAAAGTTTTAATTACTTCCCCTTTAATATCTAAAAGGGTTTAAAATAAGCTTCCCTTGCTTCCCTTAAAGCCACGTAATTATTTTTATTGCAGACAAGTACTTCGGCTTTGAACATAAATTGAAACTTTATAAAATATTAATTTAATCTTGGTGAAATTTAGTGGTTCATATCTCACTGGGGATAGAAAGCGCGGGATTGTTAAAAGCATATTTTTTGGAAACAAGCTCGCTGGAATTTTTTTAACTATACAGTTTTTATTGTTAAATCAAATATCAGTCATCATAATTAAGTGTAGCAACTTTTTTTGTATTTCTTTGTTTTTATACTTTCCTTCCGTAGACGCTAACAACGCACATACAGCGAATGAAATGATGATATGAAAAAAATGTTCATATATTGATGAGTATCAAATTTTTGTTCACGCAATTAAAAAAATTCGTAAATAAGTTATATGAAAGAAGCGTATGTTCTGGTTTTATAAACCCTTTACCGTGTTAATTGCATAACTCACAATTAGATGACTAATTTTTATGTGTGTAGTTAAATTTACTTATATTAATTCTAGACCAGGGTGATAATGTTGTTAAAACAAAATTTTAACTGTCAGTTAATCAACCACTTACAAAACCATGAACAAAATAAGTAATATATTTTTAAACTATTTCTTAACCATCACCAAAAAATGGTTGCCCGGGAATCGCTTTGCCCAGTCTTTAGTCATAATTCTAACAGGCAAATACTAATGCTCTCAAAAAATCAATTAAATAACATATTTATTAAAATAAATACGTGTATTCAAATAAACCAACTGCCCCATTCTGGAAGCAAATTAATAAACACACGAACCGAGATAGATTGTCACCTCGAGGCTCGTCCCGCAATAAAATGAAGATAAAACAGTCTCCGCTGCAAAGGGAGGAAAAAACCACTTCTCCACTTAAAAGTTCGACCGAACTGCGGCTATAAAAGACTAAGTGTTTCCCCGATCGACAGTTAGGAGCAAACACGCCCCGACGTTAGGAGTAGTTGTCTTTGTGATGTTTTTGGAAATTGAAACTGTTTTGTTGACGCCGTCGGTGTTCGATGTTAGTTTTTGAACTGTCGTTTCGTTTTCTTCTATTTTACCTTCGTGTTGTTTCTAAATTTTATTAGGTCAGTACACTTCCACTTGTGTTGCCTCAGTCAAGTCTTCTTTTGTTTTCCTTCCTTGTAACTTCTTGGTAGTTTGCTTTTAGGAATTCTTTTCAGTCTCTACATAGTTAATCACTCCAGCAGTACCTATGATTAATGTACTTAAATTTTACCCATATGTTTTCTGGCAGGGCGACGGGGGATACACTAACTGACATTTAGGACTTGCACTAAAAAATGATGTTTTATACACTTACTAGCGAACCGCCCCGGCTTCGCATGGGCATATAAACCTACCTCTTGAATTACTCTATCTATTAAAAAAACCGCATCAAAATCCTTTACGTAATTTTAAAGATTTAAGCATACATACTGGTATAGGGATAGAGAAAGCGACTTTGTTTTATACTATGTAGTGAAGACCAATGGAATGAAATAAAATCCCTGAACCTTTTAACTAATTTTTAACTTATTGAAGTCATCTGTCACTTATTTAAATTATTTTTACCACAGTGCCGCCAAATATCCTGGATGAAGAGAGCACACAGTCAGCAGTTGCAGTCAGGGAGAACCAGAACATAAGCCTGGTCTGCAAAGCAGATGGGTTCCCGGCCCCAAAGATCATGTGGAGGAGAGAAGACGGTCAGCCCATCTCTGTTGACAGAAGAAAGAAAGGTGAGAGTTAGGCGCTTAACATGAAAATTCATATTAACATGCTTAATAAAATTGATTGGGAATTAATAAATTATATTTGTACATTAAATAATAATTATACCCTTTTTTGTTACGACACAAGGGCAGTATAGTGGCCAACACTTTCTGATTTTTCATACTATCTTCGCATCTTACACAACCTAATGACTTCCATCTAGCAATAATAGCTGGAGCTAACAACGAGTAAACAGACTGTGGAAAGCACTAAGGAGCTATTACCACAAGTTAGGCCACACTTGCCGTCGCTTAACATGCTTGATCATCGTTACGAATACGCATACTTTGCTAGACTTTCGAGCTGTAATTCTATTCTTAGCACTATTGCTCCTGTATTCAATTTTACTAACCATATATCACTCTTATTTTTAAATGAAAAAATGCTTGTTAAATAGAGCACAGGTCCAAAAAATCCAAACAATCCAAAACAAATTATCGTTAAACTTTTCATTTGATTTATAACCATCCAATCGCGTGCATTTCCTACTAGCTCGCGACTCAGGAGTTATCGCTGCTTTTCTATTGCACCGACATCTGAAGAATAATGTTCTTCTATCTTAAACTAATACTTCTATGCGACTGCATCTCCCAGTAGAAAATTCTTATAAAACCAACTGTAATATCTAACAATGACAATTCTTTTATCGTGAAAAGAGTTGGTGGTAAAAGCGAATAAATGTGGCGCTATAATCTCACGTTTCACTTGTATATCATAGAATTAAAATACTAGAAGTAACTCACGAATGTTTTTCATTTTATTTTTAAAATAGTTTGTATTTAAAAGGCTAAACAGAGTTTAAGATTTAATGCAGTATTTTGATTCATTCCCTTTTTAATGCAAGACCTTTTTTTAGCAACTTTTTCTAGATTTTCTTGCCAGTGACTTCGAAATTTATAATTGAATCCTAGTTATATGAATAAATAAAATTAATAAAAATTGAATTGAATATAAAGTATTTCATAATTAATGTTTGTAAAGTACTAATTTTTTTTTTGGTGACATAGTACTTTATAAAAATTATTTTCCATTAGAGATTTGAGCTGCGATTTACGATGATATTTTACTTTTACCTACCAAATAAAGCTTATTAATATACCTCTATATTTCATCAATTACGATTAGCGATTGTGTTTATTTCTACCGTTTAAACTCCCGACAAGGTGAAGATGAGTATCTATTATCCGCGCTAATACCCGTCTCAACCAGAATTAAGCTGCTTTTATTTATTATCCATTGTTTTCTCTGTAGCCGACGTGAACACTGTCTGCGGTATTATACTCTGTTTGCATTCAAGTATTACTGTTGTTTTATCTATCCATCCATACATTCAATAGGTATGTTTCCCTTGAGAGGTTAATAGTTAATATTATTCCTACGGGAAACAAACCTATTAATGGGAAGCGTTTTACAGTTTGGTTTTCACTTCGACATTGAATCATAAGACTTTTGATAAAAATCATCATCATAGTCAAAGCCAAATTCATACTTTAATATTCCAAATAATTATACGAAAGTAATTTACTACTCTCATTTTTTGAAGTCGGTTAATATACTCAAGTCTTCTCCTAAATGAAACATACAAATTTGTGAAAACCGAACAAAATAAGATTAACCAAAAGCGATATAATCACGGACAAACAGACGTAAATAATATACTCACATACAAACATAGAGAATCTTTTTCCTTGCCTAAAAATAAGTTTTCATTATTCGGTTAATCCTAGTATAATTGTTAAACAGGAATTTATTTACAGAGAATAATTTCGGTGTAAATTTTACGACTGATGCAAATCCTGGTCTATTACGGCCAGTTCGCGATAAGCGGAAATTTCGTCGCAAATTATATCACAAGCACTCCAAGCAATTCTGTTCTTGCCGTAATATAACCACGACTTTAAATTAAACCGAAGTGATCTCACTTGGAGCGGATTAAACCAGAAAAAACCTGATAATTGTAGTACAGAAAAGCTGAGTATTCCCAGCAAATTAAACGGGAGCTCGTTGGCGGTGCACAAAGGCAGCCAAAAATTGAGTTTAATTTTAAGAGCGATTTTCTTGTACCGGGAAAATGGGGAACGAACGTGTGGTGTGAAGGGCCCTTTTCGTTAATTGTGTGTGGTGTGGTGCCCTCCGTGTCACAGTCACTGGCAGCTGCTGTGACGTGGAAGGGCGAAGGTATTAATTATCTCGTCGATGTTTTCAATTCGGCGTTGTCTTTTGTTTGATTTAATGTGGTCGCAAATCCACTCTTTATATGACGGGTTCGCAATTTGAGTATAGAATGTGGGATATTGCAATTAGGTCTTGTAAAGCGATGTCGTTTATAAACCGCTTGGGGTACAGGCACAGTTTGTAGAAGGGATAAAAGAACCAAATTAATTGTAGGGTTTGTACAATATACTGATAGGATTGATGTACCTTTAGGGTTTTGTCGAGCTCATTGGCGATATTTATTTAATTTTACGCGCGAATGGTTTGTTGGTAGAACATATTGAATTGATGACATACCCAAAAGGTTTATTTTCGAAAATCAAACGAATGAATTGAATGATCTTACTTTGGGGCTAATTCAATCTGTGTGATTTTTCCCTATATATTTATTTTATTAAATATTTATTAAATGAAAATAAAGTAAAATATAAAAAACCCTTTCCTTTTTTAAGAGTTTTTGTACATTCACCAATAGATAAACAAACTTCTAAACATATATCAGAGCAGAGTTCAGAATAAAAAACTAGTATTATTATAGGTCTTATTAGATTTAAAAAGTATAATCCCAACCACAATAGCAACAAACACATAACACGATGCAGCTTAAAATTTAGCCCGAAAAGCGCACAATAGGAGCAACAGTAATTGCTTTATACATCCTCTCTCATTACATTCATTGCGTCCTCTGGGGCTGGTCAAATGTGAACACAAAATGTCGAAAGTCTGCAAGTACAGTTGTATTTTTAAATTTATTTGTTGTATTTATATCGTTGTGTATTAGAGGCATATTGTAGTGGACGAAAGAGAAAGATGAAATAGAATTTATAAATGGAGAAATTAAATATTATTTTTTTATTTAAAATTATTTGTTTAACGTTTAAAAATATTTATTTATACAATTGGAGGATTTAATGCTTAGAGCATCTTTTTGCATTGTAACCGTTAATGTACTTATTTAAATTAAACTATACTGGCAGTACTTTTACAATAGACATTATAATGATTTTCAAAGCAAAAAATCTTCGTTGTGTTTTTAGTTGTTGGATATCTTTCTTGATTCAAATAGTAGCCTACATAGCTAAATTAATATGTATTCGTTCTTAAACTATATTAAAATAAATAAATGACTAAATTAATTAATTAAAAAAAGTTGTTTCTCATAATTTTGTAAATAAAGATTTTTATTAAATAAGTTCTAGTAATTTTGTTACCAGAACTTAATAAAGTAATCTGTACCGACATCATATAGCCAAATGAATGTTTTACAACGAGTTATCTCTCTGCCATGTTTGTTTTGTGTAAACAGAGAACTCATTACCCACTTGATGCGGCATACGCCGTCCGAATTTTTAATTTTTTATGACTTTTTAAGCTAGATTATTTAAACGTCGGCCTCACGTAAACATCCCTTTGAGGCAACGACGTCGCCTGCCTCTTAATGAACTTGCTGCCCATTTATCATCGCAGGGTTGAATGAAAAAAAAAAAACAACTTTTTTCGCAATCCCAAGTTTGAATATAAATTTAACCGTCATGGTCACGTTTTTGTAGAAAAAAGGGCCTGTCCAAAATAAAGTTTATTATCTCTAAAGTTGCTAATTAAAGGGTCTATATAGCTCGTTTTCTTTAATTTATGTTTATTTATGTAATTCTCTCTTTATTATTGAACGATGTTAATTTCACTTTTTTTAGCCACATTTTATCATCGTACTCGATTATTTCCCATCAAATAGAACCCTTTGATATAAATAATCATAGTAGCCTGTGTGCTTTAACAAAATTGGTCCAGCGATTTAGCCGTGAAAGCATAACAGACAAACACTTTCACATTTATTATATTAGTAAGTATGGACTACGCATTATTAACTACTCTTTTCGAGCATAATAAAATTCAATTGACACACAGATTTTAATAATTCCTCTCTATATTTCATGAATGAGTCACACAGCTCCAGAAAATATGTTTAAAACATCCAGTTCCACAAGGCAAGTCTAATTTTAAAAATTACGAGATCGGATATACATTCCATTTCGAACATCACTTTGTTACTTTTAATAAAAAATACCATTTATTGATTCATTCATCACCTTCTCTTTTTCTTAGTGACGGTCTACGAAGGTGACACGCTCAGTTTGCAACGAATCAGCCGAACAGAAATGGGGGCCTACCTGTGTATAGCGACGAATGCTGTGCCACCATCGGTATCCAAAAGGATCATTGTCGATGTCGAATGTAAGTATTTTAGTACAAACATACTAACATACTGAGTCACTTTTACTTAAATAAATATATTCATTCATTCACTACAATATCCTCACTCATCATAAGTCAAAACCCTTATTTTTCAGCCTTCGTGTTCGTGATATTTATTTATTAGTTCTTCGGGTGTCCTACAACTTAATATAGTATAGTATACAATAATAATGTTAGGCTGTGCCAATAACAAGACTCCACCAATTAAAACAAGCCATACATTAATATAGCAAACAAGCTTCAAAAAAATCACCTACAATGGTACGGTCACGTCTTACGAAAACCAGCAAGTTACTTGAGCCGCTTCTTCCAAGGGCTAGTAGAAGAGGTAAACCAAAAATTACTGTTTCAACATCGCTGCGCAGGATATGCGTGCTAATGCACAACATCCAGGATGCCAAAGTAAAAGAAAGAAGAGTAGAGCAAACAGCTGATGATAAAACAGCAAAAAATCATCAGGAAACTGACCTCAAACAAAGTTTTGGTGGTGGAAGCACGCAAAGTAATTTAGTTAGTAAGTAACTGCAACTTTAACTTTTGCAAAGTAACGCCTAAATCTTTTATATGAATGGGCTTTGTTTTTTTAACCATGATGGATGTAAGGACTACGCTCGTTGCTGGATATAGCTATAAATTGGCAGCGAGCTAGTAACACTCTAAAGGTCACAAGCGTACATGCTAGACTGAAAACGTGATAAGAGAATAACAAAAAATTACACGATCATTATACTAGATTATTGAGCTTTAGTCCGCTCTTTGTCCTTTTAATAAAACAAAGTAAAATTACATCATCAGGTATTATTTTCTCTATCACATTTTCAATTTCCATTCAATCACCGTTTCTTGTTTATACATTTGTTTTTTCTCCGTGCACCCCGGCCCGGCTGCACCGCAAAAAATATTATCTTTCAATTATAGCGGCTATCTTGTTCCCGTATTTAGTCAGCCAGGGACTTTATATACTGGGAATGAAAAGAAATTGTTCGCAATTCCTTTTTGTTAAGAGAATTGTATTTACTGTTGATATTTTATAGACAAAACCGGTTTATTGTTGAAAAGTTAAATTACTTTTGTAAAAAAGTGATGAAGTACGAGCTGAACTCTTTTAATTTTTGTATTAAACACAAATATAGTGAATATCGGTTAAGTCTATGGAATAATAAATAACTTGAGCCGCACTAAACTTTTCTGTTTTTCCTAATGGTTGACTGGGAGAGAATGCTTTTAGCATTAAGTCCGCCAATTGTAGAAGTATTATGTGGTAAATAAAGTTATATAAATAAATAAATAATGTTCACGTTATAGACGGGTATACTTTTTCCTGGAATTTAAAAGGAAACACCTACATTCTTTTGGGGGGGGGGGGGCTGAAGTTTTAATTTTCTGTTGTTTTTCTCAAATAACATATTATATATCACGTTATCAATATACAATCAAACATACACATATGTATCCATTTATCATGACACTTATCATATTACATTAATTTTGGGTTCATACAAATACAGTTTTTAATATTAATTAGATACAATTAAACAAAAAATCGCTAAAACATATTCGGATATCTATGACACTATGACAAAGTAACACAGACATATATAATAATAATAGTATATATATGATCTCTTATATACCTAAATCATACCAAAGACCTTTACCACTGCGTCACATAGACCGACAAAACCTAGTATTATATCAATATTGATATAACAGTTGGCAAACAAAGCGATTGCCGATAACCGCGCTAATTCTCAACCGTCCCAGCTAATCCGATCTATTGTATCCTTACTTAAATCACATGCACAATATATAGGCCTGTATTATTTGTGTTAATACTATGTACAGGATACAAAGGACTATGTGATTATATGCAATATATTCGCAGTTTAGGTATCGGCTATAGAATAGACTCCATGACTTTTCGTGACAGTAGTTAGAAATAATTTTTACACTAGAAAACAATTTGCACCGTTTTTCCCGGGATTCGGTATGATAATGTTTTATTTTTTAAGTTTCCCTTTCACTGTTTCAGTCTTTAATTACTTAATTGAAATTTTTAGTTAAAATCAATAGCTGGTCGCAGGCATGTGAATATGTAAGCCATTGCTGCACTTATAGCCATAGGGTCGTGAAGGAATGACATATAAGTCATGGTCACTTGAATAAAAAAAAAGTTATTTATTCATTTATATTGAATTTTTCGTTACGAAAACATCGATCGACGACTTCACATCAAACAAAAACATCACAAATGATAAGAAAATAAATGCGCTAAACAAAAGCAAAGAGAAAAGCGAAATCGATTAAGCGAAAATTTCCCTATAGCTACCTATAGGGAATATTAACTGCTGGTTTGAAAAAAACGGAATGCTCCCCGTAAAATTACATATTTTATTTTTTTATGTCGAAAAATGAAAGCGAGTTTTCCGACTAATCGCTCATCGCCATAGGGTATGGCGATTAATTGGTATTCGACTATTCGCTATAACAACTATTCGCGGAATCTCTAGTTAAAATGAAATAAACAATAGTAATTCTCAAAACGATACCTTGTCATCTGCAGATTTTTTATAAGCAAATATTTTCCTTTGTAATTTTCATTCGAACTTCATAATTATGACTTTCAAATGAACTTAAGTATTTTAAGATAGTAATAAAACCTCAGAAGTGAGTGCAAAAAATTAAATATTAAAACAAAAACACTCTCTCAAACGTAATATCCTTCTTAAAATTTAGCACCAAAAACAAGGGCGCGTATAACACTCACCCTCCATAATGAAGTTATCCCCCATAAGGAGGTAAAGAAACGTGGAACTTTATAAATATTTTAAAACGTCGTAGAATATTAAAGCGTATCACGCGCTGTCGGCTTAGAGCATTAAACATATCGGAGTAGCCACTGATAGACGACCGCCCTCTGCCAAATGTATAAAATCAACGTTCATAGATTAGAATAGACATTTATTAAGACATTCATCACACATACAAATAACATAATTATCAAACAAACTTACATTAAATGTAAAAAATAACTCAATAGCAGCTCAGTATTACACTAGACATGCAAGGATATCTAGCACTGATTTTCAGCCATCATCTTTTGAGTAATTTGCGAGACGGCGCAATACATGATGTAAGGCGACCTCTTACTCACTCAGTCGCTAACACATAGTTCACGGTGTGTACACAGATTGACAAGTGCCATATATTTTGTGGCGGAACTGCGGTTTTGTTTGTCTGTGGTACGCCCATCAGCCATTCGTCAAATATATTTACTACTTGTACGTGTATTTTTTTTTTTTTGCTTGTGTCGGATAATTTTGTCAAATGTGTGCGTAGCGACGTGATCGAATAATGCATTAGTGTTGATAACAATTAATCAGTCAGTTACCTCACCGCGCGCGCAGGATGTTAAAGATTTTTTTACGTAAAAATAAGTGTGATTGGCCTCTCCGGTTTGTTTAATGCTCTAAGGCTGTCAGTAATATTTCCTGTGAAAATTGCGGCCATAAACTCAGAAATGAGAATTACATTTCTCGTGTGCGTTTTATTATCACACTGTGAAAAATCGGACGATCGATCATTATTGAAACTTAAATTGCTTTCGCTGGGTCAGAGATGGATAGACTTGTCTTTGGACTGTGCCACTTTATATCTCCGGAAGAGCGTTTAGTCATTTTTTTTTTTAAATAAAACATTCATTATAATTATAACAAAAAAATCAAATAGATTACAAATTAAATCTTTATAAACATATGTTTACGTTAAGACCGTAACGTAAATAAGGTTTTTGTTAAACTGTTAATAGATAATTTTCAATGTGAATGTACTTTTTAAATAAAACTTTCTGATCCTGTTTATTATAACCATGCCCTTAATTTCTTGAAAATGGACTTATTTCTCCAAATGCTCTAAATTTAAACTTTGATATATCCTAGACGACTAATATGATTGGTAGATTCGTCGAAAATGTGTTTATAGAGACAAAATTAGTATTTTTGTGCCTAGTCTGTCTAGTTACACTCAAACCAGTAATTTCCTTGCAGTTTCTCCAATGATCTGGGTGCCGAACCAGCTGGTGGGGGCGCCAGCTGGTACTGACGTCACAGTGGACTGCCACACCGAAGCCCATCCCAGAGCTATCTCCTACTGGGTCTACGATAATGTTATGGTGCTGCCGACCAAGAAATACGCTATTAATACTGAGGAGAACTCATATAGGTACGTTCAAAATACAATTATTTTATATTGCACTTATACAAATCGCACAATAAAGAAACTTTATTTTAAGAGCATTATGTAAGAGTCAACTTTTATGTTGATGACTCTTTCGTAGACTTATCTAACTTACTACTATCTATTTGTGTTCTACGTCTGTGTTGTCTTTTTATTTGAGTATAGTTATAGTCTTCATTATAACTATACTCAAATAAAAAGACAACACAGACGAAAATATTTTTTTTTCTTTTGGGCTTTTACAAAAAAAAATTTAGCCTTACAATTTTTTTTTTTTTTGTCTAAGAAGAATATTTTATTCATTTTTTGCCAATCGAATTCAAATATAAAATTGGTGTCCCTGTAAAAAGGGTTACAGAAATTAAACAGTATTATCTCCATTGTAATAACCTATACCGCCAAATCAAGGACCTTTATTAGAAACTAGCTGATGCCCGGGGCTCCGCTCCTAAAGTTAGTTATAAATTGTGTAACTAACATGACTTTCTTTTATTTATATAGATGTACCTTTTGCTTTAAAGCTTTAGTTAAAGATGCAACTAGCAAACACATTAAATTCCAGAAGGTTATTATAGATTACTAAACTTTTGACTAAAAGTAAACTCAAAACCTCAGGGGGACAACTGGCCCGAATTCAATTGTCTTTGCCGTTGAAATTCGTGCGAGTTGTCCCCTAACCCGACATCAGTATCCCTTAGCAACCATCTCTCTAGTTCCACACCCAAACAGTGTCCGAATTCACCCAAACCAGACATTCCAACACACCATCAATTACGAGTGGGCGACCGCTAATGATTAATCGTGTGAAATCAACAGGCAGCCACTTCATGGTACATTTGGTCTGACAGGTCGCCCCCAGAGGATAATTAACTGAGTTTGTGATATTATAGCTATATCTCATAACTATCGAAAATTAAACGGTATATATAATGGCATAAATGTCGGTAGTTTTGAGATAAATAGATTCCGCGTTCAAAATAATTTCTAGTAATGCAGGCGACCCTAGGTTGCGGTTACCGCTTTCTTTATTTATTTTTATTGCACACAAACAAATTGTATACGAAAGAAAGAACTTAATACTTAAGCATATACTAGTTAACCTTCGTAACATATGTAGCGAGAGAAAGATCGATAGCTAAATTCACTCTGATTTCATTAAAAAAAAATTATAGGTGGACCACATAGTTTTTGCCTTCTCAATAAAAGTTATTCTCAAATATAGTCCATTTGCAGTAAAATTTTCATGAGCCGTAAAATACTTTAAACTTACAGATTATCACGTTGCTTCTATAAGAACAAAACACCACTACTATGTACTGAGCCACCAATTTTGCCTCCATATACCTATTTTCTTTGATCTAGTCTTTCCTCCTAACATAAAGTTTTATTTTTAGAGCACACATGAAGCTCACCGTACGGAACCTGCAGACCGGTGACTTCGGCAACTACCGGTGCATATCCAAGAACTCGTTGGGGGAGACTGAAGGCTCCATCAGACTTTATGGTTAGTATTTAGATATAAATATATATATATAGGGACAAATCACACAGATTGAGTTAGCCCCAAAGTAAGTTCGAAACTTGTGTAAGATACACTCTACAATACTATATTTTATAACAAATAAATAAATAGATTAACATCTAAGACACAGGCCAATCAGAAAAAAATCGGTTGTCTGTAAAGTCGGTTTACTGACGATAGTTGAACGTGACAACGTCATAAGAAATTCGCTTGCACTTCAAGCCTTAAATGGAACGCCTCAGAGCGAGGTAACGCCGCATTGCGCCATGTTTTTTCGTGCGTGCAGCCGGCTCCATCGAATTATAAGACGTTGTCACGTCAAAAATAATAGTATCATTTTTCATTAGATAATTGGAGTATGCCAATTGGCGAGTGTGTGTGATGAGATTAATCTCATCACCACGCTTAAGCGTGGACTAGCGAGGAAGGTTTGTAAAGAAATGTCTGCTTATTTTTGTGGAAAACATGGTGTGTGTTTATGTTTTTAACCCCCGTCGCAAAACACGAAGTGTTTATAGTTTAAGCTGCAGCTCTAGTTGCGTTAGGCGTATATCAAATTTACTATTGATTTTTTATATATATTTGTGGGAAATCGTATGCGTGTACTTTTATGTAAGATGATAAATAAAAAGATGTATTTTTGATGCTATTTTTATCGGTATAACAATAATATAGGTACACAACAATAATATATATCTATGCTGAACTGACTTAATGCTAGAACCAAGTATGTACCAAAACCCTATTAGTAAAATGTCGAGCCCTTTTACATATAAACCGATCAAAAAACAGCAAAAGCCATTGAGAATAAACCTAACAAAGGAAATGTTCACATTTTTACACTTTGTTTATTTCATTTACTTTTTTGATGGAGAATTTTGTGACAAAGAGCTTTTGGAAATTGTACTTTTAGAAAGTAGATCGCTTTTTGATAATAATGTCCTTGGCACATCTTAATGTACCATCCACCATCATCACTACAGATGCTTAGAGTCGCAAAGTGAGTTTTGGCCTCTGAAGATAAGGTTCTCCACATTGGTCTATTCTGCGCCATCTTTTGGCAGTTATCGGTATTCAACTTTCTCAGATCCTAGGTAAATTACTTTGTCAATCCAGCGATATGTGGAAATTGAAGAAGATTTACATAAAAAGTAGTATTTATTTTATAAAAGTGTTAAGTACTTAAATATATTTTTTTTTGCGCAGAAATTCCGATGCCGTCGACGTCACCGAAAGCGACGGAGATGAAGAGCAATGCTAACAAAGAAAGTAAGTTTTAAGACCAAGTTCTATTTTTTTAGATAATTCTATTTATCTGTATTAATCTTATATATATAAAAGAAAGTCGTGTTAGTTACAAAATTTATAATTCAAGAACGGCTGCACGGATTTGACTGAAATTTGGAATGGATGGATGGATGCTTAGACCCTGGAAAAACACATAGGCTATATTTTATCTCGGAATTCCTACGGGAGCGGAGCCCCAGGCAACAGTAAGTTTATTATAATGAACAAAATCACGGAGTCAAGTGGTTAAGGCGTTTGTCTGTAGACCCGGGGGATGTGGGTTTGATTTCCACGGAAAGCATATTTCATGTTAGTTATTTCCAGTTTGGTTAGGACATTGCAAGCTTTAATCACCTGATTGTTTGATATTAATATAGTTCCGTGTTTCGGAATGGCACGTTAAGCCATTGATCCCGACTGCCATCTGGTAGTCATTAAAGGAACCACGTCAGAGGCAGAGAATCATGATAAACCTGGCTAACTGCGCGACGAAAAAATAGTCTATTTACGGTATTCCCTTGATGCACAGCGCCTTAACCAAGTTTTATAAACAATGTCGTGAAATATAATAAATAAAACATTACACACACAAATTGAAATTTATGCTGTCGAAGAGATTTGATGTAGGCGCGTCATTTTGTGATTCAAAGTCAAACAATATTCAAGGTCTTCAAATAATTTCGAGTTAAAAGTTACAACAATGTACTTCATCAAGTAGAAATTGTTATTTGAATCAAAGAACATAACTTTTTGCAGAGTTGAGTTTGTGCCAAATGGTATTATTTTTGTTTTTGATATTTGATTTCATTATTAGCCGTAAGGTATTTAATATTTTTTTACATACGTGTTGTATTATTATTATTATTTAATGGAATGAATTAGGCTTCCCACTTAACTGGCTACTAACAAGCGAGTATCTTTATATTAAATTGCTTTTTCTAGTAGGTATGTAAAAAAATCGGCGAATAGGGGAATCATGACATAGGCGTTGCGGCTAGCAACCCATCACTATTGATTTCCTGTTTCAACTACCATCATGCTAAATGAGGCCTAGTCTTATGGTCCTAGACTCTGCCTACCCCGTAAGGGATAAAGACGTTATTTTTTTTTAAGTAGGTATGTAAAAGAAATCTTCTCTGAATCCTCTAAGTTTTAATCGATCTCTACCTTAAATTTACTAAAATATGTATTACCTAATAATTGCAAGGTTAAACTGTCTATTTTATTTCGTAACATTAGTATTAAATGCAATATTAATTTTATCACATTTAACATCTCTCGATTTACTACAGTGAAAATTCACACAAAAGAATTCGATTAAAACCAGAAAGAACCGCTTAGGAATTCTCAACAATGCACGTAGGAAAGTGAATGTTTGCAATTCTAGCATTCTAGAGGTCGTTAGCCAAACCGTGCAAGGCACGCTGAGTGCTCGATGCTCAGTCACTGAGCAATGGAGCACGCTCCGCGCTCATTGTTCTTTGTTTAATGTTACTTTTCCTAAAAACTTTTATGTTGATAGTATAGACTATATAATATAATTAGTTTTAAATACAGAATTTCAGCTGTATTATGACTTTTGAGGTTCCATTTTATTATTTTTTGCATGATTTATTCAAATGTTTCATTTTCATTAGTTCTAGACACTTTTAACATAAATTAAAACTTGGTATATTAAATAACTAAAATGAATTTGCTTCGTCAATCCAAACGCCCTCTTGGATAAGAGAGATAATGTGATTCTCGTTATATATCAATAAAACAGGTCTGACAAAATATCAAAATTTACTTTACAAAACAATCATCATTTTAGTCATAACAAGTCCACTGTTTAATGATATGGAAACTTACTATGGTCTTTTTCCATTATTCTGTTCATTCTATTTGTCGTAGCCCCGCCATGTAGTTTAACAAATTTGAAATGCTATCTATTTCTAAATCATAATTTCCTTTATCATCATCATCATTAACAGCCATTTAAATTAGGGCGCATTGATGGCAATAAAAAAATCGGGCAAATTTAATAGACATACAATTCTAACTGATTTGCAAGTCATCATCAACCATTTACATTGAGGCGTGTTGCAGGCCGCCGGGCGAATGTAAGTCGAGCCGTGCAGCGGGCCGAGCCCGGCACTGAGCGGCCGAGCGTGCTCCGAGCTCAACTCGATCGAGCGCCGGAGCGTGACGCGGCTCACCACGTCTACCGCGCGCCTCACCCGCACCACGTCTCAGGTACCATCGCTTGATGCATGCTTCTTTTTATTTGCAATTATTTTTCACTTTTTATTTCATTATTAAATACTAAGTAAGTGTTATCTACAAAATTTGTAACCTTTATTGCGTGTCGTACCTCTTGAAAAGTGCTTAATTTTATTCATTTTCATATCATGCAAGATTTTTAAAGGCTGCAGAAATGTTCCGCACCAGATTTTATCATAATGATTTCGATAAAATCGCGAAAAATAGATTTCGCGGATAATATTTCGCAATGAAGCATAGATTGTTGCTAAATTTTAATATCGCAAAATTTATTTCAAGTGAGACAGAGCATATCTTCCTCTTTCTTATACTTTGATAGTACTGGGACCAATGTTTCAGGATAAAATCTTAGAGATACCCGACGCATAATAAGAGCAGCACGTGGCAAGGAGAGACCTCTAAGATTGTTACTATAGTTTAGTTGAGCCAGGTAGCATAGAGAAAATGCGCGGTCTGTAAAACATTTACCTATCACTTAAAAATTTCAAAAGAATATCCCTCTTCCAAAGAGAATTTCCTTCCCAGTCCATTAAGATAAAACCTTCATACAAGTGGCGGATTCCTCTCGCATTTATTTTTTACACACAGCCTCAGTTTAATAATACTGTATATTGTTACAAAGTATACAAAAGCGGGTAAGCCTCCGGAGGCTTTGCTTTGTGAGCTTACAAACGTATCGAGCTTTTTATTAGCATGTAATTAGGTTGACGGAGGCTGACGGTTAAATGGGTTGGCGAGGATTATTCTTATATAATCAACTATTGTTATTTTTTTCATTATTTTATTAATGAACTTTCTGCATTTAATACTTAATTTATATTATCTGAAAACTTAAGTACATTTTTTTTCTTTGTATTTTAAACAGTACCTACTTAAATAGGATAAATACTTTATTGAATTTATCCTATTTAAGTTATTGAGGATTATTTTTTGAATTAATGAACTAATTATTAAAATATTTTTATTCAAGTAACAAGGCTCATTTTCATTTATTTATTTTACTAGAAATTAATTACGAAATCTAACTAAAAAAGAATACCTACATTACAGAAAGCTGTACTAGTTAATTAATGAACTAGGCAGAAGGGTAGTTGATGCCCACGTTATACTCCTAGTTTTGGAGGCGTTCATAGACTACGATGATCATTTACCATCGTATAAAAAGAGAAAAATAAACCGAGATAACAAAAGGAGCTAATTTTAACTTTCGAATGGAGATTTTCATGTGTCACTCCTGATCAATATCTAATATTTAACTTTTAAACTCGAAAAGAAAAACTTCCAGAGAAGATTATAGATTATATAGTTTGAAAGTTATGAAATTTGGCCTCTAATATGACAGACATTGTTTAATTATAGATAGGGATTGTTGAATCAATAAAGTCGATCAAGTAGCTTTTTGATGAATGTTTTTTTTTCAATTTTACTAATAAAGTGAGAGGTTTATTTTTTAACAAATCCTTATCTATTTGTGTATCATCTTTATACAATTTCATTCATTCACATCGTGGGATAAGAGGATGGCAGTAACTAGAGATTTCCATTGGCAATGACCCCTACAGATCTCCATCGTTTCCTCCACACTTATCACTCTCGTTATACACGCTCATTGTTTTTGGATAGTCCTAATTTCTCCCATATTCAAGAGGTCTTCGATTTGGTTGCAGTATGTTTTTCGAGGCCGACACTGACCGACTCTCCCAGTCAACTACTTTACAATTACTATACCCTTAAATATTATTTAGTAAATTCATATTAAAATCATAAATGAGAAATTAACATGTGGAATATGACATAATGCTTTGCAAGCCCGTCACAAAGATTTAAACTTTTGTTATGGTTTAAATCTACTGTAAAATTAATTGACCTTAATTACAATTTATTTCCACAGATTTTGATTTACACATTAATGAATATTATACCGAGAAATTAACCGAATATTTGAAAATTTTAGTAATCTATGTTTGATTCAAAAGGACTAAAACGCTAGAGTGTTCAAATGTTTGCAACGCAAATAAAATCATTGATTTAAAAGTCGTGAATTCGTAACGTTTTAGAGTAAATTGCTAGATTTTATCTGCGAACGGTTTAAAGTCGGTGTTGGATTGGAAGCCTTCTAAAGGCACGTGCCTGTTGTCGCCCATAACCGCGTTGTGGTCGGGCCTGTATCAGGGTTGTCAAATTAAGCTGTGTGTATTAAAATTCTCGAAAAACATATAGTTATCCGGTTTAAAATTTAATCTTTCTAGTCTAAAGTCGTTATATTGTTTTTAATGAATGTACTAAAAAACAATCTAATGCTTGTGGTTTTACGAGTATCTGACAGACGTAGAAGGATATTATAATAACTTATAAGTACCTGGGCGACCGAGCTCCGCTCGTCTTTCAAGCCATTTAAAAATTATATATGCGCGATTTATACTGATTTAATACTTCTATACACCAAAACAAAAAAAAAAAAAAAATTCTTTAGTTGGGATTTGAACCTGGAACCACCAGAGTACAAAGAAGATGTCTTAACCACTGGGCTATCGAAGCAGACCCGCCGGCGCCGAAATTATTGTACTATAACTACAATTTCATGTGGAACTTTTTGCTGGAAAATATAGGAAAATCGAATTTTCCCAGACATGGAACCTGGCTAGATTAATTTTATGACTTTATAAGAACCTATGTTTAAATTTTCAAAGAAATCGTTAGAGCCGTTTTCGAAAACGCGAGACAAATATATATATAAATATACATACATACAAATATTGCTCGTTTAATAGTATAATAGTATAGGATATAGGATAATAATATTATATTTACTTAACAGAAGATAATAATATTTTGTGTGTGTGTGTGAAGTAATTGGATATCAAAATTTTACATTCCTGAAAATGGTGTTACATGTTGTCCTTTGTTTGTAAATCTAATTTAACATCACGTAAAATAAAATATCTTATCGTATGGCCAACATTTGATCCTTTGTCTTATTTTTAGCATCTTCCGAATCAACTCGAGTTTGCGTGGGTATATTCTCATTTCGAAATGGACCTTTGTAACATGGTTATATAAGTTAAATTGTAATGAATGTGAATAACTAAATATAATACTGTAGATCGAGCGGCGAGGTCGCAAACTTAATTCCACAAACTTCAAAACTTTGAATTATTAATTTCAACTTACTATTTTAGTACCTTAATGTTCCACTTCGTAACGTGTATCTGGCAGCCCTATGAAATACAGATTAAACATTCAACGTGTTCGTATACACACTTAAACCTTATAAATATTCAGGGCATACCGCGCACAACCAATTCTTGCAGCTCTAAGGAAAAAGTTCAAACACGTAATATGATATCAAATAGACGTTTGAATAAATATCAGGGGTATCGATGTCTGTGGAATTTGAACTACTCCCTTTGAGCAATTGACATTGGCCAACCCTTATTGTGTGGTGGCTTGAACATGTCTATTAACTACTACGAACATCATAAGACATAGCTACAGAACAAGTCTTTCTTATGTGACTCTTTTTTCTGACAGGTGTACCTTCATAGATCTTATGTAAGGATCAGACAATGTGATTAGATTCGCTGAATATTGGTATGATAATGATTTGAAAATTAAAAATAAAATATTGGATACATAGAAGAGAAAGATTATTTAAGACTTTCAACGTATGCAAATATAATCAAAAATCGAACGGCTATATAATCTGTTCTGTGGCTATACTCCATGCTCAATTATTGATTACCTGCCGTGCCCCCAGACTTTATTTGGAAGTCTAGAATATTCAATTTCTTGTTTAGTACCTGGGCGACCGAGCTTCGCTCGTTTTATGCAGAAATACTTTTTGCGGAAAATATTTTAATACGTTATTTATTACCGAATTAATAATTCTTTCAAGCCATTTTAAAATAATATATGCGCGATTTATACTGATTTAATACTTTTATACTCCAAAACAAAACGAAAAAAAAAAAAAAACAAAAATGAAAAACAAAACTTTCTTTAGTTGGGATTTGAACCTGGAACCACCAGAGTACAAAGCAGATGTCTTAACCACTGGGCTATCGAAGCAGACCCATAAGCGCCGAAATTATTGTACTATTACTACAATTTCATGCGGAAAATCTTTTTGCTGGAAAATATGGGAAAAACAAATTTTCCCAGACATGGAACCTGGCTAGATTAATTTTTTGACTTTATAAGAACCTATGTTTAAAATTTCAAAGAAATCGTTAGAGCCGTTTTCGAAAACGCGAGACAAATATATATACATACAAATATTGCTCGTTTAATATATATAAAAAAAAATATATATATATATATATATATATATATATATATACATACATACAAATATTGCTCGTTTAATAGTATTGCTCGTTTAGTATAGGATAGGATTAAGATAGAGTAAGAAAATGTTAATTTTATCAGACCTCTCTTTCCCTAATCTTAGTGCTTTACTTTTCTTAATGCTTCCGTTTTAGAGTAGGGTCCACAGGGTATAAAATAATTTATTTTCATTTTAAAAGCCCATACAAGGTAGCTTTAAGCGGGCCCTAGGTTCCGAATTGATCAGCTACCGACCGGGAAAATATTAAGAGAGAGTGAGATGTTATAAGTGACTAGGTTTGATACTTAAGTTTGTTTACATCTTATGGTATGAAGATGGCTTCGATGAAATAACAATGCCATTATTATTTTGGTTAGATAGCATCGGGGAAAAAATACGATACAAATTTTTAACCAAGCCATAAAATATTCCCAACAAATACCTGTTAAAAATTAAACAGAGAACTGATAATGTAGTCTTTGTTGTCGAGTCGGGAGCGAGCAGTTATCGGGAGATAAAAATGAAATAAAAATGGCGGATCGTCGTGAATTGTGTTCGGGAACCAACGGCGCGAAGTGATAACACGGTCGAGTGGCGCCGCGTGCGTTAACTATACTCACTCAGCAATATTTTTATTTTGTAGACAACGAAGCGAATGCCTAATTATTTATATTGATAGTAGCACATGTGTTACGGTCAATAACAGTCATCCTTATATAATTTGACTTGTGCATTGAAGAATTTTTGTCTAGTATTTTTTTCAACCAGTCGCTAGATACCCCATATTTTTTGATAGGTTTAAAGTGTTAACACCCACCGACCAGATGGTCAGATGCTGCAGAAGTTATGTAAACTCTTGGCTGAGAATAATTTCAAATGATCGTGAGATCTTGATCAGTTTACAGACCACTTACAATTTATAAGTGTATTGAAATAACTTTGAGAAACACAAATACAATACATACACATAGATACCTACCCTTTATTGCAAAAAAAATACATCTATTACAATCGATTTGAAAGTTAACACTTTGATCGCCGCAATCGCAGTCACAATAGTTTTTGAATTGTTTGTCGGTCACCGGTGGGCCGCTTGAAGTTCAAGGTATTAATGAGCAAACGGTTTTCTTATCTCTAAATGCAGGAAACTATTAGAAATTAATAATTAATATTATTTTTCTTATTGTTCCAGATGGAATCCGTCTCCATTGCTGGCGACCTTCGTTTCTGACTATCGTGCTTCTAGTTCACATGGATTTGATCGTTTAACCCTATCAACATCTATTATTTTATTTTTTATATCATAATGATTTCTTATGTTTTCGCGATTGTTACACATTAAATTAAACTATTTTATACGGTTTTCTATCGCGTTTATTGCTTACTTATTTATACCTAACGTTTCAAGCACTTTACAGAGCTCATGGTCGCAGGCAGACTGAGTTGACATTCGTCTGTGTCATTTGTTTCTGGTGTCACAAGAATACAAAACCATAGCTCATAAATCATTGAAAACTATTTCGATTCACACAGTATTGGCTGACAGTATCAAAAACACTTGTAGTCTTCCGATGAGTTTGAGATTTTATTAAATTGATAACTGGGTCCCAAGCTGGTGGTACTTGCCATCCATCCTCTCTATTGAAATTATGATGTTTTTTAATTTCGATCGCTTCACGTATCATCCTTGGTATAAATCTGTTTTCTTTTGCAAGGACTTGAGGATTATCAAAACGCATGTAGTGGTTGGATTTGTCAAGTGAGTGTTCACAGACTGCAGACTTGGTTGAGCGTCTATGTTTCATGTCAGCAATATGTTCTTTGATACGGGTACCAATGCTTCTCTTTGTTTGCCCAATGTATGATAAACCACAGTCACAGTCAATTTTATAAACTCCAGCATCTTGCAATGGGATATTGGATTTAACAGGTCTTAAAAGTTGGTTTATTTTCTTATGCGGCTTGTAGTAAGTCTTGATTGAAGCTCGCCTAAGTATGTTACCAATCTTGTCTGTGACTCCCTTTATGTAAGGTAAGATGGCTGGGAAACGGTCAACTGTGTGTGGCTTGGGTCGACATCTGTGTCGTATGTGTGGAAGGCTGAGTTTGTTGCTTCTCAAGACAGACTTGACTCGTCGAAGCTCTTCTTTGAGATGGTGGGTGTCACAGATGCCTTGTGCTCTCTGAAACAAAGATTTGCCTACGGTAGCCAACTGACATGGATGATGATGAGATTTTCCATTGAGGTATTTATCGGTATGGGTTGGCTTTCTATACACGGTGTGACCAATACTATTGTCAGGATTTCTCATTATTAAAATGTCAAGGAAAGCTAAAGAATTATTATTCTCAGATTCCATTGTGAATTTAATTTTACTATTAATGGAATTTAAATGATCTAATAAAACTGAGACTTGAGTTTTAGGGAGTACAACAAAAGTATCATCTACGTACCGTTTGAACATCTTCGGCATAGCCAGGGTGGTTGAAAGAGCCTTCTCCTCAAGGTCTTCCATGAATATATCAGCAACAATGGGAGAGACTGGAGACCCCATAGCCACACCGTCAATTTGCATGTAAAATTTGTTTTCCCAGTATAGATAGCCTGATGTTAAGCAATGTTCAAGTAACTCTGCATATTCTTGAGGTAGGTGCTGGTCCTCAAGCCTTTTCTTGACAATGTTAATGCAGTCATGCAAAGGAAGGCTGGTAAATAATGACTGTACATCAAAACTAACCATTGTGTCATCATCAGTTAGTTGTAGGTCTTTAATTAAGCTGATGAAATGGTAAGAGTCCTTGACATAAGTATTGGTATGACCACGAAGTTTTGTTAATATTCTCGCCAGGTGTTGTGCTAGTTTATATGTTGGCGAATCAATTTGGCTCACGATAGGTCTTAATGGGTGATCTTTTTTGTGTATTTTGGGAAGGCCATATAATTTAGGTGGTTTCACACAGGAAGGCACGAGTGACGTGATGTCCAGGTTTAATTGCTCGGAGTATTTTGATATTAATTCTTTAGTTTTAGTGACGATCTTGTTAGTTGGATCGGTTTTGACTAATTTATATGTATTTTCATCCGACAACAGTTGTTCTATTTTTGTTTTATAATCAGATGTGTCCATTATAACAGTTGAGTTTCCTTTGTCAGCTCGTATGATAGTAATGTCTGGGTTCTTGCGTAGGTTGGTAAGTGCAAGATATTGTTCACGAGGAAGATTCGGTTTTGGTGGTTTGCTATGTCTAAGTACTGATGACACATCTTGGCGTATCGCTTCCAAATCTTCCTTCTTCAAATGATTCTTGACTAAGACATTTTCTATCGAACAGATGATATGTTCAAAAGGTATTTTCCTGGGTGCAACCGCATAATTTAATCCATTTTCAAGTGCTTCGATTGCTAGTTGGTGTATCGGTGTTTGTTTTGATAAATTGACAACCGATTTAATTGACTTTGACATTTCGGGATTATTCATTTTAATAATGAGAAATCCTGACAATAGTATTGGTCACACCGTGTATAGAAAGCCAACCCATACCGATAAATACCTCAATGGAAAATCTCATCATCATCCATGTCAGTTGGCTACCGTAGGCAAATCTTTGTTTCAGAGAGCACAAGGCATCTGTGACACCCACCATCTCAAAGAAGAGCTTCGACGAGTCAAGTCTGTCTTGAGAAGCAACAAACTCAGCCTTCCACACATACGACACAGATGTCGACCCAAGCCACACACAGTTGACCGTTTCCCAGCCATCTTACCTTACATAAAGGGAGTCACAGACAAGATTGGTAACATACTTAGGCGAGCTTCAATCAAGACTTACTACAAGCCGCATAAGAAAATAAACCAACTTTTAAGACCTGTTAAATCCAATATCCCATTGCAAGATGCTGGAGTTTATAAAATTGACTGTGACTGTGGTTTATCATACATTGGGCAAACAAAGAGAAGCATTGGTACCCGTATCAAAGAACATATTGCTGACATGAAACATAGACGCTCAACCAAGTCTGCAGTCTGTGAACACTCACTTGACAAATCCAACCACTACATGCGTTTTGATAATCCTCAAGTCCTTGCAAAAGAAAACAGATTTATACCAAGGATGATACGTGAAGCGATCGAAATTAAAAAACATCCTAATTTCAATAGAGAGGATGGATGGCAAGTACCACCAGCTTGGGACCCAGTTATCAATTTAATAAAATCTCAAACTCATCGGAAGACTACAAGTGTTTTTGATACTGTCAGCCAATACTGTGTGAATCGAAATAGTTTTCAATGATTTATGAGCTATGGTTTTGTATTCTTGTGACACCAGAAACAAATGACACAGACGAATGTCAACTCAGTCTGCCTGCGACCATGAGCTCTGTAAAGTGCTTGAAACGTTAGGTATAAATAAGAAAGCAATAAACGCGATAGAAAACCGTATAAAATAGTTTTTATATCATGTTCACATAAAAGAGAATTGTTTTGAGTTAATTACGTTTTGCCTGTTGTGCTAAGAAAAAATATCACATGGTCTTGGCTGCTGCTGGAGGTCATTTTAAGCTATGTTTTCAGGTAGCTAAAAATCCGACTCTAATGCCCGAATACTCAAACGCTACTCAATTTTGAGAGCTGTTCAAGTATCATGCTGTCACTGTCATATCGTTGACGTTCAGCGCGACAGCATGATACTTGGGCAGCTCTCAAAATTGAGTAGCGTTTGAGTATTCGGGCGTAAGGCGCTAAGCGTTTATATGAGAGTTTATGTGTATGAGAAAAGGATAATAAAAAAGGAGGCTGTCTTTTTGCTAATCTTAAATAGGTAGATATTTAGCCCTTATTTGACCCCCTACGATGACTAGATTTCAATAGGTTATGCCTACCTTTGGGTTGGGAGATTTCATTGTAGATTTTGTTGTAGTTTACACATGAGTCTTATGGCATTTTTGTTCACAATAATTGTTTGATTGTTATCATCATTATTACGTATGGCATTCGTCCTGCGTGGATTAAATATCGAAATCCAAAATCCTCAGCCATTTAAAAACGGTAGGCTTAAAATTGCGAACCTCCTTAATTCCAACATGAAAATATAGAAGTATTTTTTTTTACTAGATGGTTTAGGTTCTGGTCGTATGCTTCTTGCGAGGCCAGGCGAACCCAGTGCGAGGCCCCCTCAATGGCCTTCCGATTCAATCAAGTCGTATATACTGTTATATACTATTTACTGTGGTGATTTCCTCGATCCCCATGTATGGAGGTGTTTAACGTTTTACGAGAAAATGGAGGTTCGTTTAGTATCTAACTGATGGGCATGGACTTGATATTCATGAGATTCTAAAATTTTAATTATCACTTTTCTAGATATATTACGTTGTCATCATAATTCTATTTGTAGGCAAGTGCTGTGTTACTTGTGAAATTGATAGAATCATTTCAATTTCTATCTATGTCATCTTTTCCTTCATATCAATTCATTTCATTATCTAATAAGAAGATGGATAATGACTATTATGTCGACATGTTTGTCTTTTAGTAAGGATTTCTCAAATTCCATTACACATTCCATTGTATCGATGCAGTTAAATTCTTGTATGTTTTACTATCGTTATAGTAAAGTGAAACATATCATTGTTATCCTTGTGTCATATCCTGAATGAAAGATGAAGAGTGAGAATTTTATATTTGTATAAATGAATTAATTAAACATTCCAAAATCCAAATGTAATACGAATAGTTTTAAGAGATTTGGAAGAAAAATTAAGCTTAAATGTAAGAGGAAAATTATCTCACATAATTTAAGCAAAATTACCGTAAACGTGTACTTAAATTTTTTATATTATTTTGAGTAAGGACAAAAAATTATGCTATATTTTTGTAATTTTAAGAATAATTGTTTCAGATTTCTTCATTGTATATTTTTACCGGTGCAATAAAGAATTTATGTCTGTCCGTCTGTCTGTCTAATAATGAATTAACAAGGCATGATATGTTTTTACAAAATTAAATTGATTATTTTCGTTACAAATATTGTTCTTCCAAAATCTTATTATATATATGTAATACGGTGTCGCAGCTTTCTGCAATAAATCTATCGACATAAAATAAGTAGATAAAATATTGTTTTAACAGTATGAGTACTGCGCCATTATTGTACATATATTGAATTGATAAAAAGAGTAATTTGTTTTATTATATTCTTGAGCAATTTGACAATTTAAAATAGTCTGAAGGTGCGCGTGTATCATATAATAGTTATCTGAGGACAGTAAATAGATGGGTGACCTTTGATCTAACTGGAAACAATTCAAACAACACAAATTTAATAATATATAGCAGCGACCTTTCTTGATAGAAAATTAAATGTGCCAAAAAGTATATTACAAAGCAGCTTAGTTCAAAAATAAATTTAGTTGTTAATATTTTGTTACCTGATTATATAGCTAATTTTATATAGATATTATTATATTTCTTTAAATTTAAATTTATACTGAACCCAATTCTAGAATTAAATAAAGAAGCTTGCCCCTCACGCTTATTTGTATTGTAAATATAAAGCACCATAAATCGTTTTAACAATTATATACCTTCATATTTAATATAATTTGTTGATTAATCGACCTAAATAGTAATAATAATGTATAAATTGTATCTTTTATTAAAAATAAGAGATATATATATCTATAGGATTTTACTTACTGTACAGATTGTGTGGTTTTGAAAATGTAAATAATGATATTAAATAAATTAGTATAAAATTTATTTATTGTTTTATTTATTTTATATTTAATATTGATAGGATACCCTGTCCGTATCGTCCAAATCGTTATTTGTAGGTAAAAAAACTGGCATATATTACTTCTTTAAAATCTGTAATCCAATTTTGATGAAAAATATCAACTAATCACTGATGTAAACCTACTTTCTAAAATCATCATTGATTTGTGTAGATGAAACGATCAATCGATTATATACACTCTGGTATTAGTGTTCTTTGGAACCGTCTCTCTGTTCCTTTAAAAGGCAGCCTGCCTTATCCGAAGCTGATACTGACACATCTTTAATAATTAATAGAAAATCAGGTAAATTCCAATTTTACAGTCAGCTTATACAGCCTTCTGAAATGTAAGAAAGAGCCACTTAAAAATCTACACATATAATGCATTAGTTAATTTTTTGGGGCTTGTTACTACTGTGTATTGTGTCCTCTCAGTTTTATGATTAAATAAAAAAGAAGTTTTGCTATGTTAGTGTTAGCCTGAAATATATTTACATCACGGTACTTATCCTATGTCAATAACTAAGTGAATAATGATATTCTAATAATGTGACTAAAAAGAGTTATAGCATAAATAAAGTTAGCAGAAAAGTAACAAAAATAGAAACTACACCCACCCATCCATTTAGAAACCTTAAAAAGAAACTAAAACTCGCCAAACAAAAGAACGATACGTATCGCACGTTTAAAAATAATTAAAGGCGGTCGGGCACAATCTTATCGCAGTTTTCACTTACCCTGACAGACATTATCGGCCCGCGAGAATCGATGGTGCCTTTAATTGATTCCACTCGAGTCTTTGTCTTGGTAATCGAAATTCACCAGGGGTTCGAGTGAATTTTTCTTAAAAGAACCGGCCAAAGTGAAAAATAAATACTATTGGAAAAACAACTGTATTCATTTGCTCGCTATTTTTAGGTGTTTGAGTGCTGAAATAACGTGAGAATTTAGAATGTTTCAATTACTTATAGAAATTAAATTACTTATTTAAAAGTATTTTTACAGTTCGAATCTTTTATCATCGATGGTATGGACATGTGTGAAGATACTCTGACAATTATAATATAGTTAATATAAATGCCAATAAATAATCGGGGTTCTGGAAAAACATTCTGCACCTGGCTGTCGACGGTCGAGAAAAATACCTGAAACAAAAAATGTTGCTGAGACAGACAAAAAAGGCTAAATTAAAAAAAAATAGAAAACCGTCAAGAGCAACATCAACATCCATGTATTCCCTCCACCTTCCACGGCTCTACCAACCTCTCGGTTATACGAGTCGAATCTCGGGAGAATGAGCTGTACTAGCATTTCGCATCTCTTTCCAGTCGCACCTGCTTGATCTCCCTACAAGTTCTCTATAGTGTCGCCTATCAATGCAATCATTGTATTTAATAACTCTCCCCCATCTTTAGGGGGCTTACGTTCACACGCACGAGGTAAATCCCTAAAATCCATATTTAAGAAAAATCAAACTATAGATTAATAAAAATAATTATAATAAATTATTGTTTTGGACATAGTCCATCTATAGTAAGTATTAGTAACATAGTTCTTAAAACTATGTTAGTGATTTCATGATTATCCATTATCCATATTATTAGTTTTGAGGCAGTATCGATCTTTAAGAAGACACTGCTTAATACAATTAACCAATACTATAATATACCAATTGCTTCACTTGTTCCAGTTAAGTGGTCAGAAGTCAAGTGTCATTAGTTCTCTCAATTCGGTGCTGCACGGCTAAATCTCCAAATTTAGTGCACAGTCGGAAGTTATGGCCCATCGGCGAATAAAGCTGTGAGTTTGAGATCAATTTCTCCTTTAACTGGTATCTAACAGACTAAAAATATGCTTATTTTATAAATATAATTTTTATCTGATTACACTGTTATATATTACAAATTTTACGCGTGAAAAGGAAATTCTTTTTGCTAGATTTGATATGATTATTGACTGCTTAACTATTAAGTAGTAATCTATTTTAGTAGATACGGCATTTTATAGTCTGTAACCATATAAATTCAGCTTGTCACAAGTTAGACGCCTAGGATCGGTGAACGAGTACAAAACTCCTGCTCACAGCTGATGTATGGGCCGAACTTTGTATTGCAATAACACAACATTTGATACAGTCTCTGAATAAATAAAGTTTTGCGTCCAAGGGAGGTAAAGGTAAAGTTTTTGGTCTGTAATCTAAATTGCACAATGTTAAATCCTTTATTGTAATTCCTTATTTAAAATTACCTAAAACATTTTTATATGACCAGTAAAATTTCTATATAAAGACATTGCAAAAAAAAAAAAACAAATTACTTACATAACAGTTGTAAAAACAAATTATTCTATGAAAATTAGGAAGTAAGTATTATGTCAACGTAAATTACTCTGAAATTTTGTTACAAGTATATTATGAGCTTCAGTTTATTGAAATCCTTAATTTGAGCAAACAAGTTGTTTTTTGAAAAAAAAAAATATTTGTACAACAAACACATGTTTTAAGGACTCTACTACTACTGCTGCGATGGTAATCCAAAAAGGATCTTGGCTTCCGATACCAGAGCTCTCCACCGCTCCCTGCTCAGCGACTTCTCTTGCCAGTCGGCTTTTAGAAGGGCTTTCAACTCCTTTCCCACTTCATCACTCCAGCGGTACCTAGGACTCTATTATTGGGGACTTTAAATTTTAACCAATCAATACTCCACAGTTTTTTTATAGCCCACTGCTGGGCAAAGGCCTCCCCTCTTCTCTTCCACGCGTCTCGGTCACTCGCCGCTTGTTGCCATCCAGTCTCGAATTTGTCCAGGTCATCCCGCCATCTCTTGCGTGGTCTGCCCCTCGGTCTACGGCCAATATTCTATATTTTGTGATTTATTCATTGTGTGTGCTACGCTTTGCTTGTTGGTAAATAGTAGCAATTCGAGAACCTTTCTATCGGTTCTTTGCGCTATGTATCCCGCTTACTGCCACTTCAAAGAGCTAATCTGTTGGATTATGTCGTAAACCTTTGTTCTCCTACGGATTTCCTTATTTCTGGTTCGGGAAACACTCGGCATAGTCCTTCCTCTACATAGCTCTTTGGGCGACCTTAAGCTCTCTTATGAGGCCCATGGGCAGGGTTTCAGACCTAATAATATTTATGTCATCACGAATAATATACACTGGTCAAGATCTTAGTTCTAAGGCACTGAGGTATTTTGGACGAAAATACACTGCGAAGCTTTCCGAACGTTGCCCAGTCCAGTTGGATTCGACGGGACTTAACCTTATTTTAGAAGAGACAGAAAGGAAATTTAAAAGTTAGAACTTCCTTTCCTTTTCTTTACCTTATCCTACTTTCTTATGTAGGGTCGAAACAATATATAAGTTCCTTCCATTTAGATCTATTGCAGCAGCCATTTGCTACGTCACATCCCTCCTGGTTATATCCTCTCTCACAAAATCCATCCATCACTTCCTTGGTTTCCTCTACTTCTAGAACTGTCAACCCATTATTGTAGAATAAATAATTCCATGCAATACCTTTATGAAGATAAAAAGCTAACGTGATTTAAACCCAAACCATTAATCCTGTATACTAGTGATATGCAAACGAGCAGTACATCGCACATACAATTTATTGCAATTGGTTATTCATGACAATGAATCTGAATGAATGAATGATCATTGACAATGATCACACGCTGGATATTCTGGGCAAATGGTGACATTTTTGATGTACAGTGGGCCACATAATGTACTCCAGACACGGGTTAAGAGTAAATAGGTAAGTAAAGTTCTTTTCCCTTTATCTAGTATATAGTAGGCCAAATAGAGATATGTACCACAGACAAGGGTTAAGAGTAACTAGGTAAGTAGTATTTTTTCCTTTATCTAGTATATAGTAGGCCAAATAGAGATATATACCCCAGACAAGGTGTAAGAGTAACTAAGTAAGTAAAGTTATCTTACCCTAATCTGGTGTACATAATAATGTGGCCCACACGACATACTTATGTGGCCCGTTGTACAAGGTACCAGTTATTTAATTTTACCTTTTTTATTAATGTATTGTTATAATAAATAAATATATTGGGCCCCGACCCCAGACAAACTGTGATACGGATAAAAACAACATATTTTTATACATCTGAATAACAGATATTTGACACCGAAAAATAACCAGTTTGGTTCCAACACCCAATATTTTCAAAACCTACAAAAGAAAATAATCTAATATTCCTTCCTATAGTTTCCATACAGCTTGGATCAACGACACTTGTATTTCACGGGCTGTTGACCATCTTATCTCCCGCGATATATTAGGGCCCTAAAATATTTTTAGAACAGATAACTATCCCTTGTGATCAAAAGAAAATTGATGACTTGGAGAAGAATAGACGTATTTATTAGAAGCCATTTTTGGAATTCTGCGCTCAAAGGGTGAAGTTGGGACTCTATTAAGTACTAAGCATTACATTCCATTTCTCTGTAGGGGGTATGTCATTAAACTTAGTAAACTGCATACTTTCACAGATTTTGTAGATTTTAAACTATTGGTAAGAAACCCCTGGTGCGTAAATTTGATTTGGTCAGGTTTCTACTGCAACGAGAAACGAAGAAGAGACATACCTACTGATCTTTATTCACTTGTAGCATACAGTGGGGAAAGACTGGGTACAGAAGGACAGAAATAGAATAATTGGAGAGCTTTGGGGGAGGCCTATGCCAAAGATGCTACTACTACCTATGACATTATAATTCAATGATTTAATTTTGACAGTTTTTTTTACTTTTAACATTACTTAATTTTATTATGCCTGTCTGTGATGTTACTATTGACGCATGAAGTGCATCTCTTTTGTTTAGTTTCATTTACAAAACATCGTGAAATAAAGGGCTTTTTATTTTTATTTGTTTTTTATATATATAAAGCAAAAACATAACCATCCTTATTTCGGTTTCACTGCAGTTGGGTAAAAACAGCCCGTACCGAAGGGAAAATATGATATTGCTTTTAAATATGAAATATTACTCCGAAAGTGTGCTCGTATTATGAAGAAAAAGGGTTCACCCTTGTCAGGTTAGGCGCTACACGGCCGATGTGTCTTCATTGAGGAAACAATGAATTGGTATTACTTGCCCTTCTTTTATTTCTTGCCGAAATTGACGATTTATGAATAGTTGCAAAGTTCATAAACTTTTACATTACTTTTTGCTGTTGGAGCTACGGTATTCGACCAATAATTCAAACCTCTGTTCTTTTAAATGTAGCTTACTAAATGGTTCTGATAACTGTCTACCCTGGTAATAATTTAAAAGTAGAAATTTATTATGTTAACTTGACTTCCTCGATACAGGCTTGCCTAGTGAGGAAGTCACAGTGAATTGTACCTAGTTGTAAGCTATCTACATCATATGTGTTGTTAAAGGTTTTTCTACATAATCTTGTAGCATATATTGTGCAGCAAATAAATTAATTTTTATTTTTTTTAATTTTTTTTAAAGGAAATTATTAAATTTAAATTTTCTTTTATAAAACAAACACCTTATTACGTAATTTACCTGAGAGCTCATGAACGTTGCTCTCTGAAGCCAGATGCCAAGTCGCTGTGTCCGAAATCGGTCTGGAGATATATAAACATACCAAATTATATTTCATGCATCGGTCACCAGTTCTTTCATGCTTACAATGTAACACCTGAATTTATTTAATATTCCATTTATTTACCATGATCATCATCCAAATCCCCATTTCCCTGAGAAAGTATAGTTACCTCTTTCTGAGAAGTAGGCACAAACTAATTTTGGCGTGGATAATGTTCGCCACGCTGCGCATATGCACAATCAATACGCAGTGAGAAACATAACTTATAACATAAATTAATCAAAAAATACTTTTTTGTGTATTTAAGTAAATACACAAAAAAGTTTCTTGTTCTATTAAAAAAATAAACACTCCAAACCGATTCTATAACAGTTGAAATTTCAGCTCAATGTAAAACATTTTCAATACAAGCGCATAACTAATTTTTAACCGACTTCAAAAAAGGAGGAGGATTCTCAATTCGACCTAATATATATATATTTTTAATATTTTTATTAACAGTAGTAATTTTAGTTTCAATTTGTGAAACAAAAGCACTTAATTCAACAATACCTATGAAACCATTTTCTAGATCAAGACTACGAATAGCATTGTTTGGGAGATACAAAACCAAATTATTATGAAGATGGGAATTATCTGATGTGAAATTTGCCGATTCATAGCATTAAATGTTGAAAGGAAACACAATTAAGATAAGTTAATAAAACTTGAATGAATTAATTCATTTCATTCGTTCATATCGTTTGGAATACAATAACAATTATTGCTGCATATCCTGATATCAGAAATCTTCGAAAACACCTCAGGAGTGCTATTTTTGAAATGTATGATATAGCAAAATCGGTAAGTCGAATGATTATCGTTCATTTTCGAATGATTTTCATGCGACATAACCGGTGACTCAAAAGTTAATGATTTGACTCACCGGTTTTCGGTAAGTCATACTTCTCAAAAATAACACTCCTAAATCTTTCACGAATATTTTCGAAGATCAGCTATTCCTTAAGTTCAGAAGACCCTTTAAGCAAGGTCAATGACCTGCTGTATGTTGTTATACTCATTTTCTAATAGTATATAATTTGCTTGTTAAAGTGCAGTAATTTATATCATAGAATAATTGAACCCCATCAACTATGCCCTGGCGGCACAGTTGACATGGCTAGTAAGTATTGCGTCCCTATTTAGCAGACGTTATGTGGTCAAGGAATTATTTATAAATTGTAAGCAAATCTTAATTGCAAATTCATCGCGTCACGTCTGGCTAATACGTATTTGTAACTAAGTCTTAATTTAGTGTATAAAGATATTCTATTTTGCTAATATTATCCAGTCGTCGACAGAATAAACGGTGTACACTTCACTTCGTCTCTCATTTTCTGCCTAAGCTAGCTAGGTACTTATTTCCCGGTTTTCATAAGATGTGGCCATAGCCGTACCATAAAAAGCAAAGAATTTCAAATCGCGCGTTCCGCATTTTTTTTTAAATCTATGATAGAAGGTCACTCTTCTCAAATTTGTCCAACAAGAACAATGTTCTTAGAACGTTTGCGGACACTGATGGAAAACAAAAGAAATAATGGTTAAAACTGCTTTAGCAGTCATGTGCCTGTTAACGTTTCAAATTCGATTTAGAAAGACAATATTTTTCCACGCTTATTTCAAATTCGTCAGTCCGACCCGATTTAATTCAATTCAGCCGCAGTAAATTTTTGAACAGCTGTCATATTTATTGATCATTTTGTGATTGTACGGCAGATAATGAATTCCCAGTATCGGCTCTCGTTATCATCGTTGTACCACTAATTGGATCCGATGTAGCATTCCGTCTAATGCATGTCTGCAATTCTGTGCAGCTGATTGAATATTTCAAACGCTGACGTTCTATCGGTCACAGTAAAGTTACAGTAGAAGGTCACTTTAATCTTTAAAGAAAGAAAGAAAACCTCTTTATTTGGTACCACAAAACTAGCACAACAACATAACAATTACATTCAAATTTCAGTGGAGTTTGTATCAAATTGGCAACCGCTCGGCATATGTCACGCTGATTTTCGGCGGGTACCATAGTTAAAAATAAAAACATAAAGATTTAAAATAAAATAGGAAAAAAGGAACCAAAAATACTAGCATGGAGAAAAACACTTATTTGGTGTTACTTTTAAACATTAGTCTACTTCTGATATTCCATTTGCTATGGTAACAGTCAATGAATTTACATTGCAAATAATGGCGATGGCCGCCTTTGCTAATTAAGGTTTGATGTCGATAAATACGGTTATAACAGGTTATTGTCAAATGCACAAGTTCTGATTGGCTTAAGAAGACGGAGGAGGAAAGGAAGTAAAGGAATTAGTTTTTTAAAATAAAAAAGGAATAATTAATTTATTGTTACTATCTTTCATATAATACCTATAGTAATAGTTACTAGAACTAGGTATTATAAATGCGAAATGTGTGATGTTCGTCAGTTTACAGGTTTTTTACACGCATAAATATTTAGACTAAATTTTGATGAAATTTGGTACAGATAGTTGAAACCTGAGCAAAGACATAGGCTTTTTTTTTTTAAAGTAGACAAAATCCGTAGGGAACGCAAAGGCAATTTAAAAAACTGCTGTCGTTACTCCTTTTTTTACTTTTTAATAAATGTACTTTTTTTTGTGAATGAATTTAAAATGCTTTGTTGGTGAATTTTCAAACATCTTTTTGTACCTACTTATTACGCAAACCAAAATATCCTTTTAAGAAATTTCGAGTCTAGTTATTTCCAATTAGACGTAATATTACGTCGCGTCCAATATTACTTAAAGTAAGACGTCAGTCGTATAATTATTATTTCAGAAGCGTCTCCAAAGGAAACATTGTTAAATGAAGGCTGAAAATTAAATGGCTTTTGAATATTTCAAACAGAATTTGAATGACATCTAGGTTAGCTTATTTTGGAATAAGTAAGACTATCTTGTTTCATGTGTTTTGCTTTGACTTGCCACTGGTTTGGAACTCTCTACCTTGAGGGTTTACAAAAAGAGTACCGTGTGTTCCAAAAAACTACTAATAACTTAAAACTTACTTACTTGTAAAAAGTAGTTGTGTAGGTACTTTCATTTCGTAGATAATTCAAACTTACATACATACATATAATCACGTCTTTATCCCATGCAGGGTAGACAGAGCCTAGGGCCATAAAACCTTAGGCCACGTTTATCATAAAGGTAGTTGAAACAGGAAATTTTTTTGAAATGGAAGTTGAAATAGTGATGGGTTGCTAGCCGCATCGCCTATGTCATGATTTCCCCATTCGGCGATTCCCTCAGACGACTTTTACGGCTTGCGCGGGAAGAGAAGCAGCTGGTACATTCTATGTTTTTCTTTTTCTCCCAGACCAGCATGGAAGAAGGATAATTCAAACTTGTTATTGTATATTAAGCCAGGCAGCACTAGTATTAAGTTGGATTTTCACTTTTTACGAATTTTGTTCATCAAAAATTTCTTAGCTTTATTTTAAAACGTTTACATGGTTGTGAGTATAATATTCTGAGTTTAATAACAAAAAAGGGTTTCGTAATCCTTCTTGGCGTTGCAGAATTTAGCAAAAAACGCAAATATCAGTTAATAAATATACAAAAGGTCTAACATCAGCTGCTCACAGGGTTTAACCCGTGTCAGGCGGATAGACGGACCGACGGACCGAAGGATTATAATAGCGAAGGGCAAGCTTCCTCACAAATATGAATTGATTGAGTGGACAAAAAAATAATATTTAAAATATAAGCTTATTTGTTTCTTTCTTAATCACTGAGATTTCCCTTTTTAATCATTACATTGATGAATTCAATTGACCTTGCACACCATGGCGTTTATTTATATTCAAAACCACTTTCCCGACTTAAAACCATGACCATAACCAACGACCATAACGCGTCGTACTTGGAAGTCAGTTTTACATTTTAAAATTAAAGATTAATAAATAGCAGATCCTTTAGAATTAACTGTTAATTACTTAAATAAAAAGCCTCTCAACTTAATGAAGGAAGTAACTAAATAATTAACTGACCATTTTCAGGCTAAGCTTGAGTTATTGTAGAAATTTAAAAATAAGTTAATCCCTCGGAAGTAACAAATACTCGTACTTTGATGAAATGAATGAATATTCTGTTTTCATTGTATAAACCCTTTTTTCTTCTAAAATTCAAGTTAATATTCAGATAGATAAGCCATCTGATTTCCTGTTTAAATTAATCGACAGTACTCTTTCTTGCCTTATTCCACCAAGGTAGGTATTTGGAAGATGAGAACATTAATGTCAAATCTTAAGTCATGGTAAGAAAAAAAAAGGATATGACATTATCCGAAGAACAAATAAAAAATAATCAATAAATCAAGCTTAAGATGTAACGGAATAATGCTTAGATGATAAGTTGAGAGAGAGATGACACAACCGCTAAGATGTGACAAAGATGATGATGTTATATTAAGGGGTTTTGATTTAGATGGGCTAATCTTAGCTATAAACATAAACCTTTTTCTTTTTAAAAGCCTTTTGACGTATCTTAACACATTGTTGGACAGTTTTGAAAACACAATAGAAGTTTAATTGTTATAACGTCTATAGACGTAGTGTGTCCAGCAATGTTTTAAAGTACTCGATTATCGAAATTTTCATTCTCGATACTCACAGTAAGACACGCCTCAGTTAGTCGCGTCCGACCAACTTGTAATAGATTCTGGACGTACCGGACACTTTCTTGTTTGCTAGGCAGAGTTGCACTTTCAGGTAATGGAGTGGCGTTTCTGGTAGTTTCCAACTTGTTACAAATTACACTTCGTTAAGATATTGTCTGATACCACGTGATGTTTGGACTTAATTCTTCCGCTAAGTTATTTATTTATTTATTTAATCATAGAAAATTGTACAACATTACAGTTCAACAACCAAAGCATTGCACAACTTAAAGTAGGACACAGAGTCATTCATCCTTTGCACAAAATAATAATATTTCTCTCACTAAACGCTCAAACTTGTCAGCAAAAAGATCACATTCAGCACCTTCTACCGATGACAGGAACGCGTTGAGTTCAGTAAGTCCACGCAGCACAGGGGTCTGTGCTGTGCCCTAGCAACCGTCCGTGATAAGGGAACATCAAGTGACTTGTGTCGCCTACCACGCAAGTATTTATCCGGCACAAAAAGTCTACAGACGCGTGATACTAGTTCCGGACAGTCTGATTCTCCACGAAGGCAACGACAGATAAAAATAAGCAGCTGCCAATTACGTCGGGCACGCAATGAATTGAAACCTAAGGTACCCAACAAAAACTGAGTTGGATACAAAAATGGATAATACTTATAGGTTTTCTTATACAGAAATCTCAAAAATGCTTTCTGAACCTTTTCAACAGTCAGAACGTACGAGGCCTCATATAAATTCCAGACTTTAGAGCTGGCTTCTAATTTGCTTCTAATAAGAGCTAAGTATAACAGCTTTATCGCTTGAATATTATTGAAATCTCTACGTTATGTAAAAAATAAGGATAAAAATAAATCTGCTAGCTTTCTATGCTTCTCTCCAACTAGTACCGGATAACACCAATAACTAAATTCTTAAATCAAAACATCGAATTTTGTTTATATGTTTAGTAACCTAATTGAGGAAATATATAATAATATAATAAAGTATAAATAAGAAAAATATTTAAGTAGACCCTGATGGCATAGAATGTGTCCAGGAAAGCATTAAACTGATGTTGATTGTGGAGATCAAAGGGTGTAGGACTAAATCCACCAAGACCAAAGACATGTTCAGGTGCCTATTGTCTTGCCCTATGTAACTCGTCATCTGCACTTCTTCGAACCTGCACAATATCAAATTCAATGATCATGTAGATGAACGAGAATCAAATATGCTAATTTCAAAGTAGCTACACCGAGTTACAATGAGAATTTCATTCCGAGACACATTGCAGTCGGTAAAGAAGTAAGTTGGCCGTTTGCGCGCACGTGTCGCACGCATTCAGATATGAAGTCTACTGGTATGCTAGTTCGTACTAGCGGCTAGTATTTAGATGCAACCCAGCCGTAGCAAGTTTGTTGGCTCTCTCTTTGACATTATGTAAAATCATCACATTGATTCTTGACAAGGAACATTTTGCACATAGATAATTATTATTTATTTATAACATGCAATTCGAAACACATATACACCTAAATGACAATGTTTGATAAATTTACAAACTTTAATCAATTAAATAAAGTGCATTGTGGATTATTTATATATTCTAGATGAAGGAGTGAGAAGATTAGGAGTACCCGAAATCGGCGAGCGTGTATGAAGAGAGTGATGAGTGTGGAGGAGGCGAGAGAGGTATGTAAGGATCGTAGCCAATGGAAATCTCTAGTCTCTGCCTACCCCTACGGGAGACAGGCGTGATGATATGTATGTATGTATGTTCTAGATGAAAAATATTTAATCACAATTAAATTATGAACAAAACATGACATTAGATACAGTTCGCTTCCAACACGTCAAAGATGGGCTGATGGAGGAGATCTACACCGTGGCGTAAGTGATGATGAATAAATTCCAGTTACTAAAGTTACCTTTAATGGATAATTTGGCAGGGTCGCCATGCAGAGACTAGGCGACAACGAAATCAAACAATGGTCGGTGTTAGATTACTTAATTGTTATAAAACATACCTTATATGTATATACTTTGTTTGTTAATTTATTTATATAACCTTATCTACAACCACACCACAGCATTACTCGTATTGGTAGCTACTCTTAAGAACAAGTTACTAGCATCTAATGGTACAAACTAAACGGTCCCCCGCGAAGCGAGTCGTCACGTGCGTGACTAGCGCCCGTAAGTATTGCTTTGACATAGTACCAATAGTACTAGATAAAGCGGGTTCAGTGCACCGAGCTCATGTTCCACCATTGTTAGTTGTATCAGGCTTCTTTAATTTATTTTTTGAACAACTTGTTCTAAGTCAGAATATTCTGTGTTAATCGTCAATATTTTTTTTCCGGGCCATCTTCTTAAATACACTTAAATTAAAAGTTCTGTCACATAAGCCGTTTAAAAATACTAACTCTACAAATGATCTGAGTATTAATTTTGATGAGGTCATTAATTTTTAAATGTCATTAATTTAATTTAAACTGGAAGAGGTAATACTGTTGAGTATTACTATAAATAACATAAAACCTACTGTGAATTCGTCATCATCATTTCGAGTAGGCGTCATGGTTAATCGACCATGCACACCCTGGTATCAAAGTTCTTCGAAACCGCCTCTCGGCCTCTGACGTGAATTCATAAATAACCTGAGAGTCAATTAATCTTAAAGCCCTACGATTATAGAACAAGTTGAAAAAGATATTCAAAGACCTGTTGCTTAAATATTCAACAACATTTCCTTCCAAGGGGAGTTTACAAAATACTACGAGACATTGGCCTCCATTAAAACAGCAAGCAGCTTAATTTTGCCATGAAGGCAGCCTTAGCGGCTCACTATGCTAATGGTGGTCTCAAATGACTGCCTTGTAATACAGCATACTAACTCGAACCGAGGACAAATACATTTTTTTATTTCTCACGTAAAAATAAAGGTGGAGTATGTTTTAGGTGTCTTTCTGTGTGTTTATCTCTTTACCACTCAGTTTTTTTGCTCGAATGCAGAAATGGTTTCACTATGGTGCTCTGATATTTAAAAAACATACAGCTAACTTTCTACTTGACTATAATATCTCATCAACATTCAGGTATCCGACTAATTTAAGATAGTAGGTTACTTGACTTATAAGATAAATAAACAGCACCTAGAGTTGTAAACCGATAGCATACTTTGATAAGTTATTTCTGTATTGGTTACGATATTGTAGGCTTGAATCACCTGATAAAGTAGCTTCAGTTTACCAAATCTAATCATGACCATGATGATGATTTTAATATAACTAATATAAATGTTTTGAGGCGGATTTAGTTCCAGGATCAGTGTGGCTAGCGTATTCTCTCTTCTCACCTTCAATTCATACATGTAATATTATCGACCATTAACAGTGGCAATAAATGACGTAATAATTTTTTTTCTGTGTGAAATGTTGGCTTGCAAGCCAAACCAGTGAACCAGTGACACGCTTTTCGTGCGCTATGCCACCTCTTCTTGATATTTCTAAATTCTGCGATGTCAACGATTGGGTCTGTATAACCCATAGATAAAAAAAAAAATTGCGTAACAGAGAGACAGCGCGATTCGAACTTCTTTGGTTCCTCATTTTAAAATTATATAAGATAAACTAGATTAACCTCCTTAATTGCTGTTAACATTGCAAATACAACTTTATTCTCCATGAAATAAGCCCTAAATATTCCAAACAAAGCCGTAAAGCGTTTACAAGCTTTGTGCGGGACATGTAAATTCGGCGAAGTTTTCCAATAAAAGTTGCAACGCTGTTCGTGTGCGCCTCGCCGGAGTTGCAACGTTATGCCATCACTATTACCTCGTAACGCTAAAGATCGCAGAGTAAGCCTTTTGAAGATAATAACAGTTTGAGTGCCCTATTAAAAGTCATATCTTTATTAATATTCAGAGGAGAAAGTATGAATTTTGAGTATAAGAGGGAAAACGACTAAACTTTGTGTTTGTGTGTATCTATCACTACATAGTATAAAACAGTCACTTTCTCTGTCCTTATGTCCCTTTGCATGCCTAAATCTTTAAAACTACGCAACAGATTTTGATGCGGTTTTTTTAATTAAATATATAGTGATTTAAGAGGAAGGTTTTTATGCCTATGCGAAGCCGGGGCGGGTCGCTAGTAAAATATAAGATCTGTCCTCTTTTGTAGCTCACGTCACTATCTCTGTAATATATTGTGGTTGCATCTTCAGGGTATGCTTATTATCAGGGTCTTATGTGGGAGGTGTGTTGGCGGCCAACACTATTACATTCAAATTAATAATAATTTATCAGACTAAGCCAGAAATGCTGCCTAAAGGTATTCAACATAGGCTAACGACTGCCATCTATCGTGAGCAGCCGGGAACAACGGCTAAATGTGCCTCCCGAAGCATGGAGGAGCTTAAGATGGAAATGCCACAAATGGCAACCAATCCAAGCATGACCGCGCTCTCGCCGTCGCTTAACGTGCGCTACCGTAATGAACACGCGCACCCCACTAGGCTATCGAGCTCCTCTAAATTATAAAAGTTACCACGAAAGCTATCAAAACAGTGGAGCAGGAACGAGTTAATTTGTGAATTGGGCATTTTACCGCTCCTATATTTACCCAATTAGGGAGGTGTGCTGCGACGGAAACTTTCCGAAACTTGCTGCACACAGCCTGCTTTGAGCTCAAAGACCGAGGGTGTTAGTTATGAGCGAAAAGCGATCTTTAAATATCGAAATATTTAATTAGAATTCGTAGCTCGTGTTGTAAAAAAGTTATCAATGTTAGAACAACTCTTGCTCGCGACTTAATGGTAGTTAATTTTTGCAGTTTACTCACGAGCGGTTTCTATCGATCTGTGTACTTTGCATATGATGACCACAATTTCAAGCAGAAACTCAACATTTTCATCGATTTGGTATTTATTAAGGTATATAAGTAAATATTAATTTTTCTTATCTTCTTACTTTTAATTTTTGCGTATTTACCATCTTTCTTGCCCACATAATTGTATTTGTTTTATAGGATTTGCTTCCTTGTATAAGAAATCATCTATGCCAGGCCAGAACTTTGACTTGCGCTTGATCTATTTTCTACACTAAAATTTACAACTACCTAAAGATAAAAGAAGACATCCATCTTTTACTCTTATCATATTCGTATGTTTCCTTTATGTAGCTCAGGGAAATTTAAACATACATGAACATGGAGAAACCTAAAGCTGTTCAAAGTATGATGTTGCATCAGAGCGAAACAATAAAAAAGCGAAAGAGCCCGCTCTTGACCTCTGCCTTGGGCCACAAATTTGCCTCTCGGCAGCAAGTTTTATTGCAACTCGCACAAGTCAACTGCGCTCTGTAACGCACGCCTCCAGATCTATGTTCTTCTACAAATGTATACACATTGAATAAATTTTAGTGTTTGTAGTTCAGTCGAGTTGAATTTACTTTATGTTATATTTAAATGTGATTATACTGACAGATCGTTCACCGGAAACTTTGTAACAATATATATGATACAATAAATAACATTACTTGTATCAACTAATCATTTCATTTGTACGTTAAGCTTGGGCCATTTTTTAAATGTTTTTTGTAGGTAATTTGTTTCTCGAGAAATAGCGGATTTAGTTTTACATTTTTGAAACATCATCTAGAATCTAGCTACGAAATGGGACTAAGAGGTTTTTCCAGTGCGTTCATAACGTAAAACGATTATTTTCTATGCATTATTTTTAAAAAGCAAGAATAGGCTCTGAACAGGGAGCGGTGGAGAGCTATGGGTGTCAGAGACCAAGATTCTTTTTGGTCGCTGAACTTTTGCAGTAAGTAAGTAAATATTTCTCAAAAAGACAAAAAATCCTCACCGTGAAAGATTGATCTGATTAATCAGTCACTCAATGATTTGGAAATTCTAGATAAGTTCTATTCTTCATTAAAAAGAAATAATAATAATAACAATATATAAACAGTTTTTTTTTTCTTTCTTTCTGCATAAAAAGAGACAGATTTTTATAACCAAACCTCTCAAGCCCTTTCAACAATAAAACAAGACAAAACTGTAAATTGCATTTCATATCCATTCTCATAATAATTAGCCTCCATCCTAAAAATAGGAAAGTATCTCTCACAAAGGACATAGCGGCAAAAAATGGGCAATTTCATACATCTACCCATGTTACAGTAGTGGACAGACGGACAGATTAACGTCGTAAGCCGGACAATGTTGCTTGTATGACGGACGCGACATCCGTGTCCGGCCTTTGAGGCAGGTAGGCTTTTATTGTGTTCACGGCTGCTTAGTGATAGTTTAAGACGAAAATATTTACTAGTGAAATGTAGTTTTATTTCTATATATTTATACAGAGGGGTCAAGTTATTTGAGTGTATATTTCTTTGGTACACTTTTGTGTCTTATATGACCAGATTTTTTTTAATTTGAGACAAATTTAAGTTAAGTCGCAAACAGGCGCTGGATTAAGGCCGCTTCAAACCAGCCATTCTAGAAATCCTTAGCAAAAGCCAGTAGCTTATGCCCAACAATAGACTGCCTGCGCCGAAAATGATGAACTTAAGGATGATATTCGCGTGCTAGTACTTTATGTTTATTTTAGTTCGATACCTCATTCATTTACTTTCAACATGGAGTGAATACTTATAGATACATTTGTACCATGTTCAACTATCACTCTTACAAGTAGGGAAGTGTGCATTGTTTCGAGTTCATCTTACCTTTTAGTTATCATACTTTTAATGGTTCTTATCTTATTCACCGATTCCATAATAATTTATGCAAGCTCTAAAAAATATCATCTTTTTATAAAGATTTAAACACAATGTATTTAAGTATCAATGTTACTCTAAAGTACAATGCAATTTTTTCAAAATTTGCTTCTTCTATAAACGTATCAATGACTAAAACTATATGAATTTGGCCAAGTAAGATGCAACATTTAGGGCCAAAATAAAAAAAAATGCTAAAAATATAGTCATATTTTGCCGCCAATTGCATAGAGTAGAACCTAAAAGTAGGACTTTCCAGCTCTCGCTGCCAAGTCAGCCGAAAGTCAATCATTCCGGCTTTGCCGAGGCCGGGCGTCAGAATTCCGCACTGAGTACGGCTCTGCGCGATGACGAGTGCGACTGAATGCCTAGTGTTCTAATGAACAAGCCTTCTACAGGGATTAGGTATTGTTTCACTGACAGCTTTGTGTTTTTTATACTGTGGTACTTTACCTACATACAGTCTCAAGGATCAATATAGATTATATACCCTATTTTTGGCCTTAGTATCATCGAGTTATTAATACCCTGTTTGTTCCCTATGATATAAATAAAATTTTAAACTTTATTACCAAGTATGTAACATTTAATTGTTCGTTTTTATGCACAATTTGCTAGAAACGACCAGAACGACATACACCAACAATATTCACTGTTATAAAAATGCTATGAATAAACGATAAGGTAATAAAATGACTTTTTATTTAGTATAATATTTAAAAGGAGAATTTATTTTTTATACCTAATCTCGTTGCCAACCCTTTATTACGATTCAGCGCGGTAATAAAATAAAAATATAGGTATTTTTGCTAAAGTAACCGCCTTGGCTGTCTCGCCGGGGCCTTTATTTTTGATTGCGGCCATCTTGGAATATTCTATGTCTATTTTTCACCAGTGTTCTATAACAATGTTGGAAATTAAAGCTTAATTTTGTGATTTTTTCGCTCCAGACTGGACCGACGATTAACTTGAAATTTTGTATGTAGATACCTTATGTGCCGGGTTAACATATTGGATACATTTTGTCCCGGAAGATTCTTAGGCTCCCGTAGGAAAATTAAAAAACCGATTTATTTAAAAATTGGCTTGGAGCAAAATTTTGTATGGTACCTTATGTACCAGGTAAACATCTTAAATTCACTTTACCCCGAAAGATTGTTTGGGTACCATAGGAAAATTAAAAAACCGAAATAAAACAACAAAAAGAGTACGAATTGAGAATCTTCTCCTTTTTGTGAAGTAGATTGAAAATCTTATTGTTACAATTACTTAAGAATACTATGCAAATAACGATACATAATATCCCTTTAATTATATCTAACTCCACGCGAACAAAATCGCGGGCACAGCAAGTAAATAAAGATTATAAATTTAATCGAAATAAAGTGTGTTGAATAAGGTGTGTCGAAATAAAATGATACAAATTAAAAGGATACTTAAAATTTCACAGCAGCCATTATAGCAACTAAAAACTTGATCATTCCTAGGCGACAAGAATACTGGGAAAACACGGATATTTTCATCGCGACAGAATAGAGAAAAAAGTCGGTGTCCCGACCTAGTTGAACGTACCTTGTTTTAACGTTGCTGTGACATCGCAAGGAAAGAGACTAGTGTTTTTACACGACTATGTTTAAGAGGGGTTATGTTTTTGAACTGTATGTATGTTTATGTACATTCAACTTTTCTTCTTCTTTTGGTGCGTCTTCATTACTGAATGAATGAATGAATGAATAACTTTATTGCTATTGAAGGTTAGCTGTCAGCTCCTTAAATCTAGTTTTATGCATGGCGAATCTTAACAACTGTTCCTATACCAGTTCTTTATTACCAGTTCCACTGTTCTTATACCAGTCCACTGGTGAATGTTTGTCAGTCATGACATTTTGCGTCCTCCAACTCTGCGCCCAACTCTATGCAATGTTCCTTTGTAAGTAACTATTAAATGGCATAATTAATTTTATATTAATCTAAAAGCCAACAGCAAACATTAACATCATTGACAATATTTATTTAACAAATTAAATTAGATTTACAACTGGTTTTTGGACAATTTCTTTTACTTTCTTCTTCTCTTATATAAAATCAATTGCTGTTCGGTAGTCTCGCTAAAACTTGAGAATGGCTGGACCAATTTGGTTAATTTTGGTCTTAAAATATTTATGAAAGTTTAGGAAGGTTTAATTAAACAAAAAAGTGCATTCAGGCGGTACGGAGTTCGCCGGGTTCGCTAGTTAATAATAATAAAAAACTACTGTATGTAAACATCTCAGATAAATAGAGGAATATTTAAATAAATCTAGAAATAAAATCCAGAAATCAACGCAAAAACATTTATTATTATGTATACGATTTACTCGTTATAAAAACAATTAACTCCAATGTCCGATCACATCACAAATTCATAAAATAAATCTTAATTTACTGACCTTAGTGTTCACTCCCAATCAGCTCAATCACGACTCTGATATGGCGGAGAAGACGACCGACTTGACATTTGCTTGACATTGACAACTTGAGATATCGTTGAACACCGAACAATTCAAATAAAAGTATTGCCAGCTCAATAACTATTTAAATATAATTAGTATTAGGATTAATCAAAATAATTATTAATATGATAGTTAATGCTTTGTTACAGTCGGCCATCCTCTCTTACAACGAGTCCCTTCGTTAATTTTACTAATTCCAAGATTTTACAATGAAATAATCAATATTAAATTATATAACGTCTTAAATGTCTACAAATATATAATGTCTATATTATGAAATCATAGGTATAAGAACAATATTCAATAATTAAAATCATCTTCATACATATCAATTTTTATGGCTCTTATGTATTCACTTCAATATTCCTAATTATTATATATATACATATATTCACTTAACTATAGTTCTACAACGTGACAACTGGTTCTTTCGTTATCTCTATATAGTGGCTGTAAAGTTTCGAGCCATTCATGGGCGGTGAGTTCATACACCAGTCATACCCGACTCGAAACATTCTCACTTAATTATTCTATAGCCGTATTCATGAAAACTACTTCCTTCGTAATCATTACTAACGGCTGCGATGCCTCAAGTCACTCATGGGCGGCGAGTTCATACGCCAATCATGCCCGACTTGATGCACCCCTCACTTTAATCACTTCATCACTTAGGAGTTTATCACAATTCTCACTTCCAATCTATCTACCACATTCGTTAATTATTTCAACTTTAATCTGACCATCAAATACTAATCTTAACATTAATTTAGAGTATCAACATCATTATCGTCTTCGTCTTCACTGGAAGAGCAAGCGGGGCATTGAAACTCAGCCATGGGTATATTTTATCTATCGCTACAACCGTTTCGTATCTCGCCCCTTTCCTGGTTAGAGGTGTGTCCTCGACCAGAAATCTATCGTGAGGTAAAATCTGTTTTATTCTATAAGGGCCCTGGCACTTTGCTTCTAGTTTCTTTGATTGTCCCGGTCCCGTTACAACTGCCCTAACTATCCTAACAAGATCACCCTCTTTATACTGTGTGCTCCTTTTTCTGTGTTTGTCGAACCGAGTTTTATTTTTGTCCTGATTCTTTTTAATGCGTTCACTAGCTTCAGACCTAATTTCATCCATTGTCTTAACTTGTTTCTGCTCAACTTCGTCGGTAATATTATTTAATGGACCTTGTGCTGGGTTTGCTACTGTTCTACCAAACAAAAGCTCTGTAGGGGTTTTCTTAGTAACTTCATGAATTGTAGTATTCAAACCTAATTGGACATCTGGCAAAAGTTCGTCCCATGCATTCTTATTTCCGCCGTGGGCCATTGCACCTAGAGAAGCCAAGATCGTCCGGTTATACCGTTCGACTTGTCCATTGGCCCTCGGCGTAGCAACAGAATTAAGAACGTGTTTTGTACCGATTGACTGCATAAACTCCTTAAACTTCTTGCTAGTAAAACTGGTTCCCCTATCCGTTACAAGTCTAAAAGGGGATCCAAAGTAACTGAATAGAGTCTTGAGTGCTTTTACACTTTCTTTAGTTTTTGTACTTCGCACGGGGGTAAGGCTAACGTATTTAGTAAAAGAATCAACTACGACAAGGATGTACGTACAACCTCTTTTACTTCGGGGAAATGGACCCAGATGGTCGGCATGTAGAGTATGGAATGGGATATTCACCTTAGGTATGGGATGAAGAAATCCCTCTTTGGCCCCGGACGGTAGTTTATGGTGTGCACACTCAAGGCATACGGCTACATATTTTTTTATGAACTTTCGCATTTTTGGGAACCAAAATAGTGCTCGTATCCGCTCTAGCGTCTTTTCAAACCCAAAGTGCCCTACGCTATCGTGGTTGGCTTTAAGTAGTTGCCAACGTACATCCCTCGGAACAACCCATCTAGTATTTCCGTCGCTTAACACCCTAAAAACTCGCCCATTCTTAATCTTATAGTCCCTATAGATATCGACCGTTTTGGGGGTCTCGGGGTCTTCGAGAATATCCTTAATACGTTTGATTTCGTCATCAGACGACTGTACCGTTGAGATCCAATCTTCAGTGTTAATAGATAAAATATCTATAACATGTACTTTATCGGAATCTGTTAATACAGTCCCTCTGCTGAGAGCATCTACATGAGCCATCTTCTCACCAGGGCGATACTCAATGATACAGTCGTATTCTAAAAACTGCACCCACCACCTAGATATTCTTGGGATGAGGTCTCTTTTTGTAAAAGTGGAGCGCAAAGCATTGCAGTCTGTCACAATTACGAATTTAATTCCTATAAGGTACGTACGAAATTTGTTCAAGGAACTAATAACGGCTAGCGTCTCTAATTCAAATGAGTGAAGCTTCATTTCGTCAGCTGACGTTTGACGACTAAAATATGCCACCGGTCGCCAGGGATCGGAACCCTTTCTTTGAAGCAATATGCCCGCGACTCCATATTTGCTAGCGTCGGTGTGTAGTTGTGTTTCTGCGCTATGATCGTATAAAGCGAGAACCGGCCTATCAGTAAGTAGTCTCTTAATAGTTTGAAAGGATTCAGCCTCTAAGCTACCCCATTGCCAATGTACATCCTTCTTTAATAAACTAGTGAGGGGCCTCGCAATTAGAGCAAATCCCTTCACAAATCTCCTAAAAAAACTGGCCAGACCAAGAAACCGTCTAACCTCGTGTTGATTTTGTGGCGCAGGGAACTTAGAGACTGCTTCCGTTTTCTGAGTTCCAGGTCTTATACCGTCTCGATCTATCTCGAATCCAAGAAAGTCGATACATTCTTGGAAGAAATTACACTTTTCCATTTTAAGTGTTAGACCTGCCTCGCGTAGAAGATTCAGTACCTCTTCAAGACGTGCAAGCCCTTCTTCAAACGATCTAGACGGTATTAAAATATCATCCATGTAAATGACGACGTATCCGACTTTAGCCTTACTTAAAACCTTGTGTATGGTTCTTTGAAAAACCGCTGGCGCGTTTGCCAGTCCAAATGGAACGCGATTATATTCAAATTGGCCGTCCGGCGTCACAAATGAGGTCTTCTCTCGAGACTGTTCGGCTATAGGAATCTGGTGGTACCCGGAGGCCAAGTCTAATGATGTAAATAGTGAATGACCAGAGAGCTGGTCCAAAAGGTCGTCTATCCTAGGTAGGGGATAATGGTCTCGTTTTGTGCGACTATTTAACGCTCGGTAGTCTACACAAAGACGTTTCTCTCCCGATTTCTTTTTGACCAGCACGATTGGACTAGCGTATGGAGAGTTCGATTCTCGCACAATACCATGTTCCAACATGTCACCTACCATGCTTTGAACTAATCTACGCTCAGATAAAGGCAAGCGGTACGGTCTATAAACAACTGGGGTTGAATCCTTCAAATTTATTTCCATTTCTGTAACGTTTGTAAATCCTAAGTCATGCATCCCAGTTGAAAAACAGTCACCAAACCTTCCTAATAACTCCTCACACTGGCTTCTCTGAACATCTGTTAATTGATCTCCAAATTTGGGTTTTATCGATCCAGAAGGGCTGCATATATTCATAATTCCTAACATATCTTTGTCTGGCTCTATTAAAAGTGCACGAGTGATAAGAGTATTTTCCTTAAATTGAACTGCATTTGAGCCAACGTTTTGAATTAATAAATTACATTCAGAATTATGAATTTGGTACTCCCCTGGTAACAAATAGTATTCTTGCCCTACTTGACCTCTTACCGACCCGGCCACATAAACCCTACCATCACACGCAACATTGGATCTTACTGGTATGCACATCATTTCACTAACGTCTATTGTAAGTGCACAAGTCGTAAAAAGATGTATTTTTGAACTGTAGTCGTATTCTATGCGTAATTTTCCGTAGAAGGAAATGATTCCTTTAGCATGGCTCTCCACTCCGCCCAGGTATGCTTTATAGTGGGTAAACCCTGGTACCAGGTCTTTGCAAGACCAGTGAGTTTGGGCAGGGCATAGTGAATCGTTTGCCTATCGGTCCAATTATAAATTTCAGTGCATTCGTCAACCTTGTCGAGCCAAATATTAATGGTCTGCTCTTTTGATAACGGATCAAACTCTGGGATCACATTAGTTAATGTAGAAAACGATTCACGATCCCCGGCCTTTGATTTTAATGCCTTCAAAAAATCCTCAAGAAAACCTTCAGTTATTGGTCTCGGTCCCTTAGCATTATGATTATAGCTTGGTGATTTCCGTCTATCCGGTGTTACTAGGGATCGATCTCGTCGTGGCTCATCGTTGTCAACATTTTTGTTAGTACGGTAGCTGGGCCCAGATTTAGGCGTATCGGACCGCCGCCGACGTGATCGATCACGTTCACGTTCTATTAATAATTCACGCTGTCTTCGTACCTCGCTATCAAGTTTCCTCAGCCGCCTCCTTTCCTGAGACAGCTTGCGCTCTCGTTCCCGCAGGCTGGTTGTACTACGGCTGCGGTTCCGACTGGGACGCTGATCACGTGAAGCGCTGCGCTTCCGGGACCGTGTCCTCCTGTGCCGCTCATCATGACGGCTGCGGCTGCTCCGCTCGCTTTCCCGCAGGTCCTTACTACGGCTCGGCGATACGTCGGTGTGTCGACGCAGCCTGCCATGTCTTTCAGATTCTCGGTCGCTCATGTCTCTGGAACTTAGAATATTTATTTTACATATATGTTATACCGAACAAAATCCGTTTACATCGTTAAGACTACCGACTATTTTAGCAAAACTTCATAAAATCTTCCAACAACCTCTACTGTACATCACATAATAACTTGTATTTTTAAAGAAATAATTTATCGTAACGATAAAATATTTGAATAAATTAATCTGATTGCATCATCGAAATAACGAGTTATTTTAGAATTTAAAAAAAAATGTATCCTATTTGTCTTATTTCAATCGGCTTTCTTAAAAATCCATATTTTCGTGCATACGCAATATATTCCAAAAAAATAAATAAAAAAATAATCTGTTTGCATCATCAAAATAACTACATATTTTGGGTAAAAACTGTTACCTCCTGATTTCGTTTTTAGCAATCTCCCTTTAAAATCAAATATTTTTACCCAAATCGTCGTTTTTCCGTTTATACAAATCACTTATGTGTAAATAAAGAAAATATTATTATCGAACAAAATGGCAACCTACATTTCGTGTTTTCGCGTTGATTTAACTTGTGGGGTGGTAACAAAACAATTTGATTGAATCCCACTTCTGAGATGTAAACATCTCAGATAAATAGAGGAATATTTAAATAAATCTAGAAATAAAATCCAGAAATCAACGCAAAAACATTTATTATTATGTATACGATTTACTCGTTATAAAAACAATTAACTCCAATGTCCGATCACATCACAAATTCATAAAATAAATCTTAATTTACTGACCTTAGTGTTCACTCCCAATCAGCTCAATCACGACTCTGATATGGCGGAGAAGACGACCGACTTGACATTTGCTTGACATTGACAACTTGAGATATCGTTGAACACCGAACAATTCAAATAAAAGTATTGCCAGCTCAATAACTATTTAAATATAATTAGTATTAGGATTAATCAAAATAATTATTAATATGATAGTTAATGCTTTGTTACATGTAATAAAAAAAAAAACGAAATAGAAATACCCCTTTGCTAACATCAAATGAGTGGTGTTCTTAATGTAGACATCCATCCTCCTATTCAATATACTATTAAAATAAAGAAACAAAATCTATTTGTTTTTTTTTTCTCAGGCAACGTGGCGAATACGCACTTGGCCAATTTTCTTCAAGAGTAGTTAGTGCTTGAAATAAAGAGCCCCTCAATCTCGCCAATATAACTCATCGGCACTAATCGCGCGATCCAAGTTCAGAGCGGCAAACTTCGGCCCTTCTCAATTGCTGTAATCTCACACCGATTGCCATTCATTTATTGTCTTCGTTTAGGATGCGGTCTTAGTATTAGGTAAGTGAGATTATTTTTTTATCGAATGTGTTAGTGGCCAGCACAGGTGTTAGTTTTCTCGAGCTGGTTGGACAGACTTAGCGCAAATCAGCCTGGACCAAGTACGAAGAGGACGGCTATTATACAAATTTATTATTAGATTTTTTAAAAGACAAACACCGTTTGCTATACTCTATACGTTTATTGAAATTAATTTGAAGACCTTGAGAATATATAAATTTAAAAAAAAACTTGTTACTATGATTGATTTGATAGTAAAGAAATGGGAATTATGACGAAGAATGCTATGTGATATACAAATGTGTATTTTTGCAATAAAGTTTAAATAAAATAAGTTACTGATACACAGTAAAGTAAGAAAAAAAACAATATAAGTATCTATTATCGACGAAAGAGAAAATCGTCTAGCTTCGATTTCGTAGAGCAATATTTATCTTTGAAATTCTCTTGAAACTATCTAACTCTCTGAGTCAATAGTACTATTTCTTGCCCAGTACTTGCCATTATTATAATCGCTTCCGCTTATGCACTAAGCGACATAGCTCAGGGTCGTCACATGGGTATAGTTGCGTATCTAGGACTGCCCCGTTGGCGCGCGGAAACGGCCGGCGATGACCGACTTATGATCCACCAGTGGGCTATATACTTAGTTTATTATTGTTATGACAACTGTTTATTAGTTAAAGGTTTTGTTTCTGGAGTTCTATTTTCGAAATTTGTGACACGTTTAAAAATGGTAGCGGAAAGAAAGTGGCGATAGACGGGCTACATACATATGGCGCACAAGAGATGAGCGCTGGGGAAAGTTAGTGCTTGAATGGAGACCCTGAACAGGATAAAAAAGTATTGGTAAACTTTATGCCAGATGCCCGATAACCTGGTCAAAGTTGCTGGAAGGAGTTGTATGAAGAAAGCACAAGACTGAGGGTAATGGCGTGGATTGCTAGATGCCTACACTCAGAATTAGGTGACGATGGGCTGAAGAAGAAAATTAAATTTAAAAAAAAGTCCCGTTAAAATTATAATAATAAAAGGCTTGGTGAAAAAGAGGTCGTTGATTGTATACTTCAATTTTGCATTGTCATAGTAACCTTTTTTTATTAATTATCTTCAATATAATGATTTAAAGGGTGGACTTGTAGTCAAAGCTATTTCTACCAGTCAACCAAGAGCTGGTGCGGAGAAAATATTGGAAGCAAGTGCATTTACATTCTTGATTATGGTTTTTCTATTGGTAAATTTTCGTTTCAATTTTATATCAGTTTTTTAAAATCTCACAAGTACATGTTTTACAGTTTATTATCGCGATATATTTTACGATCAGCAGATCTTTATGTCTGTTGTTTATATGACAAATTGTCCCGCATTTGTTCGGATTCGAACCCATAAATCCACTTTATGGGCTACCTTGAGGTAAGTACAGATCAAAACATCGAGTCGTCGGTAAGTAATAGCTAAATATGTGTGTTTACGTGCTTACTTGTTTATTCAGAGCATCAATAATTATTATTTATTGTTATTTTTATGTCTTTAACTTTATTTTTTTTTTTCGTCGTCCATTTTAACACTAAAGCACATAGTAAAATAGACTATTTTCCTTGTTACCGTGGGTGCAGTAAGAGGCAATCAAGGGTAGAAAAGGCAGTAGCAGAGAGGTCTCAAATTATTGATACCGTCTGGTGGGGGATTTCAATAACAATAGTTCTCAACGAGAGTTAACATCAGGCAGACTGCTGCTCATGAAAATAAAAAATAAAGTAGTAACTATATTTTTGCGCCTTTTGGGGTAGAAACTCTGGGACCGTGGGGTCCATCGGCTCATCAGCTTTTTCAGCTTTTGTCGAAAAGGCTGATAGAGGTATCCCGTGACCAGAGGGCTGGTAATTACCTTGCTCAAAGGATTAGCATTGCCATTCAATATGGCAATGCTGCCAGCCTTCTTGGCACATTACCGCAAGTGGAGCCTTTAACGGGACTGTACAATTTAAGTTAATAATTTATTTGTTTATCTGAATTTAATATGTGTTTTAATAAACAAATAAAAAGTCTAATAAATGTCTTAAGAACTTCATGGAGGAAAAAACTGAGACGTTTTTTCATCATTTAAAAATCACTATTCATTGAAAACACAATTATCAACAATCCCTGTTATGTAATTAATGTTCTGGATCTGAAGTTAATTTTAAACATATTAAATTATAATTCCCTATAGTTACAAATTGCATTATTGCTAAAACGTCCACTTTTATCAGTTTTGCAAATTTGTAACTATATGGAACTATAATTTAATAATTGAATATGATTAAAATTAACTTCAGATCCAGAACCATAATTACAGAAGACGGAGTTTTCTTAACTTGTGTTGTCAGTGAATAATTATTTTTAAATGACGGTGGCGGTACATGACTTGAGATGCCACCGGGATAACTCTCAGATGATTATAAAAAATAGATAATGATTATTGTTATTTTTTTTTCAGATATTTTTATATTATTATCATAGGTTATAACATACATAAATACATAGATAAAGATGTGATTATATGTATAATCACATCTTTATCCGATACGGGGTAGACAGAGCCTAGGGCCAAAAGACCTTAGACCACGTTTAGCATGATGATAGTTGAAAAAGGAAATCAATAGTGATGGGTTGTTAGCCGCATCGCCTATGTCATGATTTCCCTATTCGCCAATTCCCTCAGTCGACTTTTACGGCTTGCGCGGGAAGAGAAGCAGCTGGTACATTCTATGTTTTTCTTTTTCTCCCAGACCAGCATGGAAGGATATACTGTATTATACATAGGTTATACTGAATTAGTTAAACGAGAATACAACTTTCCAATCCAGACCTCCTCATAAACAACATAGAAGTCAAACTCAGAATAATACTTAATAAGCTAGATTTACAAATGAAGTGAAACCGCGACAGTTCAAAGTTGAATTTCTTCCAGCCCCCTTTTGTGGGAGGGGTGAAGGATGAAGGGAAGGGGTAAGCAATACGTGAAGCTGAGCAAGTTTTCCTTTATGAAGTGGTTTAATAAAGCAACGCTTGCTAAATTAGGCGCGAGATAGACGCCGAATGCGACTCAGGGTTGCCACTGCCAGTTTTTGGAACCCATATGGTACTCTGTTTTATCATTTAATTGTACCAAAACGCAGCTTATGTTCTTTCTTGGGCCTCAAACTATCTCCAAATTTCTTTAAAAAGTTTGAAGTGTAGTAGTGTAGTGTAACAAACATTCAAACACAAAAATATATTTTTATTTATAAGTATTGTAACATATGTTACAGAAGTATTTATTTTAATGGTGTTAAAATTATTTTTTTAAATACCTATGTGGTATTCGACTTAAAAATACAAAACATTTCTTCCCATCAATGTCATAATAGGTAAGTAAGAGGTAATCGGTGTGGCATAATCTTTCTCGTACCCCTGTTTATTTGGTGGCAGTTTCCAGCATTTTCAAGAAGTTGATATTTGGCAGAAGACTGGTCTTATAAGTAAAACACTTAATCTTGATTTTGAGTAACATCATGGGCCCCAAAGCCATATAGCTAATGATACAAAAGGGGAATCGCTAGGAAGTAAAGGTAGAAGAAATTCGTTCAGGGCAGTTTCTTAATAAGGACAAGGCATAGTGACACTATCTAAATAAATCCAATGTAACCTTGTGTTCAACAAAAATTATATTTGTATTTGTCAGGTGATTTTTTTTTTCATGTCGACAGCCCTACGCATCACACATACCTAGTTAAATTAGTTTTGACACACGCTATTCTGTCTACCAACTCCCAGTTAGAATGACAAAAATAGGGGAAGGTGGAACTACTACCATATAATTAAGGTAAAATTTGTCTGATTTGTTGTATTTTGGTGTTGCAAGAAATGCTGTAAAAATACTAATTGGAGTTTGTTGGTGTCGTAACTGGCAGGCTATATATTTACATGGTAATTTTTAGCCATCCGTGATACTTATGAATCAATATACAAATTTTTGTGAGTTCAAATATTTAGCCAAAGTAATAGCAATCTTGACTGGCAATAATGAAAATTATATCAAAGCATTTACAAACATTAATTAGTCAAACATAGTGGTGAAAGAAAAAATGCGAAATGTATTTTATGGACTCTATTAATTTTATGACTTATTTTAATCTTCTTTTTTCAATATTTTTTTCTTAACATTCAATACAAACTGCTTTCTCGAAGGAAAACAATCTTTTATTTCGAGATATTTCAAGCGATATATATTTAGTAAACGAAAGTTATTTTCGAGCTAATCAAAAAGACTTTGATCATATAACAATAACTAATATTATAGCCAAAAAGTCAAGCCAACTATAAAACGTAACGATAAGTTGACTACCCAGCAGATTATAAGCTGAGAGAGTTATAAATTGCATAAAATCGCGAGTTGCAAGGCATTTGGATGCATGTATGCAAAGCGAGTGATTTGCTAACTGCAAACGTGATAGGTAGGTCTAGGATGGAATGAAGGCATAACGGACCTTATTTACACCGTGGCGAACCAATATTAGCATAAGAAGTATGTTGGACTTCGATTTGAACCTATTAATTTCTACCAAGTAACACTTTATTCTACAAAGTAGTAATTTCCTAATTTACATTCTAAATAGAGCCAACATCACTTATGCGGTATTTACATTGCATTGATACCGAGCCATATAGCTTAGAAACCCGGGGTGTTGCTTATAACTTTTTTGTGTACTGTTGATTCCGTGACAATTGCGAAAGTAAGAAAGAAAGTTTAGTGTGAGGTTTTCATAATAAAAAAGCTTATTTTTAAATTAAAAATTAAGATGGAATCTCAAGTCTAATTTGAGTCTAGTCTGATAATATTGAGCTCACAAATACAGTTACTTGTTGCGTTTGATGCGCTGCCAGCACAAATTGCCGAATTGGCTCATATTATATGCGAATAGTTTAAAGTGAAAAGTGTTGCCAAGAAATTTACATATTTAGAGTGTAAATGTTTATCACGAGTGTCCTATTATTCCAACGGATTTTGAGTAGAACATCGTGTTAAAAAGTGATAAGTATTATTTTCGATAACTGAGATAAAGCAGGTCAAAGAGTATATCTAACGGTAAAACAGTAAGGTATCGTACAAGCTGTCGCCAGATGACATTTTAAGGGCATCGCAGGGAATATTAAACCATGGTCCCGACTAAGCTGCTACTTTTTACTTCAGTGACCAAGAGACAGTTTCAAAATAGCAACCAAACACCGTGGAGGTTATTAAATCACGCGTTACAAATAATTGCAAAAGAACTTAATTATGTGTACTTATGCTCGTTACGGTGTAAACGCAGCCTTCTAATTCCGCGCTGCTCAGTCTGTCAATCATGCACCTCGTGATTATTTAACTTCGTTCCGCTTTATACGACTTGGTTATTAGCCGGCTTATGTGATTGCGTCATTAAGAATTTGATTATGTGCTACTGGAGTGCCGTTGTCGGGTCTGATTAAGGAATATCAAGTTTGTAATGTAGATTCGTTGTTTGAAATGTTGTTTTAATGTTACAAGAGGCTTTTGTTGTTTATCTGTGTGCGTTTCTATGTGAAGAGTGTCAATAGTGATGATTTAAGTACACGTTTATATGCTGATGGCTGTGACGACAGCTTAGTCTTAGTGTTAGGTTATGGATACAATATTATTGTCCGAGAAACGATTTTTGGCTGATTGTATTTTATGGTACGAATAAATGTCTGCCTTGTGAGACAGAAAGCTCCTGGAAGTTATATGACTATGACCCAGGTGTCAAAATTACCGATTTTTTTGTGAAAAAAAAAAAACATTTTTTAGTCCAACTAAACAAATTATCATAATAATATAGTCTTACAAGGAATACGGCCTATCGAAAATCGCTTTGTAAAGCGATAAATTGATGATAATTATGATGACAGCCTAGCTTATTTCTCTTTCTCATATCTTGATTCAACCTTTTACAGTTGGTATATAGATACATGTATACACTCATACACTTACCTGACATGAGATCTGTTACCCGAAACTGAAATGTTGAAACAATAAAACCTGCCAAGTTATATGAAGACATTTCTTCAGAGGAAGGTGTTTGCGACAAATTATATTTCTCAGGTAGGGTCCTACGGGATCCCCGGCCTAAGGGAAGGATGACAGCTGGAATTTACTCGGCACGGGATAATAGGGATAGCCGGGGCTTTGTTCAACAAATGCAGAATTAAATAATGCTTCTGCTGTCCCCCGGGGTACAATTATAATGTTGTTTTAACGTTTGATTCGTCTGACTGTAAAATAATACTATCACGTTAAAAAAATATTAATTTCTGTTTACTTTTGCAGATAAGCCTCAGAAGGATAGCTAAAAATAAGTGAAATAAATGAAAATGGTTAGTGGTTAAAATAGCTATGTCACTTTCGAGCACAAATTCAATGATTTTTAGTGCTCCGTAGAGAAATGGCAAAAAAACGGAACGTCGATACGTCATGTCTGTCTGTTTTATCTATATTCATCAGGAAAAATATAATAACCCTTCATTAGCTTAACTCTATTTTAATACAGCTTTGTAACAGAAAAATCCTTTTAGCCGAGAGCTAAATTAAACCACACGCTGGTACAAAAACTACGTAGTTAGTGGAATTCATTCGCTACCTCGGGCAATAAAAATTGAATATTTCTCATCTTGTAGAGTAACCGGCAGTAAAATATTATAGCTCAAGGCCCTGCTGTTTACATACCAGTATCTCGAAGAATATAAAACTACCTTTCTAAACGATTTTGAGGCCTCACACTGCTTTTTTGACTTCCGATGTAAAAATGAGTAGCTGGTTCACCTGTACTACAGGTTGAGGTAGCCTCTCTTGGAGCGAAGCAGCCGCAGAACCCGGGGCTACCTCTAGTATATACACGGCTAAAGATTTTTAACCTTTCTTACGAATAATAAGTCCAGGCTCATTCGCCAAGAGTAGATTCCATTTCTTCGTCACGTACGGTCGGCAAAATTTATAAGCCCGCCGGGAAATTACCGCAGGTATGGTCAGCAGTCAGCACGTGAACGAACACTGTATGGTGGAAAATTATCAGTCGTAATCACAAACTATATATTTCTCTGTGGTCGTAATAATACTTGTTCTGGAGATAGATTGCTGGCTTAGAGCATTAATCCACCACTGAGTGGGAGACTTCTATATGTAGAAAATGGAATTATCTCTCTATCTAAGTATAATATATGTGGGATTTTCTCTATTTGGACGGAAAATACAATAGACGTAATACTGCTATTGAATTCGACAACAATTAATTCACTACCAGCATTCCCTGGAGGTCCTGAAGTCAAGTAGACGGCCGATAAAAGGCCTCGCATTTATTCGGTCCCTGGCTCCCGAACTGTATGGCCATAGGGATCATACTGAAAAAAAATATCTTTCGAATACGTTAATTAATGAATAGTATTCCCTCCACCTCCCATGGCTCTACCAACCTCTCGGTTATACGAGCCGAATCTCGGGAGAGTGCGCTGTACTAGCATTTCGCATCTCTTTCCAGTCGCACCTGCTTGATCTCCCTACAAGTTCTCTATAGTGTATCCTATCTATGCAATCATTGCATTTTAATAACTCTCCCCCATCCTTAGGGGGCTTACGTTCACAAGTACGTCTCGCTTGCCTTCTCGGCCAGAGGCCAGCTTCGTTAATTAATGAATAGTCGAGCTATCAGTACCTGTAGCCAAGTGACAATTTCAAAACGCTAACGAATGTCGACAAGAACAAAATGGGATTGACATAAGCCGCGGTAAATCACGTGGTCAATCTTATGTCAATCCCATACATTTTGTTCTTGTCGTACCACGTTAACGTTGTGCGATTGTGACTTTGGCGAAGCCCCCAGTTTTTGAAATTGGAATCGTCTCTTAATAATTAACAGCCAACATATAAATGTTATACAATTGCAAGAGTAACGAAATAAATATAGTCAAATAGTTTTAGACATCAATTTTAGATTCCATCTCGTAGAAATACAGATCAAAATGGGAACTCTGTATATTCTGGATTTTACAAGGAGTTCCCCAGTACGTGATCGGCACACGGATGAGCCTACCGATTTTTTTCCGGTTACAAGTGTAATTTTCCGGCTGATTGTCTGGAACCAGTATTAGTAATTACATACTGTAATATTTGATAAGTATCGTACCGTAAAAATGTCTAACATAGTCCTTGATAGATCAATTACTTAGGCGCAACTTAAAAACTTAGGCACTTAAATTGGAAAAGTGCGTTTAATTAACGCAATGCGTATGTAATTTTTCGTATTATATGAGTGACAAAGTCAATCGACCTTGTATATCCTGGTGACAAAGTTTACTGAACTGTACTGTAATTTTTAATGAGCCTTAGCTGGCAGCCAGGACAATATCTTTATTATAATATAATCAAGTGATTTGCCCGAAGTATTCTAACTGAATAAGGTCGCAGGCAGGCGCTGGATGCAGGCCGCTTCCAACCGGTCACTTTGGAAATCCTTAGGGGAGGCTTATGCCCAGCAGTGGACAGCCTGCGGCTAAAATGATGATGGTGATTCTAACTAAACTGTAAATAATCAAATATGTTCACCAGAGGAATTAAAATCAAGAACTCCAGATCTTTAGGCCCACCGAGCACCAATTGCAGTTATGTATTTAATTTATTAATTTGGATTTTTTTATATATCTATCTATATAGAATATTAGAAAAAAAAATATAGTTTATTGGCCATTATTAATAACATGTTTTTGCGTGAGTCAATTAAATAAAAACATCTGCAATAAAAATTTAATAAACTATAACTTTTCCCATGGTTTCGCACCCATCATGTAAAACAAGCCAAACTTAATTTCTATTTAAAATAAAGTCAACATACAAAATATTTTTCACATAAAATAACATTCGAAGAGAAATATTATTATAACAGGAATAACTTGACACGGAATCGCTCAAGCAACTTAAAAATATATGCCTCGGGACGTCGCTCCGTCGCTACCACAGAATTTAGAAATATTAACAAGAAATGGCATAGCGCATGAAAAACGTGTTAGTTTGGCTTGTAAGCCAACGTTTCACTCAAAAAATGGGCGAGGAATTAGATTGCGTCATACATTGCTACTATTATTGGTCGATAATATTAGGTGGCTTTGTTGTTAACTACGTAATACATTTATAAGTGTGGTGTGGTCTACATGTATTCATTGAAGATAAGAAGAGAGAATACGCTGCCACACTGATCCTGAAACTAAATCCGCGTCAAAACATTTCTATTCGGATAATTTCTCTGTTCCGTGGTCGCTACTCTTTGCGGGCGTTCCGCACATTTGACGCGCAACAAAATTTCATAAGGCGTCACCTAGCGCAACCCTTTTGGGAGCCTCGTAAATATTCAAGGTTACATTTGCTCTCACAATTTTTTCCAAATATACTCTGAGCCTGAAATTTGTGGCCATGAAATCTTTCGCGGACGCAAATTTTCATGCCAATTCACAATTTAATTTCAATAGTCTAATAAGTAATTTTTACAATTGAGAATTTATCCAGGTAATAATGTTTTTTGATCGTAAAATATCTAAAAATTAAAAGATATTCGCAGGCAAAAAATATTTTTACATGGAAATAATTACAATATTTATTTCAATTGTTTCATTCTTTTACTAATAATGGTATGTGAAATAACATTTAAAGTTGATGGTGGCGCTAGTGTTCACCAAGGTCTCGTCTTAACAAGTGAAAAAATCAATCACAGCTCATTCTTTCATTATGTGGCTCTACTATATTTTTCTTAACTATTAAAAAATATTTTATTTTTAATTATAGTACGCAATATTTTATTATTGTGAAGAATCTATGACAGATATTAAATTTTAAAGGTAAGCACACCCATATGGATCACTTCTTTTTAAAGGTTGTATACACGAATAATTCTAGTTCCCACGCGTGAGTGACCGCGTGTTTCGTGGCCCGATCTTAAATAAGTTTGTAATATTATCATTGTTTTCGCGCTCCCGCCGCGTCCTGCGGGAGCGCCCCTCATTTGAATACACCCTGTTTATTGTGCCAGAGTTTTCTTTCTTTCGCTGTTTTTCTCGAATTATCGAATAATATTTCTCTTCGGTTGAACGTATTATCTCGGGAATCCGTATGAGTACTGTTTTTTTTTTCCGGCAAATTATTCGATTTCCGTCGCGATTTTGGCGGCGAAGGCGTTAAATATTAATGAGCATTTGAATTTTATGTTCAAATGACGAAATCAAGGATTCCAAAACTTTGGTCGAAATTGTTTGATAAGAAATTTCATTGCAATATTTTCTATTGGATCTTTAATCTTTCCCACATACAAATAAAATTTAGGTGTTTCAGAAGACACGTTAAGCCTTTGGCCTAGACTACCATCTGGTAGTCATTAAAGGAACCACATCAAAGGCCGAGAGGCGGTTCCGAAGAACACTGACACCAGGTTGTGCATGCTCGATTGCCATTGAGAACTTTATCTTATGTGTGTTAAATTTAATAATGTTTTGTTTGACTGCGAAATTTAAATACAATGACATCATCAATACTGAAAACACGCTGAAAAAATTGAGAGAAGCTTCAAGTTCGTTGAATACCATACTTAACTGACCGCTAAAGATATTTAAACCACGTCGGGCAGTAGCGGAACACGGCACGGCACATATTACCATGCTTGTGAGAATATCGTCCACTAACCATTAAATTTTCATGACGTAGCCGTCGATTGACCCACCTTTAGAGATCCATTCCTGTAAATGGATTTGGGTAAAAACCCAAAAATTAGGTAAAATGTTTAAATGCAAAGAGAGGAGAAACTTAACATGGGTACCAAATTTTTAGTTACTCTCTTCTTCTTCTTGTCAGGTCAAAATGGATTGATTTTTAAATCACTTTCGACCACTCCCTCCACCTCCCATGGCTCTACCAATCTCTCGGTTATACGAGCCGAATCTCGGGAGAGTGCGCTGTACTGGCATTTCGCATCTCTTTCCAGTCGCACCTGTTTGATCTCCCTAAAAGTTCTCTATAGTGTCACCTATCTATATGCAATCTCACTTGACCAGTATGAGGCGCTATCGATCTATCTTTAGTTTGTGTTTTTTGTCCGATCTAGAACCCTAATGGTAGCTGGAAAGTCCGGTCAAGAAGCCAAACATGGGAGTGTTTAAATTACAGCGACTGCGCTGGCTTGGACAACTGAAAAGAATGGGAGAGGATCGTTGCGTCAAAGCAGCCTATCTGGGAAAGATAATCTGGAAGATGGCCAGTTGACCGCCAAAGATATCGCTAGAGCGATGCTGTGCAGGCTGACCTGCGTGAGATGGGCGCTGGAAGCTGGCGAGGCATCGCGCTGAATATTAAACTGTGGTGCTTTCTCGTTTTGGAAGCCAAGATCCACTTCGTATTGCTGAGCTAGCCGAGTAAGTAAATATGTTTGTGATTGAGTTAGTTAAAATGAATATAAAAAATAAATAATTATGTAAAAAAAGCAGTCTATTATTGCTGGCCGTTAATTAAGTTTTTGTACATACCTTAGATTCCATTGTATTCATATTCACAGTATTTTTTTAGTTTTAGATCAGATTAGATAGTCATTAAAAAACAAAAGAAAAAAAGTAAACTTTGGCTTGTTTGCGTCAATGAAAAATTTATACTTTGTTATTTCAAACGCAAGTGTAAGAGATTACTTTACAAGCCTCGGCCGAAATTGCATTTTGTTTTTTAAAGACGAGGTGTATAAATGCTCCACAAACACAATATAAAGATGTCCCTTATTCCATACACGAGTATCTGTGGATTTTATCACACAAAGGCTATCGGCTTCAAAGGCTCGTAAAGAAGGCTGTCCTATCTGTTAAAGGCTGCTTACAGCACAGATGCAATGTACCGTGGACCACGTAGTCAAAGATACTCTTACCCTTTCGCGTACATCTTAGATTGTATACTTTTATATGTGGCCCCCTGTACTTCTTTGAGTGCGATGGACAGATGCTGCCATTTACATATTGAGTGAGTTTCATTTGGATTCTCTGTAATAGATTATTTAATATGTATGAATTCAGTGTATGTCAGTTTCCGATATGTAAATGCAGCTTTTTAAAATGTCTTCAAAAAAGAAATGATTACCTAAACAGTATGAAATAATGTCATGTTTATTTTTTAGTTTAGTTTAGTTAAGGCATTTGACTGTATTCCTTGGTCTATGGTCTGGTGGTCACTGCGGGTCAAAGGGGTTGCAGAGGTCTAATGTACTACAATGAGGTTATCCGTTAAATGTATAATAACGTAAATATACATACATCATAGAATTTGAAATTGCGCGCGGTTTGACGCGAGGCAATTTTTTTTAATCTATGACTTACTTAATATCTAGTCACAGTTTAACTAGAAAAATAATAATCTTACAAAAATAAACTAAAAATAAAACAAAGAAACAATGATTTAACAAAAGTAACTTATAAAAAATATAATTGACAATTTTAACACAAAAATAACAATTTATTTTTGTGTGCTTGTCTTTTTTTGTAGTTCAAGACGTGAAAAGTAACAGAGAAATATTTCATTTAAAACATACCTCAATATAGATAGAATATATTACTAAACCATATTTTTATTTCCTCGTATTCTAAGTTTGTGATAAAAGTTAACCCTCTGGACAACTTCGTATTCTAAAACGTCTTCTGCAACTTATCAATATATAGAATCTTATTAATTGTTAGATCAAATAAACTGTTTCAGTCTTTCCAAAGAAAAAATAGTCTTTCTAGATTTACTTTATAAAAGAGACACCTTTCAGTGTTAGTAGCCTATTTGCTTCATCATCTTTTTCATCCGAGCGTATTTCCCAGTTGCATTCTCAGATTACGGTTCAGAGTCACATCCTCCTCCAGTCGTTTTCTCGCTAGTGAGTTTCGAGCAACAAGCCTTCCGTATCGGAAGGGGGCTATTTTACTATTCCGATAAAACCCCCCTTTTTGCGGGAGGAAAGTACACACAAGAACCATTCTGCATACCTACATATACAAAACTTATACTATCACCTGACTGTAATGAAGACTGAATTTGTGTACAGATTAGATAGACACACTAATATATTGCATATGCCAATTGGGTTTATACTTGGACAAAGGGAAAAGCAGCTTATGGCTACTCCCTTTCAGTACGGGAGACGTATTGCTCGCAGCTACTGAATGTGGTATATATCTATCCTCTTATAATCTCTTCCACTTATGACGATCTTTTGCCTCGTAGATTGTATTGGCGAAATGGAGGTTGAGCTAGCTGCTTAAATTGGTCAGACCATCGTATCAGGCTATGTTCTCTGATTTTTTTCCGCCCATCCTGCGTATGACTACGAGCTTTTCCATGCTATCATTTGATTTTCGAAGTCCCAAGGTCTTATGTTTTATCATGCAGATGTCAAATGATAAAAATATATATGATGACGAAGAAGATACAAAAGTTGACACAAACTAAAACAGAATTATAAGTACCTCTATATTATTAGCACAAGTAGCCATAAATAATGTGGGTTTTTGCGTAGTCGCCTGCATGCACGGCGTGCTACGTACAACCAGCTATATGTGAGGAACGACTTTAGAATCACTTGAAATTCTGAAAAGAAAATCGTCAAAGCTTTATATTGCCTCGGTGCGCGAGTGGCCACGAAATTAGAGAGTGCGGCGCTGTATCGCGCGCGATTTTGTACTTCTTTAGACATGTGGTTAAGATTAGACTAGGTACTTCATCTACGTTAAAGACATTTTAGTTAGAAAGTAAGATTTTTAAAATTGGTAGATTCAGTCGTTTCTTTAGGGAAGTCTAACAATAGTGAGTGAACGCCGGCCGGCAGTTGTTTGCATTGAATAAGTGGTGGTGGAAGCATGAAAAGTAATTTGGTAATTTAGTTGTGCTTCTCTGACTATGGTGATAGCTCCCACTTATATTAATTAATCTATATATATAAAACAAAGACGGGTTTGTTACAACACTTATAACTCGAGATCTGCTGAATCAATTTTCATGGTTATTGATTCGTTGAATTTGTCTCCGCCTCGAATAGCAGAATACATCTTAAAAACATTGGAAAAAGATGAAAAAAAATAAAAATAAAAGAAAACATTTTCCCATACAAAATGTCCTTGGGCTGTAACTAGGGTGTAAGGTAGGTGTAGGGTAGGTGTAATGTAGAGTAGGTGTACGGTAGGTGTAGGGTACGGTAGGTGTACGGTAGGTGTGCGGCAGGTGTAGGGTAGATGTAGGGTAGGTATGGGGTAGGTGTAGGGTAGGTGTTGGGTAGGGTAGAGGTAGAAAAAAGGGCAGGAAAGCGTCTGCTGTCAGGTCAGCTAGTTAAAAATACTTAAAGATTGATTGAAGTCTCGCAGGCTGCCGATCGTAAAATAATGCTAAATCTTATGAAATATATCAAGCAAGATCAATCCATTATTAAATAATGTCAAAAGACAGCGACATTGCTCAAGCGGGGGGCAGCAAGGTCCAAATCCGTTCATCAGTAAGACGGAGGAGTTATTGCGAAAACTACTTCAAACTACAAACTTAAAACAATAAGACATGAGTTTAATTTAAGCAAACTCCGGGTCCAGAAGCAATTCGGCTTAAGACGCAACCGGAATGCTAGAATGATTATGATGATGCACCATTTTATACATGAAAATTAAATAAATAAATATGATATCGGACTTATGACCAGTATTCTGAAAATAATTGATGATAAACCAGGCTGTCCGATTCAGTGGCACTGGACACGTGTGCATTGCGTCGTGATCGGTGTTCCTGGTGTTGTTCATACTAGGTTTTTAGGCTAATTAGCCAGACAAAGGTATATTTCAACACTACATAGTATAAAACAAAGTAGCTTTCTCTGTCCCTATATCCCTATGTATACTTAAATCTTTAAAACTCCGCAACGGACTTTGATTCGGTTTTTTTATACATAGTGATTCAAGAAAAAGGTTTTTAAGCCCATGCTAAGCCGGGCCGCTAGTTTTATAATGAATTGTGATTTTAATATTGTTTTATTTTAATTTTTGTATTATCACGCAGTATGAGTGCACTTACAAACTCTAGGATATGATTATTAATAAAAATATATTTAATTATATAAATACAGAAATAAATGATAGTTTAATTTTATTTTATTTAAGTAATCTCGGAAGTAAAACTTATACCGCTCGCAAATAGTCTTCTCGCTAATCTAGTGGCCATATCAAAAAGGCTAGAAGCGACGTATGAGTGGGACATGTTTTATTCATTACGTACCTACTGTTTGCGTCTAAATGGCGGGAAAAGTATTCCGAATTAAATTTCACATGCAAACATCATCTGACTGACTGACTGCTCATTGCAATGCTCTCATCTTCACGTTCCAAGTTTATATTTTTCTGGAATATTCCAGATTGCCATTGTTTATGTAGCGAATGCTTATTTTAGTGACATTTTTCTTCTTCGTGTCTTTCATTAGAATTGACTGAAATTGTGTTTCACTCATGCAATCATCTTCTCTAGCTTTTGATAAAATATTTTTTTTCAATTATCAAGTGGCAACATTAGTGTAAAATTTTTTAATCTGCTTGATATATCTGACTACAACTACTAAGTAATATTAGTACTTAGCACCAGATAATTATAATAGACCTACATTAAGTTTCGCTCGATAGTCAACTTTCGATAGCGTTTCGATAAACTACTCGTATCAATAGTTTGAGAAAAACAATACTATCGATAGTTTTCGATTCACCTAACAATTTTAAAAGGGTGACGAATGTTCACTAGCAAACGCAGCGTGTTACATTCACCACTCTTAAAGTTTAGATAAAAAAAGAAATAAAATTTTAAAAATTTGTGTAAATTTAGATTTTTCCAACGCAATAATTTATACAGTTAAATATAAATCGTCAGGGTGGCTCAATACGTCAAAGATAAACGGCCGTGAATAATCGCGGGTAGTTGGAAACAACAGCCATTTGCATTTATAAATGATTCATGCGTCACGTCCTGTTTCCAGGAAGCTCATCTGATGGACCAATTTGACGATTGCTGCCAAGTGATGGCTAGACAAACACAATATGAATATATATTCACTTAAACGACAAAACTCACGGTAAAAATATTTATTTTTGTTTTTGATGAAAGAGTATTTATTGTATTTACATAGAACTTTAGAAGCTTGAATCGCCTGATTGGTCGATATGAAAAACGATTATTTTGAAATTCTTAAAGATATCGAACGTGAAGGCTCATGTTCGTGAATAACGGACAAGCTTTAGGAGAATAGCCTACGATAGTACGGCAACGTATTACGGAAGTCAGCCTGTTATGTTGGGAACAAATGTCTCGGGAAAAGCCTTCTTAGTGCTAACTAAATGCATGCCGAAAACTGGGTGAAGTCGAGGAGAAAATGCAGGAAAGCTGCTTCAAAGCCCACCAGAAAAGCGCTAAAATGAAAAAAATAGAGATATCGAGAGATTCTACTGTTGACAAACATATTATGACCTTAGAATATCGTGGAGCATAACTAGTATTACATTATCATAATTATTAGCGTTTTCCCATAAGCTAGGGTACGGCTCAAACTAGACTTCTTAGTTTTCCCTTCATCAGCGGTTAAAAATCATCTTATTTAAGTCTACAACTAAATGAAGTTTACATTATCATCTGCGAAGCCTTATCCCCTAATTGACTTGCATAGAACATTAACCATCTTAATGTTACCTAACTCCGCTAATTCCGAAGCCTCAGTTTCAAAGAACAGTAAGTCTCGCTGGATTCGAACTTGGTACTGAGCCACCTAGACAATGTCATTGAAACTGGGCCGTCTTAATACTCATATGTAAGTGTGTGGCGGATTTGCACTGTAAAACTTCTTTAACGACGTTACATGTCCTTTGTCTAGACAAAGGGTTGGATTTACAATTTCTCAATTATGTTTTATAATGGGTTTACCGTGGATTATTACATATCTTTCAGATAATCATTGCTTTTGAGCGAGAAATAAAGTTTTAAATAAGAAAATGGTATAATACAAGCAATTTCAGCATTTCAATCACGTTTCATTGAAAAATTAAAAAGATATCATATCCGTGACCAAATTTTCTTAGACCGAATGAAGCTACCACCGAAACCTATCAGTTGTATTCCCTACTGGCAGATTAAATTGTCGAATTTTTGAGATTATGCAAAAATCATTGTCCTTTGATATTTGGAATGAAAAATCATATAAAATAAAGAAAGTATAAAAGAATAACTGTCTACATTTTTCATATTCTGATCCAGCTCTTAATGATACAGAGAATACCTATTTAAGTACTCCATTGGCTTAGTAATTGTTAGATAGATAGATACGAGTAGAATAAATAAATATGAAGAATACACTCGATCACAAACAATATTCATGTTACCTGCATGTAGAGAAACCAAAACATATTTTTACGAACCCAGAGGATCTATTCCGTATCAGTAACTAACTAACGTAACTTTAGCATTGTATAAAATATATCAAGTACAAATAACATATTTTTTTCCGACGATCAGAAACGAACTGCAGTCTGAAACGAAGAGCTTGGTGAGTGGTCAAAATATTCGAAAATAGTTTTCTATCCTAATTTACTACAAACTACAAAGGTTTTTACAGTAGATATGTTTAACCATTATGTGTACCATTTTGTTCCACCACAAGTAGTAACCTAATTACGAGATAGAATATAAACTGGAATAGATACTGGCTCATGTTAACAATATATTTATATGGGTGTAAATGAATGATCAGTGATTATCCCTGTACCCTCTTTATTGTACGGGTATCCGCACAAAGGCATTTCGTAAACAATTACCGGGAAATTGTATGGATTGCCGGGAAAGTTTTTCAATATAAGTTAGCAGGAGCAATTGAATGAATGAAATGAGATCGGGTGAATACGTCCGATTGTTTGATTGTGAGGGATCGCGAAAATGTTATCGATTAATTTATTCATTAACTTTTGTGATGTTTTAAACATATCAGCCAAATGGAGGCCTCTACTAGGTATTGCCTTTAAGATAAAGAAACTTGAGCCAGCCAAAGTGACTAGTCTGTGTGTCTTCTAAATAAGGAATGAGATTTGATTTTCACGGGAAGTATATTGTATACGTTGTTTTAAGTTTGATTAGAATATTTTAGGTTGACATTGTCTAATAATTTAAAAAAGCGTGATAGGGTATTGCTCCGACTACCATCTAGTAGTCGATAAAGAATCGTGTCGTCAAAGAGAAAAGAGAGAATGACCTGAAGAGGCTCTCTACATGGTTTTACACAAGTCAGGAGGTCACACTGCAGTCAGAAGGAGTCGACTCTAACAATATTTTTTGTAAGTACTATGATATTCGGCCAACAAATAAAATATTAAAATTGATGCTATCCTGCCCGTTTGTAGTATAAAAATTCCCAAAGTTCTATTTTTAATATTCAGATAACTCTTTCAAATACCCTCCATAATAATTCACTTCGTGTTTAAATTACTTTTTTAGGTTTTATTGCATTAATGAGATATATTTTAACCAAATATAAAGTTTGGGTCGATTTTAAGGTTAAATCAGATGTTAACTGAGTCTGTAAGTGCCCACAATCAACTTTTAGTGCCACGATTTGCACCAAATTATTTAATTGGCGCCCAACGTGGTGCCGATTACTTTTTGATGAAACTTAAATCTTTTAAGTGTTGATAATATATAATACTTATATTTAGTTTAAACAAAAACGTGAGATAAGCCGCGGACAACAGCTAGTTCCGAAACAAATTACTTCAATCATAATACACAAGAAGAAGATGTCCCAGCTACATTTATTCCAAATAAAAATATTGCAAAGTAAACAGTCAGGGTTGAGTGCGGGGAAAATAAAAATGGTGATTTATGATAACCCGTTTAGGTAAAGGCAACCGCTCAAAATACTATAAAAGAAATGGACGCGGGCGCTCAAGATATTGCAAAAACATCCCTTCTCGCGGCTGTCAAACCCCAATAAAATATAGTGTGGGGGTCATTACCGGCCGGTCGTTCAGCCATTGTTTATTGGCGGTTGATTGAGGTCTTATTTTTTACGTGTTCTTTAAGCGAACTGCTACGATTGAGTTATTGATATTGTTATGACGTTTTAAGCGGTTGACAAGTTATTATTGTAGTAAGTTAGTTCTGTAGCCTCTCAGTAGGTGAAATTAAGAGTTTTTACTTCTCCTTTTATTTTAACCATCTAGTGGTCTAGCTTGAGAATATTAAAAAAGATAGTTATGTACAAACTTCCCTGTACTTGTGTCGAGATATAGATATTGAAGAATTGCTAATGGGGGCTTACGAGCATAAAAGAGGCCAAACCATTATTTTTAGTCTGTATGTTTTGTCTATATACGTACGCGTTTTACGTAGAAACTAGTACATAGAACAGAATGCAATTTTAAAATATAGCTTAATTGTACTGCAGGAGTGAAACAGACTCTAGCTAGGCATAGGCACCACATCCCGCTGGTAATATATAAACATTAATAAATATATATATATATATATATATATATATATATATATATATATATATATATATATATATATATATATGCTGCAGGAATAATAAATTTAAATATTGTCATTTTTCATGACCTGAGAAGAGACACAGAATGATAAAGAGAAATGTTATGGTTAACTGGAATGCAACAGTTTTGGCAATAGGTTCACTAATTTGACACTTTTTGAATGAGTTTCATTGAATCATTATATTTTCCAATCCATTTTCTATGTATCCTGTTAATCATACTAAATTGTATGCAATTACTACTACTACTACTACTACTACCTATCCTAGTCAAACAAAAAGAATGTTTCCAAAAACGGTTATAATACGTGTTGTAGCAACATTAACACTAAGTTAATTGTGTTAAAGAGGTTCAGGAGAGCAATCGAGAGGGAAGTTAATAAACAGGATAGCGTTATGTTCAGGATATAAAATAACAGCAATTAGGCTTAATATAACCGAGGAGCGCCACCGACGAGGGGACACGCGGACACTGTCGACTTGGGAACAATATTTTCTTAAGTACTTGTCAAATACTTACCAAATTAAATATGTTTAGTTTTCCTTCACTGGTGGACACTGAAGTTGGAGACAACGGAAATGATTTTAGAGCCTTTTTTAAAAGGTGTGATGAAATTGGATACATGAATTTGAAATTTGCATTAATTAGTAGTATTAGCTATTAGTTCATCTTATGCAGTTATGTTGAGCTGCCCAATGACCAACTATAAGCAGAAGGATAGTTGAAAATAATGATGGTTTTTATTTTTGGTGTTCTTTATACAAGACCAAAAAAGGTATTCATTCAAGAAAAAGGAGATCGATTTTATGTAATTTTATATACCTGATAAAGACATACCTATTATTAAAAAAATATTAAGCACTATCGATTGATGGTTCGCCAGTAAAAAAAAGTCCTTATAACTAGCTATTAGCGTTAATGTTTTCCAAAAAAGAAATACCTACTCTACTCGCTTATTAAATTATGGCTGTAGTCCTTAGACTCAGTAATGGTAGTGTGTTATACACAAAGTTGGCGGGCACCTGGCATTAATGTCCCGGCGGAGGTGAAACGGTAAAACTCTCCGCCGGGCCCGGTTCCGGCGCCGGTCCGGCCGCCGGACGGGAACACGCACGAATTAACAGGCAGCTTGGTTACATCAACGTTTAATTTTTACGGTTGCTTTAGACGTTTGTTTTATTCTGTATACTCGGAGAGGCAATGGTGATGCTTAATTTTGAATAGAACATATTTTAATGGTTCTGTAACGTCAATGTTACATAGGTATACATTATTACAACTGCAAAATATCATTTACAGGCTATTGCCGTCAGAAGCCCTTGGCTGAGGTGCAGGCTTTAATTGCGGCGCACCCGGCTGCTGGAGAGACAGCCAGTACCGCTGGCGCTATCGCTGCTAAAGCGTCCACATCGAAGGCTGGCACCAGCAAGCAGGCGCAGACTACGGGTGGCGGCAGATCACGTCGACGTGTGTGATAATGCATGTTTGCGCTGTATCGGTATTTTCCAGTAGCGGAAGTATACGTTACTTTGTAGGTAGACGTCAATTATTAACTTTTATTCCACCTTACACTGTTATATTTATTTACTATTTTTCTTTCTGATGGTAACTGTAAATTATCAACTATTAAATTAAAACGTCAACATCTAACGTTAAATTCTATCAATGTCAGTGAATGTCAGTATCTTACTTTTGTTTGTTTAGTTTTTACATTTTGTTTTACGGCAATGGAAACGAGTTCTTTAAGGCAATCTTACATTACCATCACATTGTAGTTTCTTTTGTTTTAGTTAAGTTACCTACTTTTCTTTTTCTTTAGATCAAGTGAGTAGCGAGCGCTGTGGTGAGTTTGGCAGTTATATAATATTATACTTGAATTTATTTTAATATTAGTATAGTTTATTTATTTATTCACTTTTATATAATATATTAATAGGTATTTATATTTTGCATGGATGATCTTGCAGATTTTAATAATAGTTTTTTTTCATGCTCGTCTTCTGATAGTTTTCATAGTGTGGATAGTGATCCGTCTCCTGGCCTGATACTTCATGATGAACTTGCTTCTATATTTTCTAGGTTTCCCTGCAACTTTAATATTGTGCATATTAATGCTCAAAGTATTTCTGGTCATTTTTCTGATATTATTACTTCCTTTAGTTGTGCTCATTTAGATGCTATACTCATTTCAGAGTCTTTCCTTAAACCTTCTCTTCATTCTTCGCTTTTTAATTTACCTGATTTCGTCCTAATACGCAACGACAGAATTGGCAAAACTTGTGGTGGCGTAGCTATTTATCTACGTAATTCTATAGCGTATAAGGTTCTACGCACTTCTCCTTCAATTTATTCGGCTTCTGCTGAATATATATTTTTAGAACTCAGTATGCGCCACTCTAAAATACTTCTTGCTGTTTTTTACCCTCGTAGTCTACATATCAATTATTTTAGCTCTTTTGACATAATCTTAAATGAATTTTGTCCCTTATATGAACATGTTATTATTATGGGTGACTTGAATACTTGTCTCATAAAAAATGATTATCGTACTCATGCACTGCAAAATATTATTTCGTCGTATAATCTTAATATTTTACCTTTGACAGCTACACACCATGCTCCCAATTACATCCCTTCTCTTCTGGACCTAATTATTGTATCTAACCTTGGTAATGTCTCTTGTCACGGTCAACTTCCTGCTCCCTTTTCATACCATGATCTTCTTTATTTATCTTATACTATCCGTCCCCCTAAGCAGAAGTCACAATACTATTCACACCGTTGCTTCCGTGGTATCGATATTGAGGCCCTACAAAAGGACTCTATTGATATCGATTGGAGTCCAGTATTGGAGGAGGATGACTTAGATGTTAAAGTTAATGCGTTCAATTTACTTGTCCTAAACTTATTTGATCGTCATGCTCCACTACGACGGTCTAAAGTTAAACATAAACCTGCACCTTGGCTTACACAGGAGATTAGGGATTTTATGGCTCGAAGGGACAAAGCTAATAGGCGGTATAAACGGTGCTCATCTGAGCGTAATTTGTAATATTATAAACTTCTTCGTAACCGCTGTAACCGTATGTGCCGTGATGCCAAAAGACGTTATTTTCATGAATCTCTTGTCAACCGTAGTCCAGCCGAGGTTTGGAAGTTTTTGAAGTCTGTTGGTGTAGGCAAATCCACAACTCCTTCCCGCACTGATATTGATATATGTGAGCTTAATAAACATTTCTCGCACCCCCCTGTTACTTTAGACCCTTCTACAAAAGCGGCCACTCTTTCTGAACTGTCTGATGTACCGGCTCCCTCTTATCCTGCCTTTGAATTTTCTTCTGTTTCACAGGATGACATTAAAAAAGCAATACAACGCATTTCCTCTGACGCAGTTGGAAATGACCTGGTGAGTTCTAAGATGATCTTATTGATCCTTCCTGTGCTGCTTCCTGTGCTTACAAACATTTTTAATTCTTCTCTTGCTACTGGCACTTTTCCTTCAGCTTGGAAACAAGCAAATGTCATCCCTTTGCCCAAAGTTTCTTATCCCACTTCCTTTTCTCAATTTCGTCCTATATCTATTTTAGCCTATCTTTCTAAAGTACTTGAGCAAATTTCTCACAGTCAGTTTTCAAGTTTTCTTCTGAGAAATAACCTTATTAGCCCATTTCAGTCAGGTTTCAGACCTGGACATAGCACAGCTACGGCTTTAATAAATGTAACAGACGACATCCGCTGGGCAATGGAAAACAAACTTGTGACCCTACTTGTTCTACTTGATTTTACAAGTGCTTTTAACTCTGTAGATTTTGACATTCTTTTAGGGATTCTACAATCAATCAATGTTTCTTTTTCTGCAGTTTCGTGGTTTGGTTCTTACCTTCGAGGTCGTTCGCAACGGGTCCGCCTTGATGATTCGTTTTCTGATTGGTGTAACTTATGTGCTGGTGTACCTCAGGGTGGCGTCCTTTCTCCTTTACTCTTTTCTGTTTTTATAACTTCCGTTATTAATGTCATTACATCCAAATTCCATCTTTATGCGGATGATTTACAACTGTATCAACATTTTCATGAGAGTGAAGTTGAGACAGCTATAGCTGTGATGAATAATGATCTTCGCCGTGTATCAGAATGGGCAAGATGCTATGGTCTTCGAGTGAACCCTGCTAAGTCACAGGCTATGATTATTGGCAGTAGTTACATGTGTAACAGAATAGACGCAGAAACCTTGCCAAATATTTATTTTGAAGACTGTGCCATTGAATTCACTGACACTGCTAAAAATCTTGGTCTTATCTTTGATTCTAATCTCAACTGGTCGGCACATGTCAGTGAAATCAGTCGTAAAGTTCATTACTCCTTTCATACTCTCCGATGCCTTCAATATTTCTTACCCTTTGAGACCAAAATTTCACTTACTCAGAGCTTAATTTTGCCAATACTGGATTATGCCGATGCGTGCTATTTAGATGCCTCTGAGGAGCTCTTAAATAAGCTAGAGAGACTACAAAACCTGTGCATACGTTTTATTTTCGGTTTAAGAAAATATGATCACATCTCAAGTTACCGTGCGCAACTTAAATGGCTGCCAATTCGGTTGCGTAGAGACTCTCGTATTCTATGTCTTCTCTATAACATACTTTTTAATCCCACCTTTCCATCTTATCTGCGTGAGCGGTTTTCTTTCTTACATTCATCCGATTCTCCAACCAGACCCCATAGACGCTTTATCCTTAAATTTCCTCTTTACAGTACTTCTTTTTATTCCTACTCCTTCTCCGTCCATGCTGTCAGATTATGGAATGCCCTGCCACCGGAAATTAGAGAATCACAGACTATTTCTTCTTTTAAAAGACGAGTGAAAGTCCATTTCCTTTCGCAATCATCATAGATATATGTATATATTATGTAGTATATAGATAATAATGTATGTATGTATCTAAGTATATATTTAAAATATTTGTATTTATGTTTATTAACATATTATTATGCTATCCAATGATCATTCCTGTCACAATTTTATGCACACGCCAGTCTACCTCTATTAATCACCTCTACTCTCACGGGTCTACTGGAAGAGATTTCTATTGAAATAAGTAGTACCTTTGTACTTATTGTGTTTTATACTGTATCCTATATTTGTATTTTTGTGTACAAAAAGAAATAAATAAATAAATAAATAAATAAATAAATAAATAAATAAGCCCTTGTACCGTGAACTATTCATGTCCTCTTTTATTTTGTACTAGCGACCCGCCCCGGCTAAGCATGGGCATAAAAACCTTCCTCTTGAATCACTCTATCTATTAAATAAACCGCATCAAAATCCATTGCGTAGTTTTAAAAATTTAAGCATACATATGGATGTAGGGACAGAGAAAGCGACTTTGTTTTATACTATGTAGTGACTAGCAGATAATGTTGAACTTCAATTATAAGAAATAAACTGTTGTATTCGGTTTTTACTTTACCACTCTCTTTATAACACATACATAAGGGCATCTCAACAGATTTTTGAATTTGAATTTGAATTTGAACCCGGCTCTTTTTAAGACCACAGTGAATGGCTATTAATGAACCAGCGAGCTCTAACTTAGACCACATCTGCACTTACCATCAGGTGAGATAGTGGTAAATCGCTGGTCATTGAATACTTAAAAAAAAATCAATAATCAAGTTAACTTTTCTTCTCATACGACCTTTATCACTACGGTTCCGATAGAATGGTATTTTATTTAACCAAAGTAACAGTCTAACCAAGTATTAATTTTCCTAATATCGACCTCTGTTTCCATTCACCAGGTTATTTATTGGGATTAATAATATCGGTTTCCATCCCTGGCTCCGTTTCCGATAAACGGAAACCAGAAACAGGTGGAATCCAGATATGTTTGTTTATTCATTTAACCTTTATTGTACAAAATACAAAAAGTAAAGCACAATGGGCGGACTTGATGCTTAAAGCATTATCTAACAATCAACCTTATGTTTTTCATGTTTTTTTAATAGAAATCTTTAAAACAAAAATCCAGTACTCGCCAAATTATTTTGAGTGGTTCCTTTTTACTAATGCCTTTCTCGTCATGTTAATAAGAACGGAATTCGTTTAATAACATAAGAGATGATAAAAAATATCTTTATTAACAATCTGGTCAGGAAACTCGGATAGGATTTCTTAATATAAATACCTAGTAATTATTTTTGAAAAGCGATATAATTTCATTTGCATAGCAATTTTTAGGTGCGTTTTTACCAAATCGGAAAGCCTAGAGATGAAAAATTCCAGTGTTACCAGTTCTTAAAACTATTCATGTTCGCGGCTACGACCAAGGAGTTTAAATTTAAACTGAGCTGAATTTAAACTATACAGGTAATTAGCGGCCGTGATGAACGAGCGGCCGGCGTATGCGGGACACGTGCGCTGCCGCCGCTGTTCAACACCACACACAAATTCAACCTTATTTGTCATGAAATAAGTCGTAAATTTCACTGACATTAATACCGATTTACAACTGAAATATTACCAAATTGTGTTCTCGGATAATAAGTCTTATCTACTACATAATAGAGTTTAATTTGAAACCATTACAAATTTCAAATTGCCACACAATTCAGAACTTTAATTTTAGAGCATCAAGAACAATGTATCGTTAATGTTACGAATTTATTTTTCATCTATTTCAAATCTTAATTTTAGCAACATAAGGTTGTGTTTTCAGTGTTGGAGTATTGGAGACCCTACAGATTCTTAATGTATGCTAACTTGCGCGCAGGGTACGGGGTATTGTGGGTCACAATTACTCTTAATGACTTGTTAAGTTCACAACAAGGATGTAATTAAAAGACGTGTTTTCAAGGCTCAATTGTATACTTTGATAGATTATTGTTATAATGTGCTACCATCAAGTACTTAGTTAAACATCCTTTATTCACATACTATAATTGCATCGACCACTTGTAGATAATGGAAAAGATCGCGGGCATAAAAAAATTCTAAATAAGAAGTTCAAAGATTAGCGTGAGACGTGTGCCTATCGGCGCAAGGGGCGGGCGCTTCCGCCACGGAGAGGCGAGGATGCAAGTCAAAAAAGACACTATTTAACGTACCATTAGGGTTTATATTGTGTTTCTTTGATAATGTTTCGCTACACGTCTCCGCCGTGTCTCTTCTATATAACTTATGCTTTACAGTGGTCGGCGTAACATTATTGGAAACACTTGGAAAACGGCAAACCTACTTCGAATCATAGAATCACGTCAAGTTAGGTAATATTTCTAACAAAATATTATTATTTTTAAGTACTAAGTATTACATAATAATTAATAATAAGGCATCAAAATTAAACTAATTTATTTATCATAGGTAGATAAATTAAAACGATTCAAACATTGCACAGGTGTCGGATACCTGGTTGTATTGTTTTGGCTGAATTCCAATTAATTGGGGCGAGTGGCGGTAATCTGTTGTATTTATTACCACAATTATATTATAGTACTTTCAAAATTAGTACAATGCATTTATTGCAAAAAATAGTACATTAGTTGCTGCACTACCTTAATCTTTTTGTGATCACTAAACGAGACAGCAATAGTAGTTTAATCAACAGACTTCCAAAAAAGAAGATTTTTAATTCGGCTGAGTATAATATTTTTTATATTTGTTACCTCATATCTCCGCCATTTTCGGACCGATTTTTAAAATTATTTTTGTTGGATGAACTTATTTGCTATTTGGTCCCATTGAAATTTTATCAAAATAGGCGCAGTAGTTTGGTTTCAAAATCAAAAAACTGGAATACGTAAATCGGCTAAATCAAACAAAAAAATGAGCATTTTTGGATTTTTCGTATGTTATGTACAAGTTGCTTGCTTGATTATGGAGTAATTTGCAAGGTCAATATGCCCTGGCATATAGGGTAAGTGTGCCCCTGTATTAGTTTTCTTAAACTTTCTACCACCACACCCATTTTTTTCATTCAATTCTACACTATATACTACGGGATACTTTGTTTAAGAGTTTTTTCCAGTTTGGTTAGGACATTGCAGGCGTGAAACACCTGATTATTTGTTGTCGTCCTTCAGAAGGCACGTTAAGCCTTTGGCCCGGCTGCCATCTGGTAGTCGTTAAAGGAACCACGTCAGAAGCCGAGAGGTGTTTCCGAGGAAGAGGAGCTCGATATACTAGCAAGATACATTTTTGTAAAAAGAGCGCTTGTCAACGAGCGTGGTCAAGTTTTAATTGATCGCTATAGGCATTTATAACTGCTATAAGCTTTGTTCCTCCAACAAACCTTAGTACAACTATTTTAGGTCTACAATTGATTAATTTGAATATAACATGTTATAATCAGCGGCTTGCTGACACACCACCACGCTAGGTGTTAGCATTAATTGAGTTGCCGACCAATTTCCTGTAATCGAAATTAGAGCTATAGGCACACACCTGCATGTACATATTATACGTATACGCTTGTTGTCATAAGGCATTATACACAGAAGTTTTTAACAGCTGCACAGCTGGACGTGACCATGTTACTGGTCGAAACATATTTTATAGCATAGCCATTTATTAGTACGTATATAAACTAGAAATACTTGTTTTGATATTGGAATTAGAACTTTGTAATTAAGATGCATACGTCGTCTTATCAACTGTATTGCAAGCATTTATTCTATTGTACACATTCTAATTTCAAATATTTTTCTCGTCTTGGCCTCTGACACGATTTATTTGAAAATCCTTACCATGTGGTCTCTGAGTCCAATAACCTGACGTGCCTTCTGAAGCACGGAATCGTCTGTCTCATCAGATAAACAGGTAATGAGCCTGCTTTGTCCTAAAATGAAAACAAAGTCCACCTCCATCACAGTCTCCTGTTCTTTTTTTCATGGCCTCTTGTTCGAATTCCTGTTTGGTTCTAAGGTTTAGGCATTTGTCCTATTGAACTTTTTTTTAAGTGTGATAAAGTTTAAATAAATAAAACAAAATATACTTCCCGTAGAATTCAAACTTTGGATCTTCAATTGAATATTTTTGGGTTAAAGAGGCAGTTAATTAATCAAATTAAGTATTAAATAAAGATTGATATTGTATATTTAATACAATATTAATCTTTATTTAATACCCTCTTATGCTAATAAGTGTGTACGTTTGCACACTGCCTTAGAAAGGGTGTGGTATTGAAATTATCGGTAGTACCTAGCAATCAAGCAAATTAATTCAATTCTACTAGTTTATTGATTGTAGTTTTATTTTACTCTTTCTATAAACACACCTCAATCGGTGTTGATAGATTAAAAAGCCAATTTGTGCTATTAAACAGATTAATATCTCAACTTCATACTACTTATATACTCAATTATATCAGTGATTTCTAGTTTTAACCATTAATAACCAACGGAAAAAACAAACTAAAACTCATTTAAACCATTTTAATTACAAAAGTTATTTTATAATAATTTATCCAATTGCACCAAACCAGCGTATCTTATTCTTCTTTTTTTATAAATAATAATCAATTGCTGTTTGTTAGTCTCGCTAAAACTAGAGAATGGCTAGACTAATTTTGCAAATTTTGGTCTTGAAATATTTCTAAAAGTTTAGGGAAGGTTTAAATGGTAAGAAAAAATGGTTCAGGCGGTAAGAAATTCGCCGGATCAGCTAGTATAATACAATTAAACTAAAATCTTACTTTAAATATATTTAAAATGTCCACGTACAATTTTTAATCATTTACTCTTGAGATAAGCTCTAAAAAACTGAAATAAACAAAACAGGTTCTTTTTCATACATCAAAAATAATTAATACGAAGAAAAACAGAGCCGCCACTCTGTAGAATACTGAGCATGCTCTAGTTTTCCGCACTAGTGCAACACGATATTTGCTCTGATATGAAGTTACTTAAAATAACCGCTGGAAATTATAATCGTCTATAAGATTCAAATTGATATTATTTCAATATTAGAATTGTGGCAAGATTTGTGGCATTTTAGCCTACAACTTATCTATTAATATAACCATAAATAAAAAAATTGCTTTCTAACTCAACTCCTACATAGAGTAACCTCCTAATCTTAGAGAAACCAATGATATAGCTTATAGCTTTACCGCGTTATCATCATAAATTTAAGATCTAAGTTTTATTCGGTGGAGTTCCTGCCATCTCTGTCTATCATTAGCAAGTACCTTAACCACGTATCAGACAAAAATACTGTTTTTCCTTTCTTCGACTTCTCGAGTCATAATAGTGTATGGACCCTATTTGACAAATATTTTGGCTAGTTCCACCACCCAGTCATTCACCTTACTCAGGTCCTATATTGTGCAAGAAACAGGGTAACTAGGGCATGACAGTCAGTGACCCATCAAGTCAACCTATCAATAGTCAATCGTCTGGCTGCTGACAGAGAATTCTTACCTAGGCCGGCTCTAAACTATTTATTCTCTTAATACAAGTAAGTCTCTTATTCCATGATGCATTTTTATAAAACCATATTTTTTTAAAACTAGAGGAAAATACATAATTTTCAAGATTTAAAAGCAGGCTGTACACTGTAGAGCCAACACTTGAAGGTTACCGAGCGTGCTCTAGTTTTCCGCACGAGTGCGACACGACACGCGCTCTGGAGATCACGCCGTTTGGGATAACCGCTGAAAATGTAAAGGAAGCTTTGTTATCATTTACGCTGAGAATGTCCCTGCAAACGACGGGCTTAAAATATTTCTGCTACTAAGCTACAAATATACAAAAATTTATAAGCAACATGCAAAAAGTATAAATAAAAAAAAGAAGTTATTTAAAATATTAAAATCATTAAATCTTTATATCTTCTTTTTTTCGAAAAGAAACTTCACAAAAAATAAGTGAATACTTCCTGAGAACAATTTTTCCCAATCAAAGTCAAATGATAAAAATACTAGGATCAAAATTAATCAAGTATGTCATTTGCTAAAAAGCCCGTCTTGTAACTATGAGATTAGAAGAAAAAGAAACACAATTTATATTTTTTATTGCGTAACACAAACAAAATACGTGACCAATGAGAAGGAATGTGTAAACGCGTCAGTTTTGATCACTATCCATTAACTTCCATTTTCTTTTCTTTTCTTCGGTACAATACATATACTGGCAGCGGAAATATGCTTGGGATTTCTAAAATATCCCTATTATCAATGTTTTATATCATTTATTTTACTGACCCATTAAGCGCAGAAATAATTTACTTATTAATATCATATTCTGCCATTAAAGCAATTAGATACTAAATTATTCAATTACTCGTATAATGGAAACATGGGACATTTGAAGTTTACAATTTTGCTCTGAATTTATAATTCCTGTTTCACTATTTATTAGATGTTAGGTAGTACACATTTGTAGCTAAAAGTAGCAATGCAGATTTGTAGAGCAAAATCCTACAAGCGACATGCAGAAAAACCGCAATGTAAAAAATATCAAACTACTAACTAATAAAATAAAGCGATCTATTTCTTTATTTTATGCGTTAGATAGCCTGACTTAATAAATGTTAAAAGTTATTTACATTACGGGCAGGTTTTACCGCTGGGCACAACTGCACCCATAGCCAAGTGACAATTTCAAAACGCTAACGACGAGAACAAAGTGTATGGGATTGACATAAACTGCGGTAAATCACGTGGTCAATCTTATGTCAATCCCATACATTTTGTTCTTGACGTACCTCGTTAACGTTTCGCAATTGTGACTTTGGCTAAGCCCCCTGGTTATCTAATCACTTTAACCCGCTACCTCTCATAACATACACCACCAAGTCTTGGTCCCGTCCCACGTTCGCTGTCCCGTCTCACTGAAGTGGCTCTTGAACCAATGGCTATTAAGGGCGACGACGCACTTAACGGCACAGAAGAGCCCTAACACGACGTTTACAAATATTGCTCGCGACGCCCCTACGCAATACACTTTGACGTTTTAAACAGACTAATAATTATTTTGACAGAAAGTTATCATTAAAAGAAAATTTGTTTTGACTTCAGCCAGGATCTTTTAAGGATATCAAAACTAATATCTATAATTATTTTCTTATCTGTCTTTTAACGTGTGTCGTTGACATGTAAAAAACGATATATTTTTTTGATTGATAGAAGAAGATTGTTAATTAAGTTTTTAAATTTTTCTCGTCTCAAATTTATTCTGATTATTTTATGTAAATAGTTATGATATTCTGTTAGTGATTTTACTTTTGCTTTTATTGATTGAAATAAAAACTATTGTACTATTGTTTAGGGGCGAACCTTATCCCACATGATTTCAATTTATATCTACGCCAAAAGGCCGTTTCACTAACAATATACGTTCGCGTACAAAGCTTTGACCACACTGAAATTAACTGTTGATTTTGAAATGATATTGTAGTGCTATGTAATAATTAATTTCTTGCCTGCACTATCAGTAACCTATATACCACTAGTATGTACCAGAGCTAATAATCCTGTTTTTTTTTTTTTTCAATTGATGTTTTCTACTATATTATTTAAACAAGTCCAACATAAGCTGATTTACTGCTTTATTTAAAATGGGTTTTTAAAAGACCTCAGGAATTGCTTTTTTAATATTCTTCAATTATCTTTTATTTTAGCAACAGCAATATGAAGACGTCTAGCATGATTCTTCTTTTATTACCTTAGCCTATACGCTATTTTACACCGTATATCTTGCGCCATTTTAATGTAACTCCCTCGCTCTTTCAAACTGGACTCTCTTTGTAGAGCTAGATACGCCAAATTAAATTACTGATATTTAAATCATTAACATTATGTAATACACCACTATTCCTTCTAGCAAGCAAAGCGTCGTTAAACGTTGAAAAATGATACCTAAATAAAAAATAAACATTTGGCCCCTAGACTTTCTCTAAAAATACGCAAGTTCGGATAAAGCAATTTTTCGTTTTCACAACAAAAACCAACAATAACAATCGGCCCAAACAATCTATAGATAACAATATCAAAACATTGGAACGAAGCCGAGAAACATTGAAACAAAATTTTAATTTACATTTAACGGTTGGCAATATTTGCAATCTCGTAATGATATAGAACGGTTCGTCCCCTTGTTTCCTTTCATAACCGCGGCAAACACCACGACCCGATCACCAAAGTCTAATCTCGCTGATCCCAATTCAAATTTCACATCCATTGCTGGAATTGTTCTTTTCATTTTATTAAATTTTAATACAGAATCATCAATGTATTATGATTTAGCGATAAAATCGTATTATTAGTAAAGTTGATAGATATCATAGTAAAGAGTATACGATTGAGATGACAAATGTTTGGCTGAGGATTACTTTCGAATTGGAACGTGCCTACGAAGACGACCACGGCTCAGCTATTTGAGTTTCAATTATCGACAGGCAAATACTGGATTGAGTTGCGATATGCATATTAGCGGACGCTTGTGGCTTTTTTGGGCTGAGCCTCGGGCTTTGCGAAACTGCGGCCTGATCTGATATTTTGTGAGGATTTTATAAATACACCTCCTTTGAATAGTAAGTAAGCCTGTTTCTTGAGCAATCCTTTGGTTCTTTTGTTTTGTTTTGGTTGATGGTTTTGGTTTGGTTTAGGTATAACTCTTCTGTTAGTGGCCTTTTCGTTTGCGTTTCTCCTTCGGAAGAAATAATGATGATATTTATGTATGTAGCCATAACTACAAAACAAAAAATAACAAAAGTATATGAGTCGTAGTCTAGATAGATTATTGTATTATGTAATATAATAATTATTATATAATATGATATAATGTATCATTAACAGTAACTGTTTTTTTATTTTATTTTTGAGATAGACAGAGATAACAAAATACTATTATAATAATCATAATTTGTTCCATAGATTTTTACATTTTTAATTTTGTTTAAAGCAGAGAAACATACGCACGCAGTCTATCTCATAGTTAAAAGTTAGTGAAGTCTATGGACACCTGCAACACCAAGAGTGGCACAAGTGCTTTGCCAACCCTTATCGTTTTTCACTCGATCTCCACCGCTACTAATAAAAAAGATAAATAACATCTTACTTATGTAATACTTATGTAATACGAAATTTTAAACAACTCCGCGTACAAGATGAGACGTACCGTGAATATTCAGGCTTTAGTGAAAAGTTTTCGAGCATTCACTGTCAGTCGCGAACTTATAACTGCATTCAATTGCTTGACATCGGCCTTAGAGTACTAAACCAAACAGGAGACGGCACGCGCACCTTTTCCTCGTCTATTCCTGGTTGTTACCACTGGCTTTGTTGCCACTGAGAACAAATGGTAAAAATAATCTCGATTGTCACAGTGGCGACGTATAATATAACACATACTTTTCCAGTTGTAGTTACGTGAAAATGTTCGCCAAATTCAGCGCGCGGGGTGAGGTAACACACATACTAAATATTAACACCAATGTATTATTCGATCATGTTGCTATGCACATGCTTGACAAAATTATCCAACACAAACAAAAAAAAATACACGCACACAACTGATGATGATAATGATCGGCCATGGCGATTGCTTTAACTCCAAACTGGCACTTTGGCGCTCATATACCTGGAGATAGCTTACGTAGCCTATCATTGAAGATGTAAAAATTCGTGCGCATTGACGGCATGTAAGTACGCCGGGCTCTCTATAAGTAGTATGATCGGTTTTACTTTTGGCAAAGGAGGTCATCTGTCAGGAGCCACTCCTGTTAGTTTAATGCTCTACGACATCGGCTGCCTTCGCACCGTTTAGTGCAATAAATAAGTGCATCTCGAGACGTAAGTCCTTAGGCTGTCACATGCAAGGGAGTCATTTTGTAAGTCGGTGATATTTTCACAATACGAATACATTTTGAACATTTTTAAGTGATAGCTTTTTCATATTAGTTTGAGATTGGTAATAGTTTTGGGTTCTATTTTATTTCAATTTCAGCCAATTTAGTTGATCATATGATTTGATCAACATAGTTGATACCTAGTGTAAAGGTATTAATTTCAGAAATTAACTTAGTAAAAAAAGTAGATCACTGATTAAATGTATGGATCATTTGATAAATGTTAGTTTACTCACCTGATATACCTAGCTAGAGTATTCAAATTCAAATTGGATTCATTCTAACTATTGAGATGGCAAACAGGCCATTAACGTCCCACCTAAGGAAATATATTTTATTAACGAATATAATTTAATACGAAAACGTGATAAAAATATCGACTGACACAACGATAGCCCTCCATGTCGCAATGTCGCTTTAGGCGAGTATTTTTATCAGCAACTAAAAGCTTTCGAGATTTGACGGAGAGTCGCGCCACTATCGGATTTTCTATTCAACTATCGGTTATATACCTATTTTTACCTAATCACACTTTGGCTTAAAAGGCTGATAGAAGAAGCAATATATTTTCAAAAGCCTAAGATGTTTCGTTGAAAATAGTAGATTTAGACAAACGAAAACGAACGTTTAGTTATATGGATAGATTTTTTTCTGTTAAAGTATGCTTTCAGTGGTTAGCACTTATCACCACGACCTTGTAGTGGTAAAAAGCAGTTACCGCAGACTTTGGTTACCTACAATACAAAAGGAATCATAATAAGGACGTTGTGTTTGTACCAAATCTTTCAATAATATAGGCACCCCTACACACTGGCGTCACGACTAGGTTTCAATACAACCTTGCTGTGACATTGCCTTACCAGGTCCTGCTTGATCTTCACAAATTCTACCACACCGGATGGTCCACTTGTCTCATTCAAAATAGTAGAAAAACAAATATTATTAATAGTATTTTTTGCTACGTATTTTCAGACAAAATGCTAACCACTATAACGTAGGGGAAATTTACTAATTACTTAAGGTATGTGTGAGGAGAGAAGATAAATCCAGGTTTCAGCGAATCGCACAATATTTATTATTTGTACTTTACAAAAGGTTAGACTCTTAAAGATAACCGTTAATGAGAGATTATAGGGGTCGTGAGATCAAAGTAGGCACGAAATCCAGTCAGGCAGCCGCTATGAAATAGCCAGCCACTTAACTTGAGATGGTGAGGTCAGCCGAAAGAGGTCTTCCAGTGGACGCGCGCAGCCTTATATATGGCCCTCGGGGTGATGCGGTGCGGGGCAGCGAGGAAGGACCGCCGTAGGAGAATGCGCGACGTCACACCACCAAAGCCTGAATTGTAACAGACAAATAAACAAACCTGACAATGGCCAGAGTGAATTGATTGTGAGCGTCATGCGGCTGTCAAAACACGCCGAGTGATGCAGCGTGATTGAATTACAGGTTTTGTCACACCGTCAGCTATTACAGGATATAGCTTATTTATTTCTACTAGTTACATGCGCTGACTTTGCATGAGTAGTGTACTTGAGCTGTAAAATGTAAACGCTTTTTCAAATAACTGTACTAGTTCGGATTAAAGTTCACTAAATCAGCTAGTCACTCAATGTCATGCAAATATATTTTTACATATTATATTTTTACACAGGACAATAAAAAAAATGTACTTTATTATCCTTTTATGATATACTTTTAATATAAGTCTCAAACTTACATTTGGGCTAACTGATCTAACTCATCTATGTGATTTGTCTTATATATTTATACTAGCTGTTCCCCGCGGCTTTGCCCCGCGTGGGACTCGGTTATATCGCGCCCAAAAGTAGCCTATGTTTGACCTCAAGTCGTTAACTACATCCCTACCAAATTTCATCACAATCGGTCCAGCTGTTTAGCCGTGAAGAGGTGACAGACAGACAGACAGACAGACCGACAGACAGACAGACAGACTTTCGCATTTATAATATTAGTATGGATTTGTAATAAAAAATACTGATTATATAAAGAGACGCTCCAATTTAATTTATTTACATTGATATAGGTAATACCCGATCGTCAAACGTTTATCCGTAGTTCAAACGAGCGGTCGACCGGCTGATCCGGCTGCGACAACACCGGCTGATACGGGACACGGATATATTGCGAGATGTGTCCTATATTCACCGCTAAAACGCTACACTGGCCGGGTCGCTTTAATGTTTTTGGATTTAAATTAAATAAATATATACGGACAAATCACACAGATTGAGTTAGCTCAAAAGTAAGTTTACATACAGATTACCATAAAACTGAAAATATACAATATTATAGTCGAATAATTATCGCATATATAAACCTATATATTGCAACGAAATCGTGCTTGGAAAGTTCTAACTTATTGAAAGATAATCATAATATTAATATGAGTATTACAACATCCAAGAGTGGACCGAAATATTAAGCGCCTAGAACTATTCCGAAGAGCTAAGGAAAAAAACGATTTAACAGACTATAAAATTCATTAGTCGTAGAGGCACCTTTAGAATAAGAAAAAAAAGTTTGGATGATTCCCCAGGCTTCCATTGATAAGTCAGTAGAATCTTCCTTTTTTGGCGATATACCCCAGCACCATCCCTTTCACTACATTCTTTTCATAACACAACCATATCAAAATCAAAAGTTACTAACCTGTCAAAGAAAACGTAGTCTCAATATTTATTGTTATATTGTGCCAATATAAGTGATATTGCATTTGAAGAGAATTGATTAATTTTGATACAAATAAGAAGTATCTTTTTTTCTACTAGCTATGCTTGTTGCTCTACTTTTATGAGAAATTCAGGATAAAATGTAAGAATCCTATTTTTCTATGAGTCGTTCCTAATATAAACATGTACTTAATAAAGAAAAACTCCGTTTACTTGAGCATATATATTTGAATAAGAAAGGGTTAAATTTCTTATTTCGATTGTTTTTATGTTGCTTTTTAAGTTTATAGCAATATTAAATGTAAATTACTTATAGTCTTTAGTTTCAGTTCGATTATCTATATTATGATACGCGGTCTAAGAAAATTGAATCTTCACGGCGCGCTCCGACGTCGCTCAACTTTTGAATACCTTGTTTCGATATTTAATATGCGTTGCGAGCCACTAATAAAAATGAGCTAGCTTGTAGGTTCCGTTCACAAAGTTTAAAACGAGATCCTATTTCATACAACCCTTCAACTCCATCAATATGTTTGTCAGGGAGCTGTGTCTCAATAATGAAAATAGGTCACCCTACATAAATTAAAGTTCAAATTAAAAAAAGGCTTCATACATCGACGCTTTTTCTTCATGATCGGCAACGCGCACGTGTCTCTTGGTGATGCAGCCGTCGATCAGCTCCGTTAACCACTTACCATCAGATGGGCCGTGTGCCTGTTTGCCTGCTATAATAGAACTATTTCAATTAAGAATCTAGTTATCAAAAAAGCTTTAGTACGCAAACCCGACCCGCGATTTAACGGATTATTTTTTTTATATAAACAAACCAAGAGAAATGTTAACATTGAGATCTTGCTAGGCACAGATTAAAGAAATTTGCCCGGCGCGCGATTCTGAATTCTTTGTCGCTAAGTCTGTTTAAACCGATATTTACGCAACTCATCTGTCTTATTTATGACAAAAGAGACTGAAGTTTTTTCGACCAAATTTTATAATATTATAGAAATTTCATGTAAAATAATTTGAACATCAAAATATATACTTCTTCTTTTATTTTTTTTGCCTCCGTGGTCCAGTGGTTAAGGCGTTTGCCTGTAGACCCAGGGATCATGGGTTCGATTCCCATGGGAAGCATATTTTGTTTATATGTTTCCAGTATAAGACAATGCAGGCGTGAATCACCTTATTGTCTGATAATAAAGATGATTCCGTGCTTCGGAAGGCACGTTAAGCCATTGGTCCCGGCTGCCATGTGTTAGTCGTTAACGGAACCACATCAGAAGCTGAAAGGCGGTTCCGAAGAACTCTGACACCAGGGTGTACATGGTTTATTGATTATGACACCTACATGAAATGATAATGATAACATTTGTCACAAAAATTATATTCAATGGCAAAGAAAATTATACACTAATGGCTTTATAATTTTGAAAATTTATTTAATATAAATAATGGGTATAAACACTCTAACTAAGGACTAATACCGGAATAGTGAATGATGTAAACGGTCGGCTGTCGAACTTCGTCCGACGAACTGTCGGACGGTCTGGTCCGAACTGATTGCGACGTTCCATTAATAATAGACAAGGAGACAGTAAGCTACTGAGTTTTTTGCGCTCCGTGTGTTATTTTGTTCGTACATTAATTTTTATCGATTTTTGATATCCATCGCAATTAAAGAAGAAACTCGTTAAGTATTTGTCGTCATCGAAATGTTATTATAATATGCATGAATGTTTCTTTGACATTTACGAGTATATAATCATTTATAGTTTATGACGTCATGATATGCTTTAACATTTTGAAAATTAAATTTGTATTTTATTGATTTATTTATTTATGTACTCATACATTATTCTTAGTTAATTAAATAATTTTTCGTATATAAATTTTTTCTCCAAGGAAATATTAACTAATGTTTTTCTACACACTACTAGCGTCTTGAAACGACCACTACTGAAAAGAAATATGCTAAAAGAAACTCAGTTAAATAAATAAATATATAGGGACAAATCACACAGATTGAGTTAGCCCCAAAGTAAGTTCGAGACTTGGTTATGGGATACTAACTCAACGATACTATATTTTATATCAAATACATATATAGATAAATATTCAAGACCCAGGTCAATCAGAAAAAGATCATTTTTCATCTTGACCTGACCGGGGATCGAACCCGGGACCTCCTGAGTAGCGGTCAGGCATGTTAACCATTACGCCACGGAGGTCGTCAATTAAAATTTAATTGAAAGGAGTTATAATTCAGTAATTTCACTCAGTTTAGTAATTTCACAGAAAGAGAAGAAGAAATCTATTTGTAAGTTGGCCTGAGTATGTGTTTTGAGTTTCAACTGGATACGTTCAAGTGTTCCACACAAAAAAAGTTTTATAGACAGACACACAGACGGACAACGGTTTTTGCCTTTTGATAGACGGAACCCTAAAAATAAATAAAAAGTCTATTAGCTCCTTGCCTATAAACAATAATTGTTCTCAGTTTGTCTCTCTAAATGTTTAAATATAGCTATTGTCGCACAACAGTTACCTTGCTCTGCCTGCTCACTCCAACTGGCGATTCTCACAAGTCAATTTTAAACTTTCAAAGGAAATTCCTTTGCTGGACAAATGTATCGAAACTACAAAGTTTGCGATGGACACTTTTAGAATAGACAATAACTTTTGTACTTATCTAAGTACGGACTAAAATACGTAAATGTCTTAGGACTTTATGTTACGTAGCTGCGCTCGCCAACATTAAGCCAACTCTTTTTTTTTTTGTTTAAAAAAGATTATTTCAATAATTAATTCAAGCAAACATTTATTTATTATCTAGTCTTTCGGTAAGGGGAATCATTGCATGACTTAGGAATAAAAATATTTATTTTGCTAAAATTAAATAGGTACGTGTACTTTTTTTTATTTATTGAACTAACAGTAAATACAAAGTAACATGAAATATTGTCTGTGACAGGATGTGCAATAAGCACAAATGAAATTTATTTAAGAAAGAAAAAAATTACAGGCCTCTTAACGTTCCCTCGACGACCATAGTTATGCAGTTTGCAATTGCAACCAGGAAAATTATATTTTAATTTACTTTAATAACTAAAAATACTTGCAGAAATATGCAAAAGTAAACTTGCTTATGCATTGCGTCCGGTCGGACGAACAGTGCACACATTGACGCATTATTGTAAACCGAAGTTGATGATAACGGTGCGAGTTCCACGCACGGATCTAACTTTTGTTTTCTTTTTTTTTTATGTTTACCCTCTTTTTGTTTTTTATTTTTGTTCGCACACGACGTACTTGTATTTACTTATTGAAACTGTGATTTTAATTTTCACATTAGATCATTTTATTGGGGTGGAGGGTTGATAACCTGAGATACAGGACTAGTCCTAGTTCAGGTATCAATCCACCATGACTCTCCAGAAATAACAGTTTTATTAGCCTAACACTTAAATACGAATAAGAATTGTTTCTTACCTATTAACTTAGTAATAAGCTTTTATACTGTTCATATTAACTAAACTGTAATTGATTTTGGTGAGCAATAAACTTATTATTATTATTATTATTGAGTTTTTTTAAATTTTTGGCAGTGCTAAGTCCATAAATAAATAATGAACAAAATTGTAACAGTAATTGTCATTCTTGCAAATCCTTAAAAACTAACTTAGGAGACATGTATTATTATTTTTTATTAAATCTTTAATCTTTTTCTTTTGAAAAAAGGAGATATAGGAGTACCTGAAATTAGCAAGCGTGTATACTGAGAGTGATGAGTGTTGAGGAAGCGAGGGAAATATGTAAGGATCGTAGCCAAAGGGAATCTCTAGTCTCTGCCTACCTTTGATTATTTATTCTCAATCAAAGCTGCCTATCTCTGTAGAAGACAGGCGTGGTGATATGTATGTATGTATTGAATCTTTAAATGTAGCAGTTAAAAAATAATGATGCGTGCTACGGAATGCATCGATGTGTGCTACAAAATGCTACGATTCGTGCTACGAAGTGCTACGATTTGTGCTACGGCTACGACATTCGTAGCTTACTTAAACTAACTACATAAAAGTCTACATACGAATAGTTAATTAACAAAAGTTAAAGGGTTTGTTTCTACGTACGTTCTATATTCTGAAACATTTATTTTTTATTTAGATAGTTTTCACATTTAATGAAATTTCTAATTGTCTTGTTAGTTGCATAATAAGATTAACTATTAAAAAAAATACAAAACATTATTTCACATCGGTCTGTTCTCTTCAAACTTGAAATCTTGAACTTATTTGGTTGAAAATGATCACACAGATTGTGCTTGGTAGCAAACAATAGTCAGTAAATAAATTCAAAAGTCAAAGCCCTAAATTAAGTTTCAATACCTCACAGCAGGTGCAGTATCCTCAAAGCGCTTTCAGTGCTGCGCTCGGTGCATCCTGAATGCAATAAAAAGCGCTTTATTGCTGCTTTAATTTTAATATCCTTTCTGCTTAATTGCCTTGTTTTTATTACGTCTGCCTGTGTTAGTTGACTTTTCGCTCTCTGTGTCGTTGTTTATTGTATTGTAAGCAATAAAATAGTTTTTATTGTTTTTGATGCATGATATTTTCAGATTTTTGGTCATGTCACTTATTCTAAACTTGCTTGTTAACTTTGCTTATTGTAAAGAGAAACCAAGCGTTTCATCACTACATAGTATAAAACAAAGTTGCTTTCTCTGTCCCTCCCTATATCTCTTTGTATGCTTAAATCTTCAAAACTACGCAACGGATCTTGATGCGGTTTTTTTAATAGATAGTGATTCAAGAGGAAGGATTTTATGCCAATGCGAAGCCGAGGTGGGTCGCTAGTTACGTATAAACATATGAGACAATCTTTCAAAAGTGAATTCTTCAGTTCTGATGATTTACGAGTTTCCAAGCTTGAGACCTCGTTCTAAGACGACGTTTATAAAAATTCAAATGAGTGAGACGAGGAGCGGGCGCTGGCAAGTGTCACGGAGCTACGAACACAGAAGAGCAAGGAGCTGCTGGTGATATGGTATTTATTTATATTACTTTATTGCACTCATACATAGACTGTTACAAAAGGTAAAAACTTAATGCTATTGCATTGCCAACCAACTTACCATAGGTATCTGTGCGTGCAAGTCGTACACATTCTTGGATCTACTTAATTTCTTTGCACATCTCTTGGGTCTAAAGTTTTAACCTAATTAAGTAATTAATACCAAAACTACAACCTTCATAGTGTCAAGCTGAAGCAGAGCTGCTTTATATGCATAAATAATGCCGCATCCTACTTTCCTAACTCCTCGCTCCCGATATGAAGACGCACGTCGTAACGCTCCGGCTGACATTTGCATTGGCGAATTTAATTTGGCCACCTGAGGTCATGCATAAAACATGCCACTTCGCGACCATATTCATTCGCGGCTTTTGTATTTTAATGAGACGTGGTAATCATTTTTGGGGTCTGGGAATGTGTCAGTTTTTGTGTCATTCGACGCTTGTCTATCGAAGGATCAACAACTGAGTTTGATGCTTGAGTAATTGAGGATGCCTCTAGTAGAGGTTTTTAATTTAAACGCAAGTGTTGTATATGTTATTGAGAAGATATATTGGCAGTAGCAGTAGTATGGGTTCTAGTCGACACTCGACAGTAGTTGGTTGGATCTATTTGCAAAATGGCGAGTGGATATAGACAAAAAGTTTTTATTGTATGAATAAGTAAGTACAGATATGAGGACAGAAATATAAAAATAAAAAACAATAAATAAAATTAGGAAATGATCTTTCTTAAACTAGTTAAGAGAATCACCCACCACTTCGGTCTAGATCTATTTATTTTGCAAAGTTCCACAAATCACAAGATATTTTAACATTATTTTAAGATCTGATAGTCACAAAACAACCTGCAGCGGACAACATATCTGACTTCCCAATAAGCAGCTAGCTGGCACAAAACTGGAGCTTCTATAGTATTCTGGCATAGCATGGGCAGAATTTGCCGACTGCAAAATCTGCCGACTGTAGAAAGCTCTACTTTTGAGAAAGGCCGTCTTACATTGATGATTGGTATGATTTTAATTAAATTCAAAGAGTTTTTAAAAAGTATGCTTTTAGCAATTTTTATAGGTACTATTTTTGTGGTATACAGGTATAAAATAAATGCCCATCGTGTATCCTGAAAAGAAAGAGTATCCTTAAAGCAAGATGTCCCTCTTTATATAAATTTCATAAACTATCCTCAATCAAGTCATTAATCTACCAGACAGCTAAAGTACCTGAAGTGAGGCTGCAATATATTGCGGAACGCATACAACGTGCTGTATTTCACAAGCTCAGACACTACGGCTACGGTAACTTGTTACGAAGCAGCCTATAGACTGTATACTAGACCTGTCGAAAATTCAAGTAAAATGGTTGAATATTGTTTATTGTTTATTTTCTTCATATTTTATAGTGTTTAAATTAATTACAATTATTTTTCAGGTTGCGCTTTACCTATACAGTAAGCCACATAGATTTGTACCAGAACTAAATAAGGTGTGAAAGTAACTAAGCAAGTAAAGTTACTCTCAACCCTTAATCTGGTATATATCTGCCAATTGATTGAGACCACGTGATCTCATGGCTTATTTAATCAAAAACACGAACATTTATCTATTCAGCCGTCATCTTAACTGTTGGCTTTATTAGTAACTAGCTGTTCCCCGCAGCTTCGCGGCGCGTGCGACTCGGTTATATCGTGCCCAAAAGTAGCCTATGTTTGACCTCAGGTCGTTAACTACATCCCTACCAAATTTCATCACAATTAGTCCAGCAGTTTAGCCGTGAAGAGGTGACAGACAGACAGACAGACAGACTTTTGCATTTATAATATTAATATGTTAGAAAGTACAATAATAAAAAGCAGCCCCATTCGAAGTTCAAAATTCATAAGACCCGCATTTTTGTTGTTGGTAAAAAGACGCATAGTTATTTAATCTATGGCGCAATAGCAAATACACTAGCGAGCGAGGGGCGGGGATAAACTGCGTTGTTATTTATGAGTCGCGCGGGAAATTAGCGGGCAGAGGCGGTGGATCCGGGACATAAGGGCCAAGCCATACAGAAGTAGCATAAGGCCAAGGCCTTACGGCTCGGTTTTTATTTCATCTTTCTCTGTTTTACTTTACGGCATGATTGAGATGTCAGAATGAGTGGAAATCGATTTCTTATTGGCAAAAACAAACACATTTTTTTTTTCTTAAAAGAAAGGTAAAAGAGAGTTAGGATATCTCACAGACTCTTCATTGAGCGACAGTCTGTGGCATTCTTGTAACTGCCATTGGAAGCCGATGATCTAACAAATAGGAGAAAGAGTAAAAATACTTATAGAACTAAATCCAGCCGTTGTTGAATGAATAAATAATATGTTTTTTGTACATTTTAGATAAAAAATTTCAAATTTCAAATATTAAGACCTCTATTATTAGTTATATTTTTTTATTTAATACATTATAAAGTTTTCTTATTATTTAAAAATAATTTTAGATGATTGTAAGCTCTTACATATTTGTTTTAACAATAATTGCCTTAACACTCAAGTTACCCAATAATGCGTGCCGTCGCTATGTGAATAGGTTCTTACGATGCGGCTGGACAAAGATGAGAAGTTCGCGATAATTGGGGCGCGACACGCGATAAATTTCCGCATGATGCAGGATGGTATTACAGGTTTACAGGTGTTAGTGAATATACCTATATTTTCAAATAGTTTGAGAACGAAATACGATAGTTTTGATTAAGGAGTGCGTCATGTGACGCACTATCTAATTTGAGTAAACTTTGTAACTCTCAAGCACTCTTTGCAGTCAAACCAGACCACTCCCTCCAGCTCCCATGGCTCTACCAACCTCTCGGTTATACGAGCCGAATCTCGGGAGAGTGCGCTGTACTTGCATTCCGCATATCTTTTCAGTCGCACCTGCTTGATCTTCGTACAAGTTCTCTATAGTGTCGCCTATCTATGCAATCATTGCATTTAAATAACTCTCCCCCATCTTTAGGGGGCTTACGTTCACACGTACGCTTCGCTTGCCTTCTTCTCGTAAGAAGTCAAACCAGACCAATAAGAACATGCCAACACTGTCAGATTTTTCATTCTGCTTAAAGGCATCCGACATAGCCTTCTATCGATAACAGCCTAGTGACGGCTTAACATGCCTTCCGAAACACGAGGGAGCTCAAGATAGAAATGCCACTAGCGGCGACCAATCCAAACATGGCCGCGGACGCTTGCCGCGCGACACCGTTACCAATAAATAGAGTCAGATAGGTAACCTGTCTCTATTCATGTTAAAGAAATAATTTATAACACATTCCCATAAGTAACGACAATTTACTTATCGTGTAAGTGGCAAGTCATTACGGTCGGACCAGTAGTGCGGTGAGCTCGTTGCCCTGATAATTTATCACCACGTCGTCACTATCACTTTACCAGTAAACATCTACTTAGGTTCAAAGAGGAAATATTTTATAACAATGTACAGAATGTACTTACTTTTATTTGTTTGTACTATTATATATATATATATTTTTGCTATAATGCTTAATTTACAATATATGATTTAGTATATTTTCCTGAACATTTTCGAAGTAACTTTCTGAGGATATTTTTTGTTAACATTTTACAGATCATATGATGTTTTTGTAATTTTGTATTGTCTACAGTAAAATGTTTTTTTGATATAGTTAATAAATAATTTCTTATTGGCAGAAAAATATTTTAATCAGGTTATTTTTATGATTAACAGTTGACAAGATTTTTATTTGTTTTTTTACGGTAAATATTAATCTAGAAACTAAATAAAAACTAAATACAAACTTAAATAATAAAAAAAAAATCAGGTTATCATTTTATCCAGGTTTTCAAACACTGCTGGAGCCCAAACTCTCACGTTTACTTTCGCCTCTAAGCTCTCGTCCTTAATATTTTTTCATCAAGTGAATAAAATATGGACTTGTTTCGGTTTTCCACCCTTTACCTTCCGTTGTGAGTTCCATAACCCTTCAAAAGATTCAGGGCCCATTAAAAACCTCGTTAACAGCTTCCGGTTCCCCCTATTAGCATTTATATTATACCCAAGGTATGTCCAAGCCCTTTGACATCTATCATTTTTTTATTAAATCTCTATACAGGTATAAAATACTATCAACAACTTTACAGGATATACTTTTGACCACCTTCCGGATTCATCATCAGTTCAGCTCCATTACGGTTTGTACTCGGAATTGCCATAAAAATAATATTTAAGTATTTATAGAATTATTGACTTTTTTAATTGCATGCTGGGGGAAATGTGCCTATTTATATGGTTTAAGTATCGTTTTATATTTAAGAAAAGTATTCTCTACCGTAACACGATTCGTACTAAGTAAATAACAAAACAATTTGAAAAAAAAAATTTCTAAAACAAACATTTTAAATGAAGAGCCCGCGTCTCTCAAAGGCAGAAAAAGATAATTTGAAATAATCAGTCGGATGATGGCACGGAGATACAAAACAATGTCAAAAGTTCTTCACAATAATAACTCAAACTGGTTTCCAACATTAATAAATGAGTGGAGCGAAATTATATCTTTATTTTTTGCGAAGGGTGCCTTGTTAACTGGCTTACTTAGCCCATTACCGGCGAATTATTGAAAGAAATTGTTCCCCCTAGCGCAGACTGTGTCTTTACCAAGTTGAAATACGCTCTATTTTCGACGAAATAGAATTGTTATTCGTTAGAATGTCAGGTATTCATTTTGCGAAAAATGATTCTACTTTTTTACGGATTCGATGGATAATGTATTTCATGTACTCCATTAGGTACTAATTAGGCCCGGCCTTTTGCCAGCTTTTTATCTCTAAGTAACATATTTTTGGAATTAATTTATTCGTAATTTCATGAGGATTCACGGATACGAATTTAATAAGTACCTAATTAGTCCGAAGTACGTTTGTTGACCTTTTGAATTGCGCATTTAAATATAAAGTAACGTTAATTATGTAGGTTGAGGAAATTGTAAATTTTTGATCTTACACCTACTTACTTGTAACCTTACAATTTTATATTTAATTAAAATTCAAAACAATTTATTATGAAAAACATAAGATAAAGTGAACAGGCAAATGTTTTATTCATACGAAATGCAAAGGTTATTGCTGAGAAATGGACAAATAAATTTATTTATACTTAGTTGATATTTGGTGTCTTATTGCGTTTCTTCTAGTGGCGTCTCAATCCTAGCTTCGAAACCAAGTGTCCGTTTGAACTCGATATCATTATTTGTCAAGTAATAGCTAGATGTCTAAAAATAAAATTCTTTTAAACTATTAACTTAAAAGGCATGAGATTGAGACTCTCTTCTTCCAATAAAAAATATATACAATTATGCAACTTTCTAACATATATTTATATAGATAATTAGCTTTTCATAGTAATTTTAAATAAAAAAAATCTTTAATTACGTCTCTTATTATTTAAAACCAACATTGGTAAACCAGTTCTTTTCAAATTGAAAAGAAATAAATGTTATTATATTTTGTAATTAAATGTAAATTGTAAATAAAAAATAAATGTAAAAAATACAATTAATTTAAATATCGAAAAACAAATGACAACAGTCAACAAAACAATAGAATTAACTTTTTGCACCGAGAAAGATATTAAACCCTACCTCGTGTGAAATTATTTATGTTAATTTCTCCAAAGGTCAATACTAAATTGTTCGTACAAATTCCTAATGTAGTTTTGAGTGACAGCCGATCGGTTGATTGACAAATCGGGGCAACCGCAATTTGTGGCCATTTGCGGCACGACCCTCATGCCATGGAGATAACATCACACAGAGTGTACAATAAAGAGTTGATCATCACACGCTTCACACACAGGATCACGCGTGGTCTAGGAATTTTTTTTTATCTATGGCGTAAAAGATTCATATGTTTTTTTTTCTTTTCGTGTATTGTTGTTGCCAGTATTAGAGTCATATTTTATGCTACTCAAAGGCTTAGTTTAATATTTTTTTATAGCGATAGCAGCTAAAAAAAGGCTATTATGATTGTTAAAGAATCTAGCCACCTTAATAATATTGAACTACAAAAATAAAATGGCCTGATATGCTTTTCCTAGGGTATACTTTGCTGAAAAGTAAGATATTTGTTGGATTTTTAAAATATTGATCGTAGTGTGGGTCAATGCTGCCAACTCTAGCAAAAATAAAGTCTATGTAACATTGGCAATTTGTATGACCGTAACTAACTTACTCATGGATTGCCAATAGGGGGTCAGCCTTTCATTTAACCGTGTTGTATCAAAGAAGAATTTGCCATTTATACCTTTAGCTCTGAGAGATATGACACCTTATACACCCAACATAAGTTATCAAGTTTAGAAAATAATTTAAATTTATTAATATCATATTTTACAAAAATAATTTATTTGTAATAAAGTATGATAAGATAAATATATCCAGTGTAGGAAAAAACCTTATTTAAGTTTATAGTGTACTGTACAAATGTAAAAAACCCATTGTAAAGTATTATTAATAAAATAAAACAAAATTATAAATCTAAAACAAGAATAGTTTTTAACTGAATAATAGTCCAGAACCTCTGGAGTTGCTTATTTAAGCTCTAAATGGTAAACACCATGTAGTACCGTTCAACAATTAATAATAAGATTTTTTAATGAATGTACTTTAGATATTATTATGTCAGATCATTATTCTTATATAACAACACATAACAAAAAATATTTTGATTATGCATTTTGCAGATCACTTGGCAATGTGGCTATTGTTATTTTTGATATCTGAGGTGGTTAGTCTGCAGCCTCTTGCGGAAAACCTGGCCGTGGAGTACTTCATGAAGAGGGGCGTCAAACATGTCTGCTATTTAACCTGCAGTGATCAGTATCGTAAGTATTACTAGGAATCGTAGTATTATTGCATTGATCATCTTTTCGTGTAGGTGACACGGTCAATTGACCATGCACGCCTTGGTGTCAGAGTTCTTTGGAAGTGAAGTGGTTTCTTTAACGACTACCAGATTAACGTGCCTTCCGAAGCACGGAATAATCTTATTATCAGACAATCAGGTGATTCAAGCCTGCAATGTCCTAACCAAATTGGAAACAACTAAACAAAGTATGCTTTCCGTTGGAATCGAACTCAATTTTTTTCCTTTCTAATATCATCGACCCATCTAGCCGCTGGACGTCCAGTACTTCACTTTCCGTATCTAGGGTACCACTCCGTTACAGCCTTACTCTACCTAACATCGTTTCTTCTAGCCAGGTGTCCTGCCCAGTTCCATTTAAGAGCTGCAACCCTAGAGATACCATCGTAAGCGTTGATATAGGATTTATTTACTGTAGCACATAGTCCCGGCAAAAAGCGGTAGGCGAATTGACACCGTGTGGTTTTTGGTGGGTCCAAGTCCCACATAACCACCCAGCTTCCCGTTCTTGGCTGAGTGGTAGGCGAAGGCCTTTTCCACACGAAAAAAAAAAAAAAAAAGGATTTATTTACTGCAACAATACAAAAACAACTATAAAACCTCGCACGATTCCAGTTTAATCCCGTATCTGAATGTATTTCTTAGATTGTTACAATTCCTTGTAATACTCCCAACGTCCCCAAGCAATTGCCTTAACATCAACTATCTCAGTAAATAATCTAGAATAAACAAATTGTATGTAAAGTGGTCATTCGGTTTTGATAACTCGCGGGTATATACCATGTTTTATTCAAAATTTCAAATAAGTAGAATGAAAATCAAACTCAAGTTTGTTTGTGTTGTTGCTATCAAGTAATTTTAACTCAACAGGAGTTGCTATAGAGTATTTTTCTTCTTTTCGTGTCAATGACAAACTGTAAGATGAGGCCACCTCAATGGCCTTCCGATTTGCCTCCATCAAGTCGTTCACTGAACAGGATGCGGCAGAGGCGGGGCACGACAGCAAATGTGCCATGGTTCGGGTATTCCCGCAGCGACTCCTGTCGTCATGAGAAAACCCACACTTCTTATAGGGTACTAGCTGTTCCCCGTGGTTTTACTCGCCATTAGTGTGTATGTACTATAAGCCTTTAACCTTCCCCAAGAATCAGGAATCAAAAAAACATTTGCAAATCCGACCAGTAGTTTTCAAGTTATAAGCGTTCAAACAAACAAGCTCTTTAGCTTTATTATATTAGTATAGATTAAAAATTAGTTAAACATAAAAACACTTTCGACTCCAAGCTCAAAGCTGGACTTGAAACAGTAATACAAAACAAGACAAAATTCTTTATTGCACCAATAAAAATATACCTACAATACATTTTTTTATTTTTATTTATATTTGAAATGTACGTGATCGAATTTGATACAAATTAAAATAATGGTGTATAAAGGCGAACTTAAAGCTATACCAATAAAATATATTACAAAGGTAAAAAATACAAATATAGCAATAGTTGTCAAAAGACTAACAACACTTAATGTCCATAATTTTCAATCAAGTGACTAGAGCGCTACCGCGTACCTATCGCAGAATTCCCTTGAGCGGCGGGGGTCGGTAATCTTCCCCAAACTAGCAGTTAACCCTTAATCCCCGATCAGCTACGGGGGTTGTTTGTTCACAAACATATCAAGTATATTATTAAATAGTAAATACACTCATGTTTATAGCTTGTTCTTTGTTTATGTTACTATATAATCTAACAGACAAACAGGCAAATAGTTAGCGTGTAAAGTCATCAGTCATCATAATTTCATGAAGATGACATGGTCAGGCGACCATGCTAAAAGATCAAAAGTACGTGTAATACATAAAACTCTTGTGCAGTGGTGAGTCAGTTGGCCACTCAGAATTGGACGAAGAAATGTCGGTAAACCTAATACAGATTATAACGCTGCTGATGACACTACCAGCCCCTGCAGCTGGCCTACCCCTCACCGCGGCGTCCCCGAGGGCCCTATAAATGGCTCGACTGGTAGTTGTTCGTCCTTAACATCTGCCAGTTGAGTACATTACTGCTTTTCTTACTTCCTTCACCAACTTTGTGCTTGTGCTATCCACGACCCTAACTTTCATTGTATAACTCGAAATAAATACAAGCGTATATTTTTAATATCATCTTTTATTTATCTCGTTCTACTGTATAATAATAACGTTATAAGATGGACCGATAGTCAACGTTACCGTAAAGATGCGGAAAGCAAAATACCGAGAGGAATGGCATTGCTAGATGCCTACATTCAGCATTGGGTGACGATGGGCTCAAGAAAGAAGAAGAAAGAAGCTCCAGCCTCCAGAATTTCCACTTGAGCTATTGAAAGTGCGTGCACACTAATCTTCACAAAAAACTTTAGGCATATTTGACATATATACAAACTTTATGCTAACACTACACCATAGAATAATAACTGTATTTCCCCCCGAAGCACTTCTTTATTATATGCTTTACCTCTACACCGACATTGTTTCGATCAATATTGTCTGTTTCAGAAAACGCAATGTTAGTTAAGAATCTCGTCCATCATGATATAAGAACATCCGTCTCAACAACTGACCGAGCCCTTGAGAATCTGCCCAAATTTCTGGACCATAAAACAACTCCTGTAGGAATCTTAATGGATGGTCAATGTGACGGAGCTCAATATGTACTAGATGAAGTAAGTAATGGAGTTTTAGTATACGATAAATTAGCATTCATTAATGCAGTGTAGTTTCTAACTTTAGAGTTTTAGAAAACCACAACAAAAATGGTTCTTTGTCAAGCCTCCTTAGGGCTGTTTTAAAACCTGTTGTTAAAAAATAAATATAAATATATAGGGACAAATCACACAAATTGAGTTAGCCCCAAACTTGCCCCAAAGTAAGTTCGAGACTTGTGTTATGGGATACTAACTCAACGGGGGATAATAACAAACACATATATGTATAGAGGTAATATCTATTATACTCGTATTAATATAGTGGTACAGGAATTATTTTGGTAAATTCATAAGAAAAGAGAGTGGTCTTCCTATTCATTTTCAGGCTTCAAAACAGACTCTCCTAGATGACAATCACTATTGGCTGATACTGCGACCAGAAAACACAGACTTTGATCTGAGTTTCCAAGATCTTAACATGAGTGTGGATGCTGATGTCATGCTCGCCAGTTATAACGGTAGGTATACTTAGAAAAAAATATTTCTATGGGAAATGAGCAAAATGTTTATATTGGGTATTTAATCTTAATCATAAAATAGCGTACAGGCATAGTCAATTACTTTTTGTTGGCAAAATATTGGTGCATAACTTTACACTTTGGAAAATAAATTTGGCTTCTTTTATGGCATGATGAAATAGATAAAACAGAGCCTTAATAGCCTTAGGGCCACTCATATAAAATCTATTTACCAAAGCCTCCAATCTTGCTAACTAAACCTTGGCTTGAAGTGTTTCGAAACACTAACTGGTCTTTTTTATCAAACAATCGTATAATTAAATACTAGGGCCTTACAAAATAGAAAACAAAAGGGTATTTTTTCACGTGAGAATCTAGCCTATGGTCTTCAGGTAATTATAGGTAAAAGAAACCTGAATAAGTCACTTCTAAGTCACATTCTCTAACATTTTCTCGTAACGACAAGCACAAACAGTTACCTTGAGTTTGCATTGCCCCCAGGGGACCACTACGAGCTGACGGACCTCTTCAACTTCGGCCGGATACAGGGGAACTCTTTGGAGACGGTAGACGCTGGAACTTGGAACTCTAAAAACGGTCAGTATCGAAAATAGCTTTATTTTTATATTTTTCACCCGACTGATATGGTCAGAAAAGTGATTTTATTGTTCAGCTTTTTTATTTATGGTGGCTAGAAGTAGACTGTCGACTGTATGATTTCCTAGGAACCATTAACAACCGTTTATTCTGTGCCGAAACCAACGGCTCATCATGCTTTTCAAACCTTAATTTTTCTTGTAAGACATTTCATTTATATAAGTATTTTATTTCTTTTATAAGTACTAAATAACATTCATGTAATTTAGTATGATGACTGATAGAAAATTCCTACAACTTAAAACGGTAAATAGACAAATAAATAAAACATTAATGAAATGTACAGAGACTTTGATCTGGGTTTCCAAGATTTAACATAAGTGGTTATGCTGACGTCATGCTTGTCACTTATTATGGTAAGTATCACTACATAGTATAAAACAAAGTCACTTTCTCTGTCCCTATATCCCTATGTTTGCTTAAATCCTTAAAACTACGCAACGGATTTTGATGCGGTTTTTTTAATAGATAGAGAGATTCAAGAGGAAGGTTTTTATGCCCATGCGAAGCCGGGGCGGGTCGCTTATACTAAGATAAACCAATGGAAATGAGCAAAAAAAAGTTCATATTGGGAATATAATCTTACTGATCCTGATTAGCGGACAAACAATGAAATGTATATCATTATTAACACGTTCGTACATCTTATCTGACTTGCAGGTCTGAACTTATCTCTCAACGCGTTCAAATACTACCACCGTTGGAACTTTCATAATTTAACACTGCGCGCCGTGTCCGTGGTGAGTTTACATGAGCTTAGCAATTGTACCGCCAACGTAGTTGTAAGTTAAAATAGATATGTATTTGGTCAACAAGCAAGTAGTAGTAGTAACTAATTGCATAGACAAAAAATACAAATTTTTCTTTAAAAGTAGAGAGCCGTTGTCAAACCGCTATCTGTGCTCTCAATTTCATGTTATAACATAAAACTATGTTCATTGATTTTAGGTTACTAATTTGAATGCCACTTACATGATGTAAACAAACCTTGATGGTATTACTCTCGCGTATTTTCGCAAGTGATGAAATTAATTTGGCACCATGCCGCAGGAACACCAATTTTTAGATTTTTAAGTTTTATTTATTATTTTAGTAATTTAAGTTTTAGTTTTAATTTTATTAATATTAGTAATTTTAGTTTGTAGTTTTTTTTTTTTTTTTACATATAGCTAGTATTAATTATTGTTTCAATAAAATATTTGAACTCTCGTTGAACACAATGGGGAATGATTTCGTTCAAATATTATGCTTTAATGTGGAACAATGAATTTAAATTGGATTTATACCATAGTACACTATTGAATCATGGTGATTCTCATTCCTATTCCACGTCATGTCTTTCCAGTGCACTATTTTATGGAAAATGTTAACTTATAGTTAAATATTTCTTAAAATCAACAGCACTTTTAATCTTCTTTTTGTATATATACTATTGTACATAAACTACAAAGTTTATGTTCAATATAAATCTATAAAATTTGTAACAAAATTCAACCTAACATCATATGCTAGTACATTTCAACGATATTAATGCTAGAAACTTTACTGACTCACTGTTAAAAGTTGGAAATTATTAATATTTCCTTGAATGCGCAGGCAAAGCCGCGGGTAAAATAAACTACCTAGTTTAATATTAATATTATTATGTACCAATTTCTCATTGTAACATTTTCTAGCTTGCATTCTATTGTATTGCTTTAGAGCTTAGAATACGCTTATATCTTCATCGATGATGACACTACAATGATGTGTCCACCGTCCGCCACCCATCTATTGTTAATCCCAGCATGTTGTTCCATATTCCCCTTTTTATTTCAATTGCTCAAATAAGTAAAAATTTTGTTACTCCAAAAACGTGCGCCTTTTGTTTTTTTTTCTTTTAATTGCTGTTTTTGAAATAAATCTATCATTTTGTTTATCAGGTTTTAAACAGTACGGAACAGTTTCACCCTTCAATGCTATCGGATGTACGTTACTCAGCCGGAGTGTCTGCTATGACGAAGGTTGTGGCTCAGATTCTCAACGTCCTGATGGAGCAGCATAATTTTAGGTACATAACCTAAGGAACTTTGATTTGAGAGTGTCGACAGCAAGAGCGATGACAATATGCTCGACCGCAACATAGGGCAATTTGTTTTTCCCCAAGAACAAATGTCAAATAATGAATAAATCAGAGTAGTAAATTTGAGCAAGCCCCAAGAGCTCCACAAAACTCATGTAATTTAGATGTCAAAGATGAAAAAATCAAATGGATAGTTTATGCTGATGAAAAAAAAAAGACACTATGATCAAAAAATTAAAAGGTACCGTAGTGAATAAAGTAAAAACACGATATACTCGTAAGAACATGATACGAACTTTGAAAAACACAATTTTTGATTTATTTTCAATATCCATTCCATTTTACTGAAACTTTTCAGTAAAAACTGAACAATTTTATGATAGCAGAATATTTTGTTTACAGGTTCAATTACACAATAGCAAGCCGTTGGATCGGAACACCGGAACGAAATTCAACATTGGTAAATTATTTGTGTTTTGTTCCATTATAATCAATTCTAGGACAGGAACGTCATCCTTTCACGAACGTCCAGAAGATTTTGTTGCTATTACCAACACATGTTTTTTTCTGCATTTGACTTCTTTCTTTATACAAACAATTTTTTAGTAAGAAAATAAAATGTGAATTCTCAACCTCAATAATATGTCATAATATTCCACAGGCTGTCACCAATTCCCTGTTTTGGAGAGAACAAGATATTTCCTGTACTTGTGCGAGAATATTCCCGCTCTGGCTCGACTGGGTGGATATTTTCTACCCTCCAGCTACAACTCTTGAGTAACTATAATTACCTACATAATAATATGTTATTTTGTAACTGACCATGGGTAACTAAATGTAAAATATGGAGATTATAAATATCTTGAATATGCAGGCAAAGCCGCGGGTAAAATAGCTAGTAAATTAAATAATGGTAATAAATTTGACTTATAAATAACATTCCTAAAACAGGACAAAATTCTTCTACCTCATACCAAACAAAGGAATTGGAGACTATGAAAACCGCTTCTTAACGCCGATGTCACCTGGTGTGTGGTGGACCTACTGCTTGGCTGGAGTCGTTTGCGTCATGGTTTTGGCGATAGCAGCTTCAATGGAAAGCCGAACAGACCCAGGATTGTTCGCATTCTTCAGTGTATTAGCGGCTATGTGCCAACAAGGTACCTTCAATTTTTATTATTTATTTATTTTCTTAAGACTTCATTGTTCCACTAGTACATTACTTAAACAATTGGCGGACTTGTAAATTTAATTTATTTCTAATATGAGTTTAATTGTTTTTTTTTCAGCTTACGAAGATGTACAGCAATTGGAAGAACGATTTTCTAGCCAAGGTTTAGTATGAAATAAAAAGTTTTTTTTTATCTCTTAAATATTATCTAATAGCTTTTCAATATCTAAAATTACAGAGGCTTTAATTTCTTTATTGTTATATTATTCCTTTAAGCATGTTACTAAATTTCAGTTTTAGTATTGGTCCGAAGTGTGGTCCTTGAGGTACTCCCACTCATGTTTAATAGACGCTACCATTATTTATCTTCTCTGTAATGAATACAATTACGACTGTTTTTTGCACTCAAAACAAGTAATCATCAGTGTTCAATCCTTCGCTTGCCAGTTTCTACTTCCAATTCTTTATCAGAAAATCTTCTTTGATTTTTAAAGCTTCAATATTTGATTGATTTTAATTTTCTTTCTAAGGCCGTCGGATGACCCTCCTCGTGGTAGGCCTCATGAGCATGCTTCTGTACAACTACTACACGAGCAGCGTGGTCTCCTGGTTGCTGAACGCTGCTGCCCCCACCATTGATACCATTGATGGACTCATCAACAGCGACATGGAACTCGTGTTTGAAGATATTGGATACACCAGAGGGTGGCTAGATGTGAGTTTATCTCATATTGTTTATTTTATTTGGTATTGAATTATTGATAAGTAGGTATATAAGTATTGGTATGCCCTTGTACTTGATATCAAGAATGCTCAGACTATTTCACAAGTTAAACAACTTATTAAGTCTCATTATCTTTCGTCTCTTCCCTAACCCACTGTATATTGTTGTATATTGCTTAGTAAGCTATCTTCTATGTTTATATTTATTTTAGTTTGTATAACTATATGTATGTATATATGTTGTTTTATCATATTATATTTTTATATTTGTTTATATATTGCGCCAAAGCCTTCTACTGATAATTTTCCATCCACCCTTAGGTAGACTGGAAGAGATTGCTTTAGCTATAAGTCCGCTTTTGTGCCTCATTATTTTAAAAAGCTGTTTATGTAGTTTTGTTATTTAGTGGTGCAATAAAGAGTATTTGTATTGTATATTTAAGTTTTATTTTAACAATGAACAGAATCCTGGTTTCTTCTACTACACTGGATTTAAAAACATAAAAGAAGATGAGCTTCGTGACAAGAAAGTGACAAGAGCTCGACGAACCGTGCCCATTTTGCAGCCGGTTGAAGATGGGATCGATTTAGTCCGGAAAGGCGGTATGAACTCTCCACTTTTTATTGTTTATATTTAAAATTTATATGTAAATTTGTATGTAACATTAATTATTCTAAAAAAAAAAACCAATTTAATACGGGTGTATGTATTTGCGGTGTCTATGATGCTCGCTATGTTTGCTCACTCGCATTACAGAGATGCATTTTTGATTGGCAAGAGCGCCTCTGCTGTAGCTTCTTCTGAAGTTCTCTTGACAGATATTGTTTATTTAATTTAATATTTGCAATATACTCACATTTTCAGTTTTATATTCATACTAGCTGTTTCCAGCGGCTTCGCCCCGCGTGGGACTCGGTTATATCGCGCCCAAAAGTCGCCTATGTCGTTAACTACATCTCTACAAAATTTCATCACAATCGGTCCAGCAGTTTAACCGTGAAGAGGTGACAGACAGACAGACAGACAGACTTTCGCATTTATAATATTAGTATGGAGTATGGATTTAGAGATTTTTAAATATACTTTTAACATCACTTCATAAACAATCTAAAAACAAAAATTGGTCAAACAACATTTTTAATAATTAAAAGAAACTACGCGTTTAAGTGTTCTTTTCTCTCTCTTTTGTTTCAAGGATATGCATATCACTCGGAACCCTATACTGCCAGTCAGATAATCTCACGCACCTTCCTGGACCGTGAGCTGTGCGACCTGAGTTCTCTGCAGATGATGCACCCAGCATTGGTCTACATAATGGCTCAGAAGAACAGTCCTTATAAAGAGTTCTTCGTGTGGAGGTAAGACATATAGTTTCAAGTCAAATTTATATTGTTGATCGTACTTAATATTATAAATGCGAAAGTGATTGCTTGTTTGTTTATTTGTTTGTTACGCTTTCATGCTCTATCTAACAAACCAATATTCCTGAAATTTCGACAAATAGAAGTATTGAGAAGGACATAGGGTACTTGACTATTTTGTTGCACTCTTGTTGGCTAAGTCTTTCAATTCATCTATTTAGGTATTTCTTGAGAGATCTTCTTTGAATTTGGAGAAGTTAGAACTCTGATTGCCAGTATATTTGGTATTGTGTATTCAGTGCATGAAAAACCACTATATTCTTAAGAAAGCTATGAAAGACGAGAAAAATTTAACATCCATGCAACAGTCTTATCAGCTGATCACTTTAACATAAGAGGTAAAAATTTATATTCGAGTAAAGCCTTAACAAACTGTCAATTCATCATCTGCTTTTCCAAGCCTGCAGCGTCTATCAGAACGCGGTCACATGACAGCCTCCCGTCGCCGCATCAATAACGTCATCCCGACCTGCTCCGGGCGCACTCCTAGAGCCTTGGCCCTGGGTCAGGCAGCCCCAGCATTCCTGCTGCTTCTACAAGCAACGTTCCTGTCGATCTTCATATTGGCAATGGAAATATTGTGGCACAGGTTGTAAAATAGGTTTTTTTTTAATTTATGGTTATTTTTTATTTTTTTTTCAGATTATAAAGTAGAATAAAGTAGAATTTTTATTGTTCCTGGTCAGACCCGATACGTGTACAAAATTTTATCATATTCTGTTTAATGCAAACATGAGTGTAGCATAATAACTGTTTAAATTTCATTGTTTTTATCATACTTAAATCACAATTTTCATTTGTTTTTTCGATTGCCCTTCATCTGATTTATTTATTACATTTTTTCAGAATTGAAATAAATAGGAAGCGCAAGAATCGAATCACGGATAGTCAATATCCATACTCCTTTTAATTTTCTGAAGTGCAGCAGTAACTATACCAAGGAAACATGAACAGAAAAGATAACAAATCCTATAACAGACTACTTACAGATAAACTAATTTGTTGCACAGTATCTTACAAATTCTCGATCTACGAGCGATTGGAATTATTACACTATGGCATCATAAATGAGACGATCAACTCTCGTTTTTCGTTTTCCTGTTTGTTTTAGATAAGATATTTAATAGATTTTATCTTGTAGATAATAATTAACATTAAAATTACTTGAAAAATTGTTTTATTTTATCTCATGTTTTTTAAAAGGTTCTCACACAAAGTTTTCAAACAGGATCTGTATTCTGTTGTAAATTTGTCCATCTCTCTGACTCGTGAACTGTGAGACTTAAAACTTTAGTAGATTATGTATTTGTAAAATAAAGACCATAAAAAAATAAACTGACAAAAACTGCTCTATATTTATTTTCAATGAGAAGTTGAAGAAGGTCCTGGTACGGAACCCCTTGGTAAGCAACTCCCACTTTTTGTCCTCGCTGCTTCACGTTTCGCAAGGTTCGTTTTTAAGCGCATTTTCATTAAAATAATACTAAATATTTAAAAAGAAATCAACGACTAATTAGAAAGAATTATATTTTTTGTGAAACTCTACCACTGAAGAAATACAGTTTAGGTAGAATGCAGCCAGTCAATTTGGAATGAAGATAACGCAATGATGAGCTTTTGAAAACCATTTAATACTAAACCAATACAACTAAATACTCATCAACATATATATAATCACTAATTAAATCTAATTAATTCCCTTTCGGCCATAGCAACCTGACTCGAGCTTTTTGTAATATTCTCACCTTTAGTATTCAACAAATATAATCGACTCTTTCTCGGCGATATGCGAGCGATTTAGATGCAAGCAGGCTAATGGGCGATATCCTCGATCCCTGATATGCTGATGAGGTCGCCTCCTCTATGTCTACCTATACATATAGTATAGATAAGATAGTCATTGCCAAGGAGAAAAAAGCACAAAACTCCCAGCAACACGACAAAAAATATTATTGTCAATCTATTTACTTTTGAATAGAGGTGAGAAAAAGATTTCTATAGACATTTCTACAAGATGACGATCTTAAGGACTAAAAATTTTTTAAGTTTATTTTAGTATTTTGGTGTTAAATTAATTTTGAACAAAATTACAATGTTTTAACTATTCAATTGTTTTTTCCAAGCAGAAAATCTTGTGCGCTTTTTGGAATAACTTATAAATCGATGTTTTACATGAGTTTCCGTCTTATAAAAGTTCCAACCCTAATAAGAAAGGACTAGATTAACATACAAATTACCGAATCGCAACCGCTCGGCTTAATCATTTTTAATCTGTGATAAATGAGAAATATTATACCCATCCTATCTTCATTAACTAGGGTTTCTTTTATGTGTCATACAAATAAAAGGCTTTCACCTAATCTATTCCATAATGACGCATCGTTACAGAAACGAAGTATTCAGTTGCCGTCGCAACGTCGTCGCGTCCTCGTCCCGTTGCATTTGCATACAGATGGAAAACGTCACTCCGATATTATATTACTTAACAAGAGAGACGACAAAAAATCAACTCGGACGCCAAAGTACTCCATATTACTATTCGAATAAGGGTGAAAGTTCTGTGGGGGTCAAAAACGGGCTCTTTCTGATTGCAAAGGCCAAAGATTACTTTGTTATTTATCGTTCAGTTAGACACTTGAGCTCGCACTGCGTCGGGAATATTGCACTCAAATAAAATATACTGCCTCTTTCTTCGTATTTACTTGTGAAAAAAAATATTTGTGTAGTTTTCAGTCATGTAGCGATTGGTTAGCCAGACAGTTCAGTTGCTGAGCATTCGTTTTACGAAGAAAAATATTTAAAAGAACCTAAAAAGTTTGAAAAATTAAAATTATTTGGTTTGTTCTTGCACTATCTTTTGCATATAGTTTTATCCATATTTCTGTTGTTGACTAGTGGAAAAAGCCCAGGAATTCCCCTTCCGACATTTATATTTTATAAAAACTTTATTGTTCCATAAGTACAAAATAAATTCAAATTTAAATTCATTTATTACTTGTAAACATGTTGTACAATAAGGTTTTACAAATCACTATTAGAAACAAACATGCCTAACCGTTACGGCATACAAGTATAAGTTCTTGGTCGAGTCGTTACATCTTAAAATCAATGTCAAGCAATTTCAAATTTTGAATCTATAAAAAAGTCATGAATATTATAAAAACAATTTTTGAGTTAATATAGGTATTCTTCAAATGTCTCCTGAATTGGTTATTTGACAGTTCTCTAATCCTACGAGACAGTTTGTTAAAAATCTGTACTACTTATACAATTGGCGGACTTAATGCTAAAAGCACGTTCTACCAGTCAACCATTTGTGAAACAGAAAATCTGTGCAGCGCAAAAAACTTACGGGAGAAAATACTCAAAAATATATGAGTTTTCCACAATGGGTATTTTCATTTTCAGCATTCATTTTCGAATTTTTTAGACTCGACTTACTAAAAAGAAGATTTAATCCTTTTTTGAAGAGGTTAACTTTTTTTATCGATTATTAACTTTCGTAGGTTTATTTTCATCCATTTTCTCTACATGTCTAAATCAATGATTATTTACATACTTTTAAATACATAAATAAAGCACAATAACAGAGCAGTAATCCATTCATCTGAGTCGACTGCGTGGAACCTTCAGCTAATTTATATGCTAAGTCCACTCCATGCGGCATTAAGGATATTAACGCAGTATCCGCGAGTTTATGCGCGAGGCGTATAATCTGTGAAACTTGCAACTCACGTAATGACATGACGTCCTCATCATCATCGTGATGATACTGAAATATATATGTAATATATGACCTAGACCTTACCATTATGACAATAAAATTTTGACGTACCAATTGTTAAATTTACGGACGAACTATCTGTTAGTTAATAATATTTTATTTATTCACTGCAATTAAATAAACTTTTCAGATTTTGAAAAAATACTATCATGTTACATGTACAATGTACAATTAAATAGAATAGAGTAACCAAAAGTAACAAAAAGTAAAGTTACAAAACTTGCAAAACAAATCCGAAAAAGTAAACCACATTTTGCCGCGTGCACTATGTATTCCAAATTTAAACGCGGCGTGTGTTTATATTTCCCGGATTTCGCACGCGGTGTGCGGATACCATTCCGTGACGTGCGGTTACACGCTCATGACGTCACGCAGCTGTGGCCCACGGTAGGAACCACTGTCGTAGATCTAGCTAGATACAAACTTCATGTATTTTGTAGAAAATACTGGCTTGAACACTATTCATAGTTATTTTTTAAGACAAAAAATAAGAAATTAAAAAAAAATTACCATCGTTTTAGCTGCAAGCAGGCCACTGCTGGATATAATGCTAGAAATAAATAAATAAATAAACCTCCCTTAAGGATTTCCAGAATAACCGCTTAAAAGCGGCCTGCATCAAACCCTTGCCTGCGACCTTCTTCAGGTCGTCTGACCATCTAGTTGGTGAATGTTCGACGCTGCGCTTGCTGTTGCGTGATCGCCATTACAAACAAATGAAATAAATTAAAATGATAAATCTAATATATATAATATACTAGCTGTTCCCCGCGGCTCCGTCCCGCGTGGGACTCGGTTATATCGCGCCCAAAAGTAGCCTATGTTTGACCTCAGGTCGTTAACTACATCCCTACCAAATTTCATCACAATCGATCCAGCAGTTTAGCCGTGAAGAGGTGACAGACAGACAGACAGACTTTCGCATTTATAATATTAGTATGGATATGGATATGGATATGGATAATATTTTTAACCCTTAAGCATATTCTAGATCTTACAAGAGTCACAAACCAAGTATGAAGTAAATCGTGCATGTCAAAATACTCGCTAAACGACGTTACATTCGCAGCCGATAAAAAATCTCTTAGTGTGAAGTCGTACTTCGCCACCACAGTTAGGGCTGCCACACACAGAGCAACAATAACATGCGTTCCTTTCATGTACTTATACAAAATATTACATGAGAACTGAGTACAGAGGTACTACTATCTGTGTACCTACTGTGGTACTACCTAAAACATCTTATGTTAGGCTTTACCGGTGCAACTGTGTTTACAAAGATTGTTTTATTTTTATTTAGTTACAACAACAACAAAAAAATAACATAAATACCAATAATAGACATTAAATTTAAATATACAAACGATGGATTCATCGCAACATATTATAATTGTTAAAAGAAATAAGCGGAAATAAAAAAAGCGTATTACCACACTGTTTGATTCAGTGTAAGAAGCCCTTAAAAGCAATGCGATAAACTCATTCACGCCATGCATCACAATTCTGAAAGCTGCAAATTAAAAGTGATTTTATAAAAGCAGTTATAAGGTTTATATTGCAAATAAATGGATAAACGGCGGGTTATGAGTGATAAAGTGCATTATGTATGCGTGGCGACTTGCATGCAAATGGTTTATGCGCTCGGCTTAGAGCGTTAGTTATTTGGTTAGAATATTCAAATTAGGGATTTGAATATTTCTATGTACTTATGTGTGTGTCATTACTACTGCTGTCTAAGCAGCCTTACGCCATTGAATGTCGGAGTGTAGATAACTCTTTCTTTTTTGGTCTTTTTTTCTTCGTCCTAGCGTGTTTTCCGGTTGCATCTTCAGCTTACGCTTCAGAGCCCAGGGCACGCTATTAATCATGGTCCTAATTTTGCGAAACTGGTTATTACAGGGGAGCAACTGCCGTTTGACCTCCGTAATTCTTTCTTCATGGAAATTAGACCCACAGGAACATGGCCTGGTTGTGATAGTGGCCAACACTGTCAGATTTTTCAGGCTGCCTAAAGGCATCTGACATAGTCTAACGACTGCCTTCTACCGATAACAGCCGGGACTAACGGCTTAACGTGCCTTCTGAAGCACAAAGGAGATCAAGATAGAAATGCCACTAATGGCGACCAATCCAAACATGGCCGGGCACTCGCCGTCGCCGTCGCTTGGCGCGCACTATCGTTAAGAACATGCGCGGCGCGCTAGGCTATCGAGCTCCACTTTTTTTTGGTATTTTTTTATTTGCGTTGAATGGCTCAAGACCTCAAGAAAGTCTTATTGTAACTAGAAACATGCCAATTTTGTGCCTTTTTTTGGCTGACATGAGTTCTTCTTTAGTATAGTACACAGAATAAGAAGAGTATTTCTTTCAGCGAATACTATTTGGATATTTTTTTTATTACGCTCGTAATTTAAGTGAATGATTGTATTCTTTATGAGTCAATAAAGTTCTTTACCATATGGATTTTAAATTATCTGAAATAAAACATATTTGATTTGATTTGATTTAAACCTAATTTATCTCTTTCAAGCATTCCATATTTTCAATAAAAGTAAAGCTTAAAAAGACAAGTAAATCTTAATATAGACGCTATACGAAAAACCCTTTGACATTGCGTCTATCAAACCTTATCGAGTATCAACAAAATTCCTACAAAAGTATCCGATGATTAAATTGATAACGTAGCTTTTTTGTGAGAGATTGGCCCAAACGAGTCTTATCTCACAAAGATATCAGAGGTTCCGCAGCCGGCTTAGAAGTGAACCCTTTTGAAGGGATCAATGCATGGGCGAGCGATGTTTGGTATCAGCGGCCACTGTTTCAAATCTGGAACTTCTGGAATGATTTCCATTGGCTTTCTTTTTTTATTTATATTTAAGAGACTAAAAAATATATATGTTCTCATAAATCTATAAATATACCTAGTTGCATAGTAGATACTAAAATTTAGATTTGTTTCTCGTTCTCTATTAGAATTTTTGGGAGAAGCCTTTTGATGCATACGAGTATTAAATTTATTTTAATATATACTTTTAGCATAGTTTGTCATTATTTATTTTATTTACTTTTGATTTACTTTTAGAACAATAAATAAATAAATAAATAAGATCCGTAGCGTAATGGTTCATATAGTCAGCGACTCCTAAGTTCTAACTTGTGTAAATATTAATTACTAGCAGTTATTCATATAGGCTAGTCATCATCATCATCATATGCCATGCACACCCTGGTGTCAGAGCTCTTCGCAACCGCCTCTCGGCGTCTGATTAGATAAGGCAGTAAAATTATAATTTACAAAGTACAAAATTAAAAAAATATATATATATGCCATTTCATTATACCTACAAATATGTATATTTCTTTTGATTTTCAGTCGTACAACTGCGCTCAAAGTTTTTATTTCTCCTAAACCTCCACCCACAACCCTCCACTTGTATTATTTTACCCTGTCTCCACCAAAGTTGCCACAGCGACGCAATAAAAAGTAGGACTGTATGAAATATTAACATAACTTTCTAAAACTTGCAGATTGGTTTTACAGCTTCCCCGAGGATCGAAACCTTATTTTCTTGGTGAGTTATACATATGTAATACTCATTTATTTATTTAGCTTATATTGCATAAAATACTTTGTATCGCGCAACCCAGGCTCTGTAACCCAGTGGCGTTTGCCCGGAGGTTACCGTTTGCTTTCCACGTGAAGCATACTTTGTTAAGATATTTCCAGTTTGATTAGATCTTAGATTACATAATTTAATTTCAGCTCGATACCCTAGCGCGGCGCGCGTGTTCATAACGATAGTGCGCATCAAGCGACGGCGACGGCGAGTACGCGGCCATGTTTGGATTGGTCGCCATTAGTGGCATTTTCTATCTTAAGCTCCTCTGTGCTTCGGAAGACACGTTGCACGTAAGTCCCGGCTGTTATCGGTAGATGGCAGTCGTTAGGCTATGTCTGTCAGCCTGAAAAATCTGACAGTGTTCATGATCATGTTCCCGTGGGCCTGGTTTCCCTGTTAATTGGGTTACTGAGGTTACACGGCAGTCGCACCATTGTAATAACCAGTTCCGCCAAATCAGGACCATGACGAAGAAGAAGACATAATTAAAATTCACAAAAACATGCAAAGCAACAAAATATTTTTACAAAACAAAATATATTAAAGAATAGATAATTAATATTCATAAAAGTTTTGTCCTTTTTTAAATATCAGTTTTTTATTTATTAATACTTGATATAATGGCTACGCCATTGTTAAGTATGACGATTCTGTGGGTCAAAATAACCGTGAAAGCCCTTCCTACGTACAAAATTATTTACCATTAAACATTCCCTTTCTGCCTTGTAAATATTAATCTGATTTAGAGTCTTAAAATTAGAATTTCCTCAAAGTAGCTTTTTAATGTTTGTATATCTATAAATTGTAACATCGCTATCAACATTACAATCAATTTAATCAAACTCCGTACTTTTTGTTATAGTAAATTTTTTTAGTATGACAATCAAATAAAAAACATCTTCAAATATTGTTTAGTATATTTAGGTCTAAATTTTTATGAAAATTTTAGTATTTAGTTTTAATTTGTATGTTTGTATAATATATGTTTAGATTGTTTATTAAATAATAATTAATTATTGCCTTGTTGGAAGTTCTTTTTAGGTATATCCATAATATAGGTATTAGTTATGTAGTTCAGTTTATTAGTTTTGTATCTAGTTTTCTGCGTATCGGTCTATATTTGTTTAGTTTAGCAATCCATTATTTAAATCTCGTTCAAAGATTGAAATTCCAAAAAAGAACCTTTTAAAATAACTCGAATATATTCTGTTTACTTATTAACTGCAACGTAGGCTTCAACTCCATTATTGCGTCTGAAATGTTGTTATTGATATCTATTGAGGCTTTAGTTCTGGTGGTCACGAATTTTTACAATAAGCATCATGGTATATGGTGGGCGGGTTTCCAACGTCTGAAATTCTCATTTAATGCACCAATATCTCCCTGCCTACAGATGTGACATTATTCTTTATTGAAAACTTGTTTGATTTTTATTTCAAACTAGCTGACGCGGCAAACTCCGTACCGCCTGAACGCCTGAACGCATTTTTCTCACCGTTTAAACCTTTCCTGAACTTTCACAAATATTCAAAATTAAAATTAACCAAATAGGTCTAGTCATTTTCAAATGCTAACTAACAAACAGCAATTGATTTCTATATGTATAGAACTCTGCTCATTTTGTACCACCTTAGAATTATTGGTATTTATATAAAACCTTCTATGTATTATATACCTAAAATCTTCCCTGGAAATCACTTTATATATTAGTGAAAACCGCATGAAAATCCGTTTGTTAGATTTTACGTTTTGCGTACACACACAGAATGACACAGTGCGACTTCATTTTATACTATGTATAGAAGTTAGAAATAAATCGCGAGGTACGTGTCAATGCATCTGTACCTTTAGTCGAGGCTTCAGTTGAATACTTAATATCTAGTTGATTTATGCTACCTGCTACTTCGCTCTGCGGGCAATATCTTAAAAGCTTTTAATACATGCTTTTACTGTGGTGTCATTTTTCACTACAAAAAATGTTACTTATTTAAGCTTCGCGAATGCAAAATGAAATACTCAGCTTATTTTGTATGCAGTATGTCTAATAATACTTTAAATATTCAGAAAGCCCCGTTAGTAAACTGTAATAGCAATCAGGCGATAAGAAAAATCTATGACAAATACTGTTAACTGTTAATAAATCTTTTTACGCCCATTTTGAAAAACCCCATGTTACAGTTATACCTATATTTTATCCCATATATATATTTTTATTTGTTATAACTGTGACAAGGAGTTGTTTAATTTTAAATATTTTTTTTGACTAAGTATGACTAAAATTTATTTAATTACTTATTGGCAGTATCACAACATTTACCTTTTCAACTCCATAACACGACACACACACGTTTTAGCCACAAAACCGAAAACATCGCCGCACTGGAGTGATAATTTTTAAACTAATGTTATTTATTTATTTCTCGCTTACATGTACAGAATATGAAGAAGGTGGAATAACATAATTTGGTAAGAATGTACATAAACCCAGGCTGGGTGTTGCGAAGTCTTTGAATTGGTATCAAAATCTATACATTACAATTTAATTAATATCGAAATAAAAATAATGATAATAAAATAAGTAAGTATGTCAATAATGTTTAAATGAATTAAATTAATTAGATGAATTAAATGAATACGTCAGCTAGTATAAAAAACAATAAAACCTATGTCATGATACGGTTGAGAATTCTCCAAAACGTCGCAGTTTAGCCGTGAAGAGGTGACATACAGACAGACAGACAGACAGACAGACAGACTTTCGCATTTATAATATTAGTATGGAAGTATGGATAAGAAGAAGATCATATTTTTTATTTTTGTCCACTTTGCTTTTGGCTTTAGAGTGGGCAACTCGATATCTTTTAGCCATCACCCCAAGGTGCCGAGCGGAAGATATTGTCTTGATCTATCTCCAAATATCATCGGGCCCTAGCTCAGGAACTATCGGAGTGAAAGATTTCAATAATAAACTTATATTAATTTTTCAAATAGCTAGGAATATTTTTATAGTCTTATAATAAGACTCTAATCACGTGTGTATTTCTTACTCTTCTTCTTCTTTGTCCACCCCTTATCGCAGGTCATCTGGGGTCGGGCCTCCTCGTGCATTTGCACCAGAGATTTCTACTCCGGGTTGTCTTTACGTCTAGCTTTTCCTTGTATATCTCTTTCTCCATGTTTTTCACCCATGTACGATACGGGGTCTTTTGTCCTATAGCTGAGATATTAAATGCCTAAAATGTTGAAAAAGAAGCCGAGAACAGTTCAATATTAAGTTTAAATATCCATTATTCACGGGACATGCATTTTATAACGGCGCGGGAGGTATAAAAGTTTTATTGACGTCATAAAGCGATCGCCAATATTGACTGTCCCGTCCGGCGGAGGACGGACTTCCAATTCGACGATTTATGTCCACGTGCGATCGATGACTGTTCGCAAAATTTTAATATTATGCCTTTAGTTATAAAATAAGAAATGTATAGATTGATTCACACTTCAGGATATGGAAAAACTGCAATTTTAAACTTCCTATTTTGCTTGAAAAGAGCTTTGACTGGACTTTCTTTTGGGACTCGCACAATCTGTGTTATTGGTTTTCATTTACCTATTTATTTGAATTATTTACTTAAATTTTACATATTATAGATGAAGAAAGTGGGTCGATATCGGCGTTTCTATTTATCTGTTAACTTTTTCTTAACCATGTAACGGATTTTGGTACAGATTTTACCTACAAATAAATTCTTTGAATAATCAGTTTAGTCTAATTCACGTAATAACATAAAACACTAGTGGACTCTTAGCTCTAGCAACCCTAAAATACAACCAGGAAAAGGTTTCAGAAAAAGTTGTAAATTGTTCAAAATCAACCGCACCTAAATATTTACTACAATTAATATAAAAATAACAATGTTGATGAGTAGTGGCGATAAATCTAAGTCAAGCCACGTTCGCCATCGATTAACATACACTATCTTTTCGAACACGTTGGTTCAAAATCAACATGAATATTCCATAATATTATCTTTCAATTAACGCCTCGCCAAATGAAGCTGTCACAACATAATTTGGAATCTAATCAAATATAATTAACACGAAAGAATTGATTCAATGATTGGTATAAAGTTTTGATAGCTAATTGAAAATGGCTGGCATTATCGAGTGAGTATGTTCAGATTGGTCAAATCAGTGTGGAGTTTTTATAACACCAGAAATGAGATAAAGCGTAAATTCAAACTCATCTACAGTTTTATTCTTGCCATTCTACTTTTAGCCATGTGGTTTTTTGACGAGAGATCAACGAAACGTGAGAATCCCTCTTCCCGTGGATGAACAAATTTTATTCATTTTCTATTTACAAAAAGAAGTAAATTAAAGTGTATTTTATGTACTTATGTAACGTATAAATGGTATTTATCTTAAAAAAAGTAAGCCGAGCCAATTAAACAAATATTGTTACTATAGAAACATGGATGGATAAATTAATTAACACTGTAAAATATATTTTATAAACTTATCAACGATCACAGATGTTGGTCTCTGTGTAAATGTAACTCAGTAAGATAAATTAAAATTCTACAGTACTAGACATATCGTTACACCGTGCCGCCACTTATTGAGTCGAAATTACAAAATGTATTTTTGTTCTGTAATTATATTTTTAGTATTTGTTGTGATTTTAATTCGTCTCAATAAATATTTTTTCTTGCTTTCTTTCTTTCTTTTAACGCTATTAACTTTCTCAATGTGAACCAACTCCATCGGATTGGATTCGAAGAGGGTAGAGAAATATGGCGGAGTTAATTAGAAACAGATTGCAGTAGTTTCGGCTATGAGCTTGTTTTCAATAGTTTGTTCATTTATTCAGGCATTATTAAATTCCCTGCTCATCGTTCGGACACTACTATTTTTTTTAGTCCATGCATTTAGGTAGTGTAATTCATTGCCGGCGGACTTACGATAATCAATATCTATATCTGTCTTCAAGAAACTTATATAGAATTATTATTTATCCTTGGGATAAATAATAATTCTATATATATAGAATAATGGGTTGGTCGATATATATTTGTTTTGTTAGTATTTTTGTATTTAAACGTGCTCAAAAATAACCTATGTCTGACCCTCCTGGTAATAAACTCTACCCATACCAATTTTTTTGGAAAATGGTCCATATTTTTAGCTGTGAAAGCTTAACAAACAGATATAGAAATAAGCACCCTTGTACTTATGTTCTATATCCCATGTTTTTCTTTTTATTGTATATATTTCTGTGTACATGAATTTAGTAAATAAATAAATTAACCCTTATTCAAAAAACCATGAGTTGGTTCTAAAAAAATATACCTACCTCTCATTGAAAACTGGGAAAGACCTTTACATATTTGAATGCAGAAAAACGGACTGGTACTTTGATGAATTCTTTTATATTTCTGAATTTAATTTTTAAATTGAATGTGAAGCAAAAATTCCGAATAACTTTGCGTCGCAAAAATACCTTACTCCAACCTGCTAAAGTCGATATTAGTTTTCAATATTTGATGCGCCGTACCGTGGGACAGCTATAAGACGTGCTAGTGAAGTCTGGGAGACCAAAATAAAATTTTTCATTCATGTCATGATTATCATTTGTTTTTAACCCAATTAGATCACATTGTGAGATCAAAATTGTTTAATAAATAATAATTAAGCAATTCTGTATATCTTGAATAAGTGCCAAAAGTGAATAAATAATATAGTTCAAATTTATGAAATACTTTAAAGTGCATTCTACTTTCTTTACAAATACCTCATTTTATAAAAAATACAAAAGCTTATCAAGCCAATTTTGACCAAAATACATTTGGTTCCTTTCACTCTTATCTATATTTCTAAAGCAAGAACAAAGACAAAACACACAATACATATTCTTAAGCCGGATATAGTTTACTATATCCGTTGGTCAGGTTCACCTAACCAACGTTACACTTGTAGAGATTCAGGCTCTCAATGCTAAGTAACGAACACTGTAGGAAGCTGACATTCGAGCTTAGCCTGCAACAACCGAATGGACCAAATGAATAATTAAATGGCAAGAGCAGGCTAGTATAAGCCGCCTGGTAGTTGCAATAATCACGTTAGACTAAATTCTTAGTGACATAACAGTAAGAAAGCCTTTCAAAGTCCATTGTAATATTATAAGTAGTTATATGTATAATTACATACAACAATATGGAATCCTGGAATTATACTTTACTAGCAACCCGCCCCGGCTTCGCATGGACATAAAAAAGTTATTTAATCACTCTATCTATTTAAAAAATCCGCATCAAAATCCGTTGCGTAGTTTTAAAGATTTGAGCATACAAAGGGACATAGGGACAGAGAAAGCGACTTTGTTTTATACTATGTAGTGATAGTACTTTATAAGTACTGCGACGGCTCAGCGACCTAAAGACAATCTTGACCACTAAAACTAGAACCCCTGCCTTTGCCAGTGTTATCAATGTTGTATATTAATGATCCTCCTCCTCCAGTCGTTTGCTCACTACTGAGCGTCGTGATGTGCCCGACCTATCTTCTTTGCGATCTCTTTCCATTTATGGCGATCTTTTGCCCTGTGGATTGCGTTGGAGATCTGGATGTTGAGCTGCTGCTTAATTTGGTCAGACCATCTTATCGGGCTACGTCCTCTGGATCTCCTTCAGTCAGGGCTACCTTTGCCAGTGTTATCAATGTTGTATATTAATGATAGTATAAACAAATAAAATATCACCTTTTATTTATTTACAGTAACCAACGTACGAAAAGTAACAGAAAAGCAAAAATAATTAATTTCTTTAATTGGGTGACTCAGTAACAGTTACAATTGAACCGATTTATATTGTTTTATATAATGAAAAAAGCTACGTGAGTTTATCATCCAGCGAATAATATTAATTAAGATGTTGATACTTTTTTATTCTATTCATTAAAAAAATCTTATAAATAAATTTTTTAGTAGAGTAATCTACTACACTTCACCGTTCATTTCTTAGTGTATTTTTGTTGGCACCTTTTGTTGTATCACTATACTGTTTAGTAATGTAATAAAAAAGTATATTTAACACACAAAGTTAAATATAGCAAAACCGCTCAACGGTTAAAGCATGATTGAGTAACAAACATCCAAACCGTTAAACACCCGAGAGCATTTTGAAAAGTAGAAAAAATTCCAAACTATGAGGATTGGGGATCGAACCCAGGACCAGAGATTTTCAGGGCTTCAGAGCTCAGTTAACTACTACACCGCAAAGGACGTCTAAACTGATCTTAAAAAAATTTACTCATGAAAAAGTGTATTTTTCATCAGTTCAGTATAACTGCCTTTGGACACGTTATTTCAACGAAGGTATTATTACTTAAAGACAGCGTATTTATTAACAGTCCGGTGAACGTGGGCCACGAAACAGGCGATAATATTAATATTGCCATAACTATACTTAGTGATGACCAGATAAAACTTGAAACTCATTTTACAAAGATTAATTTTAATTATGTTTTTATAATGCTACTTGCTCCTGCTACTTTCTTTATGCCGGAAAAAGATCAGGTCTTTTTCAGAATTTCAAAGTGACCGTAATAATATGTATTAGTTTACGATTGCTCACTTCTATGTTTGACGACCTCCGTGGCGTAATAGTTGATATGCCTGACCGCTACTCAGAAGGTACCGGGTTCAGTCCCCGGTCGGGTCAGAATGAAATGTGATCTTTTTCTGATCGACCTATGTCTTGGATGTTTATCTTATGTTAATCTTATAAAATATAGTATCGTTTAGTTAGTATCCCATAACACAAGTCTCGAACTTATTTTGTCCCTATATATATTTATTTATATTTATCTGACGTGAATATTATCAAGTTGAATTATTAGTTCTAACATGTGAATGGTCTCCTAGCCATATACCGGGCGAAGTAACAGAAAAGCTAACTGGGTTCCGAAAAAAAAACAGTTGAAGACATACCAGGATAGCATCAAGGTGAAAGAGTTCCCATTTCACGTGTTTCCTGGCCATTCCTTAGCCCTGTGATAGATCGGCCTTCATAGCCAGCCGGCGCGAATCTGCATCTGCTTATAACGAACCCGCTCTACACTTATTTACGCCCGTTTTATAAATCGCCGGCCCGCGCCGCTCCCTCACCGGACACGTAATTGATTGCTTGTTCTTTCGCGGATCATAGTTTTAATATCGTTGTTATGAAGTTGGAAAATTCTATAATTTTTCATAAGCAATACACCGAGAACTTAATTTAAGGACGAATGTTCAGACTAGAAATTGTTTTCTTTTACATGTGACCTTACATTTTTACAATATTTTAGCTGGTGTAACATTTTTTTAGGCTAATGTCCGATACCTTACCGATCAGCTACTATAACTACACGGATTGTATCGAATGGCTCTGGTTACCTACATAGATAATACAATAGAAAGAAAAAAAAAGAAAAATTAAGTATTTATTGGGAAAAAATCACAACAGAAAGAGACAAAACACAAAATTAAATTACAACACAAAAAGACAGTATGATTACGACTCAGTGAGTGACGGATCTGTGTGACTGGATCATAGAATTATAAATCGTGCGAGGATTAACACCAGGCAATTGTTTTTTAATCTGTGTACTGGACACTTAGTTATTTCATTTAATAACCACTGCCACCAAATCTAGGACCATAATTTAAGCGTACCATGGGCTTTCATGCGTATACTTACTAGGGATAGATTGCTATGGTACAATGAGCCATATATAAAAGTATATCACCTTAGCCTCACACATGCACCTTTGCTAGTATACTCAATTACGTTATCTATGTAACCCACTGTACAAACTGTTACTTCATTACTAACTAACTGTATCTAAAAGGTTTAATCTCAAAAATAGAATAATGAAGATCTGAGAGCGGCCAACGATAGAGCAACCAACGTAGCTATTTCGACTCGACAAGAAGAAGAAAATGGTTAAATCTAATTGTTTATTTTTTTATCTTCACGAGGGACAAGGCCTGCTACTCATCAGCTCGCTAAGTGGCGAATAGGATCAGTGAGATCCAGCCAAATGATTAATGAGCAGAATTAGCGCGCCTCGCTACTGCATTTATCTCGCAAATGCACCGTTTAATTCAGCGCAGGTCTGCACACTGCCAGATTATATAAAATGGGAGATATAACTTGCAGTAATAATCCATATTTTATATTGAAAATCGCAACATCCTACAAATATTATAAACGCAAAAGTTTGTATGGATGTTTGTTATTCTTTCACAGGAAACGGCTGGACCAATTTGACTGAAATTTGGAGTGGATATTGCTTAGACCCTGGAAAAATGCATAGGCTATATTTTATCCTGGAATTCTTACGGAAGTGGAGACCCAAGCAACAGCTAGTAATTAATAATCCAGACTTATTAAGGTTGGAGACAGGATGCTAAATCTAATGTCATCAAAAATTATTGTTCCTCCATAATAGCTACGACGAGCATTTATGAGTTCCTCTAAGATCCTTCACAATACAAAACCCTTGTTTCTTATTGGACGGTCATGACGAAGTTATGTAATAAGCAGTGTTATAGGTCGCTCTGTAAATGCTGCCTTCAGCTGCTCTCCTCAAACTGTCCAGTCCGCCTATCTGGCTTCTTCTTCTTAGTCGGGCACTCTTGGCAGAGTGGTCGTGGCTGTAGATGAACAGAGTTGCGGCTCGCCGTCGCCGCTCACTTTCAGGGCTACAGCACGTCTTGCGATGTCCCTCCATCTCTGCCGGTTTTCCGCATTACAAGCACATTGTATGGTAGTCAATCCGGTAGTTGTTTTAATAAGGTCGATCCAACGGATTGGCTTAAGGTATACCTTTGACGCGTTTTCGTTCAATGAAGTCTATTACACTATTGTCCCAAGAAAACTACATGAAGAAAGCCAATAAATCCTTTACGTTGGTACAAAATTACTGGTAACTACAATGAAACTACAAATATATCTTTTAGTTTCTGTGATCGGTGGAGGTCGTCTTGCTCGTGCTACCTCTAGGTGCGATAAATGATTGATCACTACCATTTGGTTGATAGCTCCTTGTAAATAAATGCCTTATATAGGTTTAAGTGGTATGCTGGACGAAACAATTATAAATAAAATATACGTGTACAGTAGGCTGCATAGAAAAATATACCTCCTTACTCTTACACTAACATAAAAAGTAGTATATTTTATTATGTGGCTCATTCTATACAGAAAAAAATCAATATGATACAATGTGATATAATAAAGAAAGAAAGACTTGAAAGCCCTCTAGAAAGCCAACTTTTTTCCATATACCTTAATGGAACTAGTATATATAAAACTAACGACATACCTCTATGGTAATATTTCGATTTGACTTGACTTGATTGACTTACATTTTTTTTCTGCAAAAATGCTAAATATTAAGACTTCAGTAACTTTTCTGTTAATACTCTTGCATAGATATGTTATACAGTTAATATTTGGAGTATAGTTCGCTGTTAGTAAGTATCAAATAACTCTTGTTCAAAACCAAGGCGATCCATTCCCAAGACTTAGCTCAACACTAATCAACAGAGCAGAAATATCTCAAGTCTCAGCAGGTGTAAACACAAACAAGATGTATTTACGTAGCTTTGGGCGAGTGCTAACCCCTAGGATTAGGTGATCTATAGGGGCATGAGAGGGGACGAGAGGGGTGAAGAGGGGGTAGATGCAACGGGGGATGAATAATCACCCGGCTCCGATGACCCGCGATTCAGAAGTGCCGAGTAAGCGCTGGATAAATGGCGCGCTCGCTCTGCATTCAGAACGGTGAACTACCGTGAACTAGAATGAACTTAGGTTCCTTGTTGTCCATATATTGATGCTAAAAACGTTTCAAACAATAATCGGTCCCTAATGAGAATACTTATTGTTAAATTTGTCTGTGCTGCATTTGAAGGAATTTAAGTTTCAAACATTTTGCTATTAAGATAATTTGATTTTTAACATTGATTTTAGCCAATTTACTATTTAGGCATTTTGCTATTTAAACGTCGTGCTTGTACTTTTGTACATACATAGGTCTTTCTCTGCTTTTGAGTCGGTTAGCTGGCAAGCAAAAGGACTTGAAATGGAAAGCAATAAATACAATACAATACTCTTCTATACACATCTGTTGCCAGAATATTCACTTTCCTAAAAATGATTTTCAGCTATTGCCCCCATAAAAATGTTACCAAAATTCAAAATACGAGTGCAGGCAGTATAAAGTTTTACAAGCTAAAGTCGACGAGTGCAACAGAATCGGCGCCGCGGGGGACATATTGCCCGAGACACACCGCCGCCATTTATGGGACATTTTCAATGCGCACTTGTTCCAAATTCAAAATGCAAGCCGTCACCAGCCAGTATTTCGCGCAAAAAATATGGCGGATTCTTCAGTTTTCATACTGCAGCCTGGACAATAACTTTTATTCACACATAGAAACTTCTGAATATGTAAATAAAATAATAAATCTGTTATCTTTATTGTTAATTCTTAATTGCTAATAGTTTATGACTGTGATGTGTTCGTTTAATTTCTTTTTAAACAGAAACAGTATTTTAGTATTTTATATTTGACAAAAATTTTAATGCGTAAATTGTAGGTGAAATAAATCAAAATCGTGGTTTAACTTTTCAAATGTAAGTACTTTTTTTTATAGAAGATGTCATAATATGTATCTTAATAAATAAATGCATAATCTGATAAATTGTAAAACCGTTCAAAGAAAAATCTTTAGAATTTCCACAATTCTTATTTCCAAATGCAAATCGTTCGTGCCAGTATTTCGGAGCAAAGGTCTAAATTGTGAGCCGCTTGCTGATTGCTAGTAGCACAAGCCACTTACATTTTGTGTGACATTTTCAATGTGCGCGTTCTAAATTTAAAATGCACAGACAACGGTTGCCAGCGTTTTGTAGAGTCGTGAGTTGCCGCCACAGTGGTCTTCTGTTGCGGGAATTTTATTTATGTATACGCTTAAATGTGCTTAAGATTTTGAATTAGTAAATCTTTGATATTTTATAAAAATAAAATAAGAAGTAAGTATTGTAAAACTAGTAGATAAAAGTGCATTCTTGCACGCTTATTTGATTTTATTTTTACATAAGAGTAATACACAAAAATGCTTTTAACATGAACTCCACTTATTGTGCGATACTGATTGTATTCTGTGTAATATAAGTTAAAAAAAAAAAAAAAAAAGTAATTTTAAATTTTAAGTGTCACTTGTTTAATTTCTGGGTGGAAGAGGTTGTGCCTCTCACAATCTTGCGACCACTGTATTAAGTGGCAAAAGGTAAAAGTAAAGTGCCCAAGCAGATAACCTTAATGCAAATCAGGAGGCATATAATTGTGAAACTGGTCAATAAAGATCTACCTCTGGCATTTAGTCATGACATCCTAATTATAAGTCATTTTGTTCTAACCGTACATTTGCACGCTCCGCCCCACAAAGCACGCGCCGTGACAGGCCGACGTACGACCGCCTAGGCCCCGCTGTGCCGCACTGCATTTTGCTGCATTATTCAGCTCAGTACTGCACTATACGACCTATGGGCCCACGGCACTTACCGCACGCTGGCACACGTATTGCATGATGAATTGTATATTCTACTTCTTTGCGAGTTGAGTCTAAGACGACCCAAACTGAGTCTTGGCTCCGATGATAAGAAATTTACAGCGCCAAATGATCAATACTCAAGCACTGCCACTGACCAGGCATTGTCAACGGCCAATGACCCTGGATCCTGGTGAGCAGCTGGCTGCGTATTTAAGGCAAAGCTAAATTTTTGCCAAGGTCTGGGGAGAGACAATACATAAGCAAATATTATTTGAGCTGTAGCGTCGCCTGTACAAGTTTTCCTTACTTCGGCTATGTCAGAGATCGCAGTTCACCTGCTTATTCACCTGGGTGGGCAACGGGCACTTTTTCTTACTGGTGGTTTACATAATTGATGAGTTATTTTATACTGGAGTCTGTTCATTAGAGGAAAGGCAGGATGGCTCTCCAACAATGGTGAAAGTAAGGTCGTTGGGCACCTTTACTCAGATGTTTGTTTTCAAACATTTTGGTCCATTGGTATTCAATGAGTTCTTAAAGCTGTAAAGTTTCACCAGATTACATTTATTGTAATTATTTTATATCATTAAGAGTAACGAATTCCGACATTTCGTTTAGCAATTAAGCTTGGAGCTTTAGATAGTAGCAAAGAACAAGTATGTGTTCCAAGAATCGAGTTTCATATGCAATTCCCAAAACAGACGTTTCACTGCTGTTCCGCATAACTCAATGAGCGCTCATTTCGTGAGACCTTTGGGGGTGTGCGGGGTTGAAAGGGGTCTAATAAGCGCTGGTAGTGGAGTTAATAAGACGAAGTAGGCCAGCGGAGCGGCGTACCTCTTCACTCAGCGTGGCAGCGACAAATGTCATAATTTAGCAGGAGGCGCACCGCGGTATGGGCGACTTACGAGAAGTAATTTTGGGCGGTCCCGTTTATGGTTCTAGGAACATTATATACCCCTATGATGTATTTTTTTTTTGTTTAACAATGTATATGTGAAAATAACTAAAAATTAATACTATCTAACACACACTTTACCGAAAGTAAGGTTTTAATCCTTATATAAATTTGGTACATAGAAAGTAAATAAAGTATAATATAAAAATTAATTCCTGTTTTTTTTTTTTGGTCATACTGTATAACTTGAGGAAAACTTAACCGATATCGTTGTTTTAAAAAAATATTATTATTCTTTACAGAACTTTCTTACAGAAAACAATATTCAACAAAATCGAACCATAAATATCATTAAACTTGACTATTGAAACGCGTGGTACACTCGAACTAACCCGTAAACCATCTGTATATAGAAGGTTGGTAATACAGCGACTGTCGATGCAGTACCTTATAACTTCATGAACTAACGTCCCAATTAAACATAATAATTATATAACTTTGAAAAAGGTTTATCGGCCCTGCTCACAATTTTTGACCCTTGTGTTTTCAACATCGCATATTTGTGACCGCACACGCGCGCCGTCATTTATTCACAACATTTTTCACACGACTGTATATTTGTTCCGTTGTCTGTCTGGTTGAGTGTGAATGTAAATATTCAACATGTTTTTATTACATACATGGACATTTTTTTATATAAATATCCAGTACTGCCAAATCAAAACCATGGTTATAGCGTACCCTGGGCTCTGAAGCGTAAGCTGAAGATGCGACCGGGAAGAACACGCTTGGGCGAAGACAACAGTGGAGATTTGTAAAAATCCTAACTGTTATTATCATCCTCCAGGATAATGAGTGAAACTCAAGATTTGAATATCGAAGCCGACGACGGCGTCACTCCTTCTGCTATCAGAGAACCTTCCTCCTCAGCATCTATCATTTGCGACATGAAAGTCTTTGAACAGACTCCGAAACTTGATAGGAAAAACAATGTACAATGGTGGTACAGATCAGATGATACCTCTCTTTTTTTGTAATATCAAAGCAAATGTTTAAGTAGATTTGGAATAAACAAGCGGATTAGTATTAGGTATATATCAATATCAAGCAAATTAACCAATAAAGCGGGATGGGACGCTGAGCAAAGCACCTTTTATAGGAGATAGGCCAAAGGATCTAGGCACCTTGCCTCCGAAATGGTTACGGGCGGATTTTAATTTATTGTTATTTACCAATAAAGTGGCATATATTTTATGACCATATTTATTAAGACTAAAAAGCATATTCAGCATTATCATAACAATCCATTCTCGATGTTAAGCACCGTTTCACGGCGATATATTTAATCTCAGGATTACACTTGACGTTTCTCCGAGACGCCGGAATACCGGACCGGCGGCGGCGAGACTGGCTGAAAACAGAAAATAATGAAGAAAGCGGGGAATAACTGATTCAGAGAGAAGGGAGCCTAAATATGATGCTATTTAAAGCGTTTAAAGAGTTGTGTAATTTACTTGTCAACAACAAATGTATTGTGCCCTAACTTAGCACGCCTTGGGAAACTGTAAGTGCTTCGAGTTACTTTTAATAAAGAAATAAATAAAGACTGCAGCGGTAGTTTAGGTATTTGATTTATGATCCGGAGGTCATGGGACTCATGGGTTCAAATCACATGGAAATCATATTTTGATTTAACTGTTTGTCTGTTTCTAATATCTTTATTGCTTTAATTTTTTTCTATAATCTAGGGAATTGCAGACTTTAATCACCTAACTGCACGATAAAAAAGATGTTTATGTTTTTCGTAATGCATGTATGTATAGCCATCTTTTCACGACCTTTAAGTTCTAAAAAAATAAGAAATGTAGAATCTTAAATTGAAGAGCTAAGCTCTTATCGATAGAGTCCTTCTCATAGTTCATTCCATGTCTTTCTTACTAAAGTGATGGACATCGAAATGAAGTAATAATTGTTGCAAAAAAATTGCAGTTTAATTAAAAAAATGGTTCAGCACAGAATACTAAACGATTTTAAAAGACAATTACTTAGACAATCGTTAGGTCGTCACGTAATCAATTTTCTCAGTTTTCTGAATGCAAAGTCACGACAAATTACTTTTAAATTTCATTTATTTTCTTTTTTAATAAGGAAATATTGAAGAAACTATTCTAGAACTTAACAGGGGCATAGAAGCAATACATAGAATTTTGAGCATGTTTTCTATTAATGAATTTAAATAATAATCAATGGCACTTTTCATTGTGATTTTATAGCTCAAGAACGGGCTAACCTATCCAAACCAAATGTTAAGGCTTTGTTTGGACTATTTAGTGGATGGTTTATGTGAAGTTTGCACAAAATCGGTCGAGCGGTTCATCATTATATGTCTTCGAGCCCGTGGTCCGTTCAAACGCATGTCACGTTGTCTCAGTATTTTCTTCATTCGAGAACACTGTGTGGCAAAGGTCACTTTAAAACCGTATTTTCTGCAAAGTGTTTTCTGACCTTTCTAACACAGTTGATTGCGGGGAGTGCGGTTATCGAGTGGCGAGGGGGGGGGGCTTAGCCGCGTCCAACAAGTTTGATGGAGAAAGTCACTTAGCAACTTGCCGAGTTCGCACTTCTAGTGTTGAACAGCTGCACTTGCTTTGGAGACTTTTAAATATATATGTATATTGTGATCTATTAATAACTCTACAAGTGACTCTATTAGTATGAAATGACAAGAAATAAATTCTTTATTGCACCAGTAAACGTATACAATGAAGAAATTACAAACAGATAATACAATAGGCTTGAAATTATCAATAAAAAATAGAATGGCCTACTTGGAAAATATTTATAATAATAATTGCATTTCCAAAAGTTAACTGTAGGCAGGCGGCCAGACATTGTTATACCAACTAAGTATAATAATAAGTCAAGTATACCTACCTCATGATATGTAAAAAATAAGCCAATACTTTGGGATGTAAGCGGAAAAACGCTTACTCTATCAGTCAGTCAATTTCATCAAGCATTTTCCCGGAATACAAATAAATAAACTTCTATACAAATATATTCATATGACGTCAGGCAAGCGGCCGGTTATAATAAGAAACCAAATATTATTAAGATTTTAACAAATCCGTGAACTAAAGTAACGCTTAGTTTAGACTGAAAGATATTATAATGTTATTTTTAATTGTTAATGTTAAATTCTAAGTTTATAACAATACTAAGTATATAAAATTAATAAATATCCTAATAAAAAAGGGTTAATAAAATGCAATATTCCACAAATTAAGTATTTTTTGAATATCTTCTGATGTTATACACCAGCTTCTGAGGAAAATTCAGATTTAAAGATTACCCTTGCCGAGCTTTTTGGAACGGCGGATAACTGCGAAAGCGGCGATGCCAGCTTTTGAGCTAGTATACACAAGCGTTAATTATAAAAAGCTCCATAAAAATCAGTCTCAAAGCCCGACGCCCAAGTGAGAGTAAAAGCTAATTCCCTGAGCATTATAAATTCATGAATTCTTTGTGCCCAAAATAAGTTGTTTGTTTCGACAACACGACTTTTTTCCGGATGCTGTAATTGCTGCTTTTGATCTCTAAAGCTTACACAAAATATCTAGACTGCAGATAGATAGCTCGGGTATTTAGAATCTTAAAGATAAAAGAGAGAGTCTTAGTCTCATGCTGCGTAAAGCTACAATATGACTGTTGACCTAAACCTTTTACACATACCTACACCCTTACTTAACCAGCCAATCGTACTATCAACTGTAATAGTATTAAGCACAAATGTAAAAGTAATAAAAACAATTACTAACTTTTGAGCAGAAGAAAAGAAACTGAATGGAAGGACTTCTACCAAACCAGTATATATTATAACATGTCTCAACTTAGGTACCACATCTAGGATAACTAACCTTATCCTTATCTTTTTTATCCAAGCGAATTGGATAAAAAAAGATGACACCGTGATTCAGGAGGCATGTTAAAATCAGCCAAGTAAAAATCGACTTCAATGACCAAGATTGCATTTCGTAAAATTCTAACACAAAATCAATATTTTTGCTAAAAATTATGATCAAAACAATTGTCCTTATTGTGTGTCTCTTAATACAATTATTTTGTCTTCTTGTGGCCAGTCCTTATAAGACTTACAATAATTACAGTACAGTCATATAAGCAAATTTTAACAAAATGTCATTCTGATGAAGTTCTGTAATTCTATCATTTGTGCTTAAAGCTATTGTTGTCAGAACGTTGCATCTCTCAGTTAATTACCTCGATACAGAAGCCTGTCGTTTTCCTCATTTTGATTGCCGGAAAAGGAAGATGTCGACTTCGTTTTGTTGATTATTCTAAATATATTTAATTGACAAAAAACATAATTTGCTAAGAATAAGTAATTATAAAATTACTTTGCGCTTTGCATGCTTTCACCACCAGTTAGTTCAGTTAGTTAGAGCACGACAAGAAATTCGATAAGTTATTGTAACTTTGACTTTTGCCAAGTAACGCCTGAATCAATTAAATAAATGTGTTCTTTGATCTGTAAAGCTGATATTATGTTTCCAAGATGATTTTAGTACGCGACTCAGTATTTTTATAATTATTTAAATGTTTTCATATTGGTAGATACTCGTAGATGATTGGAAAATAATTAAGATTTGACATGTGAAGGCTGGCACTTTAAGTAGACTTTCCGATGTATAGAATAGCTAAATACGAGGCTCAGATTACTATCTGGCAAAATGGAATAATGCTTATTTTTATACTAGGTATAACTAAACTGTATAACTGCAACATAACACCGTGACACTAAACAACAATAATCGTAAAACTCCCACACAAAATATGATGCTACTCTTTGTCATCCAATCTATCCGAACATGTTTGTCGAAAGTAAGGCCCCATAAAATGCAAGTACAAGTACAATAAACTGACAGTGTCATAGCAAAAAATAGGTCGTAGGTCATTTAGGTTGTAGCGACCTGCCTGCCTGGCTAGGACATCTAAATTTGGTGCTAAGGATGCCGAAGGAGATAAAATATGTGTGATGGGTAACATAGAAATGTATATTCCAATGTAAGGTGTAAAGGTAGGTATTTTTATGTTTGGTGTACATAAGTCTAGGAGACTACTATATTTTTATTACTAGCTGTTCCCCGCGGCTTCGCCCCGCGTGGGACTCAGTTATATCGCGCCCAAAAGTAGCCTATGTTTGACCTCAGGTCGTTAACTACATCCCTACCAAATTTCATCACAATCGGTCCAGCAGTTTAGCCGTGAAGAGGTGACAGACAGACAGACAGACAGACAGACAGACAGACTTTCGCATTTATAATATTAGTATGGATTTGAAGGAAATCGTGTTGTGCTTTGATAGATGCTAAGTTATAGAGTCTTCACAACTCGTCTCATAAGGTGAGGATATTTTAGAGCTGGCAATTTTTTCGCTAAGTAAATATGTGTTTCAGCGAGGAAGTACCACCATTTGACGATTATTTTATTTATTTATTTACCAAATTTATGTACACAGATAAATGAATAGGATAAAACAGAGTATAAAATAAGGGTTCTGCCTATTTCTAAAGAAGTTTCTTCAAGCAGACGAAAGAGAGGAAACGAGAAGAAAAGGGCGTTCGTCAGAAAAGGTACCTAACAAGTAATTTTATTAATTTTTTAAGTGTTTTTTAGAACAATATTATCAATTGTTAACGCATCAGCTACGCTCTAACCGCGGCCGCGGGCTGAGGAGCGCGGGGGGGGCCCGCCGTCACCAAGGCTGCGCGTGCAGCGGTCAAGGGCAGTGCATGCGAGACCTCAAGCGCACAGACACGTACCATTTGTTTGCCGCAGTACTCATTTTTTATAATAATTACGAGTTCTTCTATACAAGTTTTTTCATTCAACACCAAACCTCCGACCACCAGCTGAACTGAGTTCGAACCGCACCAAGATTCGAGCCGGATTTGTTCATCGTAAGAGATCGCGCACGCTAGCGCGAACAAAGGCGTGGCGTGGCCAGGCGACCCCGAGGACGGAGCGGTGAGGTCATACAAGGTCGGCTGGACTATTCATCATACAAGAAGTCTCGAAACGCTGAAACAAGCTATCAAAGAGGCGGATGGATTATCAATTGCTGAAACAAGCAAAATCAAATCAAGCGGTGCATCCAAAGATGCCGTTAATCCAGTGTAAAAACCAGGAAAGAGGTTTGCAGTGTATTTTTGTGTTGTGAGCTCATCCAATTCGTTTTCAAGGTAAGGTAAACCATAACCTTATTCTATTTTCAAAATTCTCATTTTTACAGCTTTGGTTCGTTCAAATTTCGAACGTTAGCCATACTCACCTACCTATCTACTAAAAATATTTCTCAAGTGTCCCGCAAATATTTAGCTAGATTATTACGCTACTCATCAATTATTCAATACTTTCAATTATACAAATAGGTAATCCACATTTATTCAGCTTGAATTCATCCATTGTTACAAAATTTCGAGATTTGAATTTCGATTTGCCTCATTTGTATCAACAAATTAAATCATTCTTTTCATATAGCAACTAAATCCAAATAAAATTATTGTTTAAAACATAATCCAACACAGTTTGTTTCTCTAATTTCCAGTGATTTCGTAAATAAGCACCGTGTACCATAACCGTTGTTGACGTCACTTGATCGTTGGCGCGCTGTGATTCGTCGCTTACGGTGGTGTGATCGAGTCATCGGAAGAACATTCTGGAATTTGCTCGGCTTAGCTTCTGCTTTCACCAATTTTCTTATAGCACAGGTGCATACTTTCTATAACTTTGGGCTATTTTTATAATTTCTGGTGGAAATAATTTTATTAATTTTGTGTTCGCTTCCATTATAGCGTTTGCCTTAGATTGTTGCACTCGCATTTCACTTTCGCATATTATTCATTTTTTCATAAATTGCACTTCTTTTTTTTTGCATTTTTACACGTTTAAATATTATTCAGCATGGACTTAAAATCATTAAAGAAAACAAGAGCATCTTTAAAATCAAAGCTTACAATTTTCAAAAATTATATTGAACCAATATTGCCTAACAAAGAGCTTAGTAACTTGCAAATTACCGAATTACAGTTGAGATTAGACAAAATTCAGGAAATATACTCTGAATTTGATTCAGCTCAATCTGACATAGAAAACCTATGTGAAATTCCAGGTGATGAATTTACCGAGCGAGAAATCTTCGAAGGTGCCTACTTTAAGACAGTAGCAGCTGCTCAGGAGCTGCTCAGCCGTGTTCAAGGCGCTGCTTCACCGGGGCGTGACGGCGGCTCGGTGATGAGCTCTAGTGGTAATGCCGCTGCATCAGGTTTGCCAAATATCAAGCTTCCTATTATTCGTTTACCTACATTTTCTGGGCGTTGTCAGGATTGGCTGGAATATCATGACACTTACATTTCACTCATTCACAATAATGCATCATTATCTAAAATTCATAAATTTCATTATTTACGTGCATCACTTAAAGACAGCGCAGCATCCGTTATACAGTCATTAGAGTTTTCCTCTGAGAATTATGACATTGCATGGAGTCTTCTTTGTGACAGATACAATAATAGTAGAATTTTAATAAACAATCATATTCAAGCGTTGTTTAATATTGAGCCTATTCATAAAGAATCTTCTAAGTCCATACAAAATTTGGTAGATACAGTCAATAAAAATCTGAGGGCTCTCAAAGCTCTTAAATTGCCCACTGAGCACTGGGACATGTTGATAATTCACATGGTTTCAAGTAAACTCGATATTACAACACTACGTGAATGGGAAACCCAGCGTAGTGACATTAAAGACATTCCCACACTTGAAGAATTTATTAACTTTCTTAAAAATTACGCAGATTTGCTTGTGACTGTAGAGGAGGCTCAACCTAAGATAACACGTAGGCATAGTGATATTACACCTGTTAGGTCTAAATCATTTGTAACTAATCAAACAACAAAGTATCATTGTCCAGTATGCAAAACCAATCATCCAATGTATCAATGCTTTAAATTCAAGTCCATGTCTATAGAATCTCGCATCCAGTTAGTTAATAAATTGAAACTATGTAAGAATTGCTTACGCCAGGGACACACTGAGGATAACTGTAAATTAGGTCCTTGCAAATTGTGCACTCAACGTCATAATACAATGCTACACTTAGGCAACAAAACAGACACTTTAAAATCAAGTAGCGATACACACAACACTAGTGAATGTATTGTACTACCTACTTCTCAAACACAAACAGAACAAAATAGTGTCACACTCTCAACCACAAACATTCATAATCAAGATCATGTACTTTTATCAACTGCCATAGTAAATGTCTTTGATAAAAATAATAAACCACACCAGGTTAGAGTTCTTTTAGACAACGCAAGTACATCAAGCTTTGTCACTGAATCATTGTTAAATCAGCTACAGCTGCCACATTATTCTGCATCTGTCATAGTCCAAGGGCTAAACAGACAACTTTCTAAAATCACAAAAAGATGTGACATAACATTGTCATCATTCATCAATAATGACTACAAAACTGAAATCAATTGTTTTGTAGTTCCACAAATAACACAAAACATACCTTCATACAAAATAAACTATAACAATAGTTTTCAAATACCCCCACACATCCACCTCGCGGATCCTACATTCAATGTTCCGTCAGAGGTGCAGATGTTGCTGGGTGCCGATATATTTTGGCAAGTACTCATACCCAATCAAATACCCTTAGGCAAAAACAAACCAACCTTGATTGAAACAACATTGGGGTGGTTAGTCTCTGGGTCTATACATATTCCAAACTATCATTACAAACATAATAATACGCAGCATACACACAATACAGTCCACTGTCATTACACAAATAACGTTGAGCTAAATCAACAATTAACAAAATATTTTGAACTAGAGTCTATTCCCACTACTCAACAAGCCAAGTCAAATGCTGAGAGTACATGTGAGGATATTTTCACAAAAACGACATTTCGTCAGCCCGATGGCAGATTTGTAGTGACGATTCCATTCAAAGAAGATCCTAAATGCCTAGGTGTTTCTCAACAACAAGCAATACTTAGATTTCAAGCTTTAGAACGAAAATTCAAACGCAACCCATCCTTTAAAGATCAATATACAAATTTCATAAAGGAGTATATAAATCTTGGTCATATGTCAGAAAATACTGACACCCAAGATATTAATGCACAATATTTTCTTCCGCATCACGGAATATTACGTGAATCCAGTCTAACTTCAAAAATTAGAACGGTTTTCGATGCTTCGTGTGTAACAAGCTCAGGCAAATCATTAAACGACATACAACATATAGGACCTACTGTACAAGATGATTTATTAACTATATTATTACGATTTAGACAACACAAATATGTCGTAACAGCAGATATTGAAAAAATGTACAGACAGATTCTTGTCACTGAAGATCAACGTAATTTACAGCAAATTTTCTGGCGTTTCGATCCCACAGAACAAATTAAACAATATCGATTAAATACCGTTACATACGGAACAGCTTCAGCTCCATACTTAGCTACACGATGCTTAGTACAACTAGGTCAAGACTGTCCAGACATCACTGTAAGTCAAACTATCCTGCACGATTTCTATGTCGATGATCTTGTCACAGGACATTGGGATATGAATACATTAATACACACATGCAAGGGTGTCATTAGGGAACTGCAAGGTGCCAAATTTTATCTTCGAAAGTGGCATTCTAACAACGAATACATATTAAACCAAGTTGTCGGTGAAAATAGCAATGATGATTTACTCAATTTATGCAAAGACTCTCAATCTAAAACTTTAGGACTTTTATGGTCATGTAAAAAAGATATGTTGCTGTTTTCATCAACAAATGATACAAACATCAATACACAAAATACAATTGCCACCAAACGCATTATTTTGGCCACAATAGCTCAGTATTTTGACCCTTTAGGATTGATAAATCCCACTATGTTACAAGCTAAAATCATTTTGCAATCATTATGGGCAAAAAATATTCCATGGGATGCTGAATTACCCAGTGATATTAAATCACAGTGGAATCATTTCATACAAACATTATCACACTTACACAAAATTCAAATTCCACGACTAGTGTTATGTGATTCATTCGATACACTAGAATTACACACGTTTTGCGATGCAAGCAACAAGGCCTATGCTGCATGTGTATATGTACGCTCTGTGTCAAAAAACGGTGACGTAACAGTTAGATTAATACTAGCAAAAGGTAGAGTAACCCCAATTAAACAACGCTTGACTATGCCTAGGCTAGAACTATGTGCAGCACTATTAGGCACACAATTAGCAAAAAAGGTTACTGACTCCTTCCGTCTAAACATTAATTCTCAACATTTTTGGAGCGACTCAACAATTGTGTTAGGATGGCTCAAAACTTCCAAGAAGAATTTAAAACAATTTGTTTACAATAGAGTAAATGAAATAACACATAACTCAGATACATCTCAGTGGCATCATGTTCCAACAGAATTTAATCCAGCTGACATAGGATCACGAGGCATGACAACTGAGCAACTTAGAGATTCACAATTATGGTGGGAAGGTCCACATTTTTTGCACCAAACTAACATACAATGGCCAATACAACCTCAAAATATAAACATTCAATATTTACCCGAAACAAAGGTTGTATGTCACATTTCTCATGATACAATAGATGATTTTCCTGAAAAAATCTCTAAATTTGGTAAAATGCAGCGCATTACAGCGTACATTCAGAGATTTCTTTACAATTGTCGTAATAAGGCCAATAAACATATTGGTCCATTATCTTTAACAGAATTAAAATTTGCTACTTTATCTCTTTGTCGAATAGTACAAAAAGCAATGTTTCAAAAAGAAATCTTGCTATTAAAATCGAGTGGTTGTTTGCCATCAAAAAATAAACTCCTTAACTTAAATCCGTTTATCGATGAAACGGGAATATTACGTGTTGGTGGGAGACTTTCAAACTCAAATTTGAACTATAACACGAAATATCCTATTCTTTTACACGCATCTCATCACATAACACGTTCGCTAGTAGAACACCATCATTTATTGTTGATGCATGCAGGTCCACAATTGTTGTTGGCCACACTTCGCCAGGAATACTGGATTATCAATGGTCGTAGACTCGCAAGGAAAACTACTCATGACTGTCATAAATGCTGTAGATTCTCAGGTAGAACCTTTCAACCAATAATGAGTAACCTCCCGGAGGAGAGATTTCAGGCTGAATATCCTTTCTGTAACACTGCCGTAGATTATGCAGGACCAATCTTGATAGCGGACAGAAAGGGTAGGGGATGCAGGTTAAAGAAGGCTTACATATGCATATTTGTATGTCTAGCAACTCGAGCGGTCCACATTGAGCTTGTCACTGAGTTAACGTCACAAGCCTTCTTGGCGGCCCTTCATAGATTTGTCGCTCGAAGGGGAAGGCCCAGCGCTATATTCTCAGACAATGGTACCAACTTTGTTGGAGCTTTCAATGAATTGTCAAAACTCATAAAATTACATGGTAATGATATTGTTTCGAGTGCAAGCGAACACAACATTAATTTTAAACTGTTTCCGGCCTATAGCCCACACTTTAATGGAGTCGCGGAAGGCTCCGTTAAATCGGTCAAACACCACCTTAAGCGCGTTCTTTCCGAGGCTCACTTAGATTACGAGGAACTTAACACTTTGTTGATACAAATCGAGGCAATCTTGAATTCAAGACCTCTCACTCCAATATCTTCCGATCCTAACGATTTGATTCCTCTCACTCCATTACATTTTTTAATTGGGCGGCCACTCACAACCTTACCTGAACCTCAGGTGGAAGACGCACCTATAAACACAATAAGCAGATACAACCGCATTCAACTTTTGAAAACACACTTTTGGAAACGATATTACAAGGAATACGTCTCACAACTACAAAGGAGAAATAAATGGAGTCAAGATGGCAACCAACCACGTCTAAACGACATGGTATTAGTAAAAGACGATCGGATTCCACCGGCTAGATGGCTGCTCGGCAGGGTCGTCGCAGTGTATCCAGGCAGCGACGGCGTCGCCCGGGTGGCGGACGTCCGGACCACTACAGGCACCGTCAGGAGGGCCTACAACAGGCTCTGCCCTCTTCCACCATTGGAACCACCCGTTCCAAGGGGGGCAGCTTGTTAACGCATCAGCTACGCTCTAACCGCAGCCACGGGCTGAGGAGCGCGGGGGGGCCCGCCGTCACCAAGGCTACGCGTGCAGCGGTCAAGGGCAGTGCATGCGAGACCTCAAGCGCACAGACACGTACCATTTGTTTGCCGCAGTACTCATTTTTTTATAATAATTACGAGTTCTTCTATACAAGTTTTTTCATTCAACACCAAACCTCCGACCACCAGCTGAACTGAGTTCGAACCGCACCATCAATAGTGCGCATTGAACTAGGCCAGTATGTTGCCCTACGTCCCACCATTTGACGAGACATTATTCCATTTTACAATAGCACTAAAAGCAAAAGATTAAAGATAAAAAGTACCAGCTTTTGAAGCACTCATGCTCAACAATACTCACTAAAAATCATATTTTTTTATTTTCTATTTGTTCAAAAGATACATTTATTGTGCTAGGAATTCGAAGGTAGTTTACAAAATATATATATTGATGAATGTAACCTACTGTCAACCATGTACTACGCTAATACCTTTGCTTGCATAACTGAGCTGCATTCAGGCGGCTCATCTCGGGAGATGCACATTTGCACCTCGCATGTGTCCCCCGCTGCCCCCACCCCGCGACCTCTTTGTGCCTTTTACAATGCTCAACCTGATGTTATATTTATCTTGTGGATGCCGCGTCAGGTATTGTTGGGAATGCATTATAGAGTTGTATGAAAGCTTGTTTTGTCGTCATGTTTATAAATATTTACACATTACTTCAGTGCGTTTTTGTTTTGTTTTTCTATGCTTAATTTATATTTTTTGATATGCCTGTTTAGTTATTTATAAAATTGATTGATAATATAGTTCAAACAATACCTATCAATCTCGTATTGTTTGTAAATATATTTTTTATTAAAAAATCTTTATTCTATAAATAAAATATGCATAATGACAAGCTTATAATGATGGTTGGATAGCAGATAAACATACTAAGTAGTAAGACTGTCAATTGTATAAATATGTTTTATTTGTTTAAAAATGAAATTTAAAATTAGGCTGAATGCAAATAAACAATGCTGCATTAAAACTCTATAACAGTACATAATAACAGCTTTGCAATGTAATCATGCAATTAATGAGTTAATTAAAATATCCATGAAGTACAGGAGCGCTGAACGATCAAAGTTTAAATTGGTGTTTGCGGCATGAAGCGCGCCGGGGATCGGATACTACATATAGGTGATACAGCGAGTCGCACTCCGTCATCTAGGGAACAAAAAGCAGATTCGTCTACAACACGAAGAACTTAGGTTTTGCGCTGTTGTTTTCGTAATAGTAATAAAACTGAAGATCTTCTTTAGCTTGTGTTTATTTTATAAATATAAGGAGGAAAGCCGAAGAAAAAATTGATGGACTGTGTCAAGTAAAATATGAGCAAGTGAAGTGTTACTTAGGATAAGTAATAGAACTAAATTTAGGAAACTGACATACTTTACCCCGACATAACCTTTTCTCTGCATAACCTGTTGGTTGACAGGTAGAAAAACCTTTGATTTGATTCCGCTCTTAATGCAAATAAAGTTGATTTGATATGCCCTTTACATATTTGTAATTTAATGAAATTAAATAAATATATGAAATAACCCCACAGGAGAAGCAGAAGAAAAATTAAGATCTTAATATTATCACCGTTATGTAATGTTGTAAAATATTACTTAGTTGTATGAGGTAAAGTATTGATAATGAAGCAATTTTTTTATCTATGATAAAGATAATCTACGAATCTCTAGATGCTAACTTGTTTTTTTTTCATGCAAGTTACGAAAATAATAAAGAAACAATTATTATTTATTTAACATTTATTACACAGAATACAATATATAGCACAATGGGCGGACTTTTAAATCAAAGAGCTCTACTGACTGTGAATTAAATAGATATGGTGTGTAGTTTGGTAGGTAGTCGTTAAGTACATGGCATTTTCAATTAAATTTATGTAAAGGTAACATTACCGCAGCATTATTCCTCACTGACAGCAGTCTTTCTTTTTACAGATGAACATCGCCTAGCTCCATTAGCAGAATTAAATGCGTCACCGACATGACGTGTGACGTAATACGACGCGACGGACGTCGACTTTGAAAGGCTATGAATTTCTCTCATTTTCCCCACGTAGTTTATATTGTTCATTTGTATTAGTTGCTTATTATATATAGGTTTCATTTGCTAGTGGTCTGTATGTATTACGGCTAATAGTTACGAGTACAATCGTCAGGAAAAGTCAGGATATGTAGAAAGGGTCTTTCATATTTAACCAGTAGTTCTAAAGTGATGACCGATCAAACAAACAAACCCTTTGGTTCTTTATACTTTAATATTATTATTATTTAGATTAGAAAGATCGTAATGCTAAAAGCATGGACATTATTTAAAGCATTAACTTTGAGACAGACAATTACCATTGGCTTGTTGATTTCTTTAAAATATTCGTCATCTCACCCTTCCACAATGCGATGTATTATTTTCCATCTTCAAGAATAGCAACTTAAGACTCACACTGATCCTTTTTGGTATTTTCAAAAAGTTGATGGAGGAATCCGTAAGATAATGCATGTTTGGCATCAACTAAGCTTTATTAAAAAAAAATACTTAGTTAAACATATCGATTATAATATGCAATATATATAATTTTGATGCGGGAAGCGAATAAGTTCTTTAAATACATATACAATTGAATAAAACTTAATTGAAATAAGAAATAAACTGGTAAACTTAAGACAAGGAACGGTATAACTAAAAATCACACGAGCAAGCTAAATTAAATTTCTTTTTGTATTTTAAACAAAAGCTTGTTAAAGGAAGTATTCATTATCTGAATAAATAGTATTAATTCCAGAGAAACTTGGAGTTACCTTTCTGAAACTAGTTGTAAATCCCCCGCGGTGACTTAACGAGGACATAAACATCTCCGGGGTGCGGGGTCGGCCGCCAGTAGCAGAGGTGGTTCTCACCTAGACTTTTTAATATGTAGACTTGCCACTGAATTCGAAAAAAACAAGATTTTTTTAAACTTTTTTCTCGTATGCTCGAAAACCGGATAAGTGCAGATAAGGTAAATTAGAACGAGCTAACTTATTGATGAGCTTTTAAAAAACTGGAGAGATTCCATTTTGTAGCAAAAGTTATATAAGTGATTACGAATAAGGTAATATATTTGTTAGTCACCAAATTTTTAAGTGATTTAAATATCGCCTTGCAATAAATAAGGTGGACACAAATCAACTGCAAATATTTTAAGGGCGTATTAAGACCACTATACTGAACAACTTTACCAAATAAACTTATATCGAAATCGAAAAAAAAATATTGATCCCCCCTACAAATTGAGAATCATCTGATCTAGTAAGTGGAAAAAAAAACCCAGCTTTGTTCATAGAAACTCCTTCTCATCATCCAGTTAAAGCTGCTTAAAATAAAAGCTTAATCTTCATTCCACTTTAGTCACTCTACTATAGAAATATTATCCCTAAAAGAAACACGTTTTTCAATATATTTTATTTTATTTTTATGTTTATTAAGCTTTATATTAGAATATTTTATATATGTTAATATTAGTATTTTTTAGTTAGTTATATATAAGTTAATATTAGTATTTTTTTAGTTTGTGGTTTTTTTTTAATTTTTAATTAATTTGTTTATGGAAAACTTATAGCTAATTTTACAATATATTACTTATATGTATATATCAAAATGAATCCTCAAAATGTTTGACAAAATATTTAATTTATTATGAACGGTCTATATAGAACTAAGTCTTTGGTATCAATACTTTATATAGAGAACTACACAAATTCGCACTATATACTATTTAGAGTATTTAAAAAGTCATTTTATATTTCAAGTACATATTTTGTTTTATTTTTCATGTTTGATCAATTATAAAGACAAAGACCCTAAGCTAAATATCGCCATATAAAATTGGACTATCGAATGCTATAACTTAAATAATTGTCAAGCTTTATGTATTTCAAAAAGAATCAAAGATTATTTTATAATTATTATACAAATTGATAAACAGTAATAAAAATAATTATGTGATGAAATTTAATTTTACAAAGCTTTGTGATAGCTTTTCCGCGAAAACCTATCCAAGGATCCTGGGTGACTTCATCCGACCGGTATCCGTTACCAATTACCGCTAGAACCATCCCTTTTCTATCCTAGATCGGTTTCCGAGGTGTCCCGGTGTCGCCTTGATTATAACGAGATTTATTTACTTTGTAAAGGATTTAGATTTGTAGATTTTACGTACGGACAAACATGGTGATTTAATTCATCCGTATGTTATCGCAGTCCCTATTTGTAGGCAGTATTGCGTATCCGTTTAGGTAAAATTTGACGGCGAACAAAATAAATTCTTTACATATATGGCCATATACTTAATGAAAAATTAAACACTTGTGCAAAAACCATCTTCGTGAGTATTACGTCAAGACATTTATTTTATTTTTGCACTGTTTAGTGTTCTTAGTTAGAATCGAAATAGATATCGTTTCGCTTAGAAGAGATAACTTTGGCTAAGCTTTTTGATTTCATCCGATAAATACTAGTTGAAGTATTTCTTAAGATAATCTCTACTCATAATAATAATAAAAAATATAAGTCTATCTTAAAAGTTATATTGTGGAAAACGGTCGTGGTTGCAGATCGATGTTCCTTCAAAAGACTTCAACGGGCCCGTTTGATTTTTTATTAAGCAAATATACGGTCGTGGCACTGTATGTCCCTCCCGTGTTGTCGATTCGTGAAGTAGGAACTTTTTCTACAGTAACTAATCATTTTAAATGCCTCTTTTATAACCATCAAACCGGAACATATAAATGCAAACACTATATTTCATTAAAGTATCATTAAAGTCCGTTTTCCGTCCACAAACATAGTAAATGCTTAAAACTTTATATTAACTAACAAGTTATGGATAATGAAAATGTGATTGTTTATAGGTAAGCAAAAAAAATCACTTAATACACTCGTCAAAAATATACTTATTTTATCTTAGCGCTTTCAAATAATTTCATGAATATGTTTGTCTCTTAGCCTCTCAGATATTGGAAGGGGTCGATATTATAGAAACCAAATGGCTTTTCACAAAGTTTATTGGAAACTTACGCTATCTGAATTACGTCGCATTGCGTAACACTGACCGAGCGAGGTACGGAGTAGTGCGGGGTGAGGGGATGTGGGTCCAATAATAATAAAAAGTGTCAGTGTCAATAAGCGTATAGCAGCGTCATGTGACAGTCTTCGTATACAAGGCAAGTTATATTTGATATTTTTTGGGTTTGGATCTCAAGTAGACACATGTGAAGTAATCGTGACAATTAACCTTTTACGATTTTTTTCACTACTAAGTGTGTGTGCCTGACTGCCTGTCAGGCATACGGCCCACCTGATACGTTCTGTAAAAACTTATCAAGACCTGGTAACTGTACCTTAATTCCCGATTAACAGTTGCTGGTAGCGTTACTCACATGGTACTTCGTTATATCGTACCATATAGTGGCCTATATCTTACTTCGGGTCTCATACTATACCCATAACCAAATTTTATCAAAATCCTTTTAATATTTGAAGCATGTTTAAGTAACAAACTTGCAAACATGCCTCACTAGCAAGATTTATTTGATTTTTAAGGTCTTTTGTATTTTTTATGTACAATTGTAAGTTTGTACTATAGAATGTAAATTATTGATATCTAAAATACACAAATATCCAAACTTAATTAAACTCGAACTGTAGGAAGTAGTGGAATAACCTTGGTCTACTAAGGAGTGCTATTTTTTAAATTCTGTGACTCATTTCAAACCGATGAGTCGTATGGATATCGTTCGATAGCGAAACTTAATCATTAGGCCCTTCGAATTTGAGTAAATTATTTATTTCAAAAGTAGCACTCGTGTGTGTTAAGCATGCTTCTACCAGCAAAATGTAATGCCAAATTCACGTTACACAGCCGCGCCGGACTCGCCGCGCGTGACCCGTGTAACCGCATCTGATAATGTTATTTATCGCCATACTGAATATCGTGTTATGAAATACACCACAGCAGGCTCATGGCGCAGATTAATGAAGTCCGTGAGTCAGCTTGACGGGAGAGACTATGAGGAATGAAGCAAAGTGATTTAATAATATATTTATAGCGTATTTGGAGTCGGATAAAACAACCTCGAAAAATTTAAAAGTTTAGTCGCCATCGCGATTATCTACTCTTCTTCATACGAGCGTGTTTCCCGGTTGCATCTTTAGCTTACGCTTCAGAGCCCAGGAATATGATCAGGGTGTGTATGTGGACAGATTTTTCAGGCTGCCTAAAGACATCTGATATGTACCAGTGTTGGCCACTAACAAACCCGGATCATGTTCCTGTGGGTCTGGTTTTCCTGTAAAAAGGGTTATGAAAGTCAGACGGCAGTCGCTTCATTGTGATTTCCGGTTCCGCCAAATCAGGACCATGATTGGCGTACCTTGGGCTCTGAAGCCTCAGCTAAAGATACAACCTGGAAACATGCTCGGATAAAGAAGAAAACAGTACCTCACAACCTTTGAATCTTCACCCCTCTCTGTTTGCAAATAATTTATCTCGTCTTCCGTCGTTTACATGCATACATTCAAGATGCAGTGTCTCGGCTCAATTTGCATACGTTCGGTTTGTTGCTCAGTAATACCCTTACTGAGCTCTTAACTGACAGCTCAATGGATACGCTGTTTCTAAACATATACTTCAGATAACTATTAATTATTGTGTCTTTGATGATAGCAATTTTCCGATTACCGCCGACAAAAGCACATCTGTTAATTTTAAAGTAGATAGATCCTTAGCTGATTGCTTTAGTCCAGAATACTATAAAATTAACCTTTACGCTTCCGGTATCAAATCATATTAAAAGATTTTAACAAAATAATCGCTTACTTTAGAAGAATAAACTTCTTAGAAATATATAGAGCCACAAAGATCATATGCCACTGTCAATTCTTTAGTCATTCTAACTTCTCACTCTCTCCTCATCCACAAGTTGCCTCTCACGACATCTGTTGGGCGGGAGTGTTCTTTTGTTAAGCGGGAAACTAACCATAAAAAACATTACTAGGAGTCGAAATATAATTAAATTCACGAAAATTTTAAGTACAATGTTACGATGTCTATATTATTTTTTTGTTAAAATATACTCCAAATCAAAACACACACAATCGCACATGATACTTTAAATATTTTAACACATTGCTCAAACACGAACGAACAGAAATAACCCCATAAGAACAACACCGCACGCCCCCTTGTTCGCGTGTCGGCTCAAATTCACAAACTTTACAACAACATTTAATGTTATGATTGAATTAAATGTATTCTGCGAAAATGTACCACAAATATTAGCTAAGAAACTTCTCTTAGTCGATCTGAGGTGTCAGATACATAGACTGTATTTGAAGGGGTTAAGGTTGAGATCGTAACTTGTCTTTTGGCCCCGGCGACAGTTGCATGGTTCCCATTCGCCCCCTTTGTGTATATACAATAATATTTTCTTTGCGGTTACTTTTGAATTATTGTGACTTAGTCTTTAATTAGCATTTCTTAACTCGTAATACCTACCTAAATTGAACAAATTATGTTTATTAGTTACTGTTTATCACAAACTAACTTTTGCCCGCGGCTTCGCCCCCATGAACTTCCCTCGGGAACTTTTTCCTGAGATGAAAGGTACCGTATGTCCTTCTCCTGGTTCAAAGCTACCTCTCCACCAATTTTCAGCCAAATCAGTTCAGCCGTCCTTGAGTTATAAATAGTGTAACTAACACGACTTTCTTTTAAATATCTAGATAAAGATAATATCCTATTGATCCAAATCTGCGATATTACTTGACAATATCAAAGATGTTATAAACTACACAAAATTATCGGCTTTAAGTTTCAGCAAAATCTAAAATTTAATTAGTTTTGATTACGCTAGATGTGTATGACCCACCTTTCAAAGATGAAAATCAAAACAGCTTATTAAAATATAATTAAGCAAATCAAACACGACAGTACTCTTACGATAGATTTCATCTTGTAATAACTCCAACACCACGGTGTACCAATCGCACGGGAGAGGGGGGAGGTACGGGGTGAGCAAACACGCCTTACTGTTTGTTTTAGATAATTAATATGTAGAGAATATTACTGAGTGCGGCCCTGAGTAATGAGACGAGACGGATCGAGGATTTCAAGATCGTGTTTGCCTCTCAGTCAATATGCTGTGGTAATTTCCACGAGGCAATCAAAATATTAAGAAAACTGTCGACCAAAAACCTCGTTTATAATATTTTTTAACTAGCGACTCGCCCCGTCTTCACACGGGTGCAATGCCATATAATACATGTATTATACATCTAAACCTTCCTCTTGTATCACTCTATCTATTTAAAAAATCCATTGCGTAGTTTCAAAGATCTAAGCATACATAGGGACAGACAGCGGGAAGCGACTGTTTTATACTATATAGTTATAGTGATGTAGTTTAATCACAACAGCCTAATTTTTGTCTACTGCTGGACAATGTTGGTGCTGTCTCTGACCAGTGCGAATGGTGACGAATTATTCGCATTTGCCTGGACAGGACATCAACATATGGTAATTATAAACAAGAAAATTTAGAGAAATTTCGAAAAAGTCATAGATAGCTGTTGACAATAATCCATATCCATACTTCCATACTAATATTATAAATGCGAAAGTCTGTCTGTCTGTCTGTCACCTCTTCACGGCTAAACTGCTAGACCGATTGTGATGAAATTTTGTAGGGATGTAGTTAACGATCTGAGGTCAAACATAGGCTACTTTTGAGCGCGATATAACCGAGACCCACGCGGGGCGAAGCCGAATCAATAAAATTGAAATTTTAAATTTTATCACTTTATTGAGTGACTTTATCTGTCAGATCCATCGGAATATTATCTAAGAAATGATGGCACTGCTGTGCATAGGTCAAATCCATCACTTGGTCAAAAATGAAAGATAAATCTAAATAAACACATAACAATATTTTTTTTCTTAATTTTATACAGTCCCAGTTCTTCCTTTCAAATTTCGAAGATCTGTTATAGTATTCTCTTTCACGAGCTGTCACAATAGAATAATTCCCTCGCAGCCAACCGTGTACAAAGACAGGAGATATTGCAGACCGATCCACTGCCTCTGTATTTAGTTGTAGTCTTGCAACGGCTGCAATTTGTAAGACATTGTCTCGGTATAAGTAACATAAATTTAACGAATTGTGTTTGAATGAATGAATTAATGAATGAAACAATTTATATGCGGGCAAACACGGTAGAATACATAAGATAATAAAATGATAATTACTAACAGTAGAATGATAAGTACTAACTAGCTTTAGTTATGCGCGGGTGATTCTTATGTACAAAAAGTTTTTTTTACTAATTTAACAGACATCCTGCTTTTTAGATGTTTGTAAAATATTAATCATTGTTGATGCTTCTCTTTAAAATAATGAATACCAAACAATAGTATCTTATCTCTTTATAGAGGTATATTATCTATTTAACTCTATATCTCGATTCCAGGTCTCGCACATGTTTTATTTTTAATAAAGGCAATTATACCCCTCTTTCTTATTTTCTATTTACGAGTTCCATGGAAAGAGAAGTCAGTCTAACTACCATAAGTACATAATACTTTACATTTGGCGGACTTTAATGCTCAAAGCATTTTCTACCAGACAACCATTGGGAGAAAAAGAAAAACTGTGCGGCGCAAAAAAGTTATATAAAAGAGTTGTCTTGTAAGACACTGTACTGTCAAGACGTGTTCTTACGATGTGCATTGCGTTCTAGCAAACAGGTACAAATGTGTGCGCCAGATTATTGCAATCAATATCCTGGACCCGATTGAATGCAGCCTGCACAATAGGTTCACACTAACAAACTCCCACGAGATGACTTTGCTCAGACTTCATAGTAAGGTTTTAGAGGTAAATACAAGCTTTCACCCGTGGCTTAAGTCTTCTGGGAATTTCAGGACATAATATATAGGGAGAAATTACACAGATTGGGTGAGCCCCAAAGTAAGTTCGCGACTTGTGTTATGTCTAACGATACTGTATTAATAATAAAGATAAACCTTAACATCAAATCCCAGGTCGTTCGGAAAAAGAACATTTTTCATCTTGACCTGGCTTGGGAAAAAACCCTGGACCTTCTGAGTAGCATTATGGTATGAACAATATTAACCAAGCAACTTTCATCTAGTCTGTTTTTTAACGCTATTCTAGTAATGAATGATGAACGAAATCTTAGTGACAAAAAATGTTAGTTTCTCTGTAAAAAGATAACGACAGTCGCTCTTAATATCTGATACCGCTTTATCTAGGACCATAAAAAATCAAACCCTGGACTCTGAAGCGTAAACTGAAGATGTGAAGCGACCACTTTGAAACAACTGCCTCTGAGACGAAAGGTACAAAGAAATTTGGTCGTAACCAAAATTAAAAAATGCTTTGTCACGTCAAAAGGCCTTTTCATTTAGTTACTTACCTTTCAATGGTACCTAAGACTTTATTACATTAACAGTACGCAGAACACAGGTCACCGTTAAATGGATCACACGCGTATGGAGCTGATTACAGCTTATTAAGGTTGTATTATTGAAATGAGGTGAGCCGCGGGCCGCTACCTCATGCATGCCGGTTCGTTGTTTGTATAATGGCAGCCATCAAGCACGCAATCAAGCAGACAATTAACCAATACTATACATGTAATATACGTATGTTATATACGTATAACCGCGGTGAGCTGTACTCCGCTAGCTGCTGTAGAATTTTCTCAAATAAGCTTGGTTTCAAATTATTTTAAAAAATAAATTACCTACATTATTTGAAAAATATCATGTCAATAAACAAACAGTATTCGATAAGAAAGACAACATCATCATCACTACACATTTTCAACCTAAATATCGTTAATCTTTCAGCTATCGTAACCCAACAGGTTACGCGTCCGGGTACTGTCGCTTGAGCACTGAGGTGTTGAATCTACTACATTGTTATAGGTACATATAAGTTTACGTAACCTCTTTACTTTTATACGAATCGCAGCAGCAGACATACGGAGATAATTTAAGAGTCCGTATAACGTAGGTAGAATTTACTAATTACTTAAGGTATGTGTGAGGAGAGAAGATAAATCCAGGTTTCAGCGAATCGCACAATATTTATTATTTGTACTTTACAAAAGGTTAGACTCTTAAAGATAACCGTTAATGAGAGATTATAGGGGTCGTGAGATCAAAGTAGGCACGAGATCCAGTCAGGCAGCCGCTATGAAATAGCCAGCCACTTAACTTGAGATGGTGAGATCAGCCGAAAGAGGTCTTCCAGTGGACGCGCGCAGCCTTATATATGGCCGTCGGGGGTGATGCGGTGCGGGGCAGCGAGGAAGGACCGCCGTAGGAGAATGCGCGACGTCACACACCCCCCCCGTTAGACCAGAATTTCCCTTAGCCGGGAAATTCGACTGCTCGCCGTCAGTAGATGGTGCTGGAGCAGACAGCTGGCCGGCGCTGGCAGGCAGCTGGTAGACGGCTGGCCGGCGCTGGTGGGCAGCTGGTAGACGGCTGGCCGGAACCCTGAAATTGGAGAAGTTCCAGTATAGTATATATACTAATAAGTGCATTTAGGTGGCTAACTAACAGGAGGATACGGTACTAGCCAGCGAACAGAATCGAGCCGAACAGGTTAAAGTAATTTGCAAAAAAAAAAATTGGTATTAATAAGGATTGATGTATTAATGCATAACTACATAAAACAAAATAAGCGCAGACAGCGCCACCGGTGCGCGAGCAGTCTAGCAGAGAACAAAGGAATGTTAAGTACCTAGTTACATAACATGATCGCAACACAAACAGGTGATACTACTACAATATTAATCGAACGCAGGAACTAGACTCGTGTACAGTCAACAGCACAACAATTCATACAAACTATAATGTGCGGCTGAACGCACGAGGTTTTTGTAACTATTTAAAAAAAATCAATTATTTTAAGTTATAATTATTGTTTATAGTTGATTAGTTTAATGTCTTTGATATGCCATTCGCCCAGCGGCTTACCCGACATATCTGAAAGTTTATATACTAAGGGAGATTTTTTTGCTACGATTTTACATTTAATAAATTTAGGTGCTAATTTTTTTGAGAAGTATTTATCCTTATCACTTAGGTAGAATGTTCGCCTCCAAACAACATCACCAACATTGAATTCTGCCGGCTTACGGCGAAGATTATACGACTGACAATTACGTTGATGAGCAGACAAAAGAGCCGCCTGTACTTTCTCGAAGATATTAGATAAATGACCAAGCGATTCAGCATAACAATCTATAGGCTCATGTACCATATTCTGATCTGACACAACATATCGAGAACCGCACGTTATCAGTTCACGACCGTAAACAAGAAATGATGGTGTGAAACCGGTTACTTCGTTAACGGCACAATTCATTGCAAATTGTATTTGAGGTATTATTGTGTCCCACACCCTGTGGTCTTTATCAATAAATGTAGAAATAGCTGTAGTTATAGTTTTATTATATCGTTCTACGGTGTTAACATGGGGCGTATAAAATGGAGTGTAGTGTAAATTGGGAATTTTATATTTGGATATTAAGTTTTTAAATTGTGTACTAATAAATTGCTTACCGTTATCTAGTATGACAGTTGAAGGAATGCCATGTACTAAGAAAACATTTTCTTCGAGGATTTTTGTTATTACTTCGGCTGTGGCTCGTTTTATAGGAAATAGCAAACAATACTTAGAAAAACAACAACAGACCACAAAAATAAAATTATTTTGTTTTCTAGTAGGAGGTAATGGACCTATCAAATCGATACTTATGACCTGAAATGGTTTAGAACAAGACTTAGGTCCACCCATAAGACCCAGAGTTGAGTGATTTTGATGTTTATGAGCGATACATTCATCACACGAATTAACCGCGCTAACAACATCCGAGTACATGCCTGGCCAATAATAGGTAAGAGATAGACGCTTAAAGGTTTTGAATATACCGAGGTGACCAGCAGTTGGCAAAGAATGGTTTTGTTTTATTACATGTGATCTTTGCTCGGCCGGAACAACTTCTTTCCATTGAAACTCTCTAGTTAAAGGATTAAGACTTTTTTTGAAACGATATAGTTTGTTATTTATTATTTGATAGTCTATATAAGAAGTGGGAGATTTTGTACAGCCATTAAAAATATTCAAGTACCAAGGATCGTTGGTGGAAATAGCTGTTATATTAGAGTTTATGTTAAATGTTGTGGACATAATATTAGGATTACGGGAAAGAAAATCTGGGACTAAGTTATCAGAACCCCGACGATGCCTTATTTCGAAGTTATAAGCAGACAGACGAACACCCCATCTGGCCAGTCGGCCAGTAGGATTATTAAGAGTGAGGAACCACTTAAGCGCGGCGTGATCCGTATACACCACGAATTTTAGCCCATTTTCTACGTAACAACGCCAGTGTTCGATAGCAGATAGAACGGCAAGCGCCTCGCGCTCAGTAGCACTATAGTTACGTTCTTGATCCGATAGGGATTTACTGTAGAAGGCTATGACTCTTTCCTCCCCATTTAATATCTGGCAAAGAACTGCCCCTATACCAAAGTCACTGCTATCAGCGTGTATTTCAAAAGGTTGGGTGTAATCTGGACAAGACAACACCGAAGAGGAAGCTAAACAGCTCTTTAATTTAGTAAAGGCCAAATCCGCCTCCTGAGACCAAGAAAACGCTGGCGACTTTTTGCTGTTAGAAGTTAGTTTATTAAGGGGCGCCGCTAAGGAACTAAAGTTAGGTATAAACCTTCTATACCATGACGCCGCGCCAAGAAAACGACGAACCTCTTTTTTGTTAGTCGGTACAGGGTAATTAGTGATTGAATTAACCTTATCGGGATCGGCGTGAAGACCGTCTGAATCCACTATATAGCCCAAGTACTTAAGTTTATTTCTAAAGAAGTTACATTTATCAAGATTAATAGTTAAGTTTGCCTGCTTTAATTTATTTAATATTTTTGTTAAAAGTGAAATATGGTTGCTAAATGAATTAGAAATGCAAATTATGTCATCAACAAAGCAAAAAACTTTATTTTCGAACTCTGGACCGTAAAATAAAATATCAGCTAAACGCTGCTGAGTCGCAGGTGCATTTGTTAAACCAAAGGGCATAGACTTGAACTGGAATGTACCACGAGAAGGAACATAAAAAGCAGTCTTGCAACGGTCCTCTTTTTTTATTAAAGTCTGCCAAAAACATTTTGAAATGTCCAAGCTAGATAGGTATTTAGCATCCCTTAAATTATCCAAAATCTCAGAAATATATGGCAATTTATAGGCATCTTTTTTTGTTACTGAATTTAATTTGCGACTGTCCAAACAAAAACGCAATTCGCCATTTTTTTTAGGAGTAAGTATTATGGGATTAGACCAAGGACTTTCCGAAGGCTCAATTACGTCTTCCTTAAGCATTTCATCGACATGTTCTATCAAAATACGCTGTTTTTCGGGGGACATCCTATAGTAACGCTGACGAATTGGAGGACTGTCACCCGTATCGATCGAATGAGTAATGAGCGAAGTACGACCAAGACCCCTTTTCTGATAGGAAATATCGGTAAATTGAGAAATAATATTGTAAGCGACAGCCCTCTGATCCTCTGTCAGACTATCAAAAGAAACCAATTTACTAGCGGCGCCGGATTGTGATTCCGCGACACTAGTACGAAGTTTACTCGGTGGCGAAACCGTCACTATGTGGTCCGGAAACAAACCGAAACCCTTCCAGAAGTCCATACCCAGGATCAAAGAATTTTTTATTCCTGGTACAATATGAGTAACCAGAGAAATAGATTTATTCTGGAATACAAAAGGAAGAAGCACTGAGCCGAGCGACGAATATTTATCGCCGCCAGCAGTGATAAATTCTAAAGGTTTAGAAGTATCGAGTTTTAAACCTTTTAAGAAGAGATCATGGGAATTATTACCCAGAATGGTTAAACAAGAACCAGAATCGAGCAAACCAATAGTATTTTTACCGTTCAATGTGACAGGAATATAAGGAGTATAATTGTTTGTACTGCCGATCGAGGAGAGTTTTTTTGTATTAAAAAAATTGGCAACATAATGTAGCCAATTATGCCACTCAGTTTTATTTGTTTTAGTTTTATTAATCATAGATTTCCCTTGATCGGCTTTTACTAGTTTTTTTGAAGTTGACTATTATTTATTTTATTACATTTAGGACAATTAGTGGACTTAAAGCCCTTAGAACCACATTTAAAACAGATGAGATAACGAGGTTGCCGACAAGTACCTAAAGAATGCGAATCCGTACGACATCTCGGACAATATTGTTTAGAATTGTTACGAATCGAAGCATTTTCAATAGCACAAACTTGTTGTTCCAATTCGACTTCGTTAGTAGGTGATGGTTTGGTGTTATAATTTTTATAAAAATTTTGTGGGTAGTTATTATTTTTATAAAAATTATAATTTTTATTGAAAGTTTTATTAGAAGTAGTGTAAGCCAATTCGGGAGCCAAAGTATTGGAAGTAACCTTGGGTGGTTCAGAAAATTCTCGGCTACGACTGTCATATTTTTCAAAGTCCCTACAGACGCTAACCAAGGAAGAAATATCCACAACATCAGCTGTTAGAAGAGCATTTGTATAGCAAGGCCGAATGTTATTTAATAGAATTTCTAGTTTGGAAGACTCGTTCATAGGTACGTCTAAAAGAGAAAATAATCCTTGCATTTTAGCGATGTATAAGGTTATGTTCTCCTTTTCCCCCTGTGTACGACGCCTTATTTCCGATGTGAGTTTATAGTCATAATTATGCGGACTAAAATCACGTTTAAGTAAACGACAAAGATCGAACCAAGATCCAACACTATCTTTAATCGCACGGTACCAATGCAACGCATCATGTGAAAATATTTCAAAAGCAAAAGAAAGTATTTTAGTTTCAGGTATATTTCTACTCGACATAAATTCGTTTATTCTCTGAATGAATGAACGCACACAAGTTTTACCATTGAATTTAAATTTATTTAATTCCGCAAACAATTTACGATCGCAAAGAAATGACTCAGAAGAAGGTTCGGGAATGTTCTGTGGCTCGACCCCGCGCGAAGACATCGGTTGAGACAATAGTGATAGGGTTTTATGATTTGCGTGAAAGTCGTTCCATACTAGGTTAAGGGGGTTTTTATCGACTAATGAAGCAACATCAATACGAGATAGTCGATAAAAAACATGGTTAAGAATAGAATTAGTTCTAGAAAATAGATTTTTCTCAAATTTAGACTGTAATACTTTGACGTTATTGGAAACACGGAGCAGGGAGTTACTAACCGCGGCTATATCCTCATCGGGAGAAAAGACGGACGTTAGGATATCCTCAGAAGGAGAATCGGACGAAAGTTTTAAAATCTGTTTACGTAATTCCTCTACCGTTGTGGTTTTAGAAATATTGCCGTTACGTATTTGGATTTCATACTCAAGTTCAGCTTTATTTAATAAGGAAAATTTAATAGTATACGGCATTATAACCAACCAAACGGCGCAAGAGTAATCACCCACACGAGAAAAAAAATACAAAGTTAAGAATACCGTTCAAAAGGTGCAGTAAGAAATTAATTTAGAATAGCTTTAGCAGCCGAAAGCCTATTACAGTAGGTAGTAAAGCAAAAAAAAAAATTATTATAGCCACAGCATAAAATGCACATAGGCCACACCCGAGACACGTGGCGAGTCCGTACATGCGCGTGCTCAGAGCGTGATAATTTAATTACAGAAGGCACTTCCACTAAGAAAAAACACTTACGCACCTTTTGAACTGGGAAAAAAAAACACAGAAAATACACAGTAAATTAGGGCTTACACTCACCAGACCTCGTGCCTAGCCTTTTTTTTTGATGGGCGCCAGTATAACGTAGGTAGAATTTACTAATTACTTAAGGTATGTGTGAGGAGAGAAGATAAATCCAGGTTTCAGCGAATCGCACAATATTTATTATTTGTACTTTACAAAAGGTTAGACTCTTAAAGATAACCGTTAATGAGAGATTATAGGGGTCGTGAGATCAAAGTAGGCACGAGATCCAGTCAGGCAGCCGCTATGAAATAGCCAGCCACTTAACTTGAGATGGTGAGATCAGCCGAAAGAGGTCTTCCAGTGGACGCGCGCAGCCTTATATATGGCCGTCGGGGGTGATGCGGTGCGGGGCAGCGAGGAAGGACCGCCGTAGGAGAATGCGCGACGTCACATCCGGCTCTACTATTACTAATGACCTTCTGAACGAAAATATTTTTTTATAATGCTATATTATAAAAAAATAATACGGTAATCTGGTAAATATATATTACCAAACCTTATTTTACGGAACAATTACCTAGTAAAGAAATGAGCCCAATAATGTATTTATAAAAAGTAGTCACTCAGATATTTTATTCTGTTCTCTCTCTTTCTTTCTTATTTTATTGTTGCTGCTAAGAGTTAACGGGAGATTATTCCTAACATCTGAACTAACAAATAATATTTATAACACAATAAAGATCTCTTCATTTAATCAATGAATAATAATCATCATCATCATCATTTCAGCCGCAGGTCGTCCACTGCTGGACGTAGGCCTCCCCCAAGGATTTCCAGACCGACCGGTTGGAAGCGGCCTGCATCCAGCGTCTGCCTGCGACCTTCTTTGGGTCATCTGACCATCTGGTCGGTGGATGTCCGACGCTGCGCTTGTTGAAGATCTTAGTTTTAAGGCACTGAGGTATTTTGGACGAGAAGATATTATGGAGCTTCCCGAACGCTGCCCAGCCGAGTCGAATTCGGCGAGAGACCTCATCCTTGAACTGTCAGCCTGGATCAACTGACCCAAGTCAATCAATGAATAATAATATTAACTAATATATAACCTAATTAAAACCTAATATAAATTGGTCCCTGTGGCATTGTACCGAAGACGCTGGCAGCATTTCCTCGTTGGTAAGCCAAACAAATTCTTCGGCCGAGGAAATAAATGAAAGAGTATTTATTTATCGCAACCATACATTTTTATATCACAATAGGCGGGTTTAATGCTTTAGTATTTCATAGAGGCATATGTTAATGAACTTTCAATATAAATACACAATTTAACAGAGTTCCCTGTAGTTAAAATTTCAACGCGTTAAAAGTCAGATGCGATGATGTCCAAATGGTAAGTGACGAGAGGTGTCGGGTGACATCACTCGTTCAGATTTACTTACATGTAATTTAAAACCATAATACAAGGCATTACAGGTGAAATTGCATGCACTCTCGGCTGGTAGAGATGCGCACGACATAAACGAATGAATGGGAAGTTTAATTAAACGAATTGAAGCCTCCATAATTTTATGGAACGCGATATTTTACGCTAATTGCGCTGCTACCTTGTAACTGCTTTTTTTAATTAATAAATATTTGCTTTTCGTGCGCCTGGCTGTGTATCGTTTTACATTTTTTACATGACCATTTAGAGTAAATATTTTGAGTAATAACATACAGCTTAGAACTCTTGTGTGGTTATAGTAACATCGCAGGCTTACCTGCATTGTAATTCAATAACAGCTCTTTAGTCATGATCATTCGATCGGATGGCTTACAGGATTTGTTGATGTTGATCACCCTGGTATCAGAGGTCTTCGGAACCGCATCTCGGCCTCTGGCGTGATTTTTAACAACTACCATAGCTTATCCCATATAGAAACATCTTTTCAAAAAGTGATTATTTCTCCTAGATAGATAGGTATTAAATAATTAATAAATATTTGTTTATTTATACGAATCGCAAATAGCAAAAAGATATTCCTTTTAACCGGTATTCTAAGTATCAATCCTTCGTGGAATAAGCTGTTTGTGTAATCTATCATGTATCAGAAATAAGTACTAAGGTGACTAAACCTTTATTGATCCTTTAATCTATCTACATCTAGGGAAAAAAAAGGATTGGTTTACGCGCCATAAAATAGGTATTTATTTCATTTAATATGTCGGTACTGGAAGTCTGGAATTCTAAACGCGACTACTAAAATCGATGAATAATTAGTGTAAATCAAACAAACAGACGATGCGAGCAAATATTGCAACTGAAATCGAAAACTCTTGGTTTATTCAGATACACTCGGATTAAGCATATCAAATATATTGATTGAATACGAATATGATCGTGGGAAAATAATTTCAGAAAATCCATTATTTATGGATGTCTTCTATCTAGCCAACTTGCTGTCATGACAATAATAAAAATAGGTACAAAATGACTTAAACCTAAATATATGCAGCCAGCCTTTTGGGCAATTTACCTTCTTACGACGGAAACAATTTGGTTTTTATATTTGTTTGTTTAAAATTTTAGTTTAGTTTATTAGTAAGTTATTCCATGTCATTTATCATGTTGAATTTGAAACATATTTTTTAGACATAATGTGATATGTCATTTTTCATTTTTTTATTTTTCTTATTTGAGATTTATAGAATTAAATAACCAGAGGTAAGTCTTTATACATACGTGGTCACTTTCTTCACTCATATATTTTTGCCGCCAAACAGCAGTGCTTGTATTTTTTTCCGGCTTGAAAGGTTTTAGAATTCAGTGAAATTACTGAGTACTTTGGTACTAGTGTACTAATTTAACGTGCGATTGCTTTTAAAAATAAACTAAGATTGGTAAAATAAACTAAATAGATGACCAATACCCGTCTACCTGTTTAAATATCCAGATCTCACCTTTCAGCCATTTTGGCAACAATAAATAAATGAATAACATAATAAAGCGCCCTCTTTCGGGCACGCACCGCGCCGTTTATTTGTTTAATCTAAATGCTAATTGTATCCGCCCCCCCCCCCCCCCCCCCCTTCCCGCTTGCTGACCGGGGGAGGGGGACAGTAAGCCGTGATTCATGATCGGTGTTTATTACCTTGATTTAATGTACCGTGTTTCAAAAAAATTTAATATATTTTTAATGTTTTAAGTCATCGATCATATTATTATATTCTGGCATTATACATAACATCAGAGTTCACTTAAGTCCAGGTGACTTTATCGTAACAAATTTTTGCTATTTTTTAAACCAAAAAGTCACTTTATGACGAGGTTCAAAATATCTTATACTCTAATTTTTACGGAAAAAGTAAAAGAGAAAATACCAAGAGGAAAAAGCTCAATAAGGTAGTGAAACAGATAAGGATCCAACTACAAAAGAGGCCGTGGTTGAGGAACGCATAAAATTTTAATAAATCTATCATCAGTGATTTGTACCCTTAAGGTCTGAAATGTTCAGCAACACAAAGTAGCATACGGTCACTGGACAATAGTTTTGAAGTCGCGCGGCGCGGCAGACGACGTAACTTGCAACTTGTGGCTAAGTTCATCCAGGATAAATTTACAGTATACTACTCATGTCGACCAGAAGGTTACCTACATCACGATTCGTTTATCTGTTTATTACTTAATTTTTAAACATACCGACAGACTTGACTAAGGACTTGGCGCAAGAAATCCTTAAGATCTCATCTATCTATGCAATTGTTATCCGAATTGGTTCTGCAGATGTTATTTATATTGATTTCGGCTCAAAAGGTCAGTTAACCTTGCATATCCTGATGTTAATGTTTAAAAAACCACCTGTCACCATATAATATAGTTTTTCTATGACGATCATGGCAGCTGAGACCAATTCTTCTCTGCACCACTGGTTGGTTGATTGGTAGAAAAAGCCTATAGCTTTAAGTCCGACACTTACATTTGTATGTAATAAATTTAAATAAATATATAAAATAAACTCAATAACTACACCAAAAGCACTTTAGAATTGAAATTATTAGATTAGATTCATTCTTTCTCATCTTATTGAATATACTTTATGGCTTACATTTTTATGATAGCAGCCAGGATTTGCGTGTTTTTCAAAACACGGAGGAGCTCGTGATAATTTGCCACTCGTGCCGGCAACCAATCCAAGACACCGCCTCGTATAGGGTTTCTAAAAGGGAATAAGTAGCACCTGAATATAATTTTAATCGTAGATAAGATAAAGTTCAATTTCTGTTGTGTTTATGCTATAGTCTGGCACAAACACTAGAGACTTTACATAAACTAACAACACGAGCGCGATCTTACGACCGAAGTTGCTCACACCAGGCTAAGAACAGCAAGTTTTAACTTTATTTTCTTAATTTGTTACTACATGGCAGTTGTACTGTGTTATACCTATAGATTTAAAAAAAAAATGCGTCGCGTCAAAGAGACCGCGCGCGATTCGAAATTCTTGGGTTATACCGAATAAAGGTTATAGCCTAGAACAATTCCTTTGTGGAAATGCTTTTTGGAAAGAGATTAAGCACAAATTTGCCCGCGTTTTCGTAATCCTAATCCTAACTAATATTATAAACACGAAAGTGAGTTTGTTTGTTTGTTTGTTATGCTTTCACACCCTATCTACTGCAACAGTCTTCCTGAAATTTCGCTTACACATAGAAAGAAGTATTAAAAAGGACATAGGGTACCTTTCATCCCGAGAAAAAGCACTGTACCCGTGGGAAATTCACGCGGGCGAAGCCGCGGGCGAAAGCTAACTATATATTTGGTGTTACTACTTTTAGTACTTTTTTTTATTTGCGCATCAAAGTTTATAAACATATAGTTCTTTAGAAATTGTACTAATGTTTTTCTATTTGTTTTTCTTGTATATTTTTCTGTGTACATGAATTTGGTAAATAAATACTTTGTCTTTGCCACCTTTTTAGGTAAATATCATATATTTGTGAATAGAGCACGCGTCCATGAGCTAAAGTAAATAATTACCATCAGGCGGCCCTATGTTGCATTACATAAAAAACAATTACCTACCACCGCTAAAGTTAAATCTCAAAAATTAAAAACCAACTCTACAAGTATCGTTTATTGATCTAGCTCCATTTTTTCTACAGCCTTATTCACTCTTCCATTAAGCTGTATCGCCATCCAAGCTGAATTACAGCTTAACCGGCATTAAGCTGTTTAATTTCACGGCGGAATTAAACTCCTGATTCACAGCGCTCCGCAACAGCCGATTTTATCAGTTTGGAGAGTATAATACAATCAGGCGTTGCTTAATATATAGGCCGTTATTTTTTTTAAATTATCGCTTTTGGTTCTGGGAGAAATTAAAAATGCTAAATTATACTTCATTCATTCATATTAAAAAAAAATGATCTTTTTCTGATAGACCTGGGTCTTGGATGTTTATCTATATATGCATTTGTTATAAAACATATTATCGTTGAGTTAGTATCCCATAACACAAGTCTCGAACTTAATTTGGGGCTAACTCAATCTGTGTGATTTGTCCCTATATATTTATTTATTTTATTTATTTATTTTATATTGTATGGGTTGCCAGGTCATCCTGATAAGTTATTTGAAATGACCTTTCGGCCTTTGGTAAGAAACGGCTTGTGCCTTCCGTAGCATGGATTCAACCAACAACATTCCCATGGAGTGTTGAAGTCGGCCGCTCATAAAAATCATCCTAAATCTTATTTTACGTCTTAAATTTCATCCCTATGAGGAAAACAGTGTAACATCATGTTTAAGTTGACCACGGAGTTTAAGCAATTTATTCATTAAAACAATATACATAGCATCCGAACTTAACACTACTTAAAATTATAATAATTAATATTAGAGTCCGAAGCTATGGCTTGGATCGCCACCAAAAAAACGCTAGGATGATGATGAAAAGACAGCCAAACAGATTGATCACAATTTGAGGTCCAAAGCACAATCAGTTATAATTTGTATACTCTTGTGACGTCATCAGTTATCGTGCATTGTATGCGTGGCCGGCACTCCGTGAATGGGCGATATCGCGGCTCGTAGCACCGGACTGCTCGTAGATGCTCTACGATATTGCTACGCCGTAGTGATATAATCTGCATTGTTTTATGACATACTTTATGAAAATGCATATAGTGGAATATTTATTAATACATGTTATACGTAAACTTACTTCTGGTCGGAGCTTCGCGTCAGTAAATAGTTCGGGATATTTTTTTTCAAACACGGTGATTAAATCCTTTAAGACAAAAAAAAATACATTAAGTTCTTTAAGACTTAAGCCTTCTTAACCGACTTTAAAAACAGATGAGGTTCACAAATCGTCGGTATGTTTTATAAGTTTAGTTTAAGAAACAGGCCAGTAAAATTTTATTATATTATGGTCTATTATAGAAACGACTAATGTTTGACCATGGTCATCGTCATTGAAGCCGATAGCGAGGGCTATACACAGCCCATTAACCACTCGACGTAACAAGCACTATTGTTGAGTGAGGCACAATTAGGTACATTGTACTGGCACAAGTACTCCAAGTATATACTGTACAGCAACATGGATTAATCAAATTTATAGGCTAAAAGATTCCTTTATGGTCGCAAAGGCCACGAGACTTCTGCTGTTGCAGGCTAAGGTAACCACTTTCTATCAGGTAGGCTCATCATCATAAATGTAAGAACTAGGCTCTTGTTAGTAGAGTTCATTCCATCTCTGTCTATTATTAGCAAGTACTTTATTTCTTGATACAACATGACATTTGTTTTTCCTTTATCTGCTTTATATAGCTATGCCTCGGTCTACCTTTACCACTCCTTTCTTTCATCAGGTAGGCTGTACTTAAAAAACTACACTACATTATTAAATTTTACACTTATAAGTTAAAAGTTCTCAAAGACAATCGACTATGCATACCCTGGTATGAGAGTTATTCGAAATGACCTCTCTGCCTCTGACGTGGTTCTTTTAACGACTACCATTTGGGCAGAGACCTACGGCTTAACGTGCTTTCCAAAGCACGGAATCATCTTAATTATCAGACAATCAGGTGATTCAAGCCTGCAATGTCCTAACCAGACTAAAAACAACAAAGTATGCAGTATGAAAAAAAATTAAAGGAGGTTGACGTCTTTGTTTGAACGAAAGCCTTTTGCTACGGGAAGTATGTTATTTTATCTGTTGCATAAATATGTATTCTGTAACAAATAAATTATGTAAATTTCAAAGGGTAGTGGCCTCAGGCGGACAACTTTTGGAATATTCGGAGATGTCGGCTTTTTGAACCTGCCCTGGGACTTGACAGTTTATGAACGTGGGTAGTTCAACAAAATCAGACTAAATGACCAAAAAAGAATGTTGAACGACACATAGGATGTGTCTTCTGCATTGTATGGATTGATCAATCAACCATGCACATCCTGGTATCTATGTTTGATCTCAACCATATTATTCTTAAGAGAATAATTAACGTCACCAGTTTGTAATCCAAGGCCAACAGTTGTTTGTAATGATATTTCATAGATAAGAAAACATGATTTTCTTATCAATTATTAATTTCATTATTAGCAATGTATATTATATTTTACAATAATAAAGTGTCATTACATTTTGCCAAGGAAAATTTTACAAACATACTCGTATATCTATATATATTTAGGTAGCTTAGAACCAGTGTACCCGAGGAAAATTCACGCGGGACAAGTTGTGGGAAAAAGCTAGTTTTATTATAAAGTGTTCGCATGGACATAAAAACCTTCCTCTTGAATCACTCTTTCTATTAAAAAAACCGCATTAAAATCCGTTACGTAGTTTTAAAGATTTAAGCATACAAAGGAAGATAGGGACCGAGAAAGCGACTTTGTTTTATTGTAGTAAATAAATAAAATAAATAAATATATAGGGACAAATCACACAGATTGAGTTAGCCCCAAAGTAAGTTCGAGGCTTGTGTTATGGGATACTAACTCAACGATACTATATTTTATAACAAATACATATATAGATAAACATCCAAGACCCAGGTCCATCAGAAAAAGATCATTTTTCATCTTGACCTGACCGGGAATCGAACCCGGGACCTCCTGAGTAGTGGTCAGGCATGTTAACCATTACGCCACGGAGGTCGTCAATTGAAAATTTTATGGGTTGAAAACATAAAAATTTAATCTTTCAATTTACAATCTAATAGTAATTTGGGAAGGTTTTTCCTTCTTGTAGTTGTATTGTGTAAATGGTCAATATTGCAATACAATCCTACTGAAACAGCGTTATAAACGTTGAAATATAAGCTCGTATTGTAAAACTGTAACAAATGTAGTTGAGAGCACTGTCAATAGCTTTCCAGAAAGTTCTACAATGTAGTGTAAGCTTTGTTTTGTTTTGCCGCGAGTTGAAGGAAACGGTCCAGATGAATTACGATTACTTCCACTTGCCTCGGTAACTTTAAGTAGCTGTAGCTAGTTATTTTTACCCAATTAACCAGTTTTGTTGCTTGAGCTTATTTATGCTTTTAATTTGACCGTTTTTTTTTTATTTTTTTTATTGATATATCTGATTATCTCACCCAGATCAGCCTGCACAGCATCGTTCCAGCGATATCTATAAACTGGCGAGCATTCTCGTTTCGGAGGCCAATATCCACTTCGGGTCGCTGAGCCAGCTGAGTAAGTAAGCAAGTATTTCTCATAATACCATCTACCAATCAGTCTTTCATGATGGTCTAGGAGCGAAAAAATAATAGAAGTTTCAGCTACTCTTTTATATTGTAAAAGGAGTGGGTTTACAATTAATTTCTACAAGAGAGGGCCTAGCAACCTGTCATTGTTTCAGGAATCTTTCTCCTCTAACAAGCCCAAGCATATCTTGATGCTTGGGCTTGTACTCGTAAAAGTTACTTTATAAAAATAAATATCTATAGTAGTATAAATTTATTTTACTTTATAAACCTTAGGTTCTGACGACGGGATGAATATGTAAAAACATTTATGTATTTTAGGGTACATATTCAAATAGTAGCAGTAAAACTACAACTAACCGAGATTATTTAAATGTTCCTAGATCACCACATCTCTATAACTATCTTTTCCTGCACGTACCTACTTTGTGTCATCATAGCCGGGAATAAAATGCCGGCCGCAGCCAAATGCGGATGTATGCTGTACACGCAACTACATACCCATACGCCCCATATGAACTCTATGTCCAGGTAATAAATGCTAGTTTTCAATGAACTGACTTGCTCAATTTTCAGTCGTCTATACGAGTAGGTAGCGGCCGCGAGCGCCCGGGGCGCGAGTTACTCGCTGGGCATATCAAGTGGCGAACGTTCTTGGCTGACTGTTACACCGAAATAGTCATTTATTTTAAATATTATGAGTGGATGTAAAGTATCTTAAGTAAACCTATCGGAATAGTATACGTAATCACTACATAGTATAAAACAAAGTCGCTTTCTCTGTCCCTATGTCCCTTTGTATGCTTAAATCTTTAAAACTACGCCACGAATTTTGATGCGGTTTTTTTATATTACCTAACATTAAAAACTATTAAGATATTACATAGCAATTAAGATTGTACCATTTTATAGACACTTATTTGCCATTTTCACTCACGACACATACTTAACGTTGACTATTGATAAAAACCACAGACAGGTCACTATTTTCAATCTTTATTAAAACACAAAGCATACATTTCGACTTAGTAAAACTATCAAAATATCAATTCAAGTGTATATTATAGATAAGTTCTGTAACGAGGTTAATATTGTTTTAGCTTGACAGAAAAGATCTTGTTTTAGAAAACTAGGAAAATCATCAAAAAGAAATCTTTCGCAGCTTGACTGCCAAAGTAATCACACAAAACTTTTCACCAAGTAAGTAACGATGATAACATTTTAAAATTGGAAACTACACAGCGAAATCCTCTGGGTTAGTCTCGTGCGGTGTAAATGCAGCCTGGTCCGTGGAGGTCGCGTCGCCGCTCGCTCCGTCCCTTTATTCAATTCACCGCTTTGCATAAACTGTTTACACAACGGAGGAGAGCCGCCGGGACAGCGCGCCTTTTGACGGAGCTCGGCAGCTCGCGTCTGCCAAACTTTATTTTCTAGTAGTTTTCACATATTTGGGTTGTATCATCACATTTAACATATCTTTAGGAGTCAGCATAAATTGGTTGTTTCAGTGCCGTTTGCATCGATTCTTCTTATTCTTTTCATTTCAAGTCTGGTTCGTCCACTGCAGGACATAGGCTTCCTTTATTGCACTCCATTTGCTTATATTTTGGGCGTATCATTTCCGCAGTGGGCATCTTTGGCAATGTAATCTCTCCAATGGTGTTGGTCTGCCACAACTTCTGTGACCTAGTCATATTTTTCATTCAAGGATTTTATGGCTCCATCTTTCGTCCTCTCTGAGGCTTATATGACCAGCTCTTGTTTAAGGTGGTATTAATTATGTGAATACATGACAGTCATATTGAAAGAGAGTATGAAAAAGATTACAAAAGCTTCACTTCCTCTACGTGTCTTTTTTTCCATTCGTGGAAATCTATTGTCCCTGCCTATCGATGCGGACGACAGGCATATTATTTTGTATGTTTCAAAGAGATATAGATTCTGTACCGATATCATAAAGTAGTAGATTGTGGAAAATCAGCTTTGTTTTAATTCAAGACATGATATATCAGAAAATAGTTTATCTCTGTATAGTAAGCGTGTGAAACGTGATTGAAGAACAACCATCCAAACTTTTGCATTTATAATATTAGTAGGATTTCGAACTAATAAAAAACTCCTTTATTTAAAATCACAAAAAGAATGCCAAGAACCTTGCTAGATAAAGAACATTCGCACTAGATCTGTTTAATTAGGATATTGTTAACAGTGCTCTTTTGAGCAATGAGGCGCAATGATATGCTCCGCTGGGCTATCGGCTATGCAACTCTCGAATTACTATTGAAGCCTTTGCTAGTAAGGCTGTATCGGCCCACACAGGTGTACGAGACCGGTCAGCTTGCATTGAACGTACAATTAGTGGTATTGGCACAGATACACATATAACTAGATGAATTAATGAATCCTTTTGTCGCCACAACCACACATGCAAATTTGAAATAAAAAATTGATAATTTTAGTAAAGTACACGAAGAAGAGAAGAAAAAGCAAATGGATGCTACAGCTTTACAAAAAGATCCATAACCCAGCAATGTTATTACTCTAACAGATCAATACACTGATTTAAGGGTTCCGTACCTCAAAAGGAAAAAACGGAATCCTTATAGGATCACTCGCGTGTCTGTCCGTCTGTCTGTCACAGCCGATTACTCTGAAACCACTGGACTAATTGAGATGAAATTTGGTACACATATGTAAGTTAAAGACCCAAAGGTGCATGTGTAACGTAAATAAATAAATTATGAATTTGGGGGTCACATTTGGAGGGAAAAATCACAACATTAAAAAAAAAATTCGCTAACCATATCGTGTGACATGTCAAATGAAAGAGCTCGTTATGAGGATCTCAAATATATTTTTGTTATTATTGTAATATAAATAGATTATATTATATACATTTTATTATATATTTATATATATACATTTTATTCAAGAAAGAAGACGAAAATTGACCATTCCCCCCTGATCTTAAACTATTGAGCCTAAAATTTGAAAAAATTACGGAATATAGGTCATTGCCTGTAGATTACAGGAAAACCTACAAGAACTTATTGTACTTATTGTGTTTTATATTGTATCCTATATTTGTATTATTGTGTACATAAAGAAATAAATAACTTGTCAATTGACAATTAAGTGGTAAATTAAATATAAAACGTTTTAGTTCACTAAAACACCACTAGATGGCGATAGTAGTAGTTAGTTGAAATACCACAATTGAATTTAAAAACTGAAATTGGCAGTGTACAGAACCCTCTCCACGCGAGTTCAACTCGCAATTGACCGGTTTTTTAACTATATTCTCAGGATTTTATTTTTTATCATAATTTAAATTCATCATTAACGCTCGTCACAGATAGGTATTTAGTCTCTCTACTCGTTTTTTTTTTAGATCTGGCACCCACTAAAACTGGTGAGTAGAGTAGTATGATTATAATGCGACCAATCGGTTTTGTCGCATAAAACTCATTCTAAATCATTATGATTATCATATAACGATTTTGAGTGAGTCAAATATTTCAAAAATAGCACTCCTGAGATCCTGTATCTAAGTAACCGCTTGTCTGCGAGTAATGCGCTGCAGGCAGTATCTAACCAGATATTGTTCTAGTGAATAGCTCCTGTGTTTAGTGTGTCGGGAAAATTGGTAGGTTACAGAGCATTCAAAAATTTATGCGTTTCTGTAGATGTCAAAGTTACAAGTACTTATAATTCGTAACATATATTGACCTAAAATTAAAATGACTAAAAAAGTCATTTTGGTAAAAAAATTAACGTAAACAGTCTCCCCTGTATTTATGTCCAGCACGCCCTGTATTTTGGCAGTTTACTTTGCGATATTCCGCCAACAGTGCCATTAGTTAGACCCTCAGTCATAAAAAAGAAGAAGAATATGGTTAAGGGAGTTAAAGTTGAGTTGAATAATAACCAAAAATTATAAGAACTTGGTATCCGAATGCGGACATTCGAAGTTTGAAAGGCGCGAACAAATACGGCCGTTAGCGGGATGAGGTCGTGAGGATGATCCGCGGCTCACGGCGCGCTCCAGTATGTCATAGTTACTCTATACACAGATCTAGCAAGGATTACTCATTGTCATTAATGATTATCAATGAAAACATAGGTATATTTTTTACCCGAAACCTTGTTCGTCCGAGCGTATTTCCCGGTTGCAACTAATTACTTCAGCTTACGCGTCAGAGCCCAGGGTACGCTATTGATTATAGTCCTTATTTGGCGGTACTGGTTATTACAATGAAACGACTGCCGTCTGACCTCCGTTATCCTTTTAATACAGGGAAACTAGACCAACAGGTACATGATCCGGGTGTGTTAGTGGCCAACGCTGTCAGATTTATCAGGCTGCCTAAAGGCATCTGACATAGCCTAACGACTGCCATCTTCCGATAGCAGCCGGGACCTACGGCTTAACATACCTTCCTTCGTAGGTAGACAGGCGTACAGTAGTTTATATTAGGGTCCCGTTTTTTAAATTTGTTTAAAAGCTTGTCCAGTCGGCGCTCTGTGGGATCTGTTTTGGTAGAAACTCCATCATAACGACACAAGTTGTCGCCTGTGCTCGCGGTGGCTCCACCGTCTCTTACTAAGTACATTTGTTGTCCGACTGTTTGCGCCTCTACAATCCAGGACATTATAGTGATCCTTTAGTTTACCGTATTCTTAAATTTGTATAGTACTTATATCTCTATAGCCATTGAGCTTTCTTCCCCAGTATCAATGAAAAGCCTGTTATTCATATGTCCATCTTGTTTTAGGCCTCCTTCTCTTTCTCGCTTCCTATACCCATAAGTAAGCATGGAAGCGGTTAGTGGTAAGCTGGGTCTTACCAAGTGGGACATATTCAGCTAATTAAAAAACCCATAGTCGACTTCCCCACAAATGAATGAATGAATACACACTTTATTGCACCAATTCATAAATACATCATTGGATTGTACAAATGTAATGTATTATAGGGTCACTTCCCTCCACCTCCCATGGCTCTACCAACCTTACGGTTATACGAGCCGAATCTCGGGAGAGTGCGCTGTACTAGCATTTCGCATCTCTTTCCAGTCGCACCTGCTTGATCTCCCTACAAGTTCTCTATAGTGTAGCCTATCTATGCAATCATTGCATTTTAATAACTCTCCCCCATCCTTAGGGGGCTTACGTTCACAAGTACGCCTCGCTTGCCTTCTCGGCCAGAGGCCAGCTTCTGTCTTCTAGGTCTTTGAGTTTGTTACAGTTTCAGTTTTTCTCTTCGTCTTCTTTGTCTGCTTGTGGCAGTATTCTTGATGTGCTCCTACTTTTCAAGTTATGCCCCTCTCGAGGCCGCTTCGAATTTTATGCCACCGATGCGAGAATTCTTTTAGCCGCTTAAAGTTCGCCTCAGATCCCACGAGATCGCAATAGTAGACCGGGCCCACCCCGAGCGGAACAACATTATTTAATAGTTCCCTACGCGCCTCCTCATAAATCGGGCATTCCCAAAGTACGTGATGGACGTCCTCAGTGACCGCTTCCTCGCAGAAGCAGGCTGAGGTATTGTATGTATATTTATATGTATGTATTATAGGGTCAATTGACCTTGAACCCCTTGTGGTTAGAGTTTTCTTAAACTAATTTATGAGATATGATCCCATGACCTTCGCTTATGAGGAAACCACCCAGAACATTAGACCACAGAGACATGTAGTCATATCCATGGGAGGAGGTTCAAACCATACAAGCAAATAACTTGTCTACTAATAACTGTCGGCGTTAACCAATTTCCTCTGCAATGTGATATAATTTCAGGTATATGCCCTACAACACTAAATTATCGCCGAAAGCGGGGTCAAATAGTTGTTAGCACGTCGGCGACTCAACATGAGTAGATATCGGAACAGAAGAAGTTTAAAATTTGTATTTTATAACAAAAGGCTATAAAAAACAAAAAAAAACCTTTTTTTTGTAACTTGCTTTGCGCTTTAACCAAACAAATTCTTTTCATCGAATCAGTCCACTTTTTGATGAAATTCTCTTTATGATAAACTACCTAGTTACTAACGTGTTTAAAGAAATTACAGATTTCAAATAGGGTCGTAAGAGTTCTAGGCACAAAGTTGGTTCAAACTAATAGATTATTTACTTAAATTGCTGTCGATGACAGGGAAAAAAAGACCGTCTCTCGGCAAGGTTCCTTATAGTCTCCGGTTTGGTCGCGGTACAAGGGACGCGAAAGGCCGACGCCCTGCAGCGTTACAATTCAAAAGTTATTTATAACTGTTGTCTATTAAGTAATAATACAATTTACTGACCAGTCAACCATTGGGAGAAACAGAAATTTGTGCGGCGCAAAAAAGTTACACTAAAATTCCTCTTATTAAGAAAGGGAATGGGCAGCGAAGATACGACAAAAGGCTTTGCCAGAGAAACCGCACCAGCATTTTTCACTTTGTTCCGTATTATCTCATGAGACAGGGGAGGTCGCAGGGGCGTGGGATTAACGCTGCGCGGCATAATCGCAGAGCAAGCGGCTTAGCGACGCGACGCTACTTATGTCGCCCGAGCCATTGCACATTACATTACACATTACACACATTTGGCTAATTTACACAGGTGTTATACTGTGATTAACTGATTTAAGCTGGTTTAAAAACGTAGCGCTTGTAAGCTAGTGTGGAAACTGACATATACACCTAATGTACAGACGTATGAAAATATACGAGACCACTGGTCACTACGTAAGAATAATTTTAACCGCCTTCAAAAAGAGGAGGTTCTCAATTCGTCGGTTTTTTTTTTATGTATGTTACCGAATTACGCGAAGACGGCTGGACCGAATTGAAAAATTTTTTTTTAGTTCGATAGGGTATACTTTCCAATTGGTTCCATATTCAGCAGGTCAGGATCTGATTATGGGATCATGGCGAAATCGAGGGAACTCTTCAAGTTTTGTATTGGGCATGGGTATTTTTTGATATATTCCATGTTAGTAAGGTGAGACGTAGGTGAGACAATGCTGGAAAATTTAACCCCCTTTCAAAAATGCGAGATATTTACAACTTTTTGATTGCAATATATCTTGCTCGATTACTCGAAGGCCACTGAATCACTTTGTAAAGTTCTTTTTTTGTTAGAAAGCGTATACTTTCTAGATAGTTCCATAGTCATCAGATCAGGATCTGATGATGGAATCATGGAGTTATCGAGGGAACTCTTCAAGTTTTATTGCGATTTGGGTAGTTTTTGATATGTTACATGTCAATAAGGTGAGACGACGCTGATGACGTTTACCCGACTTTCCAAAATGCAAAGTGTTTACAACTTTTTAGTTGTAAGGCATTGCGTATTCAAAACTAAAAAGTATAAAATAATTGTTTTTGCCTAAAAAACGAAACTGACTTCAATTCCTTAACTAAAAAGGATGAAATAATCAATACATTGTTGTTTAAATATGCTTCATATCAAACATTTTAATAAATTTAAAGTTGGTGCCAATTTTACGAATTCGTTGACTAGCTGCTTGCTCGTTAATTATCATATTTCATTAAAATAATCGGCACCGACTTCAGATTTATTAAAATGTTTGATATGAAGCATATTTAAAAAACAATGTATTGATTATTTCATCCTTTTTAGTTAAGGAATTGAAGTCGGTTTCGTTTATTAGGCAAAAACAATTATATATACTGTGCAAACACCGTTATCAATCAAATAGTTGCTAGATAACTACGTAATAAAATACCTAATCGATTAAAAAATGAAAAATCACATAATAATGAAACTAAGATGTTTTATTCCCAGAAATATAAGTGAAATGCATTTACCCTACTATACTAATACGCGCGGCTGCGCGTGCCAAGAGATCTATGTACCTATGCGTATGGTATCTTGTTGGTGACTAAAATTTTCGTTGACGTGGATTTTTTAAAACAATTTACTAAATACTAATATTATTTTTTTTACTTATCTTAAAGTCTATTCATGATACTGAACCTCCAGTATCAAGGATAACCCTGCCACCCTATACATTACCTCCATGTTATCGATGCTAACTTCTAGGTATATACAACAATGTAAATAGAATTCTGTGAAAACTATTTTGTGTAACTTGCTTTGCGCTTTAACCAAACAAATCCTTTTCATCGAACCAGTCTACGTTTTGATGAAATCCCCTTTATAATAAACTACCTGTTACTAACGTATCGACTAAAGTATAGAAAAACACAAAAAGACTATTCAAAATTCACAAATTTTATAAAATTGTTTCGTATTTAATGGGCTCTTAGATGAAAAGTACCATTCTGAAAATATACGGCTATTAACATCCATCTCATAACAATTCCCTTGACTGGCTTTTGCGACCTGCACTCACCAAAAATCAATGGAATTTTGGACATCATCTCATTTCATCATTCGATCAAATTTTAATCTCTGTTTTCATTGTACAAGCTATACCGTAGCAGTCTCGTAGATCCCCTACGGCGTAGCAGTCTGGTGCTACGAGCCGTGTTATCGTTGTTCACGGAGCGCCGGCCACGGACATTATCTAACTGATGAAATCACAAATACAACAGAATATATAATACTACTAACATCAAATACACTAAATACCATAGATTTAGGCAGCCTGGGCTTGGCGATTTTAAATGTCTATACTAAATACAGAATTAATTGCTGGAAGTCCAGCTCTATATTAAAATCAGTTACTGACCGGATAAAATGACAAAAAATATTCATACAAAAATAAATGAAAATACTTTTTTGTCTTAGCAATTTTGAGTATCAGATTTTTAATATAGCCCGGCATTAATTTAGTTATTAATAGTAATTTTCAAGCCCCAGCTTTTTCTGTATTAAAAAAATAATCTCAACTGATCTATACCAATGTATGTGGCCTAGTCGTTAGTGCGTAAACCAATATAGTTACTAGTTATTGATGGTCTGTAAGATAGCATCGCCATTGTCCCGAGCGGCTACTACGACTACCTCACTGAATACAGTGCTGGGCTGAGCTAGGTTATGTTGTGTAATAACATAATAACTCTTCTCGAATTATAGTCTGCTAGAGAAACAACTGAGAACACGAGTTAATTGTGGCACAAACTTTGTTATGTTATTTGAAGCCATTTTAAGTCTTCATGCATGGTTTATTTTGAGCATGTTTCTTAGTTCTATCTTTTAATTACGCTTCGGAGCCCAGTGTAATCATAGATTTAGCATAGCCCGTTGATACAAGATTAACCACGTTATTTACCGCAGCTTATGTCAATCCCAATTTTCTTCTTGTCGTCATTCGTCAATGTTTTGAAATTGTGACATTGGCTAAGCTCCTGGCTATAACAATGGAGTGACTGTACACTGACCTTTGTAACCTTTTCACAGAGTAACCAGACTAATGGTGGTACATCACCCGGCAAACATTATTATTGTCAGATATCGCGCAAAATGGACTCTCGTTTGATCGTTTCGGAGGCCGAGATCAATTTTGGTTTATTTCTCAGACAGTTTATGGGACGGGCTTGAGATAGAGTCTTAGGCAACAATCCCGCTTTTCACCATTCGTAGAGAAGAAGTAGTGATTCCTGAACTTCGGAGTAAACGACACAAATAAAAATTTGACGACCTCCATGGCGTAATGGTAAACATGCCTGACCGCTACACAGGAGGTCCTAGGTTCGATCCCCGGTCAGGTCAAGATGAAAAATGATCTTTTTATGATTGACCTGGGTCTTAGATGTTTATCTAAGTATATATGTATTTGTTATAAAATATAGTTTCGTTGAGTATGTATCCCATAACACAAGTCACGAACTTACTTTGGGGCTAACTCAATCTGTGTGATTTGTCCCTATAGGATATTTAATATTTATTATACCGAGTAATGAAATAACCTCTCTTATTAGGTTCCACGTTTCAAGGCGGGTAATTGCAGTTGGACAGCGGGTGAAATTGCAATGAAATGGATTACAGCCGACACAAAGACGGCGAGAGCCCTCGAGCCTTTGCTTGCCGGCCGCGGATTCACAAACCATATAACAGCCACGAGCTAATTAAACCCTACTGCAATACCAGACCAGGAAATGTTGTTAATAGGTTGCATAGTAGTGTACTATTTAATATTTACACAGTATTAAGTTTTGTATGAAATACCAGTCAAATGTTTACAGTATGTTAACCATGTCATTTTACTAAAGTTGAAGTAAAATATATTTATTGTATTTCACTGCAAATTTCTTTTTTCAGAGTATCAGCAAAACTGATAGAATGTTTATATATATTTTAAGAGCATTTGATGCCCGCATTAAACAATGTAATTCATCATCTGTTTTAAAAGAGCACCTAGACCAACTAAATCGTATGCCGAAATTTTCCTTTACCTAGTAAGTATAATTAACACTTTCGCTAGCAGTAATGCCTCTCGATATAAATAACAATTGAATGTTTTTGTTATTTCGTTTACTGTCCACGAAAGTGTTAACAGTCCGCAAAATTCTTAAAAACAGTAGTTACTAAAATAAATAGAGCCGTTCAATGCGGGCACCAATGAACCTAGTTTGCAAATACGCCGCCGAGCTGGAGCCGACGGATAATTCATTATTGTATTAGCTCACGACGAGCGCAGATCTCACTCAAACTTTCATTACCCTATGCAACTTCAAGTGCCTATTCCAGCCTTTTTATTTACAGATCCTGAAACGGGTGTTCAGTCTACAATGGTTACGTGCATTGGAATATTCACAGATTTTCCTGAGAACTAAGCAATTATAAGTACTTCAGCCTATTACTAGAGGGGTACTGAGCCATCTTCTTCTTCTTCTTCTTAGCGAGTCGACTCTGGCAAATTTATATTTGTGAGGACCAGAACTCCGCCACTGACAAGGCGTTGTCAGTGGCTTCGTATAGGTCCCCGAGCGTGCAGGTGGCTGGGCACGCAGGGCACGATAAAAGATGTGCCATGGTCTGGGGAGAGACACCACATCTGCAGGTCTCCTCTAAGCTGTACCCCCATCTGTACATGCTGCTTAGGCCAACCTCGGTCCGGAGTCTGTTTAAGGACTTCCATGTAGGCCATGGCAGATCATGTCCAGGGGGAAGGGTGCTCAATGGCTGAGCCATCGGAAAAGTAATAAAAAAAAATATCCAAATAATTTACATTTTCGTCGACGTCAGCATTTTATGTCCTGGCTACTCCAGGCCAAATATTGCCAAGACCGATCTCCGTTCATAATTTTTATAGGATTACCTACTTTATTTTAATGAATTGAAATAATTCCAATTTCACCCAACTCTATTTCCGATTAATTGTGTATTCAATTATTTATTTAACAAGGGACAGCGGACAAGGACACCCGTCCGATTGTATAATTTGTGTGATCGCGGACGGGCTGCGATTTGTAACGCAAATACCGGCAGATGTGGCGGCGAGCGGGGCGGGGAGCGGGGCGGGGAGCGGGGCGGGGAGCGGGGCGGGGAGCGGGGCGGGCGGCGAACGAGTGTACACGCTCCGATACTGGCATTTGCATTAAACAACCGCTAAACACCTATTCAAATGAGCCGCTTTTGGCCTGAAAATATACGAAGGGATACTCGCCCGTGCCCGCCGCGGTTGTCAACTGCGGGTTTCGCAGTTATTTGTCTGGCTTTTATTGACAAAATTACTAAAATACAAGTATCCTTAAAGTATGGCATCACCATGACACTATCAACGTGATATATTATCCAACTTACTATACTACAGCTTTAAACCTTATATAGTAGCTATTAAATTCCTGTAAAGAAAAAAAGGTTAGGTATGTAAAATTCGGTGCAAAAGATTCTCATAGTCTATCTATAGTAATTACTTTCAATTCGGTGGGTATATAGTAGGCATTTTTGTATAAAGTAAAAACAGTTTAGGATATTTATAGAAGTAATAAGCTTACAGCTATTACTAAATAAGATGGTTGCCAATCAATTCTTACTAACAATCTATTGGCTACTTATAATACTAATGAACGCAAAAATATTATTGTGGGTAACTGCATACCAAACAGATTATGTTAAATCTTTATACTAACTAACATCGATACAACACTGCAGTCAGTGTAGGTATGTATAGGTAAATTTTATGTTAACGTAATCTCTACGGGCTCAACCGCGGCAGTCGAGACCGAAAACCGCTCCGTGAGTTTTCAGCCTCTGTCGTGATTCACCCGCCACCGCTCCGGTCACTCATTTAGCCTACCTAACTACCGTAAATAGCAGCTGAAATAGTCCACATTTTATTTCAGATTTACCAACCTGAAATTTACCTCTGTATACTGTAGGATGTATTAACACTGCTTATCTATAGTTCTGTGTTTACAAAACTATCTCCTATCAAAGAAGGCCGCAGGCAAGCGTTGGATGCAGGCCGCTTCCAACTGGTAATTCTGGAAATGCTCGCGAGAGGCTTTGCCCAGCAGTGGACTGCCTGCAGCTGAAATGAGCTCAAACTCATTTCTTCCAATAACTAGATTTAAAAAACGACAAAATACCTAATTTCGACCTCTGTTATGTTGAAATTTCTATAGCGAGTGAGTGCATGTATTTTTCCCTGTAATCTTTCAGGCTGATGAAACAATTAATAATTTTTATACAGTGTATACATATAGAATCGATTGACTTTGCGACCTCTCTTTTATCATCAGTACCAGGGCGACCGAGCTCCGCTCGGTAGTTATGGTATCCATCCATACTAATATTATAAATGCGAAAGTCTGTCTGTCTGTCTTTATGTCTGTCTGTCTGTCTGTTGCTCTTTCAAGTATATATATAAAGGACACGATTGTGCATCGATAAAGGTTGTACAAAAAGCGAGAACACTAATCTATAATGAAGCAAATACATTTATTGAAGGCAGGTGTGTCACACCTCCAGATGCATGTTGGCGTCTCGGAATCCTGAGAAAATGGTGATACTTGGATGACTTGTGATTTGAAACTATAATATTTCTTAGGAAAATATTTTAATACGTTATAACCGAATTAATAATTCTTTCAAGCCATTTTAAAATAATATATGCGCGATTTATACTGATTTAATACTTTTATACTCCAAAACAAAAAAAAAAACACAAAAAAAAGAAAAACAAAACTTTCTTTAGTTGGGATTTGAACCTGGAACCGCCAGAGTACAAAGCAGATGTCTTAACCACTGGGCTATCGAAGCAGACCCGCCAGTGCCAAAATTATTGTACTATAACTACAATTTCATGTGGAAAATCTTTTTGCTGGAAAATATGGGAAAAACGGTTTTTCCCAGACATGGAACCTGGCTAGATTAATTTTTTGACTTTATAAGAACCTACGTTTAAAATTTCAAAGAAATCGTTAGAGCCGTTTTCGAAAACGCGAGACAAATATATATATATATAAATATACATACATACAAATATTGCTCGTTTAATAGTATAGGATAGAACTATATATCTGTCCTTGTGTCTAACACTTTGCCGTATCTCTAGAAAGTTCGATGAGGTCCACTGACACACAGGGCGTCCCTCACCGCCCCCGGTTAAATAATATATGTGTACGAACTCAGGACGAGGGTGGTTGCGGAGAGAGGGCACGTCTTGAGTGCATGTTTTCAAAATGGTGTCTTTGGAAAATTTCTTCTTCTACGAGGCAAATTTGCATGCAAAAAATCTTTTCTTCACATGTTTTGGTGTCGAGCGTGTAACATAGAAATAAGCTGTCTGATTTCTGGATAAAGGATAGACAGCTCCCTTTCTTATCATTTATGTTGAAATTATTAGCGATAAGTCCGTCTTTGTACCTTAGCTAGTTTAAAAAAAATGTCTACATTTGTTTGGTGCAATAAAGAATTTTTCTTTCTATTCTATTCTGTTCTGATCTGTTCTATTCTATGCCAAAATCCTGGTTGAATGTCTTCAGCATTATATTTATGACTGGCCAAAGCAGAGCGACGTCAACCTTACATAGAAATGCAGATGTAAGTGAAATGTGCCACTAGACAGAAATAGTTATAGGGAAACTAGGACCTCTGTTTGTCCCTTAGTCGGCGCTCCAGCTGATAACTAACTAAGGATTTCTATTAATGGTAGAGTCTGATATCAGATTCTGATGTAGATTATACTTATATAAAAAATGTAAAAATATAATTCTATCATCTTTTCTTTGAACTTACCATTGATTTTGATTTCAATAACGATCACTACTGCTTCAGATAGCTAGACACAAGGGGCACTAAAACAAGTGGCCGAGTCAAAGAATATCATGCATTGCTCGTCAAATTTGCACGATACCTATCTATATAGGTACGTCATCAATTGGAGCACGGAACCTTAGAAGTCCCCGTGCTTCTCCCAGGTTGAGAACTTTGGTGAAACACGGATCAGCCAATATATACTCATATTGCCGCCAAAACTGATGATGTAACTAAGCACTTATGTAATCACGAAAGTGTCTGAACTCTGCTCCTATTCGCAATACTTACTTGGATTTGTAACTTCCCAATTGCATAATAAATATCCATAAAATATTCAGTGATGTCGTGAGGTAGAGTGGATTGATTTGTTGCTGATAAGATCAGCATTGAAGATGCTCGTTTTGTCGAATGTGAAGAAAATCGATAGCTGCCCGTTGAACAAAGTTTGAGATCGTAAACGGTGTTTGGGAAGTAGTACACGTGAATATGTAATGAAGTTGCGATGTTGTGATCCGATGCGGTGGCGCGAGACATCTTGACGGATCGATTCGGGCATTCGGCAAAAAGTACAAAGATGCGAGAAGTTTAGAAAGTAGTCTGAATATATTATTCTATACAAGCCTTAGCGATGAAGTGAGCCAGGCCAATAGGTAGCTGTTATCTTAGTACTTACTTAAAAAGGTATGTCTCAAGTACAGTAAAATGTCTCATTTTAGAAAAAATGAGCAAACAAAGCATACGTATTATATCTTAAAATTGTGGTTAACACACAAACATTTCTTACAAAACGTTTAATAGCTAATTAAAATTGTTGAACCTATTTGTCTGTAAACTTTAAATTTTAATTAGGATTTTTAGCTAGGTTTAATTTTGATTATTTGAAAATAAATAATCAAAGGTAGGTAGATAGACCTTTGATTATTTATTCTCGTACCTAAGTAGCTCGTAATTCTTTAGTAGAGACCTATAAACAAGGTTTCATTGTAAATTATAATTGTAAATAACCAAGATCCTTATAGGCATAAAAGGATTAAGTAAGAGTAATTTGTTTGAAAATATTAAATTGATTCAAAACTTTAGATAGTTTTTTGCGTCCAAGCTTTATAATTAATTCAATTTTATCCAATACTTAGGTACTTAATTAAATGTTAATTAATCAGTTATGTATCCGCCAACAAAAGCGTTCATTTTTGCAATAGGTCTTGTTCTAGTTAGCTAACCTTGTAAGGAAAGCCGTCGGCTGTCCAATTCCAAAACCGAGTAAGGATTTTAATAAAATAAAATACAGGAGAGCGCATACAGTCATTGCTACATCGCGATTGAAATGAATTTTCCGATTGCAGCATTGCAAATTTACTGGGATAATGAATATTGTTAACGACTTACCGCCGTATTAAGAAACGTTTGTTAAGCCCATTTTAACTAAAATATGTTTTGTCTCTTACCTGACACTTCACGTGAAATCTTGGACTTCACGTTTTGTTGGGATAATTGGTAATTAATGGTGATAATAATTAATCAATTAGTTTGCTTTCAACGTTGGCGTTTACTTAATATTCGAAGGGGTATTTAGGTGCTGGATCAATAATATTGTATATCAATTTTAATATATATTTTATCAAATATGTTCCTTACTAGGTTTTGAACTGTTACAGTCTCCGTGTCCAAGCCTCCCCGCCGAGCCAATTAGCGTCAATCTAATATTTCGCTGCAGATGTTTTGTTAATTAGACAGCGACCGAGCAGCCATTGTCTTGTCTTGCTTAGCCTAGTCAGCGCTGCCAGAATGGGGAAAGCCTGAACTTAGTTTGTTAATAAGTGCTGATTCCTAAATATATTCTAAGCTAGCGACCAGCCCCGGCCTCGCACGGGTGCAATATTATGGGTTGTACTTACAAACATTCCTCTTGAATCACTCTAACTATTAAAAATACCGCATCATAATCCGTTGCGTAGTTTCGAAGATTTAAGCATACATAGGAATATAGGAACAGCATTACCGATCTTAATTACATAGTAAATTTGTTCGAGTTGTATTGTGACTATGTCTACTATCTATCTTTGTAAATTTAAGAGCTGTGATCTTGTCGGTGGAGTCTCTTTCAGGTGTCTGTCTGTATCAATGTCACAGAATATATAATGCCATATGGGATTAAGTCCACCATTTGAAAACTTTATTTTTAATTTGTAAATAAATAAATAAATAATCAAAGACCATAGTGCAAGGGTGACTAATAAAACGAAGGCGTTTCTATAAAATGTATTTACTCTCATCTGATATACATAGGTATAATTCATTACAATTTCATTACTATCTACATACACATAAGGTTTATTTTAAGCCAGCCGCAGCGTCTATGCGTTCATATCTTATTATAGACTTTGGAAAACAGGTAGATATACAACAGAAACTAAAAATAACAGTTGCGTAAATTATATTTTTTCTGTACAAAAATTACATGTATGTAGTAAAATTGTAGTTTGATCTCGGTGTCTTCCAGACCATATAACAATACAGCGTAAGACTTTGTGTATCTTAAATCAGGAAATGTGCAACATTTTGTTCTCTTTATATCCGGGGTCCATGGTAACATAACCAGGACGAAATTCGGCGCATGCTCCGAATGAGATTAATTTGTGGTGTCAGTAATTATACTTACTATAAGTAAAAGTTGATAAAAGGCACAAAAAGAGAAAGGCAAAAGACCAAAATAAGTTGATGAGACGCATAAAACTGGGCTAACTTTAAAAATAAATATCTATATTAATAATACAAATATCAAAAAATATTCAGTGTTCAATCGTAAAACAATGTATAATAATAATAATAATATACAATTATACATTAATGATATTAAAACTCAGAAGTACTGGTACATTATCGATTACTATTATTTCTTCCAATTAAAACTTAAACCTAAAAGGACGCGCCACAAGACAGACGGTTGCATTGGACTGTGTGTCTCGCCCTTTATAGCCCAGACAAATTAGGTAAAAAAGGGGTCAACCTCGGAATGAGAGATAATAAGCTGTAAATTGGTATAAACCTTTGTTTTGTCGTTCTAAATGTTCTCTCAAAAGTCACAAATGCTATCGTTAGGTCAAAATGTATAAAAATCGGTTTTTGGCGAATATCTCGCTTTCTATTGCTTAAATGAGATTTTCACCTATTATGAAAGTTGTAGAGTATAAAATTCTCTACAACTTTTTATTATACGTTCTAATTTTTTTTTATACGATCAACCGTTTTTGAGGTAAAGCGCGAAGAGTGCGCAGCGCATAGTCATATATATATGGTCTAATGCAAGGTCAAGCGTGAGTTACGGTTATCAGTACGTTGTATAAAGTCAAATATTTATTAAAATATTATTACGGTTATCAGTACGTTGTATAAAATCAAATATTTATTAAAATATTATTAATTATAATATTTTAATAAATAATTGACTTTATACAACGCACTGATAACCTAAACTCACGCTTGACCTTGCATTAGACCATATATATAGAATATATACTTATTACTGTGCGCTGCGCACTCTTCGCGCTCTATCTCAAAAACGGTTGATCGTATGAAAAAAAGTTACAACAAAAGTTGTAGAGAATTTTATACTCTACAACTTTCATAATAGGTGAAAATCTCATTTAAGCAATAGAAAGCGAGATATTCGCGAAAAACAGATTTTTATGACCTTTTACCTTCAATATCTTAAGACGCGGACACGATACCATTTGTGACTTGAGAGAACATTAAGAACGACAAAACAAAGGTTTATACAAATTTACAGCTTATTATCTTATATTCCGAGATGAAACTCCTAAAATGACTGGGCTATTTATCATACAAAAAAATTAAAGATCATGCCTCAAACATCATCAACCATATTAAAACAATAAAAATATCTTTAAAATTTTATTTCTTTATTTTACTTTAATTGGAGTCTTTTTTTATTATATTTCAATTTATAATAATTATACTCTACCTAAAGTGTAATTACACTTGAGGTCAATCTACACCTGTGGCGACATCTATTAGAGGCGGACGGGAATACCTTCATTACAGGCTTCCGCTGCGGTGCTGCGCTGCTATCAATGGGTTTCACTTTACGTAATCCGCGCACACACTTCTCTAATTATGCACTCGAAAAAAAAATGTTATGTACTTAGTCTCTTTTTAGGACATATTTTGGGAAGTGCCCATTTTGAGAAATGTTCCAAATGTGAAATTAACATTTAGAGCGTGCGAGCGAGCGAATGTGCGTTTTGTTTTCGTCAATCGCACCATCGCTTTGATGATTCAATGGCCTCGGATTTGAAAATTCAAAAGTAATAACCTCGGGCAATGCAGATTTTCGTTGCCCGAAATTACGACTAAGCCTGGATTTATGTTCATTTTTAATATGACCACAATAATTCCTAACTTTTTAGCTCACACAACCTTACATTGGTGTTACATTCCTAATAAAAGAGCATCACCTTGCATTCACACAAACTTTGGCAAACTGTTGCAGCAGTATAAATAAATATATAGGGACAAATCACACAGATTGAGTTAGCCCCAAAGTAAGTTCGAGACTTGTGTTATGGGATACTAACTCAACGATACTATATTTTATAACAAATACATATATAGATAAACATCCAAGCAGTACTTCACTAAAAATGATATTTCGCAAATAAGCTCTCTAACCGCTGATTGTTCACTAACATTGTTTAAATTTAAACCACCGTTAATACTTGAAACGGCAGTTTAAACTGTTGATTTATGTTAGTGAACTCTGGCGCCTAAGTATGTTGTGGTGACATGCTTACAAAATCTCGAGTTTAAATGGGGGCAAGATCAAAATGTAAGAAACATTTTATCTTGGGTTTAATGTACCTATATATAATGTTAATTTAAAAGTATTTTATAGATAAGTCATGCAATGGATAAAATCTATACAACCGCATTCAACTACTCTACTCATCATTATAAAAATATTTTTCTTTCTCACAATTGCATTTCAAAAATGTGCAGGGAGACATAATTTTATTGTCTACCTGCACATTTCGGACCTCTGCCATCAGTTTGTGCAGTTAATATTTTGTCCAAAAATTCTTACGCATACAAACTTTTCATATACCTAAAACTGATGGTCGAGGCTATGTACAATACACGCATCATTATATGTAGTCAAATATATACTTTATTCGGATAGATTTCATATTTTATTTTTTTAAATCTAGTACAATAAACGTCACAACAGTACATTCAGTGCATTGCATTCACAATACAAGGACGATATACACTTTATGTCAATGATCGTAAGTATCAAAATCGTTGAGCTCAGCAAACACACAACTAAATGGAAGATATAAGATGGCGGACGTTTCGGAGATTTTAATAGATTGAACATTTTAAGTTAATATGTTTTTTATTAGCACTCCCTTCGTCAAAAAGTAACATCGACATCAGCCTACTTCTACATTATTGTACGTAAATACTGGACGTGTCTGAGCGTTGCGTACCAACTTCACACAAAACATTGTAATGAGGGTTTCCAAGAACTAATCACGCTAGATGGCAGCACTGAGACAATGCGTCACACACTTTTGATTGGTAAAAAATTGTATGGAAGAGACGGAAGTGTATATATTCGGTAGCATGTTTCTTTAGCTAAATATGTAGTTTCATTAAATTCCGCATTTTTGTTGTCAAATTTGAATGACAGATATCTGAAGTCTTGTAAACCTCAGTCTAAATTAACCCCATTTGGAGTACCGAAACCCTCATTATAATCAGATCTCTATAACCCTAGATCACACGACTAACCTTACACAGTCTTTCCTGCTCGCACTCACTATTACGCACAGCACCATCGCTTTAGTCTATATAGCATTACTACTAAGGCGCGTATTCACATATTCAGAAGCATTAAATATTTGAAAGGACATTACAATTGAATCCACGCATTAATTTCAACACGAAATATCTTCACCCCAGGCGTCTTTTTTTATCATAAGTTAACTTTCATGCTATTTATAAACATTCAACTTTCAACATAACACATTAAGGGGCTACTATCATAAGCCAACTAGCGCCAACAATCATTTTATTTATTTTACTCTAAAATCGGGTCAAATTAATAGTATTAATAGGTAATTTCAAGTAAATAACGTCTAGTATTTTTGGTGTCTCTATATTCAGCGGGATTGGTATTACTTTCAATTATTATTCCTTTGGTTAAGTCAGAAAAAACTGTCAGAAAAAAAGTGGCCACTTTTGGCGGTTATGCGTTTTTTCCCCTTTGTATTGAGAATAAAATAATTAAAAGGAATACCAAAAATACTAGAAGTTATTAACTAGCGGCCTGCCTTCTTAGACTTTTTCAATTTGACCTGATTTTAGAGTAAAAAAATAAAATAATTAGTGGCTCTAGTTGGCTTATGATAGCCCCTTAAGGAATTTCATTTTAATTTCAGATTTTGTTGGGTTGTCGCCGATTAACAAAGAGAAAAGATTATGAAGTCTTTAATAGGAGCGTGAAATTATTCTTCGATGCACAAAAAATAGCAATGTCAATGGCTTACGGTCCACCTGTTATAAAGTGGTTACCGTAACCTTGTAACACTTGGCAGCGAGTCACGTGCGCCTTTTTCTCTCCAGTATTATACAAACATACTTTATATAAATACTATGTTCGGATTTAATCACACACACACATACCAAGAACAGCTTTACATCTGTAGAAGTAAAAAAAAATGGCGCCCGTCACTATACCTAGAGGAATGGCTTGGATATTTTTTGTCAAAAATCACAACCCTAATAATAGGTATATATATCTCTTGATAAAATATTAAATTTCAACAATTAATTCTTATCATTAATAGGATTACATAGCAGAGTTATAAAGCTTTACCTTAATATCTATTTATTTTATATTTTTAAATAATGTGGTGTGGCAAACGAGTCACATTCGTTGGAAGCATTAATCGTATATTTAAATTACTAAATATGTTTATTTGTAGATTCCGCACAATTTACTTATACGCGAAATCGTTCGTGTTGCCGAACTTGTTGTTCAACATGTTGCACGACATGTTATTCTTATTAACGCATTTTTTATTCTTAGTTATAACGTCTTATATACAATGCACAAACGGCTATAGAGAAATTTGACCCCCATTTTACAAGTCGTTACTGCGGGGTTAAAATTTTTCTACAGCCGTGTGTACGTTACTGCCCCTACGATATGCAAGTTGTTGTCAACAATATTTTAGTCAGCATAAAAAAATAATAATCTTTCGAACTCGCCGATACACCGCAAATATTGTTTTAATGATTCAACAAGTCTAAAAGTAACAAACAGATAATCTGAAAAATATTATTTTCTAACTTGACCTGACCAGGAATCGAATCTAGGATCTCCAGTGTGAAAGCCTGGCATTACCACTAGGGCACAGAGGTCCACAAAAGGACGTCACGTAATTTTTCCCGCTGTTGTGTTTGATGTTGTTATGTAGGCGAAGTGAATTTATTTTTCTATGTATCTGATATTCCTTTGAAATATGTCACATAGACTATAGAGGTTTTCGTAGTATGCATGTTACTGTACAATAATGTTTGTCAGATGTGTATGAGCGATTTGTTTTAACACAATACGGCGTTCATCATCTTCTCCGCTATTATGTCGTTCTGTGGTCGGTCAGTCCTGGTCAATGTCTTAAAATATGAATTTTATAACGGCACAGGGTAGAAAATATCGAAACGTCTTAAAGTACAATGTTTGATCGAGGTGTATCAGTGAGTTTATTGTGAAAACCCATTATGTCGTGCCCTCGTCCCCGCTATCGCACCCGCTATCGCACCCGCCGTGCGGAGCTAGCAGTCCCGGTCCCTGTGGCGGGAGTGCGCGGCGCGGGGCGGGGCGGGGCGGGGCGGGGCGAGGCGGGCGAGCGAGTAGGTCTCGGGCTGGAAGGTGGGCGGGCACTGCAGGTGCGGGTACTGCGGGCGGACGTCGCGGCGGGCGGGCGGCTAGGGATGGACATGCTATTGTAGAGTTTTATCCCAAGCCCTCAAACATAGCTTATAAATATTTTATACCCCCTTTTTCCACTTAGTTCCACCCTGAGGTTGACTGGAAGAAATTGCACTAGCGATAAGTCCGCCTTTGTACACATTGTTTGTATTTGTATCAACATGTAGAATTTGCATGTTAATGATACAATAAAGAGTATATCTATCTATCTATCTATATCTCGTAACAATTAAATGATTGATAAAAAAATTGTTTGAGTAATATCTATCGTATTGCCTGTAATGATACTTTTAATTTAAAAGTAAAATAATAAAATAAATAGCAAATAAAATATTATAAATGCGAAAGTGAGTTTATTTCTTTACTTGATTGTTACACTGTCACACCTTATCTACTGAACCAATCTTCCTGAAATTCGCATACTTATAGCTAGAAATATTGAAAAGTAGATACATAGGGTACTTTTTATCCCGAGACAAAGTCTTGTTCCCGAGGGAAATTTCTTGCAGGCGGAGCCGCGTGCCAAAGCTAGTGACTAATACCTAAATATGTTAAACCTCGTATCAATTAAAGATTGGCTTAAATATTATTTGGTAGCATCTGTCGTATTTGGTTTTGCCTCTAATGATACTTTTGATTTGGACTTCCTGAAATTAGCATACTCATCATTAGAAGTATTAAGGACATAGAGTACCTTTCATCATCGGGAAAAAGCACTGTTCCCGAGTTAAATTCCCGCGGGCGATGCCGCAAGCAAAAGCTAGTAAACAAACAAAATTACCTGCGGCGCGTCCCTCGGCTTCCCGCCGAACATGAGCCTCAGCCGCGACACGGCGGGGCTGTCGGCGACCCAGCTGTCGGCCGGCTTGTCGGCGGGCGCGTCGGCGGCGGCGGTAACGGTAGCGGTAACGGCAGCGGTAGCGGTAGCGGTAACGCTAGCGGCGGAGTGCACGCGGTCGTTGCGGCGCAGCGAATCCCGCCAGCGGTCGCCGGGCGCCGGGTGGGAGGGGACGTCTTCGGGGTACACGATTTTTTCGTAACTATGTTAAAAGATATCGAAATAGATTTTAAACATATCTTTTCATTGTGCCCGCGGCTAAAATGATAATGACAACAATGGCCGCTCTTTGCTGCGGCTGAAATGATAATGGTATACTTATATTCAGACAATATTTTGACATTGTGGTACCGAACTTTTCCTCATGGAACATACAGCAAAATAAATGTTTAGTTGAAACTTGAAAACAAGAGGCGGAGTTTGAAAATTGCATTTTTATTTTGAAAGCATTTTTAGTGACAACAAATAACGCGCAAGTTGAATGCACAGTTCATAAATGCGACTGTATTGCCATTATACCATTCTCAAATTTTTCGTTAATATCGGTTATACGAGCTGAATCTTAGGAGAGAGAGCCGTACTTGCTTGGCTCTTTCCAGTCGCACCTTCTTGATCTCCCTATAAGTTATAATACTATAATGTGTTTTCTTATCTGCTATCTAGTATTAATGACTCTTCTACATTACTAAGGAGCTCACTGATACAGTTGCACGTAAAAGTTCTCTATTCTTTGTTTGGCTTTCATGCATACAAATTTATGTAAAACAATAGTTAAATACAATAAGCGTTGTTTAATGACAATACGAAATAAGATACTAAGGCGGCTGCACCGCCCCCGAACTCATACGTCATCATCTCTGGTGGGTACCAGAGTGGTTACTGGAACCAGAGTCGACCTGGCCGAGTACACCTGAGCCAGGCCTGGTTGAGGATTTGCCAGGCGTGTTGGTACACGCAGTGACGGCGCAACCCGCGCTGGATCTTGACTGGCTGCTGCTCCGTTACAGCAGCTTGGACAAGCTGTTGGGTGTCACCAGCTGGATGTTGCGGTTCATCCACAATTGTCGCCATCCCCAGCAGAAGAGGCTCGCGCCGGTAGCGACCGCTGAGGATCGGCGCATTGCTATGCGTCATCTGGTTCGCCTAGTCCAGGAGGACAGGTTCAAGTCTGAGCTTCAAACCTTGCACTCGAGACGCGCTAAGTTGAAGGGTGCTGTCGCCAGATTGAACCCATTTATTGATCAGGATGGTCTAATCCGCGTGGGGGGCAGACTCCGGAAGTCGGACCTGTCCTACGGGAGACGCCATCCCTTACTACTTCCCAAGGGCGGGGCCCTTGTCGAGCTCATAATAACACACCGTCATGTTAGCAACGCGCACGCTGGACTAGGTGCGATGTTAGCAATTCTACAAAGGGAATTTTGGATCCTGTCCGCGAGGAGAGCAGTCAGGAGCGTTATATTCAAATGTGTAGCATGCTACCGGACAAAGGCATCTACCATGCAGCCGCAGATGGGTGATCTGCCGGCTGATCGGGTACAATACACGAGGCCGTGGGTCGGGGTCGGCACGGATTTTGCGGGACCCTTTCTGATAAAGTCAGCCGCGGTCTAGAACAGGAAATTGACCAAGGCATACTTGTGTGTGTTTGTGTGCCTCGCGACCAAGGCGGTGCACTTGGAGGTGGTGTCGGGATTGACCACCGAGGCCTTCGTCGCGGCCCTGGATAGATTCGTTTCAAGGCGTGGAGTGCCGTCCTTGATTCGGTCGGACAACGGAACGAACTATCGGGGTGCTGCAAACTATCTGCGTGACGTCACTGAGTTCCTGGAACAACACAGTGACCAAATTGGTCAGGGCTGTGCCCAACGGGGCATGGAATGGCGGTTTTCGGTGCCAGCCTGTCCGCACTGGGGCGGAATATTTGAGGCCGCGGTCAAATCGGCCAAGACACACTTACGGCGAGTAGTGGGGGAGACCACTCTTACGTTTGAAGAGTTGGCCACCATATTCTGTAAGGTGGAAGCCGCTTTGAACTCCCGTCCACTATGCCCAGTGTCTCAGGACCCAAATGATATTGACGTGTTGACACCGGGCCATTTCATAATCGGGCAGCCGGTAACTGCCCTCCCAGAGTATCCTTGGCGGGATCAAGGTACTTCTCGGCTATCGCGTTGGCAGATGCTGCAACAGATGAGTCAGGATTTCTGGAGGCGCTGGTCTGCCGAATATCTCCACTTGTTGCAGCAGCGAGTCAAATGGACGGATCATACTAACCCTCCGGTAGAGGGCGACATTGTTTTAATGAAGGAGCCTAATTTGGCCCCCCTGTGCTGGCGGCGAGGCCGCATTTTAAAGTTGATACCAGGCACGGACGGAATCCCTCGAGTTGCCGAGGTTTTGGTAGACGGATCAATTTTGACCCGTGCACTCACTTCATTGGCCCGCCTTCCATCAAACGACTAGTATGGTTTGCTAGTGAAATGTCGGGATACATTTCAGGGCGGGGGATGTTTCGGATAAAACATTCATCAGACAAATATATACTCACGTTGAATTTACTCGATTCGGATAATCGACAAGTGTTAGTTTTGGTACATCCCTACCGGGTTTGGACGCGCGCGACGCCATGACGGTAGCCAGTCTGCATACCCGCGCGGCCGCGGTTAGATGCATTCTCTTTGTTTATTACCTGTGAAGTCTCGGGATAGACCATTCTAATACGATTCGCGTTCAATCTTCGGGAATAATTGCGCATTAATATCGTGAGTGAGGCCCGGTTGCCTAGTGGATAAAAGTTTAAAGCTTATTGACAATTGAACACTCGGTAGTGAAATAACCTGTGTGGCGACCCATTTTCTACCCTGAATTCGCCGTGCTCCGCTGGATCGACACCGAATTAATAGGGGATGTGTAGGAATCTCATGAGAAGGGGCATAAACGGGTTTAATTAATTCGGATTAATAAGCAAGTCACGCCCAAGCGCGTAAGGTACTTTTCTTTTGTTTATTTTTAGTGATCAGCCTAACTTTCCTACCACATTCACGCTTCCACTGCTAAATTTAAACATTCTGGTAGCAGAGTTGGCTGAAACATATATAATAACGTTATCGTATCGTAAAAATAGCCTCACCCGTCTGCGCCGCGCACGGACACCGGCTTGACGTCGCGACGAACGCTGCCCGCCGCGGGGGGCGCCACCTGACACACACACACAACGAATGTTACTACTAGAGAAATATAAAAATAAAATATATATTTTATTTCCCCCTCTCACTCCCTCTCCCTCTCTCTCCCGCTCTCGCTCCCTAAAACGCAGAATGCTATACTTGCTACGACAATGTTACCTGTATATCCGGCAGAGGTCGCTGCTGCAACTCCGTCCTCAGCAGCTCCCCGTAGATGACATCGGGCACGATCCGGTCGAGCCTCTTCTGCAGCTCCTTGGCCGCCTTGTTGCCGTCCCGCTCTCTCTCTCTCTCCCTCTCCCTCTCTCTCTCGCGCTCTCGCTCCCTCTCCCTCTCCTGCCCGCGGTCTCTCTCGACGCCCATAAGCACTCTGTTGGTGTACACCTGCCGGCGTTCTTCTTCTTGCTTTTTGAGCATGAACTCTTCTAGTGTGACGAATCTGAAGAAACAAAATTCTATTCGTACTACCTGCTAATTCTTACGCGTGAGTAAATATTTAAAACAGAAGAAGACATATTCCTACGTTAAAAAGGCTTTTTCGAATAAATCTGACACCAGGGTGTGAAGAGTCAATTGAGCTTGTGGAGCATACAGAATAAGTTTTAGTATCTGTTGCTCTAATAAAGACCGTAAGTTTTCTTTTAAATCTAGTTAATTTTATTATAGCTCAAAAAAAATTGCGCTGTTGATAGTTATTACAAACACACAAAAATATAAATCATGGTAATGCAGCAATGGTGCAAGATATAAAAACTATGTCGTTATGTAAGACCATCTTTTTGTACCATGTTTTATATCATAAAAGAAACCCTAGTTACTCACCCAATAAGATTCTCAGGCTTATGAGTCTTCTGTTTTGGCACTTGCAACGCGGGCTTCGTCACAAAGTCACTCTTCTCAAAATCCAACAGATTGGGGTTGGAGGCGTGGATGTAGTTGATGGGGGCGGGTATCTTGGCCCGTTCGGGCGGGAGTTCGGTTGGTTCGCGCGAATGTTCGTGTTGCTCGCGCGAATGTTCGTGTTGCTCGCGCGAATGTTCGTGTTGCTCGCGCGAATGTTCGTGTTGCTCGCGCGAATGTTCGCGGTCGGCCGCCACTCGCCGGTAGCTGCGGTAGTGTTCTGTCGGCACCGGCACGCCAGACTGCTTCGTCTGAAAAAGAGAAATAAAATTAATATAAGACAATTAAAATTGAATACTTCGAGTATTATGTCTAAAACTATCATATTCACAGCGCTCAGTCCTTCTGAGACGTTAAGTAAAATTTGAGGCAACTCAACCAAGGATGTGAAACGACCCAGAAAATATATCTATGGGAAAAAAAAATAGAGATTCCTTAATACCGCTTTATTATGTTCATATACTAGTGGTTTATACTATAATTATTAACATAAAAGATGAAATGATGGGCGTTAAATAGGAGGTGCTGGATGCCAATGGTTTTACAGTCAAGGATACTGAATACAGGTAGGAAAACGTTAGTAAGTTCTCAGAGAGAGAGATAAGAGCAGACATGAATACGTTTTCCCAAACGTTAGTAAGATCTCAGAGAGAGAGACATAAGGGTAGAACCTTAGATACTTTCAATCCCAACACAACATTCTCCAGCGATTCGCTTCTATTGTTACTGTGTGTGTTTCCTCTAAGACCCGAACTTAGACTAACCAGAAAAAAATGCAATCGGTAAAACGCAAGTACAAAAGAGTGATCTTACCTTAGCCGGTTTGGATTCGTCCTTGCTCTTGTGCCTCGAGAAGAACCTCAAATACTTCCGATCCAAGCTGGTAGCGGCGTGAACGTTCTCCTGCGATTCACTTCTGTGGCTTCTGTGTGTGAGTTTCTTCAAAGACCCGAACTTGGACTTGTCCTTCTCTTTCTCTCTCTCGCGGTCTCGCTCGATCCGACGCTCGCACGATTCGTTGTCAGATTCAGTTTCTGAGTAGTCCGTCTCGGAAAACTGTTTTGATATGTCCGTCTGTAAAATAATATATAAAAATTCATCATAATATTGAATCATTTTACCAATATTTTGTTTTGTTTTCTTGACACTTTGTAGATTTTTTTTTTAATTCAAATTAAGGCGAAACAAAAAAAGTCAGTCCAAACGTAACGAAATACAACTTCTCACTTTAAAACACCACCTAACCGAAGTCCCATCGTAGGTAAAGATCTACTAAATATAGCCCAAAAACTGTAATTGTATTTAATTGACACTGATCGGAAAACCCAATCGTAAACCAACAACATTGTTTGTCATGTTGATACTTATACATGTAGAAGATACAGATATCAAGATACAGCGGTGTGGTACAGACGGCTGTTAACCGATTCGACCGCCATGTGTGGGTCAGACATCTCTGCAGCCGTCTGTACAGCAGATCACACCTGGTCAGTGTTGGCCAGCAACGCCGGCAGCAGCGTGGCTCGTTGTATCAGCTGTATCCACGTCAGCATGGCGTCTGTACAGGAGATCACACCTGGTCAGTGTTGGCCAGCAACGCCGGCAGCAGCGTGGCTCGCTGTATGAGCTGTATCCACGTCAGCATGGCGTCTGTACAGGAGATCACACCTGGTCAGTGTTGGCCAGCAACGCCGGCAGCAGCGTGGCTCGCTGTATGAGCTGTATCCACGTCAGCATGGCGTCTGTACAGGAGATCACACCTGGTCAGTGTTGGCCAGCAACGCCGGCAGCAGCGTGGCTCGCTGTATGAGCTGTATCCACGTCAGCATGGCGTCTGTACAGGAGATCACACCTGGTCAGTGTTGGCCAGCAACGCCGGCAGCAGCGTGGCTCGCTGTATGAGCTGTATCCACGTCAGCATGGCGTCTGTACAGGAGATCACACCTGGTCAGTGTTGGCCAGCAACGCCGGCAGCAGCGTGGCTCGCTGTATGAGCTGTATCCACGTCAGCATGGCGTCTGTACAGGAGATCACACCTGGTCAGTGTTGGCCAGCAACGCCGGCAGCAGCGTGGCTCGCTGTATGAGCTGTATCCACGTCAGCATGGCGTCGCGCGAGTCGCAGGCGAAGTAGAAGGCGGTGCCGGTGTGGTACACCTTGAAGGCGTGCGCGCGGGACTTCACCTCCACGGCCGCGGAGACCGTGAACCCCTCCAGGTAGATCATGCAGTCCGCGCGGTTGCACTGCAAGCAGATCATACGGGTGAGCGAGAAATAAAACTAGACTTGGATACTCTCACGGTTCAACTTGTGACCTTGATGTTTATTCGTAATTCTTAACTAATTGTGAGACTATTTGCATACATTATGTTACGAAATGTAAATTCTACGACAAAAAAAAATGTTCTTCAAGATGGTTTTTACGTTTTAAGCAAAAAATATTAGATCTAATGGAAAGTTTCCGTTGTCCGCGCTGCCACACGCCGCCGCTCTAACACACTGACCTCCGGCGAGCGGTAGGCGTACAGCAGGTTGTGTGCCAGCAGCAAGTGCCGCCTCGCCCGCGCTGCCCCACGCCGCCGCTCTAACACACTGACCTCCGGCGAGCGGTAGGCGTACAGCAGGTTGTGTGCCAGCAGCAAGTGCCGCCTCGCCCGCGCTGCCCCACGCCGCCGCTCTAACACACTGACCTCCGGCGAGCGGTAGGCGTACAGCAGGTTGTGTGCCAGCAGCAAGTGCCGCCTCGCCCGCGCTGCCCCACGCCGCCGCTCTAACACACTGACCTCCGGCGAGCGGTAGGCGTACAGCAGGTTGTGTGCCAGCAGCAAGTGCCGCCTCGCCCGCGCTGCCCCACGCCGCCGCTCTAACACACTGACCTCCGGTGAGCGGTAGGCGTACAGCAGGTTGTGTGCCAGCAGCAAGTGCCGCCTCGCCCGCGCTGCCCCACGCCGCCGCTCTAACACACTGACCTCCGGTGAGCGGTAGGCGTACAGCAGGTTGTGTGCCAGCAGCAAGTGCCGCCTCGCCCAGCGCGGGGCCGCCGCCGCCCGCACGCGCTGCCACACGCCGCCCGCCGCGCCGCGCCCCGCCAGCGCGCGCGCCGGCACCAGGCGCCGCTCTGGTGATGTACGCCTCTCATTATAATATATATGATATATAATATATAAGACATATGAGCGAGCTCATATGTCTCGTATGTGAGCGAGACAGAAATGTAGTTATGTCGGGAAGAATTATAATTTATCCCACTCACACTTAGATCAACTTATTTCCCATTTCATATACTTTCTACACAAATTGACGGACTTTTGCCGAGCGGCTGTACCACCGGAATGTCGCTAAGCATAATTTCGGTACAATACCATGCTATCAGTTCATTTTTGCGTCGATCCTAGCTGCACTGTTGTAACCTTTATATGTACCTTTCTCCAGAATTTCATTAAGAAATGCAAAAAATTATTTTAACAAGTACTACTAAAATTAAATATTTTTTTTTTATAGATAACATAAAATACTACTTTACTCCCCCATATTTACTAAATATGGGTGGACTGTGAGAAACAGATAATATCATCAATACAATTTCCCTTGAAACATCAAATAAAGAATGAATTTTGGTAAGTTAGACAAACGTATTGATTAAAAACACTAACAGAGTTTCAAACCAGCCTGCGACACTTTATTAAACGCACATGACATAATCAAAGACTCTATTTTCATCAATTGAAAAAACATTATATGAAATGTTCGTTCACTCATTTTAACCAATTATTCTTATGAAAGGTTTTTTTTTTTTCATATACGATGAGCTTTTAAAAATGAAAGCATTTCTTATTTCTTATATAAATAAATAATAACTTACTTGCTAAAATAGAGCTCTTCTTCTTCAAACTTCTAGATTTCGAAGTCGGGAAGATACTCTTACTGGCCGCTGACGAGGGGGTATGAGCAGGAGACAGCACCACGTCACCGTCGCGGTGGAGGGGTGGTGCGGGGGTGGCGGTGGCGGTGGGGGAGGAGGGGGAGGCGGGGGTGGCGGGGGACGCCGCGTCGGGCTCCAGGTTGATGGGGGGGAGCTCGCGACGCTCCGATGGGATAAGCTTGATCTCATGTTTTGTGATGTGTCGGAGCGGGAGAGAGATCTAGAAAGTAGAATGAAATGTATCTTGTTAGCTTTGCCGTGGGGTTTCACCTGTCTATGATATACGTTTAACTGTCTCTGAGGTGGACCAGACGCTCAGAGTGGTCAGTAATTTAGACGTTTGCCTAGAGAACCTGATGTCATGGGTTTGAATGCCACGCGATGAATATTTTTAGTTAATTTCAATCATCCTATAGCCTGATAATAAAAATGATGCCGTACTTATTTCCGTTGGTATCGGCTGCAACACAGCGGTTTTTACAGAAACCATATCGGAGAACGAAAGACGGTTTTAAACAATTTTACATCAGGGAGACCTACTAACGCCCATGATCAATGCTGACGATATCATCAGCTGGCATACCGCTAAGTAAACAAAAAGAAACTGATTCCAATATAGATATATATTTAAAATCATTTCTTTTTGTTGATTAAATCAAAAAGTACTTTAAATTTCTTTTACATTTTATTTTTTTAACCCAAACAGTATGAATAAAAATAAAACAATTTACCTGATTAGCATCAATATGTTTCTTGAGCGGCGAGTAGTCTGTCGGCGTCGGTACTTGCGGCGTGCGGGGGATCACTCGCAGCGGCGGGTACAGAGGGGGCGAGGCGGTCGGCGGGGAGGGGGGGGACGCGGCGGGGGGAGGGGGCGCACGCGGGGAGGGGCACGGCCGGGGGGGAGGCGGGGGAGGGGCGCGCTGCGGCGGCCTGCGGACACGGGGGCATAAATTAGTGACCTCATACAGTCCTTACATTTCATATTCCAGCTGTGAACGAATAAGTGTATTACATAGGTAAATGTAAGTTGAAGGTTATCTGAACTCATTCCTTCTTTCTTTCCATCTCATTTCCATACCACTTTCGTATAGCCACCTCTCGATTTTCTTCTAAAAATAAAAAAAAACGCAGGGCAACAAGGTGTTTTGATGTCAACGATATAGTTTACCTGACAAGCAGCTTGTGTTCGTGCAGCGACCGCCGGCGATGCTCCATCATGGCGATGTTGATGGTCTCCAGCACTCGCTCGGTGTCGTTGTCGTTGCAGTCGCTGGCCGCGCTGTCCTCGAATGGGAACTCTGTCCGTTCGTCTGTCGTGCGCGATTTCTGGCGACAACGATGGCGCATGACGATATCACAATACTTATTCATTCAATATATAATGAGTCAATTTCAGATAAAAAGACTGTTGGATAAGCCTTATGGTTCCACTCGAATTTCTACATGAATAAACAAAAATTGCCTGCATCGATTATTTCTATTAAATCCAAAAAGCGGAAGACCATCTTGATTAATTAATTAAGCAGCTCACAAAATTGAGTAGCGTTTCAGTATTCGGGCATAAGTCTCTTTATTGTGGAATATAGGTTTTTGTAAACTTGCCTACTTAAAGATCTCAAAAGATATTTGGATTTTCATCAAATATCACTTGGCGCAATACTAACAAAACCAGCGAATCGATACAATAAAACATCAACGCCTAGCCTTTTGACCTAGACAATAGTCCTGAAATACAGATGATTTGTCAATAGTTCTGAACAGAGGTATAACATGGAAAGGTTACCTGTTGCTGCAGAATGGCCTCGCCAATGGCTGAACTGGATTTCTTGAAGTCCAATATCTGATCGGCTTTCTCCGCGGAATGGACGAGGATTGTTGGACTAGAAGAATTATAATATCTGCTTCAATTCATACAAGATATCAGGTGAACATTCTAAGTATTAAAATATCACTTTGTGTCACTATTACAATTTCTTTGATATCAATATTATTTTAATACATATTGTAATACTAAAGTAGCCGTTACATTGGTGTTCCTGAAATTCTTCCAGCACTTTACTTAGCCTTCTGACTTGACTAACTTGAATAGACATGACTGACTACTGACTTGACCAAATAAAGAAGTTGAAGAACGTTTAGATAAAACTTAATACTAGCAATAATAAGGTTTGATTGCCATTTTGATGCCACAACAAAAAAAAAACACTTCCCTCCACCTCCCATGGCTCTACCAACCTCTCGGTTATACGAGCCGAATCTCGGGAGAGTGCGCTGTACTTGCATTTCGCATCTCTTTCCAGTCGCACCTGCTTGATCTCCCTAAAACTTCTCTATAGTATCTATGCAATCATAACAAAAAAAAAAACATTTGATAACAATAGGTACCTGTCAGTGGGCGTGGTGGACTCCGGTATGACCTGCGTGACGAGGCCGGCCGGCTCGTACGCGGTGCCGAAGTCGTACGCCGGCGTGGAGTGGCTCTTGTCCAGCTTGCCGCGGGGCGGCGTGGTGGGGGGTGGCGGGGGCGGTGTGGCGGGGGGTGTCGGCGGGGAGGGGGCGGCGCGCGGGGGGGGGAGCACGCCGAGGCACGTGCGCGGCCGGGGAGACCACTCCAGGCCCGTGCTGCACGACACTGCCTGGTAGGTCAATGATGTATTTTAAACTTGAGACTAGACTGACCACGTTTATATGCACCTTCGGCTTTCGATGACGAATCGCAGCACCCCGCCAAACCAAATTCAATGAAAACAACAATGAAATAAAGAACTCACTGATAACTTCATAAAATTTTAAATCGAAAAACAACACGGCCGTGCTAGCTCTCTTGTGAAATACTTAGCGCGACAGCAAATCCCAAACATGGCGGATAAAAATCAGCCAATAGCAGATGGGTTCTGTCAGATCATCTCTATAATTTGTAGAAATATTTGGGACTATTAAATAATGTTTATAACCGACAAATTGAATAAAACGAAAATCAATACATATAATAAGACACTAAAATGCGAGTGTCTGTACATTTAATATTTTTCAAAAAAACTGATTGAGTGCGATTAAAAAGGAGTAACAGAAACCAAAAAAACAGTTTTTGGAATTTTTGTCTGTCTGTATGTATGTATGTATGTCTGTCTGGTACGTTATAACTTCGAAAATACTCAACGGATTTAAACGCGGTTTTCACAGTTGGATTACATATGATTAGGAGCGTTGTCAAAACTTTGTTTCGTCAAAATCGGTTAAGGGAAAAAGAAGTTATGGTCGATTGAAAATTTACTTCAAACACTGCTTCTAAACTTTTAATGCGTTTACTTACGTTTAATTTAATTTAGATAAGGCTAGGATTTCTACTTTTTATTATCCATATCAATAAAGACGAAAACACGCACTGCACCTATTAATTTTAATAAAATAACACATTGAATTTGATCGTAAATTTAGTAACATAAAATCTCAATAGATGGCGCGAATTTGCGTACCTATAGACAAATCCCATTTGAAATTTCGCCAATCTCTTGCAACGTATGTTGGCCTATCGGTAGAGGTCGTAGATCATATTTTTAAGTCGAGGGTTCGAATCCTGCTATAGATGACTTTTTTTTTAGTTACTTTTTTTTTACTTACTTTCTTTTACTTGCTTTTTTTACTTGCTTTTTTTACTTACTTTTTTTTATTTACTTTTTTTTTCGTTTTGTATTAATTTTTAAGAATTTTTTAATACTTTAGTAAAGAAATGTTTCAAGAAAGTACCTGGATCGAATCCTGTCACAAACAATAATTTTATGATTTCGTGTTTTATTTGTTTTCTAGAATTATTTTCTTACTTTTTTTTATAATTTTGAAAAGAAACAAATAAATTCATTTGCAAATTTATTTCAGGATAAACGATATCGCAACCCCTTACAAATCATATCTAATAGTTTGTCATTGACGACATTGAAAAAGAAGATTAATCAAATGGTTGACTGGTAGAGAACGCTCTTAGCGTTAAGTCCGTTAATATATAAGTACTAGCTGTTCCCCGCGGCTCCGCCCCGCGTGGGAATCGGTTATATCGCGCCCAAAAGTTTATGTTTGACCTCAGGTCGTTAACTACATCCCTACCAAATTTCATCACAATCGGTCCAGCAGTTTAGCCGTGAAGAGGTTACAGACAGACAGACTTTCGCATTTATAGTATTAGTATGGATATGGATTTTGTACTTATCTATCTATCTTTACATATAATCGGACAGTAAAAATTGAATGTCTGTACATTAAATATTTTTCTAAAAAACTGATACGGGGCGATTAAAGAAAGACGTGTAACAGAAACCAAAAAAAACAATTTTTGGAATTTTTGTCTGTCTGTCTTTCTGTATGTCTGGTACGTTATAACTTCAAAACTACTCAACAGATTCGAACGCGGTTTTCACAGGTGGATTACATATACGTTCAACAGTTTTGTCAAAACTTTGTTTCGTCAAAATCGGTTAAGGGAAAAAGAAGTTATGGTCAATTGAAGTTTACTTCTAGCACTGTTTCAACTTTTTACAGAGTTGAATCCGGTTTACATAAACGTATTTAATATAGATAAAGCTACAATTTCTACTTTGTTTTATCGATATCAATGAAGACAAAAACACACTGCAGTCTCTATTAAATTTTAAAAAATTAACACATTGAATGTGTGTGGGCGTATAATTTAGTTACATAAAATATCAATAGATGGCGCTGAAGTTAATTTAATTATTTTTTTCTCATATGGTATTATAGCAGATTGAAATTTTTCCAGCAATTAATTCTAATTATTTCAAAAAAATTTTGGTTGTTTATTTAGTTCTATTGGTTGGTTTGTTTATCGGTCGTTTGTTGTATTGTATTGTAAGCTATTTGAATTGATTAGTTGGTTGGTTTGGCTTTGGTTTAAAAAATAATCAAACCAGCAAGTCAGTTCAGTTGTTGTTCGACGGAACATACGGTCGTGTCGTAAGGTCTAATTTAACTAACATAACACTATTTATTGAGTTAGGTTCTAATGACCCTGTAATAGGCTGCGTCTACTCTTTTAGAGAAAAAGATGTGATAGTATGAATGTTAATATTTTTAGTTTGATATCGTAGCAATGGCTAATGGCTTTATAAAATTGGCACGGGAATAGGATACTACTTATAGATTTAACTATAGGTCTGGATAGTTGTAGTTTCCACAGGTTAAGCGAAAAGCGAACTACACGCGGGCGGAGCCGCGGGCAACAGCTAGTTATTTAATAATCAAAATAAATGACTTATTTTTGACGTGAGAACGTCTAGTCACTTGATACTAGGGGCTGCATGCACGAAAAAGATAACGTCATTGTCACGTTCCGAGAGAGAACGAACAAGAGAGAGGCATGATCGCGGCTCAAGCGATCGACTCAGTTGCTGCATCTATCTTCCACTCCTTCCTTACTGTAATGTTTGACGTTGTCACGTCAAACTACCGTCCGCAAACCGACTATTCTTATTTTTTGACTGTGAAATGAAGACTCGATACAAATTTCTCGATCCAATTCTCACATGGCTAATTAGATTTGTTGAAACATACCAGTAACAGTATAGTTACCTTGTCCCTCCGATAGAAGGCGTTGTCAGGCTCGGGGCTGTGCGCGGCGCTGGCGGCGCGCTGTCCGCGTTGCTCGCGCAGTTGCTGCCAGAACTGACACATACACATATTTTTAATCTGTAGTGTAAGTTGAGACAATCAAATCTTTATTTTGGACCACAGGCAATATGAGGTGTTACATCAATTTTAGTAGCACTATGACCTTTTCAAATTCGGCGAAGGCGAATAATTTAAAGTAACAACCCTATCTGTCACTTGTCTACTTATCAGATTATTTTATTTTTAAACGGTTTTATTTAGCTCACCCCGTTTGTTTTATTATTTATTCTTGGGTCAAATTTAGTAATTCAAATTTCACCCTCTTCCTGTCAACCGATTAATCTGAAATTTTGTATACACTTTGGATTTTGGTGACAATACAATTATGTTTATTCATTATCATTATAAATTCAAGATGGCCGCCGCTACAAAATGGCGGATAATTTATGTTTTATTAATCCCATCAATATGGGTATCAAATGAAAGGGCTCAACAAGCAGAATACAATATACTATAAAAAAATTGAAAACCAAGATGGCGGCCGCTACAAAATGGCGGATAACGTAGGTTTTATCAATCCCATCAATATAGGTATCAAATGAAAGTGCTCAACCAGTAGAATACAATGTACTATATAAAATTAAAATCCAAGATGGCAGCCTCTACAAAATGGCGGATAACTTAGGTTTTATCAATCCCATCAACATGGGTATCAAATGAAAGGTCTTAACAAGTAGAATACAATTTAGTATGCAAAATTGAAATCTAAGATGGCCGCCGCTACCAAATGGCTGTTAAATTTTTTTTATAAATCCCACCAGTATGGGTATCAAATAAAAGGGCTTGACAAGAAGAATACAGTGCACTATACAACCTCAATATTTAAGATGGGCGCAGCCACTAAATGGCGTATAATAATAAGATTTAAATTTAGAAATTGAATCTGTAATTTAGGTATCTGATTAATCCAGCCTGAATCCACCACCCAAGTCAAGATTTTGTATCGTGTTGAGGACTGTGTGGCGTTAGGGTGGATAAAAATGATATGTCGTTAGCGGTACACCACCCAAGTTAAGGTGAAAGGTTAAAACGCGCCGAGAACTGTATGGCATTAGGGTGGATATAAATGAATTAAACAGAATGCGAAATAAAAACTAAAAACTAGAAAATAAAAATAGGTAAAAAAACTTTTTAAGTTAAACGGTTTTATGTTAAACATACATTGCAATTAAGATAAATGTACTAAAAACCAAAAAATAATAAAATAGAGACAGTCGTGGGATTATAAACATATGCATAGACTAGACTAAAAAAAACCGTGGGGCACGTCAATTGTCTACAAATTATCGACTTAATGTGCGATAGAAGAATCGTTTAATTCGTCGTTAGGCAGTTGGCCCGCAGACGGTGAGGAAATTACTTCTACTACTTACTATTTTCTTGCTCATGGAAATTCCAATAGTTATACACTCCATGTAAATAAAAGAGATGTTTCAACTAGTTTATTGTTGGACATTTACACTGCTGGCTGGCGAGGAATCGTTTCACTGCTCGTAGTTTGTCTTTAATCGACAAAACATATGATAAAAGTACTACTCGCTCACCACTATGAAACCCTAAAACTCGCTTATAATCGAGCTTGCTAGCTTGTTTCCAAATTCTAGCCCTACTTATCACACGTCCATAGTTGTCGGTTGAACAACTGCCTAATTATAGTGTAACTACAAAACAAACATTTTAATCAACGATTGTAGACAATTAACGTGCCCCACGGTTTTTTTTAGTCTAGTCTATGCATATGTTTATAATCCCACGACTGTATCTATTTTATTATTTTTTGGTTTTTAGTACATTTATCTTAATTGCAATGTATGTTTAACATAAAACGGTTTAACTTAAAAAGTTTTTTTTACCTATTTTTATTACTTTTTATTTTATTTATTTACTTCCAACTTTTAACTATCATTACATATCATATTATAATGAGAATTGCAAACTAGCGGCTTTACTTATGATTTCGCATGAAAATTTGATCAGAAGTGGAATAGTAAATTGACTAAGGATTACTCTGCAAGATCTTAACTACTATGCCTAGCTACCGTTGTATAGTTACCTGTTCTATGGTGAGACTGGGACGCTTGGCGATGGGACTGCCGCCGCTGATGCTGTGGCGGCGTTGCGGAGCCGCGCGCGGCGGCGGTGGGTACAGCCTGATACAAATGCTAACGTTACAACCCATCTACTGTTCCCATTGATGGTATACAATCACCAAATTTGTCATCTACACGGGTATTAACCGGACGCGTCAACTACAGTCATATCAAGTTATGTAGATTTTAAGGTTCCACATATAAAACTTACAAAACGGACCCTCATCAGGAAAACTCTGGTATCTGTATGTCCGTCTGTCACAGCCAATTTTTGATGTTACATGCTAGTTACCTGGTGATGGACAAGTGCTGCGTGGGCGAGGCTGGCACGGACAGCGAGCTGTCGCTGGACACGGGCGAGTCCGCTCGAGCTGCTGCCGATTCTACGGCGAGCTCCGTGTTGTTCTCGGATGGAGAGGGTTCCTCGAGGAGTGGGGTTGGCTCGTATCTGCAATTAATATAAATTACAATATAGCTTTTAATCCCACTATGCTGATCTGTGCACTTTCTATATTAAAGATGGTTTGCAACTATATTGCAGCTATCGATATGAACTGAGCTTTTTAGTAAATTCCTTTAAGAAATTATAGTAAGATAAACATACTTTTAACTATTACAGAACATCATAAGGCTTTGGTATGTATTGTTTTGGTTTTAAGATTAGTGGCCAAACAAACGGTAATCTAATTACTTGAACTTAGTTTTTTAACTAAATATGACAATGATTAGATCATATACATTGACGATATTTTGATTATATTTACAAAGTTATGAATGTAGTTTGTACTTTTATCAGGAACAAAAAATACTTTTGACTGCAACGTAGTGTGTGTATGGTATGTGCCTGTGTGTGTGTGTGTGTGTGTACACACCTGTGTATGGTGTGCGCGGGCGGCGGTCGCTGCAGCCGGTGCAGGCGGTGCAGGCGCGGCGTGGCGAGCGCGGCGGGCGCGGGCGCGGCGCGGCGTCGCAGTCGCAGCGGCAGCTCCCCGCGCGCGCGCGCCGCCCCCGCGCACAGCGACGCCACCGCCGCGCCGCTCCACCCCACCACGCAGCGGCCCGCCACCTGTAACAGACCGGAATAACATTTGCCAAATATAAAATTGAGACCCAAGTTCTCACAGTGTACAGATAATTGTTTATGTTTACCTGCACGATCTCGTCCCCGTCTCGCACCAGCCCCGAGGCGTGTGCGGGCGATCCGAACCGGATGTCCGCCAGCTGGTGGTGGCCGCAGAACGACGGCACCACGGCGAACCCCAGCGGCTTGTCGCCCTGCCGCAGCGACACCGCGTCCAGCGACGCCGGCTGCAGGATCATCGGATCGCACACGTCCTACCAATCAAAACAACACTGGTTTACGGCGCAGTGTCAAAATGGCCACTGTCCTTGCGTTTGTCAGTCGTGAAACGTAATAAATAAATATGTGTTGTCTTGTTCACAAGACAACACATATTGAAGCCATTCGTCTATCCTCTATCATGTAATCAGCAGTGACAGCCGCGGCTACAGCATTGGCGGATTGTTTAGCAAAACGATCCCGTTGTTTACACATGGCATGTGGCCTCTAAGCTCTAGCGCCAGTTTGAGCATATTCGCCTTGAGATCTACCGGAACCTCAACATACGCTTCACCAGACAGAATGGACAGTAGAAGGATAAGCTAAGAAAAAGAATGCATAGATATTGAATGCCATTCTTCTGACCTGTATGATGTAATCAGCAATGGCAGCCGCTGTTCCGCTGTGAGCACGTAAGGGCCTCCACCAGGAACCATACATCCTCGAGGCTTCACCAGGTTGAACAGAGAGCCGAACGATAGCTACACAAGATGGCATGGCATTCCCCTGACCTGTATGATGTAATCAGCAGTGGCGGCGGCGCTGGCGGCAGCCGCGGCCACCGCCCTGGCGGGCTGCTCGGCGAAGCGGTCCCGCTGTGCGCACGTGGCGGCCTCTAGCGCCAGCTTGAGCAGGGCCGCCTTGCGCTCCGCCAGCCCCGAGCCCGCGTCGGCGGGGCCCCAACGCTCCAGCCAGCACACTAGGGGCTTCACTGCGCGCACCTGGCCGAATGGAAAGGTGATCGCGCTTAGATGAGACATGAATCGTTTGAACAATGATTGTATACATGGACGCTTGTTTCTGCTTTGTTGTAAATAAAAACTAATTTTTGGTTATAAAACATTAATTAGACAAGCGTAAAACATATGCTGATATTCGCTAGGTAGCTCAGAAAAGACCTAGCAAATCTATTTTCCGTAGTCAAAATTACCAAAAGAACAATTTTCTTAAGATTAGTATTGGTGGGAGCAGCTAAATATCTACACTTAGCAATGCACTCAAGAAGAATAGAACAAAAAAAAATACTCACGGTACTGGCGACATCCGCCAAAGCCTGCGTGTCGAGCCTGGCGTCGGGCTGCAGACGCAGCGCGCGCGCCAACGACGTGGCCACCACGGAAACACGGACGGCTAATTGCTGAACACACTCACGACGGGCTTCATATTGCTGAAACAGAACATTTTATGCTATATGTTGGCTACATGCTTTACTTTCACAGGTAGTATGACAACTTCTTAAGAGTTAGTACAAAAAGAATTACACCCCATTCTAAGCCCAATTTATTACTTTCTTCTTTCCTACCTTGATATAAATCTCGGAATTATACTTCTTAGGGTCTCTAATTCTTTTTCCAATATAAAAGGCAGCATTTGCTATCTGCCTAAGTAAGTCAATTTCAACTCATTAATTCATAATAACGATATTTTTATACATAAGCTATAGAGATAGATAGATATACTCTTTATTGAACCATTAAAATAATGGTTATATTGCTTCAAATTCAAACAATGTGTACCTAAATAAGTAAAAATATATTTTCAAAAGCATAAATCATTCAAATCCTTTGCTTACAGTAATAAATAAAACAACAATAAACTAGTTTTGCCATTGCTAAAATGTGGAAGCAGATAACAATAGAGATAGTGAAGCGTCTCTGAGTCACCACTGGCATTCCCGCTCACCACTTGATGGATTTATAGTGGGCAGATAAAGATGGTGACAGCCACCAGCTATAAATAGTGACAATCTGCCGCTAACAACTGACACATTTATTACTTTGGTTGTGCAACACAACTAAATAAATCTGTTACCGCTCATAATGAAGTGTTGTGTTTTCGCACCTTCAAAAACTATTTCTTTATTTGCATAAATGTAGGTATTTATATTATATTTTCTATTGTTGGTGTAACTAACTCTAGGTAACAAAGCCATCATTTATGCCACCTTGAGTGGGTTGTTTGAGACCTTTAGACTTTTTATAATAGTCCCATACGCAGGCAAGCAGCAATTAAATTCTCTGTCAGAAAGTGGTTACCCAAGTAGGGATACCAGCAACACAAGGAATGTAAGGCACATATTGAGGAGACTGAAATATTAAATCACTTCACACCCTTGTGTATCCCTTCCTTATGACATGTTCTCAAAAGCAACTAACAAGGAAATACATATTTATTTCCAAAGGTCTTCGCTGGAAGACACACTCGAAGTTTTAAACTTCTCTACACATCCAATAAGACAAAAAAAAAGAAACAAATGCTCTATACTGCTCTACACTACATACATACATAAAAGATGATGATGATGACTACATACTATTGCAAAACCTAAAATCATTTCAATAGTAACAAAGAAAACAGTGTAATACTGAAGGAGCTGAATCTCCAAAGGAACAGACTTACTTGCAAATGATGTAATGTAAATAAGGTAGATAAACACGTTCAAACCACAAGTCAACTGATGTAACACACTGGTTTATGTGATGTGCACTGAATGTGTTAGGGCATTTTGCAATAGTAGGTATAAGCCGACAATAACTCACTTTTAAATATGATTTTGAACAATGAAACCAGAGTGAATAGGTAAGAATAACTAAATATAATAGTAAACATAAGAGTAATGGGCACAGTTTTATCTATATATAAGGACTGAGGACAAAAATACCTGTTGAAAGTTATTGATGGGCATAGTAAACATTGAATACATACTTTAGTCACAGAAAGATTTGGCTCATTGAATGTTTTAAAAATTTTCTGTCTATAAAAGGAAGCAGCGGAAAACTCACAAAGTTGCGTAGGTGCTCAACGGCTTCCAGCAACAACTCCTGATGGCCGATGATGTGCATGCCGAGGTATTCCAGGTCATCGCATCTGAGGGTCAGCAGCTTGGCACCGTCCAGCTGCCGTCGCCGTAGCTCGGGAATGTATCGAGCTACCGTAGGTCCCAGCCCTGCGACACAAAACACTGTGACTCAGCCGACACCGACCGCACAAACTTTGCAACATATTTCGCTTTCAAACCAAACCCACCTGAAAGCCAGTCTGCCACCTGATCCGGAGTCCATTCTGCAACGTTTAAACTAGCCATTTGGAAGGACAGGGAGCATGGTTTGCTCACAATCAGCTTTAATAAATAAAAAAGCGGTGGACAAACATGTAATAAAACAAAATTCAGATGACTGATAAAACGACACAGGTTAAAAATATACCCTTATGTCAATGTCAAGTCCACAAAAGTCAATCTTGACATCTTGATTCTTTTGCTCTGCCCATATGACGCGTTGACGAGGTTTTATTTTTATTTAACCTTTTTCTATAATTAATCTCATGAATAAATAAATCAGAAAGTAAAAAACCATAAAGGAAGATTAAGCCAAAATTATTACAAAAAATTAAAACGAAGCTCGGCTCGGTATTTAGTTGACAATTACTGCCATCTCTCGATCGAAGGAGGAATAATTAATTTCACATCAAAACCACTAGATGGCACTAACTGTTTGTTTCAGTTTCAGAGACATGTTTTTGGCTTTACCTATGTATATTTTTTTTTGTCCTTTTTTTATGCAATAATTGAATTTGAATTTGTTTGTGCGATTATTAATATCGATTATTAGCATACAGCCTGCAAGATAGCATTGAAGTCAGCCTACTAACGCTACTTTGCGTTGCGTTATGATTTCCTTGGAGTATTTAAATGCACTTTTGCTTGTTGACAGACATTCTTAGGTGGAAGGAGGTAGGTACCCCAGCAAATCACCACTGCACATACCGTACAAAGGCCTATACACCGAATTTTCAAAACGGTCTAACATTCGATTTTCTGGCAGAAAACAGGAGATCTGAAATAAAGAAGGTATCTACTCTAGCTTGTTTGGTGGTATTCAGTTGTTAGAAGAATAAGGAAATAACTAAGTACTATTATTTAACGCTTCAAGGAGCATGAGATAGAGCTTCATTTCTCTCCCTTTTCTCTTGTGATTTTCAATCATAAATTATTGCTAGATAAAACAATGCATTCATATTATATGTGCAAGTAAGTCTACATAGAACTAAAAAGAATTAACTAGGTAAGTACTTATTCTAAAAGCCTGTCTGTACCCCTAGTATGAGATTTTGTAAACGCAGACGCTAGCGACTGCATTAGCGATTTTGTATGACAAACCCTGTACGTACAGCGCCCCTGGCAGATAGTAAGGGAACTAAGAAATTCCTTACAAAATCCTAACACAGTCAGTCGCTAGCCGTTTGCGTTTATAAATAAAATCTCATACTAGGGTACTGGTAAGATACCTAGTAAGTAAGTTTTTAACATTAATTAAGTAACTTCTTTTAATTTTTGTCACGTTCTTTGAAGATAAGTACACAACTGTGTATAAAAAAATATACTGATTTGATCTCCGAACGGTCTGGGTCTTGCTCATAATCGAGATAGGAAGGTACTTAATTAATATTATGGCTTCCTTGAATCGAACAAAAATTTTATTTGTCTTTAAGATCATTATCAGCCGGCGGCGGCGCAGGAAGCGGCCGCGGACACTTGACCGACGGCGACGACACAAAACACTGAGAGCAGAATGATACCACGGATTGTAGAATGCTTTATGATAACCTATCTATTACTACATATACTTGGCTACAAAATAATGGTACCTTCGGTTAGAGCAAGGAGGGCTTAGGCAGGTATTACATACTAAAACTGAGCAACGGATTTTGATGCGGTTTTTTCAATATGTAGAGTGATTTAAGAGGAAGGTTTATATGCCCATGCGAAGCCGGGGCGGGTTGCTAGTTTACATTGCTTTATATACAAGTGGCTTTCGATAAATTATTTTATAGTTAGCTACTTACTTATTAACCTTATCTCTAGTCTTTCTAATTAATTCTAGCCGTCTCTGTATGCGAGAGTAAAGTTCTCATCAAATTTACACAGCTCTCAGCAATTATCTACTCTAGTTATGTCGCGGGCAATTAATGCTCAGTTCCTGGTAACTCGACATCCGCTACCTGCCAGCCGGCTGCCGGCTGCCGGCCGTGGGCGGCCAGCAATAAAACACTCGTTTGGAGGAACCTTCTTAATCTGCCATAAAATACTCATTTAATCGGTCCACCTGCGCGAGATTGGCACCTCCTTATCAGAACACATTCTAGACGGGTGCTCGCTCGTGTTATAAGCATTTTAAGGCATTGTCGGGACATACCTCGGTGCTTTCATTAAGAGCGGCTCCATTCACCTGTTATCTGATGGGATCTTTTGTATATTTATTGGGGCATCAAAGCGCGGGCGGTGTAGCGCGGTAGCGGCCTTAAATCCTGCAGTTAATACCTCTCATAAAGCGGGCAGTCACCGGCGGTCGGTCGATAATTCCTCTTATTGTCTCGATAAATTAGCTTAATTAGGGTGTAAAAAACGCGGCGGGCGTGGAATCTAGTGCGCCCTCGGTGGGTGGCCCGCGGACGGCGGCGTACGGCGGCGGACGGCGGCGGACGGCTGCGGACAGCTCTAATTAGTAGCTAAGGCTTCTGGTTCGGTAGTACCTGCGGGTAAACCGCTAACACACCACCGAATAAATTATCAGGAGACAGACAGTCTCACGATAAAAAACAACACGGGGCTCAGTGATTGATAACGCTGGGGTTGGGAAAATTATTTTTGTTTTAGACAAATTAAAGTACGTATGACACTAGACTTGTTGGAAAGTATGTTTAGTTAGAGATGTGAAGCCAAGAAGCCTGCTACATTACCAGAACCCTGTGCATGTGATGTGATGTCAATCTTCTAGTAAGTACATTCTAGATTAGATATCGCCAGAATTGATTTGTAAAATACTTTTTATTTCAAATCTAGTGTTAAAATCTCAAAATGATCAGCGCAAACTCGATTTAGATATTTCTGGGAACAAAAACTTAAAAAAAGATGTGTAACTAGGTAGTGATTTGTGCAACTCTAGGGTCATCGTCATCATATCGTGTGAATTCGTGTGACTTACCTACAGGGTAAGTAAGACATAATTCTGTTCTCAGAATTCTTCAAATTCGGAGGAAACACACAATGTTTTGTGTTGCCTCCGTTACCCCAGTTGAACTTGAACAAACGGAGACACAGTCACATTCTGATCTTTGAGACTTTAAAGAAACTACTTACCTACATGCTTACATTTGATGCGGCAAAGTTTTTTACATTCAAACTTAAGGGTTGTTTAAAATTGTGACTTATAAAAACTACAGGTGAGCGGGGTCGGGCGGGTCACCCGCGGCGCGTCGCAGGCGCCATTAATCGTGCTGCTATCTCGGCATCGGCGAGGCAGCTCCTGGAGTCATGACGACTCCATCAGCCACACCTGGCCCCCGCCGCGGCCTGTTGCACCCCATGCTGTGCTGAGCAACTACCCCTTCTAACCAGGTTACCTATCAAGGTCCTGACCTAAGAATCGAAAACAGGGCGCTGCCTGCTAGGCGCTCACGCTCCGTCTGTCTGTCAGCAGTCTCTACCTCATGAACAGTAATGGGTAAGCAGTTTTTTTTATATCGTTTGCTTATCAACATTGTTTTTTATGTTTGCTTGAAATCTTAAAAACGATTAGACCTATAGGTCTATATAGGTTGTGTTGTTTATAGCTATATAGATAGGCGACGCCTGCTGAAATCGGATTTGCCCAAATTCCCACGGGTGAACACAGTGGAGCCCCATGTGACCACAAGTTTTTCATACTTACAAAGGAAAAAAAATATTAGACACAATTCCTGTAGGTATGTGAGCATGTGAGCTGGTATAAATATTTTGTGCAGTAATCTACATGACAAAATGCCGTACTTGCCGATTATTTTAATCAAGAAAAATTGGCTAGCAACAGAATATTTTCTATTTTACATTATATATATTATTTTATTTACTTTTCAGTTTTCTGATTTTTATTTCGATTACCCAAGTGTTTAATTTTTATTGTTGTTTCTTAGTATAAGCTGTATATATTTTTGTTAGAAGCTAGCATACCTACGCATAACATCGCATTGGCATGTAAACTGTAGAGCTGTTATTGATTCTTTATTAAAATAAATAAATAAATTTATCGTGACACCTACACGAAATGATGATGTGACTCTACCAAAAAGAGATAGGTAAGTATTCAATCAATTTTCATTCGTAATTAGAGTGAACTAGGTACTTATTTATTTCAGTCTCCGGCTCGTAATGATCGGATATGATGAAAGATAGATTAAATATTATATACCCACTTAGGTTAGTTAAAATACCTAGTAGGTATTTTTTAATGAACTTTATTTTTTATATTAATTGTATTTCCTAGATAATTTAGATTCTCAACAAAAAAGCCTTCAAGTTAACTATAAATAATAGGAAGCCAGCAGTATATCAATGGCTAGAATTACGGCGGGATACTGGCCGCTTGTCGTATAATAAATCAATCCAGCGGTGACAAGGTTGCGCTTGCGCCGTTTATGAGTCGTCGCCCGCCGCGATTTATCGCCGACTCGGCCGCTAAACGGCATAAAATGGCACTAAACGGTACCACGATGAGGATTAGATATAAATTGCAATTAAAAATTTAATTACGAGTACATTTTATATACTTACATAGATAGGTAATGTGGTTCTAAAGTGACGGCAACGCTGACAACGCGCACACAAATCCGTCGGCCTTTTTTTTAAGTTCAGTAGGTATCAGTTGTTCATTTATAACTATATAAGTAAATACACACTTCATGAGCTAAATTTTGTAAATCTTTTTCTTATAATGAAGAACATTTGGATTTTACTTTTTGCAAGTGATAATTATTTTGGCAGTCAAATATCTAGTAGCTCTACATACTCATATAAAACATACTGGTAAATAAATAATTAACTGGTAATACAGTTAACTATTAAGTACAATAACAAAAGTACCTGCGAATTCGACTCGATTCTTTAGTTTACAACCAAAATGTAGTGTGTGTCTACATTGTGCAATCAATGTGTGTGCACATACATTTTGGTGGCTCTACATTTTGGTTGCAAGACCCAAGTTCTTCTCAGAAAAAAATTGCACATAAGTAGTAAGGTTATAAAAGATACCTATATGAGTACTTTATAGGTTAGGCTTACTTTATTTATTGCTAGCTTTCGCCCACGGCTTCCCCGCGTAAATTTCTCTTGGGAACAGTGCTTTTCCCCGGGATGAAACGTCTCTAAATATGTGTGTGCAAAATTTCAGGAAGATTGGTTTAAAAGATGGGGCGTGAAAGCGAACAATCAAATAAATAAACAAACACTCACTTTCGCATTTATTATATTAGTTGGATTGGATAAGTACATACACATCACGGGTGGATGAAACCTCGAATACCAGCTAGTATATAATAAGCGCCAACACATGATCTAAGGGCAACACCAAAATAAAACAGCCAGCTACACAGCGCAGTCATATAGCACAGATGTTGTCATTGACATAAAACCCCATAATATGGTTACCCCACATTATTACGTGTGGTGGCGTAGTGTGCGAGCGGGTGAGGGGCGTGCCCCGGGAGCGGCGAGATCACAGGGCCCCGCTTCGCCCCGCCCCGCACCCCACCCCTCGCCCCGCGGAATGCTCGCCGACAAAGAAACACAGCTCACGATCACGACAATACAATACCGATGCCTACCCACCAGTATCTACACTCGCATCGCTCCATCTATACCTCCCAATACCTACATAGACTTCAAATAAAATGGACGAGTCAATCATTTCCACAGAAGGTATATAGTACTATGTACAATTTTTAATTTAAATACTATCAAATTTAAATTATAAATAAAATAAAGTATGTACCTACATAATTCTGTTCAATAATACTTATTGTTCTTTGAAGCAATCTCTAGAAGACTGGTAATACTTAAGCCACAGAATAACTATAGTATAATATTACTTACTAAGTAATGTACGGAAAATGCTCTCTAACATAAGTCTAGTTTAGATATAAAATTAACCTTCAAATAGTCACCTACTTGCAAATTAAAAGTTATCTCGTAACACGAGTGTTCTTATTCTTAAAGTAATACGTTACATAAAATTTTATAATCCCAATCGCTGACGACTTGTTGGCATGTAACCACCTTTAAATAATAATTAAAAAAATGAAATAAAGCAAGATGCTTACCTAAATTCTAAGTAAAATTTGCTCTACGCTATGTGGGTATAATGGCATCTGTTTAATTACTTTTTAAATACGAACCTAAGATTATTTACTATACATGTCAGAAATATCATATTTTTATGACTAAGAAGTTCTGAAAATAGCATGTCAAATCCCTACCAAAATACATTTCTTTTCAAATTAAAATTTTGCTATTTTGCTAATTATTATTTTTGTTTCGAATACTTCACCATTCATGAGTCAATGGCAAGTCCGTCATTCGGAAGTCTACGTCCCATACAGGAATGTAGCGGCCCGCGGTCCGACTGTCCGATCGTAATTAGTGTTCCGCGTAATTATTTATAGGCTCAACTCCGGATTAGAAAGAACCCGAATTTCGATAATCAACGCATACTTGTCATTCTGTACAACGAATTTCTTTGAAGTTCGATTTTATAAGCAATGGCGGCAATCCCAGTAGCATTAGATAGCGGATCTTAAACTATTTACACAGCATACCTAACAAAAACATTTAAATTACACGTGTAGGTAGTTAGACAGTTATCTCGGAAAAAAAATTGTTAGGATTTAAAATGTAGAGCTGGTAAACATCGAGGGTGATTAGCTGAACTCTAGAGTAACATTTTTAATGGTTATATTTGCCAAAAGACGAGCTAACAAACTAACAAAGTCATTTCTATTTCTCAAATGTCGAGAAAAGTAGGATTAAGATTATAGCCTAGGTAGAACAGAGCCACAGAGGGTACTGAAATAAACACCATCCCCTACAGATGAAAAAAACTCATTTAAGTTTGTACCTACCTTACCCCTTATTCATAAAAAATAACTAAGGCCTGTTAAGCTCATTTACGTTAAATATCGACAAGAATTATTTAGGTGCTTTACTCTACTTGTAGTAGGTATGTACTATTTCTTTACGCATGACTCTATCTTACAAATGTTAGCTTTCCCTTAAATCATATTAAATGATCTAAGGCTTAGCTACGTCTTGAATCACGTTCATCAGTCTGTCTAATGTTGTTGTTATATAAAATAGGTAGAAATCTAGGTATATATTTTTTACAAACCAAAATACGAATAGAATGCAAAATCTTTTCGATTATATCAACGAGGAATATACTTAGCGAGCTATGTGTTGTATCAGCTATAGTGATGTAGCACACACCGCGACCGCGAACAAGCCGCGCCGAGTTTAGCCGAGCCAATTGCAAAACAATGAGATAATAGCAATTGAGTCGGCTTTGTGCGGCCCCTTTGTTTCAAAGTAATACACAGCCGGATTCGTTAATGAAGAGAAAACAATGTTACGCAAGCGGTTTTCAAACGAGACAATCGGGATGTTCTGCTGCGGTGGGGGGAGGTGGGGAGAGGGGGAGAGGGAGGGGAGGGAGGAGACAATGCAGAGAGGATTCGCGGTGAGTTAGGGTCTGAGCACCTCTACCGAGAAAATAAAGGTTTCTTAACATTTTGTGTGCGCATTTTCTTTTGGGTTGAGCATATTTAAGTATTTATTCAAACGTTCCAAATTGTGTTTGTTACTTACGGAGGGTACTTGTTTACATTGTTTTTCTTAAGCTCAATAAATTATTTTAATATGTATCTTTATGTTGATATCATCGTCGTACTGATGCGATAAGTTATACCATCTCCCTTATATATACTTATGACCTAGCTTTTCCTGTAGTTGGATCCGTCTGTGATTTGTAGGTATATAGAAAATACCACCATATCATTGCCACTAACTTTAAGCTATTACAATATTTAAAAATTCTAGTACACCTCACCTTCACTTAACTCGTCCATAATTTTCTTCCATTTTTTTCTTTTTACAGTCCATATCCTCATTAAAGAATTTCGTTAGTGACTTGCATTTTTCAAACAGCTTAAATTGAGTTTTATTTATTTTGTGATACAGATAGTGTGTAAGAAAAACAATATATCACAAGTTTCATTTATTTCTTCAGGTCTTTCTTTGTATGCTCTGATATCACCACTATGTAGAGAGGTACGAGTATACCTATAAATAAAATAGTTTTCTGCTACTGGAAGTACTCGTTATTGACAAATTTATAAATGAAAAAATATGTATTATCGCAAAGTTATCCGCAGCAGAATTCGTTAAAAAAATTGTAATTCAGTAAGAGCGTGTATAAAAATACAACTATATTACCTAATCTTAATATTATTCTGTTTGTGTATGTTATAACCGATATTAAAGAAATTGTATAAAAATACATTATAATTATAATGTATTTTTATACAATTTCTTTAATACCGGTTGTCTGTGATGTGTCCGTGATCACTCAAAAGGTGACGGCTGAAAATCAGTGCTAGACATGCTTGCATATCTAGTGTAATAGTGAGCCGCCACATATTGAGATATTTGTCACATTTCATGTATGTTTGTTAATTTTGTCCTTTGTTGATTTGCATGTGTGATGAATGTCTTAATAAATGTATTATACTATTCTATTTTTAATTATTTATCCATAAAATGATTTCAAATTTGAGGAAAATCCTTGAAAGTAAACTATAGCCTACGGCTAACATAATATAATAACACACCTCAAAACAGAATTAAGTAGATGTACTCAATAATTCAAAATCAATTGACGATGACACTGATAAGAAAATGTGGAGGTCACTTGATAACGATCTGTCCGTGACAAATGTTAGTGCGCCGAACGTCTGCGACTGGAAACACCAAACTAATGAGTTTGAGCGGTCAGCGGGGGTCGGACAACGGCAACACTGTTTGATTGATGATTCCTAGGCTACATGGTTCGGCAGTCGAGACTTGCCTATTCTGTTCTACCAAACTACGAATAAATATTGAACTTGGTTTGGCACTTATGTCTTAGCTGTGCTTATGTCTGATTTATTATATACTAGCTGACCCTGCGATTCGGTACCGCCTGAACGCACTTTTCTCGGCGTTTAAATCTTCCCTGAACTTCCACGAATATTTCAAAACCAAAATTAACCAAATCAGAGACATTCTCGAGTTTTAGGGAGACTAACGAATAGCAGTTGATTTTTATTATATAGATTATTCATAGTTATAATGTACATACACGCAATAAATATGTACTATATACCTATAACCGCGGAATGCTCTCCTCACACACTGCAATTAGCATTTACAAACTGTTCCACATTTCCAAGATAACATCTCTAAATACGAGTTCCTTATATTATATATCTATCATGGGGTTTGAATTTTTGTATTGATATAAACCAAAGGTGCGGATGCTTCTAGGTAGGTACATTTTTATTACTCTGTCCTACTTTTACTCCAAGGCTCTAGATTGAATCGAATTGAACATAATACCATATTTTACCTGGTATCATATCAGCCGCAAGAAATCTATCGACTTTCCCTAACAATTATCTATATACCGGCCCAAAGTGGAGTGCATCAAGCGTCTCTCTGCGACCCAGGTTAACTAGGTTATCAGAACTTGATGGTGGGTAGATGTCCCACGCCGCCTTTGCTGGGATATTTTACTAAAGCTTTTACAGAAAGCTTACTACACTACTAGATAAGTAATAGTATTTGAAAGTAGCATTCAAGTAGATATTTGAAAGCTACCTTGTGATAAATATTGACGACATAAAGGTGAATCCATAATATTTCATTTTATCCAAAAGAAAGAAATAAATTTGAAGAGTAGACCAAATAACTCTGTAGAACAAATAAAGGAAAAAGTGGGAGGATGTGAAAAGGTAGCGGAAGATAGAAACACCTTTAAAAGACTCCGCCGGCAAGAGCACAGCTCTTAAATTTTAGAAAGATAGATCCAAAATTTATATTCTACACCCAAAAACATCGGCATTGACGAGATACTCCTAAAAGTCTGTGTAAAGACTGCTCGCAAGACATAATTATTGCACATCACACTTCCACGGCTGAAGAGTTGTCAAAACGGTCGTTGGAAGTCAGCAGCAGGCAGCAGGTGGCAGCAGTAATCAGCCATAAATATTGGCGAGTGATGCGACAAGCTGCCTGAACCTGCTGACCGCTGCATTTAAAAACAATGGCCTTCCGTTTCCGGTCCGACTCTGACGGTCCGGCAGACGGCGCAGACCTGACGGCGCCAAACCCTTTACTGTTATTGAAATTTAGAAACTAAATATTTTATTACAAATATCTAGACATCAGAACCACCACTATTATTGGCTTATGACAACTATTCTGATTAGAAGGTTCAATGTTTGATGATAAATATATACGATTGTCAATTTCATTCTTGCTTCATCGTAGGTAAGTGATTATGATAGCTAATTTAATATATAAAACAAATCAGGGTTTTAAGGTAGGGTAAAGTACCTATTCTAGTAAGATTTTAAGTAAAAATCAAAGGTTTCTCAAACTCTACCATGCGACTATGCTTTATAAATATAAATTCAATCAATATTTCTTCACGGTATGACTTCGCAACCTTGTTGTAATTCAAGGATACTCTTTACCGGCAATTATTTCCGGACACATAATCTGGCACGCTATAAGTAAGCTCTATCTTAGACCACACATGTGCACTTAAAACCAGTTGAGATCAATCGCTAAATATTGTACTGTAAAAAGTTCCACATGAGCATAGCTACAGGAAACAGGTAGTTCTTAATAAATAGAAAGCAACGTGGGATAAATCCCGAAGTTGCTTACTTGAGAATCAAGTTGTTTTTCTACTCAAAGTCGTGAGGACTTATTTTCTAAAGCTCGCTGTATACGATTAGCGCTTCGTTTTTTTAACAAGCGGAATATTTTCCAGAAACAGACATCGTTATGCTATCATTATTACGAATGATGGCGTGTAAACGAGTAAAAACTCGCTTGAAACGGATACCGTGTTCATAAGATTGCGCGGAGCTCGGCACACACGCGGAAGTAGAAGTATTATTAATTTCCACGCGCGAGGGCGCAAACTTGCAAACTTCGCTAATGGAGCACGAGATTAACTCGAGCGGCACATCGCGAGAGGATCATCGACATAGATGGGTGTACCCGTACCCCGTGTACTTGCCTAAGAGCGGATATTATGTTTTTAACGTGACGCCAAGCACTCCAAATGGAGGATCCTCGCTCTCAAAGTTATCCGTAATGAGTTCGTCTTCGGTTCATTTTACACAAAGTAATTGCATGTAGGTAGGTACACATGGGAGTCTACTTGTTTATTAACAAAGTTATTTAAATTTAATTGGATGTCAGACTATACAGTCTCACCACATCTAATGTATGTGTATAATTATAATTAAACATTTTTGGATTTGAGATATGAAATCTCGGTAATAATATTTTTTATCAACCATATCAACTTTCATGAGAACAGATGATATCAATGTTTTTACAATACAGCTCAGCAATTAGCTGTAAAAGTCCAAAATTTTTCTATTTATAGTTATGTAAAATATCAAAACAATTTAATTTATAAATTAAAAAGAGAACGCAAAGGTCCTGAGCGGACAGATATAGCAACCACATAAGACTTTAAACCATCATCTACCAAACAGCCATTCCTTAAGACCGTTCTTATAATCCCAAATACGCTACGTGCAGTAACGGAACGGAAATCTTTTATCATCTATTTGATAAAATCGACCAGACAAAACACTACTCTTTTCCGTTGAGAGTTATGAATTGTTTACATAATGGTATCGATGGATTCGTGAAAGCAGCTCATTTTCTTCGGAGACAAAAATGCTAGGTCAGGACTAAATAAGTCTGGTAATTTTCGCCCGGACAATTGCTTAACTAAAGCAGCTAGATAGTCTTTTTTTATATAGTAATTATCCAAGAATTAGTTGCAAAAGATTGCATCGACCATACTATACATTGACCTGAATTTTATTTACTTAACCCACATTAACAGGCAGTGCGCAGTTAATTAGTCTCGATCGTTACAAAGTTGGAGATTGAAACAAAAAGTTATCTGTATGGATTGATAAAGTCACAAAGATAACTGGTAATCGATACTGGCTACCATACTGCCACAAAATATACTATATTAATAGCTTTGGTGGTAAATTATTGCATCAAAACTACTACTAATCTATGATTTTGATGAAATTTCAAAGTGGCATCAATATCATGCTACGCGGTATACCCCATCGCAAGATTCAAATTTTTGAATGGATAAGCGATAAATAAAGCAAGATTTCCACCCACTTCGGGTCGCTGAGCCAGTGAAGTAACTAAATAAGTGAAGCAAGACAGGTCTTCATCATCACTGTCAAAACACGGACCCTAATTCCGCAGGTGGTTGAAGGCAAGCAACGCCTCATACATAATGCGCACATGGCGTCCCCGTCCTCCGATAAACAAGTCGTCTGCAAAAAGATTTGGCGCGTGGTTGACGCAGCATTAGCACACAATGCTCGCCAGCTGGTGACCAGTCACCAGTCGCTGACCGCATCCGGCCGCTGCGGAGCTGGTGACGCGCCCCACTGACCCCTAGCTCCGTACTATTTCTTTGGGCACGACATCGTTGCTTGCTACTACTACATCGACGCGATCACCAAAGGTGATCTTATATATTATGAGATTTATTAGCATTCATCGCCGCTACTTCTAAGAACAAAAAAGTTTCTTGCAAATGCAAAAAACAAATAAAAACTAGGTTCAATTTTAGTATGTTCCTCAATACATACTTAATAATTCCTTCGACTTTAAATGAGAACGGCAAAAAACAAACTTGTATCTGAAAGGTTTCAGCAATAATTCTAATCCATTTATTTATTTAACTTCATTATATACAAATTTCTTCCATGCTGGTCTGGGAGAAAAACATAGAATGTACCAGCTGCTTCTCTTCCCGCGCAAGCCGTAAAAGTCGTCTGAGGGAATCGCCGAATGGGGAAATCATGACATAGGCGATGCGGCTAGCAACCCATCACTATTGATTTCCTGTTTCAACTACCATTATGCTAAACGTGGCCTAAGGTCTTATGGCTCTAGGCTCTGTCTACCCCGTATGGGATAAAGACGTGATTATATGTATGTATGTATGTATATACAAATGTGAATAGCCAACTTAAAGCTATAGGCTTATCTTCCAGTCAGCTGTGGTTCAAAGAATATGGTAGGAAACATAATAATTGCTGGTTTATCTATATATATAATAAGACAGTAAAAATCGAGTGTCTGTACATTTAATATTTTTCAAAAAAACTGATTTAGTGCGATTAAAAAAGAATAACAGAAACCAAAAAGACAGTTTTTGGAATTTTTGTCTGTCTGTATGTATGTATGTATGTCTGTCTGGTACGTTATAATTTCGAAAATACTCAACGGATTTAAACGCGGTTTTTACAGTTGGATTACATATAATTAGGAGCGTTGTCAAAACTTTGTTTCGTCAAAATCGGTTAAGGGAAAAAGAAGTTATGGTCGATTGAAAATTTACTTCAAACACTGCTTTAAAACTTTTAATGCGTTAATTTGCGTACCTATAGACAAAACCCATTTGAAATTTCAGCAGTAACAAACGAAGCATGTTGGCCTATCGGTAGAGGACGCGGATCATCTTTTAAAGTAGAGGGTTCGAATCCTGCTAGACATCACTTCTTTTGTTTTTACCCTTTTTTTGTTTTGTATTATTTTTTTAGAAGTCTATTTTTTTAAATATTTTAGTAAAGAAATGTTTCTAGAAAGTAGCTGGATCGAATCCTGCCACAAACAATAATTTTCTGTTTTCGTTTTTTGTTTTCTAGAATTATTTTCTTACTTAGAGAAAGCTCTTAGCGTTAATTCCGTTAATATAAAAGTATTTTGTACTTATCTATCTATACATATAATAAGACAGTAAAAATCGAGTGTCTGTACATTAAATATTTTTCTAAAAAACCTCTACGGGGCAATTAAAGAAGAGTAATAAAAACAAAAAAAAAAAAACACGTACGGGTACGTTATAATTTCGAAAATACTCAACGGATTTAAACGCGGTTTTTACAGTTGGATTACATATAATTAGGAGCGTTGTAAAATCTTTGTTGCAACAAAATCGGTTAAGGGAAATAGAAATTACGGTCATTTAAAGTTTACTACAAGCACTGCTTCAAAACTTTTAAACAGTTGAATGCGATTTACATAAACGTATTTAATTTAGATAAAGCCAGAATTTCTACTTATATCAATAAAGACAAAAACACACTGCAGTCTCTATTAAATTTTAATCAAATAACACATTGAATGTTTATGATTTAGTTACATAAAATATCAATAGATGGCGCTGACTTTATTTTAATAGCAGATTAAAATTTTTCCTTACGGCAGCAATTAATTTTAATTATTTAAAAAAAAAATTGGTTATTGTTTTAGTACTATTGGTTGGTTTGTTTATCAGTCGTTTGTTGTGCTGTGTTGTAAGCTATTTGAATTGATTGGTTGGTTTGGTTTGGCTTTGCTTTAAAAAATAATCAAATCAGTGTTTGATGGAACATACAGTCGTGTCGTAAGGACTAATTTATCTGACTTATCACTATTTATTGAGATTTTCTCCACTTTTCACGCCAACTAAAACTTTGGGAGTGGATTTTAGGTTCTAATGACTCTGTAATAGGCTGCGTCTACTCTTTTAGAGACAAAGATTGATAGTATGAATGTTAAGGGCTCCTTCTTCTGAAGGTCCGTTGTCCGTAAGCCGCGTAGTCACGGCGCTCACTCATTTTGTAGGCATTTAGACATCATATTTGGGAAAATTACACTACAAAATCTACTTCAGCGATTTTCACTATATAAATACTTTATCTAAAGACTGGTATAAAAAGCAGGAAAATAAGTTTATTATTTTAGGCATAGTATTGAAAATAAACTTCTAAAGGAGGCAACTTAGATTTTTCTATCGAGCGAATTTTGTCTGATATTGTTACTGTTACTGTAAGCAAATTTCACTCTGCTAGATCCTCAACTAACAACATATATTTTTTTCAGAATTTTACGTCTATTTAATACTGATTCCTATTGATTTTAAAAACGGTATTTGAGAAAGAAGTGGCCCTAATATTTAATGATATCGTAGCAATGTAATGGCTTTATAAAATTGGCACGGGAAAAGGATACAATAGAATTACTATAGGTCTGGATAGTTGTAGTTTCCACAGGTTACGCGAAAAGCGAACTACACGCGGGCGGAGCCGCGGGCAACAGCTAGTACATTTAAATAAATCTACAAAGTAAATTGTCTTAGGTACTTATTTTCAAAGAAAAATGCTCTTAACAACTTCTGTACACGAAGAAGAGAAAATAATAGATACTAAAGTATCTGAGTTTTCTGAACTACATTTTAAACAGAGGTCGTAATAACGATTTGTTTATTAAGGTCACTTACTACTAATATAGTATTCTGTAATCTGTGCTTATACCTACCATTTCACTTAAATTCAAAGACTCGTAAAAATATCGTTTGGCATTAAAAGTAGGGGTTCGGCTCTGTGTCCGTCAAATCGCGAGTTATGAAGTTATGAGGCAGTGAGCACAATGCCTCCGCTAATATTTCATCGCTGCACATTGCGGAGTCACAGCCGTAGCATTCCTTGGACGTGGCTGTGCGTATATCTAACAATGGAATGTATGACCTGGTAACTGCTGACCATCTGTTATGATCATGTGATAAAACTGATGGTAAACAACGGCATTTTTTATTGATAGCTACTAAAATTGTACCATAAAAATACATGAAAATGCCTATTGAAGTTAGTACTATTGATATAGTAGATACACATTAATCTTCCCTGAATAAACAGGTAAGTAATTAAATACCTTATTGCATTATAGAAAACAGTGTTGACATCACTTTGAAAAGCTTACTGCATGCCGAAGACCGGGCGAAGTAAGGGCTAGAGTAGAAAAAGTAGAAAAGTGAATCCTAGGTTCAGAAGCAACCGACAGAGGATGCAACCGAGAAAACGTTAGGATGAAGAACAAAAAAGCTTAACAGCCTAAATACCTTGATAGCACATAACCGTGCTAAATGCAAAAAGATAAAGGCAGACTAATAGGTACAAGTCCTACAAGACATGCCTATGTGAAGTTTGAAGCCGTGCCAATGAGTAACTTGTAGTATCTTATATATTGGTATTAAATTTAAGACGCACGTCGAACCTTTGGGTCCTTTTCAATCAAAAATCATAAATGATTTATGATTTTTTTATACTTACCCCATCCCTCTCACCCACACTGGGATTTCTAAAGTAAGACTGCATGAGCTTCAGAACATTGTGCTGGAAGACTATATCAAGCTAAAAATTGCAAATACACATGACCCAATTTTATCGAATCACTAATAAGAATAACTTGGTAAGTAGATGGTAGTATTACTAATATAAAACACATACAAGTATAATTTGTAATGTAAGGCACACACTGTGATTGACAATGTAACTATACCTGAAAGTATAGTTGAATCTGAACCGAACCTATCTTAATCTGTATTGGTTTGTCCCGCATTAATTAGCAACCCAAAGCAGTTAGTGTCCAGTTCAGAAGAGCTCATTAATTCCAACTCTACATAACGGCTCTAGTTTTTGCAGCTCAGTTACAAAGATGGTAAAAAGGAAACACTTATGGCACTTTGTCCGTCCGTCTGTCACAGTTGTTTGCCTTTTATTCAAACAGGTTGTGACGATAAATTGTAATATTTAGTAACCAACTCATGGATGTCATAAAACACAACTAAGGAAATCTAAATAGGTACGCAAGTTTTCTTATTTCATCTAGGTACTGATGGCCAGGAAAAGATGTGACAAAAGAAGTTTTAGTAAGCAACCAAATGAAACCAAATTATTTGTAAAAAAAAATGAAAAAACCCTTTCATAAATTATAAGGGGAGGCTCGTGTCCAGCAGTGAACTGTTTGTGGCAGTTATATATGTTAAGTTGAAGTGAACTATTATAATAAACTATACTAAAGGCAATTGTTTTATTTGGAAAATAAAATACAAAAAAGCTGATTTTTTACGTTTTGCAACAGACTAACAATTCTTGTAAATAAAAAATTATAAAGATACGAACAAGTTTACAGGTTTACAAATTTCGATCCGCAAAGCCACACCTTCATTATTTTAATTTAAAAAAATCATGTATTGCGGTTTGTATTAAGGTCATAAGGCGGTAAAGAGCGGTAAGAAAAGTATTCGTATTTGTAGCCTTTATAAAGCCTACAAATACGAATTGTGTATTGTAAAACTTATTGTGATTGGGTCTAGTTAAATAAGTAATTTCTTAGCTCGTATAGCCATAAGCCAGTGGAAACAGGCAGGCGTATCGATTATGTAAGAGGCCTGTTGCCCGTCTCATCGTCCCTGTGATAGTGAACATGCGCAATGATGCATGGAATGGATGGCATCGCAAGTGCGCGAATAGGTATCTAATCTACTATCTCAGTCAGTAGGTATATTACTAGGCCAACATAAAAAACCCAGATTCAGAAAGATTAACAATAAGTAAGATTGTGCTACTAAATATACCTACCTAAATCATTTCATTTTCTCTAGGTAATCTAGGATTATATTTTGTTCCTTAACTGCTCGTCCAGTAAATTACGCACGAACTTTGCTTTGGGCCTTCAGGCAATACAGTCGTATCCTTGTGGAATAAATTTATATAAAAATTCTTTCTCTATCTCTCTTTCCTAACGAAGCATTCATAAATCAATGAACTACAAGCAATATCCGACCAATATGAAGTTAACATTTGTAGAGTTGGGTTAATATTGAACGGCGATGCACTGAGGCGCAAACTTCCCTCTCCCCTCCTCCCCCCTCTCTCCGCTCTGCTCGATGATTATGAAGTATGAACGGATCAATTTCACAGCCGTCGCTCAAAGCCACCGCCCACGCCCCAACGAGTGGTACACCGCACGCGATACCACAGACTAATACAACTCCTTAGTTATTATAGACTCTTTACAAGTTTCTATGAAATTGAAAGAGGCTTTTGCTAGGCTGTGGCGCATTGTCACACCATGTCGGAACCGATCGGCACAGCAGTGTCTGATGGCAGCCCTTCCCTGCGGAGGGCGGCAACCGGCGCAGGTTTGACTCAATTTGCGTCGTTACCTCGCCTCCATTTTTCACAGTTATCGAACCACAAATGATGGTAAATAAGTACTTGACCGTTTAAATTTCCTCATCTAGGTTTAACATTATATTTTTTTAATTATTAGGCGTTTTGCGGCTAAGGCGAACCAGTCAGATGTAAGGTTAATCGTTCGTGACTATACCGGTCGCGCGTCGACAGTCGACACTGATCGCACACATGATAAACCGCTCGGCATAATTAGCCCTGATTGTTGAATTTAATTGATTTATAAATACTAATTAGTGGTAAATTATAGGCCTGAATGCGCACAGCTTGAGTGCATTACCTTATCGCGATGTGCAAATGCAGCGGGTTTTGTTTGAGTAGGTATCGGTGAGTAATGTAATGGCTGCTACACACGATGCCCGCCGTCGGCTTTACCCGCAGAATACCCGGCGAAAGATATATTCAATATAGGACATCGATACGCCGCCACTGCCACCGTGGTATACTTAGTGCGACACAATTCACCGGCATAGTGTGTAGAAGCCCTATAGCATGCTGTGGATGAGTGCGCAATACAGCGACGAGTTAGTTGTTAAGGACAGGCGGACGGCCAGCATCGCGGCAAGCACCGACTAATAAGGACACATGGCCCGACCGCTCGCTGCGAAAACATAGGAAGTTTTGCTTAACAGAGAAAACAAGATGTAGCATCTTACGTATGTTTAGAAAAAAATCTCCGTCTGCAAAAGCCTGACTGAGGTGATGAAGTTTCACTTTTACTAGATTTTTACTCCGGTATCCTAATGGATGGCTCTGCAATCTGGTAACGAGTGTATTTTACTTTAATTAATAGCCGGTGGAAATTACGTCTATATTACGCATATAAGTTACTTTTATATAAAACGCCGTTCACCTGATATTACCGAATACATTTCATCGCTATACATCGACAGCGTCTATTTGTTATTCTGATCTAACAAGAAATGAAAGGTAGAGATCACCATTGTAAAAAAAACACGCCGCTTGTGGCGAATGATCAAAACATGTAGACGTTTGCGGCGGTCATTGTACATGTATACCTACAGCGAGCCACAGAGAAAAGTATACTCTTTGATTTTCATCTAAGGTGATATACTTTTCTTTGCAACCCACTGTACTTCAACAAGTTGGACTCAAGGAATTTGCAGCGATTCCTCTCAGCCAGAACCCGAGCGCGTTTATATAACGCGCATTACGTGATTCACCAAACAAAAGTATCGGCGAGCAATAGCTCCCTTCCGGCTGCTGATACTTTAATTAAACGTGCATAAATTACACGCACGTCGTAAATCAATCGACGCGGAGCGGAGCGGTGCGGCGCGGAGCGGGCGCGGCCGCTATAATTACAATCACACTGCTCAATGGACACGACGGACAAACGACTTCAAACACGCGTGCTCAGCATTCTAGCGCGCGGCTTTGTCGATCATTGTCGCTGTCGCAGTACATTTCCTACGCTCTCGCCAATCCTCCGCCCCGCTGCCCGCGCCGCGCCCGCCCCGCCGCACGCCCGACGTGATTGATTTACCTGCGCCGTTAGTTCACTCCACTGAAACACTCATTACAGTCTCATTGCTTTGTTAGCCAGCTAAATGGCTGCAAAAAGTTCTTTTACACAACTGTATCAGCTACAAATCTGCAACATATTTTAAGACGGTAAATAAATTAACTGATTTGGATTGATGAATGTTACAAACAATTTTCATTCGTAATCTGATAGAATATGAAAGATAAATCATGAAAATTGATTTAACTGAAACATTTAAAAAAAATTGGTCTGGTGAAGTTTTGTATTTAAAAGAATTTTGGCTTATTTGTCTCTTTATGAGCCTAAATAGTTTTCCTGGGAAAACGCTTGCTTTTGGATCCCCTGGTAATTGATCAAAAAAAATCTCGCCATGATGTTCTCCAGCCCCAACCAGACACGAGACTGAGAAAGATTTATTTTCCTAGAAGAAAAAAAAAAACACTTTCATATATAGTTACCAATATGGTTTGTGATCAGAAATATACAAGTAATAGAAATTTCAATAATTAAGCAATATATTTATATGTATTTGTGTTTTTGTGGTCTATTAATGTGTAGAGCAGTGCTACCCTTGAGGTCTCAAGAGGGGCAGTTTCCGCCGCGCGGCCGGGCGGGGCTGGCGCACCAAATGTTGCTCACTCCTGACACATTGACGTATGGCACCGAACATACATTCCGATAACTCATTGTCACAACCACATGCTTTGCCCGCTCTATTTTAAGATACCTGACAATTTGATCGCCACCCTTCTTTCATCTCTTCAGTGTCAGCTCACGTCTCAAATCTAGATATTTTTGTCATCGTATCCAATAAATAACCGTTCAATAGCAATCTACTATCCGGTAGAATCTATATCACCGGTAGACTTGGCAGTGTGGTAACTAGAATACGTAGAACTAGCACAGAATAGATAATGCTCGAACTCTACAAAGCTTTAGTTTTCGTTGCTCTACATATAACTACTTAGTATAGATGAGAATAAATAATCAAAGGTATAGATATACTAATAGGTACAGCCTACAATCTTGGGACAGCTTTGTTCTAAGGACAACGAACTCAAGTCTTCGTTTAGGGGCAGATTTATGTTTAGCAGATTAAACAGCTATTCAAATGGTATTATTTTATCCCGTTCGCAGAATTGGTAGCGCCTCGGTCCGCGGCGGTCTGTGTGCTAGAGCGCAGTTTTGTCCTTTTTGTTCGACGGCGAGTGACTAACGACGTTCTACGAGATAGTCGACAGCGACGAGCGACGCTCGTTCTCGGAACAAGCCGCCGCTCCGCTCCGATATCCAGAAACGATTTGAATTTCAAAACGCCAGCCGCGGTTCCCACCGGCGCCGGCGGCGGCACCGGCAGCCGCGCCACGCTCCGCCGCCGCTACTAATTGTCCGTCGTTCATTATCAGCAGTTTAACAGCACTATCGTCGGCTTCTTTACATCCCACATACTACAATACAATACACGCGAGGCAGTTGTGCCTTTTTTCCGAACTCTACATCGTATTGTGGAGTACTGGAGCGCTGCCAAGGATGCCATTGTAGCCATACATCACGTGACATCACGAGATAACTGTTCGAAATATTCACAGTTTCAATTAGAAATTTGCCAAACAGCCGACCGACGACGTTAATTGAGCGCGTTCGTCAGATGCCATCGCAGACATTCTGCTAGAGAATGAAACGCACGAGACGCGCGGCGGAATTAGTTTACGGCATTAACTCGTTTGTAGTTTAATTTGTAATGTAAAGAATATAATAGGACAGCCGGATGAATGAGCCGCGCTCGGGAGGAAGAACAATGACAAGAAGGGCCGGGGCGCGCCTCAAAGCAAGTATGCGGCGGGCGGGGGCTGTCGCCGCGAAAAAACTAATAAAAGGCGATATTACACGCGCAAATATATCGCTGGCATCCCTCGCGTTCCAGCGCCCCTCGCTGCTCTCAGCAATGCCACGTATGTGGACCCTCCCCCCCCCCCCTCCCCGCTCCCCGGGCGCCCTCGCAGCCACCCTTTCATGCGCCTACCAGTATCGTACCAACTGTCCACATATATATGGGATGTATGACAACACAGATAATACCTATTACAACGTTTACTCTACATACATTTCAAAAAACCTATACATTCATATGACGTGTATAGAATTATGTTAATTAATACCTACAATATTCACTTTAAGAATCCCAATAACACGTTACCCAAATTAATATGAATTAATTTGTAACAAAATGTAATCATCTGATAAGATGTAATACTATCAATCTATATGCTAACTCTCGCATTGGTAATGACATTGTAAATATGATAATAAATTAATACACATTTTCTACTCAGTCAAGTCAAATTCAAATTGTTTATTTTCACTATAGGATATTCTTATCACTTATTGACGTCAACGGATGAAGTAGGTACAACTTTTGATCGCGGGAATCTCTTCTATAAATAGTCTTAAACTTGTTACTTTATACTTAATTGCTGTTATTTTTTATCTTAATCTTATTATGACATTTTAAGTTTCCATTTAAGGCCACTTTCATACAGCATAAAGTCAAAATGTATGTACTTATTGAAAAGCAATAATGCATAGAATAGGCTTGTTTCCATTAAGAATAAATATAATGTATAGGGGTTTATAATGATTAATTATATTATGGAGAAAATAACAAACAATTTTAATTATTAAAAGCGCTAAAGATTAATAATATTTTTTAAAAATAAATTTCGTAAAATGAAACCTTTAGTCACGTGACAGTGAACACCAATCAGAAAGCGTTACGTCACGCCGTGCGAAACTCCAATCTTGTCTTTGACGTTTCGAGTATCACTACCGGTTCTTGATAAAATTTTGGTTTTTAACAACTAATATCAAGTTGATACAGTTTTTGCTAATTATAATTTGAAAGAATTAACCATGGAATCTGGATTCAGCAAAGCAGACAGTAATAATTTGCCCAGAATCGATGCCGTTATGCTTGGAAATTTTTTCGCGTCGAACAGTAACTTCTGAATTATCTGAATTTCGCAATGTTAAAACTTCCTTGTAAGTATAAAATATTTATTATAAGCTTAAATGCTATGTGATATTTCAGTTCGGTACACAAGAACTTAATGTTGTGACGTACATTTTGCAAGATACTGTTTACTATTTTACTGTTCCCTTCATATGATACTCCATATAATTAGTCATATCATTTGGCAACTAGAATAATAAAAAGAGTATGTTTGTAACATTAATTAGAAAACTAAAATGAAACGTTCACTCCTAAAAGTGAAACAACTTAACCTGAACTCATGTATTTATTATTTAGAAAATAGGGATTCTACAAAACACATCTAGTTTGCTCGAATTAAGTAATAGATTGTATTGTGTGAAATACTTAATCAAAATGATCTTCACAAAAATACATTCTTGAACCTGTTGATAAAGTTTGTTTGTTTGTTTATCTTTATTGCTTTAAAATACATAGTAAATAGAACATTATTAACATCAGAAGACAATGGCGGACTCATCCCAGGAAGGGATCTCTTAGCATAAAGTATGATCTCAAAAGTATGAGCATCATCTCTTCTTGCAAGTTTTAGCCACTTTTTCCGTATTTCTCCATTGTTTGGAACATATATAAATAACTTGTTTGGCGTTTTTATAGTCGTGCTATCACACTGGGGCACTATACAGTACTTATAATATGAGAAATTTATTTTTAAACGATTAAAACTAGCTATAACGTACGAAGACACGATCGCTCTTTGGTTTGTTTCGCACGGCGTGACGTCATTCAAGACGCCATGACAGTCTTGTGCGTTTTGGAACCAAATTGAAAAATGGTTTTTTAAAACGCGAAATTTATAATGTAAACGCTCGATTAAAAATAAATAAACCTTTTTTTTCGATAAAATGCCTAATAAGCTAAAATATTAAGCACTTATTGAAATTTTGTCAACTAGCCTATTAGGAAAGGCATGGTGTTTTTTTTAATTTATGGTCTAATACGACTCTACACCCACACCACCTTAAGGTTATTTTGTAATTTAAAAATAATAATAAAATTTATTTCTGTAATACGCTTTGTATTATAGAAAATATTTATTATTATTATTTTTGACTAAGTACCTAGGCTGTCACTGTCACGTATCGTGGTATGTGCTCATTTCGCTGAAGCATTGAAAATCGGAAAAATTCCCCGTTTTTTTCAGTTTCTTTTATAACTCGAAATTTTCAAGAAAAATATACATTTATACCAAATTTTTCATGTTTTTATTAATAGAACGATAAAACGAAATAAGTGAAACAAACGGTAAAGTATTGAAGTTATTTGTAGTTATTAGTCCAGAGTAAGCAAATTTTAACTGTATTAAAATATAGGTATAGCAATAAAAACATGACTTTTTTAAATTTATATTTTCAAATTTTCTGCTATCTTCCAAGAAATACAAAAGATATCAATCAAAGTAATCAAATAAAACGGTAAAAAAACGAAATACCGTTTCTTTCGCCAAATAAAACAATTTATTCCTTTCGGAATTTTCAACGCTTAAATTCGCTGACAGGTATTCGTGGAGCATCAATTAAGACTTCAGGAGTCATAACAAGGGAACATTCAGCTCACCTTATTACACTTACATTCCTATTTACTTACTTCACTTACGTTCTAACTAAACGCAATTCTATTTTAATTAACTTAGTGCAAAACATAAAAAGCGTCCAATTACGGACTAATTACTGTTTCAACACTAGCGTGCTTACATTTCCATGTTTGTATTAATAGTGGAAGGCTACCGTAATTATATTTGGATGTTAGTTGGACGAAGGGTCCCCCTTCACCTTGCCGCACTCTAGCTAGTCAATAAGCACATTCCTCTTACAGCGGCTGCCTGCCGGGGCGAATTAAAAATCAAATAATGTTGTGTATAGCGAATTACAGCACCCGGCTTTTGAATGTATTGTAAATAACACTATGGTCTCATCCGCACCCTGGTAAGCTAGGGTTGCCGCTGCATGTTGTAAATACTACAGTAGTATTTTGTGGGACAGTAACTGTCCCACAAAATATTACATTTCAGAGAACACTACTGATACTTGTACTAAATTATTTATTTAGGTTAGGTTTTCAATCAGTGCTTTTAATTTTAAATTTTATAAATATCTACAACATTAATTTTAAATATTATTTGTTGACTGTAACAATAGCTGATGGTCGCTTGTTAATTTTGTTTAATTAATTCCAAATAAAATCATGTTGACTACCTATGTGACATTTTCGTGGCTTTTTGCTAAATGTAATAACTCTATTGAACAGAGGCCTGCAGAAAAATCTGAAGATGTAGCGGACTCGGGAGAGAAATCTCTTTCATTTCAATAGCGTTACTTGTGGCATTCTGCAGCCCACTGTACCAATTAACGTTTTTTCTTTCTTTCTTTCAGAATGTTGTGTGATGTGGTTTTGACAACCCTGCTTACCGTCGAACAAGTGCAAGGGTCTGCGCGGTCGAGTGAGCGAGAATATGTCCGTTGTTGTCGGGCCGGCCCGGGGTCGCGCTGCCGGGGCCGGGTCGCCGGTAATGAAAAGTTTAATAACGCCGCACGTGTGCCCTCTCGCCCCTCCCGTCCCGCGCAAGATGCACAATTTATTGAGAGCAATTTCGCATGTCATAAAACCGAATTAATATTGTCCGGGGAAGCGGCGGCGCGTGCCGGGCGCGCCCCATCCCGGATCCGGCTGTTTGTCAAATGGCACGGAGCAAGCCACGTATTAATCTTTTTAGAACACTTGTGCTGGTGCCATTGTGATCGCGAATTAATTCGGGACGCTCCACACGTGCCGCTCATTACCATTGAGAGGAACCCTTCACATGTTGACAGTTATTGCTGTACTAGCATCATTTGACAAGTGACCTGCGAAATTATTGCTATGATACAATCTTGTTAAGCTTTGAACTCGGTGAAATTAAAAAATGTCAACTGATCTATAAATAATGGATTTTAGTTTTATTAGAGATCAAAAAATAAAAATTTGCCTCGTCGAGACCGCGCGACATTCCAAATTCTTTGGCAAAAGGTGATTTTCTGTATATGAGTGTAGATGACCATGTTTTGCTCTTGTTGCAGTTTAATTTTTTTTTTATAAACTTAAGATACAATGAATTAATTATATAATACCATAACTCTTCAAAATAAATCTGCAATCTAAAATTATACGGTAGATTATACTTAAAGACCGTTAACGCAAGATTATTAAGAGTTGAACGAAGACGGAGAATGGGTGAATTCGGGGAATTTGCCGTTATCTGGGGACGAGGGCGAGGGTGAGAGGGGGTAATGTAGCGTGAGCAGTGCGAGCGGGCGAGTGAGCGACAATATTGCGCTAATGAAAAACATCTTCAAGAAATGGAGGAGAAACTGAGACTTTATTTACTCATAAATGTCAATTTTGTTTTCGATAATTATACATAAACCACCATATTTATAAATAATTCAATTGTTGTTTAAGCATTTTATAACATAGTTTCATTTAGTCATATCGTATCAGCTTCAAGGTCAATTTACCTTTAATATACCGGTTTCAGAGGATTTCATAACAATAACACAAATCTCATTGTTATAAAGTTCCAGTGCATTGTTTTAAACTTGTCACAACTTATGGAAGTATTTGTCCTTTATCTTCTCAGCATACCACAATTTGGTCTGTCGTCACATATTTTATATATCGACTCATCTAATAATAGATTATAGGCTATTACAAGATTAGATGAAATCGATGATGCATCGCGTGGTTCAAAGATTTCGGGACGTGGTGACAGTGCAAGACGAATGCCGGTGCGGTAGCGTCCCGCCGTGCCTGGGAACAGACGCTCATCCCGGTAACACGCGGTAAAAAAACGGTACAAGATCGGTATCGCACGCCGCGACATCAATCTTCGTGTCCCGAGCGCGCCGGCCGCGGCCGCCGGACCGCCGGACGACCGCCGGCCGCCGGACAACACCATTTGTCACGTCGGCCTCTTAAAAAATGATTCAATCATAAAACACTGAACGTCATCTTAAATTTTGCTCTGTCACCCCTATAGGATGGCTGACAACACGGACTTGGAAAGACCCGCTGATGATATGATGTTTCATGCATGTGTGAAGGTTCGTGTAAAAATTTGGTGGATTATGTACCATGATAGCCAAGCCATATGCCAGGAAGCTCGGGAACCTCTCCTTTCAGGAAGTAGGTTTAGTTGGATACTTATATAATACTAGCTGTTCCCCGCGGCTTCGCCCCGCGTGGGACCCGGTTATATCGCGCCCAAAAATAGCCTGTTTGACCTCAGGTCGTTAACTACATCCCTACCAAAGTTCATCACAATCGGTCCAGTAGTTTAGCCGTGAAGAGATGACAGACAGACAGACAGACAGACAGACAGACAGACAGACAGACAGACAGATAGACAGACAGACAGACAGACTTTCGCATTTATAATATTAGTATGGATTAGTATGGTTTAATCAAGCATTCTTTATAGTTGATTCGATAGAGACGAAGAAATTAAGCACTCTGTTGATTAATTTAGTTGTTTTATACGACATCAATGGGAAGTACGGAGTGGTTTATTGTTAATCACACGTCTGACTAGGGCTAGTAACAAACTTAATATGGACAGATATGATATGGGGTAATTGATATATCATAGATAAAGTAATTATAATAATAAGATCGCTATGAATAAACTTTATCAAGCAAATGTGATAAAAATGTCGAGATTAACAAGGCCAATAGACCTTTTTATCAAACCAAACGTACTTTATGTAGGAATTCAATTCAAAACAAATGGGTAATTTGTTAGAAGTCGAAAGGACACAAAGAGGGCAACCCAATGTAATGGATGAGAGAGGAGCGGAGCGGGGCGAGCGGAGCGGAGGACCGGCTACAAAGCGAATTGAAGAGGCTTTGATGTGCCACTCGCGTTTTTGTTGCAATTTGCCCAATTGTTCACCTGTCCCCTCCTCCACTCGATATCACTTTATTTCGCTCGCGGAATTCATTTTCCGTACAATTTACCGCAGCCGGCGAGGCGACGACGCCGTTCTCACAGAAATTGAGAATCCAAAAAATCTTCGTTTGCTTTCGCATTCGATTCCCATCGGTGTGCGAGATGTCGAGAGATAAGCTCGATAAATTTAATTAAATGTGTTGAGAGGTCTCACGGCGAGGGCTGGCGGGGGGAGGGGAGCGGGGTAAGGGTGTACAGGCAAATTTGTTTGGAGTGGATCTGTCCAGTGGCCGGGATTAATTAAGTGCAGGCGAGAACAACGGGCGGCTGCAGCGGCGACTCAAAGCGTCGGCAACACACGGGCCGCGGGCAAAAAACGACGTCGCGAAGGTCGGCGGCACATTGCTGAACGTACGGAGTTGTCGTACAATATCTTAGGCTAAGCTAACAAATGCTCAAAATTAAATAACAAAAGTAGACTTGGCTACTTGTTCCAGGTAGATTTTTTAATTACATTAAGGCTGCTGAATGGTTTCTAATTGCACATGTTTGCAAATCCAATAATCTCCTCTTAAATAACTATTTCTGGCCACTCAGATGTCAATAACTATAAGTTACCTACTACTTTTGTTCCTATAAAATCAAAGAAGAATACTGTGAGCTGTCCGTGGCTCTACCCACGTGACATGGTTCTTCGTTCTGTCGTGCCAAAAAAGTGATGCACGACAGCACGCTAGATTCGATAACAAATATCTAAACTTTCAGATCTATATCATAAGATTTGTTCGCCATCGACTGGCATTAAGAACAAAAGCGACTCAGGAGAGCTATATAAGAGCATGTTTAAAAATGTAATTAGATGTCATTGATGAGATCAGAGAGTACATTTCTTGGCTAACAATTTATACTTATTTATTTACATGGGTTTTTTAAAGTCCCGAATTTACTCTCTAAACCTTAGATGATTTGCTTACAAGAATATCAAAATTAATTCGAATATTACTACAGGTAACATGGAGTAATCGCTCGCGACGAAAACGTCAAAGTCTGATAGCTGTCAGTTGCTGGCAGCAGAATCCCGCTGCGTGAGGCATAGTGCGCGGGCGCAGGAGCGACGGCTCCCGGCGAACTCGATTGATGAAACCAACACATTTTCATAAACTTATACATCATACCGTTTGTTTAAAGGTTATTTATTCTATTTGATAAAAAATACAATGGGTAACCATGCTATCCTCTCTTATTTCCTATTATTCCCTTGGGAACAGGATTTGAGTTCAGGACGGTAGCTATAAAGCGAAAGGTGACTACATTTTATTATTACATTTACAATTTCTAGCCAAATTGTACTATAGCTAGATACTTATAGATATCTATCACAAACAGTTAACGATAAAAAAAAATACTCTTAAGTGGAAACAAAAAATAAGTTTTTGTGTTTGTAAATATTTACAAACAATAAATACTTATATGAAAATCAAACATTCAAAACGGTCGACTTATCTCGTAATAAGTAAGTATGTAAAACTGAAATTCCAGAGAAACAATATCAACGTTGTGTAATAGTAGCTAATTTGTAATCTTTAGGCAAATTAAATGACGTACGCTTTGTACGTCTGTTTGCTAATCCAAAACATGATCAATGAATCTGTAACTGCTCTATGCAGCTATACATTCCTTCCTGGTCTGGAGGTAGTCTCCAGCAGCGCGGCAGCTGACGGGGTGCCCACGCCAGCCACCAGGGGCAGATGTGGCAGCACTGGCCCGCGACACCCCATATCTCCACATCTGAATAGGCTCTCCAATTTTATAGCTCATTGTCGTTGAAGAAACATTTTTTGCGTTTTGTGGAATGTCCGGCGGTTGTGGGTTTGGTATTTGGGTCTTTTGCCTTCAGTTCCGACAATTTTTATTTGACCTTTATTATAAGATTTTTGGGATTTTGAAATAAAGTTGCATTAAAAGGGGCAACTTTTATGCAATATTAAAAAAATGGTTTAAATGTATTCTCGATAATATAAGTGCATATTGTGTCATTTATTCTTTAACTAGCTGTTACCCGCGGCTCCGCCCGCGTGTAGGTCGCTTTTTGCGTAACCTGTGTTACATTGAAATGAAATGACGCAATCGAAGTAGCCAGGACATTATTCAAATATAAACAAATATCATGTTTCAGAGTTAAGTTCAAAGAATCTCTTTGTAGACAACATTAGCAGTTCTTCCCTCAGAGGCTAATAAAAATAGATTTTCGGCGCTACTGACCCGCGAGCAAGCCACATACAGTTGTCCATGCGAGAAACGTCTTGTTGACTTGTTCTTAGGTCGATGCCAGCTGCTTTTACGGTTTGTCCCTGCGACTTATTTATCGTCATGGCAAAGCATACAGCAACTGGAAACTGGGTGCGTTTAAATTGAAAGGGGTAATTGTTGGGGATGAGTGGTGAACCACACCCTGTGAGAATTTCGGCCTGTATTAAGTTGCGCTGCAAAACCGTTACTTTGAGTCGGGTCCCGTTGCATAGTTTAGGCAGAGAAAGATTTCTTAGGAGCATAATGGGAACGCCGACTTTAAGGGTAATGTTATGAGCAGGAAGACCACTTGCAGCCAATGAAAATCGATAGGGTAGGTGGTAGCATCATCCTGATGCACAACACTGTTATATGAAGTGTAAATCACTTCATCCCCGACAATTTCCGCCAAAACCTTGAGTTTCGGTAAACGTTTCCGAAGCCCGAGATGACGCATGACGCTCGCGGTCAGCGGACAACCGAGACTCTCTGGCAGAAGTAAAGACCGAGACAATGCATGGCGTTGCCTATCTTCATCGAGTCGCATCTGTCTATCCGCATTCGATTCTTGAGATCTAGCTAACCTTCTGCTTTTAGCTATTCTGGAATGATGCGACAGATTAGATCGTTTCCTCCTAGGCATTATTTAAAATAATTAAAATCCATACTTCCATATCCATACTAATATTATAAATGCGAAAGTCTGTCTGTCTGTCACCTCTTCATGGCTAAACTGCTGGACCGATTGTGATGAAATTTGGTAGGGATGTAGTTAACGACCTGAGGTCAAACGTAAGCCACTTTTGGGCGCGATATAACCGAGTCCCACGCGGGGCGAAGCCGCGGGTAACAGCTAGTCCATACTAATATTATAAATGCGAAAGTCTGTCTGTCTGTCTGTCTGTCTGTCTGTCTGTCTGTCTTTCTGTCTGTCTTTCTGTCTGTCTGTCACCTCTTCACGGCTAAACTGCTGGACCGATTGTGATGAAATTTGGTAGGGATGTAGTTAACGACCTGAGGTCAAACATAGGCTACTTTTGGGCGCGATATAACCGAGTCCCACGCGGGCGGAGCCGCGGGCAACAGCTAGTTCTTTATATAAGGTGAATTTAAATCAACTGCAATGCAAATATTTTAAGTAGAGGTGAGGCATAAATATTAGATTAGATGAGTGGATTAGGTATTTTTCGATACCAGTGCGTACCTAATATTTGGCACCCCGGATTAGGTATTTTTCGATGCAAGCAATATTCATCCTTAAATCATATGTACGTCGTAAGTTCAAAATCGACTGAGAAGATTTTTGAATATTCTCGTCGGCTCTTGTAATGGGTATGTACCTATCCAATACTTTCATCCATCAAAGAACACTGACCCTTAAACTAATTATTATAAGATAAAAAATCGGTTGCGAAAAATATTTGCTACTAGAATTAAACGTATGGATTAGGTACACTTTTATCAAATATTTTCATCTAAACAACAATGACCTTTACGCACTTTAAGAATAAGATCAAAAATCAGTTGCAAATAAAGTATTAACAATTACTGGGATTAGGTGTATTAGATTCGCTAGTGCAGCAGTGTTACTATTAGGAGCTTCGATCCAGAAATGTTATCTAATACACAGATTAAGGAACAATACTTTGAAGATCTAATACTATCGTGTTAGAAACAATATTGAACTTTACGATGTATGACATAAGGTTGGGAATTGGCTGCGAATGGCAGGGATTAGGAAGAGGTATTCGGATTAGGTATTTGGATATTAGTTATTTTTTGGTATTAGTATTAGATAGAACAGGTACGGGTTTTACCTAATCCAACCCACCTCTAATTTTAAGGGCAGATTCAGACCACTCAACTGAATTGAACAACTTTCCTAAATAAACTTATGTCGAAATAGGAAAAAACCAATCAATAGACAACAACCAAAGAACCAAATCAAAAGAACCACAAAGACAAAGCCCAACAATTTTTTAATTTGCTAGGGTTAATTTCAATCTGCTATACCATAATGCGAAACCATAGCGAGTTGTTAAGTAAGTAAGCGCCATCTATTGAGATTTCATGTTACTAAATTTACGATCAAATTCAATGTGTTATTTTATTAAAATTAATAGGTGCAGTGCGTGTTTTCGTCTTTATTGATATGGATAATAGAAAGTAAAAATCCTAGCCTTATCTAAATTAAATTAAACGTAAGTAAACGCATAAACAGTTTTAAGCAGTGTTTGAAGTAAATTTTCAATCGACCATAACTTCTTTTTCCCTTAACCGATTTTGACGAAACAAAGTTTTGACAACGCTCCTAACTACATGTAATCCAACTGTGAAAACCGCGTTTAAATCCATTGAGTATTTTCGAAGTTATAACGTACCAGACAGACATACATACATACATACAGACAGACAAAAATTCCAAAAACTGTCTTTTTGGTTTCTGTTACTCTTTTTAAACCGCACTCAGTTTTTTTGAAAAATATTAAATGTACAGACACTCGCATTTTAGTGTCTTATTATATGTATAGACAAAGACGCTACATTTATGTGTAGTTTGGTTTACTTAGGTTTTAAAACATTTTATATAATATTGTAATTCATTATTATACTAATAACAAAAGTAAGTTTAATTAGTCGGTTACCCAATAGTCCATTAGTTACTTTATGAATAGCTATTTTGAAGAAACCTCATCAAAAAAGAAAAAAATTAGCTACTTACATTCTTTTTAATTGAATTATGCCCTCCGGTTCGGCGGGAATGACGTCCATAATAGGAATAAATATCGTCATTTTTCATTATATTTCGGTTCCGTTCCCGCTGCATTCAGAAGTCATTCCCGGCGCGACACCCCGCCTCATTAAATTATCGGTAATGTATGCTGTCAAAACGACTATAATAATTTTCCAACGTCTACTTCTTACCGAGTTAAGCGACGATATTATTCTATGATTCAAAGTTTTTTCTTTTTTTTCTTTCGGAAGTAAATTATGTCTCTATCATGGGGTAGGGCTTTTCTATGCGCATGAGTCTGGTATACTATGGTCGCTGGTTATCAAAAGTTGACTGCTGTGTCGCTTGAAGGACTAGATAAATACGTCAGCGTCCTTAGACAATATTATTTCAGGTTTGAATATTCGATTTCCTTCTTAGTTTTATGATGTAGGTACTTACTATAGGTAGGTGATTAATTTTGATTTATTTTTTCTTGGAAATTTCTGTTTAATTTGTGTCTGTTTAAGTAGGTGTCTTTTGTATTATTTTAGCAAAGTAGTGTAAGTTTTGCCAATGCATAAAGACCGATATAATATTGTAGGAGACTCAGGTTCCCGGTTCCCGGTCGGTGTCGAGGCCCAGCGTGGACCCCGGGGTGGCGCCCGGCAGCCAAATATAAATAATGACGTTTAATAATTGATTAATCGCTAGCTGCCGAAGCCGAGCGACCCGACCCGATGCTATCGCCGCATTCCTCCGCGACCGCTATAAAGATGAGTCGCTAATTAATTTAAATGAGTCGCCGAGAGCCCGAGAGTTGAGACCGCCTGGCCCTGCACAAAAACCGCCGGTCGCGGTTCAGATCGCCTCTATCGCGCCATCTCGCGGCTAGGAGCGGCCGAATTATACTTGATTTAGATGATATCGCCTGCGGATCGATCCGTCTGTTCGCCGCAACTATTATACAGTGATCTGGTAGTCTTGGGTCTTCGTGGATAAAACACGTGGGGTATTTTTTTTTTTTATTTCTATGTTTTTAATATTGATAGCCTTATCAATTATTAACGTCACTTATTTACGTACTTACCTATCGTATATTAAGTACTAGCGACCCGCCCCGGCTTCGAATGGGCATAAAAACGTTCCTCTTGAACCACTCTATCTATTAAAAAAACCGCATCAAAATCCGTTGCGTAGTTTTAAAGATTTAAGCATACATAGGGATATAGGGACAGAGATTGCGACTTTGTTTTATACTATGTAGTGATACTATTACCACTACCAAAGTGCAAGTAGAGAAGAAGCGGTGCCACAGAAGAGTATTGTTTAAAAACGTCAATTTCCGAAATATTTTCTCGGCAAAACGAGATAACACTATAATATGGAAATTTAGTTTACTGGTCCCTTTTATAAGACAAATAGCTATAATGTAGAGCATCGACAATTATTAGGAATTTTATATAAACCGCCAATTGAAGAAAAACATTACTTATAAATTTATTATACTGCAATTATACGACTATACCTATAATAATTATTAAATATTACAGCTATAATATCACGAGATAACATATTACATCGCTAAGATGTAATGATTGTGATGGATTCCACCGACAAGAATGCGCCACAATTTGCCCCTTCTAATTGCGTAATAAACGCCATATATGTCAAAACGTAGCATGGTTGTAACATAATTTCCCTTATATGTGACACTCATCAACATAAATATATCATTTAAAATGACAAAGAAGTGCTGTCTGTCAACATATCCGCATGTGCGGTTAATTTATGCTGAAAAAAATATCAATAAATGAATCTTAATTTGTCAATAAATAAACATAGTCTTAGTAGGTCTTGATGAGAAGGAAATGGATTAGGAACCTATTTTTTTTAAAATAGCCTTTTCATACATTATAAGTATTATAGGCATCTTACAAATCAGGTACAATTCGTCGCGTCATTTTTTATTAGAAATTTAATGTTTTCTTTTCTTTTTTATTTTATTATATTATTTTTTTAATTTTAAAATAAATTAATGAAAAATTTAAACCACTCTCTCAAGTATCAAGATCCACCGTTGCCGGGCGGCGTATAATCGATGTTGCGTTATTTATACCTAGTTCGTCGAGGATTCGAGAAGTATCGACGGGTAGTACTACTCTATTGATTTACAACTGTCGATGATCGTCCGATAACATCCCACTTCGATGTACCGACTGCGGTACAGACCTAAAAATGTTAATTAAATCAATACTGAATCCACCAGATATTTTTATGGTCACCATATTTATTTTATATCTGCTTAAAGATTTATATATCAGCAATATACTTACTTTGTGGCAATTGAACTAAACTGTGTGTGAACTATAAATAAAATTTATATGATTTGGTGCTTAGTAGTAGGATCAAATAATGATTTATTTAGTTAGAAAAGTATTTTAAGATGTCTAGTTCTAATGAAACTGCAATTAGTGCTGAATACAAAAAAATAACTAAATAAGTAATGGTAGCAAATTTATTTCACAGCCTTTTTAAAAGTATTCATGAACTTTAAAATTATTAAGCAGTGTGTAAATGTAATTACTTGATATGCTAATAAGTACAGCACCGCAAAAGATCACACAATCTCTAATTCTCATAAGGATTTCACAGGACCGAGACACAAATTGTACAATAGTAGAGCTCCCTCCATCCCGCGGCGAGCTGACTCGCTACAATGCGCTAATTAATTGACTACCGTTTGCCGCCGACACCGCCGCGCCCGCCGCGCCCGGCCCGCGACGCTCGAAAGCTTTTCGATGTAAAGTGTCCAGTGTCGACGGCGACCGCGCTGACGAGCGGCTCATCGCCACCTTCGGACCCTATCTTATCTCTGACATTAATGGCTGATCGTACACAGCCACCGAACGCAGCGACCACTGTTTTACGACCGCCGGCTGCCACAAACGCCTATAACCACTATTACTAAACCATTAAAGTTAAAGCGTTATCGCAGTGGCTTCATAAGAAGTCCAAACTAATTAGCTGGCTCCCCTCGCCGGGAAATAAACGCCGATTGTGCTAGCTTCTCGGTAACGTTAATACAAAGTTAATTGCACATAATGCAGAACTTAATTGGATGGGTAACCTCCGGCCGCACGGGCCCGCTCCGCTCCGCACCGCAACACCCGATCGAAGCTTCCATTCTATTATTTTCACTTGCGATTAATTTAAAATCTATTTCACTACACGACACTTTTGTGATACCTTTGCACTTCATTTTGCATATAATTAATCAAAGGTAACATTTTGAGAGATTTGGCAAAGAAATTAAAATCGCGCGAGGCAAATTTTTATTATCATATAGTAGTATGAGATTTGACGGTGATGAGTCATATAAATTAAAAATAAATCGTTAATAAATTACGCATAACTGCGATTCAGTTTAGTTTCGTTTTAGTTTAGTCTAACATAAAAATTAAAGTGCAATTACAATGCTATATTTCAATCAAGATTTAATCACATATTATTTCTTTACTTTCCTTCCATGCTGGTCTGGAAGTAAAAGAAAAACATAGAATGTACTATGTACCAGCTGATTCTCTTCCCGCGCAAGTCGTAAAGGTCGGCTGAGGGAATCGGCAAATGGGGGAATCATGAAATAGGCGATACGCCTAGCAAAGCATAGTGATCACTATTGATTTCCAGTTTTAACTTATCATCATGCTAAACGTGGCCTGAGTCTTATAGCCCTAAGCTGTTTACCCCATATGGGATAAAGACGTGATTATATGTACCTATGTATGTATATTTCTTTTATGTATATTATTACGTATAGCATTCTATAATCTGTGTTATTACCTTCAATAAGTCAAGTAAGATGGATATTCGAAGAGCGAGAATCCGCCAACGGCTCCCCGCAACGTAGCCTGTAAAAAAACGATCAACGATTTTATAATCAATGACAATGGGTTACCGCATCTGGTTCTGATAATAATTATGTTCTAATGGTTTAAGAGACAAGGGTGCTGGACCTACCTCATCATGCACGCAGGTCACAAGTAAAGTTTCAGCAAGTAATATTTTTGAATAGTTTGTAATTACCTTACGGCGTCCATTTAGCTATTTATATTAAGTATATGAACCCCAAGTAAGTACGTGCATATTATAGACATTCAATACGGTACCTTATTTTTTTATACCATTTCGTGGTAAACTAAAACTAAGTTGGATAATTCCTGTAATAACCGAACAAAAACTCGCTCAAGCCTGCATTTATGCATTCCTTCCATGTAGCAATTTTTCTCAAGCATTTTTGACACAGTCAAAAAGACCGGCAGAAATGTTGATAGATTCTAATTCTTCGTAAGTTTCGGCCGAGCGGTTTTTGTGTTTCGCGGCTCATGTGTAGTGCTGGCCAAATGGCCATTGTCGCGGCGGGCGGCGGCCGTGGCCGGCTTTGCCCAGCGTTAATTGCTGTTAATTGTGTGGAGGCACATAAGTCACAGAGCAGCAAGCGGCAAGATGGCCGCTGCGGATGCGGTAATTGCGTTCGTGGAAGGCTGTGCTGGCCGCATACAGATTGCAGCCGGCAGCGCCGCAAAAACCCGCGCCGCAATTAGACGCCCCCGCCCCGCCGCCGCCCCGCCGCCCGCGACACGCCTCCTCTCCATGTCCGAGAGGTTTACGTGCTCAGGAACCATATTGCCCGGGATTACTCGGCTTTATTGAGAGGTAGCTCCACAGGCCGCGCCGGGCACATAGTTACATCGTCGATCGAACCTGTTTTGTGCTCACATAGCCACAGCGCTTCACGATCTAGGTAACCTACCTAAAGGGTCGGCGCTTTTGGAATTCTATGAATAACATTATGTAGAGCTCGGAGACGTCGATACTGTTTTTATGGCTTTTATAGTGATACTTTCAACACATGGCTTCAGATCAGTAATGCAAGGTGGAAAAAATACAATAAAGGCTAGTCAGATGTTTATTAGTGTTTATAGCTAAGTCCTTACTTACCTATAGTATATCTATCTACATACCAATATATTTGCATTAATATGACACTTTTTGAATGTATGACAGCAGACTAAATATTTATTTCATAGATCGATAATTACCTATGTAATGTATAGAAAATTGATTGGCAATAAAGAACATTTTTATTTTTCAGTAACTGTGGGTTAAGTCCATCAATAACATATTTTATTGTAATAAAGTTTTACAAAAAATATACCGTACTTCTAAGGTTAGCTACCATATCATCGGCGGCCTCAGAAACTGAAACACTTTAACAGCTTCATGTAGAGTCACATTGGCAACTATATATAAGTATAGGTAGAGTCGGGGAGGTTGGGATTATCACTTATGATAATGATGATAAGCGCACTTTCCTTTTTTTACCTATTCTGTATGTAGAAATTAAATTATATAAATTATGTTTACTTAATTCCCATTAACTAAAATTAGACATCCACGAAAAAAAAAACGTTCTAAACCTGCTGTTTTTTATTATGAAATATTAAGACCCGAGTTAACCAACAAAACCACCGTTTACTAATATAATTTGAACGACATAACAAAATTTTGTAATTTTTTGTTCACCAAACATATTTCAGATGACTTCAGAAAGTTATTATTTGGAGCTCGTCTCTGTGCCTTCAACAAAAAAGACGGAGGCGTACGCCCAATCGCCATCGGCTGCACTTTCCGCAGGCTAGCATCAAAACTTGCCTGCAGAAAAATGTCCTCAAAATTTCAAAATTTATTTCAACCTATTCAACTAGGATTTGGTAGCCATGGAGGAAGTGAAGCTGCAGTACATTCGACCCGCACTTTCTTAGAGAAAGATAGCGAGGCAGATGTACTGCTCAAAATTGACGTCAAAAATGCTTTTAACAGTATTGACAGGTCTACCCTGCTAAACGAAGCTCATATTCATACACCAGAAATTTATAAATATATTTGGAACTCTTATAATTGTCCCACTAAATTATTCTTTAATGAATCGGAAATTTCTTCAGAAGTAGGCGTTCAGCAGGGTGACCCTCTAGGACCAGCACTATTTAGTCTAGGAATCCACCCCATAATTTCTAATTTAAATTCAAAATTAAATGTCTGGTACCTAGACGACGGAACTTTAGGAGGTAAAGTTGAAACTGTGCGAAACGATTTGATCAGAGTTATAAATAATTTTCGAAAAATTAACTTGGATATTAACATGGGAAAATGTGAACTTTTTGTTTCAAAAAAATTTAACGAATTTGATAAAAATTTAATTATACAAAATTTTAAAGAAATTGCACCAGAAATTACAATTTTGGATAACAATTCACTTTATCTTCTTGGAGCTCCGTTACTCGAGGAAAGTATTAGGCCAATATTAGAAAATAAATCAAAATTATTTTCTGAAAACGTCAACAGATTGGGTCTTCTAAATTCTCACATCGCTTATACCATTTTGAAATATTGCTTATTTGTCCCTAAATTCACTTATATATTAAGAGCATGCCCAATCTGGAAACATGCTTTTTTTTTGGAAAACCTAGATGCCACCCTTAAATTTGCTTTAGAAAAAATTCTAAATTTACACCTCGAGGAAAACGCCTGGATTCAAGCATGTTTACCAATTAGATATGGTGGCATAGGTATTAGGAAAATTTCTAGTGTCGCTCTTCCGGCTTTTTTGTCGTCGGTGCACGGTGTATCAAACATTTGCGTAAAAATTTTAAAAGGTGAAATTCAATCACATGAGGAGATACACTGTTGCGGCGACGCAATTGAAGCCTGGAAATCTCTCTGTCCCAACGATATCATCCCAGAGGCACCAATCCGTCAAAAACTTTGGGATGATCCGTTGGTACAGAAAGAACATAAAATTTTGGTTCAAAATTGTTTCAGTGATAATGATCGTGCCCGGCTTCTCGCTGTATCAGAGCATGAATCTGGCCAATGGCTTCACGCCCTCCCCTCGACTGCTCTCGGAACACTTTTCGACAATGGCAGTTTTCGTATCGCTGTAGGTCTTCGTCTCGGAACTGCCATTGTCGAACGTCATCGGTGTTCTTGTGGCGCCGACGTCGACAAGAAAGGTCTCCATGGGCTGCACTGCTTAAAAAGTGCTGGCAGATTTTTCCGCCATGGCTCCTTGAATGAAATAATCAAAAGGGCGCTTGCCACCATCAATATCCCTAGTGTGTTGGAACCACTAGGGATAGCTCGGGATGATGGCAAACGCCCAGATGGTCTTACACTGGTCCCTTGGGAACGGGGGAGAGCACTCGTATGGGACGCTACATGTGTCGATACGATGGCTCCTTCCCGCCTAAGGGGCACAGTCAATAGGGCCGGAGCCGCGGCGGAGGCTGCTGAAGACGCCAAGCGGCGCAAATATGAATCACTTTCTAATGATTATATATTTGCTCCGCTTGGCGTTGAAACATTCGGTCCATGGGGGCCAACTATGAAAAAAATATTTAATTTTTTGGCACCGCGACTTGTCGACGCCGCTGGTGACAAGAGGGCCGGCTCATTTCTCGCGCAGAGAATAGCAGTCGCTATTCAGCGCGGGAATGCAGCTGGGGTTCTTGGCACCATGCCGCAGGAACACCAATTTTTAGATTTTTAAGTTTTATTTATTATTTTAGTAATTTAAGTTTTAGTTTTAATTTTATTAATATTAATTATTTTAGTTTGTAGTTTTTTTTTACATATAGCTAGTATTAGACTGCAGTTTATCAATATGGTTTGGTGAGTGTAAAAGGTTGTTTAAAATTAAAACTTATGTTGGTGAACTCAGGTCCAAGAATTATTTTTTCTAAATAAAGTAGAACAAAAATAAAAGCTCGGACAAGGCGTTTCCTAGAGGCACCATGGGTCTCGGAATAAGGCTCTATTCTAAGAACTGTTAGTGCCACTGGTACTTACGTAACGACCTAGGTATAGATTTACTTACATTGTTGCATGGCACCAGCCTTCCAGCTATGGATGGCTGTGAGAGTGGGTGTATACTTAAGAGGAGGCAGCCATCTTGTACTCCAATTATAAGTACTCCAATCTCTAGGTATATGTAGAGTCACATCATCATAAATTTAAGAGCTAGCCTCTTGTCGGTGGAGTTCCTTCCATTTTTGTCTATATTTAGCAAGTTCCTTTATTTCTTGATACGACACGACGTTTGTTTTCTCTTTTATTTGTTTCATATAACTATGCCTTGGTCTACCTGGACCCCTTTTTCCTTCTATCTTTCCTTCAATGTGTTCTTCACCAAATCATCGTGTCGTATCAAGTGTCCCAACATGTTCCTCGTCTGTTCTGAATTACTTTTAAAATGCTTCTCTTTTCTCCTACTCTATTTACAACGTTGTTATGTATTCAGTCAAACTTATTCTTTCCAGTCTACGCCAACACCACATTTTGAATGCTTCTATCTAGTTTATTTCTTTTTTGGTCAGAGTCCAAGTTTCGGACCCGTGAAGTGCCATGCTCTAGATGTACACTTTGACGAGTTAAATGTAGAGTCACGAACGAGTAAAAATTAATAAAATACCATGCTGTCTTTAAGTATGTAAATAGCTAAATAATAATGTTGACTTATATTTAACCATGGCAATAGAACACGTGTAAAGATAAGCAAAAAAAAATAAATTTGATTTGTCAATTTTATTCGGCCTAACTAAATATTTAATTTTGATAAGAATATAATTCTTCATGGCCTTTTATTCAAAATCGAACCGATTAAAGCTTAATTTACAAGTTGCTGAGTAAAATAGACTGTTCATTAAGTAAAGGTTGGTACAGCTTAAGTGTAGGTATGTGTGGTATGCTGTTCTAACATACCATCATCATCATTGGCTAACATAGCATCTATAATTTGTCAAACAGATTTTACCAAGAAAAGGTATGGCGCCAACCTCATTCACTTACAAAATAAACCAAGCCTTGAAATATCTGCCCAAACAAGCATCTCATGAGGCTTGTAACTTTACCTCTATTTATGTAACCTCGCCTTATTCTTTATATTAACTTGACATAAAAAAAAAACATAAGTTTCTATAAGTACCTACTTAAATGATCCATGGAAAAATCAAATAGAATTTACATTGAGTTCATGCAAACCGTGAACTATGTAATACGTATTTTGAAATTAATAAGATAGGTAGAGGTTTTAGTAGGTACACTTTTTAATAAGTATAAGTATTTAATATCTAGTTATAGACTGTATGCTCGTTGACTTTGTTTGAGTTATATTTAGAATCTATAAATTATTCCCGCGGTAAATTGGAGCCTATATTTTTTGCTCTTAGTAGTTATTTACTTATAGATAGAAATCAGTATATTTTATTTTTTTATTCATTTTAGTGAGATGAGCATACAAAAACAAACAAAGATAATGAGACTGTTCTCCTCGCCCTGACCCCTGTACAGTTGCGGATAGCGGCCAACGATAGATCAATCAATGTGTAGCCATATATAATAAAAAGGTCAAAAGTAATTTTAAAGTCCAGCCTATTTGACTCGACAAGAAGAAGATTGTGTAAATAGAGTGAAAAATATTTTTTCACCATAAGCCCTGTTTCAGCTAGGCAGGCTGGGGTTCGGTTGCCCGCTTGCCATCTGGTGCCATAAAAAAAAAATTTTGGTTGCGTGTTCGTTGGCAGTATGCCCGGTTGTGGTGGCAAGTGGAGGCAGTGTGGCGGTGGGCGTGCCCACGCAGCTCCGCCCACCGCCAGGTGCACACCGAGGCACGGAGTGTTTATGTATGATTAATGTGTGTGTATGGATGGATGTATGCGATATAAGTGCATGCAAATTAACTAAACACCCAAAAATGGGCGAGTGCAGCAGCGAGGGAAAAGGACGCGATAGCGGAATGTATAGTTTTATGTTTTGTACGTATTTTTTATGAACCTATTATTCATTTATTTAGATAGATAGGGACATGTTTATAAAAAACGATTAAAAAAAATTGCCTTGCGTCACAAGAATAGTATAAAAGAGAAAAACTCTTAATTGCACCAAACAAATGTGTAAAAGAGGAGTTTCAACTCGGTAGATGCTATTGCTCACATTTCCCAATAACATTAAATTTAAAAAACCCACGACACGTTTTGTTTTTAGTGGTGACGGTCGACTGATTTACCCCCCACATATTATTTGCAGACATTAGGTATTTTCCCCACTCACAACTCAACCGATTTTCATCAAACATATTATTTTGTAACTAGCTGTTACCCGCGGCTCCGCCCGCGTGTAGGTCGCTTTTCGCGTAACCTGTGTTACATTGAAATGAAATGACGCAATCGAAGTAGCCAGGACATTATTCAAATATAAACAAATATCATGTTTCAGAGTTAAGTTCAAAGAATCTCTTTGTAGACAACATTAGCAGTTCTTCCCTCAGAGGCTAATAAAAATAGATTTTCGGCGCTACTGACCCGCGAGCAAGCCACATACAGTTGTCCATGCGAGAAACATCTTGTTCTTATGTCGATGCCAGCTGCTTTTAGGGTTTGTCCCTGCGACTTATTTATCGTCATGGAAAAGCATACAGCAACTGGAAACTGGGTGCGTTTAAATTGAAAGGGGTAATTGTTGGGGATGAGTGGTATTCGAGGTATGTACACCGTTTCGCCTGAACCACACCCTGTGAGAATTTCGGCCTGTATTAAGTTGCGCTGCAAAACCGTTACTTTGAGTCGGGTCCCGTTGCATAGTTTAGGCGGAGAAAGATTTCTTAGGAGCATAATGGGAACGACGACTATAAGGGTAATGTTATGAGCAGGAAGACCACTTGCAGCCAATGAACTCAAAAACTCGATAGGGTAGGTGGTAGTATCATCCTGATGCACAATACTGTTATGACGTGTAAATCACTTCATTCCGCCAAAACCTTGAGTTTTGGTAAACGTTTCCGAAGCCCGAGATGAAGCATGACGCTCGCGGTCAGCGGACAACCGAGACTCTCTGTCAGAAGAAGTTTCTAAAGACCGAGACAATGCATGGCGTTGCCTATCTTCATCGAGTCGCATCTGTCTATCCGCATTCGATTCTTGAGATCTAGCTAACCTTCTGCTTTTAGCTATTCTGGAATGATGCAACAGATTAGATCGTTTCCTCCTAGGCATTATTTAAAATAATTAAAATTCTTTATATAAGGTGAATTTAAATCAACTGCAAATATTTTAAGGGCAGATTCAGACCACTAAACTTTCCCAAATAAACTTATGTCGAAATACGAAAAAAAAAATTAACCTCCCATACAAATTGAGAATCAGTCAAAAAGAGAAAGGAGTGAAAAATAAAATTTCGTATTTCAATATAAGTTTATTTGGAAAAGTTGTTCAGTATAGTGGTCTGTATCTGCCCTTAAAATATTTGCAGTTGATTTGTGTCCACCTTGTATACGATACGACACGATCGTATGTTCCGTCAAGCAACAAATTCAATTTTTAATTCAAGCAAGACAACTAACAATACATAGCGAACCGAACCGCCCATTTACCAAACCAATCAATAGACAACACCAAAGAATCAAACCAAAAGAACCACAAAGACAAAGACCATCAATTTTTTTAATTTGCTGGGGTTAATTTCAATCTGCTATACCATAATGCGAAAACGTAACCATAGCGAGTTGTAAAGTAAGCGCCATCTATTGAGATTTTATGTAACTAAATTTAAGATCAAATTCAATGTGTTATTTACTAAAATTAATAGGTGCAGTGTGTGTTTTCGTCTTTATTGATATGGATAATATAAAGTAGAAATCCTAGCCTTATCTAAATTAAATTAAACGTAAGTAAACGCATTAAAAGTTTTGAAGCAGTGTTTGAAGTAAATTTTCAATCGACCATAACTTCTTTTTCCCTTAACCGATTTTGACGAAACAAAGTTTTGACAACGCTCCTAATTATATGTAATCCAACTGTAAAAACCGCGTTCAAATCCGTTGAGTATTTTCGAAGTTATAACGTACCAGACAGACATACATACATACAGACAGACAAAAATTCCAAAAACTGTTTTTTTGGTTTCTGTTACTCTTTTTTAATCGCACTATATAGTTTTTTTGAAAAATATTAAATGTACAGACACTTGCATTTTTGTGTCTTATTATATGTATTGATGTGCACGTGATGCGCTTTCATTTGAGACCCCACTCAAGAATATTTGCAGAAATTCGGTTGTTCTTCCCCACTTTCATCACATTCATCAAACATATCTAAGAACACTCGCCCGTATGTCACTTTTAATACGAAATAAACTAAATTGAAATAGCTTCATCCGTTCGGGAGCTATGATGACAGAGACATACAGACACGTCAAACTTATAACACCCCTCTTTTTGCGTCGGGGGTTAAAAATGTTATCCGCAGGAAATCCTATAGACTTATTATTATAAATCACATACCAAAACATCTGCATGCTTGTTAGTCACATTCAGGTATGTCTGGTTATGCGCCATATAGGCCATATTTAAATAAGTAAGTACAAAAGAAAAGCACGCCACTAAACAAAACCATAATTCACACACTGCGGCAAAGTGCCTGATATGCTCATAAATTAAAGTACATGTCATCTATTACTGAGGCTCTAATCGCAACGTCATAATTAGTGCATGCGGGCGCTATGCAAAAACGCATAGTGACGTGTCATTCGCGACTCGTATCTATGCAGATGAGGCGAGCCCGCGCCCGCGCCCGCGCTACGGGATGCTAATCATCACTATCAAGACCTATTAATTATAGACAGGGTCATTAAACTAATAAAAAAATAACAGTCAGGAGAATTACAAAATCAGTTAAGTGGACGCTGGGCTCTGAATTAGTTAGCTGATGAAGCAACCGGGAAAGCGCTTATGATAAGAACTAAGACATAAGAAAAAGAAAGTTACTTAAAGCATAAGTTGAGTAAAACAGTGGCACTGCACAACTTAATAAGTTTTTCGGCTTTATTGTTAAGGGTCATTTCAATCCAGATCGGCAGAAGTAGAAAAAAATGTACAGGTGAGGCTACAGCTCAGTGGTACTTAGTGTGGTGTCTCTCCCCAGATCATGGCATATTTTTTCTGATAACACTAAAATATTAACTTTATGAATATGTACATACAGTGCAAAATAAAGACATCTGGAAACGCGATGGCTCTGATCACCACGTTTAGAGGTTTATTAATTTTGCATTTAATTTTCTCGGTTGATAGTTATGAAGTTAATGGCACTAAAACAGTTGATGGTAACCCCTCTGCAAAGCTCTTGATGTGTGCTAATCCTAACGCGCGCGGTATGTTCCAAATTTTAAATTTAAAACTGAATTACCAACAAAATAATTTTTAGTCTCTACTACTCATATTTTAATTGTTGTAATGATTAATTTTAAAAAATCTATCTTTTACTTTCCTCATATTTTAAATACAATAACGCGTTCCGGGTGATAGTGGGGCTGCCCCGATTTTGTAGCGCTTCGGGTATGTTTGCGGAGGCGCGAACGGACTGTTTTCATGCAACTATTCGTAAACGGAGTGCGTCCCTAGTGCGCAGATTACGGGCCAGCTCCAATGTCATTTTAAGAATGATATCTGAACGACTGGATTGTCCATACACCCAGCGTTGCTGTGACAGACATGTCGCGGTGTCTGTGCCGCTGAGGAGGTATTGAAATCCTAAATATTTAATTATTTATAGTATTTGTTTGACTTTTTATTTTATTTTTATTGATTATATTTCAAATCCAATTATAAATCTTTAATAATCTCAAATATGTTAAATTGTAAATTGTAAACTGTAATAATTTTTAATTTTTATTTTATGTGAATATGGATCTTTGTTATTCGAAATAAATGAATTTTAATTTTTTTTTTTTTTTTTAAATGAAAACAAGTGTTAAACACGGGTAAAAGTATAAATATCTCGCAGGGGGATTGTTTCTTTCCTCTCTTGTATACTTAACAATCATCTATCTACTATTGTCTTGTCTGCTATGTACGAATAGAATAATAAGACATTGCCAGTGGCGGGGTTTTGGTCCTCTACATTATAATTTGTCAGAGTCAACTCGCTAAGAAGAACAATTATATGTTACAATAGAATAGCAGGTAAGTATTCTAGTACTAACAGTGTCGACATCGTTTGAAGTGGGCTCAGCGCGGACGTTTTGACAAATGTCTCGATTTAGCGCCGCCCCCTCCGCCAGTCATACATTATCAGCTGCAATAAAGAGCTGACTGCTGCAAGCTGTACATCATCAGCGGCAGCAATAACGAGTTAATTGCGACAGGCGACGTCGCGCGACCGGCTAACGACTCGCGGTATCGGCGCGACAAGAATTATGACGCGATAAGATTCAGAGCGATACAAGCCAAACTCGGAATAGATCATAAAAAGTCACGATATAGATAGATAATCATGGCATACCACTAACTGTACTGGCTCAATGACCTGGTGGCTTAGCCAAAGTCACAATCTGGTGCGCTAAATCACGTGGTCGATCGTATGTCAATCCCATACATTTTGTTCTTGTCGACATTCGTCAGCGTTTTGAAATTGTGACTTTAGCTAAGCCCCCTGAAATGGATCTTGATATTCTTCGCGGTGGCTCGCTAGTTGACAGTTTGCTTCCAGCTCACAAGTCAGCCTGCACCCTGTTGTTCTAACGATATCTGGGGATAATTTTCTCATTTTCCGAGGGCTTTTACTGGTTGATATCTAGGATTATTGAACTACCTGATGTCTTTCCTAGATACGCTGACTTGAACCGCACAAAATAATAGCATGAAGTAGATATTTAAAAATAATAAATAAGTAAATTAAAAAAAACTTGTTTATTTCAGACAGTGTTGTCCATATCAGGGTAGCAGAATTAATTATTTTACCCTTATTGAAGGTCGGCATGCCTTCTTATACACATCCGCAGCCATCCTCTCATCTATGAACTTCAGGACTCTGTTACTTACTTATTAACAGACATACAGTCAACCTGTTGGTAAGCGGCTACCGTATCTATTGACCACCCGCAATGCGAGGGTGTTACAGGCGCTGTAACATATTTTTGTTGTGTTCATGATAAACTTTCGTTTTAGAATCAATAAACGACGCCTGCAAGCATGCAATAATATTTTTAGTCGAAAAATTACAGGATTTCATCGCGGCAAAATGCGATGCGGGTAATTTCAAATCAGTCAGGAATCTGCATATGAATTCATATTAGCGAGCACCGCTATTGCACCACATTTTTGTATGTAGTCCCAAAAGAGAATATATTATAGTGTCTATAATAGGCAGGTAGAGTAAGGTAAGAAAAAAAAAGAATATAAATATTCTTTTTTTTTTCTTTATAATTATTTATATTTAGATAAAAAAAAATATCTAAATATTCCATCCCGATCTGCCTGTCGATTCTATAAATTTCAAACAACAACTCGCTTTTCACGTCGCTATCACTCACACTTCGCATAAGGTTCAAAATGACAAGTGAGAAGTGAGCTTCGAAGTGACTGGGAAATTACCTTACAGAATGCCACATCTTATGTCATTTCATACAAAATCTCAAGTCCAATCTAGTTCATCTCGCTGACACGCTTGCAAGGGTAGCGCTAGTATAGATTCAAATTATCAACCGAGTTTTTAGAATGCCATCAAGAAATTCACAGCGAATACAGATTCGAAGTTTAAAATGAAAGCTTACAGAATCAAGGCCCTGCAAGCAAAACAAGAATAAAGAATAAGTATGCCAGTTTTCTCTTAGTGCGAATCGTAAAAATCGATCAATCGGTAAGATTTTTAATTTCATGAGGACTAGCAACCTGTCGCTGTTTTGTAAATTCTTTCCATCAACAAGCCGAATTAGAGCTATAGGTAGACTTCAATAACAACCTGCGTCTCTCATCATCATCTCCTAAGCCCTAGGTAAGAACCTACATACATATAAATAAAACGAGAAGTCTGCTATATTTTTATGCCTTCCTGACATCACCTCTCCTAGGAAATGCTATTTTTAATGAAATCAGACAGTTGTAAAAAGTATTTCCTTAGCCACGTCTCTAAACTTCCACCTATACTAAAGGTTTCTTTACCCCTAAAGAAGACTTTAGTTTAGGTGGTAGTAAGAAAGTAAGTAGCTACCCCTCTAGTCTATTCTTAACCAAAGCTAACATCGAAATTGTACCCTTTATAATATAAATAAACAATTTTGAATTTATAAAGTAGACGTGAATCCTTCGAGAGATTCACCCTTCGCGTTCCACCCTGAAGTGCCGGTACCTGCCGATGACACCCCTTGAGTTTTATTAGATTACACCCTTGCGCGAGGTGAAGGGTTGCTGGAAATCCTTTCTAAATTAAATTACTAGGCAGTACCTACATGTTAATGCATATCTTAAATTTTATTTATTTCAAATAATGTTGTCATTGTCTTCGTACTAATTATATTTATTAATTTATTTTCGATATTTAAAAAGAAAGTGTTCATTTATTATACATGATAAAAGTATTATAATAAATTATCGAATTGAGTTTAGACTGCAAAACACAATCTAAATATTTAGTCAGAAAAATATGGTACTTATATAAAACTGGTCTTACATAGATTAAAAAAAAATTGCGTAGAGAGACCGCGCGCGATTCGAACTTCTTTGTGGTCTTACATATAATAATCCTGTAATTTTTCAGTGCGTTAGTTTTTACCGATCTTCTTTTCCTCTCGCGTCGATGGAACTTGTCAATTTTTCTCAGCCTCAAAGAATTTAATATAAAAATTCTTTGCTCCGCCCATAAAAAAGCGATCTCAACCGCTTTGTCAAACGACACATACTTACAGTACAGTTTTCACTGTAATATTATACAAGCTCCAGCTTACATTATATAAAATATATTTCTTATTTCCATGCGTATATAGTTACTATGAGCAAAAGACAAATTTTACAGTTTACAAAAACTTTGTAATTTGGTTATGAGCAACGCATCATTATGATATTAACGTGCTGAAGGGAACAAAACAATAGGAGGTAGAGTTAGACAACGGCGCCGCCGCCACTCGCTCCCCACACGGGCGGGGCGGGGGAGCGCGGAGGGAGCGGCTGCTGGTTGAAATTGTTTGACAAGTAACAAGTTATAACGACATCATCCGCGGTCATAACTCTTCCGGCCCCTCATTTCGGCTCATTTCCTTCCCGGAAGAAACTTTCTTAATAAATAATCAAGGGAATCGGTGAAGTGGAGCAGACATTGTCGTAAGATAGGAAATCAATAAAATTATATAGATTTACTGCAGCAGTAATTAGACAATAAAGTATGATTTGATTTAAAAAAAAAAATAGTATCAACACGTGACATCGCACATTTCATGAGTAAAGCCGTTTATTAGTAATGTTGACCCATGGTCAACTAATGGAAACACATAAAACTCTTCCTTCAATAAGAATGTTTTAGGTGAATTCTTACAGCATTTTCTCGAGAGACTACAGGAAGACGAATTTATATTATTCTCTTAGCGACTTATTCAAACTTCAAACCGACAAAATCCCTATTATTTTATAATTATATCACGTGTTTTTATTTTCCACTGTTTTTATTATCTTATACGATTTTCAATTATGATATGCATGAAAGCGTCTACAAGTTTGAGAAGTCAATGAAGGTAAAATTGATTTAATTTCTAGAAAATGTACAGCACGTTTTATTTCGCTTCGGTTTTAAATCTAAAGACAGCTGCCATTAATAAGCCGAGCTAAGAGACATTAGCGTTTAGTTGAAGCTCGCGGAATCTCCATTCATCACGAGACGCGGACGCTCAGGCACAAAACTCCTGTGGCTTAGGTACGTTAGTTGACCGAGCGAGCGAAGCGAGCGAGAGTCTCCATTTCGAGACTGGCAAATTTTGCTTTTGTCCGGATGTCTGTCTGTCTGTCTGTCTGTCTGTCTGTCTGTCTGTTTGTTCCGGGCTAGAGGTCGCATTTCTGAACGGATCTTAATGAAACTTGGTACACGTGTTCCTTGATTTATTTGCAATTTTTTGTCGAGAGTTTTTTTTGATTGGAGGGAAAAGGGGGGAAAAAAGGGGGAAAGTTTTCTGTGACGATGTTTACGAACGGATCTTAATGAAACTTGACACACGTGTTCCTTGATTTATTTGCAATTTTTTGGCGAAAGCGTTTTTTGATTGGAAGGAAAATGGGGGCAAAAATGGGGGAAGTTTGCTATTTGTTATATTGCTTATACCATTGGCCGCATGGTACTTGTTCTTTTACAACTTTGCGCTTTGAGTTCGTTTTCGGTCATTTATTTATTTTTATTTTTAATATTTTTATTTTTTTATTTTTTTTTATTTTTGTTTTTGTTTTTATTTTTATTTTTATTTTTATTTTTGTTTTTATTTTTGTTTTTATTTTTATTTTTATTTTGTTTTTATATGACTGTATATTATGACCGTCTGACCAGAATAGGATAATATGGCAAAATAAAAAAATAAAGAAAAAATCCTTTTGAGAATATACGAGGGAAAAAATTAACAGAATAAGAAATACCTATATATACTCTATATAGAGTAATAAAAAAAACGAAAAGGGGGTTAACGAATGAGGTTCGCGAGGTCTACTGTTCACAGAACCACTAGTTAGTTCTATGTATAGTATTCTGTAACCTGTGGTTCTATTATATATCTCGTGGCTTCGGAGCCATTGGTGACTTACATTTTGCTTTGATGCATAAAAAAAAACATTTAATTTTCATCCAATTTTATGCATAAACTAGGTACGCCTCAACGTGATGAACTTCCATATTCTATGCTTTTATGTCTACTGCCTAGATCCAATGATCCCTGCAATGATGATCAGGCAATCCTGATGTAGAAAATGTCATACTTATGTTCCTAAACTATATTTCAACTCGTTCAACTCCCAAACGGATACCATACGTTCGCTACATAAGGTTATTTCCATTATTGTGAGCTAATATGCCACAGATTTACCAAAAGAGAGTAAAAAATAATTGATTTTATTGATTTAATAATATTCTGATGTTGTTGCTGTTAGCAATGATTTTTAAGGTTCTGTGCCCAAAGGGTAAAAACGGGCGGGACCCAGTTAGCTAGAAGGTTGATCAAAGATGATGTATTTATGTTGCAGCTATAACATCAAATAAAATAAAAACATAAAAAAGTAAATATTTAAGAAGGGCTCCCATACAACAAACGTGATTTGTTTTCGTATTGTATAGATAATGGTATACTGAACCCTTAGTGCGCCAGTCCGACTTGCACTTGGCCCGTTTTATTGTGTTTTCCCTCCGTGAGGTATATTCAAGCCATAAAATAAGATTTTGCGTTCATACCTCAGTGAGAGTACAGTTGCAGGTAGGTATATGTTATAAGCAAAAATGGTAAATGACTGCCAGTCTTAATTTTTCCATCCCGATGTTTGGGCTGTGTTTGTGACCAATATACGACTTCTCAAAATATATCTCGCACAATATCTCTTAAATGTAAAACTACAACAAGAAGATCGGAACGAGGCGATATATCAAAACAAAAGTATGCCTCTTTGATGTTATTATTAAAGTGTTAGTGAGTACCTCCTGTTATATTTCTGGATAAACCATTAGTGATCCAGAATGCAAATGGACTATTTTTGGCGCGCGCGCCGCTTTTATTGTGTGTCGATGAATTATGTTCGATTTATTGTGATGTCAATGTACACGAGTGAACGCGATTCTAAACGGTGTGAAACATTAGGACTAAAAATAAAAAACATCTAACCGTTTTCCTGTTTGAATCCCAAGCTGCACTTCGGAACATAAATGCGCCATTGTACCCACTCATTTGTCACTATTTTTGACCGAGCGAGCGAAGCGAGCGTGAGTCTCCATTTCGAGACTGGCAAATTTTGCTTTTGTCCGGATGTCTGTCTGTCTGTTTGTTCCGGGCTAGAGGTCGCATTTCTGAACGGATCCAAAGAAACTTGGCACACGTGTTCCTTGATTTATTTGCAATTTTTTGTCGAGAGCTTTTTTTGATTGGAGGGAAAATGGGGGCAAAAATGGGGGAAGTTTGCTATATTGTTATATTGCTTATATCGAGATCGAGATGTTTCTTTTACAAAGTAATAGTTTCGTTATTGGTCATAGATAAGTTTTTTATTTTTATTTTCAAAAAAGGAAAACTGGGTTAACGGACGTGGTTCGCGAGGTCTACTGTTCACAGAACCACTAGTAATTATTATCTTAGTAAATACTTAGTTTTCAAAAGTCGTGATCTGCCGAAGGACATTATTTGTTACAATAACCATTATTTGTTGGTAGAGTCCGCTCCAACCAGCTAGCCACGACCGCACTTTAATCGCTCACGGGGCGTAAGAGATTAACGTGTTTAAGAGTTAACGTTTCACCATTTCACAGGAACAAAGAAAATGATTCTTAATCCGGAAACTAATATACTTGTATAATAAAGAATTAATTACCTAATTAAAGATCAAGACTCGAGACTTTGTCCCACCAAAGGTAGTTTGTCTTTAATTTTATCTTATTGTTATTTAGTATTCTCGTTAGCTCGTCTCGTAGTCTCGTTATAATAATATCACAGTGTTTAATATTAATTGCAATATTATTTACATACAAAAACATTGGGCCTCCCATACACATGAAACAATAAAATGAGATGTTTTTAAATAATAGATAACTAACTATACTAATGTAGAGACAAAATTTACTTAGTAGATGCAATGTTATGTACTTACCTACTAGCAAAGAACTAGGAATCCCGCGCGGCTCTAAAGGCTATTTAAATTTTAAATCTATGCCTACTAGCGAAGGTGTTGTATCTTTTTAGAGTCCTATACTCTACACCCGGGTCCGTGTGAGTAAAAACAAACTACATAGTATAAAACAAAGTCGCTTTCTCTGTCCCTATATTTCTATGTAATATGTATGCTTAAATCTTTAAAACTACGCAAAGGATTTTGATGGTATTTTATTAGATATAGTGATTCAAGAGGAAGGTTTTTATGCCCATGCGAAGCCGGTGCGGGTCGCTAGTATAAAATATACTAGGCCAATATGAAACAGTCCAGATTCATTTATATCGTAGCCCTCATTACAACAATGTTAGAGCTTCCAGAAACCTTAACTTTGGCCTCTGACTTAGCAGACACGAGGATGGCTTCAACATATCTTTCATAGCACGGAATTATCTTTCGTATTGGAGAGTCAGGTGTTACAAACTTGCAAAGTAATATTGGAATGGAAAAAAGTCGTACCAACACTGTCTACGTGGCCTTCGAACCCACAACCTCCAGATCCTAAGGTATCGTAACACTTAGATGACTAGACCAGGGTATCGACTGCATAGTCGATACCAGATAGTTGCCATAATGTAATTAATTGTTTCATTTTAATATTTAGCATCCCATTCACCTCGAGATAATATAAGAGGGGTAGGGATAAAGGGGTGTTAAAATTGATAGTGCTGAAGCTGTTCAAAATGCGGCGTGTGACAGTAACATCACTTGTTTCATTTACATCGGAAGGCGAGGCCGCGGGATTTATGAGGATCGAGATTTATAGAGCGACGCCCGCGCCGCCCGCCGCCGCCTTGCTTCACACTTCAGATCAAATTGTTTTCATGTCTCGACACTACGTCGATAATTGATGATACTTTCAAAATATCTACTTATACTTTCTATATATTTCTTCTGTAACTAGAGAATTTAATTACCATGTCTTAATAGTTAAATGCTTACCCAATTAACATCAATACATTTATTGACGTCGAATAGTGGTTCTTTAATAGTACCTACGTGTTGTCACACCTAAGCTTCTTACTGCTCACTCATACAACTGCCTTCTAATAAGAAAAGTCATTAAAATTTATTATTTCTTTTAATTTGCAGTCGTCACGTCTGGGTGTATACATAAAAAACTGTCATTATTACATTACGTAGCGCTAACTATTCGACGTTTTAGGTACTTGACACCTAATGAGCACATAACAATGTATTTTTGTGTAATTAAACGTTAATTAAATAGTTTTACGACGTCGCCGGCCATTCGGCTCACCGAAATAATAAAAATCACGCTCTACTTGTTTATAGGGGCAATTTTAGTAGCGTCGCTAACTCCGGTGGTTATTTTGGTTAACAATTCTATTGCAAGTTTTAAGTACGGATTGTGTAAAATAAATATAGTTAAAATAAAACTAAAAAAACACGCTTTAATGAGCAATCGAACTAAAAACGAAAAATAAATTAAACCAAAAAGCGTGTGGGGTGCTCGACAAATGAAAAATATGGCACAACCACCCATACGCTTTTTGGTTCAATTTATTTTTCGTGTTTTAGTTCGATTGCTCATTTAAGCGTGTTTTTTTTTAGTTTTTTTAACTATATTTATTTTCCACTTTTTAGAGAAATACTTATCGAATTATTGTATTGTCATCGGTCCATGATAATTCTACAAAGTTTGAATTAAATCTGACCGTTCAAAGTGGGTCAAAATTAAGTTCAAAGAAGTCGGTTACAAACAAACAAACGAACAAACAAACAAGCAAGCAAGCAAGCAAACAGGTGAAGCTGATAAAAGCGTGTTAAAAAGTATTGTTTATTGGTCAATAAGTATCTCAAAATGTCTAAAATACCGTCTGGTTGTAATCTGCACAAAGATAATTTAATTCATTGTAGTGTCTGTAATTAGTCAGAATTTTGTAGGAAAATCCTGAAAACAGTATATAGTGAGCCTAATAAAACAAACGCTAGCGACTGCAACTGCCATAGACTTAAAAAATGTCGGTATGTATGGCAATTGCATAATCTTGTATCAAACACTGATCACAATTGCTGCAATTTCAGAAAAGATGGTGTTTCGTACAGATTCTCTCCATTAACATTAATTCACTGTCTCCTCTGGCAATGCAAAAAGAAGCCGCCGCGCTGGCAGTAAACATGTCAGATGTCGCAGGACGGCGTATACCCGTCCCTCCCTCTCTCGGTAGAGTCGGTAGCCACACTAGCCACGGACCAACAATATGTTGTACTTATTTGTTTACAGTTATTGCATTATCACCATCTTTACATATTCCAACACTATATAACAGGTTTATATACTCGATCGTTTCGCGAAAGCATTTGTCACATAACAATAGTTTTTCTATTGTTTCTGGATTGTACGAGGCAAATGATTAATGTCCATCGAAATGTTAGTAGTTATTTGTTTTATTAAATGGTTGGATGTTTGCAATCAAGATATAAGCAGCGAAAGAGCCCTGCAGACCATTTTTTAGAAAGACAATAAAAATTGGATTGACAAAAGAACTACAAGGCTTGTTCCTGTGGTCGTTTTGGTATATTATCGATTAGTGTATCGTCGTCCATTTTTACTAAGGTGTAGTTAACTCGCGGTTGGTGCATGTATATAAAGTAACATTTGGGGATAACGAACAATGAACTTTGTTTTATCAAATAAAAGCTCGAATGCCACTACTGCTGTGCTCGTGAAGAACAGGCGCGGGTGCCGGCGATCACCGTGAAATGGTTCTTTGGAGATTATTGATAGCGAGTGGGGGGAGGGAGAGGAGAGAGGCGAGACGTGGAACAAAAGTGACATTCTTTGTGGGGATTTATTGAGCGTTATTTGTAGACAAGCGGGATTTAGGCCGGCCGCATCCGAACAAAGGTAAATGTCGCGTATATTTAGCTCGCATTACGCGCACCCGGTGTAAATCACGCTCAACTACCATCGGGAGACTAGATATATGAGGCCAGAGAAAAGCTATTGTCGCCAGTCGGTAGGCCGTAGGGTTCTCTGCTGTTAAAACCTTATTTACTCTTACGAATATATGTCTTAAAAACAATCTATACACAGATTATTAAAGTTATAATTGTTCAAGTAAACAATGGTGTGATTACTTTATTAGCTTTGATCTGTTCGATGTAGTTGATTGTTGGTACTTACCATTCATAAAAGTGTACTACTTATACTCACCTAATTTATAACTGCTAACTTCTTGCTTAACTTCAAGTAATTTTAACTAAGCGATTGCCTAAAATGACTCCAAGTAACGTTATAGCCCCACCGATTAGCTTTAATCCCTCATGGTTCAAAGTGCAGGGCAGCAGTCGCGGAGCTGATCCCCATCGACACGCGGGATTAGCGGGATCGTGAGGGATCGCCCGGGACAGCTGGCTGAACACGAGCTGCTGCTTAAATAAACAGCAGAGAGCACGGACGCCGGGGACAGAGGCGAAAGTTTAATCCCGCGACGACAGCCCGTGATCCGCGGGATTAGGCTACATTGACTCTCCATTTTTACATTTATAACACTTAAAAAGTCATGTTTAACTTACCTTATTTAAATGATACAAGATACTAATAGACTTGCCCAAAATAAGCACTGGATTTGCTAACATGAGTCATGATCACTTGAAAAATTATTTTTTATTATTTCATTCTTAGGAGTGCATTAGGTTACACCCACAGAACTGAGGTCACACCGGACGTCTACTAGGTCTTTCGTTTGATTATAAAATTTTCTATTTGTTTGTATTTTAATATTTACACGTAGGTGTCTCTTTATGCATTTACAAGGTCTACTAATATGCACTATAACAGCAATTATTTGCATCTCGCAAGCTCCCGCGCCAGCCACCCCGCCTCCGCCGCAAACAAAACGAGTGTAGCGAACAAAGGCGATCTGCCCGATAGCGTCGCCGCACTCGCCGCGCTGCCCAACGCGACGTGTTAATTCCGCGGCGCGATACGCGATCGCATCGCGAGAGTATATTATCGGGTGACAATTACTAAGATAGCGCGGAGAGATAAGGATACCGGATACCGGGATTCCTCTCCCTCTTTCACTCGGCTTTCAATACTTTTTTAACTCCCAATATAAAAATGTTTGCAACATCAAATTAATAGGATTATGATGTAGCAAAAAGCAATTGTTGTAGACGTACTTACCTATATACCTACCTATATACCTTGCATTCTCCATGTCGAATCGAAATTTATTTCGATGTTGTTCTGTTATTGGCTGGGATGTCAAGCAGCTTTTGGGATAAATCAAGTAATGAACCAAGTCCCCAATTTCTGCCTAGCCCCAGCAAGGCACTAGTAGCAATGCCTTTTTGAGCAAAAGGACACAAATGGCAAAGTACCTAATGACCGGGTCTGTCCGAGCCTTCACTTTTTGATTCTTCTCCCATATTATAATTTTAGTTTGAACGGTCACTTGATCAAGTTTTCTATGCTTTGATCTTAGGCTTTGATTTACAAAATCGGTTGGTTGTTGTTTGATCCGTGATAATTGTAAGATAACAGACCTATACTCTTAAAGTCAATGTATTATAAAAATACATAATAAGTCAAAATTTTATCGACAAAAAAAATTGTTCTTTAAATAAAAATTAACACATTTTTTCAGAGTTTTACAAACTTTACTCACGAAGTCACACCCGCTGTCGGTTTCTGTTCGATTGATTGATTGATTTGTTACGCAACCTGCAGCGGCTTCGATACAAGAGCTAATGAACGCGGCGAGTCAAAGGGCGACACATGTGCGGCGCAGACGCACGGATCCAGGATCCAGGTAGCCCAGGGTTCCTTAATGAGGTCAAACTTCCGCGGCAACCAACCCTGGTTGGGGGAGGAGGCGTCATTATCCTGCAAGATATAATATGAAAATAAGTACATAAGTTGGCTTGCACTTGTTGACTTGCTTTGAAGACTTTTACAGATAACTCATGTTTAAAAAAAGGTTATCTTTGAGTATCTGATGAATAGATCAGTCATCATTCCGTGGACGGGGAATCAAATAACTAGCGTAAGTATAATATTATGGTAAAACTTATTGACTTTCAAACTTCCCGCTAATACACCTGCTACTGCTCTGTGACGTGGTGTATGGGAATGGAAGTTTATGGGATGCGAACTAATGGCTAATGACGTTTGCTCAATGAAACACATTAAGCATCATTAAACATCAGCTAATGAACGCGCCGGCTGCGGCGGCGTCTCTGAAACGCGACACCTCTTCGTGTTTCCCTGGCACCACAAAAACTTCAGCGTCTTTAACTGCGGCAAACAAACCGTTAGTGCGATGAGCCGCGACACACGTGTTCCGCCCCGCGCCCCGCCCCGCCACGTAAATCATCCCGCTCTAGTTCCGGTACCGAGCGTCATTATTTCAAACATAATTACCTTTGTCCAATTACACTAATGAGATGACTCCTCGCGGAGGTTATTACAGCGCTCGGTATGATAGCGCGGTCCCGCGGGACGCATGCGGCGGGAGCGGTTCCCACGCGCCCGCGCATTCCGAGACACGAGGTTTGTGCCATTTTTCCTTTTTTCACATTCACACCGCCGCCGCTGCATTGTGCCGCTGCCGGCACCCAGGCAATTCGCGAAATATTTCAGTTAATCCGAAGCGACAGATGCACAACTCTCCGCTCTCGCAGACGTTTTATTTCGCCGCACTGCTGGCTATCCTTCGTCCGATCTTGATCTTGATTATCAGAACTCTGAGCAAAGTAGAAATAATTACAGCTACATCTAGATTAGTAATTTACAAGCAATGGTGTAAAAAAATCACTCCTAGCATTGGAAATGGTCTCTCCGATCTAGTTCATAAGGCACTTGCCATTGGTGTTGATGTCAAATCCTTTTCAGCTGTTGAATGTGAAGGCGTCTTTCAACGCGTTTTTATGTGGTTTGCCATCGTGCTCTGCTCTTGTACTCTGGCTGTTATATATTGGCTTGATTTGTATTGATATATTGGATAAACCGATATTTCTAAGACGCAAAAGTAACGATTATTACCTAACCTGGTAAATTAAGTTAGCGGTTGGTGTTTGTTTATTTTAAATACCTAGTAATTATTGAGGAAATACCAGTCGGCAGAATCGTAATGATAAATTATGATAAAATGGTAGTTGTAAAAATGTATGGACATAAAATTGGCTGCTCTGAACCCTGTTCAGAACTTTGATATCAGTATTCGATAACCGCTAGAGGACTTTAGGCACCGCAAATACTTGCATGTTTCAATCGAAGGCTTTCTTATAGTCCAAAAAAGTATAGTGACCGGTTGTTTACTCTGTTGGGGGAAACCCCAATCAAAGGCTTTCCCTTATGAGCCTATATATTATTTTTAATTTCTTGCTCTAAATTAGACTCACATTGAAATGATGATTATGACTTACATTTACTTACCGACTTAGGTACTTACATGACAGTACTTCAATTTAGAGCAGGAAATATATGTGTGTGTAGAAGGTAGGAACACAGACCTAGGACTCTCAAGCACCAGCTGGGGAATCAACTGGAAAATTGCTGAGATGAGAAAAAAGAATAACATAAAGTTCTAAGAGGGACCGTGACCGTTTGGCATATGCTATAAGTTATAATTGAACTATTTTGCGATTGAGTGTGGTCAAAGTAGATAGATAGAAGTTACAACATTAACACGACACGCACACATTATAAGATTATTCATATAGACTCCTAATCAGTAAATCTTAACAAGATTCAATTTGTACCAACTCGTACCTACTTATCTACTTGCATTAATTGTTACAGCTTTAAAAACCATCACTTGGGCTTTAAATTAACCGTAACCGCATCTAACGGCCCATCCAGCTTCAGCAGGTCTCCCCAGGGCGCAATAATTGATACCCTCGCCGCGGGACTTTCTCAAGCTGATTAGCATTCGTACCTCGGAGCAGACAGCGCGACGCGGCGCGGCGGCTAACAGGGCCCGCGGGACCCACACGTGATCCCCGCGGGCCCCGCGTAACAACACATACCAATTTAGAAACATTTACTTTTCGTTCACTCGTCAGATTACTGTCGCCGAGAGCTAATTGTGATATTTATGTTGTCATTAACAATCCATTAGCATAAATTAGAGCCACGACAAATTTGATCGCGGCGCGTCGCCAGCAACGTCGATATTTTCGGTTTGTTTTGTTAGATCGCGAGTTTCGGTGAAACCGAGGAATTTACCGGAGCTTGCGAGTCCGGCCCTGCATCACGGCGCGCGGCGGCGCGGCGGCGTGGCGTCGCGCGTGGCGTTCAGTGTGTTTACTAACAGCCGTAATGGCGCTATTTTGGTCGAGACAATGTATTGTTTATTTAGCGGCGCCGCGACAACGCTCTCCGCTCCGAAGTTGATTAAGTGCGGCTTTACGGCGCCTGAAATAGCGCCCACTAATTACAAGAAAACAGCCGAAACACAAAGCTAGAGACATTCCGAATCATTTAAAAGTTTACAATTCCTGCGTTGATGCGCGCGCTTTGTATTTGTTTCGGGATTTATTGATATTGAGCCGTTTGAGTTGCTGCCATGTGTTGGCAGTTGTCAGCGAACGCCGCGGGAATTGTCTAGCAATAACATTAAGACAATATATTACAACCAATACGAACATTTAGTACATAAATATAGCTAAAAGTAGGATACTTATCTATACCTTATTACAATTTCTGTGACTACGTGAAGATAAAATTAAAATATTGTTTGAATCCTCTTCGAAACTGACACCATTTGTACCCATCCCAACCTTAATACGTACCTAATATTCCTATATCAGGTACGTATTAAGGTTAAAAGATTGGGGAAAATGGAAAAATTAAGTGACTGAATTAGTATGATATGATAAAAATATTACCCTATCTGGTAGTGCGTAGTTTTAACCGTTTGATACAAAAATATTCTTAACAGTCTCTAACAAATGAAGGACTAATATTTTATGTCGCGCTATGACTAGTTACAGTTATAAATATCAAAGCTGTTATTTAGGTTTTAATATTTTTTTACCATGTTTACCTCCTTTATTTTTCCTGATTTTTCTAGTATTTTTTAAACTTTAACGTTGAAGTACTATTATATATTCTGTGGTTGAAGTGTATCTGGTTTTTATAAATATTAAAAAAAAAACAAAGTGGTTAGATAAGTTCAGGATTTTATTTGACTTCTCACACCAGTGCGGAAGAATCCCGCTCACATTACTTTTACATTTTCACAATCCATACAATTACCTCCAGGCTACATCACTCACAGGCAATGTTTTAATTTAGGTAATCAATAACTTGATTTAACAATAACATTATAGTTAGAATCACAAAGGGGGTTACATAAATTTTGGGTACCAGACCTGCTCTTTCTTTAGATGGAGTCATATTGGTGCTGTCAATTGATATAAAACCATTACCTAATACATCTGATTTACACTCGATAAGCACTTAAGTATCAATATTACGAATATCTAAGGAGTTGCATCTTACAATATTTCTATTTTCATCAAAAAAAATTTTGACCAAATATCATAGGCACTAAGTATGACTCAATCTAAAATTGTTATGACAAAGAAACCAAAACAAGTTTAACGGCAGCTATAGATACAGATGCCTCATGGACAGGCAAAGCAGATCGCTGGAGCAATTAGCCAAATCCTAAATATCAACTATAATTTACGAGAATGCAAAAAAAAACAATGAATCAAAATCTGTTTGCTCTACGCAACTATTTTATATCACAACAGCTGTAATATTTGATTTGAATAGCGGTTTGAGTAAATCAAATTGACAAAACAAAAAATGTAAGTATTAGACCACTTGGGTTTAAAAAGCGCATGCTCACATGGTGAGAAGACATCGAATTGGATCGCAGCATATGAGTATTTTGTTTTTTATGTTCTCATTTATATCGTCATGATTCATCATGCATGATTTTCTTTTTAGTTAAATCATTTTTGCCATCAAAGGACTTGAAACTTTTAAAGTGAATACATAATCATTTATTATACATGTATCTATGTATATCATCATGAGTGCATTTCCAACTAAAGCATTTTGTATTTTTATAAAAAAAATGGTTGTTGTCTGAAGGTTCTAACAACGGCTAAACCATTTAAAAGAACTACTTACTTACTGACTTTAAATAGATGGAGACTATTTAAATTGCTGAGCGAACCTGATTTTAGAACTCTTCTTTTTCTCTTAACTTAAATTGCATATTTTCACCTCAACTAAATTAACTAAAATGGAGCAGCCAAATATAAAGTGTTAAATAGTAGCTCGATGAGACAAGTGATGCCTGCCTTAGTAGTACCACAGGAGTAGGTCCTACTAACTAGTGCCCTCTCTCTACCTGGCCACTCCACTTACTATGTACAGTGTACAGCTGGGTTTGAAATACTACTAACATTACAATATCTACTGTTACAGCTAAGTACTTAGTTAAGCTATCTTTCTTTATTTACTGGGCGCTATTTACATTAGCATCATGATATCATCTCTTATACGATTCATTCATTTCTACAATTTCTATGCAAGCAGCTCTTGTGGATTCAACACTAAAGTGTAAGTATTAAATATGGCTATCAGAAGCCAATTGAGTTGCTTTTAATTGCCAGTTAAAATAACTTAATTGATCAGCAAGTGCTATGATATTGGGGAGCAATTTAAGAAATAAAACAGCAACCCTGATTCAGATTTTATAAAATTTTAATGAGCTGTAATATTGAGTTTAAATTACTTATACAACTTTGTTGATAAACTTTTTTTGCTGCATCGAGCCATTATTATATCATCTAGGTTCATTTAGTTAATATAATAGTAAACAAACAATAATTCACAATCGCTGCTCATGATCACCAATGGCTCCCTGAGAGTATCAACTATAATAATATACTTCTCCAATAAAATTTGTGTAAGCTGCTGATCAAACGATAGTTTTGTAAGAACTATTTATTCTTCAGGTATTTACAAATATTGATCAAGCAATTGAAAACCTGCTTCGTGTCTTATAATCATGGATTAACTAGTTTACGACCTACAAAAACATTGTTACTTATGCTGTCAACTTTTTAATTATTTGCTTAAAAATTTGTAACTATGACAACCCAAATCATACAAGAATAATTTTAAGTGTCCCTAGAAAATCCTACTCAGTTTCGTTTCTTATTCGGGATTAGGTGTATCTTAGTTTTCTAAACACTGACTGAATAGGCCTCGATAATTATGTATACAATTATACTTGATAATTCAACTGGCATCATATAAAGCCGATGGCAATCACTTGATATATTATGTGCATATTAAGCTGCACAAAAAGCGATAACGTCAGAACAGGTGCGGACTAAGTACGGGAGGCGCGAAGCATTCTATTGTAGGGCAGTCACCACACCAGGGTCTTAAAAAAGTAATTTGAAAATCTTCATTTGAATTTAATAAATTTTGGTTTATTCAAATTTTCAGTAGTACCGAATGGTAACCTACTTACTGAATTCTTAATTGTAATATAATTCTGCATAGAGCGTGGTTAATTTTATAAATAAGACAGAACTCAAACTTTGAGTTATTACTCCAATTACTAATTTGCGTAGATTTACCTATAATAGTGTTTGTAATTTTTGGGAATCAAAATCGATGACATTGAAGCCAGCATTAAACCACCAAAATTCATCAATTATGCACGTCATTGTATCTGATCGGATTGTTTTCAAATTCCGTCGGCAGGTGACACCCCGCTGTTCGTTCCTCCATCGCGAAGCACCTTTTAATGAATTATTCCTCCAGTAACACATAATTTAGCATATCGACAAATATACTATCTACAGGTATTTCAAGAAATGTCTTTTTTATTATAAAAATTGAAACTCTTTGAAACTTGCTGCACTCGCACTGGCCGTCGTCCTTTGACCGAACTGTAACACTTGGTTCTGTAATTCAAATTTGTCTATGAATTATACCTTCGCGTGCTAACACTTGCTCACAAAGAGCCACTTCTGTTTAGTAACAGCTAACTATAGCCACTCGTGCTTTTCTAGGTCCAACAACGATTCTTGCGAACCGTTCAGAACCAGTAGAGGTCCTTCGAAGTATCCTGCACCTGCGCTTCCAGACCTGTCAACAAATAAATTCATTAAGTATTTATCAATTTAGTTTACTTTAAATAATATGAGAACAAATAAATAAAGACTAACCTATTGAAATACTCCTCTTTGCATTTGGTTAAGTAGAGCTACGTTACTAGGTCCTATTGTGTAACTAGGTGAAGCTCAACAAAAATTCGTAACTTACATAAGCTGAGCACTTTTGATACGAATTGCAAACTTTGAAGTGATAAAATATTTTTTTGAGGAAATTGGATGTTAATCCAGAAAACAATTTAAGTAGGTACCTACCTATAAGAGAAATTAATTAATCAATGGTAATTTTTGAATTTAATTACAGCCTTATAAAAAAAAACTCACTCAAGCCATAAATAATCTTGAATCTGAGATCTTATCGAGTGTACTCAACAAAATGCATAGAAGGTAAGTGTTGTGTAAAATCATGCTATAGTTAGCGGTTGCTTTCAGTCGGCCGCTCGCACGGCGTCAATACTTCTCGCATGGGGATAGTTAATTGCGGGTTACAGGGGGACATGGAGTCGGAGGCACAGCGAGGCGGTTGTAATTGACGGCCGCCTTGTGATTTAGTGACCGGCGCAGGTGGGAGGTAGGGGCCGCGGGACGTTGGCCGGCAGCCGCGATTGGTCGCCGCGCACCCGCGACCGCGTCCCGCGCCGCCCCGCCTCGGCCGGACAACCCCGCGCCGCCGCCGCCCCTCATCTACCTCCCGACCCGAGTCCGGCACTGGCCGGCCAAGCGGTTCAAATGGGATATTGTTATGCTGGGAATCGGAGTCAGTTTTTACCACTGCACATTTTTAACAGTGAATAGATAACTAAGAAAAAAAAATTGTAAATTTAATTGGGTGTGGCAGGTTTAGGTAATATAATAATGAGTACCGGATCGCACAGATCCGGACACATAAGGTTATTATCCAGAGCAGAGCCTCAATCCTGTAATTGTCTCTAAGCATTCTTTTTGCCTGAAGTGGAAAAGTCTAAGCTATTTGCCATATTAATTTTCTACTTACTCACTTTTTTTTTCTAGGTTTTTATCAGAAATGTATTAAATTAATAAATTAACAATACGATTCTGATGCATTTCCTGTGTATATTATATTTCATAATGGGTATATTTAGATATGTTTTTAGTGTTTGTGTACTTATTACTTTGGCTCTATTTAGTGCATTCCACTTTCAACTTATTTTGTCCGTCGGAAAACATCTTCATTAGCTTCATACAGTTTTCATCATCTACTGAAGATAATAATAGGTATATTTTGGTTCAACATTGGAACAAACATTACCTATGTCTGTTCTGCTTTTGAAGTTAAACCAGTTAAGTGACATCAATTACGCGTCATAATTTTTTAAATCAAGTAAAATATCGTCCATTTAAAAAAATTAAGTATGTTTAATGTAATAATTATAAACAACGATAAATAAAGCTTTGAATGATATATAATAACTACAAACAATTCCGTGCTTTCATACAAAAAGTTATTCTCAAACCTTTAAAACAAGTTTTCTCAAACTGAGATTTTTGCACATTAGCAGTTTTTGCAGTAATAAGACTATCTATACTACCTATTAGATTTTTTTTTTGGCCTAATTTTTTTTGAGGTAAAATTTTATTGTTGTTGATTCTGGATATTCCGATAAGAACCTTTTTTTCTTGTGACTTTTTTGTGTGATGAGTGATGAGTGCTCTTTGTTTTGACTATCATTAGTGACAATAATAAAAAAAAATTCTTTATTCAGACAAATAGTCCATTGGGTGTAAGTAAAGTAATTAAAATAATCTTAACTATGTTAGTACATTTAATTCTTTTAATTTAAGTATCTTTTTGCCCTACTGTGCGATCCCGAGACAACATAATAATTAGCTTACCGTACCTGATGATTGCTTTCCATACTTTCTGTTTATACTGTCTCTAGTTGAGCTTAAAGTGTCTTCCGTAGATTTTGAACCTCTAGAGTAAAAGGCTTTCTATATGTAGTATGGTGTCTTCTTAAATTTTTTTCTTGTTTGTTGTATTCAAATTCTGATTTTGAATTCAAATTGTTTATTTTCAATATAGGGTATTCTTATCGACGTCAATTGTTATTTATTTTAAGTTTACCACCACTTCCAATTTTCATTTGTTTTTATTCCCACTGTCAGTAATGTTATAACGCTGGGTCATACTTTTTCTTTCTTTCCTTCCTACCCTTTCTTTCCTACCCTTCTAACATATTCTATACAGTTATTTTCACATTAAATTTTTAGACTGTTATAATATTCAGAATAAAGAATGAATTAATGAATAATATTTTTATTTTAAGTAACAAAGACTCATTTTGTTAGGTAGTAGTAGTCATAATAGTTTTTTCAGATGTCTAGTAGAGCGAGAATTAAAAAAAGATTATTTAAAGTAAGGTAGTTCAATTTGTGTGATTTGTTGTAGGTTAAGTATTTGTTTTGTTTCTACATCGGTAGTTAATACCGGTTTCTCGAAAAGTTTTCTACAGTCAATCAATCATTTATTCGCATAAAAGTATGTATACAATAGATGGTAATTTAAACATTTATTATTACAAAAAAAACAACTTCAAGCTTTAGTCGAGATTGAAGGAAAAAATAGGGGTTACAAAAACCCGAACCCTATTTATTGGCACGGCCGTGCGTGTCGGGTATCCATTTTCCTTCCCTCCGTTAACTTCGGAAAATGTTATCAATCAAGGGAATAGCTGCGATTGGTGAGACAAAGGGCCGGAGTGAGGACCGCGGCGGGGCGCGGGGGCAGGCGGGGTAACATTGCGCGGGTGAAGAATTTAATTTGCGAGGGCCGCCCCCGCCGCGCAAATTAATTTTAATCGTCGTCATTAGGAGCAGGGCCGCACTCTGCGCCCGCGCCCTTCCCTCCTCCGTAGTTTGATCGTCGTCGGAATCGCTTTCAACTCGCCGCTCGTTTTTATCCCGCGATGTTTGTTTGGGTCGGCAACCGTTTGTAATCGCACTTCCATCCTCTACAATTACCCTATCCTAAGAAATTAATCTAAATTCCAGTTCCGATGGCTGCGAATCACGCACCCTTCGTGTGATATTATAGGTAAGTATATACCTTTTTAACTACTTGAAACAAACCAAGTTTTTATTCGTTTTATTATTACATTGCAAGAATTGCATCAGTATGTTATAGGTATGTGACTATTTATTAAGTGCAAGTTGAACCCTGGTACCTAAAAAGGTCCTACCCTTTTTATTGAAATCTTTTACAAGTTAGTTTATATTGGTATTTACCAGTGTTAAAACAGCATTTAGAATATGAGATATAGCATTTTGGAGATAAATTAAAAAGAAACGAAATCCATTTAAACTAAAAATTGAATCCTTTCTAAAAATAATTCAGTCTCTGAAAACAGAAAAACCTAAGAGAATTTAACCAAATTGGTTATATTAATTATCTATGTAGTTGTATTATGTAATTTAATTATGTATGTAGTATGAACATATGAATTATTATTTATCTCTTTGGTTCTTTAACCAAGACTAGGTGGCTGCTAAAAAGATAACCGAGTTCGGTTATTTTTATGTATTATCAAACATTTTTTATTTGGATTCGTACAAAAACTCGTATAAGTCAGTTTCGTGTCCAGATATGAGGACTAGAGCTCGCGGCATCTTCCACGAAGCGCGGCGCGGTGCGGGTCAAAGTTGGAATGCTTTGTTTTTCGCTGCTGCGCTTCAACCGGCACAATTAAAATATCTCTCTGAATCCGTCCATGTTTCACGAGCATAGCTACACCCTACACCCCGCTGGCGGAGACGGCTGTTCCGTGAGAGTTGACAAACACATGCGGAACTGAAGCTCTGGGAAATGTCCACTATATAATTTTTTAATGATCATAAAAGTTTTAGTTATTTATTAGACGCCTTTTATGTTTTCAGATTTTTGTTCACAAACAGATTCATTCATTAGATGTTTATCTTTTTATTCATCAGACAAAACATCTTCGAAACATAGTCATTTGATGATGCTTTTGTGAACAACATTTCATTTTTAATTTATGATAGGCTTTCAAAGTGTATGTAATTGGGCTGACTAGTCTTCGTGTAGACTTCATTTCTATTTAATAAGATAAGATGAATAATTAACGTGCATCAGAAAGCTTGTGGAAAAATAAAAAACTGAATTAAACTAGAGTGTTTAGAATGCTATGTCTTTTTCCGTTGCCTGTCTGTTGAATGCCATGATGCGAAGTCTCTATTGTCATGATAGTATTTTTCTTCCTCTTGCTCGGAAATAGCTTCATTATTAAAAGAAGCAATACGTCAATAGACTCATTGCTGGTCTAAAACGAGAATGTAATTTAAAAAATATCATTGCCGGCCGCTAATGAAGATTTTTAATGTACTCGTTTTCATACATTAGGTTTTTTAGTTTCACTCTGGCCAGCCTACCAAAAAACCCTATTCTAATAGTTAATGGAAATTGCTGGACACTTTTGTTAGATTGGTATTAACTATTAGATCTTCTATTGTTTAAAAATATGGTATGAACATTTCAAAAATTAGAAAAAAAGAACAAAGCGAATGCTGATTTGTTGTTTTCGGCATTGTAAGATTTGATACGATTTTGTTTAGTCTCAAGAGGGTTTCAGAGGAAAAAAAAGTACTGTACAAGCCTCGGCCAAAATTGCAATTTACGTCCTCGTATTTTAAAAGGCCTCGGCTTCGCCTCGTCTTTTTAAAAGCACTTAGCAAGACCTTAGCTACTCTTCGGCCTTGCAATATAACTCGGCTGTAAATTGCATCTTTTCTGGCCTCGACAGTAATGTACTCTATTTCGTATTAAACCTATCAAGAATTGGATTGAACACTTAATATACCGACCAACCAACTTCAGTTGTTTTATCATTATCGATTTCCAAATAGGCCAAAGGAAATGGCGATCAGGTTTGTGTTGTCGTATGTTTCAGTACGAGTGTATAGTGGTACCTGGCACGGGCGGGTAGGAGTAGGGCGAGCAGGCGGCGGGGTCGAGGTGGTGCGGCGCGTGGTGCTGCGCGTGCGCGTGGTGCGCGTGGTGCGGGTGGTGCGCGTGCGCGGGCCACTCCACCGGCTTGTACTGCGTCAGCGACGAGCGGCCCAGCAGCAGCCCGCCCACGCCGTAGCCGGCCGCCGCCGCCATGTTGTGGTGCGCCGTCGCCGCCGCGTGGTACTCCGCCGCGTGACGGTGCGCCGCGTGACCGTAACTACATGTTGATAAGATAATAATAAATAAAAAATTATAATATTTGGAATTACACTCATGCTATGCTACATTAAAGAAGTATATATTTTAGCAATCACCTAAAGACCCTACGTTGTGATGATTTAACGAGCCCAAACTTCACGTGGTTGAATTAATTTATTTAAAAGTTGTTATGGCCATATTTCAGTTTCATCATCAGACCCTGACTATCATCTTGGACCTAATTACGTACTCATAAACGCAAATCAAATGAGACCTAAATCGATGGAATCTTGTCGGTTACTATGGCCACCTTCAAGGTCCATCATCAGATCAACATCCTTCCATGTCATAATTAGTAATTTTCTGTATCGATATTAAACTCAAAAGAACACATTTAAATCAAAGTGGGCATAACAATTTGTTTTTTATGAATATAAGCTTAAGATGGTGCCTACTCGTGTATATTGCATAGCAAAATAACATTTTAGCTTCAATACCATCGCAAACTACCTAGTTTCAGAATGACTGATTGTGAAAACCGTAAAGATTGGTAATAAAACCACAGGGCCGCACTAAGGAGCGGGGCTCATCCGATAAATAGTAGGAGATGCGTTGGACTCCATACCCGCTATAATGCTGGTGCCAGGGATCGTAGTCGTAGATGTCGACGCCGGCGCACGCTCCGCCGGACGCCACGCCGGCCGCCGCCGCCGCGTTGAAGAACGAAGCCGGCAGGTTGCGCGACACCATGGGTACGCCCTCTGCAACAAATGACAAGCAAGAAACATTAAAATTTCATACAATATGTTCCAATATATAACGGCTCTGTTTTTAACATAATTATAAGGTTTGGTTTCCGGAGGTCAAAAGTCTAAATGTACCAGCAGCGTCTTGGAATAATAACCCATTTTGTATGAAAATCATGTTTGTCGTATGCATGATGGTCGGCAACGTGCACGTGTCACCCCTGGTGTTGCAGGCGTCAGGGCTACGATAACCACTTCGCATCAGGTGGACAAAGCTTATTTTTTGTTATCTGTGCAATAATACTAGCTTATATTATATACCAAATTTCAGCTTTCTAAGAACTCTCAAAGAATCGATTATCATGTGAGTCAGTGACAAAATTAGAGTATTTTGTAAAAAGCTATAAACTTAATTTAAAGTGTAAGAGTTATGTTATCAACATTTTATATCTTTAGTTTTGACAACATATTTCGAGAATTTTGTTCATCTAGTCTATAATCCAAATCCAAGTTATGAGGGTCCAAAAAAAGACGATGCACTTAAATAAAAGATAGGTAGTTCTCTTACGAGGACTACCTTGCCCTAATCCTCCAGAACCCTGTTTGGTTACGAAACCATAAAAAGGAGTCTTATGAAATTTTCACGAGAAGCGAACCCTAAAGTTTCTTAAGTACCCTGTATAAAATGCGTCATTAGGAATGCTAATAATACAGAAAATTAAATCTTTATATTCCTGAATGTTTGCGTCGACATTCAGATGCAAAAATTACTACCGGATCGACCCCACATTTCTAAAATATTTGAAACATAATGAATTTAGCTTAAAGAATATTTAAGAGAACATGTAAACAGCAGTGCACCTACAACACGACGCACCGCAGTAGACTCGCGAGGTAAGGAGTTCTTTTAAGTCTGTAATTAGGTGTTGACGATAACTTTAATTTTTCATGGTCAATTTTACAACTTAGTGAAAAAAATCTGTAATCAAGGAGACTTGGAGAGTCACGGAAAACTGAAGAAGAAGAGAGTGATAGTGAACAAATACGTGGTCTTATTATTATCATCCGAGTGGTAAAATATGTAAGGCAGCTTAGTGTCATTTTGATTAGAGTGCATGCAGAGGTTTTTGCGCGGCCGGCGGCTCCCGGCGACAATCGCCGCTTCGCCGCCAGTATGGCAGTGCTATGTGTTTTTGTCGCGCGGCTCCTCTCAGACATGCTCTGAGTAATGGCCACTTCTTTGTCTAATCTGTTCGCGTAACTATGTCGCAGCGAAGGGACGCGCCCTCGCATCACAATACGGCCCACTTTTTGGCAACACGCGGCGGCTGCGTTCCAACCGGACCGGTTTCGCGACATTGCGTCATTCGCGATCTTTACCAATACTTGTTGATCATCCTCCACTTGCATTGAGTTATAGCTAATACTTATATAGGTATTTCTGAAGTGTTCAAATACAAACGTAGTTAATATGGCACTGAATTAAATTGAAACCTTTATTCGTTAGTGTGAATGTTTTATGATAACAACACAACAGATGAAACACGTGTCGCAAGGAATGTGTGTACAAAGTAATGGTGGCGGGCATGCTGCGCGGCTCGTATCGCCGCACCGGCCGGCAGCAGTTTGTATGATAATAATAAATAAATATATAGGGACAAATCACACAGATTGAGTTAGCCCCATGCCCTAGAGTAAGTTTGTAACTTGCGTTATAGATTACTGACTTCACAATAGTTACTTTATTTAATAAGAAATACATTTATGTTTAGAAAGATAAACATCCGAGACCCAGGCCAAATAAGAAAAAGATCATTCTTAATCTTGACCTGACCGGGGATGGATCGAACCAGGGACTTAGTAGGTTTTTACCACTACGCCACGGAATTCGTTTAATAACAAGACCTATTAACATGACAAAATCTAGGTACTAATGTATCAGATTTATGGATAATGTATAGATATAACTTAAGAGAACCACATCTTTTAAAAAGATATTTTATTATACCTATTTTATAACATAATGAAACTGATGTACGCCATAGTTGTATAAATTAATGAAGTGCGCATGGAAGCGGCTGCGGCAGGGGCGGACTCAGGCAGGAGTCGCGGGGACCCGGCGCGCGGGGCGCACGGGGCGAGGCGGTAAGAAGGGCTTTGTAATTAAACCTGTTACTTAAGTGAGTTCGCTACTAATTTATCTAGTGTTTTAAGGATCTGCGACTTTAATATAATACAGTCAAGCTCAAATGCATACTCGTTACTTGCTAGAGTAAAAAAAACGCAAGCCAAATTGTCACTTGACCAGGTCGTTTGCCAACTCTACTTTTCTTATAGACGACCTTTTAGCGTATCCCACAAGTTTTAAACTTACTTTGGGGCTAGCCCAATCTGTGTGATGTGTCCATATTTATTTTATTTATTTCTTCCTGTGTTTTTTTTAATCTTAATCATGTGCTACCAGTTTGGTGCCCATTGACGCATACGGGTTTTAGAGATGCTTACCTTTAGGCTTATCAAGGGCGAGGGCTCGGGTGAAATGTTCGTCGACGACCGCGGCGACATCTCCCGAGTAGTGCGTGAAAACCACGCAGTTGGCGCTGACGTACTGAGCTCGGGCACGTCCGCCGCCTGCGCCCGCGCCGCCCTCGCCTTCCGACTCCGAGGATCCGCCGCCTGGGAACAACATGTCGGTTATACATATATAACTGCCATGGGACACACTCGCTATTTTCCAAAATGTACAAACTGTGAAGAATCAAAGATTTAGCTGTAGGTTTAGCTGTTTTGAGGTATAAAATGGTGTACCCTCTGTAAATTGACCGGATTCAGTGTCTTTTTCTTACTCCCTGCGGCACTACAACTCCTTGTAGGTCTTAGTTGCTTTTACTAGTTTTTTTTTTTTTACCTATGTCGCTCCTGTGCCTCTTTCTTACAGTTTCTTATTATCTCCATTCTTGTAAGATTTTCCATCCACACCACATCCACACAGTCCATTCCTCTCTTCCTTAGTCTACCTCCGGGTCGGTTCTGCTGCGACGTCCTTTCGAAACGACTTTGTGATTATCATCCGTATATATCATGCTGAGATTTGCAGCATCTGAAGAGTCAGAATTGAACGACGTTTTCATTAACTAAAAATGTATTGAGTTTGTGGGTTTGGCATTCGTAGTCATATTGTCTAACTAAACCTGCAATTTTACGCAACACTGCGTACTCCACTACGTCTTTCTGCGTCAGTGCCCATCATCTCGTAATTATTTTATCTGGTGCTAAAATCTGTGTCATACTAGTTCAAATCCCATCATATTTATTTATACTGCTACACTTGACCTCATATTGGTACCATGAGTACTATTACTAATTCTGTGACCATGTTTAGCAATAAAAATACATTAATTCAGCTCACCCAACCCTAATAGTACTAGTTTGCAGCTTTAACTTCGAAAAATCATACCATCAGCGCTGGCGCGGCCATGGGCCGATAGATCCTCCTCCTTGGCCCGCAGGCGGGGCGCGTGGTGCGCGTGGTGCGCGTGGTGCGCGTGCGGCGGGGAGCCGGCGCCCGGCGACTGCGCGCCCGACGACGCCGAGCCCGAGCTGAGCGCGGCGCCCGAGCCCGCGCCGGCGCCGTACGCCTCGCTACCTGCATTGCTGCCACTCTGCACGTTAAACTGTTGACAACGTTTTACAATGCATTCAGAATTTATACAGACAGATGTATGCAGATAAATCTGATTCCATACCACAAGTGTCGCTAGTTTCTAATGAGAGGGGTCAGATTTCTCTGTAGAAGCCCGTATGTAGCAGTGCTGCTGAAAAGCAAAATTGGATCCAGGATATCAGACACTTGCTGCACCAATACTCTATACTTTTAAAGCCTCTGGAGAGCAGTCATAATACGTCTTTCCATTGGATAAGAATCCAGCTCATGGCTGGTTAAATCTATAGTCTTATAGATTCACTTCTTCAAATTTATAGACGACTTGACAGGCTCTCCTTGCGGTAGAGCTTGCCATGGGGGATTTACTACATTTTCTTCTTTTCGTGTCAATTACAAATTATATTTAAATGTGGCTACCCAAACGCCACCTCAATGGTATTCAGATTATTTCAGATTTGACTCTCCATTAAGTTGTCCAAAGAACAGGGTGCGGCAAAGGCGGGCCACGACAGCAAGTGCGTCATGGTTTGGGTACTCCCACGGCGACTCGTGTTATTAGAAAATCCCCATCACTAACTTCATTAACATCCCATTATGTAGTACTAGGGTAGGTACTAACCCGGTCATACTGGAAGTGCGGAGCGTGGTGGAAAGAGCGCGCGGCCCCGCGCCCGTACAGGTAGGGGTAGTAGGCGCCGTACATCACCTCGGGGCAGCTCACCGCCATGCCGCCGGCGGCGTGCGCGCGCGCCCCATCGCACCGCGCCGCCCCCCACCCTCCGTGCTACCTGCAACAAACAAGCAAACAAACCGTTATTTACAATGACCTATTTATTAGCCTTCCAGTCTAGAGAGATTATCGCATTAGCATTATGATTTTATAGAATGAAACCTTGAATAAAATATCAAAAATCCAAAATGTAGGTACTTCATACTCATAGCCTTACTTTTGTCATAGTTGTAAACGAAATTTGTTCGAGCGTACTAACAAATGCAAGTAATTTTGTTGGGTTGAGTTGGGACCCATACTTGACACATCCAAGGAGATTTTGTTGGGTTGGGTTGGGACTCATACTTGACGCATCCAAGGAGATTTTGTTGTGTTGGGTTAGTACCCATACTTGATGCATCCAAGGAGACTGGGGTGTTCAGACGCATATCAACAGTACAGAGTCGCGTGATGACGTCAGCAGTGTACCAACAAACTACCGACATCATACAACTTTTAAACAATTATTCTCAAAAATAGGACACGACTCAGTATATGCTGAGGTAACATGGCATGTTTGGAATTGATAATGAAAAAACTTCGGTTAGTTGGTATCTGCGCGCGCAGCCTGTTGCTGGAACTTGGCCTGCGCAATACCGTGCGCTTATATATGTGACGTTCTATTTCTTTTGTTAATTCATATCGTGTTTGTTCCAAGACTTGCAAGAACAGTTGACCCCGCACACTATGGTGTTAGAGTAGTCATTTGACCCTGTATGCTTTGGTATACTTATTTAGAAAATAGGGCACTGCCACTGTTATCGTTTCTGGTGCATTGAAGTACTAGATCAATCAACCCTACACACCTAGATTTCTGAGTTTTTTTAATCCGACGAAGTTCAAGTTGGCCCCAATAATCAAAAGGAATTCGGTTTTTTTTATGGAAAAATAAGGTCCCACTAAAACATTTTTCATGTAAAATATTGCCAATACGAGGGTTTGTCTCCTAGGATAATGTGATCAAATTGGATAAGCGAAGGATAACGGCCAGATTTATCCACTGATAACGTGATCCATTTCCACTCAAAAAGCTATTATACTATTCAGCGCGGGAATGCAGATGGAGTTCTTGGCACTATGCCGCAAGAACAAATATTAGATATTTAAGTTTTATTTTTATTTTATTTATTTTTTATTTAGTTTTATTTTAGGTTTATCTTGATTTTACTTTAGTTCTAATTTTATTTAAATTATAGGTAATAATTACAAAAAAAAATATTAAGTATCATGACGACTCAAAAAATAATAAATAATAATAATTTTGTTATTAGTGTAACATAAATAGTTTTGATTTTATTCATGAAAAAGACGAAAATTGACCATTCCCCCCCCACTGATCTCCGAAATTACTGAGCCTAAAATTTTTAAAAAAATACGGAATATAGGTCGTGCCTGTGGATTACAGGAAAACCTACAATAATTCTATCAATTGACAATTAAGTTGTAAAAACGTTTACTTACGGAAAACACCACTAGATAGCGATAGTAGTAGTAAACTCGCATCTCATAATTCTTTCACATTAACATACCACAATTGAATATAAAAACTGATATGGCATTTTACGGAACCCTCTCCACGCGAGTTCAACTCGCACTTGACCGGTATTTAGTTTACTAGCGACACCCAAAAAGTTATCAAACCTCATGTAGAGCTATAATAAGTAACTCCGGGGGGCGTAACTTAACGAACACTACACCTTAGTCAAAACATATGGCTTTGCCGTTTCGCTACTATTACTACTATTGGGTATTATGCTATTACATAAGCATACGAGGAAAATATTATTTATTGTCTATTACTTTTCTGTTATAGGTAAGTACAATCGTTCTACGGCCACAACAAAAAGGAGAGTTTCGTAACTCTACTTATTGCTTTCTTTTTTGTCCAGTATTTATGTTTGCAGTAAAGTTGAACTTTTCAGTTGTTGAATTTGCTCTAGTTCAATTTGTCTACATCTATTATTTTTTATACAATGCTTTGATATTCTGGAACTGATGTTTTACATTTAAAACTGGTCTAATGATGTATAGAGGCGTCGTTCTCGTTCATGCAAACAATTTTATTAATCGCTATAGCTATTTGGAAGAAAGAAAGAAGAAAAAATAATTTATTCAGACGAAATCACAACAATATACAAGTACAAAAATAAATGCCGCTGTCATCTGGCTGAGGAATTTGAATCATTTGATCCATGCAGGACGAATGCCATACGCGATGATAATGATGATTAACTTTTTAGATAATTCAATAACTAAGTGATATCTATACTATATATTTAGCAACACCAAGATAAAACTGACGATTAGTCTTAAAAATGACTAGCTGTTCCCCGCGGTTTCACTCACCCGTAGTGGGTATGTACATTGTACAGCCTCTATGTAACCTTCTCCAAGAACCAGGGCGTCGATTCTGCTAACGTTAAGTCACAATCGTGTCAAAATAGTGTTTCAATGGAAGTGCTTTTTACACACTAGTTACAAGAAATGTATATTTTTTTATATCACTGCTGGTGGTCACACCCCACACTACATTTTCGTCACATCATACTGTCATAATTCTTGTAAATAGCGTGTAAAAAGCACTACAATTGAAACACTATTTTGACACGATTTTGACTTAACGTTAGCAGAATCGACGCCCAGGCTATATGTAGAAAGAATATTTGTAATCGGGCCAGTAGGTAGTTTTATAGTTATAAGCGTTCAAACAAACAAACGTTTCAGCTTTATATAATAGTACTAGCTTTTACCCGCGGCTTTGCTCGCGTGGAATTAGAAAATGTTTGCCAGGAAGAAAAATTTATTAGGTATATGACCGATATTTGGTGTACACATACAAATATTCCAGTAATCTCCCTTGGGTACTTGATGCTTTTTCAGGACCAAAAGTAGCCTATGTTACTCTCCATCCTTTCAATTAACTCTATGCCAAAAATCAGGTCGATTGGTTGCTTAGCTACGGCGTGAAGGAAGGACAAACAAACAAACAAACAAACACACATGCACACTTTCACATTTATAAAATTAGTATAGATTATCAGTATTATCTAGATATTTTTGTTTCATTCGACCATTATATTTATACCTAAGATTTTTTTTCTTCTATTTAACTTAAGTTCAATTGTCTAACCCGCACGAAATCAGGGCGGGCTGCTAGTTCAATAAAATGGTTCGTAGGTATGTTTCTTTCTGTTTAATACCACATCACGTCGTTTTTAAATTATTGGTAAATTAAGTATTAAGAATTTTATAAAATCCTTTTGGTTTTCATATCCAAATAAACAGAAAAGGTATGATCGATAGAATAGTTTTCTGAGATTTGTCATAAGACTGAAAACGTCTTCTTTATCTTGCTGGCTTAATTATGCGTTAGTACTATTTTATACAGTTTGCAGAATTGATCTTTAAACTGATTTAGATCGTGTAGGTTACAAGATTTCGCCCATGACATTAGAACCATGGACTCCGGGATAGTCAACTGGTTTACAGCGACGGGAATGATCGGTTTTCTAGTTATTTGTTTGTAAAAAGCGCTTATTACTTATTTCATTTAGTTTCATTAAGGTAAGAAGGAGTAATATTTGCCATTAGAGTCAAATAATCAATTAAACAAGAATGTGTATTAATCAAAGAATTTCGAATCGCGCGAAGGCGATTCTTTTTAATCTATTTTCGTAATTCACTTCAAAATATTTTCGTGATAACAAACCTGTGAGTAAATAGAAGCATACAATAACTTCCAAGAAAGATTGCAATTTAATCATCAAAGTAACTGTATAGGTACCACAACTTATAGCTAGTTTATTAATAGATATAACTATGAAAAAATAGCACAAAATAAGCATAGGTATAATAATTACAGAAAAAACATACTGCTAAGCCGAGTACCCGAAATCGGCGAGCGTGTATGACGAGAGGGATGAGTGTGAAGCAAGCGAGGGAGGTAGGTATGTATAATGATCGTAGTCAATCTCTAGTCACTGCCTACCCCTACAGGAGAGAGGCGTGATGATGATATGTATGTACAAAAAAATGTGTTTCACTGCATATATTCTCATCTATTCAATACTATTCTATATAGATAATACAGCTGTTACTCGGTGCGGTTGATGTAAGAGATCCGTTTCTGGGATGAGTCCGCCAAAGCTTACGGCGTTTTAATTCTATGCTTTTGTATTATCTATGGTTTTAGTACAGTAAAGTTACTACGAACAAACAAAGCTGAAGAATTCATTTGAACGCATATAACTTGAGAACTAATACATTTTAAAGAGCCTGATTCTTAGGAAAGGTTATAAGCTTAGTACCTACACACCAAGGGCGAGTGAAACCGCGGGGATTAGCTATAGTCTGGTGTGGACTAGGATGTAGAGTTTGTGAGGTTAAGCTTCTAGAGTTGGGCGTGTAGAGTTGGATTAGAATCTTGGCTCTACATGAGAATTATGATAATTTTTGACAGTGCGAGTCATACGGCGAGGCCATATGAAAGCATTTATCATGAAAATGTTTTTGATGGGATATAGCTAATTTTGGAGCCATTGAACACTCGATGCTCGGTATCCCTCTGCAGAACAGAATTTTATATCAGGTTATTTGAAAGCCCACAAAGGTCACTTATGTATCATCACGAATTGTACGCCTTAAATGGCGACAGGCCGGACATATTTTTCGCAAAGAAAAATTTCTCACATCAGTAAGTGCCAAAAGTCCTCTGTTGGCGTTCCAGAACAGGAAAGCGAAGCGTGAGCATCCAGCAGCCAGATGGTCGGACTATAGGGCCGACCTGGACCAGAACCGCCGCATTACGAACAGAATAGAGAGCCATGGAAGGGACTTATGTCCAGCAGTGGGTGTAAATATTCTGAGAAGAAGAAGAATACAACAAATAAGAGACGACGACGTTGAGCCTCCCTCTATCAGTTTGTCATCCAAGGGTGCTATTTTTGAAATGTGATTTTCACTTAAAACCAGTGGAAAGTTTACTTTTTTATTTATGTTTTAAAATTCTTTATTATACTTATGTTGCACTATACGACACTACACTACACACTTGAATACTGTAGTAGCGTTTGGAATCTACCGTATATATATATAGCTAACTCTGAGGCAATATGTGTAAAGTAAATTTATAAAACGTCTGACTGAATCACTGATCCATCAGCGAAACTTGAACTACAATCCTGAAAAACATAACCACATACTCTCTCTTGCCGTATCTGGAAAACCGTCGCATACTGCTTGTCAAACAGTGCTTGATATGCTGTTTCTGTATGGAGTATTCCGTCATTCCATCCCGCTTGAAACGGACACGCAGGATGGTTCGACGGAACAGCATAGACAGCATTGAACTGACAAGTAAGATCATAAGATTCCGTGCTCCTTCTTCTCGAACACTTTGATGGTCGTTTTGCAAAAACTAATTAAGCAATAAATGCAATCATTTCTAGACTGCACCGAACTTATAACGATAAATTCTCTGATATCGATCTCTTTCACGTAAATAGATATATGCTCAGGAACAATGTTATGCACAAAATTGAAAGTACATAGTTTGTGTGTTATTTTATAGTTAAGGCTACTTAATACCCAATGTTTCCTCCTTACAAGCGTATCAAATCTGCTTTGTTTGACGCGTCTTTATGTGTACCTAACATCTAAACATATCTTGTATCTTAAATCTTCTTTTCTTGTTTTATGTTATACGTAAACTAGCGACCCGCCCCGGCTTCGCATGGGTATAAAAACCTTCCTCTTGAATCACTCTATCTATTAAAATAAAAATCGCATCAAAATCCGTTGCGTAGTTTTAAAGATTTATTAAGCACTAGCTGCTCCCCGCGGCTTCGCCCCGCGTGGGACTCGGTTATATCGCGCCCAAAAGTAGCCTATGTTTGACCTCAGGTCGTTAACTACATCCCTACCAAATTTCATCACAATCGATCCAGCAGTTTAGCCGTGAAGAGGTGACAGACAGACAGACAGACAGACTGACAGACAAACAGACTTTCGCATTTATAATATTAGTATGGAAGTATGACTTTGTTTTATACTATGTAGAGATAATGAAAATCCGTTATTGGCTTTAAGTGTATATTAAGGAACTATTATAAAATATTTAAGAGCTTTGGATTTTGTGATAATAAATAAATAAATAAATAAATGCAATAAATAATATATTTTGGCTACAAAATTCTTAAGTCACAACAACCAATTCTACAACGATTAAGTTATCGCTTGAGGTCGACATGCAGAAACCTAGGCCAGACCTATAATATTGACGCCAAATATCCGCAATTTAAATACGTTATTATATAAAAAGCAGATGCATCTAACGACATTAATTTACATTGCCGTCTTGTATCAGAAACAGCCTAACCGTTTAAAATAAGTATCTATATACATTATTGACTTTGTGTTAGGTAAGTATATTTTGTAAGCTTTGAAACTAATTTACCAGTTAGTTAAGAAAACAAAATAAAAATTAAAAGAAAAATCTCTTTATTTTGACAAAAAAATCCTTTTTTCTCAAAAAACAAAAACTGACTTTTGCTTGTGTACTGGGGCCAACTTGAACTACGTCTGATTAGAAAACTCAGACACTTAGGTGTGCATGGGCAATTGACTTAGTACCCCAATAGACTACATATTTGAAATAATGATACCAAGGCATACAGGGTCGATTGACCACTCTGACACCTCTGTATGCAGGGTCAACTGAGCTTTTTATTAACACTCATATGAGTTAATACCAAGGGAAATCCAATTTCAAGTATAAACCGTACAGCGACCGTATGTGTGTTTGTTCAATATAGACTATACTATACAATACTTTGCACAGAACATAATTACCTAAATTAGGCAGCTCTACTTATTCCTCACCAGTATAAAATTTTATAAACATTAATCAATTGCTTATTTTATTTCCTATTATTTATTTTTATAGATAACTTGCTACCTATTTGATGTTAATGATCTGGTTTTTTGTCTCCCCTTACCATATTGTGCCTAGTAGGTACCTACCAGCAAAAGGAATCTTGCTCTACATTTAAAGGCCAGCCGGCGGCGCTGGGCGGGTAAATCGTTTATGTATTGAACAGAAGGGGCCAAGCAAAGTTCCCTGTAGGAATTCCTTATTTTACTATAAGTACATTTAATACTTTTTTGTTAAATTTGTGCTTTCTATCTTATATTTTATATTTATATCGAATCAAAATTGGAATTTCAAATATTAAACAGGCATGTGTATTGAACAGATGTGGAAATCTACTTTTTAGATGACAATAGCAATTACTTTTTTTGCCTATTGTAGGTTCTTCTTTGTGACGAGGGCTGAGGAGTTAGATTGTGACAGGGAAAACGTCGCTGACTTTGCTCAGCAAATCATCTATCTACACAGTATCTAGTACTACAGTACTTACCCATAGTATTAGGAAATCGGGTAGGCAATTTTTTTAATCTATGATAGTACCGCAGGCTGCACTCTAATAACCAAAGGCAACAGTTTTTATTTTACGGTCACGTTGGTAAATAACAAGCTTCAACGTACTTATACGCATGTACTCATACAAGGATAGGATACTTTGTGTACACATTTTATAAAATGGAATAAGTAATATGTTTTTATTAACTAAAATTATTGAGATTCATAGACATACTGAGTACACTGTATAAAGGTTGGTTTTTATAAAGTCTCATATTATGTATACCTAACCTACCTAAAATAATACTTTAAGTACCCTATATAAAAAAAGACTCCCAACTTGTTACCGGTAGCATCTTTAAGATGGAATCCCAAGTTACAGGAAAGAGTATGATAGGAATAACTTGCGATGCCGCTAATTGTAGGCATCTTGTCAAACACACTTCATTATCATTATCAGAAAGTTGAGAGCTAGGCTTTTGTCGATGGACTCTCTTAGATTATTGTCTGTCTATCATTAGCCAGTCGCTTTATATCTTGATACAATATGACGTTTACTTTCTTCATCACTCGTTTCATGAACTGCGCCTGTGGAGATCCACAGGCGCAGTTCATGAAACGAATGAAGAAAGAGATCTTTTTCCTTCTATCTTTACTTCAGTGATGTTTCTCGTCAAACTGTCGTGTAATACAAAATGTTTTTTCTCGTTTTCTCAATCACTTTTATGATGCTTCTATTCTATTCAATTGTAAACTTCTTCGGTTGTTATAAGTACTTTCGTCCAGACCAGCTTATTCTATCGAATCTACGCCGAAATCACATTTCAAATGCTTGTTTTCAATTTTTTGGTTAGGGTTCAAGTTTACTGTACGTGTACAACAGTGAGTGAGACAGTGCTTTACTCTATAAATGTAAACTTTAACGAGTTGTCTTAATTTATAAATAAATCTTTATTTAAAGTTTTAATAATTTCTATGAGAGGATTGTTTTTGACTGATTTGAATTAGCCTTAAGTATTAAAATCGCTAAAGTCCAATTTATCGCAATATCATCCGCGAAATAAAATAAAAATCTCCATTTATTCGAACACGACCATTTTTAGTCTCCATTGTTTTTTTAAATTGCATTTACTACAAATTATTATAATTTACAGATGAAATTGGACAGCCTTGCTTTTCCATCACTTCTATTTCCATATAATAATTTATTGTTATTCATAATTTATATAGGCGCACAAGAAAAATACCTTCTTAGAATATGGTATAAAATAATATGAGTAAAGCATAAAATAACAAGGGTAGATACTACAAAAATCTCTTCTAGCAAACACGTGAGTTTGTTTGAGTGGAGTGTAAGGCTTGTTGTCTGTAACCTGTAAATTCTTCCCGACTTTTAAATTGAATCCAATTTCCTTCAAAGTGTCTATCATTATTTTCAAGTCAACTTTATCTAACTCCAAGCCCGCATCTATCTCTGACTACCTAACTACTTAAATCTAATCTTCCGTTTACTATCACCGCCAATGCTGAAATTGTTTCTCTTGCTTGTTACCTATATCTAAAGTACCTAATATTGGTCTAGTCCTCTATTATTGTTTCTGCTATATTAGGTCTATTTTGCATAAGTAGGAATTATCTTTAAAAGCAGTGGTCATTACTGTTTTACTTATACAAAATCTTTTATTATGTTATCCATTTTATTTATTTCGCAATGTTTTACCTATGCTCTTGCTTTTATAGGTACCACAGAGCACGGAAAAATTTTGCTCGCGCCCTCAATCTATATGACAATTTAATTCCTGGCTATATTTTTATACAATTGTTTGCAATATATCGCCTGGTAACCTATCTAAGCTATACTACAGGCAAGCAAATGGGGGTCCTGTTGTGAGATGATTCTGCTTCCATATTTAACATTTTTACTCAATGTTGGGTGCCACGAGGCGGTAAGTATTAATTATCTACTTGCCTTTATCCCTATATGGGGTCGGCCCCCCTAATACGTTGTCGCCATATTTGGTGATTTATCGTCATTTCTGGGCATAAGGCCAACGTTCTCATGTCTTCGGAAATGGTTCGACTCCAGGTGTTTAGCGGGCGTCGTCTTCCTCTTTACCTTCTTGTATGTCCATCGCCTTGCGGATCATATCGTTCTCTCTTAGCTTTTTTGATAAATATTAGCAACCTTAAATGTAATGTAGACCACGGGAAAACTAACCATCACCTCCATAAATGGGGATTAAGGGAATTTTTAACATTTTCATTTGCGTAACATGCAATTTTTCCATATTTTCACTGTCATAGACCAACATTCAGAACCATAAAGCAGTGCAGGTTTTACTGCCGTTTTGTACTACCTTTAGTTTTTATGGGAATCTTGGAATCGCAAAGTAGGTACTTACTCCACTAAGTTCTCATACTTCATCCAGCCAGTTTTTATCCTATTAGCGATGTCTTGGCTTCTGTTTCTATTATAGATTATTATACGAGGTATTAAATTCATGTAAGTACTCTCTCTATGGGTGTACCGTTTATGAATACTGTGCCTTTCTGACTTACGCTCGTGAAATTGCAGCACATGTACTCTGTATTTTCTTTGTTTACTCTAAGTCTCTTTTAAAGCTTATATTGCACCATTCTTCCAGATTGTTTTAAATTTCTGACCGCAATTCTGATATTTAAACTATGTCGTCAGCGTACAAAAGCATCCATGGCGCCGGATTTTGTGGGTGTTCTGTGGCGTAGTTCATAACGATAGTATAAAGAAGCTGGCTGAGCGTGGACCCCTGGTGCACATCTTCTTTCACTTCGAATGTCTACTTGTACCTGCTGGTGTAATAACTCGGGTTTTTACATTGGTGTACATGTCCTGGATTAAAAGTAGGTACATTATGCTCAGGTACATTTTGGTCTCTGAGAGCTTCCCATATCAGCTGACGTGGAACTCTGTCAAATGCCTTCTTTAGGTCGATGAAAACAAAATGAAAGACTTTCTTCAGAGCCTTATATTTTTCTCAAAGCGTTTTTACACAGTAGATAGCATCTGTAGTGCTAGACCCGCTTCTAAAACCACATTGGTTTAGTGTGAAATCAGATATTTGAGTTAACCTGTTGGCTATGACTCTATCCCAAATTTTTGGGGCATGTGATGTCAGTTTTATGGCCGTAAAGTTTTCGCACTGCAACATTTCCTTTGTTTTTGTAAAAAATGCATAAGATTGCTCGATCTCCACATCCGGCATCCTTCCCTTTTCCAGAATTTTATTAAAAATATGTCCTAACTAGGTACGCCACTACGTCTTCTGATCCTGCGGCCTTTCCGTTTTTCATACTTGAGAATGCTCTCTTAACTTTTTCTATTGTGATCTCGTTTATTGGTCCCAATGTACCTACGTGGTTTGGCTGATACTAACTGACATGGCGCGTTGCCGTGAGTAATAGTACCATCTATCTACAATCTGTTTGTCAGTTGTAAGTAAAATTATTTATGAAATTAGTCTGTCTGAAGTCCTGGCTTTGTTTGTTTCGCGCTCTAGCTAGGTAGGTATTTTGAAGATCTGTTTGTCGTTCTGTGATAATTGTTCAATGCGTGATATGAGCTCTTCCTGCACTCTTGAACGAGATATTGCTACGACACGCTTATCTATTTATTGTTTTGAGCATCTATAAGATTCTTTATCACATTCAGACCTTGTTTACTGCCATTTTTTAAAGTATTCCTTGCCTTTGCCTTGCCTTTTTTATTCTTCAGGCATTGTTTGACTTCTTCGTTCCACCAGCTTGTTTTCTTCCCTGTTTCAAGTCTCCCCTTTGTTACACCAAGGTGTGCTGTAGCTGTTTCTATAGTGTATTTGTAAAAATTATTCCACAAATTGTTTCCTTTTTGTTGATTTTCATCTGGATGGTTATTTGTGTCTAAGAGGTACTTGTCTCGTTGTTCTTAGGTCACCTCCAGGTGGTTTAGCTAAATTGTACCATTTAATATACGTGGATGCTGTTTGATCTTACGTTTCAAGTTCTTAGCTGGTATCTTCATGCAGGCGACAAGTAGGTAGCTATACGTTGTTGTGTTGTAAGCGGTTCTCCTGGTAGTTATTATCTTGCAGTCTGTGAAGCACCTATCTGCACATAGAGCAATCGCAGATAATGTAGTCCACCTGAGTTGCTGAGTCGCCAGAGTTGCTGAGTCGCCAAATTTTTATGTTATAAGAAAGGTGCTTGTCCTTTTTTTGGAAAAATATATTGATGATGGGAAGATTAAAATTTTTAGCAAAAACGAAGACAAGCATTCTGAATTCGTTGTACCTATTGGTAATTATTTTTTTGTTACAAACCTATGTACATAATCTATTTAGATCTATTGCTCTCATTATAGTTACTAACATGGACTTGACTTCTTACAGAAGTAGTGGACGGAACTTTATTTGTACTTCTTTATTAGTAATTAATTTATTCCCAATTAGATTTAATTACCTGCACTTGTTCATATAGACTCCAGGATGTGATCACAACGAAAGACGAGAGCAATCCAGACACAGAGTTATGTCACACAATACAAATATCACACACAGCACTAACACAGTGGATTTATTATCAATATGTTTGGTGTCAACACTGGTGCACTGCACTCGCGACGCTTACTCCTGTTAGCAGCAATCCTCGCACACGACACGCCCGCTCCGTGCGACGCGCTGCGCGGTACTGCCGGCTCGCCCCACGCCTTCATTGGTCGGCGCCGCCCCCTGCCTCCCGCGCCCCCGCACCGCAGTTCCCGCCTCCCGTCGAACTGCAGGATACCGCCCACCGACATGCAGCAGAACTGCATACCTACCTTAAACCGCCATCTATCGGCCTCGGTTAGGACAGAGACTGTTTATTTTGTGGACAATTATTTAATTTAAGTAAGTATATCTTTTTACTTCAGGTTTCAAGTCGTAACAATAGACTACCTTCTTCCCTAGTATTTTTGTTCGAAAGGACTCGCTTTCAATTTGGTCGAATTCGACGCAGCACTTTGCTTTGAAAATCAAAATTACGAAATTCTTAAATCAACAATTCACAAAAACCTAATTCAAAATAAATCCGGCTCGAAGGACCAATAATATAAAAAAATATTATTTCAACCAATATAAGGTACCTAGGTAGGTACATTTCCCTGTAAGGCAAATTCTGGCTTCCTATAACTACAAATTAAAAGGTTCTAGTTAGAAGGTTCTAGTTAGAAAAATATAACAGTAATTATTTCGTGTATAAAAACCTAACATAAAGAACTGATTTTTCAATGTTTCTCAAAAGAAAAAACTTACCTTAAAAACAAACATACCCTCAATAGTCGTTTACCTAATAGGTAAGCAGGTAGATGCGTTTAACTATTTTTAAACAGATTAAGGAAAAAATTAAATCAGGATGTAGGTATAGTTTATACTTATATTTAATACTTTAATACAGGTTATCCTATAAGTCCTAATACCTAGTAGGTACCGTTGAGTGGGTACCTATCCAATGGGTAATAAGTAGGTAGATATAACACAAGCACTGAACACAGTCTCAAACTTACCTACCTACTTTGGGGCTAATTCGAGCTGTGTGATTTGTCTCTATTTATTTATTATTATTAGATATTTATTCATTTGAAGTAGGTAGGTACTACCTTACCTTAGATAATAAAAAGAAATTTTATAAATTCACTAAATAATAATAAACATTACCTATAATAGAAAGAACGCAAGCGAAAACTCGTGATACATAATTTTGGATTAATTAAAAAAAATAGGTTCTCAATTCAGTTTTATTCTTTTATGTTTGTTATCCCCCGACACTACTTACGACAAAGGATACTTACTTATATCAAAGTAGGTAATTTCAATTCATGTCGTCCACCAGGATCCCCCAGACCGATATCCAGGTGATCCCCGTGAACTCATTTCTCATAAGTAATTTTTTTGTCAAAACCGGATAATTACCATTAGTTTGGTTTTAAAATCAAAATAACTGAAATAAGTAGGTAAATACGTACTATGTATCGGCTAAAAATATGTTGATTTCGTCTGTCTTTAAGTTCCTTGATGATGATATAAGTAGTTTGCAAGATACCTAAGTGTTTTAAACTCTCATCACCTAACGGTTTTTTTGGACGACGTGGCGTATATGGAAACCCTTCCAGTATACAGAACTCCAATACTTCTGAGGACGTGGCACCAGAGCAAGCTTTTAGCTTAATTGACCCTGCATGCTCTGGTGACCATCGCATGAAGCTTTCGGACACCTCAGCCTGCTTCTGCGAGGAAGCGGTCACTGAGGACGTCCATCACGTACTTTGGGAATGCCCGATTTATGAGGAGGCGCGTAGGGAACTATTAAATAATGTTGTCCCGCTCGGGGTGGGCCCGGTCTACTATTGCGATCTCGTGGGATCTGAGGCGAACTTTAAGCGGCTAAAAGAATTCTCGCATCGGTGGCATAAAATTCGAAGCGGCCTCGAGAGGGGCATAACTTGAAAAGTAAAAGCACATCAAGAATACTGCCACAAGCAGACAAAGAAGACGAAGAGAAAAAACTGAAACTGTGACAAACTCAAAGACAGTACTTGTGAACGTAAGCCCCCTAAGGATGGGGGAGAGTTATTAAAATGCAATGATTGCATAGATAGGCGACACTATAGAGAACTTGTAGGGAGATCAAGCAGGTGCGACTGGAAAGAGATGCGAAATGCTAGTACAGCGCACTCTCCCGAGATTCGGCTCGTATAACCGAGAGGTTGGTAGAGCCATGGGAGGTGGAGGGAAGTTATGCATGCTCTGGTTTCAAACTACCCTGTATCATTCTTCTTCTTTTTGAGTCGAAATGGCTACCTATGCTTTATTTTGATGCCAACCGTGGCGTTACGGTTAACATTTCTGACCGCTTTGCCTGGGTTTTGGATGTTTAACTATGTATTTGTTATAATGCTAGTATAGCATTCTATAATCTGTGGTTATAAATAAAAAAATAGTATCCTTAGTTGAGTTAGTATCCTACAACACAAATCTCGAACTTACTTTAAACTAACTGAATCTGTGTGATTTGTCCCTATATATTCATTTACTAGCTGTTCCCCGCGGCTTCGCCCCGCGGGGGACTCGGTTATATCGCGCCCAAAATTAGCCTATGTTTGACCTCAGGTCTTTAACTACATCCCTACCAAACTTCATCACAATCGGTCCAGCAGTTTAGCCGTGAAGAGGTGACAGACAGACAGACAGACAGACAGACAGACAGACAGACTTTCGCATTTATAATATTAGTATGGATTATATTCATCTACAAACTAATTAGAAATGAATACAAATATACTTAAAGACCTACAATTTATATGAGAAACCTAACAATATGTTTAAGATATGCAACTAACTTATGGAAAATATTTACCTATTTTCAAACTACTATTCGAAATCCGGAATCCGGAAAAATACTTTTCAAACTTAAATTAAACGAATCAATGAGTAGCCCAAAACGCAGACATTAAACTATACATACAATATAATGCCACAATTACCACTCCATACTCCAATCAATTCCAATTTAATTTTATTAATTTATATTAAGCAGGTACCAAATCGTCTAAACACACAATCAAATCGTTAGAAAAGCAAAAAAAAAAATATTTTATTTATTTTGAAATCTCAATTACTACACATGATGATTAAATGCGAACGACAAACCATATCGACTTTTAAAATGTATGGTGGCGCCATCTATTGCTACTACTTACCAAAACCTTTGCACTCTATCTTCTATTATGTAATGTATCCTATTACAATATGTTGTGTACATACAATACAATTCAATACAATACAAAATATTATACCAAAAGACATTTTTAATTTTAATTCCATGTATCTCACTTCATAAATGACAAGGTTTCATACAAACTGGCAACCCCTATTTCACCCCTATAGGGATGTAATTTTCAAAATCAGATTGATGCATTATTATTTTTTACCAATTACAAATTCAAATTAAAAATTTCATGTGTCACACTTCAATAATGACAAAGTTTCATACAAAATGGCAACCCCTATTTCACCCCTTTAGGGATGTAATTTTAAATTCTGATTGATGCATTATTATTTTTTACCAACTTCAAATGTAAATTAATGATTTCATGTTCACTTCAAAAATGACGAAGTTTCATACAAACTGGCAACCCCTTTTTCACCCCTTTAGGGATAAAATTCCCAAAAGTCCTTTCTTAGCGGACGTCTCTTAGTCACAATCTACCTTCCTGCCAAATTTCATCTTCATCGGCTCAGCAGTTTTGGAGATTTCGTGATGAGTGAGTGAGTGTTTTTCGCTTTTATATATATAGATAATTTTTTTTATTTTTGCAAAGTTTCGATGATCATGGCCACGTTCACCACTATGTCGTTTGCCTCCTCCAGATCCTCAGCAGTGCAAGGGAGTGGGGCAACGTTACCAAGTGGCCACCTGGCTACCAATACTCAGTGTCTTCAAGATGGCCCAAGAAGCACCCAGTAGTCGCACCGCACATGAATATGCCACATAACTCCCTATAGTTATTGCCGTGTCTGGACAAAATATTAAAAATTAAAAGTACTTAAATGTTTAAATAAACAAAAAAATAAAATATTTTTATTTTAGACCAAGTCCACATGTTTAAGTATATTACCAACATGATTTTTTGCGCGAGTCCGACTCGCTCGTGGCCGGTTTTATTAGACTTATACATACTTTCACAGTACCTAATTTTATTTCACTTCACCCTATAACTCAATGGTAAAAAAATACATACAATAGCTAGGCCTTCATATCATGTGGGTTAAGGTTTAATATGGTCAATCGATCATACACCCTGGTGGTCCTATGAAACTGCCTCTCGGTCTCAATGGCCTGTCCTGGTTCCTTTAACGACTACCAGATGGCAGCCGGGAACAACATAACTTTCCTATAAAATAGAAGCCCCGCTTTTGTATTGATCAAGTAATGGACTCCAGGAAGAATCGAGATGCGAAGAGGTGCAAGGAATTCATATGATGTCATCCCCTTCTCATCATAGAGCGTCATCCCTAAAACATACTGCCATCATGTGTCTATGTTAAGAAATTACCTACATTGGTGACAACAATTCAGACAAGGCTAACCTAAATAGTGTTGGTTTGGCATTTTTGTGGTTGCCTCGCTACTATTGACCTCACAACAAAGAATTCTAGATGACAGTGTAGTATTTTGTGTATGCTATTCACCCACTAATTACACTGGCTCACCATCACATCCAAGTCTGGCACACGTCCGCACTCGGCGGCAACCCGCATGCAACTGACTAGTTGTCATGTCGTAGTAAGTAGTTGTTGTTACCAACTTATGTGTGTGAGACAGCTTCACTATATCTACTAAGTAGATACAACACAATAGATAAAAACACTACAGACAGTATAAAGTGCCCATGAGGAGAGAAAAAGCAGGAGTGTGGAGCTAAAACTCTGAAGCAACCCTAGCTGATCATAAACTAGTTTTGCAGCTACCCACACATTTCATCCTAACCAACAGCACTTCCGTATTCTGGTACAGAGTATGTATGTTATAAAAATAATTTTAAAAATAGGTTACTAGATGTTTGTCATGTTGAAGAGTCGTTTTAGTTGGTCGGAGTGGAAATACAGAAAATATGTGATTGGGTAAAAGAGATAGTTTTAGTACTAAGACCTTCTTTGTTTTTTAAATTTAAATAAAGATTATTATGATCTACAATACTATGCTGCTATCACACTTGGCTATTTGTATTCAAATATTTGACAATTAACCTTCATGTGTGGACAGTATAATTGCCAAAGCTTTTGAATTATTTGCCTGTTCGGCAAATAGGGCAAATACCAAATGTGTATGAATATTTGGTATTTGCCTCCATGTGTAGGTGGTAGTTGCGCTATTTGCATATTAGTCGAACATTTTGGCTAATATGCGAATAGTTAAGTGTGGTAGCAACAATAAATATATTTACAGTTAATAAAAATAATAGTAACTGTTTGAATAACAAAGATCAACCAGAATTTTCATTTCTGTTGTATTTTGTTTTCTTTCTTGTCCTAGTGGTTTCTGAGATGTTAACAAACAGCCTGGAGTCTAATTTCATTATCCTTTATCCATCTACAAATCCTCATAGTGACTAGAGTAGAGGGTTAGGTTTATCTGCCCCAGACTGTACATAACGCTGGTCTATATCTCACTGCAAGCTTACACTTCTCATTGAGCAGCTAAACAGATTTGGATGAAATTCGATTAAAGCTTACTTTAAAACAAAAACAAATGCATAAATTGAAATAACAATCTTGAGAAAAACAATAAGAATTATATTTTTAAATACTAAAAAACCACAGATCACAAATTAAATAGCTCAGGTCTATTTTTAATTTCCATAATGAGTCCACGTTCTATAAGAGGTGCATTGAACCGGTCGAAGCCGCAGCTGCAGCTGACGTAGACCGGGCGCCGCAGCCAGGCCGCCAGCCGCCGAGCCAGCGCCGCGCCGCCGCCGTCCGCGCCCAGCAGCGCCGTGGCCAGCCCGCCGCGGCCCGCGTCTGCCGCGGCTCGGGCCGGCACGCCCAGGGCTAGCTCGCCCAGCTCCGGCTCGGAGCTGCCTCCGCTGCCGAGCCACACAAACAAAGCTCCTTCCACCTTCAGCACCACCACTCTGCATACGAGCTCCACGCTCCAAATACCAAACTTAAACACTTTCCACGAGCTTTTCTTATATTTAATGCGCCGTTTTGAAGTCACAGTACGAGGCGCATTCCCAGTTTCCTCTGATTGCAAAACCATGGTTTTTGATTACTAGATGACTATAAAACACATACCGCAAATTGCAACAACAATCTTTAGGTATGCATAAGATATAATTTTTGAACCAAATGGTTAAATTCCATTCAAACAAGCAAAAATAATAAAATATGCCGATTAAATAGAGTAGAGATAGATACAAATACAATACGTACAACAAGTGGAATTTCCAATTTTTTGATTGAAATTCAATGAACACAAACTAAATAGAGATACTACGTATCAGACGGGCAAGCTTGAACATTAAAATTGGGCCATAGCAAATTAAATTTCATGGCAACACTGACTGCAAAAATACAAAATGACAAGTATTTTTTTTTTATATCGTCGTGGCAGCTAGTTTTAAAAAAGCTATTTAGGCAAAGGAGAATGAGTTTTAAGTTTTATACAGTATAACCACAGGTATAACCGTTACTTTAATAGGTGATATTCCATGTTATCCTTCAGGATCTCCTGAAAGATAACATGGAATATCACCTCTTAATGAAAATGTTGTAATGACATACAAAATAAAAGACCGAATGAGTTTTACACATCATTTAATAAGTATATTATTTCTTATTTTTTTTTTAATTTATAAAAAATTACCAATTAGTCAAATTCACAACTTGTTTGAGCTTGATGTGTTGCGTTACGAAGGACACTCCCTTTCCATCAATATAGTGAACTGAAAAGGAAAATGTTGAAATTATTAAGGGCATTTGATAATCACAAAATTAAAAAGTGGTGCGATATCATCATGATCATTTGAGCCGCAAGCTGTCCACTGATGGAAAAGGGCTTTTCGCAAGAATTTACAGCATGACCAATCAAAAGCGGCTTGCATCCAGTACATGCCTACGATATCAAAATAACATACAATATTAGCTAAAGAGTTTGTACTAGTACTAAAACAACTTATTTTTGTAGACTATTATTTAATAAAGACTATTTATTGCAACATAAAAGTACAAAGATGAAATTATTGATGGTTGAAAATATACAATAGCAATTCATTCATATCATGTGTTAAAAGGCCAATTTAACTTTGTTATCCCCGGGGTGAGAGTTCATTCGGAATGGCCTCTCTGTCTCTGACTTGAATCTTTTAACAACAACCAGAGGGCACCCTTTACATGCATAGCACATTAAAATATGCTTCCTGTGGGAATTGATCCCACGACCAGTAGGTCTGCCGGCAAACGCCTTAACCACTAGATTATTAAAGCAGTTACTGAAATAAAAGGTTTTCGCTTTTGTAACATTATAAAACTATTTAGGTAACTAGGTACCTACTTAGCATAATTACCATTACATTATCCAACTTACCAAGTCACAGAATGTGCTTGTGCTATGTACCCCAGTGTGTATATCAGTTATAGTAAATAAATTGCGATATGTCGATTGCCGTAGTAACTTGCCATCTTGCCAACATCTCATAGTTATTGTGACACACATAAATACAGAAGCATAGCTACAGCTTCTGTAGGTTAGTTAGGTTAGTCGGGTCCTGCATTGGTTTTAAGAAACTTAGGTATGTACTTAGTAAAACACTATTCCTTTTGCTTTCTTAACAAGGAATACAACACCACCAAAGTATTATCAACACAATTTTCAAATATAATAAAGGCACTCTGTGAACACAATGCTATTTTCCAGTCACCACATGGTCCAGTCAGTCAAAAATTATAGAGAATAACGTATGGCGAACAAGGGGGTGAAGAATGAAGTACGGGAGGCAAGACAATTGTCAAAATGTATATTTGCGATTGTCTATGACGTTCTCTATCGAAAATTTTTTTTCTTTGAGCTTTATCTGCCGTGTTCAATGAAGTCAAAGTCAATAAAAAATTCAAGCATGACAATACAGTATACAGTTCTGTCTGTCATATGATCGCCAGTGACAGTGACATAAATATTACTTTGACAGTGGCAATGATAATATTTGCAATACCTTACACAAAAGTATTTGTCGACGCCGCAGGTGGCCTACTATCATCTCTTAAAACCATGCAAGATCCAGTGAGCAAGAGAGATGTCGCCTTACATCATGAATTGCGCTGTCTCGCTTACTCACTGGAACTTGCATGGTTTTTAGAGATGATAGTAAGTCACAAGGACGGTAGTAACCCCCTAGATCTTCAATAGTTATTTTAGTTTTATTTTAGATTTTGCACCGCCAAGCCTACCCGCCATGCATTTCCCTTACTCCTTTCGTTACCTGCAAACAAATTTTAGTTACACTCAGCCATTTGGTGGCTTACCTCATGCTTACCAATGCTTAACACCATCTCAAACTTGCAAGCAAACATGCAAGACATATGCAAGAGCCACAAGGTTTGGCTTTAGTTGGCACTAGAGATGGGTCGACGTTTTTGCCCAGTGGTCAAAAACTAGGGCCAAAAGGTCGAAAATAGATTAAGCCCGATATGCGCCCGATAAACGTCCGTTCGCTGGGCGGAAACAAAAATTCTTATATTAGAATGCTTTTCACGTGGCTTGTGAGCTATAAGTTATAATATATTGTCTTGGAATGGATAATAAACCAGTTTAACATGAGATATGATTGCTATTGTAGCTTAAAAGTCAACTCCTAATTAGATGTTCAAGCTACTCTTGAAAAGTCACCAAACTATGATTGTATTAGTTCATTATAAATATTATACAAATGTTTTTAAGGTTCCGTACATAAAAATTACAAACAGAATCATTTTGGGATATGGTCAATTTTCAAAGTATAATGGATTAAATCTTCCAATACATGGGGCTGGTAGAAGCACCAGCACAGCATACAGCAGCACCGCAGAATACGACTTAATAGTAATAACATACAGAAGGCTCACCCCACATCAATTCACATCAAGCCACAAATACACACAGACGGAGTCAGACACTGGGTGTGGTCTACATCTCGATTTCAGACACTGGTGTGGTCAACTTTTCGGAGTCAGACACTGGGTGTGGTCTACATCTCGATGTCAGGCACTGGGTGTGATCTCATCTCAATGTCAGACACTGGATGTAGTCTACACTGGATGTCAGACACTGGGTGTGGTTTACTTCTCGATGTCACAGACTGGGTGTGGTTTACATCTCGGAGTTAGAAACTGGGTGTGGCCTACATGTCAATTTCTGACACTAGGTGTGGTCTATATCTCGAATTTTCGATGTCAGACACTGGGTGCGGTCAACATCTCGGAGTCAGACACTGGGTGTTCATGATTGATTGACTGCGATATCGACTCTAAACGATGATGATGAATCGGTCGAGCTGTTTAGCGTAACAGACAGACTTTATTATATTAGTATGGATTATTGCGGTCGTGACGGGGTTTAAAATACTAATATTATGGCTTACGGGATAGATTGACCTTGCAAAATACTAACCTATACCATTCCAACAAACAATTTGTAGTAGTTACGAAAAATAAAAAAATCTCACTTCATTTGACTTAGCAGATTAAAAACCAAACAACTGCACCGGTTTAGATACAATTTAAATGGGATCAAATTTAAAGTACGTCGTCCTTTCAAACAAAAAATAATAATGTCTTTAAATGATGAAGAGGCTTATATCTTCAATGAACATATAAGGTAACAAACATAAAAAAAAAAACATTCAGCCAAATTGAGAACCTTCTTTTTGGAAGTCGGTTAAAAATGCAAAGATTTTTATAATTAATGAATATTTTAAAATAAAAAATTACATCTCTAGTTCTTAGGCATTAAAACAATGCCTTTAAAAATCATTGCTAAGATTTATTGCTTTCATTTTTAATTTTGAAAATAAATAATTTATTTCATTTCAAATAATTTTAATGTAACTTGGTACATAATCCTTTTTAAGAGCACTGCAGACTGAAAAGATGCGGTCGATACGTAAGTACGATATAGCGATGATATTATGGCACATAAGAAATATGCGAAAATGACTATCTTTTCTCGGCAGTCGGGTCAAAACAAATTATTTTTACCGAAAATGTATGGTGTTATGTTATCTTATCTTATCGATAAATATATATAAAGTACATAGTCATTTTTTAAAGTTTAGAGTTTTAAACGCCCAGTGAAATGGACTTTTATCGGGCGTAAATGGACGGAAATCGGGCGCTTATTATTTCCGACTTTTAGCCCGGACAAAACCATCTCTAGTTGGCACAGGCACAGGTACACACCCAATCAAAAGAAGACATTTGGTTATATTTATCTGTCATTTGTCGAAGTAATGCCGTGGTCGCAGGTCATTGGTGCGTACAGGCATGTTAGTTTCCCGCAAGTGTACTCTACCAATCCAAAGACGCTACGAATTGCAAAGTGACATTGCTACGTCAAATCAAAGTGGTGTCTTGTTGCTTGAAGCTCGTCGACTTCCTCGCAGTTGAATTGGTTTCTCTGTTTGCGTCAGTTTGTATTATAAATCGCCGGTGAACAAGAAATTTTTTCAGATTTGTACTTGTGTTTAAAAACTAGCAATGAAATACTTTTTATTGCTAGGCTGCCTTTTGATTTTCTCAGGTAATGTAAACAAACTTCCAAGAGCATAGTTTTGCCGGTTTATTATAATGTAAAAATTTTCTGATAAGTACCTACCAGATAGTGTTTCTTATTTTCTTAAATGAAAAATTGTCCTATCTTGACCGAACGTTACTGCGAGATATCCATTGCAAAAGCATTGAGGTACCTACAAGCTTTCAGGTGCTAGAAATTTCTACTTTGCGATGTAATTCGAGGCGTCATGTTTCCGTTTTATTGATAGTAGCCGTTGCACGTTTCAGGATGGAGTTACGCGCAGGCGGTGGAGGAGGGAACCGCAGAGGCGACAGTGGATGCTGACCTCGGCGCGTCGAGGGAAGGCTCGCGTACAGGTCAGTCACCCGCCACTTTGGTGTTTAATACAATAATTTTCAATAAGTACCTACAATGTTTAATTTACATATACATAAAATCTATGATTTTTAGATAAACAGGACTTGATCTAACACCCCCTTTTGTTGATCTTCACATGCTATAGGTATATTAACCCGTCCACTCAGGATGCGTACACATGTGTAACATAACAATTGTTTTTCTATTGTGTCTGGATTCCAGCGAGCCAACGGGTTAAGACATCCTCGGGCAAACTTGTGTGGATTGTTTAATAAAAACATAAATCTAGATGTAATAATTATGTCAAATTGTAGATAATTCAGTTGGCTTATCTACCTACTGAATTTTACTTATCATTTTACATTATAGATTCAAATAAGAGGCTTTGCATTAACTGCTATGAGCACTAGTTTTAATAATAAAACATTTCAACTTCCTGATCCTAACAGGTGTTTTTTAAATGTCTGCAAACTACCTAATTCATTAAATAAAATCACTATCATCACTACATAGTATAAAACAAAGTTGCTTTCTCTGTCCCTATGTCCCTTTGTATGCTTAAATCTTTAAAACTACGCAACAGATTTTGACGCGGTGTTTTTTAATAGATAGAGTGATTCAAGAGGAAGGTTTTCATGCCCATGAGAAGCCAGGGTCGGTCACTAGTACCCTACTATATTCATAAAATTAACAAAATGTTTGCTAAGCCTATTTTAACGATGTTTTGTTTCATTCATTTTCACTTTGAATATTGCCATGAGAGAAAGAGGCAAAACAAACATGTTTTAGTTAAAATGAGCTTGACATTTGTAAATTTTTGTAAAAAAGGTAATGTTAGATTGGAGATTGATGACTTGAAAGACCTTCAGGTTTATCCTAATTGATAAAGAAGTCTTAATTCAGTGATAAAAAGTTTATGGAATTAGATAATTAGGTAAGTACCTACATTGTTTTTGGTTTCCTGTATTGTATCATGTAGATGTTTGTTCTTTATTCAAGCAAAAATACCCAAATAAAATTGATTTGCTTCTTTACACATTTTTTGTTCTACCATACTAATATATATTTCTCAAACTTCTATACTTTGTCTATACATCTATCTCTCTGTCTATACATAGTATGAAATAAAATCACCTGCGTGTCTGTCTGTGAGCGCAAAACTTAAAAACAAATAGATTTTCATGAGGTTGTCAGTTAGATAGTGTTTTTCAGGGAAGGTTTTAGGTATATGTGTGTGTTACATAGGGGTATTATATAAATTAAGTTAAATTGTAGAGTATATGATTAGTCAAAGAAGATTTACGCGCATCGCATGCGTAATGCGTTCTTATTTTGGCGCCGCGCATTGTTATTGTTTGTTTTATATTGAACGGCCCTCGATACAAGTCTAATGATAATATTAATTTAATCTTAAATAGGAAGATAATTTCAGTTTTGTTTTGTGGGAGGTATGAAATGTCTCTAATCCATGGAAACTACAAAAATGATCTATGGTGATGCAGTGTTTTTGATAATATCCATCCACCAAATGTGCTTCCTTCTTAGAACATTTAGTGACCCACTGATATTGCTACACATATTTATGACTTTGAATGTATTGATTTTGCTGTTTGTGTGATTTTCTGAAGATTTATTACCTTTTAGTCCCTCATAAAATGGGTTAAGCTTAATTATAGAAAATTATTCATTATTCATGTAAATGATTTATTGATAACACTATCCCTCTACTCTACATAAGTGTATCGTAGTGTAACTATCGCTGCTTGAGTAGCGCGTCTGCGTGTAGAATGCGGATGCGCGACTTCAGCCACGCGGAGTCGCGGATGTGGTGCTGCAGCCGCCGGTCGACGGGCGCGGCGCGCGGGGCCGGCGCGTGCCAGCCGTACCTGCAACCACACTACGCGCTTCAACCTACCATATATCGCCCTGAAAATAGCCTCGCAATAAATTGGTCTCACATTGTTTGAGGAGTCAGACCCAAATTATTTCATGAGAAGGCAATAAACTAGAAAAATATTGATTTGCCTCACTTTACCTAGTAGCAGTCGGGGAGTATTTAAGATAAGGTTGTTTAAGAAGTGGTTATGCGCAGGCTCACAAGTCGTGAAGTTAAAGGAAAACGCAGAATAGAAAATCTGCGTTGAGAGACAAGCATCCACATCTGCCATATGATTGTAGATTGAACCAAGGAAAGGATAAGAACATAGTTAAGGAGAGAAGTCATACTGGTGGGCGGTGGTGAGCGGGCGCGGGTACTTGTCCCGCGGCCCGCTGCGGAACATGTCCTGTATGCGGCGCAGCGCGGCTTGTTGTAGCGCCGCGCTCGGCGCCGGCGCCGACGCTCTGCTGTAGAACTTATCCGTTACAGTTGATGCTGAAACCAATTGAACATCATATACTACACGTTACACATACATAACATTAACTTCCTGTTTCAGAGATAAATGCATGCAAATAAACTATTCAGCATTTATTATTATTTTCAAAACAACAGTTCAGGTTGACTTGACCACAAAGTGGATATTTTCTATATTTTTGCCATCACAGTTTTGCAAAGCTTCCATAAATGAAGTTATGTGTATTTATCAGATTACTTATCATTGTTATCAGGAAAAGCTGTTATCATTTATTAGCTATTAGCATTATTGCTTGTTAGTTAGAGGGCAGCTTTAAGGGAAATTACGATGGATTCAGTGTTTAAATATGATTTGATGAGCCAAACAAATTTAAAAAATGGTTGCCTGTAAAGTCGGTTTTACGGGCGAAGATTTTACGTGACAACGTCTTTTTCTCGGTAGAATATTTATTGATATGAATATGCCGCGCGCGGCAGACCGCGCGCGGCAGACCGATCATAGTTGAGTGGGAGAGAGACGCAAGGCATTCGGCGGGCCTCTCTCTCGTTCGGTGACTCATCGTAACGTTACCGAGCGTTACACTTTTTCATAAGTGACTCCCAGCCGCAACCTAATTTAAGACGTTGTCACGTCAAAAAAAATTCCTCACTAAAACGCGTTTTCAAATTAAGAAAAAAATTTGTGTTCTTTCGTTTATCCATTTCATTTGTTTTCAATAAGACTAAAAAAATATGACTTCATTATTGAGAATAAGGGCGTGAAAGGACGATCAACGCGCATTCTAACTTCTCACTGAATAACTTACGGTTTACGGTAACCACTTACCATAAGGTGGGCCATATGCCTATTTGCCTACAAAATTAAAAACTGAAACAGAAGAACGTGTGTGGGTGTACTAACGTAATCCAAATGGTTTGAGGAGGGAAACGTCGGAGCGGCCGAGCTCGCGACACTTGGCGAACCGCAGCTTGAAGGAGCTCGTCTGCAGCGGAGCCTCGTCCGCGGCCGCCGGGGGACCGCTAGCTGGGCCCGACATAGCGGCAAAGTCGACCCTCGTACGATTGCACTAGGACACTGTCCAAATGTTTGTCAATATCTATATCACTTGACAGCATAAAATTAATTTGGCGACCCCGTCAGTGTTATATCCCAGCTACTAGTAATACACAATGTTAGGGTGGCAGACAGAATCGAGGCGTGTTGTTATAATTCTGTTTCCTTGCTTGATCAATACAGTGCTGGTTGCCGTGCTGGTTACTAGATTTGTTGAAAACTCATAACATAAGAGTATCTCAATCTTTCAAACGTTTTCCCTTGTTAAAAAAATGAGAAAACAGTGAAGGATGATGAAGATGATGGTTGCAAATGATATTGTTGTTTTGTATAGATGCGGAGGCGGTGTTGCGCGAAGAGGAGGCGATCTCGCTGGACGGGCTGAGCGTGGCGCAGCAGCGCGAGCTGAAGGCGAAGGCGCAGAACTACACGTTCCAGACGGAGGTTAACCGCATGATGAAGCTCATCATCAACTCCCTCTACAGAAACAAGGAGGTCAGTGTCTATTTTGACCCCTGAGTATAGACCCTATTATTTTCACTGTCTTATGTTCCGCACGATCGCGTGTCTTAATAATTTCTGTAAATGTTTTGTACTATGTACTTTAAACAGCCTTAAGATCCGACTGATGGGGAGCGGTTACCGCAGCGTAGTAGAGACAGGCGTCTCATAGGCTACGGTAACCGCGCTGGTGCGTCGTTTACGCATTGCAGTACAGATCCTGTACCTTTTTCATTACACCTCTTGGGGTATTTGTTGTGCCAACCAAGGTCATTGTTGTTGGTTCGTAAATGTCAGATGTTTATATCTTAACCTTTGCTATTCTGTATAATTAGCCAAAATATTAAAATTATAAAAATTTTGTTTTTGGTATAATTTGTTGGACCTTGCAATATGATATACCTACTTAAAATATGACCTCATATAAGACACAGTTAATTTCACATAAATTTGAATGGTTAAAAATGCTCAGCCCTTATTAATAAGAGGCAGGTTGGCTTCGAGATTTATCTAAATATCCATTGGCTACACACTAAGCTGGCAGCATTGTCGCCGGCCTTGCGTGTAGAATACCCGGCGAGCCAAGCCAGCAACCCAGTGCACCCGCTCCGGCATAGAGTGTATGTAGTTCTGAGCCGAGTTTCCTCGCCGCGCGCAGATCTTCCTCCGCGAGCTGATCTCGAACGGCTCGGACGCGCTGGACAAGATCCGGCTGCTGTCGCTGACGGACCGCTCGGTGCTGGACACGCAGCCCGAGCTGGCCATCCGCATCAAGGCGGACCCCGAGCGGCGCCTGCTGCACATCACCGACACCGGCGTCGGCATGACGAGACACGACCTCGTACACAACCTCGGCACCATCGCCAAGTCCGGCACCGCCGACTTCCTCTCCAAGATGCAGGACGCTGAGAAGGTGAGATTCCTGCTCTGGTCTAATCATTTCTAAAATAGTAACCTCGCGCTCTAATTCTACTGCCGTTACACTAATTGACAGAATGACTTGTTAATTTTATCATAATTTAACAGTCCACCCCGGCTTCGCCCGTGGTACATACATAGCCTATGTCACTCAATGTAAATGTAGCTCTCGAATGGTGAAAGAAATTTTGAAATCTGCAAAGTAGTTTTTGAATTTATTCATTACAAACATATAAATACAAATACTTTTTATTGCACCACAAAATTATAAAATTAATAAAACAGCTTTACTTAAAACAATGAGGCACAAAGGCGGACATCGCTAAAGCAATATATTATACAATAATTATACATGTATACACACAAAAATATAAATCTTTTCTCTTTATAATATTAGTGTCGATAAAAAAAGCGACTGGGTAGTATGTAACTATGTTACGACCAATCGCGGTATAGTCAATACTTTAGATTTTTCTCTATTTGATTTATTTAAAATGGCTTTTTTTGGTGTGTGTTATTCAAAATAAGAACGAGCACAGAGTATTTCACGTATACTGTATTGTAGAGCGGCGCTCCGGAGATGAACGACATGATCGGGCAGTTCGGCGTGGGCTTCTACTCGGCGTTCCTGGTGGCGGACAAGGTGACGGTGGTGTCCAAGCACAACGACGACACGCAGCACGTGTGGGAGTCGGACGCCAGCTCGTTCAGCGTGGCCGAGGACCCGCGCCCCGACGGCTTGAAGCGCGGCACGCACATCACGTGAGTGTCACTGCTCACATCCACAGGCGAGGTGGTGTCCGACACAACGACGACACGCAGCACGTGTGGGAGTCGGACGCCAGCTCGTTCAGCGTGGCCGAGGACCCGCGCCCCGACGGCTTGAAGCGCGGCACGCACATCACGTGAGTGTTACCGCTCACATCCACAGGCGAGGTGGTGTCTATGCGAGTAAACTATACAAAGGTACAGATCGCGTCACATAAGGAAAGCGGAGACAGTAAAGTTGCGCAACACTCGAAGCCAACGAACCAATCGAGTGCATCGGACGACCCCATCACATCGCCGCAAGCGCAGCTACCGCCAGCGTTCATCTTACGTGACGCGATCTATGTATGTCGAAATTTACGAATTGCAACTTTTTCTCAAGCCTATGTTGTTGTGTTTGCACAGGCTGCACCTGAAGGAGGAAGCAGCGGACTACCTGCAGCCGGACACCATCCGCGCGCTCGTCAAGAAATATTCCCAGTTCATCAACTTCCCCATCTATTTGTGGGCCTCGAGGACTGAAACCGTCGAAGAGGTCAGTCTCGCTTTCTTCGTATGGTTTTGGGCTGCAATCCTAGCATCAGAGTTTTATGTGATAGTGGTATCTGGGAAGAATTAAAATCAAGTCTCATTAATCTACCACCTACCGACATTTTTTAATAAAGTTACATTTCTTAGTAAAGTTTGACATCAAAGGGTAACTTCTGTCTAAGTAACAAACGTGCTTTTTATTGCACTTTATGTACGAATTGAAATTGTTCTTGGCTAAATGTATTAATACAATAACTATTGTGTATGACAGGAGGAGACGGACGAGGCTACAGATAAGACGGAGGACGAGGACGCGCAAGTGGAGGATGCCGAGGAACGCAAGGAGAGCAAGAAGACTGAGAAGACGGTGTGGGACTGGGAGATCATGAACGACAACAAGCCCATCTGGACGCGCAAGCCCAGCGAGGTATAGCTTATATAATAATCGATTATATTAAATGTGCTATTTTATATCAGTCATTGCCAAATTGGAGTTGAATGATTATTGTCTAATATTAAATGGTTTTCATTTGATATAACAGTGTCAAATGATAAATATTTAATCACTGCTTTTGACTGAGTCACATATTTTAAAAATATAATTCCAGATGTTATTGATGCATATTTTTTTCCAAATTAATGATTTGTTTGTGGATGTGTACATAAATCGTAATTTGTGGAGGTGGATCTCAATATCTGTTTATAGGAAACTGTAAAATCTTGTTTATTTTTAATGCAAACAGTTGTTTTTAATGTATATTTTCAGTCATATTTCATTTGAATTTTCATTGTATTGTGGTGACAGTATAACAAAGCAAGTAAAAGGAATTACCAGTATTGCCAAATAAGAAGTATAAAAGTGAGGAAGGAATATCGTATTGTCGTCGGTTACGCAGGTGTCGGAGGAGGAGTACGTGTCGTTCTACAAGAGCCTGACCGCGGACAGCGCGCCGCCGCTGGCGCAGGCGCACTTCGTGGCGGAGGGCGAGGTGTCGTTCCGCGCGCTGCTGTTCGTGCCGCGCGCGCAGCCCGCGGACAGCTTCAACCGCTACGGCACCAAGACCGACCACATCAAGCTGTACGTGCGCCGCGTGTTCATCACCGACGAGTTCAACGACCTCATGCCCAACTACTTGTCCTTCATTCAGGTCGGTCCTTACATCGTGCTTCTTACTTCTTTCATGTTTTCTTATTACACCTTATTATTTACTTTATAATGCACAACATCAATTAATAGACATTCATGGCATCCTGATATCGGTTATCCAAAATGCCTTTGTCTCTGACGTGATTTCTTTAACATGCGACAGATGGCAGCCGGGACTGAAGATTTAAATTTCTTGATATAGGGACGTTCATGTCCTCTGAGCACCACACATTCCAAAGCGCGACACCATCTTTCTTATCAAACAATTAGACAAATTTTGATAAGGAAGACAACAATTAAGAAACCTACAATGTCCTTGAAAGATTTTGATCCCATGAAATTCAAACAAAAAATTGGCCAATAATGCTGAAACAATATATCCGCAGGGCATCGTGGACAGCGACGACTTGCCGCTCAACGTGAGCCGCGAGACGCTGCAGCAACACAAACTCATCAAGATCATCAAGAAGAAGCTGGTGCGCAAGGTGAGAACATACCACATTTATACTTCTCATCTAAAGTGAATAAAACACAGGCTTACTGTAATTTATTCAACATGTTGTGTCTGTATTAAAAAAAGTAAATGATTAAACAACAAAATACCAGACTTCATTTAAATAGATATTTTTTTTATTTTGTTATACCCAGTGTCACACTTACAGTAAATTCGAATCTAATGATACCTTTTAAGGTATAATCCAGCGAGCCGTTCAAGCTACAAAGCATGCCAAACAATTATACAGCAAGGTGCAGTCGGGTTAAAAGTCATAATAATTATATTGTATCATAGGAGAAAAAGATGAATTTTCACATTGATATTGTCTTGCAGTCATCGATTAGATATTTGAATGACCTATGATATATTCAGGCACTGGACATGCTGAAGAAGATCCCCGACGACGAGTACGAGCACTTCTGGAAGGAGTACTCCACTAACATCAAGCTGGGCATCATGGAGGACCCCAGCAACCGCTCGCGCTTGGCCAAGCTGCTGCGGTTCCAGTCCTCGCAGTCTCAGACCATGACGTTCCTGCAGGACTACGTGGCCCGCATGAAGCCCGGACAGAACCACATCTACTACATCGCCGGGGCCAGCCGCGCTGAGGTGATACTCCCAGACACCTACCGCACGAAGATGCTGGATGTGGCTCGCTATTCTATATCTATTAGAGGCCAATGTTCAACGGTTTGCGTTTAGTGGTCTGGATGTTGATGAATTAATTTGGTAACAAAAATAAATGTGTATTAATGTCTGCTGTAATATCAGGTGGAGAAGTCTCCGTTCGCGGAGCGGCTGGTGTCTCGCGGCTACGAGGTGTTGTACCTCACGGAGGCAGTGGACGAGTACTGTCTGTCCTCGCTGCCCGAGTACGACGGGAAGAAGTTCCAGAACATCGCCAAGGAGGTCAGTGCCGACCACGATTATACTATATCAGGGATGTACGGGACACCTTTAGATGCTTGATAGAATTGATAGTAAGAAAAGATGATATAGAAGAAAAGAGTTTATTGGTCGGGAAAGAAGTGATAGAATGATACAATTAATGATATTGAGTACGCGTCCGCGTGTGATAGCGATTAACGTGAACTGAATAAATTTTACATTATAATAAGTATGCGCCGGCAAGTTGCTGACGGTGCGATTTGTACGGCATGGCCCGTACATGCTCCCGGGCCGAAAAGTGCGAAAGATGAAATGAGATGAACTAATTCTAATTACAAGATGATAGACAATGATTATTTAAAAATAATAATACAATGATAGCAAAATAAATTTTAAAAACTTAATAAGAGATATAAGAATTATACGGATTGAAAGTTAGTTCTTATTGATATCGAAAACTGATTCGAAATTAGGCGAAGTGCCTCGATTTTGTTTTTGACTACGCGCTACTTTTACACTTTCACTTGTTTCACCACACTGACACTTAACATCGTTTAGTTCAACTGATTCTCCACATTGCTGTACTTCAGTCTGTTGTTCCTGGTCTGCCGATGGCCCGCTGGAGCCGCAGCGAGCTCGCCTCGCGCGTCTCCCCCGGCGGCGCCACGCGAGCGCCCGCTATCACGTAGATAGCGACGTAGTGATGCACGTCATGATAGGACACTCTTTCTGCGAGTGGTTCATCTTGCTTCATTATGTCAAGTTTCTCTTGTATTGCTAGAAGTTGCTTCTCATTGATTTCCTCCATATCTCTGATATTCGGATGTGATATTGTTAAATTAAGTATATGATTGATAGGTGCCATCTCAGGAGAATCGAGATGGGAACTGATATTGAGTTTGCGCTCTATTTCCCGATGTGAATATAAGGAGAAATCAGCTGATCTGATAAGACATCCTTGACCGAGTGTCATTAACCCGGCATGAGTCAATTGAATGGCGGTAATGTGATCCGCGCATATTAACTTGATATTACATGTATTGCAGCAAAAATAAAAATATATGTTAGATTTACTAGTTGCTTTAAATATATTTTCACATTGTTTTAAAGAAGATGTGCATGATAGACTGTTGTCCTTGAGGCAAAGGTAATGATCGTTCTTCACTTGATAGATAGGTTTATGTAAATAACATAAAATAGACTCTGAAGTTTGATGTGAACAGACATTTAAATCTCGTTCAGTTACTGTAATAAATGCATGTTAATTGTGTATGTTAATTGCTATATACTCGCTGATAGGTAAAATGCTGACCATGCTGTCGTTGGACTGCTTAGGAATGGGAATAATGTGAAATATCTCATATAAATCTCTTGATATTAGGGGAATTTTTATCTCAAAGATGAGGTATGATTCTGATATTCTAGCTTTGGCTGATAATAATTTGTAAAAATTTGCTAGATTAGCGCTGTCTGCCGGTAATGATAGGTCCTTTGCTAATTGGGAGGAGATGATGTTTAGTTCGTGTTGCAACTGATTGGGGTTTAATAAATGCAAGTTAAGTCTTCCGTGATAAACATCAGTGATTGTGTCTAAGATGTCGTCTTGTATGTTTCTTAATGTGTTTATTAAATTATTTGCTATTATACTTGATAACGTAAAGTCTATGATAAACGAGGAATTTTGTGTCGCTGATTTTAGGGTGTCTAAATATGATTCGAAGTCAGATAATTGTTTATGTATTGTTTTATGTTGTTTGCTCATGATGCTTGCAGTTCTCTTGATAAGATTCAGTTCCGCTTCAACGATGGAGGTCTGATTTTTCCATAATGCTCCCAGATGATTTTGATTGGCTCTGATAAGTTCAATGTCCTGTTGGTATTTTTCTGCAAAGTTGCTATCCAGTATTCCAAACAATGTGTTCCCCAGATTCCCCACCAAATTGATAAGTCCTCGTCGTAGTCGCGTGCGCAAGGAAAAATGCTGTTCTAACAACATTCTATTATAATGTTCGAGCTCGGAGTAGCTGTGATTTAATTGTAACATGACACTTTCGCAGTGTGATGGTATTCTTATCTTTGAGCATGTGTTTTGGAGATAGTCAATGTACTTATAAGCTGCCTCAGAGCCTTCCCAAAATGGATAGAGGTCATAGTAAACTACGAGTTTCCAGTGATCCCTAACTAGTTCCATGTTTGATAGTTTATCAAAAAATAAACTCTGATTGTTTTGAAATGGTAAAGCCATATATGAACCCGTCGTATTGGAAACGAGCGTCATGAAAAATAATAAAATTGCTGTTGCAGTTGTAATGAAATTGCATTTTCTGATTTTAGTAGGGTTTGTTTCCCTATTTGTTGACTTTTCCACTGATGATGATAATGATGACTTGCCGTCACTTTCTGGATGAACAGGTAAGATTGATAGTTTGACGACTGGTCGTTTAAGAAAGCCATTTTTGTCTTCAATGTTACAACTCGGATGTAACCGTCCTTCCCGGGATGCAAGTCGACGACGCGCCCGAGTGCCCACTTACCCGGAGGAAGGTTGGCATCTTGAATGATAACTATGTCGTTTAATTTGATATTAGGTTGTGGCTGTCGCCATTTGCTATGATTTGATAATGTTGTTAAGTACTCATTTTGCCATCTCTTCCAGATGTCTCTAAAGATTTTTTGTGTGAAATACCATCTCGTGCGCAAATCCTTTTCTGTTTCATATATGGATAAGACTGGACCGCTTGACAGAAAATGAGAAGGTGTTAGATAGTTGAGGTCATCTGTATCCTCAGTCATCGGACATAACGGCCGTGAGTTAAGGCATGATTCTATTTGTGCACAGAGTGTGCTCAGCTCTTCAAATGTTAATCTATGTTCACCTATGACTCTTTTTATATGGAATTTTAAACTTTTTACTGATGCTTCGCAGAGCCCATTGGAGGATGGCCACGAAGGTGCTGTAAAATGAAATGTTATGCCCATGCTGGCAATATCTGAATGAAATTCTTCGTCGAAAATGCTGAGTAATTCCTGATATTCCTGTTGAAGTGCCTTATCAGCTCCTAGAAAGTTTGTGCCGTTGTCACAATAAATATGACGCGGTGTTCCCCGGCGTGCTGCCATTCTCCGCAATGCAGCCAAGAATGCCGAACTTGTCATATTTGATACAACTTCAAAATGAACTGCTTTGGTAGCTAGGCACGTGAATACGGCTATATAACCCTTGATAGTTTTGATTCCTCTGCCTACGTTAGCCTTGATATAAAGATGACCTGTATAGTCGACTGCTGTATGATAGAAAGGCCTAGAGGGTTTTGACCTTGCCCCTGGAAGATCCCCCATGATCTGATGATGTTTGCTTGGGTTGTGTCTCCTACATATGACACACCGACGTATTCTGCTCTTTGTGGCTCTGTTGCCACTAATGATCCAGTATTTTTTCCGTAAAAATGCTGAGGTCAATCGCGCTCCCCCGTGATATGTTAACTCGTGTGCTTGATCTATTAAAAGTTCGGAAAGGCGACTGTTGCTTGGAATTATGATAGGATGCTGCATGTCGGGGTCGAGGTTTGCATGCCGTAGCCGACCACCGACTCTAAGTAGTCCGTCCTCGTCTAGGAACGGTTGTAACTCGCATAATTTGCTTTTTGCATGTACGTTTTTCCCGTTACGTAAATCTGATATTTCTTGATAAAATGATATTTGCTGAATGTTTTTAATTATTGATATGTTTGCTTGCTTTAGTTCTGATAGTGATAAGCAATTATTATTTGTTTTATTTTTATTGCTTTTAAACCTAAGAATCCATGCTACGATCCTAACTGCTTTAGTAAATGAACTGCTTTTTGTCAATAAGTTTAAAATGATATTATCATCCGCTTGTTGCGTAACGACATTAACCTGATTTTTGCTTCTAATCTCCTGATCTGTTGAATATTTATTGATATGTTGCTGCTCTTTGATAAATGATGGAAGCCAGCATGGTCCTTGCCACCACAACCTGTGTTCTTTTAATTGTGATGCGGTCAATCCACGGCTGGCACAGTCAGCGGGATTTTCCTCTGATTTAACGTATTGCCACTGCTCCGCAGGCATTATTTGCGTTATCTCGCTGACCCGGTTGGCGACAAATGTTTTCCACCTTGCAGGGTTGCCGTTCAGCCAGCCCAATACAACCATGGAGTCGACCCAACCATATGTTTGTATGTTATAGTTGCTGAAACATTGTTTTACTTTCTTCATAAGCCTTGCTAAAAGAAGAGCTCCGCTTAGTTCCAACCTTGGTAATGATACTGATTTGTTTGTTGGAACGAGCCTTGTTTTTCCAACCAATAATGATATTGCTGACTCTCCGTTTTTGCTAACGCGAGAGTAGATGACACAGGCATATGCCTTCTCTGAGGCATCACAGAATCCATGTAATTCGAAACTGCCATTTTCTGATGTATGTATCCATCTCGGTAACTTTATTAAATTAATGTTATGAATGTCATCTTTGATTTTCTTCCACTCTGCATAAATATTGTTAGGAATATGATCATCCCACTGTAAATCACATTTCCACACTTCTTGAAAAATTATTTTTAGTTTTGTTGATAAAGCTGATAACCAACCGAGAGGATCGTACAATTTTGAAATCTCTGATAATAACTCCCTCTTCGTGATAGTTGATGACTCTGATGTGTTAAATTTTGATTGAAATGTAAATAAATCTTCTTTAGAATTCCAACAGAGTCCTAAAGTTTTCGATTGCTGATCATTCTTAAAATTAAACTCTTCTTGATTTGCTTCTGTGTTGTCTGATATTTCTGATATGTTTGACTTCCACTTCCTAAGATTAAAGCCTCCTGAATTCAACAAACTGATAAGTTCTTCTTTGAGATGTTTTCCAGATGATTCTGTATGGACCCCATAGACCAGGTCATCCATGTACATTGATGTTTCAAGTGCTTCAATTGCTTGCTTTGAGTAATTGTTTCTCTCATCGGAGGCAAGCTGCTTAAGCGTCATCATTGCTAAAAATGGAGCCGCCCTGGTACCATATACTACTGTAGTAAGTTGATATTCTCTGATAGGTTGCGTAGGTGAGTCACGCCATATGATTTTTTGTAGTTTTTGATCGTCAGGATGCATCCAAATTTGACGGAACATTTTTTGTATGTCACTTGTAAAAGCAATTTTGTAGACTCGCCATTTGAGAATTAATGATTGCAGGTCCTGTTGGAGATTTGGACCGCATTCCATGACGTCATTTAAACTGTACCCTGATGATGTAGTACCTGATGTATTGAAAACGACCCTAAACTTTTGATTTAAGGTTGCATATTGAATAGCATGATGTGCGCTAAAATACTCAGTATTAGAATTGCTTGAAGTAGGTATCATATGACCGAGCGTGCGATATTCGCTCATAAATGATTTGTATTGTTTTTCTAAAATTTCGTTTTTGTTAAATTTACGTTCTAATGATAAAAATTGGGCAATAGCTTTTGATTTAGACTTCCCTAATTTTTCGGAAAAATCTGATTTCATAGGTAGGCGAACTTCATAATGACCATCTTCACATCTTCTTGTAGTTGATTTGTAAAAATCTATGCATTTTTGATTTTCCGAAGACTCTGTTGGCTCGGTGCTGATATCCTCAATCTCCCAAAATTTTTGAATATCTTCTAAATTATTAAGAACGACATTGCATTGTAAAGTTTTCGCGTTGCCCATTAATATCCATCCTAAGCGCGTGTTTTGAGCTAATGGTGCGTTAAGGCTTTCTCTACATATGCCTTCTAATAAAATTAACGCGTAAACGTCCGCCCCCAGGAGTATATCAACGGGTTTGCTAACGTAGAACTCTGGATCTGCTACAGCTATGTATTTAAGGTATGACCATGTTGGTTTTTGAAAAGTGCTATTTGGAAGTTGATTAATTAGATTTTTCATGATAACTACATCTGTCTCGAATTCAAAGTCGCTATGTATGGACTTGCAGTTAATTGTGGTGATCCCTTTGCAGTTGCTGTTTTTCGCCCCTACCCCTTATATGACTCCACTGCATTTTCGTCGCGGTAGGCCTAGTAATTCCGCCGCTCGAAGTGTCAAAATCGATGCTTGGGATCCTGGGTCAACCAGGCAAGTCAAAGGAATACGGGTTCCGTCCCCTTGCTTGACCTGTAAAATAGCTGTTGCCAAAAGTACTTGCGTTTGGGGTTGATCACATTGTAACGACACGTGTGAGTTAGTGCGCAATTGTTGCGAAGGCTCCGGTTTCTGTGTGTTTCCGTTGTTGGAATTTTTTGACGTTGCATAATTATTAGGTTGACGGTTTTGCGTAAATGCTTCATGCAAAATGGTGTTGTGCTTACCATTGCATTCGCGACAACGTTTTTCGGAAATACATGGTTTGTTGTTATGCGAATAAAGACAATTTTCGCAAATGTTTAATTTTGATAATGTACTACGTTTTAGGTGCGGTGCCATATTTAAAAATTGTTGGCAATAAAATATTCCATGATCATTTGATTTACATATTGCACATTTGTAATACTTCGAGGAATTGCTGACTTTGCTTGTTGAAGGTTGCGACATTTCCCGGCTATGTGTGGTAAACGACGTCTTATTAAAATTATGATTTTGATATTTTCGGAATTGAGAATTGTTATTTAGAAATGATTTGCTAGGTACATCCGTTTTCTTTCTAGAAGACTCTAGCGTGGTGAATTTGCTTTCAAGGAATGATAGAAAATCTTGTAAATTAGGTAACTCCCGTGGCATTTTAACCGAACCCAAATAATCAGTATATGTTTCTGTATCCAGTTTTTGAGAAAGTAGGTATACAAGTAAGGGATCCCAGGAATGAATGTCGACCCCTAGATTTTTGATAGCGTTTAGGGTTTCTAATGCAGTGTCGTGGATACGTTTGATATGTTGATAAGTAGGCTGATTAGAGGTTGGAATATTTAGTAAGATGTCTATGTGAGAGTTAAAAATTAAACGTTTATTATTATACCTATGGTTCAGTATATCCCAGCTGATAGAATAATTATCTGATGTGATAGGAAGATGCTGTATGAGCCTTTCGGCCTCCCCTTTGACCTTTGTCTTGAGGAATTGCATTTTTTGAGCACTTGATATAGATGGATTTGAATGGATTGTTTCCGTGAAAAGATCTTTGAAGGAAGACCACTGATGATAACTTCCGCTGAATGTAGGTATGTCCATATGAGGTGTAGACTTCTCCCTATGCGACACAGACCATAATTTACGATTTACTGACTTAATTACCTCGATATATTTTGATTCATATTTAAAGAAAGCTGTTTCATATTCCTTATTTCTTCCCCCCAATTCACTGTCTAACTCCCAATGCAAAGTATCAATTACCGACCAACGCGATTGTATAGTACGAAGTAAATGATCAAATTCCCATTTTTCTGTTATGAGATCTAAATTGATAGAAGAAAATGTATGTTCTAATGCTTTAAAATTGCTGCTCTGCTTGCGCAGCATTTCATCTGTTTTGCTGTTACTCCCCTGAGATTGATTTGATAGAATATGCTGTTGTGAGGAGCCTGGTGTTACTAATGTTGCAGGTTTCAACACAGGTGTCGCAGGCCTGTCGTCCTGCGACTGATAGTTTTGGATGGCAGCACGAATGTTTTCGTACCGCTCTTTAACATATTCAAATTGATTCGTTGTAAAATAAGAATGGGACCTCGCATGTTCGAAGTCCAGCAAACAAGAATGATTAGATTGATATTCTTGCCAATATTTGTCGAGGGTTTCCAACCTCCGTCTGATGTAGTCAGGCGTCTTACGGTCAGACCCATCTTTCTTGAAGTTGGTATAAACCTGCTCTATTGCATTGATAAGCTGTTGCTGATTGGCCAGTAAGTCATCTAATTTAGACATGATAGTATGATATAATTGGAAAGATCTTACTTGATATGATCTGCTTGTTTCTTTGACTTACTGCCCTGCTGCTGATGATGTACTGTTGTACTTGATACTTCTGCTGATAACTGCTTTGATAGCTCAGTCCTCACTTGCGAACCACAGTCACTGCTAAGTCTTTATGTTCACTGATAGATGATATACACTGTGTTTAGTTCTGTTCACTCGCGAGGGTTGGATGATAACTCGAAGGACCACAAAAGATGTACGGGACACCTTTAGATGCTTGATAGAATTGATAGTAAGAAAAGATGATATAGAAGAAAAGAGTTTATTGGTCGGGAAAGAAGTGATAGAATGATACAATTAATGATATTGAGTACGCGTCCGCGTGTGATAGCGATTAACGTGAACTGAATAAATTTTACATTATAATAAGTATGCGCCGGCAAGTTGCTGACGGTGCGATTTGTACGGCATGGCCCGTACAAGGGAGATATGTGTGTTTCGGCAAGAGCGAGACAAAACTGTTATTTAGTTTGTCTTGTTTATACTTGGGTTAATTTATTTATTTTTTTAATTCTGTTAGCACAGAGAGAAATTACATTGAAGAGATAAATTAACCCAATGAGTACTAATTTCATTATAGAAGTCTGATTAGTTCCAGTTACTCGCCAACAGTGGCGCATTGATCAGTGCAGAACATTCCTCATTGTCATTCACACGTGGTTACTCATGAGCGGATTTCGGGGAAAATATTGAAATGTTGTCTTTACTTTCACAATTAAGTTTATATTGCAACACAATTTTTTTTACCTAATTTGCAACTTTATTATTTTTCCTTTTATAAATTCAAATAACGATAGGTCCGTGGCATGCCATCTAGTGTGGAATAGAAACAACTTTAACGTAACTTTATCAAAAAGTATTTTAAAGAATGTTTGACATGTGCTTGCCCTATTTCTTTTTAACTCCACTCATTACTAGATGGCGATTAGCATTTCAACCTCCCCTCGACTGTTGTTAAGATCAATAGGCCAACTCCACTGTATTCATTATAATATTTACAATATAATTATTAATAATAAAAACAGTTACCAAAATTGATACTTTTAAAAACGTCTAAACAAGTCATTTGATTTGTGATAGAAGGAAAATTAGTTTAATGTATTATCTCGGATGCCTTCTATTGATGTCGGTCGGCGACCATCGAAACTGACGAGTGCCGTGTGGCAGGTGTTCGACCTGGAGGAGAGCTCGCAGCAGCGCTCGCGGCTCGAGGCCTACAAGCAGGAGTTGGAGCCGCTCACCAAGTGGCTGAGCGACAAGCTGGCGGCGTGGGTCTCTCGCTGCACTGTGTCGCGGCGCCTGGCGCGCTCGCCCGCCGCGCTGGCGGCCACGGCGTTCGGCTGGACCGGCAACATGGAGCGGCTGGCGCTGTCCAACGCGCACCAGAAGGTACGTGGAGCACTGTGTGGCGGCGGACCGGCAACATGGAGCGGCTGGCGCTGTCCAACGCGCACCAGAAGGTACGTGGAGCACTGTGTGGCGGCGGACCGGCAACATGGAGCGGCTGGCGCTGTCCAACGCGCACCAGAAGGTACGTGGAGCACTGTGTGGCGGCGGACCGGCAACATGGAGCGGCTGGCGCTGTCCAACGCGCACCAGAAGGTACGTGGAGCACTGTGTGGCGGCGGACCGGCAACATGGAGCGGCTGGCGCTGTCCAACGCGCACCAGAAGGTACGTGGAGCACTCTGCACTGTCGAGTGCCTATTAAGAGTAAATAGGCTAGTTGACAAAATTTCAATAACTGCTTAATATTTTAGCTTATTAGGCATTTTATCGAAAAAAAAGGTTTATTTATTTTTAATCGAGCGTTTACATTATAAATTTCGCGTTTTTAAAAACCATTTTTCAATTTGGTTCCAAAACGCACAAGACTGTCATGGCGTCTTGAATGACGTCACGCCGTGCGAAACAAACCAAAGAGCGATCGTTTCATTTTAGTTTTCTAATGAATGTTACAAACATACTCTTTTTATTATTCTAGTTGCCAAATTATATGACTAATTATATGGAGTATCATATGAAGGGAACAGTAAAATAGTAAACAGTATCTTGCAAAATGTACGTCACAACATTAAGTTCTTGTGTACCGAACTGAAATATCACATAGCATTTAAGCTTATAAGAAATATTTTATACTTACAAGGAAGTTTTAACATTGCGAAATTCAGATGAGCAAAAGTTACTGTTCGACGCGAAAAAAATTCCAAGCATAACGGCATCGATTTTGGGCAAATTATTACTGTCTGCTTTGCTGAATCCAGATTCCATGGTTAATTCTTTCAAATTATAATTAGCAAAAACTGTATCAACTTGATATTAGTTGTTAAAAACCAAAATTTTATCAAGAACCGGTAGTGATACTCGAAACGTCAAAGACAAGATTGGAGTTTCGCACGGCGTGACGTAACGCTTTCTGATTGGTGTTCACTGTCACGTGACTAAAGGTTTAATTTTACGAAATTTATTTTTAAAAAATATTATTAATCTTTAACGCTTTTAATAATTAAAATTGTTTGTTATTTTCTCCATAATATAATTAATCATTATAAACCCCTATCCATTATATTTATTCTTAATGGACACAAGCCTATTACCTAAACATAAAAGGTCGCAGGCGAGCGCCAAAGAAAGGCAGCCTCCGACCGGTCTTTCTGGAAATGCTCGGGGAGACCTATGCCCAGCAAGGGACTGCTTGCGGCTGAAATGATGGTGAACACGCCACTTTTCAACTTCCTTTTATAATTTTCGAGATAATGTTCACTCTAACTCAACTCGTTCATTGCGCAGGTCCTGCAACACCTTTGAACTAACATAACTTTATGTTGCAGGCGGACGACGCCCAACGCAAGCATCACCTGTCACAAAAGAAGATGCTGGAGATCAACCCGAGACATCCCATGATCCTGGAACTGCTGCGGAGAGTGAAGGACGATCCTGACAGCAAGGAGGCCTTAGATGCGGCTCACACGCTCTATCGCACGGCTGCTATAAGGTTGGTACACACACACACACGCACACAGATTCTCACACACCAGTCTCAGAAGCTACTTGTTTACCGCAGATTACTGAGCCAATAGAGCTTGCATGCGAAATTGAATGTTATGTCACATGAGTGTTCATATTTTGTTTGTTAAATAGCAGTTTAATAATATGATTAAACTTTGAAGTGTAGACGGTTATTTTACATATTTAAACCTTTGATTTTAAACATTTGTTGGGTCATTCACATTCTGCACTGCGGTGTTTGAATATTTCACAGGTTATTTGTGTGGTAATGGCTGTTGTGTCGGTAGGTCGGGCTACATGCTGCAGGAGGGACAGGCCGTGGAGTTCGCGGAGAGCGTGGAGCGGATGCTGCAGCAGGCGCTCGGGCTGCCGCCTGATGCAGCGGTCGAGCCCGAGCCTTACGACGACCTGTCCGACAGCGCGCCGCAGGAGGACGAGGAGGAAGTGAGGGCGGACGAGCACGAGGAGCTGTAGAGGGGAGGGGGAGGTCGGGTGTCTGTGTGTTGTGTGAGCGGAGTGCGTTAAGTGATGAACCGAATGCATTTTCTTTTTTACTTGTTCCGGAGCGCGACGGGCGACGGCGCCTAGTAATGTAAATAAATATTTATTTTATAATACAATAGTTTGTTTTATTTACTAGGTACATCAATTTTCATATTATACAGTCAGGAATCCTCCTAATACATTTTACGGAACAAATAATTGAATATGATTAAAATTAACTTCAGATCCAGAACCATGGATTTTTGATAACTTGTGTTTTCAGTGAGTAATGATTTTTAAATGACGGTGGCGCTAGTGTTCACCGAGGTATCACCTTAAAGAACATGTTCATTCGACAAAATTTTGTAATTTTTAACCAACCTCAAAAAAGGAGGTTCTCAATTCGTCGGAATGTTTTATTTTTAATGTATGTTACCGGATTACTCGAAGACGGCTGGATCGATTAGAAAAAATATTTTTTTGTTTGAGAGTGTAATATTCAGCAGGTCAGCATCTGATGTTGGGATCATTAAGAAATCATTGAGCATGGGTATTTTTGATATAGGTACTCCATGTTAGTAAGGTGAGACGTAAGTGAGACGATGCTGGAAAACGTACCCACTTTCAAAAATGCAATGCATTTACATGTTTTTGATTGTAATATATCTCGCTCTATTTCTCGAAGACCACTGAATCGATTTGTAAAATTCTTTATTTTTTAGAAAAAGTATACTTTCTAGATGGTTCTATTATCATCAGATCAGGATCTGATGATGGAATCATGGAGTTATCAAGGGAACTCTTCAAGTTTTATTGCGATTTGGGTATTTTTGATAATATATTCCATGTCAATAAGGTGAGACGACGCTAATCACGTGTATCCTACTTTCCAAAATGTAACGTGTTTACAACTTTTTAGTTATAAGGTATGGCGAATTCTATACTTAAAAGAAAAAATATATGTTTTTGCCAAAAAACGAAACCTACTCCAATTCCTCAACTAATAACATTAAATTAAAAATTTTATAAAACCCACGACACATTTTGTTTTTATTACTCGAGTATATTTGCAGAAATTCGGTTACCCTTCCCTTCCCCACTTTCAACTTCGAAACGGCTCAACCGATTTTCATCAAATATGTCTAAGAACACTCGCCCATAAGTCAGCTAAACACAAAAAAAAAATTAAATCGCTTCATCCGTTCGGGAGCTATGATGCCAGAGACAGACACGTCAAACTTATAACACCCCTCTTTTTTGCGTCTGGGATTAAAAAAGATGAAATAATTACTTAATACATTGTTTAAATATGCTTCATATCAAACATTTAATAAATTTGAAGTTGGTGCCAAAGTTACTATTTTATTAAAATAATCGGCACCGGCTTCAGATTTATTTAAATGTTTGATATGAAGCATATTTAAACAACAATGTATTAGTTATTTCATCCTTTTTAGTTGTGGAATTGGAGTCGGTTTCGTTTTTTGGCAAAAACAATTATTATGCTTGGGGAATGACAAGCGATTGACCACGATGCCACCCGATGGTAGATGCAGATGTGATCTAAGATAGAGGTCACTAGTTCAGTAATCCGATTAATTCTAACCAGAATCGCACAGTAATGAATCTATAGTAGGTATAAACCGTTACCCAATTGAGATTTTTTCTAGTAAACCCATGAAATCAGTTGTTGAAGTCGATTTTTGTAAAATGCTAGGATAATAACATCAAACCAATGGACTTAAAAAGAAAACAATATAAAACAAAATATAAGTACTTTATTTCAATATAAAACAAAGTAAAAAATAATTTGCTACCTAAAGTATTTATTACAATACTGGTTCGAGTCATACTGTCTGTGGTCTGTACCTACCATTTACAAAAAGTTGTATTATTTACATTATTAACAAATATGCATATCAATTCTCTGTTAAAAAAAAGGTACCTATTACAAAATAATCTCGAATACATTAAGTAATAAAAATATTTTAAGAATATGGCAAAGCTCAAAATGTCTGCTCACTTTGTGGCGCTGTGAGAAATGGAAAAATATAAATAACTAGAACACCCCGCGGCTTCGCCCCGCGTGGGACTTGGTTATATCGCGCCCTAAAGTAGCCTATGTTTGACCTCAGGTCGTTAACTACATCCCTACCAAATTTCATTACAATCGGTCCAGCAGTTTAGCCGTGAAGAGATGACAGACAGACAGACTTTCGCATTTATAATATTAGTATGGACTAGCTGTTCCCAGCGGCTTCGCCCCGCGTGGGACTCGGTTATATCGCGCCCAAAAGTAGCCTATGTTTGACGTCAGGTCGTTAACTACATCCCTACCAAATTTCATCACAATCGGTCTAGCAGTTTAGCCGTGAAGAGGTGACAGACAGACTTTCGCATTTATAATATTAGTATGGATATGGATGTACCTACAGTATTCTGCCTGCATAAATAATGCACATCGACTACTTTCTTGTGGACGTAGGGTACCTACGCACATTGGAGGACGACTGATGAAGGTAACTCGACTTTGTCCAAATGTCAAATAAGTATCTGCCATGCCAAGGCGTCGCTCTACCAAGCTGAAATCTCTTTCCAAATGTCGATATGCATTGATACCGAGAACTAACGTATGTATTGAAGTATCTAGAAAATGATTTTTATTGAAATGAATAAGTCCGCCTTTCGTTGTGTTCTATGTCGTGTATTCAATGTTCTTGCCGTTCTTACATACATACCTACATACATACCATTTCAATAAAAATATTTTTTTAACAACCATGTAATAAGTAACAATTTTACTCTTGTTTGAGACCAACTTCTTGAATACAACGCCACCAATCTAATATCAAATCCCTAACAAATAACAAAAAGGTAGGTAATACCTAACCTATATTAATTATTTTAGTGATGCTTTTACTAGAGATGCGCCGAGTAACGATTACCATTAGGTACTCGGTTATTTTTTTTTTAAACCGAGTACTCAGTCGATTTATTCGGTTAAATCAAATTTCCATTTTGCGCACGTAAACAAGTACAAACAGATAACGTCTACCAGGCCTGTCTCACTCCGCGCGGTTCGTAAGATATTTACCTGCCCTTGATTTATACGAAAAGTAATAACTGGAAAGATTCTTATACGTTTACTTTTTGTGTATACTATGACGCTAAGATGTAGATCACACCCAGTGTATGAAATCGAGATGTAGACCACACTCAATATCTGACATCGAGATATAGACCAAACCCAGTGTCCGACTCCGAGATGTTGACCACACCCAGTGTCTGACATCGAGATGTTGACCACACCCAATGTTTGACATCGAGATGTTGATGACCACACCCAGTGACTGTCTACGAGATGTTGACCACACCCAGTGTCTGACATCGAGATGTAGACCACACCCAGTGTTTGACATCGAGATGTAGACCACACCCAGTATCTGACATCAAGATGTAGACCACATCCATTGTCTGACATCGAGATGTAGACCACACCCAGTGTCTGACATCGAGATGTAGACCACACCCAGTGTCTGAGTCCGAGATGTAGACCACACCCAGTGTCTGACATCGAGATATAGACCACACCCAGTGTCCGACTCCGAGATGTTGACCACACCCAGTGTCTGACATCGAGATGTTGACCACACCCAATGTTTGACATCGAGATGTAGACCACACCCAATATCTGACATCGAAATGTTGACCACACCCAGTATCTGACTCCGAGATATTGACCACACCCAGTGTCTGACATCGAGATGTTGACCACACCAGTGTCTGACATCGAGATGTAGACCACACTCAGTGTCTGACTCCGAGATGTGGACCGCACCCAGTGCCTGACATCAAGATGTAGACCACACCCAGTGTCTGACTCCGAGATGTAGACCACACTCAGTGTCTGACTCCGAGATGTGGACCGCACCCAGTGTCTGACATCGAGATGTAGACCACACCAGTGTCTGACATCGAGATGTAGACCACACTCAGTGTCTGACTCCGAGATGTGGACCGCACCCAGTGCCTGACATCAAGATGTAGACCACACCCAGTCTCTGACTCCGAGATGTAGACCACACTCAGTGTCTGACTCCGAGATGTGGACCGCACCCAGTGTCTGACATCGAGATGTAGACCACACCATTGTCTGACATCGAGATGTTGACCACACTCAGTGTCTGACATCGACATGTAGACCACAACCAGTGTCTGACATCGAAATGTAGACCACGCCCAGTGTCTGACTCCAAGATGTTGACTACACCCAGTGTCTGACTCTGAGATGTAGACCACATCCATTGTCTGACATCGAGATGTTGACCACACTCAGTGTCTGATATCGAGATCTAGACCACACCCAGTGTCTGACATCGAAATGTAAACCACGCCCAGTGTCCGACTCGAGATGTTGACCACACCCAGTGTCCGACTCCGAGATGTTGACCACAATCAGTGTCTGACATCGAGATGTTGACCACACCCAATGTTTGACATCGAGATGTAGACCACACCCAGTATCTGACATCGAGATGTAGACCACACCCAGTGTCTGACATCGAGATGTAGACCACACCCAGTGTCTGAGTCCGAGATGTAGACCACATCCAGTGTCTGACATCGAGATGTAGACCACACCCAGTGTCTGACATCGAGATGTAGACCACACCCAGTGTCTGACTTCGAGATGTAGACCACACCCAGTGTTTGACATCGAGATGTAGACCACACCCAGTGTCTGAGTCCGAGATGTTGACCACACCCAGTGTATGTCGCTAAGATGTAGACCACACCCAGTGTATGTCGCTAAGATGTAGACCACACCCAGTGCTATTCGGCGAGTACGAGTATCAAAAAACCCGCCGAGTACCGAGTATCAACTGAGTACTCAGCCCATCTCTAGCTTTTACCATCCGGCAGTGAATAAAAAATAAATATATTCTAACAATAATTGGATGAGGAATTATAAAACAAACAAAGTTCTGAGTATTTTTTTCTAGACAAATGAATAATCACTGGCCTACTACCTATTGTTTTATCAACAGGTTGTTAAGTTAAAAAAAATCCTAAATTCCCCACTGATAAATCCTAATTTCTTGAAGAAATCATTATTTAAATTTTAATCTGATATTGATGCGAACATGAAAAATAGTCTGCTTAATAAAGATCAACTGAACTGTACTACTGCCATATAATAATAATATGAATTAGTTTGATTTAAAAACAGCTGGATGATAAGAATAATTGGGCTTTCGTCTCCAAAACTTGACACGGAGTTTACAATAGAATATTAAACCCTTTATTGCACAATTTGCACATACAAGTTACATAAGTCACGCCCAAATACTCAAACGCTACCCAACTTCAAGAGCTGCTCAAGTATCATGCTGTCGCGCTGAACGTCAAAGATATGACAGTGAAAGCATGATACTTGAACAGCTCTCAAAATTGAGTAGCGTTTGAGTATTCGGGCATTAGTCAATCAGTTTATTCATCAGGAGATTTTTAAGCCAATGAGAAATGAATATTTCCACTTATAAGGGTTTCGGGTACTACTGAAAATTAATTTAATACAGAGTTAAGTGATGCAAAGTGCATCTATCTAAATTATAACATAATAGCCATGAATTGAATTCATGATTAACAGAAGATAACGGGGTAGATTGTAAATAATAGGAACATCTGTTCTTGTAATAATAATAAATAGAGATAAATTATAAAAAACAAGCAATTTTTCTATTTTACAATTGAACTAGGTTCGAATTTGTAGAATAGTTATCTAATTATTAAATAGTATTAAATTCATTAAAGGCGTATCTTGCGCGATACAGTTAAAAAAGGTAACAGTTTCATATTTTTTTCCGCTTCAACTTACTGGCTTTCCTTAGGACAAAGATAATTTTATTAAAAAAATAAAATTAAAAAGTAACTTGAAAAACGTGGGTTGTAGAGCAACACGCCGGCCGCCGCCAGCGCCGTGCCGCACACGTTGTGACATGGGCGGCGGGCAGCAGCGCGTCACACCGGCAGCAGCGTGGCGGCGGACGCGGCGCGCGCGGCCAGCTTGGCGCGGTTGTAGAGCAACACGCCGGCCGCCGCCAGCGCCATGCCGCACACGTTGGCGGCCGAGGCCGGGTTGCGCAGCAGCAGCAGCGACGCCGCCACCACGGCCGCGCGCTTGGCCGCCGACGCCACCGCGTACGCCAGCGGCGACACCCGGCTCAGCACGCTGAAGGCCGCCACCGCCTGCAGCCACGCCAGCAGGCCGTCTGTGCGACACTTTATGTTTGAACGAGTACAAGAGATGGCGCCTCGCATCGTGCATTGCGCGATCTCTAGTACTCGCTCGTTTCGGACCCAAAAGTTGTCAAAACCGATACAAAGTACAAGAAGTACCGTAGCCTGTAATCGAGCGAGCGAACTGACCTAACACGAGCAGCGGCACGATCCGCTCGGCGTCCCGCAGCCAGGCGCGCTCCCGCCACAGCGCGCGGCCGTCCCGCCACAGCCACACGGGCGCGAACAGCAGCAGCGCCAGCGCGCCCAGCGCCTGCAGCAGCCGCAGGTGGTGCACGCCCGTGTCGCGCAGCACGCGCTTGGAGTACAGGTGCTGCAGCGACAGCAGCGCGGCGGCGGCTAGGGCCGCCCCCAGCCCGACCGCATCGAACTGCAGCTCGGTGACGGACGCCACGGCCACGCCCGCCGCGATCAGCAGCAGCGCGCTCGCCACGCCGCGCGGCTGCCGCTCGCCGAACAGCGCCCACGCCAGCCCCGCCGTCCACAGCGGCGTCGTCGCCTTCACTGAAGCACCGCACGCGAACGGCATACTTTTAGAAAATGCGCCACTTTCATTTCGAAACTAAATTGGCCAAGTGAGAGTCGGGCTCGCGCCCTGAGGGTTCCGTACCACCACACAAAAATAAAAGTATGCCCGAATCAGTAATCACGGGCCCTAGCAACATTTAGTGTGACATTTGGCGCCGTCTACAAACATCTTGTACAGATTCCTAAATCCATACTAATATTATAAATGCGAAAGTCTGTCTGTCTGTCTGTCTGTCTGTCTGTCTGTCACCTCTTCACGGCTAAACTGCTGGACCGATTGTGATGAAATTTGGTAGGGATGTAGTTAACGACCTGAGGTCAAACATAGGCTACTTTCGGGCGCGATATAACCGAGTCCCACGCGGGGCGAAGCCGCGGGGAACAGCTAGTAGTATAATAAATATGTAAATATCGAAATTATCCCATATCGTAAACTACTTGATCGGTTTTGTTCAAACCAATTTTCCTTTGATATTGATTAAATTCTATATACCCAAGTTAAGTGTCAGTATAAATTACCTGTATGAGCATAAGATATTGGCACTTTCCAGATAGAGATCTGTGAGAACATGGTGGTGAGGAACTTGGCGAAGGCGAGCGGCACCAGCGTGCGCCAGAAGTAGCGGCGCGGGAACTCCGGCGCGCGCCGCACGCCCGCCAGCGCGAACGCCGGCCACGAGTACACCACGATCGACAGCAGCTGCACCATGCTCACCTGCCACACCACACCACACACATACACACACACTATTGATTAAACCTGAAATACTTTATACAGTACTAGCTGTTCCCCGCGGCTTCGCCCCGCGTGGGACTCGGTTGACATAAGAATGACAGAATATTACCTTCTGCTATTCTAGCTTTTGCCTGGTATCAACACCTTATAGAATGGAATAGTAATTTATTCCTTTGAGCTAATTAATATACAATACAATGACTTATTTTACCCACTTTAATAATGGCCTGAAGTCAATCCCTTTGAAAATGCTTGTGGAATCAGTTGGAAACTGGTACAAGAACTGTTTTTCCCTTAATCACTTTTTACAACATCAATGAGAAGAAAAGGTGTGGTCTGTTCTTAAGCCAGAAACCACATACTTTATCCTAGCATATTTCCTGGGCGCATCTTTCACATAAATGTACAACAATATCAGCTAAAAGACTTGATGTATAATTCACATCAGATTTAAAAATGTCTGTTTGCATTTGATTAATTAGCTCTCAGAAAGATGTTCCTCTTGAAATTGTACAAACTAACTATACTACTTATCACTATCACTTCATAGTATAAAACAAGGTCGCTTTCTCTGTCCCTTTGTATGCTTAAGTCTTTAAAACTGCGCAACAGATTTTGATGCAGTTTTTTTAATAGATAAAGTGATTCAATAGAATTTTTTTATGCCCATGCGAATCCAGAACCGGTCGCTAGTATAATCTAATTGCAAAAACTACCAGCAGCTCTGATAAAATTGTGACACACAATATATAACTGAATCTGAAAAGCTATAGACACTTCACACAGAACTTGATTAAACTTAAGGAAGACTTGGTCATAATGAGTTTACAAGTCTTACAATTTACCTGACCTAGACGGTTTTAAATTGTCAAGAAAGAGGACACCAGGCAGGATATCTTCTTTCTGTACAGCTTCATAATCTTAGTTTTCATAAAGAAAATAACTCCCATCTAAGGTTTTGGATTGGTAGATAAGGTTTGTAGGTATGTTCCTAATAAAGGTAAATAAAGGTAAATTAATATAGTCTACCTATATGCCTCTATCTTCTATATGGGTAATTCGGTCAGTGTCGCTAAGGGTGCGCAAGTCGAACGCTCGCTCGCTTATTTTGGGGGTCGCAAGATAACCATAACCTAACCTATGACCCTCCATAAAGTCGGATTTGTGAAAAATGCCGCCATCCCCTCACCCCTTTTTTTGTCGGTGAAATCGAAAATAGGGAAAAACTCGGAAAATAAGCGTCGAAACGAAAAATCTTCACATGACCAAAAGTGATGCTAATAATGTTATCTACGACATGGGACAATAAAATATGGGTGTCAATATGACGAGCGAAATCACTCCGAAAATTTTTCTGTCCCAAGTCTTGCGCACCCTTTCGTATACTCTAACCGGTAATTCTACTCACCGTGACTGGGAATGGGAAATCTGTGAGCACCAGCTTTCCCACCACATTGGAGGCCGAGCTCACGGCATACCACGCCGCGCACAGCCCGCACACCACCAACACCTCACGCCGTCCTCCTTCCAGCCCCATGTTTAGTCTGACCCTGGCCGTGATCCGAGACTCAAGACTTGATCACTGTTACCGACTTAGGGAAAGACCTTCATCTTTATTTGACATTTCGATTCAATGCCATTTTTGTCGTCCATTCATAATACCTTATTTCTCACACACTTATTTTACAATAAAAAATAATCTTCTTTAATGTCCTCAACTCAACCGCTATAAGTAGAAGATGCAAGATGCAAGTTTTTTTTTGGATAGAACTTAAGACTAAGTTAGTTAAAAAATATTTTTTTTCTTCCGAGCTGAGCACCGAGCCATTACACAAGAGTCTTCTGTGATAGAGCCTCTTTCGACATATTCCAAAGAAAGAACAGAACACACTTATAAAAATTATGAATTAGCCAAAACCCTCGGCCAGAACTCCAAAACTGGCCAAAACCAAAAAGGTCGGCCAGCCAACCAATTGGCCAACCAACCAATCCGTCAAGTTGACAGTCAGTTGACGGCGTCAACGCGTCAACTCTACGGGGTTCGAGGTATTTTTTAATTAAATACTTTTTACGGCCCTGGAAACTAGTCCTTTTAAATCTTTCTAGCAACTTTCTAGACGAGATAAGGATAAGACGAATGCAAGACGAATGGTCACGAATCAAATAAGCCCAAACTCGATGGGGTTGCATCATTTAATTACGAAGTTCCTGTGGCTTACCACCATCTCTTACATCCAATCTGTTACATGCAAGATCCAGTGAGTAAGCGAGATGACGCTTTAAATCATGTATTGCGCTGTTCCGCTTACTCCCTGGAAAAAGACGATAGTAACCCCCCCTCTGGCCACTTTCCAGGTGGCTTACCACCGTCTCTTAAAACAATGCAAGATATTGAGTAAGTGAGATGTCACCTTATATCATGTACTAGCGACCCGCCCCGGCTTCGCACGGGTGGACATTTATTTTTTAAGCTCTCTGAAAAAAAAAATTTGTTTTGTATGTATATTTTTATAGGTTTTTTATTCGTGTAGTTTTTTATTGTGTATTCAGCAAGTCGCTGTGCGCGTTCGGCACTCGATTGCCGTTGGTGTACCTGTGATGTTCTCGCAGTCTGCTCCGCCAGGCGAAGTGAACGTTCTACGCTAGATTCCCTTGCGCGTGCTCGTGACAGTCTGTCTCTATTTCCAGCAAGGCACTGTGAACGTTTGGCGCTAGATTGTCGTTGGTGTACCTGCGACGATCTTACATTCTGCTCCGCAAGGCGACGTGAACGTTCATCGCTGGTTTCTCTAGTGCGTGCTCGTGACAGTCTATCTCTATTTTCAGCAAGGCGCTGCGAACGTTCACCGCTAGATTCTCTTGCCCGCGACTGTGAAACGTATTCTCTTTGACTTGCGAGACGTTCAGAATTTTCTGAAGAAGATTCCCCATTGCGACGTATTTTTGCTAATCTCGCTTGGGAACTACTTTCAGATAGCTGCGATCGTTTCTTTTTAGGCATATTGTTTATCTTGGGTTTATGTTAAAAAAACCCTACCTATCGTCAGACGAAAATAAATACCAATTTTTCGAAAATAATTCGAATTATTTTTTCTTTAATATTTGAGACGACTATAAAGCAAATATATTTAAGAAATATTGAATGAAAGTATTTTTGAAAAGAACTTTTGATAATGAGTACCTAAATAATTCCGAAATCAATATTAATAAGTGCATTAATTCAGTAGATTTGGCCTCGTCCGCTGCGTAGAGAGCCGACCGCGCGAATGAGCCGCGCGGCAACTTGCTTCATAGATGTGCGCGGTTTCGCCGTGCGAATCGTCGACACATATCGGCCGGCGGCCATCATTCATTTTAATATCAATAACAATTTTAAATTCGTAATATCTTTTGAATGAATTGTCCCATTGGAATAAAATAAAAAGTAATTTATAGCTATTGAAACAATCTTGCTCAATAAATAGTTTATTTGGATAAGGATTAGTATTTGACGATAATATGATCAATAAACATAGGCTAATAATTTTAATTACTTTTATTCTATGGAAAAGTGGTTATAATGGCTAAAATATAAATGTTTGGTTTATACTACCGCGGACTTTTTTGTAGGCATTATTGAGTTCTACAACTTTTCTATAGAAGTCAACCATACATCTCTAACCATTTAGGCAGCGTTCGTGAGAATCGTTAACGTACGGCAGGTTTTTCGTCGACTTACTCCACAATTTTCACTACCACGAAAAATCCTATCTATTTTCCGGGATAAACTATAGCCTATACGGATTCGGAAGAATCCCTCTAAGTAATGGTAAAAGAAATTTTGAAATCGGTCCAGTAGTTTTTGAGCCTATTCAATACAAACATACAAAAATACAAAAATACAAAGGTTTCCTCTTTATAATATTAGTACAACTTTTCTATAGAAGTCAACCATACATCTCTAACCATTTAGGCAGCGTTCGTGAGAATCGTTAACGTACGGCAGGTTTTTCGTCGACTTACTCCACAATTTTCACTACCACGAAAAATCCTATCTATTTTCCGGGATAAACTATAGCCTATACGGATTCGGAAGAATCCCTCTAAGTAATGGTAAAAGAAATTTTGAAATCGGTCCAGTAGTTTTTGAGCCTATTCAATACAAACATACAAAAATACAAAAATACAAAGGTTTCCTCTTTATAATATTAGTATAGATTAGTATTGTGACGTCGCGCATTCTCCTACGGCGGTCCTTCCTCGCTGCCCCGCACCGCATCACCCCCGAGGGCCATATATAAGGCTGCGCGCGTCCAGTGGAAGACCTCTTTCGGCTGACCTCACCATCTCAAGTTAAGTGGCTGGCTATTTCATAGCGGCTGCCTGACTGGATTTCGTGCCTACTTTGATCTCACGACCCCTATAATCTCTCATTAACGGTTATCTTTAAGAGTCTAACCTTTTGTAAAGTACAAATAATAAATATTGTGCGATTCGCTGAAACCTGGATTTATCTTCTCTCCTCACACATACCTTAAGTAATTAGTAAATTCCACCTACGTTATACTGGCGCCCATCAAAAATAAAGGCTAGGCACGAGGTCTGGTGAGTGTAAGCCCTAATTTACTGTGTTTCTTTTTCTGTGTTTTTTTTTCCCAGTTCAAAAGGTGCGTAAGTGTTTTTTTTACTTAGTGGAAGTGCCTTCCGTAATTAAATTATCCCGAGCACGCGCATGTACGGACTCGCCACGCGTCTCGGGTGTGGTCTATGTGCATTTTATGCTGTGGCTATAATATTTTTTTTTTTTTTGCTATACCTACCTACTGTAATAGGCTTTCGGCTGCTATTGTTATCTTACTAAAGCTATTCTAGATTAATTTCTTACTGCACCTTTTGAACGGTATTCTTAACTTTGTATTTTTTTTCTCGTGTGGGTGATTACTCTTGCGCCGTTTGGTTGGTTATAATGCCGTATACTATTAAATTTTCCTTATTAAATAAAGCTGAACTTGAGTATGAAATCCAAATACGTAACGGCAATATTTCTCAAACCACAACGGTAGAGGAATTACGTAAACAGATTTTAAAACTTTCGTCCGATTCTCCTTCTGAGGATATCCTAACGTCCGTCTTTTCTCCCGATGAGGATATAGCCGCGGTTAGTAACTCCCTGCTCCGTGTTTCCAATAACGTCAAAGTATTACAGTCTAAATTTGAGAAAAATCTATTTTCTAGAACTAATTCTATTCTTAACCATGTTTTTTATAGGCTATCCCGTATTGATGTTGCTTCATTAGTCGATAAAAACCCACTTAACCTAGTATGGAACGACTTTCACGCAAATCATAAAACCCTATCACTATTGTCTCAACCGATGTCTTCGCGCGGGGTCGAGCCACAGAACATTCCCGAACCTTCTTCTGAGTCAATTCTTTGCGATCGTAAATTGTTTGAGGAATTAAATAAATTTAAATTTAATGGTAAAACTTGTGTGCGTTCATTCATTCAGAGAGTAAATGAATTTATGTCAAGTAGGAATATACCTGAAACTAAAATACTTTCTTTTGCTTTTGAAATATTTTCACATGATGCGTTGCATTGGTACCGTGCGATTAAAGATAGTGTTGGATCTTGGTTCGATCTTTGTCGTTTACTTAAACGTGATTTTAGTCCGCATAATTATGACTATAAACTCACATCGGAAATAAGGCTTCGTACACAGGGGGAAAAGGAGAACATAACCTTATACATCGCTAAAATGCAAGGATTATTTTCTCTTTTAGACGTACCTATGAACGAGTCTTCCAAACTAGAAATTCTATTAAATAACATTCGGCCTTGCTATACAAATGCTCTTCTAACAGCTGATGTTGTGGATATTTCTTCCTTGGTTAGCGTCTGTAGGGACTTTGAAAAATATGACAGTCGTAGCCGAGAATTTTCTGAACCACCCAAGGTTACTTCCAATACTTTGGCTCCCGAATTGGCTTACACTACTTCAAATAAAACTTTCAATAAAAATTATAATTTTTATAAAAATAATAACTACCCACAAAATTTTTATAAAAATTATAACACCAAACCATCACCTATTAACGAAGTCGAGTTGGAACAACAAATTTGTGCTATTGAAAATGCTTCGATTCGTAATAATTCTAAACAATATTGCCCGAGATGTCGTACGGATTCGCATTCTTTAGGTACTTGTCGGCAACCTCGTTATCTCATCTGTTTTAAATGTGGTTCTAAGGGCTTTAAGTCCACTAATTGTCCTAAATGTAATAAAATAAATAATAGTCAACTTCAAAAAAACTAGTAAAGGCCGATCAAGGGAAATCTATGATTAATAAAACTAAAACAAATAAAACTGAGTGGCATAATTGGCTACATTATGTTGCCAATTTTTTTAATACAAAAAAACTCTCCTCGATCGGCAGTACAAAAAATTATACTCCTTATATTCCTGTCACATTGAACGGTAAAAATACTATTGGTTTGCTCGATTCTGGTTCTTGCTTAACCATTCTGGGTAATAATTCCCATGATCTCTTCTTAAAAGGTTTAAAACTCGATACTTCGAAACCTTTAGAATTTATCACTGCTGGCGGCGATAAATATTCGTCGCTCGGCTCAGTGCTTCTTCCTTTTGTATTCCAGAATAAATCTATTTCTCTGGTTACTCATATTGTACCAGGAATAAAAAATTCTTTGATCCTGGGTATGGACTTCTGGAAGGGTTTCGGTTTGTTTCCGGACCACATAGTGACGGTTTCGCCACCGAGTAAACTTGGTACTAGTATCGCGGAATCACAATCCGGCGCCGCTAGTAAATTGGTTTCTTTTGATAGTCTGACAGAGGATCAGAGGGCTGTCGCTAACAATATTATTTCTCAATTTACCGATATTTCCTATCAGAAAAGGGGTCTTGGTCGTACTTCGCTCATTACTCATTCGATCGATACGGGTGACAGTCCTCCAATTCGTCAGCGTTACTATAGGATGTCCCCCGAAAAACAGCGTATTTTGATAGAACATGTCGATGAAATGCTTAAGGAGGATGTAATTGAACCTTCGGAAAGTCCTTGGTCTAATCCCATAATACTTACTCCTAAAAAAAATGGCGAATTGCGTTTTTGTTTGGACAGTCGCAAATTAAATTCAGTAACAAAAAAAGATGCCTATAAATTGCCATATATTTCTGAGATTTTGGATAATTTAAGGGATGCTAAATACCTATCTAGCTTGGACATTTCAAAATGTTTTTGGCAGACTTTAATAAAAAAAGAGGACCGTTGCAAGACTGCTTTTTATGTTCCTTCTCGTGGTACATTCCAGTTCAAGTCTATGCCCTTTGGTTTAACAAATGCACCTGCGACTCAGCAGCGTTTAGCTGATATTTTATTTTACGGTCCAGAGTTCGAAAATAAAGTTTTTTGCTTCGTAGATGACATAATTTGCATTTCTAATTCATTTAGCAACCATATTTCACTTTTAACAAAAATATTAAATAAATTAAAGCAGGCAAACTTAACTATTAATCTTGATAAATGTAACTTCTTTAGAAATAAACTTAAGTACTTGGGCTATATAGTGGATTCAGACGGTCTTCACGCTGATCCCGATAAGGTTAATTCAATCACAAATTACCCTGTACCGACTAACAAAAAAGAGGTTCGTCGTTTTCTTGGCGCGGCGTCATGGTATAGAAGGTTTATACCTAACTTTAGTTCCTTAGCGGCGCCCCTTAATAAACTAACTTCTAACAGCAAAAAGTCGCCAGCGTTTTCTTGGTCTCAGGAGGCGGATTTGGCCTTTACTAAATTAAAGAGCTGTTTAGCTTCCTCTTCGGTGTTGTCTTGTCCAGATTACACCCAACCTTTTGAAATACACGCTGATAGCAGTGACTTTGGTATAGGGGCAGTTCTTTGCCAGATATTAAATGGGGAGGAAAGAGTCATAGCCTTCTACAGTAAATCCCTATCGGATCAAGAACGTAACTATAGTGCTACTGAGCGCGAGGCGCTTGCCGTTCTATCTGCTATCGAACACTGGCGTTGTTACGTAGAAAATGGGCTAAAATTCGTGGTGTATACGGATCACGCCGCGCTTAAGTGGTTCCTCACTCTTAATAATCCTACTGGCCGACTGGCCAGATGGGGTGTTCGTCTATCTGCTTATAACTTCGAAATAAGGCATCGTCGGGGTTCTGATAACTTAGTCCCAGATTTTCTTTCCCGTAATCCTAATATTATGTCCACAACATTTAACGTAAACTCTAATATAACAGCTATTTCCACTAACGATCCTTGGTACTTGAATATTTTTAATGGCTGTACAAAATCTCCCACTTCTTATATAGACTATCAAATAATAAATAACAAACTATATCGTTTCAAAAAAAGTCTTAATCCTTTAACTAGAGAGTTTCAATGGAAAGAAGTTGTTCCGGCCGAGCAAAGATCACAGATAATAAAACAAAACCATTCTTTGCCCACTGCTGGTCACCTCGGTATATTCAAAACCTTTAAGCGTCTATCTCTTACCTATTATTGGCCAGGCATGTACTCGGATGTTGTTAGCGCGGTTAATTCGTGTGATGAATGTATCGCTCATAAACATCAAAATCACTCAACTCTGGGTCTTATGGGTGGACCTAAGTCTTGTTCTAAACCATTTCAGGTCATAAGTATCGATTTGATAGGTCCATTACCTCCTACTAGAAAACAAAATAATTTTATTTTTGTGGTCTGTTGTTGTTTTTCTAAGTATTGTTTGCTATTCCCTATAAAACGAGCCACAGCCGAAGTAATAACAAAAATCCTCGAAGAAAATGTTTTCTTAGTACATGGCATTCCTTCAACTGTCATACTAGATAACGGTAAGCAATTTATTAGTACACAATTTAAAAACTTAATATCTAAATATAAAATTCCCAATTTACACTACACTCCATTTTATACGCCCCATGTTAACACCGTAGAACGATATAATAAAACTATAACTACAGCTATTTCCACATTTATTGATAAAGACCACAGGGTGTGGGACACAATAATACCTCAAATACAATTTGCAATGAATTGTGCCGTTAACGAAGTAACCGGTTTCACACCATCATTTCTTGTTTACGGTCGTGAACTGATAACGTGCGGATCTCGATATGTTGTGTCAGATCAGAATATGGTACATGAGCCTATAGATTGTTATGCTGAATCGCTTGGTCATTTATCTAATATCTTCGAGAAAGTACAGGCGGCTCTTTTGTCGGCTCATCAACGTAATTGTCAGTCGTATAATCTTCGCCGTAAGCCGGCAGAATTTAATGTTGGTGATGTTGTTTGGAGGCGAACATTCTACCTAAGTGATAAGGATAAATATTTCTCAAAAAAATTAGCACCTAAATTTATTAAATGTAAAATCGTAGCAAAAAAATCTCCCTTAGTATATAAACTTTCAGATATGTCGGGTAAGCCGCTGGGCGAATGGCATATCAAAGACATTAAACTAATCAACTATAAACAATAATTATAACTAAAAATAATTCAATCTTCTTAAATAGTTACAAAAACCTCGTACGTTCAGCCGTACATTATAGTTTGTATGAATTGTTGTGCTGTTGACTGTACTCGAGTCTAGTTCCTGCGTTCGATTAATATTGTAGTAGTATCACCTGTTTGTGTTGCGATCATGTTATGTAACTAGGTACTTAACATTCCTTTATTCTCTGCTAGACTGCTCGCGCACCGGTGGCGCTGTCTGCGCTTATTTTGTTTTATGTAGTTATGCATTAATACATCAATCCTTATTAATACCAATTTTTTTTGCAAATTACTTTAACCTGTTCGGCTCGATTCTGTTCGCTGGCTAGTACCGTATCCTCCTGTTAGTTAGCCACCTACATGCACTTATTAGTATATATACTATACTGGAACTTCTCCAATTTCAGGGTTCCGGCCAGCCGTCTACCAGCTGCCTGCCAGCGCCGGCCAGCTGTCTGCTCCAGCACCATCTACTGACGGCGAGCAGTCGAATTTCCCGGCTAAGGGAAATTCTGGTCTAACGGGGGGGGTGTGTGACGTCGCGCATTCTCCTACGGCGGTCCTTCCTCGCTGCCCCGCACCGCATCACCCCCGAGGGCCATATATAAGGCTGCGCGCGTCCAGTGGAAGACCTCTTTCGGCTGACCTCACCATCTCAAGTTAAGTGGCTGGCTATTTCATAGCGGCTGCCTGACTGGATTTCGTGCCTACTTTGATCTCACGACCCCTATAATCTCTCATTAACGGTTATCTTTAAGAGTCTAACCTTTTGTAAAGTACAAATAATAAATATTGTGCGATTCGCTGAAACCTGGATTTATCTTCTCTCCTCACACATACCTTAAGTAATTAGTAAATTCCACCTACGTTATAGTATAGAAGTATAGATTAGTATAGATTGCGCTGCCGCTGCCTGATTTGAGGGGTTACTCTCTTCTTCATCGGTCCATCAATGCTGAGGATCGTGACCACATAAGTTTCCAGAGTGCGCGATCGGCAGCACTACGGACCGCATTATATGTGCTGCCTCCAGCAGCTTTCTTTACGCTGTCCACCCATCTCGCTGGAGGCTTTCCTCTGGCACGTTTTCCATCTGTTCTACCCAGTGTTATGAGTTTTCCAGACAATGCCTAGGTGATCGCATGATGTGTTCGAAAAAACTTAGGCACCTTTCCTGGCACAGCAAATTAAGGCGTTTTGTGATGCTGAGTTCCGCAAGAATAGAGTCGTTTGTCCTTATGCCAGTCCATAGTATCCGTAGCAGTCTCCTCCAGCACCACATCTCGAAAGCATCAATCTTTTTCAACTTTTACTCACTGGATCTTGCATGGTTTTAAAAGATGGTGGTAAGCCACCTGAAGAAGATTATTTTCAAAAAGGCCTTAAAGGACTAGTTTTCATGGCCGTAAAAAGTATTAAAAAAGATTTCTGTTCTGAAACGTCTGCGTCAAACGTACTTTAAAGTTTGGTGTGATTTGGTGTGTGTGTGTGTGTGTGAGTGAGTGACTGAGTGACGTGAACCATGAAATATAGGAAATAAACGAAGAAAGTTTTTAGTTCTCACTTTGTTTTTCTTTAAAAATATTTGTATGAAGAATTATATCTTTGTGCTAAATACTTTACATTTTAATCATCTATAAAGCGGTTATTATATTTACTTAAAAAATAAATTGTTAAAGCGTTAGAAAGAAGGTCCAGATAAAATAATGGTCTCTTCGTGCTCGTGATTTACAATTTTACATACAGCAGTGATTTTACAAATATTTACAGGTAAGTTTACGTGGAGATACATCAAGCAGGAGGGCTAACTAGCCCTTCCTTGGATGTGTTATCATCTTGTTAAAAGCTCCACCCACTCTAATCACGCGATTCAATCTTCATCCTTGATTTGATGTACAACAATGTTTGGTGATTTATCATACTTCATGTTCAATTGGATACAATATATTGGATATCTAATAATGTTTGCAAAAAGCACACTTATGAGGCCAGCTGGAGATGTTCAAATGCAAGTAATGTCATAAAAGTTGGCTGTAGTAAGCTTATGAACCATTTTACCCACTTTTTTTTACTAAAGCTGGTTATGTAGGTTTATGTTTGTAAGAATTATGTAGCCTTGATTGGAAGTATTTTAAGTGCCTGTGGGTCAAACATGACTATTGTTATAGTCATGCGTTGTCAGCTCGTTGCCAGCTGCTGACACCGATTTTTTCAAGGCTTTGTTCCACTCCTTTCAACCATCTCAGCCTGGGTCTGCCCCTCTGGTTTACTCTCCAGTAAATCCTACGGGACTCTGCTTTATCCAACCTAACCATGTGAACTGCCCATCACAGACATTGTCTGATTTTGATGGTCTTTATTACATTGGGTTCCTTGTATACTGGTACAGTATACTCAGCTCCAAAAACAACATTCTACCAAGGCCAAAACCAAGGCAAAATAAAGTTCCAACAAAAATGCACATACACAAGTCATCCAGGTAAAAATAAAACATGTAAATGAGGTCATCATGATTTCTGTGAATAAAGATAGCATGGTGGCGTGTATGGTGGCATCTGTCCTCAAAGGTAATGAGGTACATTGTGTGAAGTCTCCCTTTGTATGATTTGCGATAAAAATCTTTGATTAATTACACACTTTAATCTGTAATATAGTACACACTGACCCTTTACCTGTTGGATGATTAATGAGATATCCACCAACAGTTTGTTAAATACAAAATGCAAAAGGTTCTGATAAATAATACTAAATGCTATGAAATGCTACATAATTAATATATGATTGGAATAAGTAGTTATTTGCTTAAAGATAATTCAAATTAATATATATACAAATTAGATATATAATCAAAATAAACCCAGCATGGTTATTTTGAATATATTCACTCCATTTGTCTCTATAATAATAAGTAATGTTATATTATATTGTTTATATAATGTTTCCATCAACAGCAAAGAAATTATCTGTTGGAATGATTTTTATCAATGTATACTAATGTATAGATACTATTTATCTGTTGTATGTGTGTTGGTACAGGTATAAGGAGCGGGCGGTGCGGGTGATGGTGCGATGGCGTCGCGGCGCGTGACGCGCAAGTGGGAGGTGTTCGCCGGCCGGAACCGGTTCTGGTGCGACGGCCGGCTCATGACGGCGCCGCACCCCGGCGTGTTCGCGCTCACGCTGGCGCTCATCTGCGGCACGTGCGCGCTGCACTTCGTGTTCGACTGCCCGTACCTGGCCGTGCGCGTGTCGCCCGCGCTGCCGGCGGCGGGCGGCGCGCTGTTCGTGTTCACGCTGTCGGCGCTGCTGCGCACGGCGCTCAGCGACCCCGGCATCATCCCGCGCGCCGCGCCGCACGAGGCGGCCGCGCTGGAAGCGGGCGGCGAGCCGGGCGCGCCGGGCGGACCGGGCGGACCGGGAACCGGCGCGGCTCGCCCGCCGCCGCGCGCGCGCGAGGTGCTCGTGCGCGGACGCCCCGTCAAGCTCAAGTACTGCTTCACCTGCAAGATGTTCCGGCCGCCGCGCGCCTCGCACTGCTCGCTCTGCGACAACTGCGTCGACCGCTTCGACCACCACTGCCCGTGGGTGGGCAACTGCGTGGGCAAGCGCAACTACCGCTACTTCTACACGTTCGTGGTGTCGCTGTCGTTCCTGGCGGTGTTCGTGTTCGCGTGCGCGGTGACCCACCTGGCGCTGGAAGCGCGGGGCGCGGGCTTGGCGGCCGCGCTGCGAGCGGCGCCGGCCTCGGCCGTGGTGGCGGCCGTCTGCTTCCTGTCGGTGTGGTCGGTGCTGGGGCTGGCGGGCTTCCACACGTACCTGGCGTCCACCGACCAGACCACCAACGAGGACATCAAGGGCTCGTTCTCGTCGCGGCGCGGCGTGTCCAACCCCAACCCGTACTCGCGCGGCAACGCGTGCGCCAACTGCTGGCACGTGCTGTGCGGCCCGCTCGCGCCGAGCCTCATCGATCGGTACGTGTTATACCTGCCGGCGAGTTAAATATCTGAAAAAGAATCCTATGTGTTGAGAGGAAGTTGTTTTAAACAGTTGTTCTGTTGCAGTCGCGGCGTGTTCACGATCGACCTGAAGGACGAGCTGCCGCCGCAGTTCGCGCGCGCGGTGCCCCCCTCCCCCCCCTCCCCGCCCACCGCCGAGCCGCACGTCACCACGCTGCAGCCGCTCTCCGCCGGCCTCGACGGTGAGTGGCGAGTTCCGTCTCCACGACAACCACGACGAAATATTGAAGCACATAAGTTTTATAATTTGATTCGCGATTACAAAGTTGATTTTTAGATGAAACTTCCAGCTTAAAATTTATTATCATCATATCAGCAACCCCAATCCCGCTTGAACCCGAATGGAGGGAAAGCAATAAAGCATCGGGTAATTGCGCTCATAATGATAAGTTAGATAAAGTTAATTTTATTTGACAAATTATAATATTTTTGAAACAGGTACTCGTACATAGCACAGCTAACTACTTTATCTCATACTTAACCATGATACACAAAAATACATAAAACGTGTGTTGATGCCTGAACTACAGTTAGTTCAGTTAAATGATAAAAAATTTAAGATAAAAGTTTTTTTTTTAAATAGAAACCAATATTGTTACGTACTAAAAACGATAATGAAAAATATTATTAGCGCCACCGTTTGACGTCGCGGTAATTTGTGCACTGATTTCTAGGTCAAGCGCAGCGATATACGATGCGTTTGACGCACTTTTGACGTCACTGTTAGGTGTTACCGAACACCATGAATCTTTTATAGAAAAAAAAATATCTTGTTCGAGTCGGACTCACGCCCCGAGGGTTTCGTACCACCACACAATACTGCAACATTTAATGTTTGGCGCTATCTAGAAACACCTTGTACAGATTCTGAAATAGTATATGTAAATATCGAAATTATCTCATATATCGTAAACTACGTGATTGATTTTGTTCAAACCAATTGCCGTTGGAAGTTTTTATTCAATTGTATATACCCAATTTTTTATAATTTTTACTGCGTTCAAAAGTTAGAGGGGAGGGGGAGGTTTTTACTACTTTAGATGTGCATATTTCACAAAAACCTATACAAATATACCATACAAGGCTATTTTTTTTAAAAATTTATCCCTCAGTTACAAGTATGACGTACTATACTTAAAAATTTTTTTTTCAAAATCGTACTGTTCAATTTTGTGTCGAATGACCCTTCCAAATTTCAACCTTAAAGGAAGTATTGTCTCCCGATAAAGGGACTGTAACAGACAGACATGATGAATCTATAAGGGTTTCGAATTTGGCTGCGGAACACTAAAATCACGAAGTCTTTTTAAATGTCTTTATATTTAAACTTCGCTTTAAAATATATTGTAATGTTTTCTATGGCCTAATTATGTAACTATTTTTTTGGCAGTGGAGGATTTTAATTTAATATCGCAGTCAGGTAGATAAATTATATTTTACATAGAGCTTGTTCCACAATAGATTAAATTCGTTGACGACAAACACGTCACTCGTCGCTGCGTGTTATCGTGTGTTAGTCAAATAGACGCGATTACAGATATTGTTCGTACTGAAAAATTTACTGATAAATAGATTTTAATGTCGAATGTTAAAGATAATATTAGATATTTTTATCACAAATCATTACCATACGTGTATCATGCATACCTATAAGGATTACTTGCATAATGGAAATGAACTAACATAAAACAAATAGAAAGTTGCTGACCATATTTTAAGAAATATAAAATTCTGCCGTTACCCTGCATTTATATTTTGGAAGCATGTAAATTTGTTCGTAAATATCCACAATTTTTTACAAGCAGAAGGGACATAGTCACTAAATACCAATCTCGACATCCATATAGATTGCAATTGCCCACATCGCGCCTTCGACTTCACTCATCAGGTCCTCTGGTCATGTCTATAAAACTATATAATAAACTACCGGAAGCAATAAAAGAAATAAAAAATTACAAAACCTTTTTAAAACACGTCAAAGAATTTCTTACTAATAAATGTTACTATTCTATAAATGAATACATAGATGATGTTCGGTGAAACCAAACACCTGTGACGTCGGCCGCCGGCCGCCGGCACTATTGCTTAACTTTATATTTTACATATTAGTGCACATTTCAAACGCCACGGTACGGGTGCATTCTAAACATTTTATAACTAATTATTATTGTGACGTGGAAATAAAGTGAAGTGATTTTACATCTGACTTTCTTCTCACTCTCATCAACCTCAACAAACACCACACTCCCCAAACATTGGTCCTTCGAGGGTTTTTTGGGGCGACTTGGGGTAAGTTTTGTGTGTTAGCAATCAGTTCATTGGCCTCCCACAAGCGGGTCTCACCAGTGAATTGAGAAGGTGCTTATATCACACTAGGACTTGCCATAAATCCCAAACGAACTAGCGCAACATAGGGTAGTGTGGACTTTCAACATTTTCAACATTAACATTTAACATACAACTTTATTAACATTCAACATCATGAACACAATGGAGGATCTCTTGCAATCTCAAGCAGAGATTATTACGGCTATTGAAAAACTTATAACAAACTTCAAAAAAGAAAGCTACGAACGTAGATATACAAATGCAGGAAGAAAACTTGAAGAATTGAAGTCACTTTTTATTGATTTTCAATACAACCATACTCGTTTGTGTCAGTACGGAGATCAGACCCACGAGTATTTTACAGGGAAACATTTCGAGTCAACTAAACAATTTTATAACGAGGCAGTGGCGTTTATACAGAAACATTATAAGCGTGAAGATGTAGAACAGGATAAGGAAGTCCCAAAAACACCTAAGCCCGTTCCTGAAACACCTGGAACGAGCAAACAACAAACATCAGCAGATATACAACAAACAGAAGAGTTTAGAACAACATTATCCAACAGTTTAGATGAAAAGTTGCGGAGACAAGCGGCCAACTACAAGGCATTTCAACGTACTATTTCTAACATCAAGATTGAATCAATAACAGAGCGATGGGAGTACGAAGATACATTAAAAAGATTAGAGACACGCTGGACAACAATTGATACACTTCATTGGGAAATAGATAGTGAATTAAACGGAAAGAATACAGGAGAATTGGAATCTTTATTTAACGCCTACGAAGAACAATATAACGATCTCAAGAAAAATATTTACATGCGAATGTGGTCGGAGAAACATAGAGAAAAAACAACCCCTCAACTTGACGTGCCTACATTTTATGGTAATTACAACCAATGGGTTTCATTTAAAGATTTGTTTTGTGAAGCCATCCATAATAACTCATCACTTTCCAAGGCTCAGAAGATGCAGTTTTTAAAATCTAAGGTACGTGGAGAAGCTGAACGTTTAATACACCATTTAAGTATAAGCTCTGACAATTATTCGGTCTGTTGGGAAATACTCAATCACCGCTATAACAATAAAAAATTAATTTTCACTTCACACATTAACATCCTTTTAGATTTACCAACAATGAAACAACAATCCCTAGTTCTCATTAAACGTATGCATGACGTCACGATCGAGTGTCTTAATGCAATAAAAAACCTGAAGGTTGACATTAGTACCTGGGACCCATTAATTGTTCATATATTAGATCAAAAATTAGACACCGTGAGTCATTCCGAATACATTGATTCATTAAAAGATCGACGTGAACTACCAATTCTAAAGGATTTTCTTGACTTTTTGGAGGGAAAATTCACCGCTTTAGAATCTTCACGCCGTAAGAATGACAACAACCAACAACAGGCCAGACCTCAACATAACCAGCAACAACAACAACTTACACCATTTGGGAGGTCACCTAACAATAATTCGAACAATACCTGGAACAAAGGGAATAAGTCAATGCCTAAATCGTACAACACTATTTCTATCATTTGCCCATTATGTGACAATAACCACGGATTATATAACTGCAAAAAATTCCTTGAATTATCAAACGAACAGAAACTTAAAACCGCTCGTGAGTTACGAGTGTGTATCAATTGTTTATTTACTCATCGGGGCAATGAATGTAACTCGAACAAAACATGTAGGCAATGTATGAAAAATCATAACACTCTTTTACATGACGCGTTGAGTAAAGCTACACCGAACAAGTCCAACTTAACTACTATACAACAAGACAACAATATAAACAACAACTCTCACGTGTCACAACTGGAGGAACAAAACAAGCCGATTGAGGTTTTGTTATCAACAGCAATGATAAGAGTTAAAGCAGCCGACGGTACTTATCATCTCTTGAGGACTTTAGTGGATGCTGGAAGTCAAGTTTCGCTGATCACGCAGAAATCTGCACAGTTATTAAATATTAAACGACAGAGGTGTAAAGGTACAGTTTTTGGAGTGGGGGAGAAAGAAAGTAGCGGAAAGGGAATGATAACTATTGAGTGCGGCTCTATTCACAGTGAGTTCAAGTTTCAAACAGAAGTAATAATAATGAATAACTTGATTGGATGCCTACCTAACAAAACATTCAAAAAACCAAACTGGCCTTTTATTGAAAACATATCTTTGGCGGACCCTGAGTTTTACGTCAGTCGTCCCGTCGACATACTATTTGGAGCCGATGTTTACTCATTTATTTTACAGAGTGGTATCATCAAAGGAGAAGACTTGAGTCATCCTATCGCGCAACAAACAAAACTTGGGTGGTTATTATGTGGAGGAGCCAAAACATACCGATGCAATGTATTACTACATAACATAGACGAAATTAAGAAGTTTTGGGAAGTCGAGGAAATCAAAGAAGAATCTAATTTATCAGTCGAAGATCAGAAGTGCATCGATTTTTATACTGAAACAACGAAAAGATTGAAAGATGGACGTTATGAAGTGAGATTACCGTTAAAAGAGGATATTTACGAAAAACTGGGATCATCGAAACAATCAGCATTAGCCCAATTTCGGAGTTTGGAGAAAAAGTTTAATAGACAACCTAAATTGGAAAGTGATTATAAGGCGTTTATGAATGAATACGAATCAATGGGACATATGATACCTTCGCACAATGAATCAACACATGAATATTATTTGCCACACCACGGAGTAGAGAATTTGAACTCTTTGACATGTAAATATAGAGTCGTTTACAACGCGTCTCATAAAACATCTACGGGTTATAGTCTCAATGACCTTATGTACACAGGGCCTAACCTTCAAACGGATATTCAAAAACTATTACTAAGCTGGAGACAGTATCAATTTGGATTTGTTGCAGATATTTCGAAAATGTTCAGAATGGTTTTAGTTAGCAAAGATGATCAACATTTTCAAAAAATATTTTGGAGGGATAGCACTGATAAACCTGTCAGAACGTTTGCCCTTACAACAGTAACATATGGAACGCGACCAGCCCCCTTTCTATGTATGATGACGTTAAGAAGGCTGGCAGCGGACGAACGACACAAATATCCAGAAGCAGCAGAAGTAGTAGAAAAGGCATTTTATATGGACGATTTGGTATACGGGTCGGATACAATTGAGGCTGGACAAAAACTAATATCGAATCTTATTTCTTTGATGAAATCTGGAGGTTTTCATTTAAGAAAATGGTCGTCGAACGAAGAGAAATTGCTGGAGAACATAAAACAACAATTTAGCAAGTCTGAAGATAACATATTTACATTCAAAACGGATACTGTGTCAAAAACATTAGGCTTGTGCTGGGATTCATCTCAAGATAATTTGATATTTCAGTACCAACCTTCTCAATTACCATCGAAAATAACAAAAAGAGTTCTCCTGTCGGAAATATCGAAACATTACGATCCACTCGGGTTTACAGCCCCATTATTAACAAAATTAAAGATACTTTTTCAAAAACTGTGGAACTATAATTTAAAATGGGATGATCAAATACCTGACGATTTACATAGAGAATGGAAGAAGATAATGAACGATTTTCCTAACATTAATCAGTACAAGGTGCCAAGATGGATTCAGTGCTGTAAACAAGACGTCATAGAACTTCATGGATTTTGTGACGCATCCATTGAAGCCTATGCGTGCGTCGTCTATGCTAGAGTGAAAGGTCAAACAAAGTTAACATTGGTGGCAGCGAAAACCAAACTCGTGCCCCACAAAAGAGCCATAACATTACCCCGATTAGAGTTACTGGGCGCACACTTATTGTCAAAACTTATTAATAAAATTGAAGACGCACTATCTCAACATGAACTTCAATTATATGGATGGACGGATTCTATGGTGGTTCTTGGCTGGCTACAAGGTGAACCTAGTCGGTGGAAGGCATTCGTATCAAACAGAGTGAGCAAAATAATTGACGTCATGCCGAGTGAGTGCTGGCGCTATGTGAAGTCCGAGGAGAACCCCACTGACGCGGCTAGCAGGGGCTTATACCCCCAACAACTTACTGACAACAAGATGTGGTTCAATGGGCCACACTGGCTAACAACATTTAATGGAGAACAACAACCAAAAAAATATACAACATGCGAAGAAACGAGATCAAAACAGTCTAACATTATAACACAACAAGAAAGTCATTTAATTAATAACTTATTAAATAAATATAGTACATTTAATAAGACAGTACGAATATTGGCTTGGTTATTGAGGACATTTACACCGATGCGCAAACAATTGCCAACGTATCTCACATTACATGAACTCGCCGCCGCAAAAACGCTGATTATCAAACACGTCCAACACATGGAATTCAGAACGGAAATAGAGAGTCTTACAAAATTTTATAAAATTGATCGCAAAAGTAAATTATTAAGTCTCAATCCGATTATTGACAAATCTGGATTGCTACGTGTGGGTGGAAGGTTACAAAATAGCAGTTTGAACATGGAGATGCAACATCCGAAGATCATCCCTCGGAGTAGTCGACTAACGGAACTTTTGATAGATGAAGCTCATCAACATACATTTCACGGAGGACCTCGAATGACTCTTACGAATTTGAGGCAACAATATTGGATACCTGGAGGCTACGGTATTGTCAAGAAACATTTACGCAACTGTGTAATATGTAGGAAGAACAACCCAGTAAAGCAACATCAGCTGATGGGAGACTTACCTTCAGCTCGTACGGAAATTGCACCTGCCTTTTTCCACACTGGAGTTGATTACACTGGGTCCCTGGACGTAAAGGCCAACAGAACAAGAAATGCTGCGTCGACGAAGGGGTATGTAGCCCTTTTCATCTGTATGGTAACCAAAGCCATACACTTGGAGCTGGTTACAGACCTAAGTAGCACAGCATTTCTAGCCGCGTTGAGAAGAATGGCAGCTCGGCGTGGAACCCCCCGACATATATATAGTGACTGTGGAACAAACTTCGTCGGGGCGAACAGGATTTTACAAGAAGAAACAGAGAAGATTAAATTAACATTTGATGATCATTTCATGGACGTATTGACTGCCATGAAAATACAATGGCATTTCAATGTGGCATCATTTCCTAGCTCAGGTGGATTGTGGGAAAGGTCTGTAAGAAGTGTCAAGTATCATCTAAGAAGAGTGGTGGGAGCTCAACGCCTAACATTTGAAGAATATTCAACACTCCTGGCACAAATAGAAGCATGTTTGAACTCCCGACCTCTATGCGCCCTAACAGAAAATACTGACGACCTTGACTGTTTAACACCAGCCCACTTTCTTACTGGTCGAGCCGGAGTTACGGTCATTGAAACAGCGGAAGATGCGAGAACTAGGTGGCATCTAACAAACCAACTATTTAAACAAATATGGAAGAAATGGAGATCGGAATATTTGACGGAACTTAACACACGGAATAAATGGCGACAACCACAGCGAAATATACAAATTGGAGACTTGGTAACATTAGAAGATGAAAATCTGCCCCCTGGAAAATGGCCTATGGCACGGGTGGTAGAATTACACCCCGGCCGAGATGGACTCGTACGCGTCGTCACACTCAAAACAAAAAATGGTTACTTAAAACGGCCTATTCTTAAACTATGCGTACTGCCCATCGAGCCGAAGCAGCGTGAACTGGACACACCACAGCCAAAATCGAGCAATAAGAAAAATAACAGTTGCAAATCTATGCCGACGCTGTACACTGTTGCTATGGCACTACTTTTCTTTATGACTTTTATATCGAACTCAAGCGGAACAAACAACATTACCAAATTAGATGACAAACAGGCCCTATATTTTGACCCAATGGCGAAGATGCAAATGATACGAGACCGATGGACCCTTGTGACTTATTATAATATGTCTCCATACTGGCAAGGTACAACAGCTCTGGAAAAAAATATTGGACTATTTAGGAAAAACATGCAAGTCATTGGAACCGAACAATAAATGCAATATGATAACACCACAACTTATACACGAGTGCGGCGAGCTACATCACTATAACGAACTACTGCTAACTCAACATTTTCTCGAGCATTCCAGACAGCGTCGGGGTCTTATCAACGCCGTGGGATACCTCGCCAACAGCCTGTTCGGCGTATTAGATCAACAATTCGCAGAAAAATACACACGCGATATAGAACTTATTAAACAAAATGAAGCTCACCAGAGACAACTATGGGACAACCAGACGTCGATAATAGAATCTGAATACAATTTGATTAAGATAACAGAGGAAATTATGAATAAACAACACAAAATTATTAACAAACATTTAAATATTTTGGACGGAAACATACAGATATTAGAAGAAGAAGTCAACAGAGCTATAAAGGGAGAAGATTTTGCCTTTACTGCACTGACCGCCAGCAACATGATCCAACATTTGAAAAGTATTCAGAATGTTATGTTAACTACCATTTCAGATATTTATCATGGTCAGTTCAACTTACACCTATTGCAGCCACAACAACTACAGCAACAACTAAATATTATTTCAGGACTCCTCAATGGTGATTTGACACTACCGATCGACATTCATGAAGACTTACATAAACTTTATAAAATCTTGAGAGTGAAGGCACGGATGACTGAAGAATATTTTATATTCGAGATACAAATACCACTCATAAGCCGAGAAACCTACGACTTATACAACATTATACCTATACCACAGACATATCAAGAAAATTTTGTGATGATTTCGCCCGTTTCTGAATATGTAGCTTTGAACTTACAGAAAGATAGCTATTTACCACTTTCCGAAGGAAGTTTGGAAAAATGCATATTAAGAGATAGCTCTACATACATGTGCTTTCAACATATTCCCATCTATAAAATGAAGACGGACAGAGATCTTTGCGTTTTAAATAAAAATAATGTGTGTCAGACTAGTAAAACCGAATGCAAGAACATGTGGATTGGATTAACAAAAATAAATACATATCTTTATTTTTGCTGCGACCAATGTCACCTACGAACAATATGCGACACTCAGGTTACCGCACACGAGCTCACGCGGGCTAATATCATTTCCCTGGAAGACGGCTGCGTCATCAAGGCCAATGACTTTACAATACAAGGACACAAACGCTATCAGAGTCAGCTGAGCGTTACATACAATATCGAGAAACCTGTAGTGGCGCCTATCAACCACATTATAAACATAACTATTGATCGAGAGGAGATGAACAGGGAATGGAATGAAACAGACTTGGAAGTAGGACGGATACATCATGAAATAACTGAAAGGTTTAGGAACTTAAAGGAGAAAGCTGTTTATGATAACGCGAACACAGTTTCATCTCACGACATACACCACTACGTGTTGATATATGGAATAGTAGGAGTAATGACGATAACAGCGATAATCATTGCTTTTCGCCGAAACTGTGGAAGATGGAATACATTAAATGGGAACGCCCTCGCGCCTGCCCCCGCCCCGCTGGTCGTGGAACTGGAGCCTCGCCCTGCGCCGCGCGCCAGTCCAACGTTTAGCAAAATCGTGTTTGATGAACATTCGGTCTAATTACATTGTTATTATTTTATCTTGCTTTGTAAAGGATGCACCCCTTCCTCTTTCTTTGCCCTCGGGAACATGTTCGGTGAAACCAAACACCTGTGACGTCGGCCGCCGGCCGCCGGCACTATTGCTTAACTTTATATTTTACATATTAGTGCACATTTCAAACGCCACGGTACGGGTGCATTCTAAACATTTTATAACTAATTATTATTGTGACGTGGAAATAAAGTGAAGTGATTTTACATCTGACTTTCTTCTCACTCTCATCAACCTCAACAAACACCACACTCCCCAAACAGATGATAAGGAAATATAATTTATAATTCAATTAATCAATCAACAAAAAATATAATGAATGTTTTACTGTTTATTTGTAAATAATATATATTAAACAATTACAACCTAAATATTTATAAAAATCATGAATAATACAATTAAATAGAAAATCAATAAACAATTAACATAAATAAATATAATTAACATGTAAATTGGCTAGCATAATCGTAACGCACAATAGGTACATAGATAATTTAATATTCAATATAATAATTAATATATTTATATCATAATCTATTAACAAAAAAGAAAATGAATAATACAATGAAACAATATGTAATTAAATAAATATAAGTTCAATATAATATAGTAAATTATAAAAATTTTGTACAAAATGGCCCTTCTCCCATTGCAACGCCCGTCAGGGCCCTTAATTGTTCCTATTTTTTTTTTTATGACAACATCTGTATTGTACATTAAGGAAGCAATAAATGATTTGATTTGATTTGAACTAAATTTCATACTAATCATTTTATTTATCATAATATATGTTAAGCCATTCTACCATCATTATTTGAGCGTTATAGTTTGTTTAAAAGAATTGTTGGGTTTGTCGATTACAATGTCAATTAATATGTTTTATTTAGATACTTATATTGCGTCAACGCCTTCTGGCCCTTATTTTTATTTTCCTTCCACTTGAAGGTTAACCGAAAGAGACTGCAACAACAACTAACAACAATGTTTGGTATAAAGTCTTTGTAGGAACCTATGCTTGTTGTTAGACATTTTTGTAATAATTTGTTTGGTGCAATAACTCATATTGTATTATGGTCAGGCATGGGCGCGGGCAGCTACAGCTCGCGGCACGCGTACATGAACCGCAGCCTGGAACTGGAGCCGCTGCCGCTGTCGCTGCCGGCCGGCGGCGCGCTGTCCGCGTCCCGCCTGCGGCTGCTGCACGACACCACCATGATCGACGCCGCGCTCGACCTGGACGAGCCCGAGCCGCCGCCGCACCTGCTCGCCACGCAGCCGCCCGCCACGCTGCCGCCCGCCACGCAGCCGCTCGCCACGCGGCCGCTCGCCACGCAGCCGCCGCTCGCCGCCGCGCTCTGACCCCGCGACTGCCGGCCGCCGTGCGCGCCGATACATACTCCCCATCGCTCTCGTTGTACATAACATTAAATATACTTTATTTTAAGGATATCTTTTGTTTTTATTTTAACTCTACATCTACTTCACACAAAACAGTATTGTCTACACAGATCCGTACTTGTAGACTTAATAAATAACTAAAAATACATCATACTCAAAAAATTACGCTGTAGGTATATTAGAAAATATTTATTGCATAAAAATATTTAATAAGATTGACAGTCTTAATGCTGTAAAAATGTTTCTTAAAAATGTGCCTATGATATACAAAGAGAAATCAATTTACTATGCGTAGAATTGACTTAAATCTACAGATAGTAGTCCCGGTTCCTACCGGTTTCAGTATATTGTGTATTGAATCGGGTACAAGAACGGTCGTAAAGGGAGAAGGAAGAAAAAGCCGTAACACGCCTCGAGAGGCAAGATAACCCATGTTATATTATTCGTTACTAGATGGCGCTATAAAAAATTAAAACGCGCTATGGTTTCGTTTAATGAAAAACATAACATATTACATGCGATGACAATATCCGGGTTCAGGGTTCAGGGTTCAGGGTTCAGGGTTGTTAGGTTTGTTAGGTTTGTTAGGTTTGTTAGGTTTGTTAGGTTTGTTAGGTTTGTTAGGTTTGTTAGGTTTGTTAGGTTTGTTAGGTTTGTTAGGTTTGTTAGGTTTGTTAGGTTTGTTAGGTTTGTTAGGTTTGTTAGGTTTGTTAGGTTTGTTAGGTTTGTTAGGTTTGTTAGGTTTGTTAGGTTTGTTAGGTTTGTTAGGTTTGTTAGGTTTGTTAGGTTTGTTAGGTTTGTTAGGTTTGTTAGGTTTGTTAGGTTTGTTAGGTTTGTTAGTATAACGTAGGTGGGATTTACTAATTACTTAAGGTATGTGTGAGGAGAGAAGATAAATCCAGGTTTCAGCGAATCGCACAATATTTATTATTTGTACTTTACAAAAGGTTAGACTCTTAAGGATAACCGTTAATGAGAGATTATAGGGGTCGTGAGATCAAAGTAGGCACGAGATCCAGTCAGGCAGCCGCTATGAAATAGCCAGCCACTTAACTTGAGATGGTGAGGTCAGCCGAAAGAGGTCTTCCACTGGACGCGCGCAGCCTTATATATGGCCCTCGGGGGTGATGCGGTGCGGGGCAGCGAGGAAGGACCGCCGTAGGAGAATGCGCGACGTCACACACCCCCCCCGTTAGACCAGAATTTCCCTTAGCCGGGAAATTCGACTGCTCGCCGTCAGTAGATGGTGCTGGAGCAGACAGCTGGCCGGCGCTGGCAGGCAGCTGGTAGACGGCTGGCCGGAACCCTGAAATTGGAGAAGTTCCAGTATAGTATATATACTAATAAGTGCATGTAGGTGGCTAACTAACAGGAAGATACGGTACTAGCCAGCGAACAGAATCGAGCCGAACAGGTTAAAGTAATTTGCAAAAAAAATTGGTATTAATAAGGATTGATGTATTAATGCATAACTACATAAAACAAAATAAGCGCAGACAGCGCCACCGGTGCGCGAGCAGTCTAGCAGAGAACAAAGGAATGTTAAGTACCTAGTTACATAACATGATCGCAACACAAACAGGTGATACTACTACAATATTAATCGAACGCAGGAACTAGACTCGAGTACAGTCAACAGCACAACAATTCATACAAACTATAATGTACGGCTGAACGTACGAGGTTTTTGTAACTATTTAAGAAGATTGAATTATTTTTAGTTATAATTATTGTTTATAGTTGATTAGTTTAATGTCTTTGATATGCCATTCGCCCAGCGGCTTACCCGACATATCTGAAAGTTTATATACTAAGGGAGATTTTTTTGCTACGATTTTACATTTAATAAATTTAGGTGCTAATTTTTTTGAGAAATATTTATCCTTATCACTTAGGTAGAATGTTCGCCTCCAAACAACATCACCAACATTAAATTCTGCCGGCTTACGGCGAAGATTATACGACTGACAATTACGTTGATGAGCCGACAAAAGAGCCGCCTGTACTTTCTCGAAGATATTAGATAAATGACCAAGCGATTCAGCATAACAATCTATAGGCTCATGTACCATATTCTGATCTGACACAACATATCGAGATCCGCACGTTATCAGTTCACGACCGTAAACAAGAAATGATGGTGTGAAACCGGTTACTTCGTTAACGGCACAATTCATTGCAAATTGTATTTGAGGTATTATTGTGTCCCACACCCTGTGGTCTTTATCAATAAATGTGGAAATAGCTGTAGTTATAGTTTTATTATATCGTTCTACGGTGTTAACATGGGGCGTATAAAATGGAGTGTAGTGTAAATTGGGAATTTTATATTTAGATATTAAGTTTTTAAATTGTGTACTAATAAATTGCTTACCGTTATCTAGTATGACAGTTGAAGGAATGCCATGTACTAAGAAAACATTTTCTTCGAGGATTTTTGTTATTACTTCGGCTGTGGCTCGTTTTATAGGGAATAGCAAACAATACTTAGAAAAACAACAACAGACCACAAAAATAAAATTATTTTGTTTTCTAGTAGGAGGTAATGGACCTATCAAATCGATACTTATGACCTGAAATGGTTTAGAACAAGACTTAGGTCCACCCATAAGACCCAGAGTTGAGTGATTTTGATGTTTATGAGCGATACATTCATCACACGAATTAACCGCGCTAACAACATCCGAGTACATGCCTGGCCAATAATAGGTAAGAGATAGACGCTTAAAGGTTTTGAATATACCGAGGTGACCAGCAGTGGGCAAAGAATGGTTTTGTTTTATTATCTGTGATCTTTGCTCGGCCGGAACAACTTCTTTCCATTGAAACTCTCTAGTTAAAGGATTAAGACTTTTTTTGAAACGATATAGTTTGTTATTTATTATTTGATAGTCTATATAAGAAGTGGGAGATTTTGTACAGCCATTAAAAATATTCAAGTACCAAGGATCGTTAGTGGAAATAGCTGTTATATTAGAGTTTACGTTAAATGTTGTGGACATAATATTAGGATTACGGGAAAGAAAATCTGGGACTAAGTTATCAGAACCCCGACGATGCCTTATTTCGAAGTTATAAGCAGATAGACGAACACCCCATCTGGCCAGTCGGCCAGTAGGATTATTAAGAGTGAGGAACCACTTAAGCGCGGCGTGATCCGTATACACCACGAATTTTAGCCCATTTTCTACGTAACAACGCCAGTGTTCGATAGCAGATAGAACGGCAAGCGCCTCGCGCTCAGTAGCACTATAGTTACGTTCTTGATCCGATAGGGATTTACTGTAGAAGGCTATGACTCTTTCCTCCCCATTTAATATCTGGCAAAGAACTGCCCCTATACCAAAGTCACTGCTATCAGCGTGTATTTCAAAAGGTTGGGTGTAATCTGGACAAGACAACACCGAAGAGGAAGCTAAACAGCTCTTTAATTTAGTAAAGGCCAAATCCGCCTCCTGAGACCAAGAAAACGCTGGCGACTTTTTGCTGTTAGAAGTTAGTTTATTAAGGGGCGCCGCTAAGGAACTAAAGTTAGGTATAAACCTTCTATACCATGACGCCGCGCCAAGAAAACGACGAACCTCTTTTTTGTTAGTCGGTACAGGGTAATTCGTGATTGAATTAACCTTATCGGGATCGGCGTGAAGACCGTCTGAATCCACTATATAGCCCAAGTACTTAAGTTTATTTCTAAAGAAGTTACATTTATCAAGATTAATAGTTAAGTTTGCCTGCTTTAATTTATTTAATATTTTTGTTAAAAGTGAAATATGGTTACTAAATGAATTAGAAATGCAAATTATGTCATCTACGAAGCAAAAAACTTTATTTTCGAACTCTGGACCGTAAAATAAAATATCAGCTAAACGCTGCTGAGTCGCAGGTGCATTTGTTAAACCAAAGGGCATAGACTTGAACTGGAATGTACCACGAGAAGGAACATAAAAAGCAGTCTTGCAACGGTCCTCTTTTTTTATTAAAGTCTGCCAAAAACATTTTGAAATGTCCAAGCTAGATAGGTATTTAGCATCCCTTAAATTATCCAAAATCTCAGAAATATATGGCAATTTATAGGCATCTTTTTTTGTTACTGAATTTAATTTGCGACTGTCCAAACAAAAACGCAATTCGCCATTTTTTTTAGGAGTAAGTATTATGGGATTAGACCAAGGACTTTCCGAAGGCTCAATTACATCCTCCTTAAGCATTTCATCGACATGTTCTATCAAAATACGCTGTTTTTCGGGGGACATCCTATAGTAACGCTGACGAATTGGAGGACTGTCACCCGTATCGATCGAATGAGTAATGAGCGAAGTACGACCAAGACCCCTTTTCTGATAGGAAATATCGGTAAATTGAGAAATTATATTGTTAGCGACAGCCCTCTGATCCTCTGTCAGGCTATCAAAAGAAACCAATTTACTAGCGGCGCCGGATTGTAATTCCGCGACACCAGTACCAAGTTTACTCGGTGGCGAAACCGTCACTATGTGGTCCGGAAACAAACCGAAACCCTTCCAGAAGTCCATACCCAGGATCAAAGAATTTTTTATTCCTGGTACAATATGAGTAACCAGAGAAATAGATTTATTCTGGAATACAAAAGGAAGAAGCACTGAGCCGAGCGACGAATATTTATCGCCGCCAGCAGTGATAAATTCTAAAGGTTTCGAAGTATCGAGTTTTAAACCTTTTAAGAAGAGATCATGGGAATTATTACCCAGAATGGTTAAGCAAGAACCAGAATCGAGCAAACCAATAGTATTTTTACCGTACAATGTGACAGGAATATAAGGAGTATAATTGTTTGTACTGCCGATCGAGGAGAGTTTTTTTGTATTAAAAAAATTGGCAACATAATGTAGCCAATTATGCCACTCAGTTTTATTTGTTTTAGTTTTATTAATCATAGATTTCCCTTGATCGGCCTTTACTAGTTTTTTTGAAGTTGACTATTATTTATTTTATTACATTTAGGACAATTAGTGGACTTAAAGCCCTTAGAACCACATTTAAAACAGATGAGATAACGAGGTTGCCGACAAGTACCTAAAGAATGCGAATCCGTACGACATCTCGGGCAATATTGTTTAGAATTATTACGAATCGAAGCATTTTCAATAGCACAAATTTGTTGTTCCAACTCGACTTCGTTAATAGGTGATGGTTTGGTGTTATAATTTTTATAAAAATTTTGTGGGTAGTTATTATTTTTATAAAAATTATAATTTTTATTGAAAGTTTTATTTGAAGTAGTGTAAGCCAATTCGGGAGCCAAAGTATTGGAAGTAACCTTGGGTGGTTCAGAAAATTCTCGGCTACGACTGTCATATTTTTCAAAGTCCCTACAGACGCTAACCAAGGAAGAAATATCCACAACATCAGCTGTTAGAAGAGCATTTGTATAGCAAGGCCGAATGTTATTTAATAGAATTTCTAGTTTGGAAGACTCGTTCATAGGTACGTCTAAAAGAGAAAATAATCCTTGCATTTTAGCGATGTATAAGGTTATGTTCTCCTTTTCCCCCTGTGTACGAAGCCTTATTTCCGATGTGAGTTTATAGTCATAATTATGCGGACTAAAATCACGTTTAAGTAAACGACAAAGATCGAACCAAGATCCAACACTATCTTTAATCGCACGGTACCAATGCAACGCATCATGTGAAAATATTTCAAAAGCAAAAGAAAGTATTTTAGTTTCAGGTATATTCCTACTCGACATAAATTCATTTACTCTCTGAATGAATGAACGCACACAAGTTTTACCATTAAATTTAAATTTATTTAATTCCGCAAACAATTTACGATCGCAAAGAATTGACTCAGAAGAAGGTTCGGGAATGTTCTGTGGCTCGACCCCGCGCGAAGACACCGGTTGAGACAATAGTGATAGGGTTTTATGATTTGCGTGAAAGTCGTTCCATACTAGGTTAAGTGGGTTTTTATCGACTAATGAAGCAACATCAATACGAGATAGCCTATAAAAAACATGGTTAAGAATAGAATTAGTTCTAGAAAATAGATTTTTCTCAAATTTAGACTGTAATACTTTGACGTTATTGGAAACACGGAGCAGGGAGTTACTAACCGCGGCTATATCCTCATCGGGAGAAAAGACGGACGTTAGGATATCCTCAGAAGGAGAATCGGACGAAAGTTTTAAAATCTGTTTACGTAATTCCTCTACCGTTGTGGTTTTAGAAATATTGCCGTTACGTATTTGGATTTCATACTCAAGTTCAGCTTTATTTAATAAGGAAAATTTAATAGTATACGGCATTATAACCAACCAAACGGCGCAAGAGTAATCACCCACACGAGAAAAAAAATACAAAGTTAAGAATACCGTTCAAAAGGTGCAGCAAGAAATTAATTTAGAATAGCTTTAGTAAGATAACAATAGCAGCCGAAAGCCTATTACAGTAGGTAGGTATAGCAAAAAAAATTTATTATAGTCACAGCATAAAATGCACATAGGCCACACCCGAGACACGTGGCGAGTCCGTACATGCGCGTGCTCAGAACGTGATAATTTAATTACAGAAGGCACTTCCACTAAGTAAAAAACACTTACGCACCTTTTGAACTAGGAAAAAAAAAACACAGAAAAAAAACACAGTAAATTAGGGCTTACACTCACCAGACCTCGTGCCTAGCCTTTTTTTTGATGGGCGCCAGTATAACGTAGGTGGGATTTACTAATTACTTAAGGTATGTGTGAGGAGAGAAGATAAATCCAGGTTTCAGCGAATCGCACAATATTTATTATTTGTACTTTACAAAAGGTTAGACTCTTAAGGATAACCGTTAATGAGAGATTATAGGGGTCGTGAGATCAAAGTAGGCACGAGATCCAGTCAGGCAGCCGCTATGAAATAGCCAGCCACTTAACTTGAGATGGTGAGGTCAGCCGAAAGAGGTCTTCCACTGGACGCGCGCAGCCTTATATATGGCCCTCGGGGGTGATGCGGTGCGGGGCAGCGAGGAAGGACCGCCGTAGGAGAATGCGCGACGTCACATTAGGTTTGTTAGGTTTGTTAGGTTTGTTAGGTTTGTTAGGTTTGTTAGGTTTGTTAGGTTTGTTAGGTTTGTTAGGTTTGTTAGGTTTGTTAGGTTTGTTAGGTTTGTTAGGTTTGTTAGGTTTGTTAGGTTTGTTAGGTTTGTTAGGTTTGTTAGGTTTGTTAGGTTTGTTAGGTTAGGTTAGGTTAGGTTAGGTTAGGTTAGGTTAGGTTAGGTTAGGTTAGGTTGGGGTGCTAACCGCCGCGCTAGGCGGGGTGGACCTGTCGCTCCCGAGTGTCGTCAACGCGATGCTCGAGAGCGACAGAGCTTGGACGGCAATGGCCTCCTTCTGCGAGACCGTTATGTCGCAGAGGGAGGCCGAGGAAAGGGACCGCGAGGACGATCCCCTTGCGGACCCGATCCGGAGGCGTAGAGGGGGGGTGCGACGCAGGCGCTACCTAGCGCGCCTGGAAGCGCCCCCATAAGAGTGGGACTAAAAATTAGTCCCACCCGGTGGCAGAGGTCCTCCAGGTGTCGGAGGGCCTCTGAGAGTGGAGAGTCCGGTCTCTGATGAGAGACCGGCCAGTCGCTGAGGCGTCTTGTGCTAGTTAGATCCGAGGCGCCTCCATGCAAAGCGGCCGACGGCACCCGCAGGGGTTTAGTGGGTAGTCTGGGCCGAGTAGCGGCCCAGGAGTCCCACACTCCGTGCGTAAAAGCATTCCCCTGCGAAAAAAAAAAAAAAAAAAAAAAAAAAAAAAAAAAAAAAAAGGTTGGGGTGCTAAGTGCAGGAAACCTCCTCGAGTGCCCAGTCACTTGAAAACTTTGCGTTCTCGTTTGATCCAAACGGATCCGGTGAGAGAGCGGGTTGACAAGTGATTTGGGACGGTGCACCCTGGGCGGCAGTTAATAACTCCCTGATATTCGGGGTCTTATTGACTGTCGGCCAATGTCCTGCAAACTGTGGGGCACTCCCCCCATCTTTTAGTAGATGGTGAGCGGATGCCCCACCCCGAGGTGAAGGCCTCCTTCTGTGAAATATTTATTTCACAGAGGGAGGCCATCGTTAGGGAGCGCTGGGCTCTTGCCCAGCGCACTGGACGGGGCCGAAAGGCCAGGCTGGAGGGCGTCGTGGTAGAATGCTAACGCGACCCCATGGCGCCCTCAACGGCCAAGTGCGGAAACGCCGGAGGGGTTTTAGTGGGTAGTCTGGGCTGACTAGCAGCTCAGGAGTCCCACACTTTGTGCGTAAATGCATTTCCCCTCCGTTAACAAAAAAAAAAAAAAAGGTTAGGTTAGGTTAGGTTAGGTTAGGTTAGGTTAGGTTTTTTTTTTTTTTTTTTTTATATTTAACTCCTTTAATTGAGTTAATACTAATATTCCCTCCGACAAGGTTTCTCGGAGACTTTGTTTAGCGCATGTTTGACTTATGTTTGCTTCTCTGTATTTTCTCATTCGTATGTAAGTTTTTGTCTATCATTTTTATAATCTTATTATTTATACTTTTATATCTACAGCTTTACTTGTTTCTTTTTATGACTATTTTTGCTACTTTTTTACAATATTCTATAAACACATCTCTCACCCTTTCATCTTTTATTATTTCACTTATATTCTTCTTTTCAATCCTGTAGTCTATCCTTGCCTCAGTGTCACTTCTGAGGACACCGAGAGCGGGACACTCAGTCAGCAGATGCAGCACATCTTCATCCTTATCGGGATCGCAGATGCACGATGGACTCTCCTTACATCGGAATCTGTTCAGGTATTGCGAGAATCCACCGTGTCCTGTAAGAATTTGTGTAACCATGCCTGTAGGTTTCAGCTTTTTAACAGTTTTGTATGCGTCTATTGCGTCCGGGAGAAACATTTTGGTGGTTTGGGCTGTCTCGCCAGTTTTGTATCTCCTGTTCCATTCGTCGAGCGACTCCAAGCGGATTTGTCGCTTGACGAATGATACAGGGCACTGATCATAGTCATGTCTTTTTCTTAAATTTGTAGCTTCTTTGGCAAGGCAATCCGCACGCTCGTTTTCTTGTAGGCCTGCATGGGCTTTAACCCAGAAGAAAGAGATACTCTTTTGCTGGGCGAGGGCCTGCTTTATGTTTCTCCTGGTTTCCACAGCTAGACGATGAGATGTTTCTTGGTTTGTCACTGTTTGCAAGGCCGCTCTAGAGTCGCTATAGATGCCGTAACGTTTTTCTTTTCTTTTCAGTATCTCCCTGGAAGCTACGCATATGGCCAGCAGTTCCGCCTGATACACCGTGCTGTACGACGGGAGTGCAAGCTTTCTGGCTTTTATTTCGGATCCGTTTTTCCATAAGGAACATGCGGACCCGACCCTGTCATCTTTCTTACTCCCATCTGTAAAGATGCGAACCTCCTGTACGTTATGGGTGTCGACAAGTTCTTGGTTATCTAGGCATGTGAACTGCATAGCCATATGTTCCGCTGGATGAGGGAATTCTGCGAATTTTGACGGCATCTCAACTTCTCTATCTGCTAATTCTGGCCGGGGCTCACCTCGTTTGGCTTTATACAATGCTGCAGCTTCTTTGATCCTTACATCTAGAGGCAACAATCCAGTCAGCACCAGTGCGGCATTTAAGGAGACAGTTTTGTACGCTTTACAAATTTTCTGAGCAAACCCTCTTTGTAGTGCATTAAGGTGTTTTTGAATGCTTATTTTGTCTGCTGTCTCAGACCATACACTGGCTGCGTAAAGCATTATTGGCTCCACTACTGAAACGTATATTGTTCTTACTATCTCGGGGCCCAGCCCCCATGTAATTTTGGCTGCTTTTGCTAATTGTTTATACAATACTATGGCTTTATTGCATGCGAGACTTACATGTTTATTAAAAGTTAATTTTTTGTCAATTGTTACTCCTAATAATTTAATTTCGTCTGACAGGCCAATTTCTGCCCTGCCCATGCTAAGGCGTGGGAGGTCGTATTTCATTTTTCTAGTTATGTTCATCGCTTTTGTTTTATGTGCTGCGAACCGTAGTTTATTTCTTACTCCCCACTCCTCAACATAGGCTAGTGCAGCATTGGCCTGTCTCTCTATTTCTAGTGCTGTGTTCCCCGAGACAATAAGAACAACATCGTCTGCGAATGCCTGTGCATGCACCTGCCTTTTTTCTAGCTCCTGCAGTAGGGGATCCAACAGGAGATTCCAGAACATGGGACCGCCTATGGACCCCTGAATGCAACCTTTTGTGGTAGTTCTTTCGTGTATCTCACCTGCATATCTGATACTTATTTTGCGTTCGCTTAGATAGCTATCTACCACCCGTCTAAGGTTTGCCGGACATCCTTTGTCCACCAGTTGGCATTTTATGGCTGGCCACCACGCACTATCAAATGCGCCCTCTATGTCTAATGATATCATTACTATTTGTTGCTTTTCATTTAGCTTATTTTTAATCAGTTGCATCATGTCATAGAGGGCACATTCGGTACTGCGCTGTGGTACAAAACCGTATTGTTTAGAGCTCAACTTTGGAACTAGGTGCCACTTGATCCTTCGCATGAGCATTTTCTCCAATATTTTTCCAAGTACGGGAAGTAAGCCTATAGGACGATGTGCTTTTGGCGTGTTGTAGTTTTCTTTACCCGGTTTGCGGAGGACTATTGTTGTGGCTTCCTTCCAAATTTTCGGGAAATAGCCTAATTCTAAGCATTTGTTGGTTATTGCTAGGAATATTTGTGGTTGCAGCATAATAGCAATTTTGCAAATATCTGCCGTGAGACCATCCGAGCCTGGAGCCTTCTTGGGGTTGAAGCTTTCGATTACCTCTTGAAGTTCTTTTGGCGTGAATGGTGGATCAGATTTTTCATCATTTTTCCAGCCATTCTCCTTTGCTGCCCTTTCCCTTATCCTCTGATGTTCCTGATTATCTTCTTCCGAATTGTCATTTGGGTAAAAAGTTTCAGCCAGGAGCTTTGCCGATTCCAAAGGATCTAAAGCTCTTCCCTTTTCTATCATCAACACTTCCTCTTGTCTCTTTCCCGTCCCTCTTATAACTCTATAAATGCCTTCCCACATACCTTCTCCATCCTGTTTTGTGCAAAAAGCTCTCCAACTTTCCTCCTTCGCTCTCCTTGCTTCCTCTTCATACTTTTCTTTCGCCTTTAAATATTCTCCTATTACATAGTCTCTTCTGTTCGGTGCACTACAGGGTATTCTCCGTTTTTTAGTTGACATTTCTTTCTTAAGTTTCTCTAGTTCTTTGCTCCACCACGGTATTTTTGACGTTCTACTGTTTTTTGATTTCGGTATGGTTTCATTTGCAGCTGTTGTTAATATTTGTGTATATTTTACTACTATATCTTCTAGTTCATTTGTATTCTGTATATTTTCTATTACGTTTATATTTATTTCTTTATCTGTTGTTATTTGTAAAATATTTTCTCGAAATAGATTCCAGTTAGCTTTCCTTGTGTTGTATTTTCTCGTGGTTCTATTTATTTCAGTGCCTTTATGTACCTTCGTCTTTATTTCAAAACTAATACTATTGTGAAGATTATGAAGATTGGATTTTCGAAAATTTTACATCTATATACGAGTGTTGCACATCATTGGACTCGGAAAATTAGCGCCAATTTAAAGGAGTGTGTCTGAGAGAATTTTCTTTCCGCGCCCCATACAAATTTTTCGGAAAACATACAAATTTTGACTTTTTGATTTTTCCAAATTTTCCACGAACACAGGCTGTTCATATTTTGATTTAACATTGTAGAACTAACTAATCCGCGTAGAAAGAGCCGCTTCTCGGTCTTCTACATCAATTTTGGAACTTTGTATAGCGTTTTCAAATTCCCAAAAAACACATTTTCTTAGAAAATTTAAAATTTTTGTATAGAACATTTTTTGATTTTTGCATATATATATCCGTCTCGCTGAGACGAGTCCGTAGACACCTCGTTTGCGCGGATCGGCCGCATAGAAATCGAAAAATTTCCAAAATTGTCCGAAATTTGCATACCGAGGTTACTTGGTCAGTCAATTTCCATACTACAGATATTGGATTTTCGAAAATTTTACATCTATATACGAGTGTTGCACATCATTGGACTCGGAAAATTAGCGCCAATTTAAAGGAGTGTGTCTGAGAGAATTTTCTTTCCGCGCCCCATACAAATTTTTCGGAAAACATACAAATTTTGACTTTTTGATTTTTCCAAATTTTCCACGAACACAGGCTGTTCATATTTTGATTTAACATTGTAGAACTAACTAATCCGCGTAGAAAGAGCCGCTTCTCGGTCTTCTACATCAATTTTGGAACTTTGTATAGCGTTTTCAAATTCCCAAAAAACACATTTTCTTAGAAAATTTAAAATTTTTGTATAGAACATTTTTTTGATTTTTGCATATATATATCCGTCTCGCTGAGACGAGTCCGTAGACACCTCGTTTGCGCGGATCGGCCGCATAGAAATCGAAAAATTTCCAAAATTGTCCGAAATTTGCATACCGAGGTTACTTGGTCAGTCAATTTCCATACTACAGATATTGGATTTTCGAAAATTTTACATCTATATACGAGTGTTGCACATCATTGGACTCGGAAAATTAGCGCCAATTTAAAGGAGTGTGTCTGAGAGAATTTTCTTTCCGCGCCCCATACAAATTTTTCGGAAAACATACAAATTTTGACTTTTTGATTTTTCCAAATTTTCCACGAACACAGGCTGTTCATATTTTGATTTAACATTGTAGAACTAACTAATCCGCGTAGAAAGAGCCGCTTCTCGGTCTTCTACATCAATTTTGGAACTTTGTATAGCGTTTTCAAATTCCCAAAAAACACATTTTCTTAGAAAATTTAAAATTTTTGTATAGAACATTTTTTGATTTTTGCATATATATATCCGTCTCGCTGAGACGAGTCCGTAGACACCTCGTTTGCGCGGATCGGCCGCATAGAAATCGAAAAATTTCCAAAATTGTCCGAAATTTGCATACCGAGGTTACTTGGTCAGTCAATTTCCATACTACAGATATTGGATTTTCGAAAATTTTACATCTATATACGAGTGTTGCACATCATTGGACTCGGAAAATTAGCGCCAATTTAAAGGAGTGTGTCTGAGAGAATTTTCTTTCCGCGCCCCATACAAATTTTTCGGAAAACATACAAATTTTGACTTTTTGATTTTTCCAAATTTTCCACGAACACAGGCTGTTCATATTTTGATTTAACATTGTAGAACTAACTAATCCGCGTAGAAAGAGCCGCTTCTCGGTCTTCTACATCAATTTTGGAACTTTGTATAGCGTTTTCAAATTCCCAAAAAACACATTTTCTTAGAAAATTTAAAATTTTTGTATAGAACATTTTTTTGATTTTTGCATATATATATCCGTCTCGCTGAGACGAGTCCGTAGACACCTCGTTTGCGCGGATCGGCCGCATAGAAATCGAAAAATTTCCAAAATTGTCCGAAATTTGCATACCGAGGTTACTTGGTCAGTCAATTTCCATACTACAGATATTGGATTTTCGAAAATTTTACATCTATATACGAGTGTTGCACATCATTGGACTCGGAAAATTAGCGCCAATTTAAAGGAGTGTGTCTGAGAGAATTTTCTTTCCGCGCCCCATACAAATTTTTCGGAAAACATACAAATTTTGACTTTTTGATTTTTCCAAATTTTCCACGAACACAGGCTGTTCATATTTTGATTTAACATTGTAGAACTAACTAATCCGCGTAGAAAGAGCCGCTTCTCGGTCTTCTACATCAATTTTGGAACTTTGTATAGCGTTTTCAAATTCCCAAAAAACACATTTTCTTAGAAAATTTAAAATTTTTGTATAGAACATTTTTTGATTTTTGCATATATATATCCGTCTCGCTGAGACGAGTCCGTAGACACCTCGTTTGCGCGGATCGGCCGCATAGAAATCGAAAAATTTCCAAAATTGTCCGAAATTTGCATACCGAGGTTACTTGGTCAGTCAATTTCCATACTACAGATATTGGATTTTCGAAAATTTTACATCTATATACGAGTGTTGCACATCATTGGACTCGGAAAATTAGCGCCAATTTAAAGGAGTGTGTCTGAGAGAATTTTCTTTCCGCGCCCCATACAAATTTTTCGGAAAACATACAAATTTTGACTTTTTGATTTTTCCAAATTTTCCACGAACACAGGCTGTTCATATTTTGATTTAACATTGTAGAACTAACTAATCCGCGTAGAAAGAGCCGCTTCTCGGTCTTCTACATCAATTTTGGAACTTTGTATAGCGTTTTCAAATTCCCAAAAAACACATTTTCTTAGAAAATTTAAAATTTTTGTATAGAACATTTTTTGATTTTTGCATATATATATCCGTCTCGCTGAGACGAGTCCGTAGACACCTCGTTTGCGCGGATCGGCCGCATAGAAATCGAAAAATTTCCAAAATTGTCCGAAATTTGCATACCGAGGTTACTTGGTCAGTCAATTTCCATACTACAGATATTGGATTTTCGAAAATTTTACATCTATATACGAGTGTTGCACATCATTGGACTCGGAAAATTAGCGCCAATTTAAAGGAGTGTGTCTGAGAGAATTTTCTTTCCGCGCCCCATACAAATTTTTCGGAAAACATACAAATTTTGACTTTTTGATTTTTCCAAATTTTCCACGAACACAGGCTGTTCATATTTTGATTTAACATTGTAGAACTAACTAATCCGCGTAGAAAGAGCCGCTTCTCGGTCTTCTACATCAATTTTGGAACTTTGTATAGCGTTTTCAAATTCCCAAAAAACACATTTTCTTAGAAAATTTAAAATTTTTGTATAGAACATTTTTTTGATTTTTGCATATATATATCCGTCTCGCTGAGACGAGTCCGTAGACACCTCGTTTGCGCGGATCGGCCGCATAGAAATCGAAAAATTTCCAAAATTGTCCGAAATTTGCATACCGAGGTTACTTGGTCAGTCAATTTCCATACTACAGATATTGGATTTTCGAAAATTTTACATCTATATACGAGTGTTGCACATCATTGGACTCGGAAAATTAGCGCCAATTTAAAGGAGTGTGTCTGAGAGAATTTTCTTTCCGCGCCCCATACAAATTTTTCGGAAAACATACAAATTTTGACTTTTTGATTTTTCCAAATTTTCCACGAACACAGGCTGTTCATATTTTGATTTAACATTGTAGAACTAACTAATCCGCGTAGAAAGAGCCGCTTCTCGGTCTTCTACATCAATTTTGGAACTTTGTATAGCGTTTTCAAATTCCCAAAAAACACATTTTCTTAGAAAATTTAAAATTTTTGTATAGAACATTTTTTGATTTTTGCATATATATATCCGTCTCGCTGAGACGAGTCCGTAGACACCTCGTTTGCGCGGATCGGCCGCATAGAAATCGAAAAATTTCCAAAATTGTCCGAAATTTGCATACCGAGGTTACTTGGTCAGTCAATTTCCATACTACAGATATTGGATTTTCGAAAATTTTACATCTATATACGAGTGTTGCACATCATTGGACTCGGAAAATTAGCGCCAATTTAAAGGAGTGTGTCTGAGAGAATTTTCTTTCCGCGCCCCATACAAATTTTTCGGAAAACATACAAATTTTGACTTTTTGATTTTTCCAAATTTTCCACGAACACAGGCTGTTCATATTTTGATTTAACATTGTAGAACTAACTAATCCGCGTAGAAAGAGCCGCTTCTCGGTCTTCTACATCAATTTTGGAACTTTGTATAGCGTTTTCAAATTCCCAAAAAACACATTTTCTTAGAAAATTTAAAATTTTTGTATAGAACATTTTTTTGATTTTTGCATATATATATCCGTCTCGCTGAGACGAGTCCGTAGACACCTCGTTTGCGCGGATCGGCCGCATAGAAATCGAAAAATTTCCAAAATTGTCCGAAATTTGCATACCGAGGTTACTTGGTCAGTCAATTTCCATACTACAGATATTGGATTTTCGAAAATTTTACATCTATATACGAGTGTTGCACATCATTGGACTCGGAAAATTAGCGCCAATTTAAAGGAGTGTGTCTGAGAGAATTTTCTTTCCGCGCCCCATACAAATTTTTCGGAAAACATACAAATTTTGACTTTTTGATTTTTCCAAATTTTCCACGAACACAGGCTGTTCATATTTTGATTTAACATTGTAGAACTAACTAATCCGCGTAGAAAGAGCCGCTTCTCGGTCTTCTACATCAATTTTGGAACTTTGTATAGCGTTTTCAAATTCCCAAAAAACACATTTTCTTAGAAAATTTAAAATTTTTGTATAGAACATTTTTTGATTTTTGCATATATATATCCGTCTCGCTGAGACGAGTCCGTAGACACCTCGTTTGCGCGGATCGGCCGCATAGAAATCGAAAAATTTCCAAAATTGTCCGAAATTTGCATACCGAGGTTACTTGGTCAGTCAATTTCCATACTACAGATATTGGATTTTCGAAAATTTTACATCTATATACGAGTGTTGCACATCATTGGACTCGGAAAATTAGCGCCAATTTAAAGGAGTGTGTCTGAGAGAATTTTCTTTCCGCGCCCCATACAAATTTTTCGGAAAACATACAAATTTTGACTTTTTGATTTTTCCAAATTTTCCACGAACACAGGCTGTTCATATTTTGATTTAACATTGTAGAACTAACTAATCCGCGTAGAAAGAGCCGCTTCTCGGTCTTCTACATCAATTTTGGAACTTTGTATAGCGTTTTCAAATTCCCAAAAAACACATTTTCTTAGAAAATTTAAAATTTTTGTATAGAACATTTTTTTGATTTTTGCATATATATATCCGTCTCGCTGAGACGAGTCCGTAGACACCTCGTTTGCGCGGATCGGCCGCATAGAAATCGAAAAATTTCCAAAATTGTCCGAAATTTGCATACCGAGGTTACTTGGTCAGTCAATTTCCATACTACAGATATTGGATTTTCGAAAATTTTACATCTATATACGAGTGTTGCACATCATTGGACTCGGAAAATTAGCGCCAATTTAAAGGAGTGTGTCTGAGAGAATTTTCTTTCCGCGCCCCATACAAATTTTTCGGAAAACATACAAATTTTGACTTTTTGATTTTTCCAAATTTTCCACGAACACAGGCTGTTCATATTTTGATTTAACATTGTAGAACTAACTAATCCGCGTAGAAAGAGCCGCTTCTCGGTCTTCTACATCAATTTTGGAACTTTGTATAGCGTTTTCAAATTCCCAAAAAACACATTTTCTTAGAAAATTTAAAATTTTTGTATAGAACATTTTTTGATTTTTGCATATATATATCCGTCTCGCTGAGACGAGTCCGTAGACACCTCGTTTGCGCGGATCGGCCGCATAGAAATCGAAAAATTTCCAAAATTGTCCGAAATTTGCATACCGAGGTTACTTGGTCAGTCAATTTCCATACTACAGATATTGGATTTTCGAAAATTTTACATCTATATACGAGTGTTGCACATCATTGGACTCGGAAAATTAGCGCCAATTTAAAGGAGTGTGTCTGAGAGAATTTTCTTTCCGCGCCCCATACAAATTTTTCGGAAAACATACAAATTTTGACTTTTTGATTTTTCCAAATTTTCCACGAACACAGGCTGTTCATATTTTGATTTAACATTGTAGAACTAACTAATCCGCGTAGAAAGAGCCGCTTCTCGGTCTTCTACATCAATTTTGGAACTTTGTATAGCGTTTTCAAATTCCCAAAAAACACATTTTCTTAGAAAATTTAAAATTTTTGTATAGAACATTTTTTTGATTTTTGCATATATATATCCGTCTTGCTGAGACGAGTCCGTAGACACCTCGTTTGCGCGGATCGGCCGCATAGAAATCGAAAAATTTCCAAAATTGTCCGAAATTTGCATACCGAGGTTACTTGGTCAGTCAATTTCCATACTACAGATATTGGATTTTCGAAAATTTTACATCTATATACGAGTGTTGCACATCATTGGACTCGGAAAATTAGCGCCAATTTAAAGGAGTGTGTCTGAGAGAATTTTCTTTCCGCGCCCCATACAAATTTTTCGGAAAACATACAAATTTTGACTTTTTGATTTTTCCAAATTTTCCACGAACACAGGCTGTTCATATTTTGATTTAACATTGTAGAACTAACTAATCCGCGTAGAAAGAGCCGCTTCTCGGTCTTCTACATCAATTTTGGAACTTTGTATAGCGTTTTCAAATTCCCAAAAAACACATTTTCTTAGAAAATTTAAAATTTTTGTATAGAACATTTTTTGATTTTTGCATATATATATCCGTCTCGCTGAGACGAGTCCGTAGACACCTCGTTTGCGCGGATCGGCCGCATAGAAATCGAAAAATTTCCAAAATTGTCCGAAATTTGCATACCGAGGTTACTTGGTCAGTCAATTTCCATACTACAGATATTGGATTTTCGAAAATTTTACATCTATATACGAGTGTTGCACATCATTGGACTCGGAAAATTAGCGCCAATTTAAAGGAGTGTGTCTGAGAGAATTTTCTTTCCGCGCCCCATACAAATTTTTCGGAAAACATACAAATTTTGACTTTTTGATTTTTCCAAATTTTCCACGAACACAGGCTGTTCATATTTTGATTTAACATTGTAGAACTAACTAATCCGCGTAGAAAGAGCCGCTTCTCGGTCTTCTACATCAATTTTGGAACTTTGTATAGCGTTTTCAAATTCCCAAAAAACACATTTTCTTAGAAAATTTAAAATTTTTGTATAGAACATTTTTTTGATTTTTGCATATATATATCCGTCTCGCTGAGACGAGTCCGTAGACACCTCGTTTGCGCGGATCGGCCGCATAGAAATCGAAAAATTTCCAAAATTGTCCGAAATTTGCATACCGAGGTTACTTGGTCAGTCAATTTCCATACTACAGATATTGGATTTTCGAAAATTTTACATCTATATACGAGTGTTGCACATCATTGGACTCGGAAAATTAGCGCCAATTTAAAGGAGTGTGTCTGAGAGAATTTTCTTTCCGCGCCCCATACAAATTTTTCGGAAAACATACAAATTTTGACTTTTTGATTTTTCCAAATTTTCCACGAACACAGGCTGTTCATATTTTGATTTAACATTGTAGAACTAACTAATCCGCGTAGAAAGAGCCGCTTCTCGGTCTTCTACATCAATTTTGGAACTTTGTATAGCGTTTTCAAATTCCCAAAAAACACATTTTCTTAGAAAATTTAAAATTTTTGTATAGAACATTTTTTGATTTTTGCATATATATATCCGTCTCGCTGAGACGAGTCCGTAGACACCTCGTTTGCGCGGATCGGCCGCATAGAAATCGAAAAATTTCCAAAATTGTCCGAAATTTGCATACCGAGGTTACTTGGTCAGTCAATTTCCATACTACAGATATTGGATTTTCGAAAATTTTACATCTATATACGAGTGTTGCACATCATTGGACTCGGAAAATTAGCGCCAATTTAAAGGAGTGTGTCTGAGAGAATTTTCTTTCCGCGCCCCATACAAATTTTTCGGAAAACATACAAATTTTGACTTTTTGATTTTTCCAAATTTTCCACGAACACAGGCTGTTCATATTTTGATTTAACATTGTAGAACTAACTAATCCGCGTAGAAAGAGCCGCTTCTCGGTCTTCTACATCAATTTTGGAACTTTGTATAGCGTTTTCAAATTCCCAAAAAACACATTTTCTTAGAAAATTTAAAATTTTTGTATAGAACATTTTTTTGATTTTTGCATATATATATCCGTCTCGCTGAGACGAGTCCGTAGACACCTCGTTTGCGCGGATCGGCCGCATAGAAATCGAAAAATTTCCAAAATTGTCCGAAATTTGCATACCGAGGTTACTTGGTCAGTCAATTTCCATACTACAGATATTGGATTTTCGAAAATTTTACATCTATATACGAGTGTTGCACATCATTGGACTCGGAAAATTAGCGCCAATTTAAAGGAGTGTGTCTGAGAGAATTTTCTTTCCGCGCCCCATACAAATTTTTCGGAAAACATACAAATTTTGACTTTTTGATTTTTCCAAATTTTCCACGAACACAGGCTGTTCATATTTTGATTTAACATTGTAGAACTAACTAATCCGCGTAGAAAGAGCCGCTTCTCGGTCTTCTACATCAATTTTGGAACTTTGTATAGCGTTTTCAAATTCCCAAAAAACACATTTTCTTAGAAAATTTAAAATTTTTGTATAGAACATTTTTTGATTTTTGCATATATATATCCGTCTCGCTGAGACGAGTCCGTAGACACCTCGTTTGCGCGGATCGGCCGCATAGAAATCGAAAAATTTCCAAAATTGTCCGAAATTTGCATACCGAGGTTACTTGGTCAGTCAATTTCCATACTACAGATATTGGATTTTCGAAAATTTTACATCTATATACGAGTGTTGCACATCATTGGACTCGGAAAATTAGCGCCAATTTAAAGGAGTGTGTCTGAGAGAATTTTCTTTCCGCGCCCCATACAAATTTTTCGGAAAACATACAAATTTTGACTTTTTGATTTTTCCAAATTTTCCACGAACACAGGCTGTTCATATTTTGATTTAACATTGTAGAACTAACTAATCCGCGTAGAAAGAGCCGCTTCTCGGTCTTCTACATCAATTTTGGAACTTTGTATAGCGTTTTCAAATTCCCAAAAAACACATTTTCTTAGAAAATTTAAAATTTTTGTATAGAACATTTTTTTGATTTTTGCATATATATATCCGTCTCGCTGAGACGAGTCCGTAGACACCTCGTTTGCGCGGATCGGCCGCATAGAAATCGAAAAATTTCCAAAATTGTCCGAAATTTGCATACCGAGGTTACTTGGTCAGTCAATTTCCATACTACAGATATTGGATTTTCGAAAATTTTACATCTATATACGAGTGTTGCACATCATTGGACTCGGAAAATTAGCGCCAATTTAAAGGAGTGTGTCTGAGAGAATTTTCTTTCCGCGCCCCATACAAATTTTTCGGAAAACATACAAATTTTGACTTTTTGATTTTTCCAAATTTTCCACGAACACAGGCTGTTCATATTTTGATTTAACATTGTAGAACTAACTAATCCGCGTAGAAAGAGCCGCTTCTCGGTCTTCTACATCAATTTTGGAACTTTGTATAGCGTTTTCAAATTCCCAAAAAACACATTTTCTTAGAAAATTTAAAATTTTTGTATAGAACATTTTTTGATTTTTGCATATATATATCCGTCTCGCTGAGACGAGTCCGTAGACACCTCGTTTGCGCGGATCGGCCGCATAGAAATCGAAAAATTTCCAAAATTGTCCGAAATTTGCATACCGAGGTTACTTGGTCAGTCAATTTCCATACTACAGATATTGGATTTTCGAAAATTTTACATCTATATACGAGTGTTGCACATCATTGGACTCGGAAAATTAGCGCCAATTTAAAGGAGTGTGTCTGAGAGAATTTTCTTTCCGCGCCCCATACAAATTTTTCGGAAAACATACAAATTTTGACTTTTTGATTTTTCCAAATTTTCCACGAACACAGGCTGTTCATATTTTGATTTAACATTGTAGAACTAACTAATCCGCGTAGAAAGAGCCGCTTCTCGGTCTTCTACATCAATTTTGGAACTTTGTATAGCGTTTTCAAATTCCCAAAAAACACATTTTCTTAGAAAATTTAAAATTTTTGTATAGAACATTTTTTTGATTTTTGCATATATATATCCGTCTCGCTGAGACGAGTCCGTAGACACCTCGTTTGCGCGGATCGGCCGCATAGAAATCGAAAAATTTCCAAAATTGTCCGAAATTTGCATACCGAGGTTACTTGGTCAGTCAATTTCCATACTACAGATATTGGATTTTCGAAAATTTTACATCTATATACGAGTGTTGCACATCATTGGACTCGGAAAATTAGCGCCAATTTAAAGGAGTGTGTCTGAGAGAATTTTCTTTCCGCGCCCCATACAAATTTTTCGGAAAACATACAAATTTTGACTTTTTGATTTTTCCAAATTTTCCACGAACACAGGCTGTTCATATTTTGATTTAACATTGTAGAACTAACTAATCCGCGTAGAAAGAGCCGCTTCTCGGTCTTCTACATCAATTTTGGAACTTTGTATAGCGTTTTCAAATTCCCAAAAAACACATTTTCTTAGAAAATTTAAAATTTTTGTATAGAACATTTTTTTGATTTTTGCATATATATATCCGTCTCGCTGAGACGAGTCCGTAGACACCTCGTTTGCGCGGATCGGCCGCATAGAAATCGAAAAATTTCCAAAATTGTCCGAAATTTGCATACCGAGGTTACTTGGTCAGTCAATTTCCATACTACAGATATTGGATTTTCGAAAATTTTACATCTATATACGAGTGTTGCACATCATTGGACTCGGAAAATTAGCGCCAATTTAAAGGAGTGTGTCTGAGAGAATTTTCTTTCCGCGCCCCATACAAATTTTTCGGAAAACATACAAATTTTGACTTTTTGATTTTTCCAAATTTTCCACGAACACAGGCTGTTCATATTTTGATTTAACATTGTAGAACTAACTAATCCGCGTAGAAAGAGCCGCTTCTCGGTCTTCTACATCAATTTTGGAACTTTGTATAGCGTTTTCAAATTCCCAAAAAACACATTTTCTTAGAAAATTTAAAATTTTTGTATAGAACATTTTTTGATTTTTGCATATATATATCCGTCTCGCTGAGACGAGTCCGTAGACACCTCGTTTGCGCGGATCGGCCGCATAGAAATCGAAAAATTTCCAAAATTGTCCGAAATTTGCATACCGAGGTTACTTGGTCAGTCAATTTCCATACTACAGATATTGGATTTTCGAAAATTTTACATCTATATACGAGTGTTGCACATCATTGGACTCGGAAAATTAGCGCCAATTTAAAGGAGTGTGTCTGAGAGAATTTTCTTTCCGCGCCCCATACAAATTTTTCGGAAAACATACAAATTTTGACTTTTTGATTTTTCCAAATTTTCCACGAACACAGGCTGTTCATATTTTGATTTAACATTGTAGAACTAACTAATCCGCGTAGAAAGAGCCGCTTCTCGGTCTTCTACATCAATTTTGGAACTTTGTATAGCGTTTTCAAATTCCCAAAAAACACATTTTCTTAGAAAATTTAAAATTTTTGTATAGAACATTTTTTTGATTTTTGCATATATATATCCGTCTCGCTGAGACGAGTCCGTAGACACCTCGTTTGCGCGGATCGGCCGCATAGAAATCGAAAAATTTCCAAAATTGTCCGAAATTTGCATACCGAGGTTACTTGGTCAGTCAATTTCCATACTACAGATATTGGATTTTCGAAAATTTTACATCTATATACGAGTGTTGCACATCATTGGACTCGGAAAATTAGCGCCAATTTAAAGGAGTGTGTCTGAGAGAATTTTCTTTCCGCGCCCCATACAAATTTTTCGGAAAACATACAAATTTTGACTTTTTGATTTTTCCAAATTTTCCACGAACACAGGCTGTTCATATTTTGATTTAACATTGTAGAACTAACTAATCCGCGTAGAAAGAGCCGCTTCTCGGTCTTCTACATCAATTTTGGAACTTTGTATAGCGTTTTCAAATTCCCAAAAAACACATTTTCTTAGAAAATTTAAAATTTTTGTATAGAACATTTTTTTGATTTTTGCATATATATATCCGTCTCGCTGAGACGAGTCCGTAGACACCTCGTTTGCGCGGATCGGCCGCATAGAAATCGAAAAATTTCCAAAATTGTCCGAAATTTGCATACCGAGGTTACTTGGTCAGTCAATTTCCATACTACAGATATTGGATTTTCGAAAATTTTACATCTATATACGAGTGTTGCACATCATTGGACTCGGAAAATTAGCGCCAATTTAAAGGAGTGTGTCTGAGAGAATTTTCTTTCCGCGCCCCATACAAATTTTTCGGAAAACATACAAATTTTGACTTTTTGATTTTTCCAAATTTTCCACGAACACAGGCTGTTCATATTTTGATTTAACATTGTAGAACTAACTAATCCGCGTAGAAAGAGCCGCTTCTCGGTCTTCTACATCAATTTTGGAACTTTGTATAGCGTTTTCAAATTCCCAAAAAACACATTTTCTTAGAAAATTTAAAATTTTTGTATAGAACATTTTTTGATTTTTGCATATATATATCCGTCTCGCTGAGACGAGTCCGTAGACACCTCGTTTGCGCGGATCGGCCGCATAGAAATCGAAAAATTTCCAAAATTGTCCGAAATTTGCATACCGAGGTTACTTGGTCAGTCAATTTCCATACTACAGATATTGGATTTTCGAAAATTTTACATCTATATACGAGTGTTGCACATCATTGGACTCGGAAAATTAGCGCCAATTTAAAGGAGTGTGTCTGAGAGAATTTTCTTTCCGCGCCCCATACAAATTTTTCGGAAAACATACAAATTTTGACTTTTTGATTTTTCCAAATTTTCCACGAACACAGGCTGTTCATATTTTGATTTAACATTGTAGAACTAACTAATCCGCGTAGAAAGAGCCGCTTCTCGGTCTTCTACATCAATTTTGGAACTTTGTATAGCGTTTTCAAATTCCCAAAAAACACATTTTCTTAGAAAATTTAAAATTTTTGTATAGAACATTTTTTGATTTTTGCATATATATATCCGTCTCGCTGAGACGAGTCCGTAGACACCTCGTTTGCGCGGATCGGCCGCATAGAAATCGAAAAATTTCCAAAATTGTCCGAAATTTGCATACCGAGGTTACTTGGTCAGTCAATTTCCATACTACAGATATTGGATTTTCGAAAATTTTACATCTATATACGAGTGTTGCACATCATTGGACTCGGAAAATTAGCGCCAATTTAAAGGAGTGTGTCTGAGAGAATTTTCTTTCCGCGCCCCATACAAATTTTTCGGAAAACATACAAATTTTGACTTTTTGATTTTTCCAAATTTTCCACGAACACAGGCTGTTCATATTTTGATTTAACATTGTAGAACTAACTAATCCGCGTAGAAAGAGCCGCTTCTCGGTCTTCTACATCAATTTTGGAACTTTGTATAGCGTTTTCAAATTCCCAAAAAACACATTTTCTTAGAAAATTTAAAATTTTTGTATAGAACATTTTTTGATTTTTGCATATATATATCCGTCTCGCTGAGACGAGTCCGTAGACACCTCGTTTGCGCGGATCGGCCGCATAGAAATCGAAAAATTTCCAAAATTGTCCGAAATTTGCATACCGAGGTTACTTGGTCAGTCAATTTCCATACTACAGATATTGGATTTTCGAAAATTTTACATCTATATACGAGTGTTGCACATCATTGGACTCGGAAAATTAGCGCCAATTTAAAGGAGTGTGTCTGAGAGAATTTTCTTTCCGCGCCCCATACAAATTTTTCGGAAAACATACAAATTTTGACTTTTTGATTTTTCCAAATTTTCCACGAACACAGGCTGTTCATATTTTGATTTAACATTGTAGAACTAACTAATCCGCGTAGAAAGAGCCGCTTCTCGGTCTTCTACATCAATTTTGGAACTTTGTATAGCGTTTTCAAATTCCCAAAAAACACATTTTCTTAGAAAATTTAAAATTTTTGTATAGAACATTTTTTTGATTTTTGCATATATATATCCGTCTCGCTGAGACGAGTCCGTAGACACCTCGTTTGCGCGGATCGGCCGCATAGAAATCGAAAAATTTCCAAAATTGTCCGAAATTTGCATACCGAGGTTACTTGGTCAGTCAATTTCCATACTACAGATATTGGATTTTCGAAAATTTTACATCTATATACGAGTGTTGCACATCATTGGACTCGGAAAATTAGCGCCAATTTAAAGGAGTGTGTCTGAGAGAATTTTCTTTCCGCGCCCCATACAAATTTTTCGGAAAACATACAAATTTTGACTTTTTGATTTTTCCAAATTTTCCACGAACACAGGCTGTTCATATTTTGATTTAACATTGTAGAACTAACTAATCCGCGTAGAAAGAGCCGCTTCTCGGTCTTCTACATCAATTTTGGAACTTTGTATAGCGTTTTCAAATTCCCAAAAAACACATTTTCTTAGAAAATTTAAAATTTTTGTATAGAACATTTTTTGATTTTTGCATATATATATCCGTCTCGCTGAGACGAGTCCGTAGACACCTCGTTTGCGCGGATCGGCCGCATAGAAATCGAAAAATTTCCAAAATTGTCCGAAATTTGCATACCGAGGTTACTTGGTCAGTCAATTTCCATACTACAGATATTGGATTTTCGAAAATTTTACATCTATATACGAGTGTTGCACATCATTGGACTCGGAAAATTAGCGCCAATTTAAAGGAGTGTGTCTGAGAGAATTTTCTTTCCGCGCCCCATACAAATTTTTCGGAAAACATACAAATTTTGACTTTTTGATTTTTCCAAATTTTCCACGAACACAGGCTGTTCATATTTTGATTTAACATTGTAGAACTAACTAATCCGCGTAGAAAGAGCCGCTTCTCGGTCTTCTACATCAATTTTGGAACTTTGTATAGCGTTTTCAAATTCCCAAAAAACACATTTTCTTAGAAAATTTAAAATTTTTGTATAGAACATTTTTTTGATTTTTGCATATATATATCCGTCTCGCTGAGACGAGTCCGTAGACACCTCGTTTGCGCGGATCGGCCGCATAGAAATCGAAAAATTTCCAAAATTGTCCGAAATTTGCATACCGAGGTTACTTGGTCAGTCAATTTCCATACTACAGATATTGGATTTTCGAAAATTTTACATCTATATACGAGTGTTGCACATCATTGGACTCGGAAAATTAGCGCCAATTTAAAGGAGTGTGTCTGAGAGAATTTTCTTTCCGCGCCCCATACAAATTTTTCGGAAAACATACAAATTTTGACTTTTTGATTTTTCCAAATTTTCCACGAACACAGGCTGTTCATATTTTGATTTAACATTGTAGAACTAACTAATCCGCGTAGAAAGAGCCGCTTCTCGGTCTTCTACATCAATTTTGGAACTTTGTATAGCGTTTTCAAATTCCCAAAAAACACATTTTCTTAGAAAATTTAAAATTTTTGTATAGAACATTTTTTGATTTTTGCATATATATATCCGTCTCGCTGAGACGAGTCCGTAGACACCTCGTTTGCGCGGATCGGCCGCATAGAAATCGAAAAATTTCCAAAATTGTCCGAAATTTGCATACCGAGGTTACTTGGTCAGTCAATTTCCATACTACAGATATTGGATTTTCGAAAATTTTACATCTATATACGAGTGTTGCACATCATTGGACTCGGAAAATTAGCGCCAATTTAAAGGAGTGTGTCTGAGAGAATTTTCTTTCCGCGCCCCATACAAATTTTTCGGAAAACATACAAATTTTGACTTTTTGATTTTTCCAAATTTTCCACGAACACAGGCTGTTCATATTTGATTTAACATTGTAGAACTAACTAATCCGCGTAGAAAGAGCCGCTTCTCGGTCTTCTACATCAATTTTGGAACTTTGTATAGCGTTTTCAAATTCCCAAAAAACACATTTTCTTAGAAAATTTAAAATTTTTGTATAGAACATTTTTTTGATTTTTGCATATATATATCCGTCTCGCTGAGACGAGTCCGTAGACACCTCGTTTGCGCGGATCGGCCGCATAGAAATCGAAAAATTTCCAAAATTGTCCGAAATTTGCATACCGAGGTTACTTGGTCAGTCAATTTCCATACTACAGATATTGGATTTTCGAAAATTTTACATCTATATACGAGTGTTGCACATCATTGGACTCGGAAAATTAGCGCCAATTTAAAGGAGTGTGTCTGAGAGAATTTTCTTTCCGCGCCCCATACAAATTTTTCGGAAAACATACAAATTTTGACTTTTTGATTTTTCCAAATTTTCCACGAACACAGGCTGTTCATATTTTGATTTAACATTGTAGAACTAACTAATCCGCGTAGAAAGAGCCGCTTCTCGGTCTTCTACATCAATTTTGGAACTTTGTATAGCGTTTTCAAATCCCAAAAAACACATTTTCTTAGAAAATTTAAAATTTTTGTATAGAACATTTTTTGATTTTTGCATATATATATCCGTCTCGCTGAGACGAGTCCGTAGACACCTCGTTTGCGCGGATCGGCCGCATAGAAATCGAAAAATTTCCAAAATTGTCCGAAATTTGCATACCGAGGTTACTTGGTCAGTCAATTTCCATACTACAGATATTGGATTTTCGAAAATTTTACATCTATATACGAGTGTTGCACATCATTGGACTCGGAAAATTAGCGCCAATTTAAAGGAGTGTGTCTGAGAGAATTTTCTTTCCGCGCCCCATACAAATTTTTCGGAAAACATACAAATTTTGACTTTTTGATTTTTCCAAATTTTCCACGAACACAGGCTGTTCATATTTTGATTTAACATTGTAGAACTAACTAATCCGCGTAGAAAGAGCCGCTTCTCGGTCTTCTACATCAATTTTGGAACTTTGTATAGCGTTTTCAAATTCCAAAAAACACATTTTCTTAGAAATTTAAAATTTTTGTATAGAACATTTTTTTGATTTTTGCATATATATATCCGTCTCGCTGAGACGAGTCCGTAGACACCTCGTTTGCGCGGATCGGCCGCATAGAAATCGAAAAATTTCAAAATTGTCCGAAATTTGCATACCGAGGTTACTTGGTCAGTCAATTTCCATACTACAGATATTGGATTTTCGAAAATTTTACATCTATATACGAGTGTTGCACATCATTGGACTCGGAAAATTAGCGCCAATTTAAAGGAGTGTGTCTGAGAGAATTTTCTTTCCGCGCCCCATACAAATTTTTCGGAAACATACAAATTTTGACTTTTTGATTTTTCCAAATTTTCCACGAACACAGGCTGTTCATATTTTGATTTAACATTGTAGAACTAACTAATCCGCGTAGAAAGAGCCGCTTCTCGGTCTTCTACATCAATTTTGGAACTTTGTATAGCGTTTTCAAATTCCCAAAAAACACATTTTCTTAGAAAATTTAAAATTTTTGTATAGAACATTTTTTGATTTTTGCATATATATATCCGTCTCGCTGAGACGAGTCCGTAGACACCTCGTTTGCGCGGATCGGCCGCATAGAAATCGAAAAATTTCCAAAATTGTCCGAAATTTGCATACCGAGGTTACTTGGTCCAGTCAATTTCCATACTACAGATATTGG